>OY720430.1:12216519-14861403 GCA_963082735.1 Pocota personata | reverse complement strand
TGGACATGAAAAAAGCTTTCCGCAAGATGGGTGCCGCGTTTATTCACAATCGACAACAAACGCATTCGTTTGACAACTTCAAAGGTGTGTTCGACGATGTTCCACAAAAGTTTGCGTCGTTTTTGCGCCGTTTCGTAACCGTGGATGAAACCTGGATTCACCACAACACACCAGAAACCAAGGAACAGTCAAAACAATGGACTTCTCCTGGTGAATCGAAGCCGAATAAGGACAAGGGGGGTTTGTCAGCAAACCAGGTCATGGTGACAGTTTTTTTAGATGTGCGCGGTGTTATTCACATTGATTACCTTGAAAAGGGTAAAACGATCACCGGCGCATATCACGCAGAGCTACTGGATCGATTCCAAGCCGATTTGAAGCAAAAACGGCCGCATTTGGCAAAGAAAAAAGTTCTTTTTCACCGGCGCACAATGGTAAAATTGCATGAGTTAGGCTACGAACTCCTCCCTCATCCAGCATAATCCCCAGATTTAGCCCCCTGCGACTATTTCTTGTTTCCAAACATGAGGAAATGGCTCGGAAGTAAGTGATTTGGGTCGAATGAAAGGTCATCGCTGAAACAAACGCTTATTTTGAGGGGCTCGAGAAATCGTATTATTTGGAAAGCATCAAAAAATTGGAGAAACGTTGGATGAAGTGTATAGAGCTAAAAGGAGACTATGTTGAAAAATAAAATGTTTTTATACCGAAAAGAGTGTTCCTTATTTCATTTTTCAGGGACTCATTGACCACCCTCGTAGCAATGTTAAGTGTGACTAAAATTTCGAGATCAACAATTTTCATTAAAAACCAGTACTTGCCCTTTTAGGTGGAAGTAATAATAACAAATCACCCAAAAATTTGTTTGGGCAGTTTGACATCTTTTTAAATTTTCGCATTTTGCCCATTTTGTTTTTGAAATTTTCGACACGGGGTGGCTTTTATATTAGGTGCAAGCTCGAGACCGAATGGGGAACAGTAACCAGCAGCCACCGAGAATAAAAGAGAAAATCTATAATAAGTTTCTCCAATCACTACACCAAAATGGGGTTTCCGCCTGTCCGCCGAAAACCGAGTCTGAGTGCTTGATCCAGGATTTAAAAATTTCCATTTTTAAAAAAATAAAAAAAAAAAACTTTCAAAATAGCGGATTTTGTTACAAACATCAGGAAAAGCATCAAATATTTCGCAACATAATTATGATTGAGATTCTGTTTAAGAGACAGTTTTCCAGACTTTGCAAGTCATATCGGCGCCAGTAAACAGAACTAAGAGGGCAGAATAAGAAAGATATCGATGCTTGAAGGCGTTAAAAGTGCGACAGTCAAACATTGCTTCTTGTAGAACCTCAGATTCGGATGGAGTTCTAATGCGGCGGGATACAAAGTCACTTGTCTAGCAACAAGCCGCATACTTGTAAAATTAGGTCCTCCAGACCGAACAGCTTTTGAGAGGATTGTCAAGGACTGCGTGAAGGAAATAGTACTAGAAATGTACGCTCCCTATAGAGTTGACAATACGAGTAATGTCTACGAAATAAGTTCTTGGGGAAAGGAAACTTACTGCCAGAGGAATAACAACGATCGCAATAGTGGCCATTGAAAATATTTTCGTCAAGATATCCAATCTTTAAGCCCTTCCCTGATTTGTCGGTACGGTATTGTTTCGTTCAGTTTCACTGGTACCGAAGGAATAACGAGCGCACATATTGCAAAAAGGCGCTCCCTGACTAGATAGGGCATGTTAATAGATTAATTATTCACAGCCACTCAGTACAATGTTCACTCTCGACTTGGAATTTACCACATACACAATGATATTCGTCTGATGCTTGTGACGACATATTTTCTTCACTACGCGGACGATATCTACGGCTCGATTTTAGTTAAAAATATATGTACCTATTATCGGTATCGGTATATTATTTGCCTAACTTTGGACTGAACTAAAGAAATAAAATACATATTTCTCTATAAAAGGCAGCATTCTTTGACAAAACGGTTCAGTGTCCTTTATCGATTCTCATCTTTTCCCTTTTTTGTCCACTTTTAAGTTTTGAAAATAAAAAATGAATGCATATAGCGAAATTCCCTTAAAATATCTCGATATTGCCTGGATCATTGTCGTGTTGGAACACGAGACTCTGATGGGGCTTAACAGGTCGTTTAATCTGTATAATAAGCTCTCACTGTCTTATTATGCTCCAAAAAGTCTACAGCCACACCAGGCCTTAATTTTCTGAATTTTTCTTTATTTTTTGACATTTATAGGTGCATAACTTCCCTTTGGCAATTAAACTCAGGATAATATTAAATCTCAGTCTCATCCCTAGTTACGGTGCGAACAAAAAAGTTTCAGCTTCAGCTCTTTGGACTATACGGTCGACACGCAACGCTTTAAGCACTTATCGCGTTGAAAGCTTAAACAGCTCCAAACTACGCTTCAAAATCTAATAATCTGATCTATAAAAAAAAATGGCTAAACTATTAGCTATTTCCGTTATAGAAACTTGTCGTTCCTCTTCTAACATATCTTGAACTTTAGAAGAGATTCTCCCATTGGTTGGCGTTGGTAATCGTTGATATCTTCCTACCTTCTTTAGAATGCTTGATCTGCTCAAAAATCTGAGTGTGGCTTGGTGATTAATCCCCATAACTTTATTTGAAAACATCAATGATGTCACCAATATTCCATCTGAATTTGATCAAAAGATCTACGAGTATGCTTGCTCGAATTTCGAAATGAAAATCTTAAATTGCGAGAAAAATTGAATTTTTAAAATTTTGCAAATAATCTACAAACACGTGCTATAATAAGAGTGACGAACGCAATCCGCTAACTTTTTGTTGAGAAACCCATTTAAATATTTAAGGCAATAAATATTGAAATGGGAAATTCAAGGCTTAGAAGTTAAGTAGGCTAACATCTTGTATAGGAGATTTAAATATCTAATATTATATCTGAATGACAGTCAAATTTGGAATTATCTCGTGTTATGAGTACAATGGAGTTTGTGGACGAAGATGGGAAATATTCCCATGCTGGTGATACTGGATTAAAAATAAAAACACATTTCACCTTCCGTTGTTACATACTCGTAGTAGTACGTTTGCATCGAGATAATAAATGTCTCTATGGATCTATGGTCATTGGATAGACGTGAAAAATGAAATACGTAAATGAACTGAATGTACATAAAGAAGAGAGTGTGGCTTTTCGAAAGTGTTCATAAAAATCTAGTATCTTGATATCACAGATCATATATGTATTTCTATTTTCGAATGTTGTTGACATCTCTTTTCTTGACGCCCACCTTTCTGGCACATATTAGATTCTTTTTCTTACAATTCGCTAGTTTCTTAGATCCATCACCTTCCAACACAATGCAATTTAAAAACTTCTACGTATATGTTGTGTCTCCAAGATGGAGCTATTAAGCACTCATAATTCATCACGATAAACATTCGAAGATCTAGATGGCGTTCAGCGAAGTTTCCGATTTCGCCCACCATATTGTCATCTGACGTTCTGGCTTTTTCCGCCTTTCGACAATCCTGCCACTTGCTTGTCATCTTTCCTCGTGGATTCACCGACCTCCCACTAGCTTGCCATAATTAATTTTTCGATATTTGTAATTAATCTTAAGTTAGAAGTATATCTTGTAAATAAATTGAATTCTATATAAAACCCGACTTTTACAACAGTATATGCGACCTACGAACGAATGAATGAATAGAAATGACTTTTGGAATCAATTATTTAATTGACTTCTCAGTGCTTTTCGATCCAGACTATCACAGGTTTCTTGTTTATATTTTTTCGCGTGTATTTTTTCAACTCTCGGATAATTGTGACCAACAAACACCTGTTCTGTGTTATGGCTATTTGTTTATTTAATTTGTTTATTCATTTTCCGTAGAAAGTAAATTGCTTAAGAAACTACTAAAAATACACACTCCAATGTTTTCATAGCGCGCACCAAAAACTCAACACATTCAGTTAAATAAACAGAGACATTGATTTGCAAACAATGCGAATGCGAATATGTTTGACTGTTTTATTAACAGCCACACATGTGGGCCTCACTAATGGCAATGATTCAATAGGTTCATGGCAAATTTCCACCAAATTAATCGGTCCGATAAAAAGATAATAAATTTTGTAGTAATTGCAAGCAGACAAACAATAGGTGTAGTCAGCAGCACTTGGCCTGATCTGACAGTAATCATTAGTATCGATCTACACTGGCCTATGGATTGGGAATCATGCTGTGAAATTGTGTTGAGTTGATACCTGAAACGAATGGAATAATTATAAATATATATGAGAAGTGTTTTTTTTTTTTTAAACACTAGATCTGCGTCCGTCTAGGCCTATTTAAAACTCCTGACTAAGCAAATGGTAGAGCTATTACTGTATATTTGCAATGACGTATATCTATGTTTCGAAATCAGAACTTGCTTAGCACTTGAAGGTACATTTTTAACTGAAGAAAACCATGGATTTTAATTCCAGATTTTTTGTTATTTATTAAAAAATAATTAACTAAAATTCAAAAAATCTCAGAACCCTTCGACAAGGTATGATTACATATTAGGGTGGACCTTATATGACCCAACATTTATTTTTTTGAATTTTCAATGGGGCACCCTATCAATATGTTCTATGTATAAGTTGTACAGTATTTTCAAAATCGATTGAAATTATCTGATCTCCACAGGAATATGAAAAAAAAAAAAAAATACTCACACATCCTCTTTTAAAGTGATAAGTTCTTTATTTTTAACTTTTACAATATATGTAGATATGGTGGTATAAGTGAAATAAATGTGTACAAGCATATTAAGCTTTATTAATTATTGCAGTAATGTAGATTTCTTACAATCGGAGTAATTTTGAAGGAAATTTTTCACAATCAGTAGTAGATACAGTTTTTGTACTTCATTAGCAGTTATAAGTTTGTTATATTTTTCTATAGGAGCTACTCCTCTTTCAGCAATGTCGTTCACGACTCTCATAGAACAAGTAATAGTTTTACTGTATTTGAAGTCTTCATCTTGTTCCCACAATTCGAAATCTTTTTCTAAGAAGTTTGATGAAAAAAAACCAAGAGTATTTTTTTAAACAAAATTCTTCAAAGGATGTGCAATTCCTTAACTTTTTAAAGCAGATACCATGTTATTATTGGTATTATTGGACACGCTTTCATCAAAGAAAGCAAATGCTACCAATTCTTCTGAAAGATACCATAAATGACCAAAAGACATCTTTCATAGCAAATTTTTATTGTAACTAATTTATCTCCTCAAATTTCTTTAAATCTTTAAGTAGTTCTAACTAATTATTAGGCGCTTTGAGGGCTGAACTTGACACAAACCAATATTTTATAAACCTTCTGATCAAAAAATACCCGGAATTCTTCAATGAAACGAGAACGGTTCAATCATTATTATTAAAAGTAATCTCCATTGCAAGCAATACACATATTCCAACGCTTCCTCCAATCTTCAAAAGACTTTTCATAGGCCGATTTTGGAATTGCCTTCAGCGGTAACTTGAGTCGTGGGAATAGGAAGAAGTCACAAGGAGCCTTGTGGAATGGTTTGAACTGAATCAAATAGTCGCGAACAAGATGAGATGTCTGAGCCGATGCGTTGTCGTAGTGAAGAATCCACGAGTTGTTTCTCCACAATTCTGGCCTCTTGTGATGAACATTTTCCCTCAAACGCTTTAATACGCTCACGTAATACTTATTTACTGTCTGGCCTGGTGGAAGAAATTCGGAGTGAACCACACCGCGGCAATAAAAGAAAACGGTCAACAAAGTCTTGATTTTGGATCGACTCTATCGTGGTTTTTTGGGTTTTGGCTCATCTGAGAAGTGCCATTCCGATGATTATTGGTTAGTTTCGATGTCATATTAATAGACCCATGTCTCGTCAAAGAAAGCATTTCTTTAGCGACATCAATGCTATGCTGTTTCTTCAATAATCAGCTCTCTCGGCACAAGCCGCGCTTCAACTCGTCTCATGCCCAAAACATAGTGCATAACGCTCTGCACCGATCCGCACCGATCTGCACCGATCGAAAAAAAAAAAAACTTTTTTAGTAAGTTTAAACTGATTTCTAGACATGAAAATCTTCAGTGAGTAAATCGATTTGATCATCCAATGTGCTCTATGAATTCCAGCAGGCTCTCTGAAAAATAAACCTTTTCCAGGTACTCGTCCTAGGATTGTAGTTTCCAGATAAAGTTGATAATTCTACTGTACCAAGTTGATCAACAACTTTTTTCACATACCAATATTGAAAGCCGATCCACAGTCCGATCCAATGTCCAACAATGTCTTCAATTAGTTTCCCATTCCAGTGAACAGTGAGAAGAAGTGTAGCTGTAATTTGTTCTTTTAAAGACTCTGCAATATTTTTTCGACATACTATGCATTGGCGACGAATAAAGGATTTATTAATGTCATATTGAGAGGGGTCGCAACTTACACTTTTTAAAGTATTTGTAAGAACAATAGTCGCTATTCGGTCACTTAATTTTGCCACATCAAGAGTTACTGCCAAATTTTCATCAAGCAGCTTTTTTCTACCTCTTTTTTCTGGGGGTTTAGAGTTTGTACGTTGTAATGTAACTCAATTTTTTTCAGACATGCCACTTTCATCGTCATTTGAACTGAAATTCCTTTCTAAAAGGAGGCTATCTCGTTGAAAGTATTAATTTCGTCTTCTTGTTTTCTTTTTATTTTTTCTAAACGTTCATTTTTGTTTTCCTTTTCTAGCTACGTTTCTTATTGTACCTGGGTTCCGAAGAAATCCTTGTAGTCTTGTATTTGAATCATGTTAAGGGCATTAGCGTGGGCTATATCCAGAAGGCCTTTTAAATTCTTCTGCCACACTATTTCTTTTTCCTTCAGAATGCTTCTTTTTGGATTCTTTATGCTTTTTCAGATTTTTCCATTCATTAAAAAGAGATTCGATTTTTTTAATTCTGTTGGTACTTTTTTTATAATTTTGCAAGTGTGAAAGGGGATATGAATACCCTTATACTAAATTTAGGACACGAGTGTTTTGTGGAAAGGGGGAGAGACAGATTGGTGTAGTTGGTTTGAAACTCAACTGGTATTAAGTTTCAGTGGAGAATTTTTGTTTTGCTTTTATTGTCGTTGCTTATGATTCACAGTATTTTTTTCCATCCTCCTGATGTCATCATCACGATTAAGTTGCATTTTAGCCATATGACCAGCCGACTGCCAGTATTATACTTTCGCAGTAGAGTCGACATAAGTTTTCGCAATTGATCGACTTTTTTATTTATTTCATGCGAAATAAATAGATGTTTATTGACATCAGGATTCGAACCGTGAACAGTGAACCGTGAATCGTGAACCGTGAACCTGCAGCGTGACAAGCGATGATGTTACCACTATACCATGGCCACCCTGAATCGAGTGAAAATTCACACAAAATTGTATTTTATTAAATAAACCATAATTAAGGTGTGTCGCGTCAATTTTTCGAAAGTTCGAATTTAAGGACCACCTTATTACAAATATTTGAAAAAAATCCCATAGTCGCTGACAAATTTGTCATACCTAACTTAAAGACTTCTTTTTAAGAAGGCACAACAGATTTGTCACATTTGTTTAGTTCTTCATTCGTATAAGATGTTTAAAACTGACATGATTAATAATTTTCCTTTTTTTTTGCAAATGAAAAACCAAAATCTTAATTCCATGTGTTTTTTTTCATTTATTTTTATTATTTTGCACACATTTATAAAAGATTTATTGAGTCCAAAAAATTGACTTCTACAAAAAACATAAGTCCAATTTTTAGTGCGATAAAAACTCTTAAATTTATCCAGCCGTAGTCCAAAAATATTTGCTTATCTAAAAAAAACTAACACAAGCACTAAAGTAGTCTAAGAATACGATAGAAAAGCATAAAAATATATTTCTAGAGAAAAACTCCTCTCTAATTCACTTTAAGAACATTTGCTTACGTCATAGCGTTCAAAGAAAAACATTTCCGCACAAGATACAAAAGCACTATAAAAAGATACACAAAACATGACCACCGCACACTCCATAAACACTGAACATCTCTCGTATCTCCTAACCTACTTGAATCATTCTGTACTTTACTGATTGACTTGGAGGTTAATTATCTGACACTTAATTGCCTGCTCCCCCATTGCTTTGCGTGGGCGGTTGATATACTCCAACCTGGTTTACACACTTCAAAGGATGAATGACATTTAGCAGATTCGCTTTGGTTATCATCTCCAGAAGCAAAAAATCACTTCCTCCCTTCCTGACACCATTTCAGGAACTGTTCTTGTTTTTAAAATAATGTATCTCAAGTGTTCTATTAATGCGTGGAATTGAGGGAAAAGTTAAAAAAAAAAATACATACAACTTCCACGGGACGATTAAGGACTGCATCGCGTGCCTCTTCACTGCACAAATTCAAAAGTCACATTCAACTGCTGGCTGACAGTTCGCTGCTTGCTCGGGGACGTTCTTCAGGAAAACTACTGCTAATGCTGGTAGACAGTTGAACTTAGCGCCGGATTTCATCGCTTAAGAACGAAAAGAAAAACTAAAACAGGACTTCAATGACTTTCCATCCACCCAGAAACGGATAAAAGAGAAAGCGAGTATCATTTCTTGGCTCTCAAGATTTAATGACTGCCGGGATTTAGGGAAATCTACGCCATAAGTTTACAGGTACATATACTCGTAGAGAGTGGATATAATTTGAGTTTGTCTTGTTGTTTTGAAGGTAACTAGGGGAAAAGTTTCTGCACCGGAATTACATTTGAAATGATCGGAGAAGGACAACGCTGAATTGTTTTGAAATTTTCCATTTCTTTTGTAGTTTCTTTTCAAATAGGGTTGGCTTTTCATTTTTCCACTCGTTAAGGGAAAAAAGTATCAGTGCGTGAAAAACAGAGAAAAAAGTTCTACCCAAGTCGATAGTTTCATAGTTTTTCTTCTATTTTTTTTCCACACCGGATAGAAGCAACAAAAGGCGTTGTGAAGCGATTTTCTTGAGAAATTATGCAAATTGTTTTGGTGGATAGAATCCTCTTGGGTAATGGTTAAAGGTAAGAATTTTGCATAGGTGAAGTTTACTATTCGCGATTCTGTAGATAAAAAAAAGTTTTTCAATGTCAATGAGAACTCTTTGTGATACACAAAGCGACGAAGTATTTCTAAATTGTTAACATTTAAGATTGGAAGATTACATACTTTAAACCAGTCCAGCCAATACTTTTTTTTATATATGTATATACTATATAATGTTTTAAAATAAAAAAAAAATCATAAAATCATTGAAAATATTCGCAATACGAATTATTATATTTGAAAGCTTTGACGCTGAAATTGGAACAGATCACAGGGACATTATGTACATACTTAGATATTTATTTAGACCATCGAAAGACGTAGGCTTTACAGCAAAACTTCCGAACGTAGATTAAAGATGTCGATATCGACAAAAAAGGATCGGTATGAAAAATGTAACACCCTCAATTTGCCCATTTTGGTTTTCATACTTTGGCCCATTGAATGTAATTCCATCAGTCCATGCGAAACAAGCAAACGTCGTCATTAAAGCACTTTTTTCCAGTTAGAAACCTAGTCGAACAATGCCCCCCCTCTTCCGTGGAAAGTGACGGCCTTTAAGGCGCATTTTTATGTAGGGACAAATCAAAGTCAGAAAGGGATAGATCGAGGCTGGACGAAGGGGGATCTAAAAGACGTGTGCCAATGATCTTCAAATAGTCTCTCTCACTTACTAAGTACCTTTGCATTATCGTAGGATAGGTGCGACATGTATAGTGCACTGCCCAACCGCAGATTTGAAATGGATTTGATTAATAGAAGAAGACGCTGTTCTATGTACTACTTGGTCCGCTGATGCTCAAGCATAACTGCCATCACCAGACACGTATTTCTGAAAAAACATACAATGTTCATCATTGAGTTGGAACATCCTCATCTTTAAAGATCTATACCACCTTGCTCTGGGACTTTGTTGAAAAGACGTAACAATGCACCTGTTGCAATGTAAATAATTTCTGGATCATATACCATTCCTTCATTACTTTGTTGTCATTTTGTTTAAGCGTAAGAACAAGAAGTATGCAAAAAGTATAGGGCTACCTTATTTTGACGTGATAGTACAAAATTTGACTTCAAGTGGATACATTTCCTCTTTCATCTACCGACATGTTACTCGTCTATCTTTGAACATTAGTTCCTGGATCCAGGTCACCGTTTCAGGAGTCGACATTGGTAAAAGGTTGGTCAAATAGTAAGCTTCTAAATTGCATATACCACCTAAGGGACCGTATTCCGTAAAACCGAAGTCATATCGCCGAAACATCCTTCATTTTTTTTTAAACGATTTAATTCTGCTATGTTACTCAACAGCTCCCATTCAAATGACCATATCTTCGAAAGTTTTAAGAATAAATCAAAAGAGTTGGGAAGAGAATAGAGCAGAAAGCAGTGACCCAATTCAGTTGACCATAAATCAAATATTATTGAACACTCTTTGAATATATTTTTGAAGTGAAGGGCTTCAGAAACCTTTGTTAAATCTCTTGCATTGTCGCTTTGTATACACTATGCTTTCAGCCTAAATCATCATTTGTGGAGTACAATAGCTTTTAAATAGTATTGCATATTAGACTTAAAACTTCACTCGGTTGTCTGTGTACTCGTAAGTTGGATCCTTCTGATTACCAGCCGTAAATGTCTATCAGAGATGAGACCATGAACCAATCGAAATGGAGCTCCATTTACAAATGACTATTAGAGGCGAAAAACTAGTGAGGGGTGCATTCGAATAATATAAAAAATATTCTTCTCTTGGGCATTCGTGATGCGTCCTTTGCGAAGATCAATTTTTTCGATTGAGAGAAGCAATTTTACACTCGGATGTTTGTCAGACGTTTGCGAGACGTTTTCTTAGACTAGAACCTTGAGTCTCCTGCTCAGTGATCATACACTAAAACATTGAGCCATGGCCATGAATGACACTTGTATAATTGATTATGAGACTTCGCTTGAAATTATTGGATCCGATACAGAGAAATGCTTATAATAGTGTGGAGTAATTTAAAGTTCAAAGATTCAAGGAAGCCTTCATGTAAAAGAACCCATCACAAGCAAGACCGGCTCAGTTGGTATTGTCATTTTCAAAGGAGAGATCCTTCCAACCCCGTCAAAAAGGCATTAACAATCAACGTTCCTACACAATAGTGCAAAAAAGGCAGACCAAAAAACAATTGAATCACACAAATGCGAAAACACCAGCATTTGATTGGCCTCAGTGACGAAGTGATTCGAAACCGGGAAGCCTGCCGGTACTTCCTATGGTCAAACCGGCAATCCCCACAGTATGGATGCAGTAGAGTGGGAGGGTTGTGATCCTTCTACTCCCGATCATAACTTTGCCGTAAGGAAAAGAAGAAAGAAGAAGAAGAAGTGTGGAGTAATTTGTATGTCATATCTCGACTGATCATTAGATTATGAGGATCACTAGAGTATTAATATCTCGACTGTTATTAGTATAGTGCCCATCACTACATGAAACTACCAAAAAATAATTTGAATTTGAGTTGCCCAGGCTAGAGATATAAGATTTTTTTTTTAATTTTTTTTTTGAGCGTTAATAACTAGTGGATAACTAAAGTTATTAGATTTCAGTAAATCGTTACACATCTGGTGATGTGACTTGTTAGTCTAATTGGATAGATTGGAAGAAAGAGAATGGCTGGCTCTGTGAGGATACACAGGTGGTTGATTGGTGACTCACTAAAAACTAGACCCCATGGAAATAACTCCCAGTTTTGGCCATTTTTTTGTTACTAGTTTCTCGGCAAATCTATAGAGCTCACATTGCATCTGTGGGTTGAGCTGGTCTAGTTATCTCCAGTTCAGTTCTTCTTCAAATAGTGATAACTCTAAAACCTTTGCAACCTCCAGAATGGCGATTTAGAATAACCACCGAAAACAATTTTAATATCTTTAGCGTAGTCCACTGTGTCAATATCTGGATTTTTGAAGACTGACATAAGCTAGTTATCGTGCCGAGAAAACATAGAAGATCCCAGAGAATACCCTATCCCCTTGAAGACATGCTTTTAATCTGAGCAGAGATCAAGCACATCAAGTATGTATACTCTGACCTGCACTGCTCTGATTAGTTTACCTTCCACATTTATTAAATTATCCCTTGAAATTTCTATTAAAATCTTAAGTTTAAAATCAAATTGACATTTTCCAAACTATTGCTCAGACTGCTCGTTCAAACTTTTTATAGCCCCTCATTCTAATTTATCTGAGCTAAAAAGATCAAATCTTCTTTGACAACTCATCAAAGTTAGTCTGAATTGCTGTTCCATTATGTGCTGTTGCAGATAACTTCGTATTTCTAAGTGTGCGGAAAGTAACGAGACGGATTTTATTTTGTTATGAATTGAAGCTTCAAATTTACTTACTTAATCGAGGCTGTGATGAGCTGAAGAGTAGTTTTTAAAGATTTTCAAACTTCTGTGGAAATCGGATGGTGATGAGCTATCAGTCTTTCAATCTGATCATGAAAGTTGAATATAAATCAGCGGCAATCCACCAACCTAGCAAATATTTGCGAATTTTAAATAATTCGCTATTAAGACAAGCCATATGTACATATGTGCCTTCATAATTGAGTACAAAGAAATCTTCAAAAGAAATCGTAGATATAAATAGGATCACATTTGTTCACCTGTCAGCACAGTATGATCATCAATGTGAATATTCCATCATTCAATGACTATAATAATCGCATATTAAAAATACGAAACATAAGATACAAATTTTTAATTTCAGGCAACCACAAGCGAGCAACTGTTGGACAGTTCACAAAATGATGACGAAAGCTCTGTGGCCGATGTTGTGGCACTTTTGAGGTAAGTAAGTAGCGAACTTGTGACTTGTGTTTCCAAAAATAAATACGTACAGCATTGATGAGATCATTTTCATTTGTTTTTCTTTTATTTTTTCCAATTTCTTTTCGTTTTACTTTAAGCAAATTCTAGTATTGTATGAGTAATACAATTCTTGCACAATTTCCATTTATTTCCATTTCTATCGCACCTCACCACAACTATCACCATCCGTGCACTAACAAAACATCTTTTTCCCAAAAAAAAAAAAAAAAACTAACCCAAAACCTTCCAACCGAAGTAATTCACCAACTATAATCCACCAACAGTCACCGGATCTTCTCGTTATGAATACAAAGACATCGCCGTCCTCCACCTACAGCAACAATAATAACAACAACAATAACAACAATCGTAGTCTCAAGGCGAAAATCTACTCGAGAAGTCCGAACTTTATTCGAAAGTCGCTATACGACGACAACGGTAGTACTTGTAATATTATTAGCAACACTGGCGCTTGTAGCGGAGGCGGAGGTGGAAGTTTCTCTGAGGCGGGGGATATTGCCCAAATCCTGCGGAATGCAGACGATGCGATGATAAGTGATACTGGGACAGCAAGATCACAAAGAAATTCAAGGCAATCAGCATATGTGGCAGGGGTGGACTTAGGTGATCGGCAACACGAACAACAGCAACAGGCGACCACATCGAAGAGATTGACTGGTGGACAACATCAGCAACAGCAGCAGCAACCGCAGAAGAAGTTGCCCAACATGGGTGCTGCAGGGCGTGGTCATCGAATTGGGGCGAGCAGTTTCGCCGAGGGCATCGACTATCACCTAAGCCTGATAGGGTGGCGCAAGAAATGCCTTTACACACTGATACTTGTTCTTATGCTGCTGATAATCGTCAATTTAGTACTAACTCTGTGGATACTGAAGGTCATGGAGTTTTCGTCGGTAAGTTGATTTTTTTGATTTTAAATTTAAAGTAGATACATATGTAATAATTTGAATGTGTTAAGGTCTTGCATATAATAATCCTCTTAGACAAAGTATTTCATTGTAATCGAATTAGATTCACAGAACTCAAATCATCTACGAGTTGAAATATAGATAAAAAGCATGTCTATCTCACTCTCAAAATACCAATAGAGATTCCGTGCTAGAGACTTCACCTACAGCAAGACGTCGGTTTCTTTACAGCGTCTCTGCAGCTGAGAGTCAAATTAGTGTAGTGCAGAGATACAGAAAATTGATATTGGCAAAAGCTTTCTCTTTGATCTCTGAATGCAGAGGCTTTTTGATAAGAACTGAAGAGTAACTGCATTACATATGCTTATTCTAGTAAATAATGGAACCTCCATTACCAGAGGCACGCACACAATCATTTACTGATTGTTTTACCAAAGATGTTATTTAATCCGGTATTTCAAATACGAGTATTGTAGAAATTTCCGCGGACAATTTTAATGTTATACCTCCGATAGTAGCTAGTAGGTTTTCTGGACAATCTATGCTAGATGCACTTTTGCATCGCTCTTAAAGCTCATAACTTCTTGGGCAATAAAAGCATTTTTTCTCAAAGTCCGGTCCATGCCATCGCACTAAGAGCATTTCTCCTATAGATCCGTAAATTGTTGTCTTTTATACACTTACTGTGGCGCTCAATATCGAGAGTTTTCCTCTGATGTTGTTGCTTTTTCCGTCACTCATTTTGTGTCTTTTTCATTTGTATTGGATCTCTACCTGGTTCTTCGTGAGTGCTATGGATTTTTTTTTTTTTTTTTTTTATAAGCTCTGACTTCACCCAACTGTTGCCAAATTTTACGCATTGTTAATTTGCATCCATTATAGCTTACTTACCTTCGCCAGACGACATCAAAATCGGCTCTTCGACGTATTAGTTGCGCTTTATTTAAAAATACTCTCATCTTATATGCAGGTTCGAATCCCATCAAAACACCAGCAAAATTGCTTATGGTGTTACTTCTTGCGAATATCTGACAAAGAAAGAGAAGCTTATCTAAGTCCGCTGTTCGGATCCGGCATAAAGTTGCAGGTCTTCTGCGCTCGACGCCCAGCATAAATGGTTGCGAGAATCTATACGAGTACATGACTTTCTCTTTAAATAAAAAAAGTTTCTCACAGAAGTTTAAGTGTCTGGCATATTTATGCGCTAGATCTGTCTGGGTCTCTTGTACTTCTTCGATCTACAAATTTACTATTTCGCTGAGCAGAGCAAATTATTATGCTATCGACCCTCGTTCCTATCTCTGTATGATTCGATGAAATGTAGTCGTTATTGCTTTATAGTGGAGACAGACCGCTGGTATTGATACCATGGTATAGTGAATACTACGACCCCTGACAGACTGCATTTCGTAGTATTCGATGACTTTGGCGTTAAGTAGTGTACTTTGACGTTTGTGTTGTCTGTCATAACAAATAAAAATAGAAAATAGAAGACAGGATGATATAAAGAAAATTCAAATACTTGAAAGCGAAAGTGCATACCTAAGAATTGTCAAAGAAGCTACGAAGACTAGCCAATAGAGAGAAATTGGCACCGCAATCAATAAGATGGTGGTATACCAGCAAAAATTTCCGAATCTCAATACCAAGTATGTTTCATGGTATACTAGCTTTTTACGTAGTATTGCAGTGACAGACATGTGGTATAGAACGTAGTATTGCTATACCATGGTATCAATACCAGCAGTCTGTTTCCCACATTAGAAAATACCTGTTCAAGTTCCAACTTTTTAGATTTATTCTAGCACAATTCATGGTAATGCTTTTTACGCTTCAAAATTCGGATATTCGTGAGAATGAGTTCTAAGTAATTTTTCTTCGGCTATTACTCTTGCATAGGCTTTTAAACCAATTTTCAAAAACCGATCCGATAGTTTTCGTTTTGTATGATTTCTAATGATTCCCATCCAGTGGTGAATCCGACAAAATTAAACTTTTCGTGAGAACCCAAATTGATTAGCTGCTTGCAGATATGATAACAACGACAGGATTCAAGAAAGGATCAAGCATGTCACGAACCCTGTCAAACCAACGTATTCGACCTATCATCGTAGGATCGGCCCCGACATTGCCTATATTTCAAGCCATCATATATTCCCCTGTGTTTTCTTCAAGTCCTACCAACATCAATGAGAAAACCAAACGCGTTTGCATCTGCCACTGAACTCAATGTTGCAATAGATGCAATTTTAACCACCAATGCTCTGCCATCAGATTTATCCCTAGTTGTTGTCTACTACACACAATTTGTGGTCTTAAAGAAATATTATCTCAAATATAAACACGTAGAACATCAATCTAAATCGTAGGCAATTTTATTTACAACAACCAAACAAGACTTAATCTGATTTTAATATTTATTCAGAATAGACCAACGCCAATACAGAACGTACCTTTACACCGTAGACATCAATCACTTAGAATGACCAAGAAAGGAATACAAATAAGTCAGGTGCCATTAGGTTCTCTATGCCTAACCTTTATCCACATAAGATAACACACATACACCCTAATAACATTTGAAATCATATCCTGTCACATTTCAAATCAATTTATCTTCCAGGAAGGCATGGGCCAACTTAAAATTGTTCCTGGTGGCATACAGCTAACCGGTCAAGCATTCATAATGGATCTGCTCCGGGCATCGACAATACGTTCGAAACACGGTCAACCCATATCGATAGGTGAGTTGCTATTATTAATTTCTCTTTTCGTTCATTTATGTAAATTTAAGTCACCCAGAGGTCATTTAGATTCCGGATGACATCACCAGCGTACAGAGATAGGACCGAATAGATATGAGAGACCGCCAACACCATATCCGGTCCCGGTGTCAATATCAAATATTTCCACTCACCCAAACCTATTTCATAATTCAAACGAAACTCTCTCTATTTTCGCAATTCAATTCAATGTTCTTTCCTCTTTCTCGGGACTTTTTGCAGAGTCATCACGTAATTTTTCCATCAATACACGTGACACGAATGGCATTCTGGAGAATCATTTATTCTTGGGACACGATAAGCTCGAATGCCTTTCGACGGGGTTCCGAATCAACGACACAACCGGTCGAAATTTATTTTCCGTTACCCGGGATGAGGTAACTATTGGTGCACACGCATTACGTATTGACGGTGAGGGTGGTGCCATCTTTCGCGAATCCATACAAACGCCACATGTACGTGCCGAACCCGGACGGGAGTTGAGGTGAGTTATTATCGAGGGAAAGTTTTTGAAAGGAGTCAGGAGCATATAAATAATAGTATAGTGTAGTCGCGGATTTATTTCTAGTGCGTGGTTAGATGGAAGTTCCTTCTTTCTCTAAATTTTTTTTTTCATTTCTTTCTAAATGCACAGATTTGAATCGCCCACACGTCAACTGGAGATGACAGCTGCGAAGGATATAAATTTACAATCACGAGCCGGTGGCATTGAGTTGTCCGCACTCAACGATGTGAAGCTGAGTGCGTTGGACGGATCGGTAAGTGGTTTATTGATAGCATGTGCATTTAATAGGAAATATTAGATATTTTTGAAAGGACTCCTGGACACCTGAAGTAATGTTAGGCACTATCGAATGAATTCGACTATCGATTATCAGTAACTAGAGTTTTCAACCCTCGAATGATTTTGTTCATTCGTTTCGTTTCGTCCAATTATTCGGAAAGTTCAAGATATATATATATACATATGTTTAAAAAACTCTGTACGCAAATCAGAAGCGACTCGTGATATACTCGTATCGGGTCGGAAATTCACATTATCCAAAAAATATATTAGGTGCGCAACTAAGTTCATAAGATGGCTCCAGCAGTAAATGCTGGTCGATTTTGACATATCCAAAACGTCATGAACCGAGCTTAGACAAACAAACTGTTTTTACACATTAGTGATTTTGTTTTGGCGTCATATACTTTTGGTTGTGTGAAAATGTCTGATTTTGTGCCAAATAATCGTCATTTGTGGGAAGTGTTGATTTTCTTCTTTCAGTCGAAGAAAACGGCGGATGAAGCGCATCGAGAGCTCTAAAAAGTTTTCGGAGTGAAACAACGTGCCGTGATTAGTTCCTTCGCTTCAAAGACGGTGATTTCGATGTTGACGACCGTCCGCGTGAAGGAAGGCCAAAATCCTTCGAAGACGCTGAATTGGAGGCATTGCTCGATGAGGATGCGTGCCAAACACAAGAACAGCTTGTTTCAGCATTAAGAGTTACCCGTCAAGCCATTTCCAAGTGATTGCATGTGTTTGCAATGATTCGAACAACTGCTCCAGCGGCAAAAAAGGAAGGGTTTTCTTCATCGCATCGTGACGGGTGATGAAAAATGGATTCATTACAGCAACCCAAAGGATAGAAAGTCATGGGGACTGCCTGGTCATGCTTCTACGTCGTCGGCTCGGTGGGACCAGGTCGGTGTCATTTATTATGAACTGTTGAAAAAAATAGTATCGACTTCAATTGATGCGATTGAGCCGAACATTGCGTGAAAAACGGCCACAGTACGAACAGAGGCACGAAAAAGTGATTTTACAGCATGACAACGCTCAGCCTCACGTTGCCAAACCCTTTAAAACCTACCTGGAAACTCTCAAATGGGAAGTCCTACCCCACTCGCCATATTCCGCAGATATTGCGCCACCCGCTTATTACTTGTTCCGTTCGATGGCACATGGTCTGCTTGATCAGCAGTTCCGCTCATATGGAGTCATCAAAAAATGGCTTGATTCGTGGATAGCCTCAAAAGATGAACATTTACCGTAACGGTATTCGAGCTCTGCCAGTAAGATGGGAAAAAGTTGTAGCTAGCGATGGGCAATATTTTGAATGATTCATTTGTAACCATTTTTTCACAATAAAGTTGCATTTTCATCAAAAAGAACTTAATACAATTTTGAAAAATTTTCAAAAATGTCAACTTGGAGAGAATACATAATATTTTTCAAGGAATGCACCGTTTTCGAGATATTTATACTTAAAAATGATTTCCACCATTAGCTTCTGGGTAAAGTCAGACATTTTGAAAGATTTCGTACTCAAAATTTTTGAAAATTTGGCACCCACCCTTCAGTGAATTCCAGAACCTAAAACTTCGGTTATAATAATTTGTTTCGTAATAATTTTTTTTAAAAAAATTCGTCTTAAGTCTTGTAGAAAATATTAAAACCTAAAATGTTGATCCTAATAACCTTTTTCCGTAAGACGCTTTTTCGAGATATTCGTATTTAAAAGCGATTTCTCCCATTCGCTTCTGGGTAAAGTCAGACATTTTGAAGAATTTTGGTTGAAATCAGTTTTTTCATGCGACGTACCTTCTTCCAGATATTCACACTCAAAAACGGCTTTCATTAACTTCGCGTAAGGTCGGATATTTTGGAAAATTATACTTAAATTGTATAGGAGCCGAAATAAATAAAACATCAGCGAACTATAAACTTAAGTAAACTGAATAAAAAAAAGAAGTTAGGGTTAGTTGGAACAAACAAATATGTTCGATGAATAAGAAGAGTAATTTTATATAATTATATAATATAATTATATAAAATAATAATATATAATATCGAATAAATTAATATTTCTATTCTACCGAATAAGTCGATAGTTTTATTCGGTAATTCCCATCATTAACCAAAAGCATGAGTCATCTCCATCACATTATACTTCCATCATCTTCTTTTTTTATTCCCAGATACGTCTGGAATCGCCAAAAATCCTCATGCCGAATCTACGAACTGCTCAACCACCCATCCCGGGTGCCGGACAAAGTCGTGAACACATGCATAGAGTCTTCCAATTGTGCGCTTGTTCCAATGGCAAGCTATTCTTAGCGTCTCCCCATACAATCTGTGCGGGTGATGATACAACCGTATGCAGGTGATCCGAACGATAGAGAACAGCCTACCAAAGTAAAGTTTGAAGCCCTTAAAGGTCCGACATCCCAAAGTTATTACTAATTATTACAATTTTTTTTTGTAAATATTTTATTTGTTAAAAAATAGTTAAATTATATAAAATGCTGTATCATAGAATATATATAGTTAAAATTAGCATATACGTATATAAATATAGTATAAAGTATATTATAGTCACTTAAGAAACAATTACAAGAGGCCTATTAGAATTTATAAAATTTGTAAAAGATACCACAAGACAACACAAAGGAAACAAGGAAGCATCACTATATTTAGAAGAATATTAAACTACAAAATTGGGAAAAACAAAAAATTTGGCAATAAAATTGAATCAAGTATAAATGTGGCAAACAAAAAAAAATTATAGTAACTATACAATATTATTCGTTAGCATATATACCTATATTCGAGAATGCAGATACTATAGTGAAGGAGAACAACAAATTACATCTAAACAAAATGAGCTTCTTTTGCAATTTTGGAATAAAAATAAACATAAAATTTAGTAAACAAATAATATATAGGAAAGAAATCAATTAAACTATTAAATAAAGGTAAAACGAAAAAATATTCATAGGTAAATTATTTGGATGAAAACATATCGAGGTTTTGTTTATAGTATTTTTTTTTTTCCTGAAAACTGTGTGATTGATTGGTGACTTAGGCATTATTTTTTTACAAACATTTTTAGAAATAAGAAGCAGTAAGTATACAGAATTTCTAAAATGAAAAATATTTTACAACCAATGTCTGTTCCTTGACTCTGAAAAAAAATTCGCTAAGGTTCCTTATTTTTTTGGAACATCGCGACAGTGTCTAAATATAGAAAAGTTGATGCTGCTAGTCTTATTTCAAAAATTCATTCATAATTTCAAAAATAGAATTTACCAAACCTCCTTTCCATTATAGTTGAAGTCACTGATTCGAAATTGATTTGGTTTTGCTCATGTTTCGCACATGGTGCTATGCAAGTATGTATAATTACTATTTCTTGATCCTAGCTTACGACGATTGCCATCCCTGTATGCTTACGCAAATATAATTTTTGCAGCATACATACATGCGGAACCTTAGACTAAATAGCTGACTTTAGCAACGATCTACGATATGCTTTTGTGGTTGTGTGAGTAAAACCTTGATAGAATGGGAAACTGAAACACCGCCCCCCAGCATGCTCAGTCTCCATTAATCTATAACGAACATTTCGCAAACCGATTATAGACCTGTCTGTGGACCATCATGGAATTACACCAAAAGTGATACACAAGATAGTAACTTAAGGTCACGTTTCTCAATTTTTGCCTAGCTCGGTCCTTAGCAAAGACGTCTCAAGTTGATTGATCCAATTTGATTGAGCTTTCCCACCACCTGGCTACGCCATCTAGTATTCCATTATTTGTTGCCGCTTTGTCTATTCGAGTTGGATTCTAAAATTTCAGGTCTGAAAAGAAATGCAGTTTTCGAACTATCTCACTGTTTACATGGTGATTCACATTTTTATTTTGTTTGTATAGTTTCCAGTTTCCGAGTCCATCAATTTAAAAGTCGCCAAAAATCAGCTTTTTTAAAACCTGTATAATTTTGAAATACGTGGAATTTAACTCCTCTTAGTAATTGCTACTATTTTGATTTACAATAAAAGTTCTCTAAAATTTATGGAAACAAATATGTACCTACACTTTTTATGTAATTATTATCTTCACCCTGAACTAATTTTAACGTATGTCGAAACTCAAGTCAAATTCATTTTGTTTTTGTTAATATAAAATATTTATTTCAGGAAATATAAAAGATTTCTATACAAATGTATAAAATAAAAATATTAGCACAAAAATTGTAAATTAAATTTGTTGGATAATTGATTAAATATTTAACTGTAAGAGAATTATTTTGAAAGATAAAACAAATATTTGTTAGCTGATTTTTTTGATACTACGATGAATGAGAATTGATTTGAAATATTAGACCAAATAAAGTTTTCAATAAAATGAAAGAAAGTCTAGTTGTTTTATTACAAACGATATTTTTGGTATATTTATCCTATCGATGACAGGTGATCAAAGTTTCAGTAATTTCGACGCAACAAGTTATGTGTGGTGGATGTGTTACATACTGCACTTCGAAAATCTAAAATCGGACTCCTTATAGATCCTTCCCTGGGGTCGTGCTTAAGCTCTGCAGGGCATCTGTTGCCCTTCGAAAGACATGAGACAATTTTTTAGCATTCCGAACAATTCTCCAAGTGCAAGTGTAATTTAAAATGTACGAGTATGTTTATCCTCACATGGCAGAGTGTATGACACGTTGGCGTCTAAAAACTGTCAAAATCAAATCAATTGTGAATGGGATGCGCGGGAGGGGTTTCGAAAATGATTAAATCATTTTTGTTAGCTACCTAACTTAAGAACACCTGAACGGGTCTCGATAGAATTTGACATGTAGGCTTAAAAATTTATCGAAATGGAATATCGAAATCTTTTTCATATGCCTAACTCAAGCACCACTTGACGGGTTTTGATGAAATTTGGGTTTTGAGTTGGACATGTGGATATATCTGTCTGAAAATCCCATGTAATCCAATATTTTTAAATAACTGTTTGTGCGAGAAGATTTCCTATAATTTTGCCATTAACTCCTCATAAATTTACCTGCTCTTAATTTTTTTTTTTATTTTTTTGCACCAATGTGACATCGCCAATGATTTTGAGTTTTTTGTTCAAGAAACTGTATACAAAAAAAAATATTTTTTTTTATATACACACACCTTAAAAGTTCAGCTTTGTTATGTCACATGATGGGGGTGTAAACATATTTATATACATTTGTCCCCAACAAAATATCTTTTATAATTTTGTTTCCCTCACAACCAAAATGTACTCGGGGTACCTACAGCAGAGATCACCACCACTATCCAAGAAACAAACCGATAAATTAATAAATCGGAGAAATACTGATACATAGGGTTGCCGTCTTTAGATGCTGAGCAAAAATTTGTGTCTTTAGTCCTCCTCTAGAAATGGCTAATCGCAGTCTGTTTAATTAGAGTCATTAAGATATGAGCTAAAAATTTCAACTCCCTGAAGGTGTGAAGTTTAAAACCCTATCGCCGGATGGAAAACTGAGGGTAAAACCAGTCTGAATGAGTTCCTGAGGCAATTGCTAAATAAAATATAAATATAAATTAATGGGTATGTTAAAACCAAACCTCTTTTTTGTTATAAATTAAGAACACCGGGATGATAGATATCTCGGATTTTTTTTATATATTTTTGGGTTACGTACTTTGGAAAATTAAGACATGGAGTCGGTACCAATTTCTCGCAGATATTTCTTCACTGTAAGTACAAATTTAAAATTTTGAAATCGAAATAAATATTTTTAAGTTCTGCTCAAAGGGAGGCAATAATATGATCAGGTCAAGGAGGTATTTGCCGAGAATAAGCCGACAGAAGAAAACAAGCTCAAGGAATCCGAAAAGGACAAACGGGAACATTTTCACAGCAAGTGGGACAGATACGACGATGCTATCGTGTCTAACGAGACGAAGAAGTTAAAGGTTGGAAATTCAACTTCCAAGTGCTTAACGGGCAGGAGCCTTCAGAACGCTCTATAGAAGGAATTGGCCGCCACTGAGAACAATGATCTTTAGTGATGTGTCGAAACATTTCTTCAGATGATTCTGAAATATGGGAAAGCACAAAACTCAAACACGTCAAGGTGATATAACTGATGCAAATCAAACTCCATCATAGTAAAGCTGCGACAGCATGCTTGTTCGAATGAATTCTCAACTAAGATATCTACTGTACTGATGCGAGAGCACTGAATCATCATAATCAAGGAAATTGCACTTTGAGAGGGCGAATGAACGTGAAATCAGGACATGTACATATTTTAATTTCAAATCATTCAGACACATTTTTATTATAACTAAAGTGACGGAGTCTTCAACACGATAGACGTCAAGGGGAAAGGAATCGATATGCTGAACATGAACTGATTGACTTGTAGAACTCTCTCAACTGAAACCTGGTCAGGACTCTTTATTATGGTATTTGGCAATACTGTCCATGATCTTGGATGGCACTGACTTTCGGGATTGGCTGTAACTAAGCAGTTACCATCTATCAGGAAAAGGATCTGTGTAGTATAGTAAAAGGCAAGAGTTCACTCCGTGGTTTCGTCAGTGTGGAAGAAAGCCTTTTCAAAACAAAGTGAAGAATCCTATCTGCACCTGGATATTTGTAAATCAACTCGAGTTACTTAATTGCTTCGAAAATATATACTTGTATTAAAAAATATTCAACGACGTTCCAAATGGATTGAGAGTATACTATCTTTCGCTTTGGAGTCTTTGATATTCTTATGAGAGTTGAGGTGGTTGATGGGGTAGAACATTTCATTCTTTTAGCATATGACCAAATAGATTTACGGCCTTTAGGACATTGCATTATTTTTGAATTATATTTTGGCAACGTAGGAATTTAGTATGTCTTAGTATGAAATTGCAGTCATTTCTAGCCCTTCTGTAGAGACTTCGATTTTCCTCAGGAGGTATTTGACGTCATAAAGCAAAAACTTCTCCATTCTTTGGGTTACCAATTGCACAAATCAGATTGAGCAAGATTTCTTGTTTTTATTTAAGACTGACTGATTTCCGAGCACTTCCAATGAAGGAGTGAAATTGAGTCTGCAATCTTGTCATTGACGGCATTTACATCTCTTTCGAAGAAAATGTTGAAATCATCATTGTTAGCCCACTAATTCAAAAACATCTGAAATGATTTGGCTTGTGCGCTCAGAACTACATATATTCTGCTAGTTCCAATTGCAAATTATCAAAATTTAATTCCTCGTAACTGCAGGAATTTTAAACAATTTTATATGTCTAATTCAAGTACTACTTTACAAATTTTGATGAAATTTGCGGTTTACTCGTAAGTTTTCCGGGATATGTAGGTACGCCTGTCTAAAAATCATAAAAAAACAGATGAAAATGTAATCACTATGGCTCAGTGGATAAGTGCGCTACCACTGAAACTGTTATGAGAAGCTTCTCTTAATCAAAACATTTACCTTCGGAAACGACATAAAGGCTACTCTCAATTATTCTAAATTGTTCCCAATGATATTTTCGATGATAGAGTTCTCGAAACTTTAACCAAACAAATATTTTTTTCAGCTTTGGAAAAATATGTTTGGGGTATATTATGCCCCCAAGATCGCCGAGATACTCGTAAGATTGCCTTCAGAATTTTAAAAGATTCCATCTATCCCATTAGAGTTTTTGAGTGGTAAAATCTACTCCGCTGTTTTGTAATCTACCTCGATTTCTGAACCAAAATATGTTTCGCTAATATTTTCAAAAACCACATCACTGCTTTGGACTGTAGCACCTCTTAGAGGTCACCACAAAGTAGGGAGAGTGCAGTTTGCAAAAGACCACATAATTTGATTCCCACAACATAACTCCTGATTATTATTAGCTTTGCCCATCAAGCTAATAAATCAATTAACCATCACCAGTTAACCACTTAAGAGCAATAAATTCCCGAAAATAGCCAGCATAAACCTTTCAAAGAATATAAGATACTTGCACGTGGGATTCCCATTTCCAACATCTGCACTGAAGCTCCAGAGAATTTTGTAATCACTTCTAATATGTAGTACCGCCAAAATACCGACAACATAAATCATAAATTCGACAAAAGCTTTCTTGAGTTCAAAGTACCCGCATATTGTTCACTTTCACTCATCCTAGAGAGATCTCCACTCCACACCCAACTCTTCGAACTTATACACGTTGCACAAATTAAACGTCGCAATTCCGTTCTCCCCCTCACTGAGTTATGATTGTGCGCAGTATCCTGAGTTGGAGTTCCTAACCTCTTCTATTCTGTCAAGTGGATTCCCTACACACAGAGAACTCCTGGTGGGTGTAACAATTTTTTTCTCGCTATCCTTTCAAAGGATGTATTCTGTACGGAGTACGTTTGAGTACATGTTGCCTGGATGGCTGGCTGCGGGAAAAAGTTCCATATAAATAATATTTTGCTGAGAGTATAAAAGGCGGTGCCAAAAAATTTATTACATTCCCAAGAAGAAGAGCCTGACGAAGAAGAAGATTTATATCCTTAAGGATATTATGAAACGATGAACGTCGAGTACTAGCTATAGCTGGTATCACAGACTGAAGCAGCAGCTCTTGAAAGGGTGTTGGGAGATCTTAATTTCTGATTGTAGTCTGAAGAGTTCCCGGTGTACGATTTTCTTCTCCTTATTTTCTTGTTGCAACTAATTTTTTTGTTTTTAAAGGATACTCGTGGTATGTATTAAGATAAGAAAATTGAATCAGAATGCGGTTGGATGTGGTGAAAATCCTTAGTTATGATTGAGCAATTCCAAGACTTAAGGAGCAATTACTTTTTATCGAGTTTACCAGTAAGTGACATGAGCTTAGTAATGATATTTAGTAGAGGATTTTAAATAAGTCCTAATGGAATAAAGGGAATTTGCTCATACATATGTATTCGTATATGTATGTGTATTCTTATTAACTTATGTCTAAGAAGTAATCCTTTTAATGCAATTGTAAAAGAACACGTACTTAATTTTGTGCTATGGGTATGATTACTGGTAGATCCAGAAAATATGACAGAAAGAGGTAAGATTCACCAAGGATTACGTTCGCACGCTAACTTGATTGAGATCCTTTTCCACTTGTATGTGCCACCTTAGGTGAGGTCTTCCTTTACCGCGTCGTTGAGGTCCATTCTAGTCATCTCAGGTGATGAATTCGAACTCTTCTGACTAGGTTGTACAGCGGTACAACTGGTATAGTTCGCTGTTGTATCTGCGCCTTCATACCCCCACAAATCACTCGAACGATTTCTCTTCCTAAATTGCGATTGTCGATTCATCCGCCTTTGATAACGTTCATGCTTTTGCGCTTAATAGCAGGACTGGGTCTTAATATTGTACGTGAGAGGATTTTGCTATTCAATTGCGTTCTTAGTCCAAAGAAACAGCGGTTGGTAAGAGTGATTCTTTGTGTGACCTCTGCGCTGGAGTCATTATTCGAATTTACAGCGGAGCATAGGTAGACAAAGTCCTAGAGCTAACTCAAAATTGTAGCTGTTTATTGGTGAGTATTTGTATAGACTTTTGAAAAGGCATACCCCTGATGTTTGCTTGAGAATTCGGTACAATCCTTTCAAGAAATCCCATGATAAAGTGTCGCCTTATCGTAGACCCTTTATGACATGTGATGTTGTTACCCACCGTGATGGAGCAGCGTTCATTCTCCATCGTCATCCTGAACAGACAGAAGGGTTTGGCTCCTTTCACTGAGGATTAGACAAATGTTGGTGAGGTTATATTTATTGGACATTTCTTCATCCGGCGATTAATTAGCCGGAGATAATATCATGTAGGTTGGATTTTCCTTCTACGTTCCAAGACATGTCATTCTTTCCAATTTTTATGTTAAAACAGCACAAGCACGATCTTTAACTCTATCATGGACATTCTTCCAAAGTCCGGTTGAGGACCTCGTAGAAAGAATCTTTCGTCCTCTGTACATGCGCAAGCGTAATTAGGCTGATGTTTTTAAATTTTGCTCCATTGTGGATTGTCGCTTTCATGCCTGTATCTCAAGACTTTTTTGCTAAGTCTGCCTCTTATATATGTACATATATTTAAGTCCAAATACATTCTGCTTCAGCTCCCTTTTGCAGTCACCGTACTAGATGTTACAGTTTTCATCCGTTTTTAACCCAGCCTAATTCCTTGTACTTCTTGAATGGCAGTCTAGGGGTAACACTAGTTGTTCGGCTGCACATATTCTGTTGATGGTCCGAATATTCTACGTATTGATAAGAAGGTCTTTGCGCTTAACATATTTGCTGGATTCAATATCAGCTTGTAGTTGGCTCGAACCCGGCAAATTATAGAGGCTGTGAAGTAGCTAAAGAGTTACAAAAACGAAGAGATGCGCTCCTTAAGCCCCTAAATGCAAAATCAAAACCGCAAACTCAGCCAAAGCGTAAGGTCGCGGAGGAGAAAGAGTGCAAATCAAAACTACCGGGTTTAGAGCTCAAAAAGGTGAGGGAAAGAATGACGAAAGAAAAGCCCTCGACCTCTGTTCCTAAAAGAAACGGTACAGAAAAGTTACAATTGGAAAAGCGACAGGGTAATGACCTTCGAACATCAGGAGTGCAGACTTACGCTCAGGCTGCTGCATCCGAAATACCAAAAAATATTGAAATTTCGAAGGACCCTGTTTCTCATGTTTTTTCAGTTATTCTAGAGAAACTTGAAGAACAAAGCAAAATAAATAAAATTATTCTCGATAGGCTGGTTAAGCTCGAAAGTAATTCAGGGAAAACGCGTACTCCAACTAGATTATGAATGAAAAACGAATGTTAAAAATATGTACTTGGAATGCAAACGGACTTTTGCAAAAACTTGACGAATTGGAAATATTCTTGCGTGAAAAAGATATCGATATTCGCTTGATTTCTGAAACCCACGTAAAAAACGAATCGCATTTAAAAATAAAAGGCTATAATGATTACCACGCTTGTCACCCTTCGGGAAAAGCGAGAGGCGGATCATCATTGTTTATTAACAATCCGAAGACCTAAAGATAGAGCTTGAAACTTTGCAACTGTGCACGATTCGAGTAAAAAATAGTCAGCGTACTCTTAAAATCTCATCTATCTACTGCCCACCGCGTTCCGCGCTTGAAAAAAGTGATTTTACTAACTTGTTTAAATTCCTGAAACCTAATTTCATTATTGGCGGCGATTTTAACGCGAAACATACATTCTGGGGCTCAAGACACAGCTCGCAAAAAGGCAGAATGCTCTATGAGGCAGGTATGGAGTACAGTTGTGATTTCCATTCGCCGGGTAAACCGACCTACTGGCCAACTGATACTTCGAAAATACCTGACCTGATCGACTTTTTCGTCGTGAAAGGAATTTCTACCAACCACATTAAAGTTGAAGAGAGCTTTGATCTGTCGTCTGACCATTCCCCAGTTGTTTTGACATTGAGCGAAAAACTAGTCTATACCCTAGAGCCAGCGAGATTAACCGGTAGAACAACTAACTGGGAAGGCTTTAGGAACGAAATTGAAGATAATGTTGAACTGAGCGTTCCACTTACGACACCCTATCAAATTGAGGTTGAAGTTGATCGCTTCGTTGAGATCGTACAGCTCGCCTCTTGGAATAATACTCCCAATCCAAGGAAAACTCCGGACAAATACGGTCTGCGATATCCTACGGAAATAAAAAAAATTGGTCAAGGAAAAAAGAAAAGCGCGTAAGAAATGGCAACAGAGTCGTGCTCCGCAACATAAAGCTCACTTGAATCACCTGTGCAATTCATTGAAGAAGACTATAAAGGATTTTAAGAATCGTGCGATAGGCTCTTACCTTGAAAGTTTAACAGCGAAAAAAAATTCCAATTATTCACTTTGGAAAGCTGTAAAAGGCACCAAAAGGCCCAAGGTCCCCGCGCCGCCTATTAAATTAAATCACAATGAATGGGCAAGGGAAGATAAAGAAAAAGCGGACGTTTTTGCGGTCCACCTGGAAGATACCTTTAAACCGTACGATGGTCAAGTGTTTTACGACAATATCAATAGGCCGGATTTATTATCTGACGATTTAGCACTTACAAGTGCAACGCTGAGGGAACTCAAACATGAGATCGGGAATCTAAAACCTAAGAAAGCTCCTGGTTATGACTTGATCACCGGAGAAATTCTCAAAGCTTTACCTAGAAAAGCATTGATTAAGCTTCTTCATATTTTAAATGCCGCGCTCAGATTAAAACACGTTCCTAACCAATGGAAAGTTGCGGAAGTTATAATGATTTTAAAACCAGGAAAGTCGCCAAATGAGGTAAAATCTTATAGACCAATTTCGCTACTTCCAGTTATATCCAAAATTTTCGAGAGGCTATTACTAAGGCGTCTCCAACCGGTTATAGAAGGAAATAATCTTATCCCTGACCACCAGTTTGGGTTCAGAAGTAAGCATTCGACGATTGATCAGGTGCATAGAATTACTGACGTAATCGAGAAAGCACTTGAAGAGAAAAAGATATGCTCAAGCGTATTTCTTGACGTCTCGCAAGCCTTTGATAAGGTGTGGCATGATGGCCTGAATTGCAAATTACGACAACTTCTCCCTGTATGCCTATACGACATTCTAGAATCATATCTCGGGAATAGACTCTTCCGTGTTAGACATGGAAATGAATACTCGGAGCTCAAAGAAATTTCGGCCGGTGTACCGCAAGGAAGCGTTTTTGGGCCACTTCTCTATCTGTTATATACTCGAGATATACCGAAAGAAGATGGCACTATCCTGGCTACGTTTGCCGATGACACCGCTATCCTAGCCGTAGGTAAAACAATCGAAGAAACGACTGTAAAGCTGCAAAACGCACTGAATAAAGTAAATGAATGGACGAGGGACTGGCGGATCGCCCTCAACGAATCTAAATCTGTTCACGTGAATTTCACTTATAAGAAAACTAATGTCTTGGCAATTTTCCTAAACTTGGCCCGAATACCTTTTGCAAATGAGGCCAAATACCTTGGAATGACACTCGACGCAAAACTGAAATGGCATTCTCACGTGAAAATGAAACGTAAAGAACTCGAAATCAAATATAGAGAAATGAACTGGTTGCTCGGAAAACACTCCCAGCTCAGTACTGAGAACAAACTGCTTTTATACAAGCAAGTGCTAAAGCCGTTGTGGACTTACGGTATACAACTTTGGGGCTGTACTAAGAAAACAAACGCCAATATTTTACAAACTTTTCAAAATAAAGTGCTAAGAGAAATTGTCCACGCACCGTGGTATACTAGAAACGATGATATCCACAGGGATCTCGGAATTCCGACAATCGAAGCTGAAATTAGAAGCTTCGCGAGAAAGCATAGAAACCGACTAATCGGACATGTCAACAATACAATCCAACAAATTCTGGATGAAAGCAATTTATTGCGCCGACTACAAAGGACGAAACCTTTCGACTTGGCGAGATAGGAATCAACCGCGCCTAGATTGCGGAACATGCAGGATCTTTCAGTGGAAAGTAACCTGCCAAACGTGTTATTTTTTCATGATAGAAAAATTGTTTGATAAGGTCGTTCTTATTTGCAATACATAACAAATTAAATCGCAGGGTGGTTTTTTTTAGTCAGTAAGAATCTGACACTACTATGAGCACGCGCTTGCTATCCTCATAGTGTCTATGGAAGATTTTTTCACCAACCCTCGGGAAAAAAAAAAAAAATGTTTTTGGGCACTATTCCTGGAAAGCCAGATCTTTAGTTAAAAGCCTTAGGACAAGAAGACGGGTGACCCAATGTCCTTGACCTACTTTGGGAATACGAGTACTACTGTTGAATAATTAAGAGCTCCTTCGCTACCATATTTTTTTTTTTTGCAAAACACTGACCTTTTTGCACCTAAATTTTGAGTAAAAAATTAAAATTGGTATATAACCCTTTTAGAACTCAAAGCAATGAAAGTGGAACAATTTTTTAAAATTATTTATGGTGATCAATAAATTAAATTTCCGAAATTTCATCTGAAAACGTAAAAGTTGGTTATATATTGAAACCCACTCCTACTTTCTTCTAAGGTAAAGACTAAGAAATATTTTTTTTTTTTTAAATCTCTCAAAAATCTATTAAATATCTACCGAGTAATTTTATCAGAGTGTTTTTACGACTTTCTCTTAGAAAAAAAGTGGGCGTCATTGTAACAATTTGTAACTGAAATTTACGGATTCTGATAAGATATTCAGAATAAGACTTGCACCACCGGAAATAGCTTTCAAAACGCAAAATATAGCTTATTGTTAAAAAAAGATCCTCGCAAGTGGGCGTGGCCCTGTAAAGTCTCTAGTAAAAATATTGAAACAAAAAGTCATTTTTTGGAAGTGTGTCTGTGCCTGGATTTCAAAAATGTTTACACTTGTACTGCTTCAAATTTTGAAAGCTTATACATACTGTGTATATATGTACATACTTATATAAATATAGTATCGTTTTTCAAATATTCAACTGCAAGCTTGCGCATGTACAGTGAATCAAAGATTCGAAAAAATGTCGCCTTAATTAAATCAAAAATGTTTACTGGACTAAGAACATATATGATTACACCCCATAAATAACTATAAATAATACACTTTAATGCACCATGTGCAGTGCATGTCATAGTCCTCCAAAAGTCCTGCAACCGTTCATCTAATAAAACAACCAATTATTGTTTATTCTCTATCCTACATCCGTCCTGAATATGAACTTGAAGCAAAACTTTTACAAAATGTCATTCAGGCACGCATCATTGCATGAGAGTCTCGACCACCAAGGGAAGTCTGATAACACTTCTAATTAATTTTTACACACGTTAAAGGGACGTAACTTTTTAATTTACATGACGTTACGGACCGAGTAATTTCAAGTGGAGGCATTTAGCTAACCCACCTATGTACATGAGTAGGCTAACTCAAGGTCTTTGTCTAATCCAAGGGTAACAAATCGGTGTAAGCAACCATGCAAATCATTTCTCACCTTTTGATCCCTTAACACATTCCATCGCGTTAACCCGGTTAGTAAGTTACCTTTACACGCTGTTGGTGGCGGGAACAGTGATTAATATTAATAAACATTTAAAAGAGTTTCCCTTCCCGTTGAGGATGTCAATGTCGTAAAACTTCTAAGTTCAGACCATTGGGGACGGATAAAGCAGGCATAATGAAACAGAAGCAACCCATCATACGTGGTATTGAGAATATTTCGGCATTATTCGCCGAATAATGAGTAAAAAGGACCGGTGACAAAACAGCCCTAATTTACCCGTCCGTGTCCTTGAAAGAGTGCTTTCAACAGAAAAGCTAATTTTCTGCGGCGCTCTATAGTGAAAGTCGTACCTATACTACTGGGGGCAGAAAGGAGTATGGATAATTAGAAAATTTTATGGTACACCGGATGGCATGTTGATTGTCCCTCGAAGATAGCACACAACAAAGACAAAGGCACAGATTCACGTGCACATATGTGTGAACCCAGCCAGAATATTAATAGCGTTTTGAATTTTTGAACAGGCTTCATAACTTGCTGCTGAACACTTTAATGCTCTAACACCGGTCACCCTCAAGCAAAGCATCTTGCAATATTTGTTGGTAAAGCAAAAAGGAATCTGTTCTGCGAATGGAGATAGTTTTTGAGTGTACTCGTTCTCCCGCTGGGCGACCCAGAGTGGGGAGATTAATAAAAGTTTAACATGCATATATGGTTTTAGAAAATTAGCCTCAACTTTATCATTTCCTTTCCAAGTTTATGGGGAGGATAGTGGGATAGATGTGATGTGTCTTCGGGGAACAATTGATAGGCTCTTTCAAGTGTAATCGAATCGTTAACTTCTAATGTTGTGCGATAATTGGGCTGGATCAAAGAAGTCTTGGAAAACATTTCAAGTTATTTATATGAGCTCAACAAAAAGCGACCAGTTTCAAAGCATGATCAAAAAATATTAGCAAACAAATTGATTGCAGCTGATCCACTGTGCTAGAATACTACCAGACAGCTACATTATGTAAATAGAATTCATTCGTTTGCCGTAGAAAGTTAAGTATGAGCATCAGTATGTGCATAATTATACCAAAAGTCACCTTATTTTGGACGAAGATATTTTTATTAGTGGTTCTATAAATAGTGAGTGGGGTTCAGTAATGCATCTAGAGCAGAACCAGGCGAGCTAAAAAAGGTTCCCGTCAAGCCAAAATAAAAATTTATTTTTAAAGAGAAAGAGATCGGTGATCGGTTCGACTAGGGACGATACCGCTAAAGTAAAAATCAGAACAATCTACGCCAGAAGAGTTGAATGCAAAAATTTCTCCAGTGAAATAGAATGCACCAAAGACTGCCAGAGGAAGAAAAGTCCTATCAAGAGCATGCAGCACGGGGCACCTTAAAAAAAAAAAAAAAACTAGACAGACTCATGTGCTGAGACTTAAGAAATTCCCACCAGCACTCACTTACGAAGATATATCATTACCAGAACACATTCTGAGTAAAGACCCCGAAATACAATTTATGGCACCACAAAAGAATTGGAGTACTAAGTTGTGGGGGATAATAAAGTGGCATAGGCCATTGATTCATTCTCCCCACACAAAGCGCCAGGGACCCGACGGAATAATGAACTAAAATGAACTAAAAATTACACCATCCCTACCATAGATCCATCACTCTCGGATTAAGTGAAATGCAGGCTCAAGATGAGAATAATCACTTTTGAACTGGAATGATGACAAACTTATGATTTAGACTTCAGAAGTACAAATGAATTTTTGGAAGCTAATTAGTGTACGCAGCAAACGTAAGGCCCATCTTAACTAACGACTGCCTGGTTTGATAGCACGATAATGCTTACCATGCATAGGCCTTGACAGCAACCCTCGAAACGATGCTTGCTTGTACACACAAAATAAATTCCATTTAAAGTGATCTACTCTTCCAGCAATCAAAATCCTGCAAAAATAAAAACAAAACACAAAATGTTAAACACACCTTACTCGTACCTATCACCAAAGCCCACAGGGCCCACAATGGATGTATGGGGAACCAAGTACAGCACGGTTTACAGTGCAGCCACACCAACAACCTAACCTAACATTTTTAAGTTATAAACCCGACGTATTGCCGAAAACATCATTGAAATGCTAGAAAACTGATCATTGTTAGGTACGAGGGTTGCTGTAATAGCCGTAGCTGTTAACTCGCATATGTCTACGACGGCCCTTAGCGGTACCCTAAATTAGAAACCTGAAAAGAAAAAGAGAGGGAGAAAGAGAAAAATATGTGGGATTGTTGGAGTAATGGGTCCTTCACTATTTGTGTAATTATCCTAAGGAAAAGTTCCCAATGAGAGTTAACGTACGAGGGGCGGCTGATAAGTTCGCAGCCTAAGGCATTAAGTGAAAGGAGAGATCCGATTAAAAAATTGTATTTCTCAATACACTCTCCCTCGAGTGAAATGTTCTTCTCAAATCGGGCGTATAGTGCCTTAATACCACCGAAAAAATATTCTTTTTCTTTGCCTTTAAAATGACTTTCTACGGCCGCCTTAATCTCGTTCTCATCTGCAAATCTCCGGCCTCGAAGCTGATTTTTCAAATTGGAAAAAAGAAAAAAGTCGCTCGTGGCCAAGTCTAAGCTGTATTTTTAACCGAGATTGTCCCCGGCTAACCTCAAAAAATCTTTGCAGCACTCGAGTCGTCGTTGCTTGTCGAACGGCGTGTACAAAATTTCTCCAATCCATTCTTTGCTGATGTGAAATTCGTTCGCTATCTGCCACATTTTTATTCTTCAGTCGTCCAGAACTAATTTTTCAACTTTTCCGACTGACACAGGACGCCCTGGGCGGGGGGTCGTCTTTACAGCTCTCTCGCCCTAGTTGAAATAAATGAGACCTTTTTTGACTATAGTATACGAAGGCTCAGAATTTTGAAGAGTCGATGACATGTCTTCAAAAATTTCTCATCTTTATTTAGGCGATTTTTCTTTTTTTACGAGGTGAGAATTGTGAGAATTTCCGATTTTGACTGACATGGTGATGTTTATCCTACCACAGATAATAACAAAATGAATAAGAGTGCCGCAGTTAGTGCTATCACTAATGAGAAGATGACTCGTTGTTGCGTATCTCAGGCAGCGAACTTGTCAGTCGCCTGTTGTACATCTACTTTAACTAGGGCATTGGCACAAGAAGTGGAAAGTTTCTTCCTCTACAGACATGCTGCCCGTTCGTTACTCATATACTCATCCACCCAGAGTATTAATTTAAAAGATTCTCTCCCGTTATCACTCCGGTTACTACGGATATCGAAAGTAAACTTCTTTTAGCACAGATATTTATTATCCAGGATGACTTCATTTGAGAATTCGATTGTGACGTTCTTAAGCAATGGTTGAGTCGACCCTTAACTTTCTTCTTCTTAAGCTCAATTTTGAATAGATTAATCGAAAGCCATTTCGTAGTGCAGTGGTTTAACAGTATTTATCTAAAATTGTGCAATTTGTCCATCGTAGGGCGCCAATTATGCCCACCTAATGAAAATACAAATTCAATCGTAAATGTATTCCTCTGTTACCTTAGACAGTAGACACTATTCCTATTTATTAAAAAAAAAATATCACATTGGTAACACATCTGTCTTCCACCCTAAATTTATAGCTAATTATAAGTAAATCACATTATTTCCAACTTTGCCACACAAGGATATCAACCACCACCATTGCTTAGAACAAAAGCCCTTATTCATACCTCGACAAGAACTAACTCCAAACAGAATTGCTGAATTAACCCAAACTTCCTAAAATATTTAAAGAAAAAAAAAAAGAATAACATCCGCCCCGAAAACTTAATCCTTGCACAACTTTATCAGCACAATCAGGCAGCCGTATACCACCACCCCATCCACTTTACTATACAAAACCGCCACCAAAAGTTTGCTTTGTTGCACCAACATTGGTGACTCCCACCCACCCTCTACCCATCTGTAGTTGGCCTTAACGGTGTTATTCTGGTGCTGTTTTGTTCTCGATGCACAATGAAGCATAACCACAATCTGAACTCTAAAAACCCACTGTATGCAGGGAACTCCGCAGAAAAAAAAAGAAGCAAAACATTCTCGAAGGTTACGTATACACTCCACAGTTGACAGGCCTTTGTAATGAACCTCTGAGCTCTCTGTCTTTCTGGTCTTTCTCGCTGTTCGTTTTTTCTTCATTTTTCTAGTGGTGTTCAAATTTTTTGTTTGTGCATTCATTTTCTATTTAAACAAAAACTTTTTGAGTCCACTTTCTAGAATTTTTTTTTTTCTGATGAAACAGGGGCACCCGGTGTATGCCATTAGCAGAAATCCCTGTACCTAATTAACGGTAGTTTCAGTTACTGCTTACTGATGTTGTGTGTACGAGTATGTCCTTATTGAGGTGGGAATTCAGTTCATAGAAGATTGTCGTCCGGCGACACTGGAAATAAAAAAATTAATAGAAAATTTATAAGCTTTAGGTGAAGGCAGCGAAATGGAAAACTAGGTTGCTGCTGGTGGGGATTGAAGGAAGGACACTGATTTTGTTTGTCCTATGGCATATTGTGTGGTCGTTAAAATGAAAGGATATTACAATAAATTAAGTAAGAATTGTTTATGATGTGGGATGAATCGTAATATAATACATATGAATAGGTAATTGGAGAGTCGGAAGAGGAAATTAATTATGTGACAGAGGAGTATTAATGGCCTCCAACCCATTGAATGTGAATCGTTGTTAAAAGATAAAGTCGGCAGTGCAGACCCAAATCAATCGCGTATTTGAAAGCCTTCATATTCAAATTTAGAGGCATCTACTTATGAAAACTCTTGGAGAAAGGCGTTAATCGAGAGGTAACGTACCTAATTGATACTATCTAGGCCTTCAGTATGCCAATGATAGGCCCGAATTTAAAACCGAAATCTACCAGCTCTATTCTAAGAGAAAAGATTTTAAAACTCTTCGACTTCGCCGAAAACCCCAGTTTGGCAGGCGACACTATACAATTGCGGTTGGCATTAGATTTGTGCCAGTACCTCACTGGAATCTAAGCAAATATGCCTGGCACTGCTTTTACTAAGGAGTGAAACAGCTGCACTTTATTACATTTTCTAGATTAGATTAATAAGAGGGCAAAAAAATGAACACGACAACACCTCTGGACTCAGGCTAATAGACTTTGCGGCGTGCGGCGCGAAACATCACTGTAGCTAGCACATGATTCCCTCACCTCAATATTCATAAGAGCATCTGAAGCTCTCCAGATTAACTAACCGTCAAACAAATTGATCACTCCTCCAGTATTTTGGATGTTCTTACCTTCCGAGCTGCTAACATTGACTCGGATCACTACCTTGTTACTGCGGGTATCCCAAACACTACAACACCGAAGAAGTACTGTGAGAAAATTTAACATCCAACCGCTACAATCACAAGAGACTGCCAGAGCCTTCGCCAAACGAGTGTCCCTCGATGAGCTAAGCGCAGATCAGTCATGGTATCATTGTCACCCACCACAAAGAAATCTCTGGTTTGAAGAAGAGTGCCGTCAATTGCTCGCCAGCTTCTAAGAAAGGAGAAGAAAGAATATGGGATGTTATTGCAGGAATAATTTCGAAAGTTTTACCAGAAGTTAAAAGGAGCATACCAAGCCTACAAAGTCCGAACAGGATGCAGAAGGAAATCTAGTAGTACAGTCACAGTTGTTACTGAAAGATCACTTCTGGGACTGTCGAATGGCGGTGACGACCAAAACTTTGCTGTCCATTCAGCCGGGACGATGACGATCACCAATTCATCTATCCGACGAAAACTAAGTAAAGATAGCAATATCAAAGCTTAAATCCAACAAGGCTGTTGAAGCCGACAGCCTAACTGCCGAGTTATTTATAGCAGCTGGGGATGATTTGGTACGGAGCACACGTCAACTCATCTATCAGATATGATCGGATGAAGGTATGCCCGAGGAATAGAACCTCAGGTTCATTTGCCTGATCATCGAGTAAGGAGACTCTCTGAACTGCGCCAACTGCAGAAGTTGGTCGCCAGCTTCTAAGAAAGACATATAAGATCACATATAAGATCCTATCTGTCATATTATATGAATGGCTTAAACTATTTGTCAACAATCTGATTAGTCGTATCAATGTGGTTTTAGGTCAGGAAAGTCCACTATACATAGATGTTGCAAAAAATTCAGGAACTCCAAATCGATACTCATCATCTTTTCATCAACTTTTACGTCGCCTATGATAGCGTCTAAAGCCATGTCTACTTTTGGCATCCCTGCCAAACTCTTCTCTGGTGCTTTCGTGAATATTGAAACAGAAGCTTTAAAAATGGGTTTAGCAGACTTTGTCTTTGGCTCGACTGAAAATTCAAACAATGACACTAGCGCAAAGATCAAGTGAAGAACCTCTCTTCCCAACCGCTGTTTCTTTGGGCTAAGAATACAATTGAGCAGTAAAGTCCCCTCACGGATAACTATGGTGACTTCATATAAGACCCTCATCATCCCATTTTGCCATACGATGCAGAAGAAGAAGAACGTTAAAGGCGGATGAATAAGTCTTCGAATAAGTCCCGAAGGGACGAAGCGGTATAGGAATACCCCACCTAAGGTGGGGCACACAAGTAAAAAGGGACCTCAAACAACTTCATGTGGAAAACTGGAGGCGACTAACCGAAGATCGAGGCCCACTCCGAACTGTAGCGCCATCCAAAATAAAGTAAAGTAGCTACTAGTCGTTATACAAACAAACCCTGGGGATGTTTAATTGATTGTAGTCTTGGATGGAGTCTCCACAAATGTGGAAGACAATTTACCAAGAACAGCTGCTAAACTAAGCTTAAATTACAGTTATAGGTTTGTTCGTGATAGCTACCCTAAGATCTCCTATTTAATAATAAGAGAAATCCACAAAGCCCGGATTTACATAGAATAGAACATTTGGGGGCGTATATGGAGAGAAAATTAAGAGAAGGCCAATACACAACATACTCGTAAGTGAGCTAAAAAGGACTCTCCATGGCATATGAAAAAACATACCACCCGATGTTGCCAAAAAATTAGTTAGTCCTATGAAAAGGGGTTGCAAGCTGTTTTAGAAGCTAACGTTTATGTTTGGCATTGAAAAATTTTTTTCTTTTTTTTTTAAATCTTTGGAGGTTCCACAAATATTCAATAAGAAAATCCACTTTAGTTGTCGTGTAGAGTTTGGCGCAAACATCCTACATAGGCTTGCCTCCTAGCTTCTCAAAGCCATTTGTGCTGTGCGACACACGATTTGAAGGGACCTGCGATTGAGAAGCTTCTTATGACAATATCATGTACAACGTTCGTTAGTTTTTTTCTGGGATTCGAACTCCAGTGTCCCGCTCAGTGGTACGCGCACTTAACCACTGAGCCACGCCGCCCACCACCATATAGATTAGGCACTCTTTAGGAGAATTTCACAACCGTATATAATGCGCAGCGCCCAGAAACATCACCTTTTAGGTTCACAAATACATTTAATTAGAAACATTCATTCTATACAATAATTAAAATTCCCGCATTGCTGTGGACATATGTACGCACCCCAAAAAGATCCGGCATTCCATTTCAAGTCCATCCGATTAGATTACATCTAAATTGATGGCTCGCACAGTGAGTTCAAATTCCACCATGTTGCTACAACCAACATCAGCATGGTTGAGCGGCCGACACGACTGGTATTGAAGTGATAACAAATACATTCACATGGTGAACCCTAAACCTAGACCCAGAAAGCCGAACAACAACACCCAACCAGAAAATAACATCAAATTGAATCTCATTTTCAATTGAGGGTCAGCGAGCAATGGTTTTTGGGGATGATGGTCCGTCCCAATTATTGGCACCAACGAGTTCACAAGATCTTCCTTACTGTATTTCCGAGAGGTGGTGATGGGGGGAAACAGAAAAAAGTGGATACATAATCCCCCACTCCAACAATAGCAACTAGTATTTGCGAACTCGGTGCACTTCTAGTATTTTCGGGCGGTGTGGATGCATGGTAAACGTCCAGCTGTGGTGAGCCCCCACCCGACTCTGGTTCCCATCTACGTATGTCTGATCCTTTTTGGTCAATCGAATCCAATTTCAATTAAATTGATTGCCAATTTGATTGGATTTATAAAAAATCTCACAAAAAAACACAACACGTCCGAAATCACTACCCCGCGTTGCCGAGAACCAACGACCGACATATTTAAATTCCAATGAAAGACGAGAAAATTGTTGCAACTCATATATTACTTCCGGCGCCGCATGGTGTTCGAAAGTTCAAATAAATCTCAATGTGTATGCAAGGTAAAAAATTCATCTGAAAGTATTACTTGACCTTATGAAAGGTTTATTAACGGTAAATAAATGAAAAATGATTTCCCATGGGCGTAGGCAAAGAGAAAAATAGGGATTGCATTGCTAGGTGTGTTTTCAATTTGATTTCTGATTGCGCGGGGACATCTGGGATTTTTCTTATTAACGATGCATTCATGTTTCAATACTGAAACCGTTTTGGGTTTTCAAATAGTTAGAGTTGAATGAATTTTCAGCGCAATTAACACACAAAAGGTGCAGCGTATTCTACTCATAGTGCAGCAGGATTTATTTTCCTTTCAAAAAAAAAAAGTTAATAAGAATCTACCTATCAATCATGGCAGGCACACATTAGAAGACATACGGTCTGGCACAAAAGTTGACTTGAAAGGAGAAAATTACAGGCATATGCACAGGTAGCGTAAATTCGGTTTCAATTTGAATTTATTTGAACAAATTTCGCTGTTATTGGTAAAAATGTAAATAAACAAAAGAAAAACCGCTTGGTTACATTAGGTACCTTATGATAAGTCACCTGTTGACCTTAGATGAACAATTAGATGACATCAAGTTAGAACAATCGAGGTAAAGATATGAAACTCATCAAAGTACCATTTAGAGTCCTCAGCCTTCTATTGGTCAAAGTGAGATATTCACAAAGTAAGTAGCAAAGAGGTTCATTTTCCTTTTAATCTGCTCAGCATCTGCAATAGCGTTATAGATTCGCTATATTTTGAGAGAAGGTTATACAAACAAAATAAAGGGCACGCACCTTTCGTTTGCAAATTTTTCAGCACCAAAATGTGTTTTCGTAAAATACGTTAAAAGGCAAAACAACTTTTTTGTGCATACTATACGTCAACAATATTAATGCCATGTCCTTAAATATGTCAAAAATAACTTAGATATCAATTTTGAATAAAATCATCTGAGGTATATTCTAGAAATAGCTAATTTTCGCTAGTCCGCTAATAAGTAAAGAAATTTTAGATCGAAAGCAGAACATGCAGTATTATTACCATTTTACTCTAAATATGAATTTTTATCAAAATCTTTGAAGCCGTTTTCGAGAAAATTGCATTTGAAATACTGTAAAGTACCGTTCAGACAAGAATAAAAATTCGAATTTTGCGTCAGGACATTACCCGACAGACCCCAGATGAGTAAAGTTTGAAGGAAATCCTTCTAGCCGTTTAGGTTGCAGCCTGAGGTACAGGCAGACTAACTGGCAGACAGACAGAATTACGAGACTCACTTTTTAGAGTTCCTCCATACTAATATCAAGATTGATCAAAATCTCGAGATCGAAAGACTCTTGAGTAAAAATGCTACCTTTCAAGGCATTTCAAGATCGAAAGGGCAGCCTATGTTAATATGAGAGAATCCTTAATATTAGCCTCTGTAATGAATTACAAATCTGTTATACTACTGACCTGTATTTGAACTTTTCAAATGCTATGCTGGATTACCGTCTGGTGGAACTGGCCAGTTATTAAGGGCTTTCGCTTTGAGAAGCACCCGCCGCTTAACAAGACTGTTCCCGAAAAACTGGACCCATTAGTAATCCAAAACCGCCCATCATAAAGCAAAACACCTCTAAAAATGCTGTAGCACCTCGTTTTCTACGACATCCTACTCAAAAGGGATACATGCTGGTTACCAACGACCAACGTTAAAAGGCCGAACGTGTTGGTTTTCCAAGACCACCAACCAAAAGACAAGTTGTGGTGGTTTTTCAAGATCACCCTTTCCAAAAATTTGATTTGTTAGTTTTCCAAAGCTACACATAAAAAAGGCCAACAAATTTTTAGATACGAATCATCAATTGTAGTGGATTTCAAGCAGGGAACCCAGTGGTCATTCAATTGATCAGTGATCATTCCGTCTAATATGCCGGCTTCTTTTATATCTTAAGAATTTAATTCAGTTAGGTGCCCATAAGGGCATACATGCGCTAGATATATTTTTGTTTAAATAAAAATTTGACTAACTTTCTTTAAGAAGAATTCGTTTTTCCTAGCATCCTCGCTGTGCCCTACGCCATCGGTATCCATTCGGATCATCTCATACGATTGTTCTGCTCATTTTGTCTAGAGTCGAGAGTAGAGACATCTTATGTGGGCGCTTCTTATTTAATAGTACTTTTACAGGCTACCGGAGTAATCGGGCACAAAGGACCGAATTGTTGATCTACCTCTTTACTCGATCTTATAGGGAAAATATTTTGTTCCGGGTAAATTTTTAACTTTGACATTTTGGTCAATCTTGGTATCCATCTACATATGTGTTCACAAATTGCTTCCTAAACTCTGTCTTTCCGCTGCAGGTGTGGAAGTCACGGGAATTTCAATACAGTCAAGCATCCCAGAAGTGAGTAATCGCGCAAGTTGCATCGGAACTTTTGAATCCTTGTTCACCTGTCATCGACAGGCTTATCCACTAGTTACTATCAAAGAGGAACAAGATCAAGTTGACCGCAATTCTGTCTGTCTGTCTGTTTGTCCGTCTACCTGCACCTCAGGGTGTAGCCTAAACGACTGGATGGATTTTCTTCTCACTTCATATCTTGTGTGGCTTAAAGCCCAGAGGTGAAATCGGAATTTTTATTCTAATCTCAAAATTAATGAATAACCGCTTCAACGATTTTGATAAAAATTTATATTTGAGGCAATGTGGACGTTTGCCATAAGACTGAGTATAGAAGTTTATCGCTAAAGTCGAAGAACTCAGCACTGAGGAAATTGACTATTTCTCGGATACTCAGACTGGTGTATTTAAAAATGATAACTAAGTCATTTTGGACATAATGTATGTAAGGACATGATATTCAAATTGTGTAATTTTTCTTCTCTTTTATTTTTCTAGTCCAGGTACGAAACACTCCACTGGATCGCTGTGCCGTTAATCTATCTTAACCGGTGACTGTTATCACCTTTCCTTTGTTTCTTCTTCTCTTGTGTGAGTTAGCAATGTCCCCTTTCATCAGGTTGTTTCTATGGCTCTGCCTCGTATCTACATCGGTTACTCCAAATGATAAATCTTTCGCCTTTTTCAACAAGTGCGACAATTGCTTATTTCTGCAAACAAATAAAATTCCTATGAAATCCGTTATCAAGCTAATTTCCTGCATCTGGAAGTCCTTTTGTGAGAGCATCAACTCCATTACTTCAGCAGTTTTGGTTATTCTATCGGCCAAGGCTGCAAGAAAAGACTATCCAAACCATGCTTAAAGATGAGATGAACGACGAGGATTCTGACAAAGTTATGCTGCCTCAAGCCTTTAACATCTATGTGGTTCCGGGTCTGCCCCTTTCATTAGGCGTTGCCAAATCAAGTTACGACAAAAACTGAAAAGAATTGAAAGAGACTTAGAACATTCAGGTTCCATTTTTGGCTATTCTCTAACAGATTTTGGTAAAAATTTGTCTAACTGAGTATTATCCTGTTCTACAGGGTATGTATCACACTACCTGTTCCTGCCGAATGTTACGCATGTTTTCTTTCGCAGTTTACGCAAGAAAACCAATAAGTTTCTGCATGGCTTTCATGTTTATAGTTCCCCAGTAAGGCTGTCTACTGAATTTATTAGGTAATGTTTATTAAGTTTACTTCCACACCTAAGCCAATATCTTTTCTCAAAATCCAACAGCAACATGTATTCCTGCTAACCGACAGCTTATTATGTGAAGTCAAAAACAATTTAGTAATGTTTAACCCTAGAACGCCCTGTGTGTCAGAATTCATTTCGAACGTGTCCATTTCCTCCCCCAAAAGAGTAATAAACCAACCCACCACCACCGTGAAACCATATCTAATCTGACCTCCAAATATAGCAAAGCAGATACCTGCCCCCCTTTTTCATTCCATTTCCAATGGATTCGAAGAAATAGAAAATATTATTGCTCTTCCGAAAAACACAAAACTGTCTTTCTGTCTTCGGATTGAAAGGAATATTCTGCTAACCACACGTACTGTGACTACAAACATTCAGTCAACAAACCAGACAAGCAATCCGCACGAGGCCATGTCCCGTATTTGGATTGATTTTCTACGAAGAAGGGGCTCTGCGGCTGCCAACCTGGGACAAGATGAGTCCCCTAAATGAACAAGTTCAACAAGTAATTGAATGGAAACGTGATCAGATTTCAGATATTTTCACGTTATCCTTCGAAATCCCTTAATGGGATTGCTTTGGGTGTGTTGTCTTTTGAAGGTCGTGACTGTGAGCTGTGGCGAGAGTAAAAGTGCTGTTGCATTGAATTCGGTTGTGGAGACAATTCAAAATTTTTATTGAACATCGACTTTTATTATTATTTTAAAAATTGCGCACCTACACGAGTGCCAAAGATGAAAAAGCAACGTTATTAAAGTAATTCTAGAATATCATGAACATATCTAGAACATATTGTGACTCCTAAGGTCATCGGAGGCAATATGTATCTACCTATATACATGGGTGACATGGTGCATGTCAGCAGTTTGATTTTGAAATCAAAAGAATCGATTGAAATACTTATACGAGTATCTTTGGAAATCGCTATGTTTTCAGGAAAAGGAGTTAGGGTAACTTTATTACTACATGTCTGCAGGAGAGTCAGGTACGACGTTTGTTAACCATCGATGATTGTGGGTTAGATTCTGGGCGGAACATTAATTTTTTGTTGAATTTATTTCATTAACAATTGATGTACTCGTATACATAGTACGAGTATATCAATAAATCATTCTTAGATGAGTGAATCTTAACGTAATGGGTATTTTTTGGAGCAGTGTTATTTTTCAAAAATCATATATAATTCGCCATATTCTAGGCAACACTTTTTTGATTTTTTTTCTGATTTTGAACTAATCTAAGCAGATTGAATAATTTTATGCCAAACCATTGTAAAGTTAGCCCAAGTATTAGTTTTGCTTCGAGTTGTCTTATAGCTACACGCTATCTTCTGTAGACCTAAGAGTAAGTAGTGGATAGTGTGTTTGCTTATGACCCAAGCAGTGCGGTTTCAAGCTCTAAAGGGAAACATCAACCAACAATGTCGACGAATAAAAGAGAAACGAACATAATCTCAGATTCTGTAACCACTGCACCAAAAAGGTAGTACAATGGACCGTAAATGGAGTTTGAGTGCTTCTGGTATGTGGCGGATTTATGTTTTAAAACGTGAATAAAACAAAAACTATGAGACATATGAACGATAGTATTTGGGAGTTTGAAAGCAGCCCCTCTTTTGCGCACTGAGATTCTTGGATTTTTACTCAAACTCCCGAATTATTTTGATATTATTTTCAAATTCTTTATGATAAACTAAGCAATAAAACAACATGTTTCATAATTTTTTAATTTATTGACATTTAAAAACATCAATAGTATTTATTCGATAGTTCTCATCACTAGAGTAGATGGTGAGAAGACGATCGATTAATTTTGGCTTGAGAACATATTGGTAAAAAAATTGGACCAGAACTGCTCCGCACCACTAAGCACAATATCATTTTGTCCGTAATTTGTCCGCCAAATCTTAGAAGTTTGATTGAGGGGAATGATATTTTCCTAGTGACCAACACGATCTTAACCTTTGCTCCCAAACCTCGGCGTTAACTTTATAGTTTCTAAAAGAAATGCGCATTGGGAGCATGTGTTACCATGGTGGAATATAATATTCCACTAGTTCAATGCAAGCTAAATTTCGCACATACTGTTAAAGATGGCGTTCATGTTTCCGAAAGCCCACTGAGTATCGAAATCGAATCTAATACTACATAATTCCTTATGCTGCATTATTCCTTAGATAAAGCAGTATGATCTACCTTTCTTGTACCTAATGTGTACGACTGGACAGATATTTCAAATCTTTAAGTGAGAGTCTATTGCAGCTCTTACAAATAAAATGATAAGCTTCCCCTTTTTACTTACTTACTTACTAGTAAATAACTTACATGAAATAACTGATTTTATCCACATCCACTCCCGTCGTAGCATAAGTTGACCGTTCTTGGATGGGCATTAGACAGAATATCCACCATCTCCTCGTATACGAATCGTCTGGCTGCCATCAGTTATCTCAAAGAAGATGCCGACCTTGATGTTTCTTCCAGCTACTGTGGTGAAATTCCCTACTTAAGCAATAATGACCCCTAAGACTTCTTTTCGACTTGCTGCTGGGTCGTTACATCGATTAAAAAAAAAAAAACATCTACCCAGATTTTTACGGTTATCATACAGAATTCACTCATCACAGGTGATTATCCGGCGCAAAAACGGTTCACTTTGGTGTCTTAAACTATGCGATACACAGAATTTTAGGCACCGTAGTTTTTGGGACTCGTTCAGTTCATCGAGTACACACTTGTCGACTTTCTTAACCTTTTGTATGAGAGAAAGGCGTCGACTTATTGTCATTGTTCTGTGCAATGTCCCGCACCGATTTCGTTGGGTCCGCTTATACCGTTGCTACCTTCCGTAATTTCTGAGATAAATCTGTTCCGAGTTTTCCGAAATAGTCTTTATCGCCGGGTTTGCGTAACGGCCAGTTTCATGTTTTGCGATATAGTCCGGTAAGTTTCATAGCGAGTTTCTAAGATATTGAACTTTGCTTAAGTATAGTATATGTACAACATTCTTGATTGGAATAAGAAGAACAACTGTCACTAACTTCAGTAACCGTAGTCAATAAAGAAATCTCTTCCAAGGTTTAGTTTTTCATTTGTACACCTTGGCGACGTTCACCTCAACTTTTAGTATAAACCACACAATCGGTAAATATATCCTTCCAGCAACATTTGCTTCTCCCAGTTACATAGTTTCTCCTAACTATTCCATTCAGCGACTCTAAGTACATTGCCCTTATAGAAAACTTTCCACAAAGTTTGCTTAAAGCTGCTGAAAATTAAATACTTCAAACACTCATCTACCAATCGTATGAAATCCAAACTCCCGCATTCCCACTGATCCCGGTACTCCGCATGCCTCTGCATAATTCGCATTCGCATCGCTACAACATGACAGAGAAGTTAAAAAAAAAAAAAAAACAATTTGACTTCCTCCTGAGCGCTGCAAATAAGAACTCACTCACTGAGTGTATCCACCAGCAGGACTAGGAGTAGCAGCAGGTTCCATTCGCTCACCTTTAGCGCGCCCAAACATACACACAGAAAGACTTTTTATACTTTTTAATTTTCCTGTTTTATTTCCGGCTCTACGAATTTCATTCCACAGCTCAGTTGGCATACATTTGGTTCCATACGAAGCGAGCTCGTACCTAGCTTCAACCTCCGACCCTCTGCTACCTCCACTGCTATTGGAGTGCTTACTTTTTATTAAAAAAAAAAAAAAAAGAAACGAATCCGCTTTGCAAACGTCACGTTCGGTGTAAACGCCTCGGTCCCTCTCGCATAGAATCCAACGCTGTGCTTCATTATCCTTCCACGAGGGCAAACAAGCCAAACAAATGATGATCATTTGTGCTCCGCTGCTGTTGCTACTGCTGCCACACTGTTATCTTAGTGGGGAGTTCATTTTCATTTATTATTACTCTCATTTCAGCACCCTTCCGTTTTATTCCTAAAAAAAAAACCCCACAACCCCCTAGACTTATATATTAACTAAGAGCTAGCTCTGTCATAGAGCTAGAGGTGGAGAAGAAATTCCTCAAAGAGAAATTAAAACTCACAAAAAGGATTCCACCACACACCTGGTGCCTATTGTCAACCAGCCTGGAAGACTAACGAAAGCGAAAGGAACTCGTTCCCTTTTTCTATTTTGGTTCATAATCTAGAGCTCAAGCTAAAGCTAACTACCGGTTGCCAATTGTTGAAAGTGCCCAACAGCGAGGAATTAATTAAAAGTGCTGACCTAGGATTGCGCTTTTTTTTCTCAGTTCACATTCCAAATTTCCACCTCCTGTTGATTCTCCTTGACTGGCATACACAGGAGACCCGAACCTGTATGCAAACACTTTTGGCCGCAATAAAATATGATTTTGAAACCCCTAAACAATCAGCAGAAGGTCAATATAACAAGTCGGTTGGTTGCCACCCCCTGGAGTGTGTGGAATCGCACCAGCCCTCTATGGCACGTCAACGTCAGTCGATAGGGTTATAAATTTCTTAAGAAGTTGTAATCGATTTTGGCTTATTGAAACATTATGATTGAAAGACACACATCCCTGGGGGATGGTGCCTTGGAAACTGTACAAACAGACTTCACCCCCAAGAAAGATATCGATAAGGGTTCGTGTGGAGGGAAAGAACTCGTCCGAAAAACATATTACTATTCCATGCGGAGCATGTTGGGAGGGTGAGAATCGGTCTTGTTTGGAGTGATTGGACAGTTTGAGTGTCAAGTGAAGTTTAATGTGCTTATTTACCGATTTGCAGAGAGGTTGCTTATGGTGGCGGGTTGGCAATACTTTTGCTGTGACATTTCATTGTGTTTATGAGCATTTGATCTCTGAGTGGACGAAGTTCACTTATTTATTACTGTTTTCAATAACAAGGAACAATTTTTGAAAACTATTTACTAGTTGGATGAGATATTGTCAAAATATGTTATTACGCGATCACGAGCTTGAGGAGGGAGAAAACTTGAGGAACTGAAACCTGTCACAAATAATCTAGGATACTGGTTACAGAACGGATTTTATTTTTCAAGCTACAAGTCATCCTTTTGAAAAAGGAGAAAAGGTCAGAATTACATTTCTTGAGATCAAAAGCAAATGCTTGTCCGGTAACAGGTCAGGTTAGGTTAGGTAAACGGGTGCATTGTGACAACAGTCATTGTTTATTTAGATCAACAATCGGGTCCATTGTGCCCATTTTCGAAAACTTTGGGAACCTGGATAGCGGTATGAATCCCAGGAGATTCTTGAGCTCAACGTCACGTAATTCTTTCAGATCATCGAAGAAGTGACTGTCAAGAGTGAGAGTCAAGAGACTGTTGGCTAGTAGCAGGACTCATTTTCCCTGCAAGCTCATCAGTTCTTTCATTGCCCGGGATATTTATAAGCCTCGTACCCGTGTTGGTTCCTAATATCTCATTTAGTTGACCCTTGATTTACCTTGATTTAACTATTGGTGACTCCAGAGCCTTAACGTCAATGTACACAGTTATCGATTTGCCGACTATTTTATCGTTATTGATTAATTTAGCTGCCTAAAGGAGAACAAGTGAACAAACAGCGCAATCATTTTGAATTTCACAAAATACAAGGCCAATGACTTATCTGATTTGTTCAGTCATTTTTGTCAGGAATTCTAGTAGTGAACCTTGAATCAAAATGTAACAAAACATTCAGCTCTACATTGACCGGTTTAAAATGGATATCGGAACTGGCTCAGGAGTTTTTTTGCAAGTCACTTAAAATCAACCACTCATACAAACTCCCAGATGACTGTAGCATCTTTCAAGCTGAGGTCTTCGCCATTAATAGGGCTGCACAGAATATACAAGAAAAAAACTAAATCCTTCAAAGATTACAATTTTCGTGGATAGTCAAGCGGCAATCAAGCACTAGACAGCGAGGAAGTCATCGCAAACATTGAACAGAATATGCAACACCCATGACGTAATTGTCTGCTGGGTTCCTGGACATAGCAATATAAAAGGAAACAAGACAGCATATGAACTAGCTAAAAAGGGATCAGCATTGGATTTTCAGCATACTCGGATATCTGTAGAAGCTCCAATAGATGAACTAAGCAAGAGAACTGATTAACTCCGCATGGTCCACCAGCGACTGGCAGAACAGTGGATGAAAACAGAACAAAAAGTCTATTGGCGATGAATCTTGATAGGCACTCTAACAGGACACTGCGCGATAGGGGAAATGGCTGCCAGACTAGGCATCAACACACCCGACCACTGCAGGAGCTGTCACGATATAGAGGAGACCGAAACCATCAAACACTTGTTATGTTATTGCCCAAACCTTCAAAACCGCCGCCTCCGTCATATAGGAGAGAGGCTTTTCGACGAACTAGGGGATCTCGTACAAGTAATAATAGGCTTCATAAAGAGTGCAGGCTAGTTTGCAATAGAACCCACCTCAAGACAAAGGTTTTCAATATAGGTTCCACACAACAAAAAGGGAAACTCGACGGACCATATGGCCCCCGTGATAAGCGCTAAGGTGCACTTCCTTCCAAACTAACCTAACCTTGAATTAAAAATCAATGCCCCAGACAATCAATTAGTTGTGTTCATAGTGTTTAGGGCCCCCCACCATAGTAGGATAGAGGAATGGCCGTAGAATTCCGCTGCCATTCGCCCTGTTTCTCTAAGCCTGAGTGGGGCCACCAGAGGGAAGAGATCAGGCATCCAAAGGGATGAGATTTAGCACGCTGAGAGAGTCGATCTTAGAGAGGTAGCACTTCTTCTCAAAAACCAATCACCAGACCGCCGTTTGAAGCTCCAGGTGTTACCGAAAATTTGTTACATGACAGGATCGTCAATATTCTCCTTCCAACTTATCTTGGAATCTAGAATTATACTCAAATATCTTACATATCCTGAAATTTTAAGGTTCATTCCTTCTTTGTTAGGCGGCTTGAACTAGGGAATGGACATTGTTCTGGTGAACAGCACTATTTCGGTCTTGGAAGGGTTAATTTTTAGCCCTCGGCCACTGACTCATCAGAATTCAAGGCGAAATCTGAAATTGTATTCTAACCGCAAAATTGACGGTACTTTACAAATGACCGATTTTGAAAAAAATCGATTTTCTCAAAAACGGTTCTAAGGAATTTGATCAAATTTAATATTTGAGTTCAAGCGGATATATGCTATTAGGTGGCGTACCAGGTTCTTTCCAGAAAATACGTTTAACGGTACAACATATTCTATATAGGTGCAAGTACGTGCGACCCAGTCGTGCACTTTATTTATAAACAACTAACTCTTATGACGATATCATCTTAAAAAACAGTAAAATACAAGAGTGGTCAAGCGACTACCTACATGGCCAAAATATTGAATTGATTGAAAAGTACGGCACATGTGGTAGACAGTTGAGATAACTTTTCGGAGCTTGGCAGATGGGCCGGTACTACAGGCTTCTCAAGGCGGTGTCCACATGCTTATAGGTTCGCCTTTCCTGAGAGAAGTTTTAAACAAATATCGCTTATTCTTATTCCTTCTTATAAAGATCTAGAAAACATTTAATAACAAAAACGCTTAATTCATCAAGAAAAAGTAATTATTTTAGTTGAAGACGTGGCATTTTGTCTCTGACCAATTTAAGATCCTTCAGCTCGAAATTAGAACACGATATAAATAGTAGCTGCTTTCAAATTTACATCAACAATGTTTCGATTTTATATCTGCCACTGTGATATTAAAATTAAATAGAATCTGCAAGAACTGAAATGCCACGTTAAAAACATCGAAGTTTGAGAAGCGCTGCTGATACTTGCCCCTCAAATTTCGGAGCCAATCCAGCAATATTGCTTTAGCTTTTCCAACTGAAAATTCATCTCTTCAACGTTTTCCAGGCAGTTTTTGAAGTATTATTCAATTTAATTTAATCAGTAGCACTTTAAACGGTTGGCCCGTTCAATGCAAAATGGCCACATACGTACAGTTTTTACCATACAGATGTGATATATTAACTACGGCTATAATATTCCACTACCCCTATTACAGCTATTTTTATAGCACATACTTGGAAGAAAAATAGATGGTACTGCTACATTTTTTTCAGTGTAGATATCGGTTTTGTTCTGTTTTCATTGAACCTGCAATTCTAAAATTCCTTCTTCTACGACCTCTGTGACTTTCAGCAATTCCACCAAAAATCACTGATGGCATCCATCCATCCTCATTCACGCAGAGTTACTATAATTATGATGTAACTTTCCACAGTCATTAAATCAAAGACCCCAATAAATCCAACATCTTACCTCCAATTAATAACTCCTCTAAATTTATACCAGCAACGTCAAGCCTACACCATGTGGTCGATTTTTATTGCAAGTCCTGCTGTCAGTCGCATCAGACACCAATTCACCTCATTCTTCTCCACAATTCACACTAAAAGCTAATTGCTGTGAATCACGCAAACCAAACGGCCACAAAAAAGCACAGCAACTCTCCATAAGGCATTTTGCAAGGTCCTTCGAAGAAACCACAGTCCGTAGGGTGGCAGGCAAAAAAAAGTGTGCAATCAGGAAATATCCAGGATGATAAACCGCCTGTTCACGTGGTACCTTCACATACTGGTGTTTAGCCCCCCCACCATTCATCGGCGCGATTTATTGACTTACAATGGTGCAAGCTCCTTTCAATGCCTTCCCAAGGCCTGCGTCAGGCTGCCTTCCAATCGTACTTGCATCGCCCAGGGCCATATTTCGTGTGGCACCTTATCACGACCGGTACATCAGGAAATTTTCCAGAAATACCGCACATGCATACTGTACAAGCGCACAATTCCTCGTCTTGTCAGGACATAATATCTCAAGTTGTAGGGTTCCGTTTGTCGGCGCGTCGGGCATTCCGATTGCACCGCGCCAACGAATGGATTTATGGACTGCCACCGGCCAAACCGGAGGAAGTGTTTAATGCTGCTTAACAAACCTCGATCTATCGATCATTGATGATAATCACCATTGGGACTGGCAGCTGGAAGGTCCTTTGCATACCCAAGGCACCCCAATCATGACCACACCAACGGGGAGAGAAAACCCGCCCACAGTTAACCACGCTCGAAGAACAACCGAATGAATGAGTGTCACAGGGATTTTCAGAACTCATATCGCATGCAACAGATGCACTTGCCATAGGTTAACCACACAGCAAATTTCGTTAACGTAAACTTTGTTGTGTCCTTTGTTGTGCCAGGATAAGATTTGGTTCGGCCCGATAGGAAGAGGCTTCAGGATGGGAACTGAATTTGTTTAATGGAAATGTGGTGGGTTGCATATTTAGGAATTGCCAAAGGACGACAAATACATCTTCTCGACGACCATGTAACCCTCCATTAGAGAGATCCTGAGTGGGGGTGCTGCCAGAAAACAAGGATGCAAAGTTTATCTCTGAGCTTACATTTGGTTTTGCACTTTTGCAGGTGTTACTGATGAAGTTTAAAGTTATTTCCTGCGTGTATGTGTAGATGAGGTTTACATGGAAATTCTAATTCGATTGTTTGGCACAGAGCCCTTGCGGCAGGAGAATATCAGGATGGCACCCATTAAGTGCTTGCTTTATGAGTGACAATGATGAGAAATTGATTTTTTTAACTACCACGCCCAAGATGAATTGTCATCCCTCATTAAACTGACACAGCAATGCAACGCAATTAAGAAAGTATCTGCACATCTAATGAACGAAGCAAGAAAGGGTATTCATGGGAAAAATTCCTTCACAATCATTTCTTCGAGAGCAAATTACACGCTGCTCGCTGTTTAATTAATCTCCCGTGTCATTCAATCGGCGTGTAATTAAAGTCCCATCAAGATAGGGAACTGCCATTTTTGAGAAAAAAAAAAGTAGAATCAAGTGCCACGGATATGGCAAGTCCCTGCAGTAGAAAAGAAAAATGTTTTTATAATTAAATATCGCGCCTTACTAAATGAGGACTAAATGCTTGTAGTGGGTGTGGGTAAGACGTGAAGAGCATGCCAAAGAATTCCTAATAAATTTTACTGTCTGTCAAATTATCCTTTCACTGTGCGGACGATGTGGCGCAGCATTTAAAAAAAAAAAAACATTGAACTGGAGATGCAAAGTACTCGTGATAAAAACACTTTGGAATTCTGAAGGATAATTTCAATGGAATGCACATGATTGCGGAACTTGACTTATGGGGTATGCTGAATTGGTTGACCAGGATTGCAAGGGTAGGGAAACATTGTCGAGCTTGTTAGTAACACAACTTTGCATTTATCCCTGACACGTCGTAGATATTTTAGCACTGAATAACATTTGGAATGAAAAGGAAGTATAAAGTGGGAATATTCTGTCTGAATCTTAAGATGTTCTGCATAAGATTCAAAGCCATTGAAGATGTTGCCTCTTTTTTTTTAATTGGTACAAAAATGCCATTGTTGCCTAGAATAAGACGTATATTTCGATTTGGTGCGTATTTTGAAGCACCTATCTATAAGTCAACTTCATTCTCTAGTGAACTATAATGATTCTACCTATACTTTCAGTGACATTTAAAGGTCGGGCTACAAATCGATACATAAATCTTCAATGTTGCTACTGCATTATAGGAACACATTAATAGCATTTAAAGGATAGTTACGTGTATCCACTCTACTTGAATCTTCACGCAGTGAACACCGGATGCTTAGTACCTTGAATGGAAATTGGTTTTCAACACTGGCTTACAGTAGTGTAGCTACTGTGTAATTTCGAGTTGAGCTGTGATGCAGTGTTGGCATATCATGGGATTTTTTCCATTCTGTGGGAAAATCCAGGTTCAAAAACCATCTCGTGGGAAAAAGTGAACAAATTTATTCTCTAGTACAAAACTGTGGGAATTTAGTTATAAAATTAAGTACATAAGTTATACAACATTTATTTTATTTCATCATTGTGTGGTTCAGCTAGCGGCACTGAAACCTACAACTTACTAGGTTAGGTTAGGTTAGGTTGAAGTGGCTGTCAGCAAAAAAGAAGCCAATCCATTGTCCATTCTGATACCACATGGGTTTGAAACGCGGCCTCTAGCCTACTTTTTTGAACCATTTGGAGCTTCTGATGAAGCGTAGAATGTACCTAACGTCAATATTATTCAGATCATTTAGGTCATTGAAACAGAAGGCTCCTAAGTGGAGTTTCCTTCTTTGGGAAAGAGCTGGGCAGGTGCAAAGAAGGTGAAGAATAGTCTCCTCCTCCTCGTCGTCCATACAGCTTCTGCAGAAATCATTTGCGAAGACACCAAGCCTTGTTGCATGCTTGCCTATTAGACAGTGTCCAGTAATGACACCAATAACAGCGCTGATATGCAATCTATTGAGGAAAACCGAATTCTTAGAGGGTTTCAGATCCAGCTTAGGCTAAATCTGTTTTGTCGCAAGACAAGTTGTACTCCTTGTCCACCTAGAATTTGTCTTGTCGATAGCATCCAGCTTTAATTTAAGTTTGCATGTAGCGATAGGCATACCCAGTGAAATTTTGCATGTCTGGCAAATTCGTCAGCCTTACAATTCCTAGGAATATCCCTATGCCCTGGCACCCAAATTAGGTGAATATTAACTGCTCCGCCATCTCTATAAGAGACGATCGGCAGTCTAGAGCTGTTAAAGAATTTATTGAGGATGATTCCAAGGATTTGATTGCTGCTTGGCTATCTGCAAAGATGCGGATATCAACGGTTGATATCACGTTTTGCTTTATCGAAGACAAGACTTCCCTTATTGTATTATCTCCGCCTGGAACACGCTACATTAACTTTGTGTCAATTAAAGTCTCATCTGATAAGGAAATTTTATTCACCGAGTCGACTTCTGGCTTTTGGTCCTTCTTCAAATGAGCAGTATCAACAACGATAACTGTGTAGTTACAGAGTGTAGTCACCACCCTTCCAAACTTGACCCTTATCACTTTCCCTTGTTTTTAACCTTTGCATACGATAATGATAACCACAATATTGTTGTCCCTGTTTCGTAAAGCTTATTTTGACAAACTCAATAATGCTATTAGTAATGTTAATTTTAACTTTATCTTTGACAAGACTATTAATATTGACACAGCTGTCGCTACTTTTTGCTCGTATATCTTTGATTCCTTCGAACTGTTCCTCTCACGACACAGACAAATGTTGCATCGTCTGACCCTTGGAATAGCAAAGAACTACGCTCACTTCGGAATAAACAAAATAAACCATGGCAAGCGTTTCTAGATTCCAGATATGTGTCTGATTTTTCAAACTAACTTTCAAAACTATCTTTCAGTGTACAATAACTTCTCCGCATTCTATCTTATTTTAAGGTATAGTTAAGGAGTTCATCTACCTCTGAATAAACATAAACTACATAATGACAACTTCGTTGATATCTGACGGCTACTGACTCCAGGACACCGCTGCTACTTAAATTTGGCAAAGGTACGAGTACTGGGTTCAAAACTCCTAACATGGAGAACAAAATGGGTGGTTTTAGATCGATGTTCCTTCCTTTTCTATTAAACAGCTACGGTGTCGAATGTTGGACTACTAGCAGCAAAGCTGAGCAGATATTAGGATATTTCGAATATTTGGTTTTATGTGTGAAAACGGTTTATGGAGGAGAAGGCAAGGTCCGACAACTACTAGTACACGTCGAGAGAACAGTGACAACAACATATTAATACTTGCTCATGGTTGAGCGCTTCTAAGCAGTTTGCTTGATTCTGAAACAAAAATAGCATTGTTTCGAACTAATTCTATGTAGCATCCACACAATATAATTTATCTGTTGTCTCTCATTCAACTAGCATTGCACACCATATATCAAGATCATCGTAAAACGTTTCATCGGCCATTAAATCTTATTAACTGTCAGCCAATTTCCTGTGATCACCTATTTTGCAATTAACCGAAACTAGTCAACAGTATCATTTCTTCCTTCCAACCCAAAGTCAGTCAATGCCTAATCGGCTTCCTCATATCTGCGCCACATCGGTTGGTCAGTTAATGTGTTCATATATCAAACAAAATATTGCAGTTGACCATCCTGTAATCCTCCACCCGATAAGGAGCTACTTATTAAGCCATTTACCAAGAAGAAAACGTAATCTCCGTTTCTGCGAAAAATTCATACGACTGCGAGAGAAAATATATTAAAATGTTGTCACCTCCCCACATTCCAATGTCATAAGCCATGTGTAAGGATGTGCAAATAGCGTGCCAACGGACGTAAATGGTATATTTTTCAACTGATTCGGAAATAAGGACTCAATTTATTGCGCCCTCACTCATATTTCTCGTATCTACAGCGAGAATGGAGGTTGCTTCTGTGACCATCATTGTCGACGATAAAATCTTGTAATGAGCTAATAACATAACGGACTGTGTCAGGATGGCAGGGTGATGTGTCAAGGAACGCATGTTAGGATTCTGCTATACCAACACCCCCCTATAGCCACTGACCAGTTTAATGGAATTTGATGTTGGACAGAGTGATCGTATTTTTATTGGCTATTTGTGGGGCTGATATGATGGGGGAATTCTGTCGTCAGTTTGGTGTAATGAGATGTGTGATGGTGGAACAGTGATAAAGATATGGACCTTAATATCGATGGCAAATTGTTTTCTCTGCTGACTTCATTGGTTAGGGCGATTGAAATCTTAACTTGTACTACAACGGTTAAGGGATTTTTCTTTTGGGATTAAAAGGTTCTGGACTTTGGCGGTAGTTTTGAAGCGAAAATTATTAAATGGAGATATGTTTCATTTCTAATCAGAAAGAATGTCATTACAGTCAGTGGCGGCTCATCCATAGGAGCATTTGAGCACATAAGTACACTCTTCCACAATAAATTTGTTTTCATTTAAATAATGTTAACAACAACGCCTTTGTTGCAGAATAGATATTGCATAGGGATGAAATAAATTCGTGAAATATCCTTCCAATAATTGTCTGGAATGAGTGCTCATCTCATCTTAAGGTCAATGTGTGGTACGTGTGTGTCTGCCAAATTAAGGAAATTGTGCACAAAAATTCTGTGCCTAAAGCGAAATTCCCAGAATATAATTCGCTTGAGCAATGGAAAATTCCAGCGCTTTTTTTTTTTTTTTGTTGTGGTTGAGAAATTCGCTTATGATAAGTTATAATAATAATAATAATAATAAAATGTTCTGCTTATAATAAGTACGGCGTTGACAGAAAATTTTGTGAGACATACGAGTATACCTTCGGATCGCAGTTAATGGATGACGGTATTAACTGCAAATATTTCGAAAACGGTGCGCCCTACGAAAAAAAATTATAGTGGTCAAAATTTAAGGCATTGAAATTTTCTAAAATTTGAAGGTAATCAATTCAAAAACATCTTCCAAAATGTACGTCTTTTCCCTAGAGCTAGTATCTCAAAAATGGTGCATTGTTTAAAAAATATTATGTCGATTGGAATTATAACTTTTGAAATTTTCTACAAGACAGATGCCAAATTTTTCAAAATTTTCCAAAATTGTGGGAACATATTCATAACATCAGACATTATTCCGAAGTTACTAAAAACCGTATTGAGCGCGAAAATTGTGTGTTCTACTAAAAAACTATTTTGCGATATAAAAGAAAACTAAATTTTCAATATTTTCTGAAAATTGTTCGAAATTGAAACTCCCAAACTTATATGGTGAAGATTCTATTTTAACTCTCCCATAAACCCTTCTCTTTCATGGGTTTATTTTCAGAAATAATCGTAAGTAAAGCGCGATATTTAAAAAAAAAATTAAAAACAATTTTCCCCGTGCGACATCAAAGATACACAACTTAAGAACTTGCCCCACTTCAATAGTCTTCTTCCAGTTCTCGCATGCACTTTAAGAACCTACAACATTTTTTAAAGCCAGTTTTAAGATTTAGTATTGCTATGCATCTACCTGCAGATTCCCAGAGCAAAAGAGTCTAACGGTAGGTATTCTCTTCAATGAAATAAATTTCCTTTGTGAATGCAGGTTTTCTTTGGAGGACAGCCAAAGTCGACAGAAAATATTCTCAAAAAAGGATACTCCACCATGCCATGCAAAATAGGATGAATATTCCAAGACGATTTGCTGTACATGACTCCTTTAAACGGCACTCTCTGTTGGCCTTAGTCTTGCGTTGCTTCATGAAGTAACTACCATACTTTTTCCATCCCTTTCCTAGATTAAGGTACGTACTCGTATATCCCTTTTCAAAGTGTAAAATCAATTGTTTTCGTCTGGGCGTTGAAGCTGACTTAACCACCGTTTTGGAACGACATTAAGTGGTTAGAAGTACCACCCGCGAAATCCGTCAAAGAGACACTTTGGATTTCCGCCAGAATTCCAATGAAATTGAATTCATAATTAATTTACGTCGTGGGAGTATGATTACGTGAAATTGTTCGTACATTCACCTATGGGATCCCTCTCAATCGTAAACCCATTCACAATGGGCCTTCTGTTTTCTGTCAAATCAAAGGGTGTAGCGTTGCCTTTTGTGAGGAAGTGAACTTATTACACTCAGCCAACAATGGGTGGATGTCATATGGATGCCATTGACCCCTATATTTGTGTTCAATGTGCAAATATTTTCATGTTTTGTTGTATTGTGAGTCCTTGGCGACTGCATTTTTTGTTTATGTATTATGAGACTCTTTTGGTAGCTTAAATACGACGCTAGTTGATGATGGAATTCAATGATGTGAGCTGATAATGAGTCTCCTTTTTACTAGTCAATGACAAAAGGGAATACACTTTAAGGAATTTCATCTGGATTTCAGTATTTTAAGGACGGGCTTAACTACTAGGTTTGCATGTTTTTTTTCTTTGACAAGTGTATTTATGATGCTTGCTGTTTTTATGCCCATTTCATGGGGTGTCTCACAGTAGATAACTTTAAAGGAGTATGAAAATTAAACCGATATCCGAAGGAAATTTCATTCACCTTGACGTAGGACCGGATTAATTTCAGTCACAATATGACGCCTTGCTGCTCACAGTTTACAGACAAATTTGAACACGGTGCAATATATACCTAGATGTTCAACTGACGTGCCGATTAAAAGCAGAGGTCTTAAGATGATCCCAGATTATTTTATCACACACCAGTTTTTTTTTTATTTTTGTTTAATTTATTTTTTTATAATCTTCTTTCAGGAGAGGCGAACTTACGTATAACGCTGAAGAAGCTCCCAAGATGCCTGTTCAGTTTGCTCTTGAATTGTTGGGGATTAAAAGTTTCTGGAAATATGTGTCCTGGTAGTGAGTTCCATAGATGGATTGACCTGTAGCAGAAGGAGTTTTAATGAAGGGATGTATGCGCCTTTACTAGGTGGATATATGTAGAAGTGATGGGTAAATTGTTTTTTCTTCGCATTGAAGTCGACTAAGTTTGATTTTCCTCACTGCAAGATTTTCTGTAGGTTTTCAATTAATGAGTTGATCTAGAGCAACATGGAATTAGGGTGATTTCACCGGCAAAACTAAAGATATTGTAGTTTGTTGACTCTGGAAAGTGGTTGACATGGAGTCGAAACAGAGTTAGTGAAGGTATAGAACCCTGAGGCACTCCACTGTTCACAGCAAATGTGACGGAAGGTACAACATCGACCACAACTTGGATTGATCTGTTATGAGGAACGTTTTCTATCCAAACGCAGAGCTGTTGTGGTAGTCCATTGGATGCTAGCTTGTTTATAAGGCACTATGCCAAACCCGATTGAAAGGCTTTGAGATATCCAGGGCAACGGCTCTTTATTCTCCTTGATGTTCGATTGCTGAGGTATACAGGTGAGTTATATAACTCAGCAGGTCTCCAGTTGAACGGCAGCTGAGGATTCCATACTGCCTTATTTCAGCATTGATGGCTTTCCATCACTCTAGATAACATAGACAACAACGCTATGATACGATTATTTCGCGGTAAACATTTCTTCCATATCGTATCGCTTGAATGTGGGCAGTTTTCCAGCAAGAGTAGTAGTAGTTTTTAAAGCTGTAAAAATTGCGGGCCGGTAAAATGACGGAATAAGCGGCAACCACAGGTATCGGACTTACCCTTTTCAGCAGATCTAGCCTGGACAAATTAAAAACAATAGTCCTTTGTCCCGGGCAACTCAAATCTAGTCCTTTTCATATTTCTATAAGGTTCTAACCAAAATCAGAAGTTTTTGTCTGTGTTCCTAGTTAGAGCTTAAAAATAAAAATTTCACATTTATTTCATGCATACTATAAAAATCTTCAGTTCTCATTTCTGATTAGTTATTATCAAGTTCAGTGTCTTTAGAAGAGCTTTATGGGAATTTAAAATTTAGCCCGCTAATTTAGTAACAATTTTTCAGTCCAAGCAAGCCTTGAGCTACCATTTAATCAATCTGACCGCTGAATTAAATTATTTAATTAGCAATTTATGCATATAATTATAGTTTTTTGATTATCAGAAAATATTTTTTTGATTTGCAGAAAATAAAAAGCAAAACAAGCAGAAAAAGTAAAGGATTAGCAAGAAATTAATTTTTTGATCAGCAGAATAAAATAAAAGAAATTGTGCGAATTTTTTAATTTTATTATCTGAAGGTCAAGTTTTTTCTTAAATAACTGTTTCTTTCTTTTCGTGTTCTTCTCCTTAGTGCACTGTTTGTTTTCTGCTAATCAAATATTTATTCTTCCCCACCATTTACTTTTTTGCTGATTTTTTTTTTTAATTTCTGCAAATCAAGAAATTACATTTTGCTGATTTGTAAAAGATTTTTTACGGGTGATTTATTTTCCCCTGGTTAATTATTTTGTTTGCTACCATATTTTGCTGGTCTTTAAATTATTTAGCTGATAACTAATAATATTAGCGTTTGTTGATTTTTTTATGAGCGTCTTTTCTGTCTGAGGAACCTAGCTTATTGTTTGGTACTTCTTTGGTATGGCAAGCTGTTTGTTTGGTTGCCAGCTATAAAGTCTGATTGAGAAGGGTTCGGTTAAGGAATTTCGTTTTTTGCATGCAACTCTGCTCAAGCTCACTGTAATATCCAGATTCACGAATTTTATTTATTTAATCTATTTCCATCAAGTTTTCTCTCTACAATCAGGAACTAAAGTATGAAATTCATTAAATTAACGTAAGCGCTATACATATATGTATTTATCTCATCCATTTGCATGATACAAAAAAAAAATATACCCACATCGCTTTAAATGTAGCTTCTACCTATGTACATAGTTTCATCAAATTACAATTTATACGTCCACCCCGCATTGGCAATAATTTCGCAGCTAGCCCTTTGTCGTAATTCCGATGGCCATTACATTCCGTGTTTTCCGGCAATTGCCATAGATTTTCATTAAAAATGCAAAATTTACAGACACCGAAACCAAAACAACCAACCACCATACCAGCACTACAACAAATTCTTTTCCTGATTTCCTCTAAAATGTACGCAGTGTAAAAAAAAAAAAAAAAAACTTATTTTCCTCCTCATTTTCCCAAACGCCTCCTGCAACATCAATGAAAAACTTTCAAATGGGAAAACTTTTCTCGATTGTTTCGAAGGAAAAGTAGGAAAATCTTCCTGGAAATCCCCACAAACCATCCCGGCCATTTGTATTAATTAGACGTAAGCATGGGAAAACTTTCAGGAGCACATACAACAAAACACCAACCGAACCGAATGCAGATAACAACCGAACAACACAAAAATGAATTGATTGCGAAATTTCCGTCCTTCAACGGAGTAATACCAGAGAGAAAGTACCATCACCGAAACAGGACATTACTGGTTCTACAGAGCTGAATTGAAAATCAAATCGATTGCACAAACTCTGAGGTCGCCCGCCACATTTAAAAGGACGAAACATCTGCACTCGTATTGCACTCGAAAATATTTCCATTTCCGCTTTAAGGATTAAATTATAACCACTTTGCAATGATATCCTTTGAAGTTTAAAAAAAAAAAAATAAACATTAAACATAAATTTCCCTCTTTCTCTCTCTCTCTCTCTCTCTCTCTATCTCTCTCTGTTAACGACTCCTAAGCATCCTTGTGAGCATTTTAAATACACTTAACTACCCCAAAAACCATGTGTCGTTGCGATGCCAGAGGATGCGGATGAGAATCCTGGGTGTAGTGTGTGGATTTATGGCAGTTTTCATGCTATGCACCGCATTATTATCCTTGAATACTACTAATCGCATTTACATACTGGATTTTCGCTGTAAACACCCACACACACTTTCCCAAGGCACACCGCTTAGTGGCACTAAGCACGAAGGATGTTTCTGTTAGTCTTTTCCGTAGCAAAATTTGAAAAGAGAAGGGGATTCAGTGTAGGAGTATTCCGTATGAATGAATAATATGATATTAATACGAGCTGCACTCGGAATGTTGGATCCTTTCAGAGAAAAGATGCATAGCACTAGATCTGGTCTGGAAAAGGAATGCGACTCACCATGGCTGGGAAGTGGAACTGTGCAGTCAGTTATCCCATTGATAAATGTTCAAAGTTTGGTTATGAGAGAGAGAGCGGTTTCTGAAAGGTCCCTAAGCTGCTTTTAGCTCCGATTATTGTCCGATTTGCAAATGAAGTTGTTATTTACTATATACCCAAGGCGTGTGGGGAAGGACGAAGCTTAAAGTCTGATTGAGGAATATTTCGTAAAATTTATTTTCGTGGTAAAGGATGTGCAGTGGATTTTGTTTTGTATTTAACTTATACTGAACAGTTATGGTGATGGCGATCGTTGAGATGAAGACTGACCTAGGTTTTCCTGGCCAGTAGTTGCACGGGCGAAATTCGGGATAACATGGTTTCTGTTAATTGCTCAAATGGTTATGCAGATGTAGGTTAAGATTGCAATTGTGCACTCTGACGTCATCACAGGACAGAGTGATGACTATCTTGGAAAAGAGGGTCAGTAAAATGTCAGTTTCGCCTAACTTGAGCGAAAGATCATGCGATATGGACTTGGCATGTTTGAACTTAATAAAGCATACAGGGGAATACCAATCCCCAACGAGCGATACTATGAGGCATATGCCGTTTTTGAGTTAATCTCATTCCATACCCAAAGGAGTTAAGTTATGGATTTTTGCAGCACCAATAGTCTTTTCTTAAATTTCACCTTTTGTGAGCGTTTGTTAGTTAATTATTAAATGATGCTATCATCTTTGGCTTTTGCAAATGTTCTACAGGATGTTTTTTGGTACCGCGTCCGATTTGAAATTGGCGCGATTTCTCACAGAGATGGTTTTATCATGTGAAAGTTGGCAGTAGTGTTCAGATGTCAATGCTATTTCATCATGGGGAGTTTGACGCCACAACAATATGTTTTAGTGATTAAAACATTTTATCAAAATTGTTCATCAATTATTGCAATACAGCCTAAATTACTTGACATGGAGTACCTGTAAAGAACATTATTCAAAAAATTAAAGTTTTTTAACTGTTGATTACAACTCGGTTGTAATTTTTGATTGCATGATTGCATCAATGTCAGAGTACATCAATGTCAGAGTTAAATTCGGTAGAGATTCGCTGCTGCTGAGACTCGACAATTATTCGCGAATAGGCGAATTGAAGTGTGATGGCATTCGTGGAGTAGAATAGAAAGGAATGATCAACCACTTATAAAACTCGGAGGGCATTTCACGAAAATGTCATCGACGCCATGAGCTTCAAGTTTGTTAACGAGGGCACTAGCCATACTCTACCGAAAGCTTTGGGGATCTGGAATATGGATTCACCATGATCATGAAAGCACTTATTCCATGTTTCGGACAGGTAGGTCATTATGTCTCCTGTGCCGGAAATTGATGATTTTTTTTCAAGATACGAGTAAGATGGTGGAAAGGGTGGTTTTATTGCCACTTTTAGAATAGGATGTACGTTTGCAAGTTTCCAGCAGTCTGGAAAATGCCTATGAAATACGATAATTGGAAGAGCTTACATAGGTGTTGGGCCAGGGAAGAAAAACGCACGAGGAAGCGCGTTCGAAGTAAAATTAGGTCTGTAATCATCTGCAATCATATCTGCTGCAGCATTTACATCTGTGTCGAGGAAGCATAGAGAGCAGCTAAAAGCTATAAAGACCGAATCAAGACCGCTCCAATCGGCATTTTCGTACTGTTCTCCGAGGGAATTTGTTTGTTAACTAAATGCAGATATGAGTGCGAGAATTTAGCTGACACCCGACAATGAACCGATTTTCCAAGGGGAATAGAAAGTGCAATGATGCAATTATCCAGATGAAAAGTTAGAAACAGGTCAGGAGTGTGTTGGCCGTGTCTATCGACATCGGAAATGCGTGTCATTTTGTCCACAAGCTGAGTGAGGTTTTCAACTAATCCGTCACAGACGGATTGTAACTTTTCTGTATATCTATTTCGTGCATTTCTGAAATAAATCACTGACTTCTCGCGGTTCTATCTCGAAAACGATCTATAACATGAAAAATATGTTTAAAAGCTTTTTTGGTAGAAAATGTCATTCCTATAACCCCTGATCGACGATTTTTGATTCAGCGGACTTCTGTGCGCACTTGTGAAAGGGAATAAATAAATTGACGTCGGTATTATTTAATCGTTATCGTAGATCAGTTTTACGGAACTAAAACATCTCCAGATCGGTCCTTGCCATCCAACTAAAGGCTCCTGATGAAATGCAAGTTCAGCCTAGCGTCTCTTTTCTAAAAGTTGTGGATAATGAGGGAAACATCCATAGATAGCTCAGTTGGTTAGAGTGTTGGTGGCTAAAACCAATTCTATCGCATGATAATTTTCTTTTCTAAGAAGTATTCCATTTCTCATTTTATGCTTAACAATAATTAAAAGAATAAAAGAGAATAAAATCAAAGCAAACCTGAACATGCGAAGTTATAACAGAAATGTAATCACAACTTTGCTTTCTAATAAAAAAAATTTCAGACCGTTTAAGGTCAAAAGTGATTCCACCGTCAACTGTAATAAGGAAAATTGTTGTTCTCCACAACTCTTCAATCTGCTGTGTTATTCATCTTACCGCATTGTCCCTGTTTAAAGAGCAGCAACTTTTAATGATGACTGAGGACAAAACAAAAACGACTCAAAGAAACATTTTTTCGTTGTAAGTTATGACGCACAAACTAATAATGGTCTCTTCTGAGCAGTTCCACATCAGCAGCTGTAAGTTGAGTTATAAAAAAAAAGTACAGCACCTGGAAAAAAGACTACCTATGCTGTGCGGAAGGACCAGAACAACAATCAGATTTTATTGCATTTTTCCATCCTTTAACCCTGCAACCCCCTGAGTGCTAAGCCAACTGCCAGTACTTTATTGACAATGACAACGATTTTTAAGCCTAACCCACTGTTATATGTATGTTCACCTCACCTCAAGCCCAATAGCCCAGCCCAGTCATAGAGAATTTCGATTTCAATTTTGCCAAAAATTCGAACCATTTGCAAAAACCGGAGACAGGAAAAGTTTTTCCAGCTTCTACCACTTTTTTATGGTGTTGGAATGATTGCGGTTGAATTGTACTCGAACAAATTCAAAATAATATGTACCTAGTCTTGTATGTGTGTGGTATTAGGCTGCGCCGCAAAATGACATACCTAGGGAGACAGATTTTAATAATACATATCCCGTAGACATAGAAGTTGATTTGGAGTTCTGGTGTCCTTTTGTCTGAAGTTTGTAGGGGAGAGTCATTCATTGCCGGTATTATTCTGAGCTGTGTTGGCAGCTGTTTCGAAATTTATGACAAAAGTTTTCCGAATCTCTCTTATGACAAAATGTTGTTTTCAAAAGGAAACATCTCATTTATCGCAATGGATGAATAGACCCCCGTGTAAGTACTTGTCGAAGTGCATATCTCTGAGGTTGAAATGAGGAAAATAACTTATTATGTAATGAATTAATTTTTAATTTTTACATGGTCTTACACTTCTACCAGTGACCGGCATTGAACAATTTGAATGTGCAAACATCATCAAAACTTGCATGACTATAAGTTTTCAGAGTCTTGATGTCCAAAAAGGGGTACATCAAGGTTCCATGTTGCCATCTCTATTATTTTTGGTCATTAACAGGGATATTTTTCGTGCAGTATTGACGAATGAAAGCGGAGGTATACAAATAGCAGTGGACTATGCACGCTTTCGTATAGGATAATGTTTCACAGTTTGAAACCATAAGCAAGCAAAATAAGGCTGTGATTTAATATACCTCAAAAACAACCCACCAATCAGCCTTTTAAGCTACACCGCTGACTTATTTATCATCCTCTGATCCGTGAGGAGACTATGCACTCAATTACGTCGTCGTGAGTCGTCGGCACGTCACTCCCACTTTGCTAGATCATTCTTAATTTTATTCGAGTTCGCTAGGTTCTCAAAAAGTTAATTTAGTCTTCGTTATCATCAAAAACATGGGAAGTGCTGCTGTCTATGCTTTATTACCATCGCGTGGATTATCACAAGTTAGAAGAACTGTTTATTTGAATTTGACATTTAGACCTAGTCGGACAGATCTTTGTTTCCCGACAAATTTCATTTAGTTTTTTTGTTGTGCTCGTTTCGCCCGTTCTATTTTCCTGTTAAGGCCTCTATCTTCTGCAGTAACGCCAATAATATTTTTATCTTTGGGGCTAGATTAAAGAAAACTAGGGCTAGACTTTGGTTTTCAATAAATTACATTTAAAACTCAATTTATAAGCGTGAATAAACATCCTTTTCTTCAAGCCCTTACATCCTGCAAATACTTAGCATTCACAGTAAATTACATAACATTCATAAAATAGCATAGAAATCAAAATACGAAAACAGTCTGATATCTTGCAAATTTTACTTATTGGTTAGTGAAAATGTTCGATCTCGAGATATTGATCAATCTTGGTATAACTTTAAAAATCGAGTTTCTCAATTCTGTATGTCCGTCTTTTCATATGCATAGCCGGTCACAGCCTAAATAGCTGAACAGATTCATTCCATTCTCGTAGATTTCAGATGTTTTTACCCGAAGTATAACATGTGTAGACAAAACGAACGAAGTTTTAGAAAAAAAAGGAGGTGAACTCCAATTGTGACATCTAGGACTTGATTTTGTGAGAGCCAAAACGAGAAAAATAAATATTACTAAAAGAACTCAAAAATAACCAGCGAAAGAAATTATTTGTACTTCAGTAAAACACCTTTGAATTAAAGAAAAAACAAAATATCTGCCAAGTGTGTGCTCCTTCTCAAATAAGATCGTCTGCGTTTTTCGGCATTTCTCAACTCTTTTCGAAGTGTTTCCGGATGAATAGCTGCCATTTCCTGTCGTATATTGTCTCTCAAGGCTTCTAAGGTCCGTGGCTTATTGCCATAAACTTTGGACTTCAAATAACCTCACAGGAAGAAGTCTGGAGGCGTTAAGTCGGGTGATTGCGGAGGCCAATCAAAATCACCATTTTTCGAAATTAGGAGCCCGAGGAACAAAGGACGCAATAAAGCGATCGTGGCTCCGGCTGTATGAGATGTGGCGCCATCCTATTGGAACCAAAAGTTGGTCATGGCGTTATCAGTCAGAATTGGCATTAAAAAATCCGTCTTCAATGACCCCCTCGAACGACGCCGGCATTGTTAACTAGCATTACCAAGATTGCCGGTGGCGATCAATTTTTGGTGTAAATGCCTGAAGGCGCTTCCCTCACTCGATATTTTGCACGATTCGCACGTTGCGTTTTCACAACTGCGAACATGTTTTGTATGTAAAACTGCACGATAACAGAGCGCCAATCCGAAAACAGATGTCAAAATTATACGGTTGCCAGATGCCAAAGGTTTAAATGGCCCACCCTGCAGTACCTTCCTTATTCAGCTCTTTTTTTTTGTCGAAACTCGGCGCATACTTAATAGTTTGGAGGGATCTCTTCAAAATTGCCCAGCAGACCAATGGTATTATACCTATAAAAAGGAAATCGGCTACTCATTGTCATTCGACTTTTGTGGGTCCGAGTTGCAACGATGGAGTGAAAAACTTAACAACTTTGAAGAATTCTAAGAAGGAAGGATTAATCTTATTTTTCCCTGAAATTGTAATAAAAATTGAGGAAAGCACTTATAAACAAACGTCTAACAAAGTCAACGTCTAGCAGCTTTTTGTTAGCGCGTTTGGTCACAATACGCTCCTAAATGCAGCAAAAAAAATGTGACATTAAACCACAGACCGCCTTTATTATTCGCAAGTATCGATTGTTTACAATTGCTGGAACGCCTAATTTACTACGGTACAGATACTTAAAATAACTTACGTATATTTTCGACAATTTTTTTTGAAATCGAAAAGTACCTTACCGAAATAAATAGATGTTAGTGTGTTCTACATTTTTCCTATTCAATGTTTATATCTACGCCCACTTTTCGGGGGCGTTTTCTTCAAAAAATTGTTGTTGTTACTATGGCGGTAAATAGTATACTCGACTGTCTTAATAGACTTAATTTTTATGATTTTTTTTTATGAATTTGGAGCATATTCGTTGCCAAGCTAAAAAATAGTTCCGTGATTTTTATTACTTCTGATTTTGAGAAAAATCCGAAAAAGTGACAAAAATTGTGTGTCTCTCTGAAACTGCTGAACTAAACAATTTTGAAAAATTTGTGAGTACTCACATCGGTTTTGGAATAACTTATAAAAATGTGATATTTCTTGCGAATATCTAGATATTTACACTTCCGATAAAAGGGTCCGCTTAGGCACTAGAAAGTAAAATATGCATTAATAATGGCACATTTAATACAAAATAACAAATTAAGGACAGTGCATATGATCTGCATTGTATAAAGTACAACTGCGACAAAAAGCAGTTTAACAGTATTTGTGTGATATTTATTAATCGTATGTCTTATTTGAAATTGGCTAGGAAACTTCGGCGCTTGGAGCACTTTCATGCTGGATTGTCTTTGGTTTGGATCTACAGCCTTGGCCGTAAATTGAAAAATATAAAAACTACTGCTGCTAGGTGAATATTTTTGGCTTCCCAGGATCTGTTACCCATTAATGACTAAATTATGGGGAATTCCCAGGATTTTTAACTCTGCATTTTTTGTGTGCTGTAAAATTGGTATAATTGGTATAATTTCGAAAATAGTAGTGAAAGTGTGCACATTAGTTTCTTGTGGATATCTTATTAATCATTCATAGTTTTTTGTGTTTTTTTAGTAATCAAATGCCAAAAAGACACTAATTAAGTGAAGCTTAAAGAGCCCAAATTGTCCTTTTGGCATGTCCTAGCAAAAAATTTCAAGAACTCTTAAGCATTAACGTGAAGCCCTTCAATATGCCTTAAAGCTATACAGGGAGACTGTGGAGAACATTTCTAAGCCACGCCCAGGCAGAAAAAGAAAGTTCTTGCCCGGGAGTCTTTAAATAATCATCAAAGACTAGCTGCTTCACTTCAGGAACTGAAAAATTTTACGCTATCTGCTAGAACGGGTAGAAGAAGGCTAACGGAAGCCTTCCTTAGAGGTTGTAAGACCAGGAAAAAAACAAGCAACGACGTCTTGCGCCAAATTGCATAAATATTGGAGCCATGAAAATTGAGCAATTTCGTGTAAATTTCAAGTAAATTGTATACTACTAAAAACAAAATCAAAAGTGGATTTACGGAAAAATTTGACATTTTTTTAATAAAAGTACGAGTAGGTCCGAACTGAACACTAAATCAGAATGTGTCTTTACAGATTTTCGGGACTGCTGGCGCAGTCTACGTACGCAAGAGGATGGAAGAAGAGTACCACCCCGATTGTATTTGGTGGTTTGCTTAGGGTGCTTTTCATTTATGACCAAAACTGTATATGGGGAAAATATTGGTCGCAAGAATTTGATCAAACTTGACATTATTATAATGGAGAAACTCGAGGAAGTTTGTCTCACAAACGGAAAGACATGTCCGTTTAAACGGCTTGACGTGTTCGCATATCGTGATGGCTTACCAGATTTTTGCCAAAAAAATACATATAACGGTACTTTACTTAATAAATGATTCTTAAAAATTGGCTATTTCTCGGCTCTCATTCAATCGATTTTGTTCGAAATCAGTATCCAAATTTTAAAAAATTGCCAAAATATTTTTTTTTCTATTTTTTTTACGAATTAAAAGAAAAGAAAACTATTTTGATTAAATTTCAAATTTAACTGATTTACTAGAGGTACAAGTACGTGCGACCCAGTCGTGCAATTTTTTTTATGTGGGAATGAAGACTGAGAAGATAAAAATTAAAATGGTGATGGTTACCAGATCTCCATATTGTAACATAATGTAGCATAATAACTACGCCCCAAAAGTAAGCAACACAAAATTACATTCCGAAGTGTCTTTTCGGAATACATTCGAGGTTCGTGTCCACGGAAGAGAAGGATTATGTCTAAGAGAGAATTATAACCACAAGAGATTATTGGCTGCAGCTGTCATCTTGGAATTATTACATCAGAATTTTCTCTTTCCAGTGGTCGAAAAATTTGCTAGAAGTTTCTGGCTACCAGAAATGCGACTATATAAGAACAGATGGCGATCGAGACAGGAGCAGTTGGTTTTCGAACCGCACGAAGAGATTGGAAAAGTGATAATAGGCGAAGTTGTAATTTTGTGATAAATTGAAAGTTAAGAGAAGTAAGTAAGAAGAAGTAATTAGTTTGGATTTGTGAATTAAGTAATTGAAATGAGATAAAGTGATTTGAAAAGAAAAAGACCTTGTAAGGAAAGAATTTGCGAGGAATAGTATAGTGTGAACTTGAATTGTTCTATAGACTAGAAAATAAAGAAAAAATCTCACAGAATAACGTTTTATCTACTCGAGCCGTAGCTCACATATTACAATATGTTTAAAGCCAAAAATATGCATTGACCACAGGAAAAGAAAATGAGAAGTTCAATTTTGTGAATTTGCTTACTTTGATGTTCCCGAATAGATACCTAGAAAAATCTTGAAAAAGTTGAAATGGACAAGAGTCTGAACAGGTGTATAATGGGATAGGTAACATGGAAGAACGTAACAAGTTCAACTTTCAAAATACTTCAAATGGAAAATGTGACTTATGCTGTTTTTCCAGTGTGGTCTCCAACTATTTTTCCATTATATTGAATACTTATACATACACTTATACTTTCCGATAGTTGAGATTAACTCTTTTTAAAAAATCGTATACCTTCTCTCTAAGAACTCTCCGAAACGGTAACGTTTGATGATATGTATCCTTTTGCATATAAAATAGCAAGCAATTACATTTAAGGTCACCAAACAATTTTTCCCACATCTCCAAGGATTATGAGACATTAAAGTATCTCAATTTAAATGCTGCACACGCACCCTATTCTATAAACATGTTCAAACTTTATAAGCTGTTTGAAAAGTTATCTTGTGAAAATCGTAGGAATTTGGTTACAACATTGCAGTATACCGCGTAAATACGCGAATAATTCCCGCATTCGGTCTAGATAAGGCTTCCTTGATAAAGACAGTTAACAGCACCGGTTTCAGAAGAATCGGAAAAGTACAAATTGGTTCATACATGTGACTTGTTCTTACGTGTTGATTCTCCACCGTCATCTACTTCAGATGGGCAAGTAATGAACTTTTTGTTCTCAGTATGGGCAGTACCTTCCTATAAATGTATACAGAAACAAATAATTTAGCCTATTTTCGGTTTCGAAATACAATTTCATATACGTACAATGAACAAATAATCGCACTGCTAGCGAGATACTTCTACATCACTGAATATTCAAAAACACTTTTTTTTAATAGCTACATCACAATATATCTGAATTGACATGTCCACTGAATTCGAATAAAATCAACAATTCAACAGGCAACAAACAGTCCGTCAACTGATAGGTTTCATGCAAAAGCTATTTTTTCCCGATAACCGATTACACAACATCTGTTCAAAGCATACACATCCATAAAAGAGGATTCACTCATCCGGGCGATGAAATGGTTTTTTAACCGCTACCACGGATGAATTAATCCGTGAGTCAACAAAGTGGCGATATTCACCTTTAAAGAGCGCGCAACAGTTCTAAAGAGTAACTAAATTACCCACTTCTTTCCGATAGTCAATCCCATAAAAACGACATAATCTTCGAAAATAATTACAAGTGCCTGAACAAGAAAAAAAAAAAAACGAAACTAAAGCCAACTAAAATCCGGATCATTACATTAATTACAGTTTGAAGAGTTTCTTTGGCTGTGTAACAGATTACAAGCAAACTCGGTGGTCAACATGGGACAATGACAGAAAGGATGACTATTTTTCTCCCCATCTGTGCTTTTTTCAGCTCTAGTTCGCAATTATTTTTCAATTAACCTCGATCTAGATTTGTATCATTCTACCTGTACGAGTATCTGCATGTAAAGAGAGAACTGAAAGTTTACCCAGGAGTTACTGTCGACGATGAACTTCCGGGTGGCTAATTAGAGCATGTTTAGCAGTTCAGCAAGGACCTCTTTGTTTATCAAAAAAAAAAAAAAAAAACCAAAAAAAAAAAGTTATGAAACTTATCGAAAGCAAAGAATCTGAAAATAAACTTTAATTTTACATCGGACTCATGAGCTATTAATTTGCCATGGCCGCCACCGCAAAACCCAAACAATTGGTGAGAATTATTAACAAACATCAGTGAGTGTGACTGTGTGATAGTAGTGCAGCACCTGGAAAATTTCCCATATCCTTATCGGAGTGAGAGACTTGTTTACTGCTGCGAGAGATTGAATTTGTTTGCACCATTAAATTGCAAATTGCTATCAGTAACTTTGCATACTGGTTGGCCCGGCCTGTCCGACCAATCGGTTGAGACTGAGTGGGTGGCAGACCGTGTCTGGCTGGTAGGTCTAACAGGAGTTTGAGAATCGCTTTTAGCAGCAATCAACTGCATTTTGGATAGAAAATGCACGCCATATAGTGCAGCAGTGTCCTTCATCCTTGCCCGTAATGTATGCAAATATTTGTTGGGGACCAGATTTGGGGTGGTTCGCACTTGGTCAACTTCGTTTTGATTTTGAGTGTTTGTTGCTGGGGTGTCTGTGTTGTGTTTGCAAATTCAGTTTTGAATATGAAGTGACATTTTAGCCTGCAACTGCACTGAGCTTGTGTCAGAGCGTTTACTCTGATTACATTTATCGATTGTCAGTGATTTGTCGGGAGTCGTTTTAAGGATGATAATTATAATGATGAGTTGTGGTTTCAGTTTGTTGGTAATCTCTTGGTAGATACAACCACTTGAATTGCTTTAGTAGGTGAACCAAGAGCCAAAAGGTGTAGCAAACTCTAAGCTTCGTAATACTCATCACATGTTAAGCAGGTCCGAAAATCTGCGTAAATTCGGGTGAATTCTAAGAATTGGCTAACCCGTTTGACTCTTAGCTATGAAATTCTGAAATGTATCTGGTTTACATGCTCTTAACTTCGAAACAGCTTAACCAATAGGAACTTCATTTATTTTGTTTATATTGCTATTAATTACAAATTATTATTATCATTGGCCTGAAAATACTGTAGATTTCGAATGACACTGGCATTTATCTGCCAAGTACAACACCCATACCTCAATCGAAGATAAAGAAAGTTGTCGACTTTCTTGACCGCTAATTAGACCGATGAATATTTAAATTATTTTTGTTTGAGTCAGTCTGGTTAGTTTGTATTACCACTGGGTGGAAACCTTAGGAGGGGGCTGTAACTATTTACTTTCGCTACTAAGCATTTCATTTTAGCCGGACACGCGTTATCATTTGAATCATTAGAATGGTATTCACCCAGTATGACTACATGACAATGATCACACTTCAGATTTTTCCTTTTAGATAACAATTAACCATCCACGGAACCGAGATCTAAGATTCGCTTGTGAATTTCAATAAGAAAAGAGATCTTGCTTGCCTTGGGTATACAAATCATCCTCACCTCAGCCCAGGTTTTCGGTATAGTTCCGAATACTAGACAATCCTCAGAAGGCACCACAGAATGTGTTTTATCATTTCGAAAATCGTCTTTCAACGGGATGGAAAGTTACCAAACAGTACCGGAGATTTTAATGGTCCACGGGTGTTTGCCGCCTGACTCTGCTTAACATCCTTTTGTTACCTCTTCCAATTCAATTTGGAAGACTGCGTTGATCTGTCAATACTTTCAAAGAAGCTGCGTAAGAATCTAACTTGGGTGTTAGTAACCTCTTTTCTAAGGAGCATCAGGCTTGTTTTGTAGACCTACCTGTTCAAAGACAGCCTCGTGAATTTGAGTCTTTTGAAATTATTTCTGCTGATGTTGGATTCTAAGCTCCAGGATGTCGGACGTTTCCTTCCTTCCACCTAATAGTAGGGCAAGACTCCATTCTGCTGGCCAAAGGTACACACTGGACAGTCGGTTTCTGAAGGACTTTTTCGCCTGGAGGTATAAATAGCGCCATCATACGATCGTTCATACAAGAGTTAGATCAAACGTTGTTCTAGCAAGAATATAAGCTCCGATTTTAGGTGAGGACCTTTACTCCTCACCTGATCTTTCTGCATCAGTTTATATGTATATGCCTTGCGGATCATTGTAGAACAAATAGTCAACTTCGACGGTGCTGGCTTGAACTGAACTTGAATGACCTTAAACTCACATTTAAATCGCATTGAAATGACCCTGAACTGGCCTCGAAATGACAATGAAATGACTTTAAAGTGATCTGAAATGACTTTAAATTGGCCCTAAGGTGACCTTGAAGTCAAAAAAAAAGACCTCTAGCAAGTGGGCATCTTTCTTGCACAGACAAACCTAATAGGACAAATTTTTTGTAATATATTTTCGAAATAAAATTCAATCCGGGCCCACTTAGGACGCTCTCATGAACGACACTGACACTACATTTTTACAAATTCTGTACGAACAAAAACTTCAGCCAACGTGCATAGGCTCCTCCTCTGTTCCTCTTCTTCTTTTTGCCCTACGGCCGTGCCCTGAAACAGTTTAAGGGTATTCAAATCCCCTTCGGCGCGCAGATTATATAAAAAAAAAAAAAATAGACATTCCTAAAACCTCTAGTGAGTAAACGTCGCCATCTTGGATTTTGCCGCCATTTTGGGTGATGTCAATTTTACCCATTTCAAAGACAAATGAAAGTGCTACACGAAGTCGGTATTTTATGGCATAAATTCAGGTGGAATTTAGATGAGTCTGACGTTTGGGAAACCTACTTCCTGAGAGTAGAGAAGAATCCTATCAAGAACCTCTCTAAAGTATCCTTTCATTTGCGAGACATTGCTTCAAGCTTCGCTTCAAATTTGTTTGTTTAATGTGTGGGCTGTTGACCCCCAACCAATCCAAAACGTAATCTGTTATTTGTCAGAGGAAGCTTACTATTTATGCTCCTGCATTCGCAATATATGGATCCATGTACAGTTGGAATGTTAGGCTAAAGTGTCTCTCTCTCATGATTCTTGAAATTAGTTTCTGTCGGTATCTCTTACTGTTGAGCTGAGATTGAAGATGGACTAATGAGTCCTCTATTAGTCACAATTTGAATTCATACTCTTTAGACATTTTTTGTTGCTAGTGGTTCTACTTCTGATTGAATTTGCTTTATATGTAAAACAATCCGTTTATCTTTCCAGTACCTAGAGCACAGAATCCATACCGACCTATACCCCTTTCCTAGTCAATTATTTCGATACCTCTTATGAATTTTAAGGATACTTGATCACATCTTGTTCTCAAATAAATTAAGCAATACACCAGTTGTTTCCACAAGCACATAGTTTTAAGGGAAACTTGTGCACACATCTCCGCTGCGCCCAGTTGTCTTCCTATGTCTCGTCCTTTGGAAGAAATTGATTATGTGTCTTCATTTCGTATTCATCGCAACATAAATAATAGACCGAAACGAATATCCTTTTTCTAACCCTCAAAGCAAATAGTTAACCGCAACATGTGCCGACATAAAACAAAACATACACACGCAAATGGCAGCAGCATTTTGTGGAAGGATAATTTACTTGTCTTATTATACAGTGGCCAACAGATGGATTCTTCTTCACCATTCTATATGTAGCTCCTCTTGAATTGAAAACAACAACAGAATCGTAACCATATCCGAAGGATAACAATAAGAGTGAAATAATTCAAAAATACACGAAAAGTAAAAGGATAACTAGGACTACGGACATATGTACATACAATCCGACACCATTAACACAGGGAATACAACTCATTTAGCAGCAGCAACAAGAAGCAACATCAGGTTCAAGTCATGCTAGCAGTCTCATGCAATTGCAAAACTGGACGGGATCCTCTCCTGCTCTGACTCCTTTCTCGTCCAGGAGTTATAGTAAACATCCACATAATTTCGAAACTAAAGGTTCAGGAAATGATTTTCATTAAATACAACGAGTACCAAAGGAATGGCTTCGGCCTGAACCGGCTTTTAAATTATAGCCAAACCGACCGGCCGTCGCATGGTCAAATTACTGGACTAAGGAATGGGAACCAGTGGATATAATTTGAATCCTTCTTTCGAAGCGAAACAGAAATTGAAATGTAAATTGTGGGTGACAGCAGATAGGCCGAGAACCACGGTGGAATGCAGAAAGCCGTCTGCCTTTCACGTTCAAGGATATGTTGACACTTTTGTGTGTACCTCATGCGGTAATAATATTTGCGGTATACAGAGAGCACTGTGTGTTTGTGTCTAAAGGACACATAACTTTACATGACGGCTCGTGGCCAACATTACCATTGCCACACGGACCATATCTAAATGATGGTCTCCCGACTACTGCTGCAGATGTCGTCTACGTTGACGGTTTTTGTGACTCTGCTGTGCGTTGATGGTTTCGAAGGAAGGTGAATGTGGGATCATGAGGTTAACCTGGTTAAATTGGTTAAAATGTAAATATATTTTGTTTTTGTTTTTCGGACTAAAAAAAAAACACAAACATAGTTCTGGGTTCAGCATATGGTAAATGAGATTCACCATATGGTTATCATTTGAGGCATACCAAATGTTTGCGTTATGGTTATGCTGCAGAGATACCTCACTTAAAGTAGAAGTAGTATCCCCTTTCGTTTACACAGCAATCCACGTAAGATAACTTATGCAGTCTCATAATAAGTTTGCGGAAGGCCTGATTTTTATAAATTTGGAGGACATCGGACGTATTGACGCACCGGCAGACGATGCAGTAAATTAAAAAAGGTACATATCGGATATCTTTTCTAAAGTTCTGTGGTAGAAAAATATTATTTATAATATTAAGGCGATCTAAGCACACTCAAACCACGGTAGTCCAGAGAAATTCGCACGATGACTATTACTTTCCACATCTGACGATTATGACAAATTGTGTTCATTCTATCTTGTAGCACTTTACTAAATTATATTATCTTCAAGTTATGTGGCGTGATAGTGATGAGTAAATACTTACACAGGTCATTGGACAAGTTTTGAGTCTACACCTGAGGATGGCGCTACTCGTCAAAACTGTTCCAGTATTACAATCGTACATGCTTTGAAAGACGGCTTTGAAAATGTCATGTGTATCAATCTATGTCAGCCTCTTTGTAAAAATGGAAAAAATCGAATATCGTTCCGTAATTAAATTCTTGGATTTGAAAAGATGGGCAGCTGAATTTTAATGAAGTCGTACCAGCTTTTGGATGGCAAACAACTGGGACCACCACCGATAGCATCTAAAAAGTTCACCAAATGATACTAGATGACTACCGAGTCAAGATTAAAAAGATGACAGAGACTGGCATATCGAAGGAATGCATTGATCATATTGCACGTGAAGAACTGAGCATGAGAAAGCTGCCTACGCATTGGGTGAAGTGCTTGTTCAGTTTGGACCAAAAACGAATTCGACAGAACATGTCCAAAATTCACGAATTGTGGTTCGAACTGATAGACCACCAAATTCACCAGATCTGGCCCCCTGTGACTTTTTCTGTTTCCTAAGTTCAAAATAGAAGGACAGAGATGTTTGTCCAGCATCCATAGACGCATATTTTGCAAAGCAAGATGCCAACAGCTGTTTGGATGGGTTAAAGCGGTTGGAGCACCGCTGTGTATTCATCCACAACTTGGTACAGCCCATAGAGAACGCGGTTGTATCGCCATTCTTCTCCACAAGCACGCAAGACCAACTAAAGATTTTTCTTGCGAAAGTTCAACACTCGGCACCGTACAATAAAATACGAAGGATCATTGATCTGAAGAGAATCAATTTTATTCTATTTCTGGGGTCAGTCGTCAGCGGATCTCTCAAGGTAGATACAAACTTCCAAATTCGTACTATCAACAGAGGCGTTTCTAAATGGTAGGCAGATGCTTTTTAGTTTTCTGACGACATGTATTTGGTTTTGTACCCATTAACTTCAAGACCAACTCGTGACGCTTGGTCTCAATCTTCATTGCTGAATGATGTCAATAACGTCAGCAGCTGTGGACAGACTTATTGAAGATTGTTCCTTCCGTGTCTTCTCCAGCCCTGCATAATCTCTGTTCGAAATTTTAACAGAGATTTGAAGAAATCACATTACAGCGTAATGCACCGAAATCCAGTGCACGTTTCTAAAAATTCGGTGGCGTTGTTTGCAAATTGCAATCTACAGCGATTAGCTTTTTCGGGACGTCAAAGTCGGTCATCGTCTTGTAGATGATAAATACTTCTTCTTTTCCTTACGGCGATGTTATGATCCGGAGTAGAAGGATCACAATTCTCCCACTTTACTGCATCCCTACTAGTCCGCCTGTGGGGTTTGCCGGTTTGACCTCAGATGATAAATACTATCATGCGGAAATTAGTCGATAAATAGATGTGAATTTCGAAATGAAATTCGTTGGTTTTTTTCCAATCAATCGCCCACCTATATCTATTAGATGGTTTGGCGGATGCGTCCTACCAACACCTCCCTGTTAAAAACCGGCAGCTATGTCGTTTTTTAATTATTTTTTTTTTATAGTTGCGCTTTCGTTTTCTACAGGCTCTACTGATTGAAGTTGGCTTCCCTTTTTTACTCTACCATTTACCACTCTGTCTGTTATTCGTTTACCAGCTGCTGGAAATGCTATTATATATACAATCCACTATTGCAGAGAACCTACCTGATCTTCTTGTAAAACCTCCAGATGTTATTTCGGTCGTGCGACTCTTCAAGGAAGGAAGGCCTTCTCCTAAAGCAGATTACAAGTGTACCTCTTCAGTCACTCTTTTCAAATGCGCGCATTCTACAATACATCACAATACAAGTTCCTTTTTTGGAGGAGATTAGAAGCCATTGGCACTCTTCTACTTATACGAGTATGTAGTTTATAAATAGAAGAGTTTTTCACTCAGTCGCTATCTGTAAACTGTGGTTATTCTAATTGGCTGAAAAGTTGTTACTGAGGTTGGATTACTTCCAGATAAGAAGATGTGAGAAATTGCTATCTTCTTCAAAGAACTAAATCTTTCAGTACACAATGTCAAGTTAGTGTCTCTTTTGTATGCACTAGCAAACTTAAACGCGAGGTAAAAGCAAATAAAGAAAGGACATTCTAGAAAAGCAGGGGTTAGTCTCGAAATCGCTTTGCCCTCAATCAATTGCTACTGAAAGTTGGATTACAGATGTTAAAGGAAAGGATCTAGAAATGAGCGACTACTGAAGAATGCTTTAGCAAAGGTATCCATTAGACTATTTCTCCCTTTAAAGCGTATCTACTACTAACTACCTACTTCACCCCAACTTAAAGAGGACAAAAGTTTCATTTGAATCTAAAGAAACAAAAATTAACTGCATCGCTTTAACTACGAAAGGTTTCGTTCCCGTAATACACCCTTAATAAAGGAAAAAAAAATAGCAATTTCAGGATTATTGTTGCTTAAAGCACTCGCACAACACCGCCAAACAAAGAAAAAAGAAAGACGCACCCACAATACGGAGCAATTTACCACAAGACCGGAGAGATTACACCGCATTTGAGTCAAATTTGAATTCGAATCGGGGGCGCACTTTTTTCTTATTTTTCTTCTTCTTTGCCTCGTGCCGTTTCCTTCGTTCCATATTCTATTCAAATTCGCATGCAAATCAATACGCTGAAGTGCAGCAATAACACATTCTATTAAACTCATTATGAACACTTGACTGGAGGAACCCACTTTGTTTGCACTGCCAAAGAAAGTTTCCCCAAGACTCTTAGGACCGGGATCGTTCAAAGTGTGAATATATGTAGGGCGCCAGACCTTGTCACAGGATTTATAACTGGCGCAGTCCTTTTCATGACAATTGTGTATGGAAGTATGTTTGGGGTCTGTCGGCGCGGCATTTGAACGAAACTCAACCTTTTTGTGTCCTTTTTGGGTCGAACGTACATAGTAGACCATCAATGCAGGACTTATTAAGTGAAACGAAGGAGTATAGTGACAAAACAGGAATAGAGCACACAAGACGTGTAAAGACAACTTGTCCCACATGTTTTGTGTCCTTACTTTCTAAAGGCGGCGTAGACCGAACAATGGTAAAAAAAAGGACACACTGCGAGTGACAGAAACAAGCTTGGGCTAGACTATGGTGGAACTGGATACTTTTTTGCCTTTCACTATAACCAACGCACCTTTTGTTTGTTCATAGTCTTTTGAATTCGCTTTATGAATATTTTGCATTCAATGGCGGAATATCCTGTCATTAAGTGACCATCACTCCCTCAACTCCTCGGCCACAAATCTTTTCTTAATCTGTCCCATTACGGTTAATTGATTTCGATTAAATCACACCCTAAAACAGGCCGTCATCACTTTGATTCTGTAGCTGCCTCCATCCATGCTAACCAGGAAACAACATCCTCCCCAGTGACCAAAATGAGGGTGGGTGATGAAACCGAACTGGTAAATAAGGAAAAACTTCTGTTTGGGTATCTGTATCTCATGGCCATAAATTATGGTATCCCTTTCGGAATGGACCTAGTACGTCCCAACTTATTATTATTCCTGGGATGGTTTTTCTTTTAACTTCTTTTCGCAGTTCAGGGGAAGGATAGATGGGGAGTTACCACACCGAGATCAGTGAATAAAGTTAATTACCGGTTGTTGGTTTGTCGGTTGTACTTGGGGAATCCTTTTGCTCGAGGGCGAGACGGGAGAAGGGGATGATAAGGATCTTCTCGCTAAAACTTGAAACAATTAAAAGCATCTAATTGGCGAATGGAAAACTTACCGCAGCAAAAAACTTTTCTCCATTTTAACCGATTATTCTAATGAAGTTAGTGGTACTAATTGTTTTGATTGTGATTATCATTCTTTGGTAGAATTGGATTGGATTGTTGGGTGCTGTACAGTGGTTGGAATTGAAAGTGGTTGCTAAATTGAAATAGTAATAGATAATAAGATGTTAATTATAGATTTCTGTCATTTGACTTAAGCGGTTTGAGTTTAGATAGAGATACAATGAATGCGGCAAAGTATGTACATAAAATACGAGTGGGGAAATAAACACTCCGCCGAAATACTTGAGCCTGTTACAAGCTACTGCGGAGCATATGAACAAAATCTGTACGACAGTTTCTTGATCTTCAACACAAAGTCGGCATGTATTGAGCCACATTGCCTGAGTTTTGGAGATGGGACATAAGTGAGCAACAATTGGGTAGGAAACTTTTTAAGAAGTTTACGTTACGGTTGCTTAATATGAGAAAAAGTTTCTATTGTTACGAGTATATGAGTTAATAAATTTATTGACATCAAGTAAACCTAGCCCTTGATCGTATAGAGTTCCATTTGGAGAGGCATTCTTAGAATTTCCAGGAGATGAGCTCTGGGAATAGATGCATAATGAATAAAGAACGGAAAGGTTCATGGAATATAAACGAAGATTGCCTATCAGGCGAAGTCTTTTGTAATCTCACTTAGACATTGCTATGAAAGAAACTCAATAAAGTAGGACTCTCAATTCTGTCTGTCTGTTTTCACGTGCACGGTTTTTCTTCAACCTCTATATCTGGGGTCTGTGGGGTCACTATTCGAGATTAAATCAGAATTTTCATTCTAACACCAAAATTAACGGTTGGAATTTCACATCCGTGCCATATGACATCTGTCATGATAAAAATTGACAATCCCCAAAGTTTGGAGCACTTAAAGACCAACGTCCGTGAAGTTATGGCCGCAATACAGTCAGAAATGTGTCGAAAAGTTACCTCACAAGAAAGTTTGCAAAAACTCCCGTGGCGGCCTTTTAACTGATGTTGTATTCCATACTCAATGGCATAATTTAAAATTTAAAATAGTAACAAATATTATTGAAATCTTTAATACTTCTTATTTTATTTATTTATTAAATCCTAAAGCACAAATGTATCCTGTCCAGTGTATATTAAGTTTGATACATAGTTTGTAGCATAGATATATATTTGTGATTAGCGTCAAAAGTGATTGTCGATCTATCCATATGCGTGCGTCTGTATGTCACCACTTTTGGGGCTTAAGTTTTGAGTTAGAAACGTGAAATTTGGTATATAAGCTTTCAAGAATCCGAAGCAGTACAACTGTTAAAATTTGTAGAATCCTCCACTGATACGCCCACTTTTAAGAAAATGACGTTTTTCTTAATATTTTTATTAGAAACTGGAAAACATTGTCTAGGTAAAATATGTATGTGGATGTTGACTTTCTCTACATTTTGTTCATACATAATATGTATATGCCAACGAGCACTTCTTGTGGCGTTTCCTTAAAAAAAAAGCATATTCTGCTTTTTCAAAACTATTTACGGAGATGGTTAAGTCTTATTGTGAATATCTCGTCAGAATCCATGCACTTCGGTTACAAATTTTGGATACCACACGCATTTTCTGCTAAGAAAAAGCTGTAATAACAGTGTTGTGATAGTGTTTCTTTTTTAAATCGCGGAAATATCCTCTGTTTAGCTCTGTTTCAGAATTTCGCAAAGCATTGGGTGGCCGTGGTGTAGTGGTAACATCAACGCTTGTCACGCTCTTAGTTCACGGTTCAAATCCTGATCTCAACAGTCATCTATTTATTTCGTCTGAAATAAATAAAAAGTCGACCAATTGCGAAAGCTTAGTCAACTCTACTGCGAAGGCATAACACTGGCAGTAGGGTGGTCATATGGCTTAAATGCAACTTGATCGTGATGATGACATCAGGTGGAGGGAAAAAAATAATGTGAATCAAGAGCAACGACAAAAAGCAAAACAAACAAGTTCCCCAGTTATCTGGATGCCACCCTTGGAGTTTACTGAAACTTAATACCACCTAAGTTTCAAACCCACTACACCAATCTATCTTTCTCTCTCTCTCAATTTATACAAACGCCCGTGCCCTGAAATAATTTAATGGTATTCATATCCCATTTGGAGCACGCAAATTATAAAAAAAAAAAGCTCAGTTTATTAGGGGTGAGTTAGAAGATAGGGTATAATGCGAGCCATTCTAGACGGACTGTAGTTTTACTGTATGTTTTTATATATTTTTTAAATCCTTTTTTTATTTTTTTAAAATGTTTTTTACATTTTCTACGCTTACAAATTTAGGCGTAGCAGTTGACCTAAATTATGTATTATATATTTGTAAATGAACATTCTGAAAAATTACATAAAAGATAAGAGATAGCCCGATATTTTATATTATTGTAGGCATGGCAGTGGACATTTTTCAAAAATTCAAATACTTTTGAGCTAGACGAATCGAAATTGATACATACGTTTCTCGGATTTTAGGTTTAATCGATTGTTTCAATTTTTGAGAAACGTCCATTGCCACGCCCACAATTATGTTGGACAACATGATGCCAGTTTTCAAAATATTCATGTGCAAATATCAATAATTTAGGTCAACTACTACGCCCATTTTATTGCGGGAGGAAAACAACAAATTACGTATCGCTAAGTATAATCGCGTGACGGGAAAAAAGGAAAAAAAAATAAAAATAAACAAAAATAATAAATACAAAAATTAAACAAAATATAAAAAAGATTAAGAAAAAATCATAAATTGCTCCAATTTTGTGTAAATATAATTAACAACTACTTGATGCCGATTTGTGGAGCAGGTTATTTCTCATTTTCAATTTAGCCGAAGCTATTCTGAAGATGACTGCCTAAGGTAAGATATCTACCCAATGTTATTCCCAGATATTTGGGTTGTTATTGTGATGCAAAACAGAGCCTTTGAAATTAATTTCTAGTGGCAGCTTAACTTAGGCTAGCTGTATGTCTAAAATACATGCTTAGAACTTCAAGGTCTCGGATGAGGACATCTTCGACAGAGTTTACGTTTTTATGTTGCGTGGTATCTGCTTATTGAAACTTCTTGGACCATGTTTCCGGCATATCGAAAATGTACAGGTTGAAGAGCAATGGGGCGGGTAAGGATCCATGTGGTAAACCGTAGTTTAATTGCTTTTGGAGTCGTTCATAAAATCTTGGAAAGATCGATTACTTTACATATTGTTAAAGAATTGGCATATTTTTTCTACAACAAACCACTTTCATGGGCTTATACACCACGCCCGAGCGCCAAACTGTGTCGTATGCTGCGGTGAGGTCCACTAATACTGCAACTGTGAATCGTTATGGATAGGACCTGATCAGTGCAGTTTCATCCTGAGATAAATTCACCCTATTCTACCGGGATGACTTGGTCTATGGCGTGTTCAATTCTGTTATACGGGTGGGCCATCTGCTGGTTTCTTTTTAACTAGCATGTTATATTGACACTGACAGCTCTTTCGCGCTCAAAAAATTAACAGAAACACAGCATCGTACCTCCGCGGTACGAAATTAATCGATTTATAGGAAATATGGAAAACTTATTTTCAAAGTGAGTGCCTTGTTGTCGAAACAGATCGATTTTTGTATAGAAATTTCAGTCGATACAATGCACCAACCGTGCCTGCTGTACGCAAGTTTGTGAACAAAATTCATAAGATTGATATACTAATTGATAACACAAGTTATCCTCGTGTTCAACCAAACGTGTGTGCCTAAATCCAAGAACCTTAATGCGTCACAGATATCAGCAACTGAACATTAGCCGCACTAGCCTGAGGAGAATTATGCATAAAGACCTCGGATTATTCCCAAAATGACCACCCGCTCCGCTATCGCTTCTCTGTTTGGGCTTTAGAGCAGATCGAAACCGACCTCAATTTTGCTAAAAAACATGTATGGTATAGGCGTATCTATGGCTGTGAATTATAATCAAGACCGAACCCCATTACATAGTACATGTAATCTTACAAAACCAAAATCGCAAAATATCAAAGGATACTCCTACCCATTTGGCATTATTACCACTTCACTCAGTTCTCATGCAAGTCTAAGTATCCATTTAAGAAATCACCCCACCCAGCAAGTCAAACAAAATAGTCAAACTTTCATAAGTCCCTTTCATTCGCAAATGTTCTCCCAAAAAAAAAAAAAACATAATGCGGAACCAAAAGTGGTTTACATTTTTAAATTTGCCTTTCAACAAAACACGAGAAAAATAAGCGGAAAAGTTACAACAGGATAATCTTTCGTAAGGATATCCATAGGACACCGCCGCTGAGGGGTGATGTCGAGGACTTTAAGGAAAGTAAACTGTGCGTAGATGCCAGACAACCGGAATAAAAATATTTGTCCCACAGGATTTTATACCATGGCCTGTGTTTATCATTTTTTTTTTTTTTTTTCGTTTTCGGGACCTTTTTCTTGGTATTGTTTGCTTTTATGTCCTGTTGACAAATATATTAATTTAACACCATTAAAAAAAAAATATTTGACTTTTGCGTTTCTTTTAACCGCTGTTTACTACCACTTCGGGGGAGTAAACAACGCGCAATGTGCCCCCTAAACGATTTATCATCATACGTTTGGGAGTGGGATATAGGACGACTTAAAAATTCCCTTTGGAGAGCTCTGTAAGCGTGACATGATTAACATGTGTTTTTTTTTTTTTTGTGAAATCAAATCTGGTTACAATAAATCTAATGACCCATGAGTCGCAATTTGTATCCTTTTTTTTTTCCTGTATCCGTGATAGAATTTCACCCAAATCGATTATCCCAGCAAATTGCATGAATTCAACTAATAATCCCGTATTTATTAATTAACTTCTGTGTGCACTTCGAGTGACATTGTATAGACCACATCATTTTTTAGTGCAGCCAAAATTACATACAACTAACCAAATAGTGGCATATGAAAACGTGTCCTAACGTTTTGCTGCAACATGATTGCCGTCTAACCACTAATCTATTGGTCAGAGATAAATTTTGTCATTTGGTTGATCCTTTAAAAGTACAAACATGCGTTAGGAATGTATGTTTCGCTTTATTTATTTTATTTATTATAAGATAACAGACTTACATACGTTGCTCTTTTTCTAATGAGGATAGGTTGGTTTGGATTTTATAAACAAACACCGTTAAATTTACAAAAAAAAAAAGATCTCCATGTAAAAGGTAATAACTTGTCCATATTTACAACTTATTTTGGATTAAAAACTCACCAAGTGTAGCGTTTTAGGCACTGCAACCTGCAAATATCCTTTCTGCTCCTGTTGGTGCTAGCTGAGGTTGTTCCCAGATTAAGCACTAGTTTTATTTCGAAACGTTTGTTCCTGGAGTTAGTCTCGCACATCTAACTGGTAAAACTCTAGACAGTTAATAGTTTTTCGAGTCAGTGAACCCGCAAGGTTTTCCATGAAAGTCGCTCTGTATTCTACAGGCTTCTTCGTTACGCTCCACTCGAAATAGGATGTTGTGTTTATTTAGGCAATCTCTAACAATTTTCGATTCTTTATTTACATACATACATACGCTTTATTTATTTTCTCCACATATTTGTTTTAAAAGACTTACCTATCAAGAGTTACTCCTGGAGGATAATTGACTACCTGTTTCTGCTCAATTTCAACTCCTGACTATCGTATGTATGTCCTGTCTAGAGCGGGAGACGTTTTTTTTTTTATAGAGATATGTAACGCAGTGGCTTAAGTGCGATTATTGTTTAAACTCACTGGAAGGCCTTTCCTCATGCTTTTGTTCAGTGTTCGAATTTATCACCGGCTATACGTACGTACACTGTTATACGAGTAAACCTTACAGCTTAAGCCGCCACTTGTTAGCCTGTCGGCGAGATCCTTCAAATCCCGGAGGACTCAGACTCACACGAAGTCCATTATACTACCAAGTAGAACTCTTTTGGTGTAGTGGTTGGAGAAACTTGGATTATATTCGTTTCTCTTTTATGCTCGGGTGGCTGTGGTTGCTGTTCGCCGTCCGGGATTGAACCACCACTTGAACAGACCACTTTAAGGTTTTATATAAATGTTATCAAAGGCTCCTTCTATTTCCAAAAAAGACGTCGATGGTCCTTTGGCTTGTTGTGCTTAGCTGATACAGAGCGTTCTCCGTGGATATTACTTTCGAACATACCATGGACTTTATATGCACCGAAGTGTCAGGCAGATTTATATGATTCTTTTTGTGAGGTCCATGTGCAATTGCTACTAGGATGTGCTGGTCTTTCCAGCTTATGGCGGGACAATATATTTGCTCCGTCTCTCTCCTTTAGAGTCATGGCAACCACTATTATGTTCATAGGAAACCCAATCGTCAACAAAAGCTCTGACCGAAGACACAAGAAGACTCAACGCAGGCTCAGATCCTGAGAAGTCCTCCTCCAATCCCTTTCTAGAAGTTCATAGGAGATCTTATTTTCCGTAATCCTATTGTGACCTGGCACGCAAACAAGAATCTTTGCGACCGAATTCAGAAAGCTCTTGTATTCTCCAACTTTTTTGGAAGTAATGAGCAAGGCTTGCAAGAGTAGCGCTATAGATGTAGGTACTCCGTCCCATTCATCTATTCCTTAAAATACAGTTCATTTTATTTTTATAATTTGCACGTGTTAAAGAGGATATGAATACCCTTATAATAATTTTTAGGACACGGGCGTTTTTGTGAAAAGGAGAAGAGACAGAGAGAAACACAGATTGGTGTAGTTGGTTTGAAACTCAGGTGGTATTAAGCTTCACTGAACTCCAAGGGTGGCTGTACAAATAACTGGGGAGTATTTCTTTGCTTCGCTGTTATTGTCGTTCCTTATGATTCACAGTATTTTTTTTCCATCCAACTGATGTCATCATCACGATCAAGTTGCATTTTATCCATATGACCACACTACTGCCAGTGTTATGCCTTCGCAGTAGAGTTGACTTAGCTTTTGCAAGTGATCGACTTTTTTATTTATTTCATGCGAAATAAATAGATGATTCTTGACATTAGGATTCGAACCGTGAACGAACAGTGTGACAAGCGATGATGTTATGACTACACCACGGCCACCCTCATAAAAAATAGGATGGCATAAGCTTCCGCTTGAAAGACAGTTGCATGTTTGCTTAACCAGAAGTGAAGCCTGATGTTGTCGTCCTGCACAAAGATATCAACACTAGATTCTCTTCCTTCGTAGCTCAGATTCCAACCAAGGCATGTCTTGAGAGCGAGGAAAGTTGACTTTAGATTTACGTAGCTGTCGAAATAAGACAGAATTCGAAAGACAAGTGTGACGTAAAGTCATTGAAGCTCCAGTGCTCTACATTGTTTGAGATGAAAGATTCCTTTATAAAGTTCTGCTCATGATATGAATATCAAGAGGACGTTAGCTCAATAATACATCTAGAATAGAGCCAGGATTGCTAGACAAGGCATACATTCAACCGAGACAAACTGTGAAGTTTAGTAAAAGTAACAATGACATATTTTCGCGAAAGCTTTTAGCACCAAACAACCGACGCATATGCTAACAAAGGTCTTATTATTGCAACTGAGTACGTCTTGGCTATCTGCGACTCAACATGTTCTGACCAAAGAAGTTTACTATTCAGGATGAGATGAGAAGATACTGCCATGGGTAAGTAGCTCCAGTCAGCATAACATATTAAGTTAACGAAACAAAGCTATCGTACGAAGGGCAAGGTGACTGTCACTCGAGGAATACCTACTTTTCATCCCCAGATCGTACTGTTTGGCCTGAAATCTGGCAGCAGTGCTACTATTAAAAAGATTATTCAAAGCAAAAACAAACATCAACCAAAACGAGATCTCCCATGAAATGGGGTCAACTCGAATGAATCAAATTTCATTTCCAACTATTAACCTAAAAAAATTAAATCTTTATTAAGGAATTCATTTTAAAATTTCGTGATGTGATTCTTTTGACATCAAAAACAATTCCGCGTCTGATCTAAATCCCTTTCCAATATTATCAATCTTGCTCTTCATTCGAATGCAATCCGCGGGCATAACTCTTTAAGAATATCACTGCCACCCACCCATCGATTTCTCATTCTAAATGCAATCTTGGATGTGTTATGATTCTACATCCACATTCTTTTCGGTACATCTGTCTACCTCTTGCCAGTTGTTTATCTGTTTTCAAACCTCCACCAGCTCGGATTACCGAACCAAACATGTGCACAACCGGCAAGAATCCACGACGTTTTATAGCAGCCATTATATCCGAAAGATGGAAATATATGTATCTACTCGTACTTCCTGATAAAATTCAGCAATAAACATATTTATCGTCGTTGTTGTCCTTGGTGTTCCTATTTTTTATTTTTATTTTGTATCCATAGTACGAGTATGTATATAGTTGACAAACATGTAAGGACACAATTTTATTGAATAAGAACTCGTTTATCTATCCCCGTCTGGAGAGAATATCATTTTCTCCGCATATGAACAGTTATCATCTTTTATGGGGGCGAACTGCACCATCATACAGAGAAGATGGATTTTCTTTTTTGTTCACAATGCTAGGAGTATCTACGAGTATAGCAAAGTAATAACTGAATGACAGAAGAAACATCGACTGTCCATCAGCAGGTGGTTGGAGTTGTGTCTAATGTTCCAAGCGCATCAGGAATTATTGAACCGCAAGTTTTCCCATTTAACGTAAGCCTCTTAGCCACAGTACAAAATGTATATCTGGAAGGTCTTCTTTGAGTAAGTTATAATGGTATTTTGTCTGGAATACCTGTCCACTTTGGGGGTCGACAGAATTGCATAATTGATAGTGCTACTGTTAATAGAATCCAATTAATAGGAATATGGTTTTGGATGAGCGAACCCAGTTGGGATGATATTGATTGCGGTGCACATTGAAATGAATTAATGATTAAATAATTTAGTTATAGGTTAGGACCAATCTGGGTTGTAATTGTGATAAAACTAGGTCAGGTATGTATCCTTGAAGCAGTTTAATCTTTCTAGTTATTGGTTCCACTTAAAGACTCTTTTCAGAGGAAATTTGTCATCCAAAAGGACACCGGCATTGTCGACAGAATCAAGCGAATAATAATTACAGGCGCGTTTGCTAGTATCGAATCAGAAACATCCTAGGCACGGATTTTATCAAAGTCATATGAAAACACCCTTAGATTCTTTCGATTTATGGCTCTGTCCGCGGTGATATCATTTGGAGCAGTTTCTACCACGAACTATATGGTCTGTATAGGGACATAAACTTTTGAAGAGGAGAGGAGGGGGTCATGTTGAGTAGATGAATATCAACATCTAACCCTGAGAAACCTCGACTCCATATCAGAGAAACCAGAGAGGCAGACCTCGAATTCGGTGGCATGCGCAACTGATAGCAACTGGCAAAGTTTTGTGGTGGCTTGAGAAGCTTCTTAGTTGAGTCCGTGGGTCACCCCGGATTGTAGAGCACCATCTAAAGTACACATTTATTTCTAAGGGTGTGGGAATGACAATGCAATATTATTTACGTAAGTAATTTTCAATCAATCTGTGAAAGGTTAAAGCAATAAGTATTTTACCTCAAAAGTAGACTTAAAAGAAGCAGATCTTCTTGGCATGGTAGCTGCAATGAAAACTATTGTTGCGAGTCGTGAATTAGTAGAAGAGTTTGCAATGGACCACAAAAATTCTACACTTGAGGACTCGAAAAAAGTTCTCTGGAGCGATGAATCTAAGTTCGAGCGTAGAGTCTTCGTCCGCAGGTCAGGAAAAGAACAGATACCTGATCAGCGTTTATTGCCTTCCGTGAAATATTTTAGAGGTTCTGGTATGATTTGGAGCTGTTTCGTAGTCGGCAATACTTGCAGAATCCAAAGCATAATGAGCAAAGTACAATATCGAGGAATTCTTAAAAAATAAATGCTGCCATCTGGACTGCGCATTTTTGGATAAAAGGGATATATGTATTTCCGTACTACAATGATCGCAAACACTCTTCAAAGGTCTGTAGCCAATACTTGGGCAAGTTATTATCTGAAGAAACACTCAAAGTTACTTTTTGGATACCACGTCTCCCGATATCTACCCAATAGACCACTTGTGGGATAAGTTTTCCCCATTTATGGTATATTTATTATTTATTGTAGTTGCCTTTCTCAAGAACATATCAAAAGCCCTTCCCGACCAGAATTATGCAACGCCCGCCATCTTGGAAAAATTGTGGATGAAGGAATACTACCTTTGGTTTTTCGCAATTACATATCTTTAAAACTCTTGATCTTACATAAATAAAATGCATAACTGTGTCGTACGAACTTGCTTTAAAGAAAATCTTAAAAAAAAATCTCAAACAAAATATCCGTTAAAATTGGAAAAAAAAATTATTTTAAAAATTTTCAAAAACTTGACATGCCATGACCTTGCATATGTCAAATACTGCTTAAATATCGATTTTCAATAAAATCGCCAGTCATTGAAAAAACAAATTTTCAAAAACTGGTCACTAAGTACGTGTAAGGTACGTATTTTCTGTCAAAAAGTGGTTCACCATCTGATGGGATACTAATAGTATATCCACCTTAACTCAAATATGAAATTTGATGTAATTAAGATTAGCTTAGAGAGCCCGCATAGGGCCAGTAAGTTAGAGTAAGATAGTTAGTTAGTTAAGCTAGTTTTAAGCGTTTTTGTCTAGCTAGTAAGTATGAAATGAATTGAAATTAATAAAAAGCTAAAAAAAAAAAAAAAAAAAAAAAAATTAAATTTGATCAAAATCGTTGTATAAGAATGAAACTGAATCGACTTGTGGAACGTCCGCCATCTTGAAAAAATTGCAGATCGGGGAATACCTTCCTCCGGTTTTTCGGAGTTACGAAGGACATTTTTTAAGTTCACGGAATAGGTGTAAGGTAGAAAGAGGTTTGGTTAGAAATATTTTTTATTGTCAGGTAATCCTTTTTAGGTGCAAAGGGAAGTTTCATGTTGATTTACACCTGCAATAGTCAAAAGAATAAACTAAAGTCTTTAATAATTTTAAAAATGTCATATATTAAATTCCTCATAGAACGAGTGTTTATGGAACTTCTTGCCCTGATAAAACCATAGTTTACAAGTGGTCGGGCTTATTTAAATAATGTAGATAGTCATTAGAAGATTATGACCGCCTTGAAAAACCCATGAAATGGTTCTAAAAGTTGAATATGCCCTCACGGAAGATAGTTGACTCAAATTAAAATAAATTGAAGAAAGGTTCAAAATATTCGATACCACGATTTTTAATATTCCTACACGATCATCTTGGAATGTCAAAAATCAGCTCAAATTGGGTGCATAGAATGCTTACGCTGCATCAAAAAAAAAATAAATACCATGTGGAATGTTATAAGCAGTTTTCGGAGCTGTGCGGCGACAATCCAGCAAAATTTGTCAACAAAAATGTTATTGGATATAAAAGTGCACACAATTTCCTGGCTTTTCTTGTGTTTTTTTTATATCCAATAAAAAATGAGAATATGGCAAGAGCCATATTCGACGAAATTGCATCTAAAAAAGTATCGTTAAAGTATCTATCCAACTGTTTAGGCTGTAATCTGAAGAACATACTCAAGATTGATTAAAATCCCGAAATCTAAAATTTTCACGAAAACTATAGGTTTCTTTCTTTATTTTTGGGATACTTCGTGCAAAAAAACAAAATAAAAAAAATTATGAAGAGTGCCAACTGATATTTTTGACAGTTTTTCGACACCTTAGCTGATTTGTAAGTGAAATTTCAGTAACGCAAAACTGCAATAATTAGACCTTGTAAATATACATACAATGTGGCCCAGAAGTAATGACCGAATTTGATGTATCTATAACTTTTTTTTTTTTAAATAAAAAAACGATGATTTAATTTTTTTTTTTTTTTTACCATAAATGACAATTTCCATCACTTGTCTCAATACTTCCGCCAGTATGTTCTCTATTTCTTGTCTGATGATGCGTTTTTCTGGGCTGCGAGATTGTCTTTAAAATAATCCAAAAAAAAAAAGTCTGGAGTTGTTAGATCGGGTGATATTCCGCGGCCAATGCAAATCGCCAAAACTGGACGTAACACGGAATGGTAAAGTGTCCTTCACTAACTACATTGTGTCGCCCTCAGTGCGTGCAGTCTTTGTTGAAATCAGATGTACTTCAACCTCAATTCATCCAATTCGAGTATCAAAAAGTCTCGTAACATGGTTCTGTGGCGCTCACCATTGACAGTTATCACGTTGCCAGTAGCAGTCCCCATTTCAGCATAGACACTGCACCATACAGTCACTTTTAGTGGATGTAAAGGCAATTTTTGTTCAATGTTCTCAGCCGAACGACATGTTGTTTGTCTACCAGACTGTGCCCTATCTCGTGTTGAGCCAGTCTCTTTGAGGCGTGCTGCTCGGCTTCGAATTGTGCCAACAGTCGGTGCCGAATGTTGTGAAAATCTTCGACGAAATTCACGTTGTGCTTTTATCACTAATGAATCAAAAAATCGACGTTCTTTAGTATGTATAGCGTTCCATTGTTCATTGACGTGTTTTTCGCATCTGTTTACTACACAACTGTGAATATCACAATGACAGGAGACGCCATTTGCAAAAATCATAGACAATTCATATATGTAGGTTCATTGCTTTTGGGCCACCTTGTACATGTCACTGATGATAATGTCTACTAGAAGTATCAAATTAATCCTCATTTCAAAAATTACTTACAGTTTTGTGAGAGAAAGCTACTGCAGAAATTCAAAATTTCATAAAAAGTACCCACGTACATAATGCTAAAGCTCTGTCGAAACGTCAAAACTTAATTCTAAATATTTACATGCAAATCCCCGAACGCTTTTATTTATTGCAGCAAACAATGCGCAGAACTACTATCATTATCAACCATTTTGCAGCCATGTTAGTTCAACTTCCGCTGCAACTTTGGCTCCCAGAAATAGGACACCGGGGAGTAAGACCTACACCCGCCTGTAGTTTTCTAGTAAAAATGTATGTACGAGTAGGTACCAATGTATGTGCGTTTGTCCTTGTAGTGCTGTGGTCACATAAAAAAAAAAAATCTATGCCGCTGACAAATTTTAACACCCAAAATGTTAGTAGAATTTCCTCACTGCTTGCCTTGTGGCATCCATCAGATAAGGGATGAAAAACTTTCAGCAATAAATAAGAAAAGAAAACCTGTTCCTTCGTCATGTAAGCCAGTGCTATTAGTCTCCAACAGCAGCTATGTAGTCAGCAAGGATGTGCTCCGAGGCAGCACTACTCTCTGTGTGTCCTTTAGAGATACTCGTATGTGTGTCTGTTAACAAAGAAAACAAAAAAACGAAACCTTTTCTAAGAGCCTATTCCATAGTTTTTTCCTCTAAGAAAAGAAAATTGCCTTCCTTATCTCCCAACCACATGCAGTGGTAACATTTTGACAGGTTTTTGTAGAGCAATGGTTTATTGTTGGCTTGGGTAGGTCAATACCTCAGTTGGCATTTGTCGGACTTAACTTTTAGCTCAATTTACACGTGTCTGGCTGAAAATATGTCATCCCCAATTTAGATTCCTTAATTCCCCCAAGAAATTAAATTGTAATTGTGTTCCCCCGCGCTTTGTTCCACCACTCCATTGCGCTGACAAGCAAATTGTAATATTCACTTTAAACTGTCATTAGTGCAACGGTTCTATTATCATTTCAACAAACGACAAAGTCTCTGTTCCCAGGACATAATGTGTGTCACTGTGCACCTCTTGTAAAGTCACACATGCGACAATGTTATGTACATTCCCAAAGGATGCTAAACGGGATGACTCGCGTTCCCCCGACGAAAACAACCAATATCTCGCGCTGTCATTTGAAGTTCTGGAAAATTTATCTCTCGTTAAATTAAGTTTTGGTTCGAGAAGAACAAACCTTCTGACTTATTTACCGCAAAAGTTACACACCTGGCGTCGCCTCCCTGCATGGCGCGGGGGAGTGACTGCAATTTTCAATTTGATTTCCCATCTTCCATTACAGGAACACCCCCGAAGAGAATTGAAAATCTTTCGGGATGTAGTCGAACTTCACCTGCGGATGTGTATATTACCATTCTGACAAGATGTGTGTGCAATTTTGCCGAACGTATTGTGTGGCAAAAGGATAACAATGATTCGGGAGACGGAAATCTTTTAATGAAATGATACTTAAGCTTAAGGTTATCAATGTGTAAACGACGGTGTACCGCTTTATTGAATGTTATTTGTGACTTTGGTGTCCTGGGAGGAAGTGTGTGTTTGATTTGAAATGAAGACAGTACTTATTTAGTCATTTGAATTGGATGTACCTACATAGTTAGCAGGAACTTCCGAGCAATTTTCGTTGATTTTCGAAGAACCGATGTGAAACTTGAGGAACCACATTAAATTCACGTTTTAAATTTAAACTGTGAAATCAAAATGTGAACAGTTATTCTATTCTTTCAGCTGCTTTAGTCAGTTTATTGGAGGTCCAGTACAAAGTAGTACTGACCTACATTGGAGGTTTACTATTAGCTTGATCACACGAAGCCTTTTTTAATTCATCTAAAATCTCTATAAGGTCAGAAAAGCAACACATATAGCCCGCGGTAGTCTGGAACCTCAAACATTTACACAGTTTTACACAACAAATTGGTTGAGGTTTCTAAATCATATTGTCCCTCCACGGACATAGTTAAAGCTTGACAGGACTTTATATACTCGTAGCTCGTCCTTAAAGATGGTAACGTTTAAATTGATAAAAAGATCGTGGGTATAGATTTTGAGCACCTGGGTTTCTCTAAAATCTGATGTAATATTGTTATTTGGTCCAAAGTTAACTTTCCTGGCCTAAGACCGCACTGATACGGATCAATCAAATTGTCGACGGAAGATTTAAGTAAAATGGCAGGCAAGTTCTTATATGAATGTTGAAGATACTGTTGCAGTGAAGAGTGTACTGATCGCTGTTAAAATCGTCGTGCCTTGGTACGGTGCGAAATTGGAATTTTTATGGCTACGAATAGCTTTTTTTTTTTTTTTAATTTGCGCGCGCCAAATAGGATATGAATACCATTAAATTATTTCAGGGCACGGGCGTTTGCAGAAATTGAGAGAGAGAGAAAGGAAGATTGGTGTAGTGGGTTTGAAACGTAGGTGGTATTAAGTTTCAGTTTCGGTCAATGAAAGAGTCTAATGCTATTGCGAAATTTTTCTTTCGCCTCCTGAGTTTATCTTTGCTAGATGTCAGCAAAGAGCCATAGAATTTCTTTACTGGGTGTTATTTGGAGTTCTACACGGTTCTGGAACCTCAAGCCTTTCATGATTCTATACACGTTCCTACTGTTACTTGTATTCACTGCTTCTTCAGATAGTGTAGCAAAGACGTTAAGGATGGTTGTCGTTGTCATTGCGCTGTGCGCCTTTTTTTTATTTTTTATTTTTAAAAGGGAAATTTCCAAATCTATTTTCGGTCTATTTTATTACCAGGCAGAAACCACTGGTTGGAGAAACTTAGATGTTAAGCGTTTCTCTTTTCTGTTCGGATGGTAGTGGTTGTTGTTCCTCGCTCGAGCTCGAACTTGCACAGCTCGGATCACAAACAAACACACTTTTATCCCTTTACTCTTTACTGCTGAGGGAGCTGCTATTCGGGTCTTGAGTAAAATACGTTCTCGAATACGTTTCTTTATCCTCAGATAGCCACCTGCTGTGGCTTTTCTGCATTAATCCTACAAAATTGTGTATCGGTTTGTACTATGTACCTAATTGCTGTGTGCCCTTCAGTGAGATGGTCTTTACGGCAGGTCTTGTGCTCAAGCAGGGTACCTCGAATGACAAGGTGATTGACATTGCAGAAGTCCGCAAACCGCGAAACAGACTTTACCGGGAAGTTAATAAAAATCGGGTTTAAGTGCTAGTATCTCGAAAACATAAATTTTTTACATTTTCAAATTCTTTATAGGTGGATGAGGAATTTTGTTTTTTATACACTCAAATTGCGGTCTAACTTGTGCTTTGTACTTATGAAGGAACTATTTCGATGTGAAGTATCTCTTTGCTCTAGACGCCGATTTTGTTTGAATTTGAGTACAGTAGACGAAGCTTTGGTACAGTAGACGTGTTCTTTTTGAAAAATGCGGTGAATTGAGTTTTACTCGCATTATTGTCATATTTAGCTCGTAAATTTTGTCACGACGTCTTTATCCTCGGTGTGGCGTGATTATTTATTACCCTGATATTGGTAAATAACAAACGTTTACAAACTTTAAAGTCGAAACTTCTTTCCTCAGTCTACCTCAGATAACATATTGGCATCCAAATATCCGTTGCTTTGCCTGAAAAAAAAAATACGAAATTCCTTTTCAACTCTGCCAATATAAACGACAGGATTTTAATTTAGGTGACCTTCAAGAATGTCTCACTTTAAAGAGGATACAATTTAAGAAGACCTTAAACTCGACTTCTAGAATGAAGCCACTCGTATTTTTCTTTTTGCCGCCAAAACAAAAACCAAAAATAAAAGAAAAAATACCGTTCCTTATTTCTCTCATATCCCATTGATTTTTATCGCCAGTTTCCTATTTCAACGAAGATTAGCTTTTCGAAATAAATTTAGCGAAAGCAACGGAATGCGGAAAAGAAATCGAAGAAAGAAAACTTCATCTACTTAAGTTTGTATTGCTTTTGTGTAGTCGGGGGGAGTTTTGTGTAGTCAATGCCCGACAATCTTTGTTCCTTCTGTGGTGTAGCACTTTAAGAATAAGAATGAATATTGCTGGTCTGGGAATTGTGTTTCCTTTCAATACTTCTGAACAAATTAATACTAATAGTCTGTGTTGGCTGGAGGTCCTTTTGGTGTCTGGACTTTGTCGAAACTTACAGATAAGATGTGGTAGTGAGCACGTTTAGTGAGTGGTAGTTAAACGTGAAATTCGGAGGTTGCTCTTTAAAGTAAGGTAAACAAATCAGAGGGTTTTGATTATAAGATTGATCGACAGCAACATCTATGATGTGTCACCTTCATTCGTAAACAGTACATCCAAGAGCAGTACACACTAAAGGAGAAAGAAGCCCATTTAACGCAATGTTTAAAGCCAATTTTCATCCATTTACACATGTGATTTTTGCATCGGACAACTGAACAAATCTCTACTGGTTTGTACTGATATAAAATCCAGTTTCATGTTACATTGAATACTTAAACTGCTTGAGCCCACCCGTATCGCTACTGGCTTATAGCACCAAATGTGATGTAATTCATTTCCTGGACCATCGTCCATGAAACTTTAACTGTTTTCCCATGATTTCAAGCTCAAAAGTATCCGTAGGTACCCCCAAGTCCACCCAATTATAAAGTATTCTATACACTCTACCATACACATATAAATTTGTGCTAATAACAACTAACAAAACCCATTTACTATTTTCCCAAAAGGATTCGCACAAATAATTTTGTGGATAAGAAAACAATACAGGCACCAGAGCTACTGGCACCGCACTATCAATTGATGATATGGCCTAGTATACTATACAACAGCGTCAGGCAGTGAGAGGCGTTACTGTGTAACTGGGGTTGAATTTAAGGCTGCTGCAGAGGCGGGGGCTGTTGAGAATGGTTTTGTTGAAGCTTCGTAAACAGCGATTTGCATTCAAATTTGGCACGAAGGGTAAATATTTAATGAGCTCCAAAGTGTGAGTATTAAATTTTTGATTCTAATTAATTATTCATGTGTAAACCCAAATATTGCTACTAGCACTGAGAATGGCACCACTGCTGCCACACCGCCTGCTGATGATGGCACCAATGAATAGAAACTGAGGTTGGGGAGTGTACCAATATCAGCAAGGGTTGCTTAGAAGATGGTCTTTTGCCCGAAGTACCAGAGAACAAAGAGGAAATCTATATGCGAAGGAGAATATGTTTTGGACCAGTAAAGGAATATGAGAGCATAGCACGTCTTCACCTCTACCCCTTTTTAAGGAAATAATCAGAGACGAATTAAGAAAGTTTATTTTAAAGTGAGTGATTAGGGTGGTAAGGGTGTTATGTTGGTTTTTTGAGTGTGGGTTACAATCGATTGGGGATAGAGAACACGATGCCAAGGTGTCAAAGCTTATCGTCACTAAAGATTGTCATTCGTTCTAAACTAAACGTTTACTGAAAATACGCAAATATGTACGGAATTCAGTCAGTTTACCATAAAGTTTAGAGTTTTCCGTAATAATAATGGTTGTTTTCTTTTCCAACTTAAATGTTGAAGAGTGTTTGGAATGCACTTTCTCGAAAACTATCTCAAAAATTTGCTCAAATTAAATATTTGCAATAGGCTAGAAATTCCCGAACTATAGGTAATATCACAAAATGTGAAGGGAGCCGACTAGCAAATGAACTTATCTACTGCACAAGATGACGTCTATAGACTGAAAGTTGATAATGACCGAAACAGGAGCAGCACTAAGCGTAGCACCATCAATTGACTTGATGGTGCTACCATCTCAACGTAGACGAGAAAGCACGCTATTCGCAATGAAAGTGAACTTTGAACAGTTACCTTGACTGTAGCTCTGGTTTTTAAATAATGTTAAGCAGACATTTTGTTGGCTCAGTGGTAAGGTTCAGTGCGATCACTGAGCGGGAGATTCACAATTCGAATCCCTTTCTCATGGGATTCTCATGGTCCCACCTCTTACGAACGTCTGTCAAACAGCCGAGAGTAATATTGTCATGAGATGTTTCTCTAATTCGAACAAATTTACCTTCAGAAACGGCATAAAACTTTAAGTCCCAACCATTCACGTGGCGCACAGCACGAGTGGCTGCGAAAAGCTAAGCCAGGTCCTGTATGGGCTTTTAGAGCCAACGTATTTATTTTGTTATTCATATTTGTAAGCAGAAATTAAAGTACCTACAACAATCTTAAATTAATTCAAGTCCTTTTCTCTTTTTAAAGGTCATGTTTTAAATCTTCAACACTTAACCTAAAAAGTCAAACAGACTTCACTAATACATAGTTACCGTGCATTAATTAGCCCTCGTTGTTATTTTCTCTGCATTTATTGTGCCCCAAAAGTGTTCCTTTACTTCTCTGTATATATGTTTTTAATCTGCACCCTCTATCCTACTTTCATTCCCAAAGTATGAAATTAGATTACCTTCACTGGCAACGGGAGCGTTGAGAGAGATGACGAAAAAAAAAAAACCTCCGCTAGGATAGAAATTAAATTTTAGTTCTGTGTTTATGTTGCACTATTTTTCCCTACTCATCGTATTGCAGGGATGTGCTTGTGTGTCTTTAAATGACCACAAGCTAAAAAGTGTTCGCTGTTATTTTACTAATAGAATGTCCGCAAAGTGACTGAATGGCTTACACCACACCAAGCCAGACTGAAATTCCTCCCCAAAAAAAAGGGATTGTCTTAATTTAATTTTGGTTTGGATGAACAAAGTCCAGAATAAACATGTTGAAAAAGGATCAATGGATACGCTATAAATATTTTCAATAATGAACATACTCGTAAGCTCGGTAATTTAAAAATTTTGATTGAATTACAGTCTTTGTCTTAGAATAAAATTGTGTGTAGTTTTTACCAACGACAAAGACAATTTCTTTTAGTTTCTGCTAAAAAATATCAAAAAATAAAAAGGTGTGTATAACCATTTCAATAATTAGTTTGTAGATTTAATTTAAACAAGGCAAAATATCACCGACCTTCACTCACACCGTCCAATGTAAAACCTCAATGTAATTATTCATTACTTGTAAATAAATTACATCAACACCCTATAAAACTGTGAAAGCGCATCGAAATCGGTTGAGTAGTTTTTGAGTTTACCGCACACATCGCAACGAACAGACACGTGGCACGAAACCTCTAACTGATCACAATTAAGCCTCGCCCAAAGTGGCTTTTAAATGTTAGTCTTTGCAGTAATGTGGCCACGTTTGTGGAGAGATGTGTGTGAATACTTAAAAACTGGTAACAAATGAACACACTAAGTGACAGGGCTAAATAGACAAAGCATTCTACTCTGATTACAAATACAATACATACTTGAACTTTGGATAGTCTATTTTCATTAGATCTCTACGTTACAATCTGAGAAGAAAAATTAATATACCCTAGGGGATATGATTGAAAAATATCGTTTAATCGCGGTTGACTTCTCCATTACTCACACAGAGGGATGGCCGTCGTCACTATCCAATTCGTTAACAAAAATTATAAAATTTAATTTATTTTGCAGTAAAAAAAAAAAAAAAACACCGGTTCACGTTCGAAAAAAAAAACAGAAATCTGACCCGACGAACAAACTTTGTGTAATAAAATATTTCTGCGGTTTTTGCTGTTTGCATAATATGGACATGTGTGTGTGAGAGTGCGAGCCGATTCAATTGAAAGGAAAATTCGTAAAAAAAAAAAAACAAACCAACGGATCCCTCTGCGCACAATGGAACACGAAGAACCGCATTTCCAATCACTAGCAAGCCATGCAAACCGACTGCGACCCCACGCCGCAGCCGCGCGCCGCCAGCCACCAGCCGCCACCACCACACCTCTTACAATTCACGCCGAGTGAAAATTGAAAATCCGCAATATTTAGCCTTTTTATTGTGAGATGACCAGGATAATGATTTAATCCGTTTTATGCAACTGGACGCTATTGATTGCCAAATTCCAGAATAATTCGTTGTCGGAATTCGCACTCACGATTTGTTTACAGGAGGCCGCCGGCCGGCCACCAATGATGGCGCAATGCATTTTCGTGTTTCGTTTCTACAAGCGCGCACTCGACGGCATGTGATTACCGGCCGCTTACCAGACAGATGCGTCCGATGTGTGTGTGTGGTGCAGTGTATCCTTTGTTGTCGTCCTTGTTGGCATCATCAACATCATAATCATCAGCAGCAGTATGAGCATGAGTTTCAGCGTGGCATCATCAGCATTGATGTTGTGGATTCCGGTGGATGGATGGCTTGAATGGCACGGATTGACAACAAACAGAATGCGTAAACAGTGGAGACACTAACTGCTTCCTCCAACCGACGGGATCGGAGAATGCAAATGCAACTTTACACGTCAGTAAGGATATGTTAAATTAAAGGTATTACAGCGAATGCAGTGTTGTCCGACAAAAATCGGTCGTCCTTGTGAGAGGATTTTGGTGGGAAAAAACTTTGTTTTATTTGTGATATTAAATATTTCAGTGCAACCAGCGAATGAAAAGTGGTGAGCCAAAAAATATGTTAACACTTTTGATTCAGGTGACATACTCGTATACTGAACTTTGATAAGATAATGTCATTTGATAAGGAAATGCACATGTTGACATGTTGAACTGTAATTAAAATCCTTAATTAATGGGGGTTATCTTTCATTTCAATAGGACATAAAAGATCGACATATTTGTAGCTGCGTACGAAACGGTACTGTTTGTTTATAATCTTCGTACAAGTAAATTCGACAATGTTTCCCGGTACACCGACAGTGTCTATGGCATACCGTTTGAGACCTACCTAAAGTACAAAAACAAGTTTTGTGTCTATTCAAAATTAAACTTTTGTTTCTGTCATCGGCAACAATTCGAGTTTTTGTTATACCAAGATATATATAGTTACAACGTTTCTAAGAAACTGATTTTCATTTTTGCCATTGGTCAGTGGAACTAGCTGCCTGCCCATATAATAAGTTTGAATGATCGCCGTTGTTTTGATAGGGAGACGTTGAGATACTTTAGAAGTAAAAACAAAAATCAATGCTGGACTAATTCAGCTTAATTGCCATCTTGTGTTTACACTTCTTTCAACCTCAAGGTATAAGTTATCTACCGTATCTTCCTTTCGCATTGACGCCAAGTCTTTTTGCGTAGGTAACGTAGGACAAGAAAATGCTTTTAGTTTGATTTTAGATGACATGATCCTAAATATTGATTTTAAAAGAGAAAATGCCAGTATTGTATACTCCACCTCTCACAACAGTGGGCGCCGTGGCTCATTGGTTAAGTGCGCGATCACTGAGCGGGAGATTCAAAGTTCAAATCCCAGAAAGCACAAACTAGAAAAAAAATAGAGTTAGGGCTATTATTATTTATTTATTTATCTATCTCTCACAGAACGACCAGGATAGCCGAAAGCAACAAGCTCGCAGAGTAATCTTGTGTTTTTTTTTATAATTTGCACGTGTGAAAGGGGTTATGAATACCCTTGTACTAATTTTTTTTAGGACACGGATTTTTTTGAGGAAAGGGGAAGAGACAGAGAGAAAGACAAATTGGTGTAGTTGGTTTAAAACTCAGCTGGTATTAAGTTTCAGTGAACTCCAAGGGTGGCTGTCCAGATAACTGGGGAGCTTGTTTGTTTTTGCTTTTGTCGTTGCTCATGATTCACAGTATTTTTTTTCGTCTCCTGATGTCATCATCACGATCAAGTTGCATTTTAGCCATATGACCGCCCTACTGCCAGTAGAGTTGACATAAGCTTTCGCAATTGATCGACTTTTTATTTATTTCATGCGAAATAAATAGATGATTATTGACATCAGGATTCGAACCGTGAACTTGTAGCGTGACAAGCGATGATGTTACCACTACACCACGGCCACCTTCATGGTGTAATCTTAATAATCTGAATTTGTAGACACGTACTCGTATCCATATTCTAGTTAAACACATTTGCCATTAATCAGCGATCATGGCAATCACATTCCTAATACACAAAACCATGCTACACTTAAAAATTCTCATTAACATTTTATTGAATCTACGGGCAGTCATCCCTCCTGACAATATCAATCTTCCATTGTACCTTGACTGGTACATGCGGGTACTTGCGAGTAGATGTTCTATGCAACCCATCGGTGGTAAAGCCAGTTTTATTATTTTCTTTGACACACTACCTTTTTTTTGTACAGACTTTTGTTTTTTAGCAAGCCTAATATCGTTCTTATAATTTCATAGAAAAAACGATTTTTCTGTAGTAAAATATAATACTTAACTATACAACTGCACAGATCATCTACTTGCTGCTGACAGCATGTAAAGTTGGTGGTAGTTACATGTGCATATCTACATAGAAGTACATACTTAATCACGCAGAATAGAAAAAGGATAATGTGAGGGCTGACTCACTGCCAAGGTTAAAGGTGATGCCTTAACACCATTCATAGGTTAAGAACCCAGCCGCGGGTTCAGTTTGAGTCACCGCAAGAGACCGCGATGGCTATCTTTACTCAAATAGAAGTCTGGGTATTTGATCAGGATTAGTCTGTCCCAGAATACTGTTCCCCAAGTCCTTACATACAAAGTAAAATTTCCTCGTCAATTTACATCAAATAAATGCTGACTGCAATGTTCACAGCCTTCTGGAAAACAGATTCACTTATCGGGCTACAGACGATTTGATTCTGATAAGGTACATAACTCCGTCCACCTGATGCTCATTTAGTAGCTTCAGAAAATGCAGCATAAATACTACCTACGTACCAGTGACTCCACAGACTCTGGACATAAAGTTTGCCAGCCGTTTAGGCTGTAGTAGTTCGTACAGACCGAGAGACAAACATAATTGAAAAACCCACTTTTTGAGATTATCCATCATACGAGTAGTAATACCTAGATTGACAAAAATGTTGAGATCGAACATCTTCAGGAAGCCAATACTTGTCCTTATAGGTGCAAGTAAAAATCGGTGTCAATGCGGTTCATACCATAAAAGTATGAAATTTTACGGTGGTACTGCATAAATGAAATAAAAAATATCGATAGCATAAAAAGTTCTATTCATAAACATGTTTAGGCAACACTCCTTTACGATAGTGGCTGGTAATCCTATATTCCTGACATACTTAGGCACTGAAAGTATATTTTCTTCTTTGCAGTTCTAGATGTCTAATATTTTGGATTTCAGGATATCATAAGCTTTCTTCTTGATTAAGTCTTCAGTCTCGTCGGTCGATGCATTTGTACTTACCTAGTATAGGCAATAGTACTGTTGCACACATTATTGCTATAAAACAAAGACCTCAAAAGGTAATTTAATAAAACTTTCAGAATTTATTCAGATATACTCGTATATTCTGAATGTAAAAATCGAAAATATATTTAAAATGGCTTCTCTTGGCCTTAATGCAAGTCTTTAGTCGTTTTGGCCACGCATCAATCACAATACGCAACTCATTAATTGGGAAATTGGCCACAGCTTCGGTCAGAGCAGACCTTAAGAGTTCCATGTTAGGGTATCTTTTATGGCACATAATGTACTTTAAGATAGTCCACAATTTGTGATCAAGTGCATTAACGTCTAGGGTGGTGGAAGGCTAGTCTTTGTACTAATAAAACGGAGTTTATTTTTCTGGAGCCAGGTATGGGCAGTTTTCGCTTTATGAGCTGGCGCACTATCTTGCTGCAATGTTCCTTAATTTGTTTGGAATAGGGTATGGTTTAGAGGTTTCACAAAGGGTCCTTTAATGGTTTGTGGGTCCACTTTGGCCTATGTTTCGATGTTTTTTTTTTCGCAAAAATGGAGGTTAGTGACACTGGCTCGAACACTTTCCTAGATGACCGTGCATATCCACCCTATCACTTTATTTGTTTAATTTCTTCTGCACCGTGAAGATTTTCTCATCGGTAAACAGAATTTTTCTGTACAGAACAGCAACGTATTCCACCAAGAGTCGCTTTGATTTTTGGACCCAATTTTTGTAAAAGCCACAGTCAGCATTTTTCCAGTATGCCGTTTGAAGGCCCCCAACCTATCTTGTTATATGAATCATTGACTTTTGTGTTCCAATCATCTCACGTACCAGTGTTTTCTGCTTTTAGGGACTTTTTTGTGCCTTAAAGGTTTTGATGACTTGTAGCATTCTTACCGTGCGAGGAGAAACAGATCGCAGGCGACCTTTAATGTCGCCCGTATCCCCGAAGAATTTTATACACCGATAAGCAAACATTAGGCTAATACCTATAGGTAGCTGCTGCAGTGTCTGCGATTCACTTTCTCAATTCATTTCAGAGCGAAAATGTAAGCAAATTTGAAATATTTTTATAAAGAAACAATTGTGACGATAACTGCTACAAATGTTATGTCAGTCTTTGGGTACGCCTAACTCTTGGCCGCTTAATGGGTGCAACAAATTTAATAACAGTATTTTTGTCCCTACTATTTATATATACTCGTACATACATAGGTATTATTCTAATATTGTGTAAGGGGGATTAGAGCAAGAAGATCACTTACGGGCTCAAATTCTATGATATTTGACGAATCCCCCACGACCAACCTAATATGTGCAAATTTTTATTTTTAGCATTCTTATACTGCACTAATAATTGCGGAAGACATTTTTTTGAGCTTACAGTTTGTTAATATGCATACATTCCCGGGGATATGGACGTTCTCGTGTTGGGCCATCATTGCTTTCTTCTGACTTGCTCTTGAGGATAGTCGTATAGACCTGAGCTTCTACTTTATTGATGCAGGCCATATAATTTGTAGATGCCCCTGACTCACTCACACAACACCTGGTCGACCCTATATATGGTTTTCGAATAAGTATTAGATGTATCATTAAAATATGATGACCCACGTCTGGTGTCAATTTAAATTACAGATCAACTGGACTTAATCTCATCGAATTCAATTAATCAAAATGAATCAACTCTTGTAAATTATGGTTTGAATGAGGTCAGTCGATCGATTAAACTGCAAAACTAGCAAATCAAATAGAATGAAATTTATAATTTCTGTATGAAACAACAACCTCCTAAATTTATTCAAAGTTCAAACAACAACTTTTAAAACAATCACATATGTGCAATGTATTAATGCATACTTATCTCTTCATTCAAATAAAACAAACAAATCTCTCTTTTGGCCACAAATAATATCATCAAACTGATGTGGTGTCCAGAATTTATCAACTACCATTTACCATTTCCGCCGGATAAGCGTTATGCTCAAATTCAAATTGTTTCCCCTTTACAAACACACACTTATTTAAACCGAGACTAATTGAATTGATCCTTTGAGTCAGATAAAATATGTTTATATCATTTAATAGTGGAAACAATCGCACAGCAAAAAGCGATAAAAACGCACCGCATTCGCTTATTCACCTCAACTCAAACATATTATATTATATTATATTATATTATATAAATAAAATCAATTAAATGCACGCAACAGACAAAAAATTAAATCAAAAAAACTTCAAACTAACAAAAAAAAAAAAAGGATCAAAACGAACATATTGGCAATTATCCTTGTGATATATATAGCATGGTTTTGCGTTGGGCACCAGAACCGTATCACCGCCATCATCATGACATTACCATCATCATTGCATCGCAAACAAATAAATTGACTCTGGTTGTCAATTTGGTGTCGCAGCGAATTTAATCAAATTGCGTCCATTTGGACATCGAGTGGTTTCAAATATAATTCAATGCCGGACGGAAGTATGCCGCTGCTCGCGTGTTGATGATGCTGATTCTGTGATTTTGACGCACTGTACATCAGTTAATTGGCTCGTTTTGGGTTCGCCGAATGGGCTAATGCGCTATAAGCGGTAGTACCTACCATGTGCAGTCTAGCTATCCTGTTTGTACTTCAATTGTATTTGTGTTAGTTGTATGTGTGTCTAACGGTAGAAATAACAACAACAACAAAACTGTTAATTAATATGTCAAATCGCAACAATGTTGAATAGAAAAAGGTACACTACTCTGAAGCACTGACACATCGTTAACAGCTCTAAGTTTGTAAACAGTGGCGCTGGAAAGTTGACGGCCTTTGGGGTTTTGTTTTTAATATTCTGCATCGCTTGGTAGACGACAATAACTACTACTACACATCTTTTTAAGTTTAGCGAATTCGTTATTTCAGATGGGTCAGGCGCTGTGGAGGAGAACATGTGTTTGGGCTTCTTTAAATGCGTCTTGCTCTCGTTATCGATATTGGACCCAGGTTCATTCTGTTTTTCTTAGAAAATCGCAGAGCAAAACTACATAATCCTCCACACCTATCCCGTATCTGCCGCTTGTTTGGGACTTTTTTTTTGTAATCTGTCTGATCTGTATCGATCTGTTTTTTATTGTATTTATCTTCGGATAACAGGCCCAATATCTTTTGCCGAAGGGTATTCAGGATATTCTGCATCCAGTGCTTTCATCGTGATATAATTATTTAGGTGTTGACATAATTTTAAAATCAAATTATGTATGTTATCAAATTATATAAAATGTCACATTGTAGCATTCTCAGAATAAGTGACATGATTTTAATCAAAAATGTGAAACAAAGAAATTAATCGACTAGTTGCTTCCATTTTTTTCTGCATAACCTGAACGAAATCTCTACTGGCAGCACTTGGGATTGGTTGAAATAATTTAAGGAAAAATTATGTCAAAGTATTTTTGGTATGTTTACGTTAGATAAAGGAAAAATAATAGGTATAAGACAGAGGCAGCGTTTGGCTTTTTTAGGGTTCCGGTTCTCAATAAGTAGAAATGGAACCCTTATAGTCAGAGTCAGTTGTCTTTTCGTCTGCCCACCTATCCGTCTGTTTTTCAAAACCTCATAACTTTTGAACCGTAAGTTCTAGAAATTTGAACCAGAGTATATAGCACATAACTCTACAGAAATGTTTTTTGAAAAAGTGAAAACCAACAAAGTTTTGGAGGTTAGAGTGAAAATAAAAAATAAAAAATAGTCTATAAATACAATATGAATATCAAATGAAAGATAATAATGTATCGACTTCAAAAACATGTAGTTCCATTAATTATCAATTTAAATAAAAAAAAAAAGATTAAAAGGTATGTCCCCCACCTTATCTCTGAAACTACTTAACCGACAATTATTTAAAAAATTGTATATAATGTATGCGTCATCTTTCAAAAATTACAGAAAACTATTTTCATTTTGAGCGCATGTCGAAAAACTTATAGCAAACGAAGAGATAGACAAAATTGCACATATTGTCCGTCATCTTGTTTTTTTTCCAATATCCGAATATTTATCCCCACTTCTGATAAAAAGACAAATCATTTGATACCTTTTTTATAAAAATTGGCAGGGCCGTTTAGGCACTACAATGTGAAATAATGGAAATGTATGGTCGATATTTAGTAATATATTTATTGTAATTGCTCCGAAACCCTCGGCACTTGAAACACTTTCACGATTGACCGCCTTTTTCCTTGTTTTATCTTGAACCTACTTGTATAAGTGCAGTACTACTTGTATGATAGAGAAACTCAATAGTACGGGTCTCTCAATCCTGTCTCTCTGTCTGTCTACACCTATCGGGGGTCTGTGGGGTCACAGTTCGAAGCGAAATCGGAATTTTCATTCTAACCCCGAAATTAACGGTAATTTACTACTATTCGATTTTGAAAAAATTCGATTTTCTCGAAAACGGCTCCGACGATTTTGATCAAATTCAATATTTGAGTTACGGTGGTTACTGGTTCTTAAAAATTTGCTATTTCTCGATTATAGCTCTATCAATTTTATTCAAAATAATAGGTCTGTTCCCGTACCTGGCTTATATAGCAAATTTCTACGTACTTTGATGAAAATTGGTAAAATTGTGTTCCCGAAAATTTCGTAGTTTTTCTTAGAAGAGAGAACATAAGAGAGCAACAAATTTTATCTATCTGCGAATTTCAGTCCAGGAAATTTCTTTGGACAAATTTGTGTAAGCTGTCAAATTGCATACCAAGTTTTGGAAGATTCTCAAAAAAATTTGGAATTTTAACGGATTAAAAGAAAAGTAATATTGACTTTTGGCAGATAGACATATAGATGGAAGTACGTGCGACCCAGTCGTGCACTTTATTTCTTTTACCAGCATGACTTCCTTCGAAAGAGTTAAGTCTTTATCCGCAAAACTCACCTTAAACTATTAACAAATGGCGTATATTTTGAAGGCACGTTGTGGTTGTGCAGCTATTAGAGGGACCACTTGCAATTTTAGCAATAAAGGATCTATCTGATTCTCACGTCAATAAAATATGTTCCAGCCTATTGACTCTTGCAATTATTAGGAACCAGTTCGTGATTATATAATGAGAGGAGTAAAAGCATTGATTGCACATCATACAAAAGTGTTGAAATGTATTTCCGACACTCATTTTTCGATCACACTGTGCCTCCAACAACCAATTCACTGTCCAGCCAGAAGCTCTCTATGGTCTACATACCCTGACCATTCACGTCCTATTCATCTCTATCCACTAAACTCGGCGACCATTCATCAGGACAAAACCTTGAATAATTAAAGCCGACTCTTATTACCATCCCCTGGCGAGAGTACTGCCGCAGGACTACCTGTCCTACGACAACGACGCACGGTGTATTCTAATTAAACACTTTTATCTATGTACATATGTATATACATATATTGCAACTGGAGTCCTGATTTCATTGGAAGTGATAACGGGTGGAGGAGCACAATCACCAGCAGTAGCCCAGCGAGATGACAGTAAAGAGAACTCGTTAAAAGGTAACTAAAAACCCAGTGTGACGAGCTGTATATTCCTGTTTTCGTCCTTTTTTTATACTTCACTCAGCTCTGCTTTGCAATTTTTCGGTTTGTCCTTGCTTCTGTTGTGGTTTGTAACCGGAAGACACTGTACACCAATACCACGCTCACTTTTCCTTCTCTGCGGCACTATATCCCGAATAGGATCGCTGGGATGTACCTATACCTACTACCACCTGCCATCCGGCTATTGTTACCGAGGATCCGAGGAAAGAGAAAGTGCCATAGGTCAAACGTGATTTTAAATTGAAAAATATCGGCCAACCGAAGGTAATGGAGGATTAACAAGGTTTTTTTTGTGCCCACCACTCCCGTATCACCTGCGCCGTTCATGGTCATGGTTTTTAGGGCAGCAGGTGTGAAAATATTCCCTGCGTTGCCATGGTTGTTTGCCCCCAAATGAAATTTGTGTTTACAATGAATGAATGACCAGGATTTCGGATTTCCTAGTTTCGAGAAGGATTTCACTCAATACCGCACCGGAATGGGCTCGCAAAAAAAGTAAACCTCGTCCAGATGAGCAGCGAATGTTGAAATTATGATAATTTTACGACGCGCTACGGAAGTTCCTGCTGAGGATGCTGCAGGGATTTTTATGAGTTTCATGGCTCCTTCTTGCGATGATTAAGGATGAACTAATTTCACTGTTTTGAAAGGACACCGTTGCTTTGCGTGGATTTAATTAATTTGATATTTATTCAATGGGTGAGCGCGGAAAATATGGCTGCTATTTTGTGGATTGTATTGTGGCGCTAGGATTACGGCGAAAATTTACATTTTCCATGAGAAGGTCCCGTGACCGAGGCGAACATTTATTTGAGAGGCAAATCCTGGAGTACTTAAAAATGTGTTGTAAAGTGTTTTCGGTTAATTTGCTGATGAAAATTTTTGGGGAATGTTATAAAGAGTGAAGAGATAATAAGGATGGGAACCATTTTGTGATTAAGGCACTTTTAATGAGAAGAAAGAAAGTATACAGGCGATTAGTCAAAGTGTCTCTTAACTATAAATGGTTAAAGTTAGGAAATATTTTCCTTCATCGTCTGGTTAAACTATGAGGAATTCGGTCTGCACGAGCAACCAATTGCGCTTCAAAAATATTATTTCTATTTTGCGGGGTAATGCTGGATTGTCATGGACTTTAATTCCAGACTTTGGTGATGCAACGAGACTATCAGAAAGTCGTGACACTAGCCTAGAAAAAGTTAACAAACCGGTTAAGTCCCACAAAAGTCGTGCATTGTACATCAATGTAATAACCCGGGGATTACTGTATTAAACTTTCTCTTTGCTGTTATTTTGATCACAATGAGTTGACAGAAAATGTTTTTTTTAACGCTTCAGCGCCGCTTTTTAACAACAGGAATGCCTCTAAAATAAGGTCTTCATTACTCTGCACTAAATGTAGCCAGAACTAAGTGTAACACATTATAATCCCCTAAAGTATTACATACTGCAGAGCTTCAAGTGATTCCAAGATACTATTTCGGCGAATGTAGTCAAAGCGAGACGATACAAGTCCCATCTCCACCGCATTGTTATCCAGTGAACTTTGTATGTATGCGGGTATGTATGGAGATATCAAACCAGACCTTCCGTTTACCTTCCCTTTCAACAGTCATCTTGACCAGAGCTGTTTTTTGAGTTCCTCCATGACGTCGATTAATCGTGTCGAGAACTTAAGCCCTATTTGCCTTGTTTTCTCCTAATATTATTTTTATATTTTTTTTCCATGCAACGCATGAAGCATAGCCACGATCTCGGCTTGATACACTGAGATTATTGTCCCGAGTTTTAGATGAAGTGCTGGATTAAGTTTATTTCCCCCGTCTTCTTATCCGGAAGTGATCCGCAAATGATCCAATCCTAAGTAACTTTCCGAAATAACAAGTTCAACTCAACTGCAATAATATGCTAATAATGAAGACTATACTATCACTAAAATGTTCAGAGACATATATAAAATATTCATTATGAAGAATGTAACGCGAGTTACCAAACTTATGTAACGAAAAATATTGATTTTATTTTAAATTATCCTAATCATATTTCTAAAGTTACGATATTTGTGAATTACAAATTGTTTAATTGGTTGATTAAACAGAACTTTCTAAAAGGAGCTCGTAAAAAAAAACATCGCATCTGAATGTTGTAACGCGAGCTACCATTGATTTAAATCCTTTCCTAAATAATTAATATAAAACTGTTATAGTTTTAAATATTCTTAACACTAGCAAACACCCGTCCTGGAAAAACAAGGAATAGTATTTGATTGACTTAACAGCTCGCAATCGAAATAATTTTAATTGAGCCCTTGCTTTCAGCGGTCGAGGCATGCGCAGTACATAGGTACATATATGGGTACATGATCCTCTTCGACTACATTGGCTTTAATATCTTTGACATTGAAGGTGATTGATTGCAGTCTTTGTACCCATGCAAAAGCGAGGAATTGTAGTCGATTTTATTGATTTCGTCCAAGATCGTCAATTTTATTTTATTATCTCCATTTCCTTCTGGGTTACTGCCGAGGTGATGAGCATGGAGTATGGCTATCTCTTAAACATCCTTTTTATTTTCACTTCTGTTTTTGCTGATGAAATTTAGTGTGCTTCCTTCCATTCGATCTGTTCCTCGTATTGCTTGTAGCTAAAATTTCTTCCGGTTCAGTCTTATTTATCGCTTGAACTTCATTGCACCTTGTAAGTTTCCTGCCTCTAGCATCAAGCCTCTAACCATTGGGTACCTTGTTTTTTAGAGTCTGTTCTCACGTGTCCATAGCGTACTTTGTTATTGCATGTCTGCAGAATGGCCAAGTATGACTTTAGACATATCTAGACCAACTAAGACCAACTAAGGTGGCTAAGACGCTGCATTTTATATCAACAAATCAATCATACCAACCATTCTTTTAAATGATTGAATTTTAAATGACCATGAGGTCCTCCAACTCAGTGCCCAACCACCACTGGTTTGCGGTGACAAACCTAAAAACAATAGCCAGCGAATATTTTGCAACACTCCAGTCAAATCCATCAGCATGACACCGAGTCAATCGATTGCAGGACACTCTGACAGATACTCACATGTTACACTACAATTGGCATTGGCATACCCCAGAGGACTATCGTATTCTTCTCGTTCGTAACCGTTTATCCGGGAATTCATCTTTTATAAGGCACATCTCGCAGATAAATGGTGGATGGGTGGACCGTAAAATACTCTCATTCCAAAAGCTGGCACTCAGATCTACACACCACCACAACATGTTACACACCTTTGAAACTCTTTCTTCTCGGTTCAAGGATATCAACACTATACCACGTAGAAAACCCATTTCCCTCTACGGTTTAAAACAGTGATACACTATCTTTAGAAGAAACGACAACCGTACTTAAGCCATTTTCAGCAAAACCGCCCTGTCTCCGTTATTAGCCTCGTATGATAAACGATGATACACGCACCCAACAAGAACATTCATAGAGATATATACACTCGGAGACTGGCAGACATGCAGGCAGACGCCGAGACGGATAGAGGATTTTCAAATCAACTGACGTACAGAGAGGAAGATACAGAAGGAAAAAGGGTTTAAGGACATGTAACTGGCTTGCGGTACGTGATGTTGAATCAAATGTGATGCTCACGCGTGTGAAAACATCAAGCTCTACATATGTCCTTATAGCTGGTGGAAGTGTTATTGCTACAAGGATACTGGATGAAAATGGGGAGCTCTATTGAGAAAATAGTGAATGTACGGCAGGAGGGGATAGATGAGGTCCGGGAATGGTGACTAAGTTCACTCAATTTTGTTGCATATGTTACCATAAATTAAGTCTACTCGTAGATTTTGATTTATTGAAGTACTTATATTTAGCCTGGTAGGCACAATGGTTTTCTAATCCGAATAGTTAGTTTTAGTCTACGAAATTCATGTCAGTCACCCCTTAAACAATGATGCATTTTTTCAAGAAGAAGACGATGTGTTACAATCTTTTTGAAAAGTGCTATTGGTTCGATTTGAGCCTTTGCTTAGTAAAGAAGGTTGGGCTTCAAGACATTTCAATATTATAGTTCATAACGTTGCTTCAGGTACCTAGTTTGCATAATGATGTAATTGCTGGTATCTGCTGAGCATTCTTTAGCTTTAGGAAATGTAGCGTGTAAGTCAAGAGAATTCCGTTCCTGTCACTCAATATTCAAGTGCGCTGTTTTGGGTTGGAACTATTTTCTCAGTTTTTGTATATCCATTTGGTACATCCAGACATTTTTTATACATTGGTGCATCTTATCACAAATAAACCGGAAGCCCCCCCTCGGTTTCTAGTTGCCTGGCTGCTTAACTTCCCGTGCTTTGGCTGAAACATACTCAGTCTTAATTCATTGTTCTCAATCAATCAATCTTCCATTAGTAGTGCTCTCAAGATCGGTCCAAATACACAGTTTTACGATGGTCATTGAAACAAGCAACGTCACGATTCTGAAAATCTTCGATTTCATTCGTATATCTCAGGGTGACGTTCCCTTGCCACTCATATGGTTTAGCTCCTTGTGGTTGACGAGATTTTAAAAGAATTAGAGGAAAATGTGACGATCTATGCCGACGTATGTTCATCCTTTTATCAGGTACCTTTCAGTATTAACTGAAAAACTCAATCACGGAAAGTCAACGATCATTTCTTCCATCATTCCAAAAAACAATTCCGGTTTTCAAATTGCCAAAAATCGGAAAGGTTGACCTGCAAATTTCAAGAACAGTAAGACATTTAGGTGTAATCTTAAATTCAAAAATAAACTGAAAGGAACACACCGACGAACGCATTACTAAAGAATATGCGGGAATGACGGTCATACTAAACTGCACTTCGGCCAAATGAAGTAGAACTGTGCTCATCGGCACCCTACTGTTACTGCTTCATCTTGTCCTATTGGGACTCTGCGAGCAAGCAGGTGGAAACCGATTATGCTTCTCTGATATTTGTCTTTGACAATAGATTCACTACCAGAATTCCTTGCAAAAATGACTTGGCAAACCAGGAAGTCACTAGCAAAGAGGAACTGATCGTCTGTACTAATGATATTCCAATCAGCACTGTAAATAAGTTAATTGAGGATAAAGTCACAAGTAGAGCATAGACGCGCTGGTTCCACTTGGATAAGAAGAAATTCTTTCTCCGGATTAATCGCAGAGATTTATGAATCGCCTCTGGCATCGAGGTAATCTGTAATGACAACTGCAGAAGCTGCAGGGACGAAGAAGAAACTGAGTCAGTCCACCATCTGCTGTGCGAATGTCTTACCTTTGCCAACGGAATATTGAGTACTCTTTGCAGTCATTTCTTCTGGAAGACTTACGAAAACTTGAGCTTTCAACCTCCTGAGATTCATGTCTGTATCTAGATTGTTCTTCTGCAGGTAATAACAATTAATGCAACTGTTGAGCTACATGACCAGTGACTGACGTCTCATCTACCTAATCTATGAATCACTGATTCCAATCTGAAATAATGGCGACTAAGGAAGCCTTGTGTTCACTGGTAGAGAGGCTGCAATACTGAATATGGCATAAAGCTTATGGATTATACCATTGTCAAAAAATCTCTATGAGTTCGTCCTCTCTAAAACGGTCGCAAATCAGTACAAGGATCATAGGATCATGGAACGCTAACAGGGTTGGCTTTTCTCAAATTACTCTTATTGAAGCTATAAGGGCGAGGAAAAGGAGAAATTATTTGAGGCATTTTCTTTTCTATAACCTCGAGAACCTGGCATATACGGAAGTCAGAAAAGCTACTCATTCCATGGGTTTGTCTGAGAAATCCTAAGAATTTAATGGGCGTCACAATGAACCTATTTCTGGTATTTGCACTTAGATATAGTACAAGGAATTAACCCAAGAATCAACTTTAGCACTCATTTTATCAACCCAATAAGAATGCACGCAGAGATCACTAACCTTATTGGAATGATTAAATAGTAATTAATCCAACCTAAAAGAGTCATAGGTTTACCTTAAAGGCGATAGTAAAGAACAAAAATAGGAACAGTGGAGTGCATACAAATTACACCCTCTCCGATCAACAATGCTTCCGGGTCAACGCTCATTCGAACTTTCACCTCACCTCTCGATTAGCAACTCTCGTAATCCTATAAAAATTTCTCGTCGGTAACGTAAACTTTTCACCAACTTTATTGCAAAATAAACGAATGACGTTCCGATGTGCAAATAGACAAACAAACGAACTTAACCACATTTCTATCACCAACTCTGGTCTAACTCCCTGTTCCGGGGAAAAGTCATAGAAAAGTCTCCTCGATCCACAAGCAAAGCCAACTGAGCAACCAACCTCGATGAACTTTTCCCTTACCCCTTCTGCCTCTGTGGATTTTGTGTATCCTCTTAACCCCTTAAACATAATTAGAACTGAAAACATTTCGGCTATGTTCCATGTCGGATATGCCGACGATGTCAAAATACCAAAATACCTCATTGGACCCACATTTGCAGCAGGCTATAGTCGTCCCCTTAACCGTCTTCCTTATGAAAGAAATAGAGCGGGAGTGAACAACGAGGCGTGTAAAAACTTTATCCTCATCCTTGGTCATCAGTCGCCGAGTTGGGAGCAGCAAACCTGCTTGCTTGATGCCATTAAAAACCAGGGATGGTCATGGTAATAGCACCATGAGACAGCAACAGCAAAACTCCGGAGACGAAGAGAATCGCTTGCTGACTCATGAAATCAGGGTCAAATGTTTTTAGCATCGTTGAACAAAAGTTTATGATCCTTTGGTCAATTAAATCCCCCAGCTGCTTGCTTGCATATCTCCCCATATCCATCTGAAAACAAACCCCCTTTGGCTCTGTGATTTGTCACAAAAGTTGACGGCATAGTGAGCCAAACGTCGTGATGCTGCCATTTGTGGTGTAAAAAGTCCAACCCCATCCTTTGAACCATTTTCTAATTACTTAAAGGTCAACTAATGGTCGTCTGATTCGACTTTGCATGGTGATTCTGTGGCCACTTAAGTCGTTAAACATGGAGAAAAACTTTTCGCAACTCTTTTCCTGTTCCCTGGTGTGTGGAACTACCTCTTACTATTCTAGAATTTCTATTTAACCCTGGGCGATGGTAACACCACCCAAACCAGCGCGGGTAGGTTTGGTTGAAATTTCGGTATTTCGATTACAGATGTCATACATCACATGAAGTTTGCATAAATTAGATCCTTCAGGCCGGTTTTGGTATATCTCTCCATTTGCATGTCTAATGGAAATTAATGGTCAACAATTAAATTTATGCCTTTTTGCTGGCGGGACTTTGACTTAAATGTGGCCGGGCACTAAAGGTGGTCATTAAATATCATAAAAATTCACTCATCAATTACAAAAGCAAAATTTATTGATATCTATCAGAAAAAAGGCCAAAAAAAGGACACAAAAAAAAAAAATTGCGTGGAATTTATTTATAATCAATTAACAATGTCAAAGTGACAGTGCTTCGTGGAGAGTCTGTGACCCAGAGGGGGTGGATTCGAAATTATTGACATTGCATGGGGCTTAAAGTGATTACGAGTCATTGAGTTGTATGCTCACTTTGTGTGGATGAGCTATACGATTGTGTTTTTCATGTATTTATCGTATAAATTGTTTTAAGTTAAACTATTATTGTGCATAAAAGTATCAATTATGTACGAGTATATACCAATGCAACGAATCATTTTGAATATTTTACAAAAAATAAATTGATTATTTGTGAAATTAATGGGATTTTTCACTTAATCGTGGTTTCTTTTTGATTGCAGCCATTTGGTCAGCTCCAAAATGGAAGATCATTTTTTGTTCGATTAAACTTACAAATTTAACAGAGAGATGGCGCTAAAGAAATGGCAGATGACAGCCACTGGTGTATGGTCAAAAGGAGATTGCCGACATTTTGCGACACCTTTCAATGAAAAGATAATGAAAGAATAGAGTTCAACTCAAGAAATCCATAGCACTTACGCCTAATGGCCTCTCCTTGACGGTACTTCACAAATGTTTCACTCTCGTGAAGATCCGACGACTAAAACTGCCCCTGAAGAATTGACTGGAGTCAAACTCTTAACTCGGAGAACAAAACTGTACTACATCTCGTAAATTTGTGAGTCACTTTAGATTTAAAATTTAAGCAAAATCTTTGAAATATTTTTTTTTGAAAAATCCGTTAAAAAACAAAAAAAATAAAAAGTATTTTTTGAAATTTTCAAAAATTAGGTTTACCATGCCTTGCACATGCATAATATTGCTTAAATATTATTATATTATTATTTTGGAAAACAGCTGATAAGTAACGTACTGTTCTAAGTATTTTTGGCGAAACCTGGTATGCCACCCGCCAGCTTCGAGCCGTTTTCTAAATTTTTTTTTTCAAAATCGGTAAAATACCTGCCGAATAGAGGAGAATATACATCAGTCAACTTTATGAATTACATATAAGTATAAGTAAACAAGGGTAACCACTGTGTACTTCGTAGTGTGTTTTCCTTATGATGTGACCTGAATATTGCAGATTCGAGCTCCAGTATATGTAGCTGCAGTCAAGTCTTCGAATATTAGCCTCCAAGTAAGCTTAATCTAGCGAACAATTCGCGGATGAACGAGGACGAAAGGGTGCGATGTCTTAAGCAGAGACTCTTCATGCATCAAAATTCAAAAATGTTGCCGCATTTCATTGTCTTTATATCAGAAACGTTGGGCGTAGGTAAATATTAGCGGTCGATCGATAGTTGATAATTTGTCGAATATTCAAAGAAAATGGGCGAATAAAGTAATTTTGACAAAATTTCAATGCCTCACTCTTTTTCGAAAAAGGAACAAGCCATCATCAAAAAAATCATAAAATTCCAAATTATTATGAATTCATATCAAGTACAGTGTTTAACCTCCATAGCAGCACTTGACAAATTGACAATTCTGTTGAGGCTTTGACCAGTGGGCTTACTCGTTCTGGGGATCCAATCAGTGGCTCTGGTGGAAGAAATTCTTCACCAAAGTTGAATGCAAAAATCTTTGCAGCTTAAGGCTGAATTGGAACCTAGCTTAGGACTCACTTAGAAAACCGAATTTCATCGAATCTACAACTGAAGTGTCTAGCCTGAGAAAAGTCCTGGCCAAAGCATAACCGCCGGTATCTTTTACATACGGTATATTAAGAGAGTCGATGGCAGCTGGACTGACTCATAGTTCAGGTTAGTTCACTTATTAAACCGAAACTGAATGCGAATACGACTTTGTCAATGCATACGAACTGTGATCCCACTTCTAATCTGAATCTCTCTGTGGAACCACTTGGGTTGCCCGGAACTCAGTTTCAATATAGAATATTCGATGTTCTAAGTTATTTAATCGGATTTTAACAGCTGATGATAAGTATTATAGGTCTATATTCTATTTAAGCAAATAAATACAATAAATAAATTATTGGGATAGATGTACATCAGCCAAAACCAATTCACTTCGTCGGTACTACCAAATAAGTCTTGATGCTGATTAAAAATTCCTACCTTTCCCAAGCCATATTCTCCCTAAGATTAATAAAACGTTCACTTCCGTCACTAACAATGTCAAGCTAAGTAAATTAAAGTACCTTAGGTTGTATAAAAAACAACAGCAGTACCAGGCACATTCATAAAATTCAATAGGAGTACTTTTTCCAAATTTTATTCACTTCACCTTCCCCCCAAAAGCTCTTTAAATCTTGCCAAACATTTCATGGCAAATTAAAATTTGTGCCACCCCTGTCGCGGAGTCATTTCAAGCCTCGACACTGGCAGTATTTTCAAAATGACGTGCAAAAAATTCCCACGTGCTATAAAGTAAAATTTTCACCTGTTATCCTTACAGATAACGATCTATCTCATTGCCGCAGCACAGCAAGTATCCTACTGCCGGCAGGAAACAAAATTAAACATCGTGTTCTAAAAGAAAAAATGAGGCAGAAAAAAAAATTAATTTATGATTGCCCAAGCACCAGGAAATTGTTCTTATTAGGCAGAGCAAGCTAGTCCTAGCATCGTCTTCGATGGTGGCGAATATTAGACGAAATTCCTTAAGGAATGCGACTCCCTTCTCCATTTCTAGAACAGACTTCACAGTAATTACAATTATATCCCTGACTTCCACCACTCCACCCCGACTTTTGACAATGATGATGATGATGGCGATGAGAGTGCCTAAGGATGGCTGGCAGGACTACCAAACGGGAGTTTGCCGTGCAAAGTTTGTACCAGTTAAGGACTGAAAGAACGCAAAAGCAACAACAGGAAAAGAATTAATGCTACCCTGAGTCAGGAGGCCAAAAAACACACCGAGAGTTACGACTTTCAATTTGGACCCAAATTTATAATATCCATTAAGCAAATGGGATTGGAGTTGCTTCTGCTAGTGGTGTGGCTTCTCTAGTTTTGCGGAACTGTATGTGGACTTATAAATTGTCCAGGAGCTACTTTACGAATGAAGTTGCTAGACAGTGGACTCGTTGCTCTTACGAAGGTTAGCAGCTATTTGTGGAACAAGTTGTTGTAGCAGCAGACAGGAGCTACTGAAGTTCGGTTTTGTTGATTGCTGAATTCAATTGTGAACGTGGGCTTGGAGTATGTCATTGTTGGTAAGTGGAATTTTGTGCTCCACCAATAAGCAGTTTCATTTTAATTGCTTGCACAAATTCCCCTCGGGGAAATTTCTACCATTCCTTGTGGTAATTAAAAGTGCAATAGTACCTTAAGACTGGTGGTGGTATGTCATTTCCTCCCACTTGTATACCTTTAACACCCTGTTGTCACTTTGTTTGAACTGTTTTCTTTTTTTAATGGACCTCTGCATGGCACTTTGTCCTTGAAAGGTTTGGGTGGGTGAGCATTCAATGAAATAAATTTTAACAAAATGGAAGACAAATTATTCAACGGTACATTAATATTTATTAATACGAATTTCGGAAGGTTGAACGTGTAATCGGTAAGCGGATGCCAAAGCAATTAACATTTTTAATGCGTTTTTTTATGCTGCAACATGAAAGTCAATTATGACTATTGCATTGTTAACGCAATGTGTTAACAGGTTAACATATGGTTAAGAGTCAAAATTTGGCGGCATGACAAGGAAATACGAGACATTAATCATTCAGATAACGTTAACACTAATTTAACTGTTGGAAGGTTTGAGTGAATTGAGTTCGAGATAATTGTAATGTTTTTTTTTTTTTTTGTTAATTGTTTGTAAATTCATTAATTATGAATTAGTTTTCCATTTGAATTTTATTTAAAAATGCAATTTTTTCTATATTAATTTATTTGATTAAAAATGAAAATTACTAGATGCCATTGCTGTCGTTCGATTCCTTTACCTTTCAGGACTGTGGAGAGACCTTGTCAATTAGCACCGAATGGTACTGCTTGCAAACGACTTCAGATTTCACATACGTACAACTGAAACAACGTCTTTCTTTTTTATTATGGGGTCTGAAATGCCCCAAGGTATGCAATTCTTAAAAACTGTGCACCATTTTCTCACGGTATACTCTAATTTTGAAGGGTCTAACCTAACTGTTTGAAGAGCTTTTTAAACTATCTTAATCTAGAGCATGGTGGGATATTTTAGACCATATTGTGATAATGAACTTGGTGGCTTTTGTATCGATAATGCTCTACCATTTCTTCGATATTTTTGTTATTAGCAAATATTTTTCTTTTTTTTTTTGCTATAATTTAAAGCGGTTCGATTAATTTTACACTAGACACCCTATGAGTAGAGCATAGCGGTATCATAATATAAGGAGTCTTCCATTATAGCTACTTAAAATCGCTTGAAATAACCTTAAAATGCACGTGTAACCCGTAATTTTCAGGTATGTGTGTTCATACCGAATGTGTCATTCTCTGGAAATGAAACACCAATTTAAAACAAAAAATTTAGATTTATTTTTATTGTCTCGTATTTAGAATTCAGCGCAAAGCCTAGTTGGACTACCTTACTTGCACTTAACTATCTTAATTGAAGCTATCTATGAACTATATTGATATTCTGTTAGAATCTTAGGCTTTAAGTGTCCTTTTCTAATGACAACATTCATCAGCGTACAGGAGTAATTAGTTAGGAATATACAATATTTTCAGGTATGATGCTGAATAAACAGCATGAGAGTGCGTCTCTTTCTCGTCAAATTTGTGGACTGGTGGACGAAATTGATAGAATGCCAAGACTGGATATGTCTCTGAAAAGTAAGTCTCCATAAACATTATAGTAAATGTCTTTAAAATCTATAAAAAGATGGTGAGTAGCAACTTGAACTTCCAGGGATGAATGTACGATTTTCGACTAATTTCTCCTGAACTTTTTCCGATTTACATTATTGACCTACTTTCTGTTACCTGTAATCCGCTTCATTCCTTAGTGTACGACAGCACTCTTGACAATGCCGTAGAGTCACAGCGGCACCGAATATCTACCGAACTCAACTTAGATATTGATGTTATCATCAGTTAAGGTGTGAAAAACCGAATTGTTTTCAACACGACTTGTCAATACTTGGCATGTATGTTAGCCCAGACCTTCCATAGAAACAGAAGATTGCTGATGCTGTTAAAGGTGGTTCTAGATGCCTAGGATTCCTCAAAAAGTGGGAACGGTTTTTCACTTCCATGGACCTAGCCATAAGCTTATGTTCGTCCGAAACTTGAATATGACTCGCGTATTTGTGCTGGAGGCCCAGTCACATGAATGCGTATACTTGATTGTTTTCAGCGGCCAGCTTGGAGATTGATCGCTGATCAGTCTATATGTGGTAAAAGTTGTTCTCTCAAACACCGCCGGATTGTTGGATGCCTAACGCTCCTGTGTCACGCCTATCTGTTTATTTAATCGCAATACAGCCTTTATCGTAGAAGATCGTTCTTTAGCCATACACATGAACATGGAATGGCTTGCCTACCTGCCCCAGTATATCCAAACAAATTAATTTGTAAAGATTTAAAATTAACGCTTATCGATACCTCACTCTCTCTAATTATCTGTCCACTCTTTAACTCTTTCCCATACCATTTTTTGTCACTTACAAACTTCGAAGAACACAGTTCTAAGCGGTGAAGAAGAAAAAACGAGAACTGGATCTTTTTTTTTGAGGACAGGGCAAACGATGCTGAGGTTTCATTCATAGTACATATTTTTATCCAGCCATATTTTACAGCTGAGTTGATGTACGAGTAAGCCTAACTTGACTGTACTTATTTTATGAAAATACAGGATTTCTTTTCCAAAATCGGAGATATGATACAGTGTAAATCGAAAAAAAGGTACAGGTTTTTATATCAATGCCAGACGGAATACCAGCCATAGTCCTCAAGAACTGTACACAAGAACTGACAGCGTTGTTATCCAGGCTATCTAAGGTGATAGAAAAAACCATCAGTACTGAAATAATCAAATGCTTGGAAGGACACAGAATGATAAGTAAGTAACCGGCAATATGGTTTTCGCAGCAGCCGTTCAACTGGAGATCTGCTTAACTATGTAACCCACCTATGGATCTGAGCCGTCGAACAGCACAGGAAATCAAGATCCGTTAGCCTGGACATCTCAAAGGTGTTCGATCAGATTTGGATGGACAACTTTTTTCATAACAGATCAATTCAAGTTGAGTTCGATAGTGTGACTTCCGAAACATCTGCTGTAAACAGTGTAGTGCCTCACGGTTCCATACTTTCACCAACTCTATTTTTACTCCATATCAAGCACCTCTAAAGACAACAAACTACTAGATCTTTTGTTTTACGGATGACAGCGCCCTAATTTCACCTTGCTCTAACAGCATTCATCAGAGATGTGACCAGATCAACTCATTTCCAGAAAGAACTCTTCTACTGTACCATAGCTTCAAATGAACTACTAGTTTACCCATCCCAAGGAAACCATGCACCTTCTTGGCGTCTTTACTTTACAACGCAACAGCACAAAGTTAGACCAGGACTTAAGTATTCTTCTCAAATTTGGAGTTCGGCCACAAAACATACTCTTCATCTGCTCGACAACATACAGAGACGAGCAGTCCGCTTAATAGAAGATCCTGCACTAACTTCAAATCTCTGGTAGCTGACCTATGCCTATACTATAGATACTATGGTGGCAGATATTCCGAAGACCTCAATAGAATCATCCCTAGAAATGCGATACTTGAGCGTTCTACTTGGCAAGCCACCTGGGCCCTTCATCTCTATGACCACCTAGCAATGGCGCGGACATCCATTTATCAAAATTCTTTCTACTACAGGATAAATAAACTTTAGAATTTGCTCCTAGGAGACACATTTCCAGAAACCTTTAATCTCCAACAATTCAAGACCAGATTCAAAAGGCGCACCTCGGAGTGGGCATGTGCATATAAGGGCATTTTATGGCTATTCAGGAATAGCAGTGTTAGCAGCATTCCAAGTTGCAAGTGTTTTTCTTTCCTCCATAATTTATTTGCTACGTAGATAATACTGTAACATAATATAGCATAATAACTACGCCCCAAAATATGCAACACATTCCGAAGTGTCTTTTCATTCGAGGTTCGTGTCCACAGTAAGAGACGAATTATGTCTAAGTCGACGTCGCAGAATTAAGAGAGAATTATAACCGCAAGAGAATTATAACCGCAAGAGATTATTGGCTGCAGTTGTCATCTTGGAATTATTACATCAGAATTTTCTTGTTCCAGTGGTCGAAGAATTTGCTAGAAGTTTCTGGCTATCAGAAATGCGACTATATAAGGACAGATGGCGATCGAGGCAAGGCAGTTGGGTTTTGAACCACACGAAGAGATTGGAAAAGTGATAATAGCCGAAGTTGTGATAAATTGAAAGTTGAGAGTTAACAGGAAGAAATGATTAGTTTGGATTTGTGAATTAAGTAATTGAAAGGAGATAAAGTGATTTGAGAAGAAAGAGACCTTGTGAGGAAGGAATTTGCGAAGAATAGTATAGTGTGAACTTGAATTGTTCTATAGACTAGAAAATAAAGAATTAATCTCACAGAATAGCGTTTTATCTACTCGAGCCGTAGCTCGCATATTACAATACAATACTTTCTGCAAGTGCTGTCCAAATATATAGGTCCATATGTATATATGTATTTGATGATTAATTGTCAGAAATAAATTCAGGTTTTTCAGAGTACATTTTTGAATACAGGATATTTACAGGTTGGGCTGGTTGAAATGCAAGGTATTCCTCCAAACGACAGACCAGATGGTCGCGTACGAAGTCATTCTCTGCTACTTTAAATAGCTCAGCGGTTAAACCCTCGGCTGCAACAGCCTTCTTGGATTCAAACTTAAATATTAGTATCTTCACTTCACTTTGGTCGCGTCAACCGAAATGTTGTTTGTCATCTTCTGGCTTAACTGGAGTATTCTACCAGAGTGCGGAGTATTGCTAGTTATTGCCGTTTAACAGTATCCAGAAGTGCTGTTTCATCTCAGCACCAGACTTGGGATAATTTCATTCAGGTTATTTGGTTCTTAGGAGAGGACGCTGAGAGTAGAAATCTATGCTGGTACATGAAGGCTTTTTAAGATATGACTGCACAATCCTGGTAGAACTTAATAATTTGTCTTAATGCATTGACTAATTTTCGCTATGTATGTGATAAGATGTTTACATTTTTAGAAGCCTAGTATTTTCTTAAACATCCCACACTACTTTCTCAAAATGCCCTTACGGAACTCCTTCGACAATCTTTTGATTTAGTCAGCAGCAGATCGTCGAAATGCAATACGCTGCATCATACGATTCTTTATCGCTCTTTAAAATGATGAAGCACTGTATTGAGATGAAAACCATCAATTAAAAAAAAAATCCCCACACACCATCACGTTCCGAAATCTGTTTTACATTTTCACGTAGCCCTCAGCTCACATGTACTTTATTCACACTTTCTGGACGTTTCAATTTGACTAACGAGCATCCTTCCGTCAACTAACTACATACCCCTAATCCTTCAGTTTCGACTCCAAAATATCTGTACAAAAGCTTTTCTTTCATCCCAATCCTGCGCGCTACCATTCCACTCAAAATCGCTGTTGAGGAGCTCAGTGGATTCAACACTTTTGTCTCTATTTTGTGGGTGGTGCCAACATTTTTTCTGCTATCCATTTTTCTTGCAGTCGTCGGGAAGATACAGGCCCCGGACGTCTTATATTATGTACAATTCTTGAAATACTACGTCGGGATTGGAATAAATTACACGCAGGAATTTTCCTATGTACATACATACCTAGGGCACCCTTAGCCGTCGCACACACTGTGCTGCTTTATATAGACACGGACAAGGATGAAAACGACTCAATCAGCTTATGTAGGTGCTGCAAGGCTATGGTAAGAGGAGAATAGACCGTCGCACACACATAAATGAAACCCTGTGCTTAGGTTATGACAATTTCGTTGACCTTCAAGGACATTTATGCGAGTGGTCGTCGTTGTTGTTCTCAGGAAGAACACAATTCAGTTGGACATTTATGATAGTTTTTCTACCCATTCTTGGAACCGCTAAGATGGGAGCATCCTCTTGAAGGGGTAGGAATTTCAATTTATTTGAGATTCTTCTGAACTGATTGGTATTTGCTTTATTTTCACTTGGACCGAACGTTTTGGTTTTCCATTTTTTTATATGAACTGTTACATTGTTATCTGGATCCTTTTTCTCCAATGAGAGTAGTGTTAAAGTGTTGATGAACCCTAAGGAATTACGGGATTTGAGAAAGAAATTCAGACGAGCTTGAAGAACAGTAAAGAAAGTAGTGGACTAGGGGTGGCTAGTCGATTTATTGTATTTTTGCCAACATGGGAGTCTTCTACTGTGGAAGACAAAAGAAATTGTAACTGCAGAATAAAAGATAAATGTGGATGTGTTACGGGTTATTCCTTTTGTGCTTTAGGATTTTAATTTAAAATAAAATAAAAATACATGGTAGTTTTTGCAAATTTCGATTCTTGTGAGGTAATTTTCGATGACTTTTCGACACATTTCTGACGGTATTGCGGCTATAACTTCACGGATGTTGGTTTTTAAGTGCTTTAAATTTTGGGGATTATCTGCATAGACACGATCTTTAGCAAAGCCCTACAAAAGGAAATCCAACGGAGCAGATCACACTATCTTGGTGGCCAATTGAAGTCGCCAAATCTCGAAATTAAATGACCGGGAAACTTTTCATGCAATAGATCCTAATTTGCCTGTGCTGTGTGGCACGTAGCCTTATACCCTTTCCAAATGTATTTCCTCCGCATTTATGGTACGTACTTTTTCCGCAATCAAACAAAAACAGTATTTGTATGTACATTAACGAAGATTGTGTGTTTGTTTTGTGCGAATAAAATTTCTTCTCTTTTATTTGGGATGAATTTGATTTTTCAACAAACTCTTTCGTTGTTTAAATTGTCCTGCAAATTGTCCTACGCCAATTCCAGCTCATAGATAAACATCGTCCATCTCCTTTCAACCGATCAGTTCATTGTGTGGAATTTTCCGTTTCTGGCAAATCATATAAAATACGTACATGTATATAGAGCTATTAAATTTTTAACTTTTCAGAACAGCTGGAGCAGGTATGATCGGAAGCATTCTATTCGGCGCTTAAGCCATACAAACGTCTAGAATGCTATACTTATATAATACATACTAGGATATCTAGTATACTGAACTTAGTATTTCATTGACTTCGTACTTACAGGACTCAGAACTTTTAACTTTCTATAACCTTGATTCTATGCCCCAATGCAAGCTTTCGAATCTCTCTGCCAATTTATTGAATCAGTAAAAATAAATACAAATTTCTAATACAAATCGTGCTTTGCCCTGAAAAGCATACTGACTGATCGATTTGGACAGATGGCTCGTTGGCTGGAATATATGCAGCATTTTGAGTCATGGGTGAAGCATAGATATGAAATCAAAAAAACTGAGTTTAAATGCATTGTCCCATCGCAAACTGTTCAGATAGAACAGGTTTGGATAAAATACAATGGGTTTAGTCAAAAGACTTTATCGATTGATATCAAGAGAGACCGCTCTTCAATCGTGCAACATATGGTACTGGAGAATAAAGCGTTGAGACTCACATCTACTGCTGACACTTGATTCCCGGGTATGAGGGCTAGAAGTTTGTTTTGATGGAAATCACTTATATTGCTTGAACTCTTTAACAATATAACGGAAATTGGTAAATTTATAAAATAGTATAAATATATAACCATTTCCAGGTGGAAGCATAATGGGCGGCTGCAGACATTGTCTGTTACTCCAGATTAGGGGCGGCTAAAGTTACAAACTCGTCAGCAATAAAGGTAGCACTGTGTTTTCTTGAATTCTCCTCTATACCCTTCCTTTCTTGCCATCACTGAATTAATAAACTTTGAAAGACATAGCCTTAAGAGATGCAGAAAATGTATAAAAGATGATTTGGAAAGAAACACATTGGCTTTTTATAAACTGCTGATATTTGTGTGTCAATATAATGTTGAAACATTGACATTAAATATGAAAAATGATATCGGCCAAATGGGCTCCACGGTTGGCATTGCAAACTTCAGCCCTTTTGATTAAATTTTCCATTATATTCCGGCATAAATCCTGCGGTAGTTCATAAATAACGCGCCTAATCTTGTCCTTTAGCTCCGTAATTGTTTGGGGGTCATTAGCATATACCTTCTGATATCCCACGATCACAGTGGTCAATTTTGGTCGCCAAAAGGAGGGACGACGTGACCAGGAAACTTTGCGAGGAAAGCTGCGTTGTTTCTCGCGCATTGTGCCAGGTGACACCGTCTTGTTGAATTATAACATAATTTCCGCATCAATATCGTTTAATTGTTATCATGTCCCCGTAACGTACACCATGTGAATTTTTGATGTATGACCCAATCACGCCGCTGTCCCAAAACCAAACTGTGACTTTTTGTGGATGCATTGGTTGTTCGTGAATGTCCCAAGGGTTTTCAGGAGCCTAAATGCAATGTTTGTTTACGAGCCTCATCGCTAAAGACGATTTTGTTCGAAAAATAGCCATCAACTTGGTGGTTCTCTAACACCCAATCAACGAAGTCACGACGCTGTTCACGGTCTGCAGTTCCTGATTCAATTGGATCTTGTAGCCATACAGATGCAGATGCTGTTCACGGTCTACAGTTCCTGATTCAATTGGATCTTGTAGCCATACAGATGCAGATTTGTTGTTAAAGTTGCGTCGATATTTTCACGCCACCAACCACTACCCATTGGTCATTGAACATCTAACACCGATTCGATCGAATTTTTTCATTAATTTCTTAACCGCGGCATGAGATAAACAGTTATGTAATGGTTACATTTTTTCCATTTCGAGGATGAGTTTCAACAATTCAAATGCGCTATTCTCTCGTATGCCACTCCATAATTAGGCTGTTTATCTTTGACAGAACCACAGTAGTGCCAAATTTGAATTGTAACCCCCAATTGAATCACCATATAGAAGACAAGCTCCTGTATGGATAGCGATAACGCGAAAAGATGTCGTTCTCAGTCACAATATTGTAGGAGTTGAAATATAACTTTAAAACTTTCATAGAAGACTCATTTATTGTTATAAATGGATCAGAATTAATTTTTATGAACTGCACAATAATATGTTTCTATAAAACTTTGCTACAATTATAAAATGTTAAGAGTCGTGTAACAATCTGTTGGAAAGGATAGTATGACACTCTATCCATCATCTTCTGACCCAACCCTAATAAAGCGGGCATGACTTTATATACTTTTTAATTCAAATTCAATGACATATTCCTACTTAGAGGATATTTTTTAAAATTTTTTAAATACTGGTCTTGCGACGTTCTCTTAGGAGAGAGTAGGCGTGGCAGTTACCATTTGTAACCGAAGTTCACAGATGCTGATGATATATTCACAATGAAACTTAACCACCACCGTAAATTGTTTTGAGAAAGAAAAATTTGTTTTTATATCTGAAGGTCCTTCCACTATTAACCAATCGGTTAACTGTAGCACAGCTTTTGCACAATTTCCCAATTACCGCTATCCGAAATATGCTGCGAAAAATAATAAAACTCTGCCACGCTTTTGTGAATTCATTAGCAATTTAAATAAAGGGCACATACTGCTCGTTCTTATATTGTTTAGACTTGAAATTTATGCAAAGTTGATGAGTGGCAACAAAATTTTATTATCCGTAATTTGTAGAGATTATCCACCGAAAAGTGGATTTATGAGTTAGGTTCCTGCTACTCCCTGCTACTTTTTCGAATCTGGGTTTTTGCTGCTTTTATAATTTTATTGGTTTGAAATTTGGATTAAAAAATGTGAGTTTTGATGTAATTAAAATGTAATGTAATTAAAATTTTCATTTATAAAAATACCATCATGAGACAAAGAACCAATAAAATTCCAGAAACATGTACTAATTAATGAGTTGTGTTTCTACATGTTTGTTTGACAACTTGATGCGCAAACCATCGTAAGGTAAAAAAAACAACCTGCATTCTATAGTCATGTGCATATCTGATGATAATACGTTTGTGCCTTAACTAAATTACAAAAAAGTTACGGAACGTGTTAAACAACAAAAGCTTTACATAAGAGAAACGTAAACGAAATATATATATGAGGAACCACGAATTTGCATACTCTGGAATGTTTTCGTATAGCGTTCCACGCTCGATTCATTTTCTTTTCAACTTATTATTTGCCTTGTTTCAATCTATTCAACACCAAATAAACAAAAAGCACTTGATAAGTAATTTAGAATTTACTTATAAGTTATAAGTGGCTAGATAGCAACTCTCATAAATTTGTCCAATAAAATTTCTTGGACTGAAATTCGCAAATTCCAGGAATTTTATTACCTGACCAAGTATGAGAACATACCTAATACAACGCTTCAATTCGAGTTTATTACGCGCACTATTAGCTTTGCTCTTACTTTAGCAATTGTAGCAATAGATTTCGCTTAATTCTTCCCGTACACTCTCTCAACAGATAAAGGTAATGACCTAAGGTTTAAGTGCACGTCCGTTCAGCTGTTGATATTTTTGGCATCGCCGGTGCGAACATGGTATAAGAGCAAGAAACGTCAATGCGTAAAAAACGCATCCCTCATTACCATCCCTGTTTTGAAAACTTCACAACCCCAAAACGTCTGTCAGTTTGCGTCATCACCGCACCAAAACATTTGTTTGCAAACAAACAAAACTTTTCCTCTAAATATTTTACCAAATTTAGTTAATTTAGTTTTACTTTCACAATCATTCCTACATCCCTATTATTCGAAATGAAAAGTTTTCCCTCATGAATAACATCGCCTCACCGCCAGCAGCAGCCAGCTGTGTTAATTAATGCAAGAAACCAAGTTAAGTGCAGTAGTGCGCCCACAAATGGATGTACAAATGTCAGCATCTAAAGGTCAGTATTAAATAATTAAACAGCGCACAAGACACATAATAAACCACTCCATTTAGTAGAGCTTAAGCCGAAGACCGTCCTATTTCATATATCACACACTTTGTTCAAGAACAAACGCCTCAAGCGGCGACTTGCCGGTGGTAGGAGGAAAAAATCCCAAAAAAAGCGACCAAAAAACAAACGTAAGCAGGAAATCAATGGTCGGCCATCGCCACGGCAACCACAACTTTCGGAAACAATCGAAATAATCTCCACCGATGAAGAAGATGAGCCATCAAAGCCTGAAATGGAAGCCAGTATCGTTCTTTCGTCCGACGATGAAGATGAGTTAACAACTCAGACGAGAATTTTCCCAATGCTAACCAACGAGACAACAGTCCGAACAGCAGTTGGCAACACAGTTTATGAGCTTTCGCTAACGCAACTCAAAGAAAACCTGGATACGATCACAAAGAAAGATAAAAAAAACAAAGACGCGGTAGCGAATAAAAGACTGAGCGACACGACGTCTGCTGATGTTAGCATATCACTGTTGTCAGACGATGAGGAGGACAATAACATGGACACGCAGTAGAATGGTAGGCCCGCAACTTGTTATAGTTTAGGTACAAAGTAAAATTAAAACGCTTTCATTGGATTAAGTAGTGGATATTTATTTATTTCCTTCGGGGACCACGCTTTTTAGCGTAGTCAATATCGCTACAGAGTAGGGGGTTGTCCTGCTGGCTTTCATAGGTGGACTTGGCCGATGAGAAGCTTTTGAACTGCTTAGCACTGCGCTGGTTTGTGCTGGTAGCGAGGCGTTTTAACGCCTTCGGAACAATGTAATCGGGCACGTGCGACAGATGCTGCTGCACTTTCACCACCTTCAATGGTTTATCATGTCGGAGCACCTGGAGCTCTCGGTTGTTGTCGGCGAAAAAGCTTTTCAGTTTCTCGTTGTTGAATATTTCCGTCTTGATCTCACGCAGCCGGGCTTCATGGACTGCGATACGAGTTATCGCGCGCCAGGCATCTTTTGCGCGATATCGGAATGGCTCTACTTCCTCCAATTTAAATTGGTAGTTCTTGATGATGGTGTCGTCACTCATATAGCCACTCTTTAGGCGTTCTTCGACGGCATTGTTGACTTCTTGATCCTTCATGCTCACAAATGAGAGGACGCAACCCTAGGATGAGACGGATTTGAAGTTTTGTAGGTCGTTGGTAGTCTCCTACTCACCTTATTCGTTCCCCTAGCTGTTCGGCCTGCTCGATGGATGTACGAACTCACGTCAAGAGGAAAGTCAAAGTTAATTACATTCGACACGCACTGGAAGTCGATTCCTCGCGATGCACCTGACTCCTTGTCACTCTTCACCCGTCCGGGGTTCTCCAGCATGTGTTCATCAGAAGCGATAATGAAGTCATAGTTACCTTGGTTGAACTGATTGATGGTGTGGATGCGAATTTTTATGGGCAACTCTGAGTTCAGAATGCACGATTTTATGCTAAACTGTTCAAGGAACAACTTCAGCCTGGAAAGAGAAATAAAGTGGTTTAGGAAAGCTGAACGAATTACACTCAGAAGATGGGTTCAAAGTTTAGTCAGAGAGAAGATTATCGAATCATATGTGAGCCAAGGCGGAGCCATGCTCAATCAAGCAAATGTTCCATGTTCATCATGGATATACTGTGAGAAGAGAAGAAAACTGTACAACTTACTTGTAACACCTATCGACAGAGTTGACAAAGATGACGTTCTTGCCACGAACTAAGCGTAGCTTTAGAAGGGCGGATAGAATGGCCGGTTTGTCATTCTCTTCAGCCAGTATTCGTTGATGGGAAAGTTGACTCTCTGGCACCAATTCGGGCTCCTCCAGTTTTAGAATGGCTGGATTGTGTAGAATGATGTTTTTCATGTCCATGACATCGTCTGTGATTGTTGCCGAAACTAGAACAGCCTAAAACAAGATGACCACAATTTATAGACGGGACATACTCATATTATGAAGGATGGACAACTTACTTGATAGATTGGAGGTAAAAAGTCGACCAACTTCTTGAAATCCTTCTCGAAACCAAAACTGAACACTAAATCTGCTTCATCGACGACGAGCGTCTCCAGTTTTCTTAGATCTACAGCGCCCGACTGCAGATGGGTGAGAATCTTTGCTGGTGTTGTGATAACAATGTCAGGCCTTTCAGCTAAAACATGTTTCTGGGCTACCACATCGCTGGAGGAAACATCCACGACGCGTACAACTTTTCCGCACTTGGAAGCCATCTGTTCGATTGCGGATCTTGTCTGCTGACAAAGTTCCTTGCTGGGTGATAGAATCAGTGCGCTGGTAGCCTGTTCTTCTGCGTTTAGCTTGGAATTTAAGATTTTCTGAATCACCGGCAGTGCGAAGGCAGCTGTCTTTCCCGAGCCAGTTCGAGCTCTAACCACGACATCCTTGCCTTCGAGGAGAAGAGGTATAGCTGCTTCTTGGATAAGAGTTGGATATGTCCATCCAAGTTTCGATATTGCCTAGTGGAGCAGAGGTACTGTTAAATTTGTTTTGATGGAGACAAGATGGAAATTACCTTCAAGATTCTGTCATCTAATTCCATTTCATGGAACTGTTTTATTTTTTTATTACTGTCCATTTTGCTAAGCTGGTTATGGCAATAGTTTCTAATTACTTCTTGGAAGAATTAGGGAAAAAATAAGTAATTTAGGACATGAAACTAACACGCGCTTCCGAATTGTTAGCAAGGGACGAGGAAAAGTCAAAACATGAGGCAGTGCCAAATTTATTGTTAAACTAGATACCGACGTGTAGGTAATAGAGTGTCGATGGATGGGTGACTCTCAAACTGTGCACAATGTGTAGGAAATTAGAAAAATCACTGGTCTACAAAATAAGAAATTTTCGGAAAAATTAAAGAAATCCCTCTAAACAAGGTGCAATGAAAGCGTGGGAAAATGAACATATCTGCCGATAAAAGTAGGTCTTCGCTAACGTAAAAATCTCCTCACAATTCTTGCGACGCACGGAATGAACAGCTGCGAGAACCTAGGATTTTGGAGTTAGGTGTAAAACTCATAACAAAATTAGACAGAAATTGAGATGAACAATTTATAAAAAGAAATTTGAAATCTTTTGAACAAAAATAAATTATATTATGTAGAACAATTCATTTTGTTGTCGCTTGAAAAAGCACAAATTGACAAAGGTTGTTTTGTATGAACATTGCGAAATGTGCATGTTTCTTCTACTTCTGAGGGTACCTATTACTTCATATTGTTTTGCTGTTAAAAAAAGCTGACATATAATATGGTGGTAGTAGGTGTTTGTCTTTATATTCTTGTATGAAGAAGCTGTTATATTAAATAATCGCTTAATTTGAGGAAATTTCGCATTGATTTGGAGTGGCCCTAAAATCAGACTAGTATCAGTATGCTCCATTTGTGAACAGGAAATGTTTCGCTAGTCATACTATTTAAAAAAAGAAAAGATAAACACGATGATAGAGGTAATCTAATATTACACAATTTTATGATAATTAACCCTAGAACGTTTTAATAATATCATATCCTTCTCGATCAATCCTATCAAATGCTGTTTTCGAAAAATAAATGGAAAAAGAAGAGTTTCTTTGGAATCAAAATTCCATTTTTGTTCCCGAAATTCCTGGATTATGAAGTTAAATGTTGGTGGGTTAAATTTTAATAAATTGAAAAATAAATCACACTGCTATTAATGAGGTAGATCGGTTGTTTAAATTATTCATATATTGCTGCTTCATATTCATACACAAAATATGTAATATAAATAGTACATATATTATTTAACTGGTCTATGGAAGGAGTAGGGTGAATAACCCTTTTCTTTTTATCATTTTGTGTTCATATTTCGGAAATGGAATACGATTGCAAAAGCTTCGGTTCAAAAAAAATGCATACATGAAAAGCTAATCGGTGGAAAATCGTAACTTTGTATTTTCAGGATTTCATACCAGTTAAAAAAATCTGTTAGTGGAATGTTTACTGTAGCAGATCATCCGCAATATTTTTTTCAATTTTAGGTTGTTTTGTAACAGTGAAAAAACTAATCATTTTAGTGGAATGATTTTGTTTCATTTTGTGTCAGCTGTTAATAAAACAATAAAAGTGGTTTTCTAAGTAAGTCTGAATTTAATTTTCAAATTTTGTGAATTTGCTTAATAATTCATAAGCCACACTATAATTCTAAATACTCGGTGATTTAAACAAACATTTTTTTCTGGTATTGTATTGTATATTTACATATTCCGACGCCTAACTTCAATTTTTGTCTTTCTCTCTCTTCTTTTCTAGCCTTTTTTACCCATAAACTCATCATCAATGCCGCATGTAATCACCGTCAAAAAAGAGACATGTAATCAACGTCGTGGATTATGCGCACTTATCCGTATACATATACATCACTTCAAGCAGAAAAGTCAAAATCTATCCATGCGCATGGCTCAATAAAATAGTATAAATGTAATCCACCCTTAAAGCAATTACTCTACCTACCTTACCACACGCCATAAATGATAATGTAGTGCGGTTAATGACTACTGCGACTGAACACAACCACCATAAATTGCGCTCTACCATTTTGATTTCGATCAAAAATTTGCAAGGCGTGGAAGCCGATAGTCCTCAGTTATAAATTTTAAATAGTTTTTTTTCTCTACAAAATCATAAATATGGGGCGCGCCAGACGTAGTAAGTAAAATATTTTTTAAAAATATTGAAAATGTATTTAACCAGTGATGTTTTTAGACAATTGCCGACTCTGCATGAAGCCAACACCAAAAAGTGAAATAACAACCATTAACAATTTACCGAAAACTTTTGCTCATATTCTTGAGGAAATTAGCGGCCTTAAGGTAAGAATTTGTTCCATAAGCTTTTGAACTAATTTTCGTTTGGTATTTTACTAATCATAAACTTAAAAATTGTACAGTTTACCGAAGCGGATGGGCTTCAAATGATCGTTTGCATTCGGTGCCATGATTTTCTCCAAGCCATGGAACACCATTCTCAATATCCAAGGTCAAACAAGATATCGGGTGCTGGAAAAAAGAAGGTACGTCGATTAATGGACAAAGGTTTTTCTGCCGCAGAAGCAATTGAAAAAGTCATCGCTGAGAAGAGAGCTCGGGATTTACTGGCTGGTACAGTTTTGCCTGTTCAGGGGGATTCTATTGTTCCCCCACAGGCTCCGCAGAGGATTGCCCAGAACTCCATTGGTGTTCCTGTTGAAAACAGGATTAGAATGAGCGGCGCACAGCGAAAAAAATTGCAGATATTGTTGGCCGGCGGCATGGACCGGGTCAAGGCACGCGAACTTATTTTGGCTTCTAGCAGGGCTATGGCCATAGGAAATCAACCTCAACAGGGGGTCCCAGCTCAAAGGGGAACTGTACAAAGAGGCGCTATGCAAGTGCGAAGAGGCGTTGTTCAAAGGGGAGCCGTGCAAGGTCAAAAGGCTGCAGTGCAGAGAGCACCTGGCCAAAGGGGACCCGCACAAAGGGCTGCACCACAAAATGTTACCGCTCAGAAGGGCGCCCCACAAAGGGCTACAGCACAGAGGGGCTCTGCTCAAAAGGGTGCCCCAGGCGCTCCACAAAAAGCTGCAAATGGCCCGGCTCAGAGGGCCCCCGTCCAAAAGAATTCAGCTACTCAGAACGCTCCGGCCACCGCTGGCGCCGTCGCACCTCAGAAACGACAAGCCAATGCCAACGGAGGTAGAACCCTAAACTCTGACAAAAGGCTTGGAGCGTATCAAGCTCCTCGCCGTAATGAGCGTCCAGCTCCATACAATAATAATAATAATAATCGCGGCAATAACCGCCCGCAAAATCAGCGTGGCCAGCAAAATGACAACTTCAACCAGCAGACGTGTCCCTTGGAAGTGGGCATTGTTCCCATAAATTTCCCGAATGTCCAGCTAGACGAAATGAAACTTGACGCTTTGAAAGAAGCCATCACTAATGAGATTTTCAAAATTCCACAGGGCGGACCGTTGATTCGCTTCTTGGGCACAAGTTCCCAGAACGGTTGGTTGAAGTTGATCTGCGCCGATGAATTGAGCCACAATTGGTTGTCGATGCTTGTAGCACGTTGGGAAAGAGCTGGACTTCGCATGGTTGAAGGAAATTCCTTGCCCCAGCCAGTCGTTCTTAGTTTTTATCTCCCCGGAGATTTCCGCTCCCCCGACGAGATTCTCAATATTCTCGAGAGACAAAACAACGGTCTGAACACGAATCAGTGGCGCGTCATCAATAGGGAGACTGACGCCAATGGCCAGAGTATTACCGTCTGCGTTGATGAGCAATCCTTCCAGGCTCTTCAAAGTCGCGACTTTATGGTATTTCTCCGCTTGGGCGTAGTCGAACTGAAGCCACGACGATTCCCCTCCGATGGCGGTTCGTTCAATAATGCACCTATGCAAGGAGCAATAAGCAACAGTAATAATCGCTCCAATACCGGCGGTGGTAATAATTCACAGGGCTACTCCAATGGCAACAGTGCTGGTGGTGGTGTTGGTGGTGGTGGCGGTGGTATTGGCAACAACTACCAAGCAAATAGATTGAACAACTCTGGTGGTGGGGGTTCCTACCAACGGCAAGGTCAGGGCTACCAAAGACCCGGATATCAAAGCCAGCGAGCTTGGTAAAGTGTATGCAAACAGTTTTAAATCGCTAAGGACAAGTATAAATTCATAAATGTCAAACATTAACAAAGAAAAAGAAAAGTAATAAACTACTACCCTACTCCCACGTAAGGACGTTGACTTTTTTGCTGTAACTGTAGATTTGAATTATATTCGACTAGTTTTGGGGAGATAGTGACGAATGTTCATCAACTTTAGACCAGAAGCAAGTGTCTGTTTGCTTTTTAGGTCAAGGATGGTGGAAAGTGGCGTTGCTTACTGCCTAAACTTGCTGAAGGTAACAGAGATGTGTTGGGCTTGATAAATACCCGAATTCATTTACCCCAGGACATTCGCAAAGTTCTTGTGATGCCTCGATGGTAACGAAACTCTGAAAGGAAAAATGTTATTTTTCTGTTTTTTTTTTATTTTTTCTACGGAATAGTTAAAAATGTTCCTAACTTAAGCTGGGAATCTAAAAAACTGAAACTGAAAACGCCTATAAACAAATTTCTTTGAAGGTGGTTCCTACTAGTGGTTGTGTCTGAAAGAACATGCAAAGTTTATACAAACAAGGTCTTAACACTTATATGCAATGATCTCAGATAAATGAACCACACGGCGGGTGAGCAATATCGTTAAGTTGCTATAAAAGATGTTTTTTATTTTTGTTTTTTATACCAAGCTGTCGTTGCCTGATTCCGTACCCAATTCTCAGACCTTGTTTTATTTCAAACATAGGTACATATAATTTTATTTTATTTATTTTTTCTTTACAAAATGTCTGGCGGATAATTTTGAGCGTCCAAGAGGTGGAGGGACCATTTTGCTCGAGGTAGGTAACCAGTGAGTTGGTCTTTACCTGGTTACACCAGAGCTGTAGTTCGCAGTATTTGGCAATAGAACAAACGAGCCGATATCGGAGGTTTTTAAAACGGAGTCAGATTATGTATTGGTTATTGCTCGTTTTTAACTTAATGAAGCTGTTCTTCTGGAGATGTTATTTAAAATTATCGGATCCACAAAATATTTTAAATACATTAATGCTGATTTTGTTTTGTCCGCTACTGAAACTACAAAAGCTAATACTATCAATTAGCTCTTTGATAAGTTATCTCTATCCTGCTACAGCCAAGGCAATTGCGAATCACCAGGTAGATATTTTCAAAGACAGGTAAAAGGGACCTTCGTTTTTTTTATTGCACAGCAACTACAGGAACACAAAGTAAGAAAGCGTCTGGTTTTTTCAATCACCCTCATCCTCATACTCGAAACAACAATTATTTTGGGCCTGCATTCGGCGGTAACAAATCTTGTAAAATTATACGAACTTTCAATATGGGGATAGAAATTTTATATTTTTTTTTTTTTATGTTTTACATGAAAAATAATTTATTTTGTTTTCGTGAAAATGTTTGACTTGGATAATTTGATCAGTCTTGGTATTAATATAACAATGGAGCTGCAAAAAAAGGGTCCCGAAATTCAGTCCTTTAGCAGCCCCTAGATTTCGAATCTCGGTGATTTTTTTTTTTGGAAGCGATATGAAACAACAGTCAAAGCTAACACGGGAACAATGCGTTGTTCCTAGTCTCATTTCGCAACAATAAAAGAATGCTCAAGAGCATTGTTTGATATGTAGGTACCTCACGCACGCATGAATCCATTGTCGGACTTATGTACGAGGGGACTAACAAAGGTTCGTTAAGTTCATCAAAAAAACAATTTTGACATACCTTTAATTTTCATCATTTTTTAATTTCTCTACATAATTTCCATTTTGTATTTCAATACATTTCTTAAGTCGATATTTCCACACTCCTCAAAATCGTATATTTGAAGATTTTCAATTTCGATATTGACTGCATTAATGATCTCAATGGAACTTTACGCCAGAAATTACACGCGACAGGTCCGGGGAGTAAGGTGCTCAGCGAATTGTATTGATACCTGAGGGCGCAAAAAAGTTGTTAGTTTTTCCAGCAGTGTGTGCAAGTGCATTACCTGCAAGTAAAAAGTAGCGACGAAGTTGCCATTTTTTCTGGTTTCATAACAAATTTTTGAAAACTTGTGGTAAGCAAGTTTTTGTGCCCCATTTAGCAGTGGGACGGGATACAGCGATTATTGTTATAATGGAGGACTAACCACTTCTGGGCTCTAACCATGGACTGCTGTTTGGTTTCCGGGTCGTACTTATTGAACGAAGATTCATCACCTTTTATGGTTTTAGTAAAGAAGCTAAAATTTTTCCAAGAAACATAGGGCAAAACGATTACGTTCCTTTTGTTTTATTATTCTTCACCTATCATTTCCTTGGTCTTCACAGATAGAATTTATATTTTATTTAATTTATTTATTATTTATGTTTACTCGTCTCCATTCTTACCAACTTTATTAAAATTTGAAACCAAATATCGTAAGAAATCGACAACCAACTTTTGTTTTTTTTTTTTTTAAACTAAATCATCAACTTAGCGAACTTTGTTAAGCCCTCCGTATAACATGATATTGTAAATGATGCGAGAAAGCTACGTCTGGCCTATTGTGAACGCTAAAAATTTAGTTTTTAACGTGGATAGGGTGACGGTCTGTGTCGACTTCAAATAGGAAGAGTACTCTTGCAAGATTCAAAAGTAAGTTAGGAAGCTCCATGTGAGTATTTGAAAGAGTTGTACCTATAAATATAAAACAGTTGCTATGGAACTTTGCACTATAAGCGTAGGCGAGTTTAAAATCTTAATTAATCGCATAATTGTTAAAAATAAATTACTTGTATTGCGGGTCAATAGAGTAAAGTCCCGCTCACACTTATATTTATTATTGGAGGAGACTTAAACATGCTACATTCCGATGAAAATTCAGGGTACAGTCTCGCATCGTTACAAACTCTAGGTTGTTGCCGCAATAGTGCGAGTAAAAAAAAAAAAAACAAAACTGAATATATTGAAAGCACAATATGCACTATCCCTTGTTGCAGCGTACACAATCCTGGAACATATACCACAAAACAAGAAACACTGTAACACAAATACTGGCGAATTTTAAAAGAAAACAGGCATCTGTGACTAATAGGTCTATTCCCTGTTCTCTGGCTAAGTACGGAAACAGACCTTTGTTAATTGTTAAGAATACTCTTTGTTTATAATTGATAATTGAGGGATTGAAGCAAAAATTACTACCGATTAAGTAAACTAGGATTTCAAAAGCACTTTAAATAATACTTAAGTGGTTTACCAACGCGGTTGTGATCTGCCCGATATGTTGATTTACCTTCATAAATTGATTAAGTAACCGTCATGCAATCGTGATTAACAAGTTATGGAATATTTTCGTTTTGATAATTGTTAAAAAATTTTGTTTGTTTTACAGAATTTAGCTTCAATTGTTAATTTTGCACTTTTAACAAACGCCTGTTGTGAGGCGTTGAACTCATTTCGGTTTATGGCATCAATATTTATAGTAGCGTCAATCTCAGCATTGACTTCTCGCTCTACTCGTATAGCACATAATCAGACCGGTTGTTTAACCCCGAGTCAAGAGTGTCCTCACTTGCAAAGGAATGATTTGGACTTGGAAGTACACGCAAATTAAAAATAGAGCCGGCATTCAATGCCGTTGTATCCAAAGACATTGTTTAGATATGATATCTAAGCTCTAGATTTGGGCTATTGTACCAGATTCACATTTTTATTTCTAATTATTGCTTCTGGAGGTTTTTTGTTTGCTGATTCTCCTATTCTTGCTAACGAATTAAATAAATGTTTTAAAACAATGTTGGTATTTTATTTTACTTCTGAAGCTGATGCGAACTATAGGTAGTATATTGCATCACATTTTTAAAAAGATTAATTATTCATTTTTTATACCAGATGTTTTAGATGTACCGCAATATTTGTGCATGCCCTTCCACAAAATACGTCACGCAATTTCAAATGATTTTCTAATTCAGTCGATGGTTCCTGGTAAAAGATAATCACGCAGATTCCCTTACATGATTTCGGTTCAACACGCTCCAACATGATTACAGATCAAGACGCTTACGGAAGGATGTGAACAAAGACATATATAGCGGGCTTAAAACTGGAAAGGGAGGTCATGAAACTGGGAAAGTCGGTTGTGATGCTGGGAAGCGCGGTATATAGTATTATAATTATTTGAATGTATTTTAACTGCAGCAATGTCGAATCGGAAATGTTTCAACTTTGAAAATTTCGAACTATTAAGGGCGGGAAGAAAATAGCTAAAATAGAAAGATTTTATGTGCCATTTTGCATTTAATTTCTTGCTATGAGGAAGTCAGACTATAAAAAATTCCATTTTGTGAATTATGGTGGACATACATATGCTATCAAATGGCTTACCAAGTTTTCGGAAAAAAATACTTATAACGGTACTTTATTACTACGGTACTTTATTTGATATATGCAAAAACATGGCATACATACCAAGTTTTGAAATATTTTTTTAATTTACCATATTTAAAAAAAAAATTCAAATCTGAGTTTTTGTAGATAAACAACATATGTACACTGCCGTCCATAAGTTTCCGGACAATACATTCGGTCAGATAAATTTAAAACTCTGCCCTTTTAATGTTAATAATCAAAATTTATTGTAAATAGATTCATTAATATTATATTTATCTAATCAAATGAACAAATTAATTGAACCTAATAAATAAAAGGAATTGGGTAATAAAATAGAGTTAGACCTCTTCTTTGTCGAAAAATACACCGTGGACTTGTACCACTTTGGCCGTCAATCTAAGCAATCTATCGATCAGCCTCTTAATAGTTTCCAATATTATTGAACTCCAGGCTACTTGAAGGATCTCCAAAAGTTTGTTTTTCGATGTTGGACACTGTCTTTCGAATCGCTCTGTCAAGCTCGTCCCAAAGCAGCTCTATTGGGTTGAGGTCTGGTGATTGGGCAGGCCAAATCATATTTTTCAGTGCTCCTTCTTGTTCTTGGTCCACGTATCCTCGGCGAAGCTTGGAAAAAAGTTTCGAATCGCAAACCCGATGATAAGGAGTGTTCTTCTAATATTTGTTATTACTTATTCATGATTACATCGATACGGATGAGCTCTCCAACGCCGGCGGAAGAGAAACATCGCCAGAACATTATTGAACCACCGCCATGCTTGATTGTTGGGACCACACAGCTAGGGAACATCTTTTCTTCAGCAGGCTGCCGAACGTAAACTCTCCTTTTTTGTCCAAAAACTCAAAATTTGGACGCATCCGTCCATAATTCTTTCGACCAGTCGGTTGATGTCCAATCCTGGTGCTCATTTCCCAAAACTAGCCGCTTGACTTTATTTTGAGGTCGTAGCAAAAGTTTTCGTACTGTTACTCGATCGTGAAGGACTGCGTTCGCGAGTGCGAATGGTTGAACTCTGCACAGATTTCTGGAGCTGTAAGCCGTCGATCCCTTTTGCTTATTAATTTTATAGTCTGGTCTTCCTGTTTTGATGTTAATTTAAGCCTTCCGCTTCTCTTCCGGGTCTTAAAATTGTTACGATTCTTTAAAGCGACGTATGAAAACGTGCACTATCTACTTCGATGTTTTATTCTTATCTGCAATAGCACACACTGTATGCCCTTCTTTATGCAAGGTTATTATGTGAAAACGTTTTGTCTCTTTGTCGGTAAACTTTAAGTTTCAAGACTAGGCTCCGAAAGAATACGCAACCTGCTTTAATAGTTAGAAAGCAAACCTAGTTTTCCCAAAAAAAATACCTGAATTGAATTTTTTTGGGAAAATTTTGTACAAAATCCAAATTATTTCTGTTTTATGATAACTTAATGACGTTTGCAGTTTCGATTTATTACTCCCTACATCGGCTTATGTCTTAATTTCGCTCCTTTTCTCAAAACTCTTTACCTGTTTTAATGTAATAATGTGTAAGAATTTTATTCATTTGAGTCCTGCACAGGCAGATAAACGTATAATTGTGGAATAAAATGGTTTATCGGGAAACTTTTGGACGTTAGTGTATAGGTGCAAGTACGTGCATTTTATTTTGAATGCCTTTGGAGTTCTGCAAATCTGGTTATAACTTCCTATTTATAAAAGCATAAACTTCGCAAATGTAAATATTAGAAAGTAATCATTCTAAAACTTAAGTGATATGAGAAAATATGAGTAAGTGAATAAAGCACTGCATCCCGATCGACTATACTCGTACCTCACATATTTATATAGTATAGGTAAAGAAAAATCGTGGAACGTTTTTCTCACATAACTAGCCACGCAAGAAATTTAATTAGGTAAACCATAATAACCACACCACTTGCACATAATCTCCCCCCATTTGCTTCAATCCAATCTTTATAATAATAAACATCTGTGTATACACCTGGGAAATTCCTTATACCACATCCGATACCCCAAGACACTATTCCCACAATTTGTCTTTCACAAATTAACGGTCCTCCAGAATCCCCATAGCAGGCGTCCTTGCTCCATTCATCCGGATCAGCAGCACATGCCATTCCAGAAGAATACTTCGAAGTGTATACCCATTTACATTTTTCCTGGCTAAAAATGTACACGTCTGCAAAGTTGAGATCATCTGAATTGGGCCCTCTCTGCAAAGAATAATGTGCAATTTAAAGTTCGACAGGTAGTTTCGTTTGACGCACATAGGAGTAGCACCACTGCGTACTTCAGCAAACAGGATATGTGTATGTACTTGAATTATTATTATTGAAAAGGTCTTGTTCAAACAAATTTAAATAACAAGTTGATAAGTGAAAAAACAGGGCCATGAAACACGAAAGCGCCCATTTTTTGTCTCGAGAAACCCTGAGTTAAATATAATTCCAGTGCGTACATCAAACAAACTAAAAAAGAAACTTACGTCAAAGAGTTTTCCCCAGCCGACAACGGTACAAAGTTGGTTTTCTTGAGGTGATCTGTACGGAAGTTCAATAATTCCAACCCCGGGATTATCAAACAGTATCTCTTCTTTTAGAATAACGTAGCCTACATCGGCTCCTAAAGTTTTATCCTTTCCGTAATCTTCGTGTATGCCTATTTTTGCAACTTTTTTAACACGGGTGGTATTGGCGCGAATGAAACGATTTTGTAGACCCACGACTACAACAATTTCTTTGGGCTTAAGCTGTCTACCAGTTGACCTGAATATAATTACCGTAAAAAATACTCGATTTCTTAAAGAATAACTTACTTCAGAAGACAGTGAGCAGCTGTTAAAATTTTAGTTTTACCGATTATTGAACCACCACAGAAATGATACCATCCAAAATAATATTTTTTATTGATTCCAATGTTCAGCTGAATGGAAACCACATATTTTGCGAGATCGTAATCATCCCAATTATTGCCGCCAGATATATATGGAGTTCTATTACTTTGGTTAATGACTACGTTGCTGTTACAATTGCCGTTATGAGAGGTAACCGACAATAAGAAGACCAGCATTTGAAAATTTAAATCTTTCATTTCAAATCATTTTACGGTAATTCAAATATAACTTGACATAAGTGACTGAAATAAAAAAACCTATCAAAAAGTGGCAAACAATTTGAAAAGAATCGTATATATAAAAACACATACACAATTAACGGGCCCCCGATACTAGAATATTTTCCGCTTGCGTAACCACAGCGTCTATACCATGTATATTTCTTCTCTTTCCCTGGGCCAAGCTGTCTGGCATCACGATTGCTTAGTTTTCAAATTTGAGGCTGGGTCTTTCTGGTCGTCTCCAACCTACAGGGTTGGAATTCGAAAATCCTGGATGTGACCTAGTTCATACAGACATCGGTCTCGGATTTAGTACATTTTGGCACATTTAGTACATTTTGATGCCTATTGACTCTGCTCTTTAACGTTTCAAGATTGGAAGCTTCTGGATATGTCTTCTGGAAGTTACTTCCAAAGTGCACTACCTCTGTTGCAAAAATAATTTTTATTAATATTAAAAAAGAAATTATTTTTGGTCCTTAACCTACTTGGTGTGCGAAACTGGAGGCGACTATCTGAAATTAATTTTTTTTGTAATCTATTAACGTATTGGTAATTTAATTGGAGTTTGCTTCTGCATTGGCTAATAAATAAATAATAATTAAAGATCGTTCTTTGCAATTTTGTTAAATACTTTTCTGATATAATACCCTCGTTTTTTCATTGTTCACCTAGAAATATACATATTTTAGCAAATTTAAAATAATTAATTAAAATAATGGAATTCAACTATTACCTATCAATGAGTGCTTTGAATGTGGATAATTACTGAAGAAATTCAAAGCTTATGTTTGTTCAAAATAATTCTAAAAAAGCAATAGACGTAGTTTAATACGGAGGGTGTCTACTCCTATCGAAGTCAAAGTGGTAGCGTTGGTATGAGTGCGTTTTTAGATTCATCCTGTTCAGGTGTGTAAGGGTTAAATTGCTGCGCAGGCTGGACATATGCTGGCAGGTGGCGTACCATTGCTGTTTTTTTTTTTTTTTTTCATACCTATTTTGTCGACTTGTCGAGAAGGAATGTTCCGAAATCGATTTCGTAGATAAAGTCGTACAAAATCAAGACGTAAGGTTTCTTTTTGTAAGAAGTGGGTACGGTACTTTACTTATTCGATGGTTTTTGAAAATTGGCTATATCTCGTCTGACTTAATAGGTTTTCTTTGAAATTATTATCTAGTTAAATAATACACATTAAACCAAATTAATACCAAATTTTAAAAAACTCAAAATATTTTTTTTTTCGGTTTCTAACAGACTTGAAAAAAATCACCGATTTTGCATGAATTTCAAATATGAGTTGATTGCAAATAAATAACATATAGGTGCGTGTACATATGTGCGACTTATTGCCCGAACACAATGGAGAAGCGCTGCAGCAGATGCAGTCGCTGTAGTAGTACAAACTGTCAAACAAGTCGTTCACTGAAGTAGAAATGCACGTACTCAAGCTGTCTAAACGGAAAGATAATCGCACTGTGTTTCGTGAAGAAGTTTTTTTGTGGTGGATTTATTTTATAATGAGTGAAAAAGAATCGCGTGCTATTAATTTCTCTGAAGACGGCTCTGCCATTTATGTTTTTTTGTTTTTGTTTTTAACTGTCAAAAAGTGGTGCAGCTCATTCGGAAGTTGAAGTTGACTCAATTTGCGCTGCAGCTACTTTTCGTACTTTAGCTGCAGCTTCACATTGCGTTCATGCTATAGGGAGTACGTGTATTTCAACTTTAACAGCGCTGTGTACTGCAGCTTCAGCTTCACCATTGTTTTCTGGCAGTTAGTCGCGCACTTTATTCTAGTAAGTTAAAATGTAGTACTGTCCGACCGAAGGTTCAGTCTCGGCCAAACACAAATTTCGGTTACGGCCAAAGTGCTACCGAACCTTCATTTCTCTGCTAATAAAATAAGCTACATTTTATGTATGGGAATACCCCGAATTTGAAGTACATGCATATGCACACAATGTATGTATGTACAGCCACTTTGCAGTTCCTTTGCTTTGCCTGTTAAAAGTAAAATGAACATTACCGAGAATTGCCAACATTTCATCTACATTCTGGAAGATAAATATCCTGGATACGTGCTTTCGCTGGAGAAAGCTTAACCCTAACTAACCATTCGCAAAATTTATTTAGTTGATTGCAGCCAACCGGTTTGCCACAATCTGAACATGTTCCCAAACTATCCTAAATATTTTCCCTGAAGGACAAAGCCGAGGTGAAGAAATCAACCAAAACCTCTACCCAATGGCAGAAGTTGGTTTAGCTTACCTGAGCTGTTCTTCAGAAAAAAAGGCGTCTGGTTCACCGACTCGAAAACCACAAGGAAACAACTACATAATGTACTTTAGAGATTGAATAGTTTATTATAAACAAAATAAATTACAATGAAGACATTTTACCTCACGTTACTTCTCGAGCATCAGCTACTTTGCTGTCGCCCAATTTCATGGACAAATAGGTATTCCATACAACGGCTACCAACTGTGCGAAGACCACTTGGTAGTTTAATGGAATCACGGCGAAATTAATAAGCTGCGCTGCTGGCCATAGTTTGTAGTTCGTCATCAAAATGTTGGCATAGTCTTTTCTCAGGCGCTCTACAATTTCATCCGGCTTAAGTCCTTGAACTACGCTAAGGCTTGCTGTAAACGCTGCGGTGAAGCATGGGGCAAATGCCAATTGATCGAGGGAAACTTTTTTTACAGTTCTCTTCCATCCCTCCTGATTAGGGTTCACTATTCTATCCAGTTTTCCATACCATAACTTCAACGCCGGTCCAACGAAGAAGAGGCCCATGCAACTGAATTGCCCAGTTCGTTGCCAGTTGATTTCACTGAGTGGTGCCTTCTCAACAGCACACTGGGCAATTATATCACTGGATCCCATTATTAAGGACGCTTGTACCGCTTGGGTGGCGGTTGGGTATTTTATTAGAGCCTGGCGGTAAAGATTCCGCAGCCGGGAAGACATCGCTTGGTCCAGTATTTTGCAATGTAAACGTTATTATTTTTGAACAGGTGTTATATGACAGACCAATTCCATGTAGAGTGATGCCAAGAACTCAGGAATGCGGTGTTGCTGCCGGAATACTGCACAAAGTGCTATTATAATTGTAGCTTTGAACTTTTTATTTTCCGAAGTTCAAAACCGGAAAGTAAACTATTGTGGTTTAAACATTTAGCTAAAACAATTGGAAACCAATAATTGAAACGACTACAAAATGTCCTTTAGTAGAAAGTTAATTTATTATTAAAAATAAAATAAATCGTAATTGTTCGTCACATGAAGAAACTTTACCTTATGTTGTTTCTCGAGCATCAGCTTCTTTATTGCTACCCAAAGTCATGGACAAATACGTGTTCCATATCACAGCTACGGATTGTGCGAAAACAACTTGGAAATTTAAAGGAATCACAGCAAAATTAATAAGCTGCGCTGCTGGCCAAAGTTTGTAGTTCATAATCAAAATGTTGCCGTAGTCTCTTTTTAGGCGCTCCACAATTTCTTCAGGATTGAGTCCTTGAATTACGCTAAGGCATGATGTAAATGCTGCAGTGAAAAATGGTGCGAATGCCAACTGATCGATGGAAACTTTCTTAACAGCCCTCTTCCATGCCTTTTGATTGGGACTTACTATAGCTTCTAATTTCCCGAACCAAAATTTCAATGCCGGTCCAACGAAAAAGAGGCCCATACAACTGAATTGTCCAGTTCGTCGCCAGTTAATTTCGGTGAGTGGTGCCTTTTCAACAGCACATTGAGCAATTATGTCACTGGATGCCATTAATAAGGACACTTGTATGGACTGGGTGGCGGTGGGATATTTATTTAAAGCCAAACGGTAGAGATTTTGCAATCGGGAAGACATCGTTGTCTTTGGTAACTATTTTGCAAAGCAAACTTATTTTATTTATATTTTTGAACAGATGCTATATGAGAGAAATTCCGAAGGTGGTGATGCCAAGAATTTGAGGAATGTAGTGATGCAGAGACTGGCAGAAAGTTTTGTATAGTGCTACCACACAACCGTGTTGTGAAGTTCGTTGTTGTTTTTTTCTGGTATTTTAAAGCTCATATAGCTCAGGCTGTAAAAGAAAGCTGAATAGCATTTTACGGCAGAAACATATTGCAGCGTTTATGTGTTTCATTTGACTATTGCTATTTAATTCACATCAGGGATGTATTTGGTATTAGTAAATTTTTTTCCAATCCCTAACGAAATCTAATGAAATGATCAACAGTAGATGAACAGAAGTAACATTATCGTTTAGTCTCATAATGGTTCCACACTTTGATATGTAAATTTGTTTGCTAAGAAACAAGCTGTATCCTCACCGAACAAAATCTAATTTGTCCAATGGGCCCTCGTATTCCAGTAGACTTCTTCTGATCGAGACGGGTAAGGGATTTTGACAGTTTGGGGAACTATAGAGGCGAAAGTGGTTGAAGCGGAACAATCTCAAAGACTGCGCATTTACTATACACATATATAATGCTTTGAGCATCAAATGAAAGTCTGAGTTGAAAATTTTCTAATATACTTCTGGGATGTCGGCTTAAAATGATTTGGTTGCAGTATTTTCATATACGAAGGGTAATTGAATGTTAAACGAAATGAGAAAAACCCCCATACATTTGAGGGATTGAGATTTCGTTTAAAACTTATATCTAATTCTATGTTTAATCCTATTTTCAAAGTTTCGAAGTCTTTTTTGACAGAATGTGAGAAATGAAATCGAGAATGGAAACATATGGCACATTTGCAATCTCGCCGTAATGGATTGTGTAGTAATCTCTTTGTACGGAAGCACTCATTTTTGTATAAATACAATTTTCTTTAAACTGTTTTTAGTACTTTTATTGCGAGTCTTGCGTTCTGAAATATCAATGACAAACGTCAGATGAGGAGGGTGTGCTTCATATTTGTTAAAAATGTTTTTGATATACGTTGTCTTTAGCAATACTATGATATGTATGTTATTATATTATTATGACATAATAATCACAATATTTGAATTCAGTGGAAAAATATGAAAAGATTACTTTGAATTGATAGTGTTATATTTCTTAAATCTTATATGCGATGTGTTTCTGTGAGTGGTTAAAATTTTAATAAAATGTCTAGCAGCTACTGGCAGTCACGGTGATTTTCCATCATTCATTGGACGTCCTTCAGTATACAAATTCTTGAGCCAAGTGCCAATCATCCGCTTCAGAATATTTAGACTTTTGAGTCAGAGTAAGTCCCCTGGATAGGCTATAAAGCGCTAAACAGAGTTCTTAATCTCGACTAATAATGAATAAAGACGTATGTATATGTGTATATTGCTATTTCATTCCATTCCCTTATAAGTTTTGTGTGTTTAAACCTCTCGTATCGTATTGTTTGCAAATGATTCTATTATTACTTTTGTCATATTTTGCAACACAGTTGGCCTGATAGATAAACTCCGAATAAAAATAGAGTTTTGGCATCACAATTTCCGAGCTGAACACCAGCCTCTAAAACAAAAGTCAAAATGTCAATTTAGAGCCGGCTGTCACTTTCGATTAACAAAAATCTTCAAGAAATCCAGCAAATTTTTACATTCCTCAAAAAAACTCACGAATTCTCATAAAATAAAAATGTCTTCCACAAGGGAAGTGCTGACATTTCAATTTGGAAACTATTCCAATTATATCGGTGCACATTGGTGGAATATTCAAGTAAATACGACAAGCCTAGCAAACCAAACAAAAATATTACCCAAATTTTCCCGCAGGAATCTGGATTCAATTATGACTCATCTGTGGAACCTTCTGAAATCGACAACGATGTCCTGTTTCGTGAGGGTCAAAATTATAAGGTAAACTATACAGTCCGCACAAGGTCTTCCTCGATAAAAAAAAAGACGTTCCTCTTAGAGACAAACAACATTCACTCCACGATTACTGCTCGTCGACCTAGATGGTTCATTGAAGCACCTATCTGAGGATGGAGAGCTCTATAAGGATGCAGCCAAGACTCAAAAGTTAAATCCAATTGATCAGCTTAAAGAAGATCTCGAGTGGAAGGAGTCGGACATAGAGGTCATTGAAGCAGAAGAGCTACCAAAGCATGAATTTCAAATGGATTTGGACGATCCAGCGGTGAATATTGAAGAGAAGGAGTACAAGTTGAGTGAAAATGTCGACACATGGACAGATTACTTGTACACACGTTATCACCCGCGGACTATCAATATAATCAAGGCATATAAGCATTCTCCGACAAATGAATCCTTCGATACCTACTCGAATGGAGTGCAAATGTGGAAGTCGGATCAGTTTATGGATGAATTCTCGGATACTATTCGCCAGTACGTTGAGGAGTGTGATAATTGTCAGGTAAAGTTAGGATTTTGTTTTATTATTTTCGCATGAAGTAAGTATTTTTTCATACTGAAGGGTTTTCAAACGCTGTTTGATTGTCACAATGGTTACTCCGGCCTGGCGACACAGTGTCTGGAGTATCTAAATGATGAATACTCCAAGGCAAATCTGGCAATCCCGGTGTTCAATCCCAAAAGTGTTCTTTACCAAAGTGCAGGTACGATTTTCTTCTCACAAAGTGGCGATTCTGCAATGACTCCTCTTTTTCAGATGACGCCATGACGGATTCTATACGCCTGGTCAACATTGCTCTCACATACAGCCAATTAATTGAACAGAGTTCTATGTTTCTGCCCCTCTCTACACAAGATCGTGTGTGGAGGCAACTCGGTGGGCCTCGAAGTCTCCCCTTACTTAACTATCAAGCCGACAACATGTATCAGACATCATCCATTTTAGCTTCTTACCTGGACACCATTAGTCTAAGGTACCGTCTAAAGGATGCGCCTCTCTCTAGCAGTTTAGGAGCCTTCTGTAGTGATCTCACCAACTACGGACGCAAATTAACCGCAGGCGCCATTGCCTTGCCCTTCCAAATGCGTAACGATGCAGACCTTATAGACTGTCTGGACAAATTCGAGGGAGATCTCTTTACACAACTCTCTCCGAATTGTAAAATTGGGACCAACTATATCGTCCAATCTCTGTGTGTGCGGGGAATTCCAAAAAATCGCTTAAAACGTCCAAGGGAGCAAGCCCAACAGCAGATGAAGATGGCAGCGTATCGCTGTGATTCAGTGTCGGAAATGTTCCAATTGTATCTGCAGTGTCAGAATCATTCGAGTATGGCACATGTCTCTTCTTTAGACGAACCAATGATAACAAAAACCCCATTTCCACGTGAAATGTTTGATGTGAGGTTGGATAGTAAGGGTTTCGAGGGGTCCTCTGAACGTCTGCCGGGAGAGAAAGTGCGATCAGTTCCAACAATTGCCTCGGTTCAAAGCTCAGGTGATATAGCTGAAACATTGGAGAGTCTGCATCGGGAGGCGAAACGGGTAAAAATCACAAAGTTGCATAGATTTAGATCAGCAGGACTGGAGCAGGACGATTATGTGGAAGCACTGGAGAGCTTACTCTTATTTAAAGACAATTATGAGGATAATTATGAGTTGTAGAAGAGAATGGGGATAAAGTGGATAAGAATAAGCAATGAGTTGGTTTTATTATGGTAAAGACCACCTTTGGGACGTAGTTCAAAGAGTCAAAGTTGTGTTCTCCCTCTCCCTCGAAGCATTCCTTGACCTATGCAAATTTGGCACGAGATGTGCACTGATTAAGTGGAAATATTCACTACGTCATTCGCCCTTTTCCGTTCTCGTTTGTCACATACGAAGATTGACGCTTGTCTTTTCATGAATCTTCGGTTTCTGAATCGGTATTTCGTAGTTTCTTCGACACAATAAAAAAGGACCATAAACGCAGCTGTAAGTTGGCAAAAAAAAAACAACAATTAAAATGACAATCGTCGTTATACAAAAAACCACAACGTGAATTCGAGTGACTAGTCCTGCCCTGAAGTGCTGTTAAATAACATCACCCATGTGGCCACATTTCTTAATTATTAGAGCTCTTCTTACCTTAAAGTTCTCCAAATTCAGTGGTCACTTTTTCCGGGAGGACTGGGTCTCCTATTCGCTAAGACAGAATGTTGGCACAGAAAGTAACCAACAGGATATCGTTGTGGTTCCTATTGTCGTTGCAGAGTATATCAATCCTAAGCAAGATTACCAATATCATAGATTGGAATCATAATACTGTAACATGCGAGCTACGGCTCGAGTAGATAAAACAATTATTCTGTGAAATTTATTTCTTTATTTTCTAGTCTATAGAACAATTCAAGTTCACACTATACTATTCTTCGCAAATTCTTTTCTTACAAGGTCTCTTTCCTCTCAAATCACTTTATCTCCTTTCAATTGCTTAATTCACAAATCCAAACTAATTACTTTTTCTTGTTCACTCTCAACTTTCAATTTATCACCAAATTACAACTTCGCCCATTATCACTTTTCCAATCTCTTCGCCACGGTTCTAAACCAACTGTGTCTTTTTTTGACCGCCATCTGTCCTTATATAGCAGAAGTTTCTGATAGCCAGAAACTTCTAGCAAATTCTTCGACCACTGGAATAAGAGAAATAATTCTTGCAGTTATAATTCCCTTTTATCCCTGATATTATTCGTCTCTTTCGTTGACATGAGCTGTGGAGACTTCGTCCCAGACACGAACCTCGAATGAAAGGACAGTACGAACCAAAATTCTGCCAGAATGAAGTCACTTCGGAATTTGTTGCGTCATATTTTTAGGGGGCGTAGTTATTATTATGCTACACTGCCCCCCTCTTAGACATGTTCGTCCCGAACAAGTGCATCCTCATTTCGGCCATTGTATCGACTCAGTCGGTCCACATGAACCACTTTCATTTTGGCCCTCGGTCCTCGCTGGATGCGGTAGACAACATCGTTGATGCGGGTTATTATTCTGTAGGGACCTTCCCAGTTCCGCTGTAATTTAGGTGATTTCCCCTTTTGGCGATGGGGATTATACAGCCACACCAGATCTCCTTCCTGGAATCCTGACGTTGTTGCCTTGGCATCATACCTGGTCTTCATGCGGTCGCTCGTCATCTTAATCTGGCTTCTGGTCCTTTGGTGTATGTCCCTAAGCCTTTCCCTAAGGTCCGCCACGTACTCTTCTTCATTTCTGGGCTCATTGGTAGGAGATCCAAATTTCACCTCACTGGGTAAACGAGCTATTCCACCAAATAAGATTTCGAACGGCGTATGTCGAGTAGTGCTATGCACGGCACTTCTATAGGCCATCAAAAACAAGGGAATCTGCCGGTCCCAATCCCGTTGGTAGTCACCTACGACCTTCGAGAGATGTTCGTCCAAAGTCCTATTGAAACGCTCCACCATACCGTCCGACTGTGGATGAAGCGGGGTTGTCCTTGTCTTTTTGATTCCGAGTAGTTGACACATCTCTTGGAAGATTCTTGACTCGAAGTTCCGCCCTTGGTCAGAATGCAATTCCAAGGGCACACCGAATCTGCTAACCCAATTGTAGACGATCTGCTCCGCCACGGTTCTGGCTTCCTGGTTAGGGATCGGAAACGCTTCCGGCCACTTACTGAAGTAGTCCATCACTACGAGTATATACCGATTACCATTGTCGGTTTCCGGAAAGGGCCCTGCGATGTCAATGGCGATTCGTTCGAAAGGTGCTCCCACGTTGTATTGGTGCATCTTACCTCGAGTTTTGATTCTCGGACCCTTGCTAGCTGCACACACGTCGCATTTTCTGCACCAGTCTTCGATATCTTCCTTCGCTTTTAACCAATAAAAACGTTCTCGTACCTTTTCTAACGTCTTATTCACTCCCAAGTGGCCTCCGGTCGCCCCGCCATGCATTTCCTGTAACACCTCCTTGACCCTCGTCCGTGGTACGACAAGCTGCATTACAAACGACTTTCCGTCGGAGGATTCCCATTTTCTTCTCAGAACACCTTCTTGGACATGGAGGGAGTCCCACTGCGCAAAATATGCCTTTAAGGTCGGGCTTCTGTGAGAGATGTCCTGATGATCCGGTTTCTCCATGTTCTCCTTCCAGGCCAGAATCGGCTCGATATCCGGGTCTTCCTTCTGAGCGTTCCGGATCTCATCTACGCTCCAGCCGGCGATAGGTTCGGCTCTCATTCTTTGGATGGAAACCAGCTCCCGTTCTTCCTGACGCGCACAATGTTTGCAATCCGTTCTGCATGGTCTCCGGGACAGTGCATCCGCATTAGAGTGGAGTTTTCCTTTACGATGCTGTATTTCGTAGTCGTAGATTTGCAGCCTTCATTGACAAAGCGAATGCCAATGCCTCGGGGAGTGTTCGCTTTTCAGCCATCCTTACAGCCATTTGCAGTTGTCTGTCCTCTATGGCCTGAATAAAAGCTTCCACCGCCATTTCGTTGATAAGCTCCTCACCGGCTTTAGGGTATGAAAGATGGGCTAGTCGCTCTATATCCGCTTGCAACTGTTGGAGCGTTTCCCCCCTTTTCTGGACTCGACTACGCAGCTGAACCCTGTACACCTGCTGCATGTGTTCATCCCCAAACCGCATCTCGATAGCCTGAACCAGAGAGTCGTAGTTCTGCTGTTTATCTTCCGGGATGGTCTGCAAGAGCTCCGCAGCTGGACCCCTCAGTGCAAGTGTGAGTGCAATGGACTTCTCTTCATCGTCCCAGCTATTGGTCATTGCGGCCGCTTCGAATTGCCTTTTATAAATTGGCCATGATGTTTGACCATCGAAGATAGGAGGCTGCATCTCCTTTCTTCTCAGACCGTCAGTGGAATATTCCCGTGCTTTCTGTCTCTTCACGTTGCTGAGCTCCTTAGCAAGATTTTCGACTTGCTTTCCTACTATCTCGAATTTCGTATCCACTTTTTCAAATTGAGTCTCTATCTTCCCGAACTGAGTTTCATGTTTCTCAAAATTTTCATCGAATCTAATTTCGACTTTTTCGAGTTGCGTCTCGACCTTCTCGATTTTCTCTTCGATCACTTCGAATTTGGATTCCAAGTTCTTGTTTTGCTCATCAAGTTTACTTTCCAGAGCATCTAGAGAATTCTTTTGTTCGTCCATTGCTTTCTTTTGTTCGTCCATTGCTTTCTTTTGTTCGTCCAGCTTAAGTTCTAGAGAATTCCTTTGGTCGCCCATTGCTTTCTTTTGTTCGTCCATCGCTTTCTTTTGTTCATCCAGCTTAAGTTCTAGAGAATTCTTTTGTTCGTCCATTGCTTTCTTTTGTTCGTCCAGCTTAAGTTCTATAGAATTCCTTTGGTCTTCTATTGCTTTCTTTTGTTCGTCCATGACTAACTTAAGTTGCAGGAGCAGACTTGTTATACCCGGGTCGGCTGCTGTACTTGCTGGTTCCTCTTCCACGTCAAACTCTACGTCGTGCGGATTTTCACCTTCCTGCGTTACTGCTTCTTCCAGACGAATCAGCAGGGCATCTTTTCCCCCAGTTGTGTCGAGGTTCCGCTTACTGAGTTCTGCCTTTAGTTGAGTTATAGTTAGTTTTCCCAATTTGCGACCCATTTTGCGCAACTAATTAACTCAACACAGAAATCGTTTTTTTTTTTTTTTTTTTTTTTGTTTGTGCAATTTCACACCACGGAAATAGTTATTCACAGAATAAGTTTTATCCCAGCTTCTGACACCAATGTAACATGCGAGCTACGGCTCGAGTAGATAAAACAATTATTCTGTGAAATTTATTTCTTTATTTTCTAGTCTATAGAACAATTCAAGTTCACACTATACTATTCTTCGCAAATTCTTTTCTTACAAGGTCTCTTTCCTCTCAAATCACTTTATCTCCTTTCAATTGCTTAATTCACAAATCCAAACTAATTACTTTTTCTTGTTCACTCTCAACTTTCAATTTATCACCAAATTACAACTTCGCCCATTATCACTTTTCCAATCTCTTCGCCACGGTTCTAAACCAACTGTGTCTTTTTTTGACCGCCATCTGTCCTTATATAGCAGAAGTTTCTGATAGCCAGAAACTTCTAGCAAATTCTTCGACCACTGGAATAAGAGAAATAATTCTTGCAGTTATAATTCCCTTTTATCCCTGATATTATTCGTCTCTTTCGTTGACATGAGCTGTGGAGACTTCGTCCCAGACACGAACCTCGAATGAAAGGACAGTACGAACCAAAATTCTGCCAGAATGAAGTCACTTCGGAATTTGTTGCGTCATATTTTTAGGGGGCGTAGTTATTATTATGCTACAATACTGTAGCATAATAATAACTACGCGCCTATGTCTATGCAGCAAATTCCGAAGTGACTTTCCATTCTGGCAGAATTTTGGTTCAAACTGTCCTTCATTCGAGGTTCGTGTCTGGGACGAAGTCTCCACAGCTCATGTCAACGAAAGAGACAAATAATATTAGGGATAATATTAGGGATAATATTAGGGAATTATAACTGCAAGAATTATTTCTCTTGTTCCAGTGGTCGAAGAATTTGCTAGAAGTTTCTGGCTATCAGAAACTTCTGCTATATAAGGACAGATGGCGATCAAAAAAAAAGGACACAGTTGGTTTAGAACCGTGGCGAAGAGATTGGAAAAGTGATAATGGGCGAAGTTGTAATTTGGTGATAAATTGAAAGTTGAGAGTAAACAAGAAAAAGTAATTAGTTTGGATTTGTGAATTAAGTAATTGAAAGGAGATAAAGTGATTTGAGAGGAAAGAGACCTTGTAAGAAAAGAATTTGCGAAGAATAGTATAGTGTGAACTTGAATTGTTCTATAGACTAGAAAATAAAGAAATAAATTTCACAGAATATTGTTTTATCTACTCGAGCCGTAGCTCGCATATTACATTGGTGTCAGAAGCGGGATAAAACTTATTCTGTGAATAACTATTTCCGTGGTGTGAAATTGCACAAAAAAAAAAAAAAAAAACGATTTCTGTGTTGAGTTAATTAGTTGCGCAAAATGGGTCGCAAATTGGGAAAACTAACTATAACTCAACTAAAGGCAGAACTCAGTAAGCGGAACCTCGACACAACTGGGGGAAAAGATGCCCTACTGATTCGTCTGGAAGAAGCAGTAACGCAGGAAGGTGAAAATCCGCATGACATAGAGTTTGACGTGGAAGAGGAACCAGCAAGTACAGTAGCCGACCCGGGTATAACAAGTCTGCTCCTGCAACTTAAGTTAGTCATGGACGAACAAAAGAAAGCAATAGAAGATCAAAGTCATAAGCTCGATGACCAAAAGAATTCTCTAGAACTTAAGCTGGATGAACAAAAGAAAGCGATGGACGAACAAAAGAAAGCAATGGGCGACCAAAGGAATTCTCTAGAACTTAAGCTGGATGAACAAAAGAAAGCAATGGACGAACAAAAGAAAGCAATGGACGAACAAAAGAATTCTCTAGATACTCTGGAAAGTAAACTTGATGAGCAAAACAAGAACTTGGAATCCAAATTCGAAGTGATCGAAGAGAAAATCGAGAAGGTCGAGACGCAACTCGAAAAAGTCGAAATTAGATTCGATGAAAATTTTGAGAAACATGAAACTCAGTTCGGGAAGATAGAGACTCAGTTTGAAAAAGTGGATACGCAATTCGAGATAGTAGGAAAGCAAGTCGAAAATCTTGCTAAGGAGCTCAGCAACGTGAAGAGACAGAAAGCACGGGAATATTCCACCGACGGTCTGAGAAGAAAGGAGATGCAGCCTCCTATCTTCGATGGTCAAACATCATGGCCAATTTATAAAAGGCAATTCGAAGCGGCCGCAATGACCAATAGCTGGGACGATGAAGAGAAGTCCATTGCACTCACACTTGCACTGAGGGGTCTAGCTGCGGAGCTCTTGCAGACCATCCCGGAAGATAAACAGCAGAACTACGATTCTCTGGTTCAGGCTATCGAGATGCGGTTTGGGGATGAACACATGCAGCAGGTGTACAGGGTTCAGCTGCGTAGTCGAGTCCAGAAAAGGGGGGAAACGCTCCAACAGTTGCAAGCGGATATAGAGCGACTAGCCCATCTTTCATACCCTAAAGCCGGTGAGGAGCTTATCAACGAAATGGCGGTGGAAGCTTTTATTCAGGCCATAGAGGACAGACAACTGCAAATGGCTGTAAGGATGGCTGAAAAGCGAACACTCCCCGAGGCATTGGCATTCGCTTTGTCAATGAAGGCTGCGGACCAAGCATACCAGGGAATACACCGTGTCAGGGAAATGTCCGTCGTGGAATGCTCATGCCAGAGAACAGCCGTCATGGATGAAGACAGAGCTCGCGGAAGTCAAATCCGTTGCTGGAATTGCAACCAAACCGGACACCTACAACGGCAGTGCAGAAGTGCACCTAGACGAGGAAATTGTCCACATTGCGGAAGTAGGAGAAGCAGAGAGGAAGCATCCTGTCGGTCAGACTTCCCAAAACCAGCAGTCGGGAGATGCGTAAGGACCAACTTCGCGGGGCAGAAGTTGGTTACTGGAAGCGAGGCCCCCAGGAACACCATTCAAGTTTCGCAAACCAAACGGGGTAACAAGAGCCTGACAGTGGAGGCACTAATCAACGAGAAGAAGTGCGTAGCCACCATCGACACAGGTGCCACTGCCTCCATTGTAAGAAGAGATATCGTCAAAAGCTCCTGGCTGCACAACACCAACAGCTACTGCCTGAAGACTGCAACAGGGGAAATGGCGAAGGTATTTGGAGAAGTTCGTCTTACGATTACTCTGGCAGGACTGACGTTCTCCCATGCGTTTCTGGTGGCAGATATATGCGACGAGTGCATCATCGGAGTAGACTTCATGAAAGCAAATGAAGTAATCTTGGACATCGGGATGCAAGTACTGAGGTATCGAAATGTGGAGATTCCGATGGTGTACGGAAATGAGAATGCCGTAACTCTCAGGACAGTCACCAGCAAAGACGAAGTTTTGCCGCCGTCTTCAGAGACAATCATTTGGACGAAGCTGGAAGGTGATCTTGGGAGCCACCGATTCTACATAGTAGAACCAGACCCAGAGAAGAATTCTCAAGACTACATCGTGGGAAAGACGTTAGTCGAACCAAAGAACACCATGGTTCCAGTGAGGGTTTTGAACGCAAGACCACACACTGTCAAACTAAGGCGAGGGGAGGTGACTGGAAAATGCACGCCGATTACCGCCGTCGCAACAATATCTGAACGTGATGCTCCAAAACTTCTCCCATCACCTTGGACAGCGGAAGCGAGAGAGACGATTCTCCAGTCCAGTGAGCTGAATCAGGAGCAGCGAACTATGGCAGAGAATCTTATCAATGAGTACGCTGATGTATTTGCCTCACAGGACGGAGAATACGGCCGAACACACCTGGTACAACATCGAATAGACACTGGTGATACTAGACCAATTCGTCAGCCTGCTAGGCGCCTTCCATTGGCAAAGCAGACAGAAGTTGCAGAGATGGTGTCGGCAATGGAGAAAGAAGGTCTGATTGAAAGTTCCAAAAGTCCGTGGGCATCACCGGTTGTACTGGTTAAGAAGAAAGATGGCAGCACGCGGTTCTGCGTGGACTATCGGCAGCTCAATTACGTCACCAAGAAAGACAGCTACCCTCTGCCACGGATTGACGACACGCTAGACACACTATCAGGAGCCCGATGGTTTTCCACTCTCGACTTGAAGAGTGGCTACTGGCAGGTACAGATCCATCCAGAAGACCGGGAGAAAACCGCCTTCACCGCAGGAAATGGGCTATGGCAATTCACGGTAATGCCATTCGGGCTGTGCAATGCTCCGGCGACTTTCGAGCGATTGATGGAATGTGTCCTGCAAGGGTTAACATGGAAAACCTGTTTGGTATACTTGGATGATGTCATCGTCGTAGGAAAAACGTTTGCGCAACACCGAGACAATCTAAGGGATGTGTTTCAAAGGCTTCGAAGTGCCCACCTGAAGCTCAACCCCAAGAAGTGCGCCCTGTTTAGAGCGGAAGTCAAGTACCTGGGACACATAATTTCAGCGAAAGGAGTGAGAACCGATCCAGAGAAGGTCGAAGCGGTGAAAAACTGGCCAGTCCCCAAGGATAAACACCAACTAAGGAGCTTCCTGGGCCTAGCCACCTACTACAGACGGTTCGTGAAGGATTTTGCCGGGATCGCAAAGAACCTGCACCAGTTGACGGAAAAGGGAAAACAATTCAAATGGACAATTGAGTGCGAGAAGAGCTTCAAGGCACTTAAACAACGGCTATGCGATGCCCCGATACTGGCTTACCCCACTCCCGGGGAAACGTTCATTGTGGATGCAGATGCTAGTAATGTTGGGGTAGGAGCCGTACTCTCCCAGGTGCATGACGGCCAAGAGAAGGTGGTTGCGTACTTCAGCAAGGTGCTCTCTAAGCCAGAAAGGAACTACTGCGTGACAAGGAGAGAACTTCTAGCTTTGATCTTGGCTACGAAGCATTTTCACAAATACCTCTACGGGAGGAAGTTCGTTCTTCGCACAGACCATGCAGTCTTAAAATGGCTATTACAGTTCAAGAGTCCTGAGGGTCAGGTCGCAAGATGGATCGAAAGGCTGCAAATCTACGACTACGAAATACAGCATCGTAAAGGAAAACTCCACTCTAATGCGGATGCACTGTCCCGGAGACCATGCAGAACGGATTGTAAACATTGTGCGCGTCAGGAAGAACGGGAGCTGGTTTCCATCCAAAGAATGAGAGCCGAACCTATCGCCGGCTGGAGCGTAGATGAGATCCGGAACGCTCAGAAGGAAGACCCGGATATCGAGCCGATTCTGGCCTGGAAGGAGAACATGGAGAAACCGGATCATCAGGACATCTCTCACAGAAGCCCGACCTTAAAGGCATATTTTGCGCAGTGGGACTCCCTCCATGTCCAAGAAGGTGTTCTGAGAAGAAAATGGGAATCCTCCGACGGAAAGTCGTTTGTAATGCAGCTTGTCGTACCGCGGACGAGGGTCAAGGAGGTGTTACAGGAAATGCATGGCGGGGCGACCGGAGGCCACTTGGGAGTGAATAAGACGCTAGAAAAGGTACGGGAACGTTTTTATTGGTTAAAAGCGAAGGAAGATATCGAAGACTGGTGCAGAAAATGCGACGTGTGTGCAGCTAGCAAGGGTCCGAGAATCAAAACTCGAGGTAAGATGCACCAATACAACGTGGGAGCACCTTTCGAACGAATCGCCATTGACATCGCAGGGCCCTTTCCGGAAACCGACAATGGTAATCGGTATATACTCGTAGTGATGGACTACTTCAGTAAGTGGCCGGAAGCGTTTCCGATCCCTAACCAGGAAGCCAGAACCGTGGCGGAGCAGATCGTCTACAATTGGGTTAGCAGATTCGGTGTGCCCTTGGAATTGCATTCTGACCAAGGGCGGAACTTCGAGTCAAGAATCTTCCAAGAGATGTGTCAACTACTCGGAATCAAAAAGACAAGGACAACCCCGCTTCATCCACAGTCGGACGGTATGGTGGAGCGTTTCAATAGGACTTTGGACGAACATCTCTCGAAGGTCGTAGGTGACTACCAACGGGATTGGGACCGGCAGATTCCCTTGTTTTTGATGGCCTATAGAAGTGCCGTGCATAGCACTACTCGACATACGCCGTTCGAAATCTTATTTGGTGGAATAGCTCGTTTACCCAGTGAGGTGAAATTTGGATCTCCTACCAATGAGCCCAGAAATGAAGAAGAGTACGTGGCGGACCTTAGGGAAAGGCTTAGGGACATACACCAAAGGACCAGAAGCCAGATTAAGATGACGAGCGACCGCATGAAGACCAGGTATGATGCCAAGGCAACAACGTCAGGATTCCAGGAAGGAGATCTGGTGTGGCTGTATAATCCCCATCGCCAAAAGGGGAAATCACCTAAGTTACAGCGGAACTGGGAAGGTCCCTACAGAATAGTAGCCCGCATCAACGATGTTGTCTACCGCATCCAGCGAGGACCAAGGGCCAAAATGAAAGTGGTTCATGTGGACCGACTGAGTCGATACAATGGCCGAAATGAGGATGCACTTGTTCGGGACGAACACGTCTAAGAGGGGGGCAGTGTAGCATAATAATAACTACGCGCCTATGTCTATGCAGCAAATTCCGAAGTGACTTTCCATTCTGGCAGAATTTTGGTTCAAACTGTCCTTCATTCGAGGTTCGTGTCTGGGACGAAGTCTCCACAGCTCATGTCAACGAAAGAGACAAATAATATTAGGGATAATATTAGGGAATTATAACTGCAAGAATTATTTCTCTTGTTCCAGTGGTCGAAGAATTTGCTAGAAGTTTCTGGCTATCAGAAACTTCTGCTATATAAGGACAGATGGCGATCAAAAAAAAAGGACACAGTTGGTTTAGAACCGTGGCGAAGAGATTGGAAAAGTGATAATGGGCGAAGTTGTAATTTGGTGATAAATTGAAAGTTGAGAGTAAACAAGAAAAAGTAATTAGTTTGGATTTGTGAATTAAGTAATTGAAAGGAGATAAAGTGATTTGAGAGGAAAGAGACCTTGTAAGAAAAGAATTTGCGAAGAATAGTATAGTGTGAACTTGAATTGTTCTATAGACTAGAAAATAAAGAAATAAATTTCACAGAATATTGTTTTATCTACTCGAGCCGTAGCTCGCATATTACAATACCATAGACGGTTAGTCCCTATCCAAATCCAGGACTATGCATATATTTCCATCTCAAGTTTCCGTTTTCTTAGCTAAGTCTTCTTTTATTTTGGGTACTGATTGGAATCTTTTAAAATTGAATATTGTATCCTATTCTGGGAAGTATATGTACTCTGCCGTTGTGTGGAAAATCTCTATAATCTAGGAGCTACTACTTGAACTAACCGTCGTGTTAGAAACAAATGATGTTCTGTACTTAGCCCATCTTAGTTGTTCCCGAGATACCAAACCTATTATTTATTAGTCGGAGTGTATTATTGTGTTTTTCTTTCACTCATGGGCATACAACCTTGGATGAAGACGTCGTCTTTAAGATATCATTATCTTTAAGCAGGCGTGGTGCATTAGTACGGATGTACGCTTTGCGACCTCAACTTATACCTAATCTTACATCACTATTAGATACTTGAACGCAGATAATGGGTAACCATCAGAACGTCAAGCATCGTCTTCTTTCTTTCTTCAGAGAAGACCATTTCCTGTTAGATTCGATAGAAAAACAATAGTTGCTAAATATTATGTACATATCACTAATCCGAATACAGTAGATATAATATTTCAATATTCTCAGTGGGTAGTTTCGACTACACCGCAACATTTGTCAGTTGAACATCTGGTATATGGTAGACGGAAACAATTTGAATTTGGACGTTTGGACGTTTTCGCAACACAAAAAGTATGCAAATTTGAAATACATAAAAATTCTGCAGAAGTGTCACAGTTTTATAGACTAATAATCCGAACATCCATCTAGTGGACAATGTCAGTAGTTTAAAAAAAGATCAAAATGCTACTCCATTGAAAACTTTTTTGTTTCACACGTACATATGTATGTATCTTTTTCACACCTTATCACAGATTAGTAAACTTGATTGGATACTATTTTCTAACGCTTATTTGTAAAGTACAGAAGTAACAATATCTGCCGAGACCTGTATAAAATAAAAACTTGATATGAAATAAAATTATTACTGATATTATCGTATTGGCCTAGATATTATAATATTTAACAACGAATATATTCATATTAGGTGATATCTCTAAATATTAGTACTAGCCCATGCCTACGAGTATTATAGAAAAAAATAATTGATCACTGATGGGGGAATTGCTAATTATGATGCTTGAAGCTCGATCGGCAAATTTCAAATAAAAATTTATTAGTTACTATTGCTTGGACAACTGATGTGATAATTCGGCCCTGCTTTCCAGGTATCCGGATTTTTTGCTCCGTAAGTTTTTTGCCAGTAGACACCCCGCTTAGGAAATAGGTATTGCCTGTTGGCGAGCTAACGTTAGCTGACTGTATTTCAAACTTATCTCTGAGGTGCTGTTTTGAAACCAGATCGCACTACTTACCACAATTTATTAATGAGTGAAAACAGTCGTACATCTAATGAAATTTTACACACCTGTACTATTCATAACATTTTAAATCGAATAACCCTTCGGCACTGTCTTTTTGAACACACCCATTTCTTGGCAGTAAAACTGCCGTCAAATGTCAGCTGATTACTTCAAAGCACATTGCAGGCGGCTCCGTGTTTTCTTTGCGAAAAGTGTTGAATAAAAAATGTTTTTACGTTCAAAATTTCTGAATAAAAACACCTCATGCATATGCAAAAATGTGAGGACATTTCTCTCCGAAGAGTTTAAATGTCAATCGGAGTGGAACAGTCGCCTGCAGCCCGCATTTATGAAGAACACAAATCTGGAAAATTTGTATTATGACATCAAGCAAGGCTCGTCGCAGCAGGGTGGTAAGATAAACGCCATCGACATCGATATTTTTGTAAATAAGGCCTCCGTCGAAGATGAAAGTCGTGTCGATGAAATCAATGACTTGGTTCATAACTTGCGAATGACCGAGGAGACGACGAACACATTAGATTCAACGCATCATGCCGTTGTGAGGAACTTCGTTGACATGGGTCACATCACGGATCTCTTAAATCTGCTCGATAACCGACTGGCATATGGGATTTTCTTAGATAACTACTCGGCCAGTTACGTTCTCGATCATTTGATAAAGAAACAGGACTTCCACTCTGCCGCACGTACAGCAACTTTGTTAATGTTGCAAGAGGATTTCGACAACGAATTGTCGCGCTCGCTGGCGCTTTTCGCTTGCTATAAGTACCTAAACCGAAGGGAACCATTCTATACAGTTGAACAAAAGGAAGAAACTGGCGAGAAACCACAAGAGGTATAGTAGTGGAATATCGTAGTGAAACACATTTTATTATTCGTTGAATTTAGGTGAAAGTTCGTGTAAAGTTTTTGAGAAATGAGTTCTTTGACGACCACTTCGACATAAGGAATCATGACCATCTCATTGGAAAGACTTTCATTGCCATCGGTAAGCGGTTGGATAATCCATTCTCCTCTAATGTAAAGCTAATTGGCTATACTCTCTATGAGAAGTACGATCAGGCGCTGGAAGAACTCAAATCAACTGATAAAGTCTTCTATAAGGAAGTACTTGAGCACTGCTTAAAAGCTTTAGAAGGCATTGGAAGTGAGAATACATCAGCAGACTCTTTGAGGGCTGTCCTGCAAGAACGCTTATCGAATACAAACCAACTGCAAGCAGAAAGCTTTGATAGTTCTCTGGACGAATATTGCAAATCAGTTGTAATCAAACAGGAACCAGTAGAAATTGCAAACCAGAAGGAAATCTACAAGAAATGGAATGTTGTACGCGAGGAAAGGCTAAATGCTGAGCTGCATCGATTACAGCGTGCTAAACGTCTGAAGTCTGTCGAAGATATTGCAGAAAAAATTAAGATAAAAGAACAGCACTTGTGGTTCTTTGAGAACGAAGACAAAATTGACTTACAAATTGATGGCAAGAAGGTAACCTACCCGAAGCGATGGTTCGGCAAGAAGAAGGTACCAAGGGTCGTTGATGCGGGCTATGTTCCACCCGAAATAGTGAAAGGAAGGAAGTCTTAAGAAATCCGTTATTAAAACCTATAAATTAATGATAAGCAGGATTGTAACGGAAATAAAAGATAAAACAACCAAAATAATCCTTGAATTTTGAGTTTCATTTTACCTTCTAGAGGACTTACGGACGGGTATGGTATAACTCTACTTTTTTCACGCTTTCTGTTATTTCGCTGCGGTTATTTCGCAATTTATTATTTCACATTTCGACAACTCGCATTTTCTTTTTTCGCAGTTTTTATTTGGCGAATTCTTATTTAGGCTTGTAATTATTTGACCTTAAGATATTCTGCATTTATTATTTTGCAATTATAATTTCGCTTTTTTGATAAGTTGACGTTTTCTTGATAAGCTTTAACTTGCTTAGCTCTACTCGTTCCCTTATTTCGAAATCTGGAAAAATTTAGTTGGGTACAATTGTAAATGCTTGGTGTCTGGCAGGCGCATGTGTCTTAACAGAACTTGGGTGGGCCGCTTCGCGGGATATAAAGATTTCACACCATGCGACATCTCTTCGACTCATACACCGGACGGCCTTTGGCCTCACATGCATGTGCTCAGGGCGCCGCTATGCGGCGTGTAACCAAGCACCAATTTTTTAAGCTTTTCCTACAATAAAATTTAGTACGACCAATTGCGAAACAGTACGAATACAGAGGATTTGTATTGTGTGGCCATAGTAGCTTTTTGCTTCGATTAGTTAAGTTTTCGTTCACTTCACTTTCGTACGTAAGTGTACGTATGAAAATTTGACAAGCAGTCCCCATCTAACTACTAACAGCGCCCGACGATGCTTGATTTCGGTGATCGGACGAGAATCTTTGTTTCCGAACAAATACGCCTATTATGGGCTACTTGAGCAATTGTCAGTACTGAAGGAAACTTAAAGTAGAAAAATAAATTAATTATTTGCTTCCGATTGCTTCCGACTATTATAGTTCAGGCTTAAGTAACAAAGTGCGAATTAACGGTTTGCCAGATAAGCCGCGGGAAACAAAACGAAAGCCGCTTGATAGAAGCGCTAAATGACAAGTTGCCACATCACTTATGAGAAATAGAGGAAATATATTTCGATAGTGGCGAGATAATAGTTTGCAAAATGAAAACAGCGAATAGACGGTCAACCCTTACGGACGGTCCCACAAATCCACGAACGAACTTTCTTTATCGTAAAATTTCAAATTTGTTTCATTGCATAGGTACCTTTACATAGAATTGGAGTCGACTGGAGTGACTATGTTGTATCGCAGAGAATTTGAAAACCTATATTTTCGATTTTTACTCGCACTCAAACATTTTCATTATTTTCGGAGTAAGGAGAATTTCAAAATTAAAATGTTTTACTGTAATTATATTTTTTTAGTATGAACTGCTTTCAGAATATTCCCACTTGAAAACAATTTTTATTAGATGCTATCCCAAAGGTACATATTGTAAATGTCAACTCACGATTTCTGTCATCGCCATACTTAATATTCGGGAATCTCGCTAGTATAAGAATTGTATTTTAGGCACATGTTTGTTGTGCACAATTCGTTTCCATATAAATGCATCGTAGCTATCCGTTGGCAGACACACACTCACTCCATGTTAACCTTGGATGATCACATGCTATTCTAGTTATTCCAGTCAATAAGTGTTAGAATGTTTCACAATTTTTATTTATTCCCTTGCAATATTTGTTCTGGAACAATGTACATACAGTGAATAAAAAAAGTATTTGCACACATCAATTTTAAGTGGTATTTTTTATTATTAAGGGAATTCAGTCTTAAAAATGTAGTTATCTAGTAGTTTAAGGAAAAGTAACACAACATAAAAAAGAATTATACGAAACCAAAACAAAAATAATTCATAATTGGCAAAAATTTGTGAAAGTGACAGCAAAAAAGAGAATTTAATAATTGATCACTTAATTTTTAATATGTAGTATTTATCCTTTTCGCATAGCCGATAGCTTTTAGTGTCCTTGGCATGGATTCAATTAGATTCTGCGTAATTTCGGGTGCAAATTTTGACCATACGTCAACCAGGGTTAATTTCAAATCATTTTTGTTGGATATCTTTCTTTTTCTGATTTGGGTGTCGAGAGAATTCCACAAATTTTCTATCCGGTTGATGTCCGGGAATTGTGGAGGAGTGACAAGTCATTTTGGAACGCTATACAAGAGCCATTCCTGAGTTTTTCTCGCAGAGTGTTTAGGATCAACATATTTAATTTGACAGCACTCATTTAAACACAGATTCAAATTATTTCGCAGCACTTCGATGCAACTTTCAACTGTCATTGTCCCATCAATAAATTCTAGATTTCCAACTCCGTTAAAAGCCATGCAGCCGCACACCATAACGTTCCCGCTGCCGTGCTTTACTGTATGCTTTAGATTTTTGGCTTGAAGTGCAGTGTTTGATTTTTTACACACAAAGCGCTTCCCGTCGGATTCAAAAATATTAAATTTACTTCGTCGGAGAATATTACACTTTTCCAAGAATCTAACGGCTAAATTCGAGCGAATTCTAACCGTTTTTGACGGTTTCTGTCAGAAATGAATGGTTTCTTTCTTACCTATCTGCCATAGATGTTCGGAGAATGCAACACATTTCTGATTGTTTGCGGATGAACAACCTTACCTGATGTTGACACATGATCAGCCAAATGTTGAGCACTAACGAACGGTTGTTTCAGCTTCTGTAATCATACCCTTTCGTTCTCTTAGAGTTAGCTTTCTGAGTCTTTTTGAACGCGGCTTATTTTCTGTTTTCCCAGCCGCTTGAAATTTTTTTATTACATAGCGAACTCCTGAAAATGTCACGCTAACAATACTTGCAATTTCTCGGAAAGTTTTTCAGCTTCCCACAAAGCAACAATTCTTTCGCGTGTCGATAACGGCATTTCACTCTTCTTGGAACATATCTTGAAAATGTCTGACTAACGATCGCACAAAGAACTGGATTACGGAACTGGATTACGGAACGCAACCTCGTATAGATTAGATATGCGTCGTATTTAAAGTCCAGACAAATCAGGAATTTGGAAAGAAGTGTGCAAATACTTTTTTGAGAGCGATTTTTTTTAGTTTTCGTCCATTCACGTAACGGTTTTCTGCATTTTTCTCGGAAAATTTGACCTTATGCTGTGCAATATACAATTGCTACTATTTTTCAGAATTTCCTCATTAATACAAAATAATACGTAAAATAGTAGTGTGCAAATACTTATTTGATGCACTGTCAGTAAAGAAAAGGTGTTTTGTCAACAATATATTGTAATATGCGAGCTACGGCTCGAGTAGATAAAACGTTATTCTGTGAGATTATTTCTTTATTTTCTAATCTATAGAACAATTCAAGTTCACACTATATAATTCTTCGCAAATTCTTTCCTTACAAGGTCTCTTTCTTCTCAAATCACTTTATCTCATTTCAATTACTTAATTCACAAATCTTCTTCTTGTTAACTCTTAACTTTCGATCTATTACAAAACTACAACTTCGCCCATTATCACTTTTCCAATCTCTTCGTGCGGTTCGAAAACCAACTGCCTTGCCTCGATCGCCATCTGTCCTTATATAGTCGCATTTCTGATAGCCAGAAACTTCTAGCAAATTCTTCGACCACTGGAACAAGAAAATTTTGATGTAATAATTCCAAGATGACAGCTGCAGCCAATAATCTCTTGCGGTTATAATTCTCTCTTAATTCCGCGACGTCGTCTTAATCCGTACACGAACCTCGAATGAAAATACACTTCGGAATGTGTTGCCTGTTTGAGGGCGTAGTTATTATGCTACATTATGTTACAATATGCATTGTCGAAGAGTGCTTTAAAAATATTCAGAGTTCAGAAATAAAATGTTTACTTGGGAATAAGATTGGGGATTCACGTGCTCATGTGCTTCTATGGGTGAGCTGCCACTGGTATTTACACGATTTTGGAAACACCGCCTCATATCTCTCCCTCAATCTATCCCATTTGGATGATTCTCAAGTGGGACTACAACCTACAACAACAAACCATTCTGGAGTTAGGCGGTGTCTGACCCGTTTTCACGTAAAGCTGTTCGTTCAAGATACTATTCGACAAAAAAAAAAATCTTAAAACAATGCGAAGACATCTGTTTATGAAGGAATGCGGCTTTCTATTACCAGTGGAGATCATCTGTTAGGGACTACGTACATCCATCCACCAGTATTTATGGGATGGACACAGTCTCGGCTTAGATTTTGTGTTCAAAGCATTTAGCATTTTCGATAGCATACCGAACGCACCTTTCGATTTTTCGATTCTCCTGCCCACATTGAGTTCGGGGGCTCTGCGCCGTCTCTCAGGATAAAGCTTCCTGAAAGAAAGTTATCAACTTTATTGACATGCTTTTCGGCGATTCTTACTTGAAAGGCTGAGTAATTTTTTTTTGTCAGTATCTAGGCTCATCATGAGGTTTCTCAAAAAATTACCGCTAGAAACAGTGCATTCTGGTGGTTGGTGGCGCAAAACGGGTCATCGGACGGATCGAAAAATCATTAATATGATTCGTCGGAATCCCTTTCGCTCCTCCACACCATTGTAAAAGATCTTGGAGTAGCCATTGATGCCAGCACTGTTCGTAGGGCGTACAGGGCAGCAAAAAAACTGATCACTTTGAGACATCGTCAAAAAAGGTGAAATGATTACACTCTCTTCGAACGTTCTTACATATCACATTTTAGATTGGATTTTGCTCATAAATACAAAAATTGGTCACTTCAGCAATCGAAAACTTTATTACTCAGTGCTGAGAGCAAATTTAATGTTCTATCTTCAGACGGTATAGCCTACGTACGGGGAGAACCAGGTACTCGATATAATCGGCAACACGTTCGAGTTACGCTTAAGCACAACGGGGGGTCTACTTATGTGTGGGGGTGTTTTTCTGGTCAGGGATGTGAACCTTTTAAATTCGCTTACTTGTCCAAGTTATACCTATTTTGGAAAAGCCTTCACTTTCCCATGGCTTCCCATTTGATGAACATCCCAATAACATAATGTCTTCGTTGTTGTTATTTCGTGTTCTTTGCTATAAGTGCTGTAGATGACTAATAACAATAAATCGTGGACCACAGACTGACGAGAAAATATCCATTTTTATCGCAGGATAGTTCCACCTTTTTAGTTACCTACTTAAACTATATCCACCCACCCAAATGTAAAAGCAAATTGTCTTAGTTTTAGAACAAGTATCTGTTTGCTCTACTACAATTCAGTATTCAACAATTTTATTAAATTAAAAATAAAAAAAAAAGAACCACAAATATATTATCCTTCTCTTTGCTGCGAATTTGTTGTCGAAGATACCCACACATTCCACCGTAAATTAAAAAAAATTAAAATTGTAATCCTTCACAGCGCGTGCTTCACTATGAAAATTTCCTCCTAATTCGATTACATTTTCCGCACTTTTCTCAGCATGTTGTTCATTTTTGTCTTATTTCTCTCAACTAATGTGCTAGCTAGCAAAGGACCTTAAAAACAAAAACAACAAATAGCTGGCACATCATCACACACATGTAATACAGCTCTTCAAGGAGGCACGCTGAGGGCTTGCGAAAACTGCAGAAAGATAGATAGCTATAACACACGACAGAAAAAAGTGCACAGCTAAAGCCTCTTGAAGTTTTTATTGCGATTGCCAGCAACCAAAAGTGCAGCACAAGTGGAACTGAAATCCCATTTTCCAAAAGAAGAACCCATATATCAGTCTGCCTTAGGGCTGGAGGAGTAGTGTTCGCTGTCAGTGCAGCTGGGGTAGACATGAGGGTATGAACAGAGAGAAAAAGGTTAATAGCTGTGCACCGGAATGTTAATAGTTTTCTTTCCTGTTGCTCTTCTTGTTGTAGAATTTTCTACGCGATCCTTTGGGATAATTTTTTTTTTTTGCATTTCTTTTCTATATTGCTTGAGAATGTTGCTCTTCTGCTTGTCTTGGACTGGAATGGATTGCACTCATGTAGCGAATAGTCTGATCCGAAAATAGTCGGACTTAGTTCCATAGTTGGGGACAACCCAATTCTCTCAGGCTTAGGATAAGGTTCGTTCGGGTGTGCAAATGTATAGGCACATATGAAAACATCTGAAAACCGTACACTTATTGAGAGATTAAACGAAAATGAGAGAGATATGATTTTGTATTCGTTAATTTTTCTGTAATTTTCTTCCAGGGGAATTTCCCGTCACGAAAAAATGAAAACTGTTGAATGAGTTACAACTGATAGGTTTGATAGGTCAAAGAATTTAAAATAAAAAAAAAACACATTTGTGGAGTAAATTTTGAATTACAAAATGTTTAGCAAAGTTGATTTGATACGATTTGTGGAGCCTGCGGTTTGTTTGGAAAAAAAACATATTTCATTGACATTTATTTGAAAACCACCTTAAATTGACGTTTGCCTAGATTTCATACGAAAGGCGAACGGATTTCTGAAAATTTGACGTTTTTAATTTTTCCTCAAGAAAAGTACTCGCACAGACTTAATACAATTCAATAACTAACTAAAGATGAGCGAGCCAATTGAGTTTACGTTATTGAGTTTTTAGAAGTATAAGTAAAAGGTGTGAAATAATGCCCGTAAATGGAATAACTACAAGCCTCCGATAAGGTGGAGTGACAGCCTCAAAATAATGATCAGCAAATCTGAACCATCGTCTGACTAGTCGATGGGTACCCTTAACAGGTCTCGGAAAACAGAATTATATTCGCAATTGCTATAAAGGTGCTATAAATGCTATAAATAATAAGCTCCAAATCTGAAAGTTTTTTTTAACAAAACAGGGTCGTTTAGATGTAGGCTAGTTGTCAGAGAAAACTTAAAAGAAAAGTCTTTAGCATTATTTTCCCAGACTAGTTTGTACAGCACCACATCTGAAATTGAACTCTTACTGACTGACTTTGTAGCTGAACAGAATATAGTTATTCATAATGTGATGTAGGCCAACTGTCCGCCAACCAATGTGAGCATGTTACTATTTACAAAGTTGTAGAGCTTCCACAAAATCTGGCATCAAAAATCTTCAAGAGGGTTGTTGATTTGCAGGGTTTCATCATCATCTGCCCGATATTTCTGCAATTAGTTCGTTCTAGCAATTAGTTTGTTGATTTCAGTGCTTCAGTCTGTGGAGGATTTTGGCGGGGCTTCACACACAGTGTACTCGGTAGTTTTTTGGTTTTCGAGGCACAGCCGGCGAAATCTTTTAAGAGTTTTGACTTCTTTTTATCCCAAGAGTTAATCAATATTTTAACCTGACGTATTCCTTGACTTGATTTCTATTCAAAGAGCTTTACTTGAAATCTTCAGTCGTTGAGCACTAGCTTCAGATGAATGCAATGACTATAAACCTTGTCTGGTAGATCCATTCACGATCCCTTTACCTTCGTCATCCCGATGTTATATTATTCACCTGTGGAGATATGCGCGAAAGAATACATGTCCACTTAACAGGTGTGTTATGTAGAAACCCACTTCACCATGCTTGCGACCTGACTATGTTTCAATTCTAAATTCATATAATTTTTGAAACTCAAAGTTCAATATGTCAATTTGGAGTAATCCTGCAATCTTCTTCTGATATTGTGCGAAATGCACTGCATATTCTAATTGCGCAGAGTCGGATACATGTGACTGTATTATTCACTCTTGAGGCTTTGGCACTAATATACTTCAGATGTTAATTAAATGAGAGCCTTGTGTTAATCGTGATACCAGGTATTCGATATAAATTTGTATCCCTGCTACTAATTAGTATCGCTTCCGTTTTATACTCTGTTAGTTTTAAACCCCTAGATTCAAGCCAGGCTTGAACAATCCAGATCATTTCTTCCAAAGTCTACTATCTGAGCTTCTTCTGGTACAGGTAGATTGAGTACATAACATAAGTAGACTCAACACTGAACCATGTGGCACCCCACCGTGACGGTATTCTCCTTGGGGCCATCATCTGTGTCTTATATCACGATTCTTTCTGTGAAATAATCTATCAATATCTTCCTGATGTATGTTGATATTCTCATATTTCGAAGGGCTTCCATGATGTGTTTCCAGTTCGCGGAGTTGAATGCGTTTCGGACGTCCAACGTGGCCTTCTATGGCTTTTTTCGCTCTATCAATGACCACTCGGATTTCATCTATCGTTGACAGAGACCTTCGGAGATCGTATTGATGTTCTGTCAATTCTGCGTTTTCAATGGCTGCTGCCAACCTGTCCAACATACAGAGTGGGCGAAACGACAATTGATCCCCAGGGGCATTGCTTCCTTTGGGGCTTGATATTAGTCTTTGCTTCTTCTATTATTCTGGGAACACCCCTTTAATCAGATATGAACTACAGATATTCGCAAACATGTCCGGCCGAGTTCTAATTGCAGTTTTAAGGGCTACTTTGGGTATGCCATCTAGCCCAGGTGCTTTTTTAATCTCCGAATCTGTTAGTGGCTAGGACTACTTCTACGGTAACTACAGGAATTGAACATGTGTACTCCAGTGGGTTTCCTGTTGTCATGGAAACAGCCCACTGACGATATTTTCCAGCAATCTTGGACAGGTGGGAGCTATTAACCGAAAGTTCTTCAGCTCTTCTGTACTCGACCAAAGCTTCATGGGTTTTGGTCGACTTAAACTCCACTTGCTGTTCATGATTGCTATGTCTAGTCTTCTACGCGCTGATTTGTTGGAGTTCCGTGAAAGTACTTCTACCGCTGGAGTGTTGGTACAGGCAGTTATGTACCTACATATGCTTCAGTCTTCAAAGATACTATGCCGAAGTGGACGAGCTAGCTTTCGTTAACATACACAAGTGGGTCTCAATCACCTAAGTGTATCAGAAGCAGCTGCATTATGTTGTCTAGGTTACCTGGGAGTGTAAAATAAAATTCAACAGATCCTTTTAAATTAGACTCATCTCCATATCATTACTCAAAACCAGAATTAAAATTTTTCAGTTTTCCACTCGAAAAAACACGTCCCTCAATTTTTTATCTACATCGTAGCTCACTGCATCCTTCCACTTTCTTCAAATGGTGCAAGTCTTTGTGGCTGCAATGTAACTGTGTTTCTGTCCTCAAGGACTCTCTCTCTTTATTATGTGCGAAATTAAAAATTACGTTGAGGCTATTTTATGGTTGGAGAAACGTTTGTTACCTCGTTTAGGTCTTTTGCTATCAAATGGGGATTCTGCAGAAAAAAAAATATATATTTCAAGTATCTCCGAGGTTAAATGGATACATCACAGCAGGATGTAACCTTAAAACGTTCAGTCAGACAGTGAATACGAAATAAGTAATGGTGTTGAACTTATGTGGGTAAATGGGTGACCAACGTCCTTGTTGTCTTTATCATCAGCCACTTCAAAAATGACATCAAATTGAAATCGAAATAAAATAATCCAGTGTGCGTGTGTAATCCTAACTTTATATCGTACGTGATGTCCTTACGTGTCACTGAGTAAATCATCAAAATCACTTGGAATTATAGAAATCACAAGTTGAATTTCAAAAAGGACACCCTTGGGGGGGATTGCCGGTTGGATTATATTTCGCTCTTCCAATAGGATATACTTATCTTTCTTAAATTTTGTATGTGATCTGACTTTAATGAGGGTGGAATAGTTTGGTAATAGGGTTTTGCGTTTATCTTTGGAAGGTTACGAGCAGGACAATTGAGGGAATGATATACTTTTATTGATATCGTGGAGATGTGAAATATGGTCGAATTGGTGGTATTTGTTGTTAACCCCTAACAAAAGATACTAATTTGAATGCTAACTATGGGAACATTAGCGGTTGGTACCATCCACTATGTCCACGTTATTAGAAGCCGGCTAATTAAATCATTAGTTGCTGCGTTAAATAGGTCCTTCAGAAGAAGAAAGCGAAGAAATTCTGCTCACAACTCCTAATGAAATTTACAACTTAATTAAGCATGAAATAAATGCAAAGAAAAGTCCTGGATATGACCTTATATCTGGTGTCGTACTAAAGAACTTACCAAGGAAGGCAATAATAAAAATAACAAATTTAATAAATGCCACATTTAAGCTTAAATATGTGCCTAGTTTGTGGAAGATTGCTGACGTCCTAATGATTCCCAAACCTGGTAAACCGCCAAATGAAGTGTCATCTTACAGACATATCTCGTTATTGCCAATGATATCAAAAGTGTTTGAGAAAGTACTCGCAAAGCGTTTAAATAAAATAATTGAAAGGGAAAAGCTGATTCCGAACCATCAATTTGGTTTTCGAAGGCAGCACTCTACGATACAACAGGTACACAGAATTACGAATAAAATCGAAGAAGCACTCGGAAAAGGAAAGTTTGCTCGGCTGTATTCTTAGAAGTGGCGCAGGCCTTTGATAAAGTATGGCACGAAGGACTTATCTATAAACTGAGATGTATGCTGCCAAATCAATATGCTTCTATTCTGAAATGGTATCTAGGTGGAAGACATTTCAGAATAAAACAACAGAGTACTTATTCAAATCTAAGAGAAATAAAGGCCGGCGTACCGCAAGGTAGTGTACTGGGCCCAATATTATACTTATTATATACTAGTTTTTTTTTTTTTATAATTTGCGCGCGCCAAATGGGATATGAATACCATTAAATTATTTCAGGGCACGGGCGTTTGCAGAAATTGAGAGAGAGAGAGAAAGAAAGATTGGTGTAGTGGGTGTGAAACTTAGGTGGTATTAAGTTTCAGTAAACTCCAAGGGTGGCGTCCAGATAACTGGGGAGCTTGTTTGTTTTGCTTTTTGTCGTTGCTCATGATTCACAGTATTTTTTTCCCTCCACCTGATGTCATCATCACGATCAACTTGCATTTAAGCCATATGACCACTCTACTGCCAGTGTTATGCCTTCGCAGTAGAGTTGACTAAGCTTTCGCAATTGATCGACTTTTTTTTTATTTATTTCAAACGAAATAAATAGATGATTGTTGAGATCAGGATTTGAACCGTGAACCAAGAGCGTGACAAGCGTTGATGTTACCACTACACCACGGCCACCCCCTGATATTCCTAAATTAGAAAACCACACTATGGCAACATTCGCAGATGATACTGCAATACTAGCAGTAGGAAGAACCAATGAAGAATCCACAGAAAAACTACAAATATGGCATAAACAAAATCTGTGAATGGACTAATAAGTGGAGAATCAAATTAAACGAGTCTAAGTCAGTCCATGTAGACTTTACTAATAAAAAAATTGAATATATACCAATTATTATAAACCAAAAAATAGTTTCATGCGCTAATACAGCGAAATATTTAGGTATGACTCTAGATGCAAAGTTGAGATGGAAAGAGCACGTAAAAAAGAAAAAAGAAGAGTTAGAAATCAAATATAGAAAACTGCACTGGCTGATAGGAAGAAACTCATCCGTATCAATTGGAAATAAAGTGCTTTTATATAATCAAATTCTGAAACCAACATGGACATATGGAATCCAACTATGGGGTTGTGCCAAAAAGACAAACATAGACAAAATACAACGTTTCCAAAATAAGGTGCTTAGAAATATAGTAAATGCACCTTGGTACATAAGAAATACTGACCTTCATCGAGACCTGAAGGTAGAAAGTGTATCTGCAGAAATTCTAAAACATGCAAAAAAAACACAAAGAAAAGCTAGAAGCGCATATAAACATAGATGCAAGAAAACTAATGCATAATGAAAATCAATTACGAAGGCTTAAGAGAACAAAACCTCTCGATTTAACTTAATATAAGAAAAATAAAAATGTATATACTTGCTTATAAATACATACACACTCGAAATAAAGGATCACCAGGGGGTGTAACTCATACAAAGACTTAGATGTCAGAAAAAAATTGCTTATTAGTCCAAGTGACTAGATCGCAATTATGTGGGAGGTGGTTTTAGTCGGTAAAAATCCGGCATGCTGATTACTCGGATGATCAGTATCTTCCTCTAAAAAAAGAAAAAAAAAAAAAAATGGAGTGTGCTATTACAAATCTTGAGTTGATTGATTCTCAAGGCTATGTGGCGAGTTACTGATGTAAATATTTAAGTAACAGTGGTCACACGTTATACTATGAAATGTTACGTATATGCCGTCGATGATGCTTTATTTGCTGATAGATTACAGTCAACATAATTAGCCTTTTATTTGTAAAAAATTGTAAAAAAATTGAATGCTTCTCTGCTCTATTTGAGCTAGTGAACATTAAGGTTCATATTACCTTCATTAAGGAATAAATCCTTCTTTGCAGTCTAATCTCATCTTCTCAAAGATTCCATGATATAAACCATTCATAACATTTGAAAATTATGCCAACATCTGATCCTGGAAAACAGAAATTCCCACTTCCTTAACATGCAATCGGTTTATGCACTTTGAATCCATTTAAACTTCTGACCCACTCACTTTACTTGTGTATTTATCTACTGCCTGAATACATGAACAATCCCATTTTTATTGCCACAATTGTCTATTGTTCAGATTGTGAATCGGAAAGAGAAAAAGAGTACAAAATACCATCTAATGCATCAATGCATTTCGGTTCGAAACGCGATGCGGCAGTAGGGTAGAAGTTTCCCCACTCGTATTCCATAAAATTGTGAGTGCCTGGTGCAGTGGGTATGACATAAACAGGGTCGGAATTGAATGGCAGGCGCCTGAAAACTAGTTTTCTGTTTCTTTTGGCAATGAATTTCTGCTTCTACTCCGGAACGTATTTTCCCCTTTCCGAGATTCGAAGTTGTACTCTGACTGTACTCACATTTCCAAGTGAATAGGACCGATTTTTTTGGATTGATGTTCAGTCCACATTTTCGTTAATGGTTGATTGACGGTTTGGTTGATTGGTTGCTGGTTTGTGTTGTTTGTTTATGGATTAATTTATAACACACGCATTACAAAAAAACCCTTTTCGGGGTATCTCCACTTAAAAACTATTTCTATTAACATCGGGGTGAAGTCGAACATTTTTGAAGATCTCAGAGTATATAATTTCGATCGCAATAAAATGTTTTTATCAAAGTATCGTTTTCGAAATATTCACACACAAGTCAGGCATTTTAAAGCAGAATATAGTGTTGAATCGTATTCAAAAATGATTTCTATCAACTCCAATCCAAAGGTACAAGTCGATTGAGTTGAGTTATATTTAATACTTATGCTTTAACATAACATTTTAAGATTGTGGGACATTCTGAGGTCAAAGAGGAAAGTCCATACCTTTCAAACAACTCCCGTTATATTCATACTATTATTAGTTTTAGTTATAGCAATATTTACACGATATTACCATTCATTATTTTGAGGAAAAGGCTGTATTTCCTAGTGCAAAGAATACAAAAATAAACCATTAATTTAGAAAACTCGCGTTACAACTTTGGGACACTACATATGTTTTCTTTACAAGTCAACCAATTAATCAATTTAAAATTCTCAAATATTATCACATTAATACAAAGAACATTGTTAACTAATAAAAATAAAATAATAATTCAGTAATTCAAAGAAAAATCAATATTTGTCAGAGTAACTCGCGTTACAAAAGAGTAACTCGCGTTACGATAGATCTTAATAAAGAATAATGTATACCTCTGAACATTTTAGTGATAGTCATTCTTCATTAGCGTACAATTCCAGCAGAATTGAACTTGTAATTGTGGATTTTTTATTCCCAGATGTTTTGCATTGCATGAACTATCATACTTGCAGCTGATCGCAACGGTAGGATAACACCTTTTGAATTAGCTGCAAACATCGCAAATCATGGTGGACCTTCCATTACTTTAGAAACAGTGAGAACAATATCCAGTAAAAGTCAAATTCTTTATAGAAATATATTTATTCACATAAACATAGGTATTTTGAAAAGATTAGACTAACTATATGTCTTCTTTTCAACAAACCAAAGGAAAGCATAAAGCACTCGTACATACCCTCAGGCCAACCTGAGATCTCCGTCTAAATAGTCCTACCTGACATGCCGAAGAAATGCCAATAGTGCTCGGAATGCACATGTAATGAACAAAATAATTAAGTTTCACCAGATAGTGCCATTCAGGAAAGGAAACCTTAATATTTTCGAGATAATATTTCTAACCGAGAAAGAGTCTAAAACGTAGCTAAATTCATCAATTGGATGAAAGTGTGTAGCAAAGTAAAAAAACTGCAACTGGAATGAGCCAACATAAGGATTTCATGCGAATGAGCCAACTCACAAACCTTTCAACGCCATACATAGCTAATTTTGCTACAACAGCGAATAAACCGTGCATGTAGCGAAACTTAAAAAACGCATTCAGGTTAATATTAAGCTCAGATGAGCACGTGCCATTCTATTCCTTCCACATAATTACTGGAATGTTGTTCCGCGATTTTGTTTCAGGGCGTTATTGGCAACATTATGCAAAAGAAAACAAATGCATTGTAAAAGAGTGTTTTAAGAAACTTGGAATGGAGGTGCATATGTGTATGGTTGGTTTTTGGATGGGTTGGTTGGTAGGCGGGGTTTAGTTAGATGTGTTGGATGGTTGCATATGTAATTTGTATGTTTGGCACATAGTTTAGTTGAATCATTTTGGGCTGGTTACCCATCTATTTCATAGAACCCGGCAATGTACTCGCAGCATTCATTTTCGAGGGAACAAAATTGATTGGTCGGGATCAATTTTCGCTGGACTTTTGTGAAAAAAAAAAAACAGTCAGAAATTGTAAATGATGGGGTTATTCAGATATTATGGAATGATGACAGACTTTTATGACTAACAATTTTTTGGAAAAATTCTCAACAAATACAACGGCCCTGCCAGGTCAAAAATAAAAAAATAAATCACCACTTCCATCCCTGCAATCCAAGCATATATCCATTACCTCAATCGCCTGTGTTTAAGGAGTTAAGTATAAGGCCAAACGTATCTCGCTTTGTGTTCACTATATCCTCAGCCATCCTTTCCAGTACGTAACTCTCTGAGCAATTTCAAAGGAACATTTATCACTTTGGAAATTTAAAATTCGAAACACGAAAATGTATCGTTTTGTATTTGGTTCCATGCTGTTTCGCCCACCTCCTTCAGCCATACTCAGTTATGTCCTTGCATATTTCCTTTCTACTCTTCTTCTTCTTCTTCTTCGTCTGTATTCTTTTATTTCTGGTGATGGTTCTGATGATGATGATGATGGTGGTGGTGGCGCATTGTTATTTTCTCTTCTATTCAAAAGTTCAGTTCCACCGCATTATTCACACCGAGTGCGGATGAGGTACATAGTTGTGTTCATGGACACACCTACCCATTTAAATAGAAAACCGCTTCAGCTTAAAAACCTTAAGTTCCTTCAGTGCCTCACATCATTCAGGAAAAGACGAAGGCAGAAGAATGGATGAGAAACAAAAAGGAGGAAATTTTTGATGACCATAGATGGCCAAGCCGAAGTGCCTGCCGGTTCGGGTTGGGTGCTTTAAATAAGTAATTCATGAAGGGCATGCAATCTGGAAATTTTCTTCTTGCCATGAAATTAAGCAACGCGCTTCACGCTGCAAATAGATGGCAATTTAGTGCTTGAATTATTTTTTGATTTATCATGGAGGAGGATTTAACTGTGGAATATTGTTGTGTTTCAGGTCAGTTACTGGTTGATGGTATATACTTCCGTTTGGTACTACCTACATATATTCAGTCAGATTTGACAGTCAGAACTGTTGATTTTTAATTCAATCAATCTGAAATTATCCTTTTGAAACTATCTGCACTTAAAAAAAAGAATAGTATCAATGAAGTAGGCAGTGGGTGGAGACAATATAATTTAGGTTTTAATAAAAAAAAAAAAAAACGGCTCATGGTTACGATCAGATTGTCCCCCGTGAGGTAATATTGTTATTTTTATTATTAGAAGGGGGTTTAGATACACCGCGGCCTAAAAGACTTATTGTGCCCTCTTCTGGTATTAGCCGAGATTATTTTCGCGCTGGAACATCTCGTTCAGCTTAAATTTACTTATGAATTTTTGGACCCTGAATTTGATCAAGAGATGTGAGGTCTCTCTCATCTATCTTTTTCTGCTAATCATAGAATCTGCATAGCACGTTGTATTCTAGGCAGCACACTGATGTCCGTAAAGCTTCTGATGAAGCCTGTAGATTGTATATTGATTATAGGGGTGTATGTGCACTGCATTTGTAGATCCATTATTTGGCCTAGACTTGAAGCTTTATTCGATGAGATACACGACTTAGAGCACCACTCTCAGTCCAGGTGCTTTGATGAACAGAAATATCCGCAGTGGATCTAACGATGGTAGATCTACTTCTGATATTTGATAGCATCCAGGTTGTCCATCCAAACCATCCTGGGGTTTCTTTAATATGTCCGCAAAATCGTCTCCGTTTTGCTCTATATCCAGTTTCCTGAGAAGTTCACAGTGACCGAGTGTTAGGATGCCTTTAAGAATACGAAAGTGGTTTTAATTCTCGAGAAGTTCTTTGTCTGTCTCAGCTCAGGGTGTTTCTCCTAAAGTGTTGCTCCTTGCAGTTCTGTATTTTATACCTTCCCAGCCCACAGAATAGTTCTGGTCCTACGAAGATGGTCTCGAACCCTTCCTTGCAAGTTAATCAGCTCCTTCATTTCCTTCTATTTCCACGTTCTATGAACGGGGTTGCTGGCGTCTCTTTTGCTAGAATATTGGATTCGTTATTACTATCCCCTCCAACGTGGCCTGGGTATATAGGGTAACTTTGTTGGTATCTTCTAGGTTGCTGAGTTTATTACGATATTCATCTTGGAGCTGATTTTGTAGGAGCTCAATGCTTTGATATAATCGTGGTGTCGATGAAAAGTACGCATTCCAATCGCGTGACGTGCTTAGTTCTTGGTCCAAAAATTCATACAACAAAAAAACTCTTGTCCCAGTCCTCGATCCATTCATATATAAGGGTATAATTCGTGGATTCGTTGATCCATTATTTTTTAATGATCAGTTTGTATTTTTGATCATATCGTCTTTGGGAATTTACAGCAGAGGTGGTACTTTGAAAAGAGACCCCTGGTCTCTGAGCCCAATTTATTTTCCATAGCCGCTGCCGGGCACTAGCTTGTTGCATCTCCGTACTTTTTCGAAGGTTTTCTGTGTTGTATTCAGCTTAGTTCTCTTGGACCAAGCTAGTGCGCTTTAGGTTGTGATCGGTCCCAGCATCATAGTGTATAACCAGGGTAGAATACTGGATATCCCCCGATATCTAGTATCCACAGTATCCACTAGCTTCTTGCAAAACTAGTTTGCTGTCCAGAATGATTGTTAGGTACTTGATCTCCTGTTTGTTTTTAACTTCAATATCCTCTGAGCCGAATGGGTTTGAAATGAAGCAGAAGTCTTGGTCTTGGCTTAAGGCCCATCTACAGACATCATTTGCTTGTTATTTTCAGTCATCTCTGCATTAAATCAAAGTGTATCTCCTCGAACTAAGCACTTGTTCTGTCTCTTGTACTTATATAGTGTTAACAATTGGGCAAAAGTATAAAAAATTACACAAAAGGCTAAAATTACACAGAAAAGGACCAACGAACCCGATAGCCATACAAATAAATTGAAAACAACCTCAAGAGGGTATCTCAACAAAGGATGTTCTTCTGAGAATAATAATAAGCATCTTGCCGTTTGTCATGCAAAAAAAAAACAGCATCCGTATCCAAGAGACTTCGCTCTCCATTACTTTAATAAACACAGGCAGCAGGGAGTAAAGAACAAATCTTCATACTCCCCAGTGGCTACATAAGTTCCAAGGGCACTTCACGGCATCCTGAAAGCTGCAATGTTGGACAAAGTAGCTTAACAAAGTCTTAAATTTGTGTGTTGCAATCTTTGTTGTTTTAAGTTGTTCTCGCTTTTCTTGTTTTTTTTTTTGTTTCTACCGCGCGTCCATTGTACGACTACTTTCTGGCCCGGGGGGTGGTGGAGTTTCACTGCTTCGCACTTAATTCCTGCTCTTCGCGAGCACTACCTGCATTCAATAAAGTGCCAGGCAAAACAGCAACCACTTAAGCTGTTGTTTTTTTTTATTTTTTATTTTTTTAAGGCATCCTTGCTTTTATGATATTGTAGCTAGTGTGAAGGTGAGGGTGTGTTTACATCGTTAAACTCTTGAAAAGAGGTTATTTTATCCATGTTGATGCAAATTAAAGAGAACAATTTTAAATAGAATAAAATTATACTTTAAAGATGAAGAAGTAGGTGGGAACCAAACGCCGTCCAATAAAACGATACCAAGAAGTACTACTCCCAAGTGTATAAAACCTAGCGTAAAGAACTTGAGCTCTTTATGACATTCAAAAATGCTGTTGGGGTATTTTTTATGATGTGATAACGACGCTTGCACATGACCGAAATTCTTGGTTCTATGGTGAGTGTTTCTTGAAAAATTCCAACGATAAACATGTCCTTCGAAGGATTTTATTCTTTAACAGCGATGAATAAGAAATGATGAGTTAAAAAAAAAGACAAATTATGACCTGTTTTTGAAGATACGGTTGCATTTTCGTTATTGCATATGTCGCCGTTTTTATGAGACGAGTAAATATAAATACCTTTCATTGGGTTAAATAAATCAATTTTTTGTTAAAGAGGGATGGAGAATAGACTGTGTTTGACGTATTCTTGCTTTTGTTCCTCGGAATCATAAAGGATTGCATAAAGAATGTCAAAATATAATTTCACGAGTTGTACCAGCCAATGGCGGGAAATCGAATTTTCTGTTTAAATACAAAGGCGCAGAATTGCTCTTTGATAAAACCGAATACATATGTATATAGGTGAAAGCCATTTAAGTGGATTGTTTTTTTTTTTATATTTTTTACCAAAAATGGAATTATTAAAATTATGGATCAGTTTTTGTACCTATACTACTGCGCTGGGGCTTTGAGACGAATGGATGCATTAGCGGCAATTTGTTTGTCAACAATGTCTAAGTATAATAAATGGAGTGTACCGCTGATGCACATTCATGCGGATCTCTGCGTTTTCCCCAAAAGGTTAAGGTGTACAGCTTTTTGCAGAGCCGTCCATCAGATAAGGTACAAATTTCCATAAAACCGGATTGGTCTTCTTCACTAGGCAATTTAAGGTTTTTCCTATAGAAACCGACGACAGAAGGTCGCTTTCTTGCAGAGGGAGGTTTTGGAGATAACTATTCAGCTGCGTGTCCGTCAATATATATTCGACCCTCAAAACAGAGCAAAGATTTGTGGACATGGAGCAGAGCGGTTGACTTTGGAGTATCTTTCAACGGTATTGGAACCAAATCCATAACTAATTACCCCTTAGGAGATGCCAAGAGGAGCTAAAGACTCTTCCTTAATAACGATAACTACACCTCTACAATTTCTTCTCGGCTCTTCCACCTTCTTAATCTTTCAGTTATGGGTTAGAAGAAAATTATTAAAAATTTCGATCGGAATCGAAGCACGTGTTTTCGGTCGGTTCGGGATCTGGTCCTTCTCAATGACCTCGAGACGCACTCCTAGCCAAACTACCCCCAATTCAGAGACATGAATTTTATAGAGATCTTTTGATCTGTGATCTGCACAAGCAATGATTTTGACATGCCCTTGATGCCAGCCACCGTCTTGACAGGAGGGTGTAGGACCGAGGTGGTCCATTAGCACCTGGGGAAAGTTGGGCTCAAGCTTCAATTTCACCTTCCTCCATTTCCCCACAGTGATGTTGTTATCGTTAGGCACTAACGATATTCCACTTTTCCTTTTGTATCAATAATTTAAGAAGCAACGATGTCATTCATTTTTAATTTTTTGCACACCGCAATAGAACATTTTGTAAGCTTTTGTTTATAAATTCAAGTAACAAGCTCTCTTTCTGACATTCTGCCATTTTGTTTCATGAACGCACAATGTGTAAATTTTTTGTTTTTGTTATAATTCTACCTAGTCAACATCAATACCTAGTCGTTTAAGTGAAAGCATCATATTACTCGCACCTGGAAATCCTCTAGCTCTAACACAAGCATTTCTGTTCGCCCAGGGATCATTTGCCCGCGTTGCAAAAGAGTAGCGTCTTCGCTGACAATTATGACATAATAATCTCCCATTCCATCCATGTGGATATAAATTTATATTTGACTTAACGTTTACCCCACCGGAAGTCTCCAGACGTGGAAACCTATTCAACGCATACAGGCTTCGGCTAGTCCTAGAGATATTTTAGCGCCGCAGGCTCATCTTTGGTGTTAAAATGACAGAATTCGATTTGGTTCAAATTGAATTGCCGACAAAAAGTAAAATTTTGCGGCAACATTCTATAAGCCGGTGCCACAAGGCAATTGAAATCACAGATTTCATAACGTCAAATAAATTTGATTAATGCCGTTTTCCATTTAGCACTTCAGATTTTGCTCACAGATCTCAGATTCTTCATGCCTAATGGAACATAGAACGAGATTGTTTTTTTTTTTTGTAATGGTATTAGTGAGGTATTTGACAGCTGAATCAGCTGTACAGGCTGTTTTTTTTATACCTGTTACAACGTAACTTTTGAATTTGACTAAATCTAACATTGTTGTCTATTCAAGGATAAGAAAAGAATAATAATTCAATTTGCTTTTTTTATTTGTATCCAATTTTGAAAAGCAAAATTCAGAATAACGTAAAATAGTAGGGAAATGTATTCGTGTTAGTGACAGTAGGAACTAATCTCTAAAAGAAGCTTAGATTTGCAAAAAATAATCTAAATAAAAAAAAAAAAGATAATTTTGTTGCCCAATGGAATACGAAAAGTGATTTATGTAGATATAAAAAAAAAAAATAATTTTTTGACCAAAGAAAAACGACATAAGAATTTTTAGCTTAGAATTTATTCCACATATTTGTTTATTTTGACAGTTTTAATTTTTTTGTGAGGCGGAATTCCTCTGGAAGTAAAATGAACGAAGAGAAAATCATATCTCTCTCAGTGTCGTTGTTAAGTCTCTCTGTACTTGTACAGTTTCTTGATGTTTAAGTACATAATGGCCGCGTTCGAAATGTACTCTTTCCGCTAGAGAGCAAAATCATGGAACGGCCATTCGGCCTTATAACAGCAGATAGCTAGAAACACTTTCGACAATTCTCGATAGCATTAGATTGTTTTAATTGAACGTTTTAATAAAATATAAAATGTAGTATACAATTTTAACTAGGCACTAAAATGTTTATAAAGACCTAACCTACTGAACTCGAGATTGACTACATAAATGTCAGTCAACTTCATAAATGTCAAATGTTGCAATTTTTGTTAATTCCAATTTACCCTGTTATTAATTTTGCGCTGGAATCATTTTCGTTAATTTGTAAAAACAATTAAAATTAAAAAACTTGTTTTAGAATAAAATGCCGAAGATTTTTCCTAACTGATTTCAACATTTTGCACAATAAATTTCATCTAGAATTTTTTGATTAAAATACGGTTAACTAATGGAAATAATTAACTAGTTTTGCATACAATTTCAGGTCTTTCTAAGAATCAGCGACGAATGAATAGTTAGTGTCTAGAACAATGTACATGTACAATGTCATTCGACTTTAGTTACCAAAAAATCAGAATATCTATTTATTTTAATTAATTTAATTAAGAAATGATTCCATCGATAACACTTAACGATATCCATTCTATCGAAGACATTGATGGAATATCAAATAGATTAAATCAAATTCTATTGATCTGCAATGGGAAGCTTAGTAAGTGGTAGACTAATCCTAGAACATTTTAAGCGAGAATCAAATTTATATCATTTATTGCATGTATTCATAATTATCGATAGTCAGCGATAGTTTTTTTTTAAACATCGATTATTTTCGGTTCTTACGCCATCTATGCATACTCGTATGTTTCAACAATAGAATCGATACCTTCAGTTATTATTTTTTAGAATAAAAATATGATCAATAATACAATTCGTGATATACATATTTTTAAGCTGTTATACATAAAAAATAGTTTAATCTCGGTAGCAGACACTTTTCGCAGTATTTCATGTCATTAGAAAAAGTTAACTTTTTTTCCCTTCATAAAACCGTCAAAGTATGTTTTTGTTAGTAGAATAAGCTAGAAGAACCATAAGACCTCCTTTGTCATTTAGCATCATCTAAGTTATTTAGTCTTTGGAAAACTATTTCTGTGAGACATCCGTTAATCATACCGTCACGTTTCTTTTTTAGCCTTCTACTTTAGAGAGTTTTTTTTTTAAAAAAACTATAGGTTTAGTATGTCCAAAATTGGTTTCGTTATAACTTTTTCTGAGATTATTTTTGTATAACTTTCATCCCTTGAGATAAGAAAAAATGCGAGTCAGGCATCGCGCTCTAAGTGTCCTGTGCCATCACTTTAACCTTCTCTTAATGTTTGTTCGTTGTTAATAAGAGAAATCCATAGTTGTAAAAGAGTTAGGTTAAAATAGGCCCATGTTTGCCTCTCTCTGCGCTTTCACATGCCTTGGTCAAGAACCACTAAACAGAATTTGCTGAAATTTGGTCTACATATTTGTTCTGATATATACAAGTAGTTTCGTCAGAAATTTGTCAATTGATGAGGCGAACAATTTGTTCTTGGAGTACGTTACTCCTTGAAAGTGGTCCCAATAAAATATTTTGCCTTAAAAATAATTTTCATCATTTTAGGTTCATCACATATTATATTTCTGGAAAATTTCAGACGTTTAGGTCCAACGATTCAGGCGAACAGACATACAAATTAAAAAAGTTTTCTGTTTTACCATTTATTTAGGTACGGAATATGTACTAAAAGCATCTGCCCAGTGATGGTATACAGCTTTTTCGCTCTAAGTGTTGAAAATTTGCAACACAGTTCTACGTACTGGACTCTAGGCGGTTTCTTAAAAATAAAAGTTGGCCCGTTTTTCATGCGGGACTACAGAGTATCATGTCTAATTGTACTTCTTATAAAGATAGATAGAGATTTTTCATTCTTTTGCATGAGTCTGTCGGTCCTGGTTTTAATTTCTTTGTTGTGTGCCGATCTTTGCCTCTGCCAGAGTCGTATTTCCTGCTTTAGGTTTAAGCTTGCAGTGTGGAATTTTTATTGAATAATCAGCTTGCTCCAGGTCCAGTGCATAGAATTGTCTCGCCAGTTCAGAGCTTCATCTTATGCTGTGTTCCCCTAAACTCTTGGTGACTGCACTTTACAAGCTTTCACTTCTATAGCAGAAATCGCCTTTATTGCTGCCTGGTTGTCGATGAAAAAGGTGATTAAAGAGCATGCTATGAACTGTAGCAAAATTATTCAGTTAAATTCCCGCCAAAATTTATTGAAGTCCAACTCTGAGTGGACTTTACCAAAGTAATATAAAGTAGAACTCCTCCCCTAAGATCAGGTTACCTGACATAAGGACAACAACATAACAAACCTCGTTTGTAAACATGTTTAGAATAAATTAATGGCTCTCATTCCGATAAAGTATTCGGTTAATAAATTATATACCTAATACAGTTTTGTTAGATACACCTTACTTTTCCATCAATATACAACCTAATCCCTTCACAAGATGGCTTTCTCGTTAAAGGCAACTTTTCATTTTTTCAATTTATTGCTGTAATCGCTCTACAACTACATTAGTGTTCACTTTACCCACCATTTTGCCCTCATTCTCCTTGAAATACCACCCCGCCCCATCGGCTGACATATTACCAAACGCGCTTCATTCCTATTACCAACTAATATTAATTTTGTCCCGTATTACCATTCCCCCGTTTAGAGTGTTATTGCCACCCCGTGGAAAATCCATTTGTTTTCCATTCCGCTGTTAATGAGTTTTGTGCAAGGGGTTCTCTAGAGCCTTTTCCCTTTGGCCCCCGCCTCGCCTAGCCTTTGCACATAGGTACTAACACTTAAATTACAACCCCCTTAACTTTCTAAGAAACTCACTCATTCCCAGAAGCACACAAAGAGCGCCTTGGCGAGGTGGCGCCCAACGCTGTGGCGGCGGTGACGTTCGCATATTAATATTCACTACAGAACCTAAGAAATTATTTCACAACGAAGTGTGCAAAGTATCTGCTGGTGCAGGGTAGGCAAAGCATACGACGCGAGCTGTAAAAAAAAATGTAAATTTCATTCAGTCAAGAGGAGGCACCACGCAAAGTCCAAATTTGTAAAAAAAAGGAAGAAAATCCACTCCCACTTGGGCTTAAGTTGATTATTCTTCTTGTGACACCGAGTTAGGAATACGAGAAAATGCAAATCATGTGCACTGCATGTCAAATAGAACAGCGAAAGGACAGCGCTCTCCAGTATAATCAATTTGCACTTCAAGACTTCATCCTCAGACTCTCGATATACTCCTTTCAAGGGTTGTAGCCTGTGCGCACCCCTATTTGCCACTTAATTCAAATTCAATTTCCTTAAATAGCTATAAAGTATGAAATATACTTTCGAAATAACTTTTCTTTTTGCTTTCGCTCTGAGATTTTTCTTAGTCCGGTCCAGTTCAAGGATTCTCCTTTTGACCTCCCATTTTATACCCCATCCTATAGGGTATACTGAATTTCGCATATAGTTTGTAACAAAGAGAAATATTTTACGAACCATTATCAAAGGATTCTTGCAATAGATTTCCAATTTTTCGAAGCAAAATTCAGAAACTGAACAACAAATTTAAACCTCTAGACCTGGCTTGTTCTACTTTAAACTGTCAAAAATTTGTCATGTGGGTGTGGCTTACATTATTTTAACTTGTTAGGGAAATAGGGCATTATACTTTAAGCTTCAGATGTATTGTATCGTTTTTGTATAATTTTAACCCCTTCTCCAATCCGAAACCTTTTTTAAGTCATAAAATGTGATTCACTTAAATTTGATTACACGGTCCTTCCAGTGTAGTTACTGTGTGTGAATTGCAATGACGAGAAATATTCGTTGTTAACCCCTTTTTTTGAGTTGAAGGGATGACTACCTCATTTTGAATACCAACAATTGTGTGGGTTAGTCCGTTAGCAAGCAAAAGGACCGCTATACGTCATAATCTTTGATGTTCGTTTCACCCCTTTAATTTATTTTGAAGGTTTTTCTTGTATTTTTCTAAACCGATATTGGAGATTAAGGACTTCTTTGTTGGCTTTGGAGAATGGGATGTTTTTATGGCTTATTGAAGGGTTGTGAAGTTATTTTTTTCAAAGCCTGAGGATATAGACTATTATTTTTTTTATTAAATTTTTGTAAAGGTATGGTAATCTTTGGAAAATTGAATGTTTTCTGGTTTTTATTTGAACTTTTTAAGGATCTTTGTTTATGACTTAGAGAACAAGCTATGTACATACTTGCTTTTGAAGAGTTGGTGGTTGGGAATCAAAAGCCCTACCGTTCCTTGTCTTAAGTTTTTGTAAACTACATCCACATAAAATATTTTAATTAAAGCCCTGAAGTTCAAGGTTGTGCCTTGTTTTTTTATTTGCACTTCTCCTTTTATGTACCAGGGATTTTTTCTTCGTAAGGATTCTATATCTGCAAAATTCCTTATAAAATATTAATTGATCATATTAGGAGTGTGTTGTTGCTCCTAAATATTTGACAAGTTAAAGATGATTCCATGGCAGAAGAATTCCTTAACTATCCCTGGATTGGTGATATCGACATTTAATTTTTATCCTAGGTGGATGCTGGATACCTTTTTGTATATCGACAGCATTATGCATAGTTTGGTAGTCTTTAATTTTTCTGATAGCGTTTGATGGCATAATATGAACTACGATTCTTGTCAACGTGCGAGGACCAACCGCATTACTAATACTCGGAACAAAACTAAATTTATATTCTTAGCCAGGGAAGTTTCTCTCAAAGCACTAGGATCATATTTTGTATGCCTCTGCTGTGCTTTCCGGATCAGAACATTGGATTAGCTTAGGGTTGAGCGGTTGCCTGCAAAATGAGTGCCAATACTACACGTTTCTTAAACCCCCAAATTGTATCCATAGATATACGTACAATTTGAAGGTACTAATCGTATCCAATACAACTGATAATGGTAACAGACATGTAATGCATAATAGTCATGGCTAGTGGTCTCTTTAGATGAGTGATTAAGTACGCGATTGAGTGATTAAGTGCGCTGGTGATTCAAGGTTCGATTTCCTGAAAACACCAACAAATTTCTCTCAGTTCCAACTCTCGCGAACGTCTGACAAACATCTGAGAGTAAAATTCGAAAAGTTTGACATGTTTGGTGAGCTCATCAGTCCAGAGTCTTGCAATTTCCCCCAACACCCAGCGTAGATGAAGGTTAAAAGTGGGCCTTGATGTGAAAAATGTGACTGATGGCCGCAGTAATCTAGGAAGCGAAATTGATCCTGTCGAAAAAAAAACTTCTTCTGCCACCCACTCCTTCTAAAAGTGCACCGATTAGACTTGTGAGGTTATGGCTCTTTTCAAGTCTCACCTAAATGGGAAAGGTAAAGTAGCCTGAAAACATTTTAGAAAGAAATAACTGAAGAGGGTGTATTCGGTGTTTTCTGGAATGTATCTATAATAGGTCTTTCACAATAGTGGAGCCTGTATGTATGCAGAACTACTAAGAGGTGAAGTAAAATGTCTGGTGAATTATACCTTCTGATCAAAAAGTACCCGAAATTTCTGACGAAAACATCGAAAAAGTTAAAAAAAAATTGTCCTCTAAGATCGTCGTGTGAACATCAGGGAGATGGCAGCCGATCTTGGTGTCTCGTTCGGATCGGTGCAAAGCGTTATGCACGATGTTTTGGGCATGAGACGAGTTGAAGCGCGGCTTGTGCCGAGAGTGCTGAAATCGTTGCAGAAACATCATCGCATTGATGTCGCTAAAGAAATGCTTTCTTTGGACCAAAATGTTCCAAATGCTCCGTATTCCCTGACGTGGCTCCTTGTGACTTTTTCCTATTCCCACGACTCAAGTTTGAGACGATTGAGGCGATAAAGGAGAATTCGCAGAAGGACTGAAGGCGATTCCAAAATCGGCCTATGAAAAATCTTTGTATTGGAGATTACTTTGAAGGGAATAAAATGAATATCGATGAACAATTGAACCTTTTTCGTCTTGTTGCAGAATTCCGGGTACTTTCTGATCAGAAGGTACAAAATGCTGAACTCTTTTCTTTGTCTAAATAGTAGTACGGCAAAGTCAACTACGTAGGCATGAGGGAAGGTAACCACTGATTTGCTTAAATATCTGTACATCTTGACAATATGGACTGAATTTAAAAACAAGAAACATCAGGCTTAATATTAAGACCATTTGAGCGTTGAAATAACTGGGGAAGTGGTGAAAGCCTATGATCCATACAATTTCGTTAGATAGCTGGGAATGGTTGGACTATTACAGAGAGTTTTTACAAGCCTGCCTGCTCAAATATTTACTTTACAAAGTGTCCCAGAATTGTGCATCCGTAGTACGATAGGCTTGATTGACACTCGGTATTAATACTTTATAAGCTCTAGTATCCCATTCACATAGCAGCTTGCACTAATGTACATGACTGTATTCTTCGTCGGTTCGGGATCTGATTTTTTTTGGCACGTCCCGAGTTTTATAGTTTTCCGACCTCTATTTTATATATCTAGAATGATGGATCTTTGGTTGATGCAGGCCATCAGCTTTACGGGGATCCAATGCTATTTAAAGTGCATACCTTTGCTCAAATTCCATGAGCTATTGCTCAGTTTTCACATAAAAATACAAAGGCCTGGTAAATAAAAGACAGGGTCCGCTAAGTGGTAGTCAATATAGACGTTTGCCACCATGAATGGCGACACATCTAAAGTACATAATGCATTATTCGAAGATATATGTGGGTTATTGGGTGAACTCGATTGTGGAGATAGTTTGCACACCTTGTCGTAACCATTGTTTTTCTTGTCTATTATAGCATTGAAGCTCCATAATTCTCTTTGTAACCCAGGTTTTATTTATATATACAAATTTCTAAATCCCGGAGCACTGATTCGATTTTCGGCCCTTTGTACTACCATGCAGAGCTCCTTTTGGTGTAGTAGTTGGAGAAACTTGAATTTTATTCGTTTCTCTTTTATGTTCGGATGGCTGAGGTTTCTGTTTCCCTTCCGGGGAATCCAGAACGTGTCCGATAACAAACCCATCGAATTCTTGCCTCATGTGTCGTGATGTACAAAGATCGAAGCCCAATCTTCAGTCGAAATGGTAACCACAACGACTAAGTGTATGAATTAGTAGATAGATGCCGTTCGAAAATCTTTAACTCCTCATGAAAACACGTGCCTACGTCGATGATTTATTCAGTCAATAATATTTCGATAACATTACACAACTGTTTCCAATTTCGAAACTATAATATAACTACTGCTAAACCTACTTTGTAATTTTTCTCTTTAAAATCGTCGGCCGAAAATTACTGAACCTCAATTCGTTTCCCTTCTAAATTTCCTTGTTGGCTGCATTCACCCCGCCTCTCCCAATTTCAATTACAAGTCGTGCAAATTTCAAAACGTATTCAATAGCATTCCCTACCACACCCACCTCTATCGCCATTGATCCATAATGAACCGATTCTCATTAAGCAATTATCCTTAGAATTGGAGCCAAATTAAAACTTCATCCCCAAGTTCGGGTGTATGTATGTATAGTTGTATCTACACACAGCTATCTGACGTAGGGAAACTCCTCGAAATTAATTATTCACATTAGCATAAGCATCAAGTAATCGAGCACGATAATAAGTTTCACCGCAGCGACTAATGAGCCGGAGCCTGTTAAACAGGGTTCCGCTGTGTCTGCCACTTAATATGAGCAACGTGCGTCGCGCTTCAACAACAACCCCTTACAACAGCGCTAGAGAGCAACAAAATCCACTTGATTTACATATGCATGCTTCCAACTGATCCTAGTTTGGGATAATCTCCATATGAAGTTTTCCGCGTAACATTGTTGCACATGAACTCCACCATCATCACCATCACTTTGCATTATTTGCCACCAACAATTGTTTTAAGTTTCCCAAGGACATGCAGAGATACTGGCTGTGTGAAACTTTTCCATCATTCAGGGATTCAGTTAATTATCAGGAGACACACACAGATACTCATCGCGTTGTGCAGTCTTCATGAACCGAGCTAATGAATTCATTGTACAACGCAGACAGATAGTTTGTAATTTGCTCCATAAAATTTAAATTGACTGAGGAGTCCGAGGACAAAGTTTTTCAACTTTCCATTCCAGGAAAGGAGGTGGGTGCGTTTTTATTATTTTGTTCGTGAAATTTGTCCACTCTTTGCAGTGATTTGATGCTGAAGCAGGTCCTTCTTTCGCTTTGTTCTTCTGTAGTATTCAACAGATTTGCTGGGATGTCGACTTGCTTACCATGCGAGACTGTGTTCATTTAACAGATAGAAAAGTTTTTTTTTATTACATTTTCTTTTCGTCCTTTTTGCGTGGAGTGTTTGAAGGAATTTTGTAATTTGCGGATCGATTAGGATAATTGAAGGAACGACGATGAATAGCTGCACTATTTTGTAATAGATACAATAGCTTAGAGTTGAATCACCGTGAAAAGTGTCCGTGATATTGGTTTATCTTTCAGAACATGATGTATCTTTGTTTGGTATACGTCTGTTGTGTCAGTATTATTTAGAAGCAGTGTATGAAATGCATTATCTTTCTTTCATGTTATGAAGATCATCGTCGATTTTATTAAAGATTTGTTTAGATAGCATCGATGAAACTTAAAGTTCCAGCCATCCAAGCATCCAATGCGATCACGACATTATGCATATATAGTACACCGTGATTCGAGGAGACGGGCTAACATCTTCAGACTAATATAAAATATATACGAAGTGAAGTCACAGACGGAACTAGTTGACTTTACCAGAAAATATACAAAACTATCGTTTAAACTGCCCAAACTGATGGGAGTGAAGCTGTTCTGGAATATTGGTATTCATTCACTCTACATGACCTAGCCAAGCCAACTTAAATGCTAAATTCGCATCTTCTCCGTTTGCTCAACGTAGCATTGTGGCAGAGTTAACAGCAGGTCCTAGGACATGCAAACATATTACCTTGATTATTTACGTCTAAGTAAATATAGATATTTATGTGTCTGCAGCGACATTTTGACATTTTGGCCAAGGCATCCGGTCTTCACTCGGACTCAACTTAAGGGCTTCTGATTCGACAGTATCGAAAGTGTCAGTTACAACTTGCTTCTTTCTGCCAATGATGCCAAAGTTACAGGTAAAGCCAAAAGGGGCTCCGAAATTCCTTTTAAGTAGACTTTAACTATAATGAAGAAGCGGTGTAATAAGAAGTTGCCTTGCATGAAACTTCCATTGGTATTGAAGGTATCTGCAGTGTCTCTTCCGAGGAGACGTGTCCAAGGATATTTGTACAACTTTTTGAGATGATAGTTGAATAAGCAGTTGTCGGTAAAGTAGGCTGCAGAGAGCATAGTGCCAAGCTCACTTGTTGATCTCCCAATTGGAGGACCCTTTCTGGTATTTCCAGACACTTAGGTCCATCTATAGATGGAAATTTGGTAAACCAGAAATGTTCGCATGTCTATAAAATGAGATTCTGAACTTAAGAGTACGTGATTTCATTGTGAGCAGCTAGTTGCGTTAATTTTTCAAACATTTCTAGACAAATTTGGTCTGATAAGATAGAAATGTAAAAAAAGGTAGTTTGGAGCTTTTATTGATTGTTTATTTCACAGGTTGCGTCTAATATAAATACTCGTACATTGTGTAGAACACAAATCGAATCGAACTTGGGACAACAAAATCTCACAATTCCGCCCTCCATTTTTCCCGAAGAGTTTCAGAAGTCGGGGCTTCGATTCTTCCTTCCACAGCTTTTCGGGTGATTCGTGGCGAGATCAGAGATTACTCGATCATATTTACGACCTTTATTGTGCTTCCTATGGTGCTTCCGTTTTTGTTTTTGTAGGCTCTAGTTTGCGTATCGAAACCTCATGTTCCCATCTTAGTAGTATGTATTGTATAATACTTACAAGTACTTTTTTCTTTCTTGAAATTTCTCCACTTTTCCACTACCATTTTGTTTCGTACAGCTGACGAGCGGGTCTAGTCTATTTTTCCAATGCACCCTGTTGACATACATTTTTACAGAGCTTACTTGTGTGCGGCCGGCACCAGACCAAAGACTTGGACTTGCATAATTGAGTGAGACCCAGCTCATCAGATCCGAAACTTCTAAGGATTTGTTGGTTGGACACTTTGAGAATTCCTCCGTTAATGCTTTAGGATAGCAGTCCTTCAACGTTGGGCTTTATTCGTTAGATATTCATATACATACATATATAAGTCTATTCTACAGTGTGGTAGTTTGATTCTATGCTAGAACCTCTTAGAGTTTGAACATTCAGTACCTGCACTGGAGTAAATATCTTCCGTTGATCTTGGATGTTGAGATTTGAGAATCTAGGACCAACATACATACTTACGACGTGTATTGGATTAATAAGTGGTTCTCGCCCATCCATAGAATTTGCGCATGTGCAATTGAGTTATAAAAGTGGGTTGCGCATAAATGGCTAGTGTCATTGAACTTCAACTCTTACTAAGAATTTTCATAACTGAGTTATGAAATACTGAATCAAGGTTTAAAACAAAAGATGCCGAATGAACCATGAATGAACCAACGGCAGCTTTTACATTATTTAAGCAGGTTACTGGCATAGGTATACCCAGCGCCTTGCCCAAGGGTATTAATCAAGGAGGAATAGTAAATGATGCTATTTTTTATATAATACGGAAAGCTATAAGCAGGAAAGCCAATTAGGGAAACAAATCCTTGGGATATTTTATCTTAGGTGCGAGATGGGCAAAAGGATGAGGAGATGAAACCACGAATTCTGTGAACTGTATTAAGATATGGATGTAGTCTAAAAGCCAAACCCAAAAGACTAAATTGGCCCCGGTTACATCGAGTGAATGGAAAATAATGCTCAAGTAAAGAGGATTTTCCAACCCTTACTTCCAAGTTCGAGACGACCAGGAAGACGGAAGTTCCATTTTGAAGACCAGTGCGCGGCATCAGGCGAAGATTCTTTACTGTTTAGAAACGAAACTATAACTAATCTAAATATCGACAATTTAAAAAGAAAACGTGTCACAAACTGCCATACTCCGTGTTAAAATATAAAATTCAACGACAAAAAAGGACATGAATCACTTAAAGCACTCCATATGCCAAAGCACACACCCATGTGCACTCCCTAACTCATCAATAATGAAATCGTTTCTCAAGAAATCGAACCCAAGAATTGAATCCGATGGAATGTTTCTCGTTTTTTTTTTTTACCTTTTTTCCTTTCTCATGTCCTTTTCTTCTTCGTCAGCCATAAAATAACCTCAAGTGTTGCGAGAAGAACATAAAGACATTTGATCCTGATTCCTTTCAACGAGATGATGCCGCACAAGAGAGGGTCAAGAGTAATCCACTAAGTTCACACTGAATACAAATCCCCCATCACCCCCACTCATACCCTCTATTGTTGAACTGTAATCTTTTATCATATGCCCTGCCAGAGCCGATTCGGTGACCATAAAAAAAAGGAAGAGAAAACGAAGATGACGCTCCATTAGACATCAAATATTCCAATGTAAATCTAAATAAATCAGAGCGAACACATACACACACACACACACTGGAGGTGGACGATGGGATTACCTACCCATTTTCCGGAGGCGATTGGATTAAATTTGCAAAAGGTCTGCAAAGACGTGTGGTGTGGAGGACATGTGTCAAGAGACCGTGTGAAAAATCCCACAAATATGATGAAACTTTTAGCGTAAAGTTGAGAAAAATGCGATAATATCGTGATGGCAAAGCGACGACGATGAGTTCTATCCTGTGACAGGTATCCTTTGACACTAATTCAAAGGTGAGCGTCAAATTGGCTCAAATCACTTTGGTAGGGTCGCGGATAACATGCGCAGTAGGAGCATGGATTCCCCTACTCTCGAGGGAGGAGCTCGAATTATTGGCAACATTCCAGGTCCTGGAAGTGTACCAACACTACCACCTCCGCCATCTGGAGTGTACTCGTACTTCATGGTTTATGTTTCATTGGAATAATGAGGAAATAAAAAGTTTAATTTCAATTTTCAGTTGGAAGTAAAGTTATGAACATTTTGAGAACATTTCTCGCGGTGTTTATTGTTATGCAATTTCCAGGACTTTAAAACTTTGTTGATTCTTTCGAAAGTAGGTATGGAGATGAGTGCTGTTTAAGTTTCTGGGAACTGAATTCACGGCTAGATGTAATGGAGATTAAATTACTTGCTAGGGAAGTTTTTATAAATTGCCGGTACAATCTTGAGAATATTAAGTATAATTTTATTTTTTATTTTAAGGATGTGCAGTACATATTTGATTAACATCTTTCCGAGTCCTTAAGGGGTTATTGTATTTCAGTACTAAGAATATTATGAGAAGATGAAGGAAGAGGTAGGGCTCAGTCCGGTTTTGAATATTTTTCGATTGTAGATTGACTGTGAGTTTACAAATTGTCAGTAGGAGCGGCTAATCTGGACACACCACTTAAACGATCATCGATGTCACTACTCGAAAACGATGGGAGAAAGCTACTCTAAAACGATGGGGGGAAGTTCAATCATCACCGTGGACATGTTTTTAATATTTGAAAGATGTATTTTTGTAAGATGTCATTTCTGGCAAGTTCTCAGGAAATCTTTACTGGCATGGTGATGCATTAAGTACGGTCATTGTGTAGTGGTAACATCATCTCTTGTTACATTGCAGGTTCACGGTTTATATCCTGATATCAAGAATCATCTATTTATTTCACATGAAATAAATAAAAATGTCGATCAATTGCGAAAGCTAATGTCAATTCTACTGCGAAGGCATAACACGGCAGTAGGGTGGTTATATGGCTGAAATGCAACTTAATCATGATGATGACATCAGGAGGTCGGACAAAATATCTGTGAATCATAAGCAACGATAATAAAAGCAAAACAAAAATGCTCCCCAGTTATCTGGACGGCCACCTTCGGAGTTTACAGAAACTTAATACCACCTGAGTTTCAAACCACTACACCAATCTGTTACTGAGTCAAAAGGAACATTTGTTGTACGGTTGCATAAAAATGGTTTGATTAGGTGGAATAGAATAGGTTTATGAAGCTATGCTCTCATAAAATACTAGGCACCATAATGGGCCCATAGCGATCACCGGAGAATCTTCACAAAGTTGCAGAAATGAACACATATTCTTCGGAGCACCTGATTTCACTGAAAAGTCTTTTCCAAGTATTTTCTGCAGTTTTGGCTATATACTGGCATTAACATATGAGCGCGGTGCTCAGTGGTTAAGTGAACGATTACTGAGCGGGAGACTTGAAGTCTAAGTCCCAGAAGACCTAAAAGACCAAAAAGTTTTTTGAGGGTTCCACTTCTAGTGAATATTTGATAAACATCCGAGAGTAAAATTGTTATGAGGAGAACCTCCTCCGTAGGTCTATACCGTTTATATTTCGCACAGCATGAATGGCTAGGTTATGTATGGGCTGTTAGCTCCAAAATATTTAATATGTATGATATCTTCTGTGATACATTCACTTTTATTCAAATAGATTATCAACTCACTTTGTTAGAAGTCTGTTCCTATTTTAAAATTTGTTAGAAAATATTTATTCCAACTTTTAATGCAGGAACAGACCTTTTGCAGCCTCACTTTTGTGTATAATCTTATATACATTATAATCCTTATCCTTAGATACTTCATATCCTCCAATATTAGGTCATATTCGGTTGCCCGTTTTAGATATATTGTTTAGAACTCATTTGTATTGTAGACATTCTCCGCCTTATTTTGTAAATTCATCGGCAATTTCATTTCCCTCTATGCCGTAGTGTCCAAGTACCCAACATTTGATATGGTCCTTTATACATATCCTTTAAGTATTCTGCGGTAGCTCGTATCTATTTTCAATCTAATGGTACTTGATTCTAGTGTTGTCTGACTGTCGATTTAAATATCTATATTCTTGTGGCATACTGATTTTAACTACAGTAACCTCTGAGCTTTAGGTACAGATAGAACCTTTGCTTAGAACATATTAAATGTATTCGATAGTACTAATGACACTTTTAGGTCTGGCTGAGGAGAGTAGATTATATGAGATTAGATTGCAGGGGCGAAATGGCATATAGGTAGCTAAGGTACTACGCTTCTTAAAATGGCCTATTGTGGCATCCCATTTTCCCACTTTCTGGAGTCAATTTTTCACTGCAGAGAACGCTGAACATTTCGTGAAAATGTCGGGAGGTGTTTCGTCGTCCTCAAGGCAAAATCTACACAGTGGGTCTATAGAATGTTTTAGTCACTGTAGGTATCTTACCAAATGTTCCGGTCAAAAAAGAAGGCTGAAATTTAAACCAGAGTTGAGTTTTACCAACCAAAGTCTCAACGTAAAATTTTGGAAAAGTGGATAATTAAAAATTTTTAGAAGTTTTCGTAAAAATAAAAGCCACGACTGGGTCACACGTACTTGTTCCATATTTGTTATTCGTAAATTGTTCAGCTTTCGAGTTTAGGTCAAATCGAAATTTGCTAGAAAAAACATTTTTTATGTCAACAATTTTAATGCTACATTTTCATACTCGTATATGTCAAAAATATCAGAGAATAGACAATTTTCGCAGGTCCGCTAATAAGTAAAGTACCTTAATTCGAATTTTTCGAGTGAAACCTTTAATTTTGAAGACTGAATTGCGAGACCCACATATTTGAAGTCCTCTATCAGGGTTTCGCATACAGACTACGGAACCCTATTGCTCTCGCTAGCACATCTGTTTGTCACCACCTCTTACCTCCTAAACATGCAGTCATGCAGAGTATGAACCCAAACACAATGTGGTACTACTTTTGAAAAATTCGTTTTGGTGGTGGCTCCAGTACAAGCAAAAGTACTTTTATTGTTCACCAATCGAATTGTGACATATTGCTGCGCCCAGAGTTGAGGAATATCTCTCGCATTTCCAAAGTACGTAACCCAAAAACTTTGAAAAAATTAAGGTAATAGAGTTGTTTCAATGAAGACAAAAAAGAGTCCGAAAAAAAATGTCCTCGAGGATTCCCAGGTAGAAGTAACGAACGGATTCTAATATCAACGAATAGATTCTATTATCATAATTAAAATTGATAAAAAGTACGTTTTATAATAAATATATTAAACATAAATACCATTTAATACTTATCTCTGTCATTTGAGACTTTAATGTCGAATCCTAAAGATTTCGGTACACTCACTGAACACGAATACTCTATTACGTCAGGCTTATAATATACTGGCATTTGAAAGTTAAACAAATTTAATTTTCGTGCTATGCATTTTATATTAATCCAGTTTTGAATTTCTATGTCCTGTTGTATCTACTTCTAATTTATCTTGAAACTAAATCTAAATCGGCTTTTTTTATATTTCCATTGTTTTAAAAGAAAATTGAGTCCACTACAAGGAGAGTGGTGGTAAAAAATGCTGCATAAACGATTTCTTATTTTATTAATTTTTTATTTAAGTTATACGCCCAACTTTTCAGTACTAAAAAAGTGGTATGCCTGTTCAATAGGGTTGAGAATGCCTGCTATAGACCGTGTATGGAAAAAAACCCAAGTTAGAATAGAAGCATTCTATAACACGACGTTTTAAATATGTTTATAGTTTCTTTATGAAAATTTTGAGATGGCAACATGTTGCTATGAAATGTTCATAAAGAAACAATAAATAAATTCAAAACGCTCCGTTTGTTCGCAGCCTAAACATTATTGGTCTATGGTTTAAAAATTTAGACTTGACATTTCCGCTTTGGGTTGAAACAAACGCTTTGTAGGTGTCTGTGTGTCTTTTTGTTTGTCACATAAATCTTTCTCAAAAAGCTAACTCAAGAATGACTTAACAGATTTTGATGAAATTTTGATTTGACGTGCATGTACGTACGAGTAATGTAGATGGTTCCTTGCAGAAATCATGCAATTCAAATGGTGTGTGTGTAAGATATGGGAGGGGAGGAGTTTCAAAAATCTTCAAATCGTCCTTGTTACCACTGAACGAATTTTGATGGAATTCGTCATGTCTCGTTTATAAGTCATAGATGGCACGTGGGTAAGATATGGGCAACTGTGGTTTCTAGCAGAATACGGGAGGGTAATTGTTATTAAAGCCATGTATGCCTGCATGTTTGTTTGTTAACTCCTTAACCGAAAACTGCAAAAGCGACATTGGTGAAACAAAAACAAATGTATTCCTTTGAATATTGGAAAAAAAATAAATCAATGGAAAATAAAATCAATTAAATATATACAACAAAAAAAAAATATTAAAAAACTTCTATAAAGTGGAAAATAAGTGGAAAAATCTAATGTTAAAGTTAAAACATATAAGTTAGTCCACCAAGAACGAATTTTTCTACTTTTTTTTTGGAAAAGTTTTGTTCATCGAACTTTGCTAGTCAAAAAATGTAATCGAAATCCAGTTGATTACAAATTACTCCATCCATTCATATAATTATTAAGCGACACAAATCTATTTCTACTCAGAGGATATTTCCGCGATTTTTAAAAGTTTTTATCAGACCAGCTGCTATTACTACTATTTCTTAAAAGAAAGTAGGCGGGACATTTGTAGCGTTCAGATTCTGATGAGATACTTACAATGAGACCGTAAATAGCTTTGAGAAAGTAAACTATGCTTTTTTTTAAGAAAACGCTCCTAAAACGAGGGCATGGCCCTCCAATTTGTATGGACGAATTGCAGAGAACATCAATGTCTATATATTTGTTTAATGCATATTTTTCAGTTTCTAGTATGGCGCTCAATCTTTAAAATTTAATAAAAACAAGCGATCAGAAATGGATGTCTCTTTCACATAAATCGGGCTTGATTTCAGCAATAAGTTGAACAATTCTCCAAGTCGTGAATTGTTGCTCGTGTTTGGTCAGAGACTTAACGTAGCCTTAAAGAAAAATTCTAAAAATCATTTAATCAAACTATCGCGGCGGACAGTTGACTTCACCTCTTCAAGAATAACGCGTGTGGCACCTAGGTATATGTCTATACCGTTCAATTAGGGCTAAAAAAAAAATCGGTTATCATCTCTTCATACATTTCGCACTCTTATTGTGGAAGACGCAAATCCACAAAACAGTGAGTTTTTTCTCGATGCAAAGAAAGTTCCTGTTGTAGATCGACATCATTCCAGATCCGACAATTTTGATTATTTAGGAAGCCCTTCAGCCAAAAATGCACAAATGGTTTTTTTTTGTTGAAAATAATTTTTGTTTGGCGAGCAGAGCACAAATTTTTATAATAATTTTCACAATTTCGAAGCGTTGTTGAAACGCAATAGCTCAGTTAGGATTGTATCGAGCATTCAAAAATGTAAATGATTGCTTTCTGTCTAAAAATTGAAATATTTATAAGATCTTGGTACTTAGAATATATCACGTTTTCTCATTGTAAGGGTTACAAGGGTTCGACGTGTTATTGCGCCCCTCTCTGAAACAAAATTTGACAATTAAGATGGTTAAGAAACAATGGCAATTGATTGTTAGCAAGAACATAGCAATAAAAATCGGTTTACATTCAGTTATTTAAGAAGATATGAGAGTTACATTTTTAGAAGTATCCAGGACGTACCGATTTAAAATAACTAAAAGGAGCATTTAACGTACTTTCGTATAACGTGGCAGAAGTATTCTTATATCAGATTTAACAAGGCTCTGGTATAAACATATTTCTCTACCAAAATCCACAGGAATCAAGATTCTAAGGAAGTATTTAGTCGCAACTGAAATTAGGCTTAATATACAATACAAATTGAAACGAAATAAAGTGCACCACTGGGTCAAGAAAAATGTCTCAGTTTGAAATCTATGGACCCCCTATAAGACTCTAAACATGAAGTTTAAAGTAAATCCGTCCAGATATTTAGTCTGCAACCGGTCATACATACGGACACTCTTTTTTAGGTTCTTCATTATAGTAATGTAAAGTTTGATCAAAATTTCGAGATCGAACACTTTTGAGGAAACCAATACGTAAAAAATATATGCATTAACCCCTTCGCCCCTGAGTTTTTATTTAAGAACCAGAAACAATTACAGCAACTTTTGTTTTTGTTTTGTTTTTTAATTGCAAAGAAAATGTTTGGTGTGTATTAAGATAACGTAGTCTTTTTCGTTATCCTGAGCATATAATCCCAATAATATTTTAAGGTGGGACGTATATGTCCCAATAATGAAAATAAGACAAGGTTTTTTGTGCTGGGACGTATTGTCCCAGTAGGGGAGAAAGGGTTAACATAAAATAATGTACCTCGCACAAAATCCATAAATCGCAGTAAGTGCAAGCCGAGCTCAGTGAAATTTCTTGAAAAATACAGTAGATTTACTGCAATTGCGTTAAAGTCCTAACGCTTTATGAGGTTTAATATTTCAGAAGTTACATAAGATACAACTGACGCCATGTCTGTTTTCGGTTTGAAACATCTTCATTCTAATGAAACCTTGTACATGCGAACGAAGTTGTACTTGACGTACTTTTATAGTAAAATAAAGGCTGTGAATGGAGGCGTATTTCTACGGCCCTCTTACAAAGATAAAAATGATCCAACTTAACCGCGCGGTGACGCACTAATTATGTAAATCTTTTTAGTGAAGAGTACTTCTGTTCTATTAGAGAAAACATTCGATCGAAATTAAAAAACCAACAAAAATCTCAACGTCGAATACCGAATTTAGCAGAGATTATTGCTTCTAATTGAGTCATTCAAGGAGTGAATGTGAATCTTAAAATGAGTGAAATACATTTTTTTAATTCAAGTGTTGGTGCATGGTGGTGTTACTGGATACAACAAGTGTTGCCATCATCCATTGTTGTTCCAGTCATACTATGTAATGCCTCTGTTGCAAAATTGATTAAAATAAATGGAACTAAAAATATATGTAACATTTTTTGCCAATTTTCAAAATTAACTTTTATTGATATCGATATATAGAAAATAAAGTTGACATTATTTTACCGAATTCTTTATAATTATATTCCGCCAACAGCTTTTAAAAATAAAAAAAAAAAAATTGTTTAAGTTGAAAATGCACAAATTTGTAGCCAAAACTTTTAAAATTTTTGTGACACATTGTGGATGCATTTGTACTCAACAATCACTCGTGGATTTTCTCAACCACAAATTTGACAATTTTGACGATTAACAAAGTCATCAAGATGAATAAGAGCCTCATCGCTGAAGATCATTTTGTTTGAAAAATTAGCATCCACTTGTTGTTTCATAATCCATTCAACGAACTATATTCGCTCTGCGTGGTCAGTAGGCTTCAGTTCTTGAGTCAATTGCACTTTAAAGATGCAAATCTTTCATGAGAATTCGCTATAGAGAGCTTCTCGAAATGTCGAATTATTGTCCACGGTGCCGAATTGATGTTGAAGGGCGGCCAGAGTGTCTAAGATTACTAATTGATCCAGTCTCCCTGAATTTTTGAATTGATGATGTTAAAATCACTATTCGGACCATATTTTGTACGAAAATTGCGAACTATGGCTACCAAACCTTCATTATTTTTAAAATATTGCTCAACAATAAAAGCGAGTTGTTCTTTCGTGTAGTATTCCATTTTTAATACTCGTAACCCTGAACTGTCAGCTGTCACGCTGTCTTTATTTATGTTTAGTTGGCAACACTTTACCGCACAAATGGCGTAAAATTATATTGCGTGAATTTTCGGACACTCTTTATATTTACAGAAGTAGCCGATGCAATCTGAAGTAGCTAATCCTTTACGGATGGACGTATGTGGGGACAATTTTTAAGAAAATCTCTTATTACATTATTTTCCCATATTTTTACACAATTCGACTTCAGCATGAACTACAACTTTCCTTTGCTTCTTAACTTTCCGATTGTGGTTCGGCTTTAATTTATCTTTCGGTTTCCACCATCTTTTATAGAAAATCAATTTTATGCACATTCTTCACCCGTCATCGGATTTTTCAACTCCTCCTCAATAAGTTTCAATTAAAATTCTTTAAAAAATCAAGAAATAAAGTAAAATAAAGTCAAACCCCAAAACAAGCCCTAAAAACCTCTTGAAAAGCTTCTTACCATCATTTTCTTCTCTCTTTGTATTTTCTACTTTCTTCTTCACCTAACAGAACGGAAAATTGATTTTCAATATTTTCCTGAACAGCTTCTTTTTTTTGTCCTCTCTGCCAATGCGTCCAAGTGCCCCCATCCTTTTGCTGGTAAAATCCTTTCTCAAGTTCCACGAACTTTTCCTGCATCGCTAATTTTGTCAAACTTTATCATCGTCACCCTCTTCCACATTGTCATCATCGTCACCATCATCATTGGTATCATCGCCTTATGTTGTTGTTGTGCTACTAACGTATTTTTCTCCAGTAAAAAAAAAAATCCTTTACTAGCCTTTCGTTCGCAGACCGAGGACATTTTCTTTGCACTTTCCTTCTTACCAGAGCAATGTGTCAATGTGTCTGTCTTCCGTTTGCTTCAAACGATATTTTTACCAAGTGGAAGGAAAAAAAAAAATCTTAATGACTCAGATCGCGACAAATAAGCTTTTCACAGTCATCTTCACGTTCCTTTAGAAAGTAGTCCGAGACAGGCAACAAAAACATAGCACAGTCACCCTGCAGGAGCAACAACGAGGAAATCTTTGAAAACAAATAATTAAACAGGGATTGTGTGGACCATTCAGCAAACAATGAGCAGAGTTAATGGCCACTAACAATTTAAGTTGTTCACAATGGCATGTAATGGCTGTCGTTCAGGATGCAGGGAGTCCTTGAAAATTGATGACTATGTGTGTGAACATTGCAAGGATGCTGATGCGGAGCAAATTTATTTTTCTCCCTTGGGGAGCAGGATAAACATGACACGGGATTATGTTCATAATCCGATAAATATTGACCTGGTATCAGGGCATTTAATAAAAGCTAAGCACTTTTACTCTGGACATGGGATCCCACGACTAATCTTCGACCTGTGTCAACAATTGGGTGGTGGGACAAGAAGGCTTTGAAGGGTTTAAGGGTTCGTCTGATTCGATTAGGATGAGATTTGCTTGGGGTTTTAATGGAGTGTTAATTGAATGGAAGTTATTTTCGGGTTTTTGACATGTGAAGGAGCTGGAGGCTATCCTATAAAAGGACTAATTTTGTTATGTATGTGATTCTTGTAAGCTATTTACTCGAATTGAAGCCGACAAAATTAGGTGATAGTTGATGGTAGAACTTTTCTGTTTTATGGTGTTGACTGGAGGGACCATATCGTTTTATGAGGGATTTATGTTTTGGAAATTGTATGTAAATAACCCTATATAAAGCTGCTTAGGGACTAGAGCGGATTTCAAAGAGCCCATCTAGAGAAAAAAGTTCGGTTGGGTGACTTCTACTTTACAAACGAACTTATTGACTTAAGAACTAGTTTTCTGGGTGCAATTTTTTAAGAATCTCTATTGTGGATCTCTGGCTATCGAATAACAGAAATTTGTGAGATTTCCTATCGCCAATCAAAGAAACTTTTACCCCCAAAGAAAAGGAAGTTTCACTGACGTGTGCCGACAGATACACAGGGGGAGTTGTTTTTTTTTTAAATAAGTAAGAAGATAAGGAGAAAAGTACTTTTGATTAAAATTGTAGAAAGAAGAGAGGGACGTTGTTTGGTGACCATGAACGTCCTTGGTTTTTAAGATATGAAACAAACTTACTTGCTATAGGGCAAGTACTCGTATTGTATTCGTGGAAATTTTGATCTAGAGGTTTTCATTAATTTTGGTATTACTATTTTAGAGAAACTCGAAATAGTGGGTCTCGCAATTCTGTTCATTTGTCCGGTATTTAAATAGGAATGGGTGCTTTGAGACAGCATCGTTTACATATTACATTACATATTTTTTGGTAAACTAGGCAGCTTTGGAGATATCAAATGAAGAAGATTTGAGCTTTTTAAAAAAGCTTACATATTTTTTCTTGAAAAAATGAATCAAACTTACATTTTTGCATGGAAACGATCACTTACGAAAATGCGGGAAAGAAAATAGTTCCTTTATTATATATGGTAAACTGGGGCACATTCGTCGTCGGGGCACATTCGTCTTTGCAATTTTCTCGAAAACTGTGATCTGTAAACCCATAATTTAAAGGACGAACGGACCCTTTTGTAAACCTATGCCTTGTGTTGTAGTTTGATAGTTCTAGTTAGTCGGCAAAAAGAGTTAGAAGTTATTGGGTGTTTTTTGTGTCTTTAGTGTAATTTTCTACGTCTTGTAGGTAAGCATTTTTTAATATTATTTTTTGCAAAAATCAGTGAAATTTTGTGAGGAGTATTTATAAATATTCCTCTTTAAGTTGAACAGGATGAATTTGCAATTCATAAATTTGTTATTGTTAAAAGAGTTGATAAATAGAAATTTCCTACATCGGCAGTTGATGAATGTACCCCGAGGATGTTATTTATACAGAATTATTTATGCTTGTGTATTTTGTTGTAGATATGGTTCGTAATTATAAAAAAAAAAAAAAATGACAGAGTTAACATAAGAGAAGATCTAGTCATAAAAATGATTGCCGATGTAACACACGATAGGGAAACTATAACAACGTTACAATCCAGCATCAAAAAGGAGGACCCTTTGAAAATAAGTAATTCCGATTCATATGGTCAAGAAAGACATGATTTTCAATCAAAGTATACGTCAAACCAGGTTTTAACAAAAACCACAGAAGAAGTATACTTAAAAAAATGTCCATTTTACCAGCACGGCTTGGCCTACCATACGTTCAGAAAGTTGGTTTTTGAATATGTGACTATAAATTCAATAACTCATCCAAAAAATTGGGATGACGGCAAGGCAGCTACTGAGGTTTCTTTTTTCTGGCTCTTTGGTTTCTTAAAAAGAAATAGATCCCTTTCTCTGCGAAAACCAGAAAGGATAAGCATAGTCTGTGTGAGGAGCCTCAACAAAACATCTGTTGATACTTTCTTTGAGAATTTAAAAGCATTGTACATGAAACATTCTTTTGAAGGACGATATAGGACGAATCCGGTATATCCACGGTGTTGGAGAATCCCAAAGTATGCTTTTCTATCAATTTTTTTCGTGTACGGTCAATTTATTTTGCATTTTTAGGTACTTGGTCAGACAGGTCAGCGATTAGTGAAATATTAGTGAAATTAGTGAAACTGAGGAAATGCAAGTTTCCAAAAATAATTTGGCCGATAATGACTCTATTGCCGTAGGAGACTTTGTTCTCGTGAAGTTTATTGGAAATTTAAAAAAAAACAAGCCTTTTATGTCGGCGAAATCATTGAGAAATTTTCCGAATCTACGAGTACTTTTAACGTAAGTTATCTCCGAAGAGCTAATATTGTTGATTGGGTTTTTGTAAAACCCCAAATTGAAGACATTTCTTTGACACTTAAAAGTGAAATAGAATTGAAACTCCCTAACCTATTAATTCAGCATCGACATCCCGCAGTCGAACCAAATATTGCTTTAATATTGACATATCTAATTATTACATTAAGTATCGTTCATGTGAAACTTTTGAAACTCCTTTAATTATTTAGTTCCTTATGTGTTTTTTTATTAATTTTGTTTTTAATAAATGAAATTTTATTTTTTCTTATGAATTACTATTATGTTTGTTTATGTTTGTTATGTTATGAAGCAAATAAAATTAATACAATGAATAAATTAAGTTTTGAGTACTTTTTGCGGACTCAGGCCGTTCGACTTAATAGTAGGCCCATATTTAGCACCAATTGCCCATACCTCAACTTTTATAAGGTTGGAATCACCAGAGTAATCGACTGCGAATTAATGAGATGATAGCTCGATTTTGGGATGCGTTAAATGGTCAAATTGGATTACCATCAATACCTTATTACAGCAAGGATATCAGTGTGAATATTAATCGATTTAGTACACAGGAGCGTCACCGTGATGAAAGTAAACGTTTAAAGGATTGCAACATCGCCCTTTATTTCCCTTTATTTCCCAACGAATGCGGAAGGCTTGTTACGATACTGCTAACAAGACGTCAAGAGCTGCTTGATGAGCACGTATGAGCATGTACTTTTGTGAGATATTTTTTAACATATTTCTTAAGGCTGGCAGCACAATTCATTTTATCCTTGTTATTAGAGGAACTTAGCATGCATTCTGGAATATTGGGACAATATTAGCAAAATTTTATTTACAGCGAATTAGGTGCTCCGTAAGCTAATGTATCTATATTAGATCAAACTAGGAAACTTTAAAAAGAGCGCTAAGAAAAAGCACCTGTCAAGAGTCCTCAATCATCCATCGCAAAGCAGGTAAATTTTGTTCCTCGTAACTTCAACTTCTACAATAGTCAATAAGGAGTGGACTACGTTAAGACGCTTCACATGATTGCACTGTAGCAATAGTGATGGCCTACGTAGGTGCATTCCTTTTAGGAAGTATAACCAGAAAAAGAAATCTCCTATTATGGAGTATTGGCCGTTGCGTTCTTGTGATGGTGTATGCGTATAAGTAGGACCAGCTTACTGGTTTTCTTATTCATAGTGCTGGTTGAGATTCTTACAAAGGGAAAAGCACAGAAGGAATGCATTTTCTATGTCATTCTTGTAAATTTACGAGCTTTTTCTTTGCCTGGGATAATTATAGTTACTACACTGGCTGCTAATATCTCAATTAGGTGTCATTTGCAGAGCTTAACCAGTGTCTTCTAATTGTCATTGTCTCTAGAACTCTAACGGCTGCCTTACTGTCACTGAATTTAGCAATAGCCTTGCCCTAGTCTTGAAGAAACAGCTACTTTGTCTACGTCTAATTTGGATCTAGTGAAAAACCTCGATTGAAAAAGCTCCTATTAAAAATGAGTACCGAAGTTAAACAGTCCGTTTCCGATGGATCACCCTCTTAGCAAAATACTTCTTCCCTGAGACTGAGTACAGTTGAATTTGTGTCAAGTTTGGAAGATTGCCTTTTATCCTTAAAGCATTCCAACATACTGTCGAGCTTATGTTAGATTGGGCTTTATAACAGCCATATGTACATTGGAAGGGAAGCACAGTTTGAGAAGCTTCTCATGACAATTTTTACTCCCAGATGTTTACCAGACATTCGATACAGGTGGGACCGTGAAAAAATATGTTATGTGTTTTCTACGACTCGAATTTGAGTCCTTTGTTCAGTAGCCTACGCACTTAACCACTGAGCCACATCTTAAATCTTTTCAGTCCAAAATACGCTGATTCCTAGATGTTATAAACAGGGATTAATTATTTCTAGGCGGAACATATTATATTGGTTTCTGAATTGTTGAATCATAGATCTTGGTCACACATACGTCCAAATAGAAGTCCGTAATTGTTTTTTTTTTTTTTGCATCTATATGCAAAAAAATCCACAATCTGATCCGTTTACCTCAGGAAGTCCAGTATCTTCTCATAGGAGTCAATCTAGCTGTTCTGAACTCTCCTAATTGAAGACATTGGCAGTGGTGCTTTAGCCAGGACTCTGCTGAAGCGCGATGGCTTAGAAGATTATATGGATTACATGGGCCTGCAGAAAGTACTCAAGGAGTTTCACTTCCCTGAAGAATTTCACGCTCTTTTTGTGTAACTCGTCCTAAGCGAGTTAGTATGTACATACTCGTACCTAAGCTTGTCGCACAATTCAAAGGCTGTTATGCCTATGCTTCACATCTATTTATATTCAATACTAAAGAAAGTCCCTCCATGGCTCACATAGAGCATTAAGAATAATCGAGAATCTAAAGGATGCCATAAAATACCGTATCGTAAAACTGGGGTTCGATTTTTTATTTTTTATCATAAAATCCACAGAACCATAATTTGCGTTCTTGGGAAAAATAAAATAATACGATGATGGGTGAAGTGAAACTTCTTTTTGCACATAAAACTAAGGCAGACTGTGGGTTTAATTTAAAGTATCATTCTCATATCAAATATAAGATGCATCAGCTTACATAAGAACAATAGCATCAAATTCATCAGAGCGCTCACTGTATCTTGTTTAACTATAATACTGTCAAAGACAGAAGTGCACTCATAGCAAATGCATTTAGTTAGCCACTTATCTATACAAAAAGAGTCTCATTCTCTCTCTGCCTCTCTGCCACCACATAACAATGCCAATTAAATTGACAACATAGAATAGAACTTGAGCTCATACTGCTGCTAATTGAACTCCGTATAGTTATTCATAAAATGTTTTCGCTTTTATTTAAAATTTTCCACTGGCATTATCACACAGAACCTTTGACCTGTCTAAAGAGAGTGCAAATCCAAACAGATACACAACACCCTCTTCACATTAATTGACTAGAGAGTCCTGTGTTATGCCTCCTGATATGCGTGGTGCATTTGCCGTGCGTTACTCGTGCTTAAAAGGATGGCTTTGGCTTGTCCTGTGTGTGTACATGCCACTCTTTTTGTTTGAATTACTACGAGATTTTTGTTACATTTCCTGCATACCTTTCTTTTTTTTTTTAAATATATATATTTTATTTACTCATTTTTATTTAGTACCTTAAAGGATAGGTATTGGTTTATTGAAAAGTTACAACCATGGGTTAACAATCTTTAGATTCGCTCCCGCGGTCGTTTTGAAATAATGCCGTCAAATTTAAATTTATTCACAAAATCTCCTCTGTCCTAGGAGCAATTTATAAGGATAGAAATTATTGTCTTTGTCCTTTTTTTAGTTAAATGAATAGTTTCCGGTTATAGCGATGGGGATATGTGCTGTAGGGTGTTGCAAAAGACATTTTATGTTTTCCTTACACATGATGAGTTTTTTTTTTTTTTTTTTAATGAAAAAAGATACTAATCAAACATCTTTAATAGATTTTCCCATATTTTGTTTGAAAACTTAACCATTACTGAAATATCCAATAAAGTTTCAGTTTTTTAAAAAGTTCACCAAAAACGGTTGGAGATGAGAGAAAAGCTCCTATGGGCATAGTTGTGGTCACCATTAAACTTGACCTTACATTTTCCACAATTTTGCCCATAATCTTTTGTCTCTTATCTCCAACCAATTCCGAGCAAAATGAGGTGAACTTTTTAAAAAACTTAACTTTTTTTTTCTTGGATGTCTCCGTAATGGTTAAGTTTGCAGGCAAATATTTGCACAAAATGGAATTGTTCATTTTTTTCTATTTCCATTTCTAAAAGTAAATTTCGTCCATATATTTAAAATCAAAGACAGTCGAGGACATTCGAGATAACCAAACAACGCCCCCCCCTCCATTTTGTACGATTTTGCTTTTAAATATAATGAGAATTGAGGTGTTTTAAACTAAAAAAAAACACACCCTGTATACAATGTCCCAATGTGAGGCACTTTCCTCACCCACCCAAATGCACCGGATCACGAAGAGAATTAAAAATTCGCGAAAATACTGCAAAAATCATGGGAAATAATAAAACGGACCCTGATTTTAATTTTTCAAATACCGGGTGTTGCACACTAAATGTCATAATATGTGAGGGCTTTTCCGCACCTCTTGTGAAGATCCCGGATAAGTCATTAATGTATAACTTTGAACATCTATAGTAGGGAGGACGTGAGGGTGCTGCAAAATACAGAGAAAGAAGGATCTTTCTAAGGGTCTTCTCAAGCTTCTGCAAAAGCACCGGACGATCTGGAAGCCTGAAACTTTCCATACATCAAGTATTGTATACAGTACGATGTATTTTTCGAGACTGATTACGAACCTGTAACTGAAAATCCGCGAAAAAATCTAGATATCAAGACATAGGGTCTTAAAATTTCAAAAATATGAATACTAGTCATATATTTGAAATTGTGTGATAAAAGAACACACTTTTTCGAAATCGAAAATGAGTGATTGCTCGAAAATGAAATACTAAATGCTTGAAATCCTAACAGCGAGTAAAAACAAACCACTTGCTTTTATTGTGAGTACACACTATAATAAAACCATACACTGGTGCACCACTGTTGGCAGTGTTACCTGTAGATTGAAAATAAATTAATTAAAAAATTGCGATACACATAGGCCAAACCGTGGTTTATCTGTGGGGCAGAGGATGGTTTACTATTCCCCATAATAGATATAAAAAAACATAATGCTAATTGGTCACAAATTTACGATGCCATATAACTTTATAATTTATGGTGTGAATTTACTTTTGAAAAACGGATCATGATGTTTAGCTGTTCATAAAACCAACATTTCTGAAAGGATTAGAAACTGCTATTAACCCTCGTAACTGAAGGAAAGCCTTACATCGTTGATCACGATCTGGTCGACGGCTCTCCGACACTTAGAATTGCTTTCTTTGAAGTTTGTAAGACCCCGAAGAAGTGAAAAACCTTCTGCGAATATTGGTATGTTGATAACTCTTTACACTGCCCCAAACTCGATTAGAAGGACAATTTACCAGAGACAACCCCGTGCATACTTTGCATTCCAAAAAATTGTCGCGTGTAAATTTCATACTCATAGAAGCAGCCTTTGGTCATTATCATCTTACTGCGCTCTGAGGGCATAGTCATACTCGTACACTCACATACATGCAACTAAAAATATGCCTGCCACTGGTGAGCGTTCAGCTTCAAGATAGTGTTGCTTCAGTTCTGCTGTTCTCTATAGCAGTCGCTTCAGGTAGATGTTCTACTATACGTGGGCTATAAATAAATAAATTGTAAACTAATAGCACATATGAGCAAGCCCCTGCGACGCAGTCGTTTACTTTAGTTATTTGCCATTCCAGTTAGTAAATCATAGAAATTACTTTTCATCCTTTTATCTCAATTTTTTTCTCAACAAGGACGAGTTGTAGGTAATATATGCGGAATGCATTGGTGTACTGCGTTGCTGTTGGGTGCTTTTTGTAGCCAGGCCAGTAACCAATTTCAATTCATAAATTAAAATTGCGATACACATAGGCCAAACCGAGGTTTATCTGTGGGCCAGGGGATGGTTTACCATCCCCCATAATAGATAAAAAAAAAAAGATGCAATACTGTCTGCATTGGAGCGAGGCTTGGTTACAAACCAAATATGTGACTATGTACGAGTATGTTTGGTTCGTGTATCTATGCATGAAATTGTGGGTACTCGACTCATAATATTTAAAATAATTGCAATGCCGGAGGAGTGGGAACAATCCTATATGACTACCGTCATCACTGGAATTCCTTTTCGTGTCTGCCTGTGACATGCCCTCAGGAGAACTCTCTTTCTATACTGAAAGGGAGAGCTTTCCACAGCTGCTGGCTGCTTCTGTTTTCAGATGTCATCCCTTCAACATGTGGAAAAAAGGATAATGACTGTTAATTATTTAATATGTCATTCAACAGAATGAGCTTGGTCTGTAAACCGACTTTTTTTTTGCTGGTGGTACTTTTGGGATTATTTTGAGGATTCTAGGGGATTTTCAGGGATTATAAGAGATTATCTTATGCATTTGCTCTTCTTGCCTGATTACCGATTTGGTAAGTCAGTCATGTGAGACTTTAATTTTTCAAAATTGTCCATCGAGTTGCATTGTAATTTATTTGAAGGAACCAATGAAATCCTTTTTTGGCCACAAACTTTTCCAGCAGTTGTGCCGTTTTATTAATATTTGTTTTATCTTACTTAGAAATGCGAGATCCTTTTTGTGTGTATAAAGGGTTACAAACGAGTGGGAGTGCGCAACGTAAGAGTTTTACAATTTAATTATTCACAGCTGAATACTTTTTTCGTTCTGTTTGTTTTTGGGTTGAAGACAATCTCCTTGGCAGAAAGTTTTTCTTTAGTTTTTCGCTTCACCAAGTTAAGGAGGAGATTGAAGTTTTCTCATCGTTTTCGTCGACAGTTTCTTTATTCTTGTTAAGTATTTGTTTAAAGGTCCTATGGGGATGGGCTTCCCCATATGCCAGGATGCACATGATATGAAATTTTGGTTGATTTGATTGAAGGAATCTTGAATTCCTGAAGGGTGACTGAGATTGAAGGTGCCTTAAGAGGTATCAAAGTACTTGTACGAGAAAATGAGACACAGACGGATAAATATTTAACCGAAAATGAATAGCTAGCGGAAAGCAGGCCAATTAATGAAAGTTTCAAAAAACTTACATATTGGTACAAGCACACAAAATACTACAGGAACAGCCTCTTGAGCTTTAAATACTTTGAGATTAAGATGGATCCAGACCTTACTAAATATTTTTTTCTAGACTTGGGTCTATGTGCAAGATTTCGTAAATTATACAGCATGAGCAGGAAGATGATAGTTTTGGACAACATTTCCAGTCATCTGTAGCGTCCCAAATTATTCGACCTTAAAATGATTGTGATATTGACAAGGTCGATACCGGACCTTTTCGATTCAACAAGATCTTAGATGATTTTTATAAGAATGATGGCAAATCTTGAAACACAAAATAAATTTGTTCACATTATTCAAAGAGGTAGAAGCGTTCGAGCAACAGATTAATGTTGCAAAGGTGTCCCAAAATGGCTATAGGTATGGAATGTGTTTGCAATGATTGGTCCACTAGCTATAATGTGAAAAACAATGCAGAGATACAGGGCAGATTATAAGATCGTGAGTCTACAACACTTCTTGACTTCTTAGAAATATGTTTGAAAAATAAATCCAATCGGACGGGCTACATATGAGGCTGCTTAAGTGTTGCCCGGTCTGTTGGGGGCTCCCGTCATTCCGCCATTTATAGTTGTAGAGGATTCCGCCAAAGAGAAGGGTTTCTTAACTTCGGTAGTTGACTATAAGATTCACTACGGGATGTTTCATTAGCAAGCAATTGCTTGGAGGTCTGATAGATTGTCGCAAGTATTCGTTCATCCGATGCTGCCTTAGGTCGCAGCCATCCAGGTTTACTTTCTCTAAGTGACGTATCAGTCGCTTTGCGTTTCGTTTCATTTTCTCACTAATCGTCAATTTAGCGAAAATGATCTATGCCTGAATGCACGTTTCAGCGGTTGAGACCAGGAAGACATTCGCGAAATTAACTCCATCGAATCCGGTATATTCGTTTCTATCTGTTCCTCGCGGAGTAGCACCGAAATCACGATTGCAGCTGATCTCGCTTCATGATTCCGATCTGTCTACCTTCCAACGTTTAATAAACCTGCTGCGTCGCTCCCGATATTGCCTTTCGCACTACCGAAGTAACTGGAGCTGGAATTGCGAGCAATTACATCCAAAGATTGACTTCAGTTTCGTCTTCAGATTTTAATTACTCTTTGCACAGTGTTCGATTTCCTTCGAGTTATTATATTTTTTTTTTCGCTTGTTTAAGAATTAATAAATGGATCACACGAGTTACTAGGGAAATAACCGTCGATCCACGCAGACCTACTTACTGTAGGCTTTGCCACTGCTCTCACATGACCTCATAAAGGCTGGTTTAACCTACACTCTTTCAAACCTCGGCGTCGTTTTAATGCTCTCATCTGTTCTAACCTCATTCTTAATGACCACTACTCATGATTGAGCACATACATGTAAGTCGTTGCTGACATTAATCTGACAGACTGCGATTAGCCATTTAGACCGGGCGTCCATGGGAAGCCTAGAATGGCAGCAGAGAATGAATTTGTTTGTATACAGTGCCAGATTTGTCACAATGGACCCAACTGATAGTATACTTCAAAATTTCGTCCTGTTCTAGGAAGTCTCTTGTTTACAATAGGTACAGTATTAGCCCTAGAACACTGCCTAACGGTACATCTGCTGATATTTTCTTTAGGTCTTTCCAGGATCTAGATGAACTATCTGGCAAACCGGTGAATGACACCTTGAACTTCATCAAATCCACGCTAGTTCTGCGTCTAGAAAAATACCTGAACAAACTTTTTTGTTTTTTTTTTTTATTTTCCACTGCTATGCTCACAATTCTGTGCACTTATTGAATTGTGGAGCGTTTCTCCCTGAATTGCTTCAATAGTATCGGAAGCAGAGAAATCGACCTATAAGATTTCTATTCATTGGGTTTATAGGATATTCAGGCAACTTTTTAAGTACATGTCCTATTATCAAATCATGGTCCGGTGCTTTTTTAGCATTTAAGTTATTTTTGATTTAAATTATAAATTCTTGTTATGTGACCTGCTGTATAACTTCCGGTCGATTCTATGCACTTTGAAAAAGATTGACACTTTGGAAAAGATTAGAACGTTTCAGCTTTTTCTTTGGTATTTCTCGCCCAGCATCCATTTTCCTGCTTAACGAGTGATTCCTGTTTCATTAGTTTCTTCAAACCTATTGTGTGCACTCTGTATCCTTATGGGCTGAGAGATGTTTGCTCACTCGTTTTTGAGTAATTTTATTTTCAGGTGTTCCGGACTCTTTTCCAAACTTTTCGTGTTTCTCGTTTTTTTCTGATAAGTTATTTCACATATTCTGGTTAGTAAATATCGGATATGTTTTTCTTTCTTTAGCACATAGGAGTACTTAGCCATGCTTCTCTCTGGATATTTTTATCTAGGAGCTCAACTTCTTAATCTGGTTGGATTGAATTCACTATTGGCACTTTTAGATTAATACTGTCTTTGTCTTCCAATGTTCGCCTAAAAAGACACCAATTCGTTTTGTGATTTATTATGCTGGGTTTTTTTTCATGAGTATATCACTAATCGTCAAAACAACTGGTGAATGATCTGATGACATATCCTCTTTATTTTCTACATCATATACCGTTCCCTCTGTAAAAATCAATTAAACCAGGGATTTTATTCGCGTTTGCAGGCCAATATGCTGGCATCGTTGCAATTTATTGCACGTTCTGCTGCATCATATAGTTCTCTGCCTTTGGTATTCGTAGTTTCGGATAATACTACCTTGATCAAAAAGTTTCAGGAATGACTACCATTTGACACTTTCAGTCATCTGATTCGAGTTTTTTTTTATAATAATATAATAATTTATTTCGTTTATAATTTACAATGTGTTATCGCACAATTTACATAATTCGAGATACAGAGATTTGATATAAATTTATACCTTTCTACTGGAAAATAATGTTAAATACTTTTAAAGAAAATGTTTGAATAAGAAAAAATTCTTTGAGGAAAACAACGGCAAAAACCTCAAATTTAAGAAGCAAAAAAAAAAAAAAAAAAATAAATAAATAAATAAATAAATAAAAAATATAAATAATAAAGAAAAGAGATAAATATGTATATATATGCTTAATATACGCAAATATTACAGAATTTAGAATAATTTATAATATAATAAATAATAAATAAATAACGTAAAACTACCTTGCCAATAATTACTTAATAACTAATTAAAAATAATAATAGTAATAATAATAAATAAATAGATTAGCATAGCATAAGGTATGTAATATATCAAATTAACAAAAACTTAAATTAATAAATAGATAAATAAATAGATAAATAAATTAATAAATTAATCAAATAAATAAATAGATAAATAAATTAATAAATTAATCAATTAAATAAATTGACAAATGCATAAACATTTTAACAGATACATAAATAAATTAAGAGATAAATAAATTAACAAATAAATATATTAACAGATGAATAGATTAGCAAATAAGTTAACAAAGATATGAAGGAACAAAAAGTTAAAAAAAAAAAAAATAAGGAGTTTAACATTGCATTAGTAAGCATCAGGTAAAGGTATGATATTGCATATTTAATTGATTTATTAGGGGATTGTCAGGAATATCGCATCTGATCTTAAATGTGTCATTAAGTTTGCCAATTCTGAAGGAGATCAATTCAACATTAGCTTTTGTATGTAGGTCTAATGTAGAGTGATGCCAGGGAAGTTTTAGCATCATTTTTAGTAGTTTGTTCTGTGAGATTTGTAACTTCCTAATGTGACAATCTGCACAATCGCCCCAAACCTGGCATCCATACAATAGAATAGCTTGAAAAATCGTTTTGTATATTATTATTTTGTTTTCATTTGACAGTGATGATTTTCTATTTATGAACGGATATAACATTCTTATAGCTATATTTATTTTGTTAATTGTTTGCGTATTATGTTCTTTAAATGTCAATTTTGAGTCAAGATATATGCTCAGATATTTTACAGCGGGATTCCATGTTATTGAATGGAGTTTTTTTTTTAGGTTGACATATCTGTCATTAAAATTCCCTCCAAATTTTAGTGTCGTAGCTTGACATTTGTAAAAGCTATGCTGTCGAGAGTACATCTGCCTTCGTCTGTGGTTTCGATTTTTTACGATTTTAAAAATGGGATCAACTTTGCAACAACGAGTTTGCATCAACTTTTGTGTTAAAAACAGATTCAACGGTGCGAAGACTTTGGAAATGTTAGAGAAGTGTTTCGGCAACAATACTCTATCGAAAACAAACGTTTATGTGTGACACAAACGCTTGAAAAGTGGTCGTGAGTTCGTCGAGGATGACGAACGCACTGGTAAGCCGTCGATATCGAAAACCGATAAAAACATCCGTCGAGGATGACGAACACAGTGGTAGGCCATCGACATCGAAAACTGATGAAAACATCAATAAAATCAAGGAAATGTTGGCCGAAAACCGCAAACTGACCATCGGAGAACTGTCAGAGGACCGGAGAAACTGTCAGAGGATCCGTTCAAGACATTTTGGTTAAAGATTTTGGCTTTAGACGTGCCGCTGCAAAGCTGGTGCCGAAAGACTTGAATTTCATGTAAAAAAAGGAACCGCTTTGACACCACAAACTCGTTTTGGACTTTATTGCAATTTCAAAAGTGCAAAAGTCTTGCATAAGACTTTATTTCATGGGACCGAAGGGGAGAATATCGATTATCAAGAATATACTTTTATTTTCAATATTCTGAATAAATTCCTGAAACGTTTTGATCATGGTAGTATATCTCAGACTTATATCTTAGTAGCTTGCATTTTTCTTCCTCTATTTTTGAGGCTTCAAAGTATTTGATAGTATCTTTCACGAGTAGCGTAGGAGGACAGCAGATAATAATAAACTTAGCATACCTAAAAAATTTATAAAAATGGACTAAATCGTGAAAAACATAAGCTAGTTTGACTGAGTTAAAACTGACACTTCTTTTAATTTTGAGTTTAAAACTTAAGAAAAGGAAAACTTTTCACTTCTAATGCAATTACTTGCGTAACAATATTTTCATTTAAAACTACCTCCATAAATACAAATTTTCCAGAAACTATACGAAAAGTGAATTTTCTTACTACGAGTATGTATGCATATGTATTAGATCCACGTTATCAATTCCCCGAATTAACATTTAAATTATCTAATTTAAGTGCAGAGTCATGAAAATGCATAGGAAACGTTCTAAAATGGTAAACTTCTTCGATATCGCAGATAATTGAACGCAAAAACATGCAAAACAAGCCACTCAATGAGTGGGAATCCTTTTGAAAACAATTCCAAAGAGGACTCCATCCATCGCTAGCTTATGCAAAACACTAACAATTTCTTTGTTAGCTAACGATATTCGCGCGACTTTGCGCGAATCGAATTTTGTTCTCCATACAAAAAAAAAAGAGAAGAGAAAATGAAGATGAACAAGAACCCCTTCCAGGACCAAGTTGGAATTTATAGCCTTCTGCATAAATGTGCATTCCTAAGTGGTGCTTGTATAAAGCATACTCGATACTTGTTATCTTTACCTAAACGAAATGGCTTTTAACAGCGTTCCTTGTGCTATGCATATTCATAGAATGTTTAACAAATGTAACGAGACGCAATTTTAAAAGTTTGATTAGGCAAAGGAGACGACTATCTCCAATGAGATGATGACGGCGAGGACGAGTAGAGCCACGAGGACACTTTCGTATCATATTCAATTAACTTAATCTTTAGTGTGCGCACATTAAAAGCTTTCAGGCTTTCAGAGCCAGCCTCTCAGGCACTACTCGAAAGATTTAATTATCGCTTCTCGAAGGTGAGAGAAAGACTTTTCCCATTTGAGATTCATAGTATTAATTAAATTGCCACAATGACAGGATACCTAAAAGCAGGACATAAGATTGAAGCACTTGGCAAACACTCCTCTCAGGTCGAGGTATATACTTATTGTCTTAGTACGTTCAAGACGTTTGATGCTCCATTATCTTGCGCAAATTGTAATCCAATTAACGGACTAGATGGTCCCTCGTAAAAAGATGATGGTGGGCTGAAGCCCTTTCTCCATCGCAGAAGATTAAATTCATTAAATTTTTGTCGTGCATACGAATGTGCATGTACGATGATGGCCCGACCCGCCTGATGCATCCCACTGTCAGACACTAATTACTCATAACCTCATAAATATTAATGGTTAAGTGGAGGTTAAACGTTGGCATGTATCACTGTCACTGATGTATTCGATGCACGACGACAAGGTACTCTCGGCAGGGTTCGAACAATGATTATAATTAGATTCAGTATCGCAAGTTAACATATTTGATAGGAAGTGCTTAGTTAGCATTTGGAATTAATTCGGAACGGATTTGCAGTTTAAGGAATGCTACGCTTGCAGTTATGACACGCACACACGAAGGAGTACGCAATGCATAGGTGACAGAATGTCCAGGCGTTTATGAGAGATACAACCAGCAGGTTGACATATTTTATAGCAATTAGGGTTACGATTGGGGTGGTGGTGGATCTTTTAATTTAGTAACAATACAGGAATGTGAATGGGTATTTTGGGGACATATGTAGGTTAATTTTGCTGTGGAATGGTGACTCCGGGTGGCATTAGTTTCATTGCGTTCAGTCAAGTGTTATACGAAATAGATTAGAAATTAAGTGGTTTAATCAATGAGGAAAAACTAGGAGGCAACTGTGTGTTTACTATGATTGAAATACGATCCTTCTTGTTAGCTATGCTTATTAGCATTACTATTTATTTCAAATTATTTGAGTGACAGGTACAGATGGGTTCTCTGAGCCGTAGAGCACGAATATTGAATTCTGATCTATTCAACTGCCAGTTGAAGCAACTGATGAAGAGTCCTTTATTAAGTTTATTGCGCCTTGTCATAAGCCCATTAACAGTCTGTACTTTTCAGTGCAGGAGACCAATTTGAATACTTACGTCAAACGATCGCCGTTCGACACTTGCCCATTGAATGCGATGAATTGAATATAATCGCTTCTATTTAGATTTGTAGAATCCATATGCCCTGGCCGATCTCCTTTCACGGACATACTCAACAAACAAAATGTATCCTTGTGTGTAGGCAAGATCTTAATTCAAAGTCGCAATTCAATGAAAGTGGTCGTGGTGACCACTTATAACAATATTTCTTGGATTATCTTCAAGATAAAGCTTAGTTACCATAACTACCTTGACGACTCTAGCAAGTGACCATCGGATCTGTAAGTGTAAACCTCAGACCATTTATGGGCCATGTACAACCAAATAAGTAGCGGAGCCCTAGAGCTTCTATAGAGAAGACATCACTGCCACCCAACAAATGCGAGGGGATGGGCTCAGCAGAAAGAAGATGAAAAAGGAATTTTCGTCAGATGTAGACTTGGGCATATAATCGAACACCTGATGATAAACCTCATTAAGGCAACATTAAGACACATATGCCCATACAACTCCACATAGGACAAACCATATTCTCCCAAGCAAAACTTCTATGAACACCTCGAAAGGAAGTACGTGAAATGTCATAGATACAGTATAACGATTGTTTTTAGTGATTTCAATGCCATCTTTGGTCGAAAACTATAGCCTAAAAGTGGCTCCGGTATCCTGTTAAACTTTCAAAGAACTAAATTCAACACATTGTGATCGACGCTGATGCACCCAGTATTTTAGCTGACCGCAGTTCCCGAGAAACAAATATCGACTCGGACCATTACCTGTATTCAGTTAAAGTACCTTTGTTTGTTCAACGCCGAACGGCTGCAATCTCAATTGATTATTAGGAACAAGATCATGTATCCCTTAATTCTCTCGAGAAGTGATGGTGACACCGGTCACCAGCATCGAGTACATGAGATGAGTTATATTTTTTTTTTTTTTTACCAGACTGCACAAAAGAAAACCAAGGTTTGGAGAATAGTGCTGGCAAGCACTATTAAATCTTGTTGGTAACAACCAAGGATACCGTTATTTAGCTATTTAAAGTAGCTGGAGATGACTTGTTACGGAACAGACATCAACTCATTTTTAATATACGCTCGGATGAAAATATTCCCAACAAAGGGAGTCTTAATATCTTTCTTCCAATCCTTAAGAACTGTCTGAACTTTGCCAATTACGAAGGCTGAAGCCTTCAGCCTCCAAAATATCGCTTATAAGATCCTATTTGCCGTATTGTGTAAAGTCTAAGGCCATTCGTCAACAAACTGGTTTTTATCAGTGTAGTCTTAGGCCAGGAAAGTCTACCAAAATTTCAAGTCGAAACCCTTCATTGAAAAAATTGTGCAAAACTCGCATGCCAACGTCGGAGATATAATTTTTCAAAAGTTTATAGAACTACATACTTATTTACGCAGGGTTGGGGTCAAGCATAGCCCTAAGGTAAGGTATGCCTGTCGTATGAAGCGATTAAAATCCATCCAGAAGATGTAACTTTGATGATGCTATGAACAATGTTGTCTGAGACTCCGGTCCCTTGCAGGGCCTCAATAGGCAGTAAATTCATAGTTGGAGGGCTGGTGATAGACAAAGACCCACCCCCTTTCCGCGTGGTAAGATACTACCATTTTTTGCTATAGGCTCTATGAATTTGAGTATTACGTTTCGGAGCTTAACAGATGGACCAGTACTACCGGTATCTCGGGATGCTGCCACAGCGTTATAAGTTTGTAAAAAAAAAAATCTAAAGACATCAGAGAGCCGACACCGATGCGGTCGTGAGTATGGCAGAAATGGATTCAGCCGCAAACAAGGGTAAAACAAAATATATGCTGTTATAAAAAATAAGGACACCTGCGGCTCCTACAGATCGTCCAAATGGACAGATATAATTTTAAGGTAATGAAGGACTTCATCTACCTGAACTCCGATGTCATTTTTAAAAATGTTACCAACGCAGAGTTGAAACGAAGAATTACTTCTGCCAATCGTTGTTTCTTTGGAATACGAATGCAATTGAATAAAGCCCTCACGTGTATCAAATAATTGATGCTTCTCCTTAAAGGACATGCATCCACTAGTTACATATAAAAGCCAAACTAGCATGACAAATCTCAATTCAATTGAATAGCTTAGAGTTTGCTCTTTCTCGTCCATTTATTGGACAAATGCATTCGTATCACATGTATCCTTCAATTTATTTCTATTGACTCGGAGCGTTCTACCGATTTCTGACTAAAATGCAGGCTGCCTGCGGATTACGACCTTCGAATGAATTGGTTAGAACGAAATTCTCCTAAGAGATTGTGTGGATCGTACGAGTATATCCCAATATTAATACCAAAATGAAGCCGGACCATTAAAAATATTTCAATCATCTAAGAAAATACCAGCAAATAAGAATATAAATATGTACGGATATGTATGTACATATGTATATCCGCTGACATATCATGGAGATTTAAAGGAAGTTTATGAGACAAATCCAGTTTGTGTTGCCGACACCTTTTAAAAATGCTCACAAGCATGCACCTGGAGTGCTCAACGTCCTCTATACCAACTAGCTCATTAGTAATTTTAATCTTTCGGATGATTAACGACGATTGACAGCTAAACTCAATACTTCTTCAGATAAACAATTGAGTAAGTCTGAAGGATCAGTCCATCCGCAGATGGTTTAAACTCTATTTAAAATTCTATTCAAACGGTTGCAATGGATTATAAACTTCTTCAAAACAGTCTCCAATTCAATTAATTGAAAGCGTAAAGCCACAACTTTTTTTTTAAAAAAAACAATTTTTTATTGAATTCACTTAATCTGTTGATCCTCTTCCATTTAAACACGAACAATTCATAATCGACTTTCATCCGCCTATCAACCCGCACAAAATGATTATGACCCGATCCAAAAAAAAAGCCTAACATCCACAACAAAATAAATTCCGACATTAAACATAACAAGCAACATTCTTAAGTCCTTAAAACCTAGACCTCCGCCCTCAACCTACACTGAAACTGAACATCAACCGTAACAACAAAACATCAGAATTTTCCAGATCATTGCGCCCGAATGGAGAATTATTACTTGAGTCAGTGGTTACGGTACGTCTCACAGATACAAATACACTGTATAACCGTCATACAATCAGAATAAAAGTAGCAGCTAAATAACTAACAAGCCGGAGCGCTTTTCCCGGCCGTCAGGAAGCAATGAGGGTTGGAAAATTTATGATTTTCTATTGTAGGGTTTGTATAAGTGGCAGGATGGGGGGGGGGGGGTTGTTAAAGTTGTGAAGACGTTGCTGTAACAAAGGATATGGGTTTTCATTGAGTAAAAGTCTGGTTCTGTGCTGGTTAAAATGAATTCTTTTCTTTTCGAATGAAGACGATGTTTCGTCTCCTTATAAACTGTCAGAAGAGAATGTAAGCAGGTGGTTTAGCACTAACAAGTTGGAAGTCGATTTTGTACTATCTGAAACCAATCTAACCAATTAGCACTACTCACTCACGAGTTTATCCAAACACTAATCCTCTGATTCCGTTGGCTGCAATTGAAAACCGTCACTAACAAGTATAATCCTCGAGGATATTCCACTTTTCGCAGTTGAAAATTACATTCCAAGAGCAACTTTTAATGCCTTAATCTCCCTTAATATCGTCTGTCTCTGGCTTTCTATATCAACCTCCAACTTTAATTGCATATGTCTTAATGTTCTCGTACAAACTTTAAGTTCCTTTTGGCACTGGTTATGTCGATGTGGATTTGAACTATTCTTTCAAATAAAAAACAAAAAAAAAAAAAAAGTTAGTGAATCATTTCAAAGTTAACCTGATAATCATAACAAGGACGATTTTCACTTTATGGGTATTATAATCAGTCACCTAAAAAAAAGAAGGATAATAAATCCTACCACACCCCTCTCTACCTAATCCAATTTCCGCTTCGAACGCTTAAGGAATTATTATCAGAGATTGAAAGTCCTTCACACCCAGAAAATCGTAAAATTTCAGGAGAGCTAGATACCCGAACATGTATATACGCACATGGCCGTTGTCCTTGTCATTCTCATCCACATCCATATCCTCATCAGCATTTGTGTTGTGTCAAATGCCATAAAAGCGGATTGTGTAGATCCCATTGCGTGTAACCACCAGCATCCGGGAGTTGATGTTCCGGACTTTCGGGTACTATAAGAAAATATTTTTATTGTCATCACACACACTGGCACGCAGAGGACAACACATCGTGCAGTAAATTCAAATTTTCGTCCCATCGCCAAAAATTATCCTTTGGGGAGTTCACATACACACAAAACACTCATACTAAGGAGTAAATTTTGCAGCAAATTCGCAAAACAAATCCTTTTGCAATTGTCCTCGTATTACAGTAGTGGGAGAGGGGGGTGGATACATTTTAGAAGATCATCCTCCTTTCAGTGCATTTGATATCCTTTCCTCTGAAGTGAATTAGAACACACATTTGGATGTGGTTGTGCTCCAGAAAAAGGATAATTTCTGGTTATTTATTCGTTTGTTGATTGACAGGAACAAGCAAAAGGCTTAGACTTCAACTCTGACCGTGTAGAGGGAAATAAATTTTGATACTCATCATCGGACAGGATACACATCGTCGACATTAACTTCACATTTATTCTCGTACACACACACACGCACGCATACATCTGCATTGAAAATGAAGCGTTAATGGTTCTCTTCAGAATACTACACGGTCGAGTGGCGATTATTCAAATTTTATGGACGCGTCCATCCGACAGAGTTTACAGATGCTTAAGTTCAACTTAACTCAGCTCATCGTCAGTAGATGCTGAACGTTGTGAGAATAATAAATGAGAGCGTGAGTTGGAACTCATATCCTGTTCTGGCTAGACGAGGTATCTCTGTGCAGGATATCTGAAAGCTCATGAAATTTTGAATGTAAAAGATAAAAATTTGTTAAAGGTAACGTACGACTTTGGTTGAGTACCTTCAGAATAATCCTCAGAAATGAATTTAATATTTTCATCAGATGGATAAAAAATGAGATAACTGCCAGGATCTGGGATATTGGGTAGTTTATTTGCTGAATTTGATTTGCTAGTAGTGTTGCCATCCCTGAAAGGCTGTAGCATAGTATAAACAAAAGAGCCCATCGGGATCCTAAAGCTTTTTCGCATAACTATGAAGCTATTCGCAAATGATAGGCGGAAGGATGTTCAGAAGATTTACCATGCCAAAACTACAAAGCCCGAACTCAAATAGTTAACAAATGGTTTAAACTCTCAACCCTCGAAAGGGCGGTGAAATAAGAAGGAACACCACATGGAAGAATATCATCTCTCTCCTGTAAATTGGACGTACTCGTATATCAATTCAAACAAAACAGAGCAAGTCCATTTATGAAGAAAATAAGCCACTTTTACATCCTAAAAGCATTAAGTATTTGCATCTAATACTAGACCAGAGATTGGATGAAAAATATGGAAGAACGCGTAAGAAAAGCTAAAAGTGTGTATTGGATACTCGTACACAGCAGAGTCTTTCGAAACCCAAAGCTATCGCATCTGCAACTACAACTATATATTTCACCGGTATCCCTAGAAGAGACAGGACTTTCCACCATAAACCTCAAATCCCTCGATCAATTCGATGATAGAGTGAAACCGGGCATCAACAAATCCTGAATGTTGCTAGGAGAAAGATGCCATTATTCGACCGCCCAAGTGCTTTTCTTAATAAAACATACAACTCCGTCAACAACTTTCAAACCGTTTTCCTTATAAGAGAGCAAAGAAACCCCAACGTGATTATAATATCAAGGAAATTAGGGGCTGACATCTATTGCGCTAATCCACCATTCGAAGTCGCTATACATTTGGGACTTTTTGTCTGCTGTGTTTCAAGCAGAGGTGCGGGGACTAACTGAAAGAAGTGAAGGTACTAACCCAAGGGAAGCAAATCGATATCAGAATCGATTCTTACCATCTTTTCAAGTCGTCTATCATAGATTATAGAGGCATTCAAAGTCGTATCAACTTTTAAAGTAACTCCTAAACCTGTCCGTCTGTGCGTGAACGTTGCTTCGATAAAGTTGGTAACAACATCCCCGACACCATAGATGTCAGAAAGGACCCAAGATGGAACGCATTTCTTGCGATTATCAAAAAAGGTTCGCACGAAATTCTCACTCCAATATCAGAGGTACGATTTTTCAAAAGCCAACTTCACTGACATATGTGCTCGTAATTAGAAAAACTCAGCGGTCATGAGTACTGAGGGAGAGACAGCGAAAATTAGTTTAGGACTTAACAAGGGTAGTCCAAAGTATGTTGGAGTAAATGCCACTATTATAAAAGGACACACGACAAGTGCAATTTGACCAGAACCTCCAAATAGATGTCAGAAGGATCTGCTATAAATTTTAAAAAATTGTCAAGCACGACTACGTTCACACATACAGGGTTCCAAAAAAAAAAACGGGGCTTTCGCAGGCATTCCCCCACTGTGAGCAGAAATTTAAAATTTTCAATTCCATAAAAATATGTTTGAATTCTCCTCATAAATCTCTTTTTAACGATATATCACATGTCCCTATATGAATACAACTTTGTTGTACCGATATTTCCTTGTACTGGAGCCAACTCCGAAGTCACTTTTTTTTTCAAAAATGTTACCACCATTGTATTTGGCTAATTATTCCGCATGACTTGTATGAAAACCGTGCATATAGCTTTTATAGTTTAAGAGCTAGAAGGTGGTAACGGACGGACTAGCGAAGGCAGTAGAGTTCCGTGGCCTGAAAACGACAATTTCGAAGAATGACTCTTACGAACCGCGCTTTGGGCTAAGAGTTAGGCAATTAAGTAGCAAATCCCTCTTATGGGCAACTGTGAAGACTCATCATCCAAGTCCAAGTCTATGGCGCATCAGCACGGAAGTTATCAACAGCTGACGAGTGAACGAAATGCTACTCTTAGATCTAGAGATATATTGTGCGGATGTTCCCTTTAGATGTTAGCCGAAGATAAAGAACATCATCCAGCCTAGATTCCCTAACAAAATTAAGAATCCCAATCAAATCTAAACAGGGCTAGACTCTTTTATCTTTTTGTTAGCCTCCCAGATAGATTATGGATTCAGGGTTCCCTGCGCTCCATTACGGAATCTGTACTTTTACCGAGTTTATAAGCCTAACTTCTTAGATATTCTGTGAAGGGCTCATACGTATTCGTACCTTTCTTCTACTAAAGCTAGTGTAAACTTTAGAGCATTTTGAGTTCACAATCTGCAAGAGTACTTTTGCATGCCTTAAATTGGGAATTCCAAAGTATCTCGCAAAACGAGGTTTCGACCACTTCATTCGCCAGGCTATTGGCGTTCTCATTACGATACACTCCAAAGTGGGCTGCAATCTACTATTGAGTGGCTGCGAGAAGCTAGGTTATTAGCAATAAAACCTTTACTTTTTTTTATTGGGTATTGGTGGAAAATGGAGGAGAAGATGCAACAAAGAGTGGCCGTGGTTTAGTGGTAACATCATCGCTTGTCACGCTGTTGATTCACGGTTCGAATCCTGATGTCAAGAATCATCTATTTATTTCGCATGAAATAAATAAAAAAGTCGATCACTTGCGAAAGCTAAGTCAACTCTACTGTGAAGGCATAACACTGGCAGTAGAGTCGTCATATGGCTAAAATGCAACTTGATCGTGGTGATGGCATCAGGAAGATGGAAAAAAATACTGTGAATCATAAGCAACGACAATAATAGCGAAAACAAACAAAATACTCCCCAGTTATCTGGACAGCCATCCTTGGAGTTAACAGAAACTTAATACCACCTAAGTTTCAAACTACACCACTCTGTCTTTCTCTCGGTTTCTTCCCCTTTCCACAAAACGCACGTGTTCTAAAAATTAGTATAAGGGTATTCATATCCCCTTTATCACGTGCAAATTATAAAAAAAAAAAAAAATAGGTTATAGATCTAAATCGATTTAGTTAGAAAAATATTAAGGTGTGTAGGTTATGTAGAGCCATCTAACCCGGAGAGTATTAGGATCCATTCCTGATAGGCAACGTCGTAAAGGAAGAACAAACTTAAGGCGTACAAGTGGAAAGGGACCCCAACAAACTTGGCGTGAACAAATGGAGGTGGTTGAGTCCCAAGTCTGCCCCGGCCTGTAACGCAATCCAAAGTATGTTTTCCAGTCGAAGTGTGTCGCTACTAAATCTATCAATATAAATCCGTTGGCACAAGTCGGAGTCCAGTTTAAAGAACAGCAGGGATAATGCATGTGCATTTCAACTGATCCCTAATTATCAATTTTGTTTTTCGAAATAGTATTTGTCTGACGCAGGCGTTTCTGGCTTTTCATGGGAAACAACGTAGGAGAACCCCTGGTTGGTTGGTTGTTCTAAGAGGATAAGCTTATCTTCACCCCATTAGGCCTCCATTCGGCTCGTTGTGTTCCCCTCGTCTATGGAATTGTAAGGAATAGTGCTGTGCTTTGGGAACTATGCGCTGAGAGGGGATTTAGGTATTGGGATCATGGGGAATATCAACGGGAAATCGTACTGTTCGTCTGGCGAACTCCAATATATCCCCGATTCCTTTCTTACTGAGGTGTGTAATATCCGGAATCCTTAAAGATCCCAGAATTTTCAGTCTTAACCTCGCTGTAGCAGGGCAGTGGCAGAGGAAGTCTTGTATATCTTCCTCTTCCTTCTCACAGTTGGCACAGATTGTTGTAACAGCTATCCCGAGTCTGAACGAATGTTTGTTGAGATTGATGTGCCCTGTTAAAAGGCCCACCATCAATCTCAATTCTGCTTGAGTTTAGTGCTCTTTTTGCTGTGTTATTAATCGGTTTTGTTATTACACATGTAGCCACTTTGCACGTGTCTAGACTCGTCCAGTAGTTATTGAACTCCTGTCGTACGAAGAACCCCTACTCAAACCTATTGTTAGTTGAAATAATCCCATACAATTTCACAATCAATTTTGATCTGTTAAATATCTTGGCGTCACTGTTAAAACTAACGAGTCTTCCAAACTTTAATAATCCAAACGTGGCGAAGCTTGGCAGAATAAATAATCTTTGCAACAAAAAGAGTGCAACAATCTGCTGAACTTAATCTTATCTGGTTCTATATTTATTTCCTACTTTAACTAATTTCCCAAAAGCATTTAATCCATGCAAAAACATTACCCCCGGTACCCATTACACATCTGGAAAATCCGTTTAGATCCTTACACCATTCTCTTTTAGCACTGCCACAGTAGCAAAATTCTTCAAGAATTTTTCGCTCCACGGTCTACAGCCCATCATCACCAACATGATGAGGTTATCATCACCGTTATCATCCTTCGCGCACCAACTTTCACATTTTCAATACAACACAGGATAACCAGCACGACAAAGACTACGACGACGCACAATGACTTAAAACGATGACTTCCTGACATAATAAAAACCATATTCACACTATCAAACTACCTTTTAAGGACATCTATTTTTTTTTCTTGCCTCCCTTCATCGAGTAAGTGAAGGAACCCTATGAATAAGAAAAATAAGTCCGGGATTTGGTGGATTTGGCTTTTTTTTTCTCATCTCTGTATCCTTTTTAGGGAACTGAAATATTCATAAGACTCCATCACTCATAAAGCAATAAAATGAAATCATGCGTGGAAATTTTTATAAGTCTCCAAAGCCCCCGGGGGTGAGTGTTATGGCATTGAGTCTTCTCGCCTCACACTGTGCTGTTTTGCTGTTTGTGTCCAACATCGAGGAGTTGAAGACTTGAGTGACATAAAAAAAGAAAACGATAAGGAAACACAGTTCCCTCACTTAAACATTTGTGATCAGTACTCCCTGGTCCCATAAAAATCGCCCCAGAGGTTAATATCAGTTACTGGGGCGTATGTGGCACCATTTCCTGGCAAGAATACATTTTTGCATATAAAGCTGATACATGTGTGCGACAACTTCTCTTCGGTTTTATGGTATAGCACTGCTCGTGTGATGAGTGTGAAGGTTATGTTTCGGGTGTCTGCCCTGCGGCTGCGGAGATTTAAATCGGGATGAAGTCAAGTGAATTCAAGAAGGTTAAAGGATTTACGAAGTGGAATTTGAAAGTTTTGGTTGCGCTTTGCACGGATTTCAGTCGGCAGGCGGATAAAGTTTCACCAGAGTAGAGGGGATTTATGATAGCTATTAGAGAGATGTTGACTTATTCGTAGAGAAATGTGCGTTGTACTGTTTTTTGTAGTTTGAGGTTTTAGGTGGAAATGTTTTAAAATGTTTAAACTGTGGGCTGTCTTTAAAAGGGATTTAGGAATAGTGAACGGTCGATCGTCACAGGGTCTCTCAAAAGTCGAAAGCAGAGCAAATAAACAGTTGGTACGTGATGAAGAAAGACAAACTGAGGGCGGAGTTTTCGACCTTGACAAAGGATCAATATTCAAGTTTCGCGATTTGAATTAAGTGGAAGTGCAGAAAGATTTGGTGAATCATCTAGTGAATGAGACTAACTTGGAGAGTAATAGAATTTTGCTAGATGGCAGTGGAAAGGTTGAGAGTACAAACGTTGTCGGAAAGTTTAGCGATGTGAAAGATTTAAGCCTTACGCAGTACAAATATGGTCTGATTTCGCTGCAGTTATTGCAAGCTGTTTGTTTATCTAGGGCTCAGTTTGAAGAATTCTTTTGATGTGGCCTGGTAATATTACAATGTAACCGGAAAGAAGCGAAACCATATTCGGCCTATGTTAGACTTTACGACAATGGTCCGAGATGTAGCAGGCCCCAATTCAAACCAAGAGCTATAAATGGATTTTGAGCGAATTCGTGAATAAAGAAAACAAAAAGCTGCAGGGACCTTACCGGTTGAGTAAATGGCGGAAGAGGAGTTGCTAGTTAGTCACATCATCTAACCAAGAGGAGGTGTTGGATAAAATACAATAAAAAAAACCAAAGACCACTGTCACTCATCAAATGTATTTCTGACGCAATTGCCAAACACGGCTGGAATTATGGCCAGTCAAACCTCCATATGAAATTCATTCACTTCAGGAATATAAGATCGCGTATATACAAAAAGCAAGTGAAAGCGCTCATAGATTTGAAGCGCAACTGCTTGACTATGTGAATTCCTTAATGATAATGAAGCCGTCCACTGCAAGCCGCATTACCTAAAATGGATCCGGAATGGAGAACTACTTGTCATACCTAATCCAAAATGTAGATAGACCAATTGATATTTTGATGCGAAGTCTTGATCACACCAGACGATCCTTATTCCATTATGATTGGGGATAGGCTATTGGATCTACCACACGTGAAACTGGTGAAATCCTTCAAAAAACTATTGACTAGGGATAATACGAGTGAGAAATCACAACAGACTCTAAAGGAAGTGCAGTTTCGCATCTAGAATACCATGAACTGCAGGGACCGGAGAGGATGACCTTGGAAGCTCAGCTGACATCTTACTGAGAGTATTTTGCTGAAGGTATTCACAAAGTGTACGCAACCCCGCGCGTCTAACCTCAACTATTTGAGTCATTGTTAATAACATCGGTGCTCTTATGGCAAGGATTAATTAGATAATCGGTGTCCGATGCTAAATTCCGTGGTTGAAGCAGTACTAGCTTCCTTGTTCATTAATTCTGACCCTGAAACTGTCATCGAGATATCACCGGATCCCCGTGTTTTTAACCAATGAAAAATACTTCCAAGTCAATTTGGTCTAGTAAAAGTCTCAGCCTTCTTCCAATCAAGTATGAATTCTCTTAAGTCTCGTCTCGAGAAAAGATTTGTCACTGTATACCTAGACGAAACAATCTTTGTCAGTAGAATGGTTAAAAGTAGGCTGAACAAGTTGGAGAAAATCGGATTCACAATCAACTCAAACAAGTTATCACTGAACTTTTTGATCACCTTATTAGAATAAAAGGGCTGAAATACTCCAAGTGGCACGTACCAACAATCATGCATTATTCGAAAACACAAAATGTCCACAAAGTCTCCTAATCTGTGATGCTTACAAGTTTCCAGGGAGAACTATCTATACAGTGCACTAAAATGTTTGACCAAACTTCATCCAAATCCGTTCAATGGTTCTGGAGTTATAACACTTAAAAATTGTTGGTTTTTTGCTGATTGTTTATTAAATCATGCTTATTTCTTCGGATATACTATGAAGCAATAATTTTTTTAATTAGCAGAGTCCCATGTAGAGACATTTTTTAAATAAAAAATACTTCTCTCAGGAAAGGCGAATACAAACCACGAGATGTCTGTAGTATGGGCTCATCTGCCAAGTTCCGAAAAGCAATCAGAATGACTTCATGGAGCCTATAGCAAGAAGTGGAGGTATCTCACCGGGCTACAAGAGGGTGGGTTCCTGTCTAACTCCTGCGTGTGACGGTTTCGCTCTTCAACTATTACCTTACTGCCTAAGGAGACCTTGTCAGGAACTAATGTTCCAAACAATATAGTTGATAGCATCCTCTGGATAAATCTTAGCCGCCTCTTATGAAACACATACATTACTTCAGGGCTATTCCTTACCCCGACCCTACAGGGTGGATGAATCATTGAATCGAAAATACCAATTTTCAAACTAATATGCGCATTATTGGGTTTTTGCGGAAAATTATAACGCGCACATGGGAAATTATGGGACCTTTAGTTGTTCAGTACATTTAAGGTCCATTTAGATGTTCCCTGGCTTTATGAGTATTTTGATCGAATAACTTTATATTTTTGTTTCCGAATTCAGCTTTTACATAGCTGTGCCTGACATTAAGCTATCCCCTATCCATAATCTTTCCCTGAGAAATTTTTCAATGAATAAAGCCAACGGTATGCAAATCGGTTGGGTCGTTCCTAATTTACAGCACTGCAACGTACAGGCATTTAGTTTAGAAAAAAATCCCTCTAGCTGTTCTTCCATCAGTAACATGACAATTCACAGGACAACCTACCTAACCAGGTACACAGACGTCCCTCAATGAAGTCATTATCCCGATTAGTTACATCAAACAGAAAATTAACTGTATTCTCTGTTGAACTTTTTACACTGAAAACTTAACTTTTCACTAAACTTTGTGACTATTAACTTAGCTCTTTCTAAACTTTGTTCCGAATTCACTCATGTGAGTGTATTAGGGGCAACAGAGTTAAATTAAATTAAATCAAAGAAAAGCGTAGGATTTATAAGGACTGACGAAAAAAAAAAAAAAAAAAAAATCGAAAATAGGCTTCAAGAAAAAATGTTCCTTTTCTTCCTGCTAAATATTCTCTTCACGTTCCTGTTGGCATACAAAAAAAAGACGAAGAAAAAACCCAGCTCACACATATACACACAAAAAAGTGCAAAAGAAAACAGAAAAAAAACTACCTATTTAGGAAAATTTGATTACATCAATAGACACGTCGTCGAAGGGGGTCCTTTAACCCATGGCCAGGATCTCTACAGAGTTTATGTGCTTTTCGGCCAATTTTCAGATTTATATAGTAACTCCCTGGCCTTACTTTGAATTTCTGGAAGTAGCTGATCCTGGGAATGAAATTTTCGTTCGTCGAGAGTCCTTTCAGCAGTTTCCACTTTCATCTTATTATTAATATATACACACATAAAAAAGGGTTTTCACCCTTTTCACATATACAAGGACCTGATACACGTTTTTATTGAAATTTCAGGAGCCAGAATCCCTTCGGAAAGAAGGACATACTGGATGGATTAAATCCCATTGTGTATATGGAGTGGGGGCTAAAATTATAGGCGGAAATCCTTTAAGTGACTGAATGTATCTTCTTCGAATTGATTCGATTCGGCTTACATTCAGGATGATATAAGGTCCTTTCTACTCTTTCTTGCTGGCTAATGTTTGCGTTTGTGTTGCGTAATGTTTATCATGAATGGCCAGTATAGGGTTATTAATTTTGTTTTGATTTCATTAATGGATATTGGGACGTAAGGATATCAAATGCAAAAAGAAGGAGCAGCCAATGGGATGTTCTTTTGTTGGTCATTTTATGGATGACTTCGTTCGAGCAGTGGGAGTGATGATTAATTCATTATTTATTACGGTACACAATGGGCTTGTTTATTAGGATACTTTTACAAAGGATAACTGGATGGATTTTAGTTTTTGGTTAAACGATTTCAATTTTTTGAGATTAAATAGCTTTCGATTTAATGAGGGCGTGGTCAACAGGATATAATAGTGTTTTTTACTAGGAATCAGTACAGTATGATTCAGGGACATTACATTGGGCAGTGCACAGATTCCATCCAAATAAATGACCTAGACTCGATGGAGTTCTCCCAGTGAAACTACATTGATATTGGCTCCACTCAATCTTTATGAATTATAAGATAACTTTAAATACGCCCTCAGATCCTACAGGAGGGCCAAATTGGTCTTCAATTTGGCAAGGCTTCCACACAACCCCTAATGACTTCCGTCCAATCGCCTTTCATTTAAAGAAGCTGGAAAGACTGATGGACTAATAATGGCAGTGGGAGTCGTGACTCAGTGGTTAAGTGAGTGATCACTCAAAATTCAAGTCCTAGAAAACGCAAAACCAAAGTTTCCCGCGGACATCTGGCAAACATCGGAATGAAAAAATTATTATAAGAAGCTTCTTTCAATTGAAAAAAATTCCCTAAAATGGCATAAAACTGTGGTTATCTATATAAATGGCCGCCAAACAAAGTAGCTCATACATTTAACAAGGGTATATGACCCAACGATGTAGCGGAAGAGGGGAAGAACGTATTGCAAAGACTGACACTGCACCCCAAAGGAAATAAGTTATCACCATAAGATCAGTATCGTATAGACAGGTTTGCATGCACAAAATATTGGTGGACTTTTTTAAAAATTGTGTGTAAGTATTCGAAGCAGGGGATAGAATAAACAATACAACAATCAACGGGGGCGTTCTTCGAGGCTCTACGCAGGGTAAGACATCCATAATAATGAATAAACCGATAACATGGGAGGCTTAACTTTTACATGATCCAGTGCTTTATGGCATATTTACTACAAATGATCGGGCACAATTATAATCCGTCAAAGATGCGAATCATTTCATATTTTATTGCCCACGCTACAGAAATAAAAGGCATCAATTGGGGGAGAAATTGGGAGAGGATATCACCCCGGAAAATATTATCAGTCAGATGGTTAAGTCTCAGTAAAGCTAGGACGCACTCAGAGGAACTGTTGCCATAATAATGAAGAAGCAGCATCAAGAAGAAAGACAAAGAGCAAAAAGCAGCAGAATACAAATACAACAGAATACAAACCTTAGGCAGGAACCCCCCTCGTGATGAGGATCAAAGTCAGAAGGGAAGATGGGTTTAATTGGTGTAAATCTCACACTATTACTGAGTTTCGTCAGTTTCGTCATTAAAAGATTCCCAAAAAACACTAGTGGTTGCGAGAAGCTAGGCCAGGCTTTCTAAGGGCTGTCAGCGCCAAAATATTTTACTGAATAATGGCAGTTCGAGAAACTGCGGCCTGGCTTTCAATCAATGTGGTAGCACTACCCTCGCTATTGTACTATACGTAGGTAGTCAGACAGCAATTGAAGCCTACTTCTGTATATAAATAGGAAACGCTTGACTTTACAATAGAAGCCCTTACTGCTTGATAGAAAGGCATGCTATTAGAGTGATTGTTTCATCCAATAATTTTTGTAGGAGCTGCATAGAATAAGAAACAGTAGCTCAGGATAGGATGAAGAGACTTGTCTAAGAAGCAAAGCGGTTCCGAGCATAGGTGTGGAGCAAAAGTTGCTCAAAATATTTCTCCTTTAGGAAGAAAATCATCACGTAAGGTTCCGGGTGATGGTAATCCAGTATTCTTTGTCTTATTGCAATGTATCCCTACCTGAGCGGGGGCAGTCACCTAACCTAAGCTGAGCTTTTCTGCCCTATCTAAAACTCAAAATTAAATTCAAAATTACATTCAGTATTCTGCAAGGATTGTGCAGTCGTGTTCTGCTTCACATACACGTGGCCCCATTCATTTCTTTTGTACTAAATATTCTTCTTCTTAGGTAGACAGTGGGCAGGATGACAGTATGATCTAGACCGTTGTTTTCTCTCATACTAGCAAATCTATACATTTCTTGATATTCGACATGAAAAGGAAAATCATCGGCAGAAATAGCCTTTAAAGAAATAGCTACTCCTTGTCTTAAAGCTGATTCTCCCACCTTAAAATGTAAAACTTTAAATTTCGTTTACCTTTTAAGTTCCTCTAAAAATCAAACCCTTACCTTAATTTCCCCAATTTCTACTACATGGGTCAAAGACATTCAATTAATAAGAGAATAAAGGTACATACACATGCAAGCACTCGACAAAAGACAACCACTCTGAACGTGAACATAACTTTCCCTTTCAACTCTGGTTTTTAGGTACAGAATAACATTTATTTGTTCCCCCTTTTTCCCATGCGAAAAGCAATTGATCCTGCCTCTTGTCTGCATGTAAATAATTAAGAAGAAGGCAAATTTTATGAAGGTGTCTATCTAAACACTGCACAGTAACCCCGCACTCACCAAAACCCTTACGATTTGTTGAACATTGATTAAAATTGATTTTGTCAAGGCAGGATGTGCTGCTTTTGCTACTCCTGATGCTGAGCTGGCAATATTACGTCGATGTAGCAATTTTAGATGTGTCGTCACTATTAGACGTGTATGGCATCGCATCGGCTCGGCTTTTGCCAGGATATGTACTCGTAGTTCGGTATACCACAGCAGTACATGTGTATACAAATTTGATGCGATTTCTAGAACTGAAAGTAAAACATGACGAGAAGGACGATGACGACAACGACAACAGCAACGACGACGACGTGTGGTATGCCAGGCATATAATTAAGAAAATCGAATTCAGGATGCACATCCATTACGAGTAAGCTTCGTTGTACAAAAGGAGCAGCATGGTGGGTTTTGTAAAAAGACTTTGTAACATTCTGCAATTTTCTTGCAATGAAAATTCAAATGAAAACAATTTATCTATGCCAAAGCTTTTAAGGGGATTTTGTTTTCACTTCCATTGCACGTGCGCTTTCAATGTGATTGTGAGTCGTTCAAAAAATATTTGTATGTGTGAGTTGCTAAAGTGTTTCCTTTTATTTTAATTTCTTTACGCTATCGGAGAATTTTCGATTGACATTCCGGTCTATTTATAGGAATCTACAGCCTTGGGTTCAATAATTTCAATCAGCATCAGACTAAGCTCATTGTACCCTTCCTTCTAAAGCCACTTAGAGCTGCGTTCTTTTGTAAAACCCAGTGATGAAGTAAAAGGAAAAGTTAAAGAGTGGTTAGATAAGGAGAAATAGTGAGGTAACGATGCGCGTTAATTTGAAATCTCTGCAAATTATATATTTCTGGAAATAAAGAGGAAGGCAAGTTATTCTACATCCATGTTGAATAGCTAAAAAATTCATTAAGAGCTACTCCATTCGCACATACTCGTAGAGGGTTCCATTAGAATGAAGGTCCTTCAAGATTATATACTCGTATTCCATATGGATAATATCTGTATTATTGCACCGATTTTGGTAAAATATTTTCGTTGGTTAGAGGACTTTCTTTCAAATTTTTAGGGTATGCATTGGGTTTATAACTTAATTCGTGCGGTTTTTTGTCAAATTTTGAACGTTTTTTTAAGAAAAACATGTACAATAGTAATTATTTATATAGTATTATTCAAAGTATTGCCCATCTGAAGCTATGACTTTTTCCCATCTTTCTGGCAATTTGTGGATCCCATCCCAAAAGAACTGCGCCGGCTTGGCAGCCAAGAATGAATCAAGCCAATTTTTGATATTCTGCTCTGATGTGAACCGTATTTCAGTGAGGGCGTTCTGCATCGACCGGAACAAATGGTAGTCAGAAGGGGCAAGGTCTGGGCTATAAGGCGGGTGGGGTAAAACTTCCCATCCACTGTTTTCCAAATACTTCTTAACCGGAATAGCAACGTGGGGCCGAGCGTTGTCATGATGGAAAATTATTGCCTCGTGTCTGGTCGCATATTCCGGGCGTTTTTCGGCTACTGCTCTCTTCAAACGGATTAATTGTGTTCGGTAGCGTTGTCCATTGATGGATTCACTCGGTTTTAGCAGCTCATAATATAGCACACCCTTCTGATCCCACCAAATACAGAGCATTACCTTCGCGCCATGGATATTCGGCTTTGCCGTTGATTTGGCTGGTTGGCCGGGTTTCACATATGATTTTTTGCGCTTGGGGTTGTCGTAATGGATCCATTCTTCATCACGAGTAACAATCCGATGAAAAAATAACTTCCTTTTGTGGCGTTCCAGCAGCATTTCGGACATGCAAAACCGCCTTTCGACGTCTCTCGGCTTGAGTTCATGTGGAACCCAATTTCCTTACTTTTGAATATATCCAGCTGCTTTTAAACGTTTTAAAATGGCTGCTTGAGTGACACCCAAAGATTCTGCGAGCTCTTCTTGTGTTTGGCAACAATCTTCATAGAGTAATGCTTCCAGTTCTTCATCTTCAAACTTTTTTGGCTGCCCAGGACGTTCATCGTCTTCCAAGCCAAAATCACCACTTTTAAATCGTGCAAACCACTTTTGGCACGTTCGCTCAGCTAGCGCATGTTCACCATAAACTTCCACCAAAATACGATGACTTTCGGCAGCAGTTTTCTTCATATTAAAGTAATGAAGAAGAACTCCCCGCAAAAACACTTTTTCAGGCACAAAGTTCGACATATTTGAGTGAAAAAAAATTATTGTTGTTTACCCTTCAAATGAATGACATATACTGAAATGACGTACAATGACAGTAGCTTTCCAACGCATGTTCCAATGGAATAATACAAGTTACGCCATCTCTTAGCAAACCGCACGAATTGGCAAACCGCAATACTTTGGAAACGAGACGGAGTGACACTCATTTTTCGCAGACATTCCACCACTGTGAGCGCAAAATTAAAATTTGTAGTTCGAACAAAATATTGTTGGATCTACTCAAAGGATTCTTTTCAGCGATATATCACATGGGTTTGCACGCTGTTGTACTTGGGTTATTAGTTTGCATAAGTTGTCTAAAAACCATTTATATAGCTTTTGTAGCGAGAGCAATATGTGTCCGTGGTCTAGTCGCGGAATCCTGAGTTTTACTTGATCAGTGCTCGCGAAAGCAAGCTTCAAAGAACTTATACATCGATGTACAGAATGGGCTACACGTATATTATCATTAAACAGTCGGATAGACCGTTAAGCATCCAACATCCCGGCGGGGTTCGAGCGAAGGGATTTGGCTGATTATAAACTGGTCACAGATCAGTTTACAAGCTTGTCGCTGTACACGATCAAGTAAACTTAAAGATGTATCGGGGCTCCCGCCCGAACATGTGGGGCAACTTTCGGACGACAATAAGCTTTATAGATCGTGGATACATCTGCAGAAGAAAAAAAACCGTTTACATCTTTTGAGGAATCCTAGACATCTAAAGTCACCTTTTGCAGCAACAGTAATTATCTAGTTCCATCGAAGGTCTGGACTAACATACGAGTACATGCCAAACATTGGTAAGCCATTAGATTCCTCTAAGTTGTTGATGCGTGAGACACAACTTGGTTATTTGTACGCCAATTGATGATTGTTTCAATGCCAGAGTTGAGTTCGGTAGACATTCGTTGCCGCTGAAACTCAACAATTTGAGGCCCTTGCCGTGATGTCGTTAGCGTATATGCAAATTCAAGAGTGCGATGGAATGATTCCCGCGATGGAATGATTCGGATTACAACTGAAGTCATTGATTTAAATCAGAACAAGGGACGGATAAAGTACTGAGCCCTGAGGAACACCGTCATTAGTCGAGAAAAATTTATATACTTAAAAAATTCGCAGTCTACTTCACGAAAATGTTACGAGAACACTGTGTCACACTCTATCCCGAGCCTTGGAGATATCAACGGCGATATTCTACATTCACCATGATTATGAATGCACTGGTTCCATTTTTCGGACTGGTATGCCATTAAGTCCCCTGTGGAATGCTATTTGCCAGAAACCATACCGGCTGCCAATAAGGAGAAGGTTTCTTTCAAGATAACTCAAAAGGTGGTAGTTAACAATACTCTCCATGACCTAGGACAGCACTGATGTCAAGGCTATTGTCGGTAGTCAGAAGGGGAGATTTTATTGCCTTTTTCTGTATTGACTGTATGTGTGCAAGTCTCCATCTGTTCGGAAAAATGCCTGTGGAATACGATACGTGAAAGAGCTTACGCAAAGGTTTGGCCAGGGTCGAAGAACATCTTTTTGAGGCAAAGAGACAAATTCCATCTGGCCCTGAAGACTTGTTACAATTGAGATCTTTTAGGGCTCGAACTACTGAGCGAGTTCGAAAAAATATTGAACCGAAATCAGCTCAGGTGGAGAAAGAGCTTTCTCTTTAGAGTCTGTGATATTCTCATTGTAGACAAGAGCCGGCTGATGGCAGAACCTTTTATTCCTTTCACAAAAGACCACGAAGATTTACTGCTTTTAGAGCACCGCAGTGTTGTTGCCTTAGTTTTTGACCTCTTAGGAATTTAGCAAATTTATACAGACTTATGCGCCATTACGCTGTCCTTCTTCTGGACAGGAGTAGTACAAGTTTGTTTTGGTTTAAGACTAACTGGCTTACTTGGCTTTCGCATTCCAAGTAATATTAGATCTGTAATCATGTCAGCTACATCATTTAATTCTGTATCGAGGAATCATAGAGACCAGTTAAAAGCCCTAAAGAATGAATTGTGATCACTCGAATCAGGCAGTCTTGTACTGCCAAATTTTTCTCCAATTGAATTCTTCGTAAACTAAATGCAGATGTGAGTGCGAGAATTTAGCCGACACCAGGCAATGATCCTACTTCCAAGAGGAATAGAAACTGGAATGACATATTTATCCGGACGAGAGGTTAGAAACAGGTCTGGAGTGTATTAGCGGTGGCTGTCGATATCAGGATGCGTACCAGTTTGTCAACAAGCTGAGTGATGTTGTTCAACTTAGCGAAGATCTTCATGTATTGTTAAACCATAGTGGCGAAACCAATTACTATTATGCATGTTAAAATCTCCCCAAGTCGATTCTTTTTTTCCGAGTTGGGCTTCTATAGAGTAGGCAGAAGTAAATAGTGTGCTTTTCGATGGTAAACTTGACCCAAAAGAATTGGAAGAGTGGGTCATCTGAACTGCCAAAGTTTAGCTGCAGTTGAAAGCATGCTGAGTTTCTTACATAAAGTGCGATATCTCTACGTGCTACGAACAATGGTGCCAGTACATAGTCCGCTACAGCAATTTCACTGAGATCAGTGAATTTATAAAGCTGAGTCTCACTTAAAGCCATTACTGTTAGTCTATTTTGCACTATATGAGTTTCAACATCAAGGAACTTGCTCCTTAGCTCACGAATGTTAGTCAACGCAGCCATCCATTGTACCCTATATTGCACAAATTCATTCCTACTGTGAATGTAATGTGTTTTGGGCAACAAGGCAACAGATAGATAGATCAGATAAGTCAGATCAGATGAATGCTTTCTTCTTCTTTCTTCTTAGTAGGTGGTCCTTATACGAAACCAGCAGAGGACAATATTCAAACTCTTCATCATTTATCAGCTCTTTAGTGACTCTGTCCATGGCTCTGCAATCAAGTAAACTCGCAGCTCCTTCCGTTTGTTCCATTTCTAGACTGGAAATTCGCTTCTAACGTCTACGTAGGTCATAATAATAGCAATTTTAGTTGGTTTTAGTTCTTCAATTTCCCGCCAGGTATCTGGATTACATTGCTTGTCGGCGTTTAAGCTGGCCCCTAAAAACATTGTGTTTCCATACGTAGACGGATCCAAGCTTACCATAGGTGGTGATCTTATTCAATTTCAATACCGGCTTCTCGTCAGTCTGACAGACCATATATTGGAGGATGGCGGTCAGTCAACATCTAACTGACTTTCTGGCAGGCCTTGTGTTCATAAATTTTCCCTATGACAAGGGGATTAATCTCGCAAAAATTTCGAAATTGTACACAATTTTCATTGCATTGCCGAAACCTTATTTTCGAAAAACATGTTTCAGGACCTCCTTGAATAAAGCCTGCCATCACAATGAAGATATCTCTATTAGAGTTCGCAGTCTAATTTACAGTGGACTCACGCATAAACTCTTACCCAAGTTTGAGGAATATGGCTCTCTGAGATATTTCTTTACTAGATTACAAAAAATGTCTTAAAAATCCATAAACCAATCGTTGTCCGGATACGATAGCTAATAGTTGTCAACGTCATATGAGTCGTAATTAGAAACATGCTTAATGTCTTGAAGTGTGCGAATCCAACCTTCGTTCTACCAGTCAGGGCCCGCACTTACAGTTTTAGCCCAGAGGTCTAAGTACTTACACGTGACATAATAAGTAGGCTTTACCTCCAACTTAAAATTCTGAGAACCCCGTTTCTTAGAAGTCGAATAGATTATGGTTCATCTCACTTTAAATTCAAAACCTTTCACCCATAGCCCATACTTAAAGTCACATAATATTCAAAGGATCATTACACCATTTTCAACACATTCAACTGCCATTCAACATGAATTCAATATGTTCCAAAATCTTTGAACACATGCACCCCCCCTTCCTGTAACAAAAAAAAAAAAAACCGGCGACGATCTTCTGCACAAAAAATCCAACAAAAATCCTGTAAAACTCTCCCATGCGACAGAGACTTTCTCCAAACTAAAACAGAGAAAGGGTATTAAAAGCGAAAGAAAAAGACACAAAAAGATTATCCTCACCCGGCGTTTGAATATTTTATTCGTCAGGAAACCATAAATTCTGTAAAAATATTCAGCCACGTCGGTAGTGGAGATATGTCCCACCAGTTACCCTTCGGGCATGAAGCATCCATATCTCTAACACGGTCTCCTTCCTGTACCTGTACCATCAGGTAGAAAGACACTACTTTTATTTTATTTTTTTGAAACTTTTCCTCCAAGGAAGAATGATTTATTGCCTCGCAGTTGCGCTAATTAATCTTTTCAGCGAGTGTGTGTATATGTGTGTGTGTGCGGTGGCGGTCCCCTTTTGTTCTTCAGAACTGCGCGATTGCATCTTGAGGTGTTCTAGGAGGAAAAAAAAAGAAGTCTTTAAGTGAAAGTTATCACTTTTATCCTTTGCTTTGCATCACTCTCAAGGATGCGCGCTGCGGAGGTGAAGATAACCCTCGTGGTATTAATTAATTTGAAAGGATATATTGCGGTTCATTTGAAAAGAAGTGCTCAGACAAAGTTTGTTCAGTTTTTCATGGTCTACACCGCTATTTCGACGATGACATTTTCTACGAGTATGAGTAATTTTAGCCTGTTGTAAAATCAATTATTTTTTGGTGGTATTAGCAAGTCCCTAGGGAGTGCCTGAGTGTTTAGTCAGACATTCAGTGCCGCCGAGATCAGCACAATCTAATTATGTACTGTGTTCGGTGAGTGGGCATTTCGGGGTACTTCTCTGGAGAGTTGGCCAGGAAATACATGAAACATGCCCGGAATTATAATTAGTCTGCTCTGTGTAGTGGCGATGAATGATTTAGTGCCGGGGTTGGAGGCTGAATAAACTTAATATTTGTCATAAGATGCTGAGGCAGAGTGTATTCAGCTGCGAGATGTTTTGCTGTACGATTACCTTTCGAATCCCTTGTGAGGTTTGTGTTAATTAGTGCTTTCTGAATAAAAGCGAGTGGTAGGATTCGTGCGTGGGATTCTTAAAGGTGGCGGGGAAAATTGCCTGCTACTCGTATGTGCAACAATCGTCTGATGTTATTCATTTCTTTAGTTTTTTGTACTTGGATAAGTTTGGGACTTATAAATGTTTTAGCATACTGACGGTTGTTAACTGAAATATAAGTTGGTCTAGACTAGTTGGTGGTAAAGATGAAATAGATGCTCCAAGCAGGGGAATACAAAAAAAGCAATCAGTGGTGCAGTGTTGTAGAATTGTCAGAAAATCATAGAGGCTGATTTTTAAAATTGTGCACTGTGGCAAGCAGATTCATATTGTTTATGACTCCATTATTTGGAAGTCGACAACAAAGTCCTTCAAACGCAAACTAATCAAACTGCAGCAACTTGTGTGCGTATGTGTTACTGGGAGATGAAAGGCTCATTTACTGTTACTATGGAGATTCTCCTAATATTGAAGTTGAACAGCATCGTACTGCTTACGTAACCTGCTAGGATGGAAGGTTCAAAGGTATACGCAATGGTATTTGTTTTTAACCAGATCTTAAACGCCACTTTTATCTCTTATCTTTTGCGTAGCAGTCATTGACTCTAGACTGAGAGGATGCAGAGAACTAGCTCCTACCGATGGCAAAAGAAGGAATTAGAAGTAGAGGTGCTTTTGATCAAAAGAATTCTATGTACTCATCAAAAAACTCACCCTTCTGGCAATTCTTAGCAATGGTAGTATCAAGAAATTCAACTTTGAAAATAATTTCCTGACGAAGCTTAGCAATAAGAAAAACTGGAGCAATGAATCCACAATCTATCGCCTGGACAACCATACAATAAAATGGTAGAGAATTTGGGCCAAAAACGTAGTACCCCGAACCCATGGGCAATAGTGCCAGCATTTTTCAATCAATTCTGATAAAAAAATACAGAAATTGGGATATAGCAATAATGCCATACTACCTTGATTAAAAAGTTTCAAGAATTTATTCAGAAAATAAAACATACAAGTTTATTCTTGATAATCGATATTGTCCCCTTCAAAGTGCTCTCCATTGACTGAAACGCACTTATGCCAGCGCCTGATCCAATCCTCGAAACATTTCTTCATCTTCGATTTTTCTATTATCTCCTCTCGGCTGCTAAAACGCGTTTCCTGGAGCGATTTCTTGAGTCCATCGAACAGAAAGAAGTCGCGGGAGCCAAATTTGGTGGCTGTTGGATGGTATTTGTACTGTTCTTGGTCAAAAACTCACGAATAATGATGGCATTGTGCTATGGTGCGTTATCGTGGTGCAAAACCCACGAGTTGTTTGCCCACAAATCCGGTCTATTTTTGGCGAATTGCTTCACGCATACATCTCATAAGGCCCAAAGAATAAACCTTGTTGACTGTCTGATCTTGTGGCAAGAATTCATGATGCACAACACCGTTGTAATCAATGAAAATCGTGAGCATCGCTATTTTTTCGACTGTAAACGACGTGTTTTTTTTTCGATCTTGGTTCATTCGGTGGATTGCGTTTCGCACTCATAAACCCACATCTCTTTCGCGATGTCAAAGCGGTTCCTTTTTTTACATGAAATTCAAGTCTTTCGGCACCAGCTTTGCAGCGGCACGTCTAATGCCAAAATCTTTAACCAAAATGTCTTGAACGGATCCTCTGACAGTTTCTCCGGTCCTCTGACAGTTCTCCGATGGTCAGTTTGCGGTTTTCGGCCAACATTTCCTTGATTTTATTGATGTTTTCATCAGTTTTCGATGTCGATGGCCTACCACCGTGTTCGTCATCCTCGACGGATGTTTTTATCGGTTTTCGATATCGACGGCTTACCAGTGCGTTCGCCATCCTCGACGAACCCACGACCACTTTTCAAGCGTTTGTGTCACACATAAACATTTGTTTTCGATAGAGTATTGTTGCCGAAACACTTCTCCAACATTTCCAAAGTCTTCGCACCGTTGAATCTGTTTTTAACACAAAATGTGATGCAAACTCGTTGCTTGCAAAGTTGATTCCATTTTTAAAATCTTAAAAAATTGAAACCACAATTGAAAAAACTCGAATCAGATGACTGAAAGCGCCACACGGTAGTCATTCCTGAAACTTTTTGATCAAGGTAGAGTCAAACAGCCATCAAGCCACTTGACGCCCACTTTATTAGGTCTAAACTTGTGTGGGAATGCTTACGCAAACCTAATAAACTGGGAAGAGCTAACAAAGTTATTCTCTGCTGGATACCTGGCTATGCCAGAATAGCAGCCGACACGCTAGCAAGACAAGGAACAGCAAAACCCTTCATGGGACCAGAAGAATTCTATGGATTAGGGAACCATACTCTAAAAGAAGAATTCAGGAGAATGGAGAAGGAAAACATTACCAGAACGTAGAAAAACTTTCAAGGTCTGAGGTAAGCAAAGAAACTTTTAAGGAACTGCAACCAGAAAGGTTCTAATCATGTATCAGTCTAAACAAAAATAACCTACTTAACTACTTGACTTAAGGAACACCTAAGGAAACTAGGTATACCACAGGAAGGCCTTTGCAATTTTGCAATGAAGCAAGTGAGACCTCGGAACACATTCTGGAATCGTGTGAGCCACTGACCCACAAAAGAATTAAATACCCAAAAATCAGAACAGGAAATTCCGACCACAAACCCGCTTCTCATTCTCAGATCCCTAAGATAAAAAGGATTAGAGAAGGCCTAAAGTGTAATACGGCTAAAAGTTGTAAGGCTATGACCAACAGGCGAACAGACAGAAAACTGATTCTCATCATAAATTTTCCTATCTTACATTTGTTTACATTGTAATAGATACCTGAAAAGCTGCATCGTAGTAAATAGTTGGTATTCCTACGCATCCAGCTAGAACCATCATCCAGCATCATCTTGGGTATGTTAGTTAAAAATCAAGGTCGCCAACGTCTTTGTCCTACCAATCCAATTGAAGATGTTACTATTACGGATTCGTATTAAATGTTCCCTAATTTCATACTCCATGGAACGTTTCTCGTGATGATGTAGTCTGAAAACTTTTCCACATTTAACGATTCCGCTTTAAATAAATAATGCTCATCATTTTGTACAGCAGTTATTTTCCCTACACGTCCTGGCGTTGTTGGCTGACCTGCACTCTGGCCGGTGCAAATGTTTTCAAAAATTTGCTAAACTATTCATTTGGTTAGAGAAAAAGTTTAATGACCAAACAGTAGTCTCTTTATTTCTTGGCTATGTTCATAAGTCAACATTTTAAAACAGCTCTCTGTATGCCGTGTCCTTTCTGCCTGCAATAGCAACAGCTGCCGAACTGCCTCAACATGTCGGATATGTCATATGAAAGTTCGAGCTTTTAATGTGCAACTGGTTGTAGGTTGTTTTGGTCAAAATGTCTCCGCGTTTATTTGCTCCTTCTCCTCCTACCCGCTTGCTTGTGTTTGCCTTTAATTTGGTTTTCAAATTTATTAAGCAGCACCAGAGATTTTGTTGGACTGCATTTTATGTGTCGTCGTCGTCGTCCACCTGCCTGCAAGGATGTACGGAAAAACTTCTGTTTGCATTTAATTTTATTTCATGCAACGAAAATTGGGTTCAGAAAGTACTATCAATGTTACGGAACGCAGAATACCGCTTTCGATTGTTCTAAGGGAGAGTTTCAGACAGCACAGTTACAGTCATCAGATTGATGTTAAATTTTGGTTCCTCGTTTGAAGTTTTTGCCTCAAAGAACTTTCTCGGTTTACCGCTCTTATTTTCTTGCACCACATGATGGTGGAGGGTGGGAGTAAGGGGAGACCTGCAGCATCCGTTTCCTCCCACTGGCAGTGAGGACGGGATTTTATTTGAAAAGTTTCCAGTGTCAACAAAGAGAACAACAAATGAAATTTTAACACAACGTTTGTAGCCAAAAAAGGAAATGAAAGAAATACCAGAAAAACGGGTTAGGTATCCTGGCGCTTCGCTTACCTTCATCTTTTATCCCTCCTTTGGAGCACTGACTGACGTCTCAATTTCAATATGGCTTGTTGGTTGGTTGGTGATGCTGCTCCCGCTGCTACTACTGTTGATGCTGCTGGTTGGCGACGACGGTGTGGTAGTGAGCAGAGAAGTCGGGATAAAAGTTTCAGAAAGCATATTTGACTTTGAGTTCTGTGGGAATGTTGAAAGGAATTAAATATTGAACGAGAGTGAAAATGAAATGCGAAGAGAAAGGGAAATTTTATTCTTGGGATACGGTGCGTTCTACATACATATTTGTTTTGAAGAACAGGTGTATAATCAAAAAGTACAAATTGGGGGAAGGGTTAGTAGGTGAATGCTTTCATTTAATGAAACTTTACGAAAAGTACGTGGATTTGTTTAAATTTTGCTTGGATGTATGTATGAATGTGGGTACTTAATAGGGATCTGTTTGGTAGACTCATTCCTGTTACTACAAAGTCTGTGCGGTGTACTTTTGTCTGCTCAAGTATGGCAGAATCACCTTGATAAAGGGAAAAGTGACATGCAGGTGAGAAGTCACCATGAAGAATATGACTTCGAAAAGTCGAAGATATCCTAGAGCCGATAACAGAAGGTATCTTCAATGTGAGCCCGAACCTCAGTGGTTAAGTGCGCTATCACTGAGCGGGAGGTTCGAGGTTCAAATCAAAAAATTTTCTCACGATCCTTCGAACGTGAACGTGTGATAATCATCTGAGAATAAAACTTGGCATGAGAAGCTTCTCACAATCGAAAAAGTTGCCGTTCGTAAATGCCATAAAATTGTAGGAATCACCCATTCATGCGGCGCACAGTTGCTGCGAGAAGCTAGGTAAGGTCGTGTATTGGGCTGTTACTGACAAAATATTTGATTTATTATTTATTTATCTTCAATGTGGCGATAATTAAGTACTGAGGCTTCTTACAGAAGCCTAGTACTATTCTACTTCACTTCAGAGGAAGTCATGTAGTCAACAACCAACAGAAGTTTGTTGATACGACAATGTTGATCCCGAATATTCGCTTTCGTAGCCGAAGTTGAGCTAGTGAGGTCACTCTTCTAATAGAGTCTACAATGTAGATCTTTTCATAGAGTCATTCTACAGATACGTGGTTTTTACAATGCATGATATATGAGGATTAGGTCTGACGTAGCATTTCTAGATACCAACCATTCCATTGAGGTCTTAATCTGCCGTGGCAGTATCTATAGAATGGCAGTAGGCCTGCTACAAGCCAACGGTTGAAGATTGGATGTCAGCTAACTGCTGGTGTCTGTGTGTTGTTAAGATCTACTCGCGCTACCTATATCTCACACCAGAGCTGTCTGTAATACTATGAAGATGCATGGTTTCCTTTGGTTAGATAATTTGGTCATCCATGTGAATCTGTGATATAGTAGACATGTTCTTTCTGGAAAACGTTGTGAAGTGGGTCTTTTTCCCATTGAAGTCTAATAAATTTTCTTAGATACTATCTGCAAAGACAAGTGGACTGTCATGCTTCAGCTAGGATTAGAATTCTGCACTTTTCATAGGCTACAATAAGCCCAGCGGACATTTGAAACAAGGAACCGATAGACATACTGAGGTATATTAAGACCCTTAATCAATTAAAAACCATTGGCCATGCGCAGTATTCTAGACAGGTTCGTTACTACTATAGTTGGTACGGTGAAAGTTAAGGCGAAAGAGGGGTACAGATCTTAGATTGCGAGGGTTGATGTTGAGGGGATGTCATTTGTAGCAGGGCAGGGCTGTCGATGATTTCTGCTAACAGCTAATGTACAAAGAGGATGTTGGCAATTTCACGTTTTTCGAGTGATTGTACGTTTATTAATTTTAAGCGTCCCTCATAAGGGGGTAAGTTATATCTGTCGACCCAAGGAAGACCGCGTAGAGCAAAACGGATGAATCTGCATTGAACGGCCTCAATTCGAAGGGAATGGGTATCGTTAAAGCCAACCATACTTGGCTAGCATATTCAAGGATTGCTCTAACAAATGCGAAAAAGAGAGATTTCGTGACATAAGGGTTGGAGAATTCCTTAGACCAGCGTTTCACAAAACCAAGCGTGGAGTTAGCTCTGCTAATAATGTCATCAATATGACAGCGAAAATTTAGTTCTCTGTTACAGATTACACGCAAATCACGCAATAAAGAGACGGAAGAGACAGACTCATCATAGATCATAGGATCTAGGTACTGGTGGAAGACGCTAACAATGTATGTGCAATGGCTTGGCATTTGCAGACATTGAGCTCAAGGCATCAGGTTGAAAAGTTCCTCAAATCAGCTTAAAGTGGGTGAGAGTCAGCGGGGGATGAAATGTCTTTAAGTTTTTCATATCATCAGCGTAAACAGACAAATAAGAGTTTTCGATGAATGTCGTTAATAGACAAAATGAAAATCAGAGGACCAAGATGGCTACCTTGAGGCACTCCGAATGTGGCAATAAAGGGGTTGACTACAGAACATCTTTAAGATAGGATTTGATCCAGGTAATTAAACCGGGTTGAAAGCCAAGAGCTTTAAGTTTTAAAAGGATGATTCCGTGCGAGATCTTATCGAAAGCTTTACTAAAGTTGATGGCAATTGCATCGACTTCTTTGCCACGCTATAATGCGCGCAGAGTGTTAGAAACTTATTCAGTTAAGTTTGTGGTTGTTGATCTTCCCTTATGAAAAATTCATGTTGGCTTGGGGAAAAGATAGATTTGCAATCGAATAAACAACAAACAAAGCTTTGTATGAAGGAGCGTTTAGCAATTGGTTGGAAATTCCGTTCTCGGGAATTTCTTTTTGTGAAAGGGGAATATGTATGAGCTATTCCAAAGCATAGGAAAGACTCCTTGCAATATAGAAATTGGAAGAGAGTCGTGAGGGATTGGGTCAAGTAGTGTAGAGGGTAGGCCATCAGTACCAGGAGAATATTCGCACTTGAGTTTTTTTATCTTTTCTTCTACGAGAGCCATCGATACATCAATTGAGTTTAATGAAGTTTGGGCACAGCTTCTCAAGCGGGAGAAATATTCAAGATTAACTGCGAGCACATGGTCATTAAACGATTGGCTTAACTAATGCGTAAATAAATTTGCAATATTTTGAGGATCACTCGAGGAAGTACTACACAATTTCAAAGTGGATGGAAAGTTGTCTGATTTGTTTTTAGTGGTGATGCACTGGAAGAATGTTGCATATTCTCAAGATCCTCAAGTCTGTTGAAGTGGTCAATGGTCACCCATTGAGGTAGTACTTTTTTCTGCAGCCTCAGTGACTGGAGAATTTAATCCAGTGCCAAGGAAGTAAATCGTAATAAGTCGCGCAAGTTTTTGGAAGATCATTTTCTTCTACTGTACGCAGTTTGGCATTCTTCTAAGCTGAGAGCTCTGAATAGCCAATCCAACTGAGTTTGTGCGATCTGGAAAAAATTTGTGAACTAACTTTATGGAGTATCTAAGGTCTCTTTTTTGACATGCATTTCAAATTTGTAGCTAATTTGCTGCCTACTGTATATACCTATAGATAGTGGCGTTGCAATGGTAACAACAGAGTTTTAAATAAACGCACACCATGAGTAGAAAATCTTATTTTTATTTTAAATCTAATTCAATTGGCAATTAAAAATATTTGTTGATACACTTCACCCATCTTCGCGGGATCTTTCTTCGTAATTCTCTGACATTCCTTAGAAAATTTCACAATTAATAACACTCACTTATTCATTTCTTAGATACGATTAATAAATTTCCTCAACATTAGTATTTTCTCAAAATAAATTTTTAACCGCATATTGAGAATCCTATATAGTTACCCGGACAGATTCAATGCCAAACCACTTTAGAATCTTCATCATACAAAGCACACTCGAAGGTTAAATGTCATGGGCAGACAGGTCAATTCAATTTCCGCAGTCAGTCCGCATGTTTGTCTGTCAAAAGTCAACATACTTCTCACTGGAGGACAAAATCAGATTGGTAGGTAATTCCTTGGATAAATATTGTGCCATTCCAAGGGACAGCTACTGTGAGTAAATTACATTTGAATTAATTCTGGATGTCATGGTATTTGCTTTACCTGAACAATGAATGTCAGCCCAAATGCTGTCACCGCATTTCTGGTCATCGTCGTCATCAATTTTCTGTCCATCTGCTATATACCAACTGTGAGTGTACCTCTCACTACAGTACGATGATGCCTAAAGACATTCTGCTAGTCAATGGAGCTCGCCACCATACACACGTATTGTTTACTTTTTTGTTGTTCAGTCAGGATTGAGAATGCAAATACTACGCAGAGAGAGTCCTGCCAAAGGCACGTGCTCCTCAACTACTATGATTCGAAAATATTTGTGTGACATAGTGTGGTAGTGTGTGAGGGTCCATTTGTAAGTTTTGGGGTCAGAAATGTTGGTCAAATATTAACCTGTGAATTAAGCCTTAAACTTTTGCCAAATGTTACGATTTGTTTGACCGATGTGTTGATTTAAGCAAAGTAGTTGTGTTTTAGATAAAATTGTATACGAGTATCCCTGTATGCAGGTAAGTTTTAAGTTGATCATTTAAGGTCAACGTTGAAGGCAATCTGTGTACTGACTATCTAGTTGGCCTTGCGCAGAAGAGGCATCCCAGAAAAAAAAAAAAAAACTCCTAGCTACTATCAAGATTACATAAGAGGTAGTAAGTGTCACGTCGTACATAGTGGTAAAGTGGCAGATGATTTTGACGTCCAAAGTGGAGTTCGTCAGGAGTGCATACTGTCACCTGTTGTTCTTGGTGATCATTTCGATGGACTATGACATCTTATCTTGAACATTTCGACTACGCTGACGTTGTTTGCCTACTTTCACGTCGGATAATGAACCTTCATCTGATGGCCTAAAAGCTAGAAGCTTAAAATGAACACAGGCCTAACACCCGCGCTCAACTCAACATTGCCGGACAGAAAGTCGAGAAAGTAGACAAGTTCCTATATTTAGGAAGTCTGGTCTCGGCTAACCGCGATGGCACCGATGAGGATGTGTGCAACAGAATCGGGAAGGCAAAATCTGCATTCGGAATGCTATCCAAGACTATCCAACGTAGAGTCACTTGGAAGGTGGATACCACTAACGCATGCAAGCCGCAGACCTTTGTAAATAGATGCCTAAGAATCATCTTGAGAATCATCATCAACGAACAACTTTATCATAAAACGGACCAAGAATCTATAAACATTACTTTACGAAGGAGAAAGTGGTAGTGGATTGGACGTACCCTACGGCTCGAAGACAACTCCATTGTGAAATATGTCATGCAGTGAAATCCACTCACACAGACAGACAGAACTGCAGGACGCCCCAGGCAAACGTGGTACAAAACAGTTGAGGAGGAATCAAGCTCATTGGGAATGAGTTGGAGGCAGCTCAAATGTGTTGAAGAACTCCGAACAAGATGGCGCGCAGGTGTTGTTCACGCTCTATGCCCTTTCAAGAAGTGAAAGGATTTAAGTAAGTTGAAGGTGTTCAATGCATTTGACTTGTTTGTCAGCAGACATCAAGGTTGAATATAGTTTTCCATTAAGTACTCGTATATGCTTGACAATTTATAGTTTGAAGCAATCATCTAGAGTATTATTCGGTTGTACAGATAGTTCTTATAAATATATATAAAAGTGCCTTTATATCTTTTCAAGTAATTACAAAGGTACTGTGATGTTCATTATTTGTCAGCCGAGCGGAATTTATTTTTTTATTGGCACCCTAACCCTATTTCAACAGACTTTTGGAACCAGGGCTGAACTGTGGAGGATTTTTGGCAAGATGTTCTAAGTCGACTTGAAATAGGCTGAAATTTATGTTCACTTTAGGTTGTCTTCCATTCTAGGACATCAAACAGAAAGACTCTTCAGCCAACTCGTTAGATGAAAAATGGTGATTTTGAAGATATTATCTCTACGGTATCTAAGTAATACTTTTGAAGACCTGTCAAGATCTAGGGTTGACCATAGTAGCCTAGCGGTGTTGTTAGGGTGTGTCCACCTATAGTTTGCTTTTGCTACTCCATCAGCATTAGTCAAGTACTTTTGAAATTATGTAGGCGCGTTGGTATTATGTTCTATATTATAAGCCTCCTGTTTGTACCAAGTGAATCATGTTTAGCTAATTCATTATCTTTACCATTTCCCGGGATATCGCAATAACTTGTATCCAGCAATCAGCAGAGAAAGATATTAAATACTAAGAAATTATCTTATTAAGAGTGCCTAGATTTCACTAAGACGGATTTGATCGCTGCCTGGTTCTCGATGTAGATTGCAGTGCCACTCAGCTATATTACATTCGTCGACAACTAGGTGGCACCCCGATAAATATCACCGGCTTTGGTGTGGAAAATACTACAATGGATCGGAAAGAGGTGTATGTCCAGGTAGCATTGAGAAAATATCGGCACTAGTTCTCTCACTTTTGTAAGGGACTTTGCAATATTTCAACACTTCTCTATGAAAGGGTACTTCTAAGCAAACAGCATGTTTGTCTGGTTTACACGTACAACTGGGAAACTGGATGTTTATTATAGATTTAGTGACTTGTGGTCGGAATTCTTTCAAGTTTTGTCCAAGAAAGGACTTTGTGAGTAGCCTGAATTATTCCGTGGTGCTTTCAGTTTTCTCATAGAAACTGATATGTTGTCATGTAACTCATATTGCATTGTCAGTCTACGAATATCTACCAACGATATAAAACAGATTATGTGCCGAATCGACAGCCCCCATGATTCAACCCCTGTAAAGTATCAGGCTGACATTTTAGATCTTCCAATCTATATGAGCCTAAAGGTTTTCCATTAGTTGAGGTATTTTCTCCTTTTACAGGAAGAGTGGTGAAGTGAGTATTCCACCAAGCCTTTTCAATATTTGGAAAACGTTATTTTTAGAGCTTGAGTAGGCTAATATAGGGAATGTCTTATGCAAATTATAATTAGGTTGTTGAGAATTCGTGAAATAATTCTTCACACTGCGTATGGAGATTTGTTAGATACTCTTCAGTCTGACATTCCGCCCCAAGAGCTGTACTGATCGTTAGTGTCGTACTCAAGTACAATCTTTCTGTATATAGCCTCCGCAATTGTTTTTCTCGAATACGTAGAACGCTACAGTCAAATCATTAAAGAAAAGTACTCGGAATACATACATATCGGATTCTGTCGCGGCTCTGTTCGCATGCCGCATATGTAGTGAAATACTCGTTGTGGGGTCGCCACAATAGTTTCGTAGGTAGGCGTAGCACTTTTATTTTCAGCAAACTAAATCTTTAAATTAGTTTTCTTGATTAATTGGTAAAAATAGACTCATTTTGTTGTTACTACTTCTTCATCGGATGGCCGCTGTCTGTAAATTGAATTAGTTCTAAGATTCACAGCAATGGCAAAACGAATCTACTCTAAATGCGAGTAAGCTATCGTATATACGCATATCACCATGGCTGATTTATTGCGCTAAAATCACCTAGCATATTCGTCATCATCACTTCTACTGACCCTCTACAGTTTGCTTCAAGCGGATCCTAAAAGACCATGAACTATCTACAAACTATTAGTGCATTACGTTCACTTACGTATTGTATTACAATACACCCTTTTACGAGGATCTTAAAAGCCAATTCAGGCACCCGAACAATCAAGTGATTGATTAAGTTTACCACACCATAGCACTAGCAATACAAATCAATGAGCAATGAAAATTCCTTAGCCAAAACTAATTCCACATGCCAATGACTCATACTAGCCATAAAGGGCGCAAGCTCAATAAAAAATTCCAATTGCATTCAGAGGCCTAATGATCACATACTCTGCATGCATTATGCTCAGAAGCACCCTCACGACTCAAGCCAAGAACATGTCAATGAAACGAGAACAGATTGTCCTTGTCGCCCACTCACCGACATGAAAATTTATTCACCTCAAATATGTATTATCAAAAATTTAAATTTCTAAAAATGAAAGACCCAAAACGAAGAGAAAAAAAATAACACAAACCAGGAAGGGGAGGTGCGCATCAAAACATGTGTCAATAATAATCAACAATTCCATCAGAGAGGGGCTTCCGTAGAAGGATGTTCGTCGAAGGAGCAAACATCACAAAGATGCAAACAAACAGTGGAGTAGCGAACACATTCACATCATCCTTGAGTTTGCCAAAAAATGGGTTTCAGGTTGGGTGTGAACTTTAAACTTTAAGGTTCTTGTGTCCCAGTTACCCAGTCAGGTCTCGATTGGACTGCGCGTAGGTGGGTAAGAGACACTGAAAAGCGCCCACACTCACTCACTCCCCAGCCTGATTGATATTCACAGCAGGTAGGGTGCTTTGTGTTAGATATAATTTCGCCAGAATTATTTATTGGCCTCCTTATTTTGGGGCGGAGGAGAAGACACCCCTCTTCGATTCTATTATCCTGTTCGGTAAACATTTACACGTACCACGATGATGCGAATGCCTGATTCGAACTACCGCCTCTGAGAGTGCTACGGGAGAGCTCTTCTGCATGACGCAGCTAAAACCTAAGAGGTACTTGCTCTGTCCTACGATGAGGGCAAAATTGTTGAATATAGAAGGACGAAGGGCGAGTTGTAAATTCTGGGTCGTTTTTTTTTTTTTTTTATTGGTGCGGACTGGGGTGCTGAGTGGATTAATTTCATCTCCTGTTTGATTTGCCTGATGATGAAGTGAACGCAAAGAAAATCTCTGTGGGTGAGTCGAGGAATATCGAAAGGGGCAGTGGGTCTTTCAGCATTGGTAGGCGATTTAGGAGTTTTTAAAAAGGGAGGTGCGCAAAAAAAAAGAAAAAAATGTATTTGCTGCTGGTGGCGCTTATTTATTTATGTTTTCATTTTTGTGTTGTTTTTCAATTTTGTATTGCACGAATGATAGTAGGATTAGGGTGTGATAAGTGTTATTGATTCAATCAAAAATTCATTCGATTTGTCAGGTGAAATAATGGGATTAGGAATAATTTTTTTTCTCCCCATTCTTTGTTTTGTTTGATTGTTGTTTGGCAACTGCTATGATAGATGATACTTTTTACATCTGTTGTTTGGGATGCCATATGTAATTGAATGGTTTTTGGGGAATCAAGTATGTAAATGGTGATTGGAATATTTAACGAGGAGTATTGAGTTCAAATATACTATCTGCTTTTGGGTTCTACCTACATACAATATTTTAAGCATGAACTTCATAGGTTAGGATAAGTTCCAGTCGCTGTCTGCTCTTAAACACAGGTACACTTAGATCAGAAATAGGTTCACTGTGATACAATAATGATCTAGCATTTCCCAAGGAACTACCCTCAGAAATATCTAAAGCTCCATATGAAGCATTGGAGGTATCTAATATTCGTATTTGCCAGGTCACCAAGATTATTAAGGAAGCATATATCGCGTTCTATATATGCAACAAAACATTTTGAAAATGATGGGCCACCATTCACTGGATGTACACGGCAATTGTTAGGCCTATTTTAACTTACGGCTGATTAGTTTGGTGGCCAGCTACTGAAAAAGCCACAAACAAGAAAGTATTTACAAAAATACAACGGTTAGCATATGTAAGTACCACCAGCGCCATGAGAACCACACCGACTGCAGCCCTGGAAACGATACTTGCATTATCACCAAGTAATTTGCATGCAAAAGAAGTGTCAGCTAAAAGAGTCCTACGATTCCAGTAATCCAATTCCATAGATGAGCCATCCATAGATGACACAAAAATAGATTACTCAACACCTTACTCCAACATTCAGCATAGTGTTCTAAACAAAATTTCTCTAGCGAAAAGACTAAGTGAAAGAAAGAGTTATGGACGCAAGTGACATACCTGTCTATACAGACGGGTCAAAAAGGGCTGAAGGTATGGAATTCGGAATTTTCTCGGCTAAACCTGCTATCGCCCAGTCGATAAAGCTTTACATAGACAGTCAAGCTGCAATCAAAGCCACCTCATCCACAGTGATACAATTAATACAAACTCTCAGCCTATAACAGAATGTCACTATCTGTTGTGCCTCGAGTCATAGAGCCATCTCTGAAAACGAGAATGCCAACGAACTGGTTAGAATTGGTCCAGTTCCAAACCAGAATTAGTAAATAAGTCCTAGCTCCAATGAAACTTATCAAATCTAGCATAAGAACAAACGAAAGCCTCCGAAATGCTTCTAAAATTAAATTTGGAATCAAATTGGTTTAGGGGGGAAACTTACTTCCTTATTCATTCATTTTAGGTTCACCTATCCCACAACGGGAATGACAATGTATTTATGAAGATGCGAGTGAGGCTTACTTCTAATGGAGAGTGCTGGCCCTGTTAACTTGTCTTCCGATGAGGCAGTGTCCGGTTATGACACTCATTGTGTTTCGATGACAATATTTTTTACTTGGAAGCATACATCTTTTTGACTTTGTATAAATTCAAAGTCTGTAGAATTTACAACGAAACAGCCCATATGGAATAAGCACATGCCCTTTATTTTTGCACGATGCACCGTTTTCGATATATTCGAACTTAAAAACGATTTTCATTAACTTGGGAAGAAGTCGGTCATTTTGAAAAATTTAGAATAATTTGAGAAAATTTGGAAAGGCTACCATTTAGTCGAATAAAAAGGGTTTTTGATTAGCAAAATGAAATTAGTTGGTTAATAATTTAATAGTTTTCTGATAATCAGAAGATAATTTTTTGATCTGTAGAAAATTAAAAGTAAAACCAGCAGAAAAATGTAAATGATGAGCAAGAAAAAAAAATTCATTATTCAATCAGCAGAATTCAATTTTTCGATGAGCAAAGGCTATTTTTTTTCTCCAATTTTTTACTACTGTGTTCTGAGATTTCCAATTGCTCAAGTTTTATTTTATTTCTTTCGTTTTGTTTTCCTTGAAGGACTGTTTCTTTCTGCTGATCAAATAATTATTTTTAAACTACTTTCTGCTGATTGGAAATTTTATATTCTGTTTTTTTTGTAGCATATATTACTGGTGGTTTAATTATTTAGATTATCACTAATAATACTAGCAATTTTGAAAAAAAGTCAGCGCAAAATGTATTCATCAGCATTGCCAAGCAGAATTTATTTTCTGTCGCAACTCGTCATTCCTGTATTTTGTTGATTAAAAGTATTTTTCGTTGCTTTACTTAAACAACTTTTATTCGATGTACCATTGTAGCATTCTCTGATTTGTAGAATGCGCACGTAAATGGAACATTGGAAAAGTTTATGTAATAGAAATGTTACATTATTTGAAATATTTACTTGCGATATATTTTTTTTTGTAAACAAAGAGAATGGCGCAGATCGTTCATAATTGAGGGAGAATACCTTCAAAGCATCTAAGTGTTATGCGTCTGCCGTGGACTGCTTTTAAGATTTTAAAGAATTTAATGGGCAAATATTTCTATGCACTTCAGTGTCCCTTATTAAACAAGTTGCTGACTACCGCCTGGCCTCACCCGTCCTGTGCATTTATCTAAACATAATTTCCATTTGGAAAATTAAGATAATCACATCTTATATACCTTGTTATCTGTTTGTGCTATCACTGTTTCCTAAAAAATGCATTACCATCAAATTAAATTCAGAACAATCTTTTATTTTTTGAATTGTTTAAAAATTCTGTGCAATTTTATTCTACATTTGAAATCCATTTCGAAAGCTTTCAGAATCGTACAGATTTTATGCAATTATTTGCAATACGAAAACTGTATACAAAAAACGGTATAGTAGTTTAAACAGTAAAATAACTTTAATTAAAAAAAAAAAAAACACTCCAACTTCCCGAAATGGAATCACTGAATGCTTCACCACCTCACACCGAATTTCAATGGAACGTTTCATGTAATCAACACAAATCGTTCAGCCCTCAATGATCATTCTGCAAATGCAATGCAAACAAAAAACGCCCTACAAAACTCCAAACAGGACCAAAAAATCCTAAAATTTACTTCCCCATTCGCTGGGAGTACTATGTGTGCATTTCCGATTTTGAATTTCAAACAAACAACTACGCGCGACATAAAACAAACTTGCTTGCCCTATCCCCTTTTATTTTCCTTGGGTACCAATAACAATACCATATCCTGTGCTCCACACATGCAGATACAATTTAGAGGCACTTTAAAGTTATGAGAATTGCAATTTGTCTTTTTTATGTTACACAGAGAATTTCTCTCAGCAAAAAAATAAAAACCCTTTTTGCGTTGTGTTACAGAGTATGCAATGCATCCATCCCCTCTCGTACGCAAGAGGGGATAGGGATGCGGAGTGGTGCGACAACTCCACAGAATGCAACTGAAATGCGAGATGCATGCCTGCAATTTATCCCATTAATGGGATTGGTTACGGCTGAAAGCCAACATTTCTGCGTATACAAATGGTGCGGGTCGGGGGTGCGCTCTGATACATACGAGTAGATAGAAGAGGGCAAAGTAATCCAACAATGGCTCACCGAAATGTTTACATAGTTAAAAACCATTTCGCATATTTAGAATCCCTTGATGCATTTCATTTTGAATTTTATTTACCAATGCACACAAGTGCATGTGTTGCTATGGTATAATGTTTTCTCAGTCGGTGTACTCAGTGTATCATTTTTGTGCGATGCAGTTTTGTTTTAAAGAAATTTCTAGACGGCCTGAGCGTATCTCCTTCCGTGAAAAGATGCTTTGATGAGGTTTTCGGGAATTTAAAATTTCGAGAAATATATGCGAAAATATCCCTCAATATATTCATGTGGAACCACAGGGTATGTAGTGTTAAAGCGGAAGAATTTCCAATGGCATATCATTTAAAGTTAGGGCACCATTAAATAGAAGTTTGAAAACTATTTTAAATTAAGCTAGAAGTGTCCATTGATAGTAAGTTTAGAGACATTTTTTTTAAAGCTTAGTTACGAATTTAAATACTTTCTTTTTTTTCCTGAAACCCGCGTTTAAAAAATTTAAAAATGCATTTTTCTTGAGAATTTTGTTTAATATTTTTATTTTTATGGAAGCAATTTGACGTATTCTTCAATTTTCCGCAAAATTTAGCCTATTATTTTTTCTCCATAACTACCTTAGATTTGGAGTTATTTTATATTTAAGAAAATCATTTAAAATGGTGAAGAATGTCATGGCAACCAATTTAAACAAAATTTACCACTTAATCGTGAGTTAATTAATCATTGGTTAGCTGAAAAAGAAAAATACCATACCATAAGTAAGTTATTATGTAGTTATTATTTTAAATAATTTACATAATTTTTAAAACAATTTTAACCACCTCTTGCTATCCTCACCTCTTGAAAGCTTCCAAAGTTATTCCTATATTAAAAAACTCCATTGATAGCAGTGCTTTGTATTTGATTCAAAGGTATCTAACAAGAGGAGCTCAGGCAGTGTGGGCTAACAATCAGTTATTTGGTTTTCTCTCAACTTAAGCTGGTGTTCCACAGGGATCAATCTTAGGCCCCCTGTTATTTCCCATGTTTATTAACGACCTCCCTAATGTCTTAAAGCACTTGAGGTCTCATATGTACGCTGATGATGTGCAGCTTTATTTAAGATACTTAGCTGGTTTAGTGGAAGATGCCACTGTCCAAATAAATGAGGACCTAGAGAGCGTCCTTCTCTGGTCAAAACAAAATCAGCTGAGGCTGAACACTGGGAAAAGTCAAGCTATTGTTAGGGGTAGAAATGCTATGGATACCTCATGTTTTCCAACAGTTGAGTTATGTGGCACCAATCTAAAATATATTAATAAGGTGAATAACTTAGGCATTATATTAAACCAAACCCTTACGTGGGATGATCACGTATCCTTCACATTGGGTAAAACGTACGAAGCTTTACGTGTTCTTTACTTAGTTGGAAGCTGCCTGCCAACTAAGGTGAAACTAATATTAGCAAAAACACTCGTACTGCCGATCTTACTCTACAGTAGCTTTGCTTCAGTCAGTGAAAATTTAACTTTGCATTTAACAATATTGTCCGGTATATCTATGGTATGGTTTTTTCCATGTCCCTGCAAAAGTACCTAGACCTTAAAATATTATTGCTTTTATTTAAATTACGACAAACAAAAAAACCTCAATTTCTCTTCGATAAGCTGGTGCCCGAGACATCGCAAAGAAGAAGAGTTCTAATTGTTCCGACAATTAGACATTAGGTTTCTAAGCGGCAATTTTCTGTATATGCTGCTGGTCTATGGAATTCACTCCCAGCCATTTTGAGGAGGATGAGCAACAGCGGTGAATTTGGAAATTATCTGGAACGCAATTTGGGGGCTAAATCATATTCTCAATAAATTTGTATTATTAAGTTATATATATATTATAATGTACAAATTATTAACTGAAAAGACACTGTTTTATAATACTTACGTTCTAATAAAAAGTACAATACCAAATTGCATGAAAAATAATAATAATCTTATTACTTACAAAAATACCAACTTTTTTGTCTGAAGCTTTTGTTGTTGGGTATCTCTTCATTAGGAAATCTAGTTAAATACTTTCGTTGCAGTATCTATATATAAAATGAACATCAGTAAATTCTTCAGACACAAATGTTGAAATTCTTGTAAATAATCAGATTTTGTTCAAATTGTATATTTGAGTTACGGCTATTAGATGGCGTAGCATGTTATTGATTCACCTATTAACTGGTTTTTGAAAACTATGTATTTCTCGTCTGCGATTTTGTCCAAAGTACACAATATTTGACATATCCAGGGCCATACCAAGATTTTGGAAAACTTCTAAAAGATATTTACATTCCTAAACGATTCTTTCCATTTCGTTTCGTTTTTCCATGTGATCCTACAATTTTTAAAAATGTTGTAAAATTCGGTTTGAACCTTGTGGAGACTTAGAAAAAAAGGAAAAGATTTCCAAAAATGAAATGATTAAGAAATTTAATTGTATCCAGTACCGTTTTTGAACTGAAGAACTCTTTCCCTAAGCAGCAAGACCAACGCCTTTTATTAAGATAATTGAGTGTAGCTGGACTAAAGCAATTCGCACATGGAGCTACTCTACAATGATCTTATTGTTTAGTAACATTACACACAATTGCAACTATAAAAGTGATGAAATGCATTTGTCTGACTGGAATTTTGAATAGCCTAATTCGCATGAGACAATGCTGAGCATTCTTTTCAGCAGCCAATTCCATTGTTACACAAATATTTATGTATATTCGAGGATAAGGCACTCATCGCGCATCTTACGATGGTTGTAGATACATGTATGTAAAACACCAAAATAATCGAAGAATGTGAGACAATGTGGAGGATATAATCATTTGAATCATGTAATAATATGAAATAGATGAAATTCAAGCGGATGATTGACAAGGTGATTAGGTGATATTGTTTCAGCGGGGCTTATATACTTAAGATTTGAACTATATGTATTATTTTCATTAAAAAATACTGGAAAGTTAATGATACTTCCAGTCAGTCCAATTGGTCTGCCGTCCTTTCTGTTGAAGACTCTAAAACGTATGGTAGACATGCCTGAGAGAGATGTGGTTATCTGCACCACAGTATTTATAAGGTTTAACATCAGATGTCTATGTACAATAGAAAAGTACCTGCAACATACGAGATTCACCGTACGAGTCTCGCTCGATTGACAGATTGCGTAAGACATGAATAGCAGAAGAATTTCCGGTAGAGAAACATCGAATAGTGATATCTACAGCTCCTTGACTGGATTCTAAAAGATGGTATCAGTTCAATACGACGGCGCTAATGCTAATAATGTTTCCACCCTTATAGTATGGCTAATTTCCCCAGTACATAGTTTTGTTAGAATAGAATTGGGCCAACGGCAGAGGTTTAGCGAGCCAACCCTACAAATAACAAGATCAACATGAAAAATAAACACCCACTTAAAACTTGTTGAAGGCCTTAAGTTTTCGAATCCCATAACGTAATGACATTGCAAAATGCAAAGACTCATCATTTGCTTAATGCACCTGTTCAGAGCCTGAGTGGTGAATTTTATAGAAAATCATGGGGCACAAATTTCTACTCTATCAAGAGGAGTCAACATTTATTTGTATTAGTTCTGTAGATAAAATAATTGCTCAGGTTAGAGTTAGTCCGCTTGGATTGATATTACTGACTGTGCTGGCGATTTTGATTAAATCTTTTAAAAACCACTGGACCGCATATTACTCGCCTTTCCGAGAACTAAGCTTGGAAAAGTTAATGCATGCTTTCTAGACTCTAGATTAGCTAAAATATATCTGCCTGAAACTTTAATGGAACAACTGACAGCGTATTCCACAGAATTGGTATGCTTTTAGGGACACTTATTCCACTTATTTTTAAAAGAAGAAACCTATTACAGCCCAGAGTCCGAATGGAGTCTCTAATGCATGCAATTTGTATTTATTTACATGTGTGACCGTAGAGGGAACTCGATTTATTTTTTATTTTAAATATTTATTTTTGTCCCAATATTTGCATTTTGCATTCTGCAGCAGTAGCAGCAGCATGGTCAAAAGGGTCTGAGGAGATCCTTGTCGGTGGTTTGTATAGGTGTTTCCTGTTTTTTTTCGCATCCAGAGTTTTTCTTTTTATTTATTTTGGGATGAGCGAGGTCGAAGTTTTTCCGCTACTGCTGGTATCTGGTTGCTGTGTGTATCCACGCTATTTAATGGGAAAATATTTGGGGAGAGAAATGGATGATAGTTTCAGGTTATGGACTGCATTTCGGTTTCTTTTTTTCCTTTTTGTTGGTGCTGGTGCAATAGTGCGCGATATGCTACCGGAGTGAGCTTGTGGCTAGGATAATGGATGCGCACACTAATACAATGGTTGTGAGTTTTTATTTATGTGTGATTTTTCGCTATTAAAATGCAGTAGGACATTGCGGATTATGAAAAAATAATTGAATGGACTTCGATCTTTGTGTGTGTTTTTTTTTTCCGGCTTATTCACACTCAAGGTGTTTTTTTTTTTTTTTCATTTTGAGAGAAAGAGCAAAAGTGCAATTTTGAACGATCTTTGCTTAAAAGAGGAGTGATTTTAATCATGAAGGCTGGTATGATACGGTTGGTGGCTATGAATTGGCATATTAATTTAATTTGATTTTCTACTGGGCTGATACTTAAAAGGAAGTATATCCAGTCTGGTCCTCATTCAAATGATTTTTTTTGTATGGTTGAATACATCAAAATCGAAATCTACTAAAAAGTTGTTATTAGTGTCAGAAGTGGAATGTTTGAACTGAAATCACAGAAAAATAATAGAAATAATTTAATTTAAGAAATTCTCAAACACTGCCATCTCTACAGACATTAGTATAAAGACTTCCAATAGCGAGACATTTAGAACAAAAACTAAACAGTTGTATCAGAAGTGGGGTTCCTGAATTTATACTCGCAGAATAATTATGAACAAATTCAAATAAATTCTTAAAAACTAGTAATTTCAAATAAATAAATAATTAAAGACATAAATGAGTAGTGGTGTCAGAAGTGAATTTGAATAAATTCCTTAAAAAACATCACTTGGTAAACATCAGATTTGCGTAGTGCGTTTGTTTGCGACCCGAGATGTACAAGTTCGAAACGAATAAAATCTAAGTTTCTCCATCTACTACACCAAAAAGGGATATCTGATTGGTAGTTCAATAGACCGTAAATCGAGTCTGGATGCTATCTCACTGAATTTTGAAGGAATCAATAAAAAGTCGTTGAATAAGTCTACGTTGAGAGCAGTAGTTAAGCAATGGTGTCAGAAGTAGGGTTCTTGAATTTATGCCTCGGTAGAATTATAGAAATAATTTGAACGAATTCTTAAAATAAGCTAGGTATTAATTTAGAAAAAAAGTAAAATGTACAAAAATATGTGTCATTATTGGTATCCTTGAAATAATATGGCAGAAAAATTGTCGAAATAATTTAAATAAATTATTAAGCCACATTACTTGGTGAAAATTCTCACTAACTTTTAAGAAAAATCAATAAAAAGAAGTTGGCATTTAAAACAAACATTAAACAGTGGTGTCAGAAGTGGTATTCTCAACTAATATGGCAGAAGGATTATAGAATTAACTTGAACAAATTGTTAATAATTCTAGCATCACTTGTCGTTGAATAATGAGAAGTTTAGAACAAAAGTAAAAAGAATTAATCAAGTGCGATTCGGGTTTCGGGCGGTTAGTGCTCCGTAACCTTATCTTAATTGTATCTTAATTTTGATGTGTCCTTAATTAGCAGAAAAAGGAGAAAGCTATGGTCATGAAAATACTTTTTGCTCCATATCTGCCGTAACGTTTGTCCTCACACGGCTCTCTCGATAACCACTATAGATATTTCAATGAAATTAAATTTGCATGCAAGTATACTCGTATCTCGATGAATAGGTCATTTTATCTAAGAACTGTCCAAATCGGCCCAAGTGTGAGTGAAGCAAAAATCTTTAAATCATCTTTGTTAGCCGCCTAACTCAAAAACTCTTGAACGAATTACGACAAAATGACACATAGACTATAGACTTAGACTGATTCGACCAGAGTGGGAGTAAGATATAAATAGGGGTTTACAATATTTTCGAACCATTTTTCCCATACGTTTATCTGAAAATCGTTAAATTCGAATGAAGACGGGGTTAAGATAAGGTGGGGTGTCTTTTCACCACACGTATTCCAATATTTTCAAGAACTGTTTGTACCAGAGAATGTGTTATAATTGCCCCTTACTTCCTTATACTCACATTCCCTCAATTTTGTTTTTTCTAATTTTTCGCTTTAATAGTTTGGACGATATCGGAGGATGCTTCGACACTGCCCTGGACTTTGTGTTTTTTTGTTAAAGAGATTTATATTTTATATTAAGCTGAGCTCTCAAGTATGTAGTACTTTTTCTTTTTTCTTGGGGCACATTATACCTACAAAAGGCCCCCATCAACAAATCTTTTTTTATTACTTTTGGAACCCTAAACATGGTGTCAGAAGTGGGATTTTTGAATTGATATGGCAGAAGAATTATCGAAATAATTATAACAAATTCTTAAGGTTAAAATCGCTTGTTGAAAAGACGTTTAATAGCGAAACATTAAAGTGTCAGAAGTGGGGGTTCCGAAGAAATTATCTAAATAATTTCAACAAATCTGGGCAACTTAAATACATTTGGTTATACATATACGTTAAATAGTGGAATTATGCCTGATAGTTGACTGACTTTGAAAAGGTGAACGGGTAACACCTTACAAGTCCAAGATAAACTACGTATGATCATGTTAGTCAACATCGTATTCAATCTAGGCTGTCCTAACCTCTTCCCTAGAAAATATGTGCAAATCACAACCTAAAATGACAAGCATTCAATGAGTGCCAACTCGCTCTAAGTAATCATTTAAATTCATAAACATTGGCAAAGAACTCACTCTTGTCATGTGTTGTCATCTTCTTCCTGTAAGCAATCTTTAACAAATTGATTTAGTCTCCTATTTCAAAATGGAAATACAAATTTGATATACATCCTTCCGTACAGAGTTCCAGGAAGTCATCGACGATGATAACGAATGACTAAGACAAAAAAAAGGCATCGCAAAGAGAAACAGAAAAAACTACCATAGAAGACATTCTATCAAGGACTAAGCAACGTCTCTGAAACGGCGCTTCGTGTGCAAAGTATCCTCCTACAACAAGCTGCAGCGAAAAGTTATTCATAGCTCTTCGGCATATGCATTCAGGATACACACAACGCAACCAACAAACACACCGGTATTGCATATATGCATGCATGTACCGATAATTCGGAAAGTCTCTTCCGATGTTATTCACTACCCCCATCGACTGGCATATGCAGGAAGAGGACGACAAGGTATTTGCGGGTACTTCAGCTCAAGTTGCAAATGGAGCAGAGGCAAATGCCTCTGCTTGTGTTTTCGAATCCTGGTAACTTGTTAGCTTATCCGGTGATTACATCGATACGTGTGTTTTACGGATGTTACGTGCACAGTTTAAAACGATACACGAGATGGTGCACGGAGGGGTCTTCTTTTTTTTTCGTTTTACAGAAGAAGGAAGAAAAAAGTTGAGAAAATAAGGGAAAAGCAGAAAAATTCCTATTGAATTTCTTGTCCTCCAGAGTGCACTTTATAATTTCGTACTACTTTGCCAAGGATCATTGTATCGGGTTCCGCTTTCGCATTTTTATTCAATGTTTTCTTTTTCTTTTTATATAGATACCCTAACCTATTTGCTTGCAAATTTGAATGCTTATTGTAAACTTCAATGCAGAAAGAGTTTTTGAAGAAGTCTACACTTGTAGTGAAAAGTTTTCGGGCACATAATATAATTTGCAATGTATGGGTATCATATTCATAAAAATGAGATCGAACTCTGAGATCTTATACATGAGTTTGATCTGAATGTCTTAGACTCATTTCAGCATTCAAGCGAGATCAACCTCAAAAATTAGATTAAACTCAAGTTCTTACTTTTTATGACTAGAATTCAAAATTCAAAAGTCAGTAGCAGTGATGCGTGGTCGTACCATGCTGACTTAGTTTTCGTAAAATGAAACTCTTTCTATAATTTTTTTTTCTTCAACATTTACTTGCTCATATAGAAGAGATTTTGATCTCTATTGGTACTTAGCTAGTATTGGTAAATCAATAAGTGAGTCTCTCAATTCTGCCTATCTGACTCAGCGACTGTAGCTGGAAAACTAGCAACAAGGTACTCAAATACACTGGATATAGGATCTATGCTGAGTTTCTTAGATGTACGATACCGCATTGTTCCGAATTAATTTTCACAAAATGAAATTTGTCAAATTTTCTATAGCTGTATCGAAGGTGGGTATTAGCATCCTCAGTAACTCCATTTTCATCGACATCTACTGACGTGAAACAATGTCTTCTTGCATTTTCATAAACTTTAACGAGAATTGAGGAATGTCTTTCCCTCTGTTTTTTCATTGTGTATGCGCCTTCTCTAAGGTTTTCCAAAAACCGTATATTTTTTGCCATCAGATTCGTCAATAGTCCGCAAAAACTGCTTTTAATTCAAAAGCCAGTTGCGGATATTTGAAGTCAGCTCTTAAATGAACATACTGTTCTGTCCTTTGCCAACTGAATTGCCTTCTCGACCGTATACGAGTATGGCAAACAGGTCGCTGCAGCCCGTGGAAATATTTTACCCCATTTACTCCAAAAACCTTAATTGTGTAAACTTCTGACTAGCGATTGGACACTCTGTGACGTCACAAGAACCTCTAGGAACTTTTTTTTGTATGCCTCCTGCTGTCACTATTCTGTCAATTAGAGAACTTCAACTAATCGCGGCCTTTGATGAGCGTACTGTTTAACGTAATCCCTTGCGTCGAGACCGTTGTGTACTATACCATGTGTACTACGCTTGTTTTTTCTGGTTTGTTGTTATAAACGCAGGTAGGATTTCAAGGGTCCTCCTCTTGATGACTAAGTTACTTTGCGTAGCTCCTCCACCAGATTCCTCACCTGAACGCTGACTATTTCTAAGAGAGGGACATCATTAGCAACACTCTTCTTCAGACATTTCATAACATTTTCTATACACTGTGCCCTCCAGGACTTTCTTACCTCACACCTCCTCGAAAATTTCGCCATAGGCAAATATTTTCCTTTTATTGGTCTTCTAAAACATAGTGTTGGCATACCATCTCACACACATCTGATCTCCGTACTCTCAAACACCAACCCAACCTTTAAACATTGACGTGGTTATCGTCGTTGTTTAATTTCTGCATGAACTATCTCCCTTGGAAAAGCCAGAAGGAGAAACCTGTAGGCTTTCTTCTGCATTGTTTTTTTCAAAACGCACTGTCTCCGCCATCTATTTAAGTCATTACGGCTTGACTGAAGTATTCTATTTTGGGTTCCATAAATTTCAGACAGGAACCGCTGTCCACAAAACAGGAAAGGTTTCAATACTTACTTGCCATGCATCTATCAGAACAATCCTGAACACCACATTCCCTCTGTTTCTTTGCTGATGAGCATTGCATGACTTTTGGTAAATTTGATTTATGTCAGCAGTCTTTATCTGTATATGTACACTTTTCGGCATTTAAAGCGCTTTCAATGTCCCAAAGATATTTGATACTCTCGCCTTTAACACGATACCATTTCTTCTCGCTTGCCGCCGCTCATTCTTGAACTCAAATGCTGGCAAACGTCGCTACAGAGTTCGCCACTTTTCCAATCTTAAACAGACAACCAAAAAGAGTCGCTTTAAGTGGCTTATCATTCCAGATGCATTCATTTTGACTACAAATTGTGCACTGAAAGAGCGAATGTGATCAAAATGTCTACCTGCTCTGCGCTGATCCCTGTTCTAATTTTTGCCAATAAGTTCTGAACAATTAGGTATTTGCGTAGAACATAGCTTTTCCCCTTTGACGAAGCCACATATCTTTGCTGTATTCTCGAAGCTGCTTATGAACAATGGCTAAGGCCCGAAAAAACCCATAACTCTCTTGCTTGCACTTGAAGCACTGCTTACCTATTCCATCGCAGAAATACTAGGCAGATTCCTCCTCTAAGTTACACCTTGTCGTACTCTATCAGCTCCACTTCCCCATACGAACTGACGTCATCCTCTTAGTTAAATATGGAACTATCTTGTTACCAAGTTCATTTCTGAAGGAGGTGTAACGCAGGAAAGATGTATGTAGTTCAATCGATTTGGTTGTTGGTGTTGATTGTCATACGTACTTACAAACCGTTTTTTAAAATCGATTTACCCTAGTCCTTGGAGGATCGCTTATACAAAGAATATTCATTCAAAGAAATAGATATTGATGTAAGCAAAAACTCTTAGGCGCTACTGTACTTCTTGAAGTGCAATGATCTAGATAATTCAAATTGAGAAACAAATTGATTTAAACGATGGATGGAGTCTTGAGTGTTCCTGACATTGACAAATTTCGAATTACGAGTATTGTTTGATTTTGCAATGTGTATCAAGTTTGTGAGTACAAAACTTCCCCACCTACCCATGTATTAGAGTCCTTATTACTCTCCCTGCGATAAAAACAACAATATTTGGTAATCCACACGCAACCTCACATTTAAGGCACCACTCTGGTTTTTGAGGTGTTATCCAGCTGCACGACTACACACCGCCCGTCATGTCTTATTTAGTTCCGTAACCTGTGTACCCTCATCCCTACAGGGTGAATTACCTTCAATTGTACACTTTACATTGTACATTCAGGTTTCTTTTTTTTGTTCGTTGATGGTTCCCTCCTTCACGGTATTGTTACATGAGAATTTCTTTCTTCATATTCTCCTTGGGTATGTACTTACTATACTTAATTCCTTTTATATCCTTAACGAAAGTTTTCGTCTTCTTCTTCAAATTGCCATAATTTACTTTTATTTTCGTTTCAATTTTACTCGCTGCCTTTATCGTCTTGCAGCTTCTTTCTCACTACATGTACCTACAGTGTGCTGTACTAGCAAGGATAATGGTTTTGAAAGTTTTACACTTTGTTGTTACAACAACAACAACAACAGAGGAACATCATCAAATGAAATTGTACACTCAAACAAAACAGAGAATAAAGAAATACCACCAGGCAGACTGAAAAAAGTATCCTTGTAACTTGCACCCTCTTTGTGTGAGGATGAGTGAGATTTGCGAAAAAAAATTGTGAAAATTGAGAAAATTTAATAAAAAGGATAAATAATTAATTTACGATTTAATTTCTGCGTTTGCACTCCATGTGTCTGCGTGCAATGGTTAAAAATTAAAACGGTAAAGTAACAAAAGAAATGGCTTGTACTGCAGAGTACGAGTAAGGACCAACGTACACATAATTGGGTTTGCTTTGTTAAAGTTTAAGTGAAGGTGTGACAGGAGTTTAGATTTCACTGCAAATTACTGAACTTGGATGAAGTTTTAATTTTGTATCTATTAGATAAATTCACATTATGAGATCAAGTTAATGTGGGGTTTACAAGAAGAAAGAAGCGGTTGGTGGCTTATACGAATGTAAGTGGTTGTCTGCATTGTAATTCTTGAAATGTTAGCACGGTAGAATTCTTAGAAATGGAAACTGAGACCGCTGGAAGTCCTCCTACAATATTTTAATAAAATTCAATTAAAACTTGATAAATTCAAAGAAAACTATCTATTCAGTGGCTTAAATGTCATTAGCTCTGCTGGACGTTGTTGAGCATCGTAATGGTCCTCCAAAACTGACGTACGATAAATTCTCTCTCAGGACTGTACTCGTATCAAATTTTTGAGGTTTAGTTAGGTTTCCAATACCAAGATACTCACGTGAAAATATCGAGAATAGCAATTGCTATGCAAAAAGTGTTGAACGGCATGTCAGTCAAAAATTACTCGTATATTCAGCTTTTCAGCATTTGTTCAGAATTATTAGATGCGCAACTAAGTTCTCGCTGTATGTCAATAGATGGCTCCAGCAATAAGTGCTGGTCGATTTTGACATATCCAAAACGTCATGAACCGAGCTTAGACATATGGTAAACAAACTGTTTTGACACATTAGTGATTTTGTTTTGGCGTCATATACTTTTGGTTGTGTGAAAATGTCTGATTTTGTGCCAAATAATCCTCTTTTTTTTATAATTTGCACGTGTGAAAGGGGTTATGAATACCTTTATACTAATTTTTAGGACACGGGCGTTTTGAGGAAAGGGGAAGAGACATAGAGAAAGACAGATTGGTGTAGTTGGTTTGAAACTCAGCTGGTATTAAGTTTCAGTGATCTCCAAGGGTGGCTGTCCAGATAACTGGGGAGCTTGTTTGTTTTTGCTTTTGTCGTTGCTCATGATTCACAGTATTTTTTTCCATCCTCCTGATGCCATCATCACGATCAAGTTGCATTTTAGCCATATGACCGCCCTACTGCCAGTTTTATGCCTTCGCAGTATAGTTGACATAAGCTTTCGCAATTGATCGACTTTTTATTTATTTCATGCGAAATAAATAGATGATTACTGACATCAGGATTCGAACCGTGAACCTGTAGCGTGACAAGCGATTATGTTACCACTACACCACGGCCACCCTAATCATTTGCGGGAAGGGTTGATTTTCTTCTTTCATTCGAAGAAAACGGAGGCTGAAGCGCATCGAGAGCTGCAAAAAGTTTACGGAGATGCTGGTGTAAGTGAAACAACGTGCCGTGATTGGTTCCGTCGCTTCAAAGACGGTGATTTCGATGTTGACGACCGTCCGCGTGAAGGAAGGCCAAAATCCTTCGAAGACGGTGAATTGGAGGCATTGCTCTATGATTCGTGCCAAACGAAAGAACAGCTTGCTTCAGCATTAGGAGATACCCGTCAAGCCATTTTCAAGCGATTGCATGCGTTTGGAATGATTCAAAAACAAGGATCTTGGGTTTCCTATGATTTGAAGCCAAGGGACGTTGAGCGTCGTTTTTTCGCCTGTGAACAACTGCTCCAGCGGCAAAAAAGGAAGGGTTTTCTTCATCGAATCGTGACGGATGATGAAAAATGGATTCATTACAGCAACCCAAAGAAAAGAAAGTCATGGAGACTGCCCGGTCATGCTTCTACGTCGTCGGCTCGGCCGAATATTAACGCTGCGAAGATTATGCTGTGTATTTGGTAGGACCTCGGCATCACGTTGCCAAACCAGTTAAAATCTACCTGGAAACGCTCAAATGGGAAGTCCTACCACACCCGCCATATTTCCCACATATTGCACCATCCGATTATTACTTGTTCCGTTCGATGGCACATGGTCTGGCTGATCAGCAGTTCTGCTCACATGAAGACATCAAAAAATGACTTGATTCGTGGATAGCCTCAAAAGATGAACATTTTTACCGTAACGATATTCGAGCTCTGCCAGAAAGATGGGAAGAAGTTGTAGCTAGCACCTAAGATTTCTAAACTTTTCAACTACCTTCTTATTCCAAAGAGCCTGCAATTGACCGAGTTATTCTCTGCTTAGATATTGGGATTCTTCTACAAAGTTCTTTTCTTTAGATTATAATGTCGTATTTTTCGTTCACCTAAAATGTCACGCAATCATCTCCGAAGTAATGAAAATGAAAAAAAAATCTTAGTAAGATTATCTCAAACTCAAATTTGTATGTATCAAAAGTCCAACTCATACAGCACTCAATTCCACTTTGCGTGGGCCACGGCACCACACATGATGCATCTCACAGACATCATTGTGAATCTGCAATTGCATGAGGTACTAAGTGCTCGCATAGGTTCACTGCCGTGACATAACTCATTTTCAATATGACATGCATTGTTAAGGACTAAAAGGGGATCACATCATCCGCATTATTATCGTCGTCGTAGTTGTCGTCATCGTCATCGTCGTCGTCATCATCAGCATTCACATCATCATTCCATGCAACCGATGACAAAAAAAAAAGAAGAAACTATTATGATGCCTGCATACACATGTGAAAGGAATAAAATTTAAAAAAAAACATAAATAATAAAAAAGAACAGAATAACCGGAATAAAGGATAAAGAATTACAATGCTTCATCATGTGGGCTCCTGGGTGGATATGAGTATGTTGGTGATGGTTTGGTTGGAAAATGGAGCGAACAAATTGTGAATGATTTCAGATTTTCCCATTTTTTTCCAGAATTTTTTTTTTTTTTTTTCATATTTTAGTGGAGCAAATATGAATTCCTTTGAAATATTAATGCATCCACCATGGTTGGTGCACTCCATATTACTCCCTTCACCGCTGGTGTCACTGAAAACCCCTTTAATTCATTCGGGCTTTCACTTCATAGGTGCAAAGGATGAAAATAAAAACAAACACAAACTTTTGTCTGATGTACTATGCGCTAGGAGAGATTGCTTCCCGTGAACTCTGGTTTGCAATGTAAAATAACCAAAATCCCAACAACATTAGAGTTTTATGCGATGCATTTAAAAGTCACAAAAACAACCGCACCTGATCTGTATCTGTGATAGAAAAAAGTGTTTAATTTTTGTTTTTTCCTTTAGAACCGGGAGAGTCTTTGTGTAAAGGGAAGAGTAATTGAAATGTTTGACAAATTTTTAAGTAGCTTTGTCTTTGTCAAAGTTAAGCTTATAAGTGAGTCAACATTAAAATTAACTGGACTATAATACGTAGTTTAGTTAGAGTTATTTAAATTTATTTTTTACCAAGCTTGGAGGACGAAAAATTTCATAAAGAACAATAAATAAATGGCACTATTTTACACATCATGAGAGTAACGGCAAGGACGGCAATACCTGAAAAGAACGAAGCAATAACAACAACAATTATAACAATAGCAGTGAAAATAATAGCAGATAGATCCCAGAATAAGAACAACAAAACATCTACATCTGAAATCAAAATCGAAATTAACTACAGCTGCTTCTACAGGGTCTTCCAATAGGGACTTCCGAACTTTGACAGTTGATAGCGGCCATATGGTTGAAGCTACATCTGTCAAATTGGCTGTCATTTATTCAATCTGTTTTGCCAAATCACCGTGGACGGATATAGCGTTCAACAATACGTGCAAATAATAAAATTGTTTTATCAAAATGGGTGTTCTGTTCGGGCAACGTTCCGCGCACTTCGCCCATTTTACGGTTGCCATAATCGTCCTTCCGAGAGGACTATTTGCAGTGTGGTGGATAAATTTGAGTCCACTGGTTCAGTAAACGATCAACCAACACCCGTACGTCAACGAAACGTAAGATCCGCCGAAAACATCGCCGCTGTCCGTGAGAGTGTGCAGGAGAATCCGAGGCAGTCGATTTCGCGTCGCTCACAAGAATTCGGCCTTTCGCAGACCACAACTTGGCGAATTTTGCGTCGTGACTTGGGCCTGCAACCGTACAAAATTCAACTGGAGCAGTTGGAAACTGAACCTAATTTTCATCGAAAAATCATTTTCAGCGATGAGGCCCATTTCTGGATGAATGGGTACATCAACAAACAAAATTGTCAAATTTGGGACGATACCAATCCTCATGAGATCTAAGAGCGTTCAAAGCATCCCGAAAGAGTCACTGTTTGGTGTGGATTTTGGGCTGGCGGCGTCATTGGTACATATTTGTTTGAGAACGACGTTGGCCAGGTCATCTTCGTCAACGGCGAGCGCTATAGGTCGATGATTACCAACTTCTTTTGGCCTGAATTGAATCGTATGGACACCAACGACATGTGGTTTCAACAGGACGGCGCTACGTGCCACACAACTTACGCCACATTGGAAATTCTACACGAGCGATTCGAGGGCATGGTCATCTCACGTGGAGGTGATGTGAACTGACCACCGAGATCATGCGATTTGACCCCGTTAGATTTTTTCTTGTGGGGTTTTCTGAAGTCGCAGGTCTATGCGAATAAGCCACAAACCACAGCGGCCCTCAAAGCCAACATAACCCATGCCATCGGTCAAATTCAGCCTGATTTATGCGCCAGATTCATGGAAAATTGGACATTTCGGATGCGCGCCACCCAGAGAAGCCGCGGCGGACATTTGAACGACGTTATATTCCGTACATAACGGAATCAATAGGCCTTTCAAACGAATAAAAATTTTCGATGATATCTCACACACACTTTGTTTTATTTAAATTTAAAGATAGGAAGCGCTTAATGAAATACCCTTTACAACTAATACTACGACTACAGCTACAACTAAACCTGCAACTACACTTAAAAGAACTTAAAACAAGCAACTATAGCTATAACTACTACCGCACAGACAACAACAACGCTTCAGCTACTACCACAGTTATAATTACACTTATAGCAAGCAACTGCAACTACAATAACAACTACAACTACTACCACAGTTGCAACCACATGCATATAGTACATACTTGCAATTTGCAACTGCTTACTTAAGATGGCGCTACAGTCCAGGGTGGACCTGAGCTTGCAATTCCTACAGCTACTACTGCGACTAAAGTTACAACTACAACTACAGCTATAAACGCAACTTAAGCTACAGTTTCAACTGCAAATGCAGCAACTACAAATATTCCATAGAAACCCTTCCTTCTGCAATTCATTTCCATAATTTTTGAAAAGAATGTCAATGCTTAAATCTGCAGCATATCTCGTTATTTAGAACCACAACCATCACTGCAGATGCAAGCTACCATTCCAACATTATGTTGCATTTTTGTCCTTTTGATGCTTACTGCCACGTGTATGGTCAAAATGGAATATAACAACAACCCTACCCTCTCGCTATAACCAAGTGCATCGGTAAATATGCTATAACCTTTGCTTCAGTTAATGCATTTCCCTCCCGTATTGTATGACCTTCCAACGCTCAGAAGTCCTCCATCGGAAACAACTCCCGCCCTCTATTAAGACAAACCGATGCTCATTGATGTGGATTATTGTTACCAAAGCTCAATCGGATATTATTGACTCTCACACGAACAGTGGGCAACAAACACTGTAACTTTGTGCTCCCGAGGGCGAAGACAACTCCTACTGCTCTGCTACCCTTCAGTGAATGAGAAGTGGCTGACTAAATGGATATATACTATAGTATCGCATAAAGTCACACTCAATCGAATTGTATGACCGGTGGCGCGAGAAGGGAAGAACTATTACACTCGGGCAATATAAATGCATTCCTGCCTACCGATCTACCTCCTGAGTCTCGGCCCTCCAGAGCAGCCAGTGGCTGGCTCACTTTGAAATGTGTGTTGTGAGGTTGTTAGGTGTTAATGGAGCGTTCACTCTAAATGGGTCTCGGGTGCAGAACATGGGCATATGAATATATTTCAGCTCGTGCACCACTCACACCCGGCGACTAGCGGAAATCGAATCGATTTTTGGTTTTAGTAAAGATTATCGCCCGTTCAGCAAGTCAGTGTGGTGGGTGGAGGTGGGGACGGCTAAAGAGGATATCGACTTCAAGTTGATGAATGCTTCTCTGCCAGCAGGCCAGTGGGATGTTGCATACCCAATGCAATTTTACCCCAATTAATTGGCCCATTACCGGTGGTGACCGTGATGGTCATTGTAGCTAGCTGGGTCAATTATTTGGAATTCAATAGAAGATAGGGTGGAGTTTTTGTTAATGGGTAAGTTCATTTAGCTACGTGCTGGAGAACTGCAGAGTAGGTTGTGAAGTGTAATGGTTATTTAATATTTAATTCGGGTTTCGTAGATTAGGGTTGCGAGGGTAAACGAATTTAAGTTAATATTTTGCGGAAAGGCATTAAATTATTATAAAATCTCGGAAGAAAATAGTTTTCTTTTAAAAAAAATGATTAATATATGCTTGAATAAACTTAGTCAAACATTGACTTACATATGGACATATGTAGATAGAAGAACCTTGAATTGGGCTAAATCTGAATGAATGATTCTTATAGCTCTTTTCAGGCACATTACTTGGAAATAGGTCTTCAAGAGTGACTGAGCGGGAGGATAGCCTCGGTATAGTGGATAGTGTGCTTGCTTCTGACCCAAACGTTGCAGATTCAAGCGTCAACGGGGACGGCAATCAATAGCATACATCAAAAAATTAATCAAATTGAGTCTGAGAGATTTTGTTTCCCTTAAAAAGTAACTCGGCGGTGTTTCAAAGCTTCCAACAATTGAATTTAAAATCGTTATCGTTCTAATTGCTGACCTCCTTTTTCTAAGGTGTGAATCAATTGGCACTCTCGTTATCGTATTGAAGGTAAACTGTAATGCTCATTGGTTGATAGACTGTCTATGTAGAATGGAACGTTTTTTGCACGTACTGTACTTATATTGCGAAGTATCGAATTTTACACTAAATACCCTAAAAAATCCCAAATTATCGCAAAATATTCCATTTTATACCAAATAGTCCATTACAGTAAATTGCTCAACATATCCTGTTTAAAACAAAATACTTTAAATGATTCTAAAATATTTGGGGGCGACATAGCTCAGTGGTTAAGTGCGTGGACCACTAAGGATCAAATCCCAAAAAACACAAACAAGGTTTCTGCAGGTCTCTATTTAATAAGTTGATTTGGTCGCATCTCTGACCATGTGATGTATTTGCATTCACGGGTATGCTGTTAGAGCAAGATGAAATTAGGGTTCTGTATCAGCAAAACTGAAGGTGAAGATACAGAACCTTGAGGGGCTCCAGCGTTTACAGCAAATGTGTTTTAAGACACTCTATAGGCCACAAAGAAAATGTTCCCTCCAATTGAAGAGGTGTTGTGGTAGTTCATACGAAGCTAGCTTGATTAATAAGGTACTATGCGAAACCTAATCGAATGCCTTTGTGATGCCCAGGAGAATGACTCTTGATTTCTCGTGCTGTTCAATGGCTGGTTACATAGGTCAACAGGTTCCAGTTGAACGGCTGCGAAACCATATTACCGGTCACTTAACAGTCCTTATCCCTCCAGATATTTGATTATTTTACCATTGATGGCTTTTCCATCACTTTAGATAGCATAGGCAATAACGCTATGGGACGGTCGTTTCCCGGCAAGCTTTTTTTTCCTTTGTGGGCACCGGTTGAATGCGGATAAGTATTGGTTTCATGAAAATCTTTGATTTTCAAATTTTGATCAATCTTAGTATTACTTGTAAGATACAGGCAATCAATAAAGTGGGTGTCTTATACCTGTTTCCGCTTGAATGTACAGCTGACTGCAGCTTAAACTGCTAAATGGATTTCTTCAAACATTGTATCGGATCCGATCTGTTGATCTGTTTAAAAATGTATAGTTTTAGATACAGAATTGTGACCCCAATCCATAAATTTGTATTTCTCACTCATCGCTTACCAACAAACAAAAAACCTCTGAGTATATATGAGACCGCCAATAATTAAAAAAAAATCGTTATGGTAAAGGGTGACCAGATAGCAATGATAGTTTTTGCAATTATTATGTTTCAGCAGCTGTCAAAGTTACCAATGACATTCAGCTATCAAAATATTTAGTAAGGTTTGCCATTTCATCATGCATCGTTTGATACTTCCCGATCGTGTGGAAATTATTAAAAAATATAATGAATCAGTTGTAAATACGCAAAGTGAATTTCGTCGTGATGTCGGTCGTCATCATGGCTTCAGTGCGCAGGCAATTCGTCGCGCCGTGGAAAAGTTTGAGTATGAGTACACTCTTTTGGAGCTTGAACCACCAATCAGATAGAGATCGGTGCGAAGTGAGGAAAACATAGCAGCCGTAGCGGCCAGTATCGAAGAAGACCCAGAGATGTCGATTCGGCGCCGATCAGCTGAATTGAGTATCGCCGATAGTCAAACAAGCTTATTTTGCGGTTGGATTTGGGCCTACATCCATATAAGATTGTGCTGACGCAAAAATTTAAGCCGGACGACCATAGACAATGCCGTTAGTTTGCTAATTGGGCCCTGGATATGTTGGACGGAGTTCCGGATTTTGGCCAAAAAATCATCTTATCGGACGAGGCCCCTTTTTGGCTCAGCGGCTATGACAACAAGCAAAATTGCCTTAATTGGAGCGACCACAATCCAGAAGTATTCTTATTTCTTTCGAAATGAGGAAGGAGACACCATTATCATCAAGGGTCCTCGGTATAGAGTGATGTTAACCGACTTTCTATGGCCAGAGCTCGACAACATCGATATACCCGAGCTGTAGTTCCAACACTACATTCCATACAAGCGACGCAACGCTCGAAATGGTGATGGAGAAATTTGGCGACTGGGTCATCTCACGGCGAGCGTTCATCAATTAGCCGCCACATTCGAGACGCTATTGCCGGAATAACGCCGCACATATTGGACCGAGTCATCAAAAATTGGAACGACCGCTTAAAGCACTGCCAGCGAAGCCGAGGCGGCCATTTAAATGATGTGCTATTCCATACATAATGGCAATTAGCTTCAAAATAAAGACAGAATCAATTTGATATCTCAAATTCTTTTTTTTTTTATATATACACAAGTTGCGGTCTAACTTGTGCTTAGTACTTAAGAAGGAGCTATTTCGCTGTTAAGTATCTCTTTGCTACGTTCCATACAAGATAGACAAATTTAGCTCTATTGCACGAAAGGTTCCCGGCCGTATAATTTCGAGATATGGCAACACCAATTGGCCATCAAGATCGTGTGATCTGACCCCGTTGGATTTTTTTTTGTGGGTCTATGCCAAAGATCGTGTCTATTCAGGTGATCCGAAAACTTTTGAGCACTTAAAAACTAACTTCCGTGAAGTTATGGTCGCAATGCAGCCAGAAATATGCCGAAAAGTCATCGAAAATTACCTCACAAGAATCGAAGTTTACAAAAACTCCGGTGGCGGCCATTTAACCGATGTTGTATTCCATACCAAAATATAAAACAGTAAACAAATTACATTGAAATCTTTAATACTTTATATTTTCTTTTAAATTAAATTCATAAAGCACAACATTAATAACTCTGTACCAAGCAAAATTTCAAGTTTCTTAGTTCAGGAGTTTTGGGAGATACGGTGATGAATCAGTCAGTCAGAGAGTGTCTTGCCATATTAAATGGGATTGCTTATACGATGGCTCTAAACTTATGGATCTGTATCTGTATCTACATGCTGACAACTCCTTACTGCTTTCGGTCGAATTTAATAAAAATCAGAATTAACTCAATAACCAACCAACCCTTTGATCCTATTTTAATCTTGATACTTTGGGATATCTTTCGAAAAGTCATTATCACTCTGAACTTGAATTTTAAATACGTACATCTACCCTATTCAGGCAAGCTTTTGTTAATATCAACTTTTTTTTTTATAATTCGCGCGCGCCAAAAGGAATATGAATACCTTTGTACTGTTATAGGGCACGGGCTTTTAAGGACAAGGGGAAGAGGAACAGAGGAGAAGCCTATGCACGTTGGCTTTAAATGTTTGAAGGTTGTAGTGATGGGGAAATACAGAGCTTGGTAGATCATTCTAAAGGGTGGTTAAATTTTAAGGGCCGATGTTGAATGTGAACCACACCTAAACGTCAAGTTTTTTTCTGCATATCATTTGACATTTCTCAATTTCAGACTAACTCAATTTGAACCATGGAAAGATACACAATCGAGCAACGCGTTAAAGTTATTTAGGCTTATTATGAAAATGGGCGTTCAAATCAAAATGCATATCGTGCATTTCGTGATTCTTTCGGTCAATTTAATCGTCCAAATGTGCGTACAATCGGAAAAATAGTGCAAAAATTTGTGCAAACCGGGTCTGTAGGAGATGTGAAAACACCAGTGCATGCTCGTACAGCTCGTACTGCAGAAAATATTGCTGCTGTTCGCGATAGTGTGGCTGAAGAGCCGTCCACCTCAACTCGTCGTCGTGCTCAACAATTGCACCTCTCACGCTCGTCGTTGATGAACATTATGCATAAAGACTTGCATTTACGCGCTTACAAGGTGCAATTGACTCAAGAACTAAAGCCTCTTGACCATTTCAAGCGTCGTCAATGGTCACAATGGTGGCAAGAAATGGCAACAGTGGATGATCAATTTTCGAAGAAAATCATCTTCAGTGATGAGGCACATTTTCACCTCAGTGAATTCGTCAATAAGCAGAATTGCCGCATTTGGGCGAATGATAATCCAAAAGTGATTGTCGAAAAACCAATGCACCCACAAAGACTGACTGTTTGGTGCGGTTTATGGGCTGGCGGCATCATCGGGCCGTATTTTTTCTAAAATGAGGCCGGTCAGGCAGTTACTCTGAATGGTGTTCGCTATCGTGAGATGATAACGAACTTTTTATGGCCCGAATTGGAAGATATGGATGTGAACGATATGTGGTTTCAACAGGATGGTGCCACTTGCCACACAGCTGACGAAACAATGGCTCTTTTGCGCGACAAATTCAATGGCCGTGTTATCTCACGTGGTGGCGATGTCAATTGGCCGCCAAGATCATGTGATTTGACACCGTTGAACTTCTTTCTTTGGGGTTATTTGAAAGAAAAGGTGTACGTCGATAAGCCAGCAACAATTCTAGAGCTAAAGGATGAGGTAATTCGGCACATTAACGGCATAGAACCTCAATTATGCCTCAGCGTCATCGAAAATTTGGACCTTCGGATGGAGGTGTGCCGCCGAGGTCGCGGCGGCCATTTGGCCGATATTTTGTTCCATACATAATTGAACCATACCAATATTATCATAATAAAAAGAAATGACAGTAATTTCCTAAATAATTTGTGTTTTATTCAAAATCAACATCGGCCCTTAAAACTTAACCACCCTTTACATTCGTGTCGTTCGGCTTATAAACGAATCCCTATATTTAACAGTACGACCGAAGTTAGGCTTTAGGGAAAACTGATGCGCATTCGAAGCATGTCGCGTATTGCGGGTTAAATTTTGAAGGGGAGGAATGTAACTGGCTATTTCGCTGGAGCATTTTTTGTGGACAGGAGACATTTCTCCGATGTTCTAATGAATGAATGGAATTCACAATGTCTCTATCACCTATAAGTTTTAACGCGCGATTTTGTACCCTATCAAGAATGTGCAGAACGGTCCAGCTTAGGGCGGATGAATGCCTTATAAATTGAGGCCAGATCAGACGGGGTAAAATATTTCTTGCACCGTTTAAGGAATCCTAGACATTTTGCAGCATTTTTGGCGACCTCGAATATGTGATCATTCCATCGAAGATGGTTATTAATACACATACCGAGAATGGCAAGTCTTTTGGTTTCAATGATGCAAGTGCCATCCATGGATAATGGTTGAGGGTTTTGGTTTCGCTTGAGAGACAGAAGACAGCATTGTGTTTTGGAAGCATTAAATTCCACGCGGTTGGTTGAACCCCATTTAATTATGCTATAAATCAAACAAATTTGATATCATTTTCTTAATTTTTTTTTTTATTTTTCTTTAATTTTCTTTTTTTTTTACAGTACATGTATTTCATTTTGATATAAATAATATTTACAAATGATTAAATTAACTTAGTTAATTTTTGTCTTTTGGTAATTTATAGATATTAAATTTAGTTTCTAGCTTTAGTCAATATGCTCTATTGATATAGTTTTTGTTTTTGCTTTCGTTTTATTTATTTTTTTGTATAAACAATATTTATCTTTCTACATTTCTAGTGATATAATCGTCTTTTTTTTTATGCCGCTTAGTATTGTTTACATATGTATTTTTTAATTTGTATTTGGTACGTATATTAAGTTTTGCATTTCTTTTCAAGCATAAAAGTGATGCCAATTAAATGAATAAATAAAAACCTAAATAAATGTAAATATGGATACATTGGCATCACTTTTAAACCGTTTTGGCACATTTTATCTAAAATTACTTAACGCAATATCTTGTTTTCTCTTTATAACTCATCATCTTATAGAATATACTACAGACTTAGGTTGTATATAACTTAAATTAGCTTTTACAATAAATTTATTTAAGAAATAAAAATTAAAATACAACAGTAGCAGCCAGGTAGAGATTTTCTTTTTTTGCAATTTAACATTCTCTCAACTGTTCCGGTTGGCAGTTTATTTGTAAATGTCATGCTTTGTAGTATTATTTATTTACAATATTTTTGTATTAAATTTGTACATTTATTTACAAAAAGAAAACAATTTTTTGTTGAACTTAAGAGGATACGTAATTTTTAAGGGTATACATTGAAATGACTTTTAGGCCTGCAGAGGGATGGATACCTATGTAATAGAAAAACTATTTTATTAATACATAGCAAGGGCGGCAAATTTTTAGGTTCAAACTTCATACAATCGAAAATCAAAAATAAATAACATGAGAAGGATTTGATAGTAAAAGGTTTTAAGTTTAACTTTAAGCATTCAAAATATTTTTTAATTTTTTTTTAATTCTAAGTTCCAATGAATTAAATATTTCTTTTGTTGTCATTTTAAAGCCACAATAAATTTCCTTTTGCTTGGATTTTTTTAATGATATATTTGTATTTATATGTAATTTGATTTGTATCATTTTATGATGTATCTACAAAATAAAAATATGTTTCAGTAACGAAAAAATAAAAGTAAAATATAAATGCTTCACTTTGATAGACTTAATTTTTGTTTATAAATTTAAATATTATCTAACGAGGTAACATTTAATTATTTCTCTTTATTTATTACATATTTTATATGTATAATTTGTATTTATATTTTGCATTAATTTTTTTTTAAGTAAATTTAATCTATTGACACTTATTTACTTTGAAGCTATAACTGTCGACATTGACTTCTGCTAAAACTTAAATGAAAGATTACAACTATTAAGGATGCTGAAAGGAGCTTGCTTATTGTTAGTTGAGCATTTCGCGTACAACTATTGTAGAGGCTAGAGTCACCGCGTTCCTTGTATAGGCGACCGTTTTGATTACGTGATCCATCTTCACGACGATTCTCATTAAGGATTGCATCGTTTTTCTGCTGAAACGAAAGGAAAGTATGTGTAAGGAATGTTGATGTCGTTGACAGTGAAGAAAAAAAAATTATTGGCGCCCGATGCGTGTCTAAACCACGCTTTTTCAGTTTTAACTTGAATAGCAGGACTCTATTACCTCGATATTGAATCAAATTTTTCAGAAAGAGTAATGCAATGCTAATTTAGGAATATAACTGCTTGATCCTAAAAATTATTGAACTTTAGATGTGTATTTGCATGTGATCCGTATGGCGCAGATTAAGGAAAAGAAAAAATATCAGTCTGGTGGCACGTTTGAGTAAGGTATTGCAGGAATTCAATAAACCGACATGAACATTTATTTGAATTAGTATGAGAGAACTTTGTGGTTACACCGATTTTGCAAGCAGTATCGGAAGGTAAACCAATGAAAAAAGTAGTAACATTACGATGATATCAAATTACTAAAATACTTTAGGTGCTACACTTCTAATGCGGAGAGCGGCTAGTGTTCCCAAGATCTATTGATTTGCCTTAAAATAGCGAGGAACATTTGATTAGTTTTTGTATTTCTAAGATTGGCACATTTAATGGCTTGAAGCTACAGCTTATTCTGCCTAAAAACGTGTCCAAACGCATTTGCATACCCAATATGAGGATAGATGACAATAAACTTTATCTATTTTGATTCGTTATTAGCGTTCCGCTTTACCATTCTGGTACGGAACACTAAAGAGGACTGAAGACTTTGTACGCTTATAAATTACTTAATTACTCGTATCTTTGTGACAGTTAAGCTCCTTTGAAATCACTGGAATCACTACAAAGAATATAAAAGCTGCGCCTACCGTAGAAATAGTTTTAATTCTAAATTGGTACTTCCCCCCTTTTAATTCCCTATATTCTAAAAATGACTCTATAAAGTTCCATCGATGTGTTGCATTTAGTTCGGTTAAGTAAAGTAATTTTTAAAAAATCAAAAAAATCGAGCAACGTCCTGTTATGAAGTACCTGCCCAATGCACGCCTAGATACGTTGCTCCAAGCCATGGAATTACTGCCTATATGATTACGTGGAAAAATAAAAGTAATTTGTAAACTTCGTTTGTTTTCTTGGTCAGGCTTTGTCTATCTGTCTGTATGAACGCGCTAATATCGAGAACCATTGGATAGATTTTGTTGCGGTTTTCACTATCTTTAGGTATACAAAAATGCATGATGTGTCTTTAGGGGGTTGAACAGGGAACAAAAGATCTACAGAAAGATTGAAAAATAAATAAATATTTTGACGCTTACAGCCTATATAGGGTTTGGCCTATCTTCTCGCAGCCATTCATGCTGTGCGACATACTAATGATAGGAATATGTGTGCAATTTTACCTTGTCTCCGATCTAATGCTCAAGAACCTTCTCATGACAATTATACTCTCGAATGTTTGCCAGCTGTTAGTGAGAGGTGAGACCGTGTAAATACCTCCTTTTTTTGGCTTTTCTGTGACTTGAAATGTTTAATAATTTTTTGGTTCAGGCAAATCCTCGTGGATCCACTAGTCCAATATATCATACATTAGTTCAAGGTAATCAGGAAATCTCGAGACTCAGTAATTACCAAGGTTCCTGTATATAGCAGTATAGAAGGCAACGAAAGGGTTGCAATCAGCTATGAAATATACATTTCAGCACTGCCATTTTCTCCTGGCTATCCGGAAAGAACTCTTTTACGTCTCGCGCTTTATCTCTAAATAAAAACCGAATAAAGAAACTTTTGGCTCTTGATTGATCCTATCTCTGCATAAAACTAGAATAATCACCAAATGGAATTATGAGTCAAACGAATTATGCAGAACCTGAAGAGATGAGGAAGAGGTTGAGTCCATTCATCACCTGGCCTTGCCACTGCCCCGCATAGCAACAACGATGCCGATCCATGGCGCAAAGATAGCATGATCACTGATATCAGATTTACCAAAGTTTCTAGAGAGTACAAACAGACTTACGAATCGGATGGCAGTAGGATATTTCTACAAAATAGTTCTCTCAGAAACTTTAGAACGGATTCCCATGCAGGTCCATATGGTACAGACGAATTTTTATTCATTATTTGCGACAGTAATAAAACCTAGCTCATGTGATGTCGACTCAAAAAATATATTGCGGTGCTCTGTTCGAAATAAAACTATGAGTGGCAAACACTTCTTTCGAGCATTGATGATGTTCCGAAATTTTGTTTGTGGCACTCCTTAGCTTAAATTTAACGTATCAAGGTGAAAAAAAGTGCATGTTGTTTCCAGAGGTGAAGTCGATTGTCGAACCTGTAGCTCTCGCGCCAACTTTAAATAAATAGACAGGCATATGTAAATTCCAAAATTAATTCGTACAAATACAACATGTTAATTACTATATTCGTATGAATACGATATGTATCTGTGTTGAACCGCTGCCTCCCAACGTGATCAATAAAATTTGTCTCTGTTATTTAAATGGCTGATGATCAAATATTAATAATCCACACATGGAATCATCCATTTTTAACAGCAATCAATGAGTTATTTAATTCTGTAAACTCATTAGTTTTTAAAAAAGTTAAACAACTCCATTCAATCAGAGAAAATCGGAAAAAGTCAAAGTTAAGATTTAAAATGTAATCCTCCTTCCCAATTAACTTTCCGGATTGGAATACTACCCTCATCCCATGAAAAAAAAAAAATCTAATTGCATTCCTGTTCAAACGCCCCCATAATTACCACACAGAACGATCTCTTTCGATTTTGCTTACTTACCGCAACTTCATTAGCTTCATCGTCCTTTTGCGATTTTCCTTTGGGTCGTTCCATTTCTACAACGAAAAAAGCAAAACCAAAAAATCGACTTTCAATTCTACTGAACGATTAAGTGATTTAGGAAAAAAAAAGAAAAAAGGAAAAACACATCTCCCTCAAGATAACAGAAACTAAAACATTAAGACACTTGCCATAAAGTCGAATGGTACCCTCAGTATCGCCGATACTATTCTTCGAGATACACTTGTAACCACCGAAATCACTAGTCTGCAAACGTTTTATGTGCAACACCATCTCCATGGCGTACATTGAGTTCTCCTTCTCCGTCAGAAGGTATCTCTCACCGGCAATTATCATCTCACCTGCAGAAGAAATACGAAGCAGAAAATAAAAAAAACGCAAACAAAGCAGGATATAACATTTGTATTGTCCAACCGCCCCCAACTACCCCACATCTATCTGCAACTTGTCACGTATCTAATACTCCAGCTGTCACCTCTATCACTCTGTCTGTCACTTGAATGCCAATAAAAATAATCGCATTTCCAACCAAACAGGACACATAGAGATCAACAGTGGATTGGAGCATCAGCAGCAGCAACGGCAAAAAAAGGTCCTCACACAAGGTCTGCATGCGGTAGGTAGGTGGACAACGATTTCAATTCGTGTTGTATGTCGAAGGATTTCTTCCAATATCAATATATCCTTTATACGTAGTTCCGACGAATTTTCTATTGCTATCTAAGAAAAAAAAAAAAAAAAAAAAAAATTGGCGCCCAACACGGGACACATTGAAAAATTTCAACTGCAGCCACAGCACAGATCCTTAGTGGTTGTTCTTTTATTTTCCTGCTGCTGCTGCTTCTATGTGTGTGTGTGTGTTGTAAAGGGAAGAAAATATACTTTACTTTGATACTGACCGTTTTCCCGTTGCCAATAATTTATCGCCTTGGGTGATGCCTCGACATTGCAAATTAGTGTGACATCTGTTAGAACGGGAGCACCCACCAACTGGTTCGGCACTTGCACCAAAGGATGAACTGCAAAAGGGTAGAAAAATAAAAAAGATACCTAACAACATCGTTGTTGAACAAATAACAAGATACAACACAATCCTTTTTTCAATGGCGGACTGTTTCAATCAGGAGAGGGTCTCGTATAGTACGGTAGAAAGGATAACCCGAAGGATATTAAATCAACTACACCGAGAGTTAAAGGATATGCGGGATAGTTCAGAAGCCAGATCACTCTTATCTTGGTTGTTATTCGATTTTTCTATTTCCTTTTTCTCCGTTCGATAGATATGTGTGTTTAGGGTCAAATACTGGAAGGATACACAGTGAGTTTGGCAAATCTGCGGTCTGATGGGTTTTTAATTGAAAATGGATTACTTACTCCACTTTGTTTGTGTGGTGGATAGTGCAAGGATATACGAGTATATCCGGTCCGATAGAAAAATTGTAGCACAAAAAAAAAAAGGGATAAGATTGCGGGCAGTGATTTTTAGACTGTAACAGCATGTTGGTTTATTCGGTACTCGACATAGAGGGTGAAAGCGTGCGGAAGATGGTGATGGCTTTTGGTTTATTGGTTTTGTTCCGCTTTTGTTGCAGATGGACATTGAGTGTGGCTGGATGGTGATGTTGATAGAAATTTGAAAACAATACAAAAACGCTGTGGAAAATTAATTTCGAATTACAGACGACGATAAAAAAGTCAACAATGTCGGGTCGGGTGACTGATCCAAGTTGTCTAAGAAGACGTGCGATGTGTTGAAGATGGATGAGAGACAAAGGACTAGGATGCATGTACCCGTATATGAAGAGGTTAACAGATGTTTCGAGTTGTCGAACAAGTGTGATAGAAATGCTTGTCCATGAGTGCTTGTATTGGCACAATTAAGAGATGCATGTCTTGGGGGGAGGATGAAGGAGAATATTGGTTTTCAGTTATCGAATTTTAGAAAAGGGTGAAAGAGAAAATAAAATTGTTTTGTACAATAGGACATGTGTTGCAACAGTAATGATGCATTCTAAGAAAAGTGGTACTTAGCTTGTCACTTGTATAAATTGATAAAAAAAAGGGTGACGTGTCGGCGTATAAATGGCATAAGAAGATCTAGTGAAGCATCTAAGCATCAAGCCATTTCATAAATTAGCACAAACGTGTTACCTTCAGAAAGATAGATAGATACTCGTAAAGGAGTGCGATTTGCGAGCGCAAACTTATAAATCTCTTAACTTAATTTAAAATTAAGGTCTAGGTGACTTTATTTTCCCTTAGGCTTGTGAGACTTACATGATGACGAACATAGACCAATGCAGGAACTACATATCCTTAGCAGGAGAAAGCCTCCTCAAAGATCCTTGATAAGTGTAGTACCGGCAGTATTATTAAATGAAGATGGGCTGTTTTTATATCTATGGTTAGCCATGTAAGGGTTTATATCAGAAGCAACTGTGAAATGGACAGTAGAAGCTATAGCATAGCGTACATTATTTGTTCCATTTTGAAGACAAATTAGAGGTAAAGCAGATAGATTTGAATTTGAATGACTCTCGTTAGGCAAGGTGCAGTTATTAACCTCGTGGAAATCGTTAGAGTGGGGAACGGGGACTCGTACAATGTTTGCACAATCGTACAATGTTTCAATTGTCGAGAAGGTGTGGGCTCGGGCTTTCAGAGTGCTCTGAAGTGTTGAAACTTGCAAAAATTAAAGCTTCTCATCTTGGATTCTTCAGTTTAGAAGGCCAGCAACTTTTAGTAGTACTTTGTCAAGTCGATTTTATCGAGAATTTTATGCAGTGGCGTATCTTTTAATAAACGCTAGTATTCGGGCCAGGCCATCGTTTCCTATCCGCCTGTTCGAAGCTCACTTACTACGGTAGAAAGAATGACCATAGAGTGGTGATGATCATAATCTCGCTTTTCTGAGCCAAAGTTCAATTTTAGCCAGCATGGTGGTTGCAGCAGATATCCCACCCTAGGAATAAGCTTCCAGAGAGTCTCTAGTGAGTGGGTGTCGTTCTTATGGATTCTGTCATTCCGATGAAGACTGCTTGATCTCAGTCAGGCTTGAGTGCTAGTATCCGTCACGTATAGTAAATATTTAAGTTCCCCAGGTATTATAGAACGACGTGAATTGTCTATGTTCTCCATCCAGTTACGAGGATTATAATTTTGAGTATATTAGGCCCTAGTGGCTTCCCAAGTAGCACGTATCAATATTGTATTACTAGGTTGCTAGGGACTATTCCATTAAGTTATTTGAAGCATCAGAGATGGTGACATCTATTATCAAATTGTCTATCCAACCGTGGAGATGTTGATTTAGTTCGCATGAACCTAGCTTACTTAATAAGGTTCTATTCCATTGTTCTATTATACTGATAGATGGCTGACTTTCATAGATATACATATATGTAGCTCAGGAGGTCACCACTTTAATGGCGGCTACGAAAGTCATAGATATGGCTAGTCGTTTATTTGTCGACGATATTTGATTATTCCAGCATTCTCGGCTCTTTTCATAACTTTAGATAGAACTGATGGACAGCAACGCTATGAGATGGTAGTTTTGCCGCTCCATTTACTGGTAGTAGGTATCCAATTTCAGTGAGAGGTGAACTATTCTCATATACTTCCGCACAATCGGAAAATCTATGTAGACCTGCTGCCATCTACTGTGTTAATAAAAGACCTCAGAGTTTGCACTTTGGTTTGTGCTTCGGGCCGGCAGAAGTTTTTCCGTACGAACCTCCTAGCGATTATAATCTCTTTTTCTTATTTTTAGGAATCTTGCGCATTTCTTGGTAGTTTACCACTAAATGAACTTCTCATTCACCAGTTGTCAATTTCCAATATCTCGATTGTATCGTCAATGGCTGGTGATATCCACTGGCAGACATTATCTATCGAAGATTTTTAGTACCACAGAAACTCCCCAGGGTGCTCTTCGCTGGTTTTGAAAAACCCTCGTTGCAAACTGAATAGTATTCCGCAGTTGTTCTATGAGTACCTACTGGTGAACACCCTTCAATTACCTGTCTTGGTGCAATTATAAAGATAGGGTATGTACCGTCATCGTGTGAGTAGTACGTGAGACTCAGTGCATTTGTTAATTCAGCCTATATCTTCCAATACTGTCGAGTCAGTCAGCTAGGAATTCGTTGTCTCTCTGAATTTGTCTCTATACACGCATTTATGAAATAGCCAGATACCTATTACTATATTCGTTCGATACCTATAATCATTACATCAAATGCTTACGTTTCTATCTGATCTGATGTGAGGCTTATCTTTGTTCTAAACTACACCATCACTTTCCGTAAATACATTTTCCTTTCTTCTAAAAAAAAATACTTTGTAGGTATGACAAGAAGAATCCATTTCGACTAAATATGTTTGTATACTACCCAAAGGAGCTTGTAATTCTCACCCAAAGAAGTCGTGAGAAAATTACAAGTAAGCCTAGCACTTCTCCTATCCAATCAGGATAACCACTCAAATTATAGTGATACACTTTCCTGTAAAAACACCTTATGACTTAAAACAACTTTATTCGATTACACTTCAATCTCTCCGAGTTACCTCGTAGCTCACACACAATATTAATCAAGATAAATAATTTTCAATCAAATCCCAGCAATGACATTCCAACAGTTCCATCAGCGAAATCACACTGTTAACTTTGTGTAAAATCACAGGAATTCACTTTCGTTACTGCACAGATACAAATACTTCTGATCACTCATTCGCCACAAAGAAGTCCTCGTCTGAACAAAAGAGCTCTTAAGTCAAAGATAAAAGCATCCACAAATGAAAATGAATACCAACACAGCAGCATGTCTCCACAAATAGATAAATGGATTGATATCACATACACATACGAGTACACAAGAAAAAATAAATCACTTGACTCTTGTACGAGTTTCATCTAGAGTGTTTGCTTCTTTTAAAAAATTAAAAAAAAAAAACGAATATCAACGAAGACGAACACAGGATATTGAATTTTTATCTACAGGTGTCCTCTTCTGTACTCACGACCCAACACACTCGTATCTCCACCGAGGATTGCGTCTACGAACAAACCAAAGGTGAAATGTGTCAGAGAAGGCAATCGAGTGGGTAGAAATCTCTAGCAGAGGAGACCTGCCCACACGAAGCCACAAGCCACACAATTTCACGCTATCTCCACCACACCCACTCGCACCCACAATATATCGCCCATTTTTGTTCCAAACCGGAAATAAAGAAGGAAACTACTTGTGCTGTCAATAAACGAGAAAAGCGTACATCCAACAGGATCCAGCAAAAACCCAGAGACCGATGCGAATAGGATGCATACAATTGGAAGTCGGGTATACTCGTAAGTTCGATCCGCTACCGGTCGGTGGTCTGTGGTGAAATTTATTAAGAACCTCCAACATAATGGAGCTAGAGTGAGCACTGACTTCCGAGTCATTGTTTTGCATGTTTGCCATCCTTAAGTCAAGATGCCTGTGGAGCGAAACCCCACTCGAATCGGGAATAGGACACAAGGAGTAGGACATTTGAATTTATGCTTTCAGGTAATGGTAATATACTTACAGTGGACCTGTAGCTTCATGCGTTTACTCACTGATGGAGGTACTCCATTCGATGCTATGCACATGTATGCTCCCATTTCCGATCGCGTGACTTTTGACAGCGTCAGCATTTCACCCTCAACTGCCAAAGCTTTCAAATTGTCGTGTAGTCGCAGCAAGTCAGTCAGAATTGTTGGTAACATGAAAATAGAGAGAAAACAAAAATTTATATAAAAGGATACATTATTAGCGATGTAATATTCAATCATACTGCCGATAGGAAATTCACTTAAACATAACGCTACTCTCATTTGACAGAAGACTGACAGTGGGGCAGAAAAATAAACTGATTTCTAGGCTTTCTCATGGAAGGAGGTTTGGATGGTGGAAATGGCAATTCAAGTCAAATTTCAGCGGAAGAACTGTTCGCATCAAACACTAAAAACACTTTTCATACTCTTTTCGAGATTCAAAGAATTATTTTATAGCCAAACCTGGCTTTCTAATGCCCAAAACACATGTGCAGAACTCTGTATGCAGTGAAATTAGAATACACATGTTTTAATTGGCGAAGCTACATGTAAATGCTGCATGCAGTGCTGTTCTACAAGACATCTCTATTTCTAAATTCACTGCAATCGACAGTTTTGGTATCACCAACTTTTGAAGTTTCATTGTTTGTTCACTTAAATGTGACTGATAAACATTTTAAAATCAATTCACAGGAAAATTATTTTCACAAAAGCCAAATAAATTTCAATTCAGTACCCGTAAGTGACAGTAGCTGTGGAATGACAGTATCCGATGCGATGCAGGTCAAAAAATATCTGCACATCTGTTTTACGTGCTGAGCTGCCAGCAGCACTGCAAACAGATTTTCTGCACATGTGTTTTGAGCATAAAACGTCTAGACCCATTCTGTGTAGGTGATACCTAACCTAATTCTGGCCCTATACTTGAGTTAATAAAGAATTCTTGCATCTAAATGCAAACTACGAGTATCTCGGCAAACAAAAAGTGCCTGGGGGAATTTTGGCTATCTTTTTAAGATGGTAGTTTAGTAGGCTGTGGTCGATGAGAAAGCTTTGCGTTACGTTATAGTGTAGAATTATACTTTTATATGAACACCTAATAAATTTCTTAACCTAACGCAGACCTGGTATTGAGAGATTTTTTTGTGGTTAGTGGATAACCTCAGAATCAAGACTATTTTTTCGATATAACGTCTGTTGGATTGGAGAGTAGTAGAAGTACATGTCATATCAAATGTTGTTGAGTCAGGGTAAGACTGACGCACCTAAACTTGCAAGTGGTTGGTTCTTGTCTGCCCCGCTCATACATTACCCGCTTAAAAAAACATCTCTTACCGTATTACAAAAAAAAAAAAAAAGAATGGACAAACAATTATGATACATCCGCCGCTATCTCCCTGGCCGTATAATATGGAGGATATCAAGGATATGTGTAGCTTGACACAGGCAGGTTAAACCATTGTTAACTCCTTTTAGCAAGCTTATCCTGGAGACAGACTTTGGAAAAGTGTGTTAGAAGCAGTTTCAATTTTAAGGTGGATTAGGCATAGTTTAAGGTATATTTTAAGATTTATAACTTAAGGATAGCTTAGGTAATGGATCTAAAACAGTGCAAAGGCTATTCTACCCTGCACAGAATTTTTGTACTGAGCAGGTTCAATTTTAAGGTGGATTTGGCATAGTTTAAGGTTTATTTTAAGATTTAAAACTTAAGGATAGCTTAGGTGATGGATCTAAAGAAGTGAAAAGGCTATTCCACCTTTCACAAAATTTTTGTACTGATACAATCCATCTGATGGAGTTGGTAGAGAAAATTCCTTCCAAAAGACTTTTGTTTCTGTAGCTAGAGAACGAATGACAGATAATTTCTAAGCTAGGAAAGAAAGTTTGCAAAAAATACATAGGGTTGTTAACAGTCCTTAGAATTAGGATTTTGAACACTTTCAGTCTTATGTACGTAGGGAGATAGAAGTGGTGGTTTGAGCCGTCTTGCTCTAAAACAAATTAGCGCTAGTAGTGCGCCATATGTAACCAGGGTACAATTTGCAGTATCTGTAGGAAATTAGAGGGTCTTAGATCCATCTCGTGATATTTAGAAAAACATTCTCTGATCCTTTCAACATAGATTAGTTTACGATGGGCAAAGCATATGAGCAAGTGTTTCCATGTCATATTACGCAGCTGGTTAATGTATTCCATTTAAGGTTAGCTGTAGATTGATAGTGCGAGCATGATTTTTCCTTCACAGCTCCCAACGGAATTTCAACTCTTTCTGCAAAATTGATGTTCATCCGATTAGTTCATCAACTCGATCTTGGACTGAGATCCAGAGGAAAACTACCTTCAACTGACCAATTAAATAGGCAAGCTCATTCGGACACTATTCTACCAGTTTGGAAAATTGTTTAAGCCATGTTTCACTTGGATGTTATTCGGAAGATCTTGGTGGTGGGTAGATCTTCAATACTTTCCCATAAAGATTTATAAGTCTTCCATTTGGAGACATACCGTATTTATGTACTTCAGAGGTTGACTTTGTTGAACAGCATACTCGTATCTACAATGGTTTTCATTATCTTTAGGAACTCTATTGCCAATCAGCTCGGTTGGATTGTGAGGCTTCAGTATAGAGCCAAGCTAAGTCTAATCTTTAGGAGTATGCTCAAGGTTTTAGGTTGACTACAATCTAAAGTAGCTTCTATGTGATTATGATTGATGGAGGAGTGAATGATTGAGAGTGAATGAGTGAGAAAGTGAGTTAGTGAGTGAGAGATTAAGTGAGTGAGTAAGTGATTTAGTGAGTAAATGAGTGAGTAAGTGAGTGAGTAATTATTTCTGTTAGTCAGTCAATATCAAAGTCACCGCTTTTAAAGAGTTATGACTCAGAAAGCGAAACTAAAAATATTACTAAGGAGTACCATCCTAACATAGCTACATTCCTATCGTTATTTGGAACTGAATTATAAATGGTATAAAAGTGGTAAAATACCGTCCACATGCACCTTAATTTGGCTACATTGCAGTTTATTTTTCAGACCTATTGTACTCGGTATATCTTAAAGTTAAAATGTCAACAAAAAATCGACCCCTATATGGTTGCCAAACAACTTTACTTACCCTTTGTCTTTTGATGGGCTCCGTTGCGTGCAATAATTTCCCTGCCATCCTCACGACGCCAGGTTATTTTGGGTTTCGGGTGTCCCCGTGCACGACACACTAGCTTTGCGGAGCCACCCTCGGGTACCATCATATCGCCGGAGGTTTCTTCGTTTATAATGTCGGGTGGTATCACAACCTCTAGACGCGCTGTCTTTGGTTGTTTGAGCCCATTATTGTGTTTTTAGTTTTATATTTGTTTTGTCATTCCATCGTTTTTGACATTTATTGTTAATTTTCGTTGGTTCATTTGATAATGGTTGCATTCAGTCACACAATGATGACAGTAGAAAAATGGAAAAAAGAGAGAAAAACAAAAGGCAGCAAAAAATGAATCGAATTCAAATAGAAGGTTGGAAACAAAAGAGAGAGAAAAAAAATAATTGGAGAGGGTGAAAAGGGCGGGAAAGAAACATTTTATTTTATTGCATTTTGCACGTCTCTTCTCCGGAGGGGTTGGTTGGTTGGTACTGGTGTCCTTGGGGCTGTGTGTCTCTTGGGTAAATAGGCACAGGCAACATCGCATGGAAAAATTTGTTTATAAATATTCTTAAGTGGATCGCGTTGACAGTTGAAATTGTCACGAATTTAAACTTGTGAATGGTGGTTGTGAATTTTATTGGCTATTAAGCGAAATTTATGGATGACGATTGTTTTTGTTGTTGTTGTCTGCATGGGTGATTGATTGGACGGGAAAATTTCATAAAGATGGAAAGAGAAAACGAAAGAGCGATTGGTGATGAGTATAATTGCTGACAGTTTGAGGGTTGTTGACTTAGCGAATGGTGAACCCTAATTATGACTTTAGATTAGGCACAGGCTTTTGATTTTATGACTTCTTTGATGGCTAGGGTAGGGGAAGTATTTTCACTGAAGAGTTAAAAATAAAGTGTCACAGGAATGACTCGATTGACGATGTAATTAGTATATAAAGAGCAGTCTGACGCAAGTTCAAATATACGGAGTCTTCAATATATAAGTACACTCACCATTAAAAGATGCCTAAAAAATTTTGAGGAATCAGATGTTGTCCAGAATTCTTCCGAACTACCTGAAATAGTCAACTTAAAGGCTAAGAGTGAGCTAATATATTTAGAAAAACTCGTCCATAAATATAGGGGCGACACCTCTATCACACTTGCTGCGATCTACCCACCTTCGATTGGTTTTACTGATTGGAGACAATCAAAATTAAGTAACTAGTTTTACTTAACTGAAGCCATGTTCTCTAGGTGGCCACTGGACTATCAGTGCCGAACAAAGATTGATTTCTAAAAAGTGTAGAACTTCCTTGAGCATCCGGAATTGCAACTCAGCCTGCAGCAGGTATGTTTCAACTCACAAAATAGGCCTGAGATCGTAGAAGCCTTACAGCGCGAGATATTGACGGTCAAATTTAGAACAAGAATAAAAAAACTTTATCATTATTAAGCGCTACGCTCTGATGGAATCATAGCCTTTACAACCAACTAAGAGCTGATCATAATTTGGCACCTATTCAGACATCCTCTTTTTGATGGGGGATATCGACGCCAAGTGCTTCATCATGTTATCCTTTGTGGTGTAGCCATGGGAAGTCCAGCGTAGCATGCGCAGTTGCAAAAAAATTTTTATCAATGCACTAAGCGAGCTGAAGAAGCAGTATGTACGTAGATCCGACAGCAGAACCATGTACCGAGTCACTAAAGAGGAGTCAATGCCCGTGAAGATGATTTTCTGCTGGTTTTGTATTAGAATCAGATACAAAGATAGATGGAGTATTTTTTCATCTTTTTAAACCATATTGTGGATGGAAGTATGCACTGCCGCAGGAGGTACAGTTCACGATTTACATAAGATCAAGTTTAATGCCTAATGTCTCACCAAAAATATAATCTTTGTTATGCTGAGAACCACGTTATTTTAAGTCAAACGAACTAAAAGTCTACCATGGCTTACAGAGAATTGTTAATGTGTGTATTAGATAACCTTCATAAAGTGCTCTAGCTTCCATTTGAATACAAATTCTGATTTGGGGTAGACGATAGATTTAATTGAAAACAATGCCCTTCAGCATTCTCACAATACTATCTTACTTGCCCGCCAATTCGAACCAGTGTAGGGTAGTATGGAAGGTTTAACAATATGGGGTGAGAAGAAGAATGGATCTAAATTCGTTTCATTCCAAACTACTGAAACAAAGTTGCACGTAAACGTATCCTGTCTGCCTCTGCAATAGGGCAAAGGACAAGTTCCTCAAACGTGTATGTATAACCCACAACCTGATTCATAGTGACAGCTCATAGATCCTATAGACTTCAGCCCCTGTTCACTATCCAACACTGTACAATTTTCCATCAAAAATTCCGTAAACCCATTAATATTTCGATTAACTCGTGACACTTTGAAACACCTACCACACAAGGAGCACTCACTTACCTTTACCTAGGTACTCTAGTCTACTCATTGTCTATCGGTCACAATCGAGAGAGGTCATCCAAAGTTTACATTGTGAGCTAAATTCGTTTGTTCTACACATACCAACCAACACCCTTAGTAAGAATGCAATAAACGGATGCATCCCCCATCCACCGCCTTCTCACTCTTTCAAGATGCAAATTGCTTTACAAACAAAAACAAATGAAAATAAAAAAAATTGCCTTAGTTAAGCTGTTGGGGGATAATTACTTGCATTTTCATTGGATCCGTGTTCACTTGACACATATACTGGCCGGAGTCCTCCATTTTGACATTTCGTATTACCAGTGTCCATGTATTGAAGTCATTATGTGTGACAGTTAATCGATCATTGTTCGTTATAACATGCTCGTGAATAGCTAGAATCGCTTTGGCGTCGGCCTTTATCCATGCCACCTATATTTTGCGGAGAGTGTGGTCGCAGTCGAGGCGAGATATCGGAAAATAAATAAACCCAACGCAAAAAAAAAAAAAAAAAACAGGATAAGAAGAGGACATTAGGGGGTTGGAGTTAGTTTTTTTGTCGATCAAATTGCATTTTGATGCGATGACGTGGATAGAGCACCATTAATCGGGGTATTTCGGTTTTTGTTGTCCAGCGTTGGGCGCCATTGTTTAGTCATTGCCGTAGGTTTCCCATCATCATCATCATCATCATCAACAGCGAAGTCATCATGGTCATCGCGGTAGTGTTGGGGCATCATTTAGGATTTTGTGTTTGAGAATCAACCATCCGTGGGGATAGATTGTGTCCATACGGGTTGATTACATTGACATCAGGGTGGAGGGTGTTATTCAGATTTGTCAGCGTAGGTTTCATTAAAAAGGATTGTAGTTTTTTTTCGATTTATATTTGTGATGATCGACGGGAGCAAAATATTGGAAAAACATTTGATTAGAAATTTCATTAAAGTTTGTATTGTTCTTTTAATTATGAAAGCAAATTGATGATTTTGTGAAAGAAACAGATAAATTGAAATTCAATGAAATTTGGTGCTGGTAATAAAGAAAAAGAATACATTTCTAGATACAACATTGAACATGCAAATATTAAAAAAACAAAATTGGTGCAAAGTTTGTTTCGGTTTTTACTCAGTGCTTGTTTTCTAAACTTAAGATTAAGTGCTGTGCAGATTGCAGTGATTTGGTTAAATTTAAACAATTTTTTGTATCAACTTTTGATGATGGTGTTGGGACAAAATTAGAAATTACTTCAAATAATATTATCTTAATAAGCATAATTTAAAATATAACGATTTATTATTAAATATTGCTGAAATATATATACATATGAACGTAGAAATAGATAAGTAAACCATCGACATAGATCATTCATTTGAGTATTAAATGTGACTCTTTCCAGACCGAATACTCTTTCCAGAATCCGTACACTGGACTCACTTCATCGCATACCACAGCGATTATATTTGGTGCTGCATATTGGCAATGGAATGTGAGTGACCCAGAAAATGGACGAATAAAAGCGACGAGACAGTTAGCATCTGCAGTTCCTTGAGTCGAACTGGAGGTAACGCTGCTGTATGTGGAGCTGGGGTAGTGTTCGCATAGATTGCCAAGGAGTGGGCCTGGGACCAAATGCTGAATCAGCTAATGTCTGGCCGCTTATTGTGAGGAGAGGAAATGCTGCGAGGTGTGGCCGAGGAAGGACAGTGGAACCGAGGTTAGTTCTTTTTCTGCAGTCGCGGCGGTCTGCTCGTAGTAGTTTTCATGAAGTAGTTTAATATTGTTCCATGTATCATAAAAGCAAATACTCTTTTCATGTATTAATTCATAATAAAGTCAAATTGAAGTTCCTACATGTATATATAATTTTTTGAAAGCCTTCGTATTTGATTAGACATTCACCACATGGTGAAACTAGACGAAATGTTTAGAGGGCACCTTAGAATGTTTGTATGCAAAGGCGCTTCAAAATCTATTCCGGGGGCTTAGAGTTATTGAGCACGGTACTCACATGCATGGCGAGTTTTTTTTTTCAAAGTGTTACCTCGTTTTGCTCAAAAACGGTTAGAGATAGAAAAAGCAAAATTCTGGTAAATGTTCTAAACAGGCGCTTATATAATTTGGAAATTCTTGTTATCTTAGATTATAAACTTCATAAGCTACCTGCTGCCAAATTATGGACTGTTAAATTGTTTACTTCCCCAAAATAGTCCTATTTTGCGTTTTCGACTAGTTGTCGTAAATATCTCTTTCCATTTACCTTAAAACCAAGATTCATGAAACAAGTTCTCTTCCAACTCCTACAACTCTGACAGTAATTGAGAAAACGATATGGCATTTTTATAAAACTCACTCAGCATAGAATTTTTTTTAATGTGTGTGTCCTTTCACTCCCTTAAGAAGATGACTTATACACTTGGAGCTCTACATATTTATAATATAAACCATGATGCAGAACTTAGTGTAACTAATATTTCGAATTTTGAACTACAGGGTGTTGCAAAAACTATTTTATTTCTTACTTTCCAATGTTAGGGTGCTTTTCCACGACTTATAGAAACCTACGTATGTCCTGGAAAGTTGCAAATCTTCCTTTTCTTAATCAGAATTATACAAATCTTTCAACTTAACGTGTTTTATAAATATTGGGTTGACTATGAATTTAAATGTTCGTTACAACAAAATAAACGTAAAGTAGACACTTGTCCCACCAACTACTATTCTTAAATTTTTGCAAAAGTTAAAAAAAATAAAATGCACGACTGGGTCGCACGTACTTGCACCTATATGTTGGTCATCTGCAAAAACTCAGATTTGAAAAATATTTTTATAAATTCGTTAAAATTCAAAATTTTCCAAAATTTAATTTTCTTTAATTTTTAATATTTTCTAAAACTTGGTATGGCATAATCTTTCATATATGAAATATTGTTCAAATATTAATTTCCAGACCAGCGAATTTTTAAAAACCAGTTAATACGTAAAGTATCGTTGTATACATCCATATATTTCCTGTGAAAAATGTGGTACACCATCTGATGCACCCCAACTCAAATAGGAAATTTGATCGAAATCATTTTCGAGAAAATGGATTTTTTTTTTTTAAATAGGCCATTCATTCTGATTTCGCCTCAATTTATGAACGCCAGACGTTTAAGCTACAGTCAGCCATACATGCAGACAGACAGTCAGACAGACAAAATTGATTAAAATTCCGAGATCGAACATTTTCAAAAAATCAATACTTGTCCTTATATGTAGGTGGAAGTTCAAATGTTAGTGCCAATACTTAAATAACATTTTCGGGATTATTCGAAAAAAGCCGATATATCCACCAAAAATAAATCACAAGTTGCTGCTTTGCTAATTGAGAAGAAGTCTAGAGATACTCCAATAGCCAACATTGTTGGAAATTCAAAGTCAGCAGTTTTCAATATTGCAAACAATTTGGACATATCAACACGCTCAAGATTGTTTGCGGGAAACTATCGAGGAAAATGTCACAGAAAAAGAAAAGAGACACCAAAATTTCACGGACAAATCGTTCAAAAAGCCTCACTCGAACGCAACGAACCAGCTCGATCCATATTAATAGATTTAAATGAAGCTAGAATCGATAATATCGTTGATTTATTTTGTTAAGGATATAGTGCGCTCCTGTCAGTATTTTGATATTATAAAGAAGTGACAGTGAAATGTATTGAGAGGAAGCCAAAACGAACAAAGAGATACCTAAATTTAAAAAAAAATATTTTCTTGTAATCACAAAAGTTTCATTCCCATTTGAATTGCAAATAATTCGATTCCTTGGTCAAAATGAAAAATTTTCAAAATCGGTCATAATTCAATGTTCACAAAATGTCCACACAAAAGAACGAATTTTAGGGTGGTTTATATTAATTTCTCCTGTAAATGAAAGCTGTAACTTTATGTAAAATTGGCATTCGATGGGTGAACTTTTACTACCGCTGGCACAAAACTGGCGCCCATAATGAGACCTTCGTCACACACTTCCGCTTTAACGAACTGAGAATTATTTTAGTTACTGGACCCCAGTTTTAAAATTAATGTAGTACTGCCTTCAGCATAGCTTTATCCTTAACTTCCATTCATTCGAAAAGGATGAAGGATGATTTGCATTTGTTTCCGTATAAAGTGCAATTGACTCAAAAAATATTGCCGACAGACCGTCCACGTCCAAACAGTCGCTCGAATGGTTGACACTGAACCTGATTTCTGGAAGCAATTTTGATGAGCGACGAGGCCTATTTCGCACTCTTTGGCCCAGTCAACAAGCAAAATTGCCGCATTTGGGGAACGGAGAATCCACATGAGATTCATGAAATACCATTGCATGACCAAAAAGTGACTTTTTGGGCCGGCGTTTGCGACAAAACCATCATTGGGCACGAGTGGTTTGTTTTTCTAGTTTTTGACTGCAGGCTATGTGTTTTTTTCATTTTTCAAAAGAAAATTTAAAAGTTAAAGGCTGTTTACATTTACCCCTTATTTTATGCACTCATGTCCAAATGTAAACACCCAAATGGGGTAAAAGTAAATACTTTGGGTAACATGCTGTTCTAATTATTAAATTTGTCACTAATTTGATTTTAAATAAAATAGATACCCCGCGTTTATCAGCGGAAAACAGCCGATCCATCTTACGCGTCAGAGGATATACTACGTGCTGTAGAAGATGTACTAAACAAAAATAAAACGTATCGACAACCCGTAGACACGGTGTCCAAGTGTCAGTTATTTATAACCGAATCGGTGGTAGGAAAAGGACTATGGCTATTGTACCACGAGGAAGAAGAATTGCGCTGTCAGCTGATGTGGAGAACATCATCGCAAAGTGCCTTATTTCTCTTTTCTCTTTTGAACTTAGTTGCGACATACATAAAAATCAAGAACTTAGCTACATTTTTCATAATGGAAAACTAGGAGAAGACTGGTATCGATGTCAAGGCTGACATTATATTCGACTTTTATGATAAATTGAGTACAGTATATACTAAGTATAACTTGTTAAGCTCTGACAAAGCAGATTTTATTCTTAACGCTGATAAAAGCTGGTTTGGAAGTGATCCAAGGCGCCTTAGAGCCATTGGAGAAAAAGGAGTGGCCTTAAGTCGTGTTTCGGGCGGTTCAGGCAGGGAGTCCGTAACTGTCCTAGCTTATGTGTCTGCTTATGGATGTAAGCTACCGCCGTTGATAGTTTTTAAGGGTGGCGCTGTGCAGGCACGCTGGACATCAAATGATTCATACCCCGGAATCTTATATGGAGCTCGATGGAAGAACCTCAGTTTTTTCACTGAATTCAAAACGGGCTCATACCCCACGTAAATAAAATAAGGAATGCAAAATGTCAATTAGACCAGACTCCTGTACTTCTTTATGATGGCCACTCTAGTCACATCAGTGTAAGGATCGTTGAAGAAGCCCTTAGTAACAACATTCAACTGATTCGTTTTCCCAGTCATTTGACAGACAAATTATAACCATTCGACAAATATGTATTCGGCCCAGTGAAAACTGCTTGGGATAAATGTCTTGATAATTACGGGAAAAAAATTATGGGAAAAGGAAGTTGTCGGCTTCCAAAAAACGAGTTTTCTGCACTGTTTGGGAAACTAATCTTACGTCCGCAAATATAGTGTCAGGATTCAATTCCACAGGAATTTTTCCATTGGATTCGGTTAAATTCAATGCGTTCTGTCTAAAGGAGTTAGCAATTTACAAGGAACTATGCAAAGCATGAAAGAATTCCAATGCACTGGACTCAAGCAGCTCGCAAAGTGAATTTGTTTTGCCAACACCTGCACCAAGCAGTTTACCAAGTCTTTAAAGTTCCATACCAAATCAGAACCATTACCTTCCATTTTACGTGATTATGTTGCAGGTACAATATCCACTCCAAGAATTTGTTCTCAAATAGACGGCACTTTCACTCCTCTGTCAAGCCCAGTCCAGATTAAATTACCATCGACGCCTTTACAATATAGAACATCATCTCCTTTTTTTATAGAAATTTTGGACAACATATTCGGTATTGAATCTTCATCGACATCTCTTACTAAACCCCAAGATGTAAAGAAGGTAGTACCTCGTCTAAAGCAGATGAAATGCGGAGAAGTGCTAACAACAGATGACGCGTTAAAACGTCTAAAAGAAGCTGAAGATCTGAAAGCTGGAAAGCTATTAAAAAAGAAAAATGCAAGAGCAAAACCTGTAAAAAGCATCAAAGTCAAAAAAAGGAAATATCAGTTCATCTTCAGATGAAGACGAAATCCTTAATCAAAGCATTGATTCCGTGTATAATGAGGACCAAGACGATGCAGAAGAAATAAAATACATGAGCACTGACGGAATAAAGAACTTAAGGTCCAGACAAATTGTAATAATCTTTAAGGGCGGGAAGTGGCTTTCTACCACATATAAGTACGTTTGCCAAATTTGCAGGGTCTTTGAAGAAGAAGAAGAAATTGAGGTAGTAGGTTCCAAGAGTATTGGACCCTTCAAAAAAGTGTTCGAGGTTGTTGATTTCGACAAAAAGTTTTGTATCATTGGACCAAGTTTGTGGCTTGTTGCCTGATCCGATGAAAAGAAAAGCTGAAGGAAAAACCATTGTGGAATTCCATGCGAATGTTCCTGTTTTCGAATTTTAAATTTGAAAGTTAAATACAATTTTTTGAATAAAAAATCTTTTTCGTTCCTTAAATAGTTTTTATTTGGGGTAAATGTAAACATGGTTATTTCGTCCACTTCTGCACATCAAATGTTTTGTTTCTCGTTCAATTCACATTTGCCCCAATTGATTTTAATTTACCTCCTCTGGAGACTAAATTCTTTCTTTTCTTTTACCCCAGTTTTCTCGAATTTTTTTTATTTTAAACACCAGGGGTAAATGTAAACAGCATAATTTATAAAAACTAAGAAGCCTGCAAATTTAAAACTATTATTATCCAACGAAAGATAGATCCCAAATATTAGCTCTATTCAAAAAGGGTTCCAATGTTATATAATTTTGTTAGGGGAAACATACTAGGTCTAAAAAAAAATTTAAAATGCGAAAATCGTTTACAATTACTCCCCTTGACCCTCTTCAAAAACTAGTCCAAATAAATTGTAAAGGACCAAATTAAATAAAAATACCTCATATTTTGTTTTTTTTTTTAAGTTATTCAGTCTTCACATACTGACATAAAAGATGGTGCACCCTGTACTATTTGCAGAATTAACTGCAAATACCACGTTGAGTAATTTTGTAGAGCAGCACACCAAAACAAGATATGAATACTGGTTATTTTCATTGCTATTTCTCCGGTTAACGTTAAGTCACTTAAGCAGCGTACTTCAGCTTACCTATGTACATAGCAATTGCAATTACGTTTGTTTCCGCTTCCCCTATAAAAAAAAGGCTAAAATCGCTAATTGCAAATAACAATGATATTTGAACCGATAATTGCTATTTTTTATAGCTTAGTCTGCTATTTGCATTTCAGCTGCTGTTTTAAAAAAATAACAATAGAGGCCATTTAATCATAGCCATTGCAACTATGTAGGTAACCACGTATCTACGTAGTGAAAATTCAATTTGTGATCAAGCTTTTTATTGTTGGCAAGACTACTAAACAAGAGGTTTAGAATTTGAATCCAAGAAAACACCAAAAAGTTTTTCTGATATTTTTCTCTACATTTTATATTGCTAGCCTAGAAGTCTGTAGTAAACATTTTTGCAGCTCTTACTGGATATAATTTTCCACTATCCCTATTTCGGTTAATTTTATAGTACATACTTGGAAGAAAAAATAGCTGGTGGCGCTAATAATTTATTCAGTGTGCTACCAATCACAATCTGGTTATAAATTTGCGACAAAGTGAATTCATACTTTCATCCAAAATTAGAGCTCAATATGGGGACATATTTTACTGAAAAGGGACACTCAAGGATTATCATTTAATAGTTCTAAGAAAGACTATTACAAACGAAATAAAAACTTGTGCAAAGCTTGACAGTTGAAATAGAATACTTCATTAATTATGGAATACTACATCGGTTAAATGGCCGCCACCGGAGTTTTTGAAAATTTCGATTCTTGTGAGGTAATTTCCGATGACTTTTCAGCACATTTCTGGCTGTAGTGTTTCCATAACTTCGCGGATATTGTTAAGTATGGCGATTTTCTGCATAGACAGGATCTTAATCATAAAAAAAAAAATCCAACGGGGTCAGATCACACAATCGGGGAACTTTTTGTGCAATAGAGTCAAATTCGGCTATGTTGTGTGGCACATATCCACTTATAGCTCACGTCAATGTCTTCAAACTCATACCAAAAATATTTGTTTATTATTACACTATAGTGCAGAAAATTCACCGTAACAATGGCGCCTTCTTAGTTTTCAAAAAAAAAAGAGGCCCGATCACGCCGCCAGTCCACAGCGTGCACCAAACTGTCACCCGTGGTGGATGCAATAGTCTCTCAATGATCACATTTGGATTCTCAGAATCCCAAATTCTGCAATTTTGTTTGTTGTGAAGAGAATTTTGTTCGACAATTCGGCGTCAACTTAGAGACACACAGATTTTACAGAACTGTTATTTTTGAAGTAAGATGTAACAATTTTAATGCGTTGAGAAGTGGTGAAACGATTCGGATTGTAAAAAGGCAAAAACTAACTATTTGTCACTATGGATGACAGATGGATTTGACAGATGTCATATCGCTGGCATTTGAAATCCCAACCTCGAAATGAATAACCCTGTATTAGCAATCGCATTACTTAATAAAATATACGTTTTGAATAGATTTTAAATCTTTCAACACTCAAACTCCAAAGAACTCATTGCGCTTCATTATCAACAAAATAGGTTTCAACATGTCGTTACATACGAGTATCTTTACATTTTTTCAAACTTTTCCTTAAATAATTTTCAAAGACGTACAATGTATGATACTTAAAGACAATAATTAAAGAATGAAATGGTCAACTGTCCTCATAAAATTCTTCAAGTGCACGACCTCTTAAAACCATAAATAAACAACTCGTAAATGACAGATGTTGGTGCTGAATGCTACCAAATCAAACCACTACGAGTACATAGGTATACCATTGTAACCATTGTCCAGTTTGGTTACTACCAACAATTCAACTGCATCCTTTCTATTGCTGATACTGCTGCATTCTTTCATAGAATTTATCTCATTAAAAGCGCAAAACTGTAAACGTCCAAAACTTCGCATTAATTTAGTTCTAAAACGATCGTAAAGTTCATTTCAGACGATGCCAGAGAATCGTATAGCCACCGCAGTCTGCTAGACATATTCGACCTTCCCCTATTGTTATATGTTATGCAGTATATGTTCATTGTTTGTGCAATAAAATTATATGTATGTGTGGTGTATAAAGAGAAGAAACAAAAAAAAAAAAGTACCCGAGTTGTTGTGGTAGGGGTGGCCAAAACTTATTTCGTACTCTTTTGCTGCAAGGTATGCGGCAGGACATTACGAGTAATTGCTTCCGGCGCTTCATCACTTTCTATTGTAGTTACCTCCTCCTCGAAAAAAAAAGAAAACATCCATCAGAGCAAAACTACTTAACACATGAACCAAATATGCAAAACAAAGTTAAAAAAAAATCTAAGAACTGCAGTTAATTTTAAAATTAAAAACACACTAGACCAGTGTATGGCGAAAAGGACATAACAAGAGTATTTCGGTTTTCTAAGGACGCCAAATAATTTACTAACATGTGTCACTTAATTTCGCATGCCATACTGCCAGGACATTGAACAGTCATTTAACAATTGACCAAAACTGCCATTTGCCATTCGTTAGGTTGACCCGACTCCTACATATACGTACAACACGAACAATATGGAAATTCAATTCAAGTGTATCCTGTTCGTACATACGTGTGTCCTGCATTGAATTTTCATTTCCTAAGCTTAACACATTGGTCAGTACGCCACAAGAGAGTTATCTCTAAGCAGATAAAATTTTAGCAACGAATTCAATTTTCGAATCGTTTTGCATGACATTCAGCTTGTGTTGTCGATGTTCTTTTTGGCCTGTTTTTGGCGGACCTCGGAGTGTCAGACAAGGATGAGTACACTATGTATTTGTTTTTGCAAATGCAATGATTATTATACAGTGGACGTCTGTGCTATTGCTCTAATGGGGAATAAATTTGTAATTTTAAAAACAAATTTCAACAGAACAAACTAATGTTGATGCTAACCATCGGCTTATGTTTAATTTGCTATTAATGTCAAAGTTAGATTCTCGGTATAGCGTCTATTGGTATTAGGTTAGCTAAAACTTGAAACCTAAGGCTTAAAACTAGGTTGCTTTATAAAAATTGTGTCCATATTGATTTAAAATGTGGGTTTGAAGTTTGACTTTGAGCTGCATACGATTAAATTCGAACTAATTGGCGCCCAACGTGAGGTCTCTGCTCTCTTTTCATTGTCGCCTAATGTCTACCTTTATTTTGAAATTGATTCATTAGATAAAAACTTAGTTGAAGCAGATTTTGTTTGATTACATATAGATGTAGTTCAAGAAATACGCCCTTCTTTATACGCATTTCCCATCAAACTACGGGTTAATTTTGCGATGTTGATTTGGTTGTCTTTAATTACGTCCAGTTCTATACTGGATCCACTGATCATGTTCGGTGGTGGCATTTTGGAATACTGCTTGTTACGCGTAAGTTTCGTTTTTTGCTTACAACTAGTCTTCATTGAAAAATCGAACTATGCAGATTTAAAATTGGCGCCCGATGTGAAATTTAAATAACTGGAGACCAACACCAACATCACACAAAACTTACGATGAATTCTACATTACTTAGTCTAATCAAAACTGGCGCCCAACGTAGACACCAAATTACAATAGAATGGCTAAGATTATGCGACAAATGTTAGGTATGCTGACATACGGATTGATGATATACGAATTACTCACAGTATGACCTCCTCATCAAGTCTAGCTTAAAGTAAATGACTGAAGCAGAAGAAACGCGAAGTGGTGTAGATATTTAAGTCTAAATTTTTATTTAACGATCTGATGGGCAAATAGTAAGAAGGCTTTAGCTCCAGAATATTCAAGTCCTTTGCTAGATTTCATCTCAACTTCAGTCTACATTTCACATCATCAAAAATTGGCGCCCGGCGCAGGACTATAGTTCATCTCTATTGTAAGTTAGTCTTACAATTCACTTAGAATAGATTAGAAAGAAGATCGTCTGGGTATCAGCTCTGAGATTGCGTTTGCTTTGGAAGCCCACTGTGCCACTACAAGTCTAGAATAATTATTTACACCAGAGGAAGGTTCTATTATTCTCTACAAAGTAAGTCAGATGACAGTACAGACGTATGTAGTTTTCAACTTTCTGAAGCTCAATCAAATATTCTGCTCAGAGTAAACACTGGTTGCTATTCCAACAATAAAATCGATATGGCCTACTCTACTCCCATCTTTTTAGAGTAGAATAGGCCATGAGTCTTGCAGTATCTATGCGCATTCCTCCCCGATATTAAATCTTGGATGTCTTTAATTTCCCATCGTCTAGTGTACTTGCAATAATCGTTGCGCCGCATTTCACTACTTGGTCAGCTTATGAACTGTGTAGACTCACAACTAAGCCAAACCAAATTCCACCGCACTAGGTGAAGAGATCCTGATGTGTGGTTCACAACTGTCACGTACTATTTTGGTTGTTGTTCGATTCTAACCGCAATACTGATTTCCAGTGAATTCGTACGCTGGCAATGTCAACAGTTGTGTGTGCACACGCATTGTATATCTCTATCTGTGCTCGCTGACTGCCCTCGTGCTTGTTTTTTTTTTTTTTCCAAACGTTATAAGGACACTCCAGCCGAGCGTTCTGCTAGTGGTGGTGGGTTGTACAATTTATTCCCCTTCAACACACTCAGGTATTTTCGAATATTCAAATAAATTTCGAGGCAAACACATTATTGTGATTAAGTGAGCACTGTTCGTTGTCGTCGTCATTGTCGTAGTCGTGTTCCGTACGGAATCCTGATCAGTTTTTGTATGTGCACTCTTCATCCATACATCCACTCCGCTGCCGCCGCCACCATTCAACGATAAATGTGAGCTCTGATATCCTTCTGTATGCTACAGTAGTCTCAATGCGAACGGGGCAGAGGGAATGCTGATGTTGATGCTGAATTTGTTTCCGCGAGGAAATTCGATACACAAGTGAATTTATTTTCATTTGCTGAAATTGTTATCTGAACTCGGCTGAACTGAGCGGAGTGGCGCTGGGAGGACATCCGCAATCGTTATCCTTTTTGCAAATTATTGGATGGGGAAAACGTTTGCGTTTGAATACGTGGTGCCATGTATTTTATTGCCTGTGGTTGTGGTAGTGTTAGGCACGCATTTTTGCGGTTGGTGCTCGATATTGTGTGTGCTTAGTTGTTCGATTGAATTTTTCGGCTGTCGATTTTCGATTTTTCTATATTTTAGTCTCGAAGTACGATTAATCATTTTGGTCCTTTCCTTAAATTCGTGGTTTGAATATTTTCGAGATAAATAAAATTAAAATACCTATATCAGTTTTTTTTTTTTTTTTTGCATTTAAATTAATTTAGGAGAAGTTGGAGTGTGCTGTTGGAAATAAATGAGGATAGGAATTTTCAGTAAATAATTTAATAAAACAACTTTATTGAATTCAAAATGCCTTGAACAACACGGACAATTTTTTATCAGCTATAATTTAAACATATGGGAAATATTAACTGTTGCCTTTAATTAATATGGCGCCCAAAGTGGGCCCTTCAATCCGTTTCACATCAAAATGGCGCCCGAATCCGAGAGGAGCTTTCCCATTCGAATGTCACTTCTAAAATAAGAAAAGGCATAGTGGTGGATTTTAAAGTGACAGTTAATAGCATTTCAAGTGAAAATGGAGGACGATCAAATTTTACGTGAAGCGAATATTAATAGAACACAGAGAAACTTTCATGTCGTGTGCTTCATTGTTGAGGACATTTCTTCAAAGGCAAATCAGTTGGATCAGCTAGTGAATAGATAAGAATCTGAGGAGAGTTAAGCGACCTTGATTCCTTCCCCGCATGATCAAGGTATCAAATAAACCATGGAAATAATATTCCCAATTGAGAACCTAAACAACTCAGTCTCGAATGGTTTACTGCGAATATCACTTGACGTCTGCTTTCAGTCAGTTTTATCCAAGCATGCGGAGATCCGTATGTATTGGCTTTTATCCTTCTCTAGCTTCTGGACAAGCCATGGTAAATCCTAACTCTGTTTGTTTGCTACCATCTATATATGTGCCATTGATTTTGGGATTATAATGAGAATTCCGATTTTCCCTCATCCAGACAGACCGATAGATAGATAGAAATGGCAGACCCACATTTAGAGCTCCTCTATACTAGTAATACCAAAATTGATCAAATTATTTGAAACAAAGTGTCACTCCCCTGTGCTGAGTACATACAACTGAACAAACTAATCCACTGCTGCACTGCTGTTGGCAGTAGCATCCGCTGATTGCAAATTGATGGTTATACCTACCTGCAAAGGTAAGGAGTATTGTGCAGTAGTAACGCTGGACATTAAAAACGCATTTAACTCTGCGAACTGGTCGTTTATTAGAAGGTCACTTGCCAGGATGGATACGCCATATTACCTGCTACGGATAGTGACGAACTACTTCAACAACAGAAAGCTGAGGTACAATACCGATGAAGGCGTAAAATACTACAACGTAACTGCGGGAGTTCCACAGGGATCGGTTTTAGGGCCACTATTGTGGAACATCATGTACGACGGAGTACTACTACCTGGGGGAGTAACGATAATTGGATTCGCCGATGACATTGCAGTCGTGACAGTAGCTAAACAGATCCGTGCAGTAGAATCAGCTACAAATGAAGCAATTGCCCGGATAAAAGATTGGCTAGTATCCGCCGGACTAGAACTAGCTGACCATAAAACAGAAGCTGTTCTTATAACCAGCCGGAAAACTATCGAATTTGCCAACTTTCAGGTTGGTAACCAAACCATCAGGTCGAAAGAGGCAGTTAAATACCTTGGAGTAATGCTGGACAACAGGCTACGGTTTAAAACGCATGTTGATTTTGTTACCAAAAAAGCATCGCAAATGCAGGGAGCTCTCTCGCGTATCATGCCTAACATCGGTGGACCTGGATACGCTAGAAGGATTCTACTCTCTAGAGTTATCACCTCAGTTCTGTTATATGCCGCCCCAGTCTGGGCGGAGGCACTGAGGACGAAGGAGACCAAAAGGAAACTATCGTCATCATACAGACTCTGTGCGCTACGGACAATCAGCGGCTTTCGAACCATCTCTGACGAAGCTGCATTTGTCATAGCTGGAATGGTCCCCATCGATATTCTCGCAGATGAAATGCTGAGGATATATAACAGAAGAGCATTGAGTCATCACGACGCCACTGGTATCAAGGTGATAAAAATTGAAGAAAGGGCAGCGTCAGCAGCTATGTGGCAAGCTCGTTGGGCTAATACAACAAAAGGCAGATGGACATACAAACTTATACCGACAATCCAAGATTGGATAAGTCGAAAGCATGGAGACTGCAACTACCATCTAACGCAGTTCCTGTCTGGCCACGGTGGCTACCGCAAATATCTACACCGATTCGGACACGACAACTCACCATCCTGCCCGGAATGCCCAGTTGAAGATGAGGATACGGAGCACGCAGTGTTTTACTGCACACGTTTCACGGCATGGAGAATTACTCTGCCAAGTCCGTCATTACTCCTCGACCATATGTTACGGTTGGAAGAAAATTGGATGGCAATATGTTCTTTCGTAACAACTCTACAAAAAGAGTTGCGGAGAATAGAAAAGCTAAGAAGAGTAGCAGAAGCAACAGAAGCATCAGAAGCAGCAATACAAGAAGCATAGCATGAATTGCTAACACCAGCCCCGCGAAGTAATACCTAAGGGCAGTCCCGCGGGGAGAGTGGTTGAAGTGTGTAGGGTGTGTGTTTAGTACGTAGGCGTATTCCTGGCATCGAGTACTCAGGTTTGCGAATCGTGCATGCTAGTAGCACTCGGGCTACTAGTATCTATGAAGATTACACATCCCTGGCGCAATCCAAAAAAAAAAAAAAAAAAAAACCTACCTGCATAGGTAGATATGCACACATACACTCAAAAAATAGCTGACTTAAAAGAGAACCAAAGAAATAATAATAAAATAAAACAGAAATAGTTCTAATAAGCAAGTCCGTCATCAAAAGTTGTTAAATAGTTTTCAGATAAGTATTTAGTTAAAAGTGCAGTGCTCTTGATTTATGCTAGTGCAAGAAAGTGCTCTTTAAAGATTTTTTTTTATAATTTTGTGCAACTACAATTCAGATCAGTAAAAAAAAAAATTAAATTAAAATATAAATTGAAAAAGATTATATAAGAAACTTCGGTGCGGTGCTGTTATGATCAGATGCTGCGGTACATAGTTCATAGTGCTACTAGAGAGGTGCCACACATTCCGGTGCATCTTATCCAATTTTTTGTGCGAACTGGTGCGAGAAAGGTTTTGTTTTTATTGATTTTTGTGCACTTTTAAGGATAAAATAAAATGTTTTAAAAAAATTTGTTTGCATTTTTTTTTTTTTTTTATCTATATGATCTGAATCTGTGTAATGGCAAGAGAAAAACCGATACATACCCTTGCTTGAGCTCCATCCCCACTCACCCTATAACCGCCGAGGTTATTGACGACACATGTAAATGTGGCATCACGTCCCTGTGCCACGGTGACATTCTCCAATGGGAACACAAAATCAGGCTCAAATGCTGCCACTGAAAGTATGAAATAAATTTTCAAGAGCAAAAAAGCTTCAGTTAAAAGTTCAAAAAAGCGACTAGGTATACACAGTATTTTGGGGAAAGTGTCAATCCATCATGCTGTCCCTTTACACACTGTGTATCCTTTTTGGCATGCAAATAGTAGATACAAAAACACTTTTGACTCTTACCATCGCACTCACCAATGCAGTTGAATATGAGCAGGCCCATCAGAAGTCTCCATCCTATGCTTATTTCAGATAATGGATACCAAGTTAATCCTCTTACCAAGGATGTTCGGTAACTGAAGGCCAAATTCGTCATCCTGAATTTCCCTTAAATACCATTGCTGTTGATCATCATCTGAAGTCTTTTCTGGCCACGATTTTCATTTGCAATCTATAAAGGATGAGAGAAAAAAAAATCACCAGGGATATTTCAGTGAATTTTATTTCATTTACGGATACTCGTATGTGTTTGCTTTTTTCGCTCTTATCCTTTTTGTTTGGATTTCAGTAAAATGTTGAAAACTGTTGTTTCTTTTTTTTTGGGGGAGGAAATGCATGGGATGCTAGACTATTACTGGCTTATAGTGTCGATTGTTTTATTATTGGCCTGACATACACAAAGGATTACATACTTAAGGGGTCTCCGGGACAATATATCACGAACATAGTGCTGCCCTGATAATGGATTGCATTGTTTCGATATTTTATTTCTCGTGGATTTTTGAAGCTTTTTTGCGTTCGTGCTGTTTTTACTTTATTTTATTTTTACTTTATTCTTTGCGTTTGTGATGCACTTGGAAATTGCAATAATTTTTGGCATCTGATTTTAAAATATTCTCTTCGCGTTGTTAGTTAAAAAGTGTTTTTATAGTAGGCACTGTTTTTTAAACATTAAATTTGCATTGGAAACGCGTGATATTTTCAGTAATGTGTGTGGATACATTTAAAAAGAAAAAGAAAAATCCTTTGAATATATAGAGTTTTGGGGGTAAAAGGATTTGTTAAAATAGTTCGATAGAAATATGTAGCGAGATTTATTTTTTACTCACTCTATCTTCAGAAACTACCCAAATTATATTCAAAATTTAAAGATCTGATAGCCATCCACATAGCCATCATGGTGATCAGCTACTGATTAGGCTGTACGCAGCTGGAAGCACAACAAACTTTACAGAGGATATAGGTGTCGCAATCAATTCAGAAAACTCTATACAAACCCTCTGCCAACACACACGATCTTTTTCCTCATTAGAAGTAGAATAGATGTACTTTTTCCTCGATTTGTAGTGTTTTTTTTTGCAATTGATTTTTTTAGTGAGACAATCATTACACAACAATTATATAAATTAAATTGGTCACTCTGTTCTGTTTCAAGGCTATTTATTAGATCACCTTTCACGAGGCATTCCCAATTCCTGTGAACGGTGTGAAATGGACTGATTTGGCTCATTTTGAACTAAAGCACTTGCGGCTGTGATATTTTCGGTCCTTCGACCGGTGCGTTGTCTCGCTGACACAGAAACATTCAATAGTGAATACGTTGACTCGAATTTATCCACTATAGCACTAACAGCCTGCCTGGTGGGAATATTATTACGACCGAAAATTGGAGTAAGCGCTCTTAAAGTTTCAACCACCGACTCAATTCGGTAATAATTTTTAATAATTTCCAAACGTTGCTCGTTCATGAACTTCAGTACGATAAAAACGTAAACCTTGACTGACGTTTTTACATTGACAGATTATAGAAAAAGTTTAAGGGTGAGTTTGTATTAAAATACAAAATTGTTATGTCCCTATTGGAAAACACTTTACATAGGCACTACATATATATAAATACATTCATGTTTCAGGGACCTAAAGTTCCATCACCCGATGCTACAACATATATATATGCACATACCTTCAACATGCTTCATGTCAAAGAAAAAAAAAAAGGAAAAAATAACTTGCAACATTTAAAGTATGTACATGATCCTAACTTAAATCGGGAATCAAACTGCACGTAGCATCAGCTGTCCATAGTGTAAACTAAGTTCAACGCTACAGTCGGCTACGAGTGGGAATTTACCTCGCCCACCACTATCTGTACCATATCATAAATCTCCAAACAAATAGCTAAAATCTAGCTAGCTAAACAAATTACAGAACCGGCCGCAAGATTCTAATTCGACCAGTTTTTGAGACTTGACTTGATAAAAAAGTTAAAATTCAAGACCCATAAACGACACCGAATGGTCTACACAGACCCGCGATATGAACTACATGCTCGAGCTACAGGATTCGAGGGGCGGCTGACAAGTTCCCATAGAATCCATCGACGTCGTTCCGTTGAAGATTGACGGTGACGTTCACATATTGCCGGAAAGAACAGTTCCATATAATCCGTAGCATACCTTCGTTGACAAATTGAAATGTCAACCGATTGTCAATGGCGATGGCAGTTTCTCTTCTCTCTCAATGGTTCCACCAATGAAAGTGCTTACTCTCAATTTGCTGACTGCCAACGGATCAGCGGACTAAAAAAGTAGAAAGTAAACCGACTTTATACGTCGAAGTTCATACATGCGTCGGCATGTCATCGATTCTTCAGGGGTCTTCGCATGCCATGCTCAAAAAATGAGCTCGCTTATTTCAACAAGGGCGAGAGAGCTTTGAAGACGACCCCCGCCCAGGGCGTCCTGTGTTAGTGGTCACTGAAGAAAAGTCGGAAAAGTTGGACAATTAGTCCTGCCCGATCGAAGAATAAAAATGTGGTAGATAGCGTACGAGTTGCGCATCAGCAAAGAATGGATTGGAGAAATTTTGCACGAGTATTTAAACATGGGTACCGAAAATGCTCACGCCGTTCGACAAGCAACGGCTCGAGTGTTGCAAAGATTTTTTGCAGTTAGCCGGGGATAATCTCGACGAAATTTGCAACTGAATCATAACTGTAGATGAGACTTGGGTTCGCCAATATGATCCGAAGTCCAAACAAGAGTTTATGCAGTGGATTGGAAAAAGGTGGAAATGTCGGCTTCGAAGCTTATGGTGACTGTTTTTTGGGACAGCGAAGGTGTTTTGCTGATTGATTATCTGCCAAAGGGGACTACGATGAATGGTAAATATTACACAAATTTATTGACTCAGGCATGTGGAGCGGTCGTGCGGAAGCGACGTGGGAAACTCAGGCACGGAGTGTTGTTTTTGCAGGATAACGCGCCTTTTCACACGGCGCGGGTTTCGAGACACGGGTCTTAAAAGCCACAGGTTTTTCAACGATAGACCACCCACCCTACAGCCCAGACTTGATCACTAGCGACTTTTTCCTTTTTTCCAATTTGAAAAAGGAGTTACGAGGTCGGAGATTTGCAGATGAGAACGATACGTGCTCTTTTAGCATTTCCGACAGTATTAGTTCAGGACCAATAGAAAAGAAGAAAATCGTTGATAGATGCGTTCACTGGCCATAACATTCTACAAAACCACACAATGAAACTTAAACTCAAAGATGTCAATATATGCAGAGACTGACGAGGATATACCTCACTTCCTCTGCCACAGCCCAAGCCTATAACTTTAGGGAAATATTACCTCGAAGACATACATACAAGAACTGTCTTACGTTTAACTAAGCAATCTTTCCAGGTTTCTGAGGACGTCACGATGATTGGAGGCACTAATCACCAAAAGCAGTAAGGTAGGATCCATTACAGGAATTGGGACCAATCCAACATTAAGCATCACAATGGGTCCGCAAGGATGAGTCGAGTCTTGTTTCCCCTCATCAACCCAGCGATCTAACCTAACCCAACTCGGTTTAATTACTCCATGTTTTTGTACGATCATAGCAATTGCCTCTCTAAACTCAACAGTCCTTAAAAACCCGGACTGCAGCTAGTTTAGTTTTCCTTGAGGTTTTTTGATAATAGGCAATACTGGTGGACGCCATAATAGAAGAAGTGGGCTAGTTTAAGGCCCCACCTATAAAGTAATGGAATTCGCTTCAGCGAAATAGAAGAAACTCGTCACCATAATATAAAGAACTGTGGAGCATTGGCTCGCAAGAAATTAAGCTGTCTGGGAGCATAGGACTCAGAGACCTACCATCGCTACATCCGATCTAGATTCTTAAGTTTTTGAGAGAAACTACGCTAAACAAGCCGATTTGGGATAAGAACAACCTCGGTTACTACCAGGATGTGATATAATAGATCTTTTAAGTTGCGGTGGATCTAAGCCCCTGCTCCAAAGGTTTTATATACGTGTGCTATATTAGAGCACATAATAACGGCTGGCTGCTTACTATAACTGTTGCCTTTCAACATGATTCCTTAAATAAAAAGAAGAAATATGTAGGTACGTAGTGCGTTTAAATTGACCACATAGCAAAATATGCACATAAGCACCGTCTTAAGTTGAAATTATTTAAAAGTTTCTAGATTAAAGCCTCATTTTTGCAAACTTTTTTGAGCTACGAGTATTTGCTGCAATAATCCAAAAGCCAAAAATCCAGTCCAACCACAGTCGACTGGCCGACACTCCCTAATTGTTTATGCTTATCAAACAAACTGATTATGCGCTTCAGTAATTTTTAATAAATTTCTGATTAAAATTAAAATTCATTCCACAAATTCCCAGAGAGTAAATTTTTTTTTCTTTACACTCACGTCCATTCCAGGATACTCCAATAATTCAAAAATTCATTTTCGTCTCATATGTCCCCTAGAACCCTCTCACTCTGTTCCATGCCCCCAATTTAACAAATACCAAGCTTAAACCAAACCGCATCTGTAATAAGAACGCCACACTGTTTGCACCGCACAAATACAAAACAAAAGGAAACAACAACAAACGGGAAGAGCATAACAAACCCAATACAAAGCCACAATTCCCAGTATGCATCATATTACGGAATCGTTCATTTTAATAATTAAATTTTTCAAGGGGACGTACGGGAACACTATTCTCCCGCACCGACCAAGGTTGGTTTCACTCATCCGACCTTCTTCGATATCCTTTTCATCCTCAGGTGGTGGGGAAAGGGTATATGATGGTTCAGCGCCAGCCGCCATCCAGCACTGTAGATGACGATAGTATCAAAAGTTTTCCACTGCTGTTTTAATCAAATCCTCCGCAGTACCAGAACCATATACAGTAGCTCATCGCTATCTACCCTTTCGCCCTGGTCTAGTGGGTCACACCAACACAATGATCTTCATGAAATTAGGGGCTACACAAGGACACTCCAGGGAGGCAAACCTGGATTTCGAATTTCTCCATTTTAGTCCATTTGGTTGGAGAGCATTTTTCTCGACCTTCTCTACAGCTTAAAGGGTGAAAGGGGATTAATTTTTGGAAGATTTTTCCAACAGACGATGCACTTTAACCTCAACCCCATATCAAGTCCTTAAAGCAGTGACATGAATTTTGGTTGTTTCACTCGTCGTTGTTAACCCGTAAAAAAAGTGTATCATGACCGAATAAGGCAGAAAGTACTCGTATCTTTCTCTCGTTTACCCCACAAAAAAAGAAAACCCGGTCTAAAAGAAAGCTTTGTAATACGGATAGTACCACACAGATAATGCTCACTCGGTCGGGATAACAGGGTACAGATACTGTCTTTCATAGCGAGACAAAAACGAATGCATTCCTGCTGCAACGAATGGTAAAAATAATGGTTTCGGATTCTTCATGTGGAAAAGCATACAACTTTCCATAACGCTTGTTTTAGTTTGCATTTCGCTCGGCAGATACAACGGAGCACCGCGAATGTGGTTTGGTGTATTGCCGAAGGATTTCTGGAGGAAGTCTTTCAAGCAACGATAACGGCGGACGGTATCAGTTTTGTATTCCTGTTTTCCCTTATTCTCAGTTGGGCAGTAAAATTTGATAGAATTCATGTCGGAAAGCACTTAAAACAATGAACAACGTGGAAGCAGGACCACATGGTCTATATTGACTTAAGTTGGTATAATTATGCATCGTTTGGGGGGTTTCCTCCCAGATTAGTACACTCAGATAGAAAGTAATTATACTGGGATTAGTAGAAAAGCAGATGCATGCTACATACATTTGTACGTACAAAGTAAAATAGGACGCATTCAAAAAAAAAAGTTTGTCCTGTTACCAATTGTCGAGGACCAGATTTAGGCCACGATATTAATATTATAGAAATTTTGATCGGTAATCCTTTCTCTAAAGGATGGTGAATTAAGAGATTCATAGTGTCTGTTGATGGATTTATATATGTAAATGTCTGTATTGCCTGAGAAGCTTTGTACCTACAGACGACGCCAGCACAATTAGGGGTACACAATAAACGCATTATGTTGCATTGCATTCCCCTCCAAGAATCTCTTATGTGTCTTTCTGATGTTATCGAGCCTTGGTCTTAACGGATAGACTGTCAAACACTATATTTATATTCTATGATAACACTTTTCGCAGCTACTTCTGAGACAAGGTAAAGGTCGAAGATAAAGGTCGATTTTCAAAAGAAACTTGTTGTGTTAAATGTAAGACCATGTCCTGTCACAAACTCGACGGAGAGTACTTTGACTTCTAGATCCATCCCAAGAAATATAACTTCGTAAGCGTCACATCATATGATACCGCAAAAGGAAGATCGGTAGACTCATATGGAGTCTGGGGCTCTTGGGGATATTCGCACTTAAAAGCAATTTGAAATTACTTCACCGTAAAGCCGGATATACGAGTATTGGAAACTTTTGTACAATTTTCGAAATTTTTTAAATTCGGCGCTTGTCTTATAGAGAGTTTCGAAGCTTAAGATTTTGATCGAAAAAAATTGTATTTATTTGCGTAAACGATTTCCCGTAATATTCGCAAAATTTTCGAAAATCGTGAAAAAATCAGCACACACCTCGTAGAGAATTTCAAAACGTTAATCCTCGATCGTACTTATATTTCTCGACACATTCGAAAACGATTTCTATTAACAGCGACCCGAAAATAGTAATGGAAACTATCGACATATTCATTCAACAAATTCGTTTGTTCGTACTATCGTCGAACTATTCTCATTCAATACATTTTTCTTTCACTCAGATTATATGTTTCGTTCGATAGTTCGCTGAATATGCTTAGTATCATAGATATGCTATTTTCTAAAAATGTCAGACTTTAATCCGAACTTAATTATGGAAATTATTTTTGAGTACTAATATTTCAAAAATAGTCCGTCATACGAAAACAAATATTACGACTAAAATTGCAGATTTCAAAATTTTCTACAAAACGGATGCCATTTAAAAAAAAAAAATTGCTAAAACTCCTCCAAAGTGTCCGGCTTTACCCCGATGCTAATGGTAACGATTCTCAGCCGAATTATTTTATGGATTAAACTGTAGGCACAAATTCTTTGTGCACATTGGTTTCCATATGTAAAAGCAACGTAGAGTTCCAAAATACAGATATACGCGCAATCCATGTGAGATGAGCAAGTGTCATTCTGGTGCTTCCCCACAATTATTTTAATGATTCCTTGCAATATCTGTTGCGCAGTAATGTTAGTAGAAGGCGTTGTTGTCTATCTGGCTCAATTGAGACGCTTCTCATGACAATTTTACTCTCGAATATTTGTCAGACGTTTGCGGAAGACTAAAACTTTTAAGTGTTTTTTTTATTTTTTTTTTCTGGAATTCGAGCTATTAAACTTTTGCTCAATGGTCCAACATACTAACCACTGAGCTACGGCACCCACACAAAGAAGAGTATGGGGAAATTGCGAATTAAATGTTTACCCTTTTTTGTATTTCTATACAATATTCTAACACCAGCCGAAGCATGGATTATTTCTTCATATTTGGTTTATAGATCTGTTATAGGTTCCGTGAAGTAGTCCTGATTACGTTACTGTCAAAACGTTGTAGGTTCACATATCCTGAGATATGTAAGCGAAGACTCATATACCTTCTAAGGAATCATACACCGACATTCAAACTGGTGTGCGTAATCGCTATCTCAATAGATAGGCAGCTGAATAAGACCCAGTGGAAGAGGAAACTGAGGAAGGAGGTGCACTTGCAACACAAACCATTGATTTAATTCCGCTAATTATGAAAGTAAGCTCTGGTAATCACCCAGATCAGTTTATAACACCCCAAAGAGTACTATTATTCTTATCAGCATCAGCAACAGACTTTCTAAATACGAGGCCATCAAATACGCGGTTGCTTCCTTTTATGGCTTCAAGTCACCTGGTACGTTCTCTTCTAGCTCTGAAAGGAAACTGAAGCTGGCAAATAGTTAGTTGGATTTTATACCAACTGATGGAGAAGAAACCACCGAGCACTCGCCAAGAGTTCGAGACCAATCAGCTTGATTTCATTGCTGCTAAAGAGCATCGAGAGAGACTGAGTTTTGAGATTGCACCTCAATGAAGACAATTTTACAAGTTCGCACTTGACAGACACTCTATTGTGAAAAACTGATGGAAGGAATGCAAATCTGCATTTGTAGCGGCAACCAGACTGTGTTTATGGCATTGCTCTACACTTTAACTACTTAAAAATACTCGTAATAGTTAACTGCAGTTAATGAGCCACAAATTGTAGTTTGAGAGTAAATCCCAATGTAACCGAATTGGTCTTTTTCACTCGGAATATAATAGACCCTCCAACTATTAATCGCACCAGTCTCACCTTCACTGACAAAGCAAAATACTTGGGTCTTATTTTAGATGGAGAGATATAGAGCTGGGGTATGCAACCCTGCACCACACTATGCCTGAAAGTGTCAATTGTCAAGCCCATATTAATGTATGGCATGATCGTATGATGGACGGCCTTTGAGAATATCGTAAACCTTTTCGTTAAACAGATGGTCGCCAGTGCACCCATCTGGTCTAAAAGCATCCCCAATCTGGTCCAACTTTCTAGTTGGTCATTCTTTGATCCATGATCAACATAATTTTGTAAACGAGAATACCGACTACACCCCACCGAAACTGAGATGTGATCGTAACTTCCGGGGATAAATTTTCGCCCGTAAAGTGTGAAAAAATGTTACCGCCATAGTTCACTTCTACATATACGGTTCCAAGCCTCGAAGAATGGCAAGAGAGATGGAACTTTTCTGACAAAGGCAGATGGACGCAGAGATTAACCCCCAATATAGACCCTTGGATCAATAGGAAGCATGGAGAGCTGAACTTCTATCTGACGCAAATGCTTATTGGTCATTAATGTTTCAAATCCTACCTCCACAGATTTGTACACGAAGACAACCCTTATTGCCCAACGTGCAAGGAAGCAATCAAGGATGCAGAACACATCATGCTCCACTGTGCACGATATCACGAAGAACGTAACTTGCTGGTGAACAGACTGGGTGTGGACTTAACACTAGAGAACACCACCAGACAGATGACGAGCACCCAAGGAGCTTGGGAAGCAATAAGCGAAACTGTGGCTACCATCATGAAAGAACAACAAAAACAAGAGCCACAGCGAAACGTCGCACAGACGGCTGCCAGCACGAACGAGCCGAGTATGTAATGCTGAAGCCAACCTCGCGATGAAATGCTTGACGGCAGTGCCGCAAGGGCCAGGGGTAGGAAGGGAAGTGGGTGGAAATCCCACACTGTTACAGAGTATGGGCTCAGTTTCGTCTTTGAAAGACTCCAACCTTCCAACGCCAAAAAAAACATAGACGGTTCTAAAACTGGTAATGCGATGGGTGAGCATCTCCTTCTGCATCCCAGATCACTGTAGCATTTTCCAGATGAAAATGATGGCAATTAAAGAATTACTGTCCTGGCTGAAATGTAATATACGAGTATGATAATATCTGTTCAGGATTTTAGCATTTTTACGGACAGTCAAGCGGCAACAAAGTCTCCGGTTTCGTACTCATTTACTTCAAAAGCCTTTCAGGATTGCCTCTCACGGAGATGACGGAGCAATTTAACATTCACTTATGCTGGGTGCCAGGCCACAGTGATATTCCGGGCTGCTAGGCTGATCAGCTCACTAGAGAATTCACCACCCTCAGTATTCTGCCAAAAAGACACAATTTAGGTATGCCTCTCGCTACATGTAAACACTTACTCAAGCGGGATGCAATCACCGAAGCTAGCCATAGATGGAAGATTCTCGCGACGTGTTAAGTCTCTAGACAGATCCGGCCTAAGCTAGATCCACCTATAGATTAAATACCTATAGATTGGTTTCCTTAAGGGATACAGTCCTTTCAGGTCCTTCTGCAGGAGTTACAGTAATGAAGAGGAGGAAATAAAGATCCTCTATTTCCGTGGTACCTCTGTCCAAAAGAAGACTGCTCCATCTCAGGGATCTTCTTTTCGACGAGCTCGGCGACTTGATGAATATTGACGTCAAAAGCATCTTTTGTTTCACCAGAAGCTCCCGCTTCCCCGTTTTATCACAATGGACTTCCTTTGATCGAATTGTGTTTGTACACGGTAAGCTAATCAAGCGTTGTTTGTGAGGTCTCCACTAGGCAAAGTCCAGAGGGGGTCTGCTTATGACTTGAACATACGTCAAGGTTTCCATAGACAGTTGGGTTAGCCACGAATGCAATAGTACGTGGCTATTTGCGACACAACTTAACTTTGCTTGTATTAGATGACAGATTTTTGGAGCTATCGTGGTTAGAGTTAATCAGCTAAGCTCATCGTAACTGAAGCTGTCTTTCTATAAAGGTGGACGGTTTTCCATTAACAGGATGTTATTTGGTCAGTGGACCAGTTGGACCAGTATTGAATCCATGTGCTCCAATGGAGACTTTCCCTATCAGTTTTTTTAACGCACACGGCAAATAATACACTCAAAGTAGGTGACACAAGACAAAGTAAATAAGAATATAAAACCAATCCTTGTAAATACGAGCGGGACACTACTAAGCAAACAAAAATGAACTCTATCAGACCTCGTTATTAAGCAATTAAACTGAACAAAACCCAGAGCTTCTGTAAACCATTGTATTACCGTTCTCACACGCCCTCACTGATTACTCCCGCCACAGGCTCAATTAACTATTCAAAAGCCTGTCACGTATGACCAGGATAATTTTTTTTTATGAATTGAATACATGAATACAAGCAAATAAACAATTTTCTTATTTGTGTTGTGCGATGTTAATCACTAGTGGTATTCCATTTCAGCCATTTCACCCATCACAATCCAAGATAAGTGAAGTCCTTTTGACCCCCAGGTACATTGGCAATCGTTAGAGAACATGCAATAAGTGCGTTATGCCAATTCACAGGAATTCACTCCATCGTTGTTAATTTCCAGTCCAGAGAAGGGTCTGTGTGCCTTTTATTTAAATATCCTGCCAAACCCATTCCATTGTCCTTGCGTAGAGTTTTTTTTTTTTTTCATTTTGAAATATATCACCAGTCCGAGTGGAACTGGATCCCCATTTTATTTGCACAACTTCTTGGTGTTTCGCAATGCACTCTCGAGTGAGTATTATTCTTTTGTGGATGTGTTGGTTATCAAATATCAAGATATAGCACGTTTCTAATAAAACCAAATTGTTTGCCCCTTTTGGCACGTTCGCTCGCGCCACTTCATTCTTCTTCTGAGGGACTTTGGGGGATTGCATCCTTTTCTTCCAACCCCAGAACCATCTGCGAGTGCCCTCAATACCTTTTGACGGGCGAAAGGCGATGACGGAGAACTCTTACCCCCCAAAAGATGTTCTTATCGTGCTTTCGAGGAAATCTTTGGAGACTCCTGGAGTGGTGTTGGTTTTTTTTTTTTTTTTTTTGTTTGCATCGCAGGAGATTAAAGGGTGGAGTCCTTTTTCTTGTTTGCAAAGAAGAACGCAAACCCGTCTGCATCGGAGTGGTGCTAAAAAACAGGCAGCAAGACAAATAACTGATTATACTGTATAATCAAGTTTGATATTCAAGAGGACGAGAGCGAGAGAGAATCCTTATTCAAATAATAACAGATCCTTCCGTTTGACCGTAGTCTTTCCTTTCTGGTGTCTGTGTTGTTATTCTTTTCTTTTTATTATGCGAAGCTCCTTGTAATGTGAAACGTTTGTGTTGTCCCGTCGTCGTCGTTTGCTGCATGCCAGCAGTCTTCATCTTAATGTCAATTCCTTGTGCCAGAGTGGTTTTGTTTACACCGCGTTATGTTCAGCAGGACGTCGCAAGCTAAGGAGAGTGCCATAAAATGGTTGGTGCCCCTAAAAGTGTATTTACTTTCACGAGAAAATAAATTCTACTAAATCCAACAGACATGACGAAAGAAAGGATAAGGAAATGCACTGCACTGTTTCACCATTTTCCTCTTCATTCCGTTCCTCGACACATGCACACAACAATGCCTCAACGTGTTGCATTTTATATTTTATTATCGTTATTTCTGCCCGAGTACACGATGCAATGCAATGCCACGTTCGGAGATCCTTTTTTTGAATGTGAAAAGCATAAGGCAGCACGTAAACACAGTTATTCAATTCGATGCAACGACTAGAGAAGGAGAGCGTTATCCAGTGCAAGGACGATGACGACGACAATGATAGTGGCGGCCAATCCAGTTTCATCGGGGTTAAGTCAATGACGTATCCTGTACACGATCCCATTATTTGCACAGCTATTCAGAAGGAGTAATTACTTCCGTCAAAGAGGAAATTCAATTTCTTCGTTTTTCCAATTTGATTGCATTCGGATGGTGGTGTTGATGCCCGGTGGGGTGCGTCTGAAGGGCATACAACATCCTTGCAGGTGAATCGTCCAGGTGGTCTGTTTGTTTGTGTTTATTGGCTGTGTGTTTATCCGGGATGGAAGGAAAACTTCAATAATGGATTTTTCAATTATTTTTTGGTCGAAGGACTTCAAAGGATATAGATCAGCAGATGATGATGATGAGATGCTTTTGGTTTGGCATGTTGAAGGCTTTTATTGAAATTTGTAGTGCATCTGGGATTGCGGCAATTTAATTAGTTCTTGTCTTGTTGTCTTTCTTATGCTGCAATGCAGTTGGAGATCAGTTCCCTTTATTACAAACACTTCGAGGAACGAAGGTTGACCATAGTGTTGTAAAAAAAACTGCCAAAGATTTATTACACTGAAAATGATTATAGGCATTACGAGATGTAAACTTGTCGGGGTCACAGGGAGATATCACTTCTGCAGAAATTGAATTTTTTAATTCAACACATCTTTTTCTTAGCTAAATTCTCGAAGATCTTGTGCATAATTCAAGATGTTGAGGTAAATGATTTTGATGTTAGAGATTTTGTTGTAGATACCATCACAACTTAGGAAGAATATAAAGGCGCTTCAGATTGTGTTCCCAAGTATCAACTCCTTCCCAACAAGGATTCCCAGCCCAACAACCATAACTTAATTCGTTTTGCTTATCGTGATACACACGCTTTTCACGCTTTCCACGCTTTCTATGCATCTACGATATTCTGACAACAGTAACATAAAGCACTATGGGTGCATTTGTATATAGAAAACAATTGACATATGTTTACACAACGACTTAATTAGGTGACCACAACCATATATTCTATAGTTGACTATTGCTGTAACCGCTACAATGGGTAGGTGGCAAATAAATTTAACCACTATGCGGATGGAAAGCTATATTGGCGATCACGGCACAGCGCAGAGGCTAGAGATTTGAATGGTTGTTAAGTTCTTCGTCAGTATTCAGGAGTCACCCAGTTACCAACTTTTAAGATACTGAAATATGAAATTGATTCTAAAGCCTAACCCTAAATTTGCTTCTCTTAGATTCTTCTCGTCATGACAAATCGATTGATTTATAATATGTTGGGGTATTGTTAAAGTCAAAGCGGAATCAAATACCGGGTAAATCAAAAAATATACAGGTACTTTGAAGGATATACATAGCCTTCTTCTCTTTCAGCTGCCTTGTCGCGGCGGAAAGTATTAAGAGTCAAAGATCCTAGGGATCTGAAAATATCTCATATCGAACTAAGGACTGAAAGCATCTTAAATATGACGTTAAATATAAATTATTATACCTATAGCATGTCGGCACAACCAAACGTTATTACAACTCCACGTGGTACTTGCAATAGCAAAAGTTTACCCGTGGTCCTCTCGACCGTGGCTGGGGCTAGTTTTCTGGTGGCCCCAACCAACATACTTCAACCTCACGTCTACTTATGCGTTGGCACAAGAGTTGTGAGAAAGTCTGCTTAAGAGGACTCCTGGAACTTTCTCTCCGACACGTTCGGTAGACTGTTCTGGAAAGATGGAGAAAGTGGCGGGTAGGTCCAATCTGATGCATCTAATACCGTTAGATAAGCAGCTAATCGAAGAGCTGCTGCTGATGGAATGACTCGGGAAACCTCAAATTTTGAAACGTGCAAAGTGTCAATTGAAGACAAAAGTACTGATAGTTTCCATCCTTTGGTATCGCCGGGGAGACCCAATGCTGCCTAATTCAAAATTGATTCCACAAATTTGATTTAAATTCAGCTGTAACACCGTTGACAGCTTAATTTCTTCGTGAGGTGGAGAAAATTACAGAAAAATTAAAGATGAAAAAATCATATCTCACTCAATTTCGTTAAGCCTTTCAGTAATATTACTTTTACATATGGATACTTGAACCAACCTATTATTTCTCTTTTTTTGTCACTTTTAACAAGTATGAATCCACCAATCCGAATGGATTATTAGCTTCGAGTTAATCTCTCTACTCTGAGGATAAAAGAAAAAAATCGGTATATAATGTGCATATATTGCTTTTCGCGACTAGCAATGTTAGCAGCATTCCTACCTTTTATTTCCTCCCTCATTTATTTCTGTAGAAAAAATACTTTCAATTCGACGGGTGCCGTCGTCTCCGAAAGAGAAATTGGATGAAAGATTTCCAAAAATAAATTTAGGTTTTCCAAGGTATTTACAGGTTTACACGTTGGACAGAATTACTCGTTAAAATGCAGGGAATTCCTCTATCATTACCCGTTGTAGCCATGTAACTCAAGAGTGGCTGAACCGATGTTGATGCCGTTTATATTATAAATTGGGCAATTTATTAAAGTCAATTTAGAGATCGCTAAATATCCCGCTTGTTTTGTATAATTCCTATTCCTTTTTATCATCTGTTTATCCTGCTTATTGTATTTGTAAGCTGTATGCAATATGGGTGTAACTAAAGCGGGAGGCGATAATTTTTTCTTCAAAATAATTTCTGTTGGCGTTTATGAAAAGATAATTTATCTTGAATTGATGAATCTTGTTTTATTGATTTCAGTACTTTTGTGCGCACTTGGAAAACGCATATATGGCGACTAGTGAGTGATACATTTTTAGAAAAGTAGTTAATGTACATTCCACAAATGAGGACTATGTTCATTCATATGGGGCAGGCGAAGCAGACAGTAAGTCAGCCATGAATTAATAAAATTAAATTAAGTATTCAGGTGGGTCACCCAGTCTATATATACTATACACATTAGCGCTGGTTAAGCTAACCCAACTAATAAGCCTATTATATAGAATTGCACTTAATATTTTTCTGGCAGTATTTAACAGTGATATGCATCTGTAATTGTGTGCTCTATTAGGTACTCCTTTTTCTTCATAGGATATTAGATCACTTCAATTGCTAGGGTAGATTATTGATAGACGAATTCATCAGATCGGTTCGGTGGTAAAAGAAATACTTCAAGTAGACATCAGTGTACCTATATAAGAAAAAAAGCTATTCGCGGAAGATGATACCATGGTTAGGGAGATCTACTTAATATTAACTCAAAGTCTATTAACTGATAAGGGTAGTCCTTCTTTATGTCCTACTACAATGTTTGCTCGTCGATTCATTGCTGAAAGGAGCGCGAATTCTGAGTTTATAGATCCAAACATTCTCTGACGAAATTGTATTCTTGTATGGAGAAAGAACTTGGGAGTGATTTTAAGTAAAACATAAAGCGTGGGGTAATATCTGTGATTATTCACTAAACACCTTATTTTATTTTTTTTTTTTTTTTTAAATAAAAAAAGAACCGCAAAGACAAAACACAATGAGAAGAATTTTCTGACACTTTGCCTTCGATGGTGGCAGATCAAAGCCCACGGCCTACAACTTCTGACGGTGCAGTGTTTCCATCATTTTTCTTTGGTCCTTATGGTCCACGTTGGACTCCTTATTATTTCAATGGAAGGTGACGTTTGCTGCTAGAACTAGCCTACGTAGTGAAAAACTCCATCTACAGACTATAGTAGCAAAGTATTGTTAGCGTGCAACAGACAAAAGCATTTATAGAGGTCATTAACCGATTGATAGACAGAATTATGGAGGCCATATCAATAAAGTAGATAACTACACCTCACCTTTACAGTAAGATTTATAGTCTCACCCAATTTTAGAACCCAGATCGGACAACAAAAGCATAGACCACCTGCATGCCTTCTATAGCTTTGCACACGATGCATCTGCTGCACAAAACATCGCCGGTTTAAAGCTCTGAAAACTTAAAGAGGAAAGTAGCATAGTACAATTTAATGTATCTACGATTGAATAATAGAACTCAAATTGAGTAAAATTATGCTTTCCGGGAGCACAACATTTTATTCATCTCAATCAACCGACCAAAATTGTCCACTTCTGCAAATATTTTAAGCAAACCTTCGTTCATGTACTGTACACATTATCCTGCAAAAAAAGGAAGCAAATTAAATGAATTCTCTTTTGTCATCGTACACAATGACGAATATTTTTATTACCAGACTGAATGTACGTATGTATATATGTACATATCTACAAAAGAAGGAAAAAAAAAAGGCAAACCCATCGTCCTTGCAGTACACCAATTTACTGCCTCCCACTCCAAACTCATATAAGAAAAACCAGTCCAATATTGCAACGCGCCAGCCATACCAACCTTGGGTCGTTTCTTAAGCTGTTCAACGACTTTCCGACACGTAGTTGCCACCAACTCGTGTATTATTCGGAAGTTGGGTTGAGGTATTCTACTAGAAAGCAGCTTTAGGGCGAGAGGCGTGGTAGTAGTACCAGTCTGAGAATGGGCAACGAAGCACGTTACCCATTCGGTCACATACTAAACGAGAATGTTGGCGAAAAAGTGTCACTAGTGTCACCAGTGTCACTCCCTTTATTGTCGTTGCAAGACGTCGTACAAACGACGAAAAGAAAACCAAACAGACATACACACATACACTGAATGGAAATCACCGAGTGAAAGTGCTGAATGTGTTTATGTAGAGAGAATACAGATTGTCTCCCGGGGGAATCCTTTTGCCGGGATTTAGAAATTTGTCCTTTTCTTTACTTTCACGCCAACCTCTTCCACCCACGCACTCCCCAAATGCCCAGTTTTTCTTCATCTTCCTGCAAATTAAAGCTGCCACCGAAAATTGGACCTAGAGCAGGACGGAATTACTGCAAAAGTTATTTAGTTTTTCATTTACAAATATTGCCATTGTGCAGTTAAAGCTCGCTAACACAATTAAGCACAGGGTTGACTTTGGGTAGGGTTGGGTGCTAAGAGGGAGTTAAATTAGAATCAAAGGGCATGCATCGAGGGGGTCTGTGTTTTACGAGAGAGCCAGAGTGCATTCAAATGAAATTCTCCTCTGAGAGTTTATTTAAATCACTGGAAAACATTATCCTTTTGCTCTAACAGGATTACATGAGAATTTGTTCGTATTTTTTGTTTGCTTCTTCCATTCATGTCGTCGTGATGATGGTGGCAGTAGTGTGTTCCTTTACAGTAGTTTTAAAGTCATGCTGACATAAGAGGACAGAGATGTGTCCTTTGGCGTAACGAATGAGTTACAAATTGCAAAAGTGAAATATGAAGAGTCTTTCATTTCCGCTGGAATGACTTTGTGTCCCGAAGAAGTTTTACAGAATCAGCTACGATGCAAAATGGGATAGGGAAAAGGTAGATAGAAAAGATAGTCATTTCGTTGAACTATGAAATGATGCAATTGGAGAGTGCCATCTTAAATTATGTGCAAGGACATTTGAAAGAGGACATGTCGATGGACTTTAAATTGACTCGGATTATTAAGCGGAAGGTAATGATAATTTAAAAATTCATAAGAAGCCTTAACACCTGCTACCCGATCGCTTTAGAGAAGTAGAATCTGGCTAAGACTTAGTTATTCTTCGTTTGCTTTCTGCGCTTATATTGTTGTCAGAAATTATAGCGGAGCTGAGATATACAAAGTCTCTTACTACCTCAAAGTTAAAGGTGCTCACTGCGACATGTGACATGTCCCTTCTTTAGCAGTTTCTGTGTATGTACTCTGAAAAGCACCAGTGACAGCCCGCTTAGTTCTGTCAATAATGTCAATATCGTCGGAGAAATTGTGCCTCTGGTGTTGGCTTCTGAGTTTCGCACAATCCTTTCAAGTACTGTGCGGTCATTACAGACCTTGATATAGCAGCGAAGATTCTCCACTGTCATTCTGCATAGACCGACGAGTTTGACTGGGATGCCAAAACTGGAAATGGCACTATATAGCTTGTCTCTATATCGGATAAACATCCAGAATACTAGAGTAATGTGGTCAATTTGGTTGACAGTTTGTTGATCAAAAGGCTGCCCTTATGCACATCTGAGGTGGGGAATCGGCGAACTGGCTATAGTGACGATCCGTCTCACAGCAAAGTGAATTATTATGTAGGCTGTGCTTTTCCTTTCCTATTGAAAGATTGGGAGTTCTCAGTTCTATTTTAGACATTGAAAATCAACGTCCAAATCCTGGAGAGGGTATAAAAATATCAAATCGACAGCCATCACCTATTTATTGACTTTGAGGCCACATACCTCATATCACAGCGTAAACCGACATGAGCTACACTAGGCCATATCCAGTTTCGGTATTTCTGCTAAAAATATCCGCCGATGAAAAACCTTTGTCAAAATCAGAGGAGGCGCCACCAGAAACTTTTAACCCCACTAGATGCAACTCTCCCTGTCGTGATGTTATGCTGAAGGAAGTAGCTCGAAGCTCATAAGACCAAGTATCATATATATATGCCATCAACAAATGATGATATGGATATCAATGATTTCAAGATAGCCAACCTGTGCTCCGCTGTAAATACCATCAGCGCGGAGATTTAAACCGTTGTTTCAACAATAATGGACATCCAAGATGAGAGATAGGGATTGATCCGATTACCAAACTTGAAGAAATGGGCATCCATAAAGTTGGTTATGCGGACAATATATCGGAGGTGAAAACCTGCAGACTGCGGGGGCAGACTGTAGGGGGGCTGTCAGAGGGTTGTAGGTTCAGTTAGAGAAGTTTGTAAAAAAAATAATAATAATATTGGTTTGTGGCGAATTCATGAAAATCACTGCAAGCATCACCAAAAATGCAGGACTGATGTTAAAACAGATTTAATTGAAATAGGAGCAATCTGAATATTCAAATCTTGCATTTCTTAGAACAGAAATCAATGTGTTTGTATGTATCATAAGTATACCTGACTAACTTGGAATTATCACGTTGAAGGAAGATCACTTGGATATTGGTGGGGATTTGGCGCCATGAGCACTACCTCAACATGCACCATGGAAGTGATTCTTTGAATTCTGCGGCTGGATTTATTCATAAAGAAGACAACGGCATAAGCTGCGCTTCGAACATAAGGAGATCGTAAAGCTCGTGACACGGTAACTTCAAATATCATCTACAGAAGATGTGACTTCTAAAGGATAATACCTGTAGTTTATGGCTGGAGAATGCGGATGTGCCAACGTTTAGCCTTAGCTAGCAGAATAAGAGGTATAATGGGATATTTAAGCAATTGCTGGCATTGTCAGGAGGAACCATTGACAGAAACTTTGGAGAAATCCAAAGAGTAACTATGGCTAAGATGTCTCGTGGAAAAGAAACCAAAACGCAACCTGAATAAATATAGTCATACTATATAACTATATACCTACATAAGATTATATAACTATAGGACCTTAGAGCTGCTTGAGAAGAAGCATCCAATGAACTCTGTGCATAGTGTTTTTAAAGACAAAAGGATAACCTTGTTCTTTGGAGGTAAATGGCTCGCTCAAATGGCCTCAGAATTTAATACGGGTGCGATGCAAATGTCAAACTGGAAAACACAACATAAATCCTATTTGCCTCAGTTGCATATTACAGAACTCGGCTAACTGCAAGTTAACTGATTCCATTTAGGTAATTCCCTTTCGCGATAAGCACGAAGTTTTGAGTTAGGCTTCATCTATCGAAATAGGTATCTTTGTATGTATCATTTGGAAAACAGAATAATGTATCCCATTTCACTATATCTAAAAATCTCTTAACAATTGATTTATATCGTCTCAGTTTCACGATACAGTTATTGAAGTTAACCCTTAAAATAACTTTAAGAACAATCCTCTTATTTTTTGTTCTTTCCTATTTTCATGGTAAATTTAAACCTGTACCTCAACATTCCGGCAGTGCAAAACTACTCCTTCTTCTCTTTCAGTCCTCTTGAATTCCAGCTCGTCTATCAATAGTACATTCCAACGTCTGGAAGAATTTACTCCGAATAAAATATTTACCCATCCCAACCCATACAATTCTCCCTCAAATTCAAAGAAACCCAGTCCCACCCTTTGCTCTTTCTATATTCGAGTATTCTAGAATTCTCAATTCTCATTAATAATGCGAATCCTTTTCTTCCATCACAACTCTCAGCACGTTACCAAAATAAGTACCCAACCGTTCACTTTAGAGGGTGAATGGAACTTCTGCCCAAGTACCTACTATGTGCATATTTTGTAAATGCGATTTCCTTCAAGACCTACATTTGTGGCGCAAGCTTTGAATATCTCGAATTCCGCTGGAAAATAAATTCTTCACAATAAGATCAATTAATATTTATCTCACAGATACACACAGAGAAAAACCCTACAATGCAGCTCGAAGCATCAGAAAATTCAACCGGAATCTCTCAGATTTGAGGTGAAAGACATTCAGTTCCAAACATAGCAATGTCCATGGACATAAAAAGTCCATCGGGAAATTTGTAATCTAATAGGTGACCAGGCACATACATACACACACTTCATTTGCATCGAGGATGGAGGCGAATGAAATTAAAAAGACATGACACCCACCTATAAGGACAAAAGATAACCACACTAAAAAAAAAAAGTATCTTTTTCGGGTTTATTTTGAAAGTAACCTCTAGAGACATGCTGCTACCATGCGGCCACCACCACGACCGCCAGCAAGGATTCCAGCTGATATTATCTCATAGTTGTCCGCAGTCCGAGTGCAAACAACAATAAAACCCATTTCAAGGGACATTTGACCAGTACTAAGCCGAAGGAATGTGCCCAGTGTATACTGATCACTCCGAGATACCGTATACAAATATTGCCTGAGCTCCACTTTTAGTCCTAAAGAAGGAGACGGGGGGTGACAAAACAACAGAATGCCAGAAAAAAAGAGAGAAACAGGAAAAAAAAAATTAAACTCTGAATTTTTGTTGCCACAGGATAAACACCAACAGGAGAACACCAGAAAAAGAATTCACAGGATGCTGTGCACAACTCTAGAGGAATTTCTCCTTCAAGAGAATTTCAGGAATTTTTCCTTCAAGTGTCACTTTGCTCCCAACGAGCGGCGTGTGTGGAGAACACATTGTACCACTGCCTCTTCTAAGCCAGTTCATTTCATCTGCAAAGGGAATTCCCTTTTTTTTCTATTGTCTTTCGCTTTTAATTTTGTCCACTACCAACCTGAGAGAGGGGACTTTTTTTGTTCGGGCACTTTTTTTTTAAATTGCGGACAATGAATACATGGGTATGGACACGAACTCGGTTGGGGATATGTACACTACTACTGCCGCAATATTACTAGAGTCCCAGCACAAATAACCTCACTCAAAGCGCCCTGTCGTTGGTATTTCCAATTTAATAGACTTCCCATGCCAGGACTCGGTGGCAAAAGTCAGGAGGTCAGGGCACACAGACGACACCTATTTTCATTATTTCATTTGGTATCCTTGAGAGATCCAATGCTCGGTACGGGCCCATAGTACCTTTCATGTGCCGATATTTACAAGAATGACATGATGTTGTCCTTTTGTACAATGTACGTGTGGTCCTTCTCTTGATACTCGTATTGTTTCTTCTCCTCTGACCAGGAGTGCTTCCTGTTACTTTTTTATTCTTATTCATCCCTTCCGGGATGGAAAGGTTAGGTAGTTAGCCTTTGTTTTGCGACAGAAGGGAGACAGAACGAAATGAATTTGAATAAATTTGTCTGCCATGAGATTAGCTTCTGCTGAGGGGCGGCACGCTGAGAATGGGTGTATACGAGCATCCCCGTGGAGAGGATTGCTGGGGATAACAGAAACAGGATGCTACTGGGGATCAAGAAGACTTTAATGTTATGGTTATCACCTTAATTCGTTTATTCGGCTAATTTTGCGGCAGTTGTCGCGTCGATTTAAGTTTTTTTTTTTTTTTTGCTTTTTTAATGAACAATGTTTGTTTTATTCAGATTGGGGATGGGGGACCGCTTGCTTTTTATGAGCATCTGAGGGGTTTTTAGAATCAAATTTAAGGGAATATTGGACGTTAGGAAAATTGAAGTAATTCGATTGTTATTTCTTATTACTGAAGACGGGATCATAAAAAAAGGAAACAGTGCTTATGGTAATAGGTCTTGTGGATAGTTAGAGTTGGGTTTTAAGAGGATTTGTAAAGAATTCGGGAAATGTTATCGACTTATTTGAAAATGTTATTTAAAATTACAACTGTCACTCCTTCTTTTAAGAATCTGATTGCATGACGTCAACTACTTTACTTAGATCCATAGGTACTTATGGGCCAAGGCAATCATCCCGTAATGACATGCTTAGAGAATAGTGGGCGACGCTTAGAGTTATTACTTAATTTTGGTTTAAATCGCAGTCCTGTTCGTAGGTTTTAGTGTGAGGCCAAATAACTGAGAGACTTGCAGGTGCGATAGTCTATGACAAATATTTGTCGATGTCATTGCTTGTCTCCTTTATGTAAAAAAATGTTCAAAAATATTTCCTGTGATATTTCAGGAATAATTGTTGCATGTTGCATATTTTCAAAATGCGAATGGCATGTCAAAAGCAGAGTATATAAAAAAACAAATGCAGCTTCCGTCAAAGAATGCTTTCTCAAAGGTCAAAAGTAAGTCGGTGAAAAGTTGAGTTATTCCTGCTTTGCAGAATTTGTTCTTATTGCTATTAAATATGAGGTCAAATTATTTTATCCGGCTAAGCTGTCGTACTTGAAAAGGGAAGGTTTGTTTTGTCTTGTAGACTGTCGTGTTAAAAAGACAAACATTCCTTCTCTGGTAAATTTCCAAGTCGCATCTTAAGACTTAAAAAAAATCGTATCTACAAGCTAGCATTACGTTAAAAATAGTAAAAATTCTTACCACTTCAGCACTGGCTTAAGTTCAGTTTTTGGACTTCAAGATGTTATTGAGTGAGAATCTTTAGATGCACAAATCATCACTGGTAGACCGCATTGGTAGAAAACATTGGTTTTTAAATGCTAACATAGTGGATGTCCAATCATTTGTGCTGGATTCTTTGGATTACTAGAAAGCAGTGATAAATGAATGGTACTCACAAATGATTCTCAGACACAGTCATGAAGGAGCAACAGAGGCAATCAGAAGCCTAGTAAAGGGTTTTTCAATAGGCACATAACAATTTTGTATTTTAACAGAAACACACTCTTAAACTTTTTTTATGATCAGTCAATGTCAAAACGTCAGTCAAGGTTTATATTTTTATGTGTTTTATGTTTATGCCAACAAGCCAACAACATTAGAGGAGCTTAGGAACAATATCGGAACGAGAAATGGCCAACGTTCCGGCCGATATGTGTGGAAGAGTGGTGGAAAATTGGCTCCGAAGCATCGATCGCTGCAAACATGCTCGCGGTGGTCATATGAACGAGATTGAATTCCATACTTAAACTTAAAATGTGTACTAATCTGGAATAAATTTCAGCGCGATATCTCAATTATTCTGTATTTTATTTAAATACAAAATTGTTATGTCCTTATTGGAAAACCCTTTACAACCGAGAGTAGATGAGCACTGTAAAGCTGTGAAAACCATTTTAGCGGTCAGATAAGGCAGATGCAAAATAGTACGTGGACACCTCAAACGAATAGAAGAAAGTACTCGTTCAAATCTTCGCAGCTGCCTTAGCGGTAGAGAGAGTCGAGCTTGTAGCCCAGTACCCCATGAAGAGCAAAGACGTGCAGCGTAGTGTGAGATGAGCATGAACACCTTTATATCACGAGCTGAGAAAACTGCAAATCGGTGGGTTAGTAGAACCCTGTATAGAATCGCAGTGGTTTAAGGTGTCAGACGTTTAAGTTTGTGCTGAGTACAATATCAGGTAAATACCTACACGAGTTAAAAAGACACTCCGTGATCCGTCCACAGACTACAGTGATCCCGATCTCTAAATATTACGCTTCTTGAAAGTCGTCCAATCGCTTGGTCATAATGTCGGCGTCAAGTTGGAGGCTTCTGTGAGCGAAGTTTCGCCTGTTTCAAAAAGTAAAAAGCCTTCAACACGTTCGGATAACAAGAAAAGTCTAGAACTTGCTCAACAAGTGCAACATCGTATTCATCAGGACCCTGGAACGTCGATTAGCGTCAATTGCAAGGGACCTTCAAGTACCTGAGCGATTAGTTTGTCGGAGGAATCGAAAAAACAGTTTGTGCTCTGAGGAATGCGGCTCTTCAACAAGTTGGAGCATCCAGAAGATCCAGGGCTGCTTTGGTGCAAAGCCTTCAGATGTCCCTTGTGTGATGCATATTAAGTTTTCTGCCAGTATGATGGTCCTTGGAGTAGTGACCAATGAAGGTCATGTTATGCCTCCCTACTTTTTCCTACAAGGTCTTCGAGTGAATGCTGCCGGATACATGAAAGTGCTAGAGGCCTGGATAGAGAATGTGAGTGATGGAAGACCATAAGTGTTCCAGCATGATGGTCAATTTCCATGATAAAATAACACCAAACTTATGGCCACCTAACAACTAGACCTTAATCCATTAGACTGCTTAACGTGGGGCGTAGTTAAACATAAAACCAAGGCGTATTTAAGACTTTAAATAAAAGAAAGTGTTACTGCCTCTTTTTATTCTCATAGCCCCTTTTTCTGAGACTTGTTGTAATACTTCCTGATCCGAAGTCACAAACATCCGAATTCACAAAATATCAGCGCATTGCCGGTTCTGGACGAAGTGATGTCAACTGAAGTACAATGAAAGTGCGCACACGGGCTTCCATCGTATGCTTACTACTTAATACATATATTTTAGCCACGATCAGAACACTCAAGACACTCGTAAGATCTTCTAAATTCTCTCACAAAGAAGCATTGTAAAGGTAAAGCTTTTGAGAAAAGTGGAAGATGGAGATGATTGCTATACGAGTACGCTTACTCAGTCCAGAAGAAAAGTGGGTCGCAGTAACCAAACATTGCGCTATTAAGGAAGAATCTAGAACTTAAGAAACTAGTTTCATCCAGTTTAGTCCTTCTAATGTTGGTGAGTGCGGCGCACGTACACAAGAAGTGTGTTACTGTTTCTTTCTCCTCCTCATCTCTGCAGTTCCTGCAGTAGTCATTGTTGGGGATACTTAACCTTTAAGCCCTACTCATAGTATAGTGCCCTGTTATTAAGTTGGCTAGTTTTGAGAGGGTTTCAGAAGTCTGTTGGACCTCTTTTGATCTCTCTTTTGATCTGGCCACAGGCAGCATTACAATAGTCTGCTTTCATCTATGGTTCGCCTTATCTAACGCATCGGCGTGAATAAAGCACTCACCAAAAGACATTGGCTGTTAGTTATGTCTATTACTGGAAGAACCTTGTAGCGTAAGTTCATCAGCTTCGTAATTCTCCGGAATATCCCAATGACCTGATACCCAATAAAAGGTGAAGGTGTACTGTCCAGCTATCTCGTTGAAAGATAGACGGCAGTCTTTCATTACCTTAGACCTTGACTGTCGATGTAAAAGAACGATATCAGTCTGCGGTATAGTATTAACCGCCAACCAGTCGGCGGTTTGGAGCACAGCGGTGACTTCGGTCTGGAAAATGCTAAAATTTCTCGAAAGATTAAAGGATATGTGAATGTCCGACCGACTCCGTGCTTGATATGGACCCATCCATAAAAATTGACAGCTATTCGGTGTGGAGGATAGCGCGATGTAGTGACTAGGGGAGATAATGGTGCGTCAAGAGGCATGGTCAGTGTGCTATTCTTTCTATTGCTGGGTGTTTCTCAGTCTGCTGGCATAAGGTGCAGCATGGTTTGAAGCGCCGCTGTTGGAGAGGTATCTACATATGTATATATATCTAAATAAGGCTTAAGTTATATTTTATTTTATTTTTCATGATCCGCTCGAAGACCAGGATGGTGATTGGTCAGAAAACTGATTGAAACCAGTTGCGAGTAGTTATAATGCCGAAAGTTTATTCACAAAGTTGGTTAGCTCCCCACTCTTTATGCGAATAAATTGTGAGGCGTCGATCCTGGCTAATTCGACTTTATGGCACCTGCGACAGAGACAATATTTGACATATGAAAGTTTTGGAATAATTTTGGAAAAATTTTGAGAATCATTTTCTCTAAAAGATTTTGCTAAAAATTTATATCTGAGGTTTGCAAATGAACAGCTTATAGGGGCCAGAACATGCGACCCAGACGTGTATTTAATTTGTATCTCTATTCACTAGGCTATACAGCAAAGACTCGTAAACACTTATACTGACTTTTCACTGCATATCCATCCCTTAATGAAATATTTTCCAGGGCTTTGACTGAAAAGTTAGTGGGGCGTAGTTAAACATAAAACCAAGGCGTATTTAAGACTTTAAATAAAAGAAAGTGTTACTGCCTCTTTTTATTCTCATAGCCCCTTTTTCTGAGACTTGTTGTAATACTTCCTGATCCGAAGTCACAAACATCCGAATTCACAAAATATCAGCGCATTGCCGGTTCTGGACGAAGTGATGTCAACTGAAGTACAATGAAAGTGCGCACACGGGCTTCCATCGTATGCTTACTACTTAATACATATATTTTAGCCACGATCAGAACACTCAAGACACTCGTAAGATCTTCTAAATTCTCTCACAAAGAAGCATTGTAAAGGTAAAGCTTTTGAGAAAAGTGGAAGATGGAGATGATTGCTATACGAGTACGCTTACTCAGTCCAGAAGAAAAGTGGGTCGCAGTAACCAAACATTGCGCTATTAAGGAAGAATCTAGAACTTAAGAAACTAGTTTCATCCAGTTTAGTCCTTCTAATGTTGGTGAGTGCGGCGCACGTACACAAGAAGTGTGTTACTGTTTCTTTCTCCTCCTCATCTCTGCAGTTCCTGCAGTAGTCATTGTTGGGGATACTTAACCTTTAAGCCCTACTCATAGTATAGTGCCCTGTTATTAAGTTGGCTAGTTTTGAGAGGGTTTCAGAAGTCTGTTGGACCTCTTTTGATCTCTCTTTTGATCTGGCCACAGGCAGCATTACAATAGTCTGCTTTCATCTATGGTTCGCCTTATCTAACGCATCGGCGTGAATAAAGCACTCACCAAAAGACATTGGCTGTTAGTTATGTCTATTACTGGAAGAACCTTGTAGCGTAAGTTCATCAGCTTCGTAATTCTCCGGAATATCCCAATGACCTGATACCCAATAAAAGGTGAAGGTGTACTGTCCAGCTATCTCGTTGAAAGATAGACGGCAGTCTTTCATTACCTTAGACCTTGACTGTCGATGTAAAAGAACGATATCAGTCTGCGGTATAGTATTAACCGCCAACCAGTCGGCGGTTTGGAGCACAGCGGTGACTTCGGTCTGGAAAATGCTAAAATTTCTCGAAAGATTAAAGGATATGTGAATGTCCGACCGACTCCGTGCTTGATATGGACCCATCCATAAAAATTGACAGCTATTCGGTGTGGAGGATAGCGCGATGTAGTGACTAGGGGAGATAATGGTGCGTCAAGAGGCATGGTCAGTGTGCTATTCTTTCTATTGCTGGGTGTTTCTCAGTCTGCTGGCATAAGGTGCAGCATGGTTTGAAGCGCCGCTGTTGGAGAGGTATCTACATATGTATATATATCTAAATAAGGCTTAAGTTATATTTTATTTTATTTTTCATGATCCGCTCGAAGACCAGGATGGTGATTGGTCAGAAAACTGATTGAAACCAGTTGCGAGTAGTTATAATGCCGAAAGTTTATTCACAAAGTTGGTTAGCTCCCCACTCTTTATGCGAATAAATTGTGAGGCGTCGATCCTGGCTAATTCGACTTTATGGCACCTGCGACAGAGACAATATTTGACATATGAAAGTTTTGGAATAATTTTGGAAAAATTTTGAGAATCATTTTCTCTAAAAGATTTTGCTAAAAATTTATATCTGAGGTTTGCAAATGAACAGCTTATAGGGGCCAGAACATGCGACCCAGACGTGTATTTAATTTGTATCTCTATTCACTAGGCTATACAGCAAAGACTCGTAAACACTTATACTGACTTTTCACTGCATATCCATCCCTTAATGAAATATTTTCCAGGGCTTTGACTGAAAAGTTATGCTCAAACGTTATTCTTCAAACTACATTATATTATCTTCAGTCCGTAATTTCAAAAAACATCATCGATTTTCCTTTCCTCCAGGATTTCACTAAATTTCGTTCAAAGCCAAGGACGCCGTAATGATTCTTTAAAATAGAAATCTACAAAACGCCGCATAAAGCAATCTAAATGACGACTACCCGGGTTTCATTCATCTCAAAGAGTTTTGACCTCGTTTTCTACTTGTTTTTTTTTTTCCGGCTTTTAGCGCACTCCCAATACATTTACCTGTAAGGTCACTCATTTAGCATTCGAATGAATGGAAGTCAAGAGCCATCCACCCCTCCATCATCAGAGCCCATTTCAAAGGCACTCCGACAACATCCGATTAAAAGGTTCCCAAACGTAAAAAATTAAAAAAATAAAATAAAAAATCAACTGAAGGCAATTTAATAGAAATCTGTCAGTTGGAAACTTCCAACATCTCCTAATGAATGAAGTCCTCAACAACGGTAATCTATTTAGAAAAATCAACTCATCATTTAGTCATAAAATTAACCCCTTTCGGATGATAGCACGCGAAAAGTACACTTCACAATCAGCAGAGAAAAAAGGACTGTCTCGTATACACTTAGTGTCTTTGTAACTCGATGAGACCTTTTTTGTGGCTGACTTTTCACTTGAAAAAGGGACGACAACTTCCATATTTAGCTGAAAGTGAGCTCACAAAACATGAAAATAAACATTTATCGCATTTCTGAAACACTGAATAAAAGAATCACCGAGAAAAGGATAAAATGTCTAACAAGTTCGCAAGAACTTTAATCCTGTTTCCCAGGTCTTTTCTTAAGGATCTTTCAATTCACCTTAAACCGAAATAAAAGAAACCACAGAAAGTAACAAAGCGCATTCTATAGCTGGCAAGTAATACAGCGAAGAAGAATACAACGAAAAAAGGATAACAACAGCGAATCGGAGAAAAAAGTTCTCTGGTTAAATTCTCCATGAGATTCCGAACAGGATTTTCTTTCGCACGAGCTAGCAAGGATTAAATCCCTTTCTTCTACCGTGCACCCGTATCGAGAACGGTAATTTTTCAGAGAACCATTTTTTTTTTTTTTTTATTCTGTTGCAAGTACGAAAAGTTAGTAGTAAATTTTTGAGAAAAATGGAATAAAAAATTGCGAGAAGTATTCAACCCTTCGCTTACAACAGGAAGGAGTTTATGTTGTGTTGTTGATTTTTTTTTTTTTTTTTTTTTTTTTCCTTGTGCTTCTTCTTCGGCTTCTGCATCTGTATGAGTATGTCAAAGGGATAAATCAGCGAAAGAAATAAGTACAAAATAAAAAGAATCGCCTACTTGCAGATGGAAAACGAAAGGGGGCTCGGAAATATGTATCTTTGGACACTGTGTCGAACAAGAAGTGGTTTAAAATACTCGTAATGGAGGCATTGTTTTCTAAGCATGCAAGTCCAAAGAACGGTTAACATTTTTTCCTAAGTTCTCGACTATATTCGCATTGTTGTAATATGAACAAGCAAAAACACATTACTTCAAAGGGCCAGGTATAACATAAATAAACCAATTAATCCCTTAGTATGCCAGCAGTTTAGTGACCATTTTGCTCGAGGAATATAATTAATCAGCAGCGCCGTGTCATCGATGTAGAGGGCAGAAATAATACTGTCGGGAGATTACAGAGATACGAGTAGTATGTTGTTGTCATAACATTTGGTTGTCCGCAGATACCTGAAGACGGATCGAGGACCGGAAACAACTTAAAATTTTCATTGCAGCAGCCCACATAGAGGATTGAATCGATCTTGAGTCCCAGTGCCTATCGTATGGAGATAAGGGAAGTGTGATAAGCTGAAAAAGCAGACCAGCAGAACTCTTTACAGAGTCACCAAATAACTTACGGATGGTCTTAGTTTGCATCACAATCCGACGAAGAATTTGAAAAGTTTTCTATTGGTTTTGAATGAAGACCAACTAAGAAGATGGAGGGAAATTTGTGCAGTGTTTTAAACCACATTATGGATGGAGGTACGAGTATGCACCAATGCCCAAAACTCTAGAATTCTACAATCAAAGCATTCCCAGCAAACGAGGCGGCAATTCCTTATGGAATTTTCGCAAAGCTGTCAAAGCTTTGTCAACAAAATTGGCAGATCTTCGGAGATCGATACCTTACCTTTCATGACACGACTATTGGAAATAAATTAGTGTACTACTTCCTGCAATCTCCATAATAATAACTAAACAAACTCTTGAACATTGACCACCCATGCAGAAACTCCTGGAAAATACTGTTGATAACGACCACGCTACTAGTAGTTTCCTTTATGGGTCCTTCTGCGTTAACCAAACAATGTGTCGATTATATGTCTACGCTACATTTGGTTGGTTGGTTGGTTGGTTGGTTTAAGAGGGTGAGCTTATGCTCCTCATTTAGGCCTCCATTGGGCCCGTTGTGTTCCCCTCATCTATGTAACTGTAGGGAATAGTATTGTGCTTTGGGAATTATGTGTTGAGAGGATTAAGGTTTTGGGATCATGGGTAGTATCAACGGGAAACTATATCGTATAGTGATCGGGGAATCGTCGTGTTTGTCTGGCAAACTCCAATATATCCTCGATTCATTTCTTACTGAGGTGTGTAATATCCGGAATCCTTGGAGATCCCAAAATTTTCAGTCTTAACCTCGCTGTAGCAGGGCAGTGGCAGAGAAAGTGTTCTATATCTTCCTCCTCCTCCTCACAGTTGGCACAGATTGTTGTATCAGCTATCCCGAGTCTGAACGAATGTTTGTTGAGATTGATGTGCCCTGTTAAAAGTCCCACCAACGATCTCAATTGTGTTCTGCTTGAGTTAAGAGCTCTTTTTGCTGTGTTGTTACTCGGTTTTGTTATTACACATCTAGCCACTTTGCACGTGTCTAGATTCGTCCAGTAGTTATTGAACTCCTGTCGTATCTTTTCATTGATTATTGTTTAATTAGTTGTCAGAGGGACCCCTATTGTATTATCCGGGTTCAGTTCTGTGTTGTCTGCTCCTTTCCTTGCTAGTTCGTCTGCCTTTTCGTTACCCGGTACACCTTCATGCCCCGACCCATGTAAAACGGACTCTACTGCTTCTGGCAAGTAAGTTCAATATAGTTTTGCAATCCCTTACTAGCGGATGTCGATTTGCCTCCCTTCGCTGGTGTCTTCTGCGAGTATTTCAGTTGCCTTCATAATTGCGTAGACTTCTGCTTGGAACACCGATACAAATGGGTCTAGGTGAATAGCAAGTTCAATCGGTGGGTTAGCACTAAAGATGCCAGCCCCTGATTCCCCTGATATGTTAGAGCCAAAGTAGACTGTCAAAGGAATTTGATATTCGAAGCTATATTCCACGAAGTTGTATACTATTGGCACTTCTTTTAATAGTGATGATCAGGACTTGCATGATATTTCCACCAATTCAGTGACAAAGGCAAAAATGGTGCTACTGAAGATAAACTTAGCCACCAAAACTAAAATGCGCAATCTTACTGATGACCCATCGACCTCACAATCTTAAGTAAGCATTGTTGGGCAAAAGGTCGAGATTATCCGCTGATGGAAAATTGATGATTATAATTTGATGAAGAGATCGCTATTTCCCCATTATGTTAATAACTACACAGCTTTCAGGCAATGATTTATATCAATGAATGATATAAATCGGATTAAGTGCAAAGTTAGGCCAGTGTAAATGAGAAGAAAAGTATTTTCCGAACCTATTTTCAAGTCTTGGAGTTAGAATCTTACAAAACCACATCTAATCCCTCTCCTAGGGACGATGTGATATAATATTATTGCAGAATTTACTAAAATACTTCATAGATATCACAGACTCAAATTAGGATAATGTTGAAAAGAAAGCTACTAGCAAAAACCTTCATTCAATTAAATTAAATAGCCAATATACCTATCCTAGGATGAAGAGAAGGGGAGGAGAACAAAACAAACACAGTAGTTGCTCAAATAAACTGTGACATACTACATAATAAAAAAAATAGATATATAATAAATAAAATGATTTTTGAAACAAGAATTTCACAAAGAAGAAAACATATGTACACAGGTATAGATAGAACCTGCGACAAACTTGGTTTTAGCCACCAATGACGTGTCGATTATTCAACATCACTATTTGTCCATATAATAGTTATTAATTAAATAAAAAATTAATAAAAGAACTTACTAATATTCTTTTTCCTCGACGGGACTCGATCGCAGACCAGTCGATCAAAAAATGTGTTCAGGTAGTTTCCGCAGCCCACTAGCCATCTCACCCACAGAGGTGTTGTCATTGGAGAAGTCACTTCTCGTAAGTATGCAATAATTAATTATATGTATGCCAATTAAGTGAATTTGACATCAAGTGATTGTCAGATGTACTACGTGACGAGATTTGTCAATCATATAATTTTAAAAACCTTGGTTATACTTCTTCAAATTTTTGCCATCAGATGTACTCGTAGGTCCTTTGTAAAGAAATGCAAAGACAGATTGCGAATCAATTTTAAGAGCTTACTAGTATTTCAAAATATTTGCAACCTACAAATATAGCTGTTTGCACATTTACTATTTTTTTTAAAAAGTATCATCACTGGAAAGGTAAATGTCTTGATGAACTTCAATGGAAACTTGTGAAGCCTAGGCGACGTACGAAGCAGTTGTACAGAAAAAAGAGTGAAATATGAACTTCGAAACTCTTTTGACCATCTTTTTATAAAAACTAAGAACTAGACTATTAACAATGAAGTTAATATGCTTCGTGAAGTTAAGATTAAGGATAAAATGAATCCATAGGTCCTTAAAGCAATTAACGCGACATAAAATATATTTCTATAATGATTAATGAAAAGTGGTTGGCATACGTCTTCTAAAAAATGCCAGAAAGTGGCAATTGAGAGAGTTAAGTATTAGGCTGTTTTTAACACACCAAGTGGCGAAACTGTCAATACCTGATTGAAGATGATTTCGGTAATTTTGGTTATTAATGGCTCTTAAAGATTTCCAAATCGTCATGACGCTATGACCAATACATGACGTTGCATCATTGATAGTGAATATAAAGAGAATAGGACCTAAGTGACTACCCTAAGGAACACCAGATTGAGCTGTAGAAGAGTTTAAAAGTAAGCAACTAAATTGGACCTGATAGGAATTATGGTGTGTGAAAGTTGATCAAAGACCTAGGAAAAGTGTGTGTAGATACAGTTGATTTAGTTCCAAAGTTTTAGAACATTTAAGAAATAAACCTAGAAAGTAATAGTTTCTGCCGTGCTGCTCTCTGCGTAATGTTAATTTTTCGCAGATTATTTGTTGAAAGAATTTTGGGATACAAGGTACCTTTGAAATCGGTCTATAATTGGTAATATTACTTATGGTATCTTTTCTAAACATATGTCTTTTCCAGAAATAGCAATATTTACAACTCAAACAAATGCTTTAAAGTGAGAGCTATTACATCACAACATTTCTTTAAGACTATTGGACAATTGGACCAATACCATCAGGACCTGAGGGAGTAACCACCTTTCAGATGAAACTTTCCGATGAGGTATGTATTTAGAGATGGTTTTCAAATTCAGAGGAAAGTCAGTAAAACAAGTTTGAGACGGTTTCGAATATGCTTAAAGTATTCGAGATTTATACACAAATTTACATCGCTAAACTATTTACAAAAATGGTCAGCGAAAGAATTCCTTATATCAATTATATATACTCGTATATAGAAATTAGCAGGATAGCCGCCCATTTTTTTCTTAAAATTGACAAATTTCACACAACTATACATTTCGTTCGAACATTTGTAGTAGAAACGTAAGTACAGGAGGTCTAAGTATCAAAAATTTCGGCGGTGTTCGAGCGAAGGGATTTGACTGCATATAGACTGATCACCGATAAATCTACAAGCTTGTCGCTGAACACAATCAAATGAACTCCAGCATTTGAAGGGATCCCACGAACATATTCAATATTCAACTTTCGGACGAACATAAGCTTTATAGATTGTGGCCAACTCCGTAGCAGTGAAAAACCGTTTACACCTTTTGAGAAATCCTAGGCATCTAGCGCCATATTTTGCATCATCAGTAATTTGCAGGTTCCATCGCAGGTCTGCGCTAACATATATGCCGAACATTGATGTAAATCAGATAAAAGGACGGAGAGAGTACTGAACCCTGGGGAATACCGGCATTAATCAAAAATAGTGTAAAAGTATATAAATCTAATACAACCTGCAATGATCGACCACTTAAAAAACTCGAAGTCCATTTCACGAAAATTTGGTAATGTACTGAATGAACTGGTTAAATTTTTTGGACAGGTAGGCCATTAAGCGCCCTATGGAATGCTGGCGGTTATTAAGGAGATGGTTTCTTTTAAGATAACTCTTAAGGCGGTAGTTAGCAATACTCTGCTGACCTTAGACAGGAGAGTAGTAGTAAAGGAGATTTGGCCTTTTCGGAATTGGCTGAACGTGTACAAGTTTTTACCTATGCATACGCAGACGACTAAGCACCGACCCTTAGGGCACCCCTGAGTAGATCAGAATATTATTTGAAAACCAATCTTTTACAGACACCTAGAAGATTTGTCTGGACAAAAAGGTAAGATGAAAAGTTTAAACCTATAAGTTTGTGTAGTATATCGTGCTATACGGTGTCAAATGCCTTTTCCACGTCAAGAAGGACCATACCCCTGTTATTTCCTATCAGAGCATTAAATTTTTTTTTTTTAATATTAGCTTAGGCCTAGGGATCTTAATCATCCCAGTCCTACTCTGCGGCGCAGAGGCATGGACTTGAGAGGAAAATTCTTCGGGTGATTTTTGGTCCCGTCTGCATGAGGAGAAACAACGATGAACTCTACGAGCTGTACAGCGACATAGACTTAGCCAGGAGAGTGAAGGTCCAACGACTGAGGTGGTTGGGTCATGTAGAGTGCATGGACGCCAATGCTTTGGCCCGAAAAATCTTCGAGTCCATTTCCGAGGGACGGCGCAGTAGAGGAAGATCTCAACCAACTTAGCGTGCGAAACTGGAGGCAGCTGGCTAAAGATCGAGCTGGCTGAAGACGCTTATTGATTGAGGCCCAGGTCCACCCCGGACTGCAACACCACCTTAAGTAAGTAAGTTACTCCTAGGGAGTGATCCTTTGAATGCTACTAATTGGGTTAATAATTGCACGATGTAAGCTGGAAAGACAGGAGAGACAGAAAGAAAGATTGGTGTAGTGGTTTGAAACTTCAGTAAGCTCTAAGGGTGGTATCCAGATAACTGGGGAGCAATTTGTTTTGTTGTTATTGTTTTGCAATTCACAGCATATTTTTCCGTGAGAAAATAAGAGTTGATCTTATTTTCAGCCATATCACCATCCTACTACCAACTTTACACCTTCGCTTTCACAATTGATCGACTTTTTTTACTTCTTTTACGCGAAATAAATAGATGGTTCTTGACATCAGGATTTTAACCGTGAACATACATCGGTCGTCTCCTAATACACTTTGCTATCAGATTAGCATGTTCACTGTGTTTTCATTAAAGTCACGAATAATTGCGTCAAAGTTTTAAGTAAGTGTTTGGACTCTCTATAGTAGGATGAATCAGTACAACTGAGAGTTTGAAAAACAGTAGCGATATACATACATAATTGCATTGAGTAGCTGCCAACCAATAATGCTTTTTTTAGTTCCAGGTTTTCAAGAAAATCTCTTCTGTTACATTTTTTCCACAAGATACTGTTCAATCAAAACTGAACACCAAATATACCTCCCTATGGTTCAGTGTTGGTGATTACATTTGAATTTCATGATTGGGGAATCAGGTTCAAAGGATAACAATCCGATTTAAGGCTTTGATGCGTAGACGGCAAAAGAAAACAGGGGAGAAAAAAAAACAGAAAACAACAAGAAAAGTAAATAAAAAAACAAATAAAATAGAAAACCGGGAAACAACAAAACAAACACCCACCAACCTATTGACTTTCGAATCACAGTCCCGAAGGAATCACTCCAACGATGAAGGCGTATACGGGTCTCCTGTTTAAGTATTTTTTTTCGAACAAATCTTTGTTTACTTTTTTTTTACCCCGCTTTTCTCAATTTCGAAGAAATTGAAATCAGAACCGACAGGAAAAATAAACGGGTTAACAAAAAAGTTTCTTTTCGCATTATCGTAATTTTTTTTCTCGATTTCACAAGGAAACAGGAAAAACTTTAAATTTAAACCATCCCCCATCTGACGAGTCCAACCAAAGTTTCATCATCTCATCCTCAACCAGCACTTTTGATAGAATAAGCCATCTAAACGTGTATTTGTGCATACGCTAAGTAAATTTAGCGAAAACGGAAAGATTTTCATTCGCAGCAGGAAGGAAGACGAAGTAACTTGTAATCGGTTCCGGAAAATCAAATAATATTTCGACAGTGCAAACGAACAAGTTGTTCATCTGTTGAACTGAGCGGTGCATTTCGAAAAAGTTTTTAACTTCGCAGGAAGAGAGAACATGGGCTTCAGCTGCAGACAACAGGGGAGTTGTCTTGGCGTGCTCTGGCTAGCATAGGATCTGGATATTTATTTTATGAAACTATTTTCCCGATGGCTACAACTTGAAAATGAGAAAATATTTTGAAGTTGACACTGAGGATTGGGATTGTTTGGTGTAAACGAAAACTATGTTTACTTGGGGCGCAGTCGAAATTGTCGTGTTGCATTTGTAAAGAGTTAAAATTGAGTTTGGAGGCACTGTCATTGGGGAACGGAAAGGCAAGTGCAAACCAAAGGAAAGCAATAAAAACTTGGCCAGTAATCGGAAATAGTAAAGTGAGAAGTACCTACCGAGTATCCTGCAAAATATTTCTTTGATTTCGATGGAAATTTTTCGTAAAGCATTAGAAAGATTGTGTGTACAGTCAGTGTGGCCGCCTATGACAATTTTCTTCACCTTTCGTAGTATTTTTTTTTTATGAAAAATTTTAATTCAAAAAACGTAATTTTAAGCCTTCTCCACCGTAGTGAAGTAATCGTCAGTCCAAAATAGAAATAGTATGTAGTTTGAAGTTGCAATTCAGATCATAGAAAACTTATTTGAGTTAGAACCATGAGAGTTAGTACCCAGAAGAGCATTTGCGCAAATTAAAAAAGCTTGAGAACTATCATATATCGAATCTTGATTTTGAGTATAAACCTTGACAAGTCAAAAATAATGGTTTGTACTACAGGTAGTAGAAGAACTAAAGATGAAGAGTAGTTTTATAGTATTTTGACAAATAAAGGGTGTCCCATTTGTGCTATGGAGTGTTGCCAACTTAAAAAAAAGACAGCGTGACAGCTGACAGTTCAGCGTTATTAAAAATGGAGTGCTACACGAAATTCACAGTATATTTTTGCGTCCTCATGATATCATCAGCAGGATCAACTTTCATTTTCAGCCATATGACCACCCTACTACCAACTTTATACCACGCAGTAGAGTTGAGATAAAGCTTTCAAAATTGATGCACTTTTTTACTTCTTTAAATGATGATTCTTGACATCAGGATTTGTACCATGAATACACCACGGTCGTCCCCTAACACATTTCGCTATCCGATGAGCATGTTCACTATGTTTACATTAGTATGTAAGTTTTTGAAGGACTCTCTATAATAGGATGAACCAGCACACCTGACAAGATTTGAACTTTGCGCCATTTGTGCGATGAAGTGTTACCAACGTAAAAAAAGACAGCGTGGCAGCTGACAGTTCAGCGTTATTAAAAATGGAGTGCTACACGAAAAAATAACACGTTTTCATTGTTGAGCAATATTTTACAGCTACAGTTCGCAATTTTCGTACAAAATATGGTCGGAATAGTGTTTCAACTTCATCAACTGTGAAGGGATTAATTCAAAAAATCAGGGAGACTGGATCAAGTAGTGATCTTAGATACTCAGGCCGTCCTTCAAGAAGTCGTTCAACACGAAACATCGAAGCAGTTCGTGGGAGTGTTGTTGAGAGTCCAGGAACATCAATTCGGCACCGTGGTCAAAAATTGGACATTTCGAGAAGTTCTCTTCAGCATATTCTCACGAAAGATTTGCATTTTCATGCATACAAAGTGCAATTGACTAAAAAACTGAGAATTCGTGAAAATGGATTATGGAACAACAACAAGTGGATGCTGATTTTTCAAACTAAATCATCTTCAGCGATGAGGCTCATTTTCATCTTCATGACTTTGTTGATCGTCAAAATTGTCGAATTTGGGGTTCAGAAAATTTACGAGTGATTGTTGAGAAACAAAGGCATCTACAATGTATCACTGTTTAGTGCGGATTTTGAGCTGGACGCATCATCAGACCATTCTTCTTTGAAATGCTATCGCGACATGGTGATCCAGTTTTTTGTACCTAAATTACAAGATGTGTATGTAGATGACATGTGGTTTCAACAAGATGGTGCCACAACCCATACAGTCCGAGAAACAATTCATTTACAGAATGAGACATTTCTAGTTAGTGTAATTTCCCATTTTAGTGATCAGAATTGGGCGCCCATGCGATTTAATGCCGTTGGACTCTTTTCTTTGGGATTTTTTGAAGTCTAAGGTTTACGCCAACAAGCCCGCGACCCAGCCCATGACTACCCATGCCTTAAAGGAGCAAATTGAGAGCTATATTAACGAAATTTAGCTACATTTATGCAAAATGGTCATAGAAAATTTCGATAAAATAGTGCGTATGTACCAACAAAGCCGTAGAGGCCATTTACCCGATATGCTATTCCATACATAACCCTATACTATATACTTCATGAATCAATAAAACATTACAAATTGTGTTTTCTATCAGAATTACTTCTTCCGTCAATTTTGGGGCAGCCTTTATAAATACTTAGGCGTACCTAATTATGAATTCAATACTCTCTCTAGTAGATCAACTCAAAGAAAGTGAAGAAGAAAGCCAGAAATAGCATAAACAGTACCTAGAAAGAATTTATTGGAGAAAAAGATGTAAAGTTCTCAGCAAAATATAAAATATTTAATGGCTCAGGTTTGGGCTTTTTTCAACTTCGGTCAAGTAAATAAAATCCAAAGATATTTTATAAAAAGAGTTTTTGGTCTGCTGGACTTCACGCCGAATTATGAATATTATTGGTCTAGAAACTGGAGTGCCAGACATGCATCTCTTAAAGCTGCATATGAAGTCTATGCACAAAACTTTGTTTAACTTTGGTTAATCGTTTGCCACACATACTAACGAAACAAATTACGAAGAAGAACATTTTTTTTTTAAGGGGTGGAAGATAATGCCAGCATTCGGTGGACAGAACAGCCTCTACATCAGGATATGGCCAAATCCAACAAAAATTGCAGGATGCATAATTAAGCTCGCAGGCTATTCTTATTTCGACGATGCAAATAGCAATAGGTTGATTGCATGAACATTTAAAGCACGTGCTGGGTTGATAGGACTCAATTCAAACCCTTTTAGGATAGGTGAGCGCAGGATCTGCACTCTATGTATTATGCATGAGGAAGAAAACATTGTACACTTCATAGGAAAATGCCCAATTTTAAAACGCATTCGACAATGATTTATAGGAGGAAGGCAAAATAATGATTTTACTAACGGGCAATGGACGAGAAGCAAGTGGGAAAAACTTCATAAATTTATGTCAGAAGCATTTTGGTACCTCAAAACTTTGATAGATGAGTATAACTCATAAATATTTAATAGTATTAGCCTCTCTCTCTAGCAGACGACATTATGTAATAGTTGTAATGTTTTGTAAATTTTTTTTTAAATAATAAACAAAACGATTTATTTATTTAATTTTGTTTCAATTTACAAAAGCTATGAAATATTGGATTCAAAGTATTTAATATACAGCGAATATTCAAATTTCCTTTCTAATAATAATTTGGATAAATTAATAAAAATTAATAGCTTGTATAGGCTTAAATTTATAGCTTGTTTAATTTAATATGTAATTTTTAATTTTATTTTATTGTTGCATATAAGTACCTGCCTATATCGTGTGATGCAAACGTTCTGACACTTTCATGTAAATTATCTTAATTCCCTTTTCAAATTATCTACTTTTTTATTAAAAAGAAAACAAAACTATATTTAGACTTAAGTATAAAAATTAATTGAGTATGCAAGCTTAAAATCCAAATTCATATCCCCATAAAGCCAATAACTTTTCAAACAAGCTGATTCAAATTTCCCAAAAAGCCGATAAAAACAGGGACACTCCAAAACAAATCCTTCCTAACCGATTATTTACTTTAACCATTCTATCCAAACAATATCCCATCTATTGTATCTCATTTTCTTCATTCAAAGGGAATTACATTCCAAATATTTACTCCATAAACATCCTCAATCGCAGAGATATATTTATTTTTTCGGTTTCAGTTAATTACTGGAAACTTCTTCATTGATCCTTGAAAAACCCTCCGCCTTTTGTTAGAAATTTGCCACTTAAACACCCCTGCAATATTAATACCCTTACAACCACTTGATGAAACAACATTTCAACCCAACGAATGAGAGTTTCATAAACCACAGACCCATCCGAAGTCATTCAAACTGACAGATCAAGATACGACGGGTACACACAATTCCCAATACCCTGCAATTAAACCGACTTTTCTAAGCACGGAGCATAGAATCGAAATAAAATCGGACGCCACGAGGAGAGAAGGGTTTACCTCTTTAGATTGTGGCTTACAGATATACAAACACATAAACCCAATGATTGTAAAGTGTGAATGGATAAAATGAATAGAATAACCGATGAAAGGTAGCATCACGATAGAAGACCAAGTTTTAAAATATGAATGCCAAAAAGGATATTAACAGCAATATGTTTGCTTATTTATCGCTCCTATTTTGTTGGCAAATTTATTATGTTACCCTTTTTTTGCCGGCAGACATGTGGATGTGATAAATTCCAATTGTCACGATACGAGTAAAAGGATCATAAAATCTGTGTTGAAATTCTTTATACAGAAAGAAAGCTAATGAGGATGGGAAGTCTGATGTCCTTTTGATTATTAGAGAGACACATACGAGTACAATGGTGAGATTATCCATTGTGGAAAGGCAGGCTTGTCATAGTTACCAGATAAACAACATTGGAATCCCACCACCATTATGTGGGAAGAGAGCGGCGTATGGCGTATACGTAACATTTTCGTACATCGCACTAATTTCAGTTTAAATACACAAAGCCAAATGGTTCGGATAAGTGGCGATATATGCTACACATTGTGTGTATGGATACGTTTGGATGCGTGTCGGCATGCAATTAAGCCACTTGAATCGTTTATGTTATGCTATTTTGTGCTGCTGAAGGACCTCTTGTTGTCTGGTTAAGTTATTGCCTATTGAACAATATATTAGGCGGTGAAATCCTACTCCCTACCAAAAAAATATAAAGGAAAGAGAAATATTTGCAATGATACGAATAGAGGTAGGTCGAGTCGAAATACCCCAAAAATAACATGTTAAGAGGTATTCAGCGGTAACAGGGTTAATAACCCGCATCAAATTCACTCATTAGAACGATCGATGTTTGAGGTGCACTTTGGAAAAGTTGCTTTCCATTTAAAAAAATATGTAGACATATACATAGATAGATTTTGATAGTACAAGCGTATTTCTGTTAATTTGTAGTTGATTGGTAACCTTGCATAATATATATATATATATATATATATATATATATATATATGCAGTTCTAAGAACTGACAAAAAATGGGAATATTTCGGGCAAATAAGTACTGCTAATCTAGGAATAGTTCACAAAAGAGTCAGACTTACTGGTCCTCATATTTCTACAAAAGTGCTGCCAATAGGTATTAAAGAATGGTACAATTCTTTTTGAGGGCAGGAATTAAAAATTCTTCATTCGACCCTAATTACCTATTGTAGCTGCGGTATTTATAGAATTTATTTTTTTCTTTTTTTTATAAGAAGAAATTTCCAAATCCCAAAGCAATCAGACTCGGTTTTCGGGCCATTGCACTACCAGGCAGAAACTCCTTTTTGGTGTAGTGGTTGGAGAAACTTAGATTTCGATAACTGTTGAATGCTGTTCCCCATTCGGGTTCGAACCGGCACAGTTTGGGTCAGAAGCAAACACACTAATCAGCACTTTGTCATATTATAGATATTTATAGATACTTTTATAAACAATTATTTTACTAAGTATTTTCTCTTTTTAATAAAATTTCAAAGGTTCGCCTACAATGAAAACAATATGCAAGTATCTTACTTTATTTTAGACATTTCATATGAACCCACCGAATGTTTAAAATTGCCATTCTGATTGCGCTGGTCAACCCGCCCTTTTCCTACCAATAAAGGCAGGCAATATTTGATGATGTGTTGAAATATCTTAACAGAATTTTTCACAGGTTTTTTTTTGTCATTTTATGTACGAGTAGTTTGTCTACTCTCAACCATCTGTTCTTCCAATACAGTCAAGTGAGAGTAGAACACCCGTTGTATATACTGAAACCAAACTCAAGAACAAGTGAACAGATTTTGATGAATCTTTTTTTTGTTTTTGCTGGTAATATACTAAATTTTAATTGAGGGTGGCCGTGGTGTAGTGGTAACATCGTCGCTTGTCACGCTATTGATTCACGGTTCAAATCCTAATGTCAAGAATCATCTATTTATTTCGCATGAAATAAATAAAAAAGTCGACCACTTGCGAAAGCTAAGTCAACTCTACTGTGAAGGCATAACACTGGCAGTAGGGTGGTCATATGGATAAAATGCAACTTGATGGTGATGATATCAGGAGGACAGAAAAAAATACTGTGAATCATAAGCAACGACAATAATAGCGAAAACAAACAAAATGCTCACCAGTTATCTGGACAGCCACCCTTGGAGTTTGCAGAAACTTAATACCACCTGAGTTTCAAACTACACCACTCTGTCTTTCTCTCTGACCCATCCCCTTTCCACAAAACGCACGTGTTCTAAAAATTAGTATGAGGGTATTCATATCCCCTTTAACACGTGCAAATTATAAAAAAAAAAAAAAAAATCGGAATTATTTCCGACTTGTGCCTTTATTTAGTCTCTGACGCCTGGCCTAGTAAAGCTAGTAAAAATAGACTTAGACAAAGAATGTTAATAAAAATAAGAATAACAAAATACAGGGTGGCGCAAAATTACCTATATGATTTAAATTCGTTATAACTTTTTTTATTTCAATACTTTTTTTTCAGGACTTTGTCAACAAGAGGATTTAATATGGAACGATAAAGAGAACAACGAACAAAAATCATTGAATTTTATTTTAAAAACCAATGATCAATTGTTTTGACGCAACGTGCACATCGTCGATATTGCAGATCGCACCCAACGTGCTACCAAGTTGAACGTTTTCGGTAAGAAAGATAAGTAAGGAACCTCCCTGTACCGGAAAACAACGTACGGTGTACACACATGAATATATTCAAAGTGTACTGGAGTGTGCAGGATAGTCCAGAAACATCAACAAGAAGACGTTTCGCTAAACACAGGCAATCGCGGAGATCCGTTCAGAGGATTTTGGCCACATGGCATATATTCCCATATAAAGTCCAGCTTGTGCAAGAAGTGAAGCCGACAGACTAATGAGCGCTGAAGCTCATTTCCAATTAAATGGCTTCATAAACGAGGAAAACTGAAGAATTTGTGCTATGAAGAATCCAAGAGCAGATCATCAGCGACAATTACACCCACTTAGTGCGGTGTATCGTCCGAAAGTATCATTGACCAATATTTCTTTGAAAATGAAAAATTAATATTTAAAAAATTATAATTTACTCTAAAATACCTGTATTTAGTGAAACATGAGAAGAAGTTGTTTTTTAAATGTTTCTCTACTAGTCACAGTGATAATCTCATTTATGCTGATGATATGAGAATCTATAAGAGCAATAATAACAAAAACGACTGCAACCTTCTTCAATCTGATATTGACAGTTTCGCCACTTGGTGTATTAAAAACGGTATAGTTTTGAACCCTATGAAATGCCAAAATATGACATTTTCGAGAAGGTGTTGCTAACCGCATTTAATTATCGCAATATACTCTTTGTCCTGTCAATTAGTTTGAGGATATAAGGGTTTATTTTAACCCTTATCTTGACTTAGCATATTAACTTGATTGGTAAAAAGTCTAATTCCATGCTGGGTTTAGGTTACTCTTTCTCTATATAACTGTGTCGTTCAGTGTTTCAAAAACAAGGCAAATCAAGGGAGGTAAAAATATTATTAAAAACATCGGCACCTAAAGATAGGATCTTAAGTCTTTTTACGTCTATAGCTTATGCATGCATATTAAGGTTACCCAATGCATCCAACGAGTTAGTCTGAGCACAAGCATTGTCTCTAATGAACATAACGCCTTAAAGTTTCCTTCGAGAAGAAAGCATTTGCAAACCTACCAATTAATATCGAACTTCGTAGTGGGGTACGTTAACAACCAATTCAATTATTTTATTGTGTACCTGGTAGGATTATTGTGCACCCGTTCAATACTGGATTACTGGATATCTGAACCTCTCAGTAAGGGGACCAAATTGTAGAGGCATATTTTAGATCAGATTGGTTCTATGATTTCCTAAGAAAAACCATATTGACCTGAGTCTAATATCGACAAGGCGAGCAGATGTTGCCTTCAACTAAGCACCAAGCCATCATCCCCTCCGCAGCATGTGACCCGAAATTGCAGAATTCCAATATCACACTTTTAATCTGGCAAAATCTATCCTTTTCCTCTCTAATCTTTAATTTTCTTCTATACCCTTTTCTTGCTCTTTACTAAGAGACACAGGCTTAAGTGATGCAGAAATTTAAAAAAAAAAAAATAAGTCCAAGTAGAGAACAGTAGACTAATTTTAGTGTCTAGGGGAACTGAGCAATTCCATTTTAAAAATTCAAAAAACAAGAATTTGGCTTTCATTACATACAGTAACGGACATAGAAATTCGGACATGGTAAACAAATTCTTTAACTTCAATTATCTTGAGAACTAGCAGGTAGCTTTTTAGGATTTTGCATGAAAAGGCTTTGATGACGTGATTCTAGTTCACTTTGTAATAGTTCATTGAAAAAAAAAGTAGTTTGAATGAAACTGGAAATAATTTTATTAATATGGAAAATAAAAAGAAAATGAGTGAAAAAACAAAAGTCGAAATAATAACTTTAAAAAATTAAAAATTAAATGTTCGTAATATAGCGCGCAAAATGGGATTCAGCAAGTTGTCAGTGGCTAAATTCATCAAAAAATTCGGAGCAACGGACTCATTGCAAAGAAAAAAGGGGACGAGTCGCAGAAGAAAGACCACCAGCGTTGAAGATCGGTTTTTAAAACGAATAAGTCTGTGTGATCGATTCAAAACTGCTGAAGATTTAAGGACAGACTTTATAGGGGCTGGAGGATCAGAGATAAACTTACGGACTGTAAGACGAAGGCTTCAAAAAGCTGGCTTAAACGCAAGAAGACCTGCCAAAAAAACATTTCTTAATAAACGAATGCGCCTAAAACGTCTCCAGTGGGCCAAAGATCATGAAACGGATTGAAAAAATGTAATCTTCTCATATGAGTTCAAGTTCAACATATTCGGCCCTCATGGAATACAGTACGTGAAGCGAAAAACTGGAGAAATATTCAGTGATAAGTGCGTGACAACAACGGTGAAGCAAGCAGGCTCAAGGATGATTTGGGGATGCTTTTTCTACCTGGCTCTAATAAATGGAACGGTGATCGTAGAAAAATATAAAAAGATATTGGAAGATCATCTTTAGATGAACACTTATCATACTCAGATAAGCTGATTTTCTACGCCTTGTCACCGCACGAAATTGGTAAGTGCCATTTGTTTACCTTCCCCAAAATATTAGCAAAACGTTCGTGTTAAGTTTTATTATTGTGAATAATTTCTTTCATTCCAGGTCAAAAATGTTCTAACCGAGAATAGTGTTGCAATATTGGAGTGGCCTGAAACAGCCCTGACCTGAACCCGATTGAGAACCTTTGGTCCATAACTAAGGCTCAGGTAGCGAAGAAAAAGCCACGGACAATAACCGAGTTGGACAAATTCATTGAAAAAGTGTGGTATGAGGAAATTGCACTTGATATTTTACACAGCCTGATTACATCAATGCCCGATCGGATAAAAATGGTAATAAAAAAAAAACAGGGACTACAAAGTATTAACATCTTCAGTTCTCGAAGTTTGAGAAGCCTGTTTCCTGTAATAAAAATCATAAACTCGAATTGCAATAAAAACTATCATCATGCTTGCTCACTTGATTTTTTCAATGAAACTTAAAACAATTTTAAAATGTTTGTATTAAAGCCATTTTTTCGAAAATTGGTTTATTGTTTTCCGAATCTGAAATGTATTTGAACAAATTAATGTTCGATAAAGATGGATCTTGATATCCAAAATTATTCTACTAAAATTAGTTTTTTCAATATGTCCGGATTTCTATGGCCGTTACTGTATAATAGTATCGAAATGAGAACCAAAGGTAAACATGCAATTAAGCCTTAGGACAAGATCAGAAACTGCATTAACCCTAAGGCTGCTAGGCTGCTGCGGAGTCTTAGAAACATGAACGGTTTGCACTTTTCAAGATTCAATGTTAACGAACTAATATTACAGCAGCGAATAAACTTTTCGAAATCGCGTTGAAGATTCTCGGAGTCGCTTATTGAGTTTTTTTTTAAAAAAATTTCCAATCAACGGTACCATTTATCATTCCACACCAGAATGGTATAAAAAGGAACACTAATGGATTCAACACGGTGTCCCTGAGTATATCACACGCATGTGACACTTAAAGATCTGAAATTGTTTACAAAAATAATATGCAGTGGACAGAAACTAATTCGGGAAAAAAAATCTAAAATAAAAATTTTGTTTCGGAGCTTTTGGTGGCATGTATCCCAAGTAAAAAAAAAATATTTGTTTACCCCAACATGCGACATATCATATTAAAACTGAACTTCCAAGGAATTCGAATAGGAATGTAAAAATAATATTTTTTTATTTAACAAAAAATTTCAATAACCAAGACAAAGGCTTTGTTCACCCGTTCCCACCCCACTATCATCAGGGTATGAATGCAAAAAATCTGAGAAAAATTTGGTAATTTGTAGTCATGAGAAAGCTATGATAAAAATATAAAAGGTCTCCTGGCACGGGCTGTCCTTGAAAAAATTTGGAAGACGTGGGATTAAAAGTTACCCCACTATACCCTCTCTTAAGCCCCAAATTTTATCAAAACCAGTTAAGTGGTTCTTAAGTTAGATAATTTCTTACCCCACTTCATCCGATTCACACCACATTCAGATGAGACAACTACTGTGTCAGTCTAAGCTTGCTGGTGGAATTTCATCAAAATTTATTCAGAAATTCTTGAGTTTTGCCACCAATAAATATGATTTAAATATTTATACCCTCATTATCTTACCCGCACTCTGTCCGAATTTGAAAATTTGTTGACAAAGCTACGATGCATACCTAGCTATAAACGTATCAAGACAAATAATTGAATCAACTTTCATCAACATTTCTTTAGTGTTTCTCGAGGGAACCATGTAAGAACAAAGGGTGAGGGTGGTCGTGGTGTAGTGGTAACATCATCGCTTGTCACGCTACAGGTTCACGGTTCGAATCCTGTTGTCAATAATCATCTATTTAATTCGCATGAAATAAATAAAAAGCCGATCAATTGCGAAAGCTTATGTCAACTCTACTGCGAAGGCATAACACTGGCAGTAGGGCGGTCATATGGCTAAAATGCAACTTGATCGTGATGATGACATCAGGAGGACGGAAAAAAATACTGTGAATCATGAGCAACGGAAAAAGCAAAAACAAACAAGCTCCCCAGTTATCTGGACAGCCACCCTTGGAGTTCACTGAAACTTAATACCAGCTGAGTTTCAAACCAACTACACCAATCTGTCTTTCTCTCTGTCTCTTCCCCTTTCCTCAAAACGCCCGTGTCCTAAAATCAGTATAAGGGTATTCTTAACCCCTTTCACACGTGCAAATTATAAAAAAAAAAAAAAAAAAACAGACGTGTAGACATGAAACGAAAAGTGTTTATTTTGAACTGACCCTTACAAATACGATCGATCATAAACATATAAAATACTTTTTTTCTTTCGCAACTCGCACTTGACCGAATTATTAGACATAGCCAGAATTTGACAGATAACTTGGGAGGGAATTGTCGGATTGACACGTTTAAGGTGACAATTCTTAAACACCTTACCTTTTGGCTTTTGAATTACATACCTGCTTTTGATACTCACAGACTCACATAAAGTATTCAAATTACTTTACGAAAAAGAAAAAAATGTCAAATGTCAAAAACTTACTTTTTTTTTATAATTTGCGCGCGCCAAATGGGATATGAATACCATTAAATTATTTCAGGGCACGGGCGTTTGTATAAATTGAGAGAGAGAGAAAGAGATTGGTCTAGTGGGTTTGAAACTTAGGTGGTATTAAGTTTCAGTAAACTCCAAGGGTGGCGTCCAGATAACTGGGGAGCTTGTTTGTTTTGTTTTTTGTCGTTGCTCATGATTCACAGTATTTTTTTCCCTCCACCTGGTGTCATCATCACGATCAAGTTGCATTTAAGCCATATGACCACCCTACTGCCAGTGTTATGCCTTCGCAGTAGAGTTGACTAAGCTTTCGCAATTGATCGACTTTTTTATTTATTTCAGACGAAATAAATAGATGATTGTTGAGATCAGGATTTGAACCGTGAACCAAGAGCGTGACAAGCGTTGATGTTACCACTACACCACGGCCACCCTAAAAAAACGTATAACACATATTGTATTCTGACATTTGGAACTATGCTAGCATCACACTAGATCATCTAGACTGTCTCTCTTTTTGCTGAGGTGTTGAGAATAATTAAAAAATTGACCTCGTAAATCTCTAGCCTTTACTCGCTGTTATAAGTGTGCAGGGTTTGAATTTTCTGTATCATCTAGGTTCGTAAACGTACACACACCATTTAGAAAACAAACAAAAATTAAAGAAATGTTTTTGAAACACCCTGTACTTTTAAAACTGACAGTTCTGCATAACGTTTTATCCCGTGTCACTATCTCAGATGGCAAGCACAGTACCTAGATGTACTTATATTTAATTACCATGACATTACAACAGAAATCTATTGAGTTCAAACAGATACTCCATCTACTCGTAAGTGAGAAAAACGAGTCAGATAATCGTGAGTAAAATTTTTCTATAGAAAATATATCTGTAAACATTTTGTTATGGCATTTTACATAGCTGGTAAATATTTACTTGATCGTAAATCAATTTAAAAATGGATGGTTTATAATCGTCAGCCAAATCACTTGCGAGTACTTAAGAGGCAATCGAGTTCGATTGAGTAATTACAAAATGTGCGATTGTTTTCAACGGATTCGAACAGATTCATTTAAATACTTGATATTCTCTTATTTTTATTTCCCAGTGGCCTGGATTTGCATTCAGGGGTCGGCATGATAAAGTTATTGCATACTGAGCTGGAGGGCCTTGGTCAGCATTTCCTTTAAATGAGTACCATTTTCAAATAGCAGCTTCTACGAGTAAATACTAATAATACCCAATGGGTAGATGCAACATTGACGTTGAATGGGTATAATTATAATAATTATAATGATTGGTAGATCCGAGTGTAACCTTAAAATGATGGCTGGCATCAAGAGCTTATTATTGCTCATTAATTACCTAAAAGCCAGTATGAACATCCAATCAGTTCACAGTGTGAATGTGAAAAACTAACTTAAAAATCCTTAAACTTTGAGCTCAAGTTTAAAAATCTATATAATTCGAAATCTGGAATTGTTCTGACTGGATGTCAATGCAGTGTTTAACTTCTGAATTTTAAATTTTCTTCATTTTGCCATATTGTTCCTGAAAAACTCAAGCAATTTTCTTCCGACGTCCTCAAATAGAAATAGAATCTACGAGTTTCAAACATCAGCTCATGATCGTGTTGTACAAGTTTCTAAATAAAAACCAAGTGTCAGTTTATTGAAATAGGTTAAAAAAAAAAACAGATCAAATTGCTTTCGAGCAGGATTAGATTAGTCCCAAAGCTTAAAAAATTACTAGCCACTTCCAACAATCTGTCAGATATTTGGCAGTGGGTACCAAATTTAAAAACATTTTGGTTAGAGAAGGCAGTTGATAGACTAGTCGTAACCAAACCTAAAAGACCCAGTAAATAGCTACAAGAACTGAGTTGGATAGCAACTGGTGATCATTTTATGTTAAAAGGATCACCAGATCATTTGACCCAAGTTACCCAAATTAAAAAAAGTTCAAAAATTTCAGAAAAAAAACTATACTACTTTCTCAAATCATTGTTATATCAATTAATCTAAAAACAATTCTTAAACAAAAGTATATCCTTTACCCATGAGAGGAGCAACTGCGATGCACAAAATAAATGAGACTCGATTATCCCCTTCTGGTTCGGTCCACTTCGTTGATTACTTCAGGAATCTATGTCACTCTCGGTAATCCCTTAAACACTCTTCTTCTACTGTTGCACCGTGGTTTCACTTAATTTACACCGGCGAGAAATTTATTTCCCTTTTTTTATGATCGTATACTTTTTTTTTTACTTGAAAAGGATTTAGGAGCAGTGGAAGAGAATTTTTCCGCTAGACCCGCGAAAGGAGTGTAATAAATCACTTTTAATATTAATAAAACATAAATCACTCTCCACTGCGGAACTTCACACAGAAAATTCAAGAAAAGACACCGCACAACTGTGAATATCCCTTAGCGGAAAAGGATACATCCACCACACTACGCCAGAAAAAAAAAAAAATCACACACACCTCTCGGATGTCGATGCACCGGACCTGGATAACGAGAAAAAAATCTGACAGCTAAAAGAAACTTTTTCGCTTAATTAATCGATTTACTTTAATCGGAGTAATTATCCTTTTTCTTCTTCGCAGCGATTATACACTTTGAATCAATTATCCTTTTTTTCAAATTTTTAACGGTTTTCCTTGAGAAAGAAATTTCAAGGAAGAGATAGAACAAAAAACAACTTTCCGAGAGCAAAATGATATGTAATGCCGTCACGTCAAGTGGTTGCACGAGGACTAACCGTATTCTGATTTCTACGATATTCGCAGGATACTCCGTAGTGATTGGTATAAATGAAGACCAGTCGGGTGGGTAGTTGATGCACAACAAAGTGGATGTTGTTACATTCCACAAGGATACAAATGAGAAGGATACGAATGTTTTTCTATTTGCTGATGGGGACGAGATTGCGCTGTGATGGATATTGTTTGGAGGGGAATAGTACTGTCAGGATTAAGGAATTTGAATGTTTTGAAAATTTAACTGTGTTTTCATAGAATTCGACCATTTGGAGGACCCCTTAGGAATTTGAACAGTTCTGCGTTTGACAACTTGGACGTGTGCTGGTGTCCAATTTAATTGCTGTAATTAAGGAATTCCTTTAAGGACTACTTTAAGCACTGGATAGAGTTTATTGCTACTAGAGAATGCTCTGGATTAAAGGGGAATATAACCATTTGCTGAGGTGCTATACTACATACATAGAGGGTAATTTTCGAAAGGACACCTGTTTGATGCTATTGGAGAGAGTAAGGATGTAAGGTTTTTGGCGGTAAATTTTTAATGACGAACAAGTGTGTGGGGATGCAGGTTATTCAGGTGTAAGGAGATACAATTTCAATTGCAAACTGGATTGAGGTAAGAAATTTGAATTTCTGCTTTGTAAATTATGAAGAGCCTTCTTTAAGTTCGTCTATTTTTGTGCCCAAGGCTAAATGGGAAAAGCTTGAGATTCTAAGGAAGGATATTTTAATTTACAGTTTAGTGTTCGAACTGGTTTTCTGTTTTTGTTTGGAGATGCATAATAAAAGGTCATCTCCACTAGATAGACTTCTGAGATTCGGTTTCTTTCAACCCATTTGAAAGTTCGCTATTTCAGCTTAATAAAAAGTGAGGAATATTATTGCTAGACTGTTTCATAATGAACCAGAAGCTACATTATAATGCTCTTATGGGGATGGTATACCAAACGCCTTTCAAAAAAAAATATTAACTTTTATGTGCCGAATCCTCAGATATTAATAGACAACCTAGAATATCCTCGCACTGCTACTTGATAACCGCATATTGTCTACGCCTAGATAAATGGGGACATGTGTCAAATGCGTCGGTAAACATCTTAGTCAAGAGTGTGGCGTAAACAAAAAAACCCCTGCAGCGTGTATTAAGTGCAATGCTAAGCACCCGGCTAATTACAGAGGCTGTGAAGTAGCCAAGGAATTGCAAAAAAGAAGAGATCGACTTATGAAGCCGCAAAACCCACCTTCAAAACCGGTAAATAAGAAAAAGTCGAAAATTGCTGCAAGAAAGATGACTAGAGACAACCGAGCTGACCCTGGCGTGCTTACGTACGCCCAAGCTGCGACATCAAACATCAATCAAATTCCACACCGGGTTAAGGTAAAAGCGCCTAAAGAAAAGCCATCAGATTCTGACATTCAGACGCGTGCTCAAGCATCAACATCAACACAGACGAACACTGATAATTCGGAAAATCTATCTCACGTTTTTTCCATTATCCTTGCGAGGCTTGAGGAGCAAACAAAAACAAACATGCTAATTGTCGAAAGGTTGGAGAAGCTTGAATATAAGCTTAACAATAAGCATTTCAAAACGAACATGACGAAACTTCTTAAAATTGTTGCATGGAATGCCAACGGTCTCATGCAAAGACTAGAAGAGCTAGAATTATTTCTACGGGAAAATGACATTGACATATGTTTGATCTGTGAAACTCACCTGACCAAACTATCGCGTGTAAACATTACTGGATACAGTACCTATTACGCTTATCACCCGTTGGAAAAGGCCAGAGGCCTTTAATCATAAAAGATTGGATCGAACACTCTGAAGAGATTATGATAGAGCTTGAAACAATGTAAGTGAGCACTGTACGCGTGAAAAATGGACATTACTCTTTCAATGTCTCGTCTATTTATTGTCCACTGCGATGCAGGCTTGAAAAAAATAATTTTACAAATATTTTCAACTCTATTGGACCGAATTTTATTATTGGCGGTGATTTTAATGCAAAACGCACCTTCTGGGGTTCAAGATGTGTCTCACAAAAACGCAGACCACTTTACAACGCCTGCATGCAACACAGTTGCGACTTTCACTCGACTGGTAAACCAACATATTGGCCGACTGATAGCAACAAAATACCCGATCTGATCGATTTCTTTGTTACTACCAGACAACTGTATTAAAATTGATGAAAGTTTTGATCTCTCTTCCGATCATTCCCCTATCATTCTAACGATGAGCAAAAGCCTAATTAAAAAAGATGTACCTGCTAGACTAACTAGCAGAAAAACTGATTGGGAAGGCTTTAAAAAAGACGTTGAAGAACATATCGAACTGAGAGTATCACTTAGGACGTCTTCTGAACTCGAAATCGAAGTCGATCGTTTTGTTGAAGTTATGCAGCGCGCCGCGTGGAAAAATACTCCCTATCAACGGAAAACGCCCATTAATCATGCCCAAAAATATCCACCGGAAATAAAAGAAATGGTAAGGGAAAAGAGAAAAGCGCGTAAAAAATGGCAACAAACTCGTGCTCCGCAACATAAATCGCATTTAAATCGCTTGTGTAACTTGCTAAAAAAGGCCATTATTGACTGACAATACAAACCAGCATTCAAAGCTTAACAGAGGAAGAACAGCTTAACAGTGAAAGAAAAACTGCTGGATAAGTCAAAACTTAGTTGTAGTAATCAAAGAAATTTATCACGAAGGGCGGTTTTTTTAGTGAGTAAAAATCTCACACTACACGCGCTATCGATCCTCATAGTATCTTCATGAAGATTTTTGACCTACCCTCGGAAAAAAAAATGGGGACATCTAACCTCAGATGGGGACACTATTTAGGCAGGCAATGCAGTGATTCAGGGGATGGGCAACATAAGATCAGGACTCACCATAATATGTGTGTATATAACTGACGAGACCAGACCATAAAACAGCCTTTCCTGTATAGGGTTTCATCTCTTAAATTAGTAAGAAAGCAACCTTCAGACAGGCTTCATGACAGCAGCTTCACGTACAATCGAATCCAATCAACAAACTGCCATACTCCAGATAGTCAAACCGCCTATCAAAGAGACCCAGTCCTTCGACTTAAGTCAAATGGATTCAAAGGTCGATAGTCTACCGAATGCTAAAAAATACTAGCATCTACTGCGAAGGATTTCTCAAGGTGCTGAAAGCTTTTCAAAAGCTAGCGAACGAGATCCAAAGACTTTATATGAAACCTGACAGATGGTTTTAAGGTCGGAATGGAGTCTTCTAATAGTAAAAAAATTGCCGATTCCCTGGTACCAGTCTATGTATCCAGACAGTCCTTTCAGCTATTATAAGTAACAGTCCTTTACTATATGAGCATTGAATAGACATAATCTTACCATTGGGCATTCAACTTGATTTGCTTGCATCAACCAAGTACAGGATGTGGCTATTTGAGACCGAATTATGGAAAAAAAAAAGTTCATAATTTATGCAAAAATTGTTTATTATGGGTAAGTTGCCATAAATTTGATGTTGTGTGATCATGGAAATGATCGCCATCATTTCATGAGTCGTCGCGACTTTGTACGCTGGCGCAGAATCATGATGGAACACGTATGGCCTGCCTTTACTCACACTGTTTATCCAGGGCTGAACAACTGCCTATCGCAGTATGCGCAAAGGCATATTATCATATATCGGAGGTTTTCATGAACTACGACCGATATTTTGAGATCACTGTGGTCTCATAGAATATGGCAATAACCACGGCGCATCTTTTAATTTCTGTGTTAGATATTTATCTGACATTCTACCCTTGAAAACCGGAACGTCTGCTATCAACGTGATGAAGGTTAAGACTGAACAAAATGAAAATCATGTCCTCAAAAAGCTTCCACACCCTGTACTTTTGAAGGAAATCATACCCTATTACTCGAAGATACTGAAATATCAGCTCCAAAGCCTATTTACAAACAAAAATATTACCAATGGAAGTACCTTGTACTCTCTAAAGAGCTCTCGAAAAAATATTTTGTTATTTAATACTTAACGTAACCAAATTTGTTTATCAAATTAAATGAGAGCGGAGTGAAATACACGACAAATCGAAAAGAGATACTCGTACAGGACATGTTACTCTAATCTTATCAGCGATCAGCTAAATAATTAAACGCCCAGTAAAATAAGCAGCAGAAAAAAAATATCATCTGGAAGCAAATCTTTTTTTAATCAATAAAAAGTAATTTTTTGATCAGCAAAAAATATGTGTTTGGTCTGGAGAAATTGAAAAATGAAATCAACAGAAAAAGTTAGTGATTGCCAAGAAAAATAAAAAATTAGGTGAACAGAAATTGTATCAGCAAAAATGAATTATTTGATCACCAGAATCAATTTAAGGAAAAGAAAATGAGCAGAAGGATAAAGTGTTTCTTTCTTTTCGTTTTCTTAACGTTTTCAACATTCTTGTAGATTTCTCTTCCGTGAAGGAATACTAAAATCCTTCGAAGACGCTGAATTGGAGGCGTTGCTCGAGGAGGATCCATGCCAAATGCAAGAACAGCTTGCATCAGCATTAGTAGTTACCCGCCAAGCCATTTCCAAGCGATTGCATGCGTTTGGAAAGATTCAAAAACAAGGAACTTTGGTTCCTTGTAATTTGAAGACAAGGGATGTTGAGCGTCGTTTTTTCGCCTACGAACAACTGCTCCAGCGGCAAAAAAGGAAGGGTTTTCTTCATAGCATCGTGACGGGTGATGAAAAACGGATTCATTACAGCAACCCAAAGAAAAGAAAGTCATGGGGACTGCCTGGTCATGCTTCTACGTCGTCGACTCGGCCGAATATTCACGCTGCGAAGATTAGGCTGTGTATTTGGTGGGACCAGGTCGGTGTCATTTATTATGAACTGTTGAAACCCAATGAAACCATCACTGGGGAATGGTATCGACTTCAATTGATGCGATTGAGCCGAGCACTGCGCGAAAAACGGCCACAATACGAGCAGAGGCACGAAAAAGTGATTCTACAGCACGACAGCGCTCGGCCTCACGTTGCCAAACCCGTTAAAATCTACCTGGACGCTCAAATGGGAAGTCCTTATTATTACTTGTTCCGTTCGATTTTACATGGTCTGGCTGATTAACAGTTCCGCTCATATCAAGACATCAAAAAATGGTGATTCGTGGATAGCCTCAAAAGATGAATCTTTTTACCGTAACGGTATTCAGGCTTTGCCAGAAAGATGGGGAAAAGTTGTAGCTAGCGATGGGCAATACTTTGACTGATTCATTTGTAACCATTTTTTCACAATAAAGTTCCATTTTTATCAAAAAAGCGAGAACTTAGTTGCGCACCTACTATAATTAATTTTTGTTGAGAAAAATTTTTTTCAGCTCATCTTTAGTTTGCCTTGCTAATCATTTATTTATCTCTCTGAATTTTTTTTTTTTTTTTGTTCTTATTTTTCTTCAGATCAAAAATTATTTTCTGATGATTAAAAACTATTAAATTGCTGATGAATTTTTTTTATTTTGCTGATCGAAAAATCCTTTACTGCTGATCAACTAAATAGTAGAACAATGTTACGAGTAGCAGTATTCCAACCTGCAGGTAAGCTTTTTCTTCCTCCCATGATTTACTTGCCGCGAAGAAAATACTTTCCATACAGATAGGCACCATGTTGGATAAATTAATGTTCTATTTAATATCATTCTAGTACAGACCTCCTTCAAATTCGTGTGTTTTTGTTTGTCCGACAAGAAGGCGATAAAATAAACTGCTCGTATGTGTCAAAATTTATATGTAACCTACGATAATAATAGTTATCGTTCCTTCAAACACTTTGATGCTTCGAAAGGATCAAACCCCAAAAGTTTATATTTATGCAGGCCTGGTCTCGTGGTAGGCATTTAGTAAAATCACCAACCAAAGATAAGCTAACATGCATTGAAATAACCAATAAGGGAGAACAACATCTATTGTACGGTTGAAAGTTTAGATCATAGATCCATCAGTCGGAATGCTGGAAAACAAGTTCACAAGGAACCGTTTGGATACCGAATAAATCCCGACTACCTCATGTCCTATCTGAATTATGAAAGATCATTCTCCCATATATTTCCAATCAAGGATGAATGGGAAAACATTTAACTACTTTAAATCTTAAAGCTGAGTCCAAACCCATCGATGTTGATTACTCTAAAATATTTATAGGAATTGACGTTGATTTACAAAAATACTAAAGCTATGCAACTTAGCCTAACTCTAGCGGTTCCAAGCGAAGGCTCCAGTAGTAACGAAAGCTGCCAACTTAGCCTCATGACAAAACCAACAGATCGTGACACCATTTCAATTATTGAAGAGCTGAATATTCTTGAATTTGATTTTTAATTGTGCTGGTTCCCATGGCAATGAAGCGAATACTCGTAGTTAAATGGTAATAACAGTGTCTGCTTTGAAGGATACACAAACATGCTTGGTCAGCCGTTCGGTTATTGGCGAGCAGGTCACAGTAATTTTCAAAATTCGATGGGTGACGATGATAATTGGTTTTGATGGCGCGCTTTAAAAGAACCTGTAGGAAAAGGCGAGCTCGCCTTGCTATCCGGTGAAGAGTAATGTCAGGTTCGCCGAACTTGTTTCTCGCCTACTTTTAGCCTGAAAATAAGCTGACCAAACGTTAAATCTCCACTCTGTTACCTCACTGGGAAAGAGATGCAGAAAATCTTTGGCCAAAGTATGACTAAGCCAAAACCAGTATAATCTTAAAAAACAGACAAAAAATCACGGTAGGTATAATATCTTAGCACAACTACTACATGATGACGAAGAAGTCCTTGGGGACTCAGGGCAATTTTTTGTCAGGCTCAAGCATTTGCCACTTATAAGAAACAGGACCTTAGGAAAATAATATTTCAATGACATTGGGTAACTATCGAATTGTATATAACTACAGGGTGGCTGACAAGAACTGTTACTAATTCAAATTGCTGTATTTTTTTATCGCACGCTGCACGCAAGTGTGTCTATGGAATGCGGACGCGCTCAAGTTAGTAAACTTGAGCTCGTCTGTTGTTGAGTATTTTTTAGTGCCTACCTTGGCCTACAAAATTCCCCAGAATTGTGGAACGTTTTGTCGCAGCCATTCTTGATTTGCTCGGGCTTTGTGGGAAGGTGCAGAGTCCTGTTGGAATGTCCAGGGTCTATGGCCGAAATGTTTGCGTATCCACGGCTTCAACACAGCTTTCAAGATAGTTTCATGATATACCATGGCGTTTATCTTAACGCCACGGCCCAAAAATTTGAGCGGAAACCGACCATCGACAGTCACTGCGGCCCAAACCATGAACAACGGTGGCGCTTGAAATTATCGTTTGACCTCTCTAGCAGGTAAACTCGATAATTTTGCTTGTTGACAAGCTGCTCATTTGGAATATTTGGCAATTGGCCACTTGCGTGTAAGCGGATCAACTCCTTTGCTCTTTCCACTCTAACTTTTTGTTGGTCAGGTGTGAGATCGTGCACTTTTTGGAACTTTAAGGCCTTGAGCCCGAGCTCATTTTTCAAAATGTGTTGCATCCGTTCTCTGGATATGTTTAGCTCGGAAGCCATTTTTCTTTCGCTACGCCGAGCATTTCGTTCTATTCTGACCTTCAGACTCCGAATCACTGTTGATGATGTTGCTGTCTTTTTCGGACCACCTCCATAGCGTCTTGCAATGCAGCCGGTTTCGTTGTAATGCGATACACAAACATTTTGTTCACTTTCAAATGTTGCAGCTCACGAGCAATAGTTGGTTGTGATTTTCTAGCCAAAAAAGGGGAAATAGCGCTATTACGTTTGAATTCCATTGTCGATAGAACAAAAACTAAACACGCGATAAAAAAAAAAACCTTACACACACTTGTCAACAATGAAATGAGTTAACAACTGTCAAATTTTCAGCGCGCTGTCATTGTAGTTCGGCAGACACAGCGACGTGAAGTTGGTAACGGTTCATGTCAACCCTGTATGCAAATGCTGCTATAGTAACTATTTCTTCAGTGCTGTTTTCTGAAACCCTTAAATTTGTTTATACACCCTACCTGTAAATTTGCAAACAAATGCAATTTCGCACCTAAGTGTAAAAAATAGTGCAATTTGAATTCCGCAAGAAACTTCTTCTTAAAGGAATTTCGTAACCTTAAACAACTAATTTGCCATCTCACTTCGGAAACAAATATTGATTTCGCGAATCAGAGAATCAACATTAAAGCCCGACCGATAAAAAATCCTTCAACAGAGTACTCTTAAATAAAACAAATACTCGACAGATTCCATTCTAAACAAAAAAAAAAAAAAATATTCAAAACACATAGAATAAATCCAAAGAAAAAGCAAAGAAATTCTCTTTAAATTGAAATTATGCAAATCATCGGATAACAATTTGTATCCACGTCAGGAACTGATACACCACCCTCAATATTCTGGAATTTTTCAATTTAACACACATCGGAATTTATCGCTGTTGTCGCTTGCTTGCTTGCTGGTGCTCTGACTTTGGAACATCAACGCAGATTTGTTAGAAAATACATACACGGAACGCTTATGCATAAGTGCTGTTTTGTCATACTTCAATTGACGGCAAGGATGTGTGGTTTTAAGGTGCTTTGACATACGAGTGCCACTCTATGATCAGATTTCTGGAAGAGGAAATCGCAAGTGTGGGAGACATTCTGAGATTAAAGAGGGGATGAGCACTCTTTCATTTATCCAAAACAAAGCCCATATCCCATTTCCAGTCTCGAAACCAAAAGCAATTAAATAAAACCATTCAAAGAATAATTGCATGAACTTGTTGTTTAAAGTATTCCTATTAACTCCTTCGAACCCCGATGACATTTACTCTCTCTTAACCATGAAACAGTCATAAACTTTGTTGTAAGCGATTTTTGACAACCATACACCCACAAACACAGAATCAACCCCATTGCTAGTCAGGTTTTCTTGGTTTTCAAGTCTATTAACTTTTATTGGGGCATCATCTGAAAGACGACGTTAAACTGCACAATTTATCTCTTCAGCTATAACACAACATATAAATTTGCCATTTTCTCCATCTACAAAACCCCCAATTGAGGGAACCCCCCCATACACTACACCATTCAACCCCACCTCATTCTGACAAAATAACTATTTGTACACCTTTCAGCATCCTTCGCACCACTTCACCGCTTCACAACCACTTCACCTTAAACGAAAAATGAACTTCAATAAATTTACGAAGATGATTTCCTTCAAGCCTTCAAAAACCGACCTAAAATTTAGACAAGGACTGTGAGTGGGTGGGGGGTTAAAGACAACAAAAGGAAAAAAAAGCAAATAACATCGTCGTCGTATCAATTTCAGAAAACAGCTCTCAATTTTCCTCGAATGCAAACATTAACTCGGGAAATATTTTACACACTTAACACTGTAACCCTTTTCGTGTGGAGTAGGTATCCACTCCACCAAGGAACACCCTCTTCTATAGACAAGCTCAGGAGTATCATCAATAGCACAGCCACTACGTCGACGGCAGCAGCAATAAACACCTCGTTTTGTGCCGTTTCATTAAAATTCCAAAAATAAATTGAAGGAAAATTGTTAACACTAGCACTTTATGGATGCGAAGATCTAAGGGAATCGCTCTTCTTCGCCCTTTTACCCATTCCCCAGCGGGTTGGGTCTATTGGCGGCGGCCTATATCTGTTGGGCGCGTTTTAAAGACGTTGCTGGCGGTGATGGTGGTGCTGGTGGTTGAGGTGGTAAGATGTGCACTTGAAGTACACAAGCAGTCAATCGTCGTTGTCTTGTCTTCATCCCTTTTTCGGGAATACCACTTAAAGAAGGAGCACACAGAATTGCTTGCGGTGAGTTTGTTTAGCGCAAACGAAAGTTGAGTGGGCCTACTGAAAGCCGGCTGTAACGAACTTGAACAGTGTGATGGAAAAATATTTCAATATGCGATTGGCACGCTACAGAATTTTCTCAAGAAGCAGCATTTGAGGATGTACTTCAAAGGCAACCAAGATCCTAAAAATATGTGACTTTCTTTTGAAATTTGATACAACTCTTTACTACAAGATGGAGATGACATAGGTGGCATATTTTTAATTATTTATCTTCTAGTGCAAAGGGATCGCGTAAAATTTTCATATCAATTTTCATTTCAAAAAACAAAAAAAGCCGTTTGAATTGTTGTTTGGAAAGTATCTGACAAGGTTTGCAACTGAGAACTGCGGCCAAAAGTGCACTCAGCATGGAACATTTCACTTCTCTAAATCGCAAAATATATCACAAATTGTTGAATATGAATGCGTGTAGATACTATCAGTAACATTTTTGACGAGCGCGAGATTGCCTGGTCCTATGATGCACACTAAATGAACAACACTCAACCCGTGATTTTTTTTTTTTTTAATAATCTGCGCACGCCAAAGAAAATAAAGGGTGACCAGATAGCAATGATAGTTTTTCCAATTGTTATGTTTCAACAGCTGTCAAAGCTACCAATGACATCCAGCTGTCAAAATATGCAGTAAGGCTTGCATTTCATCATGCATCATTTGACACTTCCCGAATGTGTGGAAATTATTAAAAAATATCGAAATTCCGGCTCAGTTAATTTCGTCGTGACGTCGGTCGTCATCATGGCTTCAGTGCGCAGGCAATTCGTCACACCGTGGAAAAGTTTGAGTGTGAGTACACTCTTTTGGAGCTTGAACCACCAATCAGATAGTGATCGGTGCGAAGTGAGAAAAACATAGCCGCCGTAGCGGCCAATATCGAATAAGACCCAGAAATGTCAACTCGGCGCCGATCAGCTGAATTGGGCATCGCCAGAGAGTTAACCATGCTTATTTTGCGGTTGGATTTGGCCCTACCTCCATAGTGCTGACGCAAGAATTAAAGCCGGACGACCAAAGACAATGCCGTGAGTTTGCTAATTGGGTGTTGGAAATGTTGGACGGAGATCTGCATTTTGGCCAAAAAATCATCTTATCGGACGAGGCCCATTTTTGGCCCAGCGGCTATGTCAACAAGCAAAATTGTCTTTATTGGAGCGACCACAATCCACAAGCGTTCGACCAAGCATCAATGCATCCACAAAGATTGACTCTTTGGTGAGGTTTATGGTTTACGGCATCATCTGACCTTATTTCTTTCGAAATGAGGAAGGAAACACCGTTACCCTCAATGGTCCTCGGTATAGAGCAATGTTAACCGACTTTCTGTGGCCAGAGCTCGACAACATCGATATATCCGATCTGTAGTTCCAAAAAGATGGCGCTACATGCTATACAAGCGACGCAATGCTTGGCGACTGGGTTATCTCACGGCGAGCGTTCATCAATTGGCTGCCGCGATCATGCGACTTGACACCCCTCGATTATTTTCTCTGGGGCTACGTCAAGTTATTAGCCTACGCTAGCAAGCCAACCACTTTGGACGAGCTCGAGGCCAACGTTTCGTTTCGTTTTCGTTTTTAGTGCATTTTTATTTTCGGAATTTATGAACTCTTAACAGCTAGACACAAAAAACGCTTAAAACTAGCTTAACTAACTTAACTATGTTATATACTAACTTAATGGCCCTATGCGGGCGCTCTAAGCTAAACCTAATGCTTAAAATATGTCTTTCGACGTAACATAACTTAAACTATTTATTAGATCTATACTTACAAATATTGGGAAACTAAGAAAAAATTTTTAAGCAAAAACTTAGTATATGAACTGAATTTTTTTTTACTATATATAAAACTTATAAACTATCTAAAAACTACTTATTCTAAGGTACGTGATTAAACACGCAAATTTTTTTTTTCGATATACATATATATGTACATATACATAGATATATTGTATACCTTCCCATATACATATAGTATACATACATTCATACACATGTATAATTTTTTTTTTTTTTTTTTTTTGTATTTTTTAGTATTTTTTTATTTTTTATAATTTTTTTTTTTTTTTTTTTTTTTTTATTTTATTTTAAAGCTACTTAAACTGACCTTAAAAACTATGTAAGCCGGCCAGGCTATAAAAGCTATACCGACTTTGCCCCTTCGGAGGCTACCCCGAATCAAAAGGAAACGACGAGGGAGTTCCCTCTACGTCTCCGAGCCACCAGAATTTCTGGTGCTGTCTCACTACATCTGCCAAATCACGGCTTGATACCGCTCTACTAAACCGGAGACGCTCCGTGGTGCTGTGTGCGACGTGTCGGTCGTAGTTAAGTCGCCTGTCCGCAGCATTTCGGGCAACATGGTAGATTAGCGGCACCGCTACCCTATCCTGTATCAGACCTTCCCTATCTAAATATAGGAACGCCTCTGGGGGGATGAAGCCGTTAAGACGCACACTCTCGTGATACAAATCATTGGGGTAGTATGCCCCGGAGATCAGGTTATTCATCGAGGACATTGCTCTTACAGTGTGCCTTCGAATCATATTGACCAGGAAATTATCCACTCTGTTTATGTTCGCCCTATTATACAGGACCTCATTAGAATAGAATTTTATGTACTGGGACTCTGGTGTTCTGTACAACTGAAGACAAGCCCTAAGGCAAGCCCTCTCAAACACCCGAATCCTTTCCATCCAGCTTGCTCCCACGTTGAACCACACGGGACATCCATATACGAGCATGGGCCTAATAAGGGCCATGTAGCAGATTACCTTCACCCTTGCGTCAAGTTGGCTGCTATAAAACAGTCTCTTTGTAAGGGCAAAAACACCTCTGGCTCTGACCAGAGCAGCATCTATATTTTTGTTAAAATATAGATATTGATCTAGCCAAATCCCAAGGTATCTAACCACACTTCGACTCGTTAGTGGCTGCCCGTGCTGTCCCACGATTAAGAACTTTCGCCAATTCTTTCTGGTATCCCTGGAGGCCCCAGATAACGACGTCCTAAACAGAATAGTCTCTGTCTTCTGGAAGTTGATCTTCAGCTTCCAGTCGTCGCAGTATATCCTGATCTTATCGAAATCACGCTGCAAGAGTATTGCAATGACCTCGATCTTTGGCCCTGACCTATACGCGATCAAGTCGTCTGCATACGCAATAGCATGGGGAAGAGATCCTACGAGATCACTCGTGTAAATATTAAAGAGGATCGGCGAATTAACCGCACCTTGTTGTAGACCGTTTTTGATTTCGAACGTCCCAGCAGAAGTCACATTGCCATTTTTCACAATAAACTGTCTACTGGTGAGCATATTACAGAGCATGTACAGCAGTGGTTTACTTATACCCAGCCTGTTCAACTTGTAGAAGAGTCCTTCTAGCCATACGGTATCGAACGCCTTCTCCAAGTCAACCAGGCAGGCACCCGTGCATTGTTTCTTACTTTTGTTCCATTGGATATCAGATACCAGTTTAGACGCGGCATGTACAGTCTCATGACCCGCCTTGAAACCGAATTGGTTATCCGGAACTATATGCATGTCCTCAACCCACTTAGTCAGGGCTCTATTGACCACCTTTTCGAATACCTTGCTGATGTTCGGAAGGAGACTTATCGACCGGAGATTCGCCGGATTGGATGTATCTTTACCTCTTTTGGGAATAGGCTGTACCACTGCTGTTTTCCAATGCGCTGGATAATGTGCACTATTCAGCGCATTGTTAAACAGAGTGGTGTAAATGTCCACCGCTTCTAGAGGGAGATGTCGAAGCACAATGTTCGACACTCCGTCAATTCCCACTGATTTCTTCTTTCTCAATGATGCGAAGATCGTTTGGAGTTCTACCTTCGATACGTACGGGGAGTGAACCATTTCATTGGCAACGACATTATTTGCCATGTTATCGTCATTGAACTCGGTAAAACCTATGTTCTCTGATCGCCAGTGCTCTATATCATTTCGAAGGTAGACGTTGTGCACAAGGACTCGACTTTCCAGGTCGTGGTTCGGGCAAATGCTATCATTCACCTTGTACACTTCCTGGAAAGTCGCTCCTATAGCCTCTACTTTCTCCTGGGGATCTTCGATCATGAAAAAATTGTCATCATCGACAGCGTTCCCGGGATCTATGCCTGCTGTTATTAGTATTTGTTCGTTGTTCGTCGTTCGAGGGATCTTAAGACACGGAAGGTCGTTTTGATTATTCCTCCGAAAAATTTTATTTATTTGCGGGAACATACTCGGGTTGTTGGATTTTACAGCCCGAATTTTGTTGTTCCAATGCAGATTTACAGAGAGTCTGTAATTTTCTCTAATTAACTGTTGGAGATTTTTAATCAACGACTTCAGTGTCCTAACCTCCGAGTTTTGTCTGTCCGTAAACTGTCTGTACAAGGTTTTGAGTCTTGACAGAAGTCTACTTTTTTGTTGGTGTAGTGCGTCGATTGTTGCATTGCGGAATATGTCTGCGTTGTCAGTGTGTTGATAACGAGGTATCGTACTGTCCATCGTTCGTTTGATTGTCTCGTCCATTTGTCTTAGGTACCTGTCGATCTCCTCGTTTGACAGGTTCCTATTGGACGGTGGGTGGAGCGAATTCAAGGAGAGTGCTCTTGTCATAGCTCTGGAGAAGCGTGTCCAACGCATCCTACTGTAGTTGTAGGGGTACGTTTGAACAAACTCGTCCAATTCCGCAATTTCGTTGGGAATTGTAATTTCGGCACTGAGTCCGCAATGGTCACTGTCATACACAAAAGTGTGTAGGCAGTTTCTCGTTTGTTGGTTCGTGTTGGTCAGTTGTAACCGTACATCGAACAGCATAAGATCCAAATAGGAGCCGCTTCTAGGATACGACGGGCTATCTGTAGCTATCAAATCGAGTCTATACTCGACATTGTGTTGACCCCACCAATTGAATAGTAGGTTCCCCCTAGAATTTGGTATGTTATTTCCCCAATCGCTGTGTTTGGCGTTTAAATCTCCGGCAATGAGGAAATAATTCTCCTCCGACTCCAGCCTTAGACATCGAAAAAGTGTCTCGAGCTCTGTAATAAATGACGTAGTTTGAGTAGAACCAGATGCGTAGATCGCGACCATGTACATCCTCTTTCCACTACGGAGAGCAATGCACACGATACATGCTTCCAGCTCCTGGAATCTCCGCACTTCACCGCTGTACACGGCCTTATGTCGCAAGTCTTTGTGAATGAAGATCGCAACACCTCCTCCTTGAGTAGAGTCGGGTCGGTCTCTTCTTATAATATTGTATTTATTATGGCTCAGTTTGTGTTTCTGGGATAGCTTAGTTTCGCTAACCAAAAGCACATCAGGGCTTTGATCATCTAACAACTTAAAAAGTACGGTTCTTCGCTCGATCCTTATCAGTGAATTCACATTCACCGCAAGGATCTTTAAGGGTTTCTCCGCCATCGTATCCATTACGACTGGAGGTGCGCTAGGCCCGGCAGAAATGCGTAGATCTGGTCCACCCGTTTCGCCTGCTCTTGTAACTGTCGCTGAAGCTGGTTCATTTGCCCTTGAATAGAGAGCAAAATAGTCAGCAAATCAGGCTGAGCCTCAGGTGCTTTAGGCACTGGGGCCTGTGCGGCAACCTTCGGTTGTTGTTGTACCGTGTTTCTCCGGCCTGACGCCATTTGGGCGTAGGTCCATTGGGGAGTAACGGCTGGTGTTTGACTAGAAACAGGTGGACGCTTGACTTCGATTCTCTGCTGACGAGCCAGGTTTACTTTTTTCATGTACTGGAACTTAGGACAACCCCGATAGTTTGCGGTGTGTCCCGAGTTCCCACATAGTGCACAAGAGAGTTGGCCTTTATCTGCCGCCCCATCCTTACCCAGGGAACATTCCTCTGCTTTGTGGTTCTTTCCACACTTTACGCATCGAGGCTGCATTTCGCAGTTCGACGCGGCGTGCCCGAACCTTTGGCAGCGAACACATTGTAAAATGTTATCGCTCCTCTTTACTTTTTCCCATTTGACAACCTGGTAGTCTAGGACATTAATACTCCTTAGACCATCCAATTTGCTGTTGGGAGTTATCTGAACAAGGAAGAACGGTAATTTCCGCTTCTCCCTTTTGGCCTTTGCTGTGGTGAACGGCTTGACTCCCACGAACTCAAGACCGTCGCACTCCTTCTCTTTCAGCATCCTAAGGAGCTCTCCCGGTTCGATAGACGGATCTACCCCCCTCAGTAGCATAGTTTGCAACTTTTCCCCCTTCGGGGTGAAGGAGAAGAACTCCGTCGTCGTTTCCTTTAATAAACCTTTTATTTTTTTGTACTGGTCCACTGTATTACAGTGGATAGTATGCCTATCTTCATTAATACGTTTAATAAAAAAATGATTGCCTATGGCCGACTTACATAGCTCAATGGTGTCTTTTAATTCCATCTTGAAGGTGTTGATTGGTGGCACCTTCTCCTTTGCACTCTTCTGCTGCTGATGTTGTTGTTGTTGCTGGTCTTTCTGTTGATGTTGTTGTTGCTGCTGATTCAGTTTTTGCTGTTTTTGTTGTTGTTGTTGCCGCTGCTGCTTAGCTGGCAACTGTTTTTGTTGTGGCTGCTTTGTTGGCAGCTGTTGATGTTGTTGTTGCTGCTTTGCTGGCAGCTGGTTTTGTTGCTGTCGTGTTGCAGGCAGTTGTTGTTGCTGCTGCTTATCAGGAAGCTGTTTTTGTTGTTGTTGTTTTTTCTGCGACTGGCTATCTTCTACTCTTCTGGCTGTCTGTTTAGCCTTTATGGTTAGTACCCTCTGCTGGAGCTGCCGTATGCTTTCGTTTATAGCCTCCATCTCTTCGTCCTCATCCTCGGACTCGGAGGCCGCTAACATGGCGAAGCTATTGCTACCACCTTTGTAGTCTGCTACTGCTGCTGTTGTTGTTGTTGACGGCGCCCCCAACCTCACTTCTCCCGGCAGTTTTTCAGTCGAAGCTGATAGGGAGGGGCGCTTGCCTTCGTAGGGAGTCAGCCTCTGCTTCCTCCTCCTCTTTACTGTAGTGCCACTTTCTACAGCTGCCAAGTGGCTTTCACTGTCGGCCTCATCGGCCGATGTTTTTACGTCCACTACTCCCGCTATGGGAAGCAGGGACCGTTCGCTTTTTTTCATTAGGTACCTCACTTGATATTGTTTTTTATGTCAAAAAAAAAAAAAAAAAAAGTTTATTCCGGTGGGAATAGAACCCGAACGACTTAGGTCACTAGTCGCTAACACTACCACTGCGCTACCGCGACACTCGATGAACCACTGTCTATTTTTTTACTTGAAATCGCGCGACAATTACAAGAGAAGCCGAAACACGTGTGATCTCCACAAAGGTCTGTGAACGACTGTAATAAAAGGTGTAAGCAGGCAACTGTGACGACACTCAAGGGGTTTCGCTCCAGTAATACCGACACTAAAACGCCACTAAACCACCACGACTCAAGAAATGACAAAAGTCGATCAACTTAAACGCCAGTCTTAATAAGGGTGCATACGAGTATCTCTGTTAATTTAAGTCTTCTCAGTATGCATACGGTTTGCACATGTTTTCAGAAGTAGTATTACATTTGCATACGTTTGCATATGAGTACCCGAACGAACCTACTATCTGTTAAAGGACAGGTTGTATTCTTTATATTTCCAGCGAAATTAAAATTTTCACGATAGTGAGAAATTCCGCGAAAGATGATTTTGGCAGATAAAGAACTTCCTGATATAGTAGTCACATTTTAGAGTTGAGAGTGAGCTAAATCGAACTTGAGCTCGAGGCCAACATTCGAGACGCTATTGCCGGAATAACGCCGCACATATTGGACCGAGTCATCTAAAATTGGACCGAGCGCTTGAAGCACTACCAGTGAAGCCGAGGCGGTCATTTAAATGATATGCTATTCTATACATAATGACATGAATGTAGCGTCAAAATAAAGCTAGAATTAATTTGATACCTTACACCGTTGTTGTTTTATTTAAATTTCTTTTCCTATCGTCCTTATCTGGTCATAAATCTTTTGCTTACGGTGAAGTTATGATACGGAATAGAAGGATCACAACCCTCCGACTTTACTTCATCCCTACTGGTCCTTCTGTGGGGTTTGTCAAAGGAAATATGAATATGAAAAGAAGAGCGTTGACTTTAAATGTTTGAAGGTTGTAGTGACGGGGTAATACAGAGCCTGGTAGATCATTCCACATTCGTGTCATTCGGCTTATAAACGAATCCCTATATTTGACAGTACGACCGAAGCAGAGCCTAAGGGTGAGCTGATGTGCCGCTTATTGCAGGTGAAATTTTAAAAGGGAGGAATGCAACTGGCTATTTCGCTGGAGCATTTTTTTTTTTTAAAAAGCGATAAAATAGAGATAGACACGAGATAATTCTATGATGTTCAAGTGATGCTGTAAAATTCGAATTACAAATTTTTTTTTTTTTATAATTTGCACGTGTGAAAGGGGTTATGAATACCCTTATACTAATTTTAGGACACGGGCGTTTTTTTAGGAAAGGGGAAGAGACAGAGAGAAAGACAGGTTAGTGTAGTTGGTTTGAAACTCAGGTGGTATTAAGTTTCTGCAAACTCCAAGGGTGGCTGTCCAGATAACTGGGGAGCATTTTGTTTGTATTCGCTATTATTGTCGTTGCTTATGATTCACAGTATTTTTTTCTGTCCTCCTGATATCTTCACATATCAAGTTGCATTTTAGCCATATGACCACCCTACTGCCAGTGTTATGCCTTCGCAGTAGAGTTGACATAAGCTTTCGCAATTGATCGACTTTTTATTTATTTCATGCAAAATAAATAGATGATTCTTGACATCAGGATTCGAATTGTGAACCTATAGCGCCACAAGTGATGATGTTACCACTACACCACGGCCACCCTCAAATTTATGTTAATTTGCTTAAATGGATTTAAACGTCAATTGGTCTTTCCTTTAGATTTATGCGCCCGAGTCCTTAGTCTTCTGCTGAACATTTTATAGATATGTGGCTCAGAAACATTGGTGATGACTATTCATCTGAATAACATGAAAGGTAGATGGCAGGGTAGATATAGACAAAGGAGCTCGTATTTCAATTCGAGATCACAGCTATCATTCAGATTGTTAAAACTATCAAAAAGGCAATATAGTAGATACGAGTATAGACATTACTGAACTGCATACATTGACAGGCGCCCTTAAAGGCTCTAAAATCAGCGACAGTAAGGTCAAGATTGGTAAAACTCCAAACAAGATATTAGCAGTTAATTTCTTTATTTAGTGTGAAGGATAGTTCAATGTTATGGAAATTGAACTGCAGATGGTGTTCAAAAACTAATCTCAAATACTGCCTAGTTCAAGAATGAATAAATGATGTCCTTTCACCAGGCCGACTAGCTTCAAGCCCCACTGTACATATTTGCCTGTCCCAAATGATGAAAGTATCATCTTCCTTCAGAGAGCGTATCTAAATATTTGACACCAAAAGGGTTGTGACGACACTATATCCTTCAACCAATGATGATACATACTGCCTTTAATATCCAAGGAAGAAGGTTGTGTTATCGAGGGAAAATTGAAAATTGGTTAAGGGTTATGGCACAAGAAATCTGATTAAAACCACTTGACACTATTCCACGCACTGTGTGTACGAGTTGTCTCATAGAATGATGACAAAGTGTATAGATGCCTATATTGCCGGTGCCATCTACTAACACGCAAGCCAATCACTCTCCGAAAAAGGATATCTCCTGATGACAACAACGAAGATATGAATCTTATTTCTGGTCAAACAAACACTGCAACACCCCGGAATCCTTGTCGTCTGTGTTATCTCCGTATCTGTTTTGCGTGTGTCCTGCCTGATGATGGAGGAACGAAAAATTGCTTGGTTAACTTGACTCGGTTAGTAGTCAGAGAAGATAGCAAATTTTATTTAATTTCTTTTCGTTTTTTTGGGTTATCAAGGGTTCGAAGGGTCGAAATCGATTTCCGAACAAATTGCGAGGGTTACCCCAACGTGAATGGAGTGTTTGGCACATGAAGCAAAACTGCTCTGCATATCTAAATACAATTTAATTTTAACTTTTATTACAATTTGTAACTTGTTTGAACTGTGAAAATGGGAAAATAGCCTTGGGGTTGATTATGTTCTGTGGTTCGGCGTAGTCAGAACGAGTTGCAAAAGTGTTATTGACTCAAAGTGGAAAGGTGGCGATGGCAAGGGTAGGAGGGAATGGTGAACGATAAGATAAACAGAAAAAAAGTTCGTTAGCTGTGTTTGTTTGTATCGAAAGCTGACTATGTGGGGTCGTCGATTTCGGTTGTTGTTATGAGTGGCATAGATCAAGGGGCAAGATGGTTTTGATGGGACACTATTCACACAGCAGCACCCTTTTGAATTGAAGTGAAACTTTATACATTTAGAAGTTTTACTGATAAAAAAGGATAATGTGAGGGGTGAAAGGAACTCATTGGTTTTGGGGAGCTATTGGCGTTCGATTACTCAGTAAAAAGCTTTTGAAACAAAATCTAAGCTAATATACCTGATTCAAGTTGAAATTCACTTAATTGCCTTTAGTGAAAATTGTTCGTCGATAGTTAAAAATCCAAGACAGATATTATGACCCAACTGCTTTCCCTTCTCACTTTTATTCTCAGCTTTACAAGGCTAAATACCATGCACCTCATGTTTGATGAAGATGGTTTTATTAAAGTACCTTTCTAGTCGGGTTAAGCAATATATTTAGCAAATGTATTACATACTCGTAAGCCTCTTCGATATACTCAGTGCTTCACCAGCCCTGTGAATAAGTGGACAATTTGTAAATTCTCTCATTTTATACTCGTATGTACGTGCATACTCCCCAAGTACATGCAAAAATCTTTAAACCAACAATTCCCTTGCAAGCAGTCCTTACAGGTCCTAGAGTTTTCTCACTCTCATTTGTGCCATGTGGATTTGGGTATACAAATGGGTCTTTTTGAACCGCTATGGAGCCAAAGCAATCACACTACCCACTACCGGAGGGTTGGTCTTTTTGGACTTATTTACCTTCGTCGCCGCAGCTCTTATAGAAGTCGTTTGAAAGGAAGCCTAGCCATTTAGCATGTGACCTATAGGATACCAGAATCGTTCTTGATCTAGCTTAGTTTAGATCTTTATAGAGACTTGATACATCGCGAGAATCTCCCATCTATGGTTGGCTTTGCTGATTGCACCCAGCATGTGTAAGTGCTTACATGCAGCGACAGGCATACCTAAATTTTGAATATTGATGGTAGGACCTTTTCTCGAGCTCTCAAACTCTTCAGCCTTGCAATTCCAGGAATGTCTCTGGTGTCTGGCACCCAGCATAGGTCCACGTTGAATTGCTCCGCCAACTCCGTGAGAGACAAGCGGCAATCTTGAGCAACCTTTGGATTAAGTGGGCATGATACCAGCATACGCAATACCGACAAGAGAGAAAAATCATATCTTTTATTCCAAGATATGAGCTACACGCAGCTCTGTTGGCGGATGAGTATGGATTAAATGTTGGTTCGATGGACAGCTCATTATCAGGCATTGTACGGAGTTAGGCTAGACACAAGCGACCGTGGTTTTTATCGGCTTTCATTAAATAAATAAAGCTACACCAGCTTGAATGTCCGTGAAAACAGATACTCGTGTTACATTACTTTTTAGCCAGGATAGGGCTTCATTAATAGCCATTACCCTTCCAGAGCATCATGGGAAGAAGGTGGTTTTACGGAAGATAAGTCGTTACATTTTTATACCTACGGATCAAAAACTAACGACGGGGTGAGTGGTAGTGTCTTCTCTTATAGGCTTAATTTAAACCTTTCTTTTCGTCTCTCAAACCACTGTAGCGTGTTCCAGGCGGAGATAATGACAATAAGGGAAGTCATGTCTTGACTAAAGAAAAACGTGATATCGATTGTTAATATCCGCATCTTTTCAGACAGCCAAGCAGCAATCAAATCCCTGCAATCATCCTCAACAAATTCTATAACAGCTCTAGACTGCCGATTGTCTCATATAGAGATGGCAATTTAATATTCACCTAATTGGGGTGCCGGGGCATAGGGATATTCCAGGAAATTGTAAGACTGACGAGCTTGCCAGACATGGAACAAAAATACCCATCCTTCCAGACAAAAGTTCACTGGATATGCCTATCGCTACATGCAAACTAAAATTAAAGCTGGATGCTATTGAAAAGACAAATTCTAGGCGGACGAGCGGTATAACTTGTCTAGAGATAAAACAGATTTGGCATAAGATGAATCTGAAACGCTCTAAGAATTTGATTTCTCCCAACAGAATGCATATCAGTGCTGTTATAGGTGTTATTACTGGACACTGTCTAATAGGGAAGCATGCAACAAGGCTTGGCGTCTTCTCAAATGATTTCCGCAGAAGCAGCATGGATGAGGAGGAGGAGGAGGAGACTATTATTCACCTTCTTTGCATCTGCCCCTTTGTTTCAACGACCTAAATGATCTAAATAAAATAGACGGTAGGGACCTTCTATGCTTTATCAGAAGCTCCAAATGGTTCAACAAGTAGGCTAGAGGCCGCTTCCCAAATCCATGTGGTATCACAATTACTGGTCTAAGTGTGTTAGCCGCCAATCTAACCTAACCTAAAGAATGAGAATATGCTACAGTGATCTGGGAGACTCAAATTGAGCTTTTGGTCGAAAACACCTCCACCCACCCCTTTACCAGTTCTGGAGCCATTTGTGTAGAAGTGAACTGAACCGCCAACGTTAACAGCAATATGTTCCCAATCATTGGTCATCGCTCGAGTGTAGTCGTAGTCGTGTAGATCAATAGGAATCTGGACCACATTGAGCAGGCTTTTAGATGGATGACTGCACTGGCGACCAACTGTTTGCCGAAAATTTCTAGGAGTAACAGACGAGGGAGTGATTCTTTAGTGTGCACATGCTTGCCGATCTTTGAACGTCTATACCTAAATATAGAAAAATTGGTTGGCAAACTCATTTACTATTTATAGAATTGCTAACAAATACCTTATTAAGTGATAACAAAGCAAATTTATAAGCTAACCGGCCATGATTAGGTAAGCTTTAGCAATAAAGCGACTTTAGCGGTTTCTTGCGGAAAAGAACATGAAGCAGATAAATTCAAATGACAAGTTATGGCGTCCATAATCTGACAGTAATGCGTACATATGGATAAAAACCAAATGCGGCTTTTAAAGATAAGATAAAGTAACTCAAATGCTGCTAAGGCGGTGTTAGATATCAAATTGCTTCTGGCTTTATATTGAAGCTACATTCATGCCATTACGTATGGAATAGTACATCATTTAAATGGCTGCCTCGGCTTCGCTGGCAGTGCTTCGAGTCAGTCCAATTTTTGATAACTCGGTCCAATATGTGCGGCGTTATTTCGGCAATAGCGTCTCGAATGTTGGCCTCGAGCTCGTCCAAAGTGGTTGGCTTGCTAGCGTAGGCTAAGAACTTGACGTAGCCCCAGAGAAAATAATCGAGGATTGTCAAGTCGCACGATCGCGGAGGCCAATTGATGAACGTTCGCCATGAGATGACCCAGTTGCCAAGCATTGCGCCGCTTGTATGGCACGTAGCGCCGTCTTGTTGCAACCACAGCTCGGATATATATATGTTGTCGAGCTCTGGCCACAGAAAGTCGGTTAACATTGCTCTATACCGAGGACCATTGACGGTAACGGTGTCCCCTTCCTCATTTCAAAAGAAATAAGGCCCGATGATGCCACCGTGCCATAAACCGCATCAATCAGTCAATCTTTGTGGATGCATTGATGCTTGGTCGAACACTTGTTCGCTCCAATAATGTCAATTTTGCTTATTGACATAGCCGCTGAGCCAAAAATGGGCTCGTCCGAGAAGATAATTTTTTGGTCAAAATCCGTATCGCCGGCCAACATTTCCAGCGCCCAGTTAGCAATCTCACGGTGTTATCTGTGGTCGTCCGACTTTAATTCTTGCGTCAGCAATATGGAGGTAGGCCCAAATCCAACCGCATAATAAGCCTGGTGACGCTCAAACTTTTCCACGATGCGACGAATTGCAGGATATCATTGGTAACTTTGATACTTGCTGAAACATAACAATTGGAAATACTATCATTGCTATCTGGTAACCGTTTAGAACTGAAGATTTGTTATAAATGAAATTTTTAAGGCCTCCAGTTACTAAATGCAGCTCTTGCTTTCCCCAGTTTTGCTACTCACATTACTACAACCCTAGTAGGAAGGAAATTGTCAACATTCTTGGCCTTCTCTGCCAGCTTATTTGAGCGGTTTTCACTCGGCCGTATTAATACTAACTTTGCTTGCTTTGGCTTCTAAACTATTTTCAACTATTGACCACTTGATGAAAGTCTATTATTCCAAGTAAAATTAGATTAGGTAAATTGTCATTGTCTACTGTATTCCCCGACTACATAGGTTTATTTATCTCGAATAGACCACTACAAATTGAATAACTAAAAATTGTTACTTTGAACCGGAAAAAATCCAATACAGATTCTTTCCCTTATAATTTGCCAGCATAAAGGTAATTGCATTCAACATTCACCGAAGCAGATACTTCTTCCATCGGATCAGCTCCAATTCCCGGATGGGAGACATCAATTTGTAGCCGCACACAAAACGAAATGCACAGCACATCCAAGCCGAACCAAGCCAAGCATCTCTGCAGGCACTCCGCTTGCCCTGTCATAATTATGTGAGTGCTGCTGCATCAATCGAACCGCACTCCGGCCGACCGACCGACCAATCTGCCAATGGGGGGCGACACTAGCTCCCTCTGGACGCGCCACTACAGCAGGCTCCAGATAATTCGATCAAATTCGAAGCTATTAAAGGGCTTTTATCTGGTGAGTGCTTGGCAAATTGCGAAAACCACACAAAAGTAAAAGAGCTTTTAATTTATTATGACCGCAACGCAACCAATTTAATTTATTTATATATTTTGATTTTAATTCAGGTAGAGCCACCGTCCGCCATCAGTGGTGGTGGTCGGCGGAATAGGCCTCCGGGTCAGGACAGGATAATTAATTTTGCATTTCTGACGATTTTTTTTTTCTTCTCATCTCCCATTCTCGGTCGCTATCAATATGTCAGATAGAATCTACAGTCGATTGAAATTTTCGGATGACACTGAAGCGGAAGTCCTTTTTTTTCGCAACACAAAAAAAAAGATCAGAATTAGTTCCATCATCGGTGGTTAATTAAAATAATTAATCAACTTCGGCAGAGAAAAAAAAAGAAACCAGCAACCCACACAATGAACTGAACAAGGACACATAACTCAAAGATAGCAGGGAAGAAGACGACGACGACAGTAAAAAATCCCAATAGATTGGGTGCAAATCCTCTGACATCAACCAACTCCATGAGGGATATCCTGGTGACGATGATGGCGATGGTGCTAGCGGTGGCGGTGGAAGTGGTGAAATGAAAAGTTGTGGGATTAATTTCAGTTGATTTCGTTGATTTTTTTAAAGTTTTTTTCTTGAATTTTCGTTCATTTACGTGGGTGTGGAGGTGCGGCAATGGGGGATTTGTGTTCAACTCGACTAAACCCCTTTCACTCGTTCCTGTCGTTGTTCAATTCGGCATGTTCATCGTTCATGTCCTTTAATCTCCTTACGAATGTTCTTGACATCGGAATTAAAATGACAATGGAGTTATTTGAAAATCTGCTTTCCCGCCGCCAGGGTTGGGGCGGACGAGATTTGAGGGATGTGAGTAGAGTGAGTGTGGAATGAGTGAAAAAAGATTATGGCTTGCGGAATTCTCGATGGGAGTCGGGTGAAGCTAGAACTGGCTGACGCATACCAAAATGGAAAAATTCCTCTTCCTCAACCGATACCGATACTGGGAGTCAATTGGAAAATTGTTGTCGAGTTTTTTTTTTTTTCTATTTTGTGCTATGTTCGTCCTTTCGGTTGTTCAAGGGGGTGTGTATGTTATTTTTCGATTAAATTCTTTTCTTTGGCAATATCTGTCTAGGGTTGTGTTTAGAGACGGTTGTTACTCCTGCCAGTCGGAAAGCCAACGAGTTATATGTGAAGTATTTTTGGATGCAGTCGGGGTATTTTTTTTTTTTTTTTTGAATGTGCACTGAGATAGGGTATTTCCTGAATAACTCTTTGGCCCTCGTTTAGGGGTTGATGTAGCTCCTGGGGTTTGGTAATTTCACCAATGTTTCTGTGGAGTCCTGAATAAAAGTTATCCATAGCATTTCAAAATTAACATAATGCAAAGACTCCCTTTACACTGTATACCTTTACCATATGCAGTTCGATCTTATTTCTAACCCAAAGCCGTTCTTCCAGTTTATCAATACCAAAAAGAAATGTAAAGATTATCCTTTTTTGCTGAATTCTTCAGCAAGGCATTTTCGAATGACACCCCTGAGCCCAATCTGAAATATTTCAGTTACTTGAAGAGCTGCACTCAAATCTTTCTAAACTAACGAGTTTACCCAAAATGTAAGTCTGGTCACCGTACTATTAAGTCCACACTCCGAGAAAGTAGATTCATCCTTATCTCCTTACAGGATATGGGCTGGAATGGCTCATACACCTTACATTCCTAAGAGAACTAAGAGACTAGAATTGTTAGACTTACCCAACCTATCTTCCATCTCCTACATTTGTTGACTGAGACTGTGATTGAGACTGAGACTGTGGCTGAGACTGAGACTGAGACTGAGACTGAGACTGAGACTGAGACTGAGACTGAGACTGAGACTGAGACTGAGACTGAGACTGAGACTGAGACTGAGACTGAGACTGAGACTGAGACTGAGACTGAGACTGAGACTGAGACTGAGACTGAGACTGAGACTGAGACTGAGACTGAGACTGAGACTGAGACTGAGACTGAGACTGAGACTGAGACTGAGACTGAGACTGAGACTGAGACTGAGACTGAGACTGAGACTGAGACTGAGACTGAGACTGAGACTGAGACTGAGACTGAGACTGAGACTGAGACTGAGACTGAGACTGAGACTGAGACTGAGACTGAGACTGAGACTGAGACTGAGACTGAGACTGAGACTGAGACTGAGACTGAGACAGAGACTGAGACTGAGACTGAGACTGAGACTGAGACTGAGACTGAGACTGAGACTGAGACTGAGACTGAGACTGAGACTGAGACTGAGACTGAGACTGAGACTGAGACTGAGACTGAGACTGAGACTGAGACTGAGACTGAGACTGAGACTGAGACTGAGACTGAGACTGAGACTGAGACTGAGACTGAGACTGAGACTGAGACTGAGACTGAGACTGAGACTGAGACTGAGACTGAGACTGAGACTGAGACTGAGACTGAGACTGAGACTGAGACTGAGACTGAGACTGAGACTGAGACTGAGACTGAGACTGAGACTGAGACTGAGACTGAGACTGAGACTGAGACTGAGACTGAGACTGAGACTGAGACTGAGACTGAGACTGAGACTGAGACTGAGACTGAGACTGAGACTGAGACTGAGACTGAGACTGAGACTGAGACTGAGACTGAGACTGAGACTGAGACTGAGACTGAGACTGAGACTGAGACTGAGACTGAGACTGAGACTGAGACTGAGACTGAGACTGAGACTGAGACTGAGACTGAGACTGAGATTGAGACTGAGACTGAGACTGAGATTGAGACTGAGACTGAGACTCGCAGTTCCTTTTTTCTCCAAAACGAACAAAATTATGGCTTTAAAACAGTGAAACTTTCACTATGTGCTCATAATTAAGGAGTTGTTCCCGGAGTAACACTCGACTACAATATGAAATAGCAGCATGTACTCTATCTGAAAAAAAATTGAAAATACTGATTTAAAATTCGCTTAATATTTATGGGCCACCCTGTAGCTATGTGGCATACCTCTTTTAAAATCGAATGAATAACTTGTCTCATGTCAAAGTCTACTTTACCGTTAATCGAAGTAATATTTCAATATGTATCTAACTAGACCCTTAATTTTATGAATTCAAGGTCTGACACTAATCAGAGGCTAAATTTTCCTTATCTTTCCGCAGAGCCAACAGCTGATGTCGCTAATAAAAGACATTTCCAAAGCCATCCTCATTAATCTCGACTTCTCCCTTTCCATAGGTTTCTCTTCAAAAGCAGCAATACTGAAAAGTCATATCAGCAAGGAAAACAAATTGCTACCAAGTCGTTACACGACTCCCAGCTCTCCCAGCACCACCACCCTCTATGCATGTGTTTCCAGATTCCTCTCGAAAATCCATTTCATTTCACATGGGTTCGTTTCATTTAACTTTCCGCGCCCGGGAACATACACAAACGAACATGTAGCGCCCCCTCCGGAACATTAAATAACATTTCTCTCCATAAAATTTCAATTTGCAGCCCATTCATCAGAATAATTGAACAACTCTGACAGCGGCGTAGCGCGCGTTCACTGTTTTAAGTGTTCCACAGGCAATTCACTAAAATCCTCACCCACCCGCTCACATTCTCGCATATCTGTTGGAAAAAAATAGAAGGAGCCAGAACCCGAAAAATATGGCACAGTGCAAACATTTATCCAGGATCATCCGCATCGAGTCGAGCGAGACCCTCTAGATGTAGTCGTAGTTGGTTTCTGTCTTATGTTACCATTGCCACCAAAGGGCAACATGTGATACCCACCCGCCGCCTACATCTGACAAAAAATATACATATATGAAAACGGAGTGTTGTACGCATCGAGTGCTGAAATATTTACAAGGACCTCCATTTGACAGCATACAGGATCAGATCCCATTTAAGCGAGGTTCTCACGAAATTACCCACCCCCGCCCAAAAAAGGCAATGGAATCTGGGAAGGATAAATGAGGATAAAATATTGTATGACATTTTAAAAGTCCTCGGAATGGTGCAAGGAGATGACTGTCGCTGCGATAGTAGCAGTAGTTTCCTTTTACGCTTCGAAGAAACCCACGCCCCCCAATAAGATATTCATTTCAACGACTACTCCTTGAATATGACTCGAAAACAACGAAGAAGGGGAAGAAAATTGCAAAATTACAGGATAAATGGTCGGATCCATCCCAGATCCCAGAGATGCTGACAGAATGAGGGTGCCGCGACGCAAGAGGACTCTTGCGATTTTATGGCACTCGTAAATTTCGCTCAATGGGAATTTTTGAGAACTGTTCTGTTCCGTTCGGTTTGGTTGGGTACCTACCTACTCCCATCTTAGTGGTTGGCCAAACGGCCTTTAGATCTACTTGCCTTGCTTTGGTTTTATTGGAAATTAAAATCCTTAACAAATAATTTGGAATTTTCGGATCATCTCGGGTTCCATTTACAATGTTGTGAGGTTTTGTAAGCGAAATTGATGGGGCAGGGACGATTCCATAGATCATTGCTCTGATGGGGAAGAAGATGAAGTGGCTCGCGAATTAATGTAAAATTACGATTTAAACGCCTTCAATTAAAGGAAATGGTTTGATTTAGTGCTCTGGATTGGTTCTTAACATCACGAGTTTCGTTATTGGGTTGATTTACGATGCTTGTGATTTATTGTTATGAAGTATCTAATTTTTGAATATTTTGTAGCTTAATTTATATTTGCAAAGATGGGTTATATTACATTGATAGATTGAAGGTAAAATGTCGCCGAATGGACAACAAATGGCGGCGTAATCAATTTTTACTTGCTCCTGTACGTTCTGATCAATCTTAGCACTGCTGTAAGTAAAATGCAGAAACTCAAAAAAAAATGTGTCTAGCAATTCTGTCTGTCTGTGCCTCGAACTGTAGCCTAAAGGACTGAATGGATTTACTTTAGGCTTCATATCTGGTGTATCTGGGCTTATACCTCGAGGCGAAAACGCAATTTTCTCTAACAATTTTAATTTGAATTCATACCTCAGGTAATGTGGACATTTGCAATAAAACTGTTTACTATTAGGTGCGCAACTAAGTTCTCTTCTTCTTTTTGATGAAAATGCAACTTTATTGTGAAAAAATGGTTACAAATGAATCTTTCAAGGCATTGGCCATAACTAGCTACAACTTTTCAGTGTTCATCTTTTGAGGGTATCCACGAATTAAACCATTTTTTGCTGTCTTCATATGAGCGGAACTACTGATCAGCTAGACCATGTGCCATCGACCGGATCAAGTAATAATCGGATGGCGCAATATCTGGGGAATATGGCGGGTGGGGTAGGACTTCCCATTTGAGCGTTTCCAGGTAGGTTTTAACGGATTTGGCAACGTGAGGCCGAGCGTTGTCATGCTGTAGAATCACTTTTTCGCTCGTATTGTGGCCGTTTTCGCGCAGTGCTCGGCTCAATCGCATCAATTGAAGTCGATACCGTTCCCCAGTGATGGTTTCACAGTTCATAATAAATGACACCAACCTGGTCCCACCAAATACAGAGCAAAATCTTCGCAGCGTGAATATTCGGCCGAGTCGACGACGTAGAAGCATGACCGAGCAGTCCCCATGACTTTTTTTTCTTTGGGTTGCTGTAATGAATCTATTTTTCATCACCCGTCACGATACGATGAAGAAAACCCTTCCTATTTTACCGCTGGAGCAGTTGTTCACAGACGAAAAAACGACGCTCAACGTCCCTTGGCTTCAAATCATAAGTAACCCAAGTTCCTTGTTGAAATGGCTTGACGGGTAACTCCTAATGCGGAAGCAAGCTGCTCTTGCGTTTGGCACGGATCTTCATCGAGCAATGACTCCAATTCAGCGTCTTCGAAGGATTTTGGCATTCCTTCACATCGAAATCACGGTCTTTGAAGCGACGGAACCAATCGCGGCACATTGTTTCACTTAGAGTAGCATCTCCGTAAACTTTTTGGAGCTCTCGATGCGCTTCAGCCGCTGTTTTCTTCGAATAAAAGAAGAAAATCAACACTTCCCGCAAATGACGATTATTTGGCACAAATTCAGATACTTTCACACAACCAAAAGTATATGACGCCAAAACAAAATCACTAATGCGTCAAAACAGTTTGTTTACCATACTCGTATGTCTAAGCTCGGTTCATGACGTTTTGGATATGTCAAAATCGACCAGCACTTACTGCTGGAGCCATCTATTGACAAACAGCGAGAACTTAACACCTAATAGTTATTTATCTTTTTCATAAAATTTATTTGTTATACGAAAGTTCGCGGCCTGACCAAATTCGGAAGATTACAAATTATTTTTATTTTTGAACGCAATCTCCTTTAAGCTGAATACACTTCTTCCATCTGGTCTCTAAAGCCATTAAGCCAGGTTTAAAAAATATTTCCTTATTAGCTTCGATCTCTCCAATTGGTGGAAATCTCTGTCCTTCCTTTTTTAGGTTGGGGGGAGATGACAGTAACATGCGGGGTCATCAAACTCACAGTAATGGATTTCAGCCATAGTTGGCCGCAACGTATGTGGGCGTACGTTGTCCAGGTGAAACGAAACTTTTTCCTCAACGACGCAAAAGACCACAGAAGTAATCTAAGTTAATTGTTTAATCCTTGACAAGGGTCATCAACCATGATTATTCCCTTTTAGTCCCAAATTACCGATGCCATTATCTTATACGCCGATAATTTAACTTCAACTTTCTTCGGGACCTATGATTCAAGTCTTCTCCACTCTTTTGATTGCTGTTTGGTCTCAGGGTGAACCCATCATCTGTCGTCACATGCCTGACCAACAAAAATACTCTCGCACTGAACACTCGCGAGACATCAGTAGTCGATTGCGTCTTTATTCAACTTAAAACAGTTTCGTAACTCATCTTGCAGAAGCTTGAAGTACTCAATGTAATTTTGAATGATATTTTGTGTTCATTCATATGAGATGCCATCTTCCCTATCTTCAATCTGCGGTCTCCGATGATCAGATCACACATTTTGTTGATGTTTTCATCTGTAGTTGACGTTTATGGTCTTCTACAGCTTGGGTCGTCTTCAACTCTCTTTTGTTCACGTTTGAATTAGGCTATCCACCCTCGTATTTTACGAAAATCCCAATTTCTTTCGTGCAAATTTGAAATATGAACAATTCGCTAATTATTTATGCCGCCATACAGCACATGAGTCGCAACATTTAGATAAAAACAAATAGTTTCGTAAAACAATACTAAACCTCGAAACAACAAGTCAAATCTAAGTCAAACCATAAAAGGGCCACGAGCAGTTGAAGGACCAGTGAAAATCCTAGACCGCCATAAAATGAATATCACTTCCATCCATGAAGTGTAATCGGCCGAGCAGAAAAATAGGTGAAATTTCTTTCGGCGATTCCTACAGTAAAGCAAAATAAAAGCAAAATGTTCTGAGTTACACTTATGTGAACAAACTCCTGATGATAATTTGCATTAAGATTAGCTTCACCAAACATCACTGATGAGGAACACAACCTCATCAAAGATGGTATGGATCTTTATCAGCACAGTCCACACCAATCATCTCCGGAAACACATTTCAGCTAATCGACACTTTACATTGCAGCACGGCGAACAGTCATAAAAAGATATATTCCCACACCTCAATACGAGTACGAGTATTCATTATTACGATCGAATCAAGGTATCCGCACTCTTCCCATTGTTTTTTATTTTTTTTATTTTTTCTTGTATAATCCTCTCTAAGGAGAACCTTATAACGCTGAGACAGCAGCCCGAGATGTTTGTAGATGCCTGCTAATTTTGTTCTTGAATTGCTGGAGATGAAAAGTTTCTCGAAACATGTCTCTTGGGAATAAATTCCAAAGTTGACCCGTCCTGTGAGAGAACGCTCAAATATCGCATTTCTAGAGATCATTCTCAGAATATCTACTGTGATATAGGTCTGCTACCAGTCTTCGATAAGCTAAGTTGGAGATTGCAAGTTAGTGCGGGTTCTTCTATTAAGCGGACTGCTCTTCTCTGTATGCTATCGAGCAAGATGATGATCCAAATATGAGAACAATATTCAAGTCCTTTCTATAGAAACGGGTTGTACAGATGCATACCTGCGAAATTCGTCTGCCTATCCAGAAAATAACTTTCAAGTGACAGTCAGAGGTTCAGGCTTTAAAAAATTGCGCAATACCTCGTGGACGTTGATAGCATTGGACGAGTTTTTTTTTTTTTTTGGAAAAAACCTCGTTTAATATTAAACAGTTGGAGATAAAAAAAAAAAGTTGTAGGGAGCTTAAGGACAAGTTGGATGATCGGTATTATTATTTATTTATTTTTGCCAAGACGAGGGATTCTATGTTTTCTGGAAAAGAGAACTAAGTCAGTTTTGCTAGTGCTTGGTATCCCCGGACCGCATTTAAGTATCTGCCTACAAGGAGAGCTTAGAGGGAGTATGTCCCAGAGAAGTGGAAATAAGACACGAACAGAAATCTTACTCGTGGACAAGTGATAACTCTGATATCTCTGATAACTTTTGCTCATGCCACTAAACTCCATGCACGGGTGAAGTGCACTGAGCTAGAAAAGAAAACATTTCCATTCTCTGGTAACAAAGGTACCAGTTAAAGTTAATTTTCCATGGCGTACCTCATTAAAGCTGAAAGTAGTCATCATTTCCCCAAACACCGGAAGTCTTATATCAAAGACACTTTTCCTACCCTCTCTCTGTCTCTCTATAACATTCATTTGGAGTAAGTACAAATGTCACCCTCCAATTGGCCATTAATCACCTCCAATGTCGCGTAGTTGTTCATCCGGTATCAATTCACCCCCAAAAGAACCAATTTGTGTCACCTTCTACCTCTGTTCACATTTTCATCACGCTCTCTGCCAATTTCGATTTCCATTCCATTATTCAATTATGAAGTCATTAAGTCATTAGGGTGGAATTTTATCGCAAAATTTATCGCGCTCACTGCGGAACGTGCACTCTGCGCGCAGCTCCTCTGAATGAAATGTAGCCAGGCCAAGCCACACCAAGTCGACCGCCAATAAATGGCTTCGAGATAAAAAGCTCCTTAATGCTTATTGTTAGGTGAAATTTTTTTTTTTTTTTTTTTGTTACAGTACGACAATAAAAATTCTCGCACGATACAGGAATTAACCGAGCTAAGGGGTGCAGACACGATTAACTGGGTGTGCGGCACCCCCTTAGAAAGGCAGTTTCACATTTTATTTTTATTTTTATTCTCTCACGGCTTTTAAGATGATGGGAAAGGTTCGGGGATAACACCTTCGCCATATTGATTTCCAATTTCTGGCCTTGTGGCCAAAAATAATTTCGATAAACGGTCCCATAAGACTATGCAGTCGGCGTGGTTAGTGTCACATGGTCAAGATAAATTGTTAGAATGCGAAAACTTTTTTGATTACATGAAATCATCCAACACCCCCTCTCGCAACAGGGTAGTAGCCCGACGACAATAACAACCCCTAAACTATCAACCAAACCACCACTAAAGACTGTGAAAAGTTTTTGCCGCAGTATCACCACCGGTGGCAATAAAAAAGGACGACAAAGAAGAGGAGCGGAAGAAAACTACTGAAACACTGATTTCAGCCCTTAGGGGTTGCGGGGATTAACCGACGACGACGGAAGGTGGCTGGAAACATATTGTCCGATGGTGAACTAACATACGTCTATTTATTGTATTACGCCAGCAGCGGTCAAACGGTGGAACAACAACTCACCATGCGGTGGAATGCGAAAGGTTAAGAGGGAGTCGTCGTTTAGGGGTGGTGCTATGGATGGCTATAAAAGATAATAAAAGATGTGTTCAAAGTGTTTCATCTGATTCAACGTCTGACTAATATCCGATGTGGGAGATGGGGTGAGTTTGATTTCACTGATGGTGAGGACATCAACCCTCCAATATAGCAAATCATAATGTGAAGTTGTGACAGGGTGTGAGTGTGCGGTTAAGCGATCAAATGAAGAGCTTGAACAAGAGGGTGGTAAATGACCTAATGGCAGGTTCATTACAATTTTTTTATGGATTGTGAATAGCATTTTGCGACAAAAAGTCATTCATTTACCGTCATTTTCTATAGATGTCGGTATGTATGTATGTCTGTTCAACGAACTGCCTTGACTGTAAGTAGAATTGAAATTCAATTAAATGGAAAATACATTCACCCAATCTTCAGTGTTAGGTACACGTAGTTGGGTGTAGCAGTTGGGTTCAGTGAACTCATCGCTTGGTACCTTGGAACTGATCTTATACCATCGTTTAGGTCTATGTTTATCGACCCCATACTGCAAAGAAGTTCGCTTACTGAGTGATTGATTGATTGATTGAAGTACGGCAAACTGTTCGAAAAGAAATCTCCTAGGATCTTCAGAAGTTTGCCTAGGAAATGAAGTCCTCGCCGAATATTCAGATTTACAAGCAAAGGAAACATAAGAGCGGTTATTCTCGGAGCGGAGGCGAAATTGTCGCCTAATATTCACTTTCTGCAATAGTTGAGAGTATTTCAGAAGAATGTCACTAAGTAAAAGAGGTCCTCTTTCGCTATCTGCAGTGGCTTAGGTCCAGCACAACAGAGGGAAATTCTAACGTCTTTACTCATCGTGAAATGCGTATCGTTGACAAGCGGCCTAATTCACCATGGTTCTGTGCCAAGTTTTACGGCAAGCCTACCTGGCCAGGTAAAAAGTTATCTCCCTTTAGAAGGCGACCCACTTTTCTTGCATCGATTAAATAATGTCCCCAGTAATACTGGGAAGTGAAGATTTGTTACTTAGGTTAACAATTTGGGTTTCTGACTTTTCAAGCCCCACTACGTCTGCCAGATATTCCATACTGGTCTATAGAAGTTAAAGATTATCGGCACAGTCGGGTTTATACAGTTTTTTAGAATTGGATTATTCCGCTTCTCATCAACAAAACACAGCACTGATTTTCTCTGTGGTAAGTAATACAATCTACAAGACATATGCCAAATTTTTCAAAATATTCGAAAACTAAAGGTTGCTTACCTTTAATTTTCTTTAAAATATCCGACTATACCTGGAAGTGTTAATGCGTAATGTTATTACGGTTAAAAAATTGAATATGGGCAATATTCCAAAACGTCTGTCTTTACCCGATAGTTCATAAAAGAATCGTTTTACGACCGAAATTTTAGGCTTCAAAATTGTGAAATTTATTTTAGATTTTCGAAATTTATTTTAAGTTTTCGAAATGAGAACAAACTACGTAATATTCCAAAAGGTTAGATTTTACAATGAAGTTACTAAAAGTGGTTTTTAAGTACGAATATCTCGAAAACATTGCATCGTAAGGGTTCTAAAATTCTCCACAATACGGATGTCAAATTTTTCACAATATTCGAAAATTTAAGGTACGACTTTCCCCGGAAATTAATGGAAATAGTTTTTGTTTACGAATATCTCGCAAAATTGTGCGGCTACGAAAAAAAAAATCACTTTCCGACCAAAATTGTAGGCTTCGAAAAATTGTAGGGTTTCGTCAACTGTAGCTACGCAATATTAAATAAAGTGCACTACTATGTCGCACGTACGTAAAATTTAAACAAAATAGCTAAAAAGATTTAAAAAAAAAAAATCAAATAGTACAAGGTTGGCAAAAGTAATGTCATAATGTGAACTGGCTGCCATTTTATTAGAAATGAAAAAAAAAAATTGAGCTCTGATTTCACGTAAAGTTTACTTGAAGGTGTAAAATTGATGACATTAAGCTGAAAAAATGACATCAGTCAATTGACCACCTCTTGAGGAGATGCACATTTGTGCTCATTTTACGGCATTTTGAATTATTGCTCGCAAAACATCTGGCTCCAAATTGGTGCTATTCTTCAATGTTGGCTTTCAAGACTTGCAAGGTTTGAGGTTTGTTGTAGTAAACACAGAATTTCAAAAAAAAACCCAAAGAAGAAGTCTGGCGCCGTCAGATGTGGCGATCTGGCCTGCCAGTTTAAATCGCCAAGGCGGGAGATCACACGGCCCGAAAATTGGTGATTTAAAATCTCTATCGTTGCCCGAACTGTGTGAGCAGTTGTTCCGTCCTGCTGAAACCAACAATGCTCAAGACCCAATTCAGCAACTTGACAAACTCAAACTCTTTTATCATCTGTCTATAGCGCTCACTAGTTACGATTCCGGTGGTGCCGCCGATGTCCTCAAAAAAATAAGGGCCAATCACTTTTTTTTTTCTGCAAATGCCGCACGAAGCAGTCTCTTTGAGGGGATGTAATAGCTCTTCGTGCATTTCATGTGGATTCTCCGTGCCCCAGAAATGCAAATTTTGTTTATTCACATAACCACTTAAGTGGAAATGGGCTTCGTAATTGGATACGAAATCGTCCTCTTCTTGCACCAAGTTTAACAGAGCACGGAAGTAAGTTAATCTCACTTGACGGTCAGCAGGCAGCAATTGGTGAACGGTTTGCACTTTATAAGGGAACATCTTCAGGTCTTTCACCAAAATTCGATGCAATGAACGTCTGCTGATGCCAAATTATGTGCATCCTTGTCTCGACAATGTTTGTGGACTCTCGCGAACGTCATCGGCCACAGCAGTTCATTCTCGGCCGAACGAGGCGACATCTGTAGTGGACTCAGTTTGTTCAGCTAAACGCTTAATTTTTCGCGCACATAGTGCAGGACGACGAGGAAAACGACGACAAAATTCATGCTGCGTTAAAACAATAGACCGGAAATTGATTAAATAAGCAGTAACAAAAATGCCGCATTCTTCAGATGTGTATCGCTCCATCGCTTATTGTCAACTAATTCTCTATCTTTCTACAACATAAATGTCAAAGCACAATGACATTTGACGCCATTTGCAAAAATGATGGCACATTCACATTATGACATTACTTTTGCTCCACCTTGTACATGTATTAGAATCTGTAGACCTTAATGTGGTCGAAAGTGTGTAGAATTTTTTTCGTTATTGGTTGCAGAGCAGGCTGCCGTCAAGCCCTTCTGCCTTATTTGCTTTGAGTGCCTTCGTCGCGGCAACGATTTTGGCATTATTGGCTGGTGCAATACATTATCCTAAACGTTAGATGGCACATTTTGTTCGTAGAATGGAGTAAATCTGCTAATTAGAGTGTGCAGTTGTAGCTTTAGCTTATAAACAGATATAAGAATCTATACATTTAGTTTAGTGAACCTTCTCGTGGGGGGTACTATTATTAGTTGGGAGGAGCGTGTAAGGATCAACTAATTCTGAGACCTAAAGGTCTTCTGTGATTTCCCTTGAATTTTGGGCATTAAGTTCGACTTTGCTTAAGATCCAGATCATTCAGAGAACTTGAGATGGCTTTAGTAGGTATCCGTAGTTTGCTGATTTTAAGTGGAATCTTGAAGCCCCTACCAAAATGTTTAAGTCTGCCGCGAACTATGGTGCAACATTCGCCCAGAATGTACTCAAGATGGTTCCTTTTCATGTCTGAGAAGTTAATAAATTTCTTAGTCTTAGTTTCACATAGATAGATTCTCTTGAAACTCCCAGGTTTTGTGTCCCAGTTTCAGATGGGTGATGGATAAACCCAAATTGGTACATGGTCAATGAATGGAACTGATGAGCCTTGACTAGTATATTCATCCGTGACCTAGTTGTCTACAATAACGATTATTTTGGACTGAAATTAATAGGCGCTTTGGGTCCGTTCATCTAAAAATCTGAACTCTTGCGCAGAGTTGAATTGCATATAGATAGGCTTAAAGATAATAGTTAAGCAGCTGAGATACCAGCGTCAGCTCCTTTCTACATTTTTGAGAAATCTGAATACCTGTTTATTACTGGCTCCTACTGTAGCGGCTCCCATCTTCGCATGCAGTACGTTCCAGTCTGATTATTTTGAACCGAGGATGGAAGTCGATTGCTAAAGGCATGGAATTCGTAATACGAGTCGCAGGATTGGCAAGTAAAGAGATTAAGTTTAGATTTCTTAAGTGCCCAGATAAATCGAATGGTTTGGGCTTACATACGAGGTGGCGCTTTAAGCTGCAGCAGAGTTTTTGATTTGTTTGTGCATAGGAGGCAGGCATAAGTGCAAAGCAATACCTGTGTGTTTATCAATTCTATTTAAAATGTTTAAGACAGTCATTTGTTCAACCTAGTGATGGTTGGGAGAACAATAACCTCAATAATTCATAATTTACTCTTGGTCTTAGGCTATATTTTTTTTCTAAGCACTCTTAATCAAGCCCATGGAAGTAATATTTGTTTACTTAGGGTTTTGTCTAGAATAGTTTTTATTAAAGCAAACTCTTGGTTGTTGCGTTGCTTGCCTAATTTTTAATTTGAACAATCAATAGCTTTCAGCTTAGTTCCTGAAATAAACTAAACTTTGGTGCAATTTTAAATCCTTAAATGTAAATTCATACATCGTCCTAGTTTCTTTCAAAGACTGATATTATTTTAGCAATTATTTTCAAACCGGAAGACTGAGTCAAATATTTGATCTACTATGTCTAATCCCAAATTGCTATCACTGAACTCGTACACACTTCTCATGTTCCTGTTGAAGCAATCCCGTATTTCGTTGTTTTATTTTTTTTTTTTTTTTTAATCACTCTCAATCGTTTAAAAGTCCTGTCAGTAACAGAATCCTTGTCCGGAGCGAAACTCATTTCATCTCAGCTGTTCGTCCGAGTTCTCATCAAAAGCACTACTGAAATATAAGATTTTCCCCGATTCTGAATTCCGTTATTTAAAATGTACTCGTATATCCTCACATCGATCGTCCTAGTACTCCCCGCTTTAATTCACCATTGTTTCGTCTCGATGGTGATATGCCAGTTCCCCGAAACTGATATACACACAGACACAGACTGACGAGGGATAGGAACACAAAAAGGCATATAATAATTATTATCCTTGCTATTCATTTCGTGTTTATGTCTTTCTTTTCCTTTTTTTTTTTTGTATTTGTATTTTATTGTTATTCATTTTCAGCAGCACTACCTCGCCTCCATTGGTATTTGTCCATTCTTCTTCTTTGGCTTTTTTTTTTTTTTTTGTTGTATTATTACTTTCTACCTATAACCTGGGGTATCTATCATCTCATCATCACAGTCGTCAGCTCCAACTGTCATTTGCGTTTAAGGACACGATAGTAGTGGTACCTACTACTTATTCCACATTCATCATCCTCAACAACAAATAGAAATTCATTTGACGAAGGAAGAACGAAATTACGGGGCCAGGGAATGTTGCAGGGACAACACAAAACAACAGCAGCAGCGGCAATAGCACATAATGCCAAAGTGAAAAGTGGAGTCAAATGCAATGGCAACAAAAAGGGAAATGGGAAGCCACAATTATTTTTTCCACAAACACACTGCAGCAACTCTAGTTGCTGGCATTGTTGCAGAGCGTGTCTCTTGGTCCAACAAAACAAACAGACACACACTGCACTGCACTCTTAACCGCCGTCAGAGAAATAGAGGATGGGCTAGGCAGGACCAAAACGATACATTCAGAGGCGGAATACTTGGAGGCTTTTCAGGATATTGCATTCAATTGTATTTTGACTTTATTTTTGTTCTGCAAATAATATCCTTGAGGCATCCCATTTGCATTGTTTAGATGCTGCGTCGTCCTCTAGCCCCGGAATTGTTTCATTCTACGCTTGACTTTGGATTCTGAGCGGCAGGTTATCATCATCCTCTATGGGGTGGAGGGAGGCTGTGTTCGAATAACAATTTGCAGATGACAAATACTTTTTTCTCTGTTCCAGCTTCTTTTTTGTTATTTGCTTGACTTTTAGCCGAACAAAAGCGGGGCAGAGCATAAATGTTGCAGTCTTTTGTTATGATTTTGATTCGTTTTGAAATTTGAAAGCGTAGCAGGAGCAGTTTAGCGGAGGCAGTTGAGTTTTTCTTTTTTTTGAATGCATAGCGCAGTAGACAGTTTTAATTACTATTTTATCCAAGTGCTTCGAGGCAGTTGCCTTCAAGGTAGTAATGGTTATAAAATCATGTTAGCTATTATTATAGCTCAGGGGCAATTGGAATAACAAACGAATGGGTTTTTCAACATCAAAGATTATGTAATTGGAAAATGTTAGTGCTTGTCGGCGATATTTGATATATTTTGCGGAAAGTTTAACCAATTACAACGAGGAAACAATTTACGTAAAGCAAAAGCTATAAACGAAAAATCATGCTTAATTTATGAAGAATAAACTTTTACTTGTCAGGAATCCATGCAATGTGACTAACTTATGAATTGTCCTCCTGGGCAGAACAAAACGGTCGAAGTATAAATCTGACTAAAACTGAACTGGTTCTGTTTTCCGAAGAAAAATACTCGAAGATGAATTTGATTCCCCTAACTGAATGGAATTCCTCTGAATCTCTCCATAACAGCTAAATATCTCGGAACCATCGTTGATTCGAAGCTCACCTGGAAAAAGAACATGGAAGAAAGAATGAAGAAAGCACTTTGCGCATTCTATGCGTGCAAGAAAACCTTTGGTAAACAATGGGGTCTGCGTCTGTCCATGATTAACTGTATATACACGGCTATTCTCAGACTCATCCTTACCTACGGTGGAATGTAACAGACAAAACCAGCTATCTTAAAATACTCACAAAGGCGCAAAGAGATAAACACCACAAGCGGATTTAGAGATGATGCTAAATATCCCTCTCCTAGATGAGTACATATGATGCACATCTGCCAAAAGTGCAATTTGTCACAAACAATTGGGCGCATGGAAGCAAAGCTGCTATGAACACGAATCTATACTCAGCAGGTGTAGTATAACCGATCTCGACAGAACAACAGATTATATCATACCCTACATAGATTTCGACAAGAACTACTCCACTTTTATTCCCGAAAGACAAGAGTGGGACTCCACATTTCCGCAAAGAAAGAAAGGCCAGCAGAAAAAACGACTTGCTTTAGTCAGAAGGTATAAGGATTGGGCAAACCACAACCAGAGAAGACTGCCTTATAAAAAAAGGAAACGATGAAAAAGCATCGGCAAACTTAGCGGCTAGCCTTAGATGTTGCCACGGACTCGATATTTAGTCTGAAACTGTTGCCAGACGATCCAACGAAATTGACCTCAAGGCAAGAAAAGCCAGCAGAAAAAGCGACTTACTTTGGTCAAAAGGTATAAGAATTGGGCAGCTTAGCTTCAGACTGGGAGAAGGTTTTATCAAGGTAAGTTCGAGTTAAGAGTATAACACAATGTTGACCGGAAAGCACATTTGAACTAAATATTCACACATTTTTTTCTTGCAACTTTTCAGCTTTTCAACTCCTCTGGCGAAGTGCACGAGCATTGCAGAGTTTGGGAAGCTTAGAATCCCTATTGCCTGATTCCTACCGTAAAATATAGCGGGGGCAATGTGATGATTTGGGGCTGTATGACTTCATTCGGAGTGAGAAATCCATTTATTTATCTGGGACTATAAGACTATTATTCAGATGCTGGATCAAACTCTGGAGCCAACCATAGCTAAATTATACAACAGGGTAATGTTCCGTGCCACGATGCGAGCAAAGGTCTTAGAGTGGCCCACTCTGAGCCACGACCTTAACCCAATTGAGCACATCTGAGAAAACACAAATGCAAAATTATACCGGAGTTAGAATGCATAATTTATAGAGTAAGGAAAAGAAATTTGGGTGCTTAATATTTTTGTCCATAGCTGTATGTTAAAGGTTGACTGTCATTAGTAGATACATTCTCGGCCTAAAGCACACTGCCCAACTTAGTTTTATACACAGCGAAGATCGACCTAATGAGATACTCTATGAAATTTTGAAAGGGAGGTTTGGAAAGTTCTGCTTCTTTGTGAAAAGTTAGATAAACTCATGGGACCTCATAGGTCGTCGAAGTTCCCATGAGGTCGGGTAATTTTCCATGAAATTGTGGAACATCCCATGAGCTCGTGGAATTTTTCATGAGATCGTGGAGCTTCCCATGAGCTCTCAAAACTTTCTATGAGTTCGAGGAAATTCGCATGACCTAATAAAACTTTGCATGAATCCATGTTAATCCCCATAAGTTCGAGGAACTCCCAATGAGGTCATGGAACGCCCCATGAGGTTGAAGAACTTTTCGTGAGATTGTGGAATGTGGCAGATGTTGCAGAACTGTTCTTGAGGTTGTCGAACTTCTCCTAAGGTCGTAGAACTTCCATGAGGACTCCATCGTACGAAAAGGTCATGATTAGCGGTAGGACCTAGTAATTGGTTGCACAATATCTGGGGCATCGTAGAATATCCTGGGAGATCGGAAGACGTCGTAGCAAATCGGGGACTCTTGTGGGTGGTCATAGATTCGCATGCGAGGTCGTAGAACTTCGTAGAATGCATTTCATTCTATCTAATGGTAACTGTAAAGCAAATTAACCTTTCTTGTTAATTTGATTTTAGTAGCCAGGTACTAGCTTTTAGTAATAGTGTGTTCTGTTGTAGAAATCGGTTTGCATACTGAGCAGAACGAATGTATGCTGAACGATATCCCTAAATACGGTATCCCAACAATTGAATGCAATGAGGCTCCGGTGTCGTTGAACGGAACGCTGAAGATGGGAGGCAATACCGCTTCACTTCAAGAGCCATTACCTATAGACTTTAGAAACATTTTATATTTGCAGGAGATTTTATCTTATACATAGTACATTCATAAAATCCCATTCGATTTGAATAAAATTAAACATATGTTTATCTGATTAATTGTGGGTAATTTTAAGCTACAAACCATTTTTGTATGTTATAACGAAGCTGAGAAACAGGATACAATTTTTTCATCTCTAATCATCACTATCAAGTTTCAATCAGCGATATTTTTACTGTCACCAACAGCGAAGCATCAGTGGATGGATTTGTGCGGTCACAGCACAGAGGCGATTTGTTCTGCTTTGGTTTGACCTGGTTTGTTTTGTTTTCTTTTTTTCTGTCTGTTTCTATGTGATTTTCTGTGACTATTTTCCTTTGTTTGGGAATTTGTCCCTTTACTTTGGAAATATGTACAGACTAAAACTAAGACAATTCACAAATCTTCGATGGGTATGGGTAAATAAATTCATTTTTGTATGGAACAGAAGAAAATTCTATAATTTTCAGATGGGAATGTTTTCATCTGTACTGGGCAAATATTTGGAAATTTTTCTATTAAAACAGAATAGAATCCAAGCTAAAGGCTTCTAAAACATTATAAGTGTTGAAAATAAAGTGGTTAAGCAGCGAAATGGCTAAAGACTTTCTATGTTTTGGTATAGTTTCATGTAGCTTTAGTCTGTAAATCTCGTTCTTGATAAATTGTCTCTACTCAATTCATATTAAAAGAGGGGCTTTTTGGCACTATTAAATGAATTCTACTATAGATATAATATTTACTAACTGAATGATTTCAATCATTAATTTATTCATAACCCGGGGTTTTTATACTGAATTTGATATAGCATTCAATTCCAAGCACAAAATATTTATAGTATGGTTCCAACTTTTTCCATTACGGAATTATACTGTTTTTTATGTTTATTTTTACTATCTCCTTAATTTGGCTCTATCTTCACCCCTTCTGTACCAATTTCAACAATTCTACTTTTAATCGAACACAAAAAATCCAGTACATAGAATTTTAGAACATTTTGAAAACATATGGCTCGCACAATTATTTTTGGAGAAAAAAATAAATGCTTTATTAAATTTGTTTGTCTAAAAGTGTTAAAAATAATTAGAGGGAATACAATTCAATGCTCTTTCAGATCCCGAAGTAGCAGTCCTTATTTAAGAGACACCCTGTATGTAACAAAAATAAAATCCTATACACAGACCAGTAGCAGCTCGTGAACGTCAGTCGGGTGTTCACATTACGAAAGCAAAAAAACCTTTCGGGAAATTCGCACTTAAGAACAAATATTCATAATAAATTCTTAATAACTTTGGGGTAAAGGGTGGCATTTTATAGGATTGCGTACATAGAATTATGAAAAAAAAAAAAAAGAATTTGCCTTGTGTAGAATTTCCAAACCTAAAATTCCAGTCCTTATATTTGTTCTCGTATAACACACCCTTTTCGAGATATTAGTGCTGTGAAAATGTCCACTTTTCACTTTGGGGTAAACTCCGATATTTTCGGAGACTGTTGTACCTACAATTTTAGAAAATTTTGAAAAATTAGGCATCTAACTTGGAGTCTAAAATTTTTCTTTTTCTCGACGCAAAGTTTTGAAGGTGTTCGTACTCAAAACCTTAAAATGATTTCCACCATTAGTTTCGAGTTAAAGTGCGACATTTTGGCTAATTTTTGAAAAAATGCTACAAGATGTCGAATTAGAAATTCTAAACTTTCGATCGTAATCATTTGTTTCAAAGGACTCACCGCTTTCGATATATTCTTACTGAATATATTCACTTTTAACTCCAGCGTAAAGTCAGACATTTGTTACATTGCGTACCTACAATTTTTGAAAGCTTATAGAAAATTATACATTCGTCTTGCAAAGAATTCAAAAACCTAAAACTTTAATCGCGATAATTTTGTTCGTACCATGCACCGTTTTTGAGATATTCACATTCAAAAATGGTTACCACCATTAGTTTCGGGGTAAAGCCGGACATTTTAGAATACTGTCTACCTGCAACTTTTGGAAATTTCAAAAAAATTGGCATCCATGTTGTAGAGAATTTCAGAACCTAAATTATCGTTTAAAATATTTTTTTTTTTTTTCATAAGACACGCCGTTTTCGAGATATTTGCATTAAAAAAATCCAGTGAATGAATATTTCGATGCAATCGAATAAATCTAAGACTATACCAACCATGATAATAAGAACTTGAAATCTAATACTGTCTAATTTGCTCGAATGATAGCTACCCCAACCTCCACCCAACATATTTTAATTTCACACTCAGTAAATTATCACCGAGTAATTATCGTGGCCACTTGCTTTTCCACTTCATATGTCAAATGGAATTCCACTAACTTAACATTAAATCCCTTCAAGGGCCATTCATTTGCAAACAGCCCCCTTTAAGAAAACAAATAAAATTTACCCAAAAATCCAAACGAAACCAAAACGAAAACTCACACAAAGCGTAAACACGACAACTGACTCCTGAGAACAATATATTCCATCCATTTTGACCACAACTAGGTCTGGAAACGTTTCTCGCCCATTTTATTCGGAATTAATGTGGTCTAACCGAATTATTCTCTTCTGGCTTTTGTTGGGTGCCAGGGAAGGCCATACAAAAGGATCAGGAGTGCGCGTACGATACGAACTATCTGCGGCGACAGCCAGTCATTTGGAATGATGAAATGGTAGATGGTGGTTTGAAAGTTTTCTCCAACATAAGTAGAAAGTTTTCAGTTTCTATTTGAAAATCCACCAGTTGATATGGTGAAATATGAGGAAGCCAACTGAAAGGGATATAACTGGGCATGGTAAGTGAGACGTTAGAAGAAAGCGCACTACGATGCATGAATATTTCATCCCTTCTGGATACACCATACTCGTATGACTACACAAACCAATAAATCATAACGTCGATTAACTCATTCGCCAGAGGGGTAGCCTGTGACTGTCTTCTCGAAGCAATAAATTATTATCATCCACCATTGACCACATAAATTGTCGACATACTAGGAACACTCTAAGCCAATGCGATTTAATAACTTTAATTCCCCCCTAAGGATAACTAGAATTATCCATCCAGCCATTCTTCACGCCGCACAGTGCTTAAGAATGCCCTTCGATCCACCCTAGCCGAGGTGACAACCACCATCACCAAACCACTTGCGCTTGTGAGAAATGTTTCTTCGAAGGCGTTTACCACAAGGCAGCGAGTTGAGGAAAAAAAAGGATAATAACGGTACGAGTACACCTAATAATATATGTTTGTTGTGCATTTTTTATACATATTCCCCGTCTTCAAGAAGTCCTTTTTGTAAAGTAGTCCTTTTGCGTTGTCGTTAAGTAGGGGCGGGTAGCGGTGGAACGAAAGGTTTCGCATTCTGTTGCTTACTTTATGTGTTTGTCTACGATAACAGGCTCTGAAAGGATAAACACAGTCAGCTCTCTCTCGCTTTTATATAAAAAATGAGATTTGACTCTGGCGCGTGTTTATGGGGGTAGGGGTATAGTCGAGTTCTTCTTCAAGGTAAACACCATTATTGCCCATGAGTTCCATTTTTTCTTAGCTTCTGTTGGTTGCCTTGAAGAAGGTTGTTAAAGTGTTACCCCGCATTAGGTTAAGTTCATTCCATTTTGCGGGGAGCTTTTCATCATACTTCTTGATGCAAACGCGAACGGAACGGATTGCTGCTTTTCAAGGATAACGAAACGGGTTGACTTAGTTTATGCAAATCATCGAGTTGTTCAGCTTTGTTGCGCTCGATAGAGGTAGAGGGCAACCAACCTGTCTTTCGCATTTTTTTCGAATGGCTGTGTGATTTATGGTTGACATTAGCCAGCAGCTTCGAAAGGACCTTTATTTTCTCTCTTGTTTGGCAATTTGGTGATAAACATTTTTGTACCGTGAAATTTGTTTGAAGAGTTTTAAAACGCATTCAAGTTAATGACCTTACGGAGAGCTCTGTCTATACTCACTTTTCCCCTTCTTCTTGTGTACCAACGTACCCCTTCCTTCATTTCAAATTTCTGTCAATTTATGTTCACCTCAAAAAGTCATCTATGGCATACGCTTTAAGAACAATGGCTCAATGAGGCACTTAACTTCGTGTTGCATGCCACATTCTCCACATCCCCTAGAGAGTGTGGCGTCTGTTAATCATTTACTTGCTGCTTCTTGCTCAAAGAAAAAATAAAATGAACAAAACCCTTAGGAAAGCAAGGGAAAAACTGACAAATTAACATCTCCTCCATGTATTTCCTTTTTTTTTTACGCCCGTCATCCCTCATTCCTCCTACCCCCCAAACAACAACAACATCTAATAAACACCTCGCATCATAATTACGCTTGAAACATAATTGCTTAGACACATGAACATAATAAGGACATGACTTTCGGGTGGATGGAGGAGCTTGTGTATATGTGAAACAAGGATATTATACGGATGTGTATAATTACTGTTATCATTCAACCCCTAATTAGTGTAACACCTCCATTCAGTTGTTTATTTAGGGATTTAATAAGAAACATCTTATTGGGGAGTGGGACGGGGGTGAAACGATTTTTATTAAATTTTTAGTAGGCTTGGACGTTAACAGTGGATCTTCTTTTTTTTTTGCGACACCAAATATTTTATAGATCCAGGACATATTGGAGACTAAAACTCGAGAGTTTACTTACTTATCGTAATACCCTGCGATAAGTATCTACCTTGGTAGGTTGGCTTAAGTAATGACAATTATTCCAAAAAGATATGCTATGGGTCTGGTACTGGTGTCTTCTTAGAAGATGACGACATCAAGATGCATTTTCCGTTAGGCAAATATGCGTCTGTTTTGCAAACGGAGTACTTTGTTGTAAGGAATATGTGGAAGAGTCGGAGTATTTGCGTCTGTAATGACAGTCAGGCTGCGCTTAAGACCTTGCTCAACCCTTTAACCCCTTTCAAGGTGAAAGAACTCTCTGAATGCGGTCACAAGGCTGAACTCAGTGATACTTATCTGAGTCCTAGGCCACATTGGAATCATGGGGAATGAGATCTCCGATGTGACTGCAATGCAAGGCTCAGAGGAGATTCCGATCCTGCGTTGGGTCTTCCTGCTGCCTCGATTAGGGCCTCCTTTAATGATTGAGTTTCTTATGAACATAATTGTGTGTGGCACGGTTTTCCAGGATGCGCGCAGACTAAACGAATGTTGCAGGACGTCTGTAAGAAATCTACGACATTATTGCTGTCCCTCAGTAGAAAGACTGCAAACAACTTACCGACGTTCTCTTGCTTTTGCTGAACACCTCAGTGTGGTAGGCTTAAATGATACAGGCAGTCTGCGATGCTTGTGGAGAGGCCGACGACACTGCGGAAAACATCCTCTGTGATTGTTTCAGGTGGCAGATTTTCGGTGCTGATCTGGTGTGTGCTGTTACCATAAGCTCCTCGTCCTTGAAGCGTTTACTCGACATTCTCCGGATGACGAGGAAATTTCATTAAAATGGGTAAAATAGGGGTTCCTTCTTGGCAGTACAATGGGCCAGTTCTTCTGATTGCTCCAGTGTAGCGTTTCCTGACCCGACAAAAAAAAAAAAAAAAATTACTTAACTGATCGAAAAAGTACAACTTATAGCCACAGCGTTCAATAGCCTTATTCACTATTTGAAAACTCAATTTTAAGGCACGATGGCAACGCGGAGTCAGCATAGTCAATTGTACCTATAAAGACAAGTTCTTCGTTAAGGCCTAAAGAAAAGTGAGAAAAGTGGGATTGCCCAGACAAAACTTTTCGTGCTTTATCTGAAGGTAGACGAAAATGCGATCCCCGACTTTCTTAAAAGCTGGGAATTGTTCAGTCGTTATGAAAGACTATAAAGTAGCCCAGAATTTGTACCAAGGGGGTTCATAATTCTAAAACCTTGAATCTGCTCTTTGAGGAGTACTAAAGTTGACTCTATTCCAGTAACCATCGATACATAACAATCATGTGGTGGGCTTATTGCCATCAAATTGCATCTATTATTGTAGCGACACAGAAAAGCTTATATTAATACAAATGGATAGCTCTGTTTTCCCAAACTCCAAACTGTTTGTCTATAGACTCGAAATTTATTCAGAGGTTTCTAAAATTCCATTTACATATCTCTGCAAATAATTTTCTTTATAACGTCGACTGGAAGGTATTCGACAAAGACTCTTTACTGGCCACTGCTAGATGCCGTTCAGTCACTTACTGCGGATAATAGGAAGAACCACCGAAGGGCAAACTAGATGAGATTCTGCGAGAAACTAAACATTGTTTCATGCATTGAACAATTGTGTCCGAGGCTGGAATCCAATACCAACTGACATCAGCCTCACTGGAAACTATTATATTTCATCCCTCTGAATCGGTCGATCTAAATAAAAACGTATTTTATTAGAGTATTAAAGTAGAGTTCAGACAGCCTTTGTCATTTAGCCAATCATACCAAGTTTGTGTGTATTTTGTTTAATTATTTTTACTTCGAACCTCCCACGAAATCTGAATTTGTGGAGCTGGTAGAATGCTGTAATTCATAAAGTAATACGTCTATCGTATGAACCTTTTCTCCTTCGATTGTTGGGTATTCACTCATACATCAGAAATATTTCAGTAATGGAATCCAACACCAAAACTCAACTTTGACCTAACTCTAGGGTTCATGTGTTGGTTCAAACTTCGGTTACTTATAGGAACTTCTTATTTTTCAGTCGAACTGACCCTAGTGTTAGTACTGCATAAAACGCAAAATCAAAAACTCTACTTGGTAAAACATAGAAAAAACGATACCGATAGACTGAGTTGCATGTTGTATAACCTACACTATTAAAAGGTGTTTTCTTAGAGGTTTGGCAATACTTTTTCCAGCGACAGCCAATTTGACAGCTGACAGCTGATTTATACTCAGTTTTGTTTGGCATTTCACCATGAATAGACTTACGCCAGAAAAACGCTTGCAAATTGTGCAAATTTATTTCGAAATCGTGGTTCAGTTTGCGAAAATGACCGTGCGCTACGTCCATTTTACGGTCGACATAATCGTCCATCCGAGCAAAATTCTAATAACTATGGATAGTTTTCGCACCACGCATACTCTAATTAATAATACGCATCCGCAGAGATGTCGTACAGTGTGCACCGAAAAAATGGTTGCTGCTGTGGAGCGTAGTTTTGAGGAGAACCCGAGTAAGTCGATTCGCCACCATAACCAACAATTGGAGCTGTGTCCATCCACTTTATTGAAGATTTTGAGGAAAGATCTTAGTTTACGAGCTTACAAGATCCAGCTCGTGTGACAATTGTATCCGCTTGACCATCGTGTGCGTAGTACTTTCAGTGAACATAACGAAAACGAGATTGCTCTTGATCCTCATTTTCACCACAAAATTTTGTTCAGCGATGAGGCTCATTTTTGCTTGAATAGCTACGTCAACAAGCAAAATTACCGCATTCGGAGTAAAGGAAATCCGAAAGCCAGTATTGAGACGCCATTATATCCGCTTTATGGGCTGAATTAACTATTAGTCCATATTTCTTCAAACGTGAGACCGGCTAAAACGTTACAGTCAATGGAGAGCCCTATAGATCCATGACTATAGACTTGTTCCCGAATTGAATGGCATTAATGTGAAAAAGCTGTTTTTTCAACGACACGGAACAGACGGTTTCAATAAAGGAAATGGACTTGTGAATTGGCCTCCAAGATCGTGGATTATTTTCTGTGGGGATATATTAAGTCGCTAGTCTGCGCCGACAAACCAGAAACGTTAGACGATTTAGAAGCCAACATTCGCCTCGTTATTGCTGATATACGGCCAAAGCTGAAAACTTCCTGATTGCGCTTAATTCGAGCCAACCGCGGCACCCATATGCCCGAAATCATATTTACACACTAATGGCATACAATTATATTTCCAATACCATGGCCATTACCACGATTTGTATGTGCTTTATTTCTTTTTAAAGTACTCGTACTATACCTCTAAAAAAACACACCCTTTAGATCAGAATGAATTTTTTTTTTTTTTTTGTGGTCCTATATTGATTTGGTTAATAAAGCGAAATTGGTTTATTGAAACGAATTTTTCCTTTCCTTCGGCTTCGCAAACTATAGCAATTCAATATCATAATAAACATTTCCTGAATCCTTTTCAAGTCTTACAAGTCTCAAATAGATCAAACTACCTCAGCAGTGTTTGTAATATTTATGACTGTCTGCCTCAAAGCCTGCACAATCTACTTCCAAACGAATCTTTAAAGCACGATTTCATCAGTCTTGCCTCATTTTAACTTTTTCAATCCCCACGATTCTAAATAAAATCCCTTCAAATTCATCCCACCATTTATAGTCTTTTGAACCGCACACACCAAGCTAACAACTTCCTGCGCGAATTTGCCTCCAAAAGTGTCGGCTTATCATAATTCCGACAGAGTATCGATTGTACCCTTTAGCTTTTGGTTCATCGGAAACGAATCAATTTTCATGTTCCATCGCCATCCTTAGACGACGTCCTGTCGCCGGCACTTCTTTACCCTGTAAGTGAAAAAAAAAAACTCTTATTCACCCGAAAACCACGTGTGCATGTGTGAATGTGTGTTGGAGTGTGTAATAACAATAATAATAAAAAACTTCATTCACATCCAAACATACACACACACATAGAGAAGGACTGGGCCTAGATAGGGGGATACTCTCAGGTTGATAGCGCACCCGAAAGGCACATATACACATAATCCACATGGAACGTGATTTCCTAAGATGACAATATCCTTATCGAGACTTGTGATGTGAATTGAATACCAATGAGGATGTGTCATATCCTGGTACTCCTGATAATGTGAAATTGAATTTTTTTTTTCGCCTTTCTCGGCTTCTAGTGCAAATGTTGATGGGGGATGAAGGAGGAGACGGAGGACAACGACGACGAGTTTTGCACTTCACTGGAACGAGGTAGTCTCGAGTAAAGAGTATATGCGGCAATGATTCGAAATGACAGTGATTATTGTTTGGGTTTATTGAATTGGATCGGATTCAGGAATTCGGATTCCCAAAGAAGAGGAATATTCTCGACGTACCGGCAACGCTGTATGAAGTGTGCATCAACGTTCCTAAATGACCACTTGGTTCATTGGTTCGGCTTTCCATTGAGCTGCTGCTGTTTGAAATTCAACGCATTTCAACTGATTCAGTTTCGGAGATATCTCAATCCTTTCATTTGAATTGGTAAATTGGTTTCTTGGGGAGGTCGGTTGAATCATTCCCCCTTTTTTTTTTTTTGTTACCCAAACCTAGATCCGTTTATGTTGAATAGAGAACGTGGGAGGCAATGATTAAGAAGGTTCGTGCAGCAGATACCAACAAAAAATGTTCATCCTACAGCTCCAAATTACCAAGCAACTACAACTAATGATCCTTAAACAGACTGTGTGGGCGAATTAAGGACAAAGATTTACACAATAATCGCATGTCGAAGTGAAATAAATTTCTTCGGGGAATAACCATTTTTTGGTTCATCTTCTCCAAAAAGGGTTGCGATAATATTCGACCTAAAAGCTCGATGAATACTGCACGAAATCTCCTGCCTGCAAGTGGGGGGCCGATTTCAAACTCAAAGTAAGTACTTCCGACTTTAAAAGCATGTCACATCCGGTTTCAAGCCGCTGTGCACATTGGAAATGCTTAAGGAATCGCGATGTGATGTGATCCTGGCCGACACACAGGCACACATATTTCAAGTCACTCAGGCAGAATCGGTGGCAGTGGCAGGCAAGCGTACCTACACCACAAATTTCTTCTGAACGTCATGTTTTGACTTTGTAAGGAAGGGTTGCATTAGTACCATACTCGTCCTCCTTCGTATTCAATTAGCGTGTGCACGTTCTGTTTTTTGTCTTCCACCAAAAGGGTGGAATAAGACTTTCGAAGGATGTTAGCTGATTAATTATTCAGTGTAATGTAGGTCATTCGATTGTCTTAAAGATCAGCAGGAGTGAATAAGAGTCCTTGAATCCCGAAAAAGGAATACGAGCGGTAATTAATTTCGCGAAACGCAAACGAAAACACATTTACAAAAGGAAGAAGTGTCTTTCAGTTCATCAAAGAGAGAGAGAGAGAGAGCAGGAGGAAGGATTCCAAAGGGTGCCACACAGAAAGTGTTCAAGTTGATTAGACAGAGCAACAGCAAAAGCCCTTTGACAGAAACAAATGCGTTTTTACTGCTCATTTATATTTTCAATTTTAATTCGCTGTGTGTATGTTAGAAGAGTTGTGGCACGACGGCGGCGTACGTAAGGACTAAAACAGATGAAGGAGCAGCAATTTATTTTCTTTGATGTTAGCAGGACTGTGTAGTCTGAGGCATGCATTATTTTCGTATGTCTTCGCTTCTTTCTCCGTAGAAAGCCTTTCACTTTGACGTAAATATTGGAAACGGCGCGCATCGGTATTTGCTGGGTAGAAAAAGCGTACTTCTACAAGGAATCGATGCCAGGGCGTAATTAAATTTGTTAATTTGAAAAACCTATTTTAAAGTGGAAGATGTCTCTTCATTGTCAAACATAGATACTTGATGAATATTTCTGAGTTGGAATTACAGTTTAAGTCACGTTTTTGAGCTAAAAATTGTAATAGAAAGGCAATGGAAAAGGATTGCTTTTGAAGCATTTAATACTTTTTTTTCTTGCGAATCCTTGAGTCTTTACTTTAGTTTCATAGTTTATTTAGTTTAATTTAGTCATTCACCAGCGTTGTTGATGATGAATCACACGATCCAAATCTATAAATGTGAAGTACTCATCCCTTGATGACGATACTCGTAGCAAATAGAGGAAGATTCCGCAACTAAGCCTGAGGGAAGTAAGCATAGGGGCTGGGCCATGATTTAAACTAACCCTAGAACCAACACAATGCAAACTATTTCTACGCGGTTAATTTTGGGTGTCTAGTGCCTACCGTGATCCAAGATTGAATCTCAACCCCTTTGGCAGGTCTTTGATGATAGCAAAAAATCCTTCGATTTTGACAGCAGTGAGGGAATTCTCCAGATGGATTCAGCGGTAACGTCGACAGTTCCTGTCAAGTGTTTTGAAGCTTACCTGTGCTAGGATTGACAAGGCTGAGTCACGATTTTGAAAAGAGATAGTGACAGATGAACTCTTAATGATCTAAAACCGTGTATTACATCCCCGACTTAGATTGTTTTCATCGATTTAAGCGGCTCCTTGTTCAGGGAGTATTAGCTAATGAATTGGACTTCAGGTTCAACGTTGTTCTGTCGTCCAACCTCGAATATTAATAGAGTCCCTAATTTGATTACACGACCTGGATATTGTGGATATTCAACTTAAAACTGGAAACTATCCTCATGCAGCAGATATTCTACGATACGCAAGATTTGATCAGAAATGCTAAAGCATGTTACAATGCGAATTTGTTGCGGGAAATCGGCTGAGGTCTTGTGTTATTGACTTTAAGATAATAAGAGGCCAAAGCAACATTCTACAACATCAAGTTAATACAAGGTGGGGCAAAAGTAATGTCATAATGTGAATTGGTTGCCATTTTGTTAGAAATGAAAAAAATTGGGCTCTGATTTCACGAAAAGTTTACTTTAAGGTGTAAAATTGATGATATTAAGTTAAAAAAATGATATCAGTCAATTGACAACCTCTTGAGGAGATGCACATTTGTGCTCATTTCACGGCATTTTTAATTGTTGCTCGCGAAACCACTGGCTTCAAATTGGTGATTTCTTCTTCAATGTTGGCTTTCAAGACTTAATTTGTTGTGGTAAACGCGGAATTTCAAAAAGCCCCAAAGGAAAAAGTCTGGAGCCGTGAGATCTGGCGATCTGGCCGGCCAATTCAAATGTTTGTGGGCTCTCTCGGATGTCCTCGGCCACAGCAGTGACATTTGCGGTAGAACGAGCAATACGGGGCCGGTCACTTCTTGCGACATCTCTAGTGGACCCAGTTTGCACGAGACGCTCAGCCAAACGTGGTACATGGTGCAGGACGACGAGGAAAACGACGACGAAATTCACACTACGTTAAAAAATCAGACCGGAAATTGGTTAAATAAGCAGTAATAGAAATTCCACGTTCTTCAGGTGTGTATCGCTCCATTGCTTGTTGTCAACTAATTCTCTATCTGTCTACAACATAAATGTCAAAGCGCAATGACATTCGATGCCATTTACAAAAAAAATTATGGCACATTCACATTATGACATTATTTTTGCCCCACCTTGTATCACATGCCCTACCGACGAGTCAACTTAGCCCGGTTAGCAACAAAAGCTTCAGTTTTAATGGCTTAGTAGTGGAGATTTTTTAACATGGAGTTGATGCTTTTGGAAAGCATATCATCTCTACACTCGTATGTCCCAGACTTGGAAGAGCTTCCACTGTAATAATCCACTGTTGTAATCTAAAGTGATCCATCCATAGTAGCAACTGGATGTCATATATATGACAGCAGATTTGTAATCGTCTATAATTCTACAAGCCGATGGCCGACTTCAGGGTCCAGAGCACTGTGTAATGCTGGAAAACACGCTATGTACTGTACAATTTGAAAACAACTCCTCCGAGTTATTCGAAACAAGCATCGTATTTCGACAATGAATTCCTTCATTCTTGTGCTGAAACAAACAGTTTACGGGGCTGGTGTCAACACGAGAACACTATCATCAACAAGTTCGTCCGATAATGATATAATTTGGCGTTCTCAGCGTGCCATAGTAGAAGATTCTACGGCTATTGAAGAAAAAGGTAAAACGACTTTGTCTTGAGTTTAATGCGACTAGGCCGAATCGAGGAAATATGTATATAACCGTGAATTTTATGAGCTGTACCAAGATGTAGATGTCGTCGAAAAAGCCAAGGCTCGACTACTGCATTGGTTGATCATATCGATATAATGGACAGTAATACTCCATCCAAGCTGATCTTCAAATGTAACCTTCCAAGTTCGAGGCGGCTAGAAAATCTAAACCTCGGAACCACATCACGGATAGCAGGCAGCTTTCCTTGGAAAAGGCATACCTGAGTTCAAATATACCTCTTTTCACAGACTGTTGAAAAATGAATGAACGATGCAGAAAGCTCTATTGCCCGATTAACTTCTAAGCCACAGCTGCGAAGTTTAAGTTATCATTGGGTCTCCACAACAATACAACACACTAATAATTCAGCTATGGGCGTCGTGGCGTAGTGGTTAGTGTGTCGGATCACTACGCAAGAGGTTCCAAGTTCGAATCCCAGAAAACACCAAAACGTTTTTTCACGATCCCACATCTCGCGAACGTCTGACAAACATCCGAGAGTATTGCTGTCACGAGAAAGCTTCTCAAAACAAATTGCCGTTCGGATACGGCACTAAACTGTAGGTCCCTTCCATTCGTGTGAAAAAATATAACGCACACATCACGAGTGGTTGCGAGAAGCTAGGCACTTAAAGAGCTGTTGCGCCAAATATTTATTTCTTTTTTCAATAATTCAGCGAATAGATATCGAAATTTTCATAGAAAGGCATGCAGGGTGGTTCATGCTGCGATCAAGGCTATCCATAATAATTAAACCATAAGGGATGAAACGACTCGGCCCAATATATACATAGGTACATACTCGTATGTAAAAAGGGACAATTTGTTAGATCCTCCTCTCTATTTTGCTCTGTCGCCCTCATCATACAAGCTTCAGTTTGGACGTTTGTCCATCTGTTTATCTGTTCGTAAATTACTAGTGGGTGCCATGGTGCGCGATCACTGAGCGTGAGATTCAAAAAAAAGATTTCTCAAGGTCCCACCAAGTCCTGGTATGAGTTAGAAAGCAAACTATAAACAGAAAATTAAGGGATGTTGCTTTTGTATCCTTCATCGCATCAAAAGGCCAATAACTGAAGGTGTAGCATTTCATTCGTGAATAGTAGGAACGTTTATGTGTGAACTATCGACCCCAATGCCAAAAGAGTTTACAGATACAGATGTCAATATAAGAACTTTGGCCGTAGTTACATCGTACCAACTGTGCTGTATGGATCAGGAGTGGGATATGATTGCGAGCTTGCACAGAATTAGTCATTGTGGATGGTTGTTCCTTAACATGAGAGAGGTAGGTTAGCGACATCCTAAATTGTATCCCTATGAAGTGTAATGCGAGTCCTCTTAATGCTTTTTGTGTTCCTCTAATTGTGCCTGCGTGTGTATAGAAAAACTGCGTCTACCAAATTAATTTGTTTCAAGACTGCAAAGAAATCGATATGCAAGTCTACCTATTAAATTCTTCAGTCTTCCGTCTCTTTATTCTATTGACGTTTTGAAGGCATGACTCTGTTTTGTTCTCCTTTCATCAAATAGTGGCCATAATACTAAAAGTGGAAAAGTGGAAATTCAAAGGAAAGAGTATCTATTGTCTCAATGTTTTGCTTTTATGTCGATACTCCTCCATTCATTTGCGAAATTTTGAACCAACATCTGCCTCCGTCTTTCGATTGAAAAGGCTTTGCAAAACGGCATTCACCCCTTTTTCTTTGAGACTTTTTGTATGGATATGACCTCCGTCACTCTACAATGAATGAAAAGTGGAAAAGTGAAACATTGACACAAAAGTGCTTGAAGAGCATTTTAACGTTGTCGCCGAGAGTCTTTTGGGACAGAGATTCTTTCATCAAAAAAAAGGAACCTTCCCCTCGACGGTTTCTTTTCCAATTTCTTTATTTTCATTATGTGGCCCCCGCCGTACTACGGGCTTCCGACCGATTTTTGATTTCTTCGGTTAGAAAACTGTGGAGTTTTCTTTTATAAGCGCCTTGGGACTAAGATCAACAACGTTACGTAGACGAGTGGATGACGATACCAAACGAGAACGACTATGTAGAATGTAGACGACAGCAACGAAGGCAATAAATTTCTTTGATGCGATTGACTATCGAAATGATTCGAGAATATGTGCGTGCTTATGAGAGCTCTGGGTGGGGTATGTTGAAAACTTTTCGCAACCCCTCCACTTATACAATCAACAGCAACGCCCTTGACAAAAATCCGGAGGAAAATTCGAAAAGTTTTCGTTTTCGCCTCCTAAGCAAACATTTACTCTCTGGAAGCGATGATGTCTTTGGCTGGCTGACGCTTTCCCGGCTGGAGGTGCTAACTTGGCTTCTTTTTTTTTTGAGATCCTCCTCGCATCGAATGATAACAGTCATTTCTTTTTGACACTTTTCAGAGGCGACAAACGAAAAACGAACGACAAACTTTCTCCAGCACAGTGTTTCCCTTTCAGTTGACAATCGAACGTAAATTAATTTCGGTTCTTTTTTTTCGGAAACTGCTTGCAAAGAAAAGATGCCCCCGCCGCCGACATGACTCTGATGACAAAATGAAGTTTTCTCGTTAGCAATTTATTTGTGTTTTGGCAGCCCGAGCAAGGAGTGTAGGGGGTAGGGCGATAGCAAAAGAAGCCTTTGGGCATAATAAGATAACACAGGATATATGCGTTTGGGTATTTGAAGGATCTGCCCATCTATCGATGATTGTTGTGGGAGATACATATATGAAAGATGGCAACATGTGTACGCTAGTATGAGTGGGGGTAAAACATATTTCCTCTTTGATTGCGGAAATTGCAATCAATCAGAAATTAATGTCTCTCTGCGGGGCTGTACGGTGTAATTTGATTTTTGAAAAAGATAATTTTTCGAGTTTATTTATTTATTTTCATTTTTTTTTTCTTGATGACTTTATTGAATATGAGGACGTCTATTGAATGAGCAACACAGGCAATCACAATTTCAAAAATTGGTCGGCAATAGATACGAAAAGATTCGTTGTGCACACCATAGTGGTGATATAAATGGCTATTTCCAGGAAAATTAGAACAAGATTTATACTTATAGCCGAGTGTTTGGGCTTCGTGGTTGATCTCGGCAACTGTGACTTATTTGACTCGTTTATGAAATATTATTCAGAACAATTTCAACAGGATCTCTCCACCAACCTCTAGGCATCTGCAAATATCCTCTGTACCGCCGCCTTGGCATTTCATAGTGAAGAGTCGAACAGTACAACATTCTCACAATCTAATTGAGATTTCTTCACTCTGTCGTTTTCTCGTTCGAGGTATCTTTACTTGTTCTTAATATGTTTTGCACAATTGCTTATAGTATTCCATGTCTCCTGCTACTGGGTCATAATATTGGGTAATTCCCCAAGGCAATTCCTCAGTGTTTGCCTCTTGGTTTCGAAAGTTGTATAAAAGCACGTATTCATGCTTAAATCTGTGGACATTCGCACGAATGCATCGATGTCCACTTAGTTGCTGTGTTATGTAGAAATCTACTTCACTGTGCTTGCGACCTGTCCATGTCTCAATAAGAGGGATGAGATGATACGAGTAGGTCCATCGGCCTTTACCTGACACATTCCATCGCTGCTGCCACTTCGCCATGCTGTTTTACTCGCTCTGATGAGTTTGCTTCACTGTCAGTTAACACAGGTTCCTAGTTGCTCATTTCAAATATTTTTTGCAACTCCTCGGCCAATATGTCATTGGAGTAATCCTACAATTACATAGACTGCATCTGCTGATATTGTGCGACATACTCGTACACTTCACACTCTTATTGCACAGAGTCGGTATGTCGATTCAATTTGAAATCTATAAGACTTGATTTTTTTTACTCCAGCCAATATTGTTGGCCCGTAGAGCACCACAGATATACCTACTCTCGCCAGAAGCCGTCTTTGACTTTATCTAGGTCTTCTATGAGTTGACATGATACGTATGAGTATCATATTCACTCGTGAGGCTTTGGCACTAACATACTCCAGATGTTCATTGAATGAGAGCCTTTTGTCAATCATGGCACCTAGGCTTGCTTCGATTTAATCTTGTGACTTGTTTCCCCTTCTTTCTGCTACTAATTAGTACTAGTAGTAATTTCTGCTACTAATTGTATCGTTGCTTATTTGGACCACTTCTTAGAGTTAGATTGGCGACCACGACTATCGCAATATCATTCGCAAAATGTAGGTAGGTTGAGTATTATACATAACATTCCATAGAAGTGGAACCAACACTGAACCCTATGGCAACCCTCCTGTGACTTTATTCTCCTTGGAGTCACCATCTTTGTCGTATATTAGGATCCTTACTCTGAAGTAATCCATTAATATCTTCATGATGTTATTGAATGGCTTCCAGTTCGCGAAGATGAATGCGTTTTGGACGTCCAACGTGATTACAGCACAATACCGCTTTGCACTACTCCTCCATCTTCTGCTTTGTATGGCTTTTTCTCTGTGCCAACGACCAATCGGATTGCATCTATTGTTGACTGCTTCCACCCTGTTGGTGATAATATGTTCCAGGATTTTTCCAGTCGGATACAGAGTGAGTGAAAAGTCAGTGGATCCCAGGAGGATTAATGCTTCCTTTGGGGAATAATACTAGTCTTTGCTCCTTTCATCGTTCTGGAAACAGCCCTTCAATCAGACATGAGCTATAGGTATACGCAAATATGTCCAGTCGAGTTCTAATTCTAATAATTAATTTGGAGTTCCGCAGTAGAATTTCTACCTTCGGAACGCAACCGTGAGATTTCCTCACTCCACCATTAAACTGGTGGTTCTTCTGCGTAACATGGGTGCGTCACATGCCATGATTGATCATCCCTTCTGTTAACAGATTATAGTACTGCATGGTCACTATGTATATACTGTGGACTAATTTTCCATGTTGTTTTCCTTACTTTGAAGCTTCTGACAAAAGTAAAATCTATGATGGAGCCTACCCCATTTCTACATACTATTGACAATGATTACATCTAAAGTTGCGAAGGCCTTCAATACTTTATCTTCTGTTTGTTCTTTAACTACCTCATTTCACGGCCCACGCGTTGAATTAGCCAGCTAGTACCACATGGCTTCTCTCGCTGACATCGGCACTAAGTCTGCCCAGAAAGTTTTCGAATTCGTCCATCGACATGCTCAGAGGAGCGTAACAGCTATACATGTGTCTGCTATCTTTTTTGGGTCTGACAAAGCAAGTGTGCCTTCTATCTATTTCTTGGAATGGACGTTTACCACAAGTCCAGTTCGCAGCTGTGCCTGTTGTGTCAGATATCCATACATTTCTGCTGTGTTGCCTATACAGTTCACTAGGTGTAGCTGCATCTATTCCTAAATTACGCACAGACTGTGATAATAGGTCTTAAGCAGCTTGACAATAGTTTAAGTTTAGCTGCAATACTTTCATATTCCCCACAGTTCCATCATTGCCTTTTGATAAGATAAACGTCTTCTACTTGGTTACTATCAGGAGATTCCTTGTTCTGGCAGAGTATGCACCTAGGCTCCTGGGAACAGGTTTTTACAGTGTGACCCTCTTCCCCGCATCTTATGCAGTACTTTGACCAGTTCATAGAACTTTTGCAAGCCTTTGCACTTGTAACGTTTCAGTGGTATAAGTTTCTCGCAAATGCAGCAGATCACACGATTTACTCCAATTTTGCATATCACGGTGATTCTGTTTGCAGCCTCTGCCAGTTGCTGTTTTTCTAAACTCTAAAATCAACAAGTTAAAACTATTTTTTTAAGAATCCGTTTGAGTGTTCACTTCCAAAATGTAGGCAGTTACAATTTTTTATTTTTTAACGAAACCGTGGTCAGACTTGAAGAATTTCTAAGCATTCTTTATACCCTAACCGATAGGCTGCATACGAGTATATTAATTTTGATACATAGTTTGTAACATGGAAAAATAATGACGATAGACCTCCAAAAGTATAGATATATATTTGTGATCAGTATCGAAAGTTATACCAATCTAAGCGTGTCCGACCGATATATATAAGCTTTTTAGAATCCAGAGCAGTACAAGTGACACAGTCAACATTTTCGAAATCCACCCACAACCACTCCACTTTTCAAAAATGTGTTTTTCTCAATATCTTACAAGAAACTTTAAAATATTTATTTTGCAAAATATAATCATTCTGTGCAATGCGTCCATACACTATAGAGGGCCACGCCTACATTTTGAGGGCGTTTTCTAAAAAAATTACGATGATAGTTAGGTCTTGTTGTGAATATTTCACCAGAATCCGTGAACTTTGGTTACAAAAGAAAAAGGCATAACAACAGGAACATAACGATTTTGTGTTTTAATACAAATACACCCTTAAACTTTCTTATAATCTGTCAAAGTCAAAACGTCAGTCAAGGTTTACGTTTTTATCATGGTGAAGTTCACGAATGAGCAACGTTTGAAAATTTTTAAAAATTACTACCGAAATTCTGAGTCGGTGGTTGCAACTTTAAGAGCGCTTACTCCAATTTGCGATCGTCCCACCAGACAGGCTGTGCGTGCTATAGTGGATAAATTCGAGTCAACATATTTACTATTGAATGTTCCTGTGCCAGTGAGACAACGCACCGGTCGAAGTACCGAAAATATCGCAGCCGTAAGTGCTTCAGTTCAAAAAAAGGCAAATCAGTCGATTCCACAAAGTTCACAGGAATTGGGAATCTCTCAGTCCACATTGTGGCGAATTTTGCGTAATGATCTTGGCCCACACCCTTACAGGATCAAATTAGCTCAAGAAGTGAAGCCTCCTGATTATTTGAAGTACGGAAACTTCTCCGATTGGGCTCTGCAAAAGTTTGAAGAAAATCCTGAATTATATCGAAAAATCATTTTTGTCAATAAGCATAAGCGTTATTGGACAGCAACAAACCCACAACAAGAGACTCAATTGCATCCACAAAAAGTGACCTTGTGCAGTGGATTTCATGCCGGAGGTGTGATTGGACCGTATTTTTTCGTCGATGGAAATGATCGCCATTTTTCCGGTCAATGGAGTTCGCTATCGTGCCATATTGGAAGACTATTTCTCTCCAGAATTGGATGAACTTGACATCAGTCATATGTGGTCCCAACAAAATGGTGCCATATGCTACACAGCTGGTCAAGCAACTGATCTATTGAAGAGGAAGTTCGCTAATCGTGTAATCTCGAGAAATGGCCCGGTCCAATGGCCAGCTCGCTCATTCGATTTAACGCCAATGGATTTCTTTTTATTGGGTTACGTTAAGTCGTTGGTTTATGCCAACAAGCCAACAATGTTAGCGGAGCTCAGAAACAATATTGACACGAAATTACCATAGTTCCGGCCGATATATGTGAAAGAGTGGTGGAAAATTAGCTCCAAAGAATCGAACGCTGCAAAAGTGCTCGCGTGGTCATATGAACGAGATCGAATTTCATACTCGAACTTTACATATGTATTACAGCTGGAATAAATTTCAGCCCAATATCTCAATTATTCTGTGTTCTATTTAAATATAAAATTGTTATGTCCTTATTGAAAAGCGCTTTTGAATGCTCAAATGTTTCATTTCTAGGGATCATTCAATTGAGGTCTTTCAAACATCTGCAGTAGTAGGTCTGCTTTCAGCATTCAGAGCTAGCGGTTGGAGGTTAGATCTTACATACTGTTGAGTAGATGAAGTACAAAACGACCTAAGTGTAACCTCATAGATGCGTCTTCAATCTCTTCCCTGCTACTGCCTAGAACTTGACTCAGATACTTACCACCTCGCATGTACTCACTATTCTCCTTAGGCACCAGATCGTCAATTTAGTGTGCAATGAAGAAAATATTTCTCACAGCTAGTGGCTTGGCTAGCCAAATCTATTGTTACATTACAATACTACAGCACTTCTCTTCTACTTATATTTATATCTGGCACCGCTTCCTTCATTCTCCGCAAACAATTTAAAGTTATACCCAAACTTTCAAACATTTGGCAGTGTACCACAACATAGTTCCCCGCGGACGTTTCTTTAACCTTCCAAAGCAAACAATTAATTGCCTCCGGATATTGATTATTAAAATCGAAAAGTTTCAAATAATTTAATTAAATTCGCCAACAAAACAACACTAAGGACGAAAAATCAAAAACCAAAATTTCCTTTGATGTTTTTGAGTGGAGCCCCTTAGAGATCTTGGAAGTTCTGTCAAATTTATTTATTGAGCAGCGGTTTTCCTTACCCTTATCCTGAAGCGATATCTTGACTCTTAAACTCTTTCTCCTTCGATTTGGGTCGGTTGATCTAAAATGGTAGGAGCTACCATCATCTGTTCTGAAGGAGCATCTGGCAAAAGGATGTAAGCACTATTTCCGATAATTCTTAACGAATCAAAAGGAATTCTTTTGCCCACTACTACGAGTACTTCAGGCTGACTAGGCTACATGGTCTGCATGAGAATGGAATGAATTTTTAATAAGGGAACCACATGTTCTCCCTATCATCGGGTATGTTCTCATTTGTCCATTACGAAGGCGGAGGCTTCTATATACTTTTTTTTCTTCCTTCGATTCATATCGATTTGCAATCATCTTGATTTATTTTTGGAATGCTCCTTCTTCTGGGAGGCGGACTCGACTGATTTTTGGATCGAAATTTATGGATCTATTTTAATCTACACATGAGTTCGGATAATGTCTTCTCAAAGGGGACTAATTGAGGAAGAGTTAGTTCGAGTACAATGCCAGGATAATTAACTTAAATGTTGCAAAAATTTCTCCCAACTGAATGCTATTCATGCTTTTGTACAACCTGCATAGCACATGGAATTGAAACTGCAGAGTGCATCATTTTTAATCCTTTCAAAGGGAGAATTATAATTTGTGTTGCTTTGTGTGGATGTACAGACACACATTCTGTTGTCGTTGCCGAGACTTTTGGTTCTATTTTTTGGTGGAACCTTGCCACATGGTATTCGAATTAAAATTGTTAAAATGAGACGAAGGCAGTGTGCGCGGGGGAGACGTCCTCGTGTATGGAAATTAATTTCAAGGGAATTCTCGAAATTTTCCAAAGAAAAACTGGCAACATTGTTTCATAAACTTCATGGCTCTCATGATGCATTAGTGTTGCTTTGCTATGGGGATGGTGTAAGAGGTGGTGGTGGTGGTGGTGGTGGTTTGTTGAAAGTCATTGCAGACGTTTTGTGTTGCCTTTGAATTTATTTGAGAATAAAATGTAAACCTTGGTGAACTTACAAAACATACAACTACGAGTACACCAACACTCATGGGTGCTTATCTTTCAGTTCGCTAGGCCAAGGTTCATAATTATTCATCAATTCAAAAGGAAATTTCGGTTTTGAGCTTGATGGCTGGGATTTGAAGACCCTTTAGGTCTGTGCTTTATTGTCGACTCGCAAGATGCGACTAAGCCAGTCAGGTCTGTGGATTCGTGTTAGTACTGTATCTATTCATTCCACTTTTCCAGCATTTGCATGCACACAATCGGTATCAAACTAGTCTAATGGCTGGAAACTGGAGCAATACCTCTTTTTAGATGTCAGGTCCAAAATCAAGTGAGTTTTCCACGATCTGAATCACAACTCCCTTTTACTTGTTGGACTCGGATCTGTAAATTATAAGACGACTATACCTTTAACCCATTTAAAGTAGAGCAGAGTTTTCATTAATAATATTTGAGCATGGTTTTCGCAGCCAGCATTCAATTGGAGACCTGCTGAGCTATGTAACCCACCTATAGATCTCAGCCAACGAACAGAATGGGGAATCAATAGCCCTTGCCCTTGACTGTCTGACAATATTGCTATGTCGCATTTTTTTTATCTTCTGTCGAGATTGAATTAAACACATCTATCTCTAGCATATATTTCAGCTCAAAGGATGCTAGTAATTTTACCCATAATTTCAGAGTGCTTTGTTCTTGGCCCAAATATACCCACCCTTCTCCTTCTTCTGATCTCGAGCCGTTCTTATACCACTGTATTATGTGGTTACTCAATTCGTATACTATGGATTCATTGTTCCAAGCTTTTTTGTTACTTAACTTCGTAAGGAATTTTTTATCAAAGTTGAATATCCTGATACTATCGTCCCTAGGAATTGCTAGAGGGGGGAGTTTCTTGAGAAGTACATAATATTCTTTTGAATTGATGCATTTCTCTCTCCCGATGCCCTCCTTAGGCTCATCCGCTTTGCGTATTGCTCAACTACAATATGAAGCGAAGTTAGGTCCTTGGCAACAATGACATGAAATGTTCTGATGCTCCCAGTAATACAGAGGTAAGCCAGTCTTTGCACTTTAGTGAGTGTATTCCTAGTTGTGACTAGACCGGTTCGTTTGTCCCACGCTATCGCTCCATATGTTATCATTGGTCTCACAACGGCGATATACATCCATTTTAGAATACTAGAGTTAAGTCCCCAAGACTTACCCTCTAGGCTCCAACATATCGTGAGAGCACGGATGCCCTTTTTGGGTATCTCTTCTATGTGTAGCTAGTCGGCACAAAAAGGGTTTATTCAATTCGGTTGGCAAGACACGTCGAGGTAATGAAATTACCGGTGAACTAGCCAGAAAAGGACCTGAATTAATTCATGTAACCAAGACCATTATGCGGTCTGCAAAAGTGGCATCATTGTACCATATAAATAGACAAGCCAACTCCTAAAAGACTAGGTATGCTTTAAATTTTCGTCCTTATCTCGCAATCATTCCGATTCGGGAAACTTAAATCTAACACAATTCGCCTCAGCATCATTAAGAGAATCCACCAAAGCGAGGATGCAGAAAATATGCAAATTTCATACGAACAAAGGAGGCCAAAGTAAATCTTTGCCCACTGCGAGGATAGACACAAAGAAAATTAAGTTTCTTCCTCCTTAATTAAGATCTTTCTCTCTTTCTTGATGCAATAGACCGACAGATCTGAACAAGAAGGAAAAGAATAATAATAAGAATGTAACGCAAGTTAAGGAATTAACGTACATCGTACTCTACAGACCGTTTACAATGCATTTCCTCTTGTGCTGCATAAACATAACTTTTATAATGGAAAAAGGATACGTTAAGCTGATTTCAATTTTCTTTTCTCCTTAAATTATCCATCCTCTATGGGAAAGTGCACGTACTTAGCCCTTCAAAGTTTTGAAGTTTTCTTGATTTTTGATTTTCCTCGAATTACACTCAAAAAGGATTAACATTCTCCTTCAAAAAGGATCATATGTATGTACAATGTACATACGCAGAAGAACAACTCGTAATTTCATACTCCTTCGAAAAGGGCGGGCGGTAAAAAAAAAAAACGCGCGAACATTTATTTCGGAATTAAGTCGGGAAAATGTTCATTTTGTGCGCGCCATCTATTGTTATTAAGTAATTCAAAGGAGGTCCTTACAAAAGAATTATGAGCAGCTTAAGTCGGATATGAAAGGGTTGTACACTGCTGACAGGTGGCAGTGCGGTGTGATGTTGGGGGTTCTGTACTAGTAGATGCTTTTATCACGCTGTAGCGGTTTGAATGATGAGGGTGAATTGCGGGTAGGACAAGACGTGTTTATGTGTGGGTGTGCGTTGTAATGAATTAATGTGTGTTGTCAAAGATTTTAATTTGAAACGAAAAGAGAATACGAGAAGGAACCGTTCTTAAACTAATTACACTTGTTTTTACCGGGTCTTGAGGCTTAGAGTTGGAGGCGAACGAATGAAGGTTGGTTGTGTTTTAATTGCGCTTCCTTTATGGCTGTTAAAAAGGGTGAATCTTTAAAATTGATTCAGCGTTTTAGATGAGGCAGTCAAAGAGGATGAGTGGGATGGGGTGCTTTGTGGCAGCTCTCTAAATAACGTGACATTTATAAAGAGCTCTTGATTGTAGACAGTGTGCTTTGGGGTTGGCGTGGGAAGAAGCGTGGAAAGCAATTTGAAAGGGAACATATTCTGCATTGTTGTTAGGAATTAGGTACATACTCTATTGTTTTTTTATTTGACGTAAAAGAGACGATAATTTCACAGACTGTCTGTGTTATTTTATATCATTTAAAGCCTTACTTTTCTCTAAAATCAACCTGCCACACATCCAAGAGGAATGTCCTGGCGGTGAACCATAAAAAGTAATTTCATCGATAACATTTATCTACATTTTTCGCCAGACGGCTACTATGACAATGCAAATTTTCAATATTTCGTCCTTTACTCTTCCTTCCAAACAAAAAAAAATCAAGCGATGTGCACCGAACGTGTTTGTGCATAATATCCCCATGCACGACAAATAATCGAATGTTCGTGACATGTAAATTTAAATAACAATGTGAGGAATCCTTTGAATACATTTTTTTTTTTTTTTTGGAATACAATCACTTTTGTGCAGCAACTCTTAGGGAGAGGGAGGAACCGAACCACCACGATTACATAGCTGGATGGGGATGGATTGGTGGTTTGCTGCGATGTCAGACTTCAGTATGAGACAAAGTTAATCGATTTCGATTACAAATACCGAGTAGCTTTTTCTTTCCTTTACCCTATGTCATAGGGTACAGTAATCTCTTTGCATAGCTTGTAACACAGAGAAATAATGAATGCAACGTCACGAAAGTGTATATTTTTGTTATCACCATGGAAAGTTATGCTGATTTATTAGGTTCCGAACAATAAAAGGTAGATTCACAGCAGTAAAAGTGTAAACCACTTTTTAAATCTACCCATAAACTTGGCTACTTTGCAGTGGAGCCAAATAACTTGAAATGAAGATCAGACTGTGATTGCGATCACTGCTACATAATCTGTTCTTCGCTCTGACTAGAGAGCAGTTGCGATTGCTTTTACTGCTTCGTTTCTACACAGGTACTCATATTCAATGCGGATAGGTACAGTTCCCGTCATAGGTACAGAACCGGAGTTCGCATGCCTTGCATTGTAATCGCCTTTTCCTCTCTCCCCAAATCATAGATTCTAGGGAGAAATAGAAAATTTCACGAATTTCATTCTCCATCATCCATCGTTGTTGTGGATAATTTAAATAATTATCTTCATTTTATTTTATGTATTTATTTTTATTTACCCCGCGATGTTGTCTTCTAGTTTATTTTTTATTCGATATACACAAACAGCAGCAGTATATCGCATCTAGCATATGCAAATAGCACTGAGCAACAAGCGCGACTGAGTACTTAAGGGAACAAAGCAATAAATTCTTAACTGTGATCTTAACAGCGATTAGATCACTGTTAGTCTTAACTAAGCTTTTCCTTAATTGCTCACTGCTTACTAAAAATCGCACTTGGGAGCATCGAAGTGACGTTTGATTATTTGGTTAACTCTAGGATTCAATGTGTTAATAGACTCTTGACTTGAGGGCGTCTTCGTGGAAAAATTACATTTGCTTTTACGGTAGCAGATACGAGTAAATGTTTGTTGAAAGCCACATCCGTTTCAATATATATTTAGCGTATGATATGTCTGCATTAATTGTACATAGTTTGCAGATTTAAATCAGGATTGTCGAGCATACGATCGGAGGAATCCATCGTACGACGTCATCAAGACGTTGGGTATTCAGCACCCACCTTGTTTTACTGAAATTCCACCTCTGGAAGGGTATTGAGTTATATTATATTCGATGTAATTTAGTTGTGATAGCTCATTTGAGGTTACCCAAGCTGCACGACGAGGACGTGAGCTATCTTTTACACTCCAAACAACGGCAAAGTCCTTAGCTTAGAAAGAAGACTTCTAAAACTATCAAGTATAGGGTATAACATATATCTTTTCAGAGAGACTTTAACATTTTCGTATGTTTTTTTTCTTCGCGCGACGTCAGACTAATAGGATTGAAAGTTGATATGTGTGCGACGAAAAAGGATTTTTTTATTTTTCTTTGCATTCTCTTGTTTCAAGGATGTCTCGGCCTCAATTCGCGGGTAATTAGATAAACTGGATTTGACAGTTGTATGTTAATGGAATGCAGTGACAGCAAAAGGATAGAGAAAATGAATTTATTTCTTGAAGTGGTTAAAGGCAGGCTCTGACAGGTGACAACTTTAGACTAAATACATGAACTGAGTGACATACTGCCACCGTTTGAATGAACATTTTAAAAAATATGTCCTGTCAACAATTATCCGAAAGGTGATTGCGTAACAAGCAAAAAATTCTTGGTAAGATGTCATGTTTTATTTAACTCATCTCATTTCCGTGAATTTCACAGAAAACGGAATCAATATCAAATAAAATAAATAAAAGAACTGGAAATAGTACTTCAACATATATAATTGTATCAGCAGAGTGCGATTACCAAAAATACTACTCCTTGATCAAGGACGAACGGAAGAAAACTGTTTTTTTCTAATTAAACTTCTAAATAATGGCGCAAATTAGATTCAAGATTCTTAATTCTGTGGTTACTATTGAAGCTACCAAACTTCCCAAGCTTATACTACAATACAAGAGTTGCCAATCCTTTGAACACATTAAAAACTACTGCTGTAAACCTCCGAGGATGCGTAACATATGCAAGAAAGCATACTACACTAGAATGTGAAAAGCCAGAAATTGAGTAAAGTGCTGCAACTATGGTGAGGTTCATCGAACAAACTGCCGAACTTCAAAAAATCAAAAATAAAATTACTGGTAATAAAAACATAGAACAAAATCAGAGCCCCCAGAAATCATCAAGTGAGATCGGAGACTTCATTAACTCATGGTTTCATTACCTGATCCCTAAAGCTTTAAAAGATTTTCACTTTTCAAGATTTAGAGTTAACAGATTAATGTCACATCAGCGAACAAAGTTTTTAAAATCTCGTTGAAGATTCTCGCAATCGTTTATTGAATTAATTTTTGTGAACATTATTCAATCATCATCAAGCAATTAAAGATATTGATGAATGAAGTGAGAACGTTTGTAGATACAGCGAAAAGTAAGGAGCCTAGATGACTTCCCTCTGGTACTCCACTGAAAACGTTATGGATAATGATGAGGATTTTTCCAATTTGATTATGTTATTTCCGTTAGCTAAAGAAGAAGATAACCATTCATTGAGTTTTGAATGAATTCCCAAAGCGTTCAATACGAGAACGTACTTGACAATCTACGTCAAATTGGTGGTGGATAGCCTTTCAATCACGAAGCCGTGTTGAAAACCATTAATACAATTTTTAACAATTTTTTGTCAGTTTCTCGAAAAACTCTGGCATGATAGCCAATTATTTTTGGCATCAATTGGATGATATTTATATGAAAGATAGTTTTCAACAAGACGGTGCCACCTGCCACACAGCGCGAGAACCAATGCAATTATTGCACACAAAACTTCCTCGCCGCATGTTTCGGACAAATTGGCCACCAAGGTCATGCGATATCACTCCGTTGCATTTTTTTTTTTTTTTGTTTGGGGCTATGTGAAGTAGAAGCTGTACATTTCAATGAACCTCAAACGATTCCAGAGCTCAAGGACGAAATTCAAAGTATTTTTTATGATTTATGCAGAAAAGTAATGGAAAATTTCATCAAAGGGGCGGAAGTCTGCAAGGCCCACCATGGCAGCCAATATTTTGTATTTTCGCACTTTCCATGCGGCCAACAAAGACTCAGATCACTACCTAGCTGCTACCAAGGTTTGTACTTGGATATCCTGAACACCATATATCACGACGGGGCAGACCTCAAACAAGCTTTCAATCTACCATTTTTCTCTGATTTTTAAGTAAAACACGACTTCGTCGTTCTCACAATTGGGCTGCAACGATATTTCTAATTTTTGAATAGATTTGGTCGACGCACAAGTTCAGGTTGTTCAGTAGATAAACCGAGATTTAAAAGGGTACATTGGTCTTCTTAGTTCCTCCACGGCACCTGCAAGAAAATTGTCCATCATTAACAATGGACTTTGTCAATTCGATGACAAACTATCCAAATACAAATCATCAACCTCAACAGGTAATGATTTTCCACTGAGAGCACATCTATCCATCTGAATCATTGCAAACAATAAGGTTTACAACTGCACACCAATTGCCTAGGTCGCAGGTAACTCAGTTCAAGGAATAGAAGTGTAGTTAGGTAGATTGTTGGAATTGCTGCACAGTGGAATGAAGAAAAATCATGGAAATGAATTAGTTTCAGTTATTGCTGACCATCTCCGTGAATCATCCAGAGTTCAGAATGAATTCAGAATATTGAAAAGTAACCTCCGAGAGTACTGAAGCTTGGACATTTGCAGAGAAAATGGGTCGTCCTGTTTTCGACATTTACGCCATCACACCCCCTGCATAGATGTTCGCATTGTTTTTATATGGACGCCTGTAATAATTTTTATTAGGATATGATAAGTGTGATCTGCAAAGTACAGTCCACAGTTTTCTTGAAATATGGCATAAGGGGAGGAAGCTACATCTACTATCAGTGAGCTTTGGGAAGTCTGCATTATGAAGTTTCATGGGAATTAGGAATCAGTGTTCGAGCATTTTTTGATCCAGTTCCGAACTTCTTCTACCGAATTCATATGCCCTTTTTTGCTTTGATAGCAAAGGTTGTTATCTAGAAAACTCGGTGAAGGCTAAAATGTCTGCTTGAAATGCACTACCATGGTTAGGAAGCTTCATTGATCGACAGTAGCGGGTTCTTTCGAACAAATTCTGGATATTCTGGAACTAAGTACAATTATTACTTTATACAGTTTTCAAATAAACCTCAACCAGTTCTGAGTGAGCCACCTAAAACAGAGCTATATCAAATTTGATAACTCTTGTGTACAAGGCGGCTAAAATGACAACCATTCCTTCAAAGCTCGATACAATATTAATCAACCAACAGATGGAGCTTTTTATAAAAACTAAATTCATCTTCCCTTTATTCGCATTCGTTTAATTGGACTGAAATATCTATCGCAATCAGATACAGTATTCAAATTGCTGTCAGTAACCTCCAGCTCTAACTGAAGTGATTTGCAAATGTTGCCGTTCAGTCCCCAAATAATTCACAACCGACAGTCGCCCACTAACACAATATTTGCCAAACGCTGCACTTCATTGCAGGCAAACACAAAAGCTTCCAGACAAACACAAATAGTACACCGCTGCCATTCAGGATATATTCTCCGTCACTCCCACATGGACTCACCAAAGTTCCGATTCAAGTACACCGACAAATTGGAATTTCGAATGCGAAGGGTTAATTATCGTAAAATTTAGTTTCAAAACTATATGCGGTATTCTAGTCGAGCAATCAGCATTTCAGACTATCCACCGTCATGGTCCCATAACTTCATCGTTCATTCATTCAACAAGCAATAGAGGCGCTGGCCACTACAAACACGACAACTTTCGCAAACCAAATTCGGAAACGTAAACAGAGGAATTTCTGAAATACGATTAGAATTAATTTGGCAACACTGTCACTGTACATGATTTTGCCAGAACAATAGCGATGACGAAATGCGTTACACTTCCTGTACTGGAACAAGGATCTCTAAAGTTACGCAGAGACACTTTCAACTTGCCGTCATACATACATATGTACGAACTGCACTGCCGCAATATGCAAATGTTGGTGATTATCGAACAAGGGCTTTTCATCGCAGATAGTAGAATAAAGACGCAAGGACATCGTCACATCCCATAAGAGTACAGCCAGAGCACGTGCAATGAAACAAAGCATGGAATTGTCACAAAATGTCGTGCCAATTGTTTTAATAAACGTCATCGTCGCCATCGGCTATTATGCGAAGGCCGGAATGGGCGACACAATCGCATCTCATTTCCATTTCGTTGTCCTCTTTCAAGTCGGAGCCGTTCTTGCTGGGATTTGCTGTTTTCCTACAGCCTCTCGTAATCAATGGGTTTCAGAATTGGAAATTGCCGGGCCTCTCGCTGTTGTTTGTGTGGAAAATATTACGTGCGGTGGTTAGAGGAGGAAAGGATCCTCAAATGACTCAGTGACTTCCGAACGGCAAATGGACAGTTGTTGATGATGCAGTTGAATGCTGCGGTCGCAGTAAGCCCACAAATTAATTGGACACTTATCACCTAACATCAATGGAATAAATGAAAGAGCTGATTGTTTGGGGACATTTTATTTCTGGAAAAGTAGATTTGCAATTGCGAGAGGTTGAGAAATCGTTAGAAGAAGTACCTAGAGAGATTTGATTGGAGAGGGAAATTTTTAAGCTGATTAAAGAGCTTCAAGTCCGCCTGGATTTCGTATTTGATAGTTCAATGATCAGTCTTCCATTGTCATCAGTCTAGAGCTGGGGTGGAGTTTAAGTGATGGAAGTTTTTTGGAACTTAACGATTTGTTAAAGAACGGACGTCCGTTCGAAAATTTAGATAAAATCTATGAAATGAAAACTGTCCTCAATATCGTAGTTGAAATCGAACCAAGTTTAATCCCCCAATGTAAACATTGCCAAGGATTCAATCACATGCAAACGTATTGCCAAAAAGGTGCACAATGTGTCAAATGCACAGGAAAACACTTATCTACAGTCTATTGCATAAACGAGCAAACCCCCGCAGCATGTATTAATGCAAAACACCCGGCTAATTATCGAGGCTGAGTAGTACCTAAGGAGCTGCAAAAAAGGCAGAATAGAATAACAAAACCACAGAATGTATCTAAATTAAAGAAACAAGTGCTTTAAATTCTTACGTAGACCGCCAACGGATTCTTACATACAAGAAAAAGATATTGACATGTGTTTGAGTGCCTGCTACAGTGCCTATTAAGCTTATCACCCATCAGAAAAGGCAAGAGGCGGATCATCCTTATTTATAAAAGACTGCATCGAACACTCAGCAGAAAAAAAATAGTGGTTGCAACAATGGACTTCCTGTGTGTCTGTGCATAGGTACAGACAGTCACTTTAACCTAAATAATGCAAATAAGCACTTTATGGCATTTTTCTGTCAATATTTCGTCTATTTAGTCCAAATTTCATCATTTGTAGCAACTTTAACGCTTAAAAAACAAAAACACACCTTCTGGTGTTCAAGTTGCATTTCACAAAAATGTAGAGTGACTTCACTGGCCGGCTGATACCACGAAATTACCTGATATGACCGATTTATTTATTATAAAAGGAGTATCTAGGAATTGTATAAGAGTTGAAGAAATCCTTGATCTCTCGTCTGATTATTTTCCAGTCATTCTAACGGTGACTCAAGCATTAATTAGAAAATAAATTTCAACCAGATTAACAACAGAAAAATGATCGCTTCGTTGAAATCCTGCAGTGTGCCGGATAGAATAAAACTCCCTATCAAAATCGTTGGATAATTACGCTTTCAAATCGCCACCGGAAATAAAAAAAACAAGAGTGCGCGGAAATAATGGCAACAACCTGGTTCACCGCAACGTAAAGCACAAGTAAATCGTTTGTGTAATTCACTGAAAAGGGCGAATAGTGGTTTGAAAAATCGTGGAAAAAGATTTGGAAAGCTAAAAAAGGAATTAAAAAACCCCAAATCCACATGCCACCAATCAAGAAAAATCACGATGAATGGGCCAGGCATTATAAAGGGAAAGCGGAAGTCTTTGGGGTCCATCTGAAAGAAACTTTTAAACCTTTTGAAAGACAAACGCCGAACCAAGTGCAAAGCTAAAGGAACATATGCAAGATCCGATTTAATCACAGGGGAGATTCTTATAGCGTTGCCCAGAAAAACTATAATTATTGTTCTCTATGTATTAAACGCTGCGGTTTGATTAGAATATACTCCGAGCCAATGGAAGACGCTGAAGGTCCGTAGACCTATTTCATTTCTTCCGAATTTGTCAACAAAATTTAAGAGTTTGGATTCAAAAACAAGCATCAAGACCAGGTACATGAATCACATAATTGAGAAAGCTCTGCAAGAAAAAAAATATTTGCTCTAGCGTTTTCCTTAACGTATCTCAAGCCTCTAGTAAGGCTTGAAGTGGAAATTACAGCAAAATTTTCCTGGACACTTATAAAATATTTTGAAGACATACCTCACAAATAGCCTCTTCCGCGTCAAACACGGAAACGAGTTTTCGGATTTAAAAGAAATAACGACTGGGGTGCCGCAAGGAAGTGCTTTTGGTCCGCTTTTGTATATATTAAATATTCGTAATGTACCGCAGGAAAAAGACGCTATATAAGCAACATTTGCCGACGACATAACACTGCCCTATTGGCAATAGGTAAATTGATCGAAGAGATTACTGAAAAATTGCAAGAAGCATTGGATAAAGTAAATGAGTGGACGAAGATGAATGAAACTCTTTATGTAAATTTTGTTTATAAGGGAGTGAGTGATTTATTTCAGTCCGAATTCCATTTACAAACGAAGCCACATATCTCGGAACGACGCTTGAGGCAAAGTTCTCAAGAACTGTAAGTCCGTCGGTATATCGCCAGTTTTTGAACCTTATTTTTGAGCTAGAAATATGAAATTTCATTTATAAGCTTTCTAGAGTCCAAAGTAGTACAAGTGTTCACTTTTTTTTTAAATCCGCCCACAAATACGCCCATTTTTCAAAAATTTGGTTTTTCAATATTTATTTTTTTAAACTGAAAATTATTATCCTAACAAAATATATACATTATAAATTTTCAAGCCCGTTTTTTGGGGCGTTTTCTTGAAAAAAAAAAAGATATTTTACAATCTCATAAACTGCTAATCTCATCAGAATACATGAACTTCGTTTACAAATTTAATTAAAAAAAAAAAAAAGAATCAAAAACTTTCAATAATTATCGACAGACAGGTATCCAACTATCGATAGTTCTTCATCTCTAGACAATAACATTTGGCAAAGAGAAGAAATGTCATAGTCCAAAAAAGTTGGGGAACATTTTTTATTTGTGAAATCGACTTTTACCGAAGACGTCAGAATTGGCAGCCTAGTTGGTTAATTGTTTTTTTGTTGGGAATTTAGAACGCGGTCCAAATGTCAATGTTAAATTTCTATTTATTTACTATATGCATGTACAAAATGGCGCTAAAGTAACGACTTGTTTATAATTTTTGCAAATGGCGTCTCCTGTCAACGTGATATTGACAGTTGTATGATAAACAAATGTGAAAAAAACGACGGTGAACGATGGAACGCTATATTCCTCAAGAATGTGGAATAATTGTGTCGATTTTGTTTACAGAATAATATGTACGTCAGTGATAAGAATAGAAAATTTCGTCGAAGATTTCCCCACCGTTCGGCACCCTTGGTCGAAAAAGTGTCCAGAAACAACAACGAAGCGACGGGCCACGCAATTGGGCATTTCCAGGCGGTCTCTGCAGCTTGTTTTGGTGAAAGACTTGAAAGTGTTAAAGTTTAAGATTCTAATGGGTGCATCAGTTGCTACCCGTAGACCGCTAAGCCTGTCTGAAATACAGCCAGCGAACCATAAGCCTCAACCATGAAGAAAACGATTTTCCTTCAAAATTAACCATGAGTGACGAAGCACATTCCATGTCTCCGGACATGTCAACAAACCAATACTCACTTTTGGAGCACTGAAACCCGCGTATTATTTAAGAATCGTCCTTACATCCACTGAAAGTTACTGTGTGAGCCCTTCTATTTCGAAGACACTGCTGGCAATGCGATAACCGTCACTGGCGAGCGCTACAGTACCATATTACATGGCTTTTTTGATACCCGAATTGGATGGATTCGGGTTGAAGCACATTCAGTTTCAACAAGACGGTGCCACTGCACACTCGGTTGGCGACACGATGGATTTAGTGGGGGACTCTTTTCCAGACCGTGTTATCTCACATTTTGGTGATTTTTATTGGCCCACAAAATCAGCCGATCTGACCATTTCAGACTTCTTTCATTGGTCTATATGAATATGCCACAGATTCTAGCAGCCCTGACAGACAACATTAGACAAGAAATAGAAAACATACCGGCGGAAGTATTGAGAAAAGTGATGGAAAATGCCAACATTTGAACGATATCATCTTCAGTACTAAATGGAAACAAATTTTAGGTTCACACAAAAGTAATAAAAACTAAAATCATCGTTTTTTTAATTTAGTTCAATTTAATTTAGTCTTGTATGTGGGCCCCATAGCTCAGTGTCTTAAATGCGTTATCACTGAACGGGAGACTCAATGTTCGAGTCCCAAAAAATACCGAAAAGTTTTTTCCACAGTCCCACCTCTCGCGACCCTCTGAGTTTCTCTCAATCGAAAAAATTGCCCTTAGAAAGCGGTATAAAACTGTAGGTCCCTCCCATTCGTGAGTCACACAGCACTCTAGAAGCTGGACCAAAATATTTATTTACATTTATTTATGTATATTTATTTATTTATTTATTTATTTATTTAGCGTATGGAGTTACATATTACATTATTTGTTATTGCACGTATAAAGTTATACTTATTTTTTTTTTTTTTTATATGATTTGCGCGCGCCAAATGGGATATGAATACCATTAAATTATTTCAGGGCACGGGCGTTTGTATAAATTGAGAGAGAGAGAAAGAAAGATTGGTGTAGTGAGTTTGAAACTTAGGTGGTATTAAGTTTCAGTAAACTCCAAGGGTGGCGTCCAGATAACTGGGGAGCTTGTTTGTTTTGCTTTTTGTCGTTGCTCATGATTCACAGTATTTTTTTCCCTCCACCTGATATCATCATCACGATCAAGTTGCATTTAAGCCATATTGCCATTGTTATGCCTTCGCAGTAGAGTTCAGGACTTTCGCAATTGATCGACTTTTTTATTTATTTCAGACGAAATAAATAGATAATTGTTGAGATCAGGATTTGAACCGTGAACCAAGAGCGTGACAAGCGTTGATGTTACCACTAAACCACGGCCACCCTATATATATATATAATATCTCACTAGGCACTTGAGGTCCCTAGCGTATCGTTAGGCTCATAACCTACTTACTTACTTACGTAGGTGGCGCTACAGTTCAATGTAAATCTGGGCCTCAAGCAACAAGACTCTCCAGTTAGCCCGGTCCTTAGCTAACTGCCTCCAGTTGTGCAACTCAATTCGGATGAGGTCCGAGGATATCTTCATCCGCTTTCGACAGTGTCCATGATTCAGCACCATAAAGCAGGACTGGGATGTTTAAGGTTTATATAAGGTCTCCTTAGTTGTTCTGGTTAGGATCTTACTACTCAATTGCCCTCTCAGCCCAAAGATACAGCGATTAGCAAGTTATTCTTCGTTTGATTTCTGCTGAGGTGTCACTGTCATAACCTATTATATACCTATTTTACAAACTAATGAGGGAATCATATTATAGCGCTTGATTATTCATATAACAAAAAGTAATTATTCATTAATGTCTAAAACCACTTAACAATAAGCAAAATACATTTCAAAAATCAAATGTCAAACTTTAGTGCTTAATTTTTAATAACACTCATAATGAATTCATTATACTCACTAACATTCAATCATCAGTTCATTTATTATTAATTAATTCCATCAAGAAATATAAAGCTATTGATTGACTAAAAATCACTCCAACCCAGGTGTCCACGTTCCACGTTCACCACTTGCCAATCAATGAGAACAATAATTTGTATTTATAGCCTCCTCTACTCTGACGCCCATTCCCAAGTGTGTACCCACCAATCCCCAGCTGTCTGTCAATTCTGACCATACCCATCCCATAATATCTCGAATATAAATAAAATTTATCGCCAAATTACATCTCATTCAATTATATCGGCATTGTGTGTGATTTTTCAACACATGTCCCAGATAAATTGACACCATCGCCGCACACAGTTTGGCCGAATATTGAATTTCCTGGTCGAGTCAATATGAAGCTTATCGTTGACATTTCCGATGATCAACGCTTTGGACACAAGGCTCGCCAAAGGTATGAAAGGGCCGCACGAAATTGCAGGGAAATCAGGGGAAATTAAAATACATTCGAAATGCACGAGGGTATTAATTACATTTCGATTCAAATTCAATAAATGCTTGTTGATTGGTGATCACTGTTATATTAAAGCAGTTAAATACGCGAATTAAGTTGGATTTTGCTTAAGTTTCATTTAATTAGGTGAGGTCAGGCATACAATTCGCAATTGTTGTTTGCGGGCAAAAAAGTGCAAGTGGCTAGGCATTGATTGGTGCGACTGAGGTACCCTGAGTCAAAATTGTCCATATTCATGCTTTAACACCAAATGCTACGTTTGTAATATATCTTTTTACTTTATGTACTCCAAATAGTGTCTTTCCTCCAATGGTGTGAATGGAATTCAGCGAACTGTAACGCAGCCAAAGGAAGCGTTTTCTTCATCGTATCGTGACGGGTGATGAAAAATGGATTCATTAAAGCAACCCAAAGAAAAGAAAGTCATGGTGACTGCCCGATCATGCTTCTACGTCGTCGGCTCGGGCGAATATTCACGCTACGAAGATTATGCTGTATATTTAGTGGGACCAGGTCGATGTCATTTATTATGAACTGTTGAAACTCAACGAAACCATCACTGGGGAACGGTATCGACTTCAATTGATGCGATTGAGCCGAGCACTGCGCGAAAAACGGCCACAATGCGAGCAGAGGCACGAAAAAGTGATTCTACAGCATGACAACGCTCAGTCTCACGTTACCAAACCCGTTAAAATCTACCTGTAAACTCATTCGCCAGATATTGCGCCATCCGATTATTACTTGTTCCGTTCGATGGCACATGAGGTCTGGTGATCAGCAGTTCCGCTCATATGAAGTCATCAAAAAATGGCTTGATTCGTGGATAGCCTCAAAAAATGAACACTTTTACCGTAACGGTATTCGAGCGCTGGCAGAAAGATGGGAAAAAGTTGTAGCTAGCGATGGGCAATGCTTTCAATAATTCATTTGTAACCATTTTTTCAAAATAAAGTTGCATTTTCATAAAAAAAAGAACTTAGTTGCGCACCTAATATTAAACGTTGTCATAATGCCATCGTGTAAATGCCGTGTAAACGCAACTTTGCATAAAATGACAAGCTGAGCAAATAGAATGAACGCGTTCATTTTTTAATGACAGACTGTCACTATTAAACAGCATTGGCAATGCATTTGTAAATGTAAAAGTAGTAAATCCTGTGTTTTTAGGGAAATTTATTGAAAATTAGAATATGCGATCGTTGCTTTCTTGGTCGTTTGGCGTGTGTGGCTATTTTTCCCCCTCATCCTCTTCAAGCATTAAAACAGCAGCAAAACATGTATGTATAGATTCCTAACTTATTTTCGCATAAAGCTGTTCATTCATGTTTAGGGTGGCCGTGGTGTAGTGGTAACATCATCGCTTGTCACGCTGTTGATTCATGGTCGAATCCTGATGTCAAGAATCATCTATTTATTCCGCATGAAATAATTAAAAAAGTCGATCACTTGCGAAAGCTAAGTCAACTCTACTGTGAAGGCATAACACTGGCAGTAGGGTGGTCAAATGGCTAAAATGCAACTTAATCGTGATGATGACATCAGGAGGATGGAAAAAAATACTGTGAATCATAAGCAAAGACAATAATAGCGAAAACGAACAAAATACTCCCCAGTTATCTGGACAGCCACCCTTGGAGTTTACAGAAACTTAATACCACCTGAGTTTTAAACTACACCACTCTGTCTGTCTCTCTGTCTCTTCCCCTTTCCACAAAACGCACGTGTTCTAAGGATTAGTCCCTTTTAACACGTGCAAATTATAAAAAAAAAAAAAAAAAAAAAAATTCTAAAACCGATACGATCAGAAAGTCCTTCCCGGGGATGAAGGACTGTGGCTTTCATGTGGTACTGGAAGTCACTCTCAAAGTACTACATCCATACAGCAGTAACGACTGTGCATTGAATTGATATAGTCACAGCTCAGATTTAGTGCTGAGAATATTGCTTTTTTAGAATTTTGATAACTTACTGAACACAGTTTTTGCTTTTGTGAATCTGCTACCAACGGTAACGCCATCTTTTGAAATAAAATTAATTTAATAAATAAAAATTTTAAATTTTACTAAAAATTTTATTAAATCTTCTCGAACTACTGTCCAATGCTTAATTGAGCGGTGGAATTTGAGAGACTTGCAGCCTCACTTGCTTGCTTCGGTTTCTTAACTATAGGCCTTGTCAGAGTTACACACAGAACGCCTCTGATAGCGACCCAGAATAACAATGATGAAAGTATGCAGCGAAACAACAGCTCCTTCTTCTGTACAAAACATAAATTAAACAGCGGTATATTATTGTTCTCATGTATGGAGCTCCGGCCTAAACATTCTCTTCGCCTACTTGACAGCAAACAGAGTTCGCTTAACTGATAACCAATGGAATGATACCTAAAAATGCGACATTTGACCACTCTACTTAGTAGTCCGTCAGGTCCCATCATATACGTATATATTCACCTGGTAACAGCGCACATTTCTTAGACTACTGGACTTTCTTAAACTTTCTTGTTGTCGGCAAACCTATAAACATCTTTAAGTTGAAAAAAATGATTATTATAATCGGCCCACAATGTGGTATTGATTGCCAGACTGACTTTGTTTTCAGATAAAATTCATGGTATGACGAATAAAGGCTACAATACATTTATATATCCCTAAATCTGTTACATTTTATGTTCTTATTCTAGTACTTTTTGTTTTTGAAGGTTACTACAGCTCGGTTCTTCTGACGAATACGAAGATTGTATCTTGGGATTTTGAATGAACTATCATTCAACCAGGATTTAAAAAAAAAAAACGATCCAAATATCCCTTCAAAGGGTATCTACGTTGTCCAATACACATCGTCAGTTATCATAAGTAAATATCGATTGTTGGGTAATACGTGTTTAATGGCACTAACGTCCAATGTCCAACCGAAGGATCATCGAGGGCTGTACTGTGTACATATACTACCACGCCACATGACCCGGAGACCTCAATGGAACAATCCCTGGAAAGGAGTCATTTAAGCCTCTAGTGCCCATCACCTTTACGTCCACCTGGTAACCGCGCGCCCACCCCCATCAAAATTCATTTTGTTACAGAACTAATAAACTTTGGAATTCACACCCATGAGACAGAGTTTTTAATACCCATCTATTCGAGAGCAGAAACAGCAGGTATCTGTTATAGGCATCTCGGGGCACAATCCCAGAGTTTCCTGAAAAAAACTAATAAAAACAAAACCTTGTCACACTCAAGTTTGGATTCCAAAGACTTCTGACGCCTACACTTTATGACTACATGATGCCTTCTCGAAGTCAATGAGAAGCAAGTGTAGCGCATATCCGTTTTTGGTCTACCGTCAGCAAACGCGTCACCCATCTTGCCGATCATTTTTTCATGCCCAAATGGTCATGCAGGATTCGAATGACAGTATCACTTGAAATTGCTACAATATCAGCTATCTCAAGAACTTTGACCCGGCGATCGTCCAGCATAATATAGTTTGGTTGACCATTTCTTCCGTTATGACGTCTTTTGGATGTCCTAGGCGCTCAGCGTCTTTTGTGCTCATACGACCGCAGCGAAATACAGTGAACCACTTGTGTACCATTCCATGCGAGGCAACAGAGTCTCCCATAATATTTTTTTAAGTCTGTCTTCAGTCTCTTTAATGGTTTTACCGCGCAAAATTTATTAAAACACGAAAATCACTTTTTTCCATTTTAGCCAAATCTCGATCACTGTAAAAAGCTAAGTGTTTGACAGATCTATTTAATTTTTTTTTTGTCTATGCCGAGAAAGAAACAAAGATGTCAGAAAAAATCATTTATGCGATCCGAGCGCCACCATGCATCAAAGTCACTAACTTATCGAACAGCCCTCTTATACTCGATGATGTTGATGATGCAGGAGGACCCAGAACGGAAACCTGTAGAGAGTCTTTTGTATGTTCCTCAGATTTTAGCGATTGTGGGGTCAAATACCTCTCCTAACACTCTGTTAGGCTACTTTTCACTGAAAACTTAACAGTCATTCCTTTCTGCCAATCATCAAAGAAAGTCTCGGTCTCCCAAGCTTTTTCCATGAGTGGTAGCAGAAAATCCTCATTACACTTGTCTCATGTCTTTTTTGATCAATCCAATTCACTTATATACTTTTAAAGTTGCTTTTAAAAGCTTTAACACCATTGGCTTCAATCAATGTAGAAAAAATTTCACAGATTAATTAAAATGCAGTATCATCATTAACAGTTGCAACAGGAAAAAAAAAAAACCTTTTATTAATTGATTGCAACTTAAATGTTTATCAAACCGAGGTCATATTACATAGCTTTGAGTGCGATTAAATCGTTGTTCAAATAATAAGCATTCCAATGAGCACAACATTTAACAATTTACAAAATGCCCAAGTGAAAAAAAAAGTAAAACGAACCTCACTCTTTTTAAACTCAGCCACGCCAATCATACGAGTACATCCCTGGGATGGAATGCAGGTAATTTGTTAATATCTCCCACAATTCATAGTCGGGTTCTGTTGAATATTTTAATTAATTTCAACTTTCAATTTCATTGCACTCCATTATGTATTCTCTTTGGTTATTCAAAAAGTTAGCTTGATTTAAAAAAAATATGTATTTATATTTTAAAAAATGAATACACATCAATGTACTTATTCGACAGGAACACTGAATCAATAATTAATCTTTTAGGTTCTCTTTTGCTCAAGGGGCACTGAATCAATGAATATATGCATACATTTGTGGATGAATCAGATCCAAAAGGCAGGCTTATATCTCAATCGAAATTGACTTCATTGTCTGATTGCGAGGGATGTGAAGAGGGATATTATTTGACAGAAGGACTTGAACGTTTACCACTTTGTAAAGATTGCCCCGGCTATGAACTGCATACCCGGTTTCATTTGAAGGAAGGACTATGTACATATATTTGCTCGAGCAGACACCACCAAGTTATTTGTGGTTCATTTACTGCTCACCGGATGACGATCAACCGACCAGGCTATTTCAAGATCTTCGTACAAGGTGGACTGGATACTGATTCATTTCCCGACGGCCTAAATTATTGCCCTTGGTGATTTCTACGTAAATACCTCAAAATAACTACGATACTCGAATAGGACTGATGATGCAGGAAGCCTTTGTTATCAGTTGCAATCTCACCCATCTTTTCGAAGAGCCCACACAATTCCCAGACAATTCAGGTAATTTCTTAAATATTCTGGATCGAGTTCTCAGACAGAGTCTGATAGCTACACCATCAAAGTTCCTTCCTAATATCAGAAGTGCACCCGCTACTAACACCAATCTAGCTGGAATAAGCTGCGTGATATGTTCGCTTCTTTTCTTTTCCAATCCAAAGGTGTAGACAAGGTCTAGCTTCGTCGGTCTCTGAAATAAGTGTAATATAATATTCGATTCCTCGGAGAAGAACTACAATGACAGAGTCACTAACAAGCTCCTAGATTGCCCCAGTAGCTCACATTCTTTTTGGTCAATGGCAAAAGTGGTAAGCAACAACTTTCGCTTTTATGTTCTCAAGCAATTCGACCCTAGATGCGGCACAAACACATCACGAAAGTTATCACGGAGGTCCAGTCATCGATGCAAGATGTGAAGATTCGAGCACATCCTTAATCATCTGGATTGCAAAAGGTCAATAGAACCTCACGGAATACCAGCCATAGTCCTGAGAAACTGTGCACCAGAACTATCATCCAGTCTTTGCTGACATTTTTCTATGGCTGGTACGCAAAAAATGTTTCCTTCTTTCTGCAAAATTGGCTGCATTTAACATATTCCCAAACACGAAAGAAATGCCGCCGCAAAACTGGAGATATGTTGATCTATGTAACCCATCTATGGACCTCAACCATCGAACAGTACGGGGAATCAAAATCCATTGCCCTGGACATCTCAAAACCATTCGATCGGTTTTGGCATAGTGTCCAATTAAACTGGCTAGCCTCGTATGGACTACCACAACAGCTCTGCGGTCGGGTGGACAGTTTTCTTTATAGCAGATCAATTCAAGTAGTGGTAGATGGCGTGTATTCCGACACTTTGCTGTAAACGCTGAAGTGCCACAGGGTTCTAGAGTCGACAAGCAACAAAATCTTTAGTGTTGCCGATGAAATCGCCCTAATTTCATCTCTCTCTAACAGCATGCCCATGAATTCAAATATCATACATGAATCAAATGATCGACCAAATTGTCCACCCCAAGGAAACCATGCACCTTCATATTGTCGCACTCAACTCTGGTGTAACATGGCACGGCCAAATATCCAACATTGCAAAATCAACATCCATGAAGTTGAACTACCTATTTAGAGCAAAGAGATCCTTTACAATGAAACACGTCCTTCTTCTGCACGAGGCACATCTTAGTCCGTTGCAGAGCAACAGCTCCTTCTACTGCACAAAGCACAAGTTAGATCAGGACTTGAGTATTGTTCTCTCACATATGGAAGTCGACCCCAAAATATTCTGCTCGACAGCACTAACTTCCAATCTCCAACCGTTAGCTCATCGAAGACTGGTAGCAGACCTATGCCTATACTAGATTTCTTTAGCAAAACTCCAGGACAGTACAAGTAAACGTTGGGGACATATTGCTAGAAGCTTTTAATCTTCAACTATTCAAGAGTAGAATTAACAGGCACCTCCTGAGAGAATATTATAAAAAAAAAAAAAAAACTTTTAAAAGTTTCACAGTCACAATTAACTAAAATGAATTCTCAGCAAAAAGTAAACTGGTCTACAAGAAAGCTTTTAAAAATAGAGATGGTGGCGGTGCCCTGGATAATTTTATTTTTAACAATAAGACCCGATACGTCAACATAATCTGCCCGGGATCTAAGAGAATGGAAGATTGAGGCCGATACAGAATCATATTATAGGCTTCGGGGGCCCTAGCATACTCAGTTTCGGGAGCTGGATGAAATCTATAAAAACAGAATATCTCTCTCTCTGTGGAAACAGCCGTCTCTCAGTTACCGCAGCATCACTTAACCCTTAACTTTTAGAAGTGAATCAACTCTGCACTGGCATTTCAACTGCTTTGAGTGTGTTAAAAAACTTAAATTCTCTTGTCCTAAACAGTGACTTATGGTTACGTATGACAGCACTTCTTGGCTTCGGCAGCGAATGCTTACCGAACTTAACTCTGACATCACTGGAATCATCAATTGGGGTGCAAACAACCGTGTTGTGCTTGTTAACGCATCAAAAACCCAGAGCTGGGTTTCTATGAAATGGAATACTAACGTGGTGGAGTTACTTCTGAGGAATCGTATGGCTTGTCAATGCTTGACTTGTATATTAACCTAAACCTTCGATGGAACCAGCGGATTACTGGTGGTGCTAGATGCTTAGGATTCCTCAAAAGGTGTAAACGGATTTTCACTACTGCAAACTTGGCTACAATCTACAAAGCTTATGTTCGTCCAAAACTTGAATATAACTCGCATGTTTATGCGAGAGTTCCCGTCACATGATTGAGTTTACTTGATCGTGTAGACTGACAGTAATCAGTCTATACTCGTACGTAGACAAATCCCTACACTGGTATTTCCACCACAATAATCTAAAGAGCATGCCTCCTTGCTAGCTGACTTAATGCTGCCAAAAAGCTACTAGACAGAAAGATGGTCAAATGGCTGGTAAAGGCTTTCGTAGTTAGTCTTCCTTAGATAGTGTCTGTTCTGAAAGACTCTTTCAGGCCATGTTAGCTGAGGCAGATCTTACTGCAGCAATCGCTGCACGAACAGTGATGACGTCGGGTCCTACCACAGCACTTGTCGGCTGTCTTTGTACTCTTCTCAAAGATTTACTTAGAGAAGATATGAAAAAAAATTCAAAGAAAGATTCCTCATGCATTTGGCGAGTCAATTGGAATATTACCTATAGTTAAATACGTAAGATACTCTTTATACTCCCCCATACTCTTTTGTGACGAACCCACTCATCTGTTTAAAATAAACTTCAATTCATCACCTCAACTCTTTGTTGTAAGTCTGTCCAATATTTGTGGTTATGTTAAAAGGCAACAATGATGCTCTCTCCCATTCAACTGAATTATTTAGTGACAGCTTCATCTGTCATCCACAATCTGTCACAAGTCACCATAGTGAAAAAGTGTGAGCTGTGTTCACAAAACCCATTACAATTTTTCAAATCCCTTCTCGTCTTTTCCCTATTCTTTCTCGCTCTCTTACTTGTATTCAGTGATCAAGTATACTGTCAGCAGTGTAAAATGTTATCCTAAAATCTACACTACATTCACTGTCAGTGCAGAGGAAATACTTATTCTCTTGTGTGCGCCCTCTAACGCCCAACGAAAGAGTTATGCAATGCTTCTGAAGTATTGCATTCCAAAGACCGCCTATCCACTCTTTCGCACCCCGGCATAATACAAATCCAGAAGAGATACACAGACACACTCGTGCTGATAGAAGACGAAACAGAATCCAAAACCAAATCCGACTCTAACGCGAAAGCCCGCTTGAGTTATTTACGTTCACGCGTCGCGTCCCTGTTCCAAAAATATTTCTATTCCACAACCGCATTCATGCAGGATACACGCACACAAACAGTGTAGAGGGGGGCAATAAAAATTTTAACCGAAGCTAGAAATCGACCCACGAGTCAACCCTGTGGTGACACAGGAAAAAAAAATAGACCAGACTATTCTCCCGAACGCCAGGCCGTTGAAAGGAGGATGTGCAGTGCATCCTGTGCTGGATTCTGGTTTGCTTGGTATATAACATGCGGATCCCCGAAAAATTCCCATGCGAAGCGCTGCTGACATTATTTTATGCATTTTATTTAAATTACAGAAAAGAATAAAACTGTCAAACAGAGAGGAGCGAGACGGAGACTAGAAACAAGGGAGATAGACATACAAAATGGCATTTGCCGCTCTGTGCCGCACCACACCACAGACACGTAATTTAAATTCCCATCAATCTTAAAGCTTCACCAAAGTTATTGGGCGTTAAATTGAAAAATTCCGGAAAGTTTTTTTTTTTATTTTTATTTCTTCCTCATCCGCTGCTTTCTCTTGTGTGTCAGTTTGTGTGGCTGTTGTCTTTCTATCCCATGTCAACGGAAGGATGTGCTTCTTTTTTTTTTATTCTGTCCTCCTTATGACCATCCTTTAACCTCTGGAGGATGATTTTGTTTCCTTTTTGTCGTGCTTTGGGGCTTAGTGTCTTGACGTTACCACTTAAGCTCGAATGCAGAGATGATGACATGCGTTCTGTCAATAATGTGCATTGTCAGTGCATGGCTGACTGCATTTTGCCTGACAGATGACAGTTTGAGTTACGAATGTATATAAGTGGCTTTAAGGGTTAAACAGTGAAATGTATTATTGTTAAGAAATCAATTTGAGAGCTATGCAAATATGAGAAAGTATTTAAGTTTGAGATGACAGCAGAGAGTTTAGTCTAATACCCATATTTACTTGTGCAAGGTTCAGAATCATTGTAATGATGAGATAATTATTCGTTTTATTGCAAACACTCGTATTGTGGGGATTTACGAAATCCTAACAATCCCTTCGAAAGAATTTCTTGTTTAAACTTTTGCTCAACCTTCAGAATCTAAGCTTCTTTCGATCCTATGTGCTAGGGTAGTATTTGGAGTCCTCATCCTTCATGTTAACAATATGATCTCGTTTAAAAATACCAAGCAGTTTCTTAACGGTAAGACTTAGAAAATCTCTGCCAGCGGCAAGGTAAATACGTGGGGGAAATGCTTAACTTGAAATGTACGAGCAATAAAAGAGAAATACAAAAAAAAGAAGAAGGAAGCTAGACTATGTACCCATCGTCCTTTCCATTCAAGCAGCATCAACCCAATATCCTACCATGGAGGTTGACAACTACCCCTACTTGAAACAATGAATCATGAGTTCGACTCTCAAAGAACCACTTAGAAATATAGCCAAGTATATGCATTAGATACTCACCTTAAAGTGCCTGCCCTAAGATTGATTTTTAAGTGAAAGGAGGAAGAGATCCAAACATTTGATGATCTGCTTAGGTTATAAATTAAGGTTAATTCCAATAATCGGTCCATTTTACTTAGTCCTTTTCAAAGACATCATTGCCCAAAATGTTCTTGTAAAAGTAGGTCACTGGCAGATTAAGATCTTTGATTCGTCTTTGCTCTAGAAAGTAGGACTTGCTCGTTAAATCTTTAATGATTCCCATGTTGACCATATCATGACCTGACCATAGCTTTGCAGTTCTCCGTAACTAAACAATTGATGCCACATCTGATCATATCCCTCTACTCGTATGAATGGAGTCCGTATGAGAACCGATCTACTACGGAATCGTTGGATTCAAACTCAGTAGAGTTTTCTACAAACCCTCTTTGGATAATGAGAAAAAATCTGTTTCATTTTGAAATACTACTTGGTTAGTTATTTCATTCCACAGGCAATTGAGTAATTTGTGGAAGCAGCGTTTGCCTTTAAAGAATATTTAGTTCTATTTTAAAAAATACCAGCCAGCTTCAGTTTCAATTAAGTGGCTAATGCTAGAGCGTCCTGTATAGAAGACATTTGTTTCATTGAGACTTTTCCATTGAAGTTTTGCAGGAAAAATGACAGAGGTGCTCGTTACCATTGTAGGTTTTGCTCAAAACCTGCCGAACTATGCCGAAACTCATGTCCTTCATACAAGATCCCGGTTTTCTGAATTTGCATATAGCTTTCAATAACGGGCTTAATCGATGTTAGGTAATGCATAGGGGAAAATACTAATGACCCCTGCCTACAATCAGTGCACTGGTCTCAGAAACTAATTAACCAAAAGCTATTCGACAATGCAAGAAAATTCTGACAGCCCTAGTCAATTTTAATTCAACATGTGTTTTCCACTTCAGCTTGTTATCAGGGATATTTAACATCAATGGCAAGTTGAAGATTACACCCCTAAACATAACAAGTATTACACCTTCGTATTTTCAGAGTTACCGGATAGTCCGTTCTTCGGCAATTTTATCCAGTTTGGCTAACATTTTAATGCAAATCACTCAGAAGGATTATTCGAATACAAATATAGAAATATTTGGATGTGTAACAGTGGCGTGGCGTCCATACAAGCCGATTCCTTCCGGCTTCCCTTTTCAAATATAAAAAAAATTTATTTTGCCACTTGCCAACCATCACATTCAATTATTTGTTCATCAAACTATTTTTCATAACTTTATGCACGCTCGAAGATGAAATCCTGTGACTACTTCGGTTGTTTATTAATTTTTACTCATACACAAACTCGCACACATAGGCGAGACAAGTATGAACTCCGTTCATTTTCCGGCTTATGCATTCATTTCTTCACAGTACGAACTTTCAACTCTATTCCTTTCTGGCATATAGTAGAAGTTTAATTGCGATTTCTTTGTCTAACATACATTCGCTTATGAGCAAAATAACCCGCGATTTCTCGGCTTTTGTGGATGAACATTGGTGGAGGAGAAAGGTTTTAGTTCGAAGGGGTTTTTTTTTTTATTGTAGGCAACAAATTTTGAGTTATGTAGTGGTTCGAACGGCGTTTGAGGTTTGTGGTTATTGAAAATTTGGATGCAAATTTTTGTGATTTTTGTGACTGTTAATTATTAGAAAATTTTAAAAATTTAGCAATTACATATTGGTAGTTAAGTTAGTGGCTAAGTGAATAGTTATTGGCTATATACCAAGTAGGTAATTATAAATCTACTCAAGAGGTGCCCCATTGAACATTCTTATTATTCTTAGACAAGATGTCTCTAGTTAATTTCTTCTAAACGAAACCCACGAGTTCAGTAAGCTTCCTTTTTTATAAAAAAGTGTCGCTCGACACCATCAATGAAAATTGATTATACGCGAAAGGATGGGTATCAGAAACATTTTCATGAGTCTTTTTACAAAAAGAATCCATGGCTGACTGGCAGTTGCAAATTAAATGGAATGTTTTGTTTTCCTTGTCTTCTTTTTTCTAATTCTCCTAGTGTTTGGATATAAACAATTTTATTAATTCTTCCAAAAAACATATTCAAACGGAAAAGCATATACGCAGCTGCTTGCATTTGCGTGAATTTGGCGAATATCGCATAGAGACTTCTTTAGGGAATTCTTACGAGGCTCATAATAGAAAAGTTGATCGCAATCGCCATTTAATGAAGCGTTTCATAGACACTGTAGTTCTTCTAGGAAAACAAGAGCTGACATTCCAGGGTATCAGAGACTCGATGGCAATATCATTCGCGTATAGTGAACGTCTTATTCAATTGCAGAGAAGACATAGATCTTGCGAAGCAAGAGATCGAGGGTTTTGAGTCATGGATTCATTCTGAATTTTTAAACTCATTTGACTCAATCTATGAGAGCGTAAGTAACTGCTCAGAACCTCCACGCAGACGCCGACTACTTAATATTGATGCAAATACAAATTATAGCCGAATTTTTGTAGCAATTGTTACAAGTCAGATTAAGAATAGGTATAGTTCATTTAGTTCATATATTTTCTTTGATTTATTAAACAAATCAAAATATAAATATTTTTCTAATTCAATGCCGGATTACAAAATATCTTCTTTAATTACCCTATTTCATGGAATTTTTAATTTTACTACTTCAAAAAAAGGAACTCAAAGTTTTATACACTACCCCTTCACTTAAAAAGCTTGAGGTTTTTCAACTTTATAAGCATTTTAATACGGAAATGCTTAGAGATACTTTTTCTCAAGCTCTAACATTGTGTGAAATCTTTTTAACCCTGCCTTTGACTGTGGCCTCTTTCGAAAGATCTTTTTCGACTTTAAAAAGAGCCCACACTTACTTAAAAAATTCCCAAAAAGAAGAAAGACCCTCAGACCTGGCACTTTTATCTATCGAAAAGCACCTTCCTTTAGAAATTAAAAATAACTCAAATTTTTATGAAAGAGATTTAGCAGAATTCGTAAAAAAGAATCGTAGGATAGCTTTAGAGTGCAAATAGGTAGTACATAATTGTAATTGTTAAATTTTTTATATTTAACAACGCTTCGAGTTATAAATAACTTATATAGATTATTCTACCCAGAACGGCTTCTTCCTAAGCAACTTATTTTATGCGATGAGCTCGTTGTCTACGTAAATTCCAATGACTTAAAGTATAACAAAGGTGGCTTAGATTGCATATCTTAAGTCTGTGTTTCGAAGAAGCACCAAAATGGTAAGTTTTGAATAAAACATTTAATTTAAAATTGTTTCGGCTTCCCTCTCTTGAAATTTCACCCCACGCCAATGATGTGTAATCCCAGTGAATTATTGCTAATGCTAGAAAAAACATTTAAAAGATCCATTTGACAGGTTATTTCTGTGATGACAAACACTCCAAGAGTATAGCTTATCCGCTACTTTCCGTATCTCGATTTTAAGGACATGGTCTACTTAGAGAATTTCTTTGCCATTCTATTTGCCTAGTTTCGGAATAAATGTTAGCTATGAATGCTCTTCTTTTTCACAGAATTAATTATACTTTTTTAGCTTCCCCTACTGAATATATGCCATCAAGGGAAATTGAGGAGACTGCATTCCATTTCAGTTTTATAGACATAGATCTAGAACTGACAATGCGGTCAAAAAGTCCCGCTCAAGAATCGAAATTTTTATTCGCACTCTTAAGGATATTTTACAATCAGAATATAACTGATATCCCACTTGGAATTTGTTTAGGGATTGTAAGGCTTACGAAGGTTACCATGGCAACCGGATTTTAGTAATCGGGACAGATTCCAATTTTGAATTTTTTAATCTCTATTGTTCGTGATGAAAACAACAATTTTGTTATATTTATTGTTCGTACCAACTTTTTATTTAAATAAATTTATTTCTTCTTGTTTGTTTGTTTTCTCGAGGATCCCAGTTAATAGAGTCCCAACTGTATTTCGAAGAAAAATTATTGTCCCTGGTTGGTATTACTCGTAGACCCAACACCCTTCATCAAGAAACAAAGATGCGACCCCCTATCAATATTGTCAACATGACATAATTTATGTGACTGGTGGCGTAAAATAGTTTTAATCAAAAATTTGCATTTTTGTTTTGTCCTAGTTGGAAGAATGTTATAAAACAGATGCAGAGTTTGGCTTTTTCTTGTCCTCAATTTTGTAGACGATTATGACATATGAGACACAACTCTGCCAAGAAGGTGACATCATTTTGTATTCAAGTCGATGACATATGACGATTCAATGCTTTTCAAAGGAAACCTATACATCGACTTCGTTGCTATACACATTCTACCGAAGAAATGGTTTGGAGATAAACTGAGAAACTCCCACAAAGTCGACTACCCTTTAGAGTTGAAATCTGGCGACTACCACATTTTGTATGAGAATTTGCTTAGATAAAAACTTTATTTCTCTGAACTTTAAGCCTACAGCAGCACCGCTAACTGTTTGCTGGAGCAAACGTAGAGTGCGGTCGGTGAATATTCATTATCCACCCACTGGCCTCCACCCTGTAACCTTCAAGCTCCCACCTGCAGTGCGGCCTTAAGTTTAGAGTCAGGGTTGATGGACTTTATGGATTTTCTAAGAAGCTTTGCTACTGATGTGGACATTTTTTAGGGCTTGCAGATCTGAAATTATCTATAGGATTCGTAAAATACGGGAAAAGCAAAATTTCCAAGTGGCAAATGGCATTAACGGTAATTTGGGGCAATGACTTTAGCAGACGCTACTGTACTCGTGGGGAGGAAGAATCCTTAGTTCACTTTTTCTATAATCGCCCTACTCTTGCCTAATAATTTCAATGATCTAAACGGTAACTGCTAAGATAAATAGCTTAATTTCTAAAAGTATAATAACAGAGCGCCACTCCAAAGTAACCAAAGTTTCACGAGGTTCCGACTATCGCTCTTACTTCCATCTTCTGTATGAAGGTACCTCTAGCTTTAAACAGTTCAACCTTTCGATCATCTGAGCCAGCAGCTTTGTTTGTTTTAATGCATTTAGCTGCTTGGACTGCTCCCGCGCTATTGTAACATTTTCTGCATATTGCCCCGAATTTATAGAAATCCTGACACCTCTCGTGGGTTGGATTTTTGTTTTGTCACCAAAAGCTTAGTAGACGAGTACCCACTGGAAGCGTTTAATAACACCACCAACAGCCTTGTACCGAACCGGACTTTGAAATTACTCAAAATACCATGAGCTGAATCTGTTTGGAAGCGGTCATCATTCACCACACTGCTGACTTCCTACCGCATATCACACACTCAAGTAATTGCCTCCAGCAAAAAGTCCCTAAATTGGCCGTCCACCCATACAAGCACTCCATGCACAATGAAAATATTTATGCACATAAAAATAAAAAGATAAAAAAGAACAGAAATAGAAAACTAAAATTAAACGCAGCAACCGTGAAGCACATCACAAAGCACCATTACAGAAAGAAACAAACGTAGCTTCTATGTGCAACATTTTAATCCTACATACACCCTCTATCTCCACAGGTTCACCACAATACAATGCCACAATAAAATTCCAAAAAGACAAAAGATTCAAATCTTTGCTAATTAACGGAACAGAAAATTCATTGCACTATGGACTTTCCGAGAGCACAAGGCTCGCTCGGCATAAAAGTACCTTACCAATGCGCCAACAAAAAAGGACATCAACTAGAAATAGAAAAGGATATTCCATGAAGGTAAAGCCGTCGAGACAGGGTCTCACCCCATCCAACGCCCGGAAAGCACACACTGTTATTCATACTCAAAATGAGTATCTATGGCTTTTTAATCTTCATCCTTACTGCGGTATGTCGTTCTTTCGCTCCCTCCATCCCCCGCTCCGCCTAATCCACATAAAAGGTTTAAAAAAACAAGGGAGACGAATTTGAAAAAAAGGATATGCTCGTACGCCGAACAGCAAAAGGATTTTCCACGGTGTGATGAATCCAGGGAATCTGGTTCTAGTTATACATAGTTCCTTGTTCCGTTCTGCTGCTTCTTCTCCCCTTTTTTGGTTTCCCCATAATATGCTTGCATATTTCTAAATGCCTCGTGAGCATGTGATAAAACCACCGACCATGATACTAAGCTCTGACTTTTGTTCCTGCCTCCTGCCTTCGTCGTCGTCATTGTTGTCTCTGTTCCTGGCATCCATGTATTATCATCGTTCTGGTCCTTGTGGCAGTAAGTGCTTGCATATGTATCCTTTTTGTTATTGCAGACATTACTGGTGATATTCAGCAGATCCTTAATAATAATGGGCTTGAGGCGGCCTCTGTGTGTGCCTGGACACGAACTCGAAAAGTTTAGATGAACACAGTCATTTCTTTTGGGGCGATATCCATAGTTCTATGGGTTAAAACTGTACCAAGTGAGAAGGGCAGGACTTATGACGGCGATCCTATTACAGAAAGGCAGTTGGTGAATTGCACAAATTGTAAATATTCAGTCACGGATTGCTTAGTCTCAGAATACGAACAGCAGCCAATCTACAACTCCAACACTATCTCACCCCATCCGAAGCCTAAAAAGCCTTTAACCTAATTTATTTTCAATATTTAATTTTCCAAAGTAAGTGCCGGAGTAACCCTTTCATCATATCAATTGACACTTAAACGCATTTACTCTTTCACACATCGCAAGGACTCCTATTATATTAATACTAAGAGCACCCGAACTATGTGTACCTATCTACTGCTAAGTCAATTTGTAAGCATTTCCAGGATCACAAGCCACATCCTTTCAACCATTCATCTTTTTTACCACCACGCACCACCATTCCTTCTCCATAAGCCATTAAATACAATTTACTTAATTCGAGAGCACCCACTCATCACCATATCCTGCTCCTGTAAGGATATGAATAGGAACAGAAACAGCTTCCTTCCTGTTCTGCTTCTCTCTTTGTGTTCCTTTCGTCTCGATGAATTGAATTTTGAATATGAAAAGACACTGAATGAAAAGTAACACCACTCGATGATACTGAGTGTTTTCCGTTTGTTCCTTCACACAAAAAAAAAAGAAAGAAAGAAATGAAAACAACTTCAAGAGGGGATCCTTATCACATTATCCTGTTATCATTTGAATAAGTAGCATTTCATTAGTACTAATAGCCCTTCTCAGAAAGGGATGCATTTAGAGACAGAGAATAACAGAATAACACTTTAACTCTATGTTATTCGAAGGAAAAGAAGCAATGAAACAGGAAAGCTACGAAGAATGATAAGGATCTGAGGGATCCTTTTCCATGAAAAAAAACCTACTCAACCGAATCATTCATTTTCGATTTCACCTTTTATAAACATCAATGAATATTCAATACGCTTTTCAGTTTGTTTACAAGATTCACATCAGCCACTGTGCTGTAATTGAGGGAGGCAGGTTTTCTACACTGCCGATGGAAAGTTTCCGGACATAAAGTTCATTGGTAAGTTTGTAGACTAAAGTTTTTCCATTAGGTCCTTTCATCCCATACACGTCAACATCCTGATGATGTGACTCAGCTCCCTCCAATTCCTCTTTAACTCTCAACACAGCCCTCCAACCTTTTCGTGTCAAATCGTTGAGTCTGTCATTTCTACCATAAAACTGTTCTTTAGAGATACAGTTCAACGAGGTACCCGCAATATTATATTGTTGATGACATAGGCGCCGAGTACGTAGGGCACCGAGCCCATAAACTTTCTGAAAATTTGACATAACTCTGCAACTTTGAGAGCCACTTTCGTCAAAAATTGTTAACGAAGAATTTAAATAAACTACTCTATCCCCGAAATTATCAGCTAAAAACAATTCAGTATCTGATCATTTTCAGGAGGAAGAAACGACAAATTGAAAAACTTCTCGCAGTTCATCTTTCATAACATTTTCATTAAGAAACTTCGTGTCTCGAAACGCGTCTTAAAATCTGCTAAAAATCAAGAAAAGAAGGGCTAGGTGTCAAATTTGCAGGCCAAGTTTTTAATATAATTTAAGTTATACTTTGTCAATTTGCACCAAACATAGCGTAGCTGATTGCCCAACTAATCAGAATAGGTAGCTTATTAACTAAGTGCCTTTTTTGGTGATCAGGGAACAAAATGTGGAATCCTTATCTTAGAACTTTAGCGTCAAACATTGACAAACAATTCAGTTCCTGATTTAAATTAAGAGAACATTTCTAAATTTGAGTTGCTTGTGTAGAGGACTAAGGTTACAAATTTATTTAATTTTTCTGGTTCGCATCACTCTTAGTTGAAAATATATGATTGGAAAACTATACCTTTATAAGTTTCTTTAATCATTCATTGGCGCGTTTTTTAAAAACTGATCTATCCAGTGGTTTATTAAAAAGTTTCCTATTATAATATTGGTACTTCTGCCTGACATTAGCTGTCAAATGTCAAAGTATTCACCACACGAAGGGGCTATGTTCGTGAAGTACTCGTATTTATTTTGTATAAATAAAATTATTGATCACAATTATAGAATATGAACAATGTATTCAAGCGATGCATTATCTGAAGATGGCTGTGGTTCAGTTGTTCAGTAAAGTAATTCATCAGATGAATTTATAATGACTTTCCAGGTCGATGTTGTTAGGTCACCATTTTGGTTTAATTGGCATATGTCAGTTTGCATTCTATGGTCGTGAAGAATAAGCGAGCATCTGGCTCCTCAACAACATGTTGAAATTATTAAAACATTTTATCTAAATAATCGTTCAATTATGAAAATCATGGTTCAAATCATGTGCCTAGCAAGTCACTCATTCAGCGTATAATGAATAACTTTCAAACTCACTATACACTGGCAAGTTAAGTGAAGTGCGGCCGAGTTCATAGAGTATTTATTGCACAAAATATTGCTGCAGTGAGAGACAATATTTATGAAAGTCTGGGCACCTCCGTTAGACGCCATGCAACAGAATTTGGAATGTCTCCGGTAAGTTTGTTTAAAATTATTAAAAAAAGATTTGTATTTGTGCCCGTATTAAATTCAACTGACTCAACAAGTAATGGAAAATTACTATATGCGCCGGCGAAAATGGAGTGGAAAGGTTTTGCAGCTCCATATTGATGACCCAAATTTTTTATAAAAAATCATGATGAGTGAAGAAGCTCTTTTCGAGTTATCTGACTTAAATAAAATATCTTCTATTGGGGTACTGAAAATCCTCAATTGATACACCAACAACCTTTACACCCTCTTAGAGTTACTGTATGGAGCGCCATTTGGCCGGCGACATCATTGGACCAATTTTTTTTTGAAGACGCTAGAGGCACTGCTATAACAATTAGTGATGATCAATGTCGTGACATGTTGCAAAACTTCTTGGTGCCTGAATTGGATTGACTGGGCCTATGATGGTAAGAGGGAGAATACACAGCAAGGGAAAGGGGAATGCATCGGGCTCTAGATGCAATTTACGCGATCGAAAGAAACTTTGAATTGCTAGTATGTAAGACATACATTACTATTTTTTTTTTTAAATTTTGGCTGGCATCAAAGCTTTGAGCTTCTATGAAATCTGCTTCAATATGGTATATGAGTGCCTAGACAAACTCAACAGGCAAATCAGGATTAATAACGTTAGCCTATACTTAATGTCAGGCCACATTCGAGTAGATGATAACAAGAAAGCTCTCGATAGGAGGTGTTTGTAGCGCGGACACATTATCTGAGTAGGCCTAAGAAAAGACAAGGAAACCACAAATCTAAACTCTTTAGGATATCTCAAAACTAAGGCAAAGAAAGCACTCCTAGCAGATTTCAACAGAAGAAGATCTAAAAAGAATAACCTACAAATACTTCCGGTCTACCTCAAGGGACACTATAAGCTTTTGGGAACACCTCAGGAAGATATCTATCTAGGAGCCTACAAGATAGACGAGAGAAAACATACTAAATGAGATGCCCTAATCTGAGATCAACTAGGCTAACGTCAGGATCAGGCATATTTCGATGAGGATCCGAATAAATTAGTGTTGATATGGTTAAAGCACGAGGACTCAGATCTGAGTTCCCTTTGTTTATTGTTAAAAGTTCCCTAATGTGTTAGAGGATTATTTTTGGGAATGTCCACCCTCAGTTCTCGAACTCTATTGAATTGCCTTTCTTTAGGAGCTTGAGAATTATTCCTTTTTTCTATTTGTTCGGAAAGATCGCGGCATTTATTTTACCTCACTCATGGGAGTATATATCATTATTTCGTGAGCCTTCAATTATGTTCACGTGCTTGTGTTTTGGGAGGGAAGAGGTGGTAAACCCTCTCTTTCTTTATGCGGTCCTCTTTGTTAATCCTAATTAATATCTTAAAACCCTCAATCTACCTTCTAACTAACGCATGCTGCACGGAATCACTGAAACTCTGGGACCTAGCCACTTCCTGATGAGGCGATAGAAAAAAATATCGACTTTCAAAGAAAGTCATCTAAGTTTTAAAAAAAAGTATATCATAAAAATCGGTTCAATAATTAAGATGTCATACAAGGAAACAACCGGTTTCTAACGGAAGCCTCTATGTACAAATGAAATAGCGCTTGAAACCTCTCAGCTGCTGGCCATACGTCTCTCCCTGCTCTCTCCTCAGTTTTGGTGTCATGTGCCGTGTCAGGTGCCGCTGATATTCACCAAAATTAAATTTTTGTTTGTTTGTCCACCCCGAGTCCGTAAAGGCTGGTCGTCGTGGCATAGTGGTTAGTGTGTCGGTTCCAAGTTCGAATCCTAGAAAACACCAAAACGTTTTTTCAAGATCCCACCTCTCGCGAACGTCTGACAAACATCCGAGAGTATTGCTGTCACGAGAAAGCTTCTCAAAACAAATTGCCGTTCGGATACGGCACTAAACTGTAGGTCCTTTCCATTCGTGTGAAAAAATATAACGCACACAACACTAGTGGTTGCGAGAAGCTAGGCCCTGGCACTTCAAGAGCTGTTGCGCCAAATATTTATTATTTTGTTAACATCAAGGTGGCTACCATGCTTGTGAAAGGAGGCTTAGAGGGAGACCAAAATCAACAAAAGGATGAATAAAGATTTCGAAAAAAGGACCTAAACTTTTAAAAGATAAATTTGCCGACATCCTTAGAAATCTGAACACTTTTAGCATCGACTGTGTACATCGCAACAAAGTGATTGATTGAATTGCCTACAAATTGAATAATAGGTATCCCCCTTTATTTTATTTCACATTCATTCAGATCCTTCATCCTTTTGATTAACTTCACATTAGAGTAATTGGAAATTTTCCCAAGGATTCCACATTCAGGCATTTCTTTGTGTTCCTTTCTGCTCGTCCTCCTCCAGCATCTCTCCCTTCTCGTTCGTTATCTTCTTAAATAAATTATTAGCCTAACCGTCCTCTCTTATAAACATTCAATAAAAATATTTTCCAATAGAGAAATTCCTCTGGTTGCCTCAAAGGCTATAGCGTTCGCTTCTCAACGATAAAACATTAGAAAATTTCTTCAGCTTGCTGAAACAAAGCAAATTTTTTTTATGAAATTTCACCATTATCACACACATATCCTTGGGATAGAAATTTTTTAATATCGTGTTTGATAGAATCCTTTCTATATGTTGGGTCAGAAAATAAATTATTGAAAGGATCTTCATATCCTTGGCCAACAAAAAAAAAAAAAATAATAATTTCTTCACTGCCTCAGCGATAGTCTTGGTATTTGACCATAAACTTAACCGCGTTATAGATTCTGCTTCTTCATCTTGTTTATCTTCTTGACCATACTCTGAAATTCACCGGCAAGGATTCCGAAAAGAGATCGGAAATATTTCATAGAAATCAGATGATGACTATAGTGGGTGGTGCTAACAAAGTTTATCTATCGATGAAAGATTAAAGGGAAAATTTGTGCAAAAAGTATTTATTATCCTCGAGGGCATATTGGCGGTGGATTACATCGGCAGGAGCACCAGCAAGCAGCAGCAGTAGCAAAAATTCTCTCTCTTTGCGAAAAATGTAATTAAAATCTTTGGCGTAAGGATGAAGTTTTATTTCATCGCACAGCCAACACACATAGAGACAATAAAACGGATGGATGAGGACGGAAAAATTAGCAAATCTTTGAAGAATAAAGTTAAGGAATCGATAAGGAAATTTTTGAGGTAACTCATTTCGCATTGAGATTATGGGCGCCTGAAGGTTTGGTGAATGGCGGTTGGTTGGAGATCTACTGTTGATGGTTGGAGAAGAGATTACATGGTTTCTGGTATTGAAAACATCTAAAAGAAGACTTCTTTGCTGATTTTTCAATTGAGCGAGATCTCGCTGGAGAGAATTTTTTTGAAGTTGTTGAACAAAGGCTTTGATTTTACCCAGATAATCTAAGTAAGGTGATCATTTTGGATAGTGTACGCTCTAAATAGTGTCCTGAAAATCAAGAGGTAAGGAACCCTACATCGACTCTCCATCATTTCACTCTCATTCTTTACCCACATCTTTCGATGAGTGTCAGTTGTGTCACTTAAACAGCTCCTAGGTAGGAGTCCAGATACTGCGATCCCTCTGGATTCGGCGCTTACCCTTCTCTGTAATAATAAAATCCTTACACCTGGTCTTTCAGAAAAGCTTTTAGAAGAGGCAATAAACAAGAGCTTGGTCTTACGGATCTGTCGCTTATGATCTCTTTTTCCGCCGAGTCACATCTTTTGCTTAGTACTAGGAACTTCTTCTATAAAGAAGTGGAGATGAGGATCTTTAGAAATGAAGAGCCTTGCATCACTCATCACCCTCGCTCCACTAGACTTGTGGGATGGTTGCAACTTACGAGGTGTGTCTATTTCCGAATATCTAGCAGTTTGCTATGTAGGAAATGTGTAGTTGTACTGCAAGGAACTGTGGAAGGCCCGATATAGCTCCTGAGAATATTGACAGCACAACACAATCTTCCATACTGCGTAGAGTCCAATCGAAAACTCTCTTTTTATAAATATTATCCAATGCCACCGAATTTTTCTGAAAAAAACTCGACCAAGAACCTCAGCTAATAGATACTTACTTTTCGTGCCGCTCACTACTAATCTTGTCAGTGAGGTGAGACTAAAATGAGCGCTAAACAGATTTGAACCCTCCAAATCTACGGTACCAGATGGCATCCTTCTGGAACGCTTACGTAATAAATCTAAAGGTCTGTTTGATGCTCCAAACTACATATTCCGAAAACCTGGATCGAAGTGAAGGTGGATTTCCACCTGTCTGCTGCATAATGGAGCACAAATCTAGGAACCGAATGATCAGTGCCATCTTTTGAGGATAGACACGTATTATGGACTAACCACTATGCTTAGGAGCTTGGTTCTTAAAAATCCTACTCTAGATTCAGAAGATTTACGGTAACAATGTTGTGGAATATATGGAAGATGGTGTTATCTCATGAACATGAATGTGTAGGTAACATGGAAAATGTTGGTGAACGTATCGGAAAATCTTTCGTTGCCCTTTACTTGTGCAAAAATGTTGTAGTGTACATTTTCACCCAAAAAGCTAAGCTCTAGCTCATTAACACCGACGTGTTAGACAACCCAATACCAAGTGCTGCAATACAACAAGGCACTGCAGTGATATCCATCTGCGGGACCAGCAGGCATGAGCAAGAAGAGGAAACCTTAGACTTAATGCCTGTGTTAATACCTTACAGTGCCATCCATCTAGGGGCAGGGAAATCAGCCGACCTTGATCTAAGTGTTGCTTTAAATAAACCTCTCAAAAACTTGAGTCTTTTACAAGTCTAGACAAGCATTTATCCCGTTTTGATTTTCATTGTTATCTCTGTAAAAACTATCCTACTCGTAGAACAAAATGGAACCTCTTTTATCCGCAAAACCTTAAGAACTAGTGACGTATTTTCCATTCTCTTGTCACCAGCAACTTTTCCCAGAAAAGACCCACCATCATTCACTCGCACAGCTATTGAACACATCCTAACATCCTGTCTACTACTCCAAAGCACCAATTAACGCTCTGCTATAATTACCCATCTCCTTAGTATGCATAGAGTGTAGCCTTGGCTCTTAAACATTTTAGATGAGATCTTCATCCCGCGACCCGGTTGATTGTCCTTTTACCAGCACTTTTAGCCGCCAATGAGTGTTCAACATAACCCTACAAGTCAGCACGTTTCACACTTTCCTGAGAGAAGAAAGTGAAACGAAAGCATTCCTTGGCTTTTGTCTACTTTCTCAATGAATTTCTTGAAAGGATAAACATCCTTCTTACCATGCTTCCAACACTATAGTTAAACAATAATTTGATTTATTTTTGTTGCTCGCACATAGGCAAGTGAATCGACTTGTCCTCATATTGTATTCCGATAGGCATTCATTAAGTCATCAACATCATCATCATCATCAGTATTGTGAACGTAGGCTATAGTAGACAGTCCTGTGATATGAATGAGTCATGTATGTGTGTACGTGTTGGCGGGTGAAACTCCTTTAGTTGGCTTATTCTATTGTTTTATTGTTATTTGTCTGTCTGACATGATTCTCATAGTAATTACACGCACAGAACTACTGTCTTCCAACGGATCTGCTGTGTGTGCTCCCCTAGTCCTTAGTTACAAATTGAAAGGGCATGTTAATTGATAGTTTAGTGTTTAATTAAATAACTAGGTTCACAGGATGTGCGCTTGTACATATTAAGTATTTATTCCCGTTGACAGTACCCAGTTGTAAATGGCAGAGACATGACAGGGTGGAATTTTGAAGCAATTTTGATTCATTAATATGTCGAACTACAACTACTTATTTAGCCAATAAGTAAGTTCAGTAAGATGTGCTCTCATGAGCATATCTGAATTAAATGCAGAGTACTCGTATGACATTTAAATTTAGATTCCAACGGGTATAGATATTCCAGATCGAACATAGATATTATCAAAGAGACTAAAAAATAACATAAAGTCATGATTTTAGAAGAAAGAAGAGGTGATGGGATACTATTGTATATCGGGATAACCGATACTTTGTACTACGGCTTATTATTAAGGATCTAGCCCTCTAGGTTATGAATTGTGCGTAGGAGTAACTGCTCTACTATAGCAAAATGAGCCTATTATGACTAACCACACGACTCAGATAAGGATGATTTAACTGTTGACGACTCCAGCAAAGTATGTGATATATTCATACTGCCATTTCAACTTATTTTAGGTCTGTTCCCGTACTAGCAATATTATAAGAATTTTCAATGCGGGATCAAAACTTGTGTGCCCTCAATTATGAGTGTCGCTTGAATCGACTAACAGAATAGAAATTAATAGTTATCACCTAATTTTTGAGGTCACACTATTATGAGAATAATATACCCTGGGTGCAAGGTTGTGGCTGATGATGTCGATATCTCACTGTCAGGCAAGTACCCACAGACACTTCCCGATGTTACAATGTGCTTTAAACAAATTGTTCCAAGACCGAGCTAGTTCTGTTCACTGGGAAACATAAAATTCCCTGTTTCACCCTTAATAAACTGAGAGGATCCAGATTTATCCTCTTAAACAGCGCTAATTATTTGGACTCAAGGCTAACCGTAAGCTCCAGTGGAGAGAAAATATCGCTAAACGTACAAGAAAATGCTTGCCAAATATAATGCACTGGTTGTACACTTCGGGTCGATTCTCACATATAGTATACTAGTGTGGTGGACCGCCCTGGAAGGAATTCTTATAAAAGATTATACCGGTACACTGAGAACCTCTTCAACAGCTACGTTTCAAACCATGCTGCACCTTATCGCAATCGACATAGTCGGCAAAAAACTGGCTACCAGCTCAGTATTAAGACTAAGAGACTCCAAGCAATGGGAAGAACAACACACTGACCATGCCAGTGTACCGTCACCTCCCCACAGTCACCGACTATCTGCGCACCAAATTCAATTTTAAATTTCGTTGTCCTGCATACCAAATCGCTGTCAATTTTCACGTATGCGTCCAAAACCAAGAACGAAGCCGGTGCTGGACTCTTCTCGGAGAACCTGGACATTCACCTTACCTTTAACCTTCGGAGTCTTTGTATCGTTTTCCAAGCCGAAGTCACCGCTGTTCGCTAAGTCGCTGACTGCTTGACAGTTAATACTGTATTGCAGACTGATGCTGAATGACTGCCGCTTATCTCTCAACGATATGGGTAATAGGTCCCTGCGAAATTTCAGGGAATTACGAAACTGGTGAATTAGCCCTACAAAGTTCTTTCAGTACGAACTGCATAGGCATAACTGACATGGAGTCACCATTATTTTTTGCTAAGTGTTATACCTTACCCACGCCGATGCGTTAGACAAGTCAAACCATACTCGTAAATGGAAACATCTAGACCTTAATACCGGCAGAATTCTTTGGCCAGTACTAGATCAAGAGAAGTCTAATGAACTTTAGAGCCACAAGAGACGAAGCCTCTCAAAACTAACCAAGATAATAATATTGCACTGTACGATGGGTAGACATGCTCAAAGGTCCCATACAAAGACTACTGTAAGAGCTGCAGAGATGAGGAAAAAGAAGAAACAGTAGAATACTGTACAGATCCCATTCACATTCGCTAACATTAGAGAGGTGAACAAAATACGAGCAAAATGCTCACATGAAAATTTGTTTTCCCGAATGAAAAAATGTTTACTCTTGAGGAATCGTTCAATAAGCCAAATGACAGAATCTATGTTCGTTTTGTTTTCAAACAACCTGGGGACTTTCCAACAAGACTCCACTCCAGCTCATAATGTAAAAGCAACACAACTTACTTACTTATGTCCTATATCCCCTTGTGGGTACTAGGGCCTCGACTACGCCTACGCGCCATCGTGTACGGTTTCTGGCAATGTGTCTCAGCTCTCCCCAGCTTTTCCCCAACTGCCGTACTTCCTTCTCGACTGCTCTGAGCCATGTTCTCCTTGAACCACCAGGTCTTCTGCCATCTTGAGTTAAGGGGTTCCATTGCATAGCATGGTTCGCTATGGAGCTGTCACCCTTTCGGAGCGTGTGACCAATCCACTGCCACTTCCGTCGTTGGATGGTTGTGCTTATTGGTTCCTGACCCGTTCTCTCGTAAAGATGTTCGTTAGAGATACGATTGGGCCAGAAAATCCTTAAGATGTTGTGCAGGCACCTATTAACGAACGTTTGCAGCTTTCTGGTGATAGCGGTGGTCATTCTCCACGTGCTGCATCCATATAACAGCACGGATTCAACGTTGGAGCGGAACAGTCTTAGCTTGGTGTTCAAACTGATTGCATTGCTTCGCCATATTTTGGACAATATCCCGAACGCGGACTTTGCTTTGGCGATTCTGTTGGCTATATCCAGTTCGGTTCCACCATCGGTCGAGACCGGTTGTCCAGCAATGCATATTTGAGCCGATGAGTTCGTTCCAAGACTGATAATTTTAGTTTTTGCGGTATTAATTTTCAGCCCGACGACGCCAGCCTCCCTCTCCACATCTGCTGTCATTTGGTGGAGGTCCATAATTCTATGAGAGAGTAAGCATACGTCGTCAGCGTAGTCGAAATGTTTAAGTTGGGATGTGAGAGTCCATTGAATTCCTGCGTTTCCCGTCGACAAAGCTGCACGAAGCTCTAAATCAATGTGCCGGACTTCATAGCAGCAGACGATTGGTCGTCAGGCTGTGATCTATTTTAGAGGCGATGTCTTGCTCTACTCAACACCCAAATATTGAGACTTTGAAGAGCGCAGTGGACAATTTTCCAATAAACGGGGTGCAAGCTGCGATCGATGAGTGGCCAGAACGACTCAAGGTATGCATAAATGCAAATGGCGGCCATTGCGAATAAATTGTTTAAATATTGTTTATTAAGTAATCAATTAAAATTTTGCAGTACTTTGCTACTGGACTGAACATGGTTAGCACGAAGACAACTCAACGTCCACAACGCAACAAGACACTCTCTCGATCAACATGCCTGTAACTAAATTAATCATTTTGCAATCAACATAAGACCCTCATTTAATGCGAACTCATATACATATGCATGTGCGAACGTTCGGAGGTGCTACTTGGATCATAACCTCGTTGCAGTAATTTTACGTGAACGAATATCCAACTACTTAACATTCAGAACCATTACGGTGAGCTATTTCAACATAAAGAACTGCAATCGCAAGACACTACCAGAGCATTGGGTATTTCCAGAACTTGTGCTGGCCACTATCGAAGGATTTCGTACGAAAATCAGGGGTGGTTCGTGACGTATGGGTCGGGAATTCACATCACCAATACCAACATTTTCGGGACATTCATACTCAAGAATAAATATTCATAATGGATTTCCATTAACTTCGTGGTAAAGTCTAGCATTTTGGAGGATTGCATCCATCTGTAGAGAATTTTACTGGGGAATCCCAAGAATACCGAATTAATATCCACCACCAAGACTTTATATGAATACCGACGAGCTATGTAGTGTCATGTCTAGTTTTGGTATACCTGCGAAACTTATTCGCCTGTCCAGGATGACGATGAGGGACGCACGCTGTTCCGTAAAGATCAGAAAAGACACCACAGATGCTTTTAATATGACAAGAGGTTCAAGGCAAGGGTACTCGTTGTCGTGCAGTTTCTTTAATATAATCGTATTCTGAAGTGCGAAACTGGTTAATTCAGCGGTACAGTAACTTTCACAAATCGGTACGAATTATGGGCTATGGCTATTATGGTCTTTCGCATTCGCTAATATCGAATTAGAAATGACAAAGATAGGCCTGGACTACATGCTATAAACAAATGAAAATTTGTTAACATTAATGCTTTGATCAAAACGTAACAAAGGACAGATATAACTTCGAGGCAATCAAAGATTTTGTTCACCTTATCTCTGCTGGTAACTCTACCTATCAGTGCAGAAATAAATAAAGCTGAGAATAACTATTAAAAACAGCTATAAAGTCCTATCAAAATGAATGAAATAGACGTTGTATAAAACCCTAATCATTTCAGTCCTCTTGTATGATGCCAGAAGCACAGACTTTATAAAGTGGGATGAAAGTACTCTTTGGCTAATAAAAAGAAAAATTCTTCGTACTACCTAACTAAGGTCCTGACTGTGTTAACGACTTAAATACAAGGAAATACGCCTTCACTGCTAAGCAAGGTCATATGAAGGTGACTGTTCACAGAGTCTTTAAATCTGTCCCAGGCGAACTACAGATATCATACTCGATAACATGAGCAAGTAGATGTAAACCTACGCAGCTGGAAGTAGGTCGCTAGAGGAGCTTGTTGATTGAGGCCCAAATCCATCTCAGACTATAGTGCTCCCTAAAGTAAAGCAAGCCTGAAAAGCGCACATGTTTATAAAATGGATTTCGTTTAACAAATTCTGTGGAACAGGAGGAAGGAGAGAAATTGCTATATTGTGTGAAGAAAGTGAGTACTTCTTCGAATACCTAAAATACCTTCTTGCACTTGGTTGATAGTGCTAAAATCCAGTACATACATAATATACAGGATTATAATACTTTTTTTGCTTTTAATCTCAGCCACCACCTAATCTAACCAGAGACGAAATCTGACAGCCACGAATTGAACCCGAACCGACAATATTTCCATTCATTGTCACGTTTTACTTAGTGAAACTAATGCATTCAATTTCCACCAGTATACACCTGTACAAATTCAATCACTCGATAATCCAAACATTTACATTGCCTTAAGTGCCCTTGTAGATACAAACAATCCTTTACGCCCATCTATCGCATACCAGAGCTCCACACGACCGAGCGAACAGCAAAGAAAAAAATACCTCTAACTCAATAAAACTTATAACCATCTATTCAGTTTCGCATTTATTATTTACTCTTCAATTCACTTCGAGATGATGTCCTTTTGTGACCACCCACCGCACCCTCAATTCTAACTCAAAAGTAAGAAAAAAATCTTTTTTTTTAAGTAGACGAACACTCAATCAATGGTAATTCCCAGCCCCTATTTCTTTTTTCCATTATGTCCTTCGGGAAAAATCAAATTCCTTTTTTTAAGATGATCACAGCAGCGGAGGAAAGAAAAAAAGATACACTCTACTTGGCAAGCACACTACGAGTAAGATGGCCACTTTAAAGGAGGCTGACCGACTTCTGTCTTCCAGCAAAAAGAAAAAGTCCTCCTCTCCCGGCGATCGTCATCATCGTCGAGAGGGAACGAATAAATGTAGCGAATCAATCAAACCCATAGCTATAGCAGATAGAAAGGTCACCAGGCGGGGAGCTAAGTCAGCTTTCTATGGTTGGGTCTCATTACATTTATTGTATTCCCAGCTGGATGCAGCGGAGGAGCAGCTACCGAAGTACATCGGGCGAAGTCTCTGTATGTCAATTCTTCTTTTCTAGCTACTGGGTGCGGGTCTATTCATGCACACTGATACGATTTTCCAGAGTTGGCTGGAAGCGGCAAGAAAGATTGATTCCCCAGAGTGAATAGAAAAATTGGCCTCCTTGCATCATTGTTGCTATGGAGAAATTCCAACACATAGACTGAGTTGGTGGCATGCAAGAGTTGTGCGATGGCAATTTTGATTGCCACTTCTTTGTCAAAGGATGCGATGGAATAATATTGATGGAACAATCCGTAAATGGATTTTTCAATTTGACTGCATTCAATTGGGTTGATAGTGGTACGTGGGGGGTGGTGTACGAGTATTGTATGCAAAACGAATAAAAGATCCACATGGTGTGTAGTTGATATAGTGAACCGGAAGAATTGTTTGGATGGACTTTTGAATTGATGAGGAATTGCTTCTGTCCAGAAACAGGATGCCTGGTGTTTGAATGTGGATAACATAAGGAATGGAGTCATATGTCAAATTCAATTGATCTGATATATTCACAATTAGATGAGAAGAGATTATATGAGGAATCTTCTTTGCATGGTCGTAGGAATAGTAGTGAAAAATATTCCGGTGATCTTTAATCACCTCCTCCGAAATCGTCAGTCAGTCATGAGCCATCTGTTTTTAATTGCTGATATGCAGGACTGACGCTTTGAGCTAAATTTAATTTAATTTCCGTACAACTTGCGAACAGAATAAATATTTTTTGTCAAGTCGATCAAGTGTCCCTCATAATTTATTCTGTCTTTTTCGGTGAACATTCCCATTTACATGCATTTCTTGCTTTTCTGTGCCGTATTTGAGTAAATCGAGGCTTCCTTTGTAGAGTATTCTTGTACACTTTTAGCGTGAATTAATGCGATAGGAGATTAGCATCTGGGAAAAATGAGAATAGGGATGGTTTAACCATTTTATGCTGCAAGAAATGCTATCCGGGACCGGGTAGTAAACGAAGGCCATAGTTGAAGGGCGAAACAGATTGTAAAATTCAAATGCGTCTGTTACACAATTTGCGGGACTCTGTAGGCTACTACACATACAGGTTGTAAATATGAACCCATCTCTAGCCCCTTGTCACCATGATTATGTTTCGGGGCTTACCAGATGGGCTGTACCTAGGGAAGACAACTGATCCAAATCCAAAAGTAATAACTACTTTATGATTTTTTTTCATAAAAATCAATAATATAATCCGGTCACGATTTTAATTTTTAAAAATTAAAAGCAAAAATTGTATCGTGATTTTTATTCTTAAAAATTTAAAGAAAAATCAAAGGATGATTAAAAAATAAAAATAAAAATCATATCATGATTTTTACTTTTCCTATATCGTCTGCATAACAAACTATGTACAATACTGGGAGAGAGTGCAAAATGATATATTAAACCCCTGATTATACGCAATTAAGACATGTGTTGCGGATTTTTTACGATGTGGCCGTATAACTCAAGAATGATTGAATCGATTTCGATGCCGTTTACTTTGTTCACTAGGTAATTTCCCTCAAAATATTTATGGATATTGTGCATTTATAACGAATTTACGAATTTCAAAGTTATTCAGTCAAAATGTTCACAAAGTCTTATCCGATTTAAATGATGTTGCAATTAAGTTATCATATAATTATTATTGAAACCTATAAAACATCTTTCAATGTTATCATCAAATCATCATCATAAATTTCCAATCTTCGAGTAGCACTGCCACTGATTGTGCTTCAGTATATGGTTTATTTTTCTACCTTTTTTCCCATCTGTTTATTTTAGCTGTATAAACGATAGTGAAATCTGTCATAGATCCTTTTGGGGGACAGGTAGTAGAGTAGGAATAAAATGTACGCACTACATATAAACAATTCGTTGTGAGTGACGCATTTTTAAGAAACATGTCATTATAGTATAAATTGATGTTTAAATCCCGCTACGCACACTCGGGTCTAAGTTCTACCTGACCGGAGAGTATGCACAATGAGTCATAGGATTTATTGGCTTGCACAGGCTATGGAAAGAAATACGAAAATTTAATCGCTTTACCTGCGTCCGCATTAACGCTGAAGTAAAAATTGTCGCCACTTTTCCCTTTACCCCACACTACAATAAAGAGAAGGATACTCGCTTAACCATCGAGTACCCTTTTTTTCCCTACGTATTTACTGTGTGCCTGGGAGGATAGTCGGTCTTTCCACCGAAGTATGAAACTGCTGAAAACTGAGAGGGCGTGACATGCATACCTGGGTGGGTACTATAAAACTGTGCAGCCAGAACTTCTAGGTTTTTTTTTGCGCTAATGGATTTATAATCTTCTAAAGATACTAGTAGTCCGGGCTACTAGCCTTCACAATTCGCAGACTTGTTTTACACCCTTCACACTTCAATCACTTTCCTCGCGGAACTACCGTAAGGTATTACTTCTCGAGACTGGTTAGCAATTTATGCTAATTTATTTATGATTTCTGTATTTGCTGCTTCAGCTTCGGATCCAGAGTTCTCCATTCCTTGTTCTATGCGAGATGTCGCCTGGGCTTGGTTTTAGTTGTTGGATTATTACTGCGACCTGTTTTACTGTATCCCATATTGCACTCAGTGCCATCATTATTCTCAGGAGTTAGTGTTTCTTCTATATTATCTTCCAGAATTCCGCACTCTATGCGAAATTTTCAGCTTTGAAAAAATACGTGATGCGTATCTTCTCTAGCCTCTCTGTAGTTTAGATAGATGGGAGATTTATCATTCCCAAATCTGTTTAGAAATAGTCGAAAGGAGCCAGTAAAAATGTTGCTGTGATAAAAATTGACTTTTCCGTGACGTCCATTTTTGTATATCCGATATGAGTCGATCAGTTCCATCTTTCTTGTCATGAAACTTGCGGTTCCTGAATTTTGGCAGTGTAGGTCCTCCCACACTCCCGGAATGACACAACTTAAACATAATAAGAGGTCTGCAGTTGCATACCGTGTTGTTGTACGCACTCCTAGATCGCCACCACGCTGGTGAGCACTTAAAACTCGACTCTATCAACAACATCTACTAACTTTCCATCTGAATATAAAGGGTGTCCCCAAATTCACGCAAGAAATAATTTTGATAAAAAACAGAGGTTTTTAATTAAAAATTGTAAGTGTTTTATTGTTTCAAAAAGTATACGGTAGTATAGGGTTGTATGGAATACCATATCGGGTATATGGTCTCCACGGCTTTGCTGGCACATCGCACTCTTTTATCAAAATTTCCCATGACCGTTTTTCATAAATGACGCTGAATTTCAGTAGACTACAGTTCTTGAGTCAATTGCACTTTGTATGCATGGAGATGCAAATCTCTACGCTGTAGAGAACTTCTTGGAATGTCCAATTTTTGACCACGGTGCTGAATTGATATTCCTGGACTATCAACAACACTTTCACGAACTACTTCGATGTTTTTTGTTTATCGGCTTGTTGAAGGACGGTCAGAGTATCTAAGATTACTAATTGATCCAGTCTCTCTGAATTTTTGAGTTGATGAAGTTAAATCACTAATCCGACCATATTTTGTACGAAAATTGCGAACTGTAGCTGTCAAACTTTTATTATTTTAAAATATTGCTTAACAATGAAAACGCATTGTTCTTTCGTGTAGCACTCCATTTTTAATAACCCTGAACTATCAGCTGTCACGCTATCTTTTTTTTTTCCGTTGGCAGCACTTTACCGCACAAATGGCGCAAAATTCAAATCTTGCATAAATTTTGGGACACTCTTTATATTGCCCTATTCTTCAGCATATTTTCCACCAGCCCATAATATCTGCGTTCATATGTCCTTTCAAAGCAAATTTCAGACTTTGGAAGCATATTTTTCGGGGGTACCTTCAAGGTCGATCATTTTAGTCATTGCTATACCTCAGGTACTAAACTCCTCTTAAGCTGGTCTCTTCATATGGTCTATCAAATTTGTTTCCATTGTATAGATTGACTAATCTAATGGACCTAGCTACTGTGTAATATTTATTTATTTTATTTTTTTTGGTAGGAACGCTATATTTGTTTCGCTTCATACTTTATCGTTATCCTAAATATTTTTATTAAATAATAAAATAGTAGTAATTGCAGTTCCAGGTTACAACCACACCATTTTTAGCCAAAGTCAAACCTCAAAATTTAGTTATAAAACTCAGTCAACCTCATTTAAAATTCACAATAAGTCTGTGATTGGATTAATTTCGAAAATTTACAACCTACAACCTTTGCATACCGAAGTCGATGATAGACAGAGAGGCACTTCAGTATATCCTCGAACAATTGACAATTACACCACGTTACACGTTACACTGTGTCATTATTTCAATTCGAATGAATTTATCAAAATTTGTAAGCAAAATGTGACAAAGTCGTGTCGAGTGTATGTGTATACAGGATGATAGCGACAACAATTGGCAGAGGATGCAATTAAAATTAATTCCTTTCGTGGTTGCCGCTAGAATTCACAAGGAGGACATTGAAACGATCTATCACGTTTGCAAGTGGTGGATGACAATTTACTTATCTGACGTTGTGTCAATTACTTTCAATTTAATATTTTAGCTACGTGTAATTGGGGTTTTATGTGAAAGTAACATTATTGTTACTTTGACAAAGGCTTTGTCCTTAAAAATAGGTTAAAGGTATTTTTTTTAAATAAAGAGAAAGGCTTGTGACTTTAATAGGATTACGTTAGATTTGATGGTTGCGGGAGCAAATTTAGTCATCAGGTCGCATAGACCTCCACGGGCCCTTAGCATTACCCTTAGTTACACTGGAAAATAATGAAAAATCAAAGTTGTGTTGTGGAAATGTTTGATATTGTGCTGTCTGCTAGGATGGAACTTTTCCCATTCTCACTTGGCGCAGAACTTTAGAATTGCTTCCAGAGACATGTTTGCTAGCTCGTGTGGGTCTCCGAAGCAGGAGTTTCCTTATCTTCTGCTTCGACTAGAGCACTGCCATAGGAAGTGGAAGGTGTCCTCTACTATTTTGAGGTCCCGAAGACTACACATATGATTTACATTTATGATTCTCATTCACCCTGAGTGTTTTCCGTTCGCGTTATCAGCCTTGATGCTAGAGCAATCGATTATCTGTTTAGAGATATTAAGCTTCTTGATTTGTTTTTATCAACTTCGCTCCAAAGGGAGCCACTCTGCAGGTTTGATTGTTTTCCCACCTACTTCCTGCTATGGATTGGTAGTTTTTCGCTATTAATGATTTGATGTATGAGACTGGTGCATAGACTATTGTATCGGCTAGTGATACACATCGGTCGAACCCCAACCTAGTCAGTTCATCTGCTTTTTCATTTCCGATGTAGTCACAATGACCTGGCACCCAAATAAGTCGGACTTTGTTCTGCCTGCCCAGAGCCCGAATTTCTGCACGACAGAACCCTACTATTTTCAATTTAATTTTTACTGCCAACGTAGATGGAGATATCGTCCTGTGATACATCCAGTATTCTCCCCCTTTAAACGGCCTCTAGGATGACCAAAACTTCTGCTTGAAAGACGAAGTCGCTATTAAGTATTCGAAACGAGTAGTTCAGATTCAAGTCCATATATGGGGTAACGAATACTTTTAAATATTGCCATTAACACCTGATCTTAGTATTGAGCTATGACCATATACGGTCGTTTTCCAATGGACTGACTCACTGCACTTCTTGCAGCAGTTTCTTTGATAAAGAGATCTAGTGGTAGCATGGTTTCTCAGTTTCTTTAGGGCACCTTTTATATTAAGGCAGGCTGCCCTTTGTATTTAGCTTACAGTTTCTTATTTTACTCATTGCATTCCATCAAACTACACATCCATAGTTCAGTAGGATTCTAAATACAGCTCGTGAATAGTCTTAGAGGACAGTCTCCATTATTTTTTCAATTATTCTGTTGCAGGTGTACCTTTAGTGTGCCGTCGAGGCTTCCTTCACTCAATCTTCAATGTTTTGCGTCCCAGATGACTTTAATATGTATTTCAAGATACATTGTCACTTTCATCGTGATCGAACTATAAGCTTCAGCGAACTAGTCTAAAGTAAATTTGTTATCTTTTTATGGTCGTAAACAGAGAATCTTTAAATTTAAAAATAAATAAAAAAATTATATATTTATATCGCCCCTGATAGATGATGGTTAACAACATTTTCAACATATTTCCTATTATTCGAGTGTGTAAACCACCGGGCATGGCTTTTAACGAGACTCGGTCATGCTATACACGAAAGTTAATTAAAAAAAATCATTTTTTAATTTAACCAACTCATACGTTGTATGCCACATTTCTTCCAATGATGTGACATATGACGCGGCCACAGAATGGCGGGGTAAACTGCGTGAATTTCGTTCAGATGTTTCCAACTGGGACGGTACTGAATTGAAATTAATATTTATCGACTGAAAATGTTGAAAAATCGGATTTTTTTTAATGAAATCAGTGTGAAGGAAAAATAAATGATTTTTCTTTGTTTACAGCGGAAGCTATCTTTTGTGACGTCCATGGTTCGATGTGGGAATGAAATTTGTTTGTTCATTAAACAAGTTATTATTAAACTTTTCGGGATGTGTAAATTGTTAATCGATGGGGAGTAGTACCACAATTAATACAATCCCCTGTGGAGGTCATAAGTCAAAGTTTAATTGGCAGCACATTGATAAATTTCCGGTGGCTGGTAGTATTCTGATTTCAATGCATAGTTTGTAACAGAGAAATAATAAAGACGCGCCCTATAAAGTATAAATAGATCGGGGCCAATAAATATATTGTGTAAGCCATGTCCCTCCGTACGTTTTTAATCGGTTTTGAAGCATATCACGAATCAAATTTGATAGTATGTTCTTTGGGTCTTGGATTTAATAGAGTGTTTGAATTTTTGAAAACACCCATTGCCACGCCCCCAATCGTATTAAATATCCGACAACCTCCCCTTTTATGCCAGTTTTCATGACATTCATGTGCAAATATCGACAATTTAGGTAAACTGCTATACCTATTTTATTACGGGACAGAAACATAAGATGATGTGATGCGAAAAAAAATCCTGCGTTGCGAAATAAAATCGTGTGACCTATCAGATTCCCTCTTACTTCAATCACCTTCTTAACTTCTCCGTTGGCCCCTTTTTGTCCCTGCCTTTTGATCCTGCTGTAATTGAAAATAAACTACAAAATCTTAATGATGAATTCTCACCCGGCCCAGATGGTCTCCCTGCCATTTTTCTTAAAAAATGCTCTTCCATTCTCTCCCTCCCCCCTCTCTCATCTCTTCCATTGTCTCTATCACTAGGAGAATTCCCTCAGATCTCATAATTTAATCCTCTTCAAATTGTCTGCCATCGGTTTCGAACCCATATTGTTAAAATGGATATCTTCATACCTGGAAAACCGTTCTTACAGAGTTCGCTTCAGATCCGTCTTATCGACTCCTTTCTTGACCACCTCTGGTGTTCCGCAAAGCAGCCATCTGGGTCCCCTTGGATTCATTCTAACCATAAACGACGTCGAGAGGGTTATTAAACACTCTTCCCTCTCTCTGTACCCTGATGATACTAAATTTTTCAAAGCCATCTCTTCACCACATGACTACTGTCTCCTTCAACAAGACCTTGATAGTTTTTCGAACTGGTGCCTACAAAATCGCCACCAAGTGTCCTCCGCCCGCCTTTACCTTCTCCATGGTCAACCTATATCCATCGTTCAATCTCCCCGCGATCTTACTAATATAGGAGATAGGGAACTTAATTTCTTGGAACGATTCATTTATCTTGCCTCCCTATCAAGATCGCCTCAACCTCATCAACCTGAGTACTCTAGAGAAACGCAGAGATGTTGCAGTAATTCTTTTCATTCATCGACTTCTCTCAGGCTCTCTCGATTGCGCATCTCTTTATAATTCAATTTTCTTCAATACCAACCCACGAAATTTACGATGCCCTCGTCTTTTCTATCTACCGTCCCACCGCACTTCATATGGATCTAATGAACCTCAGCACTCCCTGCCTCAAAACCGAACTCCTTCACCATTCTCATTAGCTTTAAGTCTTAGTTTTAAGTTTTAGCCTTAAGTTAGTTGTAGCTTATAATAAGCCAAATAAATGGGGGCTGTCGCTCCCACCAAAATTAAAAATTAAATTAAATTTTCAAAAATTTCATGATTTTTCAAAAAAAATCCCAAAAACATGTTAAATGTCGGACAACCAATATTTTATGCTAGTTTTAGGTAACTGCTACGACTATTTTACTACTGAACGGAAACATAGAATTGTGAAAATACCGTTATAAGTATTCTTGGCAAAAAACCTGGTACAAGCCTCTAGTACCCTCATTTTGAATATCAAATTTGATCAAAATCTTTGGAACCGTTTTCGAGAAAATCGATTTTTTTCAAAATCGGTCTTTTGAAAGTAGAGTAGTACGGATTAGAATTAAAATTCCGATTTCGCCTAGAATTGTGACCCCACAGACCCCAGATATGAAGTTTGAAAAAAAAAATCCCTTAGACAAATCCCTTAACTACCTCAAAATTGTAGCTGTCCAAAGTGACGTTCTATCTAATTCGTCGATGTTGACTGTAATTTTTTGATGACAGTATATATTTTCGCCGCTTCTGTTTCAATACTCCCGAAAGCACCACTGACAGCCTGCCGCATTCTCCCGTTTACATCAATGTCATCAGCTTATGCGAGTAGTTGTACAGACTTCTAAAATATCGTACTCCTGATGTTATCTTGAGAATTTTATACAATCCTTTCAAGAAATTACATGACAGCGCGTCTCCTTATCGTAGTCCTTTTTGGCAACAAAAGCCAAGATGATGTTGTTATCGACCTTGATGGAACAGAATACATTCTCCATCGTCATCCTGTACAGGCAGACGAGTTTGGCAAAACTAGACACGTCTTTGTATAGCTCGTCTCTATCATAGTCGACTTTAAAATCGGTGAAAAGGTTGTGAGTATCGATTTGGAGTTCCTCGGTCTTTTTCAAGATCTGCCGCGATATGAATATCTGATCTATGGTCGGCTTTCCTGGCCTAAAACAGCACTGATGCTTTAAATAGCTCGGCAGTTGCTACAGCAGACTTTTCGGATTTAAGCTAAGATATTAATATCTTCATTTCACTTAGATAGGGTAAACGCAATTGTCGGTTGCCATCGTCCGGGTTGAACGGAGCATTCTGCCTGACAGCGAAGTTCTGGTCGCCTCCTCATTTTAACAGTCTGCCGAAGTGATCTTTCCAAATTATTACCACCGACTGTGACTCTACTACTAGATTTCCTTCTTTATCCCAACAGGCTTCTTTCCCGGCTTTGTAGACTTGGCACGCTATTATTACCTTCTGATAAAACTTTCGAATACCATTTTTGCTATAACACCTCTCTATTGACTCGATCTCGCTTTGTTTATATTCTTTCTTCTTCTCTCTTATAAGCTGGTATTTTCTCCTTCTCTTGTACCTGTAGATGGCGTTAGCTACTCTCGTCAAACTATGCAGCGTCGCTTTATAAGCCTCTTTCTTTGCTGCGGGCGGTAGGCAGCACTCTTCATCAAACCAGGGGTTTCTTTGTGGTGGATGCGAGAAACCCAGAACATCAGAGGCGGCGATCTTGATGGTTTACTGACAATGATTCCATTGCTCATCTGCACTTAAAGTTGGCGGCATTGAATTTCTTGAGAAGTTCCATTACACTCGATCAGCGAAGACTCTGGCAGTCTCTTACGATTACAGCCATTGGATGTTCAATTCTCTCACAGTACTTCTTTTGTGTCGCGGTGTTGGGTATACCTGCGTATCTTGGCAGCAACAAAGTAGTGATTCGAATCAATGTTAACTGCTCGAAAAGTGTGAACATCCAAAATACTCAATTCGGTTAGTTAATCTGAAGACCGTCAGGTTTCCTTATGAATATTGAAGTGCGAGAATCGTGTGCTAGTCTAAATACGTTTCCGGAGAAGTTGTTGTGCAGACTGTATTTTCCTATTGTGTTTCCAAAGATGGGCATCTTTCTTTCCAATTTTTGCTTTAAAATCGCCAAGCACGGTTTTGACGTCATATCGAGAATATTGGTCGTAAGTCCTGTCGAGAAGCTCATAAAAGCAATCTTTACTCACGTCGCTCTTGTCCGTTCTCTGGGAGCGTGAGTGCATATTAAGCTGATGATTTCTAATTTTACCTTAATATAGATTTTCAGCAGGCATTCGCTCACATGTCTAAAGCTCAAGACTTCTTGCCTAAGTCTGCCATTGATGACAAATCCACCTTCAAATAAATGACTGCTCTAAAATCATTATTATTGCCGCTTTGTAACTAGTTTGATTTTCCATAGTAGGGCAGTTACCCTAATGCAAAATCCCCAACCTGTAGGGTAAAATCCCGCTAAAACCCCTAGGACAAGGGTCCGGATATTCCAATGTCAGTAACACGCTACGGGGATATCCGCTAAACTGAATGTTCACGCCACCGTTGATTCCATCTATGGAATTCTGTCAACAGCAAACGTGAATGAACCCATGAACTGTATCTTTTCTTGATCAAGTGAAATTGAGGCCTCCTTTTACCAATTATATATTCTATGAGTGTACTGAATTTGCATTTGATAAAATGAAGTAACCCCCAAAAAATAAGTACATGAGTCATGTCCATGCTCAATGGCAGAATTATCAAGACCATTTCTTAAAATGTTGAGGTATTCTTACGCAATTTTCCTCAATAATCTATTTCAAACCTAAAATATATGCTGACGACTTAGAAGTTATAGTCAGCGACATACCATATTTTAGAGCTCTTACACTTCTGAAAGTTTCTCTTTGTGAAGTTCAAAGAAGTGTTATATTCCTGCTTAATTTACTGACCTTACCAAAATTCAAATTGTAACTATACATTTGCCATTCCCTTATAATAGGTTTAAATAGTCACATTTTGTGACTAAATAACTCTCCAAAACTTGTATCCCATTCAAGTGACATAAAACTAAATCAGAAATACAGGTGGATGTCGAAAGCTGATTCCACACTCTCTCAAATCGTAAAGCATAGTCTTTTCAAATCCCAACTAAACTACTCATATCATCTCAAATTGATTGTTTAATCGATGTTGCATGCCACAACAAATGCATAAAAGCATTTCACAACTGTTTGTTCTTCATTTGCAATAATTACTGCTTTATTCTGTTTTCACCCCACATACATACTTCAAACCGAACATAAAACACATCCTTTTGGCATAGATGTAACCGAGGACGAGAAGCGCAAAGCAAAATAAATGCCGCCTCACAATTCATTGGGTTCTACTTTGAGTTATATGCGGTTCCATAAAAACTACGATCCGCATTTGATTTAAAACAACAACCACTACACCAATGGCAACAAAAAAAATAACAGAAACACACACACAAAAGGACTAGCAAAAAGGATAGCGAAAAAAAAATACACAACACCCTCAAAAACAAAGGATGCCGAGCTTATAGATCTACGGCCACAAGCCCATATGTGGATGCCGCATCCAGTAGATGGTACTTTACTCTCGAATGCCCATCTATGCGAACGTGGAGGACACAAAAAACAAGAACGAACCGGAGAAAAAAAGAAGAGGATTAATATGATGAAAGCGCTCGTTGGTCGCGCGATGGTTATCTGTCAATATGTGAATCTGATTGAGGATGTGATCCACACACAGCCATTTATCATCGACGACACGAAGCACTGCGCTGGCTATGTCTGGATGCTGAGGCATTGATGGCGGCTTCCCCAAAGAGTACGAGAGTGGTAAATATTTTCCTAGGACTACTGCAAATGGGAAATATTTTCCGCTTAAAGGTCACAGTGAGTAGAGTTGATGTCCTTTAGAGAGGGAAGTCGGTTTTTTTTTCTGTAAAAAGGAAAACAAAAAATTGAAAAATATTTGCACATATTGTGTTACGTATACGCACTGCAGTCCGCGATGTGCCTATCAAATAGCACTTGGTGCAAATGCATTTTAATGGCCGCGATTGTACCGGCAAAGATCTTGATTTATGACCACACAAATTGTCAATGTTGGTTATGATGCGCATCCGTTCGTATTTGAATTTAATGGAGAGCTCGTGCACAGGAAATGAAGGCAACCACCACTATAAAAATAAGGATTCGGCTTCAACAGTTTAAGGGCAATTTTCAGGCGGAATTAACCTTAAATTTTTGCTATAAATCACGTTAAAGGATAATTGAAAAGAGTCCTTCAATTTTAGAGCGCAGTTTGTGGTTCATCCGTACTTGAAAAAAGGACAATGTGCTTGTGCACCCACAAAATTCGCAATAAAATCGTTTTTCACTTCAACACATTTATTTTGGTTATCCTTTCGCTTTTTTACTTTCTTCCTTTCTCTGACAAGTTTTCGAGTTCAACAATGGCACTCACCAGCACCGTATCCTCATTCTTGTCACCGTCGTCATCATCGCCATCGTATTTGTCATCATCGTCTTCCACTGCCAGCAGCAGTAAAGTAACCAGTATCACAACCAGATGTAGCACTGGAAATACCACCCGAATAGCACCAGTTTTGATATGAATCCGATTTGGGATGCCTATGGGTTGAAATCCTCGGGATAACCTGACAAGCCCATAAAAATTTCAAGAAAGTACCGAAGCCACTTGGACGAACCTATAAACCCAAAAAAAAAATAAAACTCGTATCACACTCATTCAGTTTTGCGGGAAGTACAGTTGTGAGCAAAAGTTTTCTCCCAACCAGTGGATGATTTGGTTGTCTTAAGATGTGATTGGCTGTACTCTTTGGATCCGAACTTGTGTTCAGGGACAGTATTTCCTTAGATCTTCTGTTGCCCAAGCTTGCAAATTGTTCGAATTATGTGTTATTTCTTTAGCCCTTTATACCCTATCCAGATAGTACTATTTGTATGCAACAGTTTTTGAAGCCTTAAATAAAGGAGTTAAACTTGATGCATACTTTTTCTTGGTTCTTAAGTTTAATAGGGTCAAGGGTGTTTGATTTCGTTTGCAAAACGCCCACTGTTACGCCCACAATTGTAATAAATATCGTATAACCTCTCTCTAATGCACAATTTTCAGGACATTTATGTGCAAATATTGATAATTTATGTCAACTGCTATGCCTATTTTACTACGGGACGAAAACATTAAATGAGGTTTCGTGAAATAAACCACTTGACGAGAAATAAAATTTTTTACTGAACCGAACCGTCCCTTAATTTTTCTTCACTCTTTGAATCATGTATTTAAATGACGTATACAAAGTACCCCTTTACTGCGGATAAAACTCAAAAGCCTCTGCTGGCTATGTAGCAATTTTTTTTTTTTATTTTATAGTAAAAGTATGTTGTGCTGTATGTATGTTGGGTTATAAAAAAACATACCTCATGTTAATAGCTTTGTTTAATGAACAAAAATTAGCACAGAACAGTATAGAATAGCACAACTGAGTGAAAACTGTCAGAACAAATTGGAATCGAAAATTAGAGGTGTGCAGCGTTCTTCTTTTTAGCTGCCAAAATGTAAGGAAAAAATGCAAGAGTTTTATTCATCGAGTGAAATTTGTTTACACTGTAATTGATATGAATACCATTGAGATGTAATTTTTTAATTTTAGGAGGAGTCTACCAAAGCACAAGCTAAATTCAATGCAAACTAACAGCTGATTTTGACATTTCTCACAACTGTGTTCTACCTCAAAAGTAGGAGCAGAAAATGGTGGCCTAGACTGTACGGAACAGCGTTATTGAACAAAGAGGAGAACACTTTTGGACTCATGTTGAGATGAACAGACGTCATTCTTCTCGTATCACATAATTATTTTAAATATGTTTCGTGATTTGATTTGCAATATCTGTTGGTCAAAAAATGCGTTATTGCCAAGATTATTCAAATGCTTTAATTTTGTTGACAGGATGTTGGGCTCACGTACTCATCAACTCCTATTGATGTGCCGCCTATCTACTACGGAGACTGCAACCGTGAATAGAAAACAATTCGTTGTCAGAAGCAGATGAAGACATAACTTCTTTGGCTTAACAGTGTAAGCCAACAATGAAAAGAATAAGCAGCGCTATTCAAAAAAACGACATTAGTAGGTATTGAAAATCTAGAAATACAAACTCAGCGACCAGGCCAAAATCCTACTGTCATTCGTCCTAATCTAATTGATTCACCCATATGTGCCAAAAACAAATGCCGCACCCATGCATCTTTTCTAAAACGTATTGTATTTCACTGAAATTTAAATATGTCTATAATTTTTCTTATGAGGCATTGTCCTTCCTTACACTAATTACCTATTTGTGACCAAATTTCTGACAAATTCGACAAAAGTGCAAGAACAGGTAGACGCTAACAGAAAAGCTTTCATAAAAATAGGAATTTTTATGGTACTATACATAAATAAAAAAAAATGTATTAGGGTAGTTTTTTCCACTATTTTTTATTAAAAGTAATTAAGGGAACATTGAATAAAACTAATTTGTCATAATTTTTTACTTTTCGTTAGAACTTTGTAGCATCGCCTTTAGCCTTTATGACCGCTTGAACCCTTCGTGGAGAGTCATAAAGTCTTTGGATTTCCTTTGTTGTTATATCTTTAGTTTACACTTCCTCAATGACTGTTTCGAGCTTTTCAATTGTTTTAGGTACCTATTGCGTACTTTCTGAACCATAATTGACCACAAGTTCTCTATTGTATTAAGGTCAGGTTTATTTCCTGGCCAATTTAGGACTTCAAGGCCAATATCTGCCTTACATTGGGTTATCTATTGAAATAAAACAATATTTAGAAGTGGTTTTGAGTTTAAATTTTAGGTCAGGTTTTTACTTACGGAATGAGTGCGATGACAGGGAGTGGAATCATCCTGAAATATGGGATTTGGGATGTAGCAGCATAACTCCTCTATTATAGGAAGAACACCTTCAGATGTGATTTCTTTGCATTTCGCTGCATTTATGGAACCGCCCAAAAGCAAAATACGGCCAAGACCCCAATTTGTCATGCATTCCCAAACATATGGTGAATGCTTAAAGGTGGGAGGCAAACATTCGTCTAAATATCGCTCCCTGGCTCTCCTTCGCACTGTCTGCACTGTCCAATCAAATTAAATTTAGATTCGTCAGAAATATGACCCTTTTCGAATCGTTGGCGGTCCATTCCTTGTACTGTTTGGCCCACATCAATCTTTATTTCTTAATTACTGCAGAGAGAAGCGGCTTTTTTACAGGTCCCACCTTATTTAGCGGGCTTTGAACACTCCGTGTGCTGTTGTTAATAGCACATCTCTCGTTCAAGTCTTTTCTCAATTCCTTGGCATTTGCCAACTTGGTATATTTCTAACCACCCGATTGGCCCGAAATTAGAGCAACAAATAATTTCAATCTTCAGAAAAATAAAACGTCTGGTGCGGATGGTCTAAAGTCTGTTCTGTTTTAGGCCAGCCTGAAAAATTAAACGTCAGATTGTGGATGCCAAGAATATCGAATTGATACTCATTGATTTCCGAAACGACTTTGTAAAAGAATCTTTCTAACGATATTAGAGCCGATACCAGGTGGAGAATCAATCTGGTCATTTGCTATTTCATTTGGCTAAGAAACTGTCAACATCCCAATCCTGCTGAATGGTGCAATAGAGTGGACTTTATTAAAGTAGGGTGAAAGTGCTTTTAGATTTTGTTGTTGGTCCTTTACGCCTAAGCGGTATATGGAGAAGAAAATACTATCAAGAACTCAAAAATTGTCCAGCTGTGTCGTTAAAAGTGGGTCGACAATCTAAAGTGACTTTTGATGTGGAAAAAATCATGACTGGCTATCAGATAATACAAGGTGTCCTTAACTGGCATTATGTCTAGTCAAAATATGCTGGAGTGGTCTGGGAGGTGAAAGAGATGCTAATATTTAGCATGTCTTGGAAAACTTCTTTACCCACTTCCCGCAATGGCTCTTTCCTAATCTTTTTCCGAAGGAATAGCACCCTAAGCATAAAAGTAGTGTGCAACATGGTGTCTGTCTGTTCGCATATCTGTCACACACTTGTAACTTTTGAACCGTTTAAACTAGAGTGCTGGAATTTTGTGCAAAAATTGTATGCGATGGTCCAAAAATAGTTAAATTAATTTAAAATTGTAAAAATATTTTTTGTTTTGGCTTTTGATGGCACAATCTACCCCAATAAAAAACAATTTTTACACCCCATCATGGAGTCCAAGGAGTCAACAAATTATTTCTTTGAATAAAGTTTTTGAACAAAATCAGAGCATTGCCGATGCCCTCCTCTAGTTTAAATGTTACTCAAATACGAGTATTTTTGAAGCAACATGAAAGCAATGGGAAAAGTTTTTGAAACCATATTTCAGTGGTTTGGATATACTCAGTTCTTACTGAACCTACTCGCAAAAATTTTAATAACAATTAGAAAAAAACCTGCGAAAAAGAAGGAAACAGCTAAACACATCAAATTAATTCAATTATTTTCTAATTGATGAACGACTTTTGGACGCCGCTGTAGAAACAAAAACCTTTCGATTGTGTAAGAGGATACTTCATTGTGGCAGGGAGATAGTGTTATCTTTCCATGCGATTGTTGACATTTGCAAACTCTTCACCCCCATCTTTTATCCACCCATACTGCCCACTTAACGGGTTAAATTGTATCTCAAACCCAAACCCCCCATGATTTGCTTTCCGACAACATCTTCTTGATTTTTGAATTCGCGAAGAATATGTAAAAATGTATCGGCAATGCTAAAAAAGAGAGGATGGAGTAAACAAAAAGAGAACTGGAATATAAAATCCTCCAAACAGGATCGAAAAAAAAAGGAAAATAAAAGAAAAGAATCAAAATGTCATCATCCACAAGCAGATGAAAGTTCATATACTCGTACTCCCCCGCTGCCAACATGCCTGTGTTAGTCACTCAGTCACAGGCTCTGGCCGGGAATAAGGACAGCAAAAGGGGTTAACTTTTCTGGCTTTTATTATGTCGTCATTCGTTCTTCTCCTCATGATTCCTATGTTTCACTCATGTTCCCAAAAAGAAAGAAAAAAGTAGGTACCTACGGATATATATGGGATTTAAAAAAAAAAAAGGATAAGATGATTGCGAATTTGATTATGTCTAGTAGGGCACAGAGAGTCACAGAGACTAAGAGCTCTGGGAGGAGGATTACGAGTTAAATTCAATTGAGAGTTCAGTCAGCACAGATGGCATAGCGCGATGGTGTGGGAGAACGATGGAAGTCAAATGTCATCATAAGATATCAGGTATCCTCATATGGATGGAAAAGCTGATGCTCTGCCACTGGTACTGTGATGATGATACGGGATTGTGAAAGTTTGATCTTTTTTTTTTCTGTTTATTTGCTACTTTGACGGGGTAAACTGCTTATGATAGGCGATAAGAAACTCAAATCAACATCACTGCAGGAGTGAAATCATGCGTAAAGATGAGGGGTAAAATGGTAAGTAAACATGCGGGATTGGCTGGTATTTGATTCGGATTAGGGGATTTCCATAAAAGTATAAGATATGCGTTGGTGTAAGATACACTTTAAAGGATAAGAAATGAGAACTTGTGCTTTTATGCTTAATTCTTTCGGTGTTTAATATTTTTAAGTAAAACCTTTCCAAACTTCTCCTCTCAAATGTTTCTGCCTTTTCGAAAACTCTTATCGTCCCTCACTCACTAACTTCGTGACTTTAGGTGACAGGACTTTTCAAATATATTTCAATCAATAAAACTCCTCTCATGCCTAAAATACACATTGCCCAGTGTCACCCAACTGTCACCTGTTGTGGCCATAGTCTCTGATTTTGTGTATTGACCTGTGTAAATAGACACTAAATCATGTAAACTTCCTTCTGTCATGTGCATGCCTACACGCGCCTCGCTCATTTCCGCCGATGTAATTAAAAATCATTTCCAATTTATTTATTCATCGTATGTAAACACAGAGCTCAACAGTGAACCACTACCGTCAGTGACTGGCGGCAATAATCAACCAACGAATATCGATGAACACTATGTCTGACATCCTGATAAGAACGAATCCCATAAAAACACATATGACTGAGTGGCAGTAGAGTCAATATGTGGAAGTGACACACTGCTAGTAGAGAGTGGGCGATGGGTAATAAAATTAAAGCACTCAGCTTTCGTGTGGCTTTTTCTATTTATTGATATAATTTTCCGATAAAAGCTTTTCATTTATGTTAATTAGTACAGTTAACTGAACTTGATGAGTACAATTCTGCAGCATCAATCGGAAATACACTTACAGGCACTAATATCCTGCGGTAAGTATAGTGGCTTCACTCTGTAGCAACTTACCATGCTCACTGATTCGGTTTTTATTCACAGTATTCCCAATGTCACTAAAGGCTGCTTTTACATTTTGTTTTGTATTTTACATTTTCTCTATGAAGGACTTGTGCATTTGTTCAATATTCGCCAAAGGATATTTAAAAACAATCATTTCAACATAAGCACATATGCAGAAATACTCGTAACTCACTAGATATGGACTACAAACAGTGTGGAGGAAAAGTTATCGGCTTCATCACTGAGTTCTGATTCTACGTGACATCAGTGTTGAGTTGATACGTCGGCAATGAAGATTTGAGTTCCTTAGTCTTTTGAATGGACAGTCGGATGCTAGGGGAAGTTTGTAAAAATATTTAAATTTTAGCAATAATATCTTAAATGTACCTCTCGACGTACTTAGTTCGCAAATCACGCAACCTAACCAAGAAATTATTCCAAACTGATTCCCTACTTTGCTCAAAAACCTACACGACTAAGACGACCGAGGTCAGAACTGGTAACACGAATGTGTCGCTGACTTTTGCGGCAAATTCCGATCTTTACTTCCGTCTGGATAAAAATATGAATCTTGAGGGGCCATTAGATCGATATCGATTCACAAGTAGGTGACGATCAAATTCAATTTCTCCCTTATTCCTGCAACTTCTGCAACATTCATTGTGCATTCTTGTGTATAGTTCTATCCATTCACACTCCACTTGCAGAATGGTGGGGGCAATCAGATTGCGATTTTTACAAAAAAAAAAGAGCATGGCCGTTGCTAGTTCATCCGCTCTTTCTTTGTTCGTTATATCCATTAATCTCGACTCTCATTTCGATACCCGTAGCAGAGTTTTATTATACTGATCTGAAGGCTTCTTACTCCAGAGCCTATTAGCGTTCTTAATCTATGACTTTCTTGACATTATTGGGTACATTCGTGTATACATTCGATCAAAAGTGATGAAAAAACGTACAAGAAAATTACAATCCATCCAGAACGGATTATGTAATACCCTATCACTTATCTTCTAAACCAACCCTGATAAAATGGGCGTGGCTTTGTGAACTATTTAATTCAGATTAAATAATATTTTTCCACTAAGAATGTTCGCAATTCTTGAGAGTTTTTCTCAGAAAAACTGTTGCAACGACTTTTTCTTAGAAAAAAGTGGGCATTGCAGGCATCATTTGTAACCGAAGTTCATACATTTTGGTGAGATTTTCACAATAAAACTCAACAATCACCGTAAATAGCTTTGAGCAACACAAATATATTTATTTTTTTGAGAAAATTATTTAACCTAAAGTAATAGTCTATATTATTTAACCTAAAGTAATATTCCTAGGGCTATGCAGAATGTCTTTTTTACTAGTGATTTATCGATTTAATCAGCGATTTTTGTCAGTAATTCTAGTGGTGAGCCCTCTGTCAAGACTGGTGCTGAGTTAAGGAATTTTAGAATGATGCTGTGCGAAGCAGATAAAAGATGCATTTTCGCTCTTTATGGGGAACATTTTTCAAATAGGGGAATAGCAGACGTTGTGGGATACCACGAAAGCAGTGTGAGACGGCTTTTGAAGAAATTTAGCTCGAAAGACCTAAGAAAACGATAACACGGGAGATCAGATTTTGGAGCGCATGTCTCTGAAAAGCCAGTTCGCAACTGCCAAGGAATTGAGAAAAAACTTGAACGAGAGATGTGCTATTAACATCAGCACGCGGAGTGTTCAACGCCGGCTAAATAAAGTGGGTCTTCAAGTCCCTAGATCTGCAAAAAATCGGCTTCTCTCTGCAGTAATAAAGGAAAAAGATTGATATGGGCCAAACAGCACAGGGAATAGACCACCAATGATTTAATTTGATTGGACCTGACGGAAAGCAGACAGTGCGAAGGAAAGCTAAGGAGAGGTATTTAGACGAATGTTATGTTATGGTTTGGGGATGCATCACAAATTGAGGTCTTGACCGTACTTTACTTTTTAATGGTTCCGTAAATGCAGCGAAATATAAAGAAATAATTGCTGATGGTGTTATTCCTTCATCGTGAAAGGAATTTCTACCAACCACATTAAAGTTGAAGAGAGCTTTAATCTGTCGTCTGACCATTCCCCAGTTGTTTTGACATTGGACGAAAAACTAGTCTATACCCTAGAGCCAGCGAGATTAACTGGTAGAACAACTAACTGGGAAGGCTTTAGGAACGAAATTGAAGATAATGTTAAACTGAGCGTTCCACTTACGACACCCTATGAACTTGAGGTTGAAGTTGATTGCTTCGTTGAGATCGTATAGCTCGCCTCTTGGAATAATACTCCCAATCCAAGGAAAACTCCGGACAAATACAGTCTACGATATCCTACGGAAATAAAAGAATTGGTCAAAGGAAAAAGAAATGCGCGTAAGAAATGGCAACAGAGTCGCGTTCCGCAACATAAAGCACACTTGAATCACCTGTGCAATTCGTTGAAGAAGACTGTAAAAGATTTTAAGAATCGTGCTATTCGCTCTTATCTTGAAAGTTTAACAGCGAAAAAAGATTCCAATTATTCACTTTGGAAAGCTGTAAGAGGCACCAAAAGGCCCAAGGTCCCCGCGCCGCCAATTAAATTAAATCACAATAAATGGGCCAGGAAAGATTAAGAAAAAACGGACGTTTTTGCGGCCGACCTGGAAAACACCTTCAAACCGTACGATGGTCAAGTGTCTTACGACAATATCAATAGGCCAGATTTACCATCTGACGATTTAGCACTTACAAGTGCAACGCTAAGGGAACTCAAACATGAGATCGGGAATCTAAAACCTAAGAAAGCTCCTGGTTATGACTTGATCACCGGAGAAATCCTCAAAGCTTTACCTAGAAAAGCATTGATTAAGCTTCTTCATATTATAAATGCTGCGTTCAGATTAAAACATGTGCCTTACAAATAAAAAGTTGCGGAAGTTGTAATGATTTTAAAACCAGGAAAGCCGCCAAATGAGATAAAATCGCTACTTCCAGTCACATCCAAAATTTTCGAGAGGATATTGCTAAGGCGCCTCCAACCGGTTATAGAAGGAAATAATCTTATCCCTGACCACCAGTTTGGGTTCAGAAGTAAGCATTCGACGATTGACCAGGTGCATAGAATTACTGACGTAATCGAGAAAGCACTGGAAGAGAAAAAGATATGCTCAAGCGTATTTCTTGACGTCTCGCAAGCCTTTGATAAGGGTGGCATGATGGTTTGAATTGCAAATTACGACAAGTTCTCCCTGTATCTCGGGAATAGACTCTTCCATGTTAGACATGGAAATGAATACTCGGAGCTCAAAGAAATTTCGGCGGGTGTACCGCAGGGAAGTGTTCTTGGGCCACTTTTCTATCTGTTATATACTCGAGATATACCGAAAGAAGATGGCACTATCCTGGCTACGTTTGCCGACGACACCGCTATCCTAGCCGTAGGTAAAACAATCGAAGAAACGACTGCAAAACGCACTGAAGAAGTAAATGAATGGACGAGGGACTGTTCACGTGAATTTCACTTATAAGAAAACTAATGTTTTGCCAATTTTCCAAAACTTGGCCCGAATACCTTTTGCAAACGAGGCCAAATACCTTGGAATGACACTCGACGCAAAACTGAAATGGGAATCGCACGTGAAAATGAAACGTAAAGAACTCGAAATCAAATATAGGGAAATGAACTGGTTGCTCGGAAAACACTCCCAGCTCAGTATTGAGAACAAACTGCCTTTATACAAGCAAGTGCTTAAGCCGGTGTGGACTTATGGTATATAACTTTGGGGCTGTACCAAGAAAACAAACGCCAATATTTTACAAACTTTTCAAAATAAAGTACTAAGAAAAATTGTCCACGCACCGTGGTATACTAGGAACGATGATATCCACAGGGATCTCAGAATTCCGACAATCGAAGCTGAAATTAGAAGCTTCGCGAGAAAGCATAGAAACCAACTAATCGGATATGTCAACAATACAATCCTACAAATTCTGGATGAAAGCAATTTATTGCGCCGACTACAAAGGACGAAACCTTTCGAGTTGGCGAGATAGGAATCAACCGCGCCTAGATTGCGGAACATGCAGGATCTTTCAGTGGAAAGTAACCTGCCAAACGAGATTTTTTCATGATAGAACAAAATTCCTTCAATAGAGCAGTATTTCAGAATGATTCCGCTCCCTATCATCGCGCTCACTCCGTAAGTAAAAACAAATATTGACCTAAAATTTAAACTCAAAACCACTTCTAAATATTATTTTCTTTCAATAGATATCCCATTGCAATGCAGACATTGGCCTTAAATCCCTAAATAGGCGAGGAAATAGCCCTAACCTTAATATAATAGAGAACTTGTGGTCAATTGTGAGTTAAAAAGTACGCACCTAAGACAATTGAAGAGTTCAATACAGTTATAGAGGAAGTGTGGACTAAAGATATAACAACACAGGAAATCCGAAAACTTTATGACTCTATGCCACCGATGCTACAAAGTACTAAGGAAAAATAAAAACTGGACGCTCCGTAATAATATCTAATTAGTGTAATTAGGTAGTAACTTTTTAAAAAAGAAAGTGGAAAAACTACCCTAATATATTTTGTTTTTTCATCAATGTGTAATACCATAAAAATTTCTATTTTATACCCTTTTCTGATATCGTCTACCTGCGCTGCACTTTGTGACATTTAGCCATAAATAGGTAGTAAGTGTAAGGAAGGACAATGCCTCATAAAAAATGAGAGAGAAAGGTGTCGAGAGGTTATATTTTTTTTTTTGACCGCCAAGATCGTGCTACTAGCCACACAGCGAATAAAACAATGACGTTATTGACAGCAAATATTTCAGACCGCGTTATTTTGATGTTAACTGCCCGTCATTATCGTTCGATTTAACGCCCTTAAACATTTTTACTAGCACCTATAAGGGCAAACATTGGTTTCCTGAAAATTTCATATGTCGAGATTTTAATCAATCTTACTAACTACTCATACGAGTATAATGGAGAAACTTCAACTTTTTAGACGGAAAATCAATCAAGCTATATAAAATAAAAGACTGGTATACCGCTGTTCTGTAATTCGCAAGCTTAAGGAAATTCTTTCATCACTCAGTACATGAACTGTGAAAAATTATCATCAATTTTTTCCAAAAATATATAGCGGCGCAATCTGGTTTAATACTTTTCCAGTCCCACTGTCCCCATAGCCAGTTACATTTCATTGGTGACATTATCTGAAACTTCATCCAGGCTAACAATTTTGAGGTTATTTGCGACATCAGTTAGCGGTGTTACGTACTGTTATACTGCACCTGGCTGATGGTGGTAAAGAGACGGTTCGACTTTGGGGTTAACCCCCAAAAATCTGGTGAACATTGATTGCGGTCAAAGTATCAAAATCCGCAATAAAATGTTCCACCAAAAAGGAACTCTATTTTTCCCATTTTACCACCACCGGAAGTAACCATATTGATTTTACATATTCAATATTTGTTTTAATCAAATATGAGTATAGATAGAACAGTGTTCATGACACCACTGCTCGCAATTACCGTTGCACAAATTATAAATTATTCGTTCGTGTTGTAAATGTACGTTAAAAGCATCCCATGTGGTGAACTAATTTCGAATGCAAACAGAATGTAGAGTTTAATAAAATCACAATTGTTAAAATATTTAGACTTTGCTAATCGACGAATATTTTCAACGCTGAGTTAATTCTTTCCCCCACTTGGCGTGCGTTTATTTAATATTTGAACGTAAAATTATTTGTTTGTGGGCAGAATTTAGAAAGAATATAGAATTTAGACTTACACGTATTTTATTAATTATATACAGAAATAAAAATGTTGGATTATCACTGAAAATATGTATGTTAGCAAATAGCTGAGTGAATTTCATAATTAAACAGTTTGCACTAGTCCTCGAAAGACGACTAATCTGTGATGAGTTGACACTCTTAACTTCCCATCCTCGTCATTCTCTTGCACTTTGTTTCCATCACTTGTTCTTTTTTGTCTACCTTGTCTAGAACCTAGGGGCTGGAATTCGAAGATCTCTTCACTTTTGCCTATTCGTTGGCTATTACGGAGGCTAAGCAGACCTGGGGCCTTGACTTCTTAGACTTAATTGACATCCTAGTACACTCGTCCTACACCTAGGATCAGTCTTCGTCCGATCTCCAAGAGACTGTCAATTCTGGAGTTTACGATGAATTAGAGGAATTCCTTAATTATTCTGCAGTTATATCTGAGAACAGTTAACAGATGGACCACTTATCTACTTCTTTCATTTTACCTTCAAGACTGTCACCGATATGTTTGCTATAAGAGCCTCTATAATGAGTAACTGTAAATGTACAATTGTATCGATATTTTCAAAGACAGTAGCTTTTGGGTCAGCACATCTCCTTTGCACTTTCTACTGCTGCACAAGATTAAAGGAATCACAAACAGCGTGTCACCTTGTGTAAATCCGATGTAATAGTGCAGAGAAATACTTTACAAATAGCACTGTATACTGTGTATTTTTGTTTGCGGCTTTCAAATCGAAAAATATACAAACGGTTTCAACTTAAAATTCGTTGATCTTTCTCAGAATCTACCTTGGTATTAAGGCTTGGAGACTACATTGCTACGTATCAATTTTGTGATGAAAAACTCCTTACGGCGTTAACGAAGTATGTAACTTAATTGTTAGTACTTTAGACTAGCGAATGTCTGACAAACGTCCTAGAAAATAATTGTCTTGAGACATTTTAAAATTTTAGATCCAGCTATGAAATTGTGGGTCCCTTCCATTCTTACTAAAAAATAGAGTACGCAGAGCACAAAAGATTCGACTATACCATAGGCCCTCTATGAACTCTATGCCCAACTTTTGCGTACTCGTATATACAGCAACTTTTACCACGGATGTGCCCTCAGTAGTTTTTAAGCTAGGTGAGTTCCTTCAGTGCATTTGGTATATAGGACACTTTGTTCCTATGTGACTGTTGATTTAGTTAGTAGTAGTTGTTTTAGTTGGTTGTTTTAAGTGACCCTTGATGAAATGTACATATTTGGAGCAGTCAACTATGTTTCCAATGAATGAAGATGGAATCCCTTCTCTGCCTACTCCTGGAAGTGCAGAATTTTAGCAATACATGCGCTGCTCACATCGTAGATGTCAAACAGAATGTATTCACCCAAGGTCATCTTCTTAACATTGGCAATGGCTCAGGACTTACATAGTAAATGAATGATGGTCTTTTCCCCTCTTCATCTCTGCAATTCCTGCAGGTATATACCTAGCAGTGTATACCTAGCTTTGATCATGTTTGCCTAGAATGCAGTACCCGTTTGTGTGTTTCGTAATTGTCTTTTACTAATTATTCAGCAGTTCATTGTACTATTTCTGATCAAATTGTGGCTAACGTAACCATTGGAATTATCCAGATGCTTCCACCTTTAGTTTAGATTGTTCTTCGGCATGTGTGAGGTACTTAAGTACACTGATATTTGTTAAACTAATGCAATTCGTATCTCATTGAGTGTTCCCTGTGTATCAGAAATGCTTCGCGAATTACTGTTTCGAATCTCTTTCTTTTATGCAGCTTTTGTTCCTCATCCGGGCTAGTACCCTTCCCTTGCTGCCTTCAGTTCCTAAGATCAAATTCTTTTCTATATTCTGTTTTTTTTAGAAGGTCTCTCTAAATTGTATTTCTAAGTACATTCATGTGGCCTAGACCGACTTATCGAGCAAACTAAGAATACTTGATATTATGTCAAGAAAAACAAATCAATGAAACCATCAGCCTTCCTAAGAAATTCCATATTTACTCCGTCACAACATACAAAACGTTACCAAAATGAACACTCGTTGCCTTCTTTAACTTATTCTTAATGTCTCACATTGAATTCACCCTTTCTGCTTACACAAAGACGCTTTTTTTAAATCCTAATGTCGATAATGCCTCAGCACTATTCAAATATTCACCCAAAACGCTTCGCTTAAAATGCACACAATATGCGGGCGAGAGTATATTTACGTATATGTGGTGAGACTCAATTGCTTCGAACCGAGAGTTACATAAATACCACAAAAGATTGCTGCAAGTACTCTAGTAGATAACACCATGCGTCGTCGAAGGAAACTCACGAAATCCGAATCCTTCGGCATCTACTAGGAATGCCACAACCGCAGCAGTAACGGGTGCTGCAACATCGCGCCACCCAAAGTGCACTTATTTCGCGTTGGAGAGCCCTAGAATAAACATCCTTTAGTGGAGCTTATTTAAATAGTTGGTTTATCTGTGTGACGACGACGAGAACGAGTATACTCTTGAAGTTCCACGAGTCTTGAGAGAGTACCTTTTCCCTTGTTTTACATAAAATCCATTTTCTCTGGTATGCCGAGGAGTAGAATTCTTGGGAGTCATCAAGTGTACACTGAATTGGCCGAAGGAAATTTATTTTCACTTCAAAAAGTTTGTTTGACCAATAAGTTTCATGGTAATCTGAACGCATTTTTCTTGAGACTTGAGCAAAAATAAAATTCAATCTCGATTAGGTTTGTGTGACTGGGAATTTTTCACATTTTTCTAAGCAATTTTCCTGACAAAAGCTGTTAATCTTGTACGGATGGCTTGCTGGATAGAAAGATTTATGTGTTGCTTCAAGATTTTATTAAGTGGCCTCTGTTTTTATCACCTGCATATACATATCTGGGATAATAAGTGGTAATTAATTGCTGGTATCAGCGGTTAGCAGGAAACCTTTCAATGTCGTCGAACATTTTTTAAAGCATAACGACGGTTTCTCTGGTCTTAGAAACTGTGGTCCGATAAACTTTTCTATATCCCTAACAATAGACGTATTTCTTTCGAAGTGTTTCTACAGCAGCAGTGAAATCGTGAAGAGGATCATGGCTTGGGTTCGTGCTGTTAAAAGTAGAAAGACACGAAACCAGAAAAGCACATCTATATCCAAACAATGTATCCAAAGCCACAATTAGTGAATTTTTCGTAGAAGGTTTACTTATAGCGAAACTACAAAAACTGAACAATTATACTGAATTTATTTGTTAGCGTTATTCTGCAGCTGAGGTCACATGTGATAGACCTAAAAATTTGCTTGTTTGCAAACCTGGATAACAAATTATCAAACCACCTTATTTCAGTAGAAAAAATAATATAACATTGTCTCGCTTAGTTACCAATTTATGAGAAATTTATATCTAATTAAAAAATTGTGTTAAATGCAGACTTCTCAACTATTTAATAATTTATTTATTTTCAACCTGCTTGTACTACTACCAACAGCAGTGCACCAGTGAATAGGTTGTTGACATCGAATGCGCTCGGAACAGGGGGTAAGAGATTTAATTGATTACTTTTTCACCTTCATCACCTGTTTCTATTGGGGGTTGCATGTTATGTAACGGAAATGATCGATTTTAATGATATTTTTAGTGTTCCGGATAAAAAGGAAGACTAATGTATTCAACACGGTGCCTGTCTCTGCGTCAGTATGCCACAGGTTTGTAACTTTTGAGCCATTTGGCGTAGAGAACTGAAATTTTACACAAAAATAGTACGCCGTGACCCAAAAATAAATATTCTTTTTTGGGGCGGCTTTTGGGACCATAATGTATCCCAAGGAAAACAACATATTTAACACCCTAACATTAAAGCCAGATTTCCAAAGAGTTCGAATATGTTAAAGATTTTTATAAAATTAAAGTATAAGTGATGACTCCCACCCCTGCTGTTCTACCACTGAAAGTATTAGAGCGAAAAATCTGAAAAAAAAACTTTGCAATTTGTAGAGACGTAAGAAGGGTAGGCGAAATATATAACATGTCTTCTGGCACAAGCCGTTTTTGAAAAAACTTTGAGGACTTGCCGTTAAAAATTACTCCACCATATTTTACCTCTGCTTTATTCGATTTTGATGATTTTATGGCAAACATACGAGTATCTACATATTCTTACTTACGTAGTTAATCTACATTTCCACAGAAATAGAAAAAAATTATGTTCAAAGAGTTGTACAACATGTGAAAATATAAAATTCTGGGACGGAGAATATTCATTCGTACGGAACAAACGAAGCCAATATGCAACTAGTGTATGTAGCTTAATTGCAAGTGCTCTGACTACTTGCATTATAAACTTAAGAGACAACTTATGATTCCAAAAATGCTATGCACCTTCGATACGGATACACCATTCTGGATTAATAATGATCGCATATTGCTGTTTTTTGAAATGTAAGGACTAAGCACCATTGTTAGGCTAAGTGAAGTAGTTAAATGCGGAAAAGTACTAATCCTCAATGCGACCTTCATTGCAAAATGCCATAGAAAATGTGTTTAACTCAGGATGCTTCCACAGATACCAGGAGGCGGGTCGAAGGACATAGAGATATTGATTCTCTTATTATACAGAAAGACTGAACATGGGTTCTTTCGAACTGGAAAATCCTTTGTCAAATATAGCCCCAAAGGATAAAACAAAAACGGATAGGAACTCTACAGCCAATAGGATGTTCGAATTCCAGTCCCTAATGGAAGACCAAATTTAAAGATCAAACGACCACGGATGCTAGGAAGCTTCACTTACATCATCATCACAATAGACATAACTATACAATAACTTGGCCGCGATCGACAAGGATTAAAAGCAGTGGTGTTTCAGACTAAAAACATAATGAAAAAAAGGAACGATATTTGCAGTGCCAGACAGAGTCTCTTCTAAGGTTAGAATTATATTGTGTTGCATTAGACTATAATATGATAGAATGTATATAGGTGGCTAAATTTAGATCGGATGGGTATAAGAACAGAGAACACACTCGCTATCTACAATACAAGACCCTATCTAAAGCGCATGTTTGTTGAGATACTATATCCTCTAGCGCTCTAATATTATATAAACTGAAAGCTATAAGTATATTTCTCCTACGAGTATGTATAAATATATAGTTTGGTGGTCAAGACCCACATAGGGCATTGCCTAGCTACACACGATTGTGATGGGAATGTGCAATTTTTTTGTCCCAACGAATTTCGCTATATAACTCCGATATGTCATTTAAAGCGTGAGTCCAGAATTGTCGACTTAGCAATGAACAAAATTCTGTTCAACTGGCACCAATCTCTAAATAATTAAATTTAATAAAACTTAAACCTACAATCTCACATCCATCTGGATAAAGAAAATTTGAAAGAGGAGTTCCCAAACTGGCTGTTACATATGTAATTATCATATCCTCCGTTGTTTGTTTAAACGGACTTAGAAGACTAATAATATCTCGCACTACATTTAATTGGGATGTATTTAATAGATTAACTTCTAGAAGCTACAATTTTTGCCACAATCCCTGATAATTGAATAAATCGTTTCCAAGGACGAGTTCCAACTCATGCTGACAGCTTGTAATGTATTGGCGTTAAAACTTCGTCTTCAACTTTTCAACTAGCCTGTTACTCACATCTTAAATTAGCCATTGAACTAAATGATTGCTTGATAAAATAACGATGATTTCACCTTGTTCAGGACATCGACAAATCTGTTGTGCTAACCGGGTTCAGCAGATGAGCAAAACAAGGGATTTTTTGTCCGTCTTCTAAAAACAATCTCACAGCAGCCACTATATTTGTACCGCCTTAGTGATTTCTTCAAATTATTCCTTTATGTAGTTTTCTGCGTATACGATATATTGCATATAAAGGGTGGACCATCTGTTTTCTTCTTTTTACATTACATATCATTTTGACACTGACAGCTCGTCATTTCAATAGAAATAATGCAACAACTGTCAAGTTTGTGAAAAAAAGTTCATTGACATGCGAATTGATAACGCAAACAAAATTTCCGTATTTGGTGCTCGGAAAACCCACACGTAGTCGGAAAACCCACATACAAGTATTTTGAAAAAATTAGCCCGATCGATATATCAAAAAAAGAATATCGCCTCTTCCATATTTCGTTATTTTGTGTGCTTCCCTAGTATTAGGTTGTACTTCAACAAGCGGTACCACCTCTGATGTTATGAGACCTTGCTGCAGCACAAGTTGTGTCAACTTTAACTTCCGAACGAGCTGCACTACTTTTTGATAATTAAAAACAAAAACAAAAAAATGAAAATAGCAGAGCCGTCTACGGAGAAATTCATAGCATGCGATTTCTTCTTCCTCAGTTATTATTGTAAAATAAATCCACCACAAAAAATATTTTCACGAAACACAGCGCGATTATCTTTCCGTCATTCAGCTTGAGCAATCGAGCTGCGCTTCATCATTGTGTACGTGCATTGCTACTTCAGTGATCGACTTATTTGACAGTTTGTACTACAGCTACTTCATCTGCTGCAGCGCTTCTCCATTGTGTTCTGGCATTTAATGTTGATTTCTTCTTAAATCAATCCCTCTATAAGACCTGACTGCTTTCATGTTGAACCCTGTCATGACAGATATCACCATATTCAACATACTCGTAACGTAACTAGGTGTACCAAGCGATTTTCAAAATCGTGTCTTGTTGTTTTATGTCGGATGTTTGTCAGCCGTTCGTAAGAGTTGGGACCGTGATAAAACTTCTTTTGGAATTTTTCTGGGACTCGATGTTGGGTACCATAACTCAATTGATATGTGTGTTCGAGCTTCAGAAAAAAAAAGTTGTTCACAGTCCCACGCTCAGCTCTCGCAAACATTTGACAAAAATTTTGAAAGTAACTATCATTAACTTAATGAACGTCCTGCAACACGCAGTGTATGGTCTGTTGGCGACAATATATTTATTTATTTATTTTAAAAAAAGGAATAATTAATACAAGTATATTACTCCTCAGTGACACATTGACGTCATGCATTTTGTATGCCATACCGATTTTGTCAGTCGATGACGATGTATGTTGAATTCAATCATTGAATGTCTAAAAGAGTACTTGTACGATTGAAGTTGTACGAATAATAATAAAAAGTCGCTTATCTCAGTGGAAGCATTTTTTTTTTTTGCATTAGGTGTGCAACTAAGTTTAATAGATGGCTCCAGCAGTAAATGCTGGTCGATTTTGACATATCCAAAACGTCATGAACCGAGCTTAGACAAACAAACTGTTTTGACACATTAGTGACTTTGTTTTGGTGTCATATACTTTTGGTTGTGTGAAAATGTCTGATTTTGTACCAAATAATCGTCATTGCGAGAAGTGTTGATTTTCTTCTTTCATTCGAAGGAAACGGCGGCTGAAGCACATCGAGAGCTCCAAAAAGTTTACGGAGTGAAACAAAGTGGCGTGATTGGTTCCGTCGCTTCAAAGACGGTGATTTCGATGTTGACGACCGTCGGCGTGAAGGAAGGCCAAAATCTTTCGAAGACGCCGAATTGGAGGCATTGCTCGATGAGGATCTGCGCCAAATGCAAGAACAGCTTGCTTTAGCATTAGGAGTTACCCGTCAAGCCATTTCCAAGCGATTGCATGCATTTGGAATGATTCAAAAACAAAGAACTTGGGTTCCTTATGATTTGAAGCCAAGGGACGTTGAACGTCGTTTTTTCGTGATGAAAAATGGATTCATTACAGCAACCCAAAGAAAAGAAAGTAATGGGGCCCGGTCATGCTTCTATGTCGTCGGCTCGGCCGATTATTCACGCTGCGAAAATTATGCTGTGTATTTGGTGGGACCAGGTCGTTATCATTTATTATGAACTGTTGAAACCCAACGAAACCATCACTGGGGAACGATATCGACTTCAATTGATGCGATTGAGCCGAGCACTGCGCGAAAAACGGCCACAATACGAACAGAGGCACGTTAAAACCTACCTGGGGAAACGCTCAGATGGAAAGTCCTATCCCACCCGCCACATTCCCCAGATATTGTGCCATCCGATTATTACTTGTTCAGTTCGATGGCACATGGTCTGGCTGATCAGCAGTTCCGCTCATATGAAGACATCAAAAAATGGTTTGATTCGTAGATAGCCTCAAAAGATGAACACTTTTTCCTTAGCGATATTCGAGCTCTGCCAGAAAGATGGGAAAAAGATGTAACTAGCGATGAGCAATAATTTGAATGATTCATTTGAAATCATTTTTGCACAATAAAGTTGCATTTTAATCAAAAAAAGAACTTAGTTGCGCACCTAATAATTTTTAAAAAGAAAAAAGAGAATGATGACCTGTACGATTGAAGTAGTACGAATAATAATAAAAAGTCGCTTATTTCAGTGGAAACATTTTTTTTTGAATTTTTTTTATTTTAATCAATTTTTATGAGAATGATATACGAGTATGTATATCATTATTTCTGGGCAATAGATTTTGTTTTTTTTTTTTGTCTTTTTTTAATTATATAAGAATGATATAAATCATTATTTCAAGGCAATATATAATTTTTTTTTTTTTTGGTTTTTTTTTAATTTATATGACAATGATAAACATATATCATTATTTCAAGGCAATACATTTTTTTTTTTTTTTTTTCTTTTTTTAATTTTTTTCAATTTATGTACATATGTACTATATTAAAATGATATATGTACATACATATACTCCCATTTTTTTTTTTTTTTTTTTTTTTTTTTTTTTTTTTTTTTTTTTTTAGGACTGAATGTAAACGCGTCACTAATGACTGGGTATACAAATATTGTCGTAGTATATTCAGCTCAATTTCCTTTTAAAAATTCTTTCAAGAGGTTCCTGCACGATATTATTAAAGATGATTGTTGTTTACGGCTTGATATTGGTGTCACTTCTCTATTACTGTGTTCAATATCTTCTCCTCCCTGACTTAAAATAATTAAGCCCAAGGCTGCTTCTATTTCCAGTCGTGTTCGGCCGCTACATAAATAAGGAACTGCAACATTTAAAGGAAAAAATTAAAATATGATATATAAATCAAGAGTAAATACTTATTACGTGGTTGGTCGACTTCGCCTGATGAAGTCATGTTGCAATTGCATCCCTTGATATTTCTCAAATGATTTACACTCAGATATTTGCAAAACCTTTTATACTAGCGGGCGATCGGAGCGATCTGCACAAATTTTCGTCTACCTGTCTTATCCTAATTATTACGCATTAGTCCTAGTTCTTAGGTGGGATAGCCCCAAAAATGCACACTCCTGCTAATTACTTTATGACGAAATTGTGTAATAAAAATAATTCAATCTTTCTCCCTGTTTGCTGCTGGGAAATACATTAGTCTAGCTTTCTTCTCAGAATTGATTAGTTATTTTGTATTCAATAGCCTTGGTGCGGGTTTAACATGATTTTGCTTTCTTTAGATGACATTATACACAGTCTAATTAATTTGAAAAGTAAATTACGGTCTGTAAGTACATGGTGATTCTTAAATGTGGACCGCTAAATCGAAATATGGTAAAACATTGATTGATTGATTGGTTATTTTAGTGTTCCGTACCAGAATGGTATAAAATAGAACACTAATGTCTGTCTGTCAGTTTGTCACTCGCTTATAAATTTTGAACCGTTAAACGAAGAAAGGTTAAATTTTGCACAACAATAGTACATATATGATGAACCGAAAAGACTGTCTGGGGATGCATTTGGGGTCCTAATATAGGTACCCCAAAAAAAAATTAATATTTGTCCATCCCTCCATGCGACATATCGTATTAAAAATAAACTTCCAAGAAATTCGGACATGTAAAATATTCTTTTTGGAAACAAAAATTCTCAAAAACTAAGGCAAAACCGATGTTTCCCCCACATACTCCTGAAAAAGAATAGATTTTGTAGAGTCAGGTAACGGCAATAGTACAAAAGGTCTCCTGGCTCAAGCCGTTTTTTGAAAAAAATTAGAAGATGTGGGGTTAGAAATCACCCTAAAATATCTAATTCCATCTTCATCTAATTTTGATGATTTGAAGGGAAATATCTACATGTTTGGCACACCTAGAAGCCCAAATTAGAAGTTTGAAGATTTTTAAAACTCCACCTCATATCTTAACTCTACTTCATCTAATTTAGATCGATTTAAGGTGGGAAAATTGTAGTATCAGTATTATAGGAATTTCATCAAAATCTGTTTTGATGTTCTTGAGTTTAATTGAGGTTAGCTTGATGTGGCTATCAGCAAGGAAAAGCCAACACACTTAGGTCAATAAAGGTCCATTGTGATACCACATGGGTTTGAGTCACGGCCTCTAACCTACTCGTTGAACCATTTGGAGCTTCTGATGAAGCGTAGAAGGTCCTTAACGTCAATATTATTCAGACCATTTAGGTCGTTGAAACAGAAGGTTCCTAAGTGGACTTCCTTCTTTGGGAGAGAGATGGGCACGTGCAAAGAAGGTGAAGAATAGTATCTTCCTCCTCCTCGTCCATGCAGCTTCTGCAGAAATCATTAGAGAAGACGCCAAGCCTTATTGTGTGCTTGCATATTAGACAGTGCCAAGTAATGACACCTATAACAGTGCTAATATGCTTTCTATTTAGAGAAATCAAATTCCTAGAGCGTTTCAGCATAGACCAAACAAGTGTACCCCTTGTCCACATGGAATTTGTCTTTACATAGCATCCAGCTTTAATTTTAGTTTGCATGTAGCGATAGGCATACCCAGTGAACTTTTGTCTGGAAGGATATTTTTGTTCCATGTCTTGCAAGCTCGTCAGCCTTACAATTTCCTGGAATATCCCTATGCCCCGGCAACCCAATTAGGTGAATATGAATGAAACTGTGCCGCGATCTCTAGACGATCGACAATCTAGAGCAGTTATAGAATTTATTGAGGATGATTCCAAGAATTTGATTGCGGCTTGGCTGTCTGAAAAGATGCGGATATCAACGGTCGATATCACGTTTTTCTTTAGCCAAGACAAGACTTCCCTTATTGCCATTATCTCCGCCTGGAACACCAAATTAGTATACAGGTAAAGTAGCGGTACGGAACACTAAACGCAATCAATCTTCTTATCTTAGCTCGATTTTTACCAAATTTCTACCATTTTCGACAATTCTGCTTTTAATGTTAATCGAGCATAAAATATCGAGTGCACAAAATCGTATAACATTTTTAATGACATTACAATAACATTTTTCACTTCAAAATTTAAGATACACCCTGTATGACATAATTACAAAACAACTCGCTAATGACCGAGAAGGATATCGGACGGATTTTGTTTTTTTTTTTTTTTTGTTATTGTAAAATACTAACGTTGTGGAAAAGGTGTGAAAAGGAAAAGGTGTATTACAACTACTCGTAGAATTTATTATAGTAATTTGACATTTGGGATTATTTTACATTTTCAACGTTTGTTGTTGCGATGATTCTCTAGAAAACAATTTAGGTTCGATCCCTTGCTATGATACATATATAATTTTAATCCAAATCCGTTTTCTTAACTCGAAAAAAATTAAATGCAACGAGAGAGTAAAACATGTCCTCTCAATGAAGACACTTTCTGTGTATAAACTGTCAAACGGCTGTCAAATCGCTCTTAATTTTCAAATTATTATTAAGTGATTTTTATGTTTAATTGATTGAAACAAAAATAGATACAAGTGAGCACAAAATTGGTGGTCCCTAACATTTTTTAACTCCTAACTTGATTTTAGGTTTTTCAGAAAAATTGGTGGTAATCCAGTCTCCACATGAATTACTTAAGATGGGGTTATATTGGGCAATTTAAATAAGTGTTTGAATTTAAATAAGCATCTCTGCACTTGTTCGAAGTATTCTATCTGTAAATAGCCATACACTTCATTTTCATAGCACAAGCATGCGTTTAGGGTGACATTAAATACTTTTCACTTTGCCGTAGAGCGATTTTTTTGATTAGGGTAGAGCTTACTCCACGTCGCTTTAATGGCTATACTAGCTGCTGCACATTTTGATCTTGCATGATTCTCTCGATTTAGCTTTGCTAACAGCGTTACTCCCAGATACTTTTATTCGTTGACCACTTCCTTCATTTTATTATTCAATTTCCATCTCAGATTCTGGTCGCCACCAAAGATTTCGATCGAAAATCATTATTTTTGGTTTGGGTGGATTTTAAAATCAGATCCGATAAACTGAAAGTTTATTGATCATCAGCTAAAGCATTGCGGGCCTTTCAGTCAGAAGAACAAAGTCATCAGCATATAATAAAACCTTGGTTTGTGTTCCCCATAATTCACTCCACCTGGCAAGCTCTCAGTAATGTCATTATGGGACTCAAAATACATCCTTGTGGAACCCCAGAGTGAAGTTTTAAAATATCTGAAAGTTTGGATCCATTATTTGTTCTGCGTTCATGTTTAGTAGGTTCTCGAAGTGCATTGCCAGAATGAATTGGATTCTTTACTGTTTTCAAGTTGTGTAGTGGGGGAGTTTTATTTTTTTAGGCACTCTAGCTTGTATTTCGCATTTTCCTCCAAGTAACGCATTTTAAAACTGGAGGCGTTGGTGGTTAATTGTAACATAGAGAGTCAAAATCGTACGTCTTAAACGAAATGGGCTTTCTTTTGAAAATTCTTCAAACCATTTTTAAATGTTGATTTTTTACTTTTATTCAAGAGTCAGGAGGACTGGAGCTTCTACATGTAACCGCGTGTAGTTGTGTTAAGCTCGTTGGCCTCTCACAGTTGTAATTTAAAAATAATTTATTTAAATTAATAAAGAATTGTATATTAATCATTTCAGATACGAGTAATTCTTTTTTTAATTAATTAATTTTTAGGGAAATAATCTCGAAAACCTTATCTTATTTCGGTGTCTTTTTCCAGAATGTCGGTGAAATGTGTATATTTTTACTTGCACGTATGTGTAAGGACAAATATTGGTTTCCTGAAAATTTTCGATCTCGAGATTTTGATCAAAATTGACATTAAAGTGGGTCTCTCAGGAACAGAATTCGAGGCAAAATGGGAATTTTCATTCTAACCTCAAAATTAATGGTACTTTACTAATTACCAATTTTCCAAAAAAAACATTTTCTCAAAAACGATCCTAACGATTTTGGCTAAATTTGATATTTGAGTTATGGTGGATACAGGCTTACCATTTTTTTTTTCCAAAAAAATACGTTTAACGATTTTGATTCAATTTTTAATCTAAGTGATTTGCAATTAAACAACATATACCTATATACATACATATATAGGTCGTGCGACCCAGTCGTGCACTTTACTTCTTTTTTTTGTATCATGGACTATTTTAAGAAAACGTTATTGCTTTCTTGGTATTCGAAGAATACGCCAAAAATTATTGGTCTCCGATATCAAAAATTTTCAGTTAATCTTTCCATTTCAGTTAAAAGAAAAAAATTGTTTCGTGTCTGTCCCTTTCGTCCTCCTCACACTTCTAATTCAAGAACCACCAACAGATTTCAATGATATTTAATTAATTGCAGTAGCATTTATGTAGATTATTCCATCTGAGTGGGAGTGGTAAGAGCTATCAAATTTTTTGATTGTCAATTAATTCTTTCTCAGACGCGTGTACATGAAATCATCAACATTTTAATAAAATGATTTCAAAAATCTTAAAAAATGGTCCTGTGAAAGCGGCTAACTCAACAACCACTTAATAGATTTTTATGAAATTTGGACTTTTGATTTTGTCTAGTACATAGATAGTTCCATTTGAAAATTTCCAAAATCGGATGTACTTGTACTCGTACGTGTTTGTAAGATATACATAGTGAAGTTCTACATATCTTCAAAAAATCGTCCCGCTATTCGTCTAACTTAGAAACTGCATTGATTTTGATTAAATTTAGTTTGTTACATTAGAATGATGTGTAGATAGTTCCGTATAAAAATCATTGGAATTGGATGGATTGAGGATAAAATATTAATGCTAGGGTTTTAAAAATCTTAATTAAATGCCTAACCCATTATAATGCATGTAGATGATCAATATGAAAAGCAGATAAGATTTAGACATGGGGTTTCAAGAACAATAACGAGGACGAGCTGTTCCATCAGTTTACAAATGATTTTTAATTTGTTAAGGTTCCATGAAGAATTTCGAAGCTTCATAATAGTTAAAAACATTGAACCAGATCAAAAAAGTAAAAAGGAGGCTCTCTTTTCTCGGTAGTCTCGATCCTGGGGTTTGGAATTTGGAGGTCATCTTGACTGAAGCATTGTTGTTCATTCGCCCCAATGTGAAGCAGGTGATATAGTTGTCGGGTCGCTTGAAGAATAATTTACGCTGCACCGTATAAATTAAATTTTTTTTCTTGTCGTCTGGTTCGCGATTGTTTTTGTTCTCCATTCGCCGTCCTCGCATAAGCAACCAAGTATCCGATGAAGGATTTCTATCTGCTTAACTTTCCTGCTTATAGTTCAGCACTCGGTTACATACATACATATAATAGAATAGAATCGATCAACGATATATCGAACATGAATTTTTTCTACGAGTTAGAAGTTCTGAACGCAGTTGTATCGAAATAGCAGCAGTTTCTCAGTTCACGTTCACACAATACATTGCAAGGATCTTGTGTGCAACATACAACCGCTTTTTTTTATAGATGGGACATATAAAGCTGATATTTCAGTTGCTATCTCATGCTATCTACCAAAACATCATCATATTCACTGACAAGACATGGTTTTTTTTTTTTTTTTTTTTAATCTTTAATAGCTGCGCCAACTTCTTCTCCAGCATGCCGGGGTACTGCTTCTTCCCATTTCTAAATCTTAGTAATAACAACATAAGTATATATATAGTTGCAAGTATGCGCGACCACTCCTGTCCTTTATTTTATTTTATTCTACTCTCTTCGTTTGGTTCCGTACACTTCTCATACCGCTCTTGTTGTACGCTGCAACGCTTCCTTCAGGAGAGTTCAATTGTCTGAAGCAATTTATTTAATCTATGGGTAAGCGGCTTTGACAATTACTTGGAAGGTAAATATCTTTGAACGATTCCAGGAGAAACTCATTTTACTTGAATTACATTGTACATTTTGCCTCGCTCGAACGCCGTACTATTAGGCTTGAAACAATAGAATAGACTGCGTGCGTAGTCTACAATTCCCCTCCCACTTATAATTATTTCTCAGGAAATTATAAACAAACAACAACAGCAAAAAAATGATGAACCCATTTGAGGATACCACATCCACGTATACATGTAGGTACCTAACGTTCCCCTGTCATCGCATCTAAAATATATCAAATACTGGCACCATTTCCTGTTCCGGTTATTTTACCCTCAAGTGTGAAAGGAAATTGATGAAAGAAAAAAATAACAAACTCATCTCATCTACTCTTCGTAAGGAAATGAAAAATTTAATTAAAAACGAAAAATAAAAGCGTCAACCTTCACAGAGGACTTGTATAAGACAAGCACGTACACTGTTTCGCCCCCTTCGAATACGTTTAATTTATATCTTAACCTCATATTTAAAATTAGTTGACCCATGACGAAATCAACCACCAAACTCCTCACAGGACATCCGATGAACGCATAGCCCCATAAACTTGTGTCCATTCAAAGCCACACGAGAATTTTGTTATTCCTCCCTCCGGAAGACATCAAAACTAACTCAAGCGGATAACAATAAACCACAGGATTTAAATTGTCTTTCAAATGGTCTTCCTTCTACCCTCAATGCCTTCAATTGTCTCAATTACTTAGTAGAAATGACCTAATTGTCTCGACAACCATTCACATGCAGAATGGCAGGACATTATATCCTGTTGTCCTGTTTTCCACCACCGACTGGATACCCACCGCTGCCCAACTCCTATTCAATAATCATAACATAATCCATGGTGTAATTAACTTAATTCCAGGACCTCATTTCTTAGTCCCATAATTCAAATAATTTAAGGACTATAATACAAGAACAGATAGATAAAAATAAGCCATAACAATGGATCAGCCACAGGAACCATGACAGTGAATAAAAAAAGAGAAAGAAAAACTCCACGAAAGACAAAACAAATTAATTCATGATAATCCAGTGAGACGAGGACAGCAGCGGAGAAAGTAAAGGTTTTTTTGGTTGAAAAAGTGTATTTGCTACTAATACAGCGAAAGGACTTAACCTCAAGTCACGCAAATCATGGTCAACTGTCGAACTGTCGAAGGTCCTTGCCAATAATGATGCCATAGAAGGGCGCTTTTCTCCCCAAGCCATTCCTGTTAAGTGAATAAGTGCGGACAATTATCCTATCTACTCGCAGTAAGTTCATTAAACGTTAAAGAAAGCATTTCTCTTATCGCGAACGCTAATAGTCCAACTTTGCTTCCGCTCTGAGGCGGTAAAAAAGGACCAAGGAAATAAATATTCCCCTCCCAACCTCCCATTCAGTGATATATCGCGGTCTTTAATCAGCACTCCTGCTACCTACTTATAGAGCTCTCATAATTGATTTCGAGTGGCCTGGTGGACTGCCCTAAAGGACAACGAGCTACAAGACCATTATCAAGTTCTAACTATCACGCCATTAAAGAAAATGTTTTACAAATTGAAGTTCACGCGATGGATGACGGGGTCGACTCGACTCACTCACCAATAACACCTTTTTTCCTAACGTCAAGGAGTGCCTAATCTTATAAAACATCTTATGTCGTAGCGTGTGAATTTGTGGCATGCCACCTGCAACGATGTTGTCGGTCAATAAAATACCACGAGTCCTTTCTTTATTGGACACGAAATATTCGTGTCCTGACTGAGAAACTCCAAACTTCGCAAACCCACCACCAGGACATCATTTTACAGACTAAATGTGCGCTCATAAATTTCTCGCACTCTTCATTTTATCCTGATACATCATACGGCTGATGGATAACATGCGCATTGGATAGACCAAACTAATAATCCTTCCAGTTAGTGGGGGGCGTGTCTGCTTAAAAAATAATGACACTGTTCTTCTCGTGGAAACATCAATCTGCATGAAGGAAGAAACGGGGTCCCTAAACCAAATATACAAGTATCCTTTTCTATCGCCAAAAAATCATATAGTTTAATATGATAATGTGTCCCTTGGAGGACGAGTTTGGCAAGTATATTAAATAGGATGAGCTGGAGCACTAAAAGGGTTAGATTTGAAATTTTTCTGTTTTTTTTTCTGTATTTGAAAAAGAGAACAATAATTGCTGCGAGACGGAAGAGAAAGAAAACTAAAAGTAGGTCTTTCGTCCTTATGTGAGGAAATTCCGGTTTGTTTGTGACTTTCTTTCGTTGCAGTTTCTTTTTAAGAGATTCGATTAAGTTTAAGATATGAATAATTAGAAAGTTTTCTTATGAATTTGCACAGAAAGTTTTGCGCGCCGCGCTAGGTTGAATTTAATCAGGAAAATTGAGGTTCTCTCTGTTTGGAATCCTTGAAGTGAATTGTCAAATTACTTTTGAATTAACAAAGTACTGGGTTAGTATGACAAAGTGTCGTTTGGTCGATGGTGAGTGGATATGCGATATAATTGGATAGAATATTGTTTGGATTGGAGTAGTGAGAAGATCGGTAATCCTTTTTCATTTTTTTTTTATTTAACGAAGTAATGAATGTTAATTAAACTTATATATCTAGATCATTACCCAATTATTCGGATTCTATGTCAGTAACAGCCGACACTCTTTGTAATTAAATTTCGACTAAGTGATCAAGTACCAAGTACGTATTATGTCAAGACATAATTATGTCGAGTCATAGTCGTGGTAGAAATGATTTTAAAGCATAATTAATGTCAAGGCATTAAAGGGTTGCCGTGGTGTATTGGTAACATCATCGCTTGTCACGCTGCAGGTTCACGGTTCAAATCCTGATGTCAAGAATCATCTATTTATTTCACATGGAATAAATAAAAAAAAGTTGATCAATTGCCAACCCTATTGCGAAGGCATAACAATGGCAGTAGGGTGGTCATATTGGCTGAAAATGCAACTTGGCTGTGATGATAACATCAGGGGGACTCAAAAAAATACTGTGAATCATAAGCAACGACAATCAAAAATGCTCCACCTTGCAGTTTACTGAAACTTAATACCACCTGAGATTCAAACCCACTGCACCAATCTTTCTTTCTCTCTCTCTCACTTTCTACAAACGCCCTTTCGTTATCATATCTCCTTTGAAAAATTACATATAAAAAAAATTATAAAAAAAAGATATATTCATGTGTCAACATTATAATGTCAAGATATAAAAATGTTAGAACAAAATGATATCAAGAAATTATGGTTGCAGATTAAAATTAAATAGTGAACAAAAAACGGCCAAAACATCAAGGAGTCAATATCCCAAGCAAATATATAAATAATACCAGTACAGACTTTAGGCGTTCTTTAAAAAAAAAAAAAAAAAACCCAGCGGCTGCCAGAAACATCAAATTTTACATGTAAAACAAGTACTTTCAAACTTTTGCTTTTCCCCCCAGCCAGTTATGACTCCACAAAGATAGATGACCTGGATTTATTGTGAAGCGTTGATACGAGTACACTTGCGGAGTTTTCGGTTGTATAGCGACCTTTTCGTAAAGTCTCGTGTAACGGCTTTGATTGACCGAAAAATAAAATGTTGTTGACGCATTAATATTACACGTATTTAAAGTATTTTTATACAAAAATAAAGTTTGAAAAAATATAAATTTTCGAAAAATCGTTTGAATTAATTTTCTAATTGAAAACCTTGTACGCCAACTGAGAAGAAAATAAAATATAAACAAAAATCGTTTTCGAAACTTTTTGTTTAATGATTTTTGGAATTTCCGGTGGTAAAATTGTAAAACCTATTATACTGTTCATGTGAAACAAAAATTTCCACATAAAATTAGAAAGGAATATAGTATATCCTTTTACGATTGCGAAGTGACATTTGTTTATCCTAAGTTAATCTTATAAATTACTTACTATAAATTACTATAATCATAATCTATCATATAATTGTGCCCGATAATTTTATTCATACAGAAGTACTTTAAATACCGGCTACAACTTCTACTGGCGCTATACTTCACGAACATAGCCCTTCATGTAGCGAATTATTTGGCAGTGATGGCTTACGTCAGCCAGAAGTACCAGTATTCAAATACAAAAAAAGAAATAAAATCCGGATGGTTAGGAAACGCTTGCCCATGAATCAACTTTTCCTCTATTTATACACGAGTACTTACTTATTTTACTATGAATGACATCTAACGTAAGTCAGATGATTGGTTGAGATCACATGTCACTTGCAAATGCCATGATGATTCTGTTACTACAGTCCCTGTGGGATACGAGTACATTTGAACACTATCCATGTTGTACCACTACTGCTCATATTCATGCTCTCTAAATGGCTTTTAGTCACCTTAAGCGTTGAATGGGCATCTTTTTAATCAGATAGATACAACTGTATATGTAGCTTCACTTTTGCGCCATATAACCGAACTGGAATGAGAGTTTTATACAGCGGTTTAGGGACAATTTCTCCTAATCTTCACACTGATCTAATTTGCAGATACAAACGAATTCATTAGGCCTGTTCCCGTACTTAACCTTGCAGATTTTCACGAAATTTGACGAAAATTAGTCAAATCCACAGGGATCCCCGTTTACCGGAACACGTTTCGACCAATTTTCGTCAAATTTCGTAGAAATTCGCAACTCTGATCAAGTACGGGAACAGACTATTGAGTAAGTATCTATGAGCTGTAGCTATCAAACGTTTTCTATCCTCATTTATAAACTAACAAGTATTCCTGTTGTCAAAAGTCCCAGTAATGTCTGAAAAGGAGCAGGGTGCTCCTTAATTCTTCTGACAAGTTGATACAGCTTACTTAGGATGGACTACTCGCTTAATAAGTAAATTGTTTGTTTTTTATTGTGTTTTTTATTGTGTCCCAATTTGGAAAGTTGGTTTACCATAACTTTCTTTTCCTCTAGCTTTAGAAAAAAATACGAATATGTGAGACTTAGAGATTTGTATGATTTTAGATTTTTGGGACAAATTTGCCAACTTCTTAGATGGAGTTAAAAAGTCTATTCATTATTGCATTAAGCCTGTGAATATTCCATCATCTTCTGGAGAATGTACATAGACAGCGCATTGCTGTTAGAAAAAAAAATTATATTTCATTGTTTTTTGGGTTCCTGATATGATTGATAGTTGCTGTGCCAAGAAAGTGGGCTTTTTATCATCTTCTCTCAAAATAGGCAAACCTACAACTTTGGGACAGTACTATAAAATAAGGAATTTCGATAGAGAGATGTGCGCTGTGTTGCCATTTGTACATAAATTTGATGGGACCTTACAGGATCATTCCATGGGTTCTTCGGAACAGCTGCCATGATAGTGTCTATAGAATAGGCAGTCTTCGGTGAGCCAGCGGTTGTAGATGGAATGTTAGTGCAGGGTCATCTATGTATGTATATATTAAGCGAACTGCACGCTCAAACCAAGGTCCGACTTGTGCTTTGTGCAGAAAGCGGAGCCGTTCCGCTGTAAAGTCTCTTTGCTGTAAAGAGATAGCTCAAATTTATGGACACCGAGTCTACGATGTTGTGTACATGATAATCCACATTAGGATAGAGTTTACTTTAATGTGAAGAAGATGCATGGTTTCTTTGGGTTGTATAATTTGGTCGTACATTTGAAGCCGTCTTACAGTAGACGTGGTCTTTCTGGAAAAGAGGTAAATTGGGTTTTCTTTTCATTAAATTTTTGGTCTTCGTTTTTAAAACTTCCAATTGATCTCGGATAAATCTTTAACGATGGAAATATAGGCGAAAAAACGACAGAAAGGACCACAAGTGCAGGTGTGTAGGTATTGCTAGAAAACTATTAAGAGGACAGGTAAGATCTTAGGTTAATAGTTATCTCACACATAACAAGCAACACAAATAAAAGAGCGTAACCACTTAAGCAACTACATCCCGGGAAAGCTCTGGTTGTTGTAAGAAAAACAATAGGAATCTTTCAAAGACGAAACTCAGTAATAGTGTGGGATTTCCACCCACTAAACCCACCTCCCACTTCATGTCCTTTGTCCTCGCGAGACTGCCATCAAGTTAACTGCATCCCAGCCATTGTATGTACTCATCATCTGCCTGATTATGTTTTCTGGGATGATATCCTCACCAAAATCTGTGGAGATTAGTCCTAAAGCAATCGTGACCTGTAATGATTTCATAACATATGTATGTAGAAGTGGTGGTTCAATAAAGGAACCTATTTGTCAGGGTGTATTATTGGTTGAAGAAACCTTTTATGGAGGCTACTACCTAACAGGTAGGAATTAATGACCCAATACTAGAATTTTAGCTTGAGGGTATATGCCTTTTAAGCTCATTAGAGTTCATCCTTGCAGTTCAAGACTAGCCACACCGATCTTTCTTAAGATTGTCCCGAAGTTACATTTGCTTGGATCGTCAACATTAAAATCAAGCTGTTATCCAATACTGTTGGATATTTCATCACTCGATTGTCAATTTCCCTTTTCGCAGACGGCAACTTAAACTGTAGTTACTTCAACGTTTGATTTATAATAGCAAAGGGAAAATAAGTCCATTTCTTCCTCCTATCATCGTTACCACGGAGAATGGGGGGCAATGTGGAAGACCAGTAAAAGTCAGAAAAATCAGGTCCTACATAATTCAGCTTCTGTGTGAACTAAAAAATGAAATTGAAAATACAGGCGAGAGGGTTTTCTAAGTTGTTGAATATAAATCCGGAGTCAAAACCTAAAAATTCAGAATGGCGCCCTATATTTTAAAGGACTGCGATAATTGTAATCCACTAGTCTTAATATATGTTTTCGAGGTCGCTGAATCCAATTTTGAACTTAATTTTGAAATTCTGATTCAGAAACCCAGAGAACTAATAATGAATAATTATTTATAATAGTCTAATTAATAATGAAGCACCACTCGAATTTTGGCGAGCTTTTGAGAAAAAGATTCGCAGACATGCCGAGGTCCGCCCGCTTTTTATCGTAGCTTTATTGGACTATAGTAAAGAGGCCTTACGAATGACAAACGACTTGCTGATAACGATACGCACGTCTTGTAATGATTATGTGTAACGAGAACGATCAACACAAATGTTGCTTGCTGACAAGTTAAAAACCATGCCTTTTAGAAACGCGACTAACTGCGCTTTTATTGGAATGTATTAAAAAAAAAATTACTGGAATTTATTGTTAAAAACAGTTTTAATATACCAGACTTTCAGGAAGGCATATCAGGGAAGCATCTTACCCAAAGAGGCTCGCAGATTAAACGTAAGTTATTCGAATGTGCATTTTGAGTTTTCAGATTGATACTCATTTGGTTTTGTTATTTTAAATTTTAAACAACTTTTGATTCTAGTTATTCCTCTATGACAAATATGATTTTCGTGTTATTGTTAGTTTACTTTCTAATACTTTCGCAACTTTTTATTTTCAGATTGACAGATACTATTGTCGTAACTATAACCATAGATGTGCACGAAATCGTAACACGTAATAGCAATTTTGTCGTTACGATGCGTAGTAAGGAGAGCTGTTATACATAATAGGTCAATATTTCGGTGGGGACATAAGTGATTCGTCTAACTGGCAGCAATGCACTAACGGCCTCAATCTTTATGCATTTCCGTAATTGTTCAAAGTGTCACTTGAATGGGCATGGATATTTATCTTCGTGTGACACGACTATGAGTATAAGGGTGATTTTATATTCTACAAAGGAAAGTCAGCTTCATTTTTAGGCAGAAATGGCAAACTAAAGTGTGAGCCATGTTGTGGTTTCTTTTTAAAATTGCTATAAAAAAGAAATCCATTCAATATTTTTCAAATTTATTTGCTTTATGGCAGAGAGTACACTTTCCGATTATTTATGGAAAATAATTTAATATGAATGGCTACCGCGGCTGGCTTGGCATTAACACATCCTGTCAACCCAATTTTGCAGTATATTTTCGATGTTTCAGGGCTCTTTTTCACGGATAGGACGATCAACATTGTGCTTGAGTGTCTGAAACGTTTCTAAATTGTCAGCATAACATCGATCTTTAACGGTACCCCACACAAAAAAAGTCCAACAGCTTTAAATCGCAACTCTGCGGATGTCACCAAAATGGCTGATTACACGGTAATTGAACTTAGTGCGCAAAAGATTGATTGTTGGGCGGCTTGCTGAAACCAGAGATAGTCCAAGTCCATTTCCTCAGGTTCTGACTAAAAAAAATCAGTTATCATGCTTCGTTTATTGTAGAGTTGATGCCATCTTCATCTTCGAAGAAAAATGGTGTAATAGTGCCCCCAATCCACAAACCGCACCAAACACACGCTGAAGATGCATTCGCTTCTTACGACTACGTGCGAGTTTTCCAAGCCCCAAATATAGAAGTTTTGCTTGTGTTACCAATCAGCATGCCAAAATTCACATTGTTTCGGCAACACTTTGGAAATAGTGTTCAATAGCTCAACCACGAATCGATTCATTTCCTACCGCAACGATATGATACTGTTTCTGTCAATTTTAGAAGCGCGAAAGAGCTGCCAGCAGATGACCCACCTGTTACAATAGCTCTGCAAACTAATTAAAACTCACTTTAACCATCTTCATCACGAGAATGTACAGCTCAATCAAATTTATTTCCCAATTAATTTGCACATGCTAATTTCGTACAAATGGATTTACTACAATAATGAGCATACGAGCTTTTCAACTACAGTTCCTAACTATTACATAATGTGTGCACTTATCGCATATTGCCAAGTTGGGGTCGCTAAAAGGTGTCTTTCTTCCTAAATTTAAATCGAACAAAATGGACTTCGATTTTTCTAATACTAGATTCTACTGTTTTTTTAATAATTGAGTTTAATCACAAACTTTTGGGCCATATTAACGCCTGGTTTACGAACAGCAATGGCCTTTTCATGCGGCAGAATGTCCAATTGCTCGGATTCACCATCATAGAAGATTGTCGCTGATTTGGGTGTCTTTTCCAGCCCAGCAATAACGACCCGCTCCAACCATGATTCTGTCTTGTAATTTGGTTTCGAAACAAAAGAATTTTTCAGAGTGTGCCCGCTAAATTCAAACTGCGAATAGACGTAGTTTCCATTGCGGTATTCAAAGGATTTCTCGTCGTCGATATACAGACTACCCTTGGCGTTTCCGTCCTTATCCAAACAGACGACCAAAGTGTAAGGATCCTTGCTCATCAATGTAGCTGCTCGGCGAATGCGTTCCTTCTTCGGTATGATAGAGCCACCGCGTTGGTAAACTGGAATCTGTAAGAATAAAACCCGTCAGGATATCCACCGCAGAACCAGTCCAAAACTTACCTTATAATCATCGACTTGGATGGTTTCATAGCCAACTTTGTCGTGTTTTTGGAAGTTATCCACATCGTACCACAAATCGCCATTCTTCTTATCATCCTTGGACGGGAAGTAAACGTCCACTTTACTCACACCTTGTTGCATCACAGGGCGCACTAAGAGATGATCGTGCAGCAGAAACTCAAAATCGATTGAGTAAGCTTCCTTGTCCTTGGGGTAATGCGCTAGAAGTGGTCTCATCACCGGCAACCCATACCGCTCATGTTCATAGAACATCGTGTACCATAACGGGAGGTAGCTATAACGCTTGCGAATAGCCTCTCGGATAACCAAACGAGTTTTCTCAGGGAATAGCCATGGTTCCCTGCGTTTCGTGTCAATGTGAGCATGACTGCGGAAGAAAGGAAGGAACGCCCCAGTCTGATACCAACGTTCAAACAAGTCGGCTTCTGGATTTCCAAAGAAACCTCCAACATCCGCTCCACAGAACGAGAAACCCGCTACAGCTTCTGACAAGCACATCTTAATTGAGTGTTGTAAGTGGCCCCAATCGGCGGCATTGTCTCCAGTCCATATGGCAGCATACCTCTGCGAACCAGCAAAGTGGGCACGGGTAAGAATGAACGGTCTCTGTGTAGGATCCCGCTTCAACATCCCCTCAAAGGTTCCAATCAGCTGCATGTGACCATACAAATTATGCACGTCACGGTGCTCCCAACCGCCAAAGTGAAGATTGTCCTTCAACATGGTAACCTCGGGACCGTTAAACACCGACGGCTCATTCATATCGTTCCAGAACATCACATCCGATGTGGTTGTCTTGAAATTGCTCAGCAAATACTGATCGGCGTAATACTGACGAACGGCTGGGTTAAAGAAATCTGGATAGCTAGCCGACCCAGGCCAGCACCAACCTTCGTAATCCTTGCCATCTGCCGTCTTAGTATAGTATCCTCTATCCGTGCAGTCATTGTGGAAGAAATAACCATTGTCGCGCTTGATATGAGGATCAATGATGATTGTCAGATGCCGACCGAGGTCTGTTAGGTTCTTGATCATGGCCAGAGGGTTGGGAAACTTGAAGGCGTCCCAAGTGAAGTACTTCTTCGAATCGGTGTATTCGATATCCAGCCACATGATGTCCATTGGAATGTCATATTCATCGAATTTGGCCGAGACTGTCTCCACGTCTTTGTCATCGTTGTAGTTCCATCGGCACTGATGGTAGGCCAAGGTAAAGAGCTGTGGAAGGCTGCTAGGGCCAGTCAGATCGGTATATTGCCGGAAAACATCCAGAGGAGTTGGTCCGAGCAGAATAAAGGCGTCCACGATGCCACTCTCCGACATGAAGTGGGCAGTTGGAGGATCTGATTTGCGAGATCCTGGAAGAACACAAAATGACAGTTCACTCAAGAATCAGCGTCTTGTCATTCTTACCTGAAACAAAGTTAACAATCGAAGAGACTACATTCTTCTCTGCAGTCAACACGTCCACCCAGGTTTCAGCGGCATTTTGCCAGAAAACTCCAGCTGTCCGTTGAGGTCTAAAGTGTGGAACGTTACTATCAAATTCTAGTGAATGCATGCATCGTCTTACCCATGACCGTAAATGACTGGCACTGAGCCATACAACGCCATCTTACTGTCGAGCACGTACTCAAACACATCCAAGTTGTACAACCGATAGGGATCCGCGCCTTGTGTGGACTTCAAGACGAACGAATCAGCATGCTCTGGGATTCCAAAGAGAACATCCGCCTCGGGAAATGCGAAATCCAGGGCAACAGCTTCCGGTCCATTTGGTTTCGTGTCATGATGTGATTTGAAATTCTCTTCCCACGCGCCAGGGTCTTCATCTTCAATGGTCTTCGGGGCAACTTGTTGTTTCTCGGCATCTGGTTGTTCACCGTCCACTTCATTTTCTCCCACCAGCTCTGGTTGTGCCTTCTGGCGTAGCTGCTCAAAGCGCATCAATCCCTTGGCATTAACAGACACCGACAGCACTTCGTTCTGATAGAAATCGATTTTGAAGGGATCTGCTTGAATCAAAGCCTTATTGTTTCCAGATGTGATTATCAACTCAGGACCGTCTTGGTCTTGGACCTTTATCCTAGATACAGTCTATAAGCTTACAAGGCCAATATGAAGAAGAGAACTTGACTTACGTTCCAGATTTAGGGATTCCCTTGAGGGCATCGGTAACCTTGTAACGAGGCTTCAATGGAGTCTTCTCATCGATCAGCACACGGAACATATCTCCCTGTAAAATGAACGATGGAATCAACACTAAAATTGGATAGTTAGTCGCTTGTCTCACCTCTAGAGCTTCCACTTTCAGGATAAACAGATGATTATTCTCCTTATTGATGAGATCAAGCGTGATAGAGTCAGAGTATGAATTCAACGAGCCAGGTACAAGTGCGAATTTTGAGTTTCCAGGTTGCACTTTCCGGCAACGCCTAAAAAAGTAGGTCATCATCGAGAAACCAGTAACAAATCAGCCCTCCCCTTACCTGCAGAAACTACTCTCTTCGCATGTTTTGAAATTTTTTGGATCAACACCCGATCCATAGTGGACGGTGCAGAATATTAATAAAAATATTACCAAACGCATAGTTGATTCTGAAAAATAACAAAAGGTGCATAAAAATTTTATGTGGAATCCAAAAATAAACAATTTTCTTGGCAGCGAAGCAAGATATTAATAAAAATTTGTCGTGGAAATCGCGTGTCAACAGCCAGGTGTTGTTTTTCATTTTTTCAAAAACTTTAAATAAATCATCTTAAGTGCTGATAAGGGTTAATAGATAGATAGATGCACTAACTTTTAATTGAGGACATTTCTCTGACGTCAGTGGCGGAAATACAAAGAAATCTCCTCTAAAGTGCATTGAAAATTGCACATCTCGATAAATACAGAAAAAAACTGTTTACCAAAATATCTATATATATCACAAAAACGCAATAAATTAATGCAAATTAATAGTTTTTCAAGTGCAAAGACCTCAATGGGGGCAACAAAAGCTTCTAATCATGTTAACGGGGTTTCTCTTCACACAGCACTATGAATGAAGCAAATTTTATACTAGTTTAAAGAGAAATTAATATAATTTTGATTTTCTATAAATAAATAATGAGTTTTATAAATAAATTTAGGAAAAATTACGAAAATCAATTCACCGGCCAGACCTTACCCTTCGAAAATGTTGGAAATCAGCGATGGATGAATGAGAAACGTCAACGTCACCCTTGAAAAGATGGCAACAAAGCGGATTGTCATTTCATCGGTAAGGTGGTGTTCGTGCAGTTTGGTGGATTTTTGTATACAACAATATTAACCCTCACCTGTGTACACAAAATGTAACGCATCAGAATTGAATCAAAGTGTTTTTATACTAAACAAATTGAAAAGAAAATCGTAATAAAAAAAATCATCGCCAATTTAAATTCAATCAGTATTTAGCTATTTATGTCACTAAAAACAGAAAAAAATCAAAGAAAGTGTACGACTGGGCACGCTATGTAAGTTCTCTGATCTAAAACCCGTGACAAACCAAAATCGATCGCAATTATAATTACTCTCGATCTCGCTCAGCAATTTAGCCCTAACACATCAGAACAGGAAATACAACATGCAAACGCTACCAGTTTGTTGTTAGAATTATTTTGAACAAAGATATGCTTTCAATCTCATCACTAAAAATCCACATTCAACTTATTCATTGGTAGGTAATAGACGAAAAATGTTCATTAAATATTCCAAATATGTTTAAGCAGGTATATTTTTAAGTGAACAATGCAAATGAATAAAAAAAAACCAAGATATTTTTGTACTTTTTACAATTGTTCCTGTCGACAATTATAGAAAATTTTTCAACAAAGAAGTACCATTAGTTAGCAAACTGCAATGTATTAACTTTTCAGTACGTTAATAAATTGCGATCAAAAATAGGAATAAAAAAGGATGTTGTGTGCTTTGATTTCTTTTAATAACCTTGGTTTGTTTTAAGTAAACATTAAAAGGATGAACCTTCTTGTCCCCCATAGTAATGTCATATACGTCAAAATATATATATTAATATAGTATAATATTTTCATTTCCTTCAGCCTTCCTTCTTCTTTTTATTTTAAGTTGTACTTTATTCTTAAACAATTGTTTTTCATTAAATTAAATTATTCGTGCAGAAAACTACTACTTATTTGCACATGCTTATAGATAACCGGCTAACATAATAAACTCCTGTTTTTTTTCCAAAATAAGTGCACTTTTTCGCAACGTTATGACGATGAGTTGAATAATTTATTTTTAATTTAGGTAAATTATTTTTTATTTTCTGTTTAACCACAGTAGGCACGCAGTAATTTATGTCCCAACTAAAATCTGCATAAACATTTTTTCCTAGCATTTTATTGACAATTAATTGTATCCAAATTTGTATGTTTTTAAAATCATTAATCATTTTGACAGCAGAAATTAAAATTGTAAGAGATGTGAAGGAATTTGTAATATCATACATAAAATGTATGTGTCATAGACAAGTCTATACAAATTAGTATTGCCTGGAATTAGTTTAAATTTTGCAAGCAGTTCGGAGCCTGGAAAAATGTTTATTTTACCCAAATAATGTATTAATCAGGCTTTATTGAATAGTTAAAGAAACTTTACTAGGACTTTAAGTGATTTTTCGAATCTGTTATAGTTAAGAAATCGGTTTTCTTTATTACCATTTGCTGCTGTATGAGATCACTTTCTTTAATTCTTTAAGAAGCACTTCGTATGCCTTTCTGTCCTTGTCCCTATTGCTGTAATCTGCAGACCTTATTTTTCATAAACACTGTATTTTTTTTATAAATTCTAAGATATCAAATTTTATTTTTTTTCAATTTAAATTTGATTATGTACAGTAATAATACGTTTTGAATCGACATTGCCGTTCACGAGTGAATACATTTTTTTTAAATCTGTATCTAATTAAGTACCGTTAAGTTTGGAATTTTCCAATTTCGCCTTGAATTATGATTCCACAGACCCCAGATATGAAGATCGAAGGAAATTCGTGCGTCCGTTCAGGCTGCAGTCGACCATTCATACAGACAGACAGATTTGACAAACCAACTTTTGAGTGTCTGTATTATAATAATGTCAAGTTTCGTCAAAATCTCGAGTTCAAACATTTTCAGGAAACCCTTGACCTTTTAGGTGCAAGTAATAAACACAAAAGAAAAGTTATTTTTGTAAGAACTTCACTGTGCAACAACGTACAACGATAAGTTTTCTTTTAAATACACGTTCTTCGTTGCAATAACTTACGCACAAATTCCAAAGAGTTTTTAATTTCTTGGCACAGTTTATACATTATTGGTACGTTGCCCGGTTTTGTAGATTAAATCTTCGTTGAACCATGTACGAACCATGGAAAAAACGGAGGTGCAAAGCCAGCTTAAAGCCAATCTTCTGAAGTATACCTATATGCATACTTATTTCTTAAAGGTTTGATAGATTTGTTGACTGCGTTGAACAGAATAGAAATCTGATTGAAATAAAAGGTCAAGTGGACTACTTCGTCTACAAAGTACAAAATCGATCAACTCGATCAACATCAACGGCAATAGACAAAATTATATTTGCACATTGGAAAACATTTACAGTCATTATCCACATCAACCCTTCTTCATTATCCACATCAACCCCACTTGGCACTTTACGGGGGTCTCTATACCAGCTTTATGGCAGTACTATAGATTTTTTTGTTTTGGTTACGACGAATACCCCCAGAAAAATATTTTTAAATTAAATGTAGAAAGCAATTTGTGCTAGCTATTCTAGTTTGCGAAAGAAATAAATCAATATCAAAATGTAAAAAAAAAATAAACACGCAGATCGTTTCTCATTCTATCCTTCCCGCGCAAATCGAATTTTGGTAGTATTTTTCAAAACTACACAATAAAAAACCGCGAAAATCTCCAAAGAAAAAAAATAATAATTTACAGAATAATTTTTATTTTAAGAAATTCAATATTCCAATACTTAATATTTAATTAGACTGTTTACTGGAAACGAACGTCTGAGACCCATACACTTCTCCCTATCAATGAAGAGTGCATTTACTTTCCTCCTCAAATCGGCTTCCAAAGTCGACCGAGTCCTTAAAAGCTGCTGATGTTGAGCTTCTGTCTCTTGAAGTTTTCTGTGCAAATTGCTAACCGTGTCTTGTAGATCACGGACCTCTTGGACTAGGCGTAATTGGGCGTGGTCTCTAAAAAATTCAACAAAAACCTTTTCTTTAGATGTGTTCTATAATTATAAGAAGTATTTCAAATTTACTTGCACAACTCTACACCTTCGCGATGAGTACGAGCCTCCAAACGCGTCTGAGCCACCTTCATTGGATTTGATTTATCCTGAATAGCCTTTTGCAATAAACCAATATGCTTCTCCAGGTCAAACAGCTCCTGCTGAACCTTAAACAAATGAAGTTGAATCTTATTCTTTGCTTCGGACATCTCTTGAGCTCGTTTATCCAAAGCATTGTTTGTATTATTCCAAAAGTCCCAAATACTAGTGGCAGTTTGATTGATCATGGTTTCTATATCACTGCGCAGTTGCGTAGATTTTCCACGCTCTGATTGAGATCTAAAAATATTAGTTATTAGAGGGATTACCTAGAGCGTTATAACGACCTACTTGTTAACTCGGTAACTGCTGGACTGAGCCCAAGAATCTTGAGTGCTAACAGTAGGATCATATTTCTCTACGCCTCCGTAGTAAGTGATACCTCGACTGTAATTATTTAATTGATGGCATACCGAGTCGATTCCCAGAGTTGACTCCTTATGAACAACATCGTCCTCTAGAATCTGCTGAGCTGCACGACAGTCTTGAAGCTGTTTTGAGACCCTATCGTACAAACTTCTCAGTTTGTCTTGACTTGAACGCAAATTGTCCACCTCCAACAAAAGGCTCTTCTCAACGTGATCGTGAACTTTTTCAACCTCCTGCCGACCTTCTCGATGGTAGAGACACTCCTGAGCAATATGCAGTGGGGCTTCCAAATCTTGAATAGCCTTTGCAATGCTCCCCTTATAGCCACCCAATGCACTGGTTTCAAAAACAAGCTTTTCGAGCTCGGTGTTCAGTTCGTTTCTCCAGAATGTGACATCGGTTAACCGTTCACCAATACGTCTACCAGCATCTCGTTGTCCTTGAGCTGTCTTCTCGTCTGTCTCACGCATAATACGTACCGCTTCGTTTCGCAGTCTCTCCGATTGGTTTCTAATAAAAGACCGTTTAGACGACATAGAAGATGGCGTAATTTAACAATTTACCTGTTCGAATTGGACTCTGCATATTTGGACAAACAATTGTTCGACCATTCGCCAGGAGTGTAGCGAGTATAAAGTGCCGCCCTAGCAGCATGCTGTGGATTCCGCTCAAACCCTGTGACTAAATTGGGAAATGTCAACGGTTCGGTTACCATCCCTCCTGGAGTAAAACAAGGATTCACCAGTTGATTTGTTATCGGTTGCTCTGCCAATGGAGTGACCTCAATTATTTCGTAGGCAAGTGTCGGTCGCCATGGATGTGGTCGAGTTGTCTAGAGCAAAACAAAATCATACTGAAATAATGAAACTGAAAAAATGTTCCTTCTCACCTGATACGAGGAGCCGACTCTTGGAGGAATCGATGGGCCAGAAACGGGCTCCATGCATGGTGGAGCGCCAGCAGTGCTCCATGGCTGCAATTGAGAATACATTACGGTTTGTTCGAATTTCGAAGACATTTTTAAAAAATCTAATTTTAACTTCGAAACCAAATTTTAAATAAAAATTAGATAAAAAATGTGACTTGAAAATCTGCAGATACGCAGATACTACTACTATATAAAACAGTGAAGTTTGTTCTAGAAAAGCCAAAAATGAATGTGCATGGATATGAGAGTGCTTTGCATAAATGAGAAATCCATCTAACGTATGATTCCACGAGATTGCGATAGTCCTTTCGCCCAACAAATTGTCCACCCTCGCATGACCACTTATCAATGAGGTTATCCTTAACCAGGCGGGAATCGAAGACCCTGTTCTCGAAGTATGGAGTTGAGTGCCATTTCATGATTTTGTAGGTGATTGCTTAACTTTCACTCACGATTGGAATACTCGACTTGAGAAGAACTTCTTTGAGGGCTTTCGAAGGTATAGTGCTGTAGACGGGGTAGCGTTTTTGAAGATATGAATCCTCGTTTTTCCAACAATGCATTTAGATTATTTAAGATAAAACTCACTTATGGCAGCCCTTTGGACTGTGCGTTATCCGAAGAAGTCAATTAGAACTGTTAAGGAATGTGAACAAAATCAAATTCCTTCAGGCAAATAGGGAGTATTTCAGACATCGATCAAACTATTATGGTTGTTTACTGGATACCAGTTGGAATAAAATCGATTTCACTTTTGAGTTAATGAAGAAGGTCATTGTTTTGGGGGTGGTTTCACTAGCATTCGTGTTTTCTATTTGCATACAAAATTGTATGGGAAAAAATACTGATGTATTTATATACATATGTTGATATATTTAATGTATTTCCGTTGGTTGATTAATGTATTTCTTTAGGTGTTGCAGATCTATTACTCTCTAATTGGCTTGCTTAGTTGTGATAGTCCAGGGTACCGACTTATTAACATTAATTTCAAATTTCGAGATGTTGCGGGAGAACAATTATTCTGCGACCGAGTTGTACTGATAGGCGACCACAAGGTTGTGGGTTCAAGAAACTAATTTTGCTTCCTCATTAGTCTACAGGAAAAGAGAAAGATATGATCGTTTATTTGAAAGAGTCAGGTGAAACACTTTTTATTCCATGTTTGTTTGTTTTCACACGGCTCACTCGAGAACTACTCAAAAGATTTTGATGAAATTTTATTGATATGCTTGTCCTAATACCTAGATAACTTCATCTAAATATGATCAAATCGTGAATAAGATGTGGGAGCGGGATGTAAGGGTGGAAATAAACCTTGTAAGTGTAGGCGTAAAATTGGAGTGAACATGTGCAGTAATTGTCACGAAATGTTATTAGAAAAGTGCGCATATAATATTTTTGTGGTTACAAACCGATACTTTTAAGATAAACTAACCCAGAATTGAAGTGTCCTCTGAGTTTTGTTGCACGTGTAGAGTAGAGTAGAGAAATGTAAGTTATAACCTAGCTAGATACTTGCATATAATGTTATGATGAACAACATAGGGAGTTTAGAATAGCGGGAGGCTTTGTAACTATTTTATTTATTTATTTTGCAAGGAGCAGTTTCATACATTCTAAAGAATTTGCGTGGTATTGGTGATCGTTTTGTTAATACTTTCACTTTGGTCATAAAATGAAGCATATTTCCCATGTACATGCATTTATCCGAAAAAAAAATCGATATGCATAATCAAATTTTCAAATGAGAAGCAATCTAAAAAAAAACCCTAATTAATATGAAACGGAGGATATGAAGAAAAAGTAAAGTGCTTTTGCACCACCCTGTCATCCTTCAACAAAAAGTTGACTCAATAAAGTTTTGTCTGATAGTCTGTTTTACAACTGCACAATTTTCAGCTATCTAATTCACCCGGGGGCTTCTGGAGAGTAAAATATAATCACATCGAAAATTTTAATATAAATCAGAAAGAAGTGTTCTTTTCACACCATGTTTCCAAAATCAAGAATCTGTCAGTGTGCATCTCTTTTCTGTGATTTTTTTCGCAGTGACTGTGCTTTCTGCATCAACTATGCTCTGCTGGGTGGATGCAACTTGCGATGAAAACCTAGTAAGTGTCCTTAAGTAATTTAAAATATATATATATGTCTTCCTATCTATATGTATGTATGTACATATATACGATGAATATTAGTTGGTTTCAAATTTCCAAACTATCGAAATTGTTAGGTTTCACCCTCTCATTGCGTTACAGTCCACTAGATAATATTCCCTGTAACATTTCGCGCAAAGTCGAGAATCTTAAAAAAGTATCTGTTCTTCGTGAAACAGTTAAATTCTCGAATTTATTTAAAAATTAAATTGAACTTAACTATTAAAATGGAACTTTTTGAGAAAGTTTTCCATCAAAATCGTCATTTTGTTATATTGACAAACAAACCTTTTCGCCAAATTGAATACAATACTGATCGCATAAGGCACCAATCTTTCTGTTCAAATTTTAGTTTTGACTTTAGTTCGTATGTAAAACTAAATTTGTTTGTAAAAAAAATAAAGTGCACTACTGGGCCGCACGTACTTGCACCTACATATATGTTGTTTATTCAGATAACACAAAATCGTAAAAAAAAAGAAATATGATAATTTTCAAAACTTGGTATACTATAATCATGTACATATATTCAACATATTTTTCAAGTATTGATGTCAAACAAAATGTTATACGCACTTTTTAGTAAAAACCTGGTACGCCATCTGTCGGCATGTATCTGCCGTAATCCAAATATTAAATTCGGACAAAATTGTTATAGCCGTTTTCAAGAAAATCTGCCATTAGTATAGTACAGTTAATTTTGAGGTTAGAACGAATGAATGGTTAGAATAATTCTGATTTCGCCCAGAATTGTGAATCCACAGACCACAGTTGTGAAGTTTGAAGAAAATCCGTCCAGCTGTTTGGACTGCAGTCGAGCATACATAGAGACTTGCAGCAGACAAACTGAATTTCAGGATCCTCTTTAGTGAGATTATCCATTATAGTATTATAATACCAAGATTGATCAAAATCTCGACGCCGATTTTTTTTTCACGAAACCAGTACTTCCCCTTATAGGTACAAGTAAAATTATTCTAAAGAGTAGTTTCGTCTGTGTAAAATAAGTAGCACATCCGTTCATTAGGCCTAAAATGGCCCAAGAAGGTGTTTTTAGTTATATACACAATTTTTTGGTTATATTCTTCTTTATATGTATGTATGGGCGTGTAACTCACTTCAAGGAAGCGTGGTGCAATTCAAACAACAAGAAGTACGTTCACCTAATGTACTTGTAAAAGCTAATTTAAAAAAAACAAATCCACTTGGGTCGAAAAAGACCAAAGTGACAGTAATGTGAGTTTTGTTTAAAGACACGGATGAAGGTTACCAGTGTGTGAGTGGCTTTATTTTCTCACTGAGTTATTATTATATGGTGCCGAACATTTGAATTCAAACGTTCCATTTAACTTAATACTTATTTCTTCTATCTATATCGAAGAAATTTAACACAATTTTGTCTCAAAAAAAAAAGAATAGCACACCACATTACCTACACTGCACGAAAACTTGCAAATCCCACCACATCGGCCATATTTGTCATCAAGTAAAATATGTACGTAGCTATCCCAAAAACAAAAACAATACAATGTCAAAACTCGCCACTGTCGCACAAAAATAACCAAAATCTCTCGCATTTACAACGGCGTTTTATTTTTTTATTATTATTTTCCGTAATAAAAGTGTAATTTAAACGCACTAATGACGGAAAATAAATCATCTGAATCTACTCCGGATCCCGCGGACATACCAACGGATCAAAATGCGGAGGAAATTACACGCAGTGAACGACAGGAAGTTGCTAACTTCGTGGCGGAACTCAAATCGAAGATTTCCGCGAAATCCCAACTTCGAAATGGAAATTTAAAGTGTATACACCCAGGTGAGGAGCATTTTGCCCGATTAGACTCCAGTTTAAAGAAAAACACGGCATTTGTGAAGAAGCTAAAGCAGTTCACAACGGCGCAGTTGGATGCACTAACAAAGGACATGAATGGCCTGAATTTGAGTAAATACATTTCGGAGATTTGCTCTGCTCTGTCGGAGGCCAAGCTAAAGATGACCGATGTCCCTGCTGTAGTGAGTCTATGCTCACAGTTGCACCAGACGTACGTTGACTTTGATGGTCAGTTTTTGGAAGCGTGGCAGAAAACGTTGGCCATTAAGCCTGGGGAAAGAATCTCAAATCCGAGCAAGATGCGTGTTGATCTGAGACTATTCGCTGAGTTGGTCAGTTCAGGTGTGATTGGCGGTAGGCAGGGACTATCGTTGCTGGGAAGTGTGCTAACGAACATTATCTCCCAGGACAAGGAGGATCATAGCAACTTTTCCATTATACTCTCATTCTGTCGTCACTGTGGTGAGGAGTATGCGGGACTGGTGCCCAAGAAAATTGTCATTCTAGCTCAGAAGTATAACATTGCGATTCCCAAGTCTGAGTTTCTGCCGCCTGATAAGCAACAGAACCTGCGAATGCTGCTGAAGGACTACTTCAGGAACTTGTGCAAGCACTTGGTGTCGGAGCAGGCTGAACTGATGTCCATGACGAAGAACATCCGTCGAATCATGGAGTCCAAGGGTGAGATATCGAACGACAAGAAGGAAAAGTGTGAGCTGATGCAAGCGAATTTCGACAAACTGCTGTCGTCGGCACAAACACTGTCGGATCTGTTGGATGAACCACTTCCAGAACTGGCAAAGGAAACTGAAATTGGCAGCCCAGGGACAGTACTTGAGAGTCTCTTAGAGGACTCGTCAATGGGTGAATTGGATCCGTGGGGCGATGAGGAGACAAAGGCTTTCTACACTGACCTGCCCGATTTGAGGCAGTTCCTTCCGAATTTCTCTGCTCCGAAGCAGGACTTGGAGCCTCCAGAGGAGCCAATGGAAATGACGGAGGAGTCTCTGGACGTGGATATAGATGCCGACGTTGATGGCGATGATCCACCATCATCTACATCGGATCCACCGAATGATACTGAGGCACAGGCTGAGGAAGCTGCTGCTGCTACAGTATCCACTGCTGAACCAGTTCTTCCAGACAAGATCGGTTCAGCATTGATGGAAGCGGGAAGAATAACGAACGCTGGAACGAATATCAAGCAGCAGTTTGAGCAATTCCTTACAAATCTCAACAACTGCGTCAACAAAGAGCTACTAGACTCGGCGGCAATTGAGTTTCTTCTGAACTACAATACCAAGAACAACCGAAAGAAGCTAACCAAGTCTATCTTTGGTGTGCAGAGAACCCGCTTAGATCTCCTTCCATTCTTGTCCCGCTTCGTTGCCATCGTAAATCTTGTAAACACCGACATTGCTATTGATCTGTCCGAGATGCTTCGCAAGGAATTCAAGTGGCACATCCGCAAGAAGAACCAACTGAACATCGAATCGAAAATTAAAATCGTTCGATTCATCGGTGAAATGGTCAAATTTGGCCTGTGTAAGAAGTTTGATGCTCTGGCTTGTCTCAAGATGCTTCTGCGTGACTTCCATCATCATCAAATAGAGATGGCCTGTGCTTTCATTGAAGTCGCTGGCGTGTATCTGTACAATTGCCGCGACTCCCGCCTCCTGACAAATGTGTTCCTCGATCAGATGATTCGAATGAAGACCAACACGGCGCTCGACTCACGCCATGCGGCGCAGGTAGAGAGTGTCTACTATTTGGTAAAGCCTCCTGATTCAGTAAAGATGGAGAAGAAACTGCGTCCACCAATTCACGAGTACATTCGCCACCTGATCTTTGAGGAACTCTGCAAGCAAAATGTTGATAAGTGCATCAAGATGATGCGCCGCATTAACTGGGATGACTCAGATATCTGTGGTTATGCCATCAAGTGTCTGTCGAAGGCGTACTTGCTGAGGTTCCCTCTGATTAGGTTTTTGGCTGACCTAGTGTCCGGGCTGAGTTCGTACCAGGAGAAAGCTGTTACTATGGTCATTGACAATGTGTTCGAGGATATCCGAGCTGGACTTGAGATTCATTCACCGAAGCTGGCGCAGAGACGCATCGCAATGGCCAAATATTTGGGCGAGTTGTACAACTACAAATTGATTGAGTCGGCAAATGTACTGAATACGCTGTATTCGATTATATCGTTGGGTGTGTCCACCGAAGAGGGTGTTGTATCACCACTGGACCCACCAGATAGTCTTTTCCGTTTGAAGCTGGCCTGTGTGCTTTTAGACACCTGCGGCCAGTACTTTACGAGTGCCATGAGCCGGAAAAAGTGAGGGGTTCTGTACGACAAATCAAATTCGTGTCGTTCTAACGTGTTTCTTTCCAGGTTGGACTATTTTTTGGTGTTCTTCCAGCACTACTACTGGTACAAGAAAAGCAATCCCATCTTTAGCAAGGAGGACACATCGGATTTGTTCCCGATTTTAGTGGATCACATGTACCGCGATTGCCTGGCTAATGTCAGACCGAAGTTAAAGGTGCGTTAGTATATTCCAGAGAGTTTCAGCATTAAAATGTCCTCCACAGCTCTACAAGAACCTCGAACAAGCAAAGGAAGCCATAGAGAAACTTAAAACCGAGCTATACCCTCAACTGGCGGTCCAGCCAACGAACCAAGACGGATCTGGAGATGGTGCCGCAGGAGAAACCGAACTAGATCCCATCCGTGAGGATAGCGAATTTGATGAGGGGGTACTTACCTTTGACCCATTCACTGACTTTAACTAAATTTTTGTCTTCCTCGTAGCTAAGTGACGACTCCTCCGAATCAGGCGATGACAACAAAGAACGTCGCCGCGAAGAAGACGAAGACAACGATGATGCCTCAGGACTGGATAGCTCCAATCAAAACTGGATAAATGATGCAATAGAAGAGATTCCCGATGACGCACCTGAAAAATCCAAGGAAGACCTTGAATTCGAGCAGATGTTTGAGAAAATGGCAGCCGACAGCTACCAGGAGCGCTTAAAAGAAACCATCAAACCCAATACCAAGGACATTCCAGTCCCAATGATGGCAAAGAACAGTAAGAAATCCTACGACCAAATACAATGCGGTACCAGTAGCGGTAGCAACAACTTAACCACCGAATCCAAAGAATCCGCAGTTCCCTTCGTTCTAATGGTACGTGGCGGTAAAGGCAAACAGCAATTCAAATCATTTGTAGCCCCATCCGACAGTCACTTGGCCATCAATTTGAAACTCCAAGAGCAGAAAATCCGTGAAGAAAACGAAAAGGTGAAACGCCTCACACTCAACATAACCGAACGCATCGAAGAGGAAGACTACCAAGAGTCATTATTGCAATCGCAAAAGAATCAATCTCAAAACTACTACCAACGTCAGAATCGTCCAAAATTCAAGCATCAGAAGGGTGCACCGGACGCTGATTTGATTTTCAATTGAGACTTGCCGGAGCTTGTACCGCACGAGTATACGTGACGTACGAAGAAGCGCAACCACCGCATGTATCTCTCTGATAAAGTAGACGAGGAGACATCAGACACCGAACATCAGGTTTATAACCCTCAATCGATGAAGTTACTCACGCAACTGGGCTTATACTTCATTGCCGCTGATGCTGATGAGGAAGTCTTTTAGCTTTTTTGTAAAATCACACAAATGACACACACCCTCAATGAGTCATGAGAAAGAAAAAAAAAATGAAAAATGTTTGTTTATCTGTATATTTGCTTTTTTTTCAAAATCGTTGTGCTCTTTAGAAGTGAGAAATAAAGAATATTATTGGAAAATTCATTTTAAACATTTATAATGGTCTGTACAGTGGTTTATTTTTGAGACGGATCGGTGCGAACCAGTAAAAATAAAGTAACTGCTTGTTTTCAAGTGGTAATCTTGAGCGGGGTCGGCAACATGTTCGAACTTTATATGGCGCTACAGTCCGGGGTGTACTTGGGCCTCAACCAACCAGCGTCTCCAGCCAGCTCAATCTTATGCTACCACCAGCAGTTTTATACACGAAGTTGGCCGAGGTCCCTTTCCACTTCTGAGCTCCACCGAAGCGGCCAATTGTCTACAAGCCGAAGCGTTAATGTCCATTCGCTCTACATGTCCTATCAATCTCAGCCGATGGATTCGAACCCTTCTGAATAGGTCGATGTCTCTGTACAACCGGTATAGTTAGTTGTTGTATTTTCTCCTCCATTCCCCGTCGATAGAAAAGGGAAGAATTTTTATTTTTTTTCAAAACAACCAAAAGTGTTTTCATCCGCTTATGGTTGCGTCCTTGCTTCTGTGCCGTATAGCAGGATTGGGATGATGAGGGTCTAATATAAAGTCACAATTAGTTGTCCGTGAGAGGGCTTTGTTAATCTATTGCCTTCTTAGGCCAAATAAACAGCGCTTGGCAAGAGTCATTCTTCGCTTGATCTCTGCGCTAGTGTCATTATTTGAATTTACAGCAGAACCTTAACTACCTCAAAATTGTAGCTATCCAAGTCGCCACTGTTGACTGTCTTTTTTCGATGACAGCATATATTTTATTTTGCCCTCGTTAACTGCTAAGCCTATTTCAGTGTCGTCGGCGTACGAGAGTAGTTGTACAGACTTTTGAAAGATCGTACCCGTGATTTTTTTTACAATACTTTCAAGTATGAGGTCTGTTCCCTGTTTGGTCAAATTCACAGGGATTCCCTCGTATGGGAATAGAATTTGAAAAATGTTTGTCAAATCTATTTAAGTACGGGAACAGACCTAGGATGTTAAAGAAATCTCATAACAGCGCGAAACCTTGTTGTATTCCGTTTTTGACAACAAAAGCCTCTCCATCGTCATTCTGCATAGACGGACGAGTTTGTGAGTTTGAGTGGCCCTGTACAGATCAACTCTCCAAACGATATCATAGGCGATTTTCAAATTGATGAAAAGGTGATGAGTATCGATTTGAAGTTTCTGGGTTTTTTCCAAGATCTGCCGCAATGTATCTGATATACATATGTATGGTGGACTTTCCTGGCCTAAAAGCACACTGATACAGACTAATCAGATTGACAAAAGGATTAAGACGTTTACATACGAGTAATATGATCTTATGAGCGATGTTGAGGAAACTGATACGTCTATAGTTGGCGCAGTTCAGAGCGTCTCCTTAACTGAGTTTCATTGCGGCCATAACTTCACGGATGTTGGTTCTTAAGTGCTCCAAAGTCTTGGGATTGTCTGCATAGCCCCATAAAAAGACATCCAATGGAATCAGATCAAACCACATTGATGCCCAATTGATGTCGCCAAATTTCGAATTTAAAAAAAAAGTTAGTTATCATTTCAATATAGCGCCTTCATTGATTTCGGAAAAATACGGTCGATCACGCCGCCAGTCCACAGCGCGCTCCAAACTGTCATCCCTGGTGGATGCAATGGCCTCTCAAAGATTACATTTGGATTTTCAAAACCCGAAATTCTGCAATTTTGTTTGTTTACGTAGCCGCTGATGTAGAAATGGACCTCACCGCTGAAGATTTTGACCGGTGTCAACTTATTGAATTTCCAGCACTTAATCGGCATATGTTCTGCGCATTTTATGGTTAGGAGGCTTTAGTTGTTGTAAGCTGGATCTTATAGGGATGAAAATGCAAATCCAAGCGCAAAATACATCGAACGAAGCTGTAGGAAATGCCCAATTGCTGAGCGTGGCGTGGAATTGACAATCCACTGACGTACCCACAGCGGCTATGTTTTCAGTTGATCGAGCATTACTATGATGCACAGGCCTTACGATATCACAAAAACTACCGCTGAATTTGTTGATTATGTTTCAAATTGCTTACTCAGTTGGGCGATTTTGACAACCATATGTCCTTAAATCGCGATACACAGATATTACAGAACTGTTATTTGTGTAGTAAGTTGCAACAATTTTAATGTGTTGAGCGGCAGTTAAACGATCCATATTATAAGACGACAAGGCAAGATGGGCAACAGACAGATTTGACAGATGCCATATGGCAGGGATGTGAAATTCCAACCTCGAATTGTATAACCCTTTATGAATAATGCTAGAAAAAAACCTAAACAAGTCTAAATCACCGGAATCAAATCGATCAATTGCAAATGAAAGTCTTTCAATATTGTTCTTAAAGTTACATATTATATTTACGATCTTTTATTTTATTTTCAAATCTATCAACTAAATTTTATTTTAAATTTATGTGCGTGTTTTGTTCATTCGTTAAAGGAAGCAATTATGTTTTAAATAAAAAGCTAACCAATCTTGTTAACCCAACCGAATGTAGACCAGTTGGAGTACTTTTACATAAAAAAAAAACTATTATCTTAATTGTTAATTTATAAAATTAAAAATCAGTACAGTTACAAAAAAATATATATATTAATGATATATAATATATAAATAATAAAACAAAAATCTTAAACACTACAAAAGTATTCGTTTCTGCACGCAAAAAGTGAAATACTTAAGAATTGAAATAAATTCTTAAAAAAAAAAATTACATTTATATATTGCTAGAAAATGATTTCATCGTTCTTTTTGGACAATAATTGCTGATAATAGTCGTTTTTTTGTTGATATTTTGTTTAATCTAAAAATTACATTAATTTGGCTATACAATACATATTAAAGTTTATTTATTTGATTTTTTTTTTTCTTTATTTATTATCCTGCCAATAGAACAGGATGACAATTAGGCACACATTTAGTTTGTTTTTTTTTTTTTTTTTTGTTTAGCTTTGATTTTTACTTTTAGTTAGTTTTAAACAACATCAAGTGTGGTGTAGAATGTGTGCTTTTATGTGTGTGTACGTGTAAAGGAAAGTTTATATAGAAAAAATAAGTCAGTTGTGTCTGTTGGAAGCAATTACATTCAAGAAGGGAGACAAGGGTAATTCATATTGGAGATCCTGGCCAGTGGCTCAGATTTCGAAAGTACACAGAACTGTGATCAGATTTTAATGATTATTCGGGGTAATCTTCAAAGGCACTTTGATGTACTAGGGGATGGGACGTTCTATAGTTAATTGAAGTTAAATTCTTTCTTAAAGCCAAGCAAGACTAGCCTAAGCCGCATTGGACAGTGAGTCACGAGTAGTTGAATAAGTAGCGTATAAGTAGTTAGTTCGATTCCAACAGGGGCACAAAAGTATCTTCATTTTGCAATTTACTTAATATACATAGATTTGTGTAAGTAGCAGGCACACATTTTTCTTTCAAGACACAGAAAATGTTTAGAATTATGTTAATTTCTCGTTAAGTTCGTTTTAAAAAAAGATCGTTGTTCCCCTTCGAATACCGTCATATCGTATGGATTGTGGACATACTGCGTGTGTTTTTGGAAGAAATCTCAAGGAAGACTGTTTACTGAATGCTGAATGGCACAGAAAACTTAAAATGTATGGCAGTTTTCGTGAGAAAAATAAATAAATCAACTCAAATACTGTAGCAAAAAAAAAAATAATAGAATCCACACTCAAACGATATTCAGAGACAAAGCAAAAGTATAAAAATTAAAAAAACAAAAAACCTCCCACAATCGAGGAAATTGACAAATTTTATGGCAAAATTATGGAAAATCTGTTTATTTTCCAGCATAGGTGGGATTCTTAAATGTCGACGTGGCTTGCTTGTAGATTGGATTTTCACCCTGCAAAGACAAAATACACAAATTAAAGTCAATAAATCTTTCAACAACTTTCACTTCACTTACCGTGTCCCACTTGGCGTTCATTCGTTCCTTTTCGAATCGCGCAAACTCTCGTCGATCGTGAATTGTGGTCAACAACTTCCACAGCAGTAGAATAGCTAGACCAACTAAAACTATGGCAGCAATCACACCCAAAACAATTCCCAACATGAATACCTTCGGCGGGCATTCGCGTTCCTGCTGGGCATGCACCTCGATCTTGTCGTCTTCCTTGTCGGTGTATTTGAATGTAAACTTACAATCATCCTCATCGTAGAATAAGCAAGCATATTCATCTTTCTCTTCATCTACGACGACTTTCTCCACACCGATTGGGGTGAATGTTGTACAGTTGGCAGCGCATGCAGCCTCGTCCTTTAGTGGTCCAGTTTTGTACATCTGACATTGGACACAGTCTTTAAGTTCATGGCAACGACCCGAGCAGGTTGGGCACTTTTCACAGTATTTACCCGAGTAACGACCTTCATCGGTTACCTTACATCTAAAAAAAAAAAAATGATCCATCTGTCAATACCCTTCTATATATAAAAATATCCAATCTACTCACTTGCAAACACCACATTCGCACTCGCCATGACCGGAGCAAATTTCTCCTCCATTTGGTGGAACACAGGTCTCATTTGATGCACGACAGTCACACGCCGAGCCTGACCATCCTGCCTTACATGAGCAGACGCCACATTCACAGGAGCCGTGATCAGGTCCCGAACACAGCAACTGATTATGACGATCGCACGAGAAGTTATCACACTCGCAGAATTTGCCGGATATCACTTCCTCGAGATTTAGTCGCTTCTCACATTCACAAACGCCACACACGCAGTTACCTCTGCCACTGCAATCAATCTGCGAGGTATTATCAGCTCGACATCCCAAGTCCCTTTCATTCTCTGCATGCACATCGGTCATCGAACACTCGCAGTTACGTCCAAAATGCGCATCATCGCATTCACAAATTCCGCACATGTACTGACCCTTGTTGTGACATTTTGACGAGGAAGCCTCGAAAGCGGGATGTCCTGGCCTTTCACATGGACAACTGCACAGCATTTCCAAGTCAATCACCAAACTCTCATTGATACCAACTGGGTAGATTTGTATCAACTGGTGCCAGTCTTTGGGATCACTTGGGCACGAGGTGACAACTATTTCAGCTGTGAAACTCACAACATCTCCAACCTTAAGACCGTCACACTTGGCAGTAGGAATTGGAGTTCCTCCATTCAAACAGGCTGAATGGTAGGTAATCTTGACAGCGCTGCTGGCATTGTCTTTCATTTCGATAGAGGAAGAGATTTTCTACAAAAAATAACAGATACAACAATATTCTACTTTAGAACAGAAATGGTTTTCCCAACTTACACCGTATTCCTCTCGCACCAATTCGACAACGTTGGATGAATCACTGGACAACACAGCACTGGATGAACCCTCAATGTGTTGAGATAGCTTCTCGTAAACATTTATCTGTTGCTGAGTTACGGCAAAGATTATATTGATGGAGTTCTTCTTCACGTGATGGTTGATTTGTGAGATGCTAGGGTAGTCCTGAATGGTCGAATGAGTGTATGCTCCATTAGACAAATGACATTCTCCATCATTTGGCTCTATGACTCCACCAAGCTGTGATATAGAAATAAATGTCATGGTATCTTTTGAGGGGACAAGGGAATAGCTTTACTCACTTTACCATCACCGGCATAATGAAAGCCAGCATCTGTTGAGAAGACCAACAAACGACGAGCTTGAGCTCTCCAACCGATTTGGTCACGACAAACAATGGCCTGCATAATAGCATCGAAACCACCTTCGGGAGCATCCAAGTTTCCTGACACGGCAGCACGTTTTACCTCTTCCTAGCATTGTTTTTTTTTTTTTTTTTTTTTTAGAGAGATTTAGATTATAAATAAGATCTAGACACAATGGGTGGTTACTCTTAGGTCGGTACACTCTTGATATGGAAAACTTATTATTGTTTTTAAAAGAAAAGCTATGAGTTATGTGTTTGTTGGAAAAACCTATTTTCTTATCTACAGTTTATCGCGAAAGCACCAATATTCCAACATATCTGGGACTTTCTGATCTCATTAGTATATGAGTACTACTTTAGTCTACAAAAAAAAAAAAAACTTCAGAAATCAAAGCCTATTTGCCATTGTCATCAGATTACGCCTCAAATTAATAGAAATGATACGACGTAGTTTAAGCTTCAATCAGAGCTGCTACTTTGCTCTATACGTACTCGTATCATCGAATCCTAATCAATAAGTCAACTAATTGCACAATTACCGATGATAAAGATATTTTTTTCTTAATCGATGGCAATGTTGCGCTATTTGCAAAAATATTTCAAATGATAAAAGGTTCGATTCATCAAAATCCTATTTGCAATTGATTGGCGCGCTATACATATCTCTTGGACATTTTCTTATCTCTAGCGCATTATCTTCTTGATAAGAGAACGAAGGTTAAAAAATAAATGTATATATCTTTGTTTACGTAGCTTCTATAGCAAGAACCATTTAAGAATGATTGACATAACACATAAATAAGTATTATGTATTTATTATCCACACCGGTGAGGCAAAATCATTATGGAGTGACTGTTCAAACTAGTTATGTTACCTATCTAGTAACTTCAGAAGGAAATATTTTCATCATTTTCTATGCAGAATAGCTGTGACTTGTCTATCTTATCTTCTTCTTAACGATTGGCCTGCAAAGCAGTTTAATTGGAACACTAGATGTTTTTGTACTATAATACCTTTAGGAGCATAACAATGCTATATGCCCCGTGCCTTAATTATTTGTTTAACTGTTCTACCTATAGTTGCTTTGCTGTAAAAGCTCCACTGTTCTGTTGGCGAAAGTTTTAATCTTGCATTGCTATGCTTACGGTAGGAGTCCGTAAGCATCCATAAAAATCCTGCGAATATAACTATGTACTTGCTACTGTGGTAAACATAATCAATGACAGAAGGGCGAAAAACAAAAATAAATTTCACATGTTTGGTGTAGATCGTTAATGTGAACTACATATAGATCAAAACATTGTTTGAGCTAAGAGTCTATGAGCTATTGACAAGTTAGTTTAAAGTGGCTGCCAACTAAAAGGCCGACACACTTAGACCAATGATAGATCTATTGTGATACCACATGGATCTTTGGGGAAAAGTTTCCCTTACTTACTCGTTGAACCAATTGGACTAAAAGCCTCCTACGCATCATCAAAAGATCTATGCTCTTAGGTCGCAAAAACAGAAGGCTCCTAAGTGAAGTTTCCTTCTTTGTGAGAGAGCTGTGACCAGGTGCAAAGAAGGTAAAGAACATTTTCCTCATCATCTTCGTCCATACAGCTTCTTCACAAATCGTTTGAATATACACCAAACTTTGTTGCGTGCTTGCCTATAAGACAGTGCCCAGTGATGGCACCAATTACAGCGCTAACACGCAATCTAATGGAAGAAATTATATTCTTAGACACGTTGCACCACTTGTCCACCTAAGACTTGTTCTCTCGATAGCATTCAGCTTTAATTAAAGTTTTCATGTATCGATCGGTATACCCAAGTTGCCTTTATCTGTTGTTCCATGTCTGGCAAGATCATCGGCCTTACCTTGGAATGTCCGTATGCCCCGGCATCCAACAAAACGCAATCTAGAACTGTTATTGAATTTAGAGAACAATACGAGTATTCCAAGGACTTGATTGCTGCTTGGCTGTCTGCAAAAATGCGGATATCTACGTTTTTTTCTTTAGCCTGGATAAGACTTCTTTTATTGCCATTAGCATGATCCGCCTGGATCATTCTACAATGATTTGGAAAACGGAAGAAGAGGCTAAGATTAAGCCTGTCAGAGAAGCCCAGTCGTTAGTTTTTGAATCGTAGGTGTAGAAAACGATCGACTTGTCTTAGGTAGGTTGACCTACCTATACGAGCAAATAACATAGAATGCCTTAACGCCTTTTGAACTAAAGGAGGAAGTATGACGTGATAGATTTCAGAAAAAGTACGGAGCTGCGGCGTACGAAGACGAAATGTTAACATGCTACAACATTTTATATTCCACAAAAATTTGTTTTCTTCGTCTAACTATTGAAGACTCTCCTTCTTAGGCTACCCGAAAGACAGGACATTTTAAAACGTAAGTTTGTGTATCAGCTCTACAAACCTTTAAGCTTTCGTTCGTTACACTTTCAATTCAATAATAGTTCAAACTTCTCTTTTACATAACCGTTATATAATACTAATTTCAAAAAAGTTATTTAGCATTCGCTAGATTTCTGTTATTATTGAAGAACAAAGGTTATCAAATGCAGTTTTTATATGAAACTAGTCAATGCTTAAAGTTTCATCATTCAAGAGTGTACCGTACAAAAGGTATAACATCATAAATTGTCTACAGGATTAAGCTACATGAATAAAATATGAAAGGACATTCATTGTTGTTAGTACCACTACCAGAAAATTAGTACAAAACTACTCCAAACAAAATCATGCACAAACTAAAAATATACATATATTTGTATTATATACGCATTTACTCCTTTTCTAATTACACAACAATATTTATAAATTTCCAACACCAACCAACCAATTAAAGCAAATATTGACATTTTCGCCAAATTTTGATTCCCCTCACACACACACAGACGCACACATACACAAACAGACACACACTCATAAATTTAAACTTACAGAAAATCGATATGTATCCATGCTTAAAGCCATAACATTATGGAAGCCATAAGGTGCAGCACAGCCTGTGCATGGCTCACGCAAGCTAGATGAATGAAGACATACATAGATAGGAAGTTTTGAAATTATGACAAATTTATTTATACAAATGAAGATTTATCCAAAATGTGTACATATGTAATTTGTAGATGAAAAATTTCGTTTTTAAAACTTAGTTTGCCAAGTGTATGTCGCTATAAAGCGGCATTATAATATCGCCCCTATTCTCTATGTCGTGTCACTCAGTTTGACTCAACACGTACATAGAAAAACACGTAGCTCTTCTCAACTTAGAGAACAGGGGTGTTTACAGACGAATACATCAGATGATTCGAGTCCATATGTTTGAAATGTTGTTGAATAAAGTAAAAATAATTCAGAGAGAGTGAAGGTAAGCAGTGGAAACGAACAACAATAATAATCGTTTCAATAAACTTTAGAGATCAAAAGATGATCTGAAGCCATCCAATATTCACTGGTATCAACACAATTGAAGATAAATGAGTTAACAAGGTCCAGTGATTTACGGCCTTAAGTCACGCTCATCGGATATATTCATCGGTTCTGTGTTATATTAGGTGCGCAACTAAGTTCTCGTTGTTTGTCAATAGATGGCTCCAGCAGTAAGTGCTGGATGATTTTGACATATTCAAAACGTCATGAATCGAGCTTAGACATATGGTAAACAAACTGTTTTGACACATTAGTGATTTTGTTTTGGCGTCATATACTTTTGGTTGTGTGAAAATATCTGATTTTGTGTTGATTTTCTTCTTTCATTCGGAGAAAACGGAGGCTGAAGCGCGTCGAGAGCTCCAAACAGTTTACGGAGATGCTGCTCTAAGTGAAACAACGTGCCGTGATTGGTTCCGTAGCTTCAAAGACAGTGATTTCGATGTTGACGACCGTCGGCGTGAAGGAAGGCCAAAATCTTTCGAAGACGCCGAATTGGAGGCATTGCTCGATCCGTGCCAAACGCAAGAACAGCTTGCTTCAGCATTAGGAATGATGCGTTTGGAATGATTGAAAAACAAGGAACTTGGGTTCCTTATGATTTGAAGCCAACCCACGTTGGTTTTCGCCTGTGAACAACTGCTTCAGCGGCAAAATAGTAAAGGTTTTCTTCATCGCATCGTGACGGGTAATGAAAAATGGATTCATTACAGCAACCCAAAGAAAAGAAAGTCATGGGGACTGCCCGGTCATGCTTCTACGTCGTCGGCTCGGCCGAATATTCACGCTGCGAAGATTACTCGTATGCTGTGTATTTGGTGGGACCAGGTCGATGTCATTTATTATGAACTGTTGAAACCCAACGAAACCATCACTGGGGAACGGTATAGACTTCAATTGATGCGATTGAGCCGAGCACTGCGCGAAAAACAGCCACAATACGAGCAGAAGCACGAAAAAGTGATTCTACAGCATGACAACGCTCGGCGACCTCACGTTGCCAAACCCGTTAAAACCTACCTGGAAACGCTCAAATGGGAACTCCTACCCCATCCGCCATATTCCCCAGATATTGCGCCATCCGATTATTACTTGTTCCGTTCGATGGCACATGGTCTGGCTGATCAGCAATTCCGCTCATATGAAGACATCAAAAAATGGCTTGATTCGTGGATAGCCTCAAAAGATTAACACTTTTACCGTAACGGTATTCGAGCTCTGCCAGAAAGATGGGAAAAAGTTGTAGCTAGCGATGGGCAATACTTTAAATGATTCATTTGTAATCATTTTTGCACAATAAAGTTGTATTTTCATCAAAAAACAGCGATAACTTAGTTGCGCACCTAATACGATTGGCAAACCAAGATTAAACTTCTTAATTTGGAATTTTGTTTCTGTTTTCTTGTTGAGTTCCATGTCTGAACTCCATACCCCTATTTAAATATAATAATCCTCCAATTTATGCCATTACTTAAGTACTAACGATAACAAATTTAAATACATTTATTCCCATAGTCCACTACCATTATGGCATACAGAAAGCATCACCTCTTACAATCTAACAGTATGGTAAAAAAAAAAAATATATATCACACATACATACAACAAAATACAAAATACAAGTACATATGTAGTAACAATGGAAAGAAGGAGTATAGGACTTAAAAGTCAAGCATATCAGAAAGAACTACTACTATATGTATGGATAGAGAATGAGTAATGTTTTGTTTTGTTTTCGAATTGACGAATACCATTCGAGTGAAAAGAAAATAATTTACTAATACAACAACTAAAGCATTTTCTTCTGCTATTTCCAGATCCAAGTTTTACAAGAAATGCTACGAACAACTATATATAATGTACGAACAGACAGATGAATGCTTATGCAAAGAGAGTAAAAATAAATAAAGTTAAATTGATTTCTTACAGAAAATGTCGCTGTGTCTATACTCAAGGGCATGTGGTTGCGATAACCATACGGAGCTTCACAACCGTCGCATGGATGTTCAAGTCTGTTAGTTTTTTTTTTTTTTTTTTTGTGGTTTAATTATTTATTTTGTAAAACAAAAAGACAAGTAAAAATACAAAAAACAAAGAAAAAAAAATTGTTTATCAAAAATTTGTTCATCTGTGGAATCGTTTGTGTTGTTTAAAAAAATGTTTTTAATTTATAAAATATTCCAATTGTGCACATGAGAAGTGTTGATACAATAATTATTGTCCGAGCTACCTCAACATTTGAGCATTCAAAAAAGATCATTTGAACTTAGGTTACCAACTGCTTCTTTATTCTGAATCTAAATTTCTATGAATCCAGCAACTGTATAGACTCCTGCATAGGAAATAAAAACGACTAGACCCAGTTGCGCGACACCGTCGGTAATTAGTTATATTTTAGCTACATTTCCGTATTCAACTATGTCACGTCTTGAATTTGAGACGTGCATTGGCAACGTCTAATGAATACTGTTGAATAATGAGTTAATTCAATTCGAACATGTATTATAAACATAAAACTACAATGCGAGCTGTATGAACAAAAAGAATGTGAGAAGTGTTACTACAAGTGTCCCGATTGGTCGGGATTGAGATCTTTACTACAACGACCGCCATCTGAATGCAATATTGTTACGTTGAATGAATTTAGCTGAGGATCATTCCACAGGTTGGTTGATCCGATTCCGACAATGAAATTGCAGATCGGAACTGGGGCTGTTACGCCATTATTTTTTCTATGGATTGTTTCACGTAGCCATGACTTTTATCAGATGCGATAAACTCACAAAATGAATAATAAAAGTGATGGCGCTAACAACCTATACAGGGCCTAGCCCAGCTTCTCGCAGTCACTCGTACTGTGCTGCACACGAATGGTTGGTACTCACAATTTTATGCCGGTTCCGAAGGGCAATTTTTGCAATTGAGAGAAGTTTCTCATGACAATTTTACTCTTGCGTGTTTGTCAGACTTTCTCGAGAGGTGGGACCGTGAAAAAACTTATTTTTTTTTGGGATTCGAACCTTAAATTTCAGTGATCGCGCACTTACCCACTGAGTTAACACGGCGCTCACAAGTTGGATAAGATTAAGAAAATTATGACATCTTAGCAGATTATCATATGAACATATGAACACAAAAAAATCATGAGATCTTGAGCTGCAATATACAATGTTTGAAGCAAAATATTTCATTTGTTTGGACCCTTCACTGTACGAGTATATAAAGGATGATTCAATTGGAGGTTAAAATTTAAATCTGACACTATTGTGGTACTGTTAAAGATGAACAACTGATATTTGACATCTGTGAATACTAAACATTGACATTTGTCATCTCCGAAATGGGACAAACAACACATAATACACATAACCCCGTCCATCTCGTGCCGCAGTTAAGTAATTAATGGAAAATGCCAATCGAACCGGGTTAGTGTTGGATGTGCAAGGACCAGTTCGTCCTCGTAGTGGCATCTTTCCCAGCAATCGAACCTTTCCTGCATATTAACAACAAAATTTGCATCTGCATGCCTACAAGATCCAATTGACTCAGAAATTGAACCCAGCAGACCATGAAGAGCGTTGTGACTTCGTTGATTAGGTGTTAGACAATCACCAACAATATTCGAACAAAATCATCTTCCAACTGAATGGCTACGTAAACAAACAAAATTGTCGCATTTGGGGTCATGAAAATTTACGGTCCATTCACGGACAACCAATGCCAAGTAACTGTTTGATGCGTTCTTTTGACTGGCAGCCTGAGTGGTCCGTTCTTTTACGGAAATTCTCGTGATACTGCTGTAACAGTCAATGGTGAATGTTATCGGATCATGATAACAAATTATATTTGGCACCAATTGGACGATATTGATGTGAAGGACATGTGGTTTTAACAAAGCGGTGCCACCTGCCACACAGCGCGAGAAACAATGCAATTATTGCACAAAAAGTTTCCCGGTCGCGTCGTGTCCCATTTAGACGACCAAAATTGGCCACCAAGATCATGCGAAATCACGCCGTTGTTTTTTTTTCTCTTGAGTTATGTAGAGCAGAAGGTGTATGCCAATGACCCACAGACAATTCCAAATCTAAAGGACTAGATTCGACGTGATATTTATGAACTACCGCACGATACATGACGAAAAGTTATGTCAATGTCTCAATATTATATTAACGTAAAAATATCAGCAGTTTATCAAAGAATTGTAACCGGCCCGTAATGGTGTACGCTAGCCTTTATCTTCAGAAACTGAATGAGCTAATTTGTGGATCTTAAAATGAAAAAAAAATGTCTGATATAATTCATACAAAATAACTGCGCGATGACAGACAGAAGCGCATCATCAATCACCCTCTCCGCGAAGCCTGCTGTTTAGTGAGCTAACGAAAACCGTTCATGTGGCCAAATAGCACAGACGCCTGAGTAATTTTCTCAGTAATTGGGGAGCCCTGCGAAGAACCCTGCTAGATATCAATCACATTACAAAAGTGAGCTCCACTTGCCGACTGAGAAAGTGAAAGAAATGAGTTACGAAGCTCTGATAACAAAAATTTAAAATCAATTGACGATGCCAACAATACGCGTGGAACAACCGCTTTTTAGAAACTAAGATGGAATGCAACGGTATTAAGGCGAACAGAGACCTGCGATATCTACAAAATGCCGGCATGCTATCAGGGTCAGACTTAGGCAACAAGTCTTGTGCTTTCATGACGTAAGTGGAAATTTGACGACAATCCGCGCTAAGAAAAGATCACATAGCATCGTTCCATCTTTGAGTAATACCTCCCGCCATAACGTTAAAATTAAACAAGAAATAATTTTTCTTCATCTATTATGCGTCACTAATCGCCTACCAAATCGAACAGCCTTTCTCATGCACCGTTGACACTTGATGTAGAGATTCAATGCCATACATATGGTACGATTAAAGTTATGCAAATAAATGATTGGACGTCTATCTTGTGTCATGTCTAAGTAGCATTTTAACATGTGTGTACAGTATAAGTTGCGCAGATAACTTCTGTGATCACGATAACTTCCATTTGCATATTCGGTTGAATATGTAACACTTTTAAAACCTATACGAATTATACGATGAACTTAAAGTACAATTGAAGAGCCTCACTCACATACAATGATTGAAAGCGAATACCGATGCTAAAACAAATTCTTTTTCTAGTAATCGCACCACCAAAGTAATATTCGTACATCGAACTAGCAACATAAGCTCGAACCTTATCTTATTTTGATTCCAACATATTCTATTAATACGCTCTCAATTTTATCCCATAAATGTCAACAAAACTCGTAACCTTTCCTCAAATGAATTTTTTTCCCCCTGAGATTTTGATCATGAAACACAAACTCCCTTGATTCCGACAACAAAAGTTCAACAATCATAAAGGAAAAAAAAATCTGATGAATCACATATGGTATTCATTCAATGAATCACTGATACGTGCTTTGTAACATTTCTTGGAATTTCAATCGTTTTTCCTCTGAGAGTTAGGCTCATCTCCCTATTTGAAATGACTTCATGTGCACAATACGGAATATATTTTTATAAGAAAAAAAAAAAGGGGAATGTGTCAACTCACTTTTTCGGAATTGTCGAAACATATGGCATCAGCACTTTATCGACAAACGAACCGAAACCCAATTTGAAGTTAGATGTTATGTTCCTCATCGTATCGGATAGTAAATCACCCAATTTCGACAACTTGGCCTTATCGTCCTCCATGGATTTTGACAAGTCCATAAGGTAGTACAGATCCACAGGATAATCTTCTGCTTGCGAATAACGCAAATGCAATCGGTGAGCTTGGTCTGGAATCAAAATTAAATTAGATATGCCTTTTTGAAATACTATCTTAACATCTAACTCACTTATTCTTAACTTCAGATTAACCTTCTGGGGGCTAATTTGAATAATTTCTCCGCCAGCAGCACCAAAACTTCCCGAAGAACTGCCTGATCCACTCGCTGATCCTCCAAACTGTGATGACTTAAAGCCAGACGAACTTGAACTGTACGAAGAGTTAGCTTCGTAGCTACCACCGTACGCCATTTGGCCACCACCACTTCGAGAGCCAGCTCTTGACAACTCACGATTTATTATCAATTTTTGTTCATTATCTGGATTCCATGTATACTCTTCGGGACAGGCGCCCATTGCGAAGCTGGGTTGGAAGCATCTTGGTCTATCGCCAAACTCAGCCTGCATACACCATGCGCAGCTTTGTGTCTGGATACATTCGTGGCAGGTCCGCTTGTTTACGCATGGATTTTGTGTGTATTTTTCGGCAATTTGTGCTTCCACAATTGTAAGCACACAACCGGTGCACAAAAGCACTGCTAAAACATTTAATATTCTACTCGATCGAGTCATTTTCTTTTCACTTGTGGTAGGATTTCGCTTATACAGAATGTAATCTGAAAGGGAAAGTAATTATTGTACATTAGTATCTGTTTACATACCTTACTAAGTATTTGTATGTACTCGTAAGTAGGTAATTATTTCTTTATGCGGGTAATTTAGTTAAATGACGCGAACAAATCCAGCATTCAAAATAATATTGCTGAACAAAATTTAAAAGAATTGTCTCGTTTGATGATCTCACCGACTAATTGATAGAATTCGAAAGAAAAGATAACAACATATCGATGGAAATTCATGCAAACAGATTAGATATAGCTAGAACGCCGAAGATCAACAAAAATGAATACGAATTTGGCAAATATTCAACGGGAAACCACCTCATTAACCACATTTCCTAGTTTAAGGAATCTCATCCTTAACAATCATCAATTTACAAGATAATGAAATTGTCCTCGGTCCTCGGCAGACCTTAAGTGGTTAGAGGGTGCTAAGAATCCCCGGCGTGTATTATATTAACTCAAACTTTTTAAATAACCTAAAAATAACAACAGAAGCATGTACCAATCCGATAATGTCCGATGTCATGGAGGAAACGAAAAGACTAAACTTAGATATCCTTGGCGTGAGCGACGTTCAATGGAGAGGCAAGGACGAAATTGAAAACAATGACTACACTTTATTGAGAAGACAATCAGCACAGATATGGAGTAGGAATTATTATAAAATAATGTCTTAAACCGTTAATATCAAACGTCAACTGTATTTCAGAAAGAGTCATCGCCATCAAGATAAAAGATAAAAAGACAACAATAAACAATGAAGAATGCATTAATAGATTCTACGAATAGTTAGATCAAGCTATGACTATGCCAAAAAAAAATTGAAGAGGCAAAAGTAGGTAAAGGAAGAGTCGAAGGCATAGTGGACAGAAAAATAAAAGAGGCTCAGCTCAAGCACCTGACAATCATGAACACTTGGTTTCAACTACCAGGTTGTACACATGGACGTCCCCGGGGCATTCAGCAAACGATAGCAAGGACGAATCGAAGGATGTAGAATGATTGGAAGACAACTAACATCATGGATAAGTAGCCTTCCGGAATGGTATGGAGCCTCAACGCAGCAAATTTTTAGAACGGCCATGTCCCGAGAAAATACCAAAAGGATGATTCACAACCTCGTTAGAGGAGACACACTATAAGAAGATCGGATGAACGATGAAATAAAAAATACCGAATATGATTATGTCTCCCAGTGAGTTGTTGTTACTCAATCACTTAAAACCCACTCACGGAAGTTTACAAATCAATCACAACTTGCGCCCTTAACATTCATTGATTTAAGAATGCTTTGTATCGCTGATTGTATAAATAATTGATGAGGTCCATAGCTGAAACGCAACACTTCCGTTTATAATTTTTAATTTTCATATTGAAACCTACATGATCCGTGATAGCCGCACCAAATCGTAATAATATTCAGAGCAAAATCAATCATATCCATTTTAATGATATTTCCAACATTTTGTTTGTACCTTATGTTCATGAATTGAGTGAAAAAGTAATAATTCGTGGATGTATTTAATAGCAAACTGAGAACAGCAGCTAGCTAAAGATCGAGCTGGCTGGAGACCGCTTGTTGGTTGAGGCCCAAGTCCACCCCGGACTGTAGCGCCACCTTAAGTAAGTAAGTAATAAGATTTGTCGAACTCTGCAAAATAGGCCTCTATTACAGCGATGACCTCTTCATTTGATGTGAACCTCTTACCTCAAAGCCATTTCTTTTGGAAACAGAAAATAGTCGCAAGTCGCAGAAAATAGTAAGCAATTAGTTTAATTTCAGTGTTGTAATGGCGGAGGTGTGAGCCGGGGCATATCGTGAGCACTCGCGGAACCCAACTCACCGACAGCTTTCTCATATCCAAATAACTTTTCAAAATTTTGTGCACCCGATTATTTGAGATGCCTATAGCCTCAGCAATCTCACGCACTTTCTCCGATCATCCATCACCATACCATAAATTTTATCGATCATTTCACCGCATCGGAAATTTCGGAACCATTTGTAAATCATTTCAAGCAACGGTGCAGAGTCCCCGTAATGTTTATCCAACTTTGCTTTGGTTTCCGCAGCTGTTTTCTTCTTCAAATAATAATGATTTATCACTACACGAAATTTATTTTCTCCCTCCATGTTTGCAAAAATACGAGAAGTTGTTTGTTTCGAATGGCTGTCAAACATAAACTAAATGACATATCTGTCTAATATTTTGTATGTTATGGTTTGAAAAATGGTACCACATGAAACAAACGTCAATTTGCGGCAGGCGCCGTCACCTGTCGAAATTGTATTGAATTATCGAAAGCCCCTCGTAATATTCATGTGCAGCATAGATTTGAACCCACAATTTTAGTTTAAAGTTTATTAATAATATAGATCAGTCAAATATTGTGATACTTTTGTTTACATTTTCACTATTTTCAGCTTACAAAGTTACTATATGTTTTGATATGTTATTGACTTATGGAATTTGTCATTGAAAATCAAGATAATGCAAGGAAGAGTCTAGGAGTGTTCTTTTCTATTAAACATTCGTCAGTTTCTTTGAAAGTAGTGAAATACATAGAAAGCCAACAACGCCTTTGCCTTGATTTTTAAGGTTTTTTATTCAACATGACTTCTCAACAACATCACTTGATACATTAGTACTTGGTACATTATGCTCCCCCAATCTGAGGGCAATAGTCCCAAAATTATCTCGGAAACTTCTTTTTCAATAAAACATATTATTTTTTTTTTTGAATATTCTCTTCCATTTAGAACTGTGTTCTTTGAAGTTTGGAAAAAGAAAGAGTTAAAGAGTGGACAGATAAGGAGAAAGAGTGAGGTGACGATGCAGATGAGTGCACAATGTGACATATTTTGCCACCAGAGTCCACTTTGGCGATGAATGTTGGTTCTTTCCAGAGTATCTTGAACTTTTCCGCCAGTCAAACCTTCGACATATGTAGAAATCTCACAATTTTTTAAAATATCGGATCGCTTTATTGACTTTATTACACAGTTTTATGCATGCTCTCCTCTTTTCTCATATCAATTCTTTTATTTGACTTTTTGCAACTTCTTTCTTCCTATAGAAAGTTTTATTCCACGCGGCACTCTATAAGACTTCAATAAATCTGTCGATTTCGTCTTCTATTTTGTACAGTGTTTCAAGGGACACATTCAGAACCATATTTTCTTCGCCATATTTTCTAAAGTCATCCCAGTTAGTTTTGTTTTTTTTTTTACTTATTGTCAATATGACCGGTGAGTGATCTGAGAAGAAATCAAAACTTTCCTAGACGTTCGAAAAGCTCTTAGTCACCCCTTTTGCGATAAAGAAGTCCATGAGATCAGGCGTTTTGCTGTATTGAAAGGTCAATACGTCGATTTTCCCATTGAAAAAAAGTCAACATCAAATTGCAAGTCAGCTTCGTAAAGTAGTCTGCCTTTCGGTGAATTGCATCTTGAAGCCCAAAACGTGTATTTCACATTGAAATCATCACCAATAATAAAATTCAATCCAAGTGAGTTAAAGAGACTTATAAAGTCATTCTTTTCTAGAGTGCGTCACGATTTTGGATAGTGTCTTTATTTTTTACGCAAACTGCATTTATCTACATTGTATCGAGCTCAATAATTGTATTCATAGAGTGCTCAACACAGTCTTTAATAAAGAGGGAGGATCCACCTCTAGCCCTTTCCGATAGATTGTATGCGTGATAAGCAAAGTATCCTTTGTCATCTGTTTGACATATCTAAACTTATTTGCAATGAAGAACTGCTGATTTTCCCGTCATGCTTCAAGCTGCAGTTATCTATTTTTGATTTCACATGCTTTATCTTCAGTAGGGGTATGCGCACATAGTAGGCCCACTTGAAGAGTCTAGCTCTAACGCCAGTCGTTCGCTGAGGGTTGGTAGACTATTTTTGAATCCACCCTCTGCATGGCAGCATTCGTTTTGTTTGCGAATTTTCTCACATAATTCGCGAGCATGTCTGACATCTGTTCTATTCTTTAAAAACCGAAACAAAAACCGGCCGGGACCCCTTTACATCAGCTAAAATGGTCAGCCTACTTATCTGTAACTACGAGGGTGGATCAATAAGTCCCTGAAAATTAACACAAATTGTGTGGTCACCTTAAATTTAATTTTTTTTTGTCAAGAATCATCTTTCAAAAGAACGCACCCAAATTTTCAGACAGATCTGTCAAATAGTTTTAGTTGTGGCAGCCATTTTATATAGACGCCTACTAGCATTTTCGTTAAAATGGAAAAAAGTGAATTTCGAGTGCTCATTAAACACTATTTGTTGCAAGAAAAAACTATCACGCAAACCAAACACAAGCTTGACAAATATTATGGGGACTCTTCACCATCGATTGGCACCATTCACCACTGGTTTACTCACTTTCGGTGCGGTCATTCAAGCACAAGTGACGCCGAACGTTCTGGTCGCCCAATTGAGGTCACCACACCAGAAATGGTCGACAAAATCCATGGTTTGATAATGGACGATGCGCGAGCTTGAAGAGGCCACAGGCTTATCACATGGCTCAGTGATTTCGATTTTACATAAATATTTGGACATGAAAAAGCTTTTCGCAAGATGGGTGCCACGTTTGCTCACAATCGACAACAAACGCATTCGTTTGACAACTTCAAAGGTGTGTTTGGCGATGTTCCAGAAAAATTCGGCTGAGTTTTTGGGACGTTTCGTAACCGTGGATGAAACCTGGATTCACCACAACACACCAGAAACCAAGGAACAGTCAAAACAATGGACTTCTCTTGGTGAATCGAAGCCGAAGAAGGCCAAGGCGGGTTTGTCAGCAAACAAGATCATGGCGACAGTTTTTTGGGATACGCGCGGTGTTATTCACATCGATTACCTTGAAAAGGGTAAAACGATCACCGGCGCATATTACGCAGAGCTGCTGGATCTATTCCAAACCGATTTGAAGCAAAAACGGTAGCATTTGGCGAAGAAATAAGTTGTTTTTCACCAGGACAACGCACGGGCGCACAAGTCCGCAGTCGCAATGGCAAAATTGCATGAGTTAGGCTACGAACTCCTCCCTCATCCAGCATATTCCCCAGATTTAGCCCCCTGCGACTATTTCTTGTTTCCAAACATGAAGAAATGGGTCGGAGGTAAGAGATTTGGGTCGAATGAAGAGGTCATCGCTGAAACAAACGCTTATTTTCAGGGGCTCGAGAAATCCTATTATTTGGAGGGCATCAACAAATTGGAGAAACTTTGGATGAAGTGTATAGAGCTAAAAGGAGACTATGTTGAAAAAAAAAATGTTTTTATACCGAAAAGAGTGCTCCTTATTTCATTTTTCAGGGACTTATTGACCCACCCTCGTAGAGCGAAAAGAGTGGACTTTTCCTTCAGTTTTGACATAAGGTTAAGCTAACTGATGCCCATTATGATTGCCTCTTAACTGTGAAAACAGTAACCAAATTATAGTACGGACACAACAATCATACTGGTTAAACTGAAATCAGAACTGTGTACTTCTTTGGAATGGAATTCGTCACTTAATCACACCAATACCCACTATCTGTAGATTCAGCTCTAAACCGGGTACACAACTTCAACCTGCAGAATATATCAGCGTTTCTCCGAAATCCACGAATTTTATCAGAAATAGAAACAACAAAATACCCAAATGTGCTGACAGACTGCGAATGAATTATGTAAAAAAAGAGAAAAAATTGATACGCGAATCGTGGAAGACAAAACCGAATTGAAACTGAAAATGATGTCAGCGCCCAAGGTAAACAAAAGTCGTGTGTGCACTAATATGAACACCTACGATATAATCAGCTATATACTCTGAAACGCAGTGGAGTCATTTCCTTCTGCTGTTTCAAGATAAGAAACTAGGGGAAAACTCACTTTTTTTGTATGAACTTCTCCCCTTGGTCAGCGAAAAGTGAAACTTTTTTTCTTTTTGCCAAAAGGAACCAACAAAATTAATAAAACCTCAGCGCGACAATGGCACTAAAATCAAATGACTCATCGACAGATACGTAAATAAAATCTGAGAAATAACAAGAAAATTAAAATACACACTAGGTGGACTGACGGACTACGTCAGAGGGGCGATGGCAATGATGATGAACAGCACTAGCAGTGGTAATGGGGGGCGATCCCAGGAAATCGACGATGACGAAATATTGATTCATGTGTCAGTGCAATTACAAAACAATTAAAAATGAATGTACTGTAGGAAGAAAATAGCCACCAACTTTTAAGATGCGTGGGCCGTAAAGCAACCCTAACTCTCTCACTGGTCGAACTTCGACGTTTTTTCCTGAGACATCGACACATCCATTTCAAGTGCAGTTAAAAAATTATTAATAGAAATTACTTATCACGAGGAATATCTCAAAAATTAAAAAGAAAAGAAAAACAACACTCGACTGCTGGTAGAAGCGAGTGTCATGGGGAGTCGACCGACTGTTTTCAAATTGGAATAATTCCCATTTAGGCACTAGGAATCGATGGGATTTTTGTTATATTCTAAAATTTATCACTTACATTTCAATGTGGAGCAAATGGAAATTATAATTATTGAGAATTATTATTGTTTCCTGTGGTTTTTATTTCCATCAGGAGCGGAGTAGAAATTTCTCCGAACACAATCACTACCGTGCGCTACCGAATGTCGAACACTTTTGATCGAATTCTGATTATTTATGGCAACTTTCCACTAATTCGAAAATGATTTCCAGTGACAGCGAATATTGTGCATAAGTGCAAAAGGGACAGCTGGTTGGGGGCTGAATATAGCTGGCCTGTATTTTGTTCGAAATATGAGATCATGGCGGAGTGAGCGAAAACTCAATGATAATGGGTGGACTACACCTAGTTCACGTACCGAATTTCTTAACACTGCTTTCACATACTTAATATATGATAGCTGTCATTTCACAAACTTTTGGAAAGTGAGAAGAAATGTTTCTAAAAGTCTACCTTTTGTGGATGACAAACGAAGAATGTCTCATTCACAAATTTTGAAGTTTGCACCTGAGTATTAAAAATTTGGAGTTGCAAAAAAACGCAATAAAATTAATTAAATATTTCTTTCAATGAGCAATAAAAGACATCATAAATATAGTAATTCTGTTTAATAACCTCCTAGGAAAACACTCAGAGCGGCTAAGAATCACAAATATAGGGACCCTGACGTGGTGGAGAACACTTTCTGCTTTCTATGGCAATGCCCCAGCCTAAGCAGAGACGTTAGGATCTCCTAAGTAACTCCTCCTTTAAAGATCTATGTACATGAGCGAGCATATCTCTGAAAGCAATCCTAAAGTTTTGTGTCAAGCCAGAATGGGACAATATCAAACATTCCCACAACATAACTTTAATTCTCCTCTCTTTTCAGGTGTAACTAAGGGTAACTTTAACCGACAAATTGCTCAAAAATGGACCCGATTTAAACTATTTTTCTACGTTTTATTTTTGAGCTGATCCAGTTAAATCCAATTTTTAAAACACAAAACAATAAGAACACCAGAACCAGTCATAGAGCTGTTCAAAGAAACGTGAGTCGGATAGATTATTTCGAAATCTCACCAATACAACGACCATGCATCGTAAAGTTTGGTAGTATTTGGTAATTGGCAGATGTCATTTATATTTTGTTCATAAAGCTGAGGGAAGAACAGAATTATATAATGAATTTCTTTTAAAAATAGTATACACCATGAAGTGAATGCAGTAAATAATTAGAATAAAGAATGCTCATGTTTCCACCTATTTTAAAGACATTTATTTTAATATATTGTAACATAATGTAGCATAATGCAACAAATTCCGAAGTGTCTTTTCATTCTGGCAGAATTTTGTTCCGAAGTGTCTTTTCATTCGAGGTTCGTGTCTGCAATTAGTCTCCACAGTTCGTATCCACGATAAGAGACGGATAATATCACGGATAAGAGAGAACAAGAGATTATTGGCTGCAGCTGTTATACTGGAATTATTACATCAGAATTTTCTTGTTCCAGTGGTCGAAGAATTTGCTAGAAGTTTCTGGCTATTTAAGGACAGATGGCGATCGAGACAAAGCAGTTGGTTTTGAACCGCACGAGGAGATTGGAAAAGTAATAATAGCCGAAGTTGTAATTTTGTGATAAATTGAAAGTTGAGAGTTAACAAGAAGAAGTAATTAGTTTGGATTTGTGAATTAAGTAATTGAAAGGAGATAAAGTGATTTGAGAAGAAAGAGGTCTTGTAAGGAAGGAGTTTGCGAAGAATAGTATAGTGTGAACTTGAATTGTTCTATAGACTAGAAAATAAAGAAATAATTTCACAGAATATCGTTTTATCTACTCGAGCCGTAGCTCGCATATTACAATATTATATATATTTTGGACTAAAATAAATAAAGGTGCATAAAACATAAATTAAATTATCAGATAAATTGAAGAAAATTGGTAGACCTGTTCAGTCATTAAACGATTAGTGTTTAGCGATGCAATTTATCATAGTATTTAGGCCAACTGAACCGGCCTATATAAAGGGCAAATGTTGGTTTGGTAGAAACTTTCGATCCCGAAATTTTGATCAATGTAGGTATTCCAATTATGTCTGTATGTATGTACGCACGCAAGACTGCAACCTAAATGGCTGAACAGATTTACCTCAAACTTCATATTTGTGGTCTGTCGGCTTACCATTAGATGCGAAACAAACATTTTTAATCTAACCCCAAACAAATTTTGAAAAAAAAAAAAAATTTAATTTTTTACAAATTTAAATTTTACAAATTTGTACTAAAGCGCGGTGGTATGAGGTGGCCACGGTATAGTGGGTAGTGTGTTCGCTTGTGACCGGAACTGTGCAGGTTCACGTCCGGACGGAGAACAGCAATCACAGCCACCCGAACATAAAAGAGAAACGAATAAAATCTAAGTTTCTCCAACCACTACACCAAAAAGGAGTTTCTGCCTGGTAGCAAAATGGAGTCTGAGTGCTCCGGGATTTGGAAATTTCCTTTAAAAAAAAAAAAAAGGCGCGGTGTGAACAAAATACTTCAAAACAACTTCCTTGAAGCCAGCTCAAATACAAATGCAAATAATTTGATTAATCCGGAATGAAAAGAATAGCAACATAAAGGACTATGTCAAAAATACTCAACAAATAAATATACATTTTTTTACCCCTCTTATAACACATTTTTTCCTACGCTACTAAAAAAAAAAAAAAAAAACCTCACCAAACGTAGAAAACCGAAAATTCGAGTGATTTGCAAGTAAACCGCATGCGTATATTACACTTTATTTATTTTTGCTTCTCTTGCTGTTGATATGAATTGTCGTTTTAAATGACAGAATTTAGATTCCGATAGAAAATGAAATACAACTTATCCTCAATGACTACATAGTAGTATGTGTGGCATATTGGTTTTGCTAATTTCATTCCTACTATTAATTCTAACACTTTTCTTATCCGATCTGATCAGTTGGTTCCGGCAAAAGTGCTGTTCAGAATGCTTCAGATCCTATCAAATTGGGCGAAAACATAAAAATTATAAATGGAAAATTAAGAATTGCACTTTTTCAAGAATTTTTGCACATTTGTGACACGTATTGTGTGCACAACTAAACAAAATCAGTCTATTAACGAAGATATTGTGTTTGCTTTGTGTGCACATAAACTCAGTTTGTTTGTTCCCAAGTGCAATTAACTTTTCTCAACACAGTCTTCTTTCCGATTTGATCCGTTGATTGTGTGCTGCTTTCCGGCAAGACAAAATATATGGACTGTTAAGTTTTTAACTTTTCAGAAGCACCGGAACGGATCATATCGAATGGTGAAACTGAAGCGATCTCTGAAACTGAAGTTCGAACCTACAAATATTTAGCGCGCTGCTGCACTTGAAGATATCCACAATTGAGCTTTTGTAAAATAAAAAAGTATTTTTTTTTAAAGAAATTGTTTATCATTCTCGCACGAGAAAAAAATGAACATAATATTTAGGAGGAATAATTAGGTTGTGAGCGCTGTGGTTCAGTGGACCCAGTGAGCGGAAGATTTAAGGTACAATACAGAAAAAAAAAATTCACGGTCCCACCTTTCGTGAACGTCTAATAAGCATCCGAGAGTAAAATTGTCATGAGAAACTTAACTCAATCGAAAAAAATGCCCCTCAGAAACGGAATAAAACTGTTGGTCCCTACCATTCGTGTCGCACAACATGAATGGCAGCGAGAAGCTAGGCCAGTCTCTTATATATAATTAGCTTATAAACCCCAAGTTCAGCTGAGTTTTTTCTTACACCTCGGGGTTCATTTTTATACATCGAATTGATAAAATTAACACTAGGTTTACGGACATTTCTTATATACCTATCTCTACGAACACGTGTCAATATTACGCTTGAACGAATACATATATTTAAAAAAAAAACAACATCAATATTTCAACACTTTTGAAGAAAATAGACTTCAATATATATTTACCTCGTTCAACGGATAAAAGTCAGTACAAGAGATAATACGAAAATTCGAACAGTTTTTGTAATTTTCTTTATAAAATTAGAAATGCGTCGAAATGACGAGTCCCGTAAACCTAGTGTTAAAAATAATTTAATTTCCTTTTTCGTCCGCTTTCCCCTTTGCTTATGTACCGCTTCATCATTGTGTTCGCTTTAATGGTTTTCTATATATTCTTCGACTTCAGATTGTGCTTCACCTTCACCATTGTGTTCGGTCAGTAAAACAACACGATTTCGAGATTGCCTCCGCGAGACACACGTTGTGATCCCACTCCAGCATCCCCGCATCATTCGCTGTAAGAAAACCTTCGCTAAATTAAAATTTCGATTGTAAAAATCCACCGCACATGGCAGTACTGCGCAATTGTCAACTCGCCACACTCTCCACTGTCATCATTTTCACTTCTCTCATCGCGCTAGTGTTTGCAAGCGCCATGTCTAATAAATAATTTCCATAAGAAAACGAAAAAAAAAAAACGATAAAAATATGTTTTCATTAATTAAACAGTGAATTTAGCATGCAATTCAACCGAAAAATGTTAGTATACAACATCTAATTGAACTTAATTCATGTCTAAATCATTTAAGCTTGAAATTTATGTGAAAATTCTGCAAAGGAAAAGCGCCAGGAAAACTCGAAATCGAAATATATGTGTGTAGTGCTTCGCCCTGGTAACTCATCGGAACGGTAGTTTCCTCAATCAATTCTTTTTTTTTTTTTTTTTTTTTTTTATATTCATTTTGCTGCGCTCTGCCTTTCGAATTTTATTTTCCATTGCTCTGTGTTGTCGGCTGTGTTGTACTATGCTGCGAGGCTGAGTCCGTGTAGTCGTTTTGAGAAATTTTTTTTTTCGCAGAGTTTTTCCTGTCGTTCTGTAACTTTTGTTGGTTCCTGTTTGCTGTGCAAAAAAAAGCAAAAAAAAAAAAAAGTGAAACTTGTATTCTTGTAATCAAATTTTGCATTTTACAACCGCATTTACATGGAAATATTTACGAGATTTTGATGGCTAAATTACGAAACTTTTTTTTTTGTTTTTTTTTGTTAAATCGAGTTTCTAGTGAGTGAGTGTGTGTCGTTGTCGTCGTCGTGTTTCTTTTGGGGGTATGGGGAAAGTTCCTGTTTCCTCCACACGAAGCGAGCTTGTTCTGTGCGTCACGACACAGCTATATACGAGAATCATTTTCACCTTTATCAGCAAATGGCCGAAGGATTTTCGTGAACAGAAAAAAAGAAAAATAATTAGAAAGACACGTCTATAAGAATTGTGGTGGCGGCGGCGGCGGCGACGAACTGGGGTTCCTCCTTCCGATGGAATTTGCATTGCAAAAGGTCACCGCAGTCTATTTTTCTGTTTGCCCACACTCCATCCACACGATATCTCTCTAACCAAACGCGACAACGAGTTAATTAAAACAAACATATTTTAGATAAATTTGGAAAGAGAGACGGAAGAAAAAGGAAAATCATATAAAAAACTGTTAAATTGTTGTTTTGTTTCGCAATGCGGCAAGTGTCAGTAAAATTTTCTTTATTTTTATTCCTGCGGTTTTGTGAGATTTTTATTGGGCTAATTTATTTGTGATTTCGTGGTATAGTCGCCGAGACAGTGAGTGCAAAGTTGTTCATACTGTCTTAGGTCCTCCTAGGCGGATTCAAAAAGTTCCATTCAACTTGACGATGAAGTCATTTGCCCGCAACTGTCACAGGCTATGTATATTAAATTTACACTTTTTTTTTTTTTTTTTTTTGACAGTGGATCGGATCATCATTTCTATATTATGTGCGAGATTTGGCCAAAACATGTCTTGTACGCTTGATTTAATTATTGAAGCAAGAAAACAACTTGTTCTCGGCTGCTTGCCCCTTTCCGCTTTGTCGACGCGAAACTCTAGTAGGCGTACGTGTTGTATCGTTGTGTTATTAAATTACATAGTACTGTGACTGTCCCATCTAATTTCAGGGTAAGGTTGACTAATAAAACTTAAGTTACGACGAATATTCGAAGGTAATTAGTCTGTTTCCGCGATGTCTGCTGCCGAAGTATACCCGAGATAAATAGTTCAGAGAGTCGATTTCTTTTGAACTAATTAAATATTTTTTTGTTTACGTTTTATTATACACGCTGAAGTTTAGTTTATTTTGACGTTTTACGTTTTTCTGTGGTATTGTACACAAGGAAGAAATATTGAGAGCGTTTGGGTATTCAGCTGCTTCACGAGGAATGTGTAAATTATGCATAAGTACGAGTAAATTTTTTGTTTCTAAAGAATGTCAATTCAGTTTCCGGATGGAGGGGACATATAAGTGTATACGGATGGATTGCATATTGATGGGCGGGAGTGTTCTGTCAATTGCCACTGCTCACTATAGCTACAGATCTGGAACAGTTCGTGACTACATTCCAGAGGGGCGGGGGTGTTTGCTATACCGGAAAATGGTAATTGCAAACCCAAGAACCAACTCGAAGTTTGTGCAGGAATGCAAGGAGAAACTCAGCATCCTAGAAACTTCCCCTCATGTCAATCTGCTCTGAGTACCAGACCGCATACGAGGTACGAAAGGGCGGGTGATTTGGCTAGAGATTGGCTAATACAGTGACGAGATGGGTTATAGCAGCTCGTTTGCAAACCGTCATAAGCTACAGTGGGAGAAGTTGTAAATTTGTCAATCTACCAAAGTCTTCAAGCTAAGAAAACGCTTAAAATAGGTAAAATGCAATTGAAACTGATGGTAGGCATGTACACCAGGTACATCACTTTGAACAAGCATACCTACAGACTGGGTCTGGTGACGGCTTGCACCTGACCGGGTTGCGAGGAGGAAAGCCTAGAGTACTTCCTCTATGACTGCCCCGCTACAGAGGTAACATGACCTGCCCCGGGTGAGTGTGAGGTTTGAGTTTCGGGGAAATACTAGATTTCACTCGACATATATGACTTTTCTCGGATCCCTAAGTCCCACCTGTCTTTCCGTCCCCTCACTTATTTACCTTTCACCTACACTCTCCCACACCTTTTACCAAAAAAGTTGTTCTCATAGAGGGGAACTCAACGGGCCACCCTCCATAATCAACCACCAACTAGATACTTGGAAAACAAGTTATTAGTAGCGCTCCTGTAACTAGGAGTTAGAGGCTAATTGAAAAATGAAGTACACCTACAGCCTTGTCTTGTCCGTATAAGGCACCCTTTGAAAATCGTCATATCTTCAAGAAGCGGCAAATTAGAAAAAATAAAAGTAAGCAGTTACGTTATAAATATTCTTTTATTAAATAAAAACCTTTGCCTTTAATTACTGCTTCTTTTCGGCATTAGAGCTTAGTAGCCTGCAACACTTGTCTGAAGTAATTTCGTTCCGCTCTTGCTCCAAAACGATTTTAAGCGAAGCTTTTGATGTAATCCAGTGCTCCTGGATCTTACGCTTAAGCATACCCCAAAGGTGATCAATTGGGTTTAGATCTGAGGACTGTCCAGGTCATGAAAGCAGCTTAATGTTATTTTCAGCAAACCATCTCATGGTGAAGGCGGACTTGTGGCAGGGTGTGTTTGACGTTTTGCATGTTCGTATGCAATGCAGCATGTTTTCCAATACATTTATGTACTTTTTACATTCCATCCGACCGTCACACACGAACATTTCCCCGACTTCGTCTGTTACCATGCAGACCGAGATCATGTTTCTGCATCTTCGGTGTTTTACGGTTGGTACTACTCATATTGAGTTCTACTCTTCGTATCACAAAAGAAACACCAGTGGTACCAAACAGCTGAGATTTTCAAGAACTGCGAATTTTTAAAAAAAAACCAATTGCACGACGCCGAAAGTATAAAACTGTGGAAGTTTGATTCATCAGTGAAATGTTGGTATTTTTTTTACCCACTCCAGGTGCGACTTTTTGTACTTTTCCGAGAACCATGGCTTTTCTCTAAGCCTTCTTCTAACCATTCTGGGGGAGATTTTTTTTTTCACGCTTCTCAGATAAGCAGACAATTCAAATTTCTTCCAGTTTTTTTTAAAGAAGATCGTATTGGAATCCGGTCCTCCCGATGTGTGGTAACTTTTTTTTCTGCTTTTTTTGTGTGGCCAGTCTGTTGGAACCGTTTTATAGCATTTTGAATGGAGCAGCGCGAACGTTTCACTTTGGTTCTTGCCTTTTTCATTAAAAATATTGAATTTTGAAACTTTGTGAAAGACTAAGTTCACTAGTTTTGGGCATATTTGTAAATGCAACTCTATTCACCTCAAGCACCAATAGTACACTGATGGCGTACTGCAGAATGCGCCTAAAATTGCAAAAGCAATATTTCATTAATTGGTGGCTTTTCCCAGACGCAAATCCTTTTTCTGCAACCTCTGAGTAATTCCATAACACAGGAACAAAATTTCAAGTAGAAAAAAAAAGATGGAGTGAGTGAAATATATTTTGTTTTTGTCATGGGGTTTAAGTTTATATAAGTTTACATTGGTTTTATTAGTTCGTAAAAAAACTCGTATACTCTTTACAAATTACTTATATCACATTATTTTTTAATAAGAAATTTACTTTAGATTTAAAAACAGACAAGTTTGACAAATTCTTAATAACATTTTGTAGTCAATTGAATAACTGCAGGCCTCTTTATACAGCAAGTTATTTTGATTGTCAGCTCTTCTATACGTAGGGCGTTCGATAATTCCGTATAATATTATAGAAAAGATCAATTCAAAAATCATTTTTATTTTCCAACATAATCCCCTTTTAATTCGATACACTTAGCCCAGCGATGCTGCAACTTTTTTAAACCATCCGAGTAATAAGATTTGTCGAACTCTGTTGCGGCGATAAGCTCTTTATTTGATGCAAATCGCCATTTCTTTATGTTTGGAAACAGAAAATAGCCGCAAAAGGCTAAATCTGGAGAATATGGTAGTTGGGAAGCAATTCGTAGCGGAATTCGTTCGTAATTCATTCTACTTCGAGTCCGTTTTTGGTTCAGAGTGAGCAATCGAGGCACCAATCGCGCGGACAGCTTTCTCATATCCAAATAATTTTTCAAAATGTTGTGCACCCGATTATTTGAGATGCTTAAAACCTCAGCAATCTCACGCACTTTAATTCTCCCATCGTCCATTTATTGGTGCTCATATCACCGCATCGGAAATTTCGGAACCATTTGTAAATCATTTCAAGCGACGGTGCAGTCTCCGTAATGTTTATCCAACTTTGGTTAAGATTCCGCAGCTGATCTAATAATGATCACTATACTAGAAGTTGTCTGTTTCCAATGGCTGTCAAACACAAACTAAATGACATACGAGTATCTGTCTAATATTTTGTATGTCATGGTTTGAAGAATGTTAGGACATAAAACAAACATCAATTTGCGGCAGGTACCGCCACCTGTCGATATTGTACGGAATTATCGAACGCCCCTCGTATAGCGGTAGCCGCAAATTACCAACGTTCCGTAGACTATACCGGTTGTTCGATATACGTATGCTACATTGTTCTGTAGACAAGCAGGAAACACATTTTCTTTTATTATATAAATCATGATTAGAACGTTGAATTTTAATCGCTGGGTATGATTTAGCCATCGTAGGGATTGTAGCATATCTATGTATGTCTATCGATGACAGGACAGATTAACAATAGTTAAAATGTGGGAGAATAACTGTATTATAAATAATTTGCTCACAGGTCGTTGATACACTTTTTCTAATTCTTCAGAGGAAACCTATCGCACACAGTCTTTATAAATAGAAATTAAACTTAAACTTGCTGTCAATGTACACATTCAGATATTTTATTTCTTTGACACATTCAATGAGTTCGCCATTTATCCTAATGTTCACTTTTAAATCTTTGCCATTAACACACATACATTTTTTTGAGACTAATCCTAAGTTTATTTGTCCACAATCAATTATTCATGTTATCTATTTCTCGCTGAATGATAGACTGACAATCATTAATATTGCTTGCACACAGATATATAAGGGTATCATCTGCAAACAGGCAAACCTTGGAATGGGATAGTGCGTTCCTGCAATCATTTGTATAAAGCAAAAAGACTACTACACCCAAGATCGGACCCTTGAGGGTCCCACCCGTACAATGTCAGAAGCGGACTTAAATACGTTTGCCTAGCTCTCACTTTCTGCTTCCTTCGACACAAGTAGATTTTAAACCATTTCAATTCACTTTCACGAATATCGTGTATATACATTTTTTTAATTAACAAATCTTGGTCTATGGTCTCAAATGCACGTTTTAGGTCCAAGAAAACGGCTACAATTTTGTTACCCTTTTCGATTATAATCATAAAAAAATAAATAAGAAGTGTGCCCACGCCTAAACCCGACTGTTCTATAAACAGAATGCTTCTTCCACAAAACTCGTTAATTGTCTATAGACTACGGCTACACAATATTTTTTCAGATGTAGGCAACATATTTATACGAGGGTGGGTCAATAAGTCCCTGAAAAATTAAATAAGGAACACTCTTTTCGCTATAAAAACATTTTATTTTTCAACATAGTCTCCTTTTAGCTCTATATACTTCATCCAACGTTTCTCCAATTTTTTGATGCCCTCCAAATAATACGATTTCTCGAGCCCCTCAAAATAAGCGTTTGTTTCAGCGATGACCTCTTCATTCGACCCAAATCTCTTACCTCTGAGCAATTTCTTCATGTTTTGAAACAAGAAGTAGTCGCAGGGGGCTAAATCTGGGGAATATGTTGGATGAGGGAGGAGTTCGTAGCATAACTCATGCAATTTTGCCATTGCGACTGCGGACTTGTGCGCCGGTGCGTTGTCCTGGTGGTGAATCCAGGAATCAGCCGAATTCTTCTGGAACATCGCCAAACACGTCTTTGAAGTTGTCAAACGAATGCGTTTGTTGTCGATTGTGAGCAAACGCGGCATCCATCTTGCGGAAAGCTTTTTCATGTCCAAATATTTATGTAAAATCGAAATCACAGAGCCATGTGATAAGCCTGTGGCCTCTTCAAGCTCGCGCACTTTCACTCGCCGATCGTCCATTATCAAACCTTGGTTTTTGTCGACCATTTCTGGTGTGGTGACCTCAATTTGGCGACCAGAACGTTCGGCGTCACTTGTGCTTGAACGACCGCACCGAAATTGAGTAAACCAGTGGTGAATGGTTCCAATCGATGGGGAAGAGTCCCCATAATATTTGTCAAGCTTTTGTTTTGTTTGCGTGATAGTTTTTTCTGGCAAAAAATAGTGTTTAATGAGCACTCGAAATTCACTTTTTTCCATTTTAACGAAGATGCTAATAGGCGTCTATATAAAATGGCTGCCACAACAAAACTATTTGACAGATCTGTCTGAAAATTTGGGTGCGTTCTTTTGAAGATGATTCTTGGCAAAAAAAAAATAATTTAAAGTGACGACACAATTTGTGTTAATTTTCAGGGACTTATTGACCCACCCTTGTAGGCCTCCATTCCTCTGGGTTCCTAGCATTTTTTTTTACTTTTTCCACCGGTACAGAGTTTGCTATCTTCAAATTTTTAGGTTATATTCCCTTTCGAAATGACAAGTTGATTATTTTTAGAAACGACGGTAAAATTTAATCTTTACAGTCTAATATAGTATTATTTTACAATTTAAGCCATAGCAGTCGCTTTTTTTTATTATATTATGTCTCTACGAGTATTGTATATTATGCCTCTACGAGTTCAATTGGATCACATTCAATTGAATTTCACAAAATCTGAAACTGAGTATGGTACATGTGGGATACTATTATTTATGTCCTTAATACTGTCAGCAACAAATTTTCAACAATAATAGTCAACAAAGATGATTTAACAATTTTTGAGACCCCGCTCCCACCATTTCTCATCCATACTCCATCAGATTTTGATAATTTTTAAACGAAACTAACCTACATATCAGAACACCTGATTCATTTGGCCCTTTCAAAAACGATCATAACTTTCTCTTATTCTCCGGAAGAAAAATTAACAAAAAAAAATTATATGACGGTATCGAACACTAACGACACGAGGCTTGACTTTCACTTGAAGATTTTGTTCGTCTGTTCACAGTTTTTCCTTGCACCTATGTATAAGGGCAAGTATTGGTTTCCCAAAAACGTTCGATCTCGAAATTTTTATCAAGCTTGACATTACTAAAGATTTAATGGCTGTCGCTCAACTTATTCCTCCTGTCAACCCAATGTAATTAGCCGCTCATCAGATGGCGTACCACGTTTTTGGCAGAAAATACAAATGTATAACGGTACTTAACTTGTTGACCTTTGAAAATTGGCTCGTTTTCAAGTTTAACTGGGCGATGTTATTCAAAATCGATATTTAAGTCGTGGCATACCAAGTTTTGAAAAATTTTCGAAATATTTTTTTCCGAATTTTAGCGGAATTTTTTGAGGAAAAAAAATAATTTGAACGATTTTGTTTAAATTTAAAACCTGAACTTTTGCAGTTAAACAGCATACATGTATGTAGGTGCGACTACGTGCGACCCAGTCGTGTATTTTACTTTTTATGTTTTGCTTGAGCAGTCGCTATCTGATTGTGAACTGATTTTTATGAAACTTTTTTCGTGGAAGGAATTTTCCAGGCTCTTATGAAATATATGTACATATGTATGTATGTGCTCAAAGAGATGCTTGACCTGTGAAAATTTATAAGCCATCAGCAGGTAATACATTATTGTTCAACCGTAGGAAAAGAGCGAAGCTCTTTTTTTAACAACACCTCCGAGGAGTACAATTTTATTTGTATGCCACAGGTCAGCTAGTACATACATATCTACTCGGATCTCCAATTCGCTGTTTTGTTTGCTGCTCAGATACTAAAAGCTCCATCAGAAATTATCTGTTCAATTGAGACGTTTCGTTTGAAAGTGTGAACTTACAGATTGGAATGCTCAACGGAATCAAATATTTTTAATTAGCATAGTAGGTAGATATAATTCGCACTAATTGTGTTTTTGGCAACACAAATTAGTTTTCGCGTAGACTAATAAAACTGCCTCACATATTCAATGTCGCCACGAATGTTGCGAATTGTCTGAACTTTCCTAAACGGTGCAAAAAATACTTTATTCCTTTTGACTTGGCTGTGATTTATAAGGCGTCTATAGACACCCTTATACACCAGAGAAATGTTGTTGCCTTTCGGTATAGGTAAATAGTTAGTTGAATTTCGCTCCTTCATTCTCTCGTAAGGCGCGTAACGTACGTCCATAACGGATACTCTGTGAGGTGTCAATTTCTCTTATGCAATTCCTCTGTTAAATCACGTTCAAAAAGGCATTATAAACTCCTTATGAACAGAAGGTCACGCATTTGCATGACAGTTTTCTCTGTCAATGCCACGTATTCCCTAAGATCATTGCTGAATATTTTCAGCTGATGAATCATTCTGTCTTCTGTCTGAGAAGTACCGTTTTACAGTATTTGTCTTACATAATTACAATTTATTTCGCAATGAGATAATGAGTAGTACGCAGGGCGAAAATTCGTTTTCATTACCCGATTTGGGGTATTTCGGTAATGAACTTGAGACGTATTCTAGATAAGACCACGAGGCGCCCGCCGTCTTCCAACGATAAGTGTTCATTAATCCCCTTTACTGAAGTGAAAATGTGACAATGGTATCGCACATAGACAAGGTTATACAATTGTTCTTGTAATGAAGCTATCTACTCGTATCTGTCCTAGATAGCATTGTCGGTCAAGGAGCATCTGAAAGTTTACATTTTCCTTCCAATGTTCTGAAATTTCATAAAACATCCCGCCTTCCATTTGACGTCACTACTCATCGCTTGTTCCCCGCCATTAATACACATCATTAAAACTTTTAGAATACGATTTGTTTTCGAATTCATAATAATAGCCGCAATTGCACGGTGCTGTAACAAGCACACACACTATTTACATGTAACTTTGATCAAAATTAAATTGCAATAAATCTATCAACGGATGGGCGTATATTTTGCGCGACTAGCTGTATTTATTTTTCTGTACGTTTATTTGTTTTGAAAGAATTTTATCTTTCTGTTGTTGCAGCGTTAAAAAACAAAGATAAAATATTACCAGGAATGTACATATATTGTTGTGCTTGATATAGATAACAAGTTTTTCATATACATACACATATATATATATATGTATGTATATTTAAATACAATAATGCGCAAAAAAAAAAAAAGAAATACATGACGAAATAAAGCAAAATCCTATAAAATATGTAAATAGGAAGAAGAACATGTAATTCTCCTTGGAGTAGCAAGGAAGCAAGGTATAAAAAGGGTATAACCACTTCAAAAGTCACCGACTCCATCATCATCGTTGTCGTTTGTCAGTAGCAGTACTAGCAGCAGGAAAGTTGTGCTGTATTGCCGGTACTTAAATATCGATCGATACCAACCAACCAACCAACCAACCGAGTCTCTCTCTGTTGTATTGTTGGCACAGTGGGTCCTTGAACTGAGTTTGATATGAATTAATAATAAACGCAGCAGAAGCAGCATAAATGTCAACTTGTCTGTTGGTAGCACCCAGGGTTGTTGATGAATTTTGATTGTTTTTTGTTGTTTCTCTCGTTCCCAGGGAATATATGAAATAAATTCATAATAAATTCAATCAAAACTTAAATCACATCAAACAATGATGTTTTTGTTTCATACTCTTTTGGTGTTAATCAAAAGCGATATTTCCCTTTGTTGGTGTTAAATTGTTTTGAATTTTTTTTTTTTTGAATTGACTAACAAAGTAATTCTTTCACTTTAGGGTACAAATTTTTGATTCATCATGCACCCTGTCTACTAAGCTTTCATCACAGTGTAAAGTAATGATTCAATTCCGAATCACCCTCTACTAAGTGCATTGCCATTGCAGCTTATCGAACTTCATTTGAATCATATGGCATTGGTTTACTAATTAATGACTAATTTGTTCCAATTATCATATTCTTGTTGCAATTTCGTGCGACTAAACGATGATTACTAGACACTGACATCGAAATCTAGAAATAATTGCGTGGGAACTACTTTTATGCTCTTTTGACAGACTGCGTGTTATTCTTCAAAGGAGAATACAACTTTTCTTTTTTCATTTTTATAGTCTTGGGAATTTAAATTTGTATTTTTAAATCAGAAATATATTCTTTTTTTATGAATTTTGCTTTTCATATTTATTTTTATACATAGAGTGCAGAAAGTGTGCGTGTTCAGAGCCGAAAAGGCTTTGCCCTTGTAAAGAGTTGGCAAACGAAACAAACATGTAAACATACTTTAAAGCTTTCTTATGGGCGCATATGCCATTATTTACACCTACACGTCACGTGTACGATTTTTTGATGATATTTTTTGAGGCTTGCTCGTTGATTGGTGCTTTGATTTATGTGGCATTACGGTAATTTGAATCTTTGTTTTGAGAATAGGTAAAAGATGGAATCTCTTGAAAATATAATTCCTACTTTATGTGTAGATGATTCATATTCATAGTCACTCTGCTTACCACATTGTGGTAGCAATTAGCTAATGTCGTATTCTTGGAAAACTACAATAAATGCTCCACTTAAAAAGGGTAATTTATCTGGGAATTGGGCAAGAGATGAATCGAATCAAGCACAATGACGTGTAAGGGATCATTGAAAGAAACATACATTAGCAAAAAATAATACATTCTCTCATTCCTATTTGGAATTGTGAATGTGATATCGGTTTTTAATTAACAAATGGATGTTGTAATCTTATGTGCAGATAAGTTATAATTTTGTTTACGTGGTATTGATTGCTTTCATTGTTTTATTATCCTGTTATTCCTCGTGGGCCATAGGGCGTGAACAACATCTGCGCGCTATCTTGTTCGAAGTTCTGATCTTGATGGCCCTTGAGACGCGTTCTATGCCAATTTTTTTTAGATCGACTGTATGGACTAGAACAACCTACTCGGGTTTATTTTTATCTCCCATAGGTTAGGTGGCTATCTTCCGTAATTATAATTTTTCCAGAGTTCTTTGATCTCGATCCCTCCTGTCAACGTTATCATTATTGATTAAAGAATATTTGGCTAATACTCTGGGTATACAATCAGTGTTAACAATGACACAATGACCCTTAGTAATAGAAAGTCACTCATAAACGTACACTTAGATAATTCTAAGTTACTTTTAAGGTTTCTAAGCTCTAAGGTCTGTTTCCTCACGCGAAAATTGGTAAATACTTTCCATACCCGTACCCGTTCTTGTACCCAGAAAGTTCGTAAATTGGAGAGGAAATTACTATGTTCCATTATAACTGCACCAGCCTATGAGAAAAATACTTCACCAGTAGTACTTACGCGAATAATTTCCGCCAGATGGATTAGTATTTTTTTATTTTTTTTTAAAGCTATTGCTATCTTCCTCTATGTACATAGATTCATTCACTTCATTCATTTCATCATAGATTTCCGAATTTCAAGCCAATATTTGTCACTTTCTTGCAGAATTCTTAAATATTTGAAATCTGCATACCTATTGGTTTGCAAAAAATATGTTTTGCCATTTTATGTATTCCATTCCCACCCTGCTTGGAAGTATTTTCCTACCGTCAACGGAACATAGCAAGTGAGAAAGAAAACCACTTCCTCCCATCCATAAAAAAAACTTACGAATTTGCACCCAACAAATTTTTGTCGGTGAAGATGTAAAAACTTTCTCTGAGAGATTTCTCCTCCATTTCTTCAAATTTGATTGAATTTATACTCATGACGTTTTTAATTTTATCCCAGGTTATACTGTTATTTTCACAGGTTACTATGATATATATCCTCTTCTGCAACAAATACAACATGAAAAGTTGTTTGGCAGACCTGACTGGAGGAAATCATTTTTGTGTGATCTCTTTTAGTCAGTTTTTGTACTTACTCGTATGTAACTTATTTTTAGACTGGCTGGTAACGTACATACATATGTATATCCCCCAGGAATATGTGGCTTAGTGGTTAAGTGAGTGAGAGGTTCAAGGTTCGAATCAAAATCTTTCCACGGTCCTACCTCTCGTGAACGTCTGAAAAATATCTGAGATTTTTTTTATATAATTTGTGCGCCAAAGTGGATATGAATACCTTTATATTGTTTCAGGACAGTGAGATATATAGAAAGATTAGCGTAGTGGTTTGAAACTCAGGTACTATTAAGTTTCAGTAAACTTTAAGGGTTGTGTCCAGATAACTGTTTTGTTGTTATTGTCGTTATTTATGATTCACAGTATTTGTTTCCATTACGTCATCATCACGATCAAGTTGCACGTTACTGTCAATGTTATACCTTCGCAGTATAATTGACATAACTTTTCGCAAAACTAAAAAAAAAAATGTTCGGTACACTAATATTTGGTGGAACTTCCTTTATTCGTTATAACTGCAGCGGTCAGGTGCATCACCCGCCGCACCCCGAACAACTTCCCATAATTGGTTGTCATTTGTAGATTTTTTGTTGAAAATAAAAGTTTTTATATCGACCCAAAGGTTTTCGATGGGATTCAAGTGCAGGGGATTGGGCTGGCCATTCCAAAACCTGAATCCCATTGTTGTGAAACCAACTTTTTGCTCTACGGCTGGTATGTTTAGGGTCGTTATTCTGCTGTAGGATCCATTATAAAGGCATTTCCCACTCCGCAAATTGCAAGATACTCACATACACATGTTGGTCTATTGTACCGTCGATTCGATATATGGGAATAGTAAGAAAAACAGCCCAATATCATTATTTTCGAGCCTTCATGTTTCACCGTTTTTATGATAAACATATGTATCTAGGTAGGAATTCAGTGTTAAGGGGACGCCTGCCGAGATCCAAAACCACCAAACAATACAATTTTGGACTCGTCAGTCCACAAAATATTTCGCCATTTGGAAGCTGGCCAATTAGCATTTTTTTTGCGAACGCAATCCATTTTGGCATGTTTTTTTTTTACAAAAGTGGATTTTTTCGAGGACTTCGGGCTGATAAACCAGCTTTCAGCAGTCTCCTATGTACCATCTCGCTCCTTATCTGTTCCACTTTCGAGGGATCCTTTTTGCTCAGGAGAATAACATTGCTATCATTTTGTTTGCTGGTTTTCCTTTTCGCTCCTCTTTTTCCGTTTTCTGTTTAAAATTGATCCCATTGAATATTTTTGGAGCTGACCACAAAAGAACTCATTGCATTTTCCTGTATGACTTCATTACACATTTGGATAATCAGTTTTCTTCCCTCAATGGTGGAATGTTTACCGCGGCCCACTTTTGTGAAAAACAAAAACAATTCAACAAATCAAAAACTGACTACAACAAATAACCCGCTACTATTTCAATTTTATTTACTTTTACTTCAAATTAAAAATTTATTTTGAAATAATTGAAAGGAAAAGGCTGCGCTACTATTTTTTTTGTTCGCGCTATACCCAAAGTTGAAAATCAAAATTTACCGTTGCCTTTCCTTTGACAGATGATCGTCAAATCTACAATATAGTAGCTTGCTTTGAAGGCATTCATTTCAATGGATGACTTCAGAAATGACCGCAAGAAAAATTTAATTTTTGCGATGCTACTATTTTTATGTTAGCAGCTTTATATGTGGCTTCAATGATTTTTGCACACATTAGAGTTGAAAATGTAGCATCCCAATATATAGCACTGCAGAAAGTTAATTTACCCACTTCACTTTGCCTGGCATCGTAAATTCACCTCACCATTTGCCTCACCTCTGCAGTTGTCTTTAGTGCCATCCCACACTGAATTGTGATAATTTCCAACGCTTTTTTATTGTGCGTGCAGGGCTGTTGCTCTTCTTGGTCTACTGAATGGGAGGTTCAGATTCGACTCGCAGAAAAAAAAAACAAGGGACGGCTGCATTTCCTTCGTAGTGGATTGTGTGATACCCACATTTGTTGTTTATTCAACTTTTTATAATTTTTTTTTTAATGATATTGTTTTTTTTTTTCTTTTTTTTTTTTTTTTTGATTTTGATACATTTTTTCACGTCACGTTATTTTGTTTCACGGCACGTCATTCTGCTTCACGGCGCGTCATTTTAGGCTTACAGTTAATCGATATTCGCATATGAATGTCCCAGAGCAAGTTAAACTTGCTGACATTTAGCATGATTGTGGACGTTTTTCAAAAAAAAAATCAAACACTAAGACACGAGTAGTATACATATGTGCAGGTTCAAGCCCAGACGGACCACAGGCACCAGAGCATAAAAGAGAAACGAATAAAATCCAAGTTTCTCCAACCATTACACCAAAAGGAGTTTGGATTGGTAGTACAATGGATTTCGTGTGAGTCTGAGTGCTCTTGGATTTGCGAATTTTCTTTTATAAAAAAAAGTGTTACATACGAACGGACAGACGGATTGAAGGACGGACATGGATTAAACAATTTCGCTATTGATACTGATCATATATGTACATACATATGTACACCTTACAAAGTGTTTCTTTATGATTTCTCTTTGTTACAGACTATGCACTAAAATCAGACTATGCATACCTTGGTAGGGTACAAAAACACTCACAAATTTTCGCAGTCCCACCTCTACCACCTATCTGACAAACCTCTAAGAGTGCTATAAAACTGTAGGCCCCTCATTTCTGTAATAAAATATAACACACAATACGAGTGGAAGCTAGGCATATATTTTGTTTTTATTTTACAAACTATCCTTTGTAAGAAGAGGTTCCAGCGAGATATACGGAAGGTATGGAAAGGCTGCAGCAAATATGGGAGCACATGCCCTCATTCGCAATTCAGAAGGTTTTATCTCATCTTCCCCAATGCATATTGGCATCATAGCTGATGTTTCCTTGCTGTGGTGAAGTATCAGTTGTCACGACCTAAGTCTATTTCGGTAAAGTATACGACTAACTTATTAGTACCTTATATTGTAAATAATTAGCTGCCTCCATCGGTATACTTTTGGATTACGTTAGTCTCTCAGATTCGTTGTTGAGGTCCTGTTCGGCCTCTTCAAAGCCTTTCGTCATACCTTCGTAAAATCGTAGATTTTTTTTAAAGAATAAAATCATTTTATTTTTTTATCCTCAGTCAAAGAAAATATACAGACAAGGTAGGCCAAAATCCCCATTAGCTACTCTACTCTAAAAACTTAAAACGAGAGTGTGGACTGCCTTTGTGGACACCATCAGCAGTCCAATTTTCACTGGAATGTATATTGACTTTGACTAAATGACCTTTCCCCAGAATACCTACCCAGTCTTCCTAGGAATGGCGTCTACAATCGTGAAGCTACTTCATTTTCAAGTTAGGTTAAGTCAGAGCAGTTACAGCTACTTTACATAGCTCCTGTGCATAATTCTAGTTAGGCGCTCCCACCGATGACAAGGTGACCAACATGGGGAACCTATTATAAACATCGCAACCCACGTTATTGATAACGTTATCATTTTCCCAAACACTATGCGTCGGTCGCCCAACATCTGATTGTATTATGTATACGATCTGTCGACATCGATCTTAGGACTACCTCGAGCTCACACACTTTTATTTAAGTCTTTCATTCGGAGGCGTACTATCACAATTCTTCTTCCTTCTAGCTTTGAACTAAGTTTTTATTACCGTGTTAACCTTTACATTAATTTGACACTGACCCACTGCCTCTAGAATATATTGATCTCGCCCAAAAGCGTTTTATAACGAACATTAGATGATATGATCTAAAAGAAAAACAACATTATGTTTACTCAACCTACATGTGTTGTGCATGTTAATTTCTATTTGTGGCTTAGTATGCCACTTAAATATTCTCGCCTCCGCGGCTGATCTAACAAAGAGCTGAATTAGATAACTTAAATCACAAAAGCGAACCGGTGACGTTGAACGTTTCACAACAACAAAAAGTCAGTAAGACTTTTGAAACAATTTTCCGCGTTATTCACTCGTAAAATTCAGACATTGTGGCTTAACATACAATTACATCCAATTTACTTCCTCCGCTTACATAAATTGGAATTAAAAAAAAAAAAAGATTGCAAACTGTCAAAAGGTAGAGTATTTAGCAATCAAAACGAAAATTGTTCCAGGTCAATGACTCTTTTAAAGAGAGGTCAGTACATATCTCATGTTATTTGTCATTACTTCATTCCAAAGTTAATTAGCAGATCATCATACATACTCGTATATCCATTGTCGGTCGACATCATGGTCTATAATTTAATTTATAAACCACAATAATAATAATATCTACTACTCGTATGTGCATTACACAAGCATCATCATTATCATCTACGAGAAGCGAGCGCATAACAAATTGGAAAAAAAAAAAATTGATTCTATTCGCTAAGAGGGAATTTTCAAAGATTAAATTTCTTCTCCTCCCACCTCCCACTACACTTGGGATTGTATTAGAATATATCAAGTGACCGCAAAACGCGAACTGGCATTGCCGGTCTTAACCCAAGCCTCAGACAATAACACACAAGTCGTCGCAATGAAACACGAAAGTTTTTAACTCTCATTGTTGTGACATTCAATGAGCTTAGATGGACTTAGAATTTTTTTTTTATTAGCATGAGTCAAGTGGCGGACAGACTGATAACAATTAAACTGATTGTGTACATTATTGTTACATGATACAAGGAGTAAGTGGATTCGCATTCCACGGACTGAAGTGTGGTGTACGTTTACCATCACTGCCAGGGCTGTCTGTGTGGTTAAAGCCCTATTTTTATCCGTCTTGCAAAATATGAATTCAGAAATGTTAGAAAAAAAAAAAAAAAAAAATTCCGTATAGAGAATCTAATAAAATGAACTTCAATCGAATGACCCTAAATCTATTGAAAAAGTTCTTCGTTCAATTAAAAATCCCCACACATCGTTGTCGTCGTTGTCGTCGTCGTCGTAGTCTTGATGTTGTGGGGCGTGCTCATGCCGGCCGTCGTCGTTTTCAATGATGTGGAACGTATGATAGATTGATGCTGCGTGTGAGTGATGAATACGAATTATTAGCTCGCATATATGTTCTTGCCTAAGCAAATTAGATCACTATCACTATAGAGGGTATGATATGGCGAGCACTCAAGAGTTTTCTGTTTTATTGTAAATGGTTTATGTTGATATAGTAGCGTGTGTAGAATGTGAATGAGGACGGGAGGTGAAATTGATTAAGGGATTCAGAAAAAATAAAGAGTGATTGGGTTGCAACTGGAGATATTTTCATACATTTTCGGATTAAAATGTTAAGTAAGAGGTTAGTCATTAGATCAGTTTGCTTATAGTTTCATCTTTTGTTAAACTCTATACCAAAGAAATAATATATATGGTCAGTTTCAGCAGCCGAATTTATTGAGCCATGTCCGTCCATCCGTATGTCACCAGTTGTAGTGCCTTAAATTTGGAACTAAGCAAAATTAAACTTCATAGACAGGGTTGGGCTATACATAATGATGCTCCTCTTATTAAGACAAACGAACAAGCAACAACTAAAATGTTTGTCTGATTCCCTCCTGTTACGGAGTTGTAGCAGTTTTTATGTGTTGTGTTACCATCGTCTTCGTTTGACTCTATCTTCACCAAATCTGTACAGATTCTAACACATTTTTTTTTTTAGTTCAACAACTGTTCAGTCTTTAATATGCAACAATATGGAAACATTGGTCTTTCAGTTTCTGTACAATTTGAAGATAAACATGATTTGTTTTTCTATTATTTCCTTTTTTTCTTAAACATCCTTTTGTGACAAAAAGTCGGTGATTAAGTGAAATTCTTTACTTCACGAAATTAAAGTTTATTAAAAATTCTAGACTTTGTAAGTATTAGTCATATTTTAGAAGTGACAACAATCTATCGAAAGCACTTAAGGCCAGATTGTGAGACTTTTTACTTGCATTTATAAGGGAAAATATTAGTTTCATGAAGATTTTCATCAATTTGTTATTACTATAATAGAGAATCTCAAAAAAGTTTGTCTCTCAATTTTGTTTGACTGTATATCTGTATGTATGTGCATATGAGCTCTGAACTGCGGCCTAAAGGACTGGACGAGTTTTCTTCAAACCTCGTATCTGAGGTCTGTTTGGTCACAATTCGAATTTTGGTTCAATTTAATATTTGAATTGAATTAGGCATATGTCACTAGATGGCGTACCAATTTTGTATATGTATATCGAATTTTTAAAAATTATTTGTCGCTCGCATATGGTAAACGATTTTATTCAAAATCTACATCTAAGCAATATCTGACATAAGCAAGGACATAGCATACCAAATTTTGGAAAATTGTCAAAAAAAGTTGTTGAAAGCTTTTTAAACAATTTTCGATTAAAATTTAAATCTGAGTGATTTGCAAAGAAACAGCAAGTAGCTACAAGCGCCGAGGCTCAGTGGTTAAGTGCGCGATCACTGAGCGGGAGGTTCAAGGTTTGAATCCAAGAAAAACAAAACAAAATAAAAAATTCTGACCGTCACACCTCTCGCGAATGCCTGAAAAACATCCGAGAGTAAAATTGTCATGAGAAGCTTCTCTCAATTGAAATACGTCATAAAACTTTGGAATAGTCATAAAACTGTAGGTCCCAACTAGGGCCTGTAATTGGGCTGTTAGCGCCAAAATATTTATTTATTTATATTCAAGGTATACATATATTTGATATTTGTTTATATACGAGAGGCGGCTGATAAGTTCGCGGTCTAAGGCGTTAAGTGAAAGAAGAGATCTGATTAAAAAATTGTATTTCTCAATATAATCTCCCTCGGGTGAAATGTTCTTTTTCATTGTCTTCAAAATAACTTTCTACGGCCGCCCTGATCTTGTTTTCATCTGCAAATCTCCGGTCTTGTAACTCCTTTTCAAATGCTCGTGCAAAATTTCTCCAATCCGTTCTTTGCTGATGTGCAACTCGTCCGCTATATGTCACATTTTTATTCTTCGGTCGGCCAGAACTATTTTTTCAACTTTTCCGACGTTATCTTCAGTGATCGCTGACACAGGACACCCTGGGTGGGGTCGTATTCACAGCTCTCTCGCCTTTGTTGAAATCAACGAGTCCATTTTTTTTTACCATTGTATACGAAGGCCCGGAATCCTGAAGATTCGATGACATGTCTTCGAAAATGTCTTTAGGCGATTTTCCTTTTTTCACGAGGCAATTTATCACGGCGCGGTGCTCAAAATTGTGAGAATTTCCAATTTCGGCTGACATGGTGATGTTTATCCTACCATAGATAATAACAAAATGAGATTATTATTGAAACGAGATTATATTTATACTACTAAAGAGTACCGCAGTTAGTGCTATCACTAATGAGAAGATGACTCGTTGTTGAGTATCTCAGGCATATAGTTTGTAACATAGAGAAAACGATAGACCCCCAAAAGAATATATATATGTATATTTGTGATCGGCATCAGAAATTATGTCGATCTAGCCATGTACTTCCGTATGTCACCACTTTTTGGGCCTTACATTTTGGGCTAGAAACATGAAATTTGGTATATACGAGGGTGGGTCAATAAGTCCCTGAAAAATGAAATAAGAAACACTCTTTTCGGTATAAAAACATTTTATTTTTCAACATAGTCTCCTTTTAGCTCTGTACACTTCATCCAACGTTTCTCCAATTTGTTGATGCCCTCCAAATAATAGGATTCCTCGAACCCCTCAAAATAAGCGTTTGTTTCAGCGATGACCTCTTCATTCGACCCAAAACTCTTGCCTCCGAGCCATTTCTTCATGTTTGGAAACAAGAAATAGTCGCAGGGGGTTAAATCTGAGGAATATGCTGGATGAGGGAGGAGTTCGTAGCCTAACACATGCAATTTTGCCATTGCGACTGCGGACTAGTGCGACGGTGCGTTGTCCTGGTGAAAAAGAACTTTTTTCTTTGCCAAATGAGGCCGTTTTTGCTTCAAATCGGCTTGCAATCGGCAGCAGCTCTGCGTAATATGCGTCGGTTTTCGTTTTACCCTTTTCAAGGTAATCGATGCGAATAACACCGCGCGCATCCCAAAAAACTGTCGCCATGATCTTGTTTGCTGACAAACCCGCCTTGGCCTTCTTTGGCTTCGATTCACCAGGAGAAGTCCATTGTTTTGAGTGTTCCTTGGTTTCTGGTGTGTTGTGGTGAATCGAGGTTTCATCCACGGTTACGAAACGGCGCAAAAACTCAGTCGAGTTTTTCTGGAACATCGGCAAACACACCTTTGAAGTTGTCAAACGAATGCGTTTGTTGTCTATTGTGAGCAAACGTGGCACCCATCTTGCGGAAAGCTTTTTCATGTCCAAATATTTATGTAAAATCGAAATAACTGAGCCATGTGATAAGCCTGTGGCCTCTTCAAGCTCGCGCACTTTCACTCGCCGATCGTCCATTATCAAACCATGGATTTTGTCGACAATTTCTGGTGTGGTGACCGCAATTGGGCGACCAGAACGTTCGGCGTCACTTGTACTTGAACGACCGCACCGAAATTGAGTAAACCAGTGGTGAATGGTTCCAATCGATGGGGAAGAGTCCCCATAATATTTGTCAAGCTTTTGTTTTGTTTGCGTGATAGTTTTTTCTGGCAAAAAATAGTGTTTAATGAGTTCTCGAAATTCACTTTTTTCCATTTTAACGAAAATGCTAGTAGGCGTCTATATAAAATGGCTGCCACAACAAAACTATTTGACAGATGAGTCTGAAAATTTGGGTGCGTTCTTTTGAAAGATGATTCTTGAAAAAAAAATTCAGGTGACGACACAATTTGTGTTCATTTTCAGGGACTTATTGACCCACCCTCGTGGGTTCAAGTAAAAATCATGATTTGATTTTTATTACTAAAGTTTTTTTATAAATAAAAACGATGATTTTGATTTTTACTTGTGATTTTTAAAAAGAAAAATCCTAATCGGATTTATATTATTCGTTTATAAAAATAAAAACCAGAAAATAATTATATATTGTATTATTCTTGGATTTGTTCCATACGGATCGGGTTAACAGTTACCCGCCTCTTGCAGCCTGGGTATCTGTAAATAAATATTTACTAAATTGCATCTATGAATGTACATATGCACATATGGATATATTTGCTTGGAAGGTGGAAGTCGAGCAGACGAAGAGGACAGATAGTTTAAAGTTGGGATGACACAATTTTTTTTTTGTTCCATCAATATTTTGAATTGTTCATGTAAAACAAATAAATGTTAGACACAAACATCCGAGAGATGGCCTAGGGGGTAAAAACTTTCCATCTCGTGATTTACAAGTTTAGATTCGCTGTCAAGCAAAAATATTAATTAATTAATTTTGCGTCACACATACTCGTACATATGCAAGAAGGTAGGAAGAAATAATTTAAGATACGTTTCATTGGTACAATTTATACTTATCTGATGGGGACACGATCCGTGAAAATATTGTCTTTTACCTTTTACGAGGACTCTAGAGACATCCGATGACCAAACAATCAGACAGTGCTTTGCTATTGCAGCCCCTCAACATTGAATTTCTTCACAGTGATGCTTCTGGATGCTATATCTTTGAATATTCTCATCTAAAATTTCAGACCAGATAGTTGGTCAACCAAAATCAATCAGCGTGAGTCGGATTTCGCAGGTTACATTTTCCGAAGAGGCTTTTATCCGGAACTTGTTCATGTAAAATCATTCGTTAGTTACCTCATCGTGTTCAAAGACTGCAACGTGTATGTGTGACTTATATTAGGTCATTAGTTAGATCATTGTTGGACGGTTATCTAGAGGTCTCCACGTGGAGGTAACGATAAGGTATTCTGTTTAAGATCCTATACATTTATTTGACATTGTTACTTGTTAATGTTACGGTTCGGATTGCATTGATTTTCGGAACGTTTATCAAAAGTTCCTCTTAAAAATAAATATATATCCGGTGTGACACAGGTGGCTAGCAGTGCAACTCTCACAACTAGAGTAATTCGACACGATCACGAAGCAATCGTGGTTTGTCATTGTTAAATGCATATCCCAGTATGAATTGAAACTTTGATATGTACTCGTATGTATCAATTGTTATTCCTTTGCGTTCCACTGCAAGGTTTCGAAAGCAACGACTTATGAATTATATGAATTATTACAAATGTGACACTATTAGTTATTAATATATATCACAGCATCAACACAAATCTGAGTCACAATAACTAGTTACGAGGTGTGGAAGATGACCTAATCCATAACACGCAAATTAGCAGGTGTCTACGACGTTTAAATCAACGACGCGATATCAGAAGCTTTTCGCTTATTTGAAGAATTTGACTTGTGACTTCATTAGAAGCTCATTCAGTAGGGAATGATAGTAAGAATAACCATATATTATAATACAAATGTCTTGTTGTCACACAACTGACCATGGGTTGGTCATCTATATTCATTTTACCAAATAAATGCGCACCATTCTGAGTACAAATCTTTGGCTGATTCTTGGCTTGCTTCATAATCATTCATACTGATGTAATTATTCATAAATATTTATAAAATATTTCCCTTGTATTTCAGACTGAAGGCCAACCCTCAAGAGAAATGTGATAAAAATGCATAAATAGGGAAAAACAATTAAATAACCACATTTAACAGACAAACAAAACAAACACGACGACGACGGAAGACGCAAATACTTATACTTTATACAAAATGCTGCATAACTCAAATACAATCCAACCGAAAGTAGTGGTGATAAGGCGTAGACCGAATCAGGGTTTTGGTTTCACGCTACGTCACTTCATAGCCTATCCACCAGAAGATGATCCCTCTTGGCCGGTTAGTATAATAACATAAATTCTCAATCTTTAAGCATTTGCTAACTGCTTTGGTGTACATTTTGCAGGAAACTTCGGATTCATACCAAAGAAAAGCTATGGAAACAATTTTCATTAAAGAAGTCCAAGCGAATGGGCCAGCGATTTTTGCTGGCCTACAGACCGGTGATCGTGTCCTAATGGTCAATAACATTCCGATAGCTGGAATTTCGTACAGTTTGATTGTTTCTATGATAAAGCAAACGCCGTCAGTTCTAACACTGCATGTTGTACCGAAGGAATGTGATGTTTTGCAAATGGTAAGTAGAAGTAGTGTGTAACGGAGTCATATTGAAATGTTTCTACTTTTTTTTTCAGCACTATACAATAGCTCATACGCCCGAGTCAAATCGCCTGACAAAACCTGCTGCTATTGTTTTGCCTGGTAGTGCTGCTGCGTCTTCGGCATCGCATAAATCCTTTCATCAACAGATGATCTCATATCCTGTTGGTTCTAGCCGTTCCAAACAGAATGCAAAATCAATATTAAGCAGCGATGACTTTCACGAACTTGGCGGTCGTTATAGTCCGTTGCTTATGCATGGGGATAGTGCATTTTCACGGTAAGTTATTGTTATAGTTTTAATATTTTAGAAAATCTGTGATATTGTATTGAGACGGACATACACATATTATTCATAAGACGGTTCAAGGACAAGATTTTGTACATTATGATGAATTAATTGTAGGATTTAGTTTTTGTTTGATCTCTGGAAGTAACGAATATTGTGTTGCCTGGCGGCCTATACAATTATCGCTATTTCGATGGGTGTTATCAATTTATTGCCATTTTTTCTTCTGCATTATAGCACCTACAAGTTCCTGGAATATGATCTCATAAAGCTGTGCCTTTGAGATACGATTCGGTCATCCAGCAATATATATCTGAATCATCGATCAACCAAAATTTGAAGCTTTTTTGTGACATTAGTAATCACAGTCGCGAATTGGTGTTCTGCTTTTCCAGCCATAATTACTTTCGAGATTCACTTACCTTCACATGGAACTGTGTCTCACGTTCGCTTCTGCTCTCTGCGTGCGCGATTGTAATGTATACTTTAAATTCCTTCCTTTTTTTCGATTCCCTGCGTACCTGCTATAGTCTCTTTGAAATATAATATTTTCTACTCTGGATATGAGTGTAGCAGTTTAGTACTTATCTATGTCCCAGAATGTTACTACCTTCCATTGCATGCTGAGATTATCCAAAAGAAAATTTCTGAGAAAATATGTACTAAACATATATTCGTTTGTACTCCGTTCTAAATGATCTCCAGCTATTTTTAAGGTTTCAGTTAGTCTTTTAGCCTAATCTAATTTTCTTAAAATAAAATATATAAGATTTTTGTCTGGTCGGTCGAAACGAGGTGTAAAGATTTGTTATGCTCATGACTTTGACAATTTAACACTTTTGGAACCAAATTATATCTTTTTCATCTAAAGTTCTTCTTTTAATATTTAATAACAAATTTACTTGTCTATACAAACAAATGTTTTGAGCACTGAGGCTCAGTGGTTAAGTATTCGATCACTGAGAGGGAGCTTCAAGGTTCGAATCTCAGAAAACACAAAAAAAAGAAAATAAGTTTTCTCGCGCTCAAACCGTCATGAGAAGCCTCTCTCAATCGAAAAAATGCCCTTTGGAAAAGGCATAGCACGAGTGGCTGCGAGAAGCTAGGTCTGGCCATGTAGCCCATACAGCCAATATATTTATTTATTATACAAACTAAAAAAGAAATAATGAAAAGAAACAAATGCTTCCATACGCAAATAAGGCAATAATTATTTTATCGATGAGATAATTGCAAATAGTCCACAGCAAATGTCCAGCTAATTCCATTGATCACTCTGATCTAAAATGCCAAAAGATTGTTGTGATACTCGGGATACATATGGATAAAACTATGGATAATTCAAAATCGCCATCTCCCTAACAAGAGCATATACCGATATGAGCTCTTTCTACATAGATCTTCCCAATTTAATCTGCACACTGATTCAATGATTGTATTATAAGTAAATATCGAGAACCTGTCGGTTGGGGTAGATCTAGCCATCTCATTATATTTGTACCTGTTACTAATAAAGGTTCAAATTTATGTTCTCTATTTTTATAAAAAAAAATTGAGTATGATAATTCTGCCTTCGTTACATAAGTTCAATTACATTACGAAAATAAAATACTCGAAGAAAACTTTATTTTTCTATGTAAATAACAAAGAGCAAAAATAATCCACTGCAGTAGACCAAAAATAGAAAGCGGCATAGGTAATCTATGTGGAGAGCAATTTGAAGAAGGAAGTAATGCAGATATAGACTGTTTGAATGTTGGTTGAAAGGTTTTGAGTTCAAGTTCAATGAAAACAAGTCTATTTGTGACGTGGAAAATGTCACTCATGGGGTTATGAAGAAAAGAGTGTAGTCTATACTGCGCGGTTAATAAATACGAATGCATACATCAGAATTGAGAAGCTTCTTCTAATGATTTTATTCTCACGGGTTTGTCAGACCTGGCGAGAGGTGGAACCTTAAAAAAAATTGGTGTATTTTGGTCGGATTCGAACATGAACCTTATGGTTAGTATTCCAACGAATACATACGTGCTTCCTCGAGGAAGAATTATCACAATTTTGATTTGGCAACAGCAGAATCCATGGACAAATAATTTACGATTGTTATAATAAACCCCCTCTAAGAGAAAAGTATCCTCCTTGAGCGCAATTCAATTTCTTGGTTAGTAGGCCTTCATAACGGCAGGTTAACTGGCAAGGAAAGAAGCGAGTATCATAGTGTAATATGCGAGCTACGGCTCGAGTAGATAAAACAATATTCTGTGAAATTATTTCTTTATTTTCTAGTCTATAGAACAATTCAAGTTCACACTATACTATTCTTCGCAAATTCTTTCCTTACAAGGTCTCTTTCTTCTCAAATCACTTTATCTCATTTCAATTACTTAATTCACAAATCCAAACTAATTACTTCTTCTTGTTAACTCTTAACTTTCAATCTATCACAAAATTACAACTTTGCCCATTATCACTTTTCCAATCTCTTCGTGCGGTTCGAAAACCAACTGTCTTGCCTCGATCGCCATCTGTCCTTATATAGACGCATTTCTGATAGCCAGAAACTTCTAGCAAATTCTTCGACCACTGAAACAAGAAAATTCTGATGTAATAATTCCAAGATGACAGCTGCAGCCAATAATCTCTTGCGGTTATAATTCTCTCTTAATTCCGCGACGTCGTCTTAGACATAATCCGTCTCTTACTGTGGACACGAACCTCGAATGAAAAGACACTTCGGAATGTGTTGCATCTTTTTGGGGCGTAGTTATTATGCTACATTGTGTTACAATAGAAATGAATCCTGATAAGACAGTAGGGGTCCCTCTAACAACTATTAAAACGATAATTAATGAGAAGATACGACAGAAGTTCAATAGCTACTGGACGAATCCAGACGAATCGAGTAATAACACAGCAAAAAGAGCTTTCAACTCAAGCAGAAAACAATTAAGAGTGATGGTGGGACTTTTAACAGGGCACATCAATCTCAATAAACATTCAGTCAGACTCGGGCTTTTTGATACAACAATTTGTGCCAACCGTGAGGAGGAGGAAGATATAGAACACTCCCTCTGCCACTGCTCTGCAACAGCGAAGTTAAGACTGAAGATACTGGGATCCCCATGGATACCGAATCTAACACACCTCAGTAAGAAAGGAATCGGTGATATATTGGAGTTCGCTAGACCAACAAGACGATTTCCCGATCACTATATGACATAGACTCCTTTTGATACTCCCCATGATCCAAATACCTACATCCCCTCTGAACACACATAACTCGCACATTAAAGTACTATTCCTACAGTTTGACAGACGAAGGGAACACAACGGGCCCAATGGAGGCCTAAGTGAAGAGCATAAGCTCACCCTCTTGAATGAACCAACCAACCAACCTGGGCTTCATAATAAGAAAAAAAAAATCCGTAACAGCTTATTGACTGATTTTGCTGAGGCTATTTTATGTCGTATTCAAAACACTCTCAGTGAGATTACTTAGACTAATTGATTCAATATAGTGTCTGTCTGCCCGCCACAAACAAAGTATTTAGTGAACCGCAAATAACCAGAAAAAGAATTTCTAGAAAATGAAATGTTTCCTGCAAGTAAGCAAGACCCCGTCTAGTTTCAGCTCTCTTTTAGGTTTCATTTCTTAGGATGCTCGACATTCCCTTTTTCCAATTTTTTGGATAGGTCTCAGCCTCCCAAGCTCTCTCCAAAAGTAGATGAAGAAGTTCTGTAGGCGTCGTCAACCTCCAATCGCCTATTAGCTTTTTGGTGATTATATACTCGTAAACGATCCTTCTGTGACATGCACTTGTCTACTAGTCGCACGCTACGTTGCGGTTCGTTCATTTTATTGTATTACGATGTTGAGACTCGAACTCGCTGGTTCCTATTACTGGTTCCATGCCTATCCAAGAGCAAAATTTTAAAATATTCAGTGATCGCTAAATAATCAATTTGGTTTGACGTTGTCTATCTGTTGACACCCAACTGACTTTGTGCCAGGTTTAATGTTCTAACATGGTGGCAACAAAACAAGGAAAGTGATTGCAAGTGTATATACATATTTATTACATCCACTTTTTAAAAATATTTTTCTTTTTCAATTTGTTTGCTAGAAAATGAAAAATATTGTCTTAACAAAATACAGGGTCGGACAAAAGTAATGTCATAATGTGAATGTGCCATCATTTTTACAAATGGCGTCAAATGTCATTGCGCTTTGACATTTGTGTGGGGCAAAAGTAATGTCATAATGTGAATGCGCCAGAGTTCTTCCTTTGGGGCTTTACAAAATCTCGCGTTTACCACAAAAAACCACAAACCTTGCAAATCAACATTGAAGAAGAAATCATCAATTTGGAGCCAGATGTTTTGCGAGCAACAATTCAAAATGCCGTAAAACGAGCACAAATGTGTATCTTCTCAAGAGACATTGACTTTCTCTACAATTCACACTCACTTTTTGGGGGGCGTTTTCTTCAAAAAGCATTTTTTTCTTTCTCAAAGCTATTTACGGTGATGGCTAAGCCTTACTTTGAAGATCTCGACAGAATCCATGATATTCATTAAAAAATCTTTCAAAAATGGCTGAATTATCCTCTGAATAAAAATATATCACTAGGAAGGGCATCATACGATCCGTTCCAGACGGATTGTGCCTTTTATTATTATTGGGTTCCCAGTATATGTGGCTTTCTCGTTTGGTTGATGTCAGCAGCAAACCCACTCCAAATTCATATAATACGAGTACATCGTGATTGTTTGCCAAAATAGAGTAGCACAGTTTTGCTTTTTTCGAGATTAATACTTCCTCGCTACCAACCATCTTACTGGTAATCTTTTGCATTTTTGGTCACATTCACATTCGAGAAACACATCTTATTCCTGGTACTATAGGCAAATCCACGAATCAAGAACAAAAATATAATTTTCTTTATATTTGCTGAACAAAGTCTTATGAAATAGGTCACTCTGTTCCTTAGCTTCGCTGGCATTATTTTCATTTGCCGTGCGACACATAATATTTTCGAACTTCTATTTCTTTTTCAAGGCCATCATTACCTTGATTTGATATTGAAGCATTAGTGCCTTTTCTATTATTCAAAATAATGATTATTCTATCTTTAATTTGAAATCGATAAGTCGATAGTGGGTCTGTGTGTTGTTACCCCAACCTATACTTCTCAATTTCATTCGCTAGAATGCCTCCATACATTGCCTTTAATTACTCGTTTCATCTCAAAAATGAATCATCCCCACGACACTTCTATCTGTGTAGTCTTCTTCATAAGAATGAAACTAAACGCTTTTTGCGTGCTTAAAAGCCGTACCGCCACCCCACTCCCGAACTTATTGTTGTTTTCTATTTGAAAACCGCAAATTTTTCATATTTACTCATTTAATTTTCGAAATTCCTCTTACGAAACCTGACAAACGTGCAATTTCTCCGTAATAAATTTTCATGTACGGCTCAGCTTAGTCGCGCCGGTCGTGAAAAAAAAAGAGTAAATAGTTGAAAACAATTTTTTTGTTTAAATGCAAATCTTGCCAATGTATGACATATTGGGCAGGTTTTCGTGCGCTGTGCTACGTTAGAGACCATATTTGCCGCAGCCACTGCCCGATGTGGGCACTGGACAATGGTCCGCTCGCACACCGCCGTCACCGCATTCCCATTAATGTCAACCGCAGCAGCTTAGGCATCGTCGAATGAAACATCTTTATTGCTATACAAAACCGCTAGTAGAGCTGGTGATGGTGCTGCCAGGCTGGCTATCTGTTATGGGGACACGTAAAAAACGTAAAGTCTGAAGGAGACTACTTCGCATTGTGTCGCTCCGCTCTGCCTCCTCCTCAATTATTAATTTCAATTTTTTTGATTGATATGATGATGATGTAGATGTAGATGACGATGATCACGATGATAGTAGTTAGTCAAAGGCAGCAGCAATAAAGTAGCTTCTTTTAGTTTGACGACGTTCTGTGAGTTGTCTTTTGATAATATTTCCCCGAGTGGTGCGCAACGACAAGGGTGAAACCCACGACAAATTCAGACGACAACGACGGTGTTCTCTTCGATTGATAACACACGAATTGCTCGACGCGACGACGAACGAACGACGAAGGAAGTGCTGCTCTCTATCTCTTCGCATTGGGTGGTGTTAATAGTCGTGTTTTCTCTCATTGTCTAACAACAATCTGCATTTTTTTTTTTTTTTATTGTTTTGTGTAATTGGTTGTTTGTATTATTTTTGTGGTTGTTTTTTTTTTTTTTTTTTATTTGCATTTTCACAAAAGAGGTTACCGCGACCCCCCAAGCGACGATTTACAGCTGCCTTACCCCCACACCGTGTGTCTGTTTACTCTGATTAACTAAGTTTAGTTTGATGTACACGTGATATCAATTGATTATTGTAATTAGTGATTAACACATGTATTTTGTTTTCCCGCACGCGAACTATAATCTGTAAAACAACACATAACTGTTGTGCTATTTTGTATAGCGGGCTGCATTGCAAGAGGCTATCTACGTGAGTGTTCCGGTGTAATTTGATAAGACGTTGCTATCGTCTTCGTCTATTCTATTTTTTCTTTTATCGATTCTCTTTGCGTCAAGAAGGTGAAATAAACTTTGGATTTAATGAGAAGATATTCGGAAGATATACAACGGTAAGATTCACTCGAAGGTGTCGGTAGCTAAATTTATTATCGAATCGACAGAGGGTTATGTGTGCGAAAAGATTTACTATCTGTATTTGTGTTGTCAATTTTGTCGGAGCCATGCCAAGTGAGCTGTATTGTGGAGTGAGCCGTCAACCTTTAATTAAGTGTGTGCTTCCCTTTTGTGGGTGAATTGTAATTTTATTGCTTTTCACTTTTTCTCCGCCTCTCCTCCTCTGTCTTTTATTGTGGCACTTTGTGTGGTGCCTTATGTAACACTTTGAATACCTACGACGAGTATAAAAGGGCATCGCGTCACGCTCCATAGAAGACGTGGTGTAGACTGAAATACAGTAGTGGTTCGAAATTCTAATTTCGAAATTTTGTTGTTGTTTTGTCTTGTATATTCAAATGTACATAGTTCTCTAGATAGAAAGTGGGATCACAAAAGTCGATAACTTTTGTAAGATTCCCCCGTCATATGTACAAATGTGGACCCCAAAGTTGCTTCAACTTGTCTTTTTTTTCAAAAATTTTTAAAAAATAAAATTCCTAAAAATTCCAAGTGGCGCTTAATTGTTTGTTGGATAAATAAATTAAAAAATATAAACTAATTCAATTTCTTCGTAAACTGTCACATTGAAGGGAACAAAACAGATATCTAATTCACTGAAGCCGAATCCTAAGTTAGAATTCAATATGGCGCCCAAAAATTAAAAAAACTGCACGCCAATTGACATCGATTTAAAGTAAGTCTGATAGTCTGAACACATCTCGGAGAAGTTCTTATACGAAAAACCATATGACTTTTATGACATTCCATCGGTTTCTATTTCCAGCGTAGAAGTCAGAGAACAATATGAGTATACTGTCTATCTCCACCTTTTATCTCCTAAACTATAAAAGCTTTATCCACGGTTTTCAGAAGACATGCAGAATAATAACGCAAACAGAATGCCATTGCCATTTTTGAAACAATTTTCGATGTGGCTCCAGTACAAGCAAATGTCGCAATAAAAAAAACTGTTAATTCAAGAAAATGACCGTCAGAACGCCCTCCCTGCTCTGCGTATAGAATATTAGTTGCAGTTTTAAAACATCTTCATTCTAACAAATTCTTTGTTGTTGTTTTTAACAGGAAAACCGTTTCTCAAATGAGTGTGAACACAAGAAACAGAAAACGCTATGACCTGCCAAATAAGTCCAATACAATTTAAGACGAGAAGTCATAAGACTTAGAATAAAATCGAATTTAGAATTTATTGGATCATTTTTTTGTTTTTATAATTTGCACGTGTTAAAGGGGCTATGAATACCCTTATACTAATTTGTTTAGAACACGTGCGTTTTGTGGAAAGGGGAAGAGACAGGGAGAAAGACAGAGTGGTGTAGTTTGAAACTCAGGTGGTATTAAGTTTCTGTAAACTCCAAGGGTGGCTGTCCAGATAACTGGGGAGTACTTTGTTTGTTTTCGCTATTATTGTCGTTGCTTATGATTCACAGTATTTTTTTTTTTCGTCCTCCTGATGTCAACATAACGATCAAGTTACATTTTAGCCATATGACCACCCTACTGCCAGTGTTATGCCTTCACAGTAGAGTTGACTTAGCTTTCGCAGGTGATCAATTTTTTTATTTATTTCATGCGAAATAAATAGATGATTCTTGACATCAGGATTCGAACCGTGAATCAACAGCGTGACAAGCGATGATGTTACCATTACACCACGGCCACCCTTATCGATCGTACATGGTTCGACAAATTCTGTTGGCAATGGCAAGGCCCGTGAGCCATTGTTGAGTTGACAGAGATGATAAACAGAGGGGTTGTCTTTTGTGAGAAGGTGTTTGTGCGTCATGTGTGTATGCCCAAGTCTCAGTCTCAAAAAACACCTGTTCATTTTGACTGTAGCATTTGTTGGGTAGGAAGAAAATTCGCCAGTTTCACTGATCCTGGAGTAGTGGTGGGTGTATTGGCTTCAAGGTATTCTCTTTTCCAGATACCAGTGTGCGTTTAGTTGTTTGGTAAAGTCTGTTTTTGATGGTGGGTGCAGTGTGATGTTCAATGGTGCGGTGATATTCCGAGTGTTTCCCAGTTTGTCCCATTCAGAATTTTGGCAATTTCGCCCGTTGAAAGAGCGCTTTAATTGTTGAAGTTGTAGCATTTTTGATGATATCCCGAAGTTGTTGAGCTTAAAGAACAATGCTCTCCTATCCAATGCGTCGAATGCATAAGATTTCTATGATAGCTTGAAATGACTTAGTGTACGTATACATGCATGTACATATATGTTTTCGAGGTTGGTGAATGCAAATCCGAAGTTGGAATTTTTAAATTCAAAATGTCTTTGAAAATAAAAAACTGTTACATTTTAAATTTGAAAGTTCTGACTACGGATTCTGGCGTTTGTCATGACCCTCACCAGCATATCAGCGTGTATGTTGGCAATTTTTGCCCGTATGTTGGCGTTCAAGTGTTGTAGGGTCCTTGGACGGTTGACATAAAAGCGGAATTTCAAAAAACCCCACCAAAAAAATCGCAAGGGGTCATAGATGAGGCGCTCCGGGAAGCGTTCCCTCAAAACAGCCATTGATGCCCTTGATGTGTGAGCCGTTGCTTCGTCCTGTTGAAACCAAATTTCCCCAAATTCCAATTCATCAAGTCGTGGAAAAAAAAAAATTCGCGTAGAACACCGGGGGATCGCAAGATTGAAGCTCTCACCGCCTCAATGTTCTCAGGTGACCTGATTGGCCGAGGGACTCCAGTTCTTTGTCTTGTCGTACACTTGTCTGAAAGTAGCGACCTATGTAACAATTGATTTCCGATCCGGGACTGGTCCCAACGGGGCTACATTAAAATGATTTTGAAAGGCGGGGTGCGTTGCGATCACAGAACTTCCGTTAGAAAAGAAGGCCTCGACGGCAAACGCACGCTCCACACGGTTCCAACGCATGATGACGACTGACCGGGAGAAGGAACAAACTTTAGAAACACGCATGCCTGATAAGACCACTCCCACTCCGCTACGCCCCCCACCACCTCAATATTTTAAAAAAAAAGAGGAATTGATATTAGACTTTTCTTTTTTATATTTTTGACCCACCCTTTTGTATTAGATTCAAGGTTACATGCGGCGACACATTGGTCTCAACAGCAAGCCACGGAGCTGTATATGTTCTGTATGATGTCTAGCTTACGTTGGTACTTGGTTCATTAAATTTCATGAGTCCAATTAGGTTTTACTCAGCTAAATGTTAAATAAACTACTGTGAGACCATCCTGGACTCATGGGGCACAGGTGTCCCAAATTCGTGTGAAGCCACATTTGTCTCATGTGGCACTCAACGTGTTAACTATCGATTTTTTTTTCTATTTTTTGGGCGCCATTTTGACTCCACCGTTTTGAACTTTCAAATTCTGACTTCTGAAATATTCACAATTAGATTTAATTCATCACCGTAAATGCTTTGAGAAAGCAAAATTTTTTGATGACCCTCATGACCCTGTACATTGTATAGACGAATTGTAGAGAATGACAAAGTTTATATACCGCAGTTTTGCCGCAGTGAGTTACAGTATTCGTGATAATCCGTCAAACATCCATTCGCCATCGTTCCCAGCAATAGATAGCTCCACGCAGCGCGTTTTAACAATGCATGGCTATAATATCCATGAACAGCGTCGTGACTTCGTTGATTGGATGTTAGATAACCACTAAGTTGATGACGATTTTTCGAACAAAATCATCTTCAGCGATGAGGCTCACTTCAACTGAATGGCTACGTAAATAAACAAAATTGGAGTCACGAAAATTCACGGGCCTTTCAAGAGCAACCAATGCATCCACAAAAAGTCACTGTTTGATTCGGATTTTGGGCCGACCGCGTGATTGGGCCGTACTTCTTCGGAAATTCTCACAGCGCTGCTGTAACAGTCAATGATGAACGTTATTGGGAAATGATAACAAATTATTTTTGGCACCAATTGGACGATATTGATGTGGAAGACATGTGGTTTCAACAAGACGGTCCACCTGCAACACAGCGCGAGAAACAACGCAGTTATTACGCACACAGTTTCCCGGCCGCGTCATCTCTCGTTTCGGCGGTATATGCCAATGACAAAATTTCATCAAAAGAACGGAAGTCTGCACGTACTTCGCTACAACTGGAAGAGAAAGTGGAGCCATTTACCAATTAGTATCAGTCACTTATCCCTTTTCATGATAGATTCCACCTCTGCTGCCACTCAATAATACTTTCCGCTCTTTTTGCATCCCATCATTTTGTGGGCAATCCTCTGGTGTTTTTTTTTTTTTTTTTTTGTTACTATCATGCACCAAGTATTGGTCCCCTAAACGCGAACTACTTGATGGCCTTTACGAAACTATATTGTTATGCTTCACTTTCTCCAAGAATTTTGCGACTATATGTAATTTTGTAAGGAAGTCGTTGTATACTATGTTTCACAAGAGCGGACATAGCACCGAATCCTGAGGAACTCCGCGGTAACCAGATATTTATCTGCTCCGTCGTCAATGTCATAAAATAGTACCACCCCTATATTTGTTATATAAATGGAGTAAGGCATACGCATAGAATAAGGAAAGTTTTCAACATTGAAATTTTGAATTTTGATATTCGCCGATTTTGATTTCTGACCGTTACTGTACCCGTAGTGAGGGTACAAGCTCAAAACAACTTCGCACAGTGTGATTGCGCTACTTTTTTATTCGATTTTGAGACATTCATGTTGTTGCATTATATTATGTGTAATTGATACAACAATGGAAGTACGATGATGGCATTCCATTCCGGACACATTACATGTTGAACTTGGTAAAATTTTTAATTTTTTGTATGCTTTAAGCCACATTGCTCTTCGGTATGCATACCCAATGTCTGATGTAAGTAATTCCATAGAATAATTAAAAATTAGAAAAAAAAAAAAAAAAAAAACACACATTTCGCAATTGCTGCTCGTTGACGTATTCAAGCAGAGTAATTAAAAATACTCGTGCGTAGTCAGAAATCCTCCTTTTTTGGTGCAGCAAACCAAACGACGACAACGGCGACTAAAAAATATGCCACACAATCGAATCGAATGATGATCGTCACCTTTTGTCTCAATAGGCCCAGAGAGACGACAATCACCACAATGTATGACAACGACACTTCGCTAGTCAGGTACAAAATTCAGTGTCGAAAATTGTTCGCCATAGCTACCATACCGCGCCTTTGGGTAGCACAGTTGGGTAATTCTCTGAGGAAAGTTGTATCAATGGAATTGAAGGGAGATGGTAAAAATGACTCCTTTCAGTGCGGTGCTCAATTGTTTTTGTCACAATTGCAATTTGCCTTGCAGCAGGCAAGTCAAAAGAGGCTAAACAAGACCATACACGAACTAACAAGTGCCTTCTCTTTCTTTGCAGCTCTAAAGCTCCACCTAACCTATCAGTATTACCACGAACCGCTGCCGACAATGACATTATGATACGACTGCGCGAAAGCATTAAGCAGAAGGAAGAATTTCTGAAGTCACCGCTGCCGCATACGCAGCCGAATTTTTTCCATTCCCAGCAGCCAATGCCAATGACGGCAGCGGTGACGATGTCGGCTCGTGGCCAAGTGAAAACTGCTGTAAAGCCACAAATAACCAGAGATCTCCTACCGGCTAGTTGTGATATGCAAAATTTCTATGCGAAAAATCTACCACCGAATTTGGCCGATAGCATGAGGACCAAGCCCAACAATCGTGGTGGTGGTGGTGGTGGTGCGGGTGCTGGTGATATTGTCAAATCGGCGATACCGCGTCAGAGAAATATCTCCAGTGCTGGCAGCAGTGGAAGCATGAGCGCCGCCAGCAGTAGTAGTAGTACAATTAAAGACGTATTCCACAAGGAGCTGGAGTACCTTGAATCCCTACCGGAAATGGGAGTGATCAATCAAGTGTAAGTACAAGATGAGTCGTTAGAATTTCTTCTCTTCTAATGGATGGTATTCTTTATAGGTTTGAAAGGAAGCTGGTTTCTAACCGGGCGAAAGGTTTTGATCCATTTAAGCCGCTGACAATTAACACCTCTCTGGATAGTACCGTGTTACAAAAGCCCGTAATTTACGACACAGTGCAACAATGCGTGGTGGATGGGCAAAACAGCAGTAGAATGGAAATACATAAGGCGAACTTGGCAGCCGCTGGACTGTGTCTCTCAGAATACTCTAAAAAACCTGAGGAAAACTACCGCAAAGATTCGAAGCAGTCTCTCGCAGACATTGCAGAAGCAATCGATATGCCAAGCATACCAGGTACGACGCATAGAATTATAGTATCTCCTTTTATTTGCTTTAAAGCTGCTTTTCATTTGATTCCAGCTTCTTCGGAGGTCGTTCGACGGTATAAACCAATTAACATTGACGACAATAAGCCCATGCGTAGGATATCATATTTGCGGGCCACCAACAACGAGAACGAGTACAGTACAGATGTGACGACGAGTGAGGTTTCAGATGCCGAGAGTAAACGCACATCGGTAAATAGTGAAATACGTGATAGGTAAGTTAAACAGGCTCCACTGTCTTTACAAATATGCACATGAAAGGGATATCACCTTTGTTTTGCAGCATTCACATAGAGAATATTCCTGAAATGAATGGAAAACTTGAGACGAAAGATGTGGCAACTGAAATGGAAGTTTTTGAAACCGAAATGGAAGTCAAATCGTCGTGCATTTATGGAAAGGTAAGCTTTTCAATCGAATTCAACTAGAGCCAAGTTTTGCTTACCATATTGCATTGATAGAGCATCAGTAGTGCTGTCGTAGAGACAGCTAATCGTGTGTTTTGTTTTCATTTTAACGGTTCGTCTATTAAAACGTCGAAATAATTATCAGCGCCTCTCAAAATATGAAAATCCTTTTCTTTCCTATCCACAAATAAAACAGTTATAGGCTTCTGTAGTATGTTTCTTAAATCACTCGCACTGCTCTTACGGTGCGTTTAAATTATAGCAAAGAGTATCGAACGAACAAAAACAAATCTGTTCCGAGTTCGCACTGGGAAATCCTCAATGTGAATAGCGCAAAAGTGGATAGCGAGCTTAATTATATTTCACCTGTTATTTCCGGAAAGAAGAGCGTATCCTTTCGCTGCTTAGCTATACAGCTAAAACTTGGTGAATCTTATTACCTATTACATTCTTTCTCTCGGAAAACCATCAATGTTTTCGAAGAATGAATCATACCCAGGTTATAAAAACTTACTAGACAGCACACGTTCTAATGAATTAGCCACACAGCAGAAGTTCGATTAGATTCATTTCTCCCACAAACTGGTTCTAGTACCTGACATTCGACAGGCGAACATCAGCTTTTATTAAACACATGTCTAGAGGAAATCGGTCTTACCTAACCTAATCTCACCACTTTATCTCGAACAATGATTAAATCGTGTTTCGGAAAGCTAACAAGAGTGATGAAGCCCTTTTAAACTGTTTAAATCGGGATTAAACTGAAAGGTACTGGAGTGTGGAAATATTTAATTTGATTGTAGACCGAGTGATCTCTGCCAAACCAGAGATAAGCGTCGCACAGACTCGGTGGCCTATTAAGAGGAATGAACTCCTCATAACAGGGCGCTTGATATGCGGTAACTTGTGGTGGAAAGCCTAATAGTTGCTAATAGTTGCTTAATCATAGACAAACGTCGTTGCAAAAGGCAGTTAAAAAGAGCCAAGATCCCTGGTGAGAGTGAGGACTTACCGCGATTTAAATATTGCAGAGGGACATCTCTGCGAATCTCAACACTAAACTTGATTCTTCTTAGAAATCTGGCGGAACTTTTATAAGTTCAAAAGAGGACATATTCAAACAGAAACATTTTTCCAGATGCAACTTAAGTCTTATTTGAGAATCGGTTCAAAAGGAGTCCCAGTTCTCATAAAGAGAATCAGTACTCATACTCATATAGCATTGATCTATAATATATAGTAAATCCCAGGCAAAAGTATATATTACAGCAAGCACAGCATATATTTGACTAAAGAAACAATTGAAGGGAATACCTATAATATTTACATCTGCCCCAATATTCAGTCATGGATGATGCTGCCAAAGTCTCAACAGACTGACAATGAAGTACTAATTTTTACCGCAGCTAATTGAAGGATCTTTCTTTCCAAAGAAAATTTGTTTGGCCTTTTGCAGATCTTCCTTATATAATACCCCTGGTAGACTTTCATTGGTGGATAGTGCTTCTTTGGTACTGATTGGCGGTCTCCCATCTCTGGGAGTCATTCGCAGTTAGTACTCAACTCAGTCATGATTGGTTAGTAGGCTGTCGTCTCTTGTATTACATTCGTGGATAGTCCTCCCTAATGATTGGTTGATTGATAATCTGTTGTCACTTGTGGCCCATACTCTGTTATCAACAAATTATCTCCCATTGAAAACATTGTGATTTCGATCAAATGTCAAACCTATTTATCTACGACAGTTTCTGACGCATGAATAATATATTTGAATGTTTTGATTGCTTGTTGTGTCATTGCTCGTGCATTTTCTTTTCACAGCGAATGTCTGAGTACCGATCATGGAGACAGGTCAAAATCGAAATCAAAGGTGATATCCTAAAAATATACCCAGGCCGCAGTTCTAAATCGGAAAGCAATGTAAGTTTAAATCAACTCTATCAAAACTCTGTAATATCCCTTTCTTTCTGTTATTTTAGGTGATAGAACTTGATGTTAGAAATTTCAACATTCTCGATGAGTCGGTTGATAAGAAAAAATATGTATTCCGCCTTCAGTCCAAGCCTCGAATACAAAATAATCTTACAACTTCATCGTCATCATCATCATCAGCATCAGTGCCAGCATCGGGAAGTACGACAACAAATACTGATTTGCTATTCGACGAAAGCCAGGAAAAACTTTCCTCTTCCTCGTCGACGGCAACAAATAACTCTGAACACACAGAGATTGTGTTCAAGACAAAAAGTGCTACGGAGATGAAGCGCATTTTCAGCTTACTCCAAGAGAAGTGTAACCTGAATAATAGTGATACCGTGAGTCCCTCGATCGAGTCATTCTCATAGGAAACTCGAAATACTAAATTTGTTTTCTATAGGATCTCCAAGGAAAGCAACTAGCTGAACCGCAGAAAACTGCGGCCACAACCACAATGCCAACAATTACGTACTGTGATGATAACGTACAACAAGAGTATTCACCTCAGAGTTCAACGTCACGTGGCGGCGATATTGAAACCGAATCGATATCACCGGTGATGAAATCAAGGAAAGCCCAACACAAGAACCTTCCCGATAAGGATCTTGGTTCGCCGAAGGCGAAAAACTGGAAAGATCTGCTCTTTCGAAGGAATCATGGCACTAGCGCTGATATCTCGCCGTCAACGCTGGCGTCGAGTTCCAAGACTACTGGTTCTATTGGGGTGCCTTTGAGAACGTGTCCAATGGTAAGTGGAATCATCTTCTTCATTCGCTCCTCGATGGTGTGGTAAATTTCTGTGTAATTTCTTTGTTTAGTCAAAAGACAACGAATACGTTCCACTTATTGTGGACGTTTGCACAAATATTGTTGAGACCAAGGGTCTCGGTGTGATTGGCATTTATAGAATTCCTGGCAATAAAGCTGCCATCTCTGAACTAAAGGATCAGGTGAACAAGAACGATTTCTCGTGGGATCGTTGCAACACCGATGTCAGGTGGGAGGATGTGAATGTGGTGTCAAGCCTGCTAAAGCTATTCATTCGAAGTCTGCCTGACGCATTGCTGCCAAGTAACTTTTACAATCATTTCATCGAAGCGGACAAGAAGACTGGTGAAATGCGATTACGCGAGTTGAAGGATTTGTTGCGATCTCTGCCACGTAATTCTCACGAAACCATGAAGCATTTGATTAGGCACTTAAGTCGCGTGAGTAAAAATTGTCATGTCAACTTGATGGAGCCGAAGAATTTGGCCATTATCTTTGGTCCATCGATAATACGAACGCCGAACGAAACATTAGAGATTGCAGTGAAAGATATGAAACATCAGTGCAGGATTGTTGAACTTCTGGTAACGCAGGTAAGGATAGTCATTTTGAGATTCAATCGAATTCTAAATTGTCCCCCTTTTTCAGTATGACTACTTTTTTGAAGACGGCGATTTGCCAGAAATCGAAGCAAACACAGTCAGTGTGACATCGTCATCGACGTCATCCTCCCACCAGGATCAGACGAGCCTTCTTCTGGACAATGTTTCCAAGATTGAACGTCTTAACGATCGAGAATCGCTAACGTCCAGACTCATTCCCCACCTGCGTCGCCGAACTCACTCCAAACGGAGTGCTGTCAGTTCGGACACATACTCAGGAGAAAGTGTTTTGGTAAGGACCACGAGCGGCACTGCCTTTCCAACTAAATATGATATCGGGATAAAATTGCGTGTCCACTTTCAGTCCCTGGAATATGGCAACAAGAAGGCAACAGACTCGCCACCAGCTGCAACCACGCCCACCTCAAAAGAGCAGCTTACTATCGAGAATACCAGCAGCAATAAGGATCGCAGTAGTGTGGACATTTCCATTCTAACCGATGAGGAATCCAGCAACAGTCGTATCAGTGATAGTGGTTCGTTATAGATTTTCGAAGATACACTTGTTGAGTTTCTAATTCGTGATCTCTTTTTAAGGTTCAATGTCGCTGACAACAATCACAGACACGTTGGATTCTAAGCTCCGTAACTTACGCAGTGGTTCTGAGTCAAACGATGAGAACGGCAGCCCAAATCGTCAGCGAGACAACGCAGGACGACGGCACAACTTTGCCCAGCCGCTGATCCTACACGAGAACATTCCCTATGCCGATGAGTCACCCGAACGGCATCACCACAACGAAATGACAAATTTCAAGGGTTTTACCTCGCGGACCAACACCATTCGGGATTTCCCTAAAAACATTAGATTTTCTTCTGTATACGAAGCGGCATGTTCCGATGACTCCGAAGGGTCAACCACCAGCGATCCCAAGGAGGCGTTGATCATCTCGTCGCCGTCGTTTTTTCTCGAGCGCTACAAGAAACGACGTGATCACCGGCTCTTTCGTTCTGCCTCCTTCAATTGCCGAAATTACTCTAACCGCAGCGCTGGAGGAGGAGGAGGGGGCGGCGGTGGTGGTGGTGGTGGAGGAGGCGGCACAATAGGTTGCAATAATTCCGCACTGACTAAAGATGAAAAGACTGATATGAATTTAACGAAGAAGCGACAAATCCAGAATAAACAGAATCGCTCCATAAAGCGACGACACACGGTGGGCGGACCGCACGACTATACCGCAACAACAGTGGTACGACGTGCAACAGCCCCGCCACCGCTGGTATCGGGTGGTGTCGTCGCGCCTTCAAATGGCAGTGGCAATAACGTCGCCGATCATCATGTTCTAGAAGTAGGAATTCGAATAAAGAATGTAAATAGAAGATACTGATTGTAGGTCAAAAGATATAATAGTTTGCTAGGTTTTATATAGGTGAAGATGCATCAGCTTCAAACAATAGCAGCACACGTATTTTTCGTATTTTTCAGTAGAAAACATTTATACAAATCAGAGAAGCAACAATTTATGTCTTTTTTTTTTTATTATTCTATACACACACAGATAATTAGAAATAGATCGCAGCGCGCATAAATGTTTTTTTTTTTTTTTTAGAAATTTTTTCTTTGCATGCAACCACATACACACAACATAAAAAAAAACGAATAGATTCGCATACAACAGTATATACGCACGTATGTATGAGCATAGTATTTATATAAAAAATATATATATATATATATATATTTGTATTTTAATATAAATTGATTTCGATGGAATATTGTGTCTATGAAAAGAAATTCAAAACAACAACAATATTATAATGCGATATAATGCTTTTATTATACATTATACATAGATATATTTTTTAAAATGTTTAATTTTACATTTTTAATTTTCTATTTTATTATTTTTTAATTGTATTGTATTATTATATATAAACATTTAATATAAATTATATATAAATATATGTATACAATGATGTATGTGAGAAAAAAAAAAAACAAAACAAAAATGAGGTTTAAAATTCATTTGTGTATTTAATTATTAGAAAGAAAAAAAAACGAGTATATTGAAGGAAATATTTAAAAGAAAAAGAAAGCATAAAACAGGCATGTAGAAGTAAATGTTAATAAGAGAAAAATATAAATAATAAATACACACGAAATAATACGACATTTTAAAAGGAAACATGTATTTTGCCTGAAGCAGATAGTATGATTAAAAAAAATAAAATACTAGATAGACGAAGATCTAAAGAAAATTTAATACAACAAATAATTGAAGACAATTGGGTACATTTTAATTGATGTAAAAAAACAAAATCCACCGATTGACTGATCAAAATCACTGATACTAGAAGTTTGGAACGTGGTAACGCTTTTGTCGTTAGGCGAGAGAAGTTTGGAAATTGGAACTAATGGTTGTTGAAAGCCTTGGACACTCACAACGTACAATACCTCTCTCTGAAACAATAAGAGCCATAGAGCAACTCAACCGAATTGAATAAAATTTAATTTGTTTTCGGTAACTCATCCATGATCGTTTAAATATTGTACATATGAATCATAAAGTTGTCGTGAGGCTACTCAATTAACAACGTAAATGAGACTTTTTCATTAAACTTAGTTTTCAATCAGCGGATAACTTCGCCAACAGTGGGTAAGATTTGGTTTGATTAGACTTTTGTTTCTTATTTTCTGTTTATGTGCGGTTATCTAAATGTTACATACGGCGGGAATGGGAGAAGACAAATTTTGGGTACACAACGATTTTATTTTTTAACAAGCGCCGGTGTTAATTTGTTTTAAACATTTTTGTGTTGATTTTAAGAGTCTGCCTACACTTGAGATATTCCCAAAGAGATCCATAGCATATGGAGATTTGCAAATCGTCCAACGGGAATACATTATGTTAATTTACATGGGACAAATAAGTGCAACCGCTTTTATTCAATTGAATTACAGGAAAGTTATAATTCCCTTAGAACGGATCGTATAAAACCCTATCCATCGTCTTCAAACTAGCTTAGGAGGATTCTAAGATGATTCAATTTAAGGTTACAATTTAAATTTGAAATAAAACATATCGGTTTTTAATAAACTGCTGATATTTTTATATCAATATAATGTTGAGAATTAGCTCCGTTTTGTTATTCAACTGAACTTGTTTAGATCACTGGAAGTTAAAAAAAAACATTTGAAAGTAATTTGGCAGCATCGTTTTTGCAGTGTTCGACAACTGAAATTTAGCTGGAAAGAGACAAAAAAAGCCTTTAAAATCGGTGTAAACAGAAAAAATAGATATTCTAATTTATTTTTCATATGCACTCTACTTTCTTGAAAGAAAATTCTATGCATCTCCGAATAAAACTATGACACCTGCCAATTAAATGCTGCCAAACTTTGCGATGCATTCTCCATCTATGGGTCAGGCTTTGAATTGATCTATTTGGTTCACATTACTTGAACCAGCTGATTGGATGGTTCTTGTGTTGGTATTGTTTTGTGCATTAAAAATTTAATTGAACCGTATTAGTTCAATAACAAAACGCCGCTACTGGCATTAAACATGAAAAATTATATCTGCTAAATGGCCGCCACGGCTGGCCTTGCATGCTTCCGCCATATTGATGACATTTTCCATTACTTTTTTGCTTAAATTCTGTGGTAGTTCAATTTTGGTCGCCGAAACGAGAGATGACGAGGGCGGGAAATTTTGTGCGCAATAACTGCATTGGTTCTCGCGCTGTGTGACAGATGACATCGCTTTGTTGAAACCACATGTTTTAGTCACCGAAACGAGAGATGACGCAGCCGGGAAACTGCGTTGTTTCTCGCGCTGTGCTGCAGGTGTCACCGTCTCATCGCATGTATTCCACATCAATATCGTCCAATTGATGCCAAAAATAATTTGTTATATCAGCACCACGAGAATTTTCGAAGTCCCAATCAGGTCTCCGACCCAAAATTCGCACCAAACTTTGACTTTGTGGATGCATTGCTTGTGTGTGTAAATGACCCTCTAGATTTGCATGACCCCAAGTACGGCAATTTTGTTTGAAAAATCGCCATCAACTTGGTGTTTCCCTAACACCCAATCGACGAAGTCACGACAGTCGGACGGGCGAACAGTCAAACGGACATGGCTCGATCGACATGTCTTTCGATGCAGATAATAAATATATACACTTTTGGGGGTCTTTCGTTTCTATGTCACGGACATGGCTAGGTTACCATATCGTTCGATGCAGATCATTTGTGTCTCTTTGTTACGAACTAATAAAATCAATATACCCTATGGGATAGGGTGTAAAAATATGCAGTGAAAGAATTGGGGAATGAAAGGAGAACACCAAAAACAATTTTACTAGTGTGTTGCAATTCGTTGCTTTATTTTTAGAGAAACTAAAAAACAGATGAATACATATTTTAGATAAATATATTTTAATAAAATACTTTCTTATTCCAAAAATTTACAACCAATATAAAATACAATTGAAATCAGAACAATTCTATGAAATCAGACAAATGTTATTTTGACAGTCCCACAAACGAGATTTTTATATGTGTTGCCTATGCACATATTGTTTCGGCTGTAACGTGTTATAAGCAAGGAAGGTTGAAGGTTTATTAGAATTTGTTTCAATCATTTGGGCATATTTTTTATCTGATTGATGAATATGTTGATCGTTTGTACCACGCTTTGTATGATTTTGTCTTGTCATGGAAGTATTATTAACCCGAATCCACCACAAAAGCATTTTTAACCTGGCAGTGCTTACATTTTGGTGTGGTAGAAATCTTCAAAAATTAAAGCGCCAGTCGTCTGTCAAATTTGTTTTCCGTAGAGAGTTAGATTTTTGCATCTTCGAGTTAATTTTGAGATAATATTGAAAAGTATTGAGTAAATCATGACCACCGATACTGAAAAAACTGCGCGAATGCCATGGTGAATATATAAACATAATTAAATATTCCTTTCATCCCTGTAAATGTCATTAATAGGGTGGAGAAATATCGACCAGCAAAGTTGGACGATCTCATATCGCACGACGAAATCATATCAACAAGTGAGTCGCCAACTAAAAAATTACATTTTATTTCAAGTTTATTCAATATCTTTCGTACACGCAGTCAATAGATTCATTGAGCAGAAGCAACTCCCACACTTGCTGTTCTATGGTCCGCCTGGCACAGGGAAAACTAGTACCATCCTTGCATGTGCTAAGCAACTCTACACACCGGCACAATTCAAATCAATGGTCTTGGAGTTGAATGCCTCCGATGATCGTGGCATCAATATAGTCCGTGGACAAATCCTAAATTTTGCCTCCACGCGAACAATCTTCAGTGGAACGTTTAAGCTAATCATTTTGGACGAAGCAGATGCGATGACAAATGATGCACAGAATGCTTTGAGGAGAAGTGGGTTAATACGGCGTGGTATGTGGAGACATTTCTTATAAGATTCTTCTTTTAGTTATCGAAAAGTACACGGAGAACGTTCGCTTCTGTGTGATTTGCAATTATCTGAGTAAAATCATTCCTGCGGTTCAATCTCGATGCACTAGGTTCCGTTTTGCTCCTCTGTCCCCAGACCAGATACTACCTCGGCTGGATAAAATTATTGATATGGAGGAGTTAGTAAACATATGCATACATTATTAAAGGACACTAAAAACTCTCTAAATAGCCTTACAGTCACCCAAGATGGAAAACAAGCCCTCATGACCCTTTCCAAAGGCGATATGCGAAAGGTACTCAACGTTCTGCAAAGTACGTCGATGGCATTTGATGAGGTCAATGAGGACAATGTATACACTTGTGTTGGTCATCCTCTGAGGAAGGATATTGAAAAGATTCTTGAGACATTATTATCTACAGAGAGCTTTGAGAAGGCATATGATGGTAAGTTGTAGAGAGTTGACTTACTCTGTCTCTAAAGTCTTTGTCCATGCTTTAGAGATTCAAAAGGTTAAATCAGCAAAAGGACTGGCTCTGGAGGATATTATTACCGAACTGCATTTGTTCGTTATGAGAAGTAAGTTAGCAAGCTATCTTATGTATGCAGTAGTCGGTAGTAGATTTTTATTCCAGTTGAGCTCCCAATGAGTGTTATGAACAAAATCATAATTAAAATGGCTGACATAGAGGAACGATTAGCCAAAGGATGCACAGAGGGGACACAAACAACGGCATTGATCTCGGCATTCTTCATCTGTCGCGACATGGTCACACTGGAGTCGTGAACACAGTTTTAAGTCCGTCAGATAGTAGTACATAAGCGCCTTAATGTTGATTAAATAAAATAAAGTAATTTTTTATAAATGTTTTTTTGAGACTGCGGCCGATTTGAAATTGGCGCCATTTCTCACAGAGATGGTTTTATTATGTGAAAGTTGGCAGTAGTATTCAGCCGTCAATGCCCTTTTATCAAGGAGAGTTTGACGCCACAACAACGTCTTTTAGTGATTAAAACATTTTATCGAAGTGGTTCATCAATTATTGCAACATTGTTAATTACGTGATTTTTTTGGTCGACGTGGAGTGGCCTGTAAAGAGCACTATTCAACAAATTTTCCACAGTTTAGAGAACCTTTACACAGTAAGTGATTTACCGAAGACCGGACCACGTCGTGGAGCGCGAACAAAACTATACAAAATTCAAGTGACTCAAGAACTTCAAGAAATTGGTCACCAGGGACCACGGGACTGGAGTGCAAAAATTTACCAATTGAATAGAGATGACCCTGAATTTTTGTCAAAAATTGATTGTGAGTGACGAGGCGCATTTTTACTTGAGTGGAGCTGTAAACAAACTGAATAACCGAATACGGGGAGCAAAAACCCACGAGCAGTTTATGAAGACCTCTTCATCCTCGTAGAGTGACTGTTTAGAGTGCGATTTGTGCTGGTGGGATAATTGGACCATTTTTATTCGTAAATGACGACGGCGAAACTGTTACTGTTATTGACGAGCGATGTAGTGCGATGTTCAAAATATTTGTTTGCTTGAAGTTGCTCGGCTTCGTTTCCGAAACATGCGGTTTCAACAAGACAGGCAGGATGATAGAAAAAGGCATCAGTATTGTTTTCGCAGCCGCCGTTCAACTGGAGACTCACCTATGGACTTCAGCCATCGAACAGCACGGGAAATCAAGAGCTCTTGCCCTGAACACATCAAAGGCATTCGATTGGGTTTGGCATAGTACTATAATAAACAAGCTAGCCTCCTATGGACTACCACAACAGCTCTGCGTTTGGATGGACAATTCTCTTCATAATAGATGAATTCGAGTTATGGTCGATGGTGTGTCTTTCGATACATTTGCTGTAAATGTTGCAGTGCCCCAGAGTTCTATACATTCACCAATTATATTTCTATTGCACTTTAACGGTACGACCACATATCCAACATTGCAAAATCGGCATCCATAGAGTTGGGATATCTATTTAGACAGCTCCTTCCACAGTACAAAGCACAAGTTAGACCAGGACTTGAGCATTGTTCTCACGTTTCGAGTTCGCTCCCAAAACATTCTCTTCATCTGCTCGACAGAATACAGAGACGAGGAGCTCGCTTAATACAAGAACCCGCACTAGCTTCCAATCCCCAACCGTTGGCTCATAGAAGACTGGTGTCAGACCTATGCCTATACTATGTATAAATACAATCATAGCAGATGATCCGAAGACCTCAATAGAATGATTCCTGTGCGTACATCCCTTTTTCAAAACTCCTTATGATACAGGACAAGAAAACTTTGGAATTCACTCTGGGTCAGCATTATAGGTTGGTCTCTCTTAAGAGAAGTTTTAGAAAAAAAATAAATAAATAGAAAATGTTCTGACGACTGCTATGTAGAGCATTATTTGCAGGCTTGTTTCGAATAATAAAGTTATTTTAAATGAGTAGATATATAGACTGTCTTGATCTGAAAAGGTTTGTTTAATGATTTGTATCTATAATTTAGCATCTTTAGGAAATTGAGAAAACTTGTAAACTACTCTATGCGCCTCATCAAATACGGGATTCGTTTGTTGTCGTACGTTTTCTATCCACTCAGCGATTTTCGGATATTTTCGACCGACATCATACTCCGCCATTTCTATAAATGAATTATTTCTATAAAACAACACATCTGTGGTTAAATTATATTATAGTTTTTTACTCACTGGATTGTTGAATTTCACAAACACCAAATATATCCGCTACAGTCATCTTATCACCAGTAACAAATTTCGATGAAGTCAACCACGTATTCTCCACAATATCCAATTGCTTTTCGAATGCCTTCTTGAATACCTCCAATTTCCCTTCAGGTGTTGGTTCTCCAGTCAAAAGTGGTTCCATCCATTTGAAACGAAAATACACGAAACCTTCTCTACGAACAGCTAAGTGCTGCCAATCGAGAAACTCATCAACTCTAGCACGTCCCTCAGCATCGGTGGGATAGAGATTTTCCGAAATTCTTCCAGTCGAATGAAGGTATCTACAAAAGAAGAAGAGTTAGCATAGGACTGTAATCTCTGTTTTATATTTTACCTGAGAACAGCAATAGACTCGGCCAATTTAAAATCCCCTTCAACGATGCATGGAACCTTTTGAAATCGATTCACTTTCTTGTACTCGTCAGTGTAATTTTCTCCTAAAATGTAGACGTATTAGTTAGACACTATAAGAATGAATGGTATTATACCGTTCTTTAAAGAAACATAGACAGGTTCAAATGGTGTTCCACTAAGTTTGAGGATAATATATAAAGATCTGGATGGCTGTGATAGGAAATCAAAGTACAATTTCAAACCGGCAGACATATTTTATCGTGAAAAGAAGGTGTAAAGTTCAGAACCTGATTCTATCGACTCTACACAAGCACTATGGTAGCTGTTGACTGTAATTAATGTTTAGTTATGACAAGAGATATCCCCCCCGCAAAGCTTTAGACAAGCAAATCGTGAGAACTCGCTTTTGTTTAGTTGATAACAAAAAAAGAGAATAAAGACCAAAGAGATCGACGAAAGCTTTTATATTTTGTTACTATATACATTAAAGATTGCCTTATAACGGGTGGCCATCTGTTGGTTTCTTTTTAAATTACATGTTATTTTGACGCTGACAGTTCCTTCGCGCTCAAAAAAATTACAGAAACACAGTATCGTATCTCCGAGATATGAAATGAATCGATTTACACTTGAACAACTTTGGGAAATATTGAAAATTTATTTACAAAGTGAGTTCTGTGTTGCCGAAACAGTATGAATTTTGAAAAGAAATTTCGGTCGAAATAATGCACCAACTGTGACTGCTGTACACAAGTTTGTGAAGAAAGTTGATGAGATTGGCATGCTAATTGATGACATACATAAGTTATCCTCGTATTTGTCCTGTGCGTTCAACCTGGAATCCTCAGCGTGTGAATGTTTGGTGTGGTTGGTGGAATGGCGGCATTATTGGCCCAATTTTTTCGAAGCTGAAGATGTCAACAACGTTTATGGTCAACTGAAAGCACTATAGAGGCATAATAACCGATTTTTTTTTTTTTTTTTTTACTGAAACTGAGCAAATGGACTTCGATGATCTCTGGTTCCCGCAAGACGGCACTACAAGCCGTCAAACAATCGATCTTTTGCGCACTAAGTTCAATAATCGTATAATAACCCATTTTGGTGATGTTGCTTGGCCTCCGCCGATCTGCGATTTGACACTGTTAGACTTTGTTTTCTGAGGTGCCGTTAAAGATCGATGTTATGCTGATAATCCAGAAATAATTCAGGCACTTAAGCACAATATTGATCGAGCTATTCGTGAAGCAAATCCCCGAACCATCGAAAATATACTGCAAAATTAGGCATCCATTTATATGAAATTATTTTGAATAAATAATCGAAGTGTACTCTCTTCAATAAAGCAAAAATCTTTGAAAAATATTAAGTGGATTTTTTTTATAGCAATTTTAAAAAGAAACCAACAGATGACCCACCCTTTACTAGAGGAAACAAGACTTCGAAAGGCGTAGTCGATCGCGACGGATTCGTTTTTTTTGTTTGCCCTTTCGCTTTCAATGCCTAAGCTAAATTGTGGTTTGAAATTGTACTTCATGAGTCAATTCATCTTAAAAAAGAAAATAGAAACTACGGGTTAAGAACTGCTCAGGAATAACAGATAACAGCGATTGGAAAGATCAACTTAATGCTGTTAGCTGGTAATCTTTCCAAATCCAGTACATGAGCTTGTGTGTGTAAACTGCCCTACAGTTTACTGCTGCTACCCCAATTACTTTTCAATTAAATTCTTCCTTGTTCAGCCTTTCGGGAAGGGCCAACAATCGATGTGTACAAATATTCGGATTTAAGAGATGCAAATTCATAGACACACTCAAATATTTCATTTATATTTTCTTTCAGCAGTCAAATTACATATCAATGCTTTTTTTGAAATTTATATATAAACTTATGTGCATCATCGAATGCTGGATTTGTTCCCTGCCGAACATTTTCTATCCACTCTGTGATCTTTGGATACTTCTTAGTCACATCATAGTTCGTCAGTTCTATAAAGAATGCTATTTATCATGGAATCAAACCAATTTGTTAAACCCTTTCGTTACTTGTTTGTTGAACTTCACAGACTCCAAAAACATCGGCCACCGTCACTTGATTTCCTGCAACGAATTTCGAGGAGGCCAACCAAGTGTTCTCCACTAAATCCAGTACCTTTTCCATGTCCTTTATTGCCTTGTTTAATACTGGCTCCGGAGTTGGCTTGCCCGTAAGAAGAGGAGCTACCCAATCCAAACGAAAGTAGTTAACTTCTTCCTTCCGGAGGATATGTTGCCATTCGAGAAACTCATCGATTCGAGCACGTTCTTTCGCATCGCCGCCATAGAGACTTTCAGAGACTCGATTAGTTGAGGCAAGGTACCTGGCGGAGCAATAACAGATAAGAGGGCAATCGATAAATACTTTATTAATCTGTTACCTTAAAATAGCCACAGATTCAGCCAATTTGAAATCTCCTTCAACAATACATGGAATCGTTTGCAGTCGATTCACTTTCTTGAATTCGCTTGTTAACTGTTCACCTGCAAGTGGGGAATATTTCTTCAATTGCGTCGGAATATACTTAAATTTGTGTATACCTTTTCGTATAGCAAGGGGTACACTCTCAAATGCTGTTCCACTCTGCTTAAGAATGATGTATATAGACCTACAGGGCTGCGACAGTAAGTCGAGGTATATTTTCAACCCAGCTGACATAATGCTTGTACAAGTTTAAAGTCCACTAAGAAAGAATAAATTTAGAATACACACTTGGTTTGGACGAGCCCACTATTTTAATTGAGAAACAACAAACATCTGGTATCTGTATCTGGAAGAGATAACCCCCCCAAACTGAGTTCGTGATAAGCAACTTGCGCAAATAGCATAAAAGAGAGCTTTGAAAGCTCTAGAGAAAGTGACTAACCATGAGTAGTTTCACTTCTCTTTAGTTTAGCTGTCATTACGCCCTCAACTAGTCGTGTTAATCCGTCAGTAAGTCTTCCACTTGCAACTCACAAATCGAAATAAAGACCTACGAACTTTAGACTCTTACAAGTGTATAACTACCTGACAGTATGGCAAGACCAATATCCTTTTATTACGATCTTATGTCCCAGCCTTCGAGGGCTATGTGGATTATATTTAAAATGAGTGGAACTTCATTTGAGGAATGCCCTGTGGCTTTGAGAAAAGGTAAACACAATCTAATCTGTGTGTTTATTTATATGTTTGCAAATCTAATCAACATTCTTTGCAGGAGAGCACTTGACTGAGGAGTATAAACGGGAGATTAATCGCTTCCAGAGGGTACCGTGTATAAATGATAATGGCTTTAAATTAGCCGAGAGTATTGCTATTTTGAGGTAGTTACAGAGGTATAGTTATCAGAGAACAAATACAAAGTAAATATTTTTGTGCGTGTGCTTCTAGGTACCTTAGCTTGAAGGGTAAAATCTCCCCAGTACTCTACCCAAAAGACTTTAAGCCACGCGCTCGTGTCGATGAGTATTTAGAATGGCAACATCTTACTATTCGTCTAGGATGTTCGTTATATTTCAGGCAAAAGTTCTTAGAACCCATGATCACCGGCAAAGAGCCAAATGCTGGGAAAATCGAAAAATTGAAAGAGATCATGGAGGGAAGTTTAGATATTTTGGAGAATGTATGGTTGGAGAAGACGAAGTATTTAGCTGGAGATCGCTTGACAGCGGCTGATATCTTTGCTGCTTGTGAACTTGAACAAACTAGTAAGTTGAGGCGAAGTGGACTGAAATACAGTTTGTATGGCTTTTCATTTTCTTTTAGGAATGGCTGGTTACGATGCAACTCATAAGTATCCAAAGATCAAGGTATGGCTCAACAAAGTTAGAACTGAAACTGAACCCCACTATGAAGCAGCGCATAAGTATTTAAATAGAATTGCTGGTGCCCAGTCAAAGTTGTAGATTTGGAATTGGGTCCAAATGATTTGTATCAAAAAGGATAGGGGATTTGTTTTGTAAATATAGGCTTGTTTGTGGTATTTTTTAAGGGAAATTTTTAAATTTTCATCATGAAGTGCGCAGAGAAGAGAGTATGGCCAATTCACTGCTACTTCCGTCGTTTATTGGTTGGTGTTCAAACAAAAATACGGTTAGGCAACAAAACTCTTAGATATCTCGTAACGATGGTAACTTGGTGTCTAAGCTAATCGCATTTCGTCACCTTATCTTCGATAGCATTCCGGATACATACTTTGATTTGCGCGATTTTGTCGATGACATCTTATTCTCTTTCATTTTTAGCGGAGACAATACTTCCCAGGTATAGAAAACCCTTTACACTCTCTCGACTGATATTTTACTTCAACGGATGAGGTACTAGCAAAACTGAACATTATAGTTTTCGTGATTTTGGCCCACACCATTCGCCGTCATTCTCTTCACACTTGAGGTCATTTGGAGGTGATCCATAATCCTGAAAGAAAGTAAGTAGACGTTTTCATATGTTTAGGGAAGGATTTAAGCCACCTTCAGTTTACGTGGAGCGCAAAACAACAGTATTTTGAATCTCAAATTACAGGACGTGACTGTCATAAGTTGTCTCGATAATAACAATTCCATATATGAATTAGTAAACGCAAGATTTGGAAAGCATAACCCATGTAAAGCGAATACAAGACAAGCTAAATTAACTTCCTGTTGACACTGTTGATAGCCATTATATCCGCAAGTTGATGGTATTGTAGCCACAGGAGGATCTAGAGCAGAAAACTTCTTGTTCAGTCTCATGCATCTTCAAGGCGTTTCTTCATTTACTTCAACTTACTACTTTTGATATTACTTTCGTAACTACAAAAAGTACACATATTCCGTTCCCTTTTCCACTTTTCCTGGAAGTTCCTAGTTTTTCCAGTTTTCTCTACGAATGGATGCAGGCCGATGTTAATGGCACTGCTTGAAAAAAAAAAAAAAATATACACCATGGCTGTCGATTCCTACCGCCTTGTTGCCTTTGAATGTTTTCGTCGGGATAGTAATCTCCTCTCTACTGAGGGTTTCTGTACGGATTCGGGAAAGGTTAATACACGACCTAAAGATATCTATTGTGGCGTCTCCTTGTGTTAGCCGGATTAAGGCACCTCCTTCAGTATAATTTATATTTGAAACTTAAATATCTGGAGTGGGTCTAGAGAGCACTAACTCACGCCCTTGCTCTTCGGCGGTGGAAGAGGAACGGCAACGTATGTTAAACACATTAAATTCGGACCTGGACAGTATAATCAAACGTGATTCAACCAACTGAGTGGAATTTAATGCTTCCAAAACACAATGCTGTCTTCTGTCTCTCAAGCGAAACCATAAACTTCAACCAATATCCATGAATGGTACTTGCATCACTGAAACCGTATGTGTATTAATAACCAAATTCGATTGAACGATCACATATTCGAAGTCGCTAAAACCGCTGCAAAATGTCTAGGATTCCTTAAGTGGCATTCATCCTCCCAAAGCTGGAATATAACGCCCACTTCTGGTCTGGTGCACCCAAGACCTTTCTGTTCATACTAGACAGGGTACAGAACTGCGCGTTAAAACTTATAGGTGATAGAGACATTATGAATTAAATACATTCACTTGAACATCGGAGAAATGTCTCGTGTCTTTCCCTATTTTATCGCTTTTTTCATAAAAAAATACTCCAGCGTTGCTTTCCTCCCCTTTAAAATTTCACCCGCAATATGCGTCATGCTTCGAATGCACATTAGTTCACCCTTAAGCCCATCTTCGGCCGTACTGTCGAATATAGTGATTTGTTTATAAGCCGAACGACACGAATGTGAAATGATCTACCAGGCTCTGTATTTCCCCATCACTACAACCTTCAAACATTTAGAGCCAACGTGCACAGGCTTTTCTGTTCCTCTTCCTAAACGCACGTGCCTTGAAACAATATAAGGGTATTCATATTCCCTTCGGCGCGCGCAAATTATAAAAAAAAGGCTTTGACCTGGTATTCTTTCAGAATGTTTTGTGAATCAGTGCCCGCATTTTCCTATTAGATGATGCGGGATTTCCTCCTAGGTTGAAATACGCAAGGTGATAATAAGTGAAGTGATCATAACAAATTTGTCCAAATTAGCATTTTCGAGATATAATGATTTTGTTAATGACAACCATCTTCCTTTAAATTTTTTTTTTCTTTTTTAATTGGACAAAAATATACAATTTTTATCAAAAGTACACCTAAATGTCTATCAGCGTTGGGCACTATCGAATGAAGTCGAACATAGATATTAATTTATTATTTCATCTAAATAATTTCGTTCATTCATTCAGTAAGCGGAGAATAATTAAAAAAAGTTATGCGCAGATCATTCGTACTCGAGACCGATTTTTTTTTATTAATTTCGGTAAACAAAGTTTGACATACAGTGCTCCACATAAGTATTCGTAATTTGTTTTCTTTCACTTAACTGATTAAATATTGTAATATGCGAGCTACGGCTCGAGTAGATAAAACAATTATTCTGTGAAATTATTTCTTTATTTTCTACTCTATAGAACAATTCAAGTTCACACTGTACTATTCTTCGCAAATTCTTTTCTTACAAGGTCTCTTTCCTCTCAAATCACTTTATCTCCTTTCAATTACTTAATTCACAAATTCAAACTAATTACTTTTTCTTGTTTACTCTCAACTTTCAATTTATCACCAAATTACAACTTCACCCATTATCACTTTTCCAATCTCTTCGCCACGGTTCTAAAACCAACTGTGTCTTTTTTTGATCGCCATCTGTCCTTATATAGCAGAAGTTTCTGATAGCCAGAAACTTCTAGCAAATTCTTCGACCACTGGAACAAGAGAAATAATTCTTGCAGTTATAATTCCCTTTTATCCCTGATATTATTCGTCTCTTTCGTTGACATGAGCTGTGGAGACTTCGTCCCAGACACGAACCTCGAATGAAAGGACAGTTCGAACCAAAATTCTGCCAGAATGAAGTCACTTCGGAATTTGTTGCGTCATATTTTTAGGGGGCGTAGTTATTATTATGCTACACTGCCCCCCTCTTAGACATGTTCGTCCCGAACAAGTGCATCCTCATTTCGGCCATTGTATCGACTCAGTCGATCCACATGAACCACTTTCATTTTGGCCCTCGGTCCTCGCTGGATGCGGTAGACAACATCGTTGATGCGGGTTACTATTCTGTAGGGACCTTCCCAGTTCCGCTGTAATTTAGGTGATTTCCCCTTTTGGCGATGGGGATTATACAGCCACACCAGATCTCCTTCCTGGAATCCTGACGTTGTTGCCTTGGCATCATACCTGGTCTTCATGCGGTCGCTCGTTATCTTAATCTGGCTTCTGGTCCTTTGGTGTATGTCCCTAAGCCTTTCCCTAAGGTCCGCCACGTACTCTTCTTCATTTCTGGGCTCATTGGTAGGAGATCCAAATTTCACCTCACTGGGTAAACGAGCTATTCCACCAAATAAGATTTCGAACGGCGTATGTCGAGTAGTGCTATGCACGGCACTTCTATAGGCCATCAAAAACAAGGGAATCTGCCGGTCCCAATCCCGTTGGTAGTCACCTACGACCTTCGAGAGATGTTCGTCCAAAGTCCTATTGAAACGCTCCACCATACCGTCCGACTGTGGATGAAGCGGGGTTGTCCTTGTCTTTTTGATTCCGAGTAGTTGACACATCTCTTGGAAGATTCTTGACTCGAAGTTCCTCCCTTGGTCAGAATGCAATTCCAAGGGCACACCGAATCTGCTAACCCAATTGTAGACGATCTGCTCCGCCACGGTTCTGGCTTCCTGGTTAGGGATCGGAAACGCTTCCGGCCACTTACTGAAGTAGTCCATCACTACGAGGATATACCGATTACCATTGTCGGTTTCCGGAAAGGGTCCTGCGATGTCAATGGCGATTCGTTCAAAAGGTGCTCCCACGTTGTATTGGTGCATCTTACCTCGAGTTTTGATTCTCGGACCCTTGCTAGCTGCACACACGTCGCATTTTCTGCACCAGTCTTCGATATCTTCCTTCGCTTTTAACCAATAAAAACGTTCTCGTACCTTTTCTAGCGTCTTATTCACTCCCAAGTGGCCTCCGGTCGCCCCGCCATGCATTTCCTGTAACACCTCCTTGACCCTCGTCCGCGGTACGACAAGCTGCATTACAAACGACTTTCCGTCGGAGGATTCCCATTTTCTTCTCAGAACACCTTCTTGGACATGGAGGGAGTCCCACTGCGCAAAATATGCCTTTAAGGTCGGGCTTCTGTGAGAGATGTCCTGATGATCCGGTTTCTCCATGTTCTCCTTCCAGGCCAGAATCGGCTCGATATCCGGGTCTTCCTTCTGAGCGTTCCGGATCTCATTTACGCTCCAGCGGGCGATAGGTTCGGCTCTCATTCTTTGGATGGAAACCAGCTCCCGTTCTTCCTGACGCGCACAATGTTTACAATCCGTTCTGCATGGTCTCCGGGACAGTGCATCCGCATTAGAGTGGAGTTTTCCTTTACGATGCTGTATTTCGTAGTCGTAGATTTGCAGCCTTTCGATCCATCTTGCGACCTGACCCTCAGGACTCTTGAACTGTAATAGCCATTTTAAGGCTGCATGGTCTGTGCGAAGAACGAACTTCCTCCCGTAGAGGTATTTGTGAAAATGCTTCGTAGCCAAGATCAAAGCTAGAAGTTCTCTCCTTGTCACGCAGTAGTTCCTTTCTGGCTTAGAGAGCACCTTGCTGAAGTACGCAACCACCTTCTCTTGGCCGTCATGCACCTGGGAGAGTACGGCTCCTACCCCAACATTACTAGCATCTGCATCCACAATGAACGTTTCCCCGGGAGTGGGGTAAGCCAGTATCGGGGCATCGCATAGCCGTTGTTTAAGTGCCTTGAAGCTCTTCTCGCACTCAATTGTCCATTTGAATTGTTTTCCCTTTTCCGTCAACTGGTGCAGGTTCTTTGCGATCCCGGCAAAATCCTTCACGAACCGTCTGTAGTAGGTGGCTAGGCCCAGGAAGCTCCTTAGTTGGTGTTTATCCTTGGGGACTGGCCAGTTTTTCACCGCTTCGACCTTCTCTGGATCGGTTCTCACTCCTTTCGCTGAAATTATGTGCCCCAAGTACTTGACTTCCGCTCTAAACAGGGCGCACTTCTTGGGGTTGAGCTTCAGGTGGGCACTTCGAAGCCTTTGAAACACATCCCTTAGATTGTCTCGGTGTTGCGCAAACGATTTTCCTACGACGATGACATCATCCAAGTATACCAAACAGGTTTTCCATGTTAACCCTTGCAGGACACATTCCATCAATCGCTCGAAAGTCGCCGGAGCATTGCACAGCCCGAATGGCATTACCGTGAATTGCCATAGCCCATTTCCTGCGGTGAAGGCGGTTTTCTCCCGGTCTTCTGGATGGATCTGTACCTGCCAGTAGCCACTCTTCAAGTCGAGAGTGGAAAACCATCGGGCTCCTGATAGTGTGTCTAGCGTGTCGTCAATCCGTGGTAGAGGGTAGCTGTCTTTCTTGGTGACGTAATTGAGCTGCCGATAGTCCACGCAGAACCGCGTGCTGCCATCTTTCTTCTTAACCAGTACAACCGGTGATGCCCACGGACTTTTGGAACTTTCAATCAGACCTTCTTTCTCCATTGCCGACACCATCTCTGCAACTTCTGTCTGCTTTGCCAATGGAAGACGCCTAGCAGGCTGACGAATTGGTCTAGTATCACCAGTGTCTATTCGATGTTGTACCAGGTGTGTTCGGCCGTATTCACCGTCCTGTGAGGCAAATACATCAGCGTACTCATTGATAAGATTCTCTGCCATAGTTCGCTGCTCCTGATTCAGCTCACTGGACTGGAGAATCGTCTCTCTCGTTTCCGCTGTACAAGGTGATGGGAGAGGTTTTGGAGCATCACGTTCAGATATTGTTGCGACGGCGGTAATCGGCGTGCATTTTCCAGTCACATCCCCTCGCCTTAGTTTGACAGTGTGTGGTCTTGCGTTCAAAACCCTCACTGGAACCATGGTGTTTTTTGGTTCGACTAACGTCTTTCCCACGATGTAGTCTTGAGAATTCTTCTCTGGGTCTGGTTCTACTATGTAGAATCGGTGGCTCCCAAGATCACCTTCCAGCTTCGTCCAAATGATTGTCTCTGAAGACGGCGGCAAAACTTCGTCTTTGCTGATGACTGTCCTGAGAGCTACGGCATTCTCGTTTCCGTACACCATCGGAATTTCCACATTTCGATACCTCAGTACTTGCATCCCGATGTCCAAGATTACTTCATTTGCTTTCATGAAGTCTATTCCGATGATGCACTCGTCGCATATATCTGCCACCAGAAACGCATGGGAGAACGTCAGTCCCGCCAGAGTAATCGTAAGACGAACTTCTCCAAACACTTTCGCCATTTCCCCTGTTGCAGTCTTCAGGCAGTAGCTGTTGGTGTTGTGCAGCCAGGAGCTTTTGACGATATCTCTTCTTACAATGGAGGCAGTGGCACCTGTGTCGATGGTGGCTACGCACTTCTTCTCGTTGATTAGTGCCTCCACTGTCAGGCTCTTGTTACCCCGTTTGGTTTGCGAAACTTGAATGGTGGTCCTGGGGGCCTCGATTCCAGTAACCAACTTCTGCCCCGCGAAGTTGGTCCTTACGCATCTCCCGACTGCTGGTTTTGGGAAGACAGACCGACAGGATACTTCCTCTCTGCTTCTCCTACTTCCGCAATGTGAACAATTTCCTCGTCTAGGTGCACTTCTGCACTGCCGTTGTAGGTGTCCGGTTTGGTTGCAATTCCAGCAACGGATTTGACTTCCGCGAGCTCTGTCTTCATCCATGACGGCTGTTCTCTGGCATGAGCATTCCACGACGGACATTTCCCTGACACGGTGTATTCCCTGGTATGCTTGGTCCGCAGCCTTCATTGACAAAGCGAATGCCAATGCCTCGGGGAGTGTTCGCTTTTCAGCCATCCTTACAGCCATTTGCAGTTGTCTGTCCTCTATGGCCTGAATAAAAGCTTCCACCGCCATTTCGTTGATAAGCTCCTCACCGGCTTTAGGGTATGAAAGATGGGCTAGTCGCTCTATATCCGCTTGCAACTGTTGGAGCGTTTCCCCCCTTTTCTGGACTCGACTACGCAGCTGAACCCTGTACACCTGCTGCATGTGTTCATCCCCAAACCGCATCTCGATAGCCTGAACCAGAGAGTCGTAGTTCTGCTGTTTATCTTCCGGGATGGTCTGCAAGAGCTCCGCAGCTGGACCCCTCAGTGCAAGCGTGAGTGCAATAGACTTCTCTTCATCGTCCCAGCTATTGGTCATTGCGGCCGCTTCGAATTGCCTCTTATAAATTGGCCATGATGTTTGACCATCGAAGATAGGAGGCTGCATCTCCTTTCTTCTCAGACCGTCAGTGGAATATTCCCGTGCTTTCTGTCTCTTCACGTTGCTGAGCTCCTTAGCAAGATTTTCGACTTGCTTTTCTACTTTTTCAAACTGAGTCTCTATCTTCCCGAACTGAGTTTCATGTTTCTCAAAATTTTCATCGAATCTAGTTTCGACTTTTTCGAGTTGCGTCTCGACCTTCTCGATTTTCTCTTCGATCACTTCGAATTTGGATTCCAAGTTCTTGTTTTGCTCATCAAGTTTACTTTCCAGAGCATCTAGAGAATTCTTTTGTTCGTCTATAGCTTTCTTTTGTTCGTCCATTGCTTTCTTTTGTTCGTCCAGCTTAAGTTCTAGAGAATTCCTCTGGTCGTCCATTGCTTTCTTTTGTTCGTCCATCTTAAGTTCTAGAGAGTTCTTTTGGTCGTCCATTGCTTTCTTTTGGTCGTCCATTGCTTTCTTTTGTTCGTCCAGCTTAAGTTCTATAGAATTCCTTTGGTCTTCTATTGCTTTCTTTTGTTCGTCCATGACTAACTTAAGTTGCAGGAGCAGACTTGTTATACCCGGGTCGGCTGCTGTACTTGCTGGTTCCTCTTCCACGTCAAACTCTACGTCGTGCGGATTTTCACCTTCCTGCGTTACTGCTTCTTCCAGACGAATCAGCAGAGCATCTTTTCCCCCAGTTGTGTCGAGGTTCCGCTTACTGAGTTCTGCCTTTAGTTGAGTTATAGTTAGTTTTCCCAATTTGCGACCCATTTTGCGCAACTAATTAACTCAACACAGAAATCGTTTTTTTTTTTTTTTTGTGCAATTTCACACCACGGAAATAGTTATTCACAGAATAAGTTTTATCCCGCTTCTGACACCAATGTAATATGCGAGCTACGGCTCGAGTAGATAAAACAATTATTCTGTGAAATTATTTCTTTATTTTCTACTCTATAGAACAATTCAAGTTCACACTGTACTATTCTTCGCAAATTCTTTTCTTACAAGGTCTCTTTCCTCTCAAATCACTTTATCTCCTTTCAATTACTTAATTCACAAATTCAAACTAATTACTTTTTCTTGTTTACTCTCAACTTTCAATTTATCACCAAATTACAACTTCACCCATTATCACTTTTCCAATCTCTTCGCCACGGTTCTAAAACCAACTGTGTCTTTTTTTGATCGCCATCTGTCCTTATATAGCAGAAGTTTCTGATAGCCAGAAACTTCTAGCAAATTCTTCGACCACTGGAACAAGAGAAATAATTCTTGCAGTTATAATTCCCTTTTATCCCTGATATTATTCGTCTCTTTCGTTGACATGAGCTGTGGAGACTTCGTCCCAGACACGAACCTCGAATGAAAGGACAGTTCGAACCAAAATTCTGCCAGAATGAAGTCACTTCGGAATTTGTTGCGTCATATTTTTAGGGGGCGTAGTTATTATTATGCTACAATATCTTAGGTATTATATTCCCTACTGCACTTTTTCTTTTCGGTTCGATATTACGCCTTCACCATCCCCATTTTCGGAAAAAAAAATGTATAAATTATTTTAGCAAACTGAAGTTACAGGGCAAAGAATGACGCCGCATCCATTTTCCCCTCTACAAAAGTATTCGTACAAAAGGAAACGTTTTGTTGGAGAAACCGAAAAAATGTTTCGAATACCTTTAGAATTTGGTTTTTTCGTATTTGGCTCACTTGTATGATCATTTGCTTCATAAATTCTAACCAGTTAGTGTATTATTAATTGTGTGTGTAGTAAACAAAAGCAATGGGGCGTAAAACAAATAAAACGACTGTTGAAGAAAGAAAAATAATTTTAAACCTTCGCGAAAATGGAAAGACTCTGAAAGATATATCAAATACAGTTCATAGAAGTGTTTCAACTGTGCAATCCATAATAAAGAGGTGTACTGGTAGAGGTGGTGTTGAAAATATTCCAACGAAAAGCTTCAAATAATTCGCAAAGTGAAACAAAATCCACAATTAAGTGCGTCTACTATAGTTGCAGACTTAGCTGAAGCTAGTGGATCCAATGTTAGTACCGAAACTGTACGCCGAATTCTACACAAGAGTGGATACAAAAACAGAGTCGCTAGACAGAAACCATTTATCTCCAGTATAAATCGCAAAAAACGCCAAGAATTTTCCAAAATTTATTTAAATCATCCCGAAGGTTTTTGGAACACTGTTTTGTTTTCAGATGAAACCAAATTTAATTTAATGAATTCCGGCGGTAGAGTTCGAGTGTGGAGAAAACAAAATAAAGAGTTGGATCCTAAAAACCTATCTGGTACATTTAAACATTTAAACATGGTGGTTCGGTCACCCTGTGGGGGTGTATGGCTACATCTGTAGTTGGTTCTATACACTTTATAGATAGTATTATTATATGCGAGCTACGGCTCGAGTAGATAAAACAATTATTCTGTGAAATTTATTTCTTTATTTTCTAGTCTATAGAACAATTCAAGTTCACACTATACTATTCTTCGCAAATACTTTTCTTACAAGGTCTCTTTCCTCTCAAATCACTTTATCTCCTTTCAATTACTTAATTCACAAATCCAAACTAATTACTTTTTCTTGTTCACTCTCAACTTTCAATTCATCACCAAATTACAACTTCGCCCATTATCACTTTTCCAATCTCTTCGCCACGGTTCTAAACCAACTGTCTTTTTTTGATCGCCATCTGTCCTTATATAGCAGAAGTTTCTGATAGCCAGAAACTTCTAGCAAATTCTTCGACCACTGGAACAAGAGAAATAATTCTTGCAGTTATAATTCCCTTTTATCCCTGATATTATTCGTCTCTTTCGTTGACATGAGCTGTGGAGACTTCGTCCCAGACACGAACCTCGAATGAAAGGACAGTTCGAACCAAAATTCTGCCAGAATGGAAAGTCACTTCGGAATTTGCTGCATAGACATAGGAGCGTAGTTATTATTATGCTACAGTATAATGGATCAGTACCTGTACATAGACATCCTGAAAGAGAACTTAAGAAACAGTGTTGAAAAACTTCAGCTTCCTGATCGTTATGTGTTTCAACAAGACAATGATCCGAAGCACATTGCTCTTAATACTCTGTTGTGGTTATTATACAATGTGCCAAACCAGCTCAAAACTCCTCTTCAGTCACCGGATCTTAATCCCATAGAACACCTTTGGGCAGATTTGGAGAGGCGAATTAAAAAAAGAGGTCTTAGAACCAAAAATGACTTAAAAAATGCACTTTACTTCGTCAAGAAGAAATTTGAATTTCCGAATACTTATGTAGGTTATTTTCTTTAAAGTCATGTAATTTTTATACTGATTACAGTTTAGTTGAGTTTTTTCTATTAATATATCAAGAATGAATTAATAATAAATAATTAATAAAGAAAGTTGAAATGGGTGATCAATAATTTGAGTTATTTGGATTAGCAGGTGAGTATAAACAAATTAAGAATACTTTTGTGGAGCACTGTATGTACATATTGTAACATGCGAGCTACGGCTCGAGTAGATAAAACAATTATTCTGTGAAATTTATTTCTTTATTTTCTAGTCTATAGAACAATTCAAGTTCACACTATACTATTCTTCGCAAATTCTTTTCTTACAAGGTCTCTTTCCTCTCAAATCACTTTATCTCCTTTCTATTACTTAATTCACAAATCCAAACTAATTACTTTTTCTTGTTCACTCTCAACTTTCAATTTATCACCAAATTACAACTTCGCCCATTATCACTTTTCCAATCTCTTCGCCACGGTTCTAAACCAACTGTCTTTTTTTTTTGACCGCCATCTGTCCTTATATAGCAGAAGTTTCTGATAGCCAGAAACTTCTAGCAAATTCTTCGACCACTGGAATAAGAGAAATAATTCTTGCAGTTATAATTCCCTTTTATCCCTGATATTATTCGTCTCTTTCGTTGACATGAGCTGTGGAGACTTCGTCCCAGACACGAACCTCGAATGAAAGGACAGTACGAACCAAAATTCTGCCAGAATGAAGTCACTTCGGAATTTGTTGCGTCATATTTTTAGGGGGCGTAGTTATTATTATGCTACACTGCCCCCCTCTTAGACATGTTCGTCCCGAACAAGTGCATCCCACTTCTGACACCAATGTAACATGCGAGCTACGGCTCGAGTAGATAAAACAATTATTCTGTGAAATTTATTTCTTTATTTTCTAGTCTATAGAACAATTCAAGTTCACACTATACTATTCTTCGCAAATTCTTTTCTTACAAGGTCTCTTTCCTCTCAAATCACTTTATCTCCTTTCTATTACTTAATTCACAAATCCAAACTAATTACTTTTTCTTGTTCACTCTCAACTTTCAATTTATCACCAAATTACAACTTCGCCCATTATCACTTTTCCAATCTCTTCGCCACGGTTCTAAACCAACTGTCTTTTTTTTTTGACCGCCATCTGTCCTTATATAGCAGAAGTTTCTGATAGCCAGAAACTTCTAGCAAATTCTTCGACCACTGGAATAAGAGAAATAATTCTTGCAGTTATAATTCCCTTTTATCCCTGATATTATTCGTCTCTTTCGTTGACATGAGCTGTGGAGACTTCGTCCCAGACACGAACCTCGAATGAAAGGACAGTACGAACCAAAATTCTGCCAGAATGAAGTCACTTCGGAATTTGTTGCGTCATATTTTTAGGGGGCGTAGTTATTATTATGCTACAATATGTACATCTTGTGGAGAATTTTAAAACCTAAAAATTTGATCGTAAATATTTTTCTCGTAGGACGCATAGTTTTCGAGATGTTCGCACACAAAAACCATTTCCGCCATTAATTGCTGGGAAAAGACATTTTGGCAGATTGCGTACCTACCAATATAAAATTAATGAATTAAATCCCATTTCCTGATACTGTTCATAAATCTGTATCATAACCAAGCTGATCTCATATTGCAAGTGAAACTTAATTTATTGTAGATTGCTCCAAATATCATAAGATCAAGCAAAGACACGCTTCAATGCAATGCAGTCAACTTTTAACAAGTACATCATGTTGTTATTTAATTTTAAAATCTACCTGTCCTACCTTTTTGTACCAACCAGTTTTTGGTTTTTCCCCCAAAATAGTACAATTAAAAGTTTTTCCAGAAATTATTTTATGGCAGTGCGGTCTAAATACATCCTGTTACGTAATGATTCTATCATATTTGGCAAATGTTTTCTTCATTTTGTCCCGGAGTGTATGAATGTGTTCATTTGCATTGTCGCTCAAGCTGTTCCTTGAATCGACTATGGGAATAGAGATTTGTATATGTCACCTAATTGTTCGGGTACCACGACTATGGGAATAAGGATAATTACGACCAGGTTTATTGGACAGCAATCTTTAGGTATCGTCAACGCTGACAACAGAATTTTGGTTTTAACTGTTGCCTGCGGACACATTATATGTCGTTCTAATCCTTGCAAAGGCAATCATCGGAAGTGAAACATTTAGTTAACCCTAATCACGCTTCAACAATTCATTTATTTAAAAAATAAATTTCAACATTGAACCTTATTTGCTATAGGGTAATTTGAAGAAGTCAACGTCCTCTTTAATAATATTTTTTATTTCCTTCTGCAATAGTTCGTGCAATGACTCGCCCGAGTGTTTGTAGATCCATTTGCCTTTATCTTTATGTGGACCCACAAAATCATACCTTTTGGGGCCGCTAGTTGGTGAACTCAACCATATTTGCTTATTGGGTGTTTGCCTATTTATCACATACGTCCCTGCATCCTGACCTAGATTAACTGTAAGAACACCATCCTGTAAGAACCATTAATTTCGATTTATATGAACAGAGAATCATCGTCTTACTCCATAGGTAACATCAGTAGAGCCCAAGTTAGTAGCTTGTTCCGTAATTTCCTCAAAATAGTAACATAACGAATCTAGAGTTTCCGAGCAAACTTTATCGTAGCTGAAGGCATCCAGAGACGTGGTCTCTGTATCTTTGTTCGTCGAGAACTTGTACAAAAGCGATGGTGTCACTGTCATAGCAAAATGTATCTGTTAGATCATTTCTTTGATAATTTTTCAGATGATTACCTATTTTTTGGCAACATCCCGTCGTTACGAAAGAATTTTGTGCAATTCTCCCAAATAATCGTAAGGTGCACCCGAATGTCATAATTTCCAGCTTATTTTTAGTGCTGTTTTTTTTTCTAGAAAATGTCACTTTTGACAATTGTCATTTGGAATAGCTTTGCAGATTTTGCACATCAAAACAAAACAGGTGTGCAGGAATTTCGCCGGGTTGCTGTAGCATCGGAATTCGTTAAGTTTCATCTGGTTGTAGTAGTAGATGAATCTTGTACAATTTCTTATGAAATAAGTAGAAATCCTATGAAATCAAACAAAAATTGAGGAAGATGAAACGTACTTAGGATAAAATTTCTAGTGCACATGGAATGAAAAACTCATAGTGTGTTCAATTTACATTCCCCAATTACCAAGCTATTTAAAGTGAATCTTATAACCGTTGTGAAATTGCAAAATACTGCATCTTTCGATAATTTCAAGTTTAATTAACAAAAAAAAATATTTTTTCCGTCAAAAACTCACGAGATTTTTTTTTTCTTGTTTTCAGCGTGAGTACGCCAAGGTAGTTTAGTTCTCAGCGATTTTTGTTTTTTTTTTTTTTGTTTTGAAATTTGAAGTTACTATTGCAGTATAGAATGTTTTCAAACAATAATAACGTGCTCTACACAAATTTGATAGAACGGAGAGTGCAGCTAACGACTTGCGCGAAAAAAGACATTCCCTCGAAATTTTAAAACGGTTTACCATTTGACCGATGTAAAAACACAATAATTTTCTTCTTGAGTTTCTGAAGGAATTTTTTTTTCTTCTGAATATAACTTCGAATTGGTAAAAATATGTTTAATAAGTCACAAAAAAGGAAATAAGAAATTCTTGTTGTCATTCTTATACATTTGGCGTCCAAGTGTACACAGATTGTCGCGGAATCGCATGATAAATGAGAATGCAAATTGAACTGACTGGGAGTTTGTCATGGGCTGTAATTTCATCCAAATGACACAAGGCTTAACGTCGAGCCAGAAGAGATTAAAACTTGTAGCATAAAAAAAAAAAAAAAAATGGTTTGATTTCCCTCAAAATTTTTTCCATAAATTTGTTCGAAGTAAAGATTATGATAGGATATCCTTTGAAAAAACCAACACCCGATTCAAGGTAAGACCCTATCAGAAGTACGACCTGCTCTAACATTTCCCTTTATAGCACAAAATGCTGCGGGGCTTACTAATAAGAGAGCGGCAGAATGGTTGTCGCAATCATCGTTTAACTAGAGACCTTTTGATACATATATGTATGCAACCCACCTACGGACGTCAACCACCGTCAGTCCATCACAAAAGGGAGAAGCATTCGAAGAGCATTTCAGAAGTCTTTGAGAACTTAACCCAGACAGAATTCTTGGTGTTGATATAAAAATAAACCATTGGCACATTGTAGGCTGGCAATAGGCTTATGCCTATTTGGCACGACATGCTAAATAAAGCTGATTTCAAAACTGCAGTATTATTGTTCCTATTTCATCACTCTTTTTCAACACATACACGCATGATCTCCCAGAAATGATTTCAAGAAAATTCACGTACGCCGACGACCTCGCCTACTCTAAAAATGGAGGTCATGCCCAAGAATGAGCAACACGGAAATAACTTGCAACTATAGATTACAGAAGCTAGCATGGTGAGCTCACGCAAAAACCCACGCTCCTCCCCCCTGGGATTAGTTTTCTCCACTGCTGAATACTGTGCCTCGTCTGGCTCAATAGCGCCCATATGAACAAAGTAAACTCCCAGCTTAATACATCGATACGCATTATTTCAGGTACAATCAGCTCCACTCCAACAAGATTCCACCCCGTGTTGAGTAACATGCACCCCACTAAGTTTCGAGTTCAAAATACACTGAATATGAAAAAATCAACTCCAACTTTAGTCCAGGTAGAACGGTTCGGCGTTTTAACTTACGAAATTGTGAGCGCAACGACATCTACCTGTCGATTATTTTCCTCCTTTTTTTCTTGCCATTAGGCACCATTGGTTTCTGTGTATTTTACTATGTCATATTACTACGTAATAAAGAATTCAATTTTAGTTTTTGGTAAAGACGCACGCCTTTGATTTTCTTTTAACACGCAATCCTCATATTGCACCACGAATTTCATAACAGAGCCACACTGTTACATGGCGCAGCCGGTATCTCAACCTACATACAATAAAGAAACAACCAACACCCGACAACAAAATGTCTCTCGTCCAGCAACTCTTAGAAACGACCATCGACGCAGAAATTCTGAACCAGTTCACGAAGGATGCACTCCAAACAGAAGTCAAATCAAGAGGACTGGAAACAACAGCAACAACAAAAGATGAGTTAATTCAAATCATAATCAACCACAATAAAATCCTATCTACCCTTAAAGCAAGGAAAATCGAACCATCAGCAGGTACTTCTAGTTCGGTAGGGACTTGTCCAGCAGTTATTCAGACTGTCGTCATCAACCCAGACATGACGCAAACGATTTTGGAATGCAACGGGGAAGATAGCAACTCCACCGAGCAATTCATAAAATCCATCGAAAAAGCCGCAAAAATAAACGGATGGAGTGACGAGGTTAAATTAGTATTCTGCACCAGCAAATTAACAGGCATTGCAAGAAACTGGCAGAACTTCGAAGGCGATTCAAGGGACGACTGGAATATATGGCTCAATTCATTCAGGAAACGATTCATAAAGACACCAACATTACGCGAATGGAATGACAGAGTAAATGCACGTATCCAACGGCCGAACGAATCTATAATCCAGTACTTCAGCAGTAAGTTAGATATTATTTCTAAGCCCCCAAAGAATGTAAATATTCCTACGGAAGATCAAATTGCGTATTTACTCGAGGGTGTTGCTGACAATACAGACCGCCGTATTCTACGCATTGGCACACCTTCGACCATAACCGAACTATTCGAACTGGGGCAAAAACTTGACGATGACACAAAACACACCAGCAAACAGTTCCACAACACAACAACAATGTATCGCAACACTAGAACGCCACAGTCCTTTACAGACAATAATTTCAAGAAACCAGCATACACAGAAAATACAAAAATAAATACTTATGTATGCCCACGCTGTAAAAAAGGTCAACACCCCGTTTCGCAATGTCCAATACCCTGTTACACATGCAATAGAACTGGTCATTCACTGAGCAACTGCCCAAATAAACCATCTCCAAAACAAGCAAACTGCGCATTGAAGTCAAAAGGTGGTGATCGAGGCTTACCCATCGTAGATGCCTATGCATTCGATGGAAAACCTATTTCCACTCTTATCGATAGCGGTGCTGAACAGTCAGTAATCGATCGTCGTTCTATACCACCTGATTATGCAGTTCAAAAATACGAAGGCTCAGCAATAACTTCCATTGACAATGAGTGTAGACCTGTAGGACAAATTGACCTATTCGTTGCAGTAGGCGACATATGTTGCACATTTGGTCCTGTAGCGGTGGTAAACAATGCACCAATACCACTGATACTCGGCAGCGATTGGAGAATGGCCAATAACATCACCATAACTGTCGAAACGAACGGAGATGTCCAATTAAAACAAAATACGAACTCAGGCTACACCACACACACAAATATAAATTCCTGCATATTAAAACAAAGCCAGTCTATACCACCATGTATTCTAAAAGAAGTCGAACATCAAATCTCAACATTTCCGAAATCTATATCTCCAACACAAATTCAAAAATTTCGAGAAATAGTCAGCAACAATTTACAAGCCTTCTCGACAGACAACGAGATTTTAGGATACTGCACCATAGATCAACATTCCTTACGTACAATAGATGATATACCAGTTCGCAGAAAGCCCTACCGCTATTCATGGAGCGACCGCCAGTTCATAAACGAAACATCATTGAGACAAATACCGGCGATGAGGAAGAGTTGCCAACTGAACAATATTCTACGAGTGATGGGTCATCAGTATATCAAATGGAAGATAGTGACAAAGAAGAAGACATTGAGGAAATCGTCGACCGGAAGGATACAGCACCGGTTCGCTCCCGAAAACCACCAAGATGGCTCCAAGACTATGAGAGGTAAATTGCCAGGAGTCAATTTTACAAGAAGGGGTCGTGTGAGCGCAACGACATCTACCTGTCGATTATTTTCCTCCTTTTTTTCTTGCCATTAGGCACCATTGGTTTCTGTGTATTTTACTATGTCATATTACTACGTAATAAAGAATTCAATTTTAGTTTTTGGTAAAGACGCACGCCTTTGATTTTCTTTTAACACGCAATCCTCATATTGCACCACGAATTTCATAACAGAGCCACACTGTTACAGAAATTCTGTTTTTTTTTAATTTTCTTTTCCTCCATAATTATTTTTTCTTGCCAATCATCAAGCAAAATTGCTACGGGTACAGTTTAGCTCCCAGACGCGCGTTCAACTGACCCAGGAGCTATTGCAATGATATTAATTAAAAACAAAAACAAATACATATAAAAAACAAAAATTTTCAAAATCAGATTATGTTGAAATTGCATTAAAATTGCTATAACTTCTAAACGAAAAGAGCCCGACTTTCTTACAGTTTTGAAATCAGCACAATAGCATGCATCTAATGGCATCAGAAAAGAAAAAGAATCGTCTGAAAGCTAAACGTCCGATTTTAGACAGTGGCTTAAATTTTAACCTGCTCTCAGAATTTACATAAAATTTAAACCAATTTTAACACGGCCTTCATTTCAAATTGAAACAAAACAAAAATAATAATAATAAATTACCCAATAGGATCCCAGTTCATGTAATCCAATTTATAATCTACTACCATCTCGATATCCAGCCACATCTGTCTAGTACAATCTTCCCGGCAAATCTGCTTGGAATTCAAAAATTCAACGAACACCCGCCGAATGGAAACCGACACATTTTTCGTTAAGGAGCTATTTGTAATGAGGTGTCACTTGACTTGTCCAAAAAATTATTTTTTCGCTTCTTTCTGTGTTGAGTGAAATCGCATTTTAAAAGAAAATCTACCAATTAATTTATATATTTTCCTATTTTGGTTTATAGTTACACGTTTGGGCGCTTAATTAGAGACCCAAAAAGAACCCCTTTCTGACTCTGGTGTGTGACAGAAAATAGAAAACTTTGTGGTAATTTTCCAGTTTTTTTCTTTTTGTCTCGAGTGCGAAGAGGCGACGACAAATTATCCGCGCGCCGACCTATCGGAATTCAATCAGCATTTTTTCGCGCATTCAAAGGTAAGTTTTAGTTTATATTTTGAGTTTCGAACAAAAATGTACCATTTACCTGCTGGAGTCGATGAAATTGAATAAAATTGAAGGTTTGAGGCATCTCAAGGTCTTACTCCCATGAGTCATTCAAAAGAATTTTTCTTTTTCTTTTGGTTTTCATCTTTTGTAATATAAAACCGTCTTGGTGCTATGAAGGAGTTGCATGTTTCTTTTTGTAAGGGGTTCGAAATGATTGGAACTTATGTAAAATGGTCGAAATATATTCAGACAAGGGAGAGATGTGTCGTCACACATTTCGGCGGTGGCCGCCATCTCATCTCCAGCAAACTGCTCGGTCGTGGTCGCAAAACACAATACATATCATCGCCGTCGTCGTTGTTGCTTGTTGTCAACAAGTCAGTATCGACAGCGAAAGAGAGGGACGAGCCACGCTCACCAACGCTTCAGTGCTTGGTGCTTTCGAACTCTTCTATGCCAACTGTGGGAGTTGTCGCGCCCATGCTATTGTATTTTGGGGAGATCCTCACACGGTTTTCATGTGTTGGAGCATTGTTGGCGATCTTGTGTGTTTTTTTTTTTTTTTTAGTTATACGCATGCATGTGCAAGTGAGCCCCTATGTAGCCCGGCTTTAGTACTACAGGTAGTTGTGGAGCAATGGCGTAAGTGTATAGTATGATTGAAATATTATCACACATCATGGATGAGTGATTGTCTATGCAGGCAGTTTAGTTTTTTGCAATTACTTTTGTGTCTATGCAAAAATGTCGCTGTTTTGCTGATGTTTGGGCTCATTCCGTACTCACAAAGAGAATCGCGCAAACGTTCAAACCAAATATTCCAGGGTTGTTACATGAGTGTATTTTCGCAGCTAAAATTTCGTAATATCTAAATTAAATTATCAGTTAAATTGGGTTGCGCACTGTGATTTCAAATTTAAACAAAATCGTAAAAATGTTTTTTCTTTTAAAGCCGTTAAAATCGAAATAAAAAAATATATTGAGAATTTGGCTAGATTTTACTTTACCGGAACATATTCAAATCGCTTTTTTTATCATGTGGATAATTTTTACATTTTACAGAAGTTTAAAAAAATATTTGCTACACTTATCCATAATGAATTAGAGCCTTTTAAAAATCCATTTTTCATAGGTTATGTTTGTCAAAATGGTGCAATATATTTTTATTTTTTTTTGACACGAATGCTGCCATTCAACGCGTATCATTGTGTTGACAAAATCAGGATCTTACCGTTCAGGAGTTAAAGTTATTTGAAGTTACCATTAAGGAGCAAATGTTTAGCATACATTATCCGATTATGAGATTTATTTTTTGCGCGATCGACGTTAAATGAAAAAAAATAATACAAACAAAAAAAATTATCACAATCGTTCGTTGTTGTACTCCATACATTTCGCACTGAAATAACGCTGGGCTTAAAAGACCCTAATTAATTATTGCTAAGCAAGCGTCAACATTTGTTTGCACTTTTGAGCTTTTTTTAAGCTTATCTACACGATTAAATAAAAACTAATACTTTAAGGTGTTCCGGTAGAGTACATTTTTCCAAAACTTAAGTAAGCAGTGACCATGCATACATACTATGTTAAATTGATTTCAGCCGTAAAATAGGCAATTTTAAAAAAAAAGTAACATTGCACTAATTTTTTTCATAATAACGTGGTACGCCATCTATTAGCATGTATCCAACATAGCTCAAATATAAAATGGTTAGAGCCGTTTTTCGAGAAAATCGATTTTTTTTTTTTTAATTCGGCCATTGGTATGTGTGTATATAAAAGGCGTGTTTTTTCAAACCTAGCTAACCAACGGCTGCTAGAAACGTCAAATTTATTTTCCTGATTTTATACATAAACATTGGCCACCTGCGGAATTTTTGATTGTGTAGGGACTTGTTCGTAAAGTGAAACCATTTTCCATGAATCTCATAAAATGGATTATTACGCGTACTCATTAGCACTTTTATTTCTTACATTAATTTTATCACTTTGTATGTATGCAAAATATGCAAAAAATAAGATTCGACAAATGTTTGAGATCTTTGAATAAATTTTCTAATAAACATGGTATCCCATAAAATATATATATATATATATATATATTGTAACATAATGTAGCATAATAACTATGCCCCAAAAGATGCAACACATTCGGAAGTGTCTTTTCATTCGAGGTTCGTGTCCACAGTAAGAGATGAATTATGTCTAAGACGACGTCGCAGAATTAAGAGAGAATTATAACCGCAAGAGATTGTCATCTTGGAATTATTACATCAGAATTTTCTTGTTCCAGTGGTCGAAGAATTTGCTAGAAGTTTCTGGCTATCAGAAATGCGACTATATAAAGACAGATGGCGATCGAGGCAAGGCAGTTGGGTTTTGAACCGCACGAAGAGATTGGAAAAGTGATAACAGCCGAAGTTGTAATTTTGTGATAAATTGAAAGTTGAGAGTTAACAAGAAGAAGTAATTAGTTTGGATTTGTGAATTAAGTAATTGAAAGGAGATAAAGTGATTTGAGAAGAAAGAGACCTTGTAAGGAAGGAATTTGCGAAGAATAGTATAGTGTGAACTTGAATTGTTCTATAGACTACTGTTCTATAGACTCGAGCCGTAGCTCGCATATTACAATATGTAAACCACAATCATTTTCGGAACTTTTTTGAGATATGTACATTACACGAGCAAAATTGTTCCCCTTTAATTTTTCTTTTCTTTTAGTTTAATGACTTCGTGGTATTTGAAGTTCATAATCTATAATTGTGCTCAATAGTTTTATTCATACATAAGTACTTAAAAAATCTTTAAATTCATTATTATTTTTTTAAATACCGGCTAATACAAGCCCATAAATAAATAAATATTTTAGCGCTAACAGCCCACACAGGGTCTGGCCTAGCTCCTCGCAGCCATACATGCTGTGCCACGGGCGAATGGTATACAGTTTTATGACGTTTCCGAAGGGCACCTATTTGAACATAATTCCTAAGAGCACGGACAAATCTTGAAACCTACAAAAAAAAAAAGTTTCGTCATGTTTAAGAGAAAACAAAAATCCTGTCGTCTCTTATTCCCACCGTAAGTATGCAGGTAATTATACAAGGAACCAACGAAAGAGCTGAGCACTCACAATCACACCAAAACCAACCGACTGTCGCTGATTCGAATAGTATCAGCTAATTGAAAATTGATGATGATAATTGAATGAAGAGATCAAGTTTAATTTATTGATGTCTCATCTTCAAGATAGCGATTTATACAGTTTTAAAAAATAAATTAAAATTCATCCAAAACGGATAAACAGAAATTTGATTTTCGTAAAATCCCCTCTTATCTCTCGTTGAAGTCCTCAAAGGAGATACGGTAATAAATGAATCAGTAAGGGAGCAAGCCTTTTTTTTATTTTCTAAAAAGAAAATTTCGAAAACCCAGAGCACTCAGACTCGATTCTCGGTACTACCAGGCACGAAACCTTCATTTGGTGTATAGGTTGGAGAAACTTCGATTTTATTCGTTTCTCTTTCATGGTCGGTGGCTGTTGGTTGCTGTTTCCCGTACGGGCTCGAACCTTCACAGTACCCACTAAACCATGGGTTCCGCCAACAGGTTTTGCAATTTATATTAATAAGTATGGGCACTGTGTCGAGCTGCATATTGTTTCAAAGATAAACGAGAAATAAGGCGAATAAAAAACACATCGACTTTATCACGAACCCTTAAGAACTAACAATTTCCGTCGGTAAAGTTTCACCTTCGCTGCTTCGGTCACATTAATTTTAACATCAACTAAACAATGTAGAGGGGCTATTGTTGGGCGCTCTGATACTGGCTATTGTCTACTTGACATTGCCACAATTCTCAATGTGCATATGTTTAATAATTCTGTAACACCTTTAGAAACTTTCTTAATGTCCCTCATTGAATACCTGCCAATATAGAATGAATGTGTTCAATACTACTTTTACAATGAGTGCGTTTAAACGTGCCGGTATTTATAACATGACTAGGTAAGTATTTAAAATATGTCAATTTGAGATTATAAAGCAATAACTAATTGAGATTACTTAGACAACAATAATTATTTTCATAAGTTTTACCTTTCCGAAAAAATCAGAAATGGATCGGTTTTATTCTAGATTTTTTAATTGAAATTATTATCATTTCCATTTTACTGATTTGCGCGACAATGCGTCAGTGATAAGAACTTGTTCAGAATTCCTCAGATACCATTATACATACTGAGATGAAAGTTAAAGATATGCGATGGTTGAACGACATGCGACACGATGCATTAACGGATAACATATTTGCTCGGTTTAAGACTATTTATAGAATCTTTTGTATTTGTACTTTTCTAAATATTACTCGTATGTACAATCATTTTCAAATATGTGCATATGTAATTGAATGTTCATTTTGAGGCACTCCACTTACCCCATTGAATCACGGTGATACATCGCATCGTATGACAATAAAAATAGTCACAACAAGATGAATCAGACAATAAGTTTAACAATAAAAATGCGCAATCAGCAGTTTTTTAACTCTAACCTCCACAATCGAAATTTTGTTGTTTTCCGTGTTGTTTTCGGATCACATTCACGTAAATGTAAGCAAAACCGTGCTTAGGATTAAATATATATGAAATTAGATGCAAAAGGCAGAGCTCTGTGTTTTATTTTTTTTTATTTTTATTACCGAATCCCGTAGCACTCAGACTCGAATTTCAGTCTAATGTACAATCAGGCAAAAACTCCTTTTTTGGTGTAGTGGTTTTTTTTTTTTATATAATTTGCACGTGTTAAAGGGGATATGAATACCCTTATACTAATTTTTAGAACACGTACGTTTTTGTGGAAAGGGGAAGAGACAGAGAGAAAGACAGAGTGGTGTAGTTTGAAACTCAGGTGGTATTAAGTTTCTGTAAACTCCAAGGGTGGCTGTCCAGATAACTGGGGAGTATTTTGTTTTGTTTTCGCTATTACTGTTGTTGCTTATGATTCACAGTATTTTTTTCCGTCCTCCTGATATCATCACGATCAAGTTGCATTTTAGCCATATGACCACCCTACTGCCAGTGTTATGCCTTCACAGTAGAGTTGTCTTAGCTTTCGCAAGTGATCGACTTTTTTTATTTATTTCATGCGAAATAAATAGATGATTCTTGATATCAGGATTCGAACCGTGAATCAACAGCATGACAAGCGATGATGTTACCACTACACCACGGCCACCCTAAAAAATGGTTGGAAAAACTTAGATATTGTTTGTTTCTCTTTTATTCTCGGTGGCTGTTGGTTGCTACTCCTCCCGGGCTCGAACCTGCATAGTTGAAAGTTTTCAAAATGCAACTGTGCTTTGCACAGATTGATTATAAACTTTCACACTTATAACTCCAGAAATATGCTAGTAATAAAATCGATTGTCGTATAACGCACGCTGTATCATTGAAAACATAAGAGTAATGATTGTGGATTGATTTGACTATATAGCCATACAGATTTATTTTGTACTAAAGTTACAAGCGAGTGGGCGTCGTGGCGTAGTGGTTAGTATGCCGGATCACTACGCAAGAAGTTCCAAGTTCGAATCCCAGAAAACACCAAAAAGTTTTTTCACGATCCCACCTCTCGCGAACGTCTGACAAACATCCGAGAGTATTGTTGTCACGAGAAAGCTTCTCAAAACAAATTGCCGTTCGGATACGTCACTAAACTGTAGGTCCCTTCCATTCGTGTGAAAAATATAACGCACACAACACGAGTGGTTGCGAGAAGCTAGGCCCTGGCTCTTAAAGAGCTGTTGCGCCAAATATATATATATATATTTTAAAGTTACAAGCGTGTGACAGACAAACACCGTATTGAAGCCATTGGTTTTCCGTTTAGACCTCTCTGGTACGGAGCGCAACAAAATGGCATCCGAAAGTGATCTTGATACCGAAAGTGTTGTAATAAAAAAATAAAAGAAAAATCGCAATTGTCAATTGTTAAGACAAAGAAAAGAGATGTTTTACTAAAAATCAAAGCCACATACAAAGCAGAGTTTGGTATAAATAAATCAAGAGCACCAATCACATAGGAAAATTCGTATTTACTGCTTCCTGTATTTCATCTTGAGAATATAATCGTTTGATACACTCTTGATATAGTTGATTGATGTACACTAATGTCTCCTTCCACTCCAAGTTGAAACCCCGGGTCTTCAACATAATTCGGAAAGATTTTTATTTTTTCGTCATTTGTTAAAGCATAATGTTTTTAGTGTCTGTCCCAAAAAGAGTAGGTAACTTATCACCGATTTTTATATATGTACATACGAGTATACATACATATGTATATATGTATACGTATGCATATTTTGATATTCCTACATATATATGTGTAGGGGTCACTCGTCTTTAGCTTCCGAGATATAGTCAAAGAACGAAAATAAAACATTTGGTGGTATTAAAATTTCTTTAAAATTGGTAAGGAGACGTGTTTTCTAAATAATTACAAAAATTCACAGTTAGCAAATTTAAACTTTCTTCACTAAAGTGATATAACGGACGAAAATCTTCACCAACTGGACCCGAAATTTTGCCCTCTCGATGGCTATACGATATATATATATATATACGAGTAAGATCTTATGTAGCAACTATTTTGTTATCTTTTTGCATACAGCACTGATATACGAGGGCAAGGTGAAAAGTTCGCGGCCTGACAATGAAAGACTTCGATTTTCAGTTAAAAAATGATTTTATTTTTCTATATAATCTCCCTTGACTTCAACACGCTTGGTCCAGCGTTTTTCCAACATCAGTATTCCTTCTCGGTAGTGAGAGTCTGGAAGGCTGTGAAAATATTCATCTACGGCCCTCTCAACTTCTGCATTGGATGCGAAGCGCTTCCCAGAAACAAATTTCTTCAAAGTGAATAGGGGGGATGGCCGAGCAAATCGTACCCCAAATCCCGCAGTTTTCCCATCGTCAACGCACACTTGTGTACAGGTGCATTGTCCTGGTGAAAGATGATTTTTTTCTTCTTCAAGCCAGGCCTCTTCTCGCGAATTTTGGCCTCAAGCTGGTCAAGAAGGTTGGAGAAATATTCGCCTCTAAATGTTCTGCCTTTCTCAAGGTAATCAATTAACAGGATCCCTTTCGCATCCCAAAACACACTGGCCATGACCTTTCCGGCAGATGCGATCGACTTCGCTTTCTTTGGCGCTGAATCACCGGTTTCCACCCACTGCTTCGACTGCTGTTTCGTTTCTGGCGTGTAGTGGTGGACCCATGTCTCATCGCCGCGCAAAATCGGGCGGATCCCTATTGAATCGGTCCAAAGATTGCCGCGAAAATTGTTTGCGCATTTGCTTTTGATCGCCATTCAGCAAATGCGGCACCCATCTTGCGCAGAGCTTTCGCATCCCTAAGTGTTTGTGCAAGATGTTTCGCACCCTCTCTTCCGATATACACACAGCCTCAGGTATCTCACTCACTTTCATTCGCGGTTTTTGGCTGTCCTTCACGTGGGTCATCTTCGAGGGACGTGCGACCACGTTTAAATTCAGCTTCCCACTTTTTAACGGTTGACATGGAAGAAGCAGAGTTCCCGTAAACTTTTGTCAACCTTGGATGAATTTCCTTATCACCGCACGATATTCAAGTTTATACATTTTAACGAAAAACACGCAAGTCGTCTACTGCAAAAATTCATGTAAAGAAACTACTTGAGAGAACAAGTTGAAATTTGTCATACGAACTAATGAGAAGTGCACCCAGGCAGGAAACATAGATTTATGCTGATTGGAACGCCATCTCTTCGACAGGCCGAGAACTTTTCACCTTGCCCTCGTACATCGAGCTTTCGAAATAAGATCAATTTCACAGATGTTAAGTAAATGCTTACGAAAATGAGTAAACAGCTTGAACTCATCTTTTAGTATACCACCCAATGTTTTTTGATTTTAGGGGTGTAAGCGTACTGCAACCTTTGTAGATCTATTGTATTGTTGTGGCTTGAGAATATCATATTTTAACTCCATTCCGAGTTATGGTAAAACTCGCATACGAGGATACATCAAGAAGTAACAGGACTAACACAATAAAAGTTCCTTAAATATTATTTTTTTTACATATGACCGGTTTACATCAAGTCACTTTTACATCCGGTGTCCGGACTATAAAAGTCAGCATCATTCAACGAAAACCATCTTAAAATAGCCTTTCAGCGTCCTTTGTCAATTCTCACCTTTTCACTTTCAGTTTTGAAAATAAAAAAAAAATAATTGCATGAAGTCAACCAGTCAGTTAGAATGGAGCCCAGCGAAATTCTTTTACAGCTGACGCGTTATCGTGACAGAATAAGATGAGCAAAAATGTGTTCTGGATCCGCTTGAATTTTCTTATAAAAAATCAAAATGGCAGCTTCAGGTATTTGGATTTGGAAAATCGCAAACGATCACTCAAAATCGCGGTGATCCATAAGAAATGTCGTAAGTTTATGGCTATTTGGGTGATAGAAACGCGTCTATCCTTGTTTAAGGCATTTGCATTGGTTTAACGTTGATGTGTCTTCTTTAAAGCGCTTGGTTTGAGTACGACACGATGATTGATCTCCGTAAACTTTTTTTAAGGCATAAATGATGTCACCACTACTCCATCCGAGTTTGACTAAAAATTTGATGTCGAATTTCGAAACGAAAATGTTCCATTCTGCAAAAAATTAGCTTTTTAAAAAAAATAATTTAAAAATCAACTACACAAATAAGCTACACACACGTTGTACATATTTTCAGGAAAAGTATGCACCTTTACTGCTATAACGAGAATTACGAACACAGTCCGGTTACTATTTGATATACCCGCGTATAATATTATAATACTTTTAGTATTTTTGGAAACTCTGTAAACATTATTTTCAGTACATTTAAAAAAAAAAACTCAGAAATTCAATAAAATCAATTTTAAATAAAGGGTTTTTCATAGGGACATAACAATTTTGTATTTTAATACAAACGCACCCTTAAACTTTTTTTATGATCCGTCAATGTCAAAACGTCAGTCAAGTTTTACATCTTTATCGTGGTAAAGTTCAGGAACGAGCAACGTTTGGAAATTATTAAAAATTACTACCGAAATTCGAAGTCGGTGGTCGCAACCAACTTTAAGAGCGCTTACTCCAATTTTCTCCAGTGAGACAGCGCACCGGTCGAAGTACCGAAAATATCGCAGCCGTAAGTGCTTCAGTTCAAAATGAGCTAAATCAGTCGATTCCACGCATTGTTGCGAATTTTGCGTAAAAATATTGGCCTACACCCTTACAAGATCAATTTAACTCAAGAACTGAAGCCTCTTGAATCATTTGAAGCCCCGAAACTTCTTCTGCAAAAGTTTGAAAAAAATCCTAAATTTCATCGAAAAATGATCTTCAGCGATGAAGCTCATTTTTGGCTTAAAGGCTTTGGCAATAAGCAAAATATGCGTTTTGGACAGCAACAAACCCACATGTGCTTCAAGAGCCTCCATTGCATCCACGAAAAGTAACCTTGTGGTGTGGATTTAATGCCGGAGCTGTGATTGGATCGTATTTTTCGTCGATGAAAATGATCTCCATGTTACGGTCAGTAGAGTTCGCTATCATGCCATGTTGGAAGACTATTTTTGGCCAGAATTGGATTTAGTTGACATCAGTGATATGTGGTTCCAACAAAATGGTGCCACATGCCACACAGCTGGTCAAACAATTGATCTATTGAAGGGGAAGTTCGGTAATCGAGTAATCTCGAGAAATGGTCCGGTCGAATGGCCAGCTCGCCCATGAGATTTAACGCCGATGATTTTTTTTTTTTATGGGGTTATATTAAGTCGTTGGTTTATGCCAACAATCCAACGACATTAGAGGAGCTCAGGAACAATATCGAACGCGAAATTCCGGCCGATATGTGTGGAAGAGTGCTGAAAAATTGCCTCAAAAAAATCGATCGCTGCAAATGTGTTCACGGTGGTCATATAAACGAGAATAAATTTCAGCCCGATATCTCAATTATTTTGTGCTTTATTTAAATACAAAATTGTTATGTCCTTATTGAAAAACCCTTTACATACATATTTTATACCTCATGTATACCTCATTTTCTGCTACCTTGGTGCAGAGTCATTTTCATCAAGTAGCAAAGTTTGATCTTAATTCTTCCATTTACAGCGAAGTAGTAATTAATTTGAGCTAACATTGAAATGTTTGTTCTTCCCTTGGTCACCATCATGAATTGGACTCTTGACCTATTAACATTTTATTTAACAATAAAAACGCTTTACAATATAAAGTAAAGTTCAGACTACTACATATTTATCATACACGTTTAATGCCGCAGCCTTGCACTCAAAATAAATGTTCAATCACCTCTAACCCCAATTTATATCATGCTATTCGCTCACAATACCTTAATTTAATTTGTAGGTTTTTTTTTTTATAAAATTTTTTTTTATGGTTAATTTTATCTTATCTCTTAAGTTATTGTTGAACACCGAAAGATTGTCTATTTTACTCGTCAAAAATTGGCACAGTTTTTCTGTTTAAAAAAGAGTAAAACCGCACCCAAGTACCACAGGTCATCCCTGGTAAAGAAATTTTTGTTCGATGATGATCAATAAACCCTCTGCGACTTGGATCGCGATTGTCGTCATTCTTATCGTTCTGGACTGGTCTTGTCTTTACGCAGAGTACCTACTACCGATCGAACAACACCACCGTCGTCGAACAGATCTTCAATCTAGCGCCGTCAATTATCTCTCTTTCTCCCTTAGTATGCTCTCAACATTTTCATTCACATTGGCATAGCTGGGGCATTGTGGCACACACAACAATAAGAGAGAAAAAAAAAAAACGAAATTTTTCTGTATTTCGAAATCCCCCCATGCCCCCGATCTGGTGTTTTTTTTTTTTTTTTTTTTTTTTTATGGAAAAACGGGGGGCGATCGTGGAGATTGGAGGATCGCGCTAGTGCTACGTGAAAAAACAGCAAGCGACAGCGGCTTTTAACGCCAACCGCAGTTTCAGTTTCTTTTCTGCCTCGCGCACAGTCAGTCTTTTTCGTTCGTCGTCGACGAAGTGGAATTGTGATCCAAAAAAAAGAAAAGTTAACAAAAAAAAAAAAGTTAGAAAAAAAAAAAAACGATATAAACTACAAACTCGTTGTACTTGTTTCCGCTGTGTGTGTGCTCCTCTCTATCTCTCCATCTTCGTCTTCTCCACTACTCCACTCCGTGCTCCAAGCCTTTGCGCCGTCGTGTACTTAACAACCAGAGAGTGAGAGAAAAATCTTGTATTGTCGTCATCGTCTTTTATTTTTTTTTTTATTTAACTAAACACTATGCACAAATAGAAACTTAATTGTTTGTTTAACAATCCTCTTCACCGCGCGACTATACATATTCACATAAATTTCGGCTCGGAATTTACCTGTTGGTAGTAGAAAAGGAAAACAATTACTGCGGCAGCCTTATCTTATCGAACAAAAAATTGCTGGAGACTACAATAATTATTTAATAGAAAATCAGACAAAAAAAAAGTACGTAAAACGGGGCGACAGGGGTGGGCGGCCAAAACCAACAATAAGTTCAAGTAACCCTATTGTTTGGTTGTGTTATCGATATTTTAAATACCCATGACATTATTCTTTTGATTGTGCTTATTTCTTCTTTTTCTGTTTGCTGATATGATTCTTCATAGCACTAATTGATTTGGAGATTCAAACAAAAAAAAAAAAAAAAAACACAACTTGAGTGCCTTACCTGTTTTCCACTTCTCTATCATGCGTTTATGTGTGTTACTCCCAATGGGCTGTAGAAGCGAGAGTGAGAACGAGTTATAAAAAAAAAAAAAAATTATCGTCAAATTTGTTCAAAAATAAAATAAAATTTTAGTAAAAATTCCTTAGTTGGCGAAAAAAAAAACTTGCCTTCGTGGTGTGATAGGTTGGTCGTCGTTGTCGGTTGTCGCTGTTCTCCAACGAAACGATTTTAAAATTCGAATAATTGTGTGTAAGTTATTTGTGTACTCTAATTCTCGACTAATGATCTTTTACCAAGTTTCATTACGGTACCAGCATTTCTACTTTTCCCAAACTTGAAATAGGAATAGGAGAGTGTGGTCTATCTCTTGTTGTGGAATGCAAGTAACTTTTATTGCTGTTACCAATGATGACTTGTAATCATTGTGGTTATATTCAACTGGTGATAATCATAGTTGATTGACTGTACAAACCAAACCACTGCTGTTTTCTTCGTTTTTTTTTTCTAAAGTGACATACTTTCTATAAATTGCTTAGTTTTTTTCTTTTGATTGCAGTGTTGCTGCAGTTGCGTTGTAAAGTATTACTCATACGAGTATCTACATATATACGAGTAGTATGTTGCTGGGGCACTTTTCCGCAGGATTTTTTTTTGTCTCCTACTTGTTTTTGTCAAGTTTTGTTGACAAAATTATAAATGAGGAGAATTCATAATTTTGTTCAATTGAAATCAATTGGTAGGCTTATGCGAAATTTTGTTAAAAAAAAAACGCAAACAAGCCTATGATTTATAAGAGTACACATCATGTTAAATTATGTACAAGATAATTGGGTATATTTTGCTGTAATAAATTCAAAATTTGTCAAGGTCAGTGAATGTTAAAAGTTGACTGTACAAAAAAAAAAAAAAAAACTCGGTTTCATGAGAAGCGCATGAATCATTTAACACTTTTGCAGACAGTTGATTTGTTTTTATGATACATACTTAGATCTGTCTTTATACAGAAAGCCACCATTAAAATCGGTTCTCAATCCTCATACCGTGGTTCTCATTAAGATCCGATTAATTGCTATCCAATCGATAATATTCATCCTGGGACGTCGTGTACTCGGTTTCCGGTCAATTGGTTGAAAATTGTAGACCGAAAGATACAATTGATCTAATGACAGTTACAGTTAGTCGATAAATTGATTGATAAAATGGATTGAAGAGACAAATTGGTCGAAAAATAAGTTATTCCAACTCGTACTACATCTTGAAGCAGACAAATGACATAATTTCCATTCTATAGTACTTTCGACTAAAAGTCTTTTAATCCAAATTTCCGTTCGATCAATCCATAGCAAAGCCAATTGAAATTATGTCTCAGACGTATAAGCTGACAGTGAAAAAACGAGCTAGCTTATCTAAAACGTAGTGAAGCATATTTGAATATACGAAATCATTCAGTTTTTTAAAGATTGGCTTAAGAGTGATTTTCAAATAGCAGTGATCACAGGGAACAGTTAACAAAAAGAGCAGTTTTTAATCACTCTTTGGATCACAGTTAACATTTTATTGCTTTGTTGTCTTTGGTGCTGAGTTGCGCTTGCTGCTCTTTGGATATGTTCCGCTTTTGAGGTTTTTTGTTTGTGTATATCGAATAAAGGAAAAATAGTAGACAGTGTAGCGGAACCTAATTCTAAAATAAAAAAAAAATATATACTTATTAAAATGAGTAATACGACTACTTGTTTTAGAAAATAACAAAAATAAAAGAAATGAGTTGTATTCGAACGAACGACGAAGAATGAAATTCTTGAAATGTTGTCTCCCTAGAATCACACACAACTGTGGATACGTTGAAAGTGTAATATATGATTTGGGCGAGAGTTAAAGAGACGATTGCATTGCGAACAGCGGTATAGTATGTACCAACCTCCACAAAATACTTTTTTTACATTAAGGATTCAGAGATCGGATTGAAATTCGACCCAAGTTTTCGCTCTTGCCGAATTAAGAGATCGGACTGAAATTAGATCGAAATAGGATTTAGTTTCGTACTACTTACTGCGTGCATGGAATTAGATATGTCAAACTTTTCACCCTTATCCATCATTTCAGTTTCATTACATTAATAGTGAGTATTCAGAGGGACAGCAATAATGTTCTTGAAAGTTCTATAATATTCGACATTTTAAAATCCGCTCTGATGAAGCTGGACACATCTATAATTATACAGGGCACTATTCAGATAAAATTCAGGCAGTCACATTCGTAATTTCTGCGGTGTAGTGTGCAATAAAATCGACTTATACAATTCGTGAACATTATTTGGAATGAATCTTATTGAAATAAATATTTTGGCCCTAACAGCTCAATGCAGGGCCTGGCCTAGCTTTTCACAGCCACTCGTGCTGTGCGCCCCTCGAATGGTTGGGACCTACAGTTTTATGCCGTTTCCGAAGGGCAATTTTTTCGATTGAGAGGAGCTTTTCATGACAATTTTACTCTCGGATGTTTGTCAGACGGTCGCGAGAGGTGCAACCGTGAGAAAACTTTTTTTTTGTGTATTTTTTTTTTATGTTTTCTTGATTTCGAACCTTGAACCTCTCGCTCAGGGATCGCGCACTTAACCACTCAGCCACGGCGCGCACGAATGTACCTTATTAGTTTTGAAAAATAATTCTAATTTCGTGTGAAATTTACCATTTTACAGATTTTATCAATATATACGAGATACTGAAAATAAAGACAACAGATACAAACTTATGGACTCATTTATGTAACATTTTGTGCGACTATGGGAATGCATACAAAAGTAAGACTACAAAAGGTCGGTTTCCGCATTGAAAGTTCGTTTAATTTCGCATGATATTCACGTACCAGAAATTCAGGTGTGTTTTGTCCGATGATCTGCTTTCAACTGAGGGACAGTAACACGTCTGTATGATTATCTTTTTGGGTATCCTTTAAGTGTCTACTGGCTAACATCTACCCCTCGCACTCAGTTAAGCTCATTCTGTATTCGAGCCCCAGTAACATGACAGTTTGATAAAAAAAAAAAAAAAAAAAACACAATGAAGCGATCGTCTCTCTCTCCGATCGTTTGGCACTTTCACCTGCATATGAAGCGGAAATCAGCTCTTTTTTTTTTAGAAATCTCTTATATTCACCCCAAATCACAAGTCCTGCTGTCACTTATAAAATTCGATTCCAATAACGTTTTTTGCATTCCCATAGTCACATTCCATTAGAAAGTGAGAGCAGATGTGACAATAGTCGTCACTTACATTTTGTTTATGATGAATGCAAATTTATATGAAAATTGAAAATGTATGATATTTTGTGAGATTTTTTTGTTGGAAAAGATGGGAATTGTATGTTCTTTGTTAGAAATTTTTACTCGAACACCTACTAAAATACAAAGAAAAAAACTAGGACAAAGTGCTGCTGACGATAGCATAGGTATTTGCAAATGCGGCCGGTGAAACGAGCCTGGTGCGCTATGGGTGTAATTTTACATCAAGGAAGTGCTTGTCATTTGGATAGGAATGCTGAAACTGTCAGTACGACTGGGTGACGAAAATATGTTAGTTGACAAATAGTCTTAAAATATAAACTCCATTTCTCGTCATTTATTATCGTAAGTGATTTTTCGTTGTACACCGCATGCATTTTTGAGGCTACTATCTATGCCATTCATCATGACAAGGTACCTGATAATTTGATCACGTCATTGCTACAAGTCAAAACAAATATTTTTACATCCCCAAGTAGCGTTTATTACTTAACTAGGTATTATCAAACATTTATACATTTTTATAGCGGTATTTCTACAACAAAAAGTTCTTAGAAATGATATAAAATATGTGACGTTTGAACGCCTGTAATTTATATTTTTAAACCTCTTGGCGTAATACATAGATTCTTAGAAATACTCTACAATAATTTTCTACTAAATTTAATAAGAAATTACCTTTCCCCATCATAATGAGGAAATCATCACCTCCCGTTGGAAAAATTCCCATCCTCAACCGATGCATCACGAAATGCGGTTTTTACACGCAATGTGGTGTATCGGTTGATTGAATTTGTATATTTGTCGATTTCAAGGTTTATAGATAAAATAATGTAATACAATAGGAACAGTAATAAACTGTATTTTATTATTTCTAAAAGAAAATTGAAGTTGTGTACACGGAAACAGATGAATATATTTTGTGTACACCTTCTAGAAGCTATGTTGTCATTTAATGATATAATCACTCGTATTTTCATAGCTGGTGTTACTCGTAAAATTTCCAGTTTCATAGTCGATTCAAGTGACAAATCTAATTTTTAGTGACTAATTTTTTCTACAGAGTTGAATAGCTTGTCATCTTAGCAATTACGGAAATATACGTACATAGGTGAGGTCAAACAATAAAGTCAAAGTTGTAAATGGTTACGGAATTTGGCCACGATCTACAAGGCTTTGGGGGGGAGTTGCCGTCAGATGATTGATATTAATTGATCGTGCACAGCTCAAAAAAAAAAAAAAAAAAAACAAACGCGCCACTCTTTTTCCTAATCTGTCCAATCTTTAACTGTACCTTTTCCTTCCACTCCACTAATGGGTTTTGCAAAATACAATTTGTGATGGGAATAAGATTGAAAATCATTGATTTCCAGAAAGTTTTTAATTTCGAGATTTTGATCAAACTTGACGTTACTCTGTATAATAGAGAAACTTAAAAAGTGGGTTTTTCAATTCTACCTGTCTGTATGTATATATGGCCGACTACAGCCTAAATGGCTGGATGAATTTCTTGCTAACTACATATCGGGCGTCAATACGTTCACAATTCGAGTCGATCCAAACCCAAAATTAATGACAGATTTTGAAAAAAAAATTGATTTGCTTGAAAACGGTTCCAACGATTTTGATTTTAAGGTGGATAACGGTACTTTGCTTATTGACAATTGGCTCGTTTTCATACATTACTCGCGCGGTTTTATTCAAAATCGATATTTAAACAATATTTGACATATGCAAGACCTTAAAAAATCATTTTAACGATCCTGTTTAAATTTCAAATCAGGGTTTTTGTAGATAAACAGCATATTATGTAGGTGCAACCCAGTCGTGCACATTATTTCTAATAAAATTCCCATAACACAATAGTCAACTGTCAACTGACATCTACAAATGGATGATCGTCAAGTGCGTAAGTAACGCCATCTACTGAGTTCTATATATCATGTTCTGTCAATCGCTCAAGTAAATGCAAAAGTCACGCTTGTTCAGGGACCTCCTGTCTATTTTACCTGTTGTTGGTATAAAATACTAGTACATGCAAACTTTTTTAATACTTCATCGAATATTCCATAAGCATAAACAGTATTCTCAGCTGCTATCTGATTACATCATAGAACTGTCAACAATGACTCAAAATGATATTAAGACGAACAATTCGAATTCCCCTGACATCTTATACGTGCCTTTCTACGAAGGGTAAGAAAACACGAAAAGCAAATCATACCCATTTGGAAAACTTTTGACGGAGTCTATTTCAAATGTCCATGTTAAAGGTAATTAAATGAAAAATGAATGTACTTTTGAATTTGACTTATGCAAATGCACATCTCAGCAGTTTTACTATCTACCTATATCGATTTAACCTGTCTATGTTCCCGCAATTGGAAAAAAAAAAGAACGTATGACTAACTTAAAAGCTGACTGATTGCAATGAATGTGTGCGGTTAATTGCTTTCAGTACACGACTATGAAAAACTTAAAAAACCTGAAGTAGAATTGACAACAAGCACACGATACCACATCAAATCGAACATCAAACACAAAATAACGAACGACAAACGAATAATTGAACGAAGAAAAAAAAAAAACGTGTCACACATTAGATGTAAAGATTTATAAATAGAGTTTTAGGTTGTTGTGCTGCTATATAGTATAATACATCTGTGTGATGATCTATGTGCAGCCAAGACCCTCTTTCAAGTCGTGATTCACGCATTTTGCGGTAGGTGCTATTTACTGCTATAATCTCATTTAGTATGCTTTTTAACCGGGAATGGAATTTTATCAAAAAAAAATGAAAAGGAAACGATGAAAAAAAAAAAAAAAACTAATTAAGAGGAAAACGTTAAGCTCATGCGAATTTGTCAGTTTAAGCACAATGATGACATAATTCTGGGTAAATACAGTTTTTTTTTTATGTATATTTCATTTTTTGCTTCCTTTTGATTTCGATTCTGAGTAATGAATGGATGGTGAATTGGTAACTATTTGGTATTGTTATTAGCTTATTCATTACTAGAGACACATTTCGCTGTAAATATAATTTTGTGTTGAGATTGTCTATGGATGATGTTGATTTGTGAGAGGTTATATTGAATTTTTGACTCTATTTTTTTCTTTATTCTATAATTGGAATATGCATGCATTGTATCCGGTTTGCAACTGAAAATTAGTCATTTTTTGTCTCAAGCGATAAAGGGCACACTCACTTCAGGCAATGATGAGATGCAAATTATATAAATAATTGCTGATCCTCACATCTATTGATAAAACATTAAAAAAATCCTCCAGTCAGTCAGATAACTCCAAACACTACAAAAACCTTTGTTGGCAAAAGGGATAGCATAGGAAAACAAAACTCGAATGTTGTTCACTTCATTTATTTTCGCTCCTTTAATTCGATTTCCTGCAACATCGAAAGTTTATCAGTTTACACTTAAGCCAACCTTCGGAGCGTTCATAATTGATTTTTATCCATTCCACCCAGAAACAGCAACCCCTTCTTGGTTTAATGTGTATAGAAACATAAGTTTTATTCGTTTCTCTTTTGAGCTCGGATAGCTGCAAACACACTGCACCGTGGCTATTGCCTGACATGCTGTGAAATTTGCAGATACCCTCATTAATCGAACAAAACGCAAGTAAAATACTCAGTTTTTCCATCCCAGTTAAGACCAATGTACAACAGTACCTCAGGGTTCCTCTTTATAATTATTTTTTCCTTCTACTCGCTCTGTGTGTCAAATAATGTAACTCCTGTACGATGTACAAAACATACAGAAAAGATACAATCTGTATAGAACCGATCGTATAATACCCTATCCCTCATCTCCTAACTTATCCCTACTAAAGTGGACATGGCGTTGTGAATTTTTTGATTCTCGCTATTCTTAAGAGATCTTACCAGGGAGTTTGATGCTACAATTCTGGCGAAATATTCACAATAAACTTAACCATCACCGTAAAAAGCTTTGAGAAAGCTTTTTATTTAAGAAATCGTCCCCAAAATGTGGGTGTGGCTTTTTACAGTGTGTGGACAAATTTGTAGAGAATAGCAACGTCTATATTAAGTAAATATTTTTCAGTTTCTAGTAAAATTATTGAAAAAAGGAAATGTTTTTAAAAGTGGGCGTGTTTGTGGGCGGATTTCAACAATTTTTACATCTGCACTGCTTATGTATGAAATTTCATCCTCCTATCTCAAAATTGAAGACTCAAATACTTCAGACATACAGACAGACGGACGGACATGGCTAGATTCGCATTACTTTTGATGGTGATGCTACAAATGTATATAGGTATACTTTTGAGAGTCTATCGTATAATCTGCTTCATAGAAATTGCTGAAGATTTTACAACGCATCATATTCTGAAAGAGTGGCCCCCCTATTCTTTAATTGAAAGAGTCGTCAATGATTAGAAGTGGATCATCCAACTATTAGCTGGATTTACTCGGTAACAGAAATAATGTATAAATATCAATCGAAGGCAGTCAACTGATGTGTTTTCTTTCCTCTGTTGTATTGTTCATTACTGAACGACGTCTGACAAAAACGGCAGAATGGTCGACCTTTTTCCATACATATTTCATAATAAATGGGTATGTTCGGATTGTTAGACAATAGCTAGTGCATTTTCTTTTGACTTTCTCAAAGCCAACTTTCCATCAATTGTGAAATGTGGAAAGAGAGTCTACTCGCCTCCGCTTTCAATAGACGTCATCGTAAATATGAATTACTTCAGTTATGCTGATGAACCTGACTAAGATTTTGAGAGGCAAACATTAAAACATCTTAAACAAGGTATGCGAATGCTGCCAAACTAAACGGCTTTGCATAAACCCTACGAAGAGTTTCGCAATTTCCTTCACCAGAAAGAGAATACCCAATCCGTTGTCGGCGTTCAAATAGCTCATTCAGAAGTAGTCAAATATCTACATGTTACAGCCAACATCTTGACAAAACAATAACACCTTTATGGGCTCGCTTAAGGTTATTTGAAAATAAATAGAGTCTTTCAAAAGAAATTCACAATTGTCATTCGAACAATTACATATCTGAACGTTATTGCATGTCAATGTGGTCCACTGAATGTATCGTTGCTGGAATTCATGGTCCAAATATATCTAACTGTCTGTCGAGCGTGAGCACTAGTACATGCAGTAGAGCACCTTCAGAGGTTCCTTTATGTTAACTGGATCCTGATCTTGGCACTGCTCACTCAACTACTCGTATCATCTAAAAAAGTTAAGCAGAATTGTTCTGATGATTGTCTACTTTGCCTTGGAGACCAAGAAATTTGCCGGAAATGTTTTGTGAAATTGTCGCCACGGGAGTGTCACATTTCTGGCAATAACTTCACGGATGTTGGTTTTAAGTGCTTCAAAGTTTGGGGATTGTTTGCATAGATACGATCTTTAGCATAGCCCCACAAAAAGGAATCGAACGGGGTCAGATTACACGATCTTGGTGGCAAATAGAGCCAAATTTGCCTGTTGCCTGTGTTATGATCAATGTCTTCAGCCTCACCAACCAACTTTTTTTTGATTATCATTTGATCATAGCGCAGAGAATTTACCGTAACAGTTACGCCTTCGTTGTTTTCAAAATAATACGTCCCGATCACGCCTCCGGTGTACAGCGCTCACCAAGCTGTCACTCAATTTTGTTTATTTACGTAGCCGCCGAACGTGAAATGGGCCTCATCGTTGAAGAAGATTTTGTTCGAAAAATCGGCGTCAACTTGTTGATTTTCCAGCACCCAATCGGCGTATGTTCTGCGCATTCCTACCGTCAGCAGGAAGTTGTTTCCTGATGCGTTGATATTGTAAAATGGCCACTAACTACCTGTCAGTATGATGACAGATGAATTTGACAGATGCCATATGGCAGGGATGTGTAATCCCAACCTCGAAATGAATAACCTTTTATATTCAGCCGCGATAGGGCGGTATTTCATGGTTGGGGTGAACCCAACGTCTTTCATAGTTTATAGGACGATTTAAATGATGTTCGGATAAAACCAGTCAATTGTTAGGTGATCAGCATTAAATCAGCCTACCGTAAAATGTCACAATTGCCCTTGATCTTGAATAATTCAGCATTTAAGTGTGCTCTCCAACCCCCACATGAAAAATAATATAACGAATAATTTGTGTAATTATTACCTCCTAATCTCGCACCTGTAGCTAAAAATAAAAAATGATTTCATCATCTGAACGTGGCAGAGTTTTTTTTTTTTTTCTTCTGACTCGCTTATGATTTACGCAAATATTCTAAGATAAAAATGGGAAATGCAAATATTTATCTGCGGCATCAACAAAAAAAAAAAAAAAACAATTTTTCGTTTTTACTTAATTTATACCCATTATCAGAGTACACACACGTAATTAAGAAGAAAAAGAGGAACAAGAAACTACCGCGTGTGTATGTGAGTGCTAAAATTGATTTCCATTTCACTGTCGGTCACCTGAGACGTATACGTAACATTTTCGATCAGCTGAAAGAGCGCCACATACTCGTATTAAAAATCCTACTAAGAAGTTAAAATCAAATAAAATGTGTAAATCACGCGATTTCCGAGTTAAAAAAAAACGAAAAAAATAATTAAAAACTCGCTTCTATGTGATGGATCATGCTTATGGCCGGCTGTTGCTGTGCTATCTGAACATTTGCAGCGAGAGTTGTTATATAATGTAAATTATATCTAAATTGTACTATGCACTCGGAGATACATTAAGTGATAATGTGCTACGTGTATGTGCGCCCGCGCGGGGGTAATTAAACTCAGACAGTTGGCTTTAATTGTATTTTGAGCAAAGTTCAAGGTATACAGAGGAGTAGGGTTGGAATTTACTTTTCTCCAATCGAGAGGTTTAAACGAATTCTGTGATTGGAGAAAGTAAAAGTTTTATTGCATTGTATATGATCAGAGGGTAAATATTTTTACTGCATCTGAGTCGGGGGCAGATTTATTGAACTTTGTAATTGGAACGTGGCTAATAGAAATTTTTAGTAGTCTAACATTGTATTCCACAAGACGAAGAGAGTTTTGGCGAAAGCGTTCAACGGAGTTAGCTGCGCTATCAAATTACATTGGCGAGTGGGACTGCGTGATTGTTCTAAAACTCAAATTAAAGTGTGTAAAGTACACCCCGCGCAAGAAAAAAAGCCGCACATGGTAATTTTTAACAAAATGGAAGAAATTTAATAAATGATGACTAATCACTGCGTAGTCACTTTGTATTTTTGATGTTTAACATTTAAGTTAACACATTCCCCAATTTGACAATGCATTTCGTAGCTAATTGAAAAAAAGCAATGATCGTGACGATCAGACTACAAAATATCAGATATTACCCAAGTACTATCAATATACATAAATTAAAAAAAGAGCAACAATTTGAAAAGCAAATTTCTTTTTTCATATTTTTATTAACTAAGAAACCTTTTTACATAATTTAAGACTTTCATAATACTAAAAAAATGATTCTAGTATTTTGGCATGGAGGCATAGAGATTACTGAGGTAATTGTTATTAATTTCATTGAACCACACTTCTTCAATGATGCTCTTTAGATGCTGCATGGTTTTTGGTTTTTTATCTTGGATCTTTTTTCCCATAAGAGCCCAGACATTTTCGATGGGGTTGAGATCTGGACTGTTTCCCGGCCAAATTAGGGATTCTATTCCTAATTCTTCTTTCAAAGTTTTAATCTGTGGAGGAAATTTAAAAATTAAAATCATAAGATCATAAGATTTTCAAAACACCCATAAATATGAAAAAAAAAACCTCGAATTACTTACAGATTTTGCTCGGTGGCAAGGTGCTGAATCATCTTGAAAAATTGGTTTTGATGTTTCTGCTGTTATCATTTCCATAATCGATACAACACCATCTAAGATAATTTGTTTGTACTGCATGGCGTTAACAGTGCCCTCGAGCATAATTAGAGATCCAACTCCGATTGCGGTGATGCATCCCCACACCATAACATAAGGACGCTGTAGCGTTCCCCTTTTCTACGACGAACTATCTGCTTCCCATCCGGTCCGATTAGGTTAAACCTGGACTCATCAGAGAACACCACATTTGACCAATCTTGAACACTCCAGTTTTGCCTTTCATTAGCCCAGCTAAGGCGCGTTTTCTTCATTTTGCTGGTCAGAAGTGGCTTTTTCGCTGGTCTCCTTGCTAGCAAACCCATCTCGTTGAGACGATTCTCGATAGCTCTGACGCTAACTTCAGCCCCAGTAGCTTCTCGCAGGTCAGCTCTTAACTTCGATGCATTTTTAAACCTGTTTCTCAAGCTTAGCCTCTTCAGTTCCCGGCCCTCTCGAACAGTGGTACATCTCTTCAATCCTGTGCCAATTTTTCTGTCCAGATTGTGATCCCGACGATATTTGTTACAGAATCTTCTTACAGAACTCTCATTGCATCCAATTTGTCGAGCAATTTCACGAAATGACTGATTCTGTTTGGATAAGGCGACGATAATTGCCTTATTTTCTTTACTCAATTGTACCCTTTTAGACATCGCGATATACTCTTTTCACTTTTATTTAATAAATACAACTGCACGCACTGTTAAATACTGTCAGAATGAATTCCGACACATTCCAAAATGTGCATTACCTAACCCGGAAGCAATAAAATATAATTCGGCGAATCCCTTAAAGGTAATTAGCGCAAAAAAATGGAAAACCCGTATGCGGCTTTTTTTGTTGCGCGGTGTGTACATAGTTCTTGCACTTGCGATGGCCAAATTTCGCCACAGAACAACTCATTGTTTCGTTTACAAGGTTTTGACAGTAGTTTCCATACAAACCTTGTTCAAAATCATAAAGGGCTTCTGTGATTATTCGAACAGATCAATTCATTCAAGTCATATCGCACCCAAACGCTGTACAAACAAACTGGTAGACCCATCAAGGTTGCTGCTTCAACTCGTACTCATAATACGAAATTCTTGATATTTATTTCCAATGAGAAGAACAAACTAGAGAGTACCTACTCCTAAAGTCACGGCAGCATTTACTATCACCGAGATAGCTGAATAGATAAACTTGTACAGTACCTAAACGATCTTGAGTGTGTGGTAAACTAAGACAATTCAAATTATTCCATTATGCGTAAGGTTTTGATTGTGTGTTCGCTATTTGTATGTTCTAGATCGAAGTTGGTCCATTGTGATAGCACAGGATATTTAGTTTTTCTAATTCTACTAGTAATACTAGCTTGTGATCCGAACTGTGCAGGTTCGAGTCCGGATGGGGAACAGCAATCACAGCCACCCGAACATATAAGAGAAACGAATAAAATCTAAGTTTCTCCAACCATTATACCAAAAAGGAGTTTCTGCCTGGTAGTACAATGGACACAGCAAACTAGTTAGAACCCATGCTGAAGCAGTAGAAGATTCTGGCTTGCACATTAGCCAGATCGTTAATGCCATTGAGGAGTTTTCATATGTTCGTCTGCAAGTGCCATGCCCAGATTCACCTTTCCCAGAAGAAACTGTAAAATTTTGCGCTGTCTGTTAAGTTCTTTACGCAATCAGTTCATTGAAATGTCCGCAGGTGAATCCGATAGCCAAGCGGCGATCAAAGCCATTTCATTCATTCAACCAGTGATAAAATCAAAGCTAATCAAGACATGTCGCAGTGAGTAAAGATTCCCAGTTCACAATTTAACGTCACATTCTGTTGAGGTGTCTTCGGCAATGAAAATGCGACAAACTAGCTGGATGAGATTCAGAACTGGACCGCTTAGTCCATATTCCTATGAAATTTTCAAAATCTACCACAGACACGGTTTTTCAAAAGCTGGTCGATTGATTAGTCAAGGAAGTTACGGACATACTCGTGACACAACAAAAAACCTTATTGCGCTTAGCAAACCTCAGTTGTGTATCACAATAGGCCACAACCCTTTAGCGGTCAACCTTAAAAGAATGCGCTTAAGTACAACAGATTTATGCAGGTGCTGCGGTGGCGTAGGTGTAGAAAAGACCACTTCCTCTACGAAAACTTCTTCGACAATCTGATAACAAAATGTTATCATTCTAACCTTAAGATGCTTCAGAGAGGTCTTAAATCTATAAATAGAACTAACCTCATTTCTATCTTTTCCGAGTGAGGCAGCACGGTTAGTTATGCAGTCAACTCAACCTAACCGATCACGTAAACGCCGAGCGACAATCTGTAGACTTTATAACAGCTATCAGTATACAAATATTTAAATATCGTTAGCAAATACAGGATACATAGGTACATGTACATTCACTTGAATTCTCATTATCTTCGCCTGGAAAATGCATCATGCATCACCATAAAGGCTAACACTTTGCTTGTCAGAGAAGGCTCCTTCAGCAAAGCTTTAATCAATGAGTACGAGTACGAGTATTCAAGTACCTATCCCAACTTGATTATGTCTTCTAATTCGGTGCTTCTTGGCTAATATGTAAAGTAAGATCCGACGCACGCCAAAGGAATGTGGCATGTAATCTGGCAGCTGCGTGGCAATGGTGTGACATTTGATGACATCTCATTGCCACGCAACTGGGCATGTCGCTTTGATTATATTGACTGAAAATCAAGTTTATAAGTTTTTTGGTCGAAAACTACGTGAATGGACTCAGAGATAGAGACAGACGACCAATCACATTTTTAGTGACCAGCTGGAGTTCTATACAGAATCTAAATTCTAAGTCTCACACATACCAAATCTGGTCTGGTTGCCTTTCGTTCACCGATATGGTTACTAATAGCGCATGTCAAATGTTATAATGAAAACTGGATCAAAATAGAGGGTTTCGAGTGAGTATTTTCCACGCTGGTTCCTAAAGAAACCACCACGTGACCGAAACGCAGCCAGATCGTATCTGGTCTGATATCAAGTTTGAAGAAAATCGTACTACTACGTACTACTACTATTTCGAGTTCTTCTATACTCGTAATAGTACCACAAAAATTGATTAGAAATTCGAGATCTAACATTTTCAGTAAAACAATATTTGCCCTATAGGAGTACCACTGGCGGAATAGTTAGCGATTTATTTCTTTTTGAGAAACATCGTTATAGCAATAACGAGGTGCAACACATGTGGATCTTTACAGTCGACGGACGAAAGTTATATGGGAGTCTACAACAGACAGTTAGTATGTATTTAAAGAAAGACTCCTTCCTGTACACAAATTTCCCCTAATCTTCGTCGAAATGTATTGATCACACATAAATTCAAATTTAAATTACAGTCCACAACACGTGGAAAGACTTGTTTAACATGAGTATTTCCAACTAAGAAACAAATGGAAATTTTAAATTCGATAGCAAAACCAATATAAGACACATTATGTATCTTAACGACTTCCATGGTGTTATCTTGCCAATGCCAGATGGTTACCTCCCACCTGCCTATTTGTCGTCATATAAATCTGGCGTCATAAAAACTATCTCATTTCAAAAATCACAACTGTCAAAAGTTGTAATCAAAATAATGTTGCGAAAATAATGCCTAAATACGTCAGAAATCTCTAGCAAAACTGTCAAACGTATATACACCTTGTTCCAATTCATAAAGATTTATGATAAAGCATTTAAGTGAAATCAACTAATCACTTCAAAATAACCTCTTATTAAATGACGTTTAACGTCATTGCTGCCAAATACGTCATAATCAAGTCAAAGCAAACTGATCCATGACATACAAAAGTATTAGGTATCGATGCCAGTTAGGGATATGTTCGCACATTTACGTCAAAAATTAAGAGATTCTTCGCTTGACGTGGGTTGAAAAATTTGCGTTAAGAATAAATTATAGAAAAAGCACACCAAATGGATTTAAGACAGTCAGAGTATTCTGTAGATGAAATTGTTGACAATGTTATCAACTTGATTGCATAAATCCTCCCTCAATTAAGAGATTCGTTAATATTTCCGCGCGCTTTTTACTCATCGCAATGGATTGCATTCATAAAAAACCAATGAATTAACCTCCTCTCTGGGGCAATAAAACTGAAATCGATGTGCTGCAGTGAACTGAATTTATGGCTACTTAATCATAAATAGATTAAAGTAGATGTTTGGCCTCATTTCCGAAGCAAGTTGGAAACTTGTCCGAGTGACTGGGGGGTAACAAAAAAAAGTTGCAATTTTTTTTTTTTTTTTTTTTTATAAATGAAGAAATATCAAATCGATATAGTTTTTCATATGTGGAAACTAAACAGGAAATCATAATCAGCAACCAAAGACACTGATACACAGATATGGTCAATCATACTAAATAAAGCGAAAGCTGAATCTCTCTCTGGATATATCGATTTACTTTTCTCTCCAATTAACAGTGTTGGATTCGATAGATTTGTGATAGATACAAGTGTAATATAAACTACACATGATGTGAGTGTGTGTTTTTGAGTTTGGGTGATACTGAAGTCGTCTGGCTGGTTCCGTCAAGAAAGAAGAGAGGAAGATAATAGCGATGTGAAGTAGGAAGAAAAAAGTCACACACCGTGACTTTCTTTCCATCTCGAGTGTAGGTAAAGAGAGAAGCCTCGTCGGCGACGACGACGACGACGACGACGACGACGACGACGACGACGACGACGACGACGACGACGACGACGACGAATCTTGACGCTTTCAAAAAGTTGGTCAGTATATCTACTCTACGTATAACAAGCTCTCCATGCCTCTCTTTCTCTATTTACTAATTCCCATCACATACAGATGTGGTTGCAAACGACAAGAGGGGAAACAAAGTGAATTGCTAAAGTGAAATACTTGTCCACATGTTGATGCCGCTGCTTCCACGCATTCGCCTTCCTTGTTGATCTATGTCAAGTTTATTTACTGATAGAAAAATCATTTGTATAAAGAAGGAACCGACCGACTTATTGGGTTGAATGTTTTAGTAAAAGTTAGAGGGAACAAGACTCATACGTGTGCCATTCACAGTCTCCTCTCAAGAATATTTAATCCGCATGCGAAAGGCAAAAATCGATGTCTCGCAGTAATTTCGAAGTTCTTACGAAGTTTTAAAAAGAGCACCGAACTAGACCCGAAGGTACATACCACCATTTTTAGCAGCACCAACATTCTGTATTTCTGTGTTCGTTTTTCCAGATATTCAATAGAAGGCATGTTTTTTTTGCTATAACGACACCATTAGTGCTCTCTTCAAATTATTTATCCCGACAATGCAATGAAATAAAGCAGCCATTTACTGTGGATGAAACCCACAGAAAGCCGTTGCTATTTTACTAATTGACATGTTAATTTCTTCCCCCGGACTATATACCTAGTCCTGCCATAAGGTCTGTTACAAATATAAAACGCTATAAAAAAAAAACAAGTAAACATATTGTATTCAAAATATTGATTATTAAAAAAATTGGATTCACTCGAAATGACTGCCTTTGGCTTTAACACAATCTTCCAAACGATGTGGCCATTGGGCTATAGCGGCACGTACGGTTTCTATGGAGATCGTGGAAGCTGTTCTAAGGCTTTCCAAATTTCTGTAGGGAGTCTTGCAGACCATGTTCTCCAATTCTGACCACAAACCATAATTCAGTGGATTCAGATCTGGACTCCCCGACGGCCAATCTTCTGCTGCTATAAAGCGAGGAATATTGACTCTGAGCCACTCTATTCCCGCAAGAAGTTTTGAACAATAAGCGCTGGAAGTTGTGTAACAGAACTTATGGCGGGACTAAGTAGAGTGAACGTCTATTGTTCAGCTTTGAGATATCTTGCGAAATAAACTTATGTACGTATATGTATCCGTATCTTAACATGTTCGGTAAATCACTATTGAAATCTAAAAAAAGTAGATGTCCTCATGATCTTCTGTATGTCCTTTCATGGCAAACCACGCAAAGATTAGCCACACGCAATAAGGTCGTTTATTTAAAGGTTATATACGTCTCTATACAGTGTGCTCTAAAAACAACTCACAAAGCTGCACTGGAGACCATGATCTACTTGCAGGCGGTAGATATCTTTCTGAAGTAAAATGGACTTACGTAAGTAAAATGGACTTCACTGTTTCATAAGTTGTCTTTAAGGTCTAAGATTGGAAACAGGGGAAAATTCTAAATGAATTTTCTTCAGCTCAGCTGGTGTAAGAATTACCATACCACTGCCGGCTCGACTTTCAATTCTTACAGTTGAATACAAAGCTATTGTTCAAACAGCAATATAAGCCTTGGCAATACGATCCAAGTTGGTAAAACTATGAAGCGGATCTCTAAAAGTGATTGGTGATAGATGCCCCGGAATCTCTACTGATTTACAGAGATATTCTAGGCAACTGTAGAGTGCGGGTGAGCTGCTTAAAGCTGAATTGGGCACAACGAACTAGAAAAGTAATCAGTTACTCAAACAATTACATTAATTAAAATTAATAAGTAGTCGAATTGCTTGGTAGTCAAGATTACACGTAATCAATGTGTTTGATTACATTGTAGTCGTAACAGGTAATCAGTAATTAATTACTTTTAATACCATTGTTTTCGCAATTTATTTACTACAGTATAGTCCTGTAATTAAGTTTCGCTAGTATTCATTTAGCGGACTTTTATGACGTAATTCGTTGGAATTTTTTTAGAGTGTGTGGGTGGAAAGGAAGGAAACGACATCCGCCCACCAAACACTCTAAAAAACTCCAACCACACCCATTCAACTTAATTTCCACCCTTACATCCCTTAAAGCATCAACCAGCTGCCTCACACTCCATCTGTACCCATACGTCCTCTAAAAGATCACTTCACCCTACATACCCTATGACCACCCCATCCTCGTATGGTATGTACATCCTCTTAAAACTGAACTGTAATTTTGTTGTAAACGATTATTGTACCATTACCGATTACTTCGCAATTGTAATTTCGGTAAGATAATTACAGATTGCAAAATGTAATCGTAGTTTATGAAATGTAACAGATTACTTTTTGTAATCATGTAAAAGGTAATCGATTACAATTTTCGCAATTTTAGATTAAAAAGAGGATAATGGCTAGCAAAATCAATACATTCGTCTCTAGGTATCATAAGTGAAGAACCAATGAGCCGAACACGGATTTAGACCGTAATGCTCGTTCCTTTCCTATCCATGTTCAAGGTCACTCCGTCAGCACATTATTTGATACCTCCATAATCCTACTGGTAAGCAAAATAAAGATTTTTCAATATCTTCTTGACAGAGCCTTCTACCAGAGTTAGAATGCAAAATTTACTCAAAGGCCTGAATGCCAATTGTAAAGGTAAGAGGAGCCTACAAACTTCTAACTCTTCAGAAAACGCACGCCTTTTCAATTTAAAGATAAATCTTTAAAAAATAGCCTGTTTACTTCATTTTCCAGATACGTAGATAAAATCGAAATAAATTTGAATTCTATAAACAAAATCCCCCCTCTCAATACCAACCATTCCCATATTTCATTCTAAATCAATCAAACTATACATTAAGTTTTCTATTTAAAAAAAAAATCGATTTGTTTATAAATATTCAGCTTAGGAAGGTCAACCGGCTTGACACCTGTTAGTTAGTGATAACAACAGCGCCGCCAAATCTCCTAGTACTTCTCGACGAGTTGGTAAAAATAGAAAATAAGAAAGTTCAAGCAAAATAGGGGCGTTACGCTACGTGCCACGTACTTGCTGCTTGCTTGGCTATACCGATCTGTATTCCGTATTTCGGTATAGGTCAGAGTCATTAGATTAAAAATAGATTCATATAGCTAGTCGTAATTTCATTCATAAGTTTTTTTTTTTTTTTTATTATTTTTTTGGTTCCCCTTTATTTGCTTTAATTGCCATTTCGATGAATTGTTGACGTTCGAATTGGGAAGGGATAAAGCGGGGAGTGCTACTGTCGGTAGCGCGGTTTCCTAATAGTTGGCAGCCAATCGAAAATAAATAATAAAAGCGTGTCCAACCGGGTGGCGGGGAGATTTTTTTTTTTTTTTTTTTGGCAAAGTAAACTAGAAACATTTGAATTTAATTTTTCGGTGAGTGTTAGAATGCTACTCATCGGTGGAGATGTTTATATTTTGCCAAAAACGAAAAAAATATGTACATTGCTGTTATTTGTAAGACAAATTAATGATGTTTGCTTAACAGAACGGAAATGCCTGTTTGCTTAGACTTGTGATGTGATGTTACAGATATAAGAGGCAAGACCTCATGACACCGTTGAGCTTAGTTTTTGGAAGAAACACCTTCATTAGCATGATTTGTATCTTGTTAATTATTCTAACAATAAAGGGAAACCAAAGACAATTAACTAACTTGAAGAGTTGTTCGACTAGAATGGGATTTTTTCAAACAGCAATACGAACATAGGGTGTATCTGCTGAAAAAAATTTATGTGTCACGTAGAGAAAAAATAATGTTACCTCAAAAATATTTGAGATACAGTTTAATCAAAACAGGAACACTGCCAGAAAGTTGTGTACGAGCAGTTTGAAGGCCTTGGTCTTTTATGGGGTTTGTTAACTTGGGATTGTTGTTCGAATATGTTAAGTTAAGTAGCGAACAGCTTAAGTATTCATGCCATAATACGTCTGTGGACCCAGTAAGATAAAATGATTTAGCTAAGGTTATTTCGCTTAGTATTACAGTTCGACGTTCTCCTTAAAGCCTCCGTCCTACCTACACAAGTCTGCAATCTGCTCTCTTATTTACGCGCCACTAGTCTGGTGTCCCGCATCATGTAAGGGCAACAATTACAATTTGAATGAACTTGGAAGGATTTCAACACCAGGGAATGTAGGCGCCTTGAAGGTGTATCTGATGATTGTTCTTTTTACCTCTCTACCTCCACATTCAAGACTTCGTATCGTTCAGCTCAATCAGAGTCAAGGTATGTGAGTGCTGGTGACGCGTGAAAGGCATTTATAGTAAAATTGTATCCAAGCCCTAATACCTTCCAATCCAATGCTCAAGAAAAACACCAAGTCTTTAGAATATTCATGGAATGTGCTTACGTGTTAAGGGTGTTTGTCAGACACTTCGCGTCGAGTCATAGAGGCATAAAAAAAAAATGAGCAGCCCTTCACAGTCCATTTGCTAAAATAGAATATATTCTGTTAAAGGTTGAGTAATTTCACGAAACTTAGATGGAGCTAGTTAATAAAAATGCGTCATAACTAGATAGATGTGTTCCACTTTTATCAGGGCCAGGGAAATGAACTTCTAAATAAGGTTCGTGTGTGTTTCGCCAGGATTGCGATCATTAGTGCGGGTCACTCGCCAGTTTTGAATTACGCAGTTAAGCTAGGTATACCCTCTGCCTTTGTACATATACCATTGCCGTAGTTGTTAGGATAAGAATAATCCTCACTTTATTTAGACATGTCCTGCATAAAAGGGGAAAAGACTTCCCCTAAATTCCGAAGGATGAATCTACTAAGGGACCGCAAAAGACGTGGTATAAATATGGACTTCTAGCAAGCCTTCCTGAACCATCAACTCTACCTACCGACTTCGCTTAGGTATGGACGTTATAAAAACTTATTTTTGTATGAAGTGTACTCTCATTCGCGATGGCAGTTAGCAGACACCATAAATCTATTACACCACATTTTGTCTAAAAACCGCATCCAATTTCATATTCCATTTCTAAAGACTCTACCTACTATGTGTGTTTAAACCTCACTAAATTAGGGTATGCGATAAACCCTTCTGTCATTTCCTTTTGAATTTTTTCATGTCTTTTTTTTAACAAGGTTTTGCAGAAAATCTGTTAGCACGAAATTATGTAATCATTTTGTGTCAGCTTCATCAACACCAACTGTGTGTGTTATGATGTTCATATTCTCTTCACAACGCCTGTCCCCTCTTTCTCGTTGTGGCTTGATCTTAACTTCTGCTATTAACTCAAAGTGTTTCTCGCTTGTAATTTGCATATATTAACAACTCGTTCAGAAGTTTCCCTTTTTTTTCCGTATACGTATGTTGCACAAGCCTTCATTGTTGTTCTCAGAGATGTATTTTTATTTTTTTGTTTATCTGACTCCCCACGCTGCTTTAAGGTGGCCTAACACCACTAGTAGGGGCCTAAGTAATTGTAATTTTCGTCCATTAAATTACCGTTTATGACAAGTTAATTTCTGAAACAAGTTACAATTAACTGTTGGCACTGGGAGACTTCACACCTGTTGACCCATGAGAATAGAAGATATTGCAGAACACTTGAATTGAGTAATTAAGAGTAGATATGATTGTGCGATGGTGTACTTGCTTGTCATGAATGAATTAATTGTTCGATAGATGATATTTCATTGCTAGCCTTGAAGTCAGTTTTAACTGAGGATAATTAAAATATTGCAATTGATACAGCAGATTTCATTAATGATGTTTTTTTTTTATTGCATATTGTTTCATATAAATAATAATAATTCTTAGTATCGACTTTTAGTTAATCTTAGTAGTTTGTAAAAATAGATGATACTAAATAAAGTATACTTCAACTTCTCGATTGTAAGCCTTTTTATCAGTTTTGATACAAGTTGACGTTAAATTGTAGTCGATCTCTGTGATTTCTGTTAGAAAGAAGTTCAGAATTTATACAGTTAGAGTCGACTTTAAGAACAGACTGAATTGATTTACTTTTTGTTGCCTTTTTCACTCACATTGGCTCAACATATTTAGCATAGTTTTTAAATAATAGCACATTCAACCAAGTTGAATTTCTTTTTTTATTCGACGGTTTACGAGAAATATTCAAAAATTCAATTCTCTGTGCGTAAATACGAAATAATCAGTTGAAGTGTGTTTTTTTTTTTTAAATATACCTACACGAAGTAAAATTGATTTAGTACAGAGCAAATCTCACAAACGAATTATGAGTAAGGAAAACAAATAAAATCAATATCTTTTGTTCGGCGAGTATTAAAACAGAACATGCTACTTCAATAAAATAGAATACAACTAGTTGAACCAATATTGAAATAAATTTATAGACATATTCTGGTGTCGTTGAAATAAATATTTAATTACCATCTAATTGATATGCTGTGACTCATATATGATTTGTCATAAAAATGTTTTAGGAATTAGATCATTAAATATCACCTTTCATTTATTGTGTGTGATCAAGGTCAATCCAATTTTACTCTTTTTAATGAAGTAAATGTGAAGATAGAAAAGCGAGAGTATTTTGATATAAAGATATTAAATTTAAATATTGTCACCTCATAGCTTGCGAACGTTGCTATTATGTGTATTTATTATCACTAATTTCTATGGATCTTGTATGAAAGAAGGTGCAATTTTTGGCAAATGATTTACCAGATTCCAAGTTTGTCTGATATCCTTCAGCTCCTAATTATGGACTGCGTTCACAATTCGTTGGTCTACCACAAGAAGTTCCATTTCATTTCATTAAAATCAATTCACGGCATAAAATTACAAGCTCACTGGAAATTATCGTTTTCCATTTTCGACACATTACATTCGTAGAAACAGAAGAAAAATCTCTCGCCTCTGTTTTGGGCACGCACAACACAACCATATAAATCATCCACTGGTGCATGCAGTTGGCAGCAGTTCGGTGGATTGAAAATTAATTAATTAAAAAATTCTGCTTATTAAGTTTTACGGTGAGGTACTGAGGTGACATACAGCTTCAAATGCTTGTGTGGTGTGAATTTAAATCGGTCAGCTTTGCAAGATGAAATGTTTCTATCGCTTAAACCTTCTCTGAAAATTTATTTTAAGGTGTGGAAACCGGTTGCACAATATAGGGTAATAGACCACTTAATTTTATATCACTAATATTATTAGTGATCAGCTAATTAATTAATTTTCCAATCAACAGAAAGTTATTTTTTGACCAGCAGAAAATATTTTGTTCCATCTATAAAAAATAAAATCAACTGGAAAAGTAAATGATCAGCAGAAAGAAATAATGTTTCAACAAAAAGCTAATGTTATAAGTGATCAGCTAAATAATTAAACAAACAGCAAAATATGCAAGCCAAAGAAATAATTAACTAACAGAAAAATAAATCATCTGCAAAAAAATCATTTTCCAATCAGCAGAAAGTAATTTTTTGACCAAAGAGAAAATACTTTTTCGATCTGCAAAAAATAAAAATCAACGAAAAAAGTAAATAATCAGCAAAAATGGATTATTGCATCAGCAGCAAGATATAATGCTTAAACAAAAAGAAAACAAAAAGAAACAGTTAGAAAAAGCTTGAGCTATTTCGAATTTTTCAGTACAAAATTCCCGAGCTTTTCTCTTGAATAAAATTCATGTGAATTTTTTCCTTTTATTTTCTGAAATTTGCAATTGCTCAGATTTCTTCATGAATAACTGTTTCTTTTAGTTTTCTTTTTGTATAATGAACCATAACATAGTGTGCAAACTATTTTTTACATTTTTATTGTACTTTAATTTTCTGCTCATCAAAAATGTATATTCTGCTGATTAAATAATTAATTTTTTGCTTATTTTTTTTTTATTTTCTGCAGATCAAACAAAATTTTTGTGATGATCAAAAAAATATTCCATTAAATTGCTAATGAAATAATTAAATTTTGCTGATAAAAAAACCCTTTACCGCTCACTGATCGATTAAATAGTGGTAGCCATTTTATATTATAAAGGAGGATGTCTGTAGCGAAGGTATACGTATAGCTGTTAGAGATAGGAATAGAAGATGTGAATTTACTGTAATTGCTATTGTTGTTGATGACCTAATTGAAGTTATTATAGACTGCATGTCTATCAGAAAAAAGCTTCCACTGCAATTTTTTAGTTATTTTTATAATAGGCACTTACATAAATGCTTTGGCAGTACATACTAGTACTCTCAAGTGATTTCAATCGAAGTAGCGTGCTTCAAGTAAGCACCTGTTTAGTTCTTACGTCGTTGTTATATCTGCGAGACTTCAAAAAAAACTAGAAGGTATTGATGCCAATCGATGAAGGCGTTCGTTGAATATTTATTAACAAATTTGTTTTTCCAAATAAAATTCACACTTTTGACATAACACTCTCAAATTGGCTTTAACTCTCATTAATTAAAATCGTTTCCTGAAATTATCAATTACTACCACATCCCATCGAATACATATATGAAGGTATACGTACATCACATGCAAAACATAAAACACTTGGACAAGACATGTACCAATTAAATAATCACATTTATTATTTATTAATTACATATAATCGTTTCATTGAGTTTGGATAGAATTTCAGACGTGCGTATGACTAGATTTCCAGTTATACCTACACTTTGTACTCATAGTTACCTAATAAAGGCATGCCACGCGATTTGACTTTTTTTTTTATTTATCTTATCTCGTGAAACAACGACAAAAAAAACTCAATGAAATTAATGTTTAACAAACATAATTCCCATGACAAAAAAAGCAAAACTGTGTATCTTACATGGGAAGTTATGGTATTCAACAGTGTAGCGCGACCTATTTTTTTTAGAGATTACCAGCGTTTGATGAAATATTGAGAACTTGCAGCAATTTTCATCTGTATTTAAGAAAGGGAAAGGTTTTCAATTGGACGAGTTTGTTAATTTTTGTTTTTTAATGCACATTCATGCTAAAGTCTAGTATGGGTTTCGTGAAAATTTTCAAAATCTATATTTTTATTTATTAATTTTGGTACCATAATAGATTTGAGTGAACTCAAGCCAGCTTAATCGAATATCCCATTACATGCAAATCGTATTTTATGACCATAATGGGGTTATACTCGGTTTCGTTAAGTTTTCGTTAACTTCAGTGAGCTTACGGAAAATGTGAATGAAATGACACATTCCGCACGGAAATTTTACAGCAGCTGAAAATAAGAGTAGTAGAAATAAACTCTGAGAAGAATTTTAATTTCGTTAGCTTATTTTTCATGCGCGCAATTTGTTTGCTTAAGTCTATTATGGGTAACTAGATCGTTTGACAGACATTGAGTGGTCTTTTCGTTCGTTTTTGACATACGGTTAAGCCAAGTGAAGTTGTTGGAAGTTGAAGAGGTATCAATTATTATGGTAAATGAACTCGAAAGGTGGTGTGTCAATTTTGTCTGTCAGTTCACATAACTGCAGCACAAACTGTTAAATGGATTTAACTTAAATTTAAAATCTAGGGTCATTGGGTTCACAATTGGAGGTGAAATCGGATTTTTCATTCTAAATCCAAAATCAACGGTAGGTGGATAGATATTTCTCGAGAACTGCTTAACAGTTTTTTACGAAAGTTTTTTATAAAATGATTTTAAATCGTCATTTTTGTAAATTTATTACTCGTAGTGGGCGCTTGCAGCGTAGGAGCTTAAACAATTTATTTTGGTTTTTGTTTAAAAATTTACCTTCGTACGGTAATCCGCTCCCTCCCGTTTTTTTTATAATTCGGATTAATGAGAGTGAACTGTACTTCATATGAGTATGAGTATCTGATTGTGTATTTCGTTTTTTGCGAAATAAGCACAGACACAACAGCATTTTACTTTTTTGACAATTGGCTGTTTGTCAGTTTTAATTCAGTAGATTTCGTTTAAAATTCAAATCTTAACAATACAGTAGAACTCCGATTAAATTACAAATCTGAGTGATTTGCTCGCATGTTGGAGGGAGGACGTGCGATGAAGACGTAGTTCTGTGTTATCTTCCTTCGATGGTACCGTTGTAAGAAATTCTAGTCAAATTAGACTTCTTGAATGGAATAAATGATTAGTATGTTTGAATTATTTTTCAATAAATGATTATTTAATTTAAATGATTTATTTGTTTGAGAATATTCTTTGTTTGACCGTTAAAAGGTTGTATGACTCTCTTAGGCTCGGAAAGCCTTAGGATATTTTCCCATTTGGATATGATGCGTAACTTATGTTCTCCAACCTGTTGATGATTGCTCTACTTGTAGACTCTGAAATTTCCCAAAAGGGTTATACTCTTGTGAGCCTAGTTAATGATAATTTTTTTGCCAGTTCATCGAAAATTGTATTTCCCTCAATACCTTCGTTCCACCATCACACCACGTACCACTAAAGCTTGACTTAATTGTGTGCATGGACAATGCTTGTAAGGTATCGAAACCGAATTAAAGCCCAGCACGACCCAGCGACCCAAACACTGCTTGGCTGTCCGTTCATAAATACATAGAAGCATGTGGCCCTGATACTATTGTTTAGATTTATACCGGGGTCATATCTCTATGGCACCTAGCTCAACGTGAAATATGTACACTTCGATGTATTCCTAGAAATGTCGATATTTTGTTTACTATATTGCGCAACGGTGGCCACGGTGTATTGGGTACTGTGGTTTGCTTGTGACGCGAGCTGTGCAGTTTCGAACCCAAGCGGCGGAACAATAACCAACAGCCACTGAGAATAAAGTCTACCACCAAGAAACAAATAAAGTCTAAGGTTCTTCAACCAATACACCAAAAAAGGGTTTCCGCCTGGTAGTACAATATACCGAAAATATGGGATTTGGAAATTTTCTTTTTTTTTAAAAAACTAAGTTGCACACTCCTACTTTCTTAACGAAGATATGAAGGGGAGGTATTCCGATTGACAACTTCAATGTCTGCTGTCTGGCAGATGAGCATGACTCCAGTACTTCGAAGGCACGCCAACCTCTGTAGTCATTCAAGTTTGGTATTCACATTAAGTCCAGGTTTACGCCTCACTGGAGAATTCTATTTTTCTTACCTTTGAGGGTAACTGGATTGGTCGATAGTCTTTTCCTGAGTAGTGTATTCATCTACATATGACCAGGGTCGATAGAAGTCTGCCTGTTGCCTCTGTGACTGTCATGAATAGCTTGCTAGAACTAGATGCGATTCAAACGGTTTCAAGCATCACTCTGTCTGGTAATGGACTCGTATCCAGAAGGTCAGTGGATCTGTCTTCTTTTTTTTTCACGTACTGACAGTCTTAATTTTAGTAAACAATTTTTTAAATGTACTCGTATATATGTAGATGTCATTGTTGCAATTCTATGCCTAGACAAATTAGCAATCTCCATTTCGGTCAATGCACTTAATTCGCAATGAGTCCATAGCAATTTGTTAAACAATTAACTTTTTGGGGTTGGTTACAGTTCTCAATGCTATTCAGTCAATCTGGCCCCTTTTGAATTAATTTAACAAAAGTTTGTAAGGCTAAGCCAAAAAAGTCACGACATCAATTTATTGTTTTTTTTTCCGCAATTGACATGCAACATCATCATCATTGTTGCCCGGCGTCATTCATCTTAAAGTCACAGAAAAACACAAATGTATTCGACTTTATTCATTGTGTGTCTGTACTTGAACTCACCATTCGACGATTAAAAAAAAAAGCTCATAAAATTGTTTTCGAGAAACGCAAACTGCAGCAGGAGGGAGTATTGCTTCTGGGGTGAACCACTTGTCAAAGTTCTACCTTAAAACGTATTCAAATCGGAGCTCGAACATTAATTGAATGCTTGTGGTTATGTGGCAGTGGCGGTGAATAATAAAATTTGTTTTATTAACTATTTTCGTTTTAAAATGGAAATATCTGTGCGACATAGTCTTGACATAGTGTACCTCATCAAGGTCTGTGCCGTGTGCACAACCACCATCATCCGCTGGAGAATGTTGTAGATACACCACAAATAAAAGATTCAACTGTGGTGTGGAGTGAAGCGAAAGCACCTTTTTGGAATCCACCAAATCCATAGCAAAACAACTGTATAGATATTTTCTCAAAGTGAGGGAGAACATCTCTAATAAAAACAGGCATTCAAAAATGATGTCATTCTCATCATAGTCGCGTCGTCGTGATTGCTGTTCAAAGTTGTGCTGTGTGAGGTCATGTGATGGTTACCGGTTTTAAGTTTTCACCTGTGTGTGATGCTCACTGAATTCGAATTCGAATTTCTCGATAAGAAGCAGTTCGAAGAATTAATTAAATTTGAACAAAAAACTGCAGTAAACCACTTAAACTTGACACAAATTCCAGCATTTCGCTTCGTGATTTATGCGAAAAGAAACAATACAATCGAAAGGGGGCACGAACAAAAGTGAGAACAACTCACGACACGATGGAATCTATAAATAGAGGAGGAGCAGGCCCGTTGAATTTCAAAGAAAAGAAAAAGATACAAATTTTAAAATGAAAGGAAAGGAATTTGCTTAAACTCTTAACTGACAGAAAGTTTTTTTTTTTTTCTCCATGCTGACAGACACTGTTATTAGCAGATTGTCTGCACGGAGAAAAGGGATACAAATTGTCGCGACGATTACCAAAAGCAGACAATGCAACCATCTCCAGGTTGACTTCTTTTTAATTTACGAGAAAGCATTTTGCGGATGTCAATCCAAATTGCATTCAAGTCGCGTGCAAAATGTGAATCACAAAAATAGAAATAGAATCGCGCCGCACCGCGCCGTGCTGAAGGAAGTCGAAAGAAACTGGATTTGGTTTGGTATATCAGAAAACCCACAGACAAAATTCCAGGCAATCAGCAATAGAGCTGGTTTTCGTGTTCGAACGTAATTTAACTTACAGTTGCAGTTAAAGTGAACAAAAGTAATGCAGTGGAACAAGGTGTGAGGCATTGCTCTAGCCGGTTATATACACCTGGATACAGAAATGGTGCAGAATATGCATATGACTGCGGCAGTTTGAGTTTTATGTACTAGTTTAATGGAAGTGTTAAAGTTTAATCTTTTCGATCACTGATAGTAGCGTCTCAATTTAGGAAGGACAATGTGCACGAATCGTTTAACTTGCAAATGGTTACTATAATAGGTGTCAGAAGTGGCACGTCTTTGACATGCGGATTTTCTTCAAACTTCATATCTGGGGTCAGTGGGCTCATAATTCGAGGCGAAATTGGAATTTCCATTCTAACCTCGAAATTAACGGCACTTGACTTCATATTTGAGTTACTGTGGATATACGCCATCAGATGGCGTACCACGTTTTTGGCCGAAAATACGTATAACGGTACTTTAATTTTGACCGGTTTTTGAAAATCGGCTCGTTTTCGTCGCTTTTATTCAAAATCGATATTCAAGCAATATTTCACATATGCAAGGTTATGGCATACTAAATTTTGTAAATTTTTAAAAATTATTTTTTTCGAGTCTGCCTTAGCGACCATATTGGCTATACCAGGTATATAAATGCATTCACCCTCTACTGGGTACCACATCACTTGGTGGAGCAGAGAGAAACGAAACGAAGGAAGAGGATTTTAAAGAGCCAAATGAAATCCCTAAACTGAGCAGGCCAACGAACTTCTCGGGAACTATAACCGGAAAAAAGTAAGATCTGCATAAGGATCAACAAGAACCGGCTTCGCATTCTTACAGGCTGGGTATAGAGCCAAATGGAGACTGCAAATGTTGAAGAAATCCCAGAGCACCTGCTTAAGGAATGTGGAACACTGATCGACAATAGAAGGAACCACCTGGGTGCCTATCAACTATCAGAAGATTTCTACCATCGTTGGATCCCCTCTAGATACTCCGATTCATCAATGTAATTGGACTGGAAAAAGTGCTCTAAGTTGAGTATCTCATTGACTATGACTTCAAATCGAGGGAGCAGAATACCTATAGATCTATAGGTATTCTCGCAATGCGCTTACAGCCCTTCAAACAATCAAATCATATGAATGGGGAGAAATAGGTAATTAGGGTTTCCGGATCTGAATAAAACTGTGTTAAGAGAGATTTGTCGATAGGTCAAGTACAATACAAGTACAAGAGGGGTGAGGAGGTTCTTTGTAGCCAAGCTTTTTCATTTGTGGGTATACTTAAGTTGGTCTTCCGATTGATGAAATCTTCAACATGTTCAACAAAATTAATCAAAAATAAAAAAAATGTTTCTCCAGTGTCAGTCTACTGTGAATTGTAGCGCTCAAAAAAAAAAAATATACTATTGTCGATAAAACACAGTGTACGATTGGCCAATGTAATTCCAACGTGTGTGGAAATTTAAAAACAGTTTATTTTACTTATTTTAAACTAGCACTACTTAAATTAAATTTTTCGGCGGACGGCGGTGTATTCGGACGAAAAAGAGAAAGAGCAATGGCGAAACCACGAGCTTTTATATCTAACTTCGGGACCGGAAAAAGGTTATCTTTTTCGTTGTATATTTGACGCATATTTATCGGTGTTGCCAGATCGTTGTATTTATATTCTTGACGAAACTTGGTAATTTCTAAAAGTGCTACCAGGTCACTACAGATTTGAACAACAAACGAAAACCCTATAATCTCCCAAAGATAGACTCGCATTCTTAAAGTAAACATTGGTGTTAGATAGTTACAGCAGCTGGACTCTAATTAAAAGTGAATACAGACAGGCATTTCCATAATATGGGAAAACCGGATGAAGCAATCAGAAGTTGCATTTTCCGCATTCAGTTATTTTATTGTCCCATGAACATAAACGTCATCACAAATTATACTCATCGTTAATAACGATGCAAAAAATTCGGAAACCATAAGGTATTACGAATATTCTAGTAAGGTATCACTGCCAACATCTCCTCATATTTCCTCTTTAACCAAGCTCATGGTATTTTTAAAACTTGAATGCGGTCGAAATTTAAGTTCTTAATAGTCATGTTGTGGTCGACGTGGCTTAGTTATTCTGTACTAAGCTTTAGAATCTCGTGGTCTGCGACCATTTAGCTTCTTTTTTTTTTCTAAATTAGTAACCAAATGCCACTGCCTGGCTTAACTCCAAATTGTAGGCCCCTAACATCCATCTAATGATGGGTTCTCTATAATATCTAAATTCGCTGACAAAAGAAAAAGAAAAAAATGTTTAGTTTCTTTTGTCGAAATCATTATAAACATCAACAATTTTGCTTAGATTTTATTGTCCCGGGCTGTACTGTGTACCCGCAAGCAGAATCTCGGGCAAACATTTTGCTTTGAATTTTACCAGGGCGTATTTTGTATGGATATTTTTTTTTTTACTCGAACAGCCTGATGGCTTAAGTCTTGACTTCTCTGTGGGTACCATTATTGGGATTTTTTTGGTTCAGATCAGTAAGAAAATGGGCTATAATACTCGTAAAGCCATAATTTTACTTAAGCTTACGACTGAATTCGTCCGCTTTTTCCAAACCTCCAGAGGGTGTAAAGAAATGTTTAAACTTAAAATTGTTCCTGCTGATATATCGATATATGTATGGACTAAAAACCATTTCAAATCTTTAATTTTAACAAAGTCTTCGGTTGTACTATAAAAAAAAAAATATATTTTTTCTGTTTGAGATAAGCAAAATTGTTGACAAAATAAGTTGTAGAGACATGTAGTCTCGTTGGAAATATTTTTATTTATCAACTATTCTTTTCCCATATCCTTTAATTTCAATCTATTTTTCTAAATAACTTTAAACGTCAATATTTTTGCTTCAATTTAATTGTTCCGGACAATGAAATGCTGGCAAAATATTTGTAGAGAGTCGAGACACATTTTTTGCCCTCAATTTTGCTGGAACTGCGCACCGACAAGTAAAATATGTAGCAAAAATGTTGTTTTGAATTTTGCCAAGGCATGATTTGTATGGGACATTTTATTTTGCTCAAATAGTGTACTCGGACTATAGGGCCATCTAAAGTGTACTAATCTTTGCCATCAATTCATTAGGTAAACGCACCTACCTTATTAAGTCATTATTCGTTAATTTTCAGTCCATGCATACTATCGCCAACAGCGGTGCACCAGTGGATGGGTTTGCAGTGTAATCATTTTCTTTGAAGCCTGGGTGTAATGTTAAGATTCTGTGACGCATTGTATCTTGTTAGGTTTAACTATAGTGGTCTGTTCACAAATATACATGGATGTCATGCCGATTTGTCAATGGATGACGGTGTATGATGCTATCATCAACTGTCAAACTGAATTATTTTCTTGTTTTATTTCCATTTAAACGGTTAAATCCATACTTCCTGTTTACTTTCACTATATTTACCACCTCCGCATGTTAAATATACTAATTTAATTTCCAATGACATCTTAAACACTGCCATGCATTATATTCTTGTTTTTATGTGGACAAATATGTATGTAGTCCTTAAGCAGATGCTAATTATTGATAAGCAAATTTGCCGAAAGTCAATCCACGTTTCTGGGTAAATTAAAAAAAAAAAAAATTGCTATTCGTATCAAAAAATAAACAGTAATTCTGAAGGGAGACATAAAATCAGTCACAGCTTTTTATAGAAATGTTCTTATAACATAATCTCGACGCTACAACACATTGAACATCACAACCGTTGATGTTTCACAAGCCAAACAAAATTACACATTTCAGGTTTTAATTTGTTTTTATTCCTCCGCTGTTTGCAGAGAAGTTTTTTATCACAACTTGCCCCTGAAAAAATTGGTTACAAAAAAAAAAAAAAAAATAAGAAAATTTTTATGACTAACTGACAAAAATTATTCACAATGGAGGGTATGTAGTAATGTGGGTCTCTTGATGATCTTTTATCCAAAAAATCTAGAATGAACGTCTTTTATATATTCAATGTACAAGTGCAAAAGTACTCTGCAAAACAATCCAATTTAATAATAAATCAATACAAAAACAAATCGTATGCGCATAAAAGGCAAAACCTCTACAAAATTGAAGACCCCCATGTTGTTGATTGACTACCTGTGTGCCTGTTTTGTGACTTCATCACGAGCTGTGGCTCTCCTGTACTTCTCTTCTCATCCTTCCATTGAGTCATTCGTTTATTGTCGGTTGTTGTTTGCCTCTAGAATTGCGGTCATACATTAGAAATTCGTAACAGCCACCATACACGAGCACAGATGTGGATGATGAACAGGTTTTCATAAAAAGAAAAACAAGAAAAGAAAATCTGTTCCTCCTTCGATTTGGAAATAATAAGTCAATAAGTGGAGTTACACACAAAAATGCAATCGCGGTGTTTTGTCAACTTGCCTGAAGTAGGTATTTAAAGCAATCTTTTAATGCAGTGTATCAACCTTAACCTCCTACTAATTTTGTGGTCTGTCCCCCCTGCCCCACCTCACCGCCCTGCTATGTTTTGATTCATCACAAATATGAGTTGTTACCTGCAATCAATTTTTTACGCCCAATTGGTGAGATATATATCTGTGGGTATACCCCACTATGAGGTAATGCATTTACAAAAGAAAAGAAAATCACGTCTTTCTGTGGAGACTTTTTTTTATTTCAGATTTTTGCTATCCAAAAACGTAGCAAATGTGACTAATTTCTCTCTGTTGGTGTGGACGGACGTTGAAATATTTCAAGGGTCATTTAGTTTCATTGAGAAATGAAAATAAAGTGAATAAATATATTATTTACGTTTCTATTTTTTTTTTTTTGTTCTCTCTTTCGACGAAAGAAATACGAACGGAGCAACTGTCGGCGGAAGTTAATGAGGCGTAGAAGTTCAATTTAAATAGTGTTTTGTACACTGAATCGGTTTATTTGTTTTGCACCTGTAAATGTGCAAAAATGCTAGAATTTTGTATATTTTTCTCATTTGGAGGAAAAGCTTAGAAATTTGACTTAACCGAAACGAACGTGGGCGCATCTGTAAAGCATATACATATTCATTTTTTTATAACGTACAGCCTTAACGAATCGGATTTGTGGTGGTTTTTTTGATCGTTAATAGCTGTTTTTTTTTTTTTTTTTTGTAACCTTATAAAAGGTGGCGTAAAAGTCATCACCCTATCGGAAGATGCTCTCATTTTTGCAAATGGTGGCTTATGTCATCCCGACTTTGACATTTGTAAAGTAAAGAGAAGCAGAATACACGTAGACAAATTATGGATTGCTATATATGCTTCAAGAACGCGGAATAATTGTGTCAATGTTTTTGGAAAATGATCGATGGCTTTGGCACAACGTGAATTTCGTCATCAATTTCCTGGTAGTGTGGCACCAACTGGGCAAACCTTCCTCTCGATTTGCTCCACAAGATTGCCCGATTTGACCGTTTCAGACTTTTTTTTTTTTGGCTTATATTAAAGTCACGGGTCTATACGAACAAAGATACACACTTTGGAGGCCCTAAAGGAGAACATCCGACAAGAAGTGGAGAATTTATCGCCAGAAGTTTTAAAAAAAGTAATTGAAAATGCTGTGTAACGAGCCTGAATGCGCATCAACTCTGGCGGCGGCTCAAAACTGTCAAACTGTGACCTCATTCGCCGCTAAACCCTGTCGATATTGTGCTAAACTGTGATAGTAGTCGTAGTCCTAGACGCAACGGTTCAGGGGTTTATAGTGCTGCTCTGTCCAGTGCGACAACTTTCTAATTTCCGGGTATGCACGCCAGAAAAAGACAAGCATCACAAGATTATCTAGATGGTCGTGTTGTTGACGGAGCAATGGATTCCGTGCCTCTTATCGATTTGAATAGACTGTTTAAAGGAAAAGATGTATAAAATACATTCCTTCCTGATAAGTAAACAGTGCAGCTCTAATACGGGCTATCCGGAATGAGATACTGAACACATGACAGCGAGTGCCTCCTACTCTAATCTTCCTCTAGATCTCTCACTGAAAAATACTTTTCGTCCCAGCAGTGTGCTGGGTCCAGAGGTTTTACTACCTACCAACAACATGAACGTAGTTTATGACTACATCTTCGATTTGATTCTTATCAGATCGGAATGGTTGCGACTAGATGATTGCAATCTGTGTAAGTCACAGGGAACCAGAAAAAAAATTCGAGTTTAAAAATGTTTCCCGGTTTGATAATTGTTCAAGAGAAAGAGAAATTCGACTTGGAAAGTTTCGACTTAGGGATGTTTCACTGTATTTATACAAACCGCTTCACCAAAGTTCTCTTCCACGTTGGGCAGGCAGGTCCACAAGCTCATTAAAAAGGTTACCATTTAATCGTACGTTAATAAGAAAAAAATGCACTTTCTCGAATGCATCTAATGTCCTAGAAGTAGACATTGATAAAGTGAGTAGATCCGGTAGGGATTGGGCAATCCAGCAGCTACTGGGTCGTTTCGAACTTATTACAGACAAAAATGAATCACAACTTAATATCAATGCTGAAAGAACTTTTTCTAGATATTTATATATTTTTAGACGGCATACTTATCATAAAGACAAGATTTCATCGGAATAATCTAAAATTTAACCTTACTCGTAACTGATCCCCATTCTCGTTAAATAGGCAATTTTATATCGGTGATTAATAAAATTCCCCTTAAAGCAATTAAGTACGAGTATCACTTACCTCCTCATGTCTATCTAAAGTTAATTTTTATTTAAAGATATTTATTTTACGATTATTTACACCGTATCTTGATTGATTATGGTTAAGGTATCTTAAAAAATTTCGCCAAGATTCGTTAATGTTTATTCATGGAATTCTAGCTCTACTCTCCTATAATTACCTGCACAAAATTTCCAACCCATGAAGTCATAATTCCGAACCCAAAATTAACCGCTGAACGAACTGAGAAAATATTTATCACCCAACCGTTCATTAACACAATAATGTGGTTTTATCTTGAACTACGTGCTGTTGCAGAACTTTAAGCAACAAATGTTTGTACTAACTCGGTAATGTCTAGATTAAGTTATGTTCACTATCGCCCCCATGTCTTGAGTCATAAATTTTTAATCTTTTCATAAACAAGTCAACTAATAAATGCATTTTATTTTATTTTTTATAACTTTTTCAGATTTTAACTGCCTTCTAACTTGGACATAGGACTTGAAACTGCATCAAAATGAAGCCCAAATCATCATCTGTAAGTACTATTGCATAACATGTTCGATAACAAATAACATTCTCTAATCAACTTTTTATCGTTTTAAGAAAAAAAAAAACTACTGCTCCCATTCATCGATTGACGCAATAACTGTTATAAATAAAATAAAAGTTGTAAAACCATTTTTTATTATAACATGTCCATGGTGCTTTGAAGACGATGATAACGAGCTGTGTCTGTTTTTATCGTTCAGTGTATCTCGGTTTAAAAATTCTATAATTCTTTAGAAAAATTACGTTAAAATATTGATCTTGACGTCATTAGATTGATGTTACCTCGAGAAAAAAAAAAAAAAACACATTCCAGTTAAATATTTTTTGGAGGGATTATGAAAACCAGCCACGAGACTTTTTTTTTTTTTCATTATTAGTGCTGTCTGACTGACCAATTGTTATTTTATACCTGGCGGCTATATTTAGTGGAGGCATTGGTGTGCGCGTACCTAACCTAATCAAGATAAATAGAAATAAACAAAATTATTACCCGAAAATGGAGGAAATTATATTTTTTTTTGTAGAGTTTCTATCGAAAGATAAAACAACAAAAATTGCATATGGCCGGTATGGCCAATGTAATTAAAATTTTACCCATAATTATGTTTTTGTGGGTAAAGTGGTGTGTGTACATAAATTTTTCGGTAACTTTGTTCGATAATCTAATTGTTCAAAGTTAGGAAATTTTTTATTTTCGTTCTATAATTGTTGCGTTAGTTTGCGGATGTTTGTATGTACTTTATGATGGGAGGGTATCCGCTTAGCAGTGAGTTTGAATCATTAGGCCGTTTTATTGCAGTCTGCTGGATGTAGTTATTTTTCTTTCAAATAATACAGTCAAACCTGGATAAGTGTATTTATAAGTCAGTGACTTTGAAATGAAATACTTGTTTTTTATTTCTCAAAATTGAATTCATTTTTCAATGTAGTCTCCTTTCTGCGCGATACACTTTTCCCAACGATATTCCATCTTTTTTAACCCTTTCAAAAAAAATATGATTTCTCAAACTCTGCAAAATAGGCATTTGTTGCATCGATTATTTCTTGATTCGATGAAAATCTTTTTCCGCCGAGCCATTTCTTCATATTAGGAAACAGCACTTTTTTTTTTTCAAATGGGGCCGTTTTTCCATCAATTCAGCATTAAATTTATCTAATAAATTGGCATAGTAATGTCCGGTGATCGTTTTCCCCTTTTCCAAAATAGTCAATGAGGATTACGCCGTGGGAATCCCAGTAAACCGTTGCCATGACTTTTCCGGCCAACGGAACTGTTTTTGCCTTTTTTGGAGGACGCTCGCTTGCAGAAGTCCACTGTTTTGATTGTTCCTTCATTTCTGACGTGTAATGGTGTATCCGGGATTCATCAACTGTTACGAAACGCCGTAAAAATTCACTTGAATTGCTCTTAAAGAGTTCCATATTCTGTTTTGAAATCTTCACCCGAATCTGTTCTTTGTCCACCGGCAGCAAACGCGGCACCCATCTTGCCGATAATTTTTCCATGCCCAAATGGTCATGCAGGATTCGAATGACGGTATCATTTGAAATTGCTACAATCTCAGCTATATCACGAATCTTGACCCGGCGATCGTCCAACACAATATCTTGGTTTTTGTTTTCCATTTCTTCCGCTGTGACATCGTTTGGACGTCCTGGGCGCTCAGCATATTTTTGTGCTAGTACGTCCGCAACGAAATTCAGTGAACCACTTGTGTACTGTTCCATGCGAGGGAGCAGAGTGTCCATAATAATTTCTAAGTCTGTTTTCAGTCTCTTTAATGGTTTTACCGCGCAAAAAGTAGTGCTTTATTAAAACACGAAACACAGTTTTTTCCATTTTGGCCAAATCTCACAAACCAAAGTTCTTTCGATCACTGTAAAAAGCTAAGTGTTTGACAGATCTATTTAATTTTGTTTTGTCTATGCCGAGAAAGAAACAAAGATGTCAGAAAAAAAATCTCTATGCGATCCGAGCGCCATCTTGCATCAAAGTCACTGACTTATCGAACAGCCCTCGTATGTACCCCGGGATGTATTCGTATGTACTTAGTTGGGACAAAAATACTATTGCTTACGCTATAGCGATGTGAATAAAGTTCAGAATTTGAAGACCCTTTAGCCATTAGGGATTAGCCAAATATTTGTTTATCGATGCATAAGATTATTCGAGGATACTAACGATATTAAAGACTTGCAGCAATTTCCGAATCCAGTATCTCCGAAAGCAAAAAAAAGTGCTGGATCGCACGTACTTGTACCTACTCTCCAAGACAAAATGATAAGACGCCCTCACACATTCTTAAGAAACAAAAAAAAAATGTGCCGCACATTTGCCAAATTTGATTGAATCATGAGGTAACATGATGTATTTAGACCGCACTGCCATAAAATAATTTCTGGAAAAAGCCTTTATTTTATTGTTTTGGGGAAAAACCCGAAAACTCGATGGGACAAAAAGATAGGACAGGTGGATCAATATTTTATTTTATCAGTAATGCGTGCTAGCTCCTTTATATTTTACAACTACTTTTAAACAATTTTTTAACATATTTTTGATCCATTCTGTACTAATGGATTCTTTTAATCCCTCAATATTGTTGTACTGTTTTCCATCTGCATAAATTGCTTCGGCAAGCATGTTCTCAATTATATTCAAGTCAGGTGATCTTTCTGGCCAATTAAGATGGGATATGTTTTTTGAGTTAAAGTACTTGAGTTGGTGGGGATTGCCGCATTATCCTGTTAAACAATGATAAACCTCTCAATTTGTTCGTTCAATACATCTAGTGCTGTTAATGTTATCACTGAGGAATTTTATTTCGTGCATCCTGCTGTAGCCAATATCAGCCCATACCATTACAGAACCTCCTCCCATTTGACGGTGACTTAAAATTCATTGCTCCTTTCGCAGATCGTGAAAATAGTAATCTGTGAACATAACTTTTCTCCACTTATTCTTCCATGGCAATGGCTGCGAACAAACGGCACGTTTTGTGAGCTTCGGTTAAAGGTGGCTTCAGAAGCAATTTTCATCTTTGGAGATGTTCGCATTGTTGCAAAACTAACCCCCGCTTCTTTTCTATTTTTCAAAAACTAATGATGTTATATAAAGTGTAATATAGGCAAAAGTGGTTTCAAGGTCTCAGAATTCGTATTTGAGGTTAGAATTTCGAAATTCAAAATGGCGGATACAAAATTAAATATGGCTTATGGATTGTGCAAATGGCACCGTTATTAGAGCATCTTTTTGCGATTCCCCCAGAAGAAGCATAAACTTTAACCAATGTCTATCGCTGTCTGATCTGATATCATTAGTTTGCAATAATCTACTTTACATTCTGAATCTTCGTAAAAAGATCAAATCCTACTGTAAGTAGTTTGTTTGTCTCCATCATTTTTGCTTAACTCAATTTCGATGAGGTATCGATTAAGTACCTACACTTGTACCTCATCTAACATCGTTTCTGCGACCTAAAATTTAATTAAAGTGGCACATATCCACGTGCTGCTTACAAGCGCTAAGAATGTAACTTTTTATTTCAATTTAGGTCAAACATCGGCAACATGTGAAATAGAACACCATTCAAAGAAACGGGCACAGACACATATGTACGTACTCGTAGAAAAATTGCAAACTTTGTTGAGAAATCACATGTAAGCTAGCTTAGCAATCAATAGTAACAGTTACAACACCGCCATGCACGCACGTTGACTACCCGAATGTTCTACAAATTCTACAAAATTTTCATCTTCAAACTGCGTGCTAATTTTAAAAGTCAGGGAACCAAAACAGAACCTAGTTTCTACCCTCTTCGCTTCCCTAAATGTTTTCAACACGGACTCTATTGTGTGTGGTTCTTTCAGTGAGTCATTACCAGCAATAGAGGGTGTGTGAGGGTGTCAGTGGGCCATTGGGCTTATTAGATAAAAACAAATTGCACCACTAACATTACCTTCTTCATACAACAATTTGGAGGGTGGGTGTGTAAAGAAGTTTTGAAAGAAAAGAGAATGAGAAGAAACAAAACCGTAAAAATGCTAGCGACCTGGCTTTAGTATGTTATAGAATTACCTACAGTACGGTCATAAAACGAATTTGTTGACCGATTTTTCTAAGATAAATTTTAAAAACCAGTATTTCAACATGGTTGTCTCCGACAATCGGGTTCGAATCCGTCACCGTGGAAGTTTAAAGCAAAAAACGGTTAGTTTTGGGAGGTGATTGTGAAAAATATTTATTAACTGTGAAAAATTGTGCTTCTCAAAAAGGACTGACGTTCATATTTCAATTTTTATGAGTGCCTCCACCCTTAAAGACGAGCAGCCAATATTAATTATTTTAACTTGTTATTGGACCTGAAAAACTTGCATTTTTACTTAGAATTTACAATTGGCCAATAAATTGTCTTAATTGTGTGTACGAGTATTTCTCAATAAAACGATTCCTGTGTTGGAAATTTTAACTGAAAACGGTTAATGAGTCCACGAAAACCAAAGTGGTCTATATACAGAAAACACGGGAATAAGTGGATTTGTGGAGCCATTTTTTGCTCGTATATTAATAAGTGATATATTTTTAGGCGACTATAGTTTCAAAGGTTATAATAGACGTGTTTTTTTGCAAACTCATATAGCCTTGTGTACCTAGTTATGTCACAAATACTGGTACACGTTTAAACGCACTCATCGCGAAACTAGTACTGAACACATCCATTCTATACTAAGTTAACGTGCAAAAAGATTTACACAAAAGTCGTTTGTAAATATGGAGTGGGGCGATATTGAAAACCGTGTTATGGTAATTTGCCTTCACAAGTGTAATATGGAAGAAGACGATATTTTCCGAACCTTCCGACCGCTTGGAATCACCCGGAATTTTGTGTATCGAACTGTTTAATTGTTTGGGAATCCTGGTGTAGTAACTGACCGTCAAAGATCTGGATGCTCTCGTACTGTCGACTCTACAGGCGATCAAAAGTGTTAAAGCCAGGATTAATCAGAAACCGCTGCTAAAGCAGAAAATCTTGCCACAAGAAATGAAAATATCTTAGAATATCATTATCGAATAAGATTAGGGGCTTAACTATATAAAAGACACATATAAATATCGATGCAATAATTGAGAAGCGACGGTAACAGAAGAAAAAGATGCCCCTAATTCTACCGCTCAGAAATCAGTGCAAAAAGTGAAGTAGAAAATTGTCACTAATTAATGATATTGAAATCTGTTGTGAGCTTGTTTGGCAAAAAAAAGTTTATTTCGCGGTTATCATAACTTTAAAATATATTTTTCTTGCTGTCAGCTAATGTAACCACTTCACCCCAGAAAGTCCACAATCCAAAATCTATTTCTTGAATGTGAATATCTGCAAGATCGTATCTATATCGCAGTGATTACTACCTTTGGACTCCTAAATTAAATCACCTAATTAACATCTAACGTTGATTAGGCGCCCATTTGCGTGGATTCGTTTCTTGCGTCATTTTAACAGAATGCAGCCAATGCTTCCGGACGGTTATCTTATCTTCCTTTCTGTTTTAAGTTAAATATTTTTGATTTAATGTTCCTTAGGTCCAACGCACAACAAAGCAAACTTGGCATCTGGCATCATTTGCACTTGCGTTGACTCCTGTGTTTACATTGGTTTCAACATAAAGATGCATGCTTGATATAATGCCACTGTCAGGTCAGGAGGGCCTAAGGAGTGTTTTTGCTTGCCTCAGTCCTTTTGAGGGTGCTTTCGAGAGCATGATTCCCTTAGTTACTTACTTTTTTCTTAGCTCTTCCCAGCTCTCTCGTTTCCCTTTACCCTAAAGTGGTCCGCCACCAAAAATATTCTGATCTTGTATTGTATTTAATTAGTTTAAGCACTCGCAATCTATTTTTGAGGTAATTACACAGAAGTTCAGTGCTTTAATTGCAGCTTGGGCAGTCTGAAATAATCACAGCAGTTCCTGTCGAGTTAAACAGACCTAGCGTAAGCCTGTCCATTGGTTCTTGTCCCAAATATCATTGCTCCAGTCTCAGTTGTCGGTCCATTTACTATTTCATCGTATACTATTCTTAGGTGTATTCTGGACTCTTTGGACCATTCCTTCTTATAAGCTTCGTGATGAATTTTGTAATGAAAACACAATCGATGTCGAGAGTAGTTTGCTATCGAGGGTTATTACTTTTAGATACTTGATCGGATTTGTCTTCATGTGAGGTAGAAGTCTTTTCCTGGGGAAAACAAATTACAGCAGTCTTTGTTCGATTGATGTTTTCAAAGGTCACCACTTGTTGGAAACCAATATAATTAACTTGATGAATCGAGGTTAGAGAAGAACTCTGCAGAAATCTAGAGAGTATATCCGGTTAAGATGTCTCGTGAAAGAAAGACAAAAAGGAACCCAAGAAAGTAGTGGGTGTACACTTTTCCTTGCGGTTAGCCCCATGTTGTATTCGGCAGTCATCGCGTTTAGAATCTCATACAATTGCTTTAAATCCGTGCAGTTTGCTGCCCTTTTCCGGCTTTAGCTTCATGTAAAGTGTTGTGGTTGGGTCCTATTTCCTATATTTCAGAAACCTGTATTACAAAAGCCTGTTTTACATTTGATGTCTTGTGATGAGTCGTTTCTATTATAAAAGCATTTTTATGTTTATGTTGCATTTGCACGAGCGAAGATGCGATGAATAGAAACAATTTAATTTTGAATTTCTACCGCACACAAATGAACACAGTGTTCACATTGCACACATTTGAAAGACTTTTTAATCATTTACGAACTCTGGTCGATCTTCATCAATCGTAATTCCCTCTCTCTGTACGTCAAATTGGGCGCAAACTTTGCTCAGCTATGCAGTTGCTCAAAAACTTTGAAAAGCAGATTGATCGTGTAATACGTGCTCACATATAGATTTTCAAACTACTTTTTCCTTAAAGTTACTGGTTCGACTGAAGTTAATGTTAGCAGAAGATAATGATTGTTGAAATTGTTCATCACTTCACTTTGAGGTTTCGTTCAATCAAAATCAACTAAAGATAAAAACAGGTCACAAATCGATGTGTTTAAGTATGTACCAGACCAGGAGGAAGACAACTAAAGAAACTTTGGGCTTGTACTAGCTCTGCAGTGACTTCATTTATTTTTGATCATCAAGAAACTTCCTTTCGATCATACCAATGAACCCGTTGTCTCCGAGATCCCCATCAGACGGTTAAGATGTGAGAACAAAATGTTGCACTATACCAGTATACAAGCTTATCCAGTCCTGTACTTCAAATACAGGCAAAAAGTAATACAGGCTTTTCATATACTCTTACAGGCTTTTGTTTAAACAGGATTTCGTAGGTATCCCCCTTTAACCTCTAGTCAAGCTCTCCACTTAAAATTCGTTAGCTAATAAATAACGGCCACCACGGATTTGCCCACCCTGTACGCATGCCGAATGAAGTCATGCTGATGGTATTGTTCTTGCCCGCTTTTGAAATGAGGAATACCTGTGTCCTATTCCAGGGATTTAGTATTTTAGTAAATCTTATTTACTTTCCATTACACGCGAAACAAATTTCACTTGTTTGGGTAGTTCTTTGTCGACACTATGCAAGACGACATCATCCTGCCTAACCTTAGGAAGTTCACTTATAAGTTCATTAATCTTTTTTTTTTTTTTTGTGTAAATTAGTTAAGTAACACTCGGTACTTCGCCATTTTATTGAAAATTAACCAAAAATGGCCGTTCGGTTGCACAAAATTGTGCCATACCTACTGCCAACCCATCGCTTCCATTTAATAATCGACGACTTAGAAGGTTTGATGGAATAATGCCTCTAAGCCGTAGTTAGCTGATATTTTTTTTTGTTTGCGAACGTGACAACATGATTTAAAATTCAATCCGCCCGAGTCAAAGCCCAAAACGCTTTCGCAGCCGTCTTTTTAATTTCGCAATCAAATGCAACACATATGCCAATAGTAGCAGAATTTTGTTTTTAAATCTGTCACTTGTTCAAATAACCGCCGCCACCGTTGTTTTGCATGGTGCATGTGGCGTATAGATTTTATTATGGCTTCTCACTGCCACGCTACGTTCGATTGTGTTTTCTTTTTTCGAAAACATTAACCCCAAATGCTAATTGGATTTGCCAACAGTACAGTATCAGTGCAATTCTACATATAGCCCAAACGCGAATGTAGTTATTTTGGGGTGACTACTGTTATAATTACAAATCCACTTGATTACCAATAAAGACGCAATTGTTTCTCTCTCATGAGAAATAGAAAACATTTGTACCTCCTCTCAGCAACTGACTAATTTTCTATCACGTGCCAAGTAACCGTGACTGACTTTCTAGAGTGACATCCATGATGATGAGACGACAACGACGTCCACAACAAAATAATAAACTGAGAAAGTTGCGTTCTTCAGTTTTGGTCAAGAAGAAAAAGTCAACACCACGCCCATGAAAACATTGTTATCTGATGTACGCACTACATGACTATTATCGGTCTAATCAGCATCTTTTTCTTTTCTTCTTTTTTATAGTTAAATGTCAGAGTTACCACAATGGATGCCGAGCTGGAGTTCGCCATACAGACGACTACCACTGGCAAACAGCTGTTCGATCAAGTCGTTAAGACAATTGGCCTACGTGAGGTTTGGTTCTTTGGATTGCAATACACCGACTCGAGGGGTGACTTGACATGGATCAAATTATACAAAAAGGTAAGGATAATTATAGATTAAGTTGGTTTTACTATAATTTTAAGCATAATTAAAGTCTCTTATCATTGTCACTTAAATTAGCAACAAGTGACTACTATTATCAGAGGAGATATGATTATATCATCAGTTCATCAAATTGGATTTTTTTTAAGAGATATGGAATGTAGAAATACATGCTTATCCTTTAGATCTTTAAGGGTTACAAAGGTCTAAATTACAAAATGAAATTTGCTGTTTTAACTGTTTGGTAGGGTGTTCTGTTGAAGTGGATGAAGTGGGGACTGAGCAATAAATATTATAAATAAAGATGGTACGATAATGGCAAACATTGTACGAGAGAGGCTTTTAGAGTACAAAACCAATTCTACAAAAAGTCCGTGAGAGCATACTCTTAACAGATAACGGAAAATAATCATTTCAATGTTTCTAAAATTTTAGCGTTTAACTCAATTTCTTACCCCAGAAATCTAAAATAGCGTTTCCATCCACGTATTGAATATTTCTCTGAAAAGGAAGTTAGGGTGAATAGTTTGATACTAGTAACTGATTGAAGGCAGGCCAGTGATATTTGCTCATGTTTCGCACACGGTGCTACATAAGTTTAACTGCAGTTTCTATTTGATACACTACTGGCAACGATCCACAAAACTAGGAAACAGAAATACTACAGCGACCAGCATGCTCAGTCTCTAGTAATTTATCACGAACGCCTCTCAAACACATCAGCAAACATTTTGCGTAGCTTCGTGTGCGGCCTAAGAGTTAAGTATATCAAATTGTTGTATGACAAACTTCTAGGATTGATGAATTTGTACAGATAGCAGATAAGTATGACAGATCAACAGAAAACTTTCAACAAACATTTTTATCATTCGCGTCACATTAGTTCTAAAGGGTGTTTTTTTTAGAGGTATTGAACTTTAAAATGAAATAAAACACATAAAAATCGTGTCAATGGCCATGGTATTGGCTCTATGAGAAAGATAATTGTATGCCATTAGTGTCTAAATATAATTTCGGGCATATAGGCTCTGCCGCTGGTTCGAATAAAGCGCAATCTGGAAGTCCGATTTTCGACCACTATTTCGAGCAGCTGGGGCTGTATATCGGCAACAATGTAGTGAATGTTGGCTTCTAAGTCGTCCATCGTCTCTGGTTTATCGGTGTAGATTAGCGACTTCACATATTCCAACAGAAAATAATCCAAAGGTGTTAAATCACACGATATTAGAGGCCAATTCACAGATCAATTACGCGTAATTATGTGCTCGTCGAATGTTTCCTTCAATAAATTGATTGTGGCGCGCGCTGTGTGGCATGCTGCGCCGTCTTATTGGAACCACTTTCTTTCACAGCGATGTCATTCAATTGAGGAACGAAATTCAAAAATCATGGATTTAGCGCTCTCCATTGACTGTAACATTTTGACCGGCATCACTTTTGAAGAACATGGACGAATAATTCCACCAGCACACCAAACAGTGACTTTTTGTGGATTTAACTGCATCTCAATAATGGCTTGTGGACTTTCTTTACTCCAAATGCGGCAATTTTGTTTGTGGACATAGCCATTCAACCAAAAATGAACAAAATTTTGTGGTAAAAATCAGAATGAAGAGCAATCTCGATTTCGGTCCATGTACGACGCACGCGGTGGTCAAACGGTTTCAGTTCTTGCACGAGCTGGATCTTGTAAGCTCTTAAACCAAGATCTTTCCGCAAAATCTTTTAGAGAGTGGATGGACACAGCTCCTATTGTTGTGCAGGGTGACGAATCAACTCATTCGGGTCCTTCTCAATACTACGCTCCACAGCAGAAACAGCTTCTTCGGTGCGCACTGTATGACGTTTCTGTGTAGTGCAAAAAGATCCATGGTTAATCGAATTACTTGCTCGGATGGACGATTATGTCAACCATAAAATGGACGTAGCGCACGGTAAGTTGCGCGAACTAAACCACGATTTTCGAAATAAATTTGCACAATTTGCATGCGTTGTTCTGGCGTAAGTCTATTGTTGGTGAAATGGCAAACCAAATTGAGCATAAATCAGCTGTTATCTGTCAAATTGGCTGTCGCTGGAAAGAGTATTGCCAATTCGAAAAACAAATTAAAAAACACCCTTTGTAAAGCGACTTAATCAGTTTGTATGTATGTAATTTAGTCAGCCATTCAGGGTATTAATTCATGAAGATTTTAAGCTATAAATTATTATTGTACGTCATCTACAAGCTAGGCATCAACTTCCACAGGGTACCACTGCAACTAGGTGACAAATGCACTTTTGTTCTGTCTAGAACTAAGCCATACAAAATAACGATGATCTATGCAGTTCTATAAGAGATGAGAATTTACTAAACAAAAGACCTGCAGACTATGGCTTTTGGGCACGAAACCGGGCGTGCTTGCTAGTTCTATTATATTGACAGGTTTTTTTCTACAAAACAACAGATATTTGTACTACGAGTTTAATACATTAGACAAATGCACTTTCGCCTCCAAACTCAAATACACACCCCCACCACCCACCTATGTATATCAATTCTGTGTCTACAGAAGTCAATTACGTATTCTTTATCCGATGTTCGGCATTAACAACTCTTCCTTCAAAAGAAAGAAGATAAATTGTCAGATTATGAAGTATATATTTCGATATACCAACCACCAATCCTTCCACTTTTTTTTTTTTAAATAATTGCTTGTCTGCCACTGCTAATCCAACACATTCATTGATGACAATAACCTCAGCTGTTCATAATCGTATTGAGATTCTTGTCCCTGCTTTTCTTGCATTTCTATCGTTGAATTGCAACGGCAGGCTATTTTAAGCTCAATGAATCCCGACATTGACAGCATAATAAATCGAGTGGAATTTAATTGCGTCGGAGACGCTAAAAAACTTTCCATTCTTTGCATAATTATAAAAGGCAAACTGCATTAGAATAACTATGCTATATGACGTCTGGATTAGTTTATTTAAACTCACTCTAATTTCATGAATGCCTATTAGTACGTCGTCAGTTCAACTTTCGGTACTTTTGTGGATTTTTTTCTTTTAAATGAATTAAAAATTCAAATTCTGTTAGCGATTTGTCAGAAAGCGTATGCTTGCTCAGTACATGGATTGCTTACCTCGTTTAAGGTGATCTTCCGCAACTAAATACAAGTTCAAGTACTTGCTCTGACAGATACTACGGAAGGCCGACAATGAATCTGGCGATGCAGGGTGCTTTGCATGTGTTAAGTAACGATGTTAAATATCGCAGACTACTAAATGGTACTTTGTTCTGCTCTACCCTGGACAAACATGGACCTGCTTTGGCGCTGGTTCTAATGCATACATACGAGTACATATGGAACTGTGTATCCATAGCGATAGTGTACTTACACTCAAGAAGAAAAATTACTCAGCTCTGCGACAACAAGTATAGAAGAACCTCCAACTAAATCATTCCGATCATTTCGCTATATCGATATTGTTGAAGTTTGGACACCCGATACCGTTGCTGAGGCCCAGGAAGTTATAACACTTCATCACATGAGTTTATGGTTACTCAACTTTAGATTCAACTTTCGCACTGCGAAAGCATTTGTTGATCGATTGTCCGTAGAACTTTATAATAGTCTAACAGAATTGCTATGAGCAATACTGTCCGGAACGCATATTTTCACTTCCTCCTGCGTTTGGACACCGGAGTGCTGAAGTCACTCATGAACTTTACAGATCCTCAGTGAGCTCAGCATTCCGGTGTCCAAACGCAGATGGATGTGGAAATATACGTCCCGGACGGCTTTGCTCATGGTCTGTGGGCATTTTGGTTCTTAATGCAGAAGGATGTGGAAATATGCATCCGAAACTCAGTTCCTTGGCAGAGCCACTCTAGGCAGTAAGGTCATAATTGGGGGGCGAAACAGTGTTATATGTTAGCCTTTTCTGAGAGAAGTTTATAAAAATAAAAAAAAACTGCAAGTCGTCAGAAATGTGAAAAGCTGAATGCTGAAGAAAAATGTGGTCTGTAGTACGCAACAACAAATATAAACAGCCAGAGTCGCAACGGTAAAGCGGATAAAGCAGGACTTCACTCCTCAAATTGAAGCCTGTAAAGACACAGTCAGAAAGACCATAGTAAACACAGGCGATATTGAAAACCTAAAGATACCATTTCTGTTAAATTGAGATCCAAGTCATAATCTCGCTTCTTCAGTGTGAGGATCAAATGGAAAATTATTCTTGCGTACCGCTGTTGCCTTGGGCTATGAACGGAATCAAGTGCTTGAACAATATGAGCATTAGGAAGATTGTACCAAGTACTTACCTGTCTGTAAGTGCTTACATGAATAACTTATCCACGGGTACGCCTGGGCTCTGCGAGTGTCATTGAATATGAGACGCCATGTTCCAAACAGTAGACGCCATTTTGTACAATTGGACAAATTAATTAATAGTCGTTTAAAATCCCTCATGAGGGGTATCAATCCAAAGGGCTAACAAAGAGGATTTCAAGAAAAATTATATAGTCCGCCATATAAACAATATGGCGGACGACAACCATTTTGTTAAAGCCAAAGAATGTAAATTTTTTGAAGTCTATTGTGTGAGGTATCTAAAGAAAGGTCTTGTGAAGAGGATTTCAAACACACATACATACATATTGTAACATAATATAGCATAATAACTACGCCCCAAAAAGATGCAACACATTCCGAAGTGTCTTTTCATTCGAGGTTCGTGTCCACGGTAAGAGACGGATTATGTCTAAGACGACGTCGCGGAATTAAGAGAGAATTATAACCTCAAGAGATTATTGGCTACAGCTGTCATCTTGGAATTCCCGTTCCAGTGGTCGAAGAATTTGCTAGAAGCTTCTGGCAGAAATGCGACTATATAAGAACAGATGGCGATCGAGGCAGTTGCAGTTGGGTTTCGAACCGCACGAAGAGATTGGAAAAGTGGTAATAAGCGAAGTTGTAATTTTGTGATAAATTGAAAGTTGAGAGTTAACAAGAAGAAGTAATTAGTTTGGATTTGTGAATTAAGTAATTGAAATGAGATAAAGTGATTTGAGAAGAAAGAGACCTTGTAAGGAAAGAATTTGCGAAGAACAGTATAGTGTGAACTTGAATTGTTCTATAGACTAGAAAATAAAGAAATAATCTCACAGAATAACGTTTTATCTACTCGAGCCTTAGCTCGCATATTACAATATATAAAGTGGTAATAAGAAGCAAATATGGCAGATGTTATGTGTGCGTGCATTTGGCTATGTTTACGTGTGAATTTTTACAGTCTAATTGGCCAGACCGGTTTTGAAACAAAATGGTGGATGTAAGGCTTACATCTTTTACGGTTTTCAAAACATTCAACACTTTTTGATTTTAAATTTGTTTATATATCTTTCTATTTTACTACATTGGTGGTGGTTATCATCACATATTTAGTACGAAGAAAGTTTTGTAGCTTGGGTAACAGGTGCTGAGTTTACAATTGATCGCTCCGATTCGATTGCTCCTATAGTTTTCGTCAGATTTTAGAACGTCTAAGACCGCACTGTGCATGGCTTTAACTCAGCTATGCTAGTGCGGGCTTGTGTATAGTGTCCTATATGAGGACAAGCTCTTGTTTGAATAACTTGAAAGACATTAATTTCAAAAGAACTAAGGAATCATACAAATTCAACATTATCTCCATTCATAAAATTAGAATCCATCCAGAGTTACACATCATAAGTATTCTTGTTGAGTCCGAAAAGAAAATAAGATTGTGTTGTTTATTATGCAATTACAAGCAGCCAGATAGCGCGGTATTGAAAACCATTAAGTATCTAAGACGTGTTAAGAAGTACGTGGATAAAAAAACAAACGACGATAATCCCGAAATCGATGATGACACAGACACCGAGGATATGGTAAGACGCCTGGAGAATGGTCATTACAGCACCAATACCGCCGCTAGTAGTACGAATCCAATGCTAGAATTTTATAGAGCTTTCGATATTTAGCAAGCCAACAGTTTCGCATCCATTACATGATTTTTTTTATTCTCTTACCATGCTTTCGTTGTCTTGTAATAGACAGGATCAATGCCGTTTTCCACATGGGTAATGTTTGTGACAGTTTAAATTTGTTTCTTACATTCATAGCAACTATAGAACATTGCTTTAACTACAACATCTGTTCGTATTTGTTTTCTAGGTAATGAATCAAGATGTAAAGAAAGAGGATCCCCTACAGTTCCGGTTCAGGGCCAAATTCTATCCGGAGGATGTCGCCGAAGAGCTTATCCAAGACATTACTCTGCGCCTATTCTACTTGCAAGTAAAGAATGCCATATTGTCCGATGAAATTTATTGCCCGCCAGAGACCTCAGTTTTGTTGGCCTCGTATGCCGTACAAGCGCGCCATGGTGACCACAATAAGAGCACCCATAACGCTGGTTTCCTATCGAACGACCGTCTTCTTCCGCAACGTGTCATTGATCAGCACAAGATGTCAAAGGACGAATGGGAGGCCTCGATAATGACCTGGTGGCAAGAGCACCGTGGAATGTTACGCGAGGATGCCATGATGGAATATCTGAAGATCGCCCAGGATTTGGAAATGTATGGAGTGAATTACTTTGAGATCCGCAACAAGAAGGGCACAGACTTGTGGTTGGGTGTCGATGCATTGGGTTTGAATATCTACGAACAGGATGATAAATTGACCCCGAAAATTGGCTTCCCATGGTCAGAAATTAGGAACATTTCATTCTCAGAAAAGCGCTTCATCATTAAACCGATTGACAAGAAAGCGCCAGACTTTGTATTCTTTGCGCCGCGTGTCAGGATCAATAAGAGAATTTTGGCCTTGTGCATGGGTAACCATGAGTTGTATATGCGCCGACGTAAACCAGACACAATCGATGTTCAGCAGATGAAAGCACAAGCCAGGGAAGAGAAGAATGCCAAGCAACAAGAACGGTAAGATGTTATTTCATTATCACCTGGTTTTCACTAACTTTTTGTTTTTGTTTATTTTTTAGTGAAAAACTTCAATTGGCATTGGCAGCACGTGAACGCGCTGAGAAGAAACAACAAGAGTATGAGGATCGTCTCAAGCAAATGCAAGAAGAAATGGAACGTTCACAAAAGGACCTCATGGAGGCACAAGATATGATTCGTCGTCTAGAAGAGCAACTTAAACAGTTGCAAGCGGCAAAGGACGAACTCGAACTCCACCAGAAGGAGCTACAATCGATGTTGCAACGTCTCGAAGAGGCCAAACATATGGAACAAACCGAGAAACTAAAGCTCGAAGAAGAAATCCAAGCCAAACAGGCTGAAGTGTTCCGAATTCAAGAGGAAGTGAATGCCAAGGATGATGAGACACGTCGGCTGCAATTTGAAGTTGAAGAAGCCAGACGCAAGCAGGTTTGTTAAGATTGTTGATTCAGACTGGGAGGTTGGAAATTATGAGGGTATCACTTTTTTTTTTTTTAGGCTGAAGCTGCTGCAGCTTTGTTGGCTGCATCGACCACACCACAACATCATCATGTTGCTGAGGATGAGAACGACAATGAAGAGGAATTGGCCAATGGTGATTCTGGTGGTGATGTATCACGAGACTTGGACACAGATGAACACATTAACGATCCAGTAGAGGATAGACGCACGTTAGCCGAACGAAATGAAAGACTTCATGATCAGTTGAAGGTGAGAGTATGAGATTGGTTGAACTAAAATTTGGAAAAATTCGATTCTTTGAAACACCTAGCCATTTAAGCTGATTGGGAATGTCAATGTACATTGTTGGTAGGTGTATTCAGCATGAACTATTTAGTCAAAGTGCTGCCATTGTCACTTTAATTTTCGTCGCCTCACTAGGCTTACAAAATACGGACTTTTTATTTGTGCGTCTCGTTGGGCTGCGTCTAATTGGGTGGGTACGAGAAGCTTGAGAGTAACGTGTCTTTTTCCAAAGACCATCCCTATCTGCTTGTTTTTCAGAATTTTATTCATTAATAGGACCTCACCGAGAACTCTCATATTGACTGAAAAATCCTAGGCTTTCAGAACGGAACGTAGTGATTTCAATACGGCGTTGAGATTTCTGGCTACACTGTTCATTGCAAAGCCTCTCGTATCCTTTTAGCTGGTCGAATGACGAGGACAGCCGAACCAATATTCCTCCAAATGAATGAGAATCGCTTTTAGTATCGCAAAGAATAGTGTCTGCTACATACGAACATCTACACCATATGAGCGATCGACTTGCTATAATGCCTTAGGGTGGTTCCATTTTAGGCATCATTTTCAAGGGCTTGCTCCGGTATTTGCATCTCTTCTCTTTCGTGCAGTCTCACACTTTACCCTCCACCGCATATCTTTAACAATAGTAAAAGCAAATTCTTTTTCAGCGGCAATCTTCCTTTTTTTTTGTAATAATCCTGAGGGAACTCTCCACTATCGATTGTCAGATACTCTTTTTTTTCTCTCTCTCTGCGAGAGGTTCTGTCTGTCGAGATCACCCGTTATGGTTAAATTAAATGTAACTACAGCTCCACTTGAAGAAGCTCATTAGTTGCTTGTCATATCCTTATGCACACCATACTTACTACATGCTCATCACTCTATTGGAAGTAGATCGTTTGCAACGTAGAAAGTAGACGTAGACCTGTTAAAGGTTCTCTATTCCGAATATGCATCCTCTCCCACCGATATAGCTCTTGGGGATCATTGTGCCATCTTTTAACCTCTCTATTGCACTGAAGGGATACAAAAGATTTGATGGTATATTTGGCTCTACTTGGAATAGTCCGTCAGGAATGCCATTAAGCATCTTACTGTTCATAAATTTCAATAAGACCTGCTTCATTTCACTACCGAGCAGACAAGTTCGAAAGTCTTGTACATTAAAATATGACATTCAATTCTGTACTGATGGGTCCAAAACGGACTCTGAAACTTTAGAAATTTTGAATCTTTGCATTGGCAAAGCAGCACTGACTACATTTAAAAGCAAACTAAATCCACCCAAGATTATGGTCTTTGTGGGCACTAAGATCAAAAGCAGTGGTTGAGTTCCCGAACATACTGACATAGAAGGAAACGAGGAGGCACATGAATTAGCCAGCACTGTTTGTAGAACTAGAGGCTCTCATAAAAGTCCCACTGATGGACATGATACAATTTATTAAGAGCACAAGCTAGTTCAAACAAAGAAGAAACAGTTTTAGAACTGAAACCACACAAACAGAAGGCTCCCGTGCTGAGTATATGAACCAGTGATATGAATTCGGGTACAAGTCGATATAGCTGAAGGCGATGGGTGACATGAGCTAGAATATAGGCGAAATAAGGCAATCGTCTAGCTCCACACTCTTAACGTGGTGATACTTTAATGTGTTTAGATTTCTCTAGTCACACATAACGTCGCAGTTCCTGTGGAAGGAATGGGGGAATATTCACTTTACTCAAAGAAGTGGTCGATCTGTTTGAATGTTATATGCCTCAGTGAGAGACTCAACGTATTGTGGTAAGTCTCAGGCCCACGCAGAGTGTCTCCAAGAAGACTCGACGATGTCTCTGTTGGGTGTGGAGTTGTTAGTGGCATCTTATTGAAGTTAAAAAAAAATCTTCTTCAGTATTTCTTACAAGTTGCGCCCCCATTTAAGATGAGACGTCGCTGACAGACTCACGTGTGATTATGGGAATACAAATAGGTTACTGCTGCCAAATTTTATTGGTAACCCCATTGCGGGAATAGAAATGTTTAATTCAAGTTTATTCTGCCAACGGTTGACGTGTTTCTTTCCATAGATTTCGCAAATCTATCCACTGTCATTTAGTCGAAACGTTCACTTGATGTTGTTAATCGTCCGAAATCGTCACGAACATTGAATCAAAATAATGATTCTCTATGAATTCCTCGGAAGAATTTAACCCCTTTGCGATGCACTCAGTAGATTGTAACCCCAAAACTCTTTTCTCAAAAACAAAAACTATAAACTAAATCGTTTCTCAATTTCCATTCCAGGTTCTCAAACTAGATTTGGCACAATCTCGTGACGAGACTAAGGAGACACTTAACGATAAAATTCATCGCGAGAACGTGCGTCAAGGGCGCGATAAATACAAGACACTCCGAGAAATTCGAAAGGGCAACACGAAACGTCGTGTTGACCAGTTTGAAAATATGTAAAGTGCTTAAAAATCACCACAAGAAAAAGAAAACTAAAAAAAAAAACAAAAAAAAAATCAAATCAACAACACAAAAGTTAAAATAAACACCAATAAACGCCATTGCAGTCGTCCAGTTATAAAAAATGAAAAATTGGTAGTCGAAAATATATATAAATATATTTTTTTTTTTTTTTATTTAATTACTAAAGCAGAGAAAAAGTCGGTGAAACTAACAAATAATGAAAAGAAAAAAAAAAAAACAAAAACAAAACAAAACAATATTATTAACATTAAACAAAAGAAATCCTTTCTACTTTATTTTTCTTTGCTATAAGAAAACTTGTTTGTTTCTCTTATTCTCAAATATATATTTTTTAAATATCCTCTTTATTACAATCCTTTGTATTACGATTATAAGATAAAGTTTTTGTTTTCTTCTTTAGAAAAAAAGTATTCAAACATTGTATATGCAAATAAAAATAAAAAAAAGACTAAAAATAAAATCAATAAAGTTAACAACAGAATTTTTTGTACTTTTTGTACTTGCAACCAACAATTTTTATACGTAAAATACTTACAATTGAAGGCCTTTTGAATTAAAATCTAAACAGCAGCAGTGTAAAAAAAAAAGAAATGTACAAAACTACATACGAAAAAAAAAAAAACAAGAATCGGATTAAATTAAAATACACTATTATTCATAAATAAAAAATAAAGTGTATTTAAAGAATAATGTCATTCTCTTTAGATATGATTGTTTTTAATTATTGTTTATTTTTAAAGTTGGGGAATTTTTGACTATTATTATTATTATTATACATTATTAATTGTTTTATTTTTATCCTCTTTTTGCTTTTTATTTCGTTTTGTTTCTCTAAAGATAGGGTAGTGAATATATTCTGTATAGTTCTCTATATTTTTTTTTTCTCTTATTAAATAACTATTATTATTATTACTGAATAAAAAAAGAAAATAAACTTAACAACATAGTACGAGTAGTATGGAGATGAATATAAATAAATTATACCGATGCATTTTTTTTTTCTATTAAAAAACTGATAATAATTTAAAAACAAAATAGGTTATAGCATTTTTTTTTTTTTTTTCTTTTGTTTGGCCATGTTACAAGTAAATTTCTTATTCAGCTTATATCATTGTCTTTCGTTGTCGCTAAACAAACTAGCAAAGAAAAAAAAAGAAGTAATAAAATCAATGTTAGGGATATTAAATATTTTTTTAAATACATACTTTTTAATGCATTTTAACGCCCAAGTATTTTTTTTTTTTTTTTTTTATTTTATGTTTTAAACTTAATATTTAAAGAAAAGAAAAAGAAAAACAACTTATTTTTATTGTATTATTTTATTGAAAATAATAAAAACAACAATAAAATCTAAGAAAACAAAACAAAGTTGTATGTTTCACAAAGAGGAAGAAAAGGAATCCAATTAGAAAGCAACAACTACAACCAGAAGGAATCGATATGTAATATTTAATAAAATTTACAAAAAGAAATATTTTGTAAAAAAAAAAAAAAAAAGTTTCTTTTATTTTCTTATTCGCTTTGATTTGATTTTCGTTTGCATGGATAATTTTCACTCTTTTATGGATTTTGTTTTTTTTTTTTTGTAGTCTTGTTACGAGTACATATCTTAAAAAGGTCAAGCTATACCAATTGCTGCCCAATTTGTTTGATATTCTCTGTGGTTGCGACAGAAACCTCTGTGTTGTCAGTTAGAAAAATCGGGAGTATTTAGTATTCGTATTTTTCCCTTATAGGCTCTAAAAAGCTCTATAAGGTATGTAGCCTGGCCTAACTTCTCGAATCCATCCATGCTGTGCGACACAAGAATGGTGAGGATCTGCAATTTTTTTTCGATTGGGTCAAGCTTTTCATGATAAGAGAAAGGGAGAAGTTTTTCAATGATTACATTGCACACACAAATTTTTAATGCAATAACAGATTTATATTCTCATGGTCAAACCTAGTGGCAATATTTCTTCAGAGCCCAATAGTTGATCGCTTTGAATGATGTAGCAGTTTCTTGGTTCTTAATGCAAAGTTTCCAACAGAGTGCTCAAATGGGAGTTTCAAGCGGCGTAAATGTTTTTTTTCTATAGGAAGTCACCGCTGATTATTCCTGAATATGCTATAAGATTGGTCCTTGATATTCTGGATAAACAATTAGGGTATAGTCATTTGGCAGACTTGTACTAGTGAGTAGAGACAATTTTTTTTTAGTAGTAGAAGTGACACTCTTTAGATAACCCTTATATGCAGCGGCTTTTTCAGACTTCACAGAATGGTTAAAAACGAATGTTTTCAAAACTCGCCCCTATTCGAGTCAGAGAATGGAGGTTATATACATATGTATATACATATATATTGATGCTAACAGCCCATACAAGGCCAGGCTTAGCTTCTCTCAGCCACTCGTGCTGTGCGCAGCACGTATGTTTGGCACCTACATTTTTATGCCGTTCTTTCGATTGATAGAAGCTTTTCAAGATAATTTCACTCTCGGATGTTTGTCAGACGTTCGCGAGTGGTGGGACCGTGAAAAAACTTTATTTTGATTTTGCATTTTCTTGGGTTCGAACCTTGAACCTCTCACTGAGTGATCGCGCACTTAACCACTGAGCCACGACGCCCACAAGAGAAGGGGTAACGAGCCTTAATTTTATGATTCCCTGAAATTGGCGAAGTTAAATTTAGAAATCAAGTAGGAGGAGTTACAGTATAGCATGGATTAGTGTTTTTATACGAGTATTGACGTATACTCCGGTTTTGCGGTAACGTTTCAGCACTATGTTTGATCTACATATGTACCATACCTGCACCTGAACAAATTTATGTTTGCAGTAGCCTGAAGTGTATGCTCTTTTCATCGGCCAACGGAGTAATTTTTTTTTTTTTTTGCATTTAGCTGGGTTTGAAGGCATCGCATGCGAGACTCGCGATAGTGTGAGACTTTAATCCACTAAAAACACCCGGGGAAGGCATGATTTAGGTCATCCTTTCAATTACCGCACCTAGTTATCAAACTAATTAGCAATAAGAGAAAGAGAAATTTGAAGAGGAGAACCAAGCAAGTTAAGGTAAATATTTTGGGTTAAGTACGCAGAAGTTGATCCATCAGAAGCTCGTTTAAAGGTGACCACAAACAATGAAGAACGGTGGGTGGTGGTCAGGCTTTAATTACTGGATTCAACCCAATAAAGGTGGATATCAGCAGGTATTTGTTGTGTTATATACATTCATATTCTCATCAGTTCAATTAAGTGACACCTTGATCGACAATCAAAATACACACAAAGGAGGGGTTACAAAGGGTATGTTTCCACATTAGAAGTTCGAATAATTTATGATATGATCTGCCACTTCTATGATAGGGATAAAGGTGATTATTGCCACTGAATAAACTCACTAGACAAATGTTCGAAAAGGACATGGAAATGTCCGACAGATTTTTCTTTCTTTCCGAAAGGAATTTCAGGCAATTATACCAGGTTAAGTAGTTCTGCTAAAAAAATCATTACATTTGTGGCCACTGACCCCAGAGTATTGTTGTTTGAAGTTCAACCTTACCTTTTGCAAACAAATATCCTCCAATTTAGTTTTTTTTTTTTTTACTTTATCATTTTTTTTTTAAATTTAAATTTACGTAACATTGTGTTCGTTCGGCAACATAGTGATATGGAGTAGCATTCTGATTTGTTGATACGCCATATCGAGTTGCCGAAATCTCAATTTTTGTTTAACAAATTCAAATACGATATACATATTATACTATAAGAATATATGAGCAATAAAATAACTGCCAAACGAAAGTTTAAACTAAAAATTTATCAAGTAAACTATTACAAACCATGAATAAATATATTGGTACAATGGTAATAAAAAAACAATAATGAAGTCATACGAAAATTAAAATAAAGGAAATGGAAAGAAAAACTAAGCGACTGTTATACTATTTAAGAAAAACTCCGGCCTTCGTATGCGATAGCTATAAGCACTAGAATAAGGATATCTACTAGAAAATGTAGTTTGAAAGATGAACGAATTGATATGAAACGAATGCAAAGAATATTGTTTTTTTTTTTTTGTAATTTAGAGATAAAATAATATATAAAATATTTTTTCATTTTCTAACAAATATACATAACGAATATGCCACTATTTTGTACATTCATAATACTGTAGTAAAAGTTCTTTAAATAAAAAAATTTAGAAAGAGAAAATATTTGTATCTCATGTTTACGAGATGTTTTAAGTTCATTAACGAAGAGAAAGTTATGGGTGTAGGGAAGAAAAGAACGGTAAGTATTTATTTCGAATATCTACGGTGCTTACATCCCGTACTAGGACAATCGTCCGACTGAGAGAATAGGGCTGTATGTATGATAAATATTAGCCGTTTTCCGGTTCCAACACGGTGTCTATTTGTTCGTACCCCAAGAAAAATAAAGTAAACGACTGGGTCGTATGTATGTACTTGCATCTATTTGTTGTCTTTCTGCAAGAACTCGGATTTAAAATTTAAACAAAATCATTAAAATAATTTTTTCTCGCAAAAAAAAAATAATAGATCCGATGGAATTCGAAAAAAAATATTTTTGACAATTTTCCAAAACTTGGTGTGACATGACCTTGCATATTTCAAATGCTGCTTAAATGTCAATTTTAAATAAAATCTCCCGAGTCATATTTGAGAACGAGCCAATTTTCAAAAACGCATTATTTTGCAAAAATCTAGTACGCCATTTGTTGACAAATGTTCACCCTAAATCAAATATCAAATATCAATTTATTTATTCCAAAATCAGCTATAAAGTAAAGTACCGTTCATTATAGGATTAGAATTCCAACAGCCATTTACGATGCAGACAAATAGAATTGAAAGGTACACATTTTTGAGATTCTCTATTATATTAAAATCTCGATATTGAACATTTCAACAAAACGCTCATACTTTTGAGCTATTTTCGAATTAATACTTTATTAATTAAAAGATTCCTATAAACATGAACAAATTGCATCTACCTGGTAACCCTAAAAATATATTGGTAACGGTACTTCTTTCTTGAAGAAATGTGAATATACGAGCACTGATTTGGATGTGTGCAGAGCTTTATGTCTTAAGATTGTGCCGTATTTGTGTCCTGAGGGCGTCATCACACTTAAAAGTTGCTGTTGAAGTTAAAAAATTGGTGGTAAAACTAAAGGAAGAAGGAAAAACTTATGTGGAGATATCAACAATTGTAGAGAGACCACGTTCGACCATGCAAAGTGTTCTTGAAAATTATAAAAAAAAAAAATAAAAACTGAGGTTGCACTAGTAAGAGGTCGAAAAAAAAACCGAGAAAATTGAGAGAGAAAACTTGCGGCAGATATCAACCAAAAACAATGGAGTTTCAATAAACCCTCAGATAATATGCAATATTCTCTATACAAAGGGTTACAATGGTCGTTTGACTAGAAAAAAAAACCTTATACATATATCTAACGTAAATGTTGCAAAAAGTTTGGAGTACGAAAATATCTAAGCTACAAAGCCGGATGACTTTTGGAGGAATGTGATTTTCGTAGACGAATTAAATTCAACGTCTTTGGGTCTGGTTCAAAGTTTGTATGGCGGAAATTCAACACGGAATTGAAATTAAAAAACTTGCAGCCCACGGTGTAACTTGGAGGCAGTAGTACTATAGTCTGTGGAGCTATGGGACCGAATGGCGTTGGAAATTTAGTTTTCATTGAGACAACAATGGTTAAGCATAAGTACCTACAAATTCTCAAACAAAATTTAAAGGCCGGTACAGGACAATGACCGGAAACATTCTTGCATGGTAGTAAGAGAATTACTGCTATATAACCTAAAATCTGAGTTACCTCATCCACCACAATCCCCAGACCTTAATCCTATCGAACATTAGTAATGGCCACCACACTCGCTATGATTTTATGACTTCCGGGTGCGTTCCTCTATATTTTTAACACATATGTATGTATGCAAGTACGATAGCAGTTTTTCTGTGATGACAAAGTGTTTTGTGAACAGTTAAGGATTTTTACGATGGTTTTGTGCAAAGCAGATAAAGGACGTATTCTCGCTCTTCATGGCGAACATTTTTCAAATAGGCGATTCGCAGATGTTGTGGGGTGCCACGAAAGCACTGTGAGATGGCTTTTGAAGAAATTAAGCTCGACGGGCAGTATGGAGAGGCAACCTGGAAGCGGAAGACCCAAAAAAAACGACAACAGTACAAGATCGGAATTTGAAGTGCATGTCTCTGAAAACCCGGTTCGCAACTGCCAAGGAATTGAGAAAAGACTACACGAGATGTTCTATTAGCAACAGCACGTGGAGTGTAATGTTCCGGCTAAATGAAGTGGCTTAAAGTCCGTAGACCTGCAAAAAAGTCACTTCTCTCTGTAGTGATGAAGAAAAAAAGATTGATGTAGGCCAAACAGCACCGGGAATGGAATGATTGGAAAGGGTCATATTTTCTGACAAATTTAATTTGATTGGACCTAACGAAGGATAGCTAAGGAGCGATATTTAGACGAATGTTTGCTTCCCGCCGTTAAGCATTCACCATATGTTATGGTTTGGGGATGCACGACAAATTGGGGTCTTGGCCGTATTTTACTTTTACACAGTTCCGTAAATGCAGCGAAATACAAAGAAATCATTGCTGATAGTGTTGTTGCTGCAATAGAGGAGATATGCTGTCATCGCGCTCATTCCGTAAGTAAAAACAAATTTTGACCTAAAATTTAAACTCAAAACCACTTCTAAATATTGTTTTTTCTTAAACAGATAACCCAATGCAAGGTATATATTGGCCTTGAATACCTAAATTGGCAAGGAAATAGCCCTGACTTTAGCATAATACAGAACTTGTGATCAATTATGGGTCAAAAAGTACGCAACAAGGCACCTACAACAATTGAAGAGGTATAGAGGAAGTGTGGACTAAAGATATAACAAGAGAGGAAATCCAAAAATTTGATGACTCTATGCCACGAAGAGTTCAAGCAGTCATAAAGGCTAAAAGCGGTGCTACAAAGTACTAAGAAAAAATAAAAACTGGATTCCCCGTAATAATGACTAATTACGAGTATTGTTATTCAATGTTCCCTTAATTACTTTTAATAAAAAAAAAGCTGGAAAAAACTGCCCTAATATATATATATATATTTTTTTTATTGATGTGTACTCGTAGTACCATAAAAATTCTTATTTTATACCCTCTTCTGCTAGCGTCTACTTGTTCTTGCACTTTTGTCGCATTTGTGGGAAATTTGGCCACAAATAGGTAGTTAGTGTTAGGAAGGACAATGCCTTATAAAAAAAGTAATAGATATACAATATTTAAATGCGTTGGGTGCTGCGTTTTTTTAGCACAGTACTTTTCTTTAAAAGAGTCACCTGTCCGTGCAATTTGTTGATGCAGTGTCGGAGCGAGTACGTTCGGCCCTGCCTTGCACTCTATTTGTTTTTGTGTAAATATTAAAATTGCAGATTTATTAAATATTTAGAAAGGGATGCAAGCCCACTTCAACACTCAGGTTTGATGTTTTCCTCTTAATTTCATTCGTAGAAATACTGCAGAAACATCTCAATTTTGTTTATGGAAACTTGTCACCGATCATCAATTAACATGATATCGATTTCTCGTTTCTTGTTATCTTTTCTTTGTTGCTTCTTCCATATGCGAAAGTTAATCATCAGTCCTGTCCATAAGCAGAATAAAAAAAATCTTTGACTTCAATTATCTTGAAAACTAGCAGGTAGTTCTTTAGGATTTTTTATAAAAAGGCTTTGATGACGTTCACTGAATAAAAAAGTAGTTTGAATGAAAGTAGAAATAATTTTATTATTATGAAAAATAAAAAGAAAATGAATGAAAAAACAAGTCGAAATAATGACTTTAAAAAATGAAAAATTAAATGTTCGTGATATAGCGCGAAAAGTGGGATTCAGCAAGGTTGAATCCATCAAAAAATTCGAAAAAGAAAAAAGGGGACGGGTCGCAGAAGAAAGACCACCAGCGCTGAATATCAGATTTTAAATCGAAGAAGTCTGCGTGATCGATTCTGCAGAAGATTTAAGAACAGGCTTTGCAGAGGCTGATGGATCAGAGATAAGCTCACGGACTGTTAGACGAAGGCTTCAAGAAGCTGGCTTGAACGCAAGAGACCTGCCAAAAAACCATTTCTAAATAAACGAATGGGCCTAAAACGTCTCCAATAGGTCAAAGATCATGAAAACTGGACCATAACGGATTGGAAAAATATGATCTTCTCAGATGAGTCCAAGTTCAACATATTAGGCTCTGACGGAATACAGTATTTGAGGCGAAGAACTGGAGAAAGATTCAATGATGAGTGCGTGACAACAAGGATGATTTGGGGATGCTTTTTCCTATTTCGGCGTTGGATGGCCGGCTCTAATAAATGGAACGATGAACGCAGACAAATATAAAAAAATATTGGAAGACAATCTGCTACCATCTTTAGAAGAACACTTATCATACTCAGATAAGCTGATTTTCCAAGACGATTCTGCGCCTTGTCACCGCGCGAAACTGGTAAGTGATTTTTTGTTTTACATTCTCCAAAATAGTAGCAAAACGTTCGAAAAGTTTTATTATTGTAAATGCATTTTTTTCATTCCAGGGTCAAACATTTTCTAACCGAGAATAGTATTGCAACATTGGAGTGGCCTGGAAACAGCCCTGATCTGAACCAATTGGAATTGGACAAATTCATTGAAAAAGTGTGGTATGAGGAAATCGCACTATACAGCCTGATTACATCAATACTCGACCGGATAAAAACTGTAAGAGAAAAAAAGGAGGGACTACAAAGTATTAACATCTTCAGTTCTCGGAAGTTTGAGAAGCCTGTTTCCTGTAATAAAAATCATAAACTCGAATAGCAATAATAACTATCATTATGCCTACACATTCACTCACTTGTTTTTTTTTTTTTTTCAATGAAACTTAAAACAATGTGAAAATGTTTGTATTAAAGCTTTTTTTTGGAAATTGGTTTATTGTTTTCCGAATCTGAAATGTATTTCAACAAATTAACATTCGGTAAAGATGGATCTTGATTATCTTTAAAACCTCCAAAATTATTCTACTAAAATTAGTTTTTTCACTATGTCCGGATTTTTATGTTCATTACTGTATGTATGTAGCTAAGGTACCCAAAGAGATTGTAATTGCATTTATTTATGAAGGAAGCAAAACAACTTTAAATAGAAGAATTACAGGACATATTTCTAAGTATGAGTCACTATCGCATACAATAACCTTAACACATTGACTGCCAGGGTAATTTTTGAAATGTTTACCCAGGGGCCAACCAGTTTTTTTCCCTATATTTGTGTCTTCTTTGCATTAAAGTACAATTTAGATATATGGATGTATTTTTATTAATTAAGAAGTCCTTGTCTTTGTAATGGCCCCGTACGAGATTTAGATTTCTATCTACTTGTTAGGGGCTATGGCTATCATATTTGATAGCCAGGAGATTCAATTTATGAAAGAGTTTTTTTTGCTCATTATAAATTATTCTTGACTTCAAAAAACCTAAATTATAAACCTAGATTATAAACCAGTGAGAAATTGAAACATGCTTTACAAAATTTATGGAGCGAAAATGTGGTCTTTGTAAATCAAAACATCAAACAAAGTAGCCGATCTGCACTGAGTGTAAGTGTCGTGTGTTGAGCGCAGTGTAACAGTAAAATGGCACAAATACTAACTGCAGTCTAATACGAGTAGTGAGTGAAATGATAGAAGCACTTACTGCAAGCTAGTTAGACATCTTGATTTATAAAGCCGCCATTTCGCTCTCAATTTATTTTGTAGAAGAAGGTACAAAAGGGCGAAATTGCTTATCGGGAAGATGATGACGGAATCGTCGTTTTGAAGTAGAAGGACATACGGGATGTTCGTATGCTCTCCACAAAACACCCTCCAGTTTTATTGCCAATTTCAAATAGAAGAACATAACAAATAAGTACTCAGCCCTCCACCAGCTCAAACCCACCTGCAGCTCCTAGGCCAAGACGACAGGCTCAGAGGTCATTATTCAAGCCTAAAGCAATTCTAGCTTACAATAGTTGGAATTGATCTGTCTGACCAAATGGGTTCATATGCCACAACTCTGCAGAAAGGTATCAAATGGTACAAGAAATTAGGAGTTGAACTTTTGCTTGGAGTTTCAGTTGTCAATGCTAGGGCCGTATACAAGCATGCAACAAAAAGCCAAATTTTGTATACGCAAATATAGAGAAATGTTGGTAAGTGAGATTCTCAACATTGCAACAGGTTCGACCCGAGCAGAACACAGCCGTACCAAAGTTCATCACTTGAAGGATAGATTAAATGATTCCGGAAATAAAATTAGCAGAAATTGTAGTGTTTGCTACAACAGAATCTCCAAAGAAAAGGGTCGGAATCAAGGCAAACTAGTACTTTTTGTGAAGATTGCCCAAATCAACCCCAAATGTGCCGGGAATGTTTCAATGCTATTCATTAATACTTTTTCCTGCAAAATTAACACATATTTTTGTAAATTGAATTTTTATTATTGAATTAAAAAGTTTTTTCTAATTTTCATGCTTTTTTTATTGTTTCCTAAAGTAAGAAGCGATGTAATGCAAACCAATCACAAACATCTGAATCCAAGATTACTACCCGGGGTCCCAGACTTTTTGTTTCATATTGAATTTTTGTTTCAATTTTGAATGTCACGGCATAGTATCAACGCACTTGTGGCTATTATAATTGATAGCCACGGCCACAACGGAAACATCACTGGCTATCAAATATGATAGCCATCAGTGGCGTGGGGTGAAATTACAAGAGAGGGAAGCCGAACAAATTTTAAGTAAAATGTTTTATTCAAGACTAACCATTTTGATGCTTATTCGAAACACAGACTTAAGATATGCAATCTAAGCCACCTTTGTTATACTTTAAGTCATTGGAATTTACGTAGACATAAAAAAAGTGGCTTTGAAAGAAGCCGTTCTGGGGCGTTGTTAAATATAAAATATTTAGCAATTACAATTATGTACTACCTATTTGTACTCTAAAGCTATCCTACGATTCTTTTTGACGAATTCTGCTAAAACTCTTTCATAAAAATTTGACTTATTTTTAATTTCTAAAAGAAGGTGATTTTCGATAGATTAAAGTGCCAGGTCGATAGATTAAAGTGCCAGGTCTGAGTGTCTAAGTGTGGACTATTTTTAAAGTCGAAAAAGATCTTTCGACAGAGGCCGCAGTGAAAGGCAGGGTTGAAAAGTTTTCACACAATGTTAGAGATTGAGAAAAAGTATATCAAAGCATTTCCGTATTAAAATACTTATAAAGTTGAAAAACCTCAAGCTGTTTAAGTGAATAAAACTTTGAGTTAATTTTTTTAAAGTAGTAAAATTAAAAATTCCATGAAATAGGGTAATTAAAGAAGATATTTTGTAATCCGGCATTGAATTAGAAAAATATTCATATTTTGATTTGTTTAATAAATCAAAGGAAATATATTAACTAAACCTATATTAAATTAACCTATTCTTAATCTGACTTGTAACATTATCTATAATTGCTACAAAAATTCAGCTATTATTTGTATTTGAATCAATATTATGTAGTCGGCGTTTGCGTGGAGGTTCTGAGCAGTTACTTACGCTCTCATAGATTGAGTCAAATGAGTTTACAAATTCAGAATGAATCCATGACTCAAAACCCTCGATCTCTTGCTTCGCAAGCTCTATGTCTTCTCTGCAATTGAATAAGACGTTCACTATACGCGAATGATATTGCCATCGAGTCTCTGATACCCCGGAATGCCAGCTCTTGTTTTCATAGAAGAACTACAGTGTCTATGAAACGCTTCATTAAATCGCGATTGCAATCAACTTTTCTATTATGAGCCTCGTAAGAATTTGCTAAAGAAGTCTCTATGCGATATTCGCCAAATTCATGCAAATGCAAGCAGCTGCGTATATGCTTTTCCGTTTGAATATGTTTTTTTGGAATAATTAATAAAATTGTTTATATCAAAGAAACCTGTGTGACTCCAAACACTAGGAGAATTAGAAAAAAGAAGACAAGGAAAACAAAACATTCTATTTAATTTGCAACTGCCAGTCAGCCATGGATTCTTTTTGTAAAAAGACTCATGAAAATATTTCTGATACCCATCCTTTCGCGTATAATCAATTTTCATTGATGGTGTCGAGCGACCTAGTTCTATAACTTTTTTTTTTTTACAAAAAAGAAAGCTTACTGAACTCGTGGGTTTCTTTTAGAAGAAAATCAGTTAAACAGCACTCAAAATTAACTAGATACATCTTGTCTAAGAATAATAAGAGTAGATTTATAATTACTTACTTGGTGTATAGCTAATTCACTTAGCTCACTCACTATTTTATAATAATTTAATAATTTAAAACACTAACTTAAACTCCCTCGAACTAAAACCTTTCTCCTCCACCAATGTTCATCCACAAAAGCCCAGAAATCGCGGGTTATTTTCCTCATAAGCGAATGTATGTTAGACAAAGAAATCGCAAATAAACTTCTACTATATGCCAGAAAGGAATAGAGTTGAAAGTTCATACTGTGAAGAAATGAATGCATAAGCCGGAAAATGAACGGCTTCTCAAAAAAATTCATTGCACGCTGTGTGCGAGTTTGTGTATGAGTAAAAAAGAATAAACAACCGAAGTAATCGCAGCATTTCATCTTCGAGCGTGTATAAAGTTATGAAAAATGGTTTGATGAACAAATAATTGAATGTGATGGTTAGCAAGTGGCAAAATAAAAATGTTTGATATTTGAAAAGGGAAGCCGTTAAGAAGAGTTCCGGATCACAACCACTTTCTTTCTTTCATTGGTGGTCTAGCAGCTCAGTCAGCTATTTGTTCAGTCGTTTCTAGGCCCAGGTTAGAACAGTTAAAGAATAGTTGTGCCATGCGGGTCATTTCTGCAGCTGGCATTTGTACCCACATATGAATGTTTTTACTTTAAATAAACACATATTTTTTTAATTTTAAAAATAAAGCGTTTTTTTATTATTCTTTTCTTTTTTATAATCGCGTAATTTTAAAACAAACAAAATAGGAAAAAAAAAACATTAACTTACTAACTAACTTAAAACATAGACGTCTGTTATTACTAAAAATTATAATTAATTGTATTTTTCTCTTTTAGTCTTTTTGAGTTCAACATCATAAAAAAAAAAATCTTTTTTTTGTCAATAAATTCATTAAACAATTACTCCAAACAAAATTTAACTATTTTAATCTATAAAAATATATTTCAGTCCAAAAGAAAAAAAGATGAAAACTGCCCTGCTAAAAGAGTTAAAAGTACAAGTATGTATGTATGTCCTTTCGACTTACGTTCCTAAGTTTCTGTAAAAAAAAAGACCCCCCATCAAGTGTAAATCGAGGTAAACAACAAGTGGCAGTGTTTTTGTTTATATCTATTTCAAGTGAGTAGGTTTTTTTTTTGCTTAAATAAGCAAATAACAATAATAATCTTAAAAATAAATTTAACCGTTTCAACAGAGCAGTTTCCAAGTATAATTATAAATAAAAAAAATGTCTAAAATGAAGAGCATTGTTTTGTTTGTTTTTAACAATTTCCTGCAGACTTCTTCGTGGCAGTGACATTTTATTTTTTTTTGTTTTTAATAAAATTTGTGAATAATTTAAATATTTGTGTGCAATGCTTATTCTTATTTACAATAGTTTAACTTAGATACTAAAAAGAAAAAACCTAGGACAGTGTCTGACCCTCCTTCCACTTCTTCAGTAGGGCACCTCGTTGAATCGGTGGCAGTTCCTCGTTGATCTTACGTAGGTTAAACGCATTAGAGATAGAATTGGTTGGATGTGCCTTCATTGGCTTCCAGTAATCCTGATTACAGTTCACCGACAATGGTTGAAGGGTAGAATTCAGATTTATCTGGGAACCTACTGAGGAGAAACCACAAAGGGACCCAATTGGACTGGCCATTGGAGGTTGAAATGAATTATTAAGCAGGGAAGTTGGTCGCTGAAATAGGCCACTATTGTCGATGGGGTAGAAACCATTCTGGCAGTCAGACATTGACGTTGTGACCTGCGGATACTGTTCCTGATCTGGGCAAATAGAATTCTCCCTTAAAGTTGCACTCGATTGAGATTCAAATCCCGAAGATTGCGACGAAGCGCGAGATATGTTCTCTTGAATTGAATTCATTCCGTTGCGGTGTTCCAAAAAGAAATTACGCTTCTCTGCTGGAGGTGAGAGGGTTGCACCAACTCGCGCGCTATTGAAGTATCCTCCTGAAAGCCAAGAAGCCGAGGGATTATTAGTTGCTAAGCTGTTAGTACTAAAGCGAGAGGGGGTTAGTAGGTTAGATCTCTGGTACACAGCACTGCTGGATACAGAGAAGGGTGAAGCTAGTGGCGCGTTTGCGTACAGCATCGAAGCGTGATTTACTTTTTGAAAACTATCATCATTTTGTTTGGCGTTGTGTGCCATTGTGGTATTCATTACCAATGGAGAATTGAAGGACGCATTCGCTCCAAATGTCGATTGCGGACGATTGCAATTGAGTTCTAAATTCGAAGCAAACAGTGAGCGATTTATCGGAAAGTCACTCATCGAAGCAGCGTAATTACGATTCCTCGCCATCGATTGATCATCATTCCTACAAAAACTTTTAAAAGTGGGCGACCGTTGGGCGCCATTTAAACTAAGAACTGAAGAAGTGATCGGAGACCTCGCCAGACATCTGCCGTTTAGGGTGGACATGTTAGATTGTGACAGATATGATTTTCCACTGCATCCACTTAGCACACTATTTCCACTGCTATTGAATTTTTGGCTAATCAAGCTTATGGTCTCACGGGTGTCTTCATCACTCAGACAATCTTCGGAGTAAATTTTGTGAAAACTACTAGAATTGCCATCATTCTCGGCCACTTTTAACTCCGACTTGGACGATAGCGACAAACAAACCGTAACCACTGACGCTGTCAACTGAAAATATAAAAAAGTTCGCAATTCCATCACAAAAATTCCCACGCGGATTAGATCCGTTCCTACCAAAATGACATCCCTAGATGTAGTCAACTCCTCATAGTCAAGTAATCCTCCAGCGCACAAACTCCACAGTGTCAGCATGAATGTGAATCTACTCAGTTTAAAACCGTCGACGAGATTGTGGACAAAGGCGAGGCTAAGCATCACGAACGGACTCATCAACACCAACAATGAGGTCATATTTAAGGCGGTCACTTGAGGTAGTTTCATTCCCATAGAGTAGAGAACCATCATTGTAATGGTCTTAAAGAAGAGGCTGAGTTTTTGGACGGTATGATGGTTGCTCAGCACTTCTGAATAAGAAGCGAAAACTTTGGCCAGCGTCAGAACATGCGAAATTATCAAAAATGTATAGTGTCCGATTTTATCACCCAAAAAGTTGGTCACATTGTCCTTTGTAAAATCTGGTAGATTCTTGAGAATGCAAAATGCATTTATAAATGCCAAAATCGCAAGGTAGATGGAGATTTTCCGCTTCAATTTAGACTTTTGGGCGTTTCTTATGCGAGCGAAATGGGGTTGTTTAAATGTTTCTGCGCCTTTCATGATGAACTCGAGGAATTTTGAGCCCAGTACCATCTTCTTCTTCTCTCGCAGAACTCTCTTCAAGTGACGGTCGCATGTTGTACAGAGGCGGTATTGTTCTTCCAGTTGATTTCTAAATTTGCAAAGAGAAAAGGACATTAGTAAGGTAATATGAATAGGGAAATGATTAAATCAAAAAGACATGACAGTACTGCTATCGCCTTTTTATAGGTGATCGTATCTTTGCTAGCACACATCACGTGGACAAATATTGCCGCAACGAATTGAGTAAAACAGCTACAAAGAAGACTAAAGAAACCGATTTTCACAAATGTTTATGGGTATGTTAGAGGGTATGCCTGTGTGGCAATTGGTCGGTAGCTGCTCAAAACACCAGAATATAGAAAGTACCCAACGACGATGTTGCTTCTCATCACTAATATGGAACCTAGTTATAGTAGACAAACTCCTGCAAAAGCTAGCAAACATCTGCATAAACAGTCAAGCATACACCGACGACGGTGATAATTTTTCATTGCGAGAAGGAAAAGCTACTTACGGGAATGGTACTTAAAGGTAGGACTCAATTGTACCTTTCACTAGGAAGAGACAGTTAAAACACATGCAACCCATCCTATTAAACTGGATTAGAGACAACCCACAAGAGCAGATCAATCTAGGTATATCAAGTTCTCTAGAAGAAACATGAAGGCTTCATGGAGTGGAGGATCATTTAAGGAAAAATCTGTGGATGCAACCCAGCCGCACTGAACTGAATACCACGATGATTAGATCTGTCGTTACGTACGGTACAGTAGCATTGGTCAGAAGAACTAGTTTGGATACGTTATGAAAAGCCCTGGAAAAAAATGTAAAGATCAGTTCGCATGAGAGCCTGTCCCACAGCGGCACTAACGGTTATTTCTACACCTTTTTTTTTTCGGGGCGAGTACACCCTACCGGAGCACTCAGACTCAAAAACAGGTCCATTGAACTACCTCTACAATTAGTGCTAGAAAGGATCGCCAACGAGGCAAAACTAAAAATAATCAAAGGTGGTTTCGGTAAGGAACATCTCCGAATCGGTTCGAGATAGTTCTGTGACTGGATGGAGAATTTTCTTCAGGACATATCAATTTAAATTGTGTTCTCGGTTCTTTAAGTCACTTCTCACTTCGAAACTTAAGATATCTTCCTCACTTGGAAATTAATTTGGGTTCTGTTATTGAAAATATCTTCTGCTTTGTAACATAATCTAAATTTATTTTTCCAATTGAGGAGATTCATTCGAAGTGAGTTACCGGGCTACTGGAGTGTCTCAGAGATCTGTGGTTTCACTCTAGTAAGAGTCGACAAACAGCTACATCTTTAGTTTTGCCAATGACAGCACCCTAATATCACCTTGCTTGAATGCAAAGATCTCATATCTCGTATAGATGCCACCAAATCCCCTCATTAAACGAAGATCTGCAAAATATCTTACAGATCTTCGCTACCTGTTTAGCGCAAAGAGATTATTTTCAGTGAAACAGCGTTGTTCTGTTCAAAAGTACAAGTTTGTCCCCGCGACTGTGTATTGTTATCACGTATGGAGCACAGCCTCAAAACATTCTCTTCATATACTCGACAGCATGCAGAGGCAAGTAGTTCGTTTAATAGATTATCCTAATATCTAATCTCCAATTCGATGACTCGTAGCAGACCTATGCCTATATTATGGATATTACCATGGAAGACGTTTCGAAGAGCTCAATGGAATAATCCCTAGAAATGAGGCACTTCAGAGTTCTATTCTGCAGACACCAGGGTCCATCACTTGCCGATACCTACATATATCAAAGTTAGCTACAGGACTACAAGACATATTGTCAAAAGCTTTTAATCTCCAGCTATTCCAGGTTTGGGGAGCACAAAGGTGGCAGTGTACTTGTAAATCTTCAACCTAACCTATGTACCAGCAGTGGACTAGGAACTAATACATTCGTGCGGCAAATAATAATACTGGGTGCGGATGCTATTTGAGGACATGTCTTTGTTCAGGTGTAGTGTTGATCGCGTTGATAGCAGACGTTTAAGTTTTTCCAGGTACAATTTCAGATAAATACCTCACACAAGAAATGAAAAAAACACGCCGTGATTGTTGCCATATGTGCGACCACAATGATTTCGAAATATCTCGCTCACCCAATCGTTCATTCACAAGGTTTAAGTCCAGTTTGAGGCTTCTGGCTGCGATATTTCGCCAGTTTCGAGACGTAAAAAAGCATTCAACACGTTTAGACAGCGAGAAAAGCCCGCAACTTGTTCAACAAGAACGTCGATGAGGTCAATTAGAAGGGACATTCAATTGTTTCGCGGTGTGGTGCCTCCGATATAACTCTTATGCCATGAGAAGTGGCCAGTTTATGACGAAAGAAACGAAAAACCAGTGAGTGCTCTGAGGAAGGCGGCTCCGAACGACGAATGGCAGTTTGCAGAGCCTTCAGGTGTCCCCCGTGTAATGCACACAAAGTTTCCTGCCAGTGTGATAGTCATGTTTCCCTACTTTTTCCCACAAGGTCTTCAAGTAAACGCTGCCGGATACATCTAGGTGTTAGAGGCAGTTGTTAAGAACTGTATAGACAGCGCGAGTGAAGGAAGACCATACGTGTTTCAGTAATGGACATCATACTCACCAGATCCGCTGGATTACTTTGTGTGGCGAGTAGTTGAAGACAAAACCTACAAATATCCCCACAATGCCGTCCAAGCTCTAACGGATGACATTGTCCAAATAATGGTCAACATCAACAAAGACCTGAGACGAGCCTCTGACACAAACCCTTTATTAAACTTACTCACAAGTTCGTATGCATCCAATGTCGTAAATTGGCAATTGGGCATACGAGTGTCAAACTATCCGTAACTACTTATAAGACTTTATGGAAGTCCTTGTGAATAATAGCACTACTTATGTGATACCTCCTGAGGAAGTATTCACGTTAAAAAGCGCCAAGCAAACAGGATCACTTGGTATTGCCTCTTGCAAAGGCGACCACAAGGCATCACGATAAGAAAGGCATTATCAGTTTAATCCCAACAAATATCAAAAATAACTCCTGGTTCGCACAAATGATAAAAGAACAACAACGCCTCGGCCTCAGTTACGATATGATCCGGGACCAAGCGGCATACAGACGAATTCTGAGGTTTGCGACAGTAGGCAACCCTATTAGCGGAGCAGCACCCATGTACAATAGTAAAAATGGGAAACTCGTTATGCATAAGTTCGTATATTGAGTAAAGGACTGGCAAGAAGAAAGATAGCTTCAAATGATGTCATTCATGATCTAAAACTATTGTGTGTGATAAAGAATGAGGGTTTTATCAGTTCCTTTAGGTAGAAATCTGTATGCCATCCCTTATCTTGAAGGATATGATGTGACTGATATAAATGTATTGAGCAGTGATTGAAAATTTCCTAACATTTTGGGCATAACAACCTCTTTTTCTTTCATAAAAATGAGAGAACACCTCCGTAGAAGGAAAAACTAGGGTTGGGGCAGGTAGAAGAATTTCCTATTTCGAATGTTCCAGCAGCTGCCCAAAGTACGATAGCAGCATTACTGAACAGCATTCCTGTATAACGCAAAAAATAACACGTTTCACTTACTTGTACGCCTTTAGCTCCTCATCGTATTTGGACTCATTCTTCGGCTCGAATTGCGCCAATTTCTCCACCTTCAGACGCTGGCCCTCGTTGCAGACTTGACAAAAACCATTCGCCGGGAATTGATCACTAAAATCCGACAAATCATGCTGTTGGTCATCATGCTTCCTGGTCGACGACAAATTACTGCAGTCCAGCTGTTGATAGATTTCCCTATTGTAGTCCCCGTCCTTCGTGAATCCATTATACTGCTCGCAATGTGGACACACAAAACTGTTTGCCTCCAAGTAGGGGACCTTTGTATTTTGATTACAGAACCAGCAATTCACAGTCACTTTGAAGTTTGATCTAAAATTCGAAAAAGTTATAAATAGATTCAAATTGCAAAAAATACGCGGAAGAAAATTCGCGCCGGGCACCGACGGTGGTGATTCGGTAACTCACCTTATTTTCACGTATAACTTGTAAAGAATCAGAATTGCAACAAAACTTATTGATAGCAGCGGTATGAGGCTTACCGCAAGCGACAGTATATATTGCATTCTGTTGAATTAATTGAACTTTTAACACAACCGATGGGGTAATGAATTTTAAAATAACTTTTTCTTGCAAACAAATCACACGAAATTTTCGCCGACTGTCACCACACGCACGAGCACGAGTGCAAATAAAAGCGAAATGACTTCTATTTTCACCATGCGCGCGGTTTTATTCTTGACAGGATTGTGAGGTAAAATTTTCACAAATTTTAGCTGCGAAAGAGGTAGGAATATGCAATCAGGTAACAGGTAAAAGAATGGTCCCTTTCTAGGTAGGTAATTAAGGTAATAACACCAAGATAAAGATTTTTAAGGAAAGTTGTAGGGTAATAAAAAATAAAATAAATTTTGTGCCTGCATCGTTAAGTAAATTATTAATTTTATGACCTCTTTAATTGGCTTTGCATTTTTCTTAAGAAATATTGACTTTTTTCATGCATAGATTAATAGAATATTAAATTTGTTTTGTTTTAATATGGCAAAGAAAAGGCTTTTATAATTAGTTATAATATTTTCTAACATAATTACACACAAACAAATGTTAAAAATCGAATGGAAAGTCTGACCGGTACGACTTTCCACGGAACATGTTGACTGCAAGAAAAGTATAGAAATTACAATAACAAAAAATTGCAATATTTTATTATACGCACATTCCATCAAGTTTTTAGGTGTAATAGTGTTTTTTGTGTGACTTAAGAAATGACATTTCTAATGAAAAAGAAAAAATGTACGCAAGCTTTAAATCAAGTTTAAAGCCGATTAATTTTATTGTGAAGTTCTTGTTTGGTTGTGCAAAGAATACGTCCAAACAGATTTAAAAAAGTTCCCTTGATTAATTTTCTACAACACACGTCGGGCGTAACGCAAAATTGAGCACAGCGTTAGAGCAACCTTCTGCGTTGCGCTCGCATTGACTGAATGTTAATTCCAACACAACTTTGCCTCGTCAATTTAAGCTAGATTGTCAAGTAAGTGTAAGTAAGAATCGTAGAATGGAGCCAGAAACTGGTAATACGTATTTATCGAACTGAATAAACAATTTCTCTGCTTTAAGCTTTTTGCATAGATGTTCCGAATATTAATGAAAATATTTTTTACATCGACGTTATATAACTTTTATTGGAAAACACACGAGCTGCGACGCAGGGCGCACAGCGTCAATGGAAATTTGTCATGTGTGCTCCACTTTGCGTTAAGCCGAGCGTGCATATTTGAAAACCGGAGCTTCATAATTTTGCTGTTTTGCGTCTTATCTGAGTAATGGTGAATCCTGAAATGCTGGATCGAAAGCATTGTGTATGTGTTCTGCGCTCGAAGTACTCAAATTGAAGATGTAGTCACACGTTATATCGGTTTTGCTTGCCTCTGTCAACAACTGTATTAATCGTTTTGTTCTCGGTATTCAGACGAATGATTGCAACATTGAGTGTCTCTCCAAAGTAAAGTGATTGTGGGAATTCATCTTTCAGAAAATATTCATTGATATAGTTTTTAATTGAAACGAATTAAATATAAATGAGTTATTGACATTTGTGAAAATCATTGCATCAATGTTCACGAATTGTTGACAAAGCAACTCGATAGCTTTCCAAATTCTTCCATAAATTTTCAAGCTTTGTCTAATGTCCGTATATAATGAACGACGACCATAAATAAAACAATTTATTGTACATATTTTAAGTTAAATAAAGTATAAAAAAAGCTGAAATTAAATTAAAAATAAAAAAATGTACCCAACCCCCGAAATACAAAAAAAGTACAGAACTTTTTGTTAAAATTAATTTTAACACTTCTCATGTGCCTCCACCTTAATGGTTTTCATTCTGTAATTGTCATTTGAAATTCACCTCATTCGCCTTCGCCTACAATCTGACATTTCTTTTTGCCGTGCCATCACACGTGTTTTAGTTCAGGAATTTTGGAGTCGGCTGCATTTAAACATTTTTTCGTAAATTTATAAAGAAACTCTAACAAAATGCAGCACGACGATGTAAGAAATACAATCAGTGCATTACAAAAATTAAAAATGTTATAGTTGACTTGTCGGAATTTAATAAAATTTGGTTTGTTTTGCAGGTTGTTTGGAGCATCATCAACAGAACCTTTTGCTCGCACAAAGTCAAGTAAGTTTGAAGATTTTACACAATCCTTCCGAAGGCTCTTACTTATTTTATAATTTCTATTACAGAACAGACACCCGAACATTCTGTCGTCATGAATACAATTTAACGGGTCTCTGTACAAGGCGTACATGTCCTCTGGCCAACAGTCAATATGCCACAGTCCGCGAGGAGAACGGTGTCATCTACTTGTTTATGAAGACAGCCGAACGCTCGCACATGCCCAGCAAACTGTGGGAGCGTGTAAAATTGTCGCGTAATTTTGAAAAAGCCATCCAACAGATCAACGAGAATCTGGTGTTTTGGCCAAAGTACATGATTGCAAAGAATAAACAGCGTTTTGTCAAGATCACTCAGTATTTGATACGAATGAGGAAGTTGAAGCTCCGTCGGCAGAAACTCATTGTCCCGCTCTCGAGAAAGATTGAACGTAGGGAGGCGCGTAGGGAACAGAAGGCACTCATTGCGGCGAAGATCGATAATCATATTGAGAAGGAATTGCTGGAACGATTGAAGAAGGGCACTTATCAGGATATTTACAACTTCCCGCAGACGGCATTCAATAAGGCTCTGGAAGCCGAAGATGTGGAAGAGGATGGGGTGGAAGTCGAAGAGGAACTAGAGATTGAAAACGAAATGGAGCTGGATAAGGACGTTGAGCGGGAATTGAATATGGATGATGAATTCGTCGAGGCGGATTCAGATGATGAAGAAGATGATGAGGACGACGACGACGAGGACGAGGAGGTGGATGATGACGAAGATGTGCAAAGCGATTCGGGCAATAGGGAAGACGTTGAAGTGGGCAGCGATTTTGAGTCATCAGATGAATCTGACATCGAGGTGTGTATTTTTTGCATTTTTTTTTCTAAATCAGGATAGGGGTGATGTTGTAACTTCTATAGTGGAGCTCTTACCACAAAGAAACTTTTTTGGAATCAATTATTCAATACGCTTTATACACATTGCTCCTCCAGACTGTGCTTGGATGCGTTGGCACTACAACCTGTAGTCCTGGAATTTGTTAGTACTTTATCCCAAATTCCTTATACTAAGCTTTTCCAAGGCTTTACTAAAGTTTGTGTGGCCATTTTATTCGTTGGGCGATCGGATGAAATGAGAATTGCTTTCGCCGTATATGCGCGGTGGTAACTTCTCGATTTTTATACTTTTGACGTCATCAAACGATGATCTTACAAGCGATGATCTTATGATGCCTGCTTTAAGAGCTCTCGCTAGCCAGTTGGTGTTTACTGCGGATATTTAGCCATCTTAATCATATTTGCTTTAAACCCTGGTGGGGCACATGGTGGCAACAGATCTCTTCCATCTTTCTCAGTCTGCAGTTAGATATTTCAGCTGTGACCACGTTGGGTCGCTGCTTCTTTTGATTTCCACGTAGTTCTTGGTCTTCCAACCCACCATGAACCCTGAAGATTCCATTCGAAGGACTGCTTCGGAATTTTATCATTTAGCTTCCTGAGTGTGCGACCGATCGGGTGCTATTTTCGCTGCCTTCTGACTCGATTTACGCCACAATTCCTGGTTGGATATAATTTGATACCATCGAATTTTTAAGATTAATCGGACAACATGCATACAACAGCACAGATTTAACGTTGGATTCGAAGGTCTTCACTTAGTGCGTATAGTGATTTGACTGGATTTCCTAAGTGGAGACAGGATACCAAAGGCAGGGCGAGCTTTATTTATTCTGCTTTTAACGTCTAGGTGCGTTCCGCCTTCAGATGGTAGTGAAACTGTGTTCTGAGTACCGGAAGGGTTTTTTTTTTTTTTTTTAGTCGCTCAAAATCCTTTCAAAGGCTAAGAACGTAAGATCGGCGATGGAAGAAAAATAACTTTTTTCTTCGCCAAATGCGGCCGTTTTTGCATCAAATCGGCTTAGAATCGATCCAGCATCTCTGCCTAATATGCGCCGGTGATCATTTTACCCTTTTCAAGGTAATCGATGTGAATAACACCGCGCGCATCCCAAAAAACTTTCCCCATGACCTTGTTTGCTGACAAACCCGCCTTGGCCTTCTTCGGCTTCGATTCACCAGGAGAAGTCCATTGTTTTGACTGTTCCTTGGTTTCTGGTGTGTTGTGGTGAATCCAGGTTTCATCCACGGTTACGAAACGGCGCAAAAACTCAGTCGAATTTTTCTGGAACATCGCCAAACACACATTTGAAGTTGTCAAACGAATGCGTTTGTTGTCAATTGTGAGCAAACGCGGCACCCATTTTGCGGCTTTTTCATGTCCAAATATTTATGTAAAATCAATCACTGAGCCATGTGATAAGCCTGTGGCCTCTTCAAGCTCGCGCATTTTCACTCGCCGATCGTCCATTATCAAACCATAGATTTTGTCGACCATTTCTGGTGTGGTGACCTCAATTGGGCGACCAGAAAATTCGGCGTCACTTGTGCTTGAACGACCGCGCCGAAATTGAGTAAACCAGTGGTGAATGGTTCCAATCGATGGGGAAGAGTCCCCATAATATTTGTCAAGCTTTTGTTTGGTTTGCGTGATAGTTTTTTCTCGCAAAAAATAGTGTCTAATGAGCACTCGAAATTTACTTTTTCTTTTTTAACGAAAATGCTAGTAGGCGTCTATATAAAATGGCTGCCATAACAAAAATATTTGACAGATCTGTCTGAAAATTTGGGTGCGTTCTTTTGAAAGATGATTCTTGACAACAAAAGAAAAATTTAAGGTGACGACACAATTTGTGTTAATTTTCAGGGACTTATTGACCCACCCTCGTACCTTAGGTTAAGTTAGGTGGTTGCCCCAGGGCAGGGACACAGACCCAAAGGTAGGTCCATTGTGATACCACAACGAGTATCGGAATACCAGTACCAGGAACCCTACACCGTCATTTATGTGCAGAATCACTCACACCTGGAAATATAGCTCTTTTTATTTTGAAAATATCGAGTTCGCCCTAAGAAAGTGTCGAATAAATCACATGACAGCGTATAACCCTGCCGAAACCCTTTGCTATTGGCAATGGTATCTGATAGCACCTTCCCTACTTTTACGGTGTAGTGTACTTTGTCCAGTGTCAGGGAGGCGAATATATTTGGATGGGACAGACACCAAGCATTAAAATGTCGCGGTAGAGGTAATTCTCTTCTCTTGGTGTGTATCGATTTGGTATTCCTGTAATGTATTACAGTATTACTTACTGTTCATTTGATTTGAGGGTGGCCGTGGTGTCTTGGTAACACCATCGCTTGTCACGCTGTTGATTCACGGTTCGAATCCTGATATCAAGAATCATCTATTTATTTCGCATGAAATAAATAAAAAAGTCGACCAATTGCGAAAACTAAGTCAACTCTACTGCGAAGGCATAACACTGGCAGTAGAGTGGTCATATGGCTGAAAATGCAACTTGATCGTGATGATGACATCAGGAGGATGGAAAAAAATACTGTGAATCATAAGCAACGACAATAATAGCGAAAACAAACAAAATACTCCCCAGTTATCTGGACAGCCACCCTTGGAGTTTATAGAAACTTAATACCACTTGAGTTTTAAACTACACCATTCTGTCTTTCTCTCTGTCTCTTCCCCTTTCCACAAAACGCACGTGTTCTAAAAATTAGTATAAGGGTATTCATATCCCCTTTAACACGTGCAAATTATAAAAAAAAATTGTTTTTAATAAAATCCATGTTGTGGATTTAATATATCTGCAGATGTCGTTCACTGGTTTTTCGGATAGTTCTTCGATATCCTGGAGGAAGTATCTTCTGAGGAAATTATTTCTTAGATGGTAGTGACCTGGCCAATGGCAAAGAAAGTGGGTAGTATTCTCATGGGCTTCCTTGTCACCGCAACTTCTACAGAGGTCTTCTTCAATTATTCTTAGTTTCTTTCCTATGATACCGGAGAGTGTTGTGTCACGTAATCACTGCTATAAAAGTAGATAGAGATTTCCTGTCTTTCTGTATCAGTCTGTCGGTTTTTCTTTTATTGAACAGAGGGCACAATTTCCTTGTTGCCGCATAAGTGTTGAAGGAACTCCATCTCTTGTATGGACACCATTAATGCTTTTTCCCTTTTGCGTGCCTACGTGGCAAGACGGGAGCACATTTTTATGGAAAAATCCAACATTTTCTGATCGAATTTGACTGAAGCATGTTTGGAGTCGAAAAAGTACATATTTCTTAATTGTTTTAACAATTTCAATTTAACAATACCTGCCCAGGCTTCCGGCCGGTACCATACATATCTGTAATCAATGATTAATCCTGAACACGATTCCATGGAAAAATTGAATCTGAGAATTTTTACATACAAATGAACCGATACTGCCTGCACTGTACAGATCGTAGTCCTTTTATTTATCTATTATATGATTCTCGATTACGGCGATTATGAACATTTGAATAATTGAATCCGCAGCTATCACAGTTACCGACCCGATGAGTCTCACAACAGACATCTTGTTCGATTAATAAACAATAGACTGTTGTCTACGTAGTTGGCCCCTTTTCAGGATGGCGCAAAGAAATAGAGATTCCAGAGATTTTTCCGTACCAAATCCGACCTCCAACAGCTCCAACAGTCTTGTAAGAGTTCAGCTGAAATATTGTTATCTTTACTTTATTTTTGTTTGGTGGACGGAAATGTAAAATGTCATCGGTTAAGAGCGGAATATTGGTCGTCACGTTGCTGTGTGCTTTTCTTTGTTCTTTCGGAGAAGTCCATGTTCTTCTCTTCTATTTTTATTCCTTTCATAGAACTCGTGAACAATGAACAACACATTTTTCGTTGGGTATGATGGCTTGGTGGCTATATTGACACAAATTTTGTGGACTTAACCTGTCGGTATTGGTCTGCTCGAGAGATCAAGTGACTCTCGATAAGCAAAAAACCTTGTGAATGCAGCCGTACAGCCTGTTTGCAGTATTTCTTTGTTTTTTGTCGTTCGGAATACCTGAATATGTACATTGACTGCAACTAGATAGTGGTCTAGGTCTTTGTTTCTGCTCGTAAAGTTGTGATATCCAAAATACTTCAAGTGCCTTACGTGGGTTGCAATATGATCAATCTAGTTGTCGGTATGTTGATAATTAAACCTCAGAGTTCGTTTCCAGAGTTTGTGCGGTATAAACCCCATTTTCCTAGCTTTGTGTTAAGATCATCTTACACAATCTTAACGTGTTGTTCAGCACTTTGCTTTTATTATCGTAAAAGCCACCTTGCCGTTATCTTGAGGGCATATTAGGTTGAATGTGTTTAGAATGAGTGGCTTTCGATAGATGAGGTTCGCAATAGTGGTGTCACTTAGGTGCTATCAAATGTAAAGACCCACAAGTCGTCCATTTTGTTTCATGTGCGCTGAAGCGGAGATTCGAGTATTCAGCTGCACATGTGTACATAATAAGATTCAGTATATGTTTACCGGTAGTTCACTACAAAGTAGCTATCCGCAAGGAGCCAATGACACTAAACAGTGACACGTTCTTGAAATATCTTACCTAAATCAAAGCTTTGAATATATTATTCTGTTGAAGTTCTCGTTTGGAGGCTAATTGACTGTGACACATTATTTCGATCGTTCGACCTTCCGTGGCCTTTTCAGGAAAACAAGTTTCACGATCGCTCCAGTCTCTCTGTAGCAGTAACACCTTCGCCGTAATAATGGTAATGCTTGGAGGTTTCTCTCAAGCTGGCAAATTCGTGCATTAATCGCTGTATCTGGTGATCAAGGCGTCTCATACTAAAAAGCATAGTTCCTAACGTTTACCTTGAAAAGGTAAAAGGTATCTTCAACCTAAAACCATTCAAATCGTGTTGTTTTTTTTATTTCATAGTTGATTTTCCACTGACAATAGACTAACTACTAGACTGTATAATGACGTTGAATTTCTGGTTCTGGTTCTCAGCACATTACACTTGCTTATGGAGCTGCACGTATTCAACATCATTCTGCCAGAAGTAGTTACGAAAGTCTAGTTTGAGTGAATTATCGCTTAACTCTCCAAAGCTATGTACAGACAGGTCTGATCCAGTCGCACAAGTTACGCAAACAGTTTAGGGAATTGTAGGTTGAACGCAGAGATCGACTTATCAGTTTCACACAACAAATGTTTTGGAAGTCATTAAATGAATCATGAAAACGAGGCCTTATATAATCCCCTCACACTTTCTGTCTACACTGTATCCGCTACACTAAAAAGTTCCTCATCACAATTATTGTCTTGTGCAAATATTTGATTAGATCAAATACGACAATCGTTATCTATCCGAAACTTCAAATACACAAATTTCAAAGTCATTATAATTATAGCTTTATTCGGAGAGCATTATTGTAAGAGAAACACCACGCTATTTCATGGCCATAGCTTCGCATAATACCTGTAATTGGTAGTTTCTCCGTAATACTGTCGATATATTTGCTCACTGGGAAATTACACGCTTTTTTTCCTACCATAAGTATCCCCATATCAGTTTCAAATGAAAGACAGAGTTCCACCTCCAAGTGAAACGAAAGACGCCGGGGGTCTAATAAAATTCTAATTGGTCATTGGTGTTTTCGTCATTATCTTATCCGAGGTCTTTGTATCGTGTATAGGTTGAGTCGACTGCATTGCATGCAACGAAAATGTGCACCCAAGTGACATAATCACCGGCTTTTATTGTTTACATTTGCATTTCAACTACCTCCGGTTAACTTTGCGTGTCGCGATTTTCGCGCTCAATTCCACATACGGATTAGTATAGAATTTCACATTCCAATCGATGTTGAGATCACGTCTCAGGCTCATTTACCCCGGGATATTCCCCAAATGCGTGCTAATTAATCCTCGTTATGTCGATCTCGCTTAAACTTCGCCACGAATTGAAACTGAATGGCTGAGTCACAGAGAAGCACAGTAAGATACACTATACCACACAGCGAAATATAAACACGCCGCGAAACCTTGCCGCCGGGGGTTTAAACCACCTGAAGAGCGGTTGACCATTGCAGTCTCGCGAAAGCTCGATTGTTGTCACGTAAATGTATCTCTGCCGCCGAAACGTTTCTGAGCGGTTTTTCTTTTTGGAAGTCTTTATCGTGCGCTCGTTTGCTTCTCGTCGTCGTGGTGTCGTCTCAAGCTAACCAACAACGTGTTGTGGATTTTTGTCTGTTTCTTTTCCGGTATTGTGCGCGCGCGCTTTTATAGGTTTATCTATTTTTGTTCTCTCCCATCTGTGAATTGGCATCGTCGCACGGTCAAGGTTAATACCAAATCGAGAGTGAATACTAATGTGTGGGCGAAATTAACACCGGCTTAGTGAAACGCACGGTTGAATCTTTAGAAGATTCAATTAGCTGTTCTCTGTTTAATCTCATCCTGATTTAAGAAGAAAAATAAATATATTTCTGAAAGTGTTTTCTATAAATGTGTTAAATTCTATATTCAGGAAAATGGTGTTGGTGCATTTGTGAAACTACGCAAGGACAATGAACAACCATCTAAAACAAGAAAAGACACAGCATCAACAACAACAGCAGCAGGAACAACAAGTAAAGGTAGTAGAAAAATTGTCAAAGTCAAGCGACGACTCAAGAAACCAAAAGTGGAAATCGAATATGAAATGGAAACTGAGCCCCCGACAAGGGAAAGGATACATAAGTGAGGTACAAAGTACGATTTTGTATAAACAATTAACAAAAAGAAAAACAAATAAATATAGAAAAAATATTTTTAATATAAAAAAAAAACCAAAAGAGAACAGGTGTTTTGTGTACCACTAGTTACTTTAGATTCTTATTGGCAACGTGGTGGTTGTGGTATTAATGACCGGTAGATCTGGTCACCGAGATGAGTATGAGTATGGGTAAAACGATCCAATACAAATTACAAATTCAGGGTAATGCAGGGGATTCTGCTTATTTTTATTTATTATATTAACTGGATTTAAGTAAGATGATTCGAGTTTTAGGTTGACCTAAGAAACTCAAGACCTTGAAAAGTTAAAACGTTGTAAACTCCACTGATATTGGGGGATATTCTCTTAATAACAATGGAAAAAATGGTCACATGTGGAGTGATTAAGAACTGGTTGTTGTTAGTGTAAAATTATGAGTGTAAAATTAAATGAACAAATATAATTTGTTGTCAAGCTAATAAGGCGACATAGAAGCAACCGGTCTGCAATACTATGATACATACTTCTATATGTACACGCTCAGAGGTGGATACTATATACAATTAGTATAACAATAAACGTGACTGTAATTTTTTTTTTTTTTAAAAAAAACAATTTTTTTCGCTTGTTTTTCACTTTTTAGTGCTTTTCATTAAAATTTCGATTTTTGAATCGTTTTGTTCGGAGAAGCACAAAAAAAAAAAAAAAACAGTGTATCTTCGATAAGAAAATTTTAAAATAATCTCCGATAACATCAAATTATGTGGTATGTTGGTAAATTTACGCGTTGTACCCTTGTAACTCAAGAATTTTTGAAACGATTTCGATGCGATTTACTTTGTTGATTAGATAATTTATTAGAGAATATTTATAGATAGCTAAATATTATGTTAGGCTTTGCAAAACTGAGCAATTGTAACGAATTTACGCCATACGCACAAATTTTAAAGTTATACGGTTAAAATGCTCGCAAGCACTTAAAAGATTTCAACGTTTTGAACTATTAACCACCTTTTTACGTTATCCTGAGGCTGATAAATAAGCAAAATAAGATTTGTTTTATTATTATCACTTATCAGTGAGTACCATTGCCTTAAAGTGTATGCTTTGGCGTCGTCTCCTTTTTTCTGTCTGTTTCTTTCGGATTGTATCTGTATGTAAAATGTGACTGTGTATAGGGTGACGAACGATAGGAAACAAAATTTAAAGAAAACAACAACGGTGTGAGATATGAATTGATTCTGGCTTTATTTTGAAGCTACATTCATGCCATTATGAGTGGAATAGCACATCATTTAAATGGCCGCCTCGGCTTCGCTGGCAGTGCTTCAAGAGGTAGGTCCAATTTTTGATGACTCGGTCCAATATGTGCGGCGTTATTCCAGCAATAGCGTGGTTGGCTTGTTAGCGTAGATTAAGGGCTTGACGTAGCCCCAGATAAAATAGTCGAGGGGCGTCAAGCCGCATGATCGCGGCGGCCAATTGATGAACGCTCGCCGTGAGATGACCCAGTCGCCAAATTTCTCCTTCACCACTTCGAGCGTTACGTCGCTTGTATGGAATGTAGCGCTGTCTTATTGGAACCACAGCTCGGATATATCGATGTAGTCGAGCTCTGACCACAGAAAGTCGGTTAACATCGCACTATACCGAGGACCATTGACGGCAACGGTGTCTCCTTTCTCATTTCGAAAGAAATAAGGTCCGATGATGCCGCACCAAACAGACAATCTTTGTGGATGCATTGATGTTTGGTCGAACACTTTTGGATTGTGGTCGCTCCAATAACACCAACTTTGCTTGTTGACATAGTCGCTGAGCCAAAAATGAGCCTCGTCCGAGAAGATGATTTTTTGGCCAAAATCCGAATCTCCGCCACACATTTCCAGCACCCAATTAGCGATCTCACGGCGTTGTCTATGGTCGTCCGGCTTCAATGCTTGCGTCAGCACAATTTTATACGGATGTAGGCCCAAATCCACCCAGAAAATAAACCTGGTTGGATCTCTGGCTATGCCCAATTCAGCTGATCGGCGCCGAATCGACATTTCTGGGTCTTTTTCGATACTGACCTCCGGAAACCGGTTTTTAATTTAGTATACAAAAGTAACAAAAAAAACTTGACTTAATATAATGCATGTACAAGTATTACACTTACTTACGTAGGTACAGCGCTCACCGAGAACCTTCTCCCTAGACACCTAGATGGACGAATATGTCTTGAAAGAATGGTGTGCGACAGACCCTTGTATTTCTTGGCAAAATAGTCCAGAGTCTCTAGAAAAAGTCCATCTTTTTGTCTCTCTTCACACATATAACCACAAGTAATAATGACGGATGGATAAATATTAAACTATATCGCTGGGCATCTCGACACTCCTCTGCAATCTTGCGGTCTTTGTTGCAGAACCAAGTTTTTTTGGATTACGAATTTCCTAATCTGGTTGCTATATTCGTGTGATGTTTGTCGGAAACAAATCTAACTCTGACACTTTTGTATAATATATCAGTGTTCCTCAAGGTTCCTTCTCCGCACCCTCATCTTTATTTTTATTAACGACCTTTCATTTATCAGTGAAAATCCAATTCACAGCTTTGCGGAAGACAACGCCCTTGATTATTAACACACTTTCGACTTCATTGCCAGCTATCGTAGAGGACACCACTGCAACAAATCATACAATCATAATAAATTCATTGAATAACGATATCATTTAGATTCTCGCTTGGGGCGAGGCTAATAGCGTTGAATTCAATCACTTAAGCTTAATTAAAGCCCCACCACTGTTATCGATGGAAAAAATATACCCAATCATCCATCACTCAATATTTTTGGTATGGAAATATCTTGCAATTGAATTCATGTTTTCGATAAAGCAATGAAGAAAATATTTTAGGGACTGTGCATGTACAGAGCGAGTTTGTTTTTAAGTTAACCTCGTTTTATTAGGAAACGGGTAGAGATATAAACCAAACATATATGTCTTTATTTGATTCTATAGGGCAAGTATTGTTCTCGTAAAAATGTTCGATCTTGAGATTATAATCAATTTTGGTATTACTATTGAAGAGGAGCTCGAAAAGTGGGTCCCGCAATTCTGTCCGTCTGCCTGTACCTCGAACTGCAGCTTAAACGGCTGTACCGATTTTATTTAAACTACACATCTGAGTTCTACGTGGTCACAATTCGAGGTAAAATTAGAATTTTCATCCTTACCCCAAAAGTAACGGTACTTTTTACTAATAGCCGATTTAAAAAAAAAAAGGTTAACAAGTTACAGACATGTGACATACTGACGGACAGACAGACAGACATTAGTGCTCCGTTTTATGGCATTCTGGTACGGAACACTAGAATGCGAATTTGGAAAATGAGAACTGAGGAGTGAAAATTTGTTGATGTCAATTCCCTTTACATGTCCTATCTGTCTTAGGCGATGAATTGGAATCCTTCTGATTTCGCTGTACAACCGGTATAGTTCGTTGTTGTATCTTGGTTTCCATTCCCTGTTGATACAAACGGGACCAAAAATCACTCAAATAATTTTTCTTTTAAAACAACCAAGGGCGTTTTCACCCCACTTTGATAACGTCTATGTTTGTGCGTCATTATAGCATGACTGGGATGATGAGGGTCTTATATAATGTCACCTTGTCCGTGAGAGGACTTTGAAACTCAATTGTCTTCTTAGCCCAAAGAAACAGCGGTTGGTAAGAGTAATTCTTCACTTGATCTTTGCGCTGGTATCATTGTTTGAATCTACAGAGCAGCCTAGGTAAATAAAGTTCTTAACTGCCACAAAATTGTAGTTGTCAATTATGACGATCTATTCAAGACGCCGATGTTGACTGTCCCTTTTGATTAGAGCATATATTCTATTTTGTCCTCGTTAACCGCTTAATTTAATTTTAATTTCATTTTCGTCGCTTCTGTTCCAATATAGTCGTCGTGCGTACATACGACATACAGACAGACAGACAGAATTGAGAGATCCCCTTCTACCTAATGCGTAGTTTTGTAACTCTACAAAATGTGATAAATAAATTAAAAATAGAATAAAATGCGTGACTCAGAGGGTGAAGCAGTCTAATTAACTTAAGCTTAGAACTTTATTGCTCCAATCGTAAATTTACACAAATTTAAGAAACAATACTTCCGGGTGTTCGCATAAAAAACGTAATTATAATAAAAAAATGTTCCTGAACGACCTTAAAAAGTGGAACCAAAGAAAACAGTAAAATTAAAATTGATATTGTTTTTAATATGTAAATATACTCGTGATCATCATATTCAGTCATTAATGTTCCTCTCTTTTTTTCATTACACAACAATTACTCAGACAAACTGGACAGGTAAACTCCCACAAAGTTGTTGTCATCTCATCGCACTGTTGGGATCATCAAAAGTTAAATGAAAAATATAAAAAAAACTCGTTTTTCTCTTAACTCGTGACTGTGTACGCTTAGCGAAATCTCGTTTGCGACCTTCGGATTGTTTTTCCATTTTCAATAAATTCACTTTTCGCGATGCTAATTAACCATAACATTAATTGCAATTAGAACTTGTAATGCTCGTTCGAAGTAGAGAAACAAATACTCACTCTGACGTAAATGGTAATACATTTTGCATTTAGTGAATTGTTGCACTTGACTGAAGGCTACTTAAGATGCGAGTTACTAGCTTTTTGCATTTAGCTGTTAGAATTGTGTATTTACTTTGGCACTATAATCTTTAAGAAGAACATGAAAGGTTTATGAAACCGGGTGGACGAATAGGTATGACTCTTTGTCTTTAAACTCTCAAGTCTTGGTCTTACTCGATTTAAAAAGAAGACAGAGAACTGGTGGACGTGATTCCTGTAATCCGTGTACAACTTTGAAACGATATTAATAGACCTTAAAATTTTTTCGAGACATCACTGCCTTTGAAATATACAAAGTCAAATATAAAAATATGACTGAAATCTAAAATTTAGGCAAAATAAATTGGACGGCACCAAATTGAGGTTTTCGTAAACTAACAAAAAGTTTTAATGTCATGTCGTTACATAGCCTAATTCGAAAATGCAGTGTAGCGGCAGTGTTGCTGCAACATAAAAACAACAATTTGGCAGTACTGCTCAAATCATTTTTTTCCAAGACCAGCGCAACCAAACTTCAAAATAGAGCAACCTGCGCAATAGTTGTTTTGGTGTTGTTTTCGTTTGTTTTAGATAAGCTTTTGTTTGTTACAGTTCGTTAGCTATTATTATTTAATTTGCTCTATACTTTGTGTAAAATATGCATGAAAGGTAACTTATAACAAGATTAATGTTTTATTTGTTTCTATTTTGTTCTATTGTGTGCATTGCAACATAACTGTTCATAAATGTCAAAATAAATTGCGCAGGTCAACAGAAACAGTGCAGTAGCAGGGCAACAGCAACACTGCACAGTTTTTTGTTGACGTTTTCGTTTGCTTAGTGCTTTAATACGTCTAACTGTTGAGAGGCTAGCACTAGTCCCAGTTTTTTGTCTGATCTTTACAGCCGATGAACAATGAAAGTTTACACAAAAAAATGAAAAAAATATACCGGAAGTAACTGTTAAACAATTTTGTCGCAAAAACAAAGCATTCTCAAAAAAAAAAAAAAAAAAACATAAAATTATGAGATATTAGCTCTAATTGCTCTAATAAAAATCGTACTTAAATTATGAGATATTAGCCCTAATTGCTCTAATAAAAATCGTACCTATTCAGTTGAAAATAACTTAGATATCAGTTTTGAATAAAGTAGTCCGATAAATAACCAATTTTCACATATTCGCTAAAAAGTAAGGAACCATTTAGTATACAAAAAATTAGTATGCAGTCGAATTGCAAACGTCCCGTGTTACGTCAGATACGAAATTTTATCGAAATCGTTAAAGCCATTTTCAGGAAATTTGTATTTTTTAAAAATTGTCCTTAAGTAAAATACCGTTAATTTTAAGACTATAATGAAAATTCAAACTTTGCGTCTTAGCCCACACATGTGAAGTTTAAAACAAACACGTCCAGCCGTTTAAGCTCCAGTCCGAGACACAGCCAGACAGACAGAATTGCTAGAACTATGTTTTCGAGTTTCTCTAGTAGTAATAGCAAAATTAAATTTCGTGATCTAAAATTTTTACGAAAACAACACTTGATCAAGTAGAAATAAGAGTCGGCTTACAAAGTGCTTCAAGTAAGTAGATAATAACAGAAACACCATTAATGGGCTACAAATGGAACCTAACAATTTTCTTGTCGACAAACTACGGGTGTCAATTCGCACTAGAGCTAAATCTCGGTGTAGCATCGGCAATAATGTCTAAAGATCAGAGATTATGATCACGATGCATTCACCCTTATCCCCGTAGTCGCCCGCATCATTATTCAAATTGAAATATTTGGAACAATTACAAAAGGCTGTGAGGCGTTTAATTACTTCAATTTGTTTCACTGTGATAAAAGGCTGCCTGCAACAACGTTATAATATTTCTGTATTAGTATATGCATATGTACGAGCACTTATACATTTATTCTCAGACATATCTGAATTCAAAAGACAAATTCTGGCAAACTGGTGTTAATTTGTTTTTGATTTGACAGCTGATTAATAGTTGCCTCCGTACACAAAAGTGCAGTAGCTGAAAACGTCGGGCTTGTTTGTGCAAAAGGGGAAATTAAAAGATGTGGATTCCAAGCTTAAGAAAAAGTTAAGAAATATAGTTTGGGCATTTTTGTGAATCCGAGGTATTACACATGGAGGTAAAGACACAGACATTATGTACGATCGGGGGATAAACTTACGTCTTGTAATTATACTTCGGAATCTATAAACTTATTTTAATTATTCCTTTTGTGAAATATTTGGTGACGCTTTTCATATTTATAGAGTCTCAATGATTTATGGGGATGCTTTAATAGCAAATTATGTGTCTGTTTACGGTGAAAGAATAAAGATAATAAAAATAAAGTGCGTGACTAGGTCATACGTACTTGCACCTATGTGATGTTCATTTGCAAATCGCTGGGATGCGAAATTTAAGCGTAATTGTTAATACTTATTTTTACTTGTTTTTTTTTTTCTTTTTCAATCGGTTACCTAGAAACGAAAGAAAAAAAAATTTACAATTTTTTAAATCTTAATATGCCATAAGGTTGCATATGTCAACTAAATCGTTTGAGCCATAACCAATAAATATTCAATATTTGAGAATCCGTTAACAAATAAAATATAAAGTGTATGTCTACTCTAACTCAAATATGTAATTTGATCAAAATCGTTGAAGACGTTTTTGAGAAAGAATGAATATTTTATTGAGTACACTAAATAGTAAAATATCAAATAATATATAATATATATAAAAGTGAACAAAACTAATTGTAATTACTATATTTAAAAAAAAACAAGCAAACTTAAGTTATAATATAAAGAGAAAAGAAAGAAAGCCTTTTAGAGAGGAAAGATATAGGGAGAAGGATTTTAAGTTGGGGTTGGCTGCTTAAATACTAAGGAAAAGACTACTCCAAAGTCGTACAATTTGGACAGGGAAAGTCTACTCCATTTTTAGCCGTTGATGACAAGGTATAAGAAAACGTTGTGCATAGAAGAAGTTCGTAAATACATTGTTTTGTAGTAATTTAAAAAATAATTAAAAATGTGCTTAATACACATTTAGGGGGGGCATCATAACAAACGATTTCTAGAAGCGCTTGTGGCATCGATCTTTCTCATTCCGAAAACATACCAAATGCAGTCATTAAATGCAACTTCCATTTTGCGATCATTTATGGTGTTCAACCTAGAGAACACCAAACGTTCGAAAGTGAAAAAAGGCAAGATGAGCGGTTTAAAAAGATGAATATCGAGAGGAGTCAAGTCTGCAGAGAGCCATAGTGTGCGTAATAATAATAATAATATTTTGGCGCTAACAGTCCAATGCAAGGCCTGGCTTAGCTTCTCTTTTTTCGATTGAGAGAAGCTTCTCATGACAGTTTTACTCTCGGATGTTTGTCATATGTTTGCGAGAGGTGGCACCGTGAGACATTTTATTTTTTTATTTTTGTGTTTTCTTGGATTCGAAGATTGAACCTCTCGCTCAGTGATGGCGCACTTAACCACTGAGCCACGGCGCCTACACATAGTGTGCGTAAAACACTGTAAATTCTTCTGATCATGGCTTTTATGTTGTCGCCACAGTTCATTTTGGAATTAAGTCTGTAACTTTGTTTGCTTGAAGTTACTAGGATCTATCATTCCATTCCGAAAGTAGATACACTGGTACTTTCTTAGACTAAGGACTAAACGGTTATGAATAGTTCAGTCAACAATATTTACAGGATCAGTACTGATTTAAGATTTTCAGTCCTGTTTTAGAGAAACTGGACATCATTAGCATACAAATGCAAAGAACAGTTACAGACAGCATTCGTTAAGTCATTTATGAAAATGCTGGACAGTAAAGGACCGAGCACTGAACCTTGGGGCACACCTCCGTGCAATTCCAAGTCCTGCGAAAAAGACTGATTTAGCTTGACTCACTGACTTTTATCAGAGAAGAAGTCGCTAATAAAGAAGAGCAGCTGAATAGTTAAGGGAGAAATAAGTGGTAAGCCTTTTTTTAGTAAGAATGAAATGGCAGACACTATCAAATGCTTTCAAGAGAACAAGAATGGTCAGACGAAATTTTTACTATAAATGTATCGCAACAAAAGAGTGTCATGGAGAGAGTAAATAATTGTCTGCGATGAATTCAAGCATTTGGTTGTAAGTAACCTTCTCAAATGCTTTGGACAAGAAACATAACAAACTAATGGGATCGTTTAGGTACGGACACTATAATTCTTTTTTGTTGACTTTAAAGTCAAGATAGATTTTCTAAGACAAGAGTTGATGATAAGAAGCAGACGTTTTGAAATAAACCTCCAGAACCCATGGAATTTGATTTGATGGAGAGCGATTCCTCTGAAAGCAAATTTGTTAGTTTCTCAATCCCAGACTTTCTCTGGGATCAGCAGATTACATATGAAGCAAAAGGTGATGTTAGATGCCATGGATCCCTCAAAAGATCTGCACCATGTTTAATCATTCGATTATCGAATCAAGATGTGGTATAATGAATTCTTAATGAAACACGTATGTACATAGCTGATAGATGCTGTAATTGGCTTAAAACAAACTTTGAGTCACTAATCAATTATTGAACAGCAAACAACAACGCATTTCCTCAAGAGAGTGACGCACTGTCTTGTTAAAAGCTTTTATGGATTTTTTTTTTCTGGAGAACGTCTGTCATATTTACCATGTTCTCATGTGCCCCTAGTTAATAACTTTTTAAGTAAGTATACCTGGCACTTCGTACATGTATGTAAATTAAACACTAATATTTACTTATCTCCAGTGCCTGTTAAACTTCAAATTCTTATATCCGAAGACAGAGGAATTGACCGTACATACACCTTCTAAAATAACATAGAGTATGTAAATAATTCTTCTTTTTTTTAATAGCCAATAAAAAAGTTTATTGTATTCCCATTTGAATGGGTGTCGAAAAACTTAAGGCTAATGATTTACTCTCCTTTTATGACAATGATAACGACCCCAGTTACTTTTTTTCCGCACTAGCGACCGGCTAATAGACAACACATGGAGTATCTACTTCAGAGAGGTGTTGTCCAGTAGCATAAGTCACCGATGATCACCGATGGATAGCTACATATTTGTTGTCGTTCTCTTATGTGACGTATACGCCAAAGTGTCTTCTTCTGTTTGAAACTTTAAACCGGTTAATACCTTTCACAGCTGAGTCCGACCGTTTTCTATTATTCTACTGTTATGGTCTATGCTGTCCAACTCAAGGTTATTCCGGTTCGAGTGGGAATGCCATTTGAATAAAATATTTCCAAGTTTTTTTTATTTACTATCTTACGCTTACTCTACAAATGTGCTTGAGTGTAATTTAACTATTGCGCTGCGCGCCATGGTTCGGTCATAATTATGTATTTTTCAAGCTTCATATCGGTGTTCTCCTCTTCCTCGCTGTTTGCGTGTCATCTTAATGATTGTGTCTTAATACTTTACGTCTATCAAGCCGGTATGTGGAATGATTTAACCGCAGGTGTATATGTACAATTAACAATTGTTTCGCAGCTCTTTTTGTCGCTGTTTTATCTGCATATTCACAACTTAATTGCAAGTTGTGCAGAAAATTCATTTTGCAACAAAGTAGGATGTAACCTATAATTAAATACTCTGTAGCATGCAATTGTGGCTTGGGGTCTGTAAAATCATTTTCGTCACGGAATCGTTAATTTTATATATTGTTCAGTATAAAAGTTTGCAAGCTTTTTATAGATTTTTTCTTATTCGAAGGTCGAGAGGGGTGCTGATGCTGACCGTGAAACTTAAAGCCTATGTCATGACCTAGTTTATTATGAGTCAAAATTGATTATTATTAATTTCGTGTTCTGTAATACAGGGTTATTCATTTTGTGCTTTAGGATCAGTTAAATGGCCGCCACGGTAGTTTTTGCTCTTGGGAGGTAATTTTCAATGACTTTCCGCACATTTCAGGCTGTATTGCGGAAATAACTTCACGGATGTTGGTTTTTAAGAGCTCCAAAGTTGGTGGCCAATTTATGTCGCCAAATCTCGAAATTAAACGGCGGACAATAGAGCCAAATTTGACTGTGTTGTGTGGCACGTAGCATCGTCCTGTTGCCTTTCGCAATAATATTTTCAATCTCAGGAAAAAACAAATTGGTTATCATTTGACCATAACGAAGAGAATACACCGAAACAGTGGCATCGTTGTAAAATTGCAACAAAATAAATAACCCTTTATATTTATTTCACACGAATGGAAGGGACTTAACCACTGATCTACGGCGCCCAGCAACAGATTTCACAGGGGAGTTAATGGTATACCTATCTGAAAAATGCAATCAATCCATTCACCAACATAGCGACTGCAGAGTAGATGCTCTTGATAACTCCATAGCCTTCGATAGGGTGTGGTACATCGCTCTTGTAAATAAACTGTACCACCTTCTCGATTAATGCTGATGTTCCCCAGGTATCAGTGCTCTCTCTCTGTCCCATTTTTTTTTGTTTATTATTTAATAACGATCTACACTTTCCCATTCAGCATTGAATCTAATCCTTTACGGACGATAGACTTTCGACTTCATAAAAAAGGCCGCAAGTGTACTCAACTTTGACATTGATGTAATAATTAAAATTAACGTGCATCGTGTCCCTACTCTCTATACTTTCCTCTCTAATTTTTAATTCTACTCTATCGTATACTTTAAAGAACATAGTTCAAGGTTCTAAAAAAAACATCCGATAAATGATGGCACAGCGCCTACTCGTGAGCGTTTTGGAAGCCCATTTTTAAATCTTACCTCAACTCAATACGAGTATTGATCATCTATCCTCTTATTAATAAAAAAAATTAACTTATGTGTTAAGCATAGAAATAACTTAAGAATGGGAACACTGATCAAATTGGTTAAAAAGGAAAAAAAATTAAAAAAAACATTATTCTTTCAAAATAAATACAAAATACACTTCTATTTGTTAATAGTTTAGCGATTATTAATACTCGAAAAAGGGATAAGCATGAGTGAGTTAACTAATCGTTCCACATTTGCGTGTCAGAGTAAACTTTGGCTGTTTACCCACAGGTCGGAAAAAAAAAAAATTAAATCGAACAAAACATTTTCACCCATCGAAGCTATTTACGTTCTTCTTAAATCAGAGTATACCTAAAATATAAAACTTTATTTTGAAACAAGGTTTACGAGAGAGATAAATAAAGTTCTTTGTAACAGCCTGCATTTTTGAAATTGAAAATCTGGCTACTGGTAGATCCTCAAGAAAGGAGACCTTCTAAATAGGGCCAACTACAGAGGTCTCCACAACTTCAACAACGTTTATAAGATCTTATTTGCCATATTATGAAAACACCTTAAACGTCTATAAAACGAGAAGTGAACCATCAAAAAAGAGTAATGATGATATGAAATGAAATATAGATTTTTGACCTGAGTCTTTGAAACTGTTATGTTAGCTTAACGCTTGTTTATAAACAGTACCTATTATTATCTATTTTTCTTTTTGGAATAAGCATGAACAATATTTTGGACAACTCATTCTGAAACAGGCAACATTTATCTAGGCTATTTCAGAGAATGATTTAGAAGCCTTAAACTAACAAACAAACCATATATAGTATATATACAGGATAGAGTGAGCAGTAAGGACTTTTGGGAGGGGGCAGGCGAATGCGGATCCCTAACATTTTTCTACATTTTCGAAAAATATCCACACCACATTGGGTGTAGATACGCTTCAAAGGTATAGAAAAACGTTTACGGAACAAACATACGTAGATTTATACACTTTTTGACTTTTATATAATAAATAGATGACCGGTAGTTTTACATCAAATTCAAATATAAATTTATCGTGAAAAGTTTAAAAATTGTTATACTTCTAAACTAAAAAAAAAAATAATATAAAAATTAGTAGTGTGAATTTTTTTTAAAAGAAATTAAAAAGAAAAATGAAATCCCATTCGGGGCAACCAGGGCACAAGAAAGAATGTCGGCTAGGTCCTGTTACGAGGAACCCATATCTAAATTTTTGTCGGGATTATCGAAGAGATCATTGTCATCTCAAAATCACGGAAATAATAAGTAGAGCAGCAAAAGAATGGCGTGAACTTGCGGACCACGATAAGCAGAAATATATTGTTGCAGTAAGTACATACCGTTACGTTGAATAAAAAACCGATTTGAATAATTAACTTGTTTTTTTTTTTCCTTTTTTTAAAAAAAGGCATTTTATGCTAAAAAGGTATATAAGAAAAAGAAGCATAGGAGAAATAAATCTAGGAGAAGGCGTTCGTCCAAACATCGAAAGGAAAAGCATTCAACAAGCCACAAGTCCCATATGAAATGCTGAAAATGTTTGGTATAAACTTCGTATGTGTAATTAAATTTTGGATATGTTAATAAAGCGAGTTCTTTTATTTCAATTGATAAATGGGATTCTACTGTCAGCAACAGTCAGACTAGTGACGACACATAAGAAAGACATAATCGTTACTGAAGCGTTATATTTCACATGGCCACTTAAATTTTAGCCAGAGAAAACTTGTTGCATAAACAAATGATCTAATTCGATTGCCTTGTTGGACCACTGCTTAGACATTCATCGCCAAATGTCTTGCAGGTCTTAAGGTCCACCTTACTTAGGGGATCGGTGCATTTGGTGCAACTTACATATATGGATTAAAAACTATATTACTGTTAGCAAATTTTTGACTGATTTACAAAGAACCGTTTGTAGTCTAGACTACTAACAAATGCTCTTTAAAATACAGATCATGTATTAGTATAACGTATTAACTTAGCGGTTTTTGGTCCGTCAGTCAGTAGTAGTGCATGCGTTCGGTAACTTTCTTGGGTAAATGGTAATTATAAATTGCATGTGTCGGAGATTCGTACCCACGACCTCGAGAGTGGTGTGATTTGGTGATGTCAAAAGTCATACTTGTCCGCTCTGCAGACAAGCAATAACAAAGTCTGCTTATAATGCACATGGGTTGGTGCTAATCACGAGATTTTCACTCAGTTATCTATGAATAATTTTCCTTAATCAGCTACAGCAGCAATGATATTGGTGTTGGAAACCTGACCGAGGAAGAAAGCATCCTGCCCTCGGATGAAATGTCCTCTTCTTTCTGCAATTCTCCAAAAATAATCATTCTTTACATTTGAGATTCACTCATTTAAGAATGGTTGGTACGCCTGATTTGGTGATATAAAATTATTAAATTGTCAAAAGTCCGCACAAAGTCATAAACCTAAACGACTGGACGGATTTACTTCCAACTTCATATCTGAGGTCTGTGGGGTCACAATTAGAGGCGAAAACAGAATTTGCATTCTAACGCCAAAATTAACTGTCACTAGTACAGTGGCCGATTTTGAAAAAAAAAATCGATTTTCTCGAAAACTGATTTTTGATTTGATAGTTCAAATTTTGTACGTGCGTAGCAAGCAATCTGAATGCCTAATTCAGTAGCCGGCAACAAAAAGTTGTTAGATTCTCGGATATAGCATTCCGAATACACAATAGTTGTAGCAGCATAACCATGCTACGCAATATGACGGCGAAATGAAAGCAAGGGAAATCTCTGCTACAATTCACGGTAAGTTATTTGTTAAAGTTAGGTCATTAAACTAGATTCAAATTGGTTGAAATTGAATCAGTATGTTTCGTTTCTATTCCTTACAGCAGACGTAGGAAGAGACATTCGGTGATTTATCAGAAGTTGCCACCCCGTAACACTTGTCGCCGAACACCGAACATGTGAATTCGACAACATGGTGCTATAGCGTAGTAACCAATTAGAATGCTTAATCGCCTTAGCAGCTATGACCACGTATACTGCTATGAACATTTTGATTGGTTGCTACGCTATAGCACCATATTGATAGAATTTTCATTCTAACCTCATTTTGAGTTACTTTACTACGTGTCAATTTCTCGAAAACGGCTTCGATAGGAACTTATAACTGAGGCTATATGGACCGTTGTGATAAGGCTGCGTACTCAGTTTTTCGCTAAAAATTCGAATAACGGTATTTGGTTATTAGCGGGCTTGCTATTTCTTGAATATGGCGAAGAAAATTTTATTCAAAATTGATATCTAAGTCATTTTTGACTTACGTAAGGACATGGCATTACAATTTGACATATGCTGAAAGTTTTTTTTTTTTTTTTTTTTAGCATTTTACGAAAAATAATATTTGTTGGCTTCTTATGGATTTAGATTAAGGGTGGGTTGCCTTATATAACGGAAGTTCGATCCCATGTAAAAGCGTTCGCATGTGTTGGAGTGGAAATTTGCAGTCACGGTTTCTTTTTTACTCATATTACGATATCAGGAATGTGATCTCGACGGGATAGGATTTCGCGTATATATGTATATTTCACAAAAATCCCCTCCAAGAATTAAACAAAAATAATGACCGTATTATTTTTCCGTATTAAGTTAAATTTTCTTTATTAACATTTTCAAAACATTTTGAGAAAAAAAATTAATTGTATTATAGGAATCCGGAAAAGTTCAGTGCCAATAAATTTTAGCTTTATAAATTAATTTATTGGTACCCCTGTGCTAATAAAAAGATTTTCAAAATCTAAATTCAGTACGAGGTATTTTAATTATGAATCATTAAAATAGACTGAACTTGTAGTTTTAAATAAAATTTAAAAAATTTAAAAAAAAAATATCAAAATAAGAGTTGTTCTAGACGTTCTTCTGGATTAAATAGAACAATTTGTATTACTTTTTAAGGAGATTTTTTTAAATACACTTGTTCATCCCTATAACAACTAATTTTCGTTCTTGACAATCAGTTTGTCAGAGGGGTAATGTCCCTAGCTGTCATTAGATTTGATACCTGAATGGGACTAAGGAATATAATTGATAAAACAACACGCAACAGATTAAGTCTGTTCCCGTACTTGAGCAGAGTTATGAGATTTTACGAAAATTTCCTGTGGTTTTGACCAATTTTAGTCAAGTACGGGAATAGACATTTCATTGACACTGAACACTGATAATGGAAGACTATGTAAGAAAAATATTTGGCGGCGGCTGAAGCGCATCGAGAGCTTCAAAAAGTTTACGAAGATGCTGCTCTAAGTGAAACAACGTGCCGTGATTGCTTCCGTCGCTTCAAAGACGGTGATTTCGATGTTGACGACGGTCCGCGTGAAGGAAGGCCAAAATCCTTCGAAAACGCTGAATTGGAGGCATTGCTTGATGAGGATCCGTGCCAAACGCAAGAACAGCTTGTTTCAGCCTTGGGAGTTACCCATCAAGCCATTTCCAAGCGATTGCATGCGTTTGGAATGATTCAAAATCAAGGACCTGGGTTCCTAATGATTTGAAGCCAAGGGGCGTTAAATATATAAAAAAAACTTCTAAATTGTTGAACCGATTTTATTGAATTTGTTTTTGTTGGTTAGAAGATGTTCTTGGGAAGCCTGGAAATATAATATTTTTTTTTGAAATAAACTGTCCGTTACTTACGTAAGAAATGTGATATCTCGCAAATTAATAAAAGTATCGAAATCAGACTTATATGTTGTTATAGATCCGGATAATCCCGGAGCATTCAGAATCACTTTCTTCGTACCAGGTAGAACTCCTCCTCTTCTCTTTTATGCTCGGGTGGCAGTTCGGGTCACAAGCGAACACACTACCCACTATATCGTGGCTACCTCTGGGATTATGTATGGAATACATAACGGTCCCGCCACGGAAGTTTTTCCAAACTTCGATTCTTGTAAGGCAATTTTCGATGTCTTTTCGGCGCATTTCTAGGCGGATAATTTTTCGCGCAATAGGCGTCACCCAATCGGCGTATGTATGTTCTGCGCTCAGGCCTTACAACATCACAAACACTACAGATTTGTTCGAATTGCTTTCTCAGTTGTGCGATTATGAGCAACAATTTTAACACGTTGAGCGGTGGTTAAAGGGTGCATATTGTAAAATGGCAAGGCATGAACTAACTATCTGTCACTATGGATAACAGATGCCGTATGGAAGATGTGAAATCCCAACCTTGAAATGAATAACCGTTTACTTTGGAAAAGCGAGGACTTTTGTACTGGAGGCACATCCAAAATAACTGTATATATACAGTGGTGGTCAAAATAATAAGAGTGAATTGTGATGCTCTCGAAGCTTCATAAATCCCATCTTTGTAATCCATTCTACTGAAACAAATTAGGTGTACGAACTTTCATTGCATTACTTGTAACACATTTCCAGTGACACTGGTAAATTTCCATGAGCATTTGTCAAAGCACCGTTACTTTCATGTATGAAACTCACTTTAACTGTGGACAAAATAATAAGAGTGCTGTGTAGATCTCCTGTAATTCGGGCATATTTCACCTCGTTCTTCAATTATTTAGTTGAATTTATTACAAGAATTATATTTAAGTATGTTGGGAGATTATTTTTAAATAGTTATGGCACGCGGAAAGCATTGTTCGGAGGAAGAATGGCGTTTGATCCTTTAACTTAGAGATCAACTCAAATGGTATCAATTTATCGCTGATGCTCTTCATCGTTCTCCATGTGTTGTAGCACGTATATTGAAGGAGCGAAACCTACCTCTAAAACAGGTTGAAACAAGGCGGCGTCCGAAAAAACAACAGCTTTGCTAGATAAGCGAATTGTTAGAGAGGCACTTAAAGATCCATTTACAACATCTACCTCGATTAAAATGAATTTATCTTGGAATATTAGCTCTCAAACGATTCGAAGACGTTTGCAGGAAAGGAATTTGCACGGAAGAATCGCAAGAAAGGTTCCATTTCTAAGCGTTAAGAACATAAAGCAACGGATTGAGTTTGCAGCTGCAAACCAAGCATCAGCGAACACACGCAATTGGAGGAATATCTTATACAGCGATGAAACTAAGATAAATTTATTTGGATCTGATGGTAGAACGTATGTTAGGAGAAGAAAAAATTAAGAGCTCAATCCTAGGAACACCACGAAGACAGTTAAGCATGGTGGTGGTAACATCAAAATTTGGGGTTGTTTTTCATATGATGTAGTTGGTCCTATCTTTTGGATAAAGAATAATATGAACAAAGAACTGTACCTCGACATTTTGGAGAGCATAATGCTTCCTTATGGAAAGGACAATATGGCTTTAATATGGACCTTCCAGCAAGATAAAGACCGCAAACACACTGCCAAGGTGGTGACTAGGTGGTTTGAGCAGCGTAATGTGTCGGTTTTGCCATGGCCATCACAATCGCCAGACTTAAACCCTATCGAAAATCTATAGAAAGATTTAAAGAATAGGGTTTCTGTCAAAAAAAACATCTAATAAGCAGGCGTTGTGGAAAGAAATTGAAAAGTTATGGTATGCCACACCTGTCGAAACGTGACGAAATCTTATCGACTCTATGCCAAGAAGATGTGAAGCAGTTCTCAAAAACAAAGGTCACGCAACAAAGTACTGAGGCTGTCAGGTGACCCTTTACTCATTCTCTTAATAAAATTGCCTCTTAACTGATATTTTATTCTTTTTTTAAAGAGCTATAAGAAGCACTCTTATTTTTTTTTACCAGCAGAAAAGACCAATGAAAAATATTTTACAAGATTTTACTTTTTAAACAATAATTTTTGTAAATAAAAGTTTGTCTAAATTACAGAAATAACTTCTATTTAAAAGTACATTACATTTCAGAATCATACATAATAAAATATAACTGTTATATCGAAATAATAGAGCAATAGGGTTTCACTCTTATTATTTCGACCACCACTCTATATATATATTTTTTTAAATAATTTGCACGCGTCGAAAGGAATATGAATACCCTTATACTGTTACAGGGCACGAGCGTTTAGGAAAATGGGGAAGATGAACAGAGAAGAAGCCTGTGCACGTAGGCTTTAAATGTTTGAAGGTTGTAGCGATGGGTAAATAGGTACAGAGCCTGGTAGATCATTCCACATTCGGCTTATAAAAGAATCCCTATATTTGACAGTACGACCGAAGTTAGGCTTTAGGGTGAACTGATGTGCATTCGAAGCATGTTGCGTATTGCGGTTGAAATTTTGAAGGGGAGGAATGCAATTGGCTATTTCGCTGCGATAAAATACTGAGACACGAGACATTTCTCCGATGTTCAAGTGAATGTATGGAATTTATGGTGAAAAAACATGCATCTAACTTGAATGGTTTAGAAGCTAAGTGGTGACAGACGTATGGACGCGCTAGCGAAAGCAATAGGGTTCTGTGGCTATTTGGGAACCCTGAAAATGAAATCCCTAACGAGTTGCAAAATAGGCAATTTAATGAATTTACATTCCCCTCTTTTTCCCAAAAGTATGAAGTGTCGGAAGTTATGACAGTAAAGCATCACTGTCAGCTGAGCTTAGGGTTTTATTTGGAATTAGAGGAGAGTTTCCCTGTTGCACCGTTGAATTGTGGGTTAGAAGTTCTCTATCAATCAACTCCAGCCAAAGCTTCAATTTGAATAAAAACAAATTTGTTTTGAATGTTTGTTGAAAAATGTATACATTAAATTTAATTATTTAAATATATTACGTTCGATAACTTACTCGCTAATATTCTACAAATTATTATTATTTTTTTTTTTTTTAATTCGTGTGGTCTACTTTAGTAATGCTTACAAATGTTTGTTGTATTTTTTTTTTTTTTTTTCACTTCATTATTTTTTTGTAAAAATGTTCTTTACAGAAAAAAAATATTCAATCAGGCGTGAATATAAGTCAATTCCAAACTCCAGTACCCAGAGATCAGAGAACAAAAAGAAAAAGAAGAACATAACTTGCCGCTAATTCGTGAAAACAAATCATCAATTGATCTTCTGTCGTCCTTGAAAGACACACTGCGATAGAAACCAATTTGTAGTCAGTCCAAGCAATTCATTTCAGTCAAAAACTAACAGGCTAAAATTTTCAAATTTCACATCTCTACTCTAGTTTTTTTTTCTTTTATTTTTAAATGTTGCTTTCTGTGAATAGAAAACAAAAGAAAAAAGAAAGAAGAATTTTTAATCAAATCCACTGCCGTGCGAAATAAACACACAAAATCAACAAAAACTACTTTACTTGGGGGGAAAAAACGTGTAAGGAAAAGCAATAATAACCAAAGAACATCTTACGACTTAGCATAAATCAATTGAGAAATGTTATTAACATGTTTTTTTTTTTTTTTTTTTTTTCTATTTTTTAGTCTGTACTACCGGCTGCCTGCCGCAGAAGGACGTAGATCTTCTCCTTGATCCATTCCTTGTTGTAGGGGGCATAGGTGTTTGTAGATTTCTGGTATACCAAGCAACTAATGTCGGCCAGTTGATCGACAAAGTCAAACAACTGACTAATGTCGTAGGTGATCGTGGGAGTGTTTGGATTGCGACGCTTCAGATGCTCCTCATAGATTTTGCAGACTCCTTCCATGCAATCGTTGACACTTTCGTAGTCACTGTAGGTGCGAGTTTCTGGTCTAACTCCGGGCTGGACGAGTAGAATTGTGTGTGACATTGTCGATGTGAATTGATTGAATATTTAGGCCGCTGTAATTTTCCGAAATTGTTAAGCAAAGTGCTGGGGAAAACAAAAAAAAAAAATGGATTTCCTCGGGATGACAGCGGCGGCAGAGTTATTTTTAGGTTAACTGAAATTTTAGAATTTGCTTTAGGATTGTGAAATTGTTTTCTCGGTACGAATGGAAGATTACCTCTTGCAAGTACTTGTGGATTGTAAATTTGTGGTAAAAATGCTTAAATTTAAAATAAATTCACAAAACTGATTGATGTACGAAACTAATTGATAAATGGAAAAACCGTGCGCGCTATAACTGTCTCATTTCTTTCCGACGGCGTTCTATTCGGTTTTTTTCTCCCAGTGGTGTGAGTGTGTGTGGAATGTTGTATTGCAGCTAACTTCACTGAGCTTAATGACTTGTTTTGGTTCTGTTCACACTGTGCACATACGCAAAGTGGATGGAAGATTTGTTATTAGAATGGAATTTTATAACAAACTCGTTGTTATAAAACTTTATGAATTTCAAATTTAACAGATAACAGATTATAGTAAATGAAGAAAAAAATTGGTACGCCATCTGGTAGCACATGTGAAATCTAACTGAAATATAAAATTTGTGCAGAACCTAGAGCCATTTCGGGAGAATTGAAGAAGTTAGAAGTAAACCCAACCAGCCATTTACACTGCAGTCCGCATAGGCTACAAACAGACAGACAGACGTTCGTTATCTCTTTTTGCCTTTTTCGTAGTTTTTGCTGATATTTGATTTCTGAATTTTAAGAGTACAGTACATTTAGATGGAATAAGTGCATACGAAACAAATCGAATGAAGAAAATTAAAGAGTACACAAACATATACGCAAGTGAAAAGTTCAACCATCTTATCGTAGAATTAGTAAACGTGTTTCATTGAGCCTACACGTTGAATGGAAAACACTTTCTCTTACCAGTGGTAAAACCTAATTTCAATTCGAAAAAATGTTTGTTATTTTCTTAAGCCTAGTACAGTGCTCATTCGAAAATAAATTTTCATGTGGTTTCCAAAACTCAAACGAAACGGTAGCAGGAAGAAGAAGAAGAAAAAGGGAACGTCAACATTTCGCTTTGAAATAATGTCCAAAACAATTACTTTTGCACAGTGTTCATTCGAAAATAAATTTTCATGTGGTATCCAAAACTCAAACGAAATGGTAGCGGGAAGAAGAAGAAGAATAAGGGAACGTCAACATTTCGCTTTGAAATAATGTCCAAAACAATTACTTTTGCACAAAAACTGAGAGAACCGTTTCATCGGGAGCTGTGTAGCGAAAAGATGAATGGACTTTTTTCTTTCTAATTCCATCATGTCAATTTTGTATGGAAGCTTTCGTTTCATTTCAGCAGCATACTAGGCTTTAGTAAAGATTATCTGCGGTCTAACTTTTTGTATGGAAAAATGTTTTCAATCTTTTTTCAATCTAGATCAATTTTCTTAAATTTGGAGAAATTTACCGTTTTATTCACTAACACCAATACAGTTGATATCAATTGTCATTTCCTCTTCAACCAAAAATATACAAAAAAAAAAAAAAAAATATATATATACATTTTGCAATATAGCCTGACCTATATGAAAGAAATAAATTATTCTTGTTTTCATGTTTGATTGGCCTTCCAAATTTTAAATCTTATATTAAAATTTAAAGTGCCCAATCGAAAATCATATTAAACGCAACTACATATCAATTGAAAGCAAATGTGTCAGCTGTATGTTCATGAAAGTATCCGGCTAGTCCAAATAAAACAAATAACAGATTCGTCGCATTTCTGTAAAAATTTAGGTAAACCTAAAGAATGGTCTTGTCAGTATTTTTAAATTTTTATTATCATTCGACTAATTCATCAAACAAGAAATAGTCTCTCATTTTTCTGTGAGTACTATAAGAACATAAAACACCATAAATTTCAACTCTACTTCATCCTCCACACATAGATGTCGCCCAACACGTTATAAACTTTTAATATCCACTTACGTACAGCTGTTCCAATATCTCCATTGTTCTCTCTCCCATCTATACAAATGCATCACACCTGCGCAGATTTGCTATCTCACTCTCATCTCTAAATGACATTTCCGCGAGAAGATAAACTTCAAGGCAGCCTCCCCCAGATTTTGTTTACATTTTTTAATTTTTTTTTATTGAAAAGAAAAATCCAATTGCATTGCGAATTCCTCACAGAAAATAACTTTCAAATTGTTCGCAAAGTATCCGCATTTCGCGTAGATTTCGCCTCGTCTACTGACATCGGCGTTTCTGTGTCCCGTTAATCGGGAAAACAAGGAAGAAACAAACCACTCACGTGGAACAATATTTTCACCAATAAAACAAAGTTGGAGTGCCGGAGAAACTCCCACCTGCTGCATGTCTAATAATAATGAGGAGCTTTTCCTCTGTTCTCATCTAAAACTAAGGTAAACCCCACAGCCACCACTACCACTCGTTAACCACCATCCCCCATGGAGTGTGTGTACGCACGCATCCACCAAAAGAGAGAAAACACTTCTTTTGTTGCTTTGTTTAGTTTGCGAGGAAAATTCTGAGTTTTTCCCCATTTTCTTCTCATTCCAGATGCCCAATGAGCATGTCACTGCCTTACGTTTCCTACTCAACGCTCCCTTTCGTGATGTTCATACGGCGCCCGTCACAGATCGTGTGGCTCCAGTCAGAGATGTGGTATTCATGGATGAGGATGCGAGCCATAACATTCGACCGTTGATCTATCGTCCCATATCGTCCGTGTCACCAGCGTTCGATGGAGTACAACCGGCAGAGCCGAATGGGTAAGTCTTCAATCACAGAGGGAATTTCCTGTTACAAATTCTGATAAGAATTCCTGACGCACTGCTTATCTGTCCCACACTGAACGATGTTTACTCATCGGATTGTCTCGAAATTCACGCGCGCTCGGTTTCCATATTGGGATTGGTCAGGTTGGGAGGGATTGTGACAGGTTGTCTGTGTCGTCAGCCCACCATCGACGAGCTATCAATTCCAATCAGAAACCGATAGCTAATTAGTTTCAGCTGATATAGCGGCTACTGCGCTGTGTCGCGCTGCTATTCTCGCAGCGAAATTGCGTAATCGCGAACGGAACTTCTATTACACACGATAATAGTTTAATCGTTCACTTAGTTCGGGTGTCGCGGTGATTAATTTATTTATGAGCAATTCAATTGGTTGCGATAGGAGAGCGAGCGGGCAGCGAGTCGGGGGCCTGGGCGGTGGCAGCGTGTTGTTGTTTATTTTTAGCGAGAACGGCAAGTGATGACGACGACGAGTTGTTTGTGGTGTCTACACATTGAGGCAAGGTCTGTTGTTTTCTTATTTTTTGTTTTGTAATGATTTGTGGGGAACTGCACTTAGTAAGTTGCATTAACGGTTGACACGCATTAGCTCTTTTGAAACAAAAAGCTATCGATGTGCTACCAAGATGAAGACGACACTCGGCCATGAACTTGACTGTATAGATAGGAAATAAAAAAAAAAATATTAATAGTGTGGGTAGAGGCAGCATGGTGCCATAGCGATTTTACTTAATTAATTAATGAAGATGTTTGGCGCGATGAATGCTTAAGTCGCCTTCTAGAGGCGCCATTTAAGAATGTATACTAGAAACGTTTTGTCATTCGAAATCAAATCAACAATCAATTAGCTACTTGGAGGGGCCACATTACTTGGTGGAGGTCAAGTCAATCAATCAATCGTGAGACGATTACAATTGAATTCAACAATCAATCCGGAATTTGATTAGTTAGAATCGACATCATCACCCTGTAATGAACGGTCAAAGCATTCATTGTGGGTACATAGCCTCACAGACAAAGCAGGAATGCGGGCAAGACCAGCGCGTTACTAATTCCACTTTACATGGTAGTCACTGACTTGGAAAATCAGAGAAGGACGAAGCTCCTCTATTAATGTGCAGTCAATGTTGTTACGTGGGTATTGAAACAAGGAAGCCAATCGCCTTTGTTAGTCGCTGTCAACTAATGTACGTCCGATTTGAATCCCTATTACTGCAGGTATGTATTTGACAGTGATTTGGGTAACTTTGGTTTGCAACTCGCTAAACACTGGTAGCAAATATACGTTTAGGTGTCTACTTTAACCTTCGTAAAGTGCCATCTGCAGGATTAGATGTCTTGGAGCTGAAAAATGTTTGCTAGTCCTCAACCACTTGTATAGAGACGTTGAGCGAAGTAAAAGTGAAAACTGGAACAAATTGCACAAAAGTTAAAGCAATAGCAGATAAGATCCAGGTAAGGAGATTGCAATGAGGCACTAATTATTTACTTAATGGATTTCCATGAAGAGTCTTCCCCTAAGGCACCACTTTATCTGGAATGCTACGCACGGCTCGTCATGTGAACTTTCTTTACATTACCGAACTCAGAGTAAAGATAGTGGAGATCTAAACACACCAGTCAATGATGATCCGTAAGGTGCTAATGTAGTCGACGCAAGGGAAACTTGGATGAAAATCTGCTTGATCTTTGTCGAGAGTGTACTCCACATGTTCCTCAGTGAATTCGAAAGTTGTTTTGGCAATTATTTTAGTGAGCATGCATATACCTCTCCAGTTTTCACATTCTGCTGTGGCCTTCTTATGGAAGCGGTCATTTGTTAGAATCGTTGACTAAGCCAGTGTGTTGATAAAATTTCATTTTATTACAGCGCACAGTAAGCGGGCCTTCATTTTCATAAGGTATAAGGACTCCAGCTCACTTCTACCTCTTACGTAGGTGGGTGCAATGCAACCTTTTAATTGCTACCGCTCGTCGATCCGTCTCCCTTTATGATCTCCTGACAATACTTTCTGGTCCGGTTATACATAAGTATTTTTAGAGCATTCCAGAACAATGCTGTCGTTTTCCAATATTCAAGAGTAGCAAAACTTCTTCCATAAATGCGGCACAAATGTTCAGTGAAGCAATAAACTTGGAGCAAAATGGAAAATAGCGTTCAATATATTGAGTTGTTGTGCTTGTTTACATGTTGGTATCTAATAATACCTGCAACTGTTTTAAGATATTTTTTGTGGAAGTTTTATCTCCATCCATACGAAACTGTCCAACGAAACTGCAAAACCAGGGACCAAATCCCAATTTCAGTAATTGTGAGACCAGGTGTGGTCTAGTGACAGAGCTTTATCAAAACCATCAACCTCAAGGCCATGCACTGAAACAAGCAGTAGGATGAGAACAAAACCCATTGTGTCGTTGGCAACTTAAATCTTAAACTCACTTAGATATCGAATAAAAATTTTGGCGCAAATTTAATCTCCGACTGCCTCCTGTCCTATTTGGATTGTGAAAGGCCGTTCTCTTGTGTCTTTCCAAGCAGGAAAGATTAGAAAACCCATGAACTACTTAAAACTGAGTTCAAGCCATACCACAAGATAGTGTTATCATTTGCGTGCAAGGGTCTGTCTTAGATCCAGAACGAAACATTTAAATCACAACTTTGGTACGAGAAAGTGGTGCAGCGCTAATTGAAATAAGTACTAGTAAGTTATAGCGGAATTAGGGAACTCCTTAAAGAAAATCACTGTCAATGCCTGTAGGTATACTCATTGGGTAAAACATGTTAAGGTTTCACACAGTGAAACTTTGAACGGGCTGCGGCGACGAGCAATGCAAGTTCATGGGAATTTAAACCATTTTCTTTGTCACTACTCAAGCATAAAAACTTATGATTGAAGAGCTTAGGAAAATACTATTTATAGGACATTAAAGAACTATCTGATAGTTTATTTATTCTCACATTCGATAAAAACCGGTAAGTGAACTGGTAAGTAGTTGTCGAGGATAGATAACATGTTTTACGAAGCACTGCCAATGGACATCACAATGAATTTACTTCTGTAAGTCAATCTCTTTTTCACTAACCCAGAATCTGACTTAAACCTGGAACTGTATTAAGTTTTTGTGGGAGGCGTTTTGGTGGGAAGAGTACATTCAAAAAAACTGTGTTAAATCTGGCAGTCTACCTGTATTTTAATCAAATTTTTCCCGCTGAAACGCATTCGAAGCTAATTTTTTGTATAATTTTAAAATATTTCAGTTTTTTTTGAAATTTGTTTCCTTTTTTTCACATCACGCGACTTTATTTCGCTTCGCACGATTTCATTTCGCGTCACGCTATTATATGTTTCCGTTTCGTAGTAAAAAAAAGCGAAACAGTTGACCTAAATTATTGATATTTGCAGATGAATGTCCTGAAAACTATCATAAAAGAGAGGTTGTCCGATATTTAGCACGATTGTGAGCGTGGCAGAGGGCAATATATTTTAAATCAAACACTAATCTAAGACCTTAGGAACATATGTATGTACGAAATTAAATCTCTTCAAAAAGCTGAATATACAATTTACCACTGCTGTTTTTAGCTATGTAAAAGCAAGACAATATTGTTTTGAAGAAAACATCCGCAAAAAGTGAGCGTGTATATAAATTTTATATGAGAACATTGTAGAGCACACTGACATCTACATATGCATATTTTCCTAATCAATTCATAAATACTGGTACACGTCTTTTTAGAAAAAAAAGGGTCGTTCTGGCCACTTATTGATTGCAGCGCGCACTTCGTCTAATGGACTCAAGATTTGACTGTCAAGTAGAACAAGCCATCACCTCTAAATTAGACCACAGCTTATAATCCAAAGGATTGAGGTATGGAGTGCCTGACGGCTAATCGTCTGTTGCTATAGTCCGACACATTGTTTTGGAGCCACCTTTGTGTTGTTTTTGTCTTATGAGTTGGCGCGGGGTCTTGTTGTTTGAAAACAATTGTTGATTCAGTCCTTGACAACGCCCTCTAGAACATCTGTTTGGTAGAATTTTGTCGATGTTTTTATTCCCTTTTCTCAAAAATGAAGGTCGTAGCTGACTCCCCACCGATGCGGGATGATGGCCCCGTTCAACTCGCGGTATGAGTTTTGATGCGTCTTTGGATGAACGTGTGACGAGTAAGTGGCCAGCGTGTCTTTTATATGCGTATAGTCCCAAATCTTGTTTGATAATGCGAGATATGAATTTCTGCGATATTTTCATTTCTCTTGACAAAGATTTTCTGCTTTCAGTTCGATACACAAAACTCCGGGTGATTCCAAGCGGTCGCAAGGTCTGAGAAATATCGCCTCTATCCATATTACACTTGTGAAGGTCAATTACCACATCACGGTTTTCAATATTGTCCCATATTTACAAACGACTTTTGTGTAAATCTTTTTGCACGCTAACTTGGTATAAATGTCATTCATTGAATACCTGTCAATATATGATAGAATGGATGTGTCCAATACTAGTTTCACGATGAGTGCGTTTAAACGTGTACCAGTATTTATGACATGACTAGGTATTGTTTTGAAGAAAACATTAACATAAAAATAATGAACTCATTGTAGAGCACATTGACATTTATATATTTTTTCGCGACGATTTTTTCGATTTCAAATAAACAATATGAATGGATCGCACGCTCTTCTTTTTAAAGAAATCAATTTTCTCGAAAACCGTTTTCTTACGATTTTCTTTAAATACATTATTTGAGTTGCAGTGGACTTAGGCCGACAAATGGCGTACCAGATTTTTGCCATCAAATGCGTATAACGGTACTTTTCTTATCATCTTTTTAGAAAATTTGCTATTTTTCGGGCTATGACTCAATCGATTTTGATCGAAATCAGTACATAAGCAATATTTCACATATAAAAGATTATGGCGTACAATGTTTCGGAAAATTGACAAACTGGGTTTGTTTAAGAAACAAATTTGTTAACGATTTTGTTTAAAGTGATTTGGCAAATAAACAGCATATGAGTGCAAGTACGTGCGATCCAGTCATGCACTTTATTTTATTTTGTTGACGCTAACTGTCCATAGAGGAGCCTGTCTTAACTTCTCGCTGCTATTCCTGCTGTGCGACAAACGAATAGGAAGGACCTACAATTTGCGAGACCGTTCAGTGATCGCGCACTTAACCACTGATACACGGTTGCACCCATACTACAAATGTGCATATTGCAAAAAAATATAAAAATGAAAGAGGGTAGCATAATTGAAGTTTGGGTAGTTTGGCAATTTATGTCTGTTCGTGATTTAATGAATTTTAAAAAGGCTCATGCTTGAGTAATTGGCGCCCGATGCGGGGATCGCCTTCCATATGAATCGTCCAATCTGGAATGACTGAAGAAAAACAACATCAGGATTGTTTCAGTTTCTTCCATTTTTCGCTATAACCAAATGGAGATTAAAAAAAACTTATCCTCGTAACGTTACGAGCAATCTTTTATACATCGATTGCTCTCATTGATTATTTGAAATCACTGGTGACTAAACATTCACACTCACGAGTAAGTGCAATCATCGTTATAGTCTACCTATTCGATTGGAAAATATCATTCAAAGTCTAAGGCTAATTCCAACATTTTATCGATAAATTCGAGAGCAGTGGTTAGTTGAAGAACCTGCTGGGTCTTCCCTCCTTGACTTGCTGTGGTCACAACAAAGCGAAAAAAATATTGTACTCTCCCACGTAATAAAGTAGACAATTTTTTGTTTGTGTTTCAATGCTTAAGTAGAAGTGAAAACCAAAGCACATTCCAATTTGTTCCTCAACTAGCATTGACGAAGAATTAGGCATAGTAACTCCTACCGCTTCATAGTATTACCGTTGTTAATGCTCTACTAGGTCCTTCAAATTCTTACCTTCACTTTATTCATTCCTATTTTCCTTGTAAACGTTGTCGGCACATGTTTCTCTTCTATTTCCTCAAAGTTGTCTTTATTCTTTTCTAACTTATTGGTGCAATTGCTAATCGAATTTAGCACAAACGAACAAAATCTATCCAAGGGAATCCCTACAAGTGCATCACCTTAGTTTTCCAAAGACTTGTTCAAAAATTTTCCATTCGCTCGCAACTAGTTTCATTGCGGTTGCTTTCCCGTATTAATGTCCAATTTTGCGACATAGTTTGCTTTGTTTTTGCCTCTCGGTGGTAACTAAATTTTCTGAAGGATTAAACAGGATAATTCTATCCAAGTTCCAAGGTGTTTTAATAAAGTTGAGTGCAAAACACTGGATTGCGTGAAAGTATCGATTCACTTTGGCGAAAAATTGTTTTTTGTTTTCGAATCTTTGAAAAGGAAAATCGATTTGAAAAAAAAAAAAAAAAAATTCGAAAGATTTTCAAAAGTTTGTCTCCAATCAATTAGTGCAAAATGCCCGAGGATAATAGACTCCGTCAGAACCAAATTGTCGACTATGACAGTGATGAGGATGATTTCGGTGGAAGGACCGACGATGACGACGACGATATGGAGGAAGCCGATGACATTCAGATGGAGAAGTAAGTTTGTTTTCCCCCATTTCTCGGATGCAGTTGTCAAGAGTCATCGCTGCATTTTAGTGTTTGCATATATGGAGAGGAATCGTTACTCAATTTGAAATATTTCACAATATTACGGAGCTTTTTTATTTGTCTACACTTCTGTCGACATGCCCTTTAGTTCTATTGAAGAATTCGCTTGACTGGTTCGTAGTTAGTCAACTCCTTGACGAAATAGTACTGTCATAATCGGCAGAGGTAAGAGTAGATAGTTCTACTAAATTTCTGGTAAAGTGAAATCTTTGTTTATGTTTTCATTTGAAATTCCGATTGCGAGGACTTATGTGCAGTGCCTCCTTGGGTCCCCTCGATAGAGCTTTGCTACAAAAACTACATAAAGGGATTCTTTGTTGGTACTTGTCCACTGATATGACTGCCATCATTAACTGCAGTCATTTGATCAAAAATCGTCAAACATTTTGGATATCTCGTTTCTGATTTTGTTCAAAGTTGAAGAGATTTTTAGTGTCAGTAATATAATAAAGGGTGATTCAATTGGAGGTTACAATCTATATTTGAAATAAATTACATTGGGTTTTGATAAACTGCTGATATATTTGTTAATATAATGATGAAGAATTGACATTAAAAATGATATTTACGAAATGGGCGCCATGGTTGGCCTTGCAGACTTCCGTCATTTGGATGAAATTTTCCATTACTTTTCGGCATAAATCCTGCGGTAGTTCATAAATAAAGCGTCGAATCTCGTCCTTTAGCTCTGGAATTGTTTGGGGGTCATTGGCATACACCTTCTGCTTCACATAACCACAATGAAAAAATCAAACGGCGTGATATCGCACGATATAACGGGCACCCGTTGTTTCTTGCGCTGTGTGGCAGATGGCACCATCTTATTGAAACCAAATGTCTTCCATATCAACAAAGTCCAATTGGTGCCAAAAATAGTTTCTTATGTTTAGATAACGTTCGCCATTGACTGTTACAGGAGCACCACGAGAATTTCCGAAGAAGTACGACCCAATCCCGCCGCCGGTCCAAAATCCACACCAAAAATTGACTTTTTGTGGATGCATTGGTTGTTGACTCCAAATGCGACAATTTTGCCAGTTTACGTAGCCATTCAGTTGACAGTGAGCCTCACCATTTTGTTCGAAAAATCGCCATCAACTTGGTGATTTTCTAACACCCAATCAACGAAGTCATGACGCTGTTCATGGTCTGCTAACTTCAATTCCTCAGTCAATTGGATTTGTAGGCATGCAGATCTTTTGTTAAAATACATTGCGTGGAGCTGGCGAATGGATTTTGACGGATTGTCACGAACACTGTCACTCACAGTAACGATATTTTCGCGTATATTCAGCGCTGACCCGGTTCGATTAATTTTTTTCCATTAGCTTCTTAACCGTGGCACGAGATGGACTGTTACGAGTATATACATACATATATCGACATTATTTCGCAATGCACGAGTCATGCTGGTTAAATATTCCCCATTTCGGAAATAGGTTTCAACAATTAAAATACGTTGTTCTCTCGAATACCGCTCCATAATTACAAATTGTCTATGCTTAGTATTCACAGATGTCAAACATCAGCTGTTTATATTTGACAGAACTACAGTAGTGCCAGATTATTTCAATTGAATCACCCTTTACTTCATCCATGCGAAATGTATTCTTGAGTTGCTTTGGAGGAAATGACAGGGATCAAATAATACCTAAGATCTTTAAGTGCATCATTTGTTTGCATGTTTACATTGTAATCAACGACGTAATTGAAAAAAAAAATATGTAAATATTCTTTATTAGCCGCCTAACTCAAGAACACTCAAACAGATTTCAATGAAATTTGGCTTGTGGATCTAAATTGACATGCTAGTAGTGACAGTTGGATGTACAATGCAGGCCAAAAGTTTGAGGCCGCTCTCAGTGCTCTAAGGAAAAACAAAATCTAACATCGAAAAAAAATGTAAAATGAACGCGGAACATATCTGAAACCAAAATATTTTAATTTTTCTCTTAACATAAAGGAATTTATTAAAAAGAAGATTAAATGACTTAAACCGACTTTTCGCCGAAAAAGCCACCTTTACATTCGATTTTTTTTTTTTTTTTTTTACAATTCTTGGCATTCTAGCTATCAGTTTTTGAATTGTTACCTGTGGTATATTGTTAAAGCAATCCAATAGAATATTTCTCAATGCAGATTCTGATGATGGGCATTGATCCCGGAACCTTCTATCCAGTTTCTCCCACAACACCTCTATAGGGTTTAAATCTGGTGATTGTGGCGGCCATATCATGATTTGTAAGATTTGTTCATCTTCACTCTGTTGCAGGTAGTTTTGACAAAGTCTTGACGTGTGTTTAGGGTCGTTGTCCTGTTGAAATACGAATCCTTCGCCAATTAATCTTAGTTTTCTTCCAATATTGTTTTGTATGCCTCCTTATTCATTTTTCCAATCGCTCGAGCCAGATCTCCCCCTCCAATTGAAGAGAAACATCCCCAGACCATAACAGAACTGCCTCCATGCTTGACGGTAGGAACTACACAGTGTGGAAGCATCTTTTGTTTAGCGCTGCTTCGAACGAAAACTCTCTCTTGTGCCAAATACCTCGAACTTAGATTCATCGCTCCATAAAACTCTGTTGAAATCTTCTTTCATCCAGTCTTTATGCTTTTTGGCCCATTCTAACCTTTTCTGCTTGTTTTGTGGTCGCAGCAGGGGTTTTCGAACAGAAACTCGCCCAAATAGTCCAGCATGTCCTAATATTCGTTTGACCATTGTCAAGGACAGCAGTTTATTCCGTGTTTCAATTATTTCGGCGTGTATGTCGGGTGCTGTTTTTCGTCTACTTTGTTTGTTTGTTGTGATTATTAGCCGATCCTCGCATTCAGCTGCAGCTCTAGGCCATCCTGACCGTGGTTTATCCTCAAGACTTCCGGTTTGAGCGTGTCGTTCAATTGTACTTTGAACGCAGCACCTTGATACCTTCAACTGCGAAGCAACTTCCCGCTGCGATTTGCCTTCTTTAAGAAGGGTGATGATTGCAGATCGTTTCTCGATTGTGGTTTCCACGACTTTTCCCATATTTAACGAGTTGTTTACTCAAGACGTGAAGAATCTCAAACAAATTCTTATGACTTCAAAGTGTGGCTTTTATGTAAGACCCTTGCAAACCAGGTAGACAAATGTACGGAGTCATAAACAAGTGCTGAATCAACAACCAAAAGTCATAAAATTTAATAATCAGGGAAAACCTAAAGATTTCTCAATAAACCACAAAAGCGGTTATTTCGAAGCAACAAATTCCCGAATACGCACGGCACCTCCCAGCAAAACAGAAATTATGGCAGCAATCAAGTCCCTCAAGTATTGATGGCATCGCTGCCGAATTATTTTAATCGGCGCCAAACACATCAGCAGATCTGCTGCATCCGCTAATATAGAGAGCTTGGGATAGCGAACAATTTCCACAGGAGTGAAAAAGGGGGATGATCATTAAGCTTCCGAAAAAGCGAAAATTGATGGAATGCGGAAGCTGTAGCCAAAATAATAGCAAAAATAATTTTGGACCGAATTAAAGAGCATTTAGATTCTACTCTCGACGTCGAACAGGCAGGCTTTCGCGCTGGATCCTCCTGCATTGACCACATAAACACCTTACGGATCATAATCGAACAATGCGTTGAGTATAGGTCTCCGCTACATCTGCTGTTTATCGACTTCGAGAAGGCTTTCGACAGCTTGAATCGAAATGCTATTTGGCTGGCCTTGCGCAGGAGAGGCATCCCGGAAAACTTCAACTCAAGGCTACATACGAAGGCGGTAAGTGTCACGTCTTACCCAACGGTAAGGTGTCAGAGGAATTTGGTGTTCAAAGTGGAGTACGTCAAGGATGCATTCTGTCACCACTATTGTTCTTGGTGGTTATCAGCGATGTACTCCGTGCAGCATTGACGGAAGGAAACAATGGAATTCGTTGGTCTATGACATATTACCTTAAACACCTAGACTAAGCTGACGAGGTTTGTCTACTTTCACATCGGATAATGGACCTTCATGTAATGGCCCATAATCTAGAAACTGAGGCAAACGAAGTGGGGCTCAAAATAAACACGGCCAACACCAAAGCCCTCAGCACTTCCAACTCTAACGCTCAACTTAACATTGCCGGACAGAAAGTCGAAAAAGTTGACAACTTTCTATATTTAGGAAGTGTGGTCTCGGCTAACCGCGGTGGCACCCAACTGGACGTATGCAGTAGAATCGAGAAGGCTAAAGCTGCGTTCGGTATGCTATCCACAATCTGGAAAAGTAATGTTATCAGCTTAAGAACCAAGCTGCGACTGTTCCGCTCTAACGTAGAATCGGTACTGCTGTATGGGTGCAGTACCTGGAAGGTGGACACCATTAACACACGCAGGCTGCAAGTCTTCGTAAATAAATGTTTAAGAATCATCTTGACGATTTTTTGGCCGAACCGGATCTCCAACGAACAGCTTTATATGAGAACGGGCCAAGAACCTATAAACATTACTATACGAAGGAGAAAGTGGCAGTGGATTGGACACACCCTACGGCGCGAAGACAACTCCATTGCGAAGACAACTTCCATGCAGTGGAATCCGCTCACACGAGCAGGCAGAATAGCGGGACGCCCTAGGCAAACATGGCGCAGAACAGTTGAGGAGGAATCGAGCTCTCTAGGAATGAGTTGGAGGCAGCTCAAACGCGTTGCAGAAGTACGAACAAGATGGCGCGCTGGCGTGGTTGACGCCTTATGCCCCCCGAGGGGTTAAAGGACCTAAGTAAGTAATCTCCAAGCATGAATGAAGTCAGTTGTCTAGGTAGGCCTCAAACTTTTCGCCAGCAGTGTATATTGGAATCGAAAGTGCTGTTGAGATATGGGGAGGGGCTTAAAAAATCTTTCTCATATGCCTAACTCAAGAACCACTTAATGAATTTTGATGAAATTTGAGTTACGTCGAATGTGTAGACACGTTCAGACGGAGACGGGGTAAGATATGGTGGGGAGACTTTTGACCCCACGTATTCCAATTTTTTTCAAAAACTGTTTCTACCAGAAGATTATATACCTTAAATTTTTTTTTCAAATTTATCCCACCAATAGTTTCAGAGATACGCGTAGAGGGGGCTTGAGCTTTTTTTTGTTAAAAGAAATTTTATCCAAACAAAGTATCTATCCTTGGATGTTTAGCTTTAATCTGATGTATCACATGATCCGGTAAACAGCCCCAAAAGTTCCCCCACAAAAATATCTTTTCCAATTTTTTTTTTCTGATTATTTTTGGTCCACCTACTATTTTAGTCTCCTCTTCTCAATGGGGAATAAGATGAATTGTATTGAAATTCCATTTACGAGTACAGGATCTTCAGTCGTAAATTTGTATAAAAAAAAAAAATTCAAATACCAAAGCAAACACTCAACTCTGATGAGCACCATCAAAAATAATCGATTAAATTTGTAGCTTTACAAAGTCCGATAATTGATTAGAAGGACTACTATGAATCATTCAACTGCAAAATGATTTTTAAATTAAGCCCTCGGCTAAATGTTATAAGAGCGTTAATAATGAAAGCAAATTTCAATTAGTCTGTAGCTCTAATTAACAAACTTGAGGCATTGCCATGTACACCGTCCCACTACTCGTTCCTTCCCCGATATCCAATTAAACTCTTTTATGGAATCCCCCATTTCTTCCATCTCAACGCAGATAATAGGAAAATTCGAATTAACTTTAGTAAAAATCCGTGTTGGACCTACAACACACAGCACATTAGGATTTGCAGATTTTTTGTTGTATATATTGCCCCCGCTGGGGTTGTTTCGTGTCCTAATTAAAATTAATGAACCCCCACTTCATTGGGAACAGCGTGTGAGCGCAATTAAGCTGATTCCATTTTGGAGAAGAACACTGAACTGAGAGGTTTCTCAGACGTTTCATTGATGTTAGTCGCTGATAAGGACGTGGAAAGTGTGAAAAAAGTCTGCTAATGTGAATCGTTAACATGCTGTAGGACCTTAAATGTAATTTAGTTTTAAGGATGTCAGTGAGCAAAGTAAAACAGAATAATTACTAAAGTGCAAAGGACAACAGAGTGAATACATTTGGATGCAAATTGTGAACTTGAAATGTAAAGAAGAATAATACGGTAGCGACACAAACATTATAATAACTTCTGCGTCTTTTTGATAAATGTGAAGTTTGCAAATGAGATTCACGAACAAAATGGACTTCTAATGCAAATTTTACTTAGCTTGCGAGACATGACAAACCAACAAATGCTAAACAAATCAATTTTCACTGGAATTTTAATATTTTATTTCCCAAATCCCGGAGCACTTAATTTGGTCCCTTGTATCTACTACCGGGCGGAAAACCCTTCTTGATGTAGTGTTTGGAGAAACTTAGATTTTATTCGTTTCACTTTTATGCTCGGGTGGCTATTGGTTGCGGTTTCCCGCTGTGGCTCATGTTTGCACCGTTCCGGTTGCAAGCGAACACTACACTACGGCCAGCATTAATTAGTCTAATGAAAAGCTAAAGTCAATGGGAGCTAGTATTACAGACTACCGGACAAGTGCAGAGAAGTGGAAGTGTTCTTCAGATCAATGAAACTCCCACAGAAATCATTTGAGAAGACTCCAAGCCTTTTTTTTTTTACCTATTGTGGTGCTGATATGCTGTTAGAGCGTTTCTGATTCAGCTCAGGCCAAAACTGTCTATTAACCTGACATGTAGTTCCTTCTACATCTAGCTTAAGTAAAAAATTGCACGTAGCGAGAGGCCGAGATTCCCTTTCTCTGCTAGAATTCGTAAATTGGTGCAGTGTTTGGCGAGTACGTCAGCCATACAGTTCGCCGGAATGTCTCTGTGCCCAGGCACCCAGAGTACTCGTATGTGAATGTCGATTTGCTCACCCATCTCGTTAAGAGGTCGTCGTCATTCTAGGGTGGTCCTAGAGTTTAAAGAAACCTATCCGAAGTTTACGGATCACAAAAATACAACTCCACTAGCAGGTACAGGCAAGTCACTTCGGTTAACTAATAGTGGTGCTTGCTTGCTACTGCTTGACAACAAAGAACCTGTACACTCGGATCTACGTAAACATAACTGAATGAAAATCAGAAAATATTTATTTAATTGAATGTCTCAACATCTACACATACGAGTACATAAGTGTCTAAATGTGACGCATGATTTTGAGGTAAATCAGCAGTTACGGTAAGTTGTATGAAGAATTCCTCCGAATTCTGCGAAAGTCTAATTTTAAGCTACCGGATGGAGCCACGGGTTGTGGATGGTGGAACGGCCTTTAGATATAAAGGCTAGCTGTGTCCCGAACAAGCAGCTTCTGGCTCTGCGATTTCCTATGGAAAACCACATATACCTGGGTGCAATATGTTGTGGTACTGCCTATCACTTCTAAGTTTGGTCATCTGAAGTGGCATCATTGTGAAGATTAAATAGATGTCTAAGATGTTTTTTGTTTTTGGTTTTGGTAGCTCCAATGTATAAGTAATCTTCCAAAGCTACTAGTAGCCTGAGCTCCTATAATAGCATGCACTCGATGTTAGGAATACGCTTACCTATTAACCCCCACCCTACACACTTCAACCACTTTTCCTGCGGGACTGCCATATGGTATTACTTGCCGGGGCTGGTTAGCAATTAATGCTCTTCTTTCTGTATGTGCTGGGCTTACTTTTGGTTGTTTTTTTTTTTTTTCTGGCGTTTTCCAACCGTCGAAGTTCCTTAAGGATTATTGTTGCAATCTGTTTTGCCGTATCCCGCTTTGCGCTCGGTGCTATCATATGGTTTACAATATTCTCAGGAGTTGGTGTTTCTCCAATTTGTTCCTCCAAAATTCTATGCAGCTATGTCCGGTAAGGAGCTAGCTGAAGTAAAAATTGATTTTTCCGTGACATCATTCCGTCCATTTGTGTATATCCGCTATGAGTCGATGGGTTTATCTTTCCTTCGAAGACTGGTTTAATTTCTTCTGCCGTATGCTTATGTTTCGCTTTCTTCCAGCTTCTTCAAGGGTTCATGAATTTTATCATCGTAGGTCCTCTGTAGTTCGCTAACCAAGATATCTGCTGGTAACATTTCCATGATGACGCATGTAGCATTATCTGACACAGTCCGAAACGCACAGCATACCCTGATGGCACACATTCGGTTGAGGGAGTTAATCTCCTGGCACAGGGCTAAGCTGTCGCTGCTTTGGCTCAAATTGGTACCGCATACATTTTGACGGACTATACCATCCTTGGCAGAAGTAGCCTTCTGTGTTGTCGGAGTCATCCGACGTTCAACATTATTCTGTATAAGCTGCTTTATTGCTTGATCTTTTGAGGCGTTCGCTGATCGATTTTGATGTTATATTGTGCTCGCCTACCCTGTCTCCCTCTTCTTGCGGCTGCTCACTAGTACTACTTTTGTTTTTGTTCTGTGAACTGTAGCCTAACTGATGTCAGCCATGCCCTTTATTTCGGCAATGCCTATGATTGTTGCCTTATTTGGGGTTCTGAGTCTTAAAACACCATCATACACAATTTTCCACAGGGTAGGTCCTAATACCCATCCTTGTGGAACTCCGCCAGATATATGGTATTACCTTACTCCATCATCTGTGTCGAAGAGTAGAAGCCTTTTCTCAAAATAGTTTAGCACTATTTCAATTAGGAACCATGGTACCGTCATTGACCTAAGGGAATGCATTGACCCAGTTTGCAGACTTGAAGGTGTCTACAGTGTAATAGGCGGGAGTATAGTGTTATGGCATATTACGTGACGACAAAGGAACCTTGCTCGAATTCAAACTTCAAATTTTTTGGCAAGAAAGGAATTCGACTAATGTAAGCATTGTTACCGAGATTGCGTCATTCATCATTGCGTCTACTGTTCGCATTTTCCGAACAAATTCCAATACCGAATATATAATACATACTTACACAAAGCTGCATAAATGACCATTTGCCGTGCAATGTAAAATTTATTTCTATCCCCTGCTCTTTGCATATACGAGTACGTACCCGTATACAGAGATTTCTTCCTTTTTGTGAAAAATAGAAAAAAATAAGAATACAATTCCTTCATACGAGTAAATATTTACAGAAATGTCAGGACCTCCGACTGTACTGTAGTATCCAAAGAATCTAATTCCAGTATCTATCCTCCTGAAAATGGAATTATTTTCTAGTGAATTCATGATGAAATAATTCTTCAAAAACATTATCTCAGCATTATTGCAAATAGTAGTTCACTTCTATATTGCGAATGTCACTGCAACTTTGTCTAAATAATTCAAAGGGCACGTACATGTACTCGTACATACTTTAGAACGATTCTGCAGAAAAAGAACATTTCAATAGGGAATGAATGACTTTTGTCCATTGAAACATTTCTACTGCGCTACTTTGTTTGCTATGAGTGTACTGCATACGAATGGCAAACTCTTAGTAAGGATCCACAAAAGTATCCTTGGTGGAATTAAATTTGTTTATATTTCGCTTTCTGACCAAGAACCGTATTTTTTTTCTCATTAAGTCAACATCCATGCCTTCAATTTGTTCTGGTATGTGAGAGGTAATGAAATTTGTTGGTAGGTAAAAAAAAACAACGTTGTAATACGATTGAGGGTTTTAAGTTCATGGTCTAATGCATCACTGCACTGGTGCCGCGAGCATCCTGTCATAGATGATACGAATACGAGTATCACCCAAAAGTTTTACTATCTGACCTCATGGGGCAACTTATTACTTCTTAATTCCTAGCAGAGCCACATGGAATGCAGTGTGGCATTTTGGGGTTTCTGCTGTCCACTTTATGGTGATGATGATAGTTTTGGCATTCGAATTAACAAACAGGACTGAAGAGTGCAAAGTGGCACAAACGTGTGGGAGTGAAATCCCCGAGTAGACGAGTGTTTAAAAAGATAATGCTTATGCCTTCGTGGAAATTTGAATCGCTGGATCTCTGTGGGAGGAGTATCCTTATAAAGTTAGTTTCCGTGGGTGTGCTTTTTAAATGATGACACTAGTCAACATGATTTTTACCTTAATGGCAAATGACATTTTTAGTCTTCTGTCCCATAATGGTATAAACGGAAGTCTAATGGATACAACACGGTGCCTGGTCAATTCGTCTGTCCGTGTGTCTGTCAGACGACTGAAACTTTTGAACCCTTTGCCACAGAGACATGAAATTTTGTATCTAAATGCGGTAGATCAAAAATAATTAGGGGAACAAAGGCCCCTATTATGGAACACAACTTCAGTTGTAGTTTGGTTGTAAATACAGAATTCGTATTATCGTCCTCAACTTTCAGACAACCAGTTGTCTATCATCTGTGAATCCAAGACAACTACAAATTTTTGGTTGTCTGTGTAGTTGTTTACGCATTTTGGTTGTATTATGATACACAATTCAGTTGTGTGAACTGTCAAAAACACACAACCACGATTTTGCAGTTGTGTAGTTGCAGATTGCAGATTGCTCTCCTTCAGGAAAATCCGGATTTAGCTAAGGGCAAAGGGCAATTTGGCAGCAACAAGATGTAAAAAATCACTGGGACAAGTTCTCATTGAAGCTCGAACAGCTTAGGACCTCCACGTAGAGCATCCAAAGAATGGCAAAGGGCGAGTAGTTATGTCCATTTGAAAATGTATCTAGAAACGATTAATAATAATTTCAGGTTTGGATTAACTACAAAGGAAACTTGAAGAGGAAGCTGGCTGCAAATAAGAAAAAATTCAAAGCTACCGGTGGAGGGCCATCACAAGAACTAAGCTTAAGCCCACTGGAGCAAAGCGCAGTAAATTTAACTGCGCTTACAACTGCAGTAAACCCATTGGGGCAACCCTTCGGTATTCGAAGATTTTTAGCGCCAACCCCTTTGGAAATGGAACCCGTTATTACATGAGTACATGAGTTCCATCCACACATCCAATTATTCCAGGAAAACCAGTCTTCTCGAAGAAATATATTTTGGATAGTCTTTGTTCCTCTTCCAATAATTCGGCTTTTATGTGCTCTTCTAGAAGTTTGAATACCTCTTTCAATACCACCGAAACTGTTGGTTGTGCTAAACCCAGATTAAAATCATTTCCGCTGCACTTTTCATAGCTCCCTTCAGAAAAAAAAAAAACGAAGATCAGCAGCCAGTTTCAAAATCGGTGGTATTGACGAAGATCGCACCGTAGTTCTAAACCTTTTATTTCATCCAAAATGTACTCAAATGCTTCTTTCTTTAATCTGAAATAACTAATGAATCTGTAAATATACGATAGGATATTTGTATTGAAACTTTGAGAATTATTACAAGTTCTTACTTGGTATTTGGAAGTTCTAAAGGGTTAGAATGGTCGCGGATACTTTTACGAATGCGCGCAACATTAGTAGCATATTCCTCTTCATTATTATCACTAAAAAATAAGTCAAAACTGCTTTCCATTTTTGTATTCCGTTTATTATTAAAGATTACCGAATATTTTTTGAATTTTCCTCTGTTTACAACGAATTGTCAGTGCCATTTTTCAATTTCTGTGCTTCAAGTTGGGTGCATTATCGTCTTCGGCGTCTGATAGGAACCAGGCTATCCAGGAGCTTCGACAAAACAACTTGAATAAGGGAGCAACTATCTTCAAAATAGCCGCCCAGAGAAGAAGAAATGCTCAGGAGATTCGTTCCCCAAAGTTCATTAACAATGCTCAAGGCCAGCTTCTTGTGGTAGACGACAAAATTCTCCACAGATGGCGACAGTATTGTGAAAGACTTCTGACCGAACAGTTTCCCCGGCTATGCTTTCCAAGAGCCGCTCCTAACCATGACGAAATATCCGACATTACTGTCGAAGAAGTTAGGAATGCCATCAAATACTCCAAAAAAAAGAAAAGCGGTTGGGCCAGACGAGATACCCTCTGAGTTCTGGAAAAAGATGGGAGACATCGGATCCAGATGGCTCATGATTCTTATCTCCAAACTTATGAGCGGTGATCCAATGCCTAATCAGTGGAGGGAAAGTTATCTTCTTCCTTTGCACAAAGGGAAGGGCGATACGCGAAACTGCGATAACTACCGTTCTGTCAAGCTGATGTCACACACCATGAAGATCGTTGAGCGGGTATTAGATGGCCGACTGCGGAAAATAATAAGGCTATCTGATGACCAGTGCGGGTTTGTCTCGGGTAAATCAACAACAGATGCAATCCAAAGTATAAGGATCATAATGGAAAAACATCGTGATTCCTTAAAGGACTTGCATATGGTGTTGGTTGATTTTGAAAAAAGCCTTTGATAGACAACCAAAAGATCTCTTATGGGTGGCGCTAAGACAACGAGGAGTTCCAGAAACCTACGTGCGCATGATCAGGGACATGTATGAGGGACCAAGGACAAGAGTAAGATGACCCGCAGGAGTCACCGAAGAGTTCCCAATCAAAGTCGGTGTACACCAGGGAAGCGTCCTTAGTCCTTTGCTATTTATTGCAGTCCTTGATTATCTGCTTGAAGGAAAAGTGACGGACCCCAAAGTGCATCAGTTATTCTTTGCTGACGATGGAGCTATCATAAGCGAAGCTCAAATGGCCTTGCAACGAGCACTTGATGTATGGGTGGATGTTTTGGAGGGAAATGGGTACCGTATTAGTTCGAAAAAGACAGAGTATCTGTGCTGCCCGTTCTCTGATTCACACCGGCCTATTCCAGACATTTACTTGAATGGAAAAGTGCTTCCCAAGTGTGAAAAGTTCAAATATCTGGGATCTATGATCAATAGCGAAACAACTTGTGGTGATGACATCAATCATCGCGTAAGCGTAGGGTGGATGAAGTGGCGGGAAAACTCCGCTATTTTCTGTGATCGAAAAATGCCCCCTAAGCTTAAAGGAAGACTCTACACCGCAGTTGTACGTCCGGCGCTCACATACGGTTCACAATGCTGGACAATGTACAAGAAGTATGAGGGCAAATTAACGGCAGCTGAGATGAAGATGCTTCGCATGACAGCAGGAGTAACGAAGTTTGATAGAATAAGAAGTTCAAAGATTCGAGGAAGCCTTCATGTAAAAGAATCCATCACAAGCAAGATAGAGCACGACCGGCTCAGTTGGTATTGTCATGTACAAAGGAGAGATCCTTCGAACCCCGTCAAAAAGGCAATATCAATCAACGTTCCTACGCAATCGCCCAAAAAAGGCAGACCAAAAAACAACTGGATCACACAAATGCAAAAACACCAGCATTCGAAACCGGGAAACCTGCCGGTACTTCCTGAAATCAAACCGGCAAACCCCACAGGCGAACCAGTAGGGATGCAGTAAAGTGGGAGGGTTGTGATCCTTCTACTCCGGATCATAACTTTGCCGTAAGAAGAAGAAGAAGTGTTAGACATATGGGAAAAATGATTTAAGTCGCCTCATATCTTCCTCCCACTCTATTCGATTTTGATAAATTTCAAATGAAACTACTAACGTATCAGTCTAAGCCTACACATGACAAAATCCCATCGAAATCTGTTCAAGAGTTCTTCAGTTAGTCGGCTAGCAAAGATGATTTAAAGATTTTTAAACCCTGCCCCCCACTCCTACTCATATTTTATCCCATTTTGACAGTTTCTAGGCGAAATGACCTATGTACGTATCAGGATATACATGCATATAAATTATATTTCATCATCTTTAGTCTTTAGTAGTTCTCGAGCGGGTCCTGTGAGGATGAACATACGCTTAAAATATCGGTACGGGAACGTGCGAGGCCCGGCTTGCACTTGACGATATTTTAACTGCTGATTACAGAAATGGCAATACAATTATGATATAACGTCTTAGTTGCGAGTTTACATATAGGGAGCACTTCAGTCAAACAACGAAAAATAGGGGCATATCTCGGGGAGTCAAAACTCATCAAAAGTTCAGAAAAATCCGACCATTTAATTGTTTGTTACAGCAGAATAAGTAAATAAATTCAATTTGTTCGTAAACTGTTAAAGTAAATCGAGGTATGATAAAGGTTCAAAAGTGTTTTCTGGTCGCTGAATCTTAAAGACTGGGGTCATAATTATGAGTGATCCAAAATTCTGGTTCTCCAAAATTATATTTTTTAAAATTCTGCCCTTCCGTATTTTCTGTATTTCTGAATTTAAGGGCGCACTTTTAAGTACCGTTAATATTAGGGTTAGAATGAAAATGCAGGTTGCACCAAAGATCCCAGAGACAAGGCTGGAAGAAAATCCGTATAGCCGCTTCGGCTGCAATCAGCTGTATACCTGTATAAACGGAGAGATATACAGAATTAAAAAATCTACTTGTTTGAATACCAAGATTTATCAAAATCTCGAAATTGAAAATTTAGCAAGAATCCAATACAAATAGGAGCAAGTAGTGATTGATACAAAAAAATAAATGATTGATACAAAAAAGATGAGTTTTATCGCACTTTTTACTCAACTAAGGTCATATGAATCTGAATTCCAGGTCTGAATTTCAAAACTCGAAATGGCGGATAAAACCCTAGTACATAAAAAAATTCAATTTATTCTTAGATTAATGAAGTAAATCAAAACAAGAAGCCAAGAGGTTTTCGAGTTCGCTGAAGCCATATCCAAAGCCAGAATTTTCAAATTAAAAATGGCGTTCAAAAACGATACAAAAAAATCAGCCATTTTGAATTTGAAAATTCCGACTTCGGATTTGAGTTCGGCGACTGGCTTCGGAAACATATGTGTGGACTAATTAATGTCTATTTTCTGGATGTCCTTATGAATCCGCCATTTTGAATTTAAAAATTTTTGATTTCAGACTCAGATTTAGAGACTTCGAGAACATTTTTACTTACACTGTTCTTCATTAGCTAAAGGCAGAACTATAATAGAAGAATGGTTTCATACGACCACTTCCGAAGTACTGCGAATATAGAGGATTTGTGTTGTGTGGCCATAATAGCTTTTTGCTTCGATTCGTTAAGTTTTCGTTCACTTTTGCTCACAGAAATATGACACAACAGATCAAATGACAGGCAAAGCTATTTGACAGTTGCTTCCGAACACATACGCCTATTATGGGCTACTCGAGCAATTAACAGTAGATACTCAAGGAAACTTAACGTAGAATTATGACATTAGCTTCCGATTGCTTCCGACTATTATAGTTCAGCCTTTACTATGAGTTTGATTATATTTGTGGGCTTTTGCGCTCCATGTTGAATCCGTCATTTTGTATTTTTAAATCTTGACTCCGAATTCAGTTTTAGCGAAGCAGAACAACAATTTCTATATTTTTATGTTCAATTGCAATAAACGAATTCTAGACGTATGAGAAATTTTTGAATCAGGAGGCAAAATCACTAACGGCCTAGTGAAATTAGTTCGAAATAGTAAACTCTTATATGACTGGTTCTGGGTCACAAAGGCATTCTTCATAATCGAGTGTTCCAGCAATCGATTGATGTAAGCTAAATGCTTCCAATTTTAATTACTATTATAACTTACAGTCAGTTTCGCCATTCAATGTTATTTTTCAGGCATCGCGAATCATCATAAAAACAAAAGAACTTATTAAAAACTCTCTGTATCAGTGTATATTAAATGATTTTTATTTATTCTATTTTCAGTGTTGATGAACCAGGGTAAGTCCAGGCAATAAGTTTTCCGTATTCGATTACACAAAAAAAAAAAAAAATCAAATTCAATTTGAAGTTATGCGATGATAAAAACTTTTAAAACATCCGCGTCATGTACACAGACAAATTACCAATTTAATAGCAATTTTCGATAAAAATTTGTCTGCAATGTCATGCCATTATATATTTCTTGGCGGCAAAAAGTTTTACAACAAAAATATTAAAGCAAATAATTGAAAACGACTTTTTTACAATCACATCGAATCGCGATGACATGCGAAGTGATGTCTGCTTCGATTATGGAAGCCGTTCTATTATTATTAACAAAATTATACGTATGACCATGGTTTTGTACACAGCTATTATGCATCGTCAATTTTTCAACTGCAAGGGGGTATTTAGTACAATAATAGCAAATGTGGAGGTAAGTAAGTGCTGAACTTTATTCAAAAGAAATGCAGTGAATGATTTGTAAAGTAAGCTCATAGTATTTAATTAAATATTGTACATACGAGTACGTATGTAAAAAAGGATTTGACATTTTCCTAATTTGCTTTTCTAGAATACGAGTATCCATATTTTTTTTCTAGACTAAAAGGCCTATTCTCAAACTCATTCCGTATACGAATAAGTGGCAAAGATCCCGAAAAGCGTATACCTATACGTAACGATGCGACTGGGTCTAGGGTATGCGGAAAGTCAATACGTATGCGACTTCTGTCAAAGTGGTATAACAAACAGTTATGCCACTTTAATATTGTACAACTAGCACCATTTTGAATTCTTTAATTCTGTAATCGGGTATATGCCATTTATTGTTCTCTTAAATAATTTCCCAGATTTAGTTTTCCTATTTGAATAATGTGAATGCACATCGGAACCATTTGTGTACCAAAAATATTTATTTAAAAACTTCTCCAATAAAAAGAAAATAATATAGCGAAAATTGAAGTCATTTCATTTGGAGTTTGGCAAGTTTTAGTACAAAATCCAATCGCATACTTTCGCCTTTCTTCGAGATTTTTAAAATTTTACTTTTTCAGGGGGTTCTCACAAAATGTCCACGAATACCAACGCTATCACAAATATATTTTTCTTTGTGATTCGTTCTCTAGGCTCAATGGCATGTCAATGGACCGCTCCACATTGTTATTCTAGTTGTAACACCGTTTTATCAACAGTAAGCGCTTCCAAACTGATATAAAGGGTGGTTAAGTTTAAAGGGCCGATGTTGATTTTGAATAAAACACAAATTATTTAGGAAATTACTGTCATTTCTTTTTATTATGATAATATTGGTATGGTTCAATTAACAAAATATCGGCCAAATGGCCGCCGCGACCTCGGCGGCACACCTCCATCCGATGGTCTAAATTTTCGATGACGCTGAGGCATAATTGAGGTTCTATGCCGTTAATGTGCCGAATTATCTCATCCTTTAGCTCTTGAATTGTTGCTGGCTTATCGACGTACACCTTTTCTTTCAAATAACCCCAAAGAAAGAAGTCCAACGGTGATCACATGATCAATTCAATCAATTATGCTTATTGACGAATCCACTGAGGTGAAAATGTGCCTCATCACTGAAGATGATTTTCTTCGAAAATTGATCATCCACTGTTGCCATTTCTTGCCATCATTGTGACCATTGACGACGCTTGAAATGGTCAAGAGGCTTTAGTTCTTGAGTCAATTGCACCTTGTAAGCGCGTAAATGCAAGTCTTTATGCATAATGTTCATCAACGACGAGCGTGAGAGGTGCAATTGTTGGGCACGACGACGAGTTGAGGTGGACGGCTCTTCAGCAGTACAAGCTGTACGAGCATGCACTGGTATTTTCACATCTCCTACAGACCCGGTTTGCACAAATTTTTGCACGATTTTTCCGATTGTACGCACATTTGGACGATTAAATTGACCGAAAGAATCACGAAATGCACGATATGCATTTTGATTTGAACGCCCATTTGCATAATAAGCCTGAATAACTTTAACGCGTTGCTCGATTGTGTATCTTTCCATGGTTCAAATTGAGTTAGTCTGAAATTGAGAAATGTCAAATGAAATGCAGAAAAAAGCTTGACGTTTAGGTGTGGTTCACATTCAATATCGGTCCTTAAAATTTAACCACCCGTTAGTATTCTATTTCCATTAGATGAATAATGACATACAAATGTGTGTATGTTGCTGTTTCACTCCATTTCATTGTACGAGCAAGACAGTGCGTGACAGCACGAAAAATAGATGTCTTTTCTGCTGCAAACATTTGTTGAAAGTGCTTCACTTCTGTAGTGATTTCCGCTTGTCTTTCATACATTTTCCCTAAAATCGGTTTGACAACTGTTGCAAGAATACTAGTGTGAAATGGCTCAATAATATTGATCACAAAAACCATTTGCATAGTTGGAAATTAGAGGCAATTCCATAGTGAGTCATTTCATTTGGCGTTTAAAAGACTACGAACAAATTCCATTCGAGTACTTTTGAAAAGTTTCTGAGATTGTGTTGCTGTTTCCTAAATGCATTGAAACCGGAAACAGCAATTTTAAGAATTACTAAATAATATATTTGTAATACATTGTCCGGTACGAAATTAGTACTCGACTTATGAAAAAAAGTTAAACAATTGTTTTTAATTTAAAAATTGTGAGAAACTGAACATTAAAATAATGCAAGAAGCTTAACAGAGGCTGAAATGAACTTAAAACTGCTTCTATATCTCAACACATTCCCTTGAAAAAATCGTATTTTCTTAAGAATTATTTGATAAATTGATAAGACAAGACTTCACTTTCAAATGTCAATTGTTTTCAACACTACGAAAGAAATATTAGCATTGTCAGTTTCCGAATACACGTTCAGAATGCGCTGCGTTCAAACCAGAAATCAACAATAAAGAGATAGTTGACTTCGGGGATCTCTCTTAATTCGCCCCCACAGTTTTTGTTCGGCCGAGTAGAAATGGCATCGATGTTTACTCGTAGGTTCCATTTGAATATAATTTACACTCTTTTTTATGGCGTGCATACATTCTAACCATTGTCATGGCCAAAATAATGACAGCTACATTACTCCTCTGTCAAACAGATTGTCAGGAACGACAATTAGTTGTTATAGGGATGAAAAAGTCGATACAAGTGTAACAAAAATACACAAGTACAATTCTTAATTTCCTTTACATTTTCATTTTATGTAAGCATACGGGACGAAATTATTTAAATGGACTAAAAATCTATATATAGTTTATAAATTAAGGTTTGCTTTGAAGATTTGCAAGGCATGCTTTACTTTTTTGTCCAAAACCATATGTCGCCCAATAGCTATCTGAATTTAACACTGGCAGTAGGGTGGTCATATGGGTAAAATGCAACTTGATCGTGATGATGACATCAGGTGGACGGACAAAAATACTGTGAATCATAAGCAATGACAATACAAAAATACTCCCCAGTTATCTGGACGCCACCCTTGGAGTTCACTGAAACTTAATAATACTTGAGTTTCAAACCAACTACACCAATCTGTCTTCTCTCTGTCTCTTTCCCTTCCCACAAAAACGCCCATGTCCTAAAATTAGTATAAGGGTATTCATATCCCCTTTCACACGTGCAAATTATATAAAAAAAAAAAAAAAGAGAAAAGATGATCGTGTTTCGTTCTAAAATATTATAGGAAGGAAATGTCGAGACCGATTTCAAGTTGTATTGTGCTCTGCATTGATTGAATCTTTGAATTGAAAAGAAAATGATTGTTGCTAATGTTGCAAAATCAACAAAAAATACCTTTAAAAGTAATACAAATTGTTCTCTTTAATCCAGTTGAAAAGTCGAACGAGGGCAATTTCTTAAGATGGCGGGATAGAAAGAGCCGCATATATATTTCAATTTTATAATTTTATACCTGTGGTCGTAAAATGTTTTCCACTTTAAATTTGGGAACAGGTAATAATCATTAGGTACCAGGTCAGGACTGTTAGGCGGATGAGCTAATTTCTGGAAGCCACATGACTTCAAAGTAGCCATGGCAATTTGAGCCTTATGAACCGGTGCATTGTCATGAAGTATGAGCACGCATTTTGTTAATTTCACCCTTCTTTTTAGTTTAGTAGATTTTCTTAAGCGTCTTATAACATTGGCGTAGTATTTTCCTGTGATGCTGGTGCCTTTTGGTTTATAATCTACAGGGTGTTTTTTATGTTTATTTATTTATTTTATTTTATGTTATGTTTTATGTACACAAGGTGGTAATGCACGAGTTGCTGAAGAACTTGGCTGTGCACTATCTTGCACCTTGATATAGCCAGCTCCAGCAAAGCATCGCGTCCTTGGAATAACAGTGAAATCGTCAGTTGCTTTGAAATTTGATCAACAGTGCTGCCAGATTCGTTTAAGTGAAACTACATTTGTTTACATGCATGCTTCTGGTCTTCAATATGTTATTCTATTGATTTAAGTTTCTGCGGTGTTTTAGGCTTTTTTTTTGTGAAAGGTAAAATTAAATGTTTTGTGTCTACGAAATTGAAAAAAAACGCACCTGTTCTGTTAAATAGATACTTTCAACATTTCAATTAGTGAAGGATTTTTTGTAATGATTACATCAATTTAAAGCATAAATCCCAGTCATCTAAAGGAAGCTTTAAGATATGTACGAGTATATGTGCTAGCTTCTATTTTATTTGGGTTTAAGCCTATAGTGACATCACATTTAAATTATGGAAACCAAAAAGAGCATTTTTTTTGTAGAGCATTTCTAAACCTAAAAACTTTAATCGTAATATAATTCTCGTAGGATGAAATTTTGCGAGATATTTGCACATAAAAACGGTTTTTTCTTTAACTTTCGGCTAATGTCGGACGTTTTAAAACATTTGAATGTTTAACAGCGTTCGATTCCAAATGAAAATTTGACAATTTATCATTATAGTAAAAGAGTACAGTCATTGTATCAAAAGTGACAGTTGACAGCGTTTAATCGCTTGACAATTAAAAAAAAAGTATCAAATGTATTGACTTAGTTTGTTTTTTACCATGTTCGACAGTAATATTTTGTTTTGTTTATTTTAAAACTATAATGTTTAATTTCAATTGTATAAGTGCTGCCAACTAAACTTAAATCTTACAGGAACGATACAAAATAGTCTGAACAAAATGTCATTTGGCTATCACAGACTTTTAGGTTGTAACATTTTTATTTCAACAAAACTAGAAAACAGTGTAACATCGGTCCATGTTTCGCAAACCGTTCTTAAAGAAAATTTGACAGTTTCTTTAAATGAGTCAAACAGTGTGATGTACATTTGGATATGTCGTGTGCCAAAGACTCTAATCTTTACTTAACTGGTATATGCTGTGATTCCTATTTCACGATATTAAGGGTGGTGAACAAAAGCAACAGCTTAATATTTCAGAATTTAAGGACGATCATATCCTTCCCGTTTCAATATAAAAGATGTACAGACAATGAATCTACTGTGCACCACACAAATTTCAAATATAAACTAGTTTATCAACCTAATAACAAAAAAAAAACCAAGCTATTCTCAATTACCCTACTATGTGCATACACATGTATATATATTAGCTCCATTGTCGACCAAAGTCCTCCATCTTACTATCCGTTCGGTACATAGAAATTCCTTTATCCTCTGCCTAAGTTCCGTAAAACCAAAAGCTAAAATACCTTAAATCAGTGTTAAAAAAAATAAATAGAAAATTCCGCCCTCATACACCCGTTCATATGACAACCACCACACAAAAAAAAAGTCCTAAACACTAGGTATACGAGTACAGTTCATTTACAGATCCCAGATAAAAAGGAAACAAAAAAAAAAACTAAAGAACCAATATCCCGCAAGGATATCCATTCCCCAGTAACTTGCATGCATCGGTGAACGCACAACATCGACATCTGTGCACACGGAACAGGCAGGACGTATCCTGACCATAATAATAACATTCAAATAATTTCATTTGACACACAAAATATTTCTTCGTATCGACACCATACCATTCAGGACAAAACACACAAAACAGGACGGCACCACAAAGGAAGAGCCTTCAAGTTGTGTGTGGGTGTACGGTGGCACATAAGAATGCTTTTCTATTAAACTAAGCCAACATGGATCCTTTAAACTTGAATGGTGAGCGCGATACCTGATTCCCAGTCGTGTCGTTTGCGTTGGCAGTATCGCGTTCCGGAACGCAACGGAAAATTATTATCAGCACACAACGACAGCAGAGTGAAAGACGGATTTTTTTTTATTCCTTTCTGCTTCGCTCCTTTTCTTTCTTTTGTGTGAGTGTGATATCGTAGAAGATTTTCATTTCACCTGTTCTCGTGTGAAGCATGGATATGAGTGTACAGGTGTGTACGAGTGAGTTGTAGGTGGAAATCCAGGGTCGTAATCGAGTTCTGAAGGTAGAAAATATTTGCGGGATTTTCTCCATTCGTTTAGAATGCATACGTACGTGGGTGGTGGGAAGGGGTAGTGTTGGTTGTCAATCTCAATTGAAAACTCTATAAAACCAACAGCCATGGCGTCGTATATGGGAGCTCTGTTTCTTCTCCTAATGGGTATGTAGTGGACTCTTTTTCACCCTTTATGGGGAATAGATATTACACTCCAGCAAAGGAGCGATGGGATTTGATGCGCTTTTTTCTCTATAATTGAAAAAAAAGGAACATCACAGTAAATTTGATGACAGGGATTTAACTTGTCTCTGTGTGGTATCGGGATAGTTATTTGGTTTTAACAAGTTCCACTGTAGGCGGTAATCTGAAATAGATATGTCGAGACGTGCATACATATGTATCATACTCGAAGAATATACGCGAAAGAAAAGATGATCAAATATGTGGGGCTTTATGATGGAGCCTTAAGCAAAGTAGTAACCGCCTTACATATACCTCGTTCCTATGTATAATATATGTGTATATAACCCCCTGTAAGGGAAATGAAAAATTTCATTCAATCTTCTGTACCACGTACTGAGACACATACACAGACCCTGGATTGGAACTATTAAAAAATCCTTTCGAATTATTCGATAGCATCGAAAGCTCATTTGATAGTCATTAAAATTCGTTCATTACTATTTTCATTCATTCAACTTGAATGAAATAGACTGTTTATTTCATTCAGTAGATTGTTGAATGAGCTGAGCGATCGAAATTTTACTTTTTGAAATTCTCTACAAGATGGATGTTGTTTTTTTTTTTTCGAAAATTGTAGGTACTCGTAGATATGTTTATGTCCTGTATCCCCTTGTGGGTCCTAGGGCCTCTACAACGCCTACGCGCCATCGTGTGCGATTTCGGGAAATGTGCCGCAGCTCTCCCCAACTCTTTCCCAGTTGCCGTGCTTCCTTCTCAACTGTTCTGCGCCACGTACTCCTAGGACTGCCGCGTATCCTGCCATCCTGGGTAAGCGGGTTCCATTGCATCACTTGGTTAGCTATGGACCTGTCACCCTTTCGGAGAGTGTGACTGATCCACTGCCACTTTCGTCGTCGTATGGTTGTGCCTATAGGTTCATGGCCCGTTCTCTGATAAAGCTGTTCGTTAGAGATACGGTTTGGCCAGAATATCCTTAAGATGTAACGTAGACACCTATTGACAAACGTTTGCAGCTTCCTCGTGATAGTGACGGTCACTCTCCAGGTACCACATCCATATCCCAAACGCAGATTTTGCTTTACCTATTCGGCTGGCTATATCCAGTTCGGTTCCGCCATCGGTTGAGACAATACTCCCAAGGTATTGGAAACTCTCTACTCTCTCAACCGTTTGTCCAGCAATGCATATATGAGTTGATGAGTTTGGTCCTAGGCTGATCATTTTTGTTTTTGTCGAGTTAATTTTCAGCCCAACGACATCTGCTTCCCTCTCCACATTTGCTGTCATTTGGTGAAGGTCCATTATTCTGTGAGACAGTAGGCATACATCGTCGGCGTAGTCGAGGTGTTTGAGTTCAGATGTGAGAGTCCATCGAATTCCTCCATTTCCTGTTGATAAAGCCGCATTCAGCACATCGCTAATCACCAATAAAAACAATATTGGTGAAAGTATGCAGCCTTGCCAAACCCCTCTTTGGACTTCGAATTCCTCAGACAGTCTTCCTCTGTGCAGAACGTGACATGTGGACCCATCATATGTAGCCTTGATAATTGCTATTAATTTATCCGGAATGCCACGCCAAATAAATTCCCGATTGACACTATCAAACGCCTTTTAAAAATCAATGAACAACAGGTGAAGTGGTGATCGATATTCAACACATTGCTCGATGATGATCCGCAGGGTGTTGATGTGGTCGACACAGGAGGATCCAGAGCGGAAACCTGCTTGTTCGGCGTCGAGTGTGTCTTCAAGGTGCTCTTTGATTCGCTCCAGGATGATTCTAGCTATTTTCTTGGCCACAGCAAGCAGCACGCAGATACCTCTCCAGTTTTCTCACTGCATTAGGTTGCCTTTTTTAGGGAGCTTGACAATCATTCCCTTTTTCCACTCATCCGGAAACCTCTCGGCTTCCCATGTTCTCCCGACAAGTGGGAACAGTAGCTCTGCCGATGCTGTTGGCGCAGCTTGGAAAAGCTCCGCGGGTATGCCGTCAAGTCCTACCGCCTTATTAGTTTTCAGTGCTTTGATTGCGGTAATAATCTCCTCTTTACTGGGGGTTGTGGTGCGAATTCGGGAACTTCTTTCTACGGACACTTCAGTCTGACTTGGGTGCATATTATAACCGAATACTCGGTTTAGAACCGAAGCAAAATGCTCCTTCCATCTCTTCAGTTGATCCTCATCCGTAGCCAGCGCATTGATGTATTTGCGCTTGTCACGTCTCACGCTACGCTGTACTTCTCTCATCTTCATGCGATATAGGGACTCAAGCTCGATCCTCCCTGCTGCTGGAGTTGCTGCAATTCGAGCTCTTAGCTGTTTTCGTTCGTTGATCCAGGTATCGTCGGAAAGCCACGCCCTGTGGTTTCCCTGCGATCGACCGACAATCCTTTCAGGACCTGATGTGAAAACAGTTTTCACAGCGCACCAATGAGGAGGTAAAGCAAGCACTACATTACGAACTTGATTGTTGCGCTACTGGTCCAATCCATGTTTTGGACAGTCAGTAGTTTCCCGATCAATCGCCATGCAGATCCCCCATACTCGTAGATATGCAATCTTCCAAAATGTCCTACTTTACCTAGAAGTTGAAGGAAATCAATTTTGAGTGCGAATATCTCGAAAACTGTGCATCGCGGGAACAAAATTCTTATGATAAAAATTTTAGGTTTCAAAATTCTCTACAAGATGGATTTTGTAAGATTTTCGAAAATTGTGAGTAGATTCGCATTATTCCAAAATGTGCTACTTTACCCAGAAGTTAAAGGAAATTATTTTTGAGTGCAAATATCTTAAAGACGATCGAAATTTTAGGTTTTGAAATTTTTTGCAAGACGATTTATGAAAGTTGTCGAAAATTGTACATATGTAGTCTTCCAAAAGGTCTGACTTTACCTCGAAGTTTATGGAAATCGTTCTTGAGTGTAAATGTCTCCTATACCTAGGTATGTCAAGAGCCCGCTTTCTGAATGAACGAATGAATTAATGAAATAAATATCATTGGATAGTTGAAATCAATCAGTTACCAACTATAAATAATCGAATCCATTCGATAGTGCCCAACACTAATTTGATCAACTGTAACGCAACACAATGCTATCATTAAAGTATAAAATATTTTTTCCACCGATTATTGGTGTTGATTGATGGAATAACATTTTGTGCGAACGAATACATTCGCTGGTTCGACCATGGAAAACATTATGCCGTACTACGAGTATGTATATCATTGGTAATAGGATTACGAATGCCATAATTCAAAATAGGTTAACAAAAGATACAATCGCGGGTTCGCTCTCATGTCCGGCAACTGGTACTGGAGTAGTTTTTGAAAAATTCAAGTCCGACAACTGGGACAACCCCAGCTTGAACATTGCTAGGTCGACAAATAGGGAAGTCTTGTACCAGATCCACTAATTAGTCCTGTGAAGTTTGGGTAGATCAATGAAGAAATCCTGGAGAACCAAAATCGCTCAAAATTAGACAACCACTGGAACAAAATAGGTTCCCTTGAAAAGGCTCTAACAAGCGCTAACATTGTTTACATTATGTGATCAGCACATACAGAACTATTGAACTCAGTTTCCCAGGAGTACTCTGAATTATATCATCAGTGATCATCATCTGGATAATCGTTCAGCGCCTCCCTTAAACAGCACTCGCAAACATGTCGGTCTAGAAATAGCTATACTCAGCCTTCGTAAGTCCTGTAATATTTTATCGTGGGCAAGGATTACCTCTAGTACGTTGACCCACAGAAAGTTTGGATTAAAAAATATGTCTCGCGGGAGTATCTACACGTATCTGCCTGCCCTCGTCATGCCAGATTCATCCAAATCTCTTCAAACTACGCCCATGGCGCTGTAGAATTTATGTGGTTCGTTGTTGAATCTTCGTATCCAAATACTATTTTCACAAAAGGAAGCATAGATTAGTAGAGAATTTTCTGCTCACCGTATATACATGAAGCACTGGACCTGAGTGTACAAAATTATTATTAATTTTTTTTTTAAATTGTCTTTAATAATTTGTCCCCATTTTTCGCCGTTTAAAACTCTGCACATCATTGCTTCCTCTACCCGATTGCAACACCAAACTGTTCGCCTTGTTTTTGTTAGAACAAAACATGTCGCCTAGAAGTGTATTATATCCTCTGTTGCTCTGATATTGCATAAACAACTGTAATTTAATGGCACTAGTTCCACCCTGGCTTTAAATATTCTGGATATAGCATCTACGTCTGGTTGTACTCCAACAATCTACAGCCTTCGCTGCTGTGAATCCTTACCGATGCTCATAAAGTCCTCCGTCCGTGGCGTCCATCACTGTTAACAGATCGTCTATCTGTTATTTCTAAGCTTGAAAATTTCGAGCACCTAAAAAAACAGCAAAGTTCAAGACTTTTGACTAGCGGTTTGCATAGCTACTAGTTTAGGCAATCTTTCATCTTTCAGTGTTATTGAACTATCTATGTAATTTCAATGAGTTTTTGAATAATGGCGATAATCTGTCTCCAGATAAAGTTAGGGAGTTTAAGGAATCGTGTAAAAAAGTGCCGCTTTTGAATCTGCTAGTTTAAATTTTAAATGTGGCCTGATGTAAACATTAGCATTGATATGCCGATACTATCTTAACTGGTTCGTTCCTTGTGTGCCCATTTTTCAGTCCTTGATCGCGTTCCACCCCGCTCAATCGATCTTACCTACCTTTTTAATTCAACGTCGCAACGCCAGATTCAATGGTCGTTTGGGCTCTTGTGGTTGATGGCAGTATCCTGGATAGGCGTTCAACGTTAAAGTTGTGTTGATAGATACCCCAACTTCTCTTCTGGATAATTTTTCTCTTACTTTCCTCAGACTTACTAGTATGTTGGGTTTTTCCGGAACAATTCATACATCAATTTATTGTCTTTCGCTGACGTGATTTTGATTACCCTCTACGTGGGCCATCATCGACTTTACTGCAAAAAGTACCTGGAATTCTTTAATAAAACGAAATCGGTTCAATTATTCATCGATATTCATTTTATTCCCTTCAAAGTAAACTTCATTCCAAGCAATACACATATTCCAATGCTTCCTGCAATCTTCAAAAGACTTTTCATAGGCCGATTTTGGAATCGCCTTCAGCTCCTTCTGCGAATTTTCCTTTATCAAAACGCTCTCCGCGAAGTGGTAACTTGAGTCGTGGGAATAGGAAAAAGTCACAAGGAGCCATGCCAGGTGAATACGGAGCTTGCGGAACGGAATGAACGTTGTTTTTGATCAAATAGTCGCGTACAAGATGAGATGTGAGAGCCGGTGCGTTGTCTTGGTGAAGAAACCACGAGTTGTTTCTCGACAATTCTGGCTTCTTGCGACGAACATTTTCTCTCAAACGCTTTAATACGCTCACGTAATACTCCTTATTTACTGTCTGGCCTGGCGGAAGAAATACGGAGTGGACCACACCACGGCAATCAAAGAAAACGGTCAACAAAGCCTTGATTTTGGATCGACTCTGTCGTGGTTTTTTGGGTTTTGACTCGTCTGAGAAGTGCCATTCCGATGATTGTTGGTTAGTTTCGATGTCATATTCAAGAACCCATATCTTGTCACCGGTAATGATGCCATCGATAACATTTTGGTCCAAAGAAAGCATTTCTTTAGCGACATCAATGCGATGCTGATTTTGAATCAAATTCAGCGAAATTCGCAGAACACATCAAACACTGACTTGTTTACAAAGCTATCACGCACAAACTCCCAATAAATGGTGCTCAAACTGATTTTTGAGCGCCAGATGACAGGTGTACCAACCTTAAAAAAAAGCTTTTTGACAATATCTCAAGCGAGGTTTGTTTGAATGGGAAATTCAGGGTACATTTTGATCAGAAGGTATATTTCTTTATCCACTTTTTCACAAACTCCTCTCATTTCAGTGCTTTTGGATGAGTTACCAAGAAAATACTTTCAAAACGCTTTTTAAAAACAGCATTCTTTTTATTCTGATGTTTTCCCGCCAAAGTATGAAGCTATACTGGAGACATGAATACAAATTAAAGACACGTTTCTCTGTAACATGCTGTACGAGTATGTTAGATTAGATACTTGTCTTGTATCAACTATTTATATTATTTGAAAATTGTGTGTGTATGTCAAAAACCCCATAACGAAAAAAACCAACGTGGGGATGTACGAGTATCATACAAGACTTCTTGGATGGGTGTTCAAAATAAAATGGTTTTTGAATCAACGATTGTTTTTGAATCAACGTGTAAATCCGGACATATTCACTATCAAAACAAGTTCTTCGATATAAATCACATCATCCGTCAACCTGTCAACTGCCATCATCTTCCAATCGAGAAGCACTTTATAGCAAAACACTTACCGTTTCATTGCACATTGCATCCATTTATTATAAATAAAATCGCATGCAACAAATAGACAACATCATTCGGCACTCACAGGTCGTTCAATCATATTCACCCACTCACACCCATTCACTCACAGTCAATGCAGGAGGCGCCATTAAATTTCCACAAATATCAAAAAGAAAATTAAATTTAAATTGAAACAAACCACCTCCGTGCCGTTGAAAAATACAGGTGAGGAGAGTTCACTGACACATACCACCTGGGAGCACTGCGGCTTTGTATATTCTCCCACGAGTCCTCTGAGCTATCTGAATTATCGCTCACGCTCGATAGTAAAGGTGAAACAAAACCCCGGAAACGTTTTTATCGATTTGCGCGCGCTCCCTGATCATCAGATTATATTATCCCCGATTATTAATGTAAAATATTGAACATTGGGCGGGTGATTTCCTCTTCAGTGGGAAGCGCCGCGAATTGTTTACAATTACACTGAGTGCCATGGGATGGATGTAATTTGGCACATTTGGCCGGGAATCGATGATGATGAGGAATGAAAGAAGGTGCTATTGACGATAATAGATAGAAATCAAAATGAATTTCTGTTTGCGCCACACTGATGGATTATTTTTGGATAAATTTTGTTCTATTCATAGTTTCTTTGATATAATTTGTGACTGGAGAGGAGGTGTAATGAGGCAAAAATACTTTCATGATGGTGAAGTGGATATGATTTTTTTTTTTTTTTTTTGTTTGGTTGATGAAAGAAATATGGAATAGATACGTTTGGAATCTAATGGATGTATTATTTTTGTTGATGTGATACGCTGTTTGATTTGGGAAAGTGTTGTAAGTATTGCATTTCTATAAATAGGACTCTGAATTTTGAACAGATTTTAATTTGTTGTCGTTTTTGAATGCAATATACCAAAATGTATACAGAAAAGTAATTTTCAGCTACATTAGGTCAGGATTTATATAAACTGTATCCTTGTTATTATCCTGACCTTCAGTCCCCACTTACTGTTAAGCGTCGGGGTATCCATCTTCTCCAATGAACTCGGTCCTGGCTCTCTCTTCTCATCCTTCCTACGTCCTGAATGCGATTTTCCCAAGTTGTTCGGGGTCTTCCTCTCGGTGCAGTACACTCCGTTCTCTTCTCCATTACCTGTTTGGCTTTTTTTGACTCGTCCATCCTTTGCAGATGTCCGAACCATTTTAACTGTCTCTCCTCGATTTCTTGTAGATTTGACTTCTTCTGTCCTACTTCGGAGTGTTGTTTTGTCCTTGAGCTTACCCACTATTGTGTTATTTATCTGATAGAACGCTGACACTGTTTTCTTGGTTCGGCTTATTACTTTTTGGTCTATTTTTCCATTACAGCTAACAATGGTTCCAAGGTATTCATAGGATTTAACTCTCTCTAATTCTCTGCCGTCACATATTATATGTAGATTCTCTGTAGACCTATCCTCTTTAGTGACCTACATTACATTGCTCCATTATCCTGACCAATAATGATAATTAATTTCCCAGCGAGTTTCATCGCAGTCGGCATTGGATCAGTGGATGCAAATCTGTGTGTGTGTGTGATCGTTCAGTGCCTGGCATTTATTATACTGTTGACAAGATGTGTATCTGCAGAAGGGAAGAGAAATCCAGCGGACAGACTTATCTTTAGATAATTGACTAAAGGTGGAGCAGTCGAAGCGGCTGGCTTTTCCACCAGCAGCGGGCATTGAAGTTCAGCTCTTATTTGTTGATTTTTAGTTACAGATGAATAATCTGTGTGGTTAATGTCAGCTTTTGGTTTCGGCTTCAGAATATATTTGGCAATATATCAGCCCGTCTAAAGAGATTTAAAAAAAAATCTGCTTAGCCAAACCCACTATGTGCAGCTATTTTCTGCATGAAAAGCACAAAGTGATTCATCCGTGCGGCGGGATCGGTGATTCAATTGATGACAAACTTTATATATGGCAAGTCGCCAGTCGAATTCATGCAATGGTCAGTTCATTAGAGAGTGACAATCATTATTGATCCGTACGGGGATAGCAACTCAGACGTATTTACAGCGCCCATGACAAATGAGGGTGCACTATGTCCACAAAATCCTCTACCTACTTACGAGTACGAATAGCGAAGAAGTCATCACCAAGTTTTTCGTTCCTCATTCCGAACATAATTAGCAATCGTAGCACGATGCACGATGCACGATGCACGATGCACGATGCACGATGCACGATGCACGACTCGTTGACAAAAGTGTTTCTTCGTTTGATCTCTATGGTGGTATAATTTTTTGAATTTACAGCGGACTTAGCACCTTGATATATTGACGTTCTGACCGAGTCTTAGGTAGATAGATAGCCCTCGTTGATAGCTAAATGCATTTCCGCTGCTTCTGTCCAATGCCCATGAACGCATCACCAATAGCTCCCTGCGTTCTTCCAATTATGTCAATATCGTCGGCGTACGCGAATAGTTGTACAAAGTTTTGAAAGATATTGCCCCCGATGTTGGCTTGTTCAATTATTTCTGACATGTAAATGGCGTGGGTGACGTTACTACCGATCTTAACGAAGTAGATGAAGTAGATGAAGTAGATGAAGTGCATTCTTCATCGCTATGCTGCGCAAACGAGCTAGTTCGACAGGTATATCAAAACTAGACATAGGTCTATGTAGTTCGTCTCTATAAATGCTATCATAGGCGATTTTAAAATTCGTACCTCCTGAGTTTTCTCCAAGATCGGCCCCAATGTAAATATTAGGTTTACGAGTATATTGCACTCTAGTGGCCTAAAATCACACTGATACAAGCCAAACTAATCAAATGGTTGATAAAAGATTTAAGGCGTTCACGTGATATGGCAGGCAAGATCTTATAAGCAAAGGTGAGGAGACTAGTGCTTTTGTACCTAGTTGGTGTAGTTTAGAGGGTCTTCTTGAGGATCGGGCAACTGATGACCATACAGATGAGTTGGTGTAGACTGCGTACCAAGTCCCCGCTGGCCAACAACTTTGTTGGATTTAAGGTTGGATACTGCTGCTAAGGGCTGCTGGTTATCTTTGCTGTTTAATAGTCTGCAGAAGTGTTCTTTCAAATAATTCAGCACCAACTGTGACTACTAATAGATTCTCTTGGTCATCTCTGCAGGCTTCTCTCCAGGCCGTGACATGTTCTTTTTACCTTACTATTTTTTGACATCATTTCTTTCGGAGAAGTTGGTTTATTCTTTTCTTCTTTGCTCATAGATCTCACGAGCAGCTTTCCCCTCCTTCCCTGCAGCATCTCTATGCTCACTGGGTCGTCTCATAAAACCTAGTACTTCAGAGGCGGCAATTTTGATGACTTCCTGGCAACGTTGTCACTGGTTTTCTGGACTTGATCTTGGCGACATTGGACTCCTCGAACGTTTTTCTAGTAATCACTTGCGACTGCAGTCTTTCGACATTCAACTTACAGTCATTTTCCGATGCTGCGTAGTTCGGGATATCTACAAGTGTACCTTGGCTACAACCATTGAATTGATTTTCGCCGTTTGGAAAGTGGACACGCAAACTAATGGATGCATACCTCGCGCCGATCGCAATTTTTGGTTCTTGGTGAGTTAATCAGGGAACCGCCAGTTACCTTGTGAATTGGATTTTGTGTGCTAGATGCGACGATATTTGGTGCCACGGCAAAGCCGATTAGCCTGAGTCAGTTTCCGAACGTGGTGTCGTGCAGTCTATACTTTCTGACCGTACTATTAAAGATGTCCTCCTACGTTGGAATTGAAATAGCCAAAGACGATATTTATCAGGTACAATAGTCATACCTCCTCTCGAAGAGCTGTCTGTCTCTGTCTGTCTGTCTGTATGTATGGTCGACTGCAGCCAGAACGGACTGTGGGTTCACATTTCGAGGCGAAATCTGAATTTTCATTCTAACCCCAGAATTGACGGTACTTTACTAATGGCGAATTTAGTAAAAAATCGATTTTCTCGAAAACGGCTCTAACGGTTTTGTTCAGATTTAATATTTGAGTTACTGTAGGCATATACTAACAGATGGAGTACCAGGTTTTTGCCAACAAATATGTATGTATAACGGTACTTTACTTATTAGCTGGTTTTTGAAAATTGGCTATTTCTCGGCTATGATTAGATCGATTTTGTTTGAAATAAATATTTGAACAATATTGGGCATATGCAAAATTATGACATACCACGTTTTGGAAAATCTTCAACATTTTTATTTTTATTTTTAACGGATTTTTTGTTTACATATGTAACTGTAAGTACGTGTGATCCAGTTGTGCACTTTATTTTCCCCGAAATCTCTTCAAGATGTGGGTAGTGGTGGCCATTTGAATAGGAAGGGGAACAAGAGTTTCTTTCTCATTCATATGCGGCCATATCATTCTGTGTCATATCATATCATCCAGTTGTGGTTGACCATCGGAAGGAAGTTTGGAAAAAATATTCCTCTTGACAGCCCCAGTGAAATTATTTCTGTTAAATTTGCCTGGAAACAAAGTCCGGGTAGGCTACAGGACTTTTATATATTCGGGGTGGCCGCAGTCCATTTTAGCGTGTTGTAATCTTTCACCATTCCACCGTTCATCCATTCCGCTCTAGTCCGGAGAGTCATAATGAAATCTTTCCTGAAATTTTTTCTCAGGGATAATGCAGTCTGTTGGAGACGCAACCAATCCACTCGATAACAAAATGTTGCTGTGATCGTAAGCAGTCCATATCAAAATTCGTTGAATCTGATTGTTCAGGTTCAGGAGCATGATTAGACCGTCTATCTGTCATGGTGCCTATATTTGCAATTTTTTTTGAACTGATTGTAGAACGTGTCTTTTATAATATCATCTTATTTCTTGGTCACACTATTTCCTATTGTTGTTAACAGAATTCGCACTCTGAGTCAAATGTTTATCGCAGTCTCCGATGTGCGAAATTTGCCATAAATCATTAATTGAGAAAAAAAAAACTGTCTTGTTACTTATATGCTACACTGTATAGGTAGATACATATATTTCCTGTCTTTGTATTGCATAGCTCCATCGTCATAAAAAAACGCGTACGAGATACATTATATGTATTTTTAATTTCTTTCGAAATGGTTTTTCTCCTCTCAAGTCTGTTCAGTTTTTAATTACTCCTTGATTTACGACCACCGCTTTACACTGACTCACATAGAAAAAAATATCACGCGAAATTTCCCCTCAATTCTACTCGTATGCTTCTGCAAAAACAAGCAATTTGCACTTCCATTCTCTAACGAGAAAGATTAGTTATCCGAAACTTCTTCCTTTGTACTACCAAAACTTTCACACATGCAACGAGTGAAGTGAAATATGATGCTCATCAACTTGCATGCTATTCACAACGTGCAACATTTTAAGTTATTTATAACTCCAAACAAAAAAAAAAATCTTCCCAGCTCCATGTGTTCTGTTCGCAATGAAAAATATTTTTTTCCCTTTGACCATCGATTCACAAGAATGAATGAGTACATAGAGTTCAAAGGAAATGTGACTATATTAAGCATTCGCTAGCTGCCCCACTCCCCTCCGAAAAGAACATCTGTTGATAGAAAAATATAAGTCGATGGGTGGAAACTGTGTCCATCATTATACTAGTGACTATCATCGGGAATCTGCTTCGACTCAAACAAGTGTTTGTTCAGTCAGTCAAGTCACTCAAATATGCACTCACAACAGGTGGACATTCTTCAAAAAGAGAAATTCACTCAAGAGAGCTTACTTATGGACATGCAGATAATTAAAGTTTCCACACAGATACTCCACAGATATACACAACAGGTGGACAAAAGGACCAATACTAAATGTTAATCACAAAGCTTCCATTAGATTCAATGATTTCAAATAATAACTGAAAATCACATCCTTTAAGTACTTTTCAAAGGGATACTCAACTGAACTTTACATTCACTCAAAAGGCCATCAAAATTTCCCACGCAACTCTCTCATCTCTCCCGGATTCTTCCGGAAACAGGTGATAGCCCACTGAAAATCTCCCACTTTTCCCCCAAAAAGAAACCTGGATAGGATACCTACAACAGGTGGGGGGGGGGGGGGGGGGGGGGGACAATACTCACTCAAAAAGGACATAAATCTCCCACAAAGCTCTTGCTCTCTCTGAATACTATATACAAACAATATTGAATGCCGTGCGCTCTGAGTGAGTTTTTCTGTTTACAGGTTTTTGCCACTGTACTTCGCCACTGTGTCGGACATGAGGAAAAACCCAACCAACGCGTTTTCCTCGGGAAATTTCCCTGAATTTTCAAATTCAGTTTACGGTTTTCTCTCGGCGAGTTTTGTTCGTCTTTTGTGTTCGAGGAAAAAAAAAGAAATTCCATGTCTGTGTGTAATTTTCAAACGATGGCCTGCGAAATAACTTAGCGCAAGTGAACAAAAAAAATAAAAAATTGAGGAACAACTATAGGAAATCTGTAGTAAAAGGAGAAAATTTTAATCCATTTCCGGTCGACGATTCATTTAAAAGCCGCAAATACGAGTAGTTTGTGTCCTCTTTGATAGAGCGGCTTTCTTAATTTTTCGTCCTTTCCCCTCCTCCGCCACCTAAAATGTTTTTTATTTATTTTTTTTACCCTGGATGAAAAAAATTCAGAAATACAAAAGTGAAACAACTTCCTCCCTGTTGCTTTTTTCGCATGAGTGGGTGATTTTTGTCGTCTGTCGGTCGGTTTTGCATGTCATTGAGGTCCTTGTCGCCGCAGCGGTTTCTGTTTACATATACGCCTGCCAAATAACATCGTAAAGGAGGAATATAGTGAAGTGTTGTAAAGTGTCCTGTTCGTCGCCCTATTGCTGTTGTTTCTAATGTGTTTCTTTTCGATGATAAAGTGAACACCTGTTCGTTGTGATAGGTGGGTGGGTTGCCTGCTTACGACGACGGTTTTTCCTTTCTTATTTTTTCTTTTGTTTTTTTTTTTTTTTTTTTTGTCTTCAGTCGATCTATTTACCTTTCCTTCCGTCCGGTTAAAGAGGGTGGAATTGGAATATAAAAAAAAGCAGAATAAAGAGAAAAAATTAAGTGTCTGTGTATTTGTTACAATCTGTTCAGTGCTTCGCGTATCAATGAAAATGTGATTAATGATGATCCTGGGTTGGTGTACAGACACATAAACAAGTGTTTTGTTTCGAGACGAGTTTTTTCTTTTTCCACAAGGAGTTTGAATAGGTGGGTGGACTTTCTATTTTATCCTTTTTTTTAGGTGGAAAGCTGTTTTTTACGTTGGGGATTGTTTATGAAGAATTATTTTCCCCATTCAGAAAAAGGTCCCTTTTCCGGTTGAACGGGTTCGGTTTTGAGAAGTCATTTGGGATTCGATTTTATGATACTTGACAAGCGTAACAGATGTGAAATTTTTTGGAATCCATTTGTCAAGTTTTAATGACAAATATGTAATTATTAATTCGAAAAGGAATTTGACTTGAATGTACATATTTTGTTTAGTCGTCAAACAATGCTGTTTCGAATCGTATATATATAAACATATTATTAATTTGACTCAAGACACCTTCAGCTTCGGGTTCTATTAAATGGTTGACATATTTGTCGCTTTTTTGTGGTAAATTTGACATTCAAATGACTGTGTGTCAAAAAATAATAAAAACTAATACAATTTGAATTACAATTTACTGGAACCTGAGCACATAAGAGTTTTTGTTACAACCATCAACAAAATGCTGCCAAATTGTCGCTTTTATCAAATAAAACTAGGAGTAGTACATTGCTGGACATGCAAAAGTATTATTCATACAGATAGCAAAATTGAATGACTTTAATTGTACTTCTATTGGGTATCCTTGTATATTTGTTAAAAAGTGGTAAATGGCCCGAAGTCTAATGCTGGTAATATGACTATAGAGATACACTAATGTTTGAAACTTCACCACCCCTTTAGGGTTAGCATTAAAGCAGAGACGAAAAATAATACTAATATTTAAAACGTGTTACAAAATCTCACAGATACGATGATATGAAGTGCCATGTCTCACTTTAGTCTGATTTTGTGATTTATAAAATAAATATCATTTCATAATTATTATTGTTAATTTATATACAATATTTAAAAGTTTCTCATAACTTTTATTTTGTGGTTTTAATTTTTTAAAATCAGTCAGTTTTTTTTTTTTGTTGAATGGCACATAAAAACATTAAAAAAATATGATTTATATTTTTTGGATTAGAAATAAAAGTTATGCAATCGAAAGCGGTAATTCCACATCACATCACTGTAAATAGCTACCCTATAATTTTACTAAATACTTAACATACGCGATCTATGTATTATATAACAAATTTGAGTACCTACACTATGTTCAACAGTATGTTAAGCTTATTATAATTTCTTTTCGATCGAAAAATACAAATTATTGTTTAATTTTTATCATTGATTCCTAACAATTAAAATCATGATACCATGATTGAGTTTTACTTCTTATTTTTCAAAATAAAAATCATGATTTGATTTTTATATTTCATTTCAGTAAAATAAAAATCATGATCGGATTTATACGACTCATTTATAAGAATAAAAATAAGAAAAAAATTATTACTTTTCGAATTTTTCTGTATTACGAGTTTGTTACGATTAATACAGAAAAATTCCGAAAGTAATAATTTTTTTTCTGATTTTTATTCTTATAAATGAGTCATATACATAAATCCGATCACGATTTTTATTTTCTCGTTCCTTCTTTAAAGATTTAAAGGCCTAATGTGACATATTTAATGAAACTATGCAATGAAATAATAAAGCGGTGATACCTGCAGTCATTTTGATATTTTTTTAAACCCTATCCCATAGCGTACATTAATTTTTATACAGATAACAGACAACAAATTATGTCGATCTAGTCATGTCCGTCCGTCTGTTTGTGTGTCACCAGTTTTTGAGCCTTAAATTTTGAGCTAGGAAGATGAAATCTGGCTCGGAAAGTCTTCAAATCCATCCTGGAGGGACGACGTGGTAAAAGAAGATCTCACGTTAGGTAGCGCACACAAGTAGAGAGGGACCTCAACTAACTTCATGTCCAAAACTGGAGGTGGCTAACACAAGATTGAGCCGGCTGGAGACGCTTGTTGGTTGAGGCCCACCTCTACTTTGGATTGCACCGCCGTAAAGGAAGGAGAAATTTTGTATATGATCTTAGAATAAGAAGCAAACTCGTTCACTTTTAAAAAATGTTACTTTTGCAATATTATTACTTTGACAGCCGATTATGGTTATGTGTTAAATGATAGCACTGTCATTTTGTGACGTTTGTGTTCTGTCATAGCTGCCATTTACATAATTACTACATGCTTCAACAAGCTTCAAAATTGTGAAAATTCATTATAAAAATTTGTGCTCTGCTCGCCAAACAAAAAATCATTTGTGCATTTTTGGCTGAATGACTTCGTAAATAATCAAAATTGTCGGATCTGGAATGATGTTGATCTACAACAGGAGCTTCCTTTGCATCGAGAGAAAACTCACTGTTTTGTGGATTTGCGTTTTCCACAATAAAAGTGCGAAATGTATGGAGAGATGATAACCGATTTGTTTAGCCCTAATTGAATGGTGGTTCCATAAAGACGGTGCTAGGTGCCACACGCGTTATTCTCGAAGAGGTGAAGTCAACTGTCCGCCGCGATAGTTTGATTAAACGATTTTTAGAATTTTTCTTTAAGGCTACGTTAAGTCTCTGACCAAACGCGAGCAACAATTCACGACATGGAGATTAACGTTGTTCAACTTATTGCTGAAATCAAGCCCGTTTATGTGGAAGAGTCATTCATTTCTGATGGCTTGTTTTTATTAAATTTTAGAGATCGAGCGCCCTATACTAGAAACTGAAAAATATGTATTAAACAAATATATAGGCATTGTTGTTCTCTGCAATTCGTCCATACAAAGTGGAGGGCCATGCCCTCGTTTTAGGGGCGTTTTCTTAAAAAAAAAAAAAGCATGTTTTACTTTCTCAAAGCTATTTGCGGTCTCATTGTAAGTATCTCATCAGAAACTGAACGCTACAAATGTCCCGCCTACTTTCTTTCAAGAAAAAGTAGTAATAGCGGCTGGTCTGATAAAAACTTTTAAAAATCACGGGAATATCCTCTGACTAGAAATAGATTTGTGTCGCATAATAATTACGAGTATATGAATGGATGGAGTAATTTGTAATCACACGGATTTCGAATACATTTTTTTGACTAGCAAAGTTCGATGAACAACAATTTTCAAAAAAAAGTAGAAAAATTCATTCCTGGTGGACTAACTTTTATGTTTTAAATTTAACTTTACATTTTTCTACTTATTTTCCACTTTATAGAAGTTTTTTAATGTTTTTTTTGTTGTTGTAGGTATAATTAATTGATTTTATTTCACTTGTTTTCCGTTTGTACAAACTCGACTCAGATTTTTATAGATGTCACCTGTCATTGTGCAATGTGGTGGCTAAGGAACACTCCAATATTCAAAGGAATACATCTGTTTTTGTTTCATCGAGATCGCTTTTGCAGTTTTGTTAAGTTAACAAACAAACATACATGCATACATGGCTTTAATAACAATTACCTTCCCGTATTCTGCTAGAAACCACAGTTGCCCATATCTTACCCACGTGCCATCCGATTTCTATGACTTATAAACGAGACATGACAAATTTCATCGAAATCTGTTCAGGGATAACAAGGACTATTTGAAGATTTTTGAAACCCCTCCCTTCCCATATCTTACCCACACACTATTTGAATTGGATGATTTCTGCAAGGAACCATCTACATTACTCGTATGTACGTACACGTCAAATCAAAATTTCATCAAAATCTGTTAAGTCATTCTTGAGTTAGCTTTTTGAGAAAGATTTATGTGACAAACAAAAAGACATACAGACACCTACAAAGCGTTTGTTTCAACCCAAAGCGGGAATGTCAAGTCTAAATTTTTAAACCATAAACCAATAATGTTCAGGCTGCGAACACACGGAGCGTTTTGAATTTATTTATTGTTTCTTTATAAACATTTCATAGCAACATGTTGCCATCTCAATATTTTCATAAAGAAATGACAAACATATTTAAAACGTCGTGTTAGAGAATGCTTCTATTCTAACTTGGGTTTTTTTTCCATACACATTCTATAACAGGCATTCTCAACCCTATTGAACAAGCATACCACTTGTTTAGTACTCAAAAGTTGGGCGTATCACTTAAATAAAAAATAAATAAAATAAAAATCGTTTATGCAGCAATTTTTATTGTAATTTTGACATGCCCATACCGCCACTCTCCTTGTAGTGGACTCAATTTTCTTTTAAAACTATAAAAGTAATTCCCAAGGCACCCTGTAAATTTAAATACACCTCATGAATACACCACTTGAGACTAATAATATTTTTCAAGTCGAAGCGCTTCCGCGAAAATAGAGATGAATGCTCGCGAGCTAGATCTATGCTATGCATACCATAGCTTGAGAACCGTTATTGTATAAGGTTCATAGCTGGATTTGGTCATTGGATTCTTTGAATTCCGATCACCTCCAGACTGGGCACAATGCAACCAAGTGATGTGAGCTCGGATATACGAGTAAGAAAAAATAAATACAACCACGAAGATACAACGTGTTCTTGAAAAATGTCTTGAACATATCTAGCAACAGTGCGATCCTTCAAACATATTCCTCTCTAAGCCGTAATAATGGAGTGAAATTACTCCCCCTTTCATCCCATACTTTTTCATGTCCGCCAGAAGCTCGTAAGGCGACACTGCCTTTGTTAGTGAACAAAAACTAACACCGATGAACCTCACACGAGCTCTTTGGTATTCGTGAGCAGTTCGCCTCCATTATTTCTTTTTTTCACAGTTTTCGCTCACTTTCGGTCTTCAGTTAACGTTAAGGCCTCCATTTAAAATATTTTTAGTCTCGCAATGAAGTATATGCACTGCAGCATACCCTGTTTATGGGTCCACCCACATCATAGCCACATGTCGCATCACAGCAAGTCTTAAAGTTTAACAGCCTTTAGCAATGACTCTTATCCTATACAGTTTCCTACTACCTTCCTGCTCAGCAACTTTTTTTTATTTCATATTCTTAGCTCCTGGCTTTCTAAGAACTTCCAACTATTCCACATTCTTTTAGTTCTTCTTTGACTGAATTTATTTTGCGTCAAAGCAAGACATCCACTTGAAAAAAAAGAGAGGAGAAAACTTAGACAGCAGGAGACATACAACCCCTGTCAATGATTTCATATTTAAATTATGTTATCCTTGTGACCTGGGGTATGTTCACTGTCAGGCTGCCAATAGACAGATGTTACGAAGTATATTATGTTGTCTTTGTCAACCTGGGAAGAGAAACTGTTTGAAAAATTTAATAGAACCAGGTTTGTCCTGTTTTCTTTCGATTAGAATTCTTCAGAGAAATATTTTATATGACTACGATGCACACACAGGAAATTGTTTTGTTTTGTGATAAAAGAACGTGAAAGGAATTTTAAGGAGTGAAGATGGAAAGGATGCAGACAGGTTATGCGGGGGTTAGCTTTGTTGTGGGTGATGATAATATGGGATGTGTTTTGCGTTGCAATATTTGGTGAAAATCCTTCGGATATCCCACTTTTAGCAGAATCACAAGGATCCAAAGAACAATCGTGATTTTGTAAGTGGGATGTACAATTTGCTTTGCACCTCGTTACAATAAGAAAATACCGCACATATAAACAAAGATGTTGTCGTAAGAATTTTCTTATTTTCGTTACAAATGCTGATTGCACTACTTTCTATTCTTGTATACAAAGTACTTGCGAGTAAGCTAGTGAGAAAATGAAATTTAACAAACTGAATGAGTAGGGTATCGCAGAGTTACTTTAGCTATATTTCTAACTTCCTTTCCGTCTCTTTCCGGCGAGGATTTCGAAAAAAATACGTCTCATAAATATGTATAAATGTCACAATTTATCGTGCTTTAATTTTGCTATAATACCCCCCGGTAAAATATCCACTTTAAAGGCTTCGCTTTCAATTGTACAAAACGAATTTATGAGACCAATGCCATTTTCATGAAAGGAATTATATTTCTTAAACAAATTATTCGCACTTAATATTGAATCTTAAAGCCTTCAGTCGTGACTCACACACGTTTCAATGTTTTCTTCCGGTATAGCGGAACTGCGTCATTTTGGAATTTAAAAAGAACATTTTTATTTATAAATCTCTTGGTGATTATGAGTGTAAATATTAATTTGTAGAAAATCCGATACAAAGGGAGAAATATAAGTTTTCTTACACTTTCCGGTTTCGTACAGTCGTACAGTTCAAGATCAAGGAATAAACATTGAAATGGTGAGATTTTTATTCACTTTTGTTTAAATTACAATATTGACGTTAAGTAAAACAATGGTTAGTTTTATGCGAATGATGATGTTTGTATATCGTATAGGGATGAAGAATCGACTTTCTCTTTGACATTATCAGCTTTTAAGTCTGGGATACCAACTTCTCTCTTTGCTCCAGTAGATTCAGCTTCACTTCTAAAACGTTTACCTTCGTAGTAAGGTACTAACCAGAGTATCCACCGGACACTGTGTCATTGGTAGCATGCTCCGCAGAAAATTGGGTCCAACGATATTTGCACATTTCAGAGACGTAAAAAGAAACATAATTGATCCTACATCTACTTTGCGCACTAGGCTCCAGATTCTTCGAAAGCATTTTCAAAATCACCACCAAATCATGAAGGAATTTACAGTTCAGCTTAAGGTCTTAAGATGCGCTAATCCATCACACACCGTTACTACTTCACCTTCCCAAAATACGGTGCTAGACAGTTATCTAAATTGTAAATTCCCGTGGAACTTCTGTCTAAAGATTCACATATTGGACACATACATCAATAATGGATTTTATAAAAAAAAGGTTTAATTTCGTAATAATTTCCCAGCTTTATATCTGCAAATTTTAACTGAAAGATATCTTAACGAACAAAACGAACTGCATGAAAATCGATCTAACCATTCCTGATTTACAGGGTTACAACGCGAAAAAAGAGGAATGCACGACATAATTTTTTATTATTAGGGATACATTTATACATACCTTCAGCGGAATCTCTCTTTAAAGCCTATCATTACTTCTTTAAATACTGAGACTGTCTTTTAAATGAAGTTATTGTCTTTCGCTTGTTGTACATACCCGTACTTCGTATTGTTGAAGGTTCCTTCTTTGTTCATAAAGATACTCAGAACTGATTGCCTACACCTAAACGCATTTTCAATGTTTTGGAGGACCTCATGAAGGGTGTTTGGATTGCTACTTAGAACTGTCTTTGTTCTGTTAAGTACATTATACATATATCTTTCAATACGAGTATACAAAACAAAACAGACATCTAGATCTTAATTCTCTCATTATGAATGTGACAACAGATGTCAAATGCGTCTCTAAGAATATATTTCATGGGAGACAAACTTCATCGTTCGCCATTCTTAAATTATGATTATTTCCTTTAAAATATTTAAAATTCAATAAAGATGAGAATCTATAAATCCTTATAAATATTCAACTGCTGCTTGAGTGATTTAAATTCATCAAATATATTTAATCGAAGTGGAAAAAGGAAATTATTTCCCAGATATATTATACATATACACGAGCACATGTACTCGTACATAGAAAACCCAGGAATCGGAAAACATTTTAAGGAAATCATACCCACATTCTTTGAATCGTGGATCGATTCGGTTAAACTTGCCGAGGGTAAGGTCAGGAATATATGTATAATTTCAACAACATTTTATTGAGATATAGCTACAATTTCGTAGAATGCCGGAATTGATCAAAGTTCAAACGAATCATAGAAAAAAAAAATCGAACAGTAAACGAAAATAACCATATGTATGGATATTCATGCTTAAGAGCCTTTCAGTTTAATGAGAACCAACTCGTTCCCAAGTCGAAAGTAAAAGTGTGTCATCCACCGGTTTCGATGCCTTTCATTGCCAAAAAAGGGTTTATCCCTTTTTCAAATGAGCGGGATGTTTTAAAGTCTTTTTTTTGGCAAATGTTCAACACTTAACGACCTTGAGGGAATTGATTTAAGAAGATTGAATACTGTGTCAAGGTGTGTTATGCTGTAGGTAGGTATATTTATATAAAGAACAACTCTGAGTGTGACTATAATTAGAGTGCGACAACAGTGTAGAAAAGAGAAGAACACTTAAGTTACTTTTTCTCGGTAGATTTGGCCTAAATTGGATTAGAACTCTTGACAGTTTGATGTCTTTAAAAAGTTTCTGCATATTTTAGTGTAATTGTAGGTGTTACCACGTGAAACTGTCTCGTAGACATGTAGGTAGGCTGATAGACCGGGCTAGGTCTCGAGAGACGCGTAGAAAGATGACCAGGCAACTTGAATGTCCTTTTGTATATGTCCAGTCCGGAGCCCTCCTTCTTGATACTAGCGACCTGGGATTGTTACGATATTAGCCAAATAGTTTCATAGAGCATACCCACCGTATAATGCGCATCCAATTTCTATACAATCGGTCACATACGAAGGAAGGTTTTAGGTGGAGAGCATATTCGTAGAGTCTTGAGATATCGGTCCAACCGCCGATTGATGTACATACTATATACCTATCCACCATACAATTCGCGTCAATAATCTCAAGTTGGTACTAAAACTCTTACCAATGATCATTTGCTCTGAGCAAGGTTGCAAGGTTGCTTGGAAACTGAACTCTGCTATATCCAAGAACTAAAATAAATCACAACAGAGGGGGACATACAGTATGCATATATTTGGCAAATTTAAATGACCTTCGAACTTTCTTCGATTCCAGTGAAATTAAAATGTCTGAATAGGATAAACTGCACTGAAATGTTGCGTCCAAAATTCGATCAAAAAAAAGAAGACCACTGTAACCATCAGGTAAGCCTCCAAACGTTCCGAGGGAGGGATGCGAAACTCCTGTGAGGAAGAAGCTCTATGTATGTATACTGTAAGGCTGGGCCAATCTAGGCGCCGAAGGGTAGATTTCACAAAACAACAATATAACAATTAAAGCTTATTTATAATATACAGGGTGGCCCACAAATATTAAGTAGATTTTAAGCTTGAATTTTAAACCAGAATAATATTGAAGCTTAATCTTTGTTATTTTTTATGACATTAAAATTGGAAAATAATATGTTTTTGGTGACCGCAATTTTGGAAAATTTTTCATCACTTTTTTCAAAGTTCGTGGTGTCAAGGACTTAATGTTCGTTTTAAGGTCTTCAAGAGACTGGGAATTATTCTCATAAAGCTTTCCTTTCAGATAACCCCATAGCAACACTTCTCGAAGAATATTCATCGTATCTCTGGCTGTATAGGCAGTAGTGCCGTCTTGTTGAAACCATATGTAAAAAGTTTTCGAGCTGTCTATACTTGTCCCCATTTACCTTTACTGGATCCCCATTTGCGTCTTCAAATAAATATGACCTTTTCAGCCGAGATACAACATCAAATCGTGGCTCGAAGTGGATGCATCTGCTGCTCCTGAATTATTCGAGGGTTTTCCACACCACAGAAATGCAAATTTCGCCATTAAGGTGAAAATGGACTTCATCTGATGTAACCATTTTCTCCAAAAAATAGCGATCTTGATTTTGTTTTTCAAGCAGTGTGCGGGTCAATAATAAACGACTTGTGTGATCTCTGGCAAACAGTTTGCAGACTAAATCGAATTTTATATGGAAAATAATGCAAATCCCTTCTTAAAACTCTGTGATGTCGTCCGTGAGATGTTTAGCTGGGACGAGTCCGGCATGGTCGATGTCGAAGTATGTTCAGCAACAGATGCCTGCACGCAGCTTATGTTGTCTCGGGAACGCTGAAAAATATTGCTTCGTTTCAAAGTTATGAATTTTTAAAATCCAGTTAATATATCTGCGCCACCCTGTATAACAAAGCAAATTCTTTGCATGCGTTAAAAACGAGAAAACGAGGCTAATTCATAATTTTTATTGTAACGCGAGAGTTTGTAGTCATAGAAGTCAAGTTGTGATAGTAATTACGTATAATTGCCACCACCAGCTGGTCACCCATTCCCCAGCAGAAAAATGCCAGACATTGGTTTCCGCATTCAATATTGCGGTTCTAGAAAAGTTCTTCTTGCAAAGCTCTCTAATAGCTGACCCACATCCGAATTCACCCGTACGAGAATTGTAAAAGAATTTCGCCCGTCCAGTACAAATGGACATAATATATTCCCGTCGAACGATTTGTATATCTCCACATGTTTCGCATCTCTATGAACATATTTCCCAAGTGCCTGGAAAAATCCTCAAACCGAAAAAAAGTTTTATTAAAATCAGTTCACAATCACACGAGCGATTGCTAAAGCAAAAAAAAAAAAGTATTTGTATACCCAAAAGTTGTCGTCTCCCATTCCCGCTGTATGTAGATACTATAATATTCAGATACAGACAGACGAAAAAAAAAGAAAGAGAACAAAAAGAAGTCTCATCAAAGTAAAACAAAACAAATCTCCTGTCCCTGCGCTATGCTATTAGCACACGCAATCATACAAACCCATCCACTACTGCAACAGTGTTGGTGATTTTGTCTGCTGTGGAAAATTGGTAATGATTTAATGAAAAAATCTGATTTAATTTGTTCATTACTAAGCTTAGAAAAATTATTTTTACCTTGAACTTTTCGCAAAGGGTTGAAACTCGAATCTCCAAGTTCAATAAATTTGAATGTTTGACGCAATAGGGGTAGTGCTACCTATGACTGTATCAAGGCCAGTTTTTGTTCACAATTCTCGTGGAAACAGATGGCGGATATTCATCACTTTCAGAAACTATTTAGTTAGAAGCCCCAACCAAGAACATTAACTTTCTGTGCACACGCCGTTTGTGCGTCATAATGTCTACGAAGAGCACTTTAACCTTTCTGAGTTCCTAATAGTCCAAATTCTTTGTTTCTTTTCTTTGTTATTCAATTTTTGCTGATTGCATGTATCCAACAGAGTCACACTAATTTCGTCAAGTCGTCAAAAGTAATTTCCTTATAATTTCGCAAACTGATAATTTATTCTCTCATCCTGCCCAATGGTCTGCCGCCTATTAATGGCCACTAAAAGAATTAGTGAACGGAATTACCAAATCCCACAACTCCTACAGAAGAAGCAACAATTATTCCACACCCACAGTTAGGCCCCGCATGCCCTTCTGAAATAGCCTGGAACAGCAGCGACACGTCTAGAACTAAAAAAAGAAAGAATTTTTTATTACATTTCGTTTTTTTTTTTTCTTTCCCGTTCGTTGTCCCTTTTGTAACAAACGTCAGGAAGTCCTTTCTACCATCTCGTCTTTGTCGTCCTTTGTGTATTCTCTCATTGTCTGTGTGTGTATGTGAACAGCTTGGTGTTAAAGTTCCAACAGCCGGCCAAAAACGACGATGTCTATGCCTCGTCGCTCTGTATGACTATTAAAGTTCCTTCTGGAAAAAGCACAAAACGGCGAAAATTCCCTTGTGAATGGTGGAGGTTCTATGGGACACATGTTGCTCCAACACACATAGACATTCACCACGCTTCCCCACCGGAGACCCATTATTGAGGCGAGTTCCCGATCTCCTCCCCTATGGCCATAAAATTACATTAAAATTTCAGTAATTTTTTTTCGAGGCTCTTAACCTATTTGTCAGCGGGTTAATTTTATATCATTAATCATGGTTGAGCCATACACATGGCATCTGTGTGTTTGTATTCAAAACGGAAGGATATTTTGTTCTCAATTAATAAAATTGAAACTGAGAGTGAGGGGGAGAATCCTCTGGAGGTACTGCTTAAAAAGTTGGATGAACTTTTATTTGAAAAATTGTTTTAACACACTATTAACAAAGGAATATGTAGTGTTGTAGCCTCTTATAAAAATAAAGCGCACGACTGGGTCGCACATACTTGCAGCTACATATGTGTCGCTCATTTGAAAATCATTCAAATCGCTAATTTTCCAAAACTTGATATACTATGACCTTCCATATATCTAAAATTATTTAGATATTAATTTTGAATAAAATTAGTCGGGAAATTGTCGATTTTCAAGAATCAGTCAATAAGTATAGTACCGTCAGTCGTATTTTTTTTTACGAAAAACCTGGTATGCCATCTGATCAAATATCAAATTTGGTTAAAGTCGTTAGAACCCGTTTTCAAGAAAGTCAAAGTGAAGTATCGTTAATTTTGGGGTCAGAATGAAAATTCAGATCTCTACTCGAATTGTAAACCTACTGATGCCAGATATGAAGTTTGAAGAAAATCCGTTCAGCCGTTTAGGCCGAAGTTGACGCCCTAACTCAAGAACCACTGAACGAATTTTGATGAAATTTGGTAAAAAATTAAAGAGTGGATTATAGAAAGCTGCTGAAATTTAAATGGAGTTGAGGTGATATATAGAGGCGTCATTTAAAAAAAAAAGTTCAAATCGTTCTTGTCACATAGGCAGCACAAAAATCACTGGACGGACTTGACGTGTGATATTTACATCTAAAAACCATCAAAATCGCCCGAAATATGGTAGACAAAAGCTTAAAATTATTGTTTACTCTATTTTTGCTCAAAGATTGTAGCTTGCCTGTGTAATTATTTCCTGAAAATTTTCATAATGTGCGTGTTTTTTATTGCTACTCGTATCTCTGGAATCCTAAGAATGACCTGTGGCCATACCCTTTTGGACCGAACAGAACATGCTCACATTTGCCATACACAGACGGACCAAATTGGCGAACATTAGTTGGGTCTCTTATAGAGAGCTTGACAACGCATTAAATATGAGAAGAAAACACCACCACTATAGTAAACATCCCCCATACAATTCGCGAAAAGTTCCGTGTCCGGTCTGTCATAGTTGGGTATCTCGGACCGAACGGTGGATACCATCGGATATGTTAGCCGAACCCATCTCACGAACGTCTCCGTTGGTTCGGTCTGAAGCTGTGTGGGCAGTTTCAGTAAGGACCATCGCCGAATTTCTAATTTTCGATATGCAGGCTGTTAGAGGGGACATTTTTCTTCTGACCTATGTACAATTTCGTTACGTCTAGAAGACGCCAGATGGCTTAGAAAGCTGACATTTTGCAGACTTATAAGAGGAACGGAGGAACACTGTGTTAGACTGAACATTTATCTCCCGGGTTCTATAAGATTTTCCTATTTACTTAAAATGCTTAATTTTACAAACTTAAAGCACGGATGATCCGAAAGAACATAATGAAAACAAATTTCAAGTTTTCGGAGCACAAGGCGTTGCACAGACAATTTTTTCTTCTGATTTATATAAAATGCCGCAGCCCTTACCAATTTCTCGAATAATTTAAACAGCTAATCGATGACCAAAAAACTGAAACTTATCAGGCTTTTAGAGCAGATCTCGCGCGGTCTAGTACAATTTTAAATTTTCGAAATACAGGTGGTTGCGCATTACAATTATGTAGCGATGATATAGAATTGCTCATAAATATTACTCGCATGTGTTTATTACTTAGTGATAATAAAGCCAATTTATAAACTTCCAGGCATTAATTGGGTAAACTTAAGCAAAAAAAAGGGACTTTCGTGTTTTTCCTGGAAAAAATAGAGAACTTCTAGTGCGTTGCACAGTATACTCAGCCATACTTTATTTTTTCGAGGTAAAAACCTAAAATTATTAGGCTTTAAGTAATAAGACTCAAGTATAGCACAATTTGTTTTTATTTCAGGAAAATTTTAATTTACTTACGTACATTCAAGTTCGCTCTAGCGACTTTCGTGTAATCAATGGTGTAGCTAACGGTAATGTTGTCGCTGTTCGTGAAATTGGTGAAAGTGCCGCTGATGTCAGTGAAGGAAGCTATGCTCGTCGAAAAGATTGAAGCTTAAGCTGTTGGTGAAGTTGTTGCATATGAGTATGATGAAGTCGGATAAAAGGAATATGAAGGTGGTGAACTGCCTGTATACGTGGGATAAGATACTGTTGATGGTAATCCTGGCGCTATAGGTAAAGATGGTGTAGTTGGCTGTGAAGTTGGCAGCAGGGTTGGCAATGGTGATAAAGTTGGTCGAATTGGGGGCGGCCTCATAACTGATGGGAATGGTGTAATTGGGGTTAGACTTGGGGTTGGCTCAATAACTGGTGGAAATGGCCCAGGTGCAGGTGGTCTTGTGGCCGGCATCGAAATTGTTGGGAATGGTTTAGGTGGAAGTTCAACGGGACTTGTCATGGTAATTGGTTGGAATGTTCTTGGTGGAGCTGGAATTACTGTCGGCATCGTAATTGGTATAGGCTGCGATTGGCAAAGCTTAGGAACAACGCCGATAACGCATAACGAAAGAAAGATTCCTTTCAAAAGCATTTTAACAGAAGACTTAAGATTTTCAAACTGATTTCATTAGATAACATGATCTTCGTTTTATACAAAAAAAAAATCCATGAAGTCAAGTAAATGTTTGCATTTTGAATTTGTAATCGAGCAAACAATTTTGTCGAATTACAATCAGAGTAGCACTTACATTCGTTATTTGACGAGCTAATACAAACTGACGCATGTTTCCTCAGCTGCTTCAAAGCAGTGCTATATTTAAATACAAACAAACAACATTGTTTCGGTACAAGTGGTGATCTATATTATTCGGCAATTAACTGTTCAGAACGACGTAACCAAGGCCAAGGCCAAATGCAATATTTTCTTCCGTATAACTGTTGGAAAATAGTTTGCCACCAATTTTGGTTTAATGCTAAGAGATTCTCCTTAACCTTAACCTTTTGAATAAATGTAATGTTTTCTAGGCTGAAATCTCCGCTAATCGTCCCAGATATGAAGTTTGAAGCAAATCCGTCCACCAAATCAGGACAGTCGGTCATACATATAAGCAGATCTACAGACAGACAGACAAAACTGAGAAGCCCACTTTTTGAGTTTCTCTATGCTAAAAATTCGAGATCGAAAATTTTCACGAAACCAATATTAGTTTAAAATAAAAACAAAATCAGCAACAAAAATAAACGGTTTACGTACATTAGATTACGCTTCAGTCCGGGGGTGACCCGGGCCTAAAGTGAACGATTAGTAAGAAAAAAAAAAAAAAAAAATTAGCCGAAGAAAAAAAAAATTAATTACTTGATCAGCAGAACGTAAAATTTCAGCAGAAAAAGTGAAAAATAGTCTGCACAAATATTTAAATTCATATGCAAAAGGAAATCAAAAAAGAACAAACAGTTATTCAGGGTGAAACTTGAGCGACTGCGAATTTCTGAAAATAATATTAAAAAACATTCGGACAAATTTTTTTCTTTTCGTTTTCTTCTTCTTATTGATTCGTTTTGCTGATCAAATTAATTTTTCCAGAGGAATAGTTTTTTCAGCTCATCTTTTATTTTTCTTGCTAATCATTTACTTTTGTCTATTGGTTTTGTTTTGTTTTATATTCTGCTGATGAAAAAAAAATACCTTTTGCTGATTGAACAATAATTCTCTTGCGGATGGTTTATTTTTCTACAGGTTAACATGTTTTGCTGGTCGTTAAATTATTTAGCTGATTGTTAATAATATTAGCAATTTAAAATTATATATCCTTTATAAAAATTCCTGATTTCTGATAATTTTTTGCAAGCTACAAATTTTCAAATTTTCATTTTAAATTACAGTTCTTCGCAGAAATTCAAACTGTGGATAAAGTGAGAGTGCCTAGCTAAATTCAACTCAATGCGAAAAGTGAAACGACGAAGGTTAATTTATAGTGTCAAAGTTTTCGTGGAAGGTAGTCGCGTGTTTTAATTATTTACCAGCTGTGTTACCGGATTTTCAAGAAGTTTGTGAGAGTTTAATTAATTACTAAATTTAATTATTTGAATCATTTAGCATGTCTACATGGTTAGTAAAACTCGAGAAATTGTCAATCTTCATCAAATCAACTTTGATTGTCTCAAAGAAAATCGAATGGATACTGAATTGTTTATTTATTGTTAAATCAACCAGGATCAACGTTGATTATGATTTATGAATAATGTTTTTACAGTATAAAATAAACAAATGATTTAAGAACAAAAACTATTCAATAAGCTATAACCTTCATCATTTGATGATAAAATGATGCCCCTAAGAATTATATCTGTCAGCTGCCCAACTTTTTGTGGTAACGCCACTGACATTAGAAAAATATGATATGTCTTTGCTATTAAAATGTTCATTAATTGCCTCCTTTAATGATTTGTGATCTTAATGACCATTCCCATCGAGGTCTTTGTTTTTAAATTTGGAAATAAAAAAATCACTCCGGATCAACTTTGGACTATACGGTGGTACGGTGATTGATTTCTTCAAACTTGAACCGCGATCATCATCCTTCGCAACTTGAGCAGTCTGAATCGGTCATTTAGCTGACGTAAAACACAAGCATAGTGTTTTTCTGTAGCTTTGACGCCCTTTTTTAATCAACAGTATGCTTTCACAATCCAAAAATATCGTCGCCATAATCTTTCCAGCTGTAGGAATCACTTTTTGGGAGGATCTGTCCTCTATCGTGCCATTGCTTGGACTCTTGCTTACTTTCTTGGACATAGTGATGGCTGAGTTTAATTGTCAGTAAAGATTCATTTGATAATTTGCTCAGAATTTTCACCCCACAGCTTCAAAAACTTCTGAAAACAGCCAACGCAGGTTTTTTTTTTTATGTGGCTTGAACATTCGTGGAACGAACTGACGTTTGATATGTTAAGGAGGTCGTCAAGTATTGAGTGTACTGTACCAATGCAAAGCTTCAACATCTCAGCAATTGTATTCGTCTTCATTCGAGCATCTTCCAGTACAATTTGTTCGACTTTTCTACGAACTCGTCAGTGGTTACGTCAATTGACCGACCGCGACGAGTGTCATCTTCAATGCTCTCCCGTCCACTTTTAAATCCTCTTGAATACTTTCGAATTGCGGATAACCAAGGTTCAGATACTTCATAAACAGCTTCCATTTGTTCTTTAATCACTTATGCATTTTTCCGTGCCGTGTAGGAAATTGAATAACAGCGCGATGCTTTAAATTAATCAGTTTTCCAGAATCACTCATGATTACTTGAATTTTTCGGATGAATAACAACAAGACTAATGATTAAATTAGTCGTATATTGCACTTTTGCATACTTGTATGAACTCTAGAATGCTTTTGGAAAGTACCAATACAGAGAATATATTGAACTCCAATCACATACCTTTTTAGTGATAAAGTAAGATCAATTTATAAACTTTTAGGCCATAATTGGGACTGCCTATTTGCAAAATTTTCAGCCATACCTTATTTTTTTCGAGGTGGAAACTTAAAACTCCTTAGCTTTAGGTAATAAAACTCAAGTGTAGCACCATATTTTTTATTTTAATAGATGTTGAATACACTAGCTAACGGTAATGTTGTCGCTGTTCGTGAAGATAGTGAAACTCGTGTTGATGCCAGCGAACGAAGTTAAGCTCATCGAAGAGATTGGAGCTTAAGCTGCAGGTGAAGTTGCTGGAGTATGATAAAGTAAAGTTGGAGATGAAGTTGGTGAAATGAGTTGTGGACGTTGAATAAGTTACTGGTGCTGGTGCAATTGATGATAGTCCGGTGCTGTTGGTGAAGTTGGTGTAGTTGCTTGTTAATTGGCAGTAAGGTTGACAGTTGTGTTAAAAATCAACTGGAGCTGGTATATATGTTGGGGATGATATAATTGGGGTTGGAATTGGCACTGGTTTAGGTGGAGGTTTAATTGGGCCCGGCATCGTAAGTGTTGGGAATGGTTTAGGTGGAGGTTTAATTGGGCCCGGCATTGTAAGTGTTGGGAATGGTTTAGGTGGAAATTCAATGGGACCTGGCATCGTAATTATTGGGAATGGTTTAGGTGGAAGTTCAATGGGACCTGGCATGGTAATTGGTTGGAATGTTTTTGGTGGAGGTGGAATTGCTATCGGCATCGTTATTGCTGGGGATGTTATAGGTGTAGGTGGAATTGCTGCCTCCATCATAACTGTTGGTGGTGGTCTAGGCTGTGATTGGCAAAGCTCAGGAACAATGCCGATAACGCAAAACAGAAAGATTCCTTTAAAAAACATTTTAACAGAAGACTTAAGATTTTCAAACTGATTTCATTCGATAACACGATCTTCGTTTTATACAAAGGGAAAAATCCATGAAGTCAAGTAAATATTTGCATTTTGAATTTGTAATCAAGCAAACAATTTAAGAAAACAATTCTGTAATCAAGAAAACAATGATAATTCTGTCAAAATTATTCGTCTGTCAAAAATATTTGAAGTGTGCAAATAAACAAAACTGTTATTGTATTATTAGGTGTTCCGAAGGACATAAACAAGGTCTAACCAAAATGTAATGTTTACTTCCTTGTAATTGTCGAAGACATGGTTTGCTACTAATTTTGTCTTAAGGGTAGGAGATCTTTAAATTTTCGAATGATATTCTGCGCCATTAAATCAAGGATAGTGAAAGACTGCCATAAATTTCTTAATACAAAAGCTAAACGGCTGATATTCATAGAAGTAAGGAACCAGTATTTAAAAACTTTAAAATTTCAGATTCAAAATTGCACCCAATAAGATTAAAAAATTGCGCGGATTGAACGCCATTTTGGATTTGAACATTCTGACTTATAATATACACATGTCCATTGCATTGGTCGAAATTTGTATGAGAATTTTATCGGCTAACATAAACGTTTCTTCAGTTACTTCTGCGAAGTATTTAATACAGTGTAAGCATATATGACAGTTATATCACAACACTTGTGTCTGATGAAATTCTGAGAATTAACTGTCTCAGTATGCACTAAGGTGCGAGACACATTTTTCGATATAAATATTCTCGTATAAGTGGCTAATCTAAACAGCCCCTTAGAAATTGGAAGTATAGTGACCGTTTCAATAAATTGTATCCAAGTCCGAGTTAAGTCTCAATTCTAGCTGTACTGTACTCAAAATGTTTTTCGTCTGGTGGCTGTACATTGTCGTGTTTATTGTCATGTCTGTCAAGAATGGTCCACGTCTTCTACGTTTTTGAATATATGTAAGCAGAATCCATACGTGTAATCGAAACATTTTTACAGCGTGTAGTTTGTTTTAGTTAAAGTGCATTCTGTTCTGTTTCGTTTGTAGGAGGCGGTCCGAGAGACCCAATTTTGGATGACCTGGAAACTTTTCCCACGTGACAACTGAGTTTTTCTGAATGCAAAGGACGCTCCTGGAACTCTTGTGGATTGGCATCTTCATTCAGCCAGAAATATGCTTTGAAGATAATTTTCGTTTGACTAACCGAGTACGAATTTCTATAATAAATTTTCAAAATTTCGATACGTTGGTAGTTGTTGTAGTTTGTCATGATAGGGCAGCTGTGACAGAACACAATTGTTACAGAATGACAGCGCTGACATTTCGAACACAACTACAATCGGCTGTTAAAGTTCAGGCGTGTCTATTGAAAGACTCTGTACAGCGGTTTTTATGAACATTTGTTTGATTCTTTTTTAAGTTTTCGGCATCTCGCCCCCGCCCGGTCGCTGTAAGACACTTCATGCTCATGCCACTTTAAGTGTTTTTTGGAAGGCCAGTTGCTAAATCCGTATCTGAAAATCAAATTGTTCTACCATGAATAGTTTTCAAGTAACACTATTTTATTATTAATGTTGCGTGAGATATTTTTAATTTTTTAATAATTTGCGCGCGCCAAAGAGGTTATGAATACTCTTATACTATTGCAGGACATGGGCGTTGTGAAGAAGAGAAAGAGAGAGAGAGAGAGAGAGAGAGAGAGAGAGAAAGAAAGATTTAGTGTAGTGGTTTGAAACTCAGATGGTATTAAGTTTCTGTAAACTCCAAGGGTAGATCTGTTTAAGAGAAACCATGGCAAAATGTATAATTTCAAAGACTTCAAGATATTTTTTGAAAAAAAAAAAAAAAAAAAACGATGTAACTAAAAAACTAGATGAGGTTGAGAAGTTTTAGGTACAGGTATAGATTTGGCTCAAGATCGCTGCTGTTACGCAATGCAGCTCTCACGAAATCATGATCTTGTACTTATTTTAAGTTAAGTGCGCGATCACAGAGCGGAAGATTCAAAGTTCGAGGCCAGAAAAATCAAAAAGTTTTTTCACGGTCCCACCTATCACGAACGTCTGACAAATATCCGAGAGTAAAATGACGGCGAGAAGCTAGTTCAGGTCCTGTGTTGGCTGTTAGCGCCGAAATATTATTTATTTATTATTTCACATTTGACATCTCACGGTTCTCACCATAGTTTTCGTAGTTTGACTATACTTCTGTCTAATAATTAAAAGTTAAGACTCACACTGTTTGTCTCACAAATGTGTGCTACTAAACACATTTTTCATAGAATGCTACTATATACTTATTTAGCATTCTACTAATTTTCGTCAAACATATAATCAACCTAAAATTAGGTCAAACCAATCAAATCATTCACTTACAACATCAGACACCAGCTGTGGGATCACATTTCTAACGATTTTGTCTAAAATTAGTACTTCAGTCGGATTGGACATATGCTACTAGATGGCGTACCAAGTCTTTGAACAAAAGTCATATAACGGTAGCTGATACTGGAAAATTGGCTATTTCCCGGATATGTCTACATCGATTTTGTTGAAAATTTGCATTTAAGCGATATTTAACGTATGCAACCACATGGTGTTGGAAAATTGTTAGAATAAGTTTTGTTTAAAAAAAAAAAAAAAAAATTACGCATTTAATTTCAAATCGTAGTGTTTTGCTAATGAACAACACATAGGTGCAAGTGCGTCCGACCTAGTCATGAAATTTATTTCAATTCGTGCAATGAAATTCCGTTTAATAATTTAAATTAGGTTTTTGAAAATAAAATAATTAAAGAAAGAAAGTGCATATTAGTTGGCAACGCAGTAGAAATAATACATATGCACATAGATAGGTCGGTAAAAATTTTTTCTTATATTTTATAAGATATTTGCATTTTGCTGGTGTCTGAATCTTATTCTTAATTCATTAACAATAATGAAAGTACATAGTAAAATTCGGCCTAAAAAATACAATTTATTTAGAAAAGGCCAATTTTTTTGTGAGACTTGAACTTGGTTGAGGTATTGTTCTGTAAATATGGTTCTTCGTGTTGTAGTTGGTGCAGTAAATAGTGTAGCTAGCGTCTGGTGCTGTTGTCGAAGAAGGTGTTTAAGCGTTGGAGGTTAAGTTGTTGTTGAAGTTGCTGTAGTTGTTGATGGTGAAGCTGTTGTCGGAGAAGTTGAAGGAGAACTCCACGATGAAGTTGGTGAAGTTGATGTTGTTGGTGTAGTTTGGGCCGTTGAAGTGGTTGTGGATTGGCAAAGCTCGGGAATAATTCCGATAACGCAGAACAGAAAGATTATTTGCGAAAACATTTTCACAAAAGACTATGATTTTCAAACTAATTTCACTAGACCATGTTGTTCCGTTTTATATAAAAAAAAACTGTGTGAAATTGAATAACAGCGCGATGCCTTAAATTCAGTTTTCCAGAATCACTCATGATTACTTGAATTTTTCGGATGAATAACAACAAGACTAATGATTAAATTAGTCGTATATTGCACTTTTGCATACTTGTATGAACTCTAGAATGCTTTTGGAAAGTACCAATACAGAGAATATATTGAACTCCAATCACATACCTTTTTAGTGATAAAGTAAGATCAATTTATAAACTTTTAGGCCATAATTGGGACTGCCTATTTGCAAAATTTTCAGCCATACCTTATTTTTTTCGAGGTGGAAACTTAAAACTCCTTAGCTTTAGGTAATAAAACTCAAGTGTAGCACCATATTTTTTATTTTAATAGATGTTGAATACACTAGCTAACGGTAATGTTGTCGCTGTTCGTGAAGATAGTGAAACTCGTGTTGATGCCAGCGAACGAAGTTAAGCTCATCGAAGAGATTGGAGCTTAAGCTGCAGGTGAAGTTGCTGGACGTCGAATAAGTTACTGGTGCTGGTGCAATTGCTGATAGTCCAGTGCTGTTGATGAAGTTGGTGTAGTTGCTTGTTAATTGGCAGTAAGGTTGACAGTTGTGTTAAAAATCAACTGGAGCTGGTATATATGTTGGGGATGATATAATTGGGGTTGGAATTGGCACTGGTTTAGGTGGAGGTTTAATTGGGCCCGGCATCGTAAGTGTTGGGAATGGTTTAGGTGGAGGTTTAATTGGGCCCGGCATCGTAAGTGTTGGGAATGGTTTAGGTGGAAGTTCAATGGGACCTGGCATGGTAATTGGTTGGAATGTTTTTGGTGGAGGTGGAATTGCTATCGGCATCGTTATTGCTGGGGATGTTATAGGTGTAGGTGGAATTGCTGCCTCCATCATAACTGTTGGTGGTGGTCTAGGCTGTGATTGGCAAAGCTCAGGAACAATGCCGATAACGCAAAACAGAAAGATTCCTTTAAAAAACATTTTAACAAAAGACTTAAGATTTTCAAACTGATTTCATTAGATAACATGATCTTCGTTATATACAAAAAAAAAGTCCATGAAGTCAAGTAAATGTTTGCATTTTGAATTTGTAATCAAGCAAACAATTCAAGAAAACAATTCAGTAATCAAGAAAACAATGATAATTTTGTTGTTCTGTCGAAAATATTTGAAGTGTGCAAATAAACAAAACTGTTATTGTATTATTAAGTGTTCCGAAGGACATAACCAAGGTCTAACCCAAATGTAATGTTTACTTCCGTATAATTGTCGAAAACATGGTTTGCTACTAATTTTGTCTTAGGGGTAGGAGATCTTTAAATTTTCGAATGATATTCTGCGCCATTAAATCAAGGATAGTGAAAGACTGCCATAAATTTCTTAATACAAAATCTAAACGGCTGATATTCATAGAAGTAAGGAGCCAGTATTTCAAAATTTAAAATTTCAGATTCAAAATTCCACCCATTTTTGGATTTGAACATTCTGACTTACGATTTAAATTTAGCCACCTTAAAAACATACACATGCATGCATATGTCTATTGCATTGGTCGAAATGTGTATCAGAATTTTGGCGGTGAGATTTTCTGCGGTCTCACTCTTAAGGGGTTTTATTAATATCCAAAAAATTATTCCGTACAAATCTCACCGACGTCAAAAATTTCAATACGAAAAATTCCTGCAGCAAGAGAACAAATTATGGTATACGTCATTTAATTCTATTCATACTTAGTTCGAGGTAGAAATTGGTTTAACTTCTCGTTATTGTGGAGACATGCCTTAATTCATCATAGAATGTAATTAAAATTTCACTATTCGGTAGCTCATTAAGTTAACGGCGCGGCATCTCTTTTCTGTTGGTTGTCAGTTTGTCTCGACAACGATAACAATGGCGCCTAGAGGCATTTTTGGAAAAAAGTATTCGGCACAAATAATTAAGAAATTCTTATCGCCCCCATAAGGGGCGTAACTTGCATACAATTTGTTAAAGAATATATGTGAAATGCTATTAATATCTACTAATTAATGCACCCACATGGTTTTCTTATTATCTCCCCGCATATCTAAACATGATACCTGAGACATCCTTAAGCTAAAAAAAGACAATTATTATAATCGATCAACAATGTGGTATCCATTGTCAAACTGACTTTATTTTCGATTAAAATAAAATACATCTACATATATCTACACATATCCATAAATCTATTACATATTATGTTCTTATTCTATTACATACATTGTGTATTTGAATTTAGTTTATTTAGATTCCTACAGCTCTGTCCTTCTGACGAATACGAAGACCGTATCTTGGGGTTTCGAGTGAACTATCCTTCAACCAGGATTTTAAACAAGAAGAACCGAATATCCCTTCAAACGGTAGATATCTTTTCTTGGATAATACGTGTTTGATGGCGCTAACATCCAATGTCCAACGAAGATTGGTTGCAAACCTATACCTGTACTACAGATATTACCACGCCAAATGTTCCGAAGACCCTAATGATCCCTAGAAAGGGATAATTTGAACATTCTTCTAGACAAGGCGCTAGGGCCCATCTCCTTTAGTCCACCCAGAAACCGCGCGAATTTCTCCATCAACATTTTTTTGGTTACAAAACTAGTAAACTTTGAAATTCATTCCCAGGAGACATATTTTCAAAACCTTTTTTAATTTCCAACTAAGAGAAGAAATCTACATGCATTTCGGGACGCTGTCCCATTGTTATACCTTCGTCTCTCCTGAGAGAAGATTATAAAGAACGTAATCTATTTTTTTTTTGTTAAAATCACTTAAAAATTGCAGAAATTTCCTCTTAGGTGAATGATGTCGTTGGATTTGCATTAAAATGTCCACACTGCCACGCCCACTTTATGGGTTATAGGATGAGGGCTTGGGTGTTATACGATTCCCTCCAGGCGGATTGTTTTTGTGCAATTAAATTTTATTCAATGATTAGAATTCTTTAAGCGATAAACGTTTTTGAAATTACATTATTTGTAGTTGTAATGAGATCTGCAAAATGTGCGAAAAGAATTTCACAAAGCCTTTAGCACACGAAGCAACGAGAATAAAACCTAATGCAGATTATTATCACTCAATCTATACCACACAATGCAATGAACCACCAACGGATTTGCAATCAGTTAGCAACTTCTCAGGTGTAATATAGCTTGCTGTCTGAAGCTAGTTTCAGGTGCGCAAATAATCTTAAAGGTGACAGTGCAATTGTGAAGTGGCAGTTCACTCACCAATTACTCAGATATTGCACTGTCTAAGCATTTAATAATCTCCTTTGTCTACAGTAGTAATAGAGAATAAAGTTTTCCTCGACACTTGATCCAGAAGACTTCCTGGGTTTAACAATGAGAAAAGACTCAAATTCTCCAATTTTGAGTTGCGCCGTGTGAGAAACTTGGTCACCAACTAGTTTGAAACTAATTGGTGATGAGAATCTGCAACGAGTTTACTACCTTTTTTTGTCGCTTCATGTGCGACAGGCTTTATTTAAAATGAACTTAATCTACGTTGTGAGAGTGTTAAATCATAGGTCGATTAAAATTTAAACTTAATTGACTTTGTAAATGTATTTTAGTTGGTAACGCAGTCAAAATTGTTAGGTCGGCCAATATTCGTTGGCAAAAATGAAAGTAATACGAAATTCCGTTCTAAAAACCATTTTATTTTGAAAAGTATTTTTTTTTTTTTTGCCAATGTTACAACAAAAACGGTCCGCTAATGGGAGGGCGGGAGGTTTTTTTTGTAATGTCGTCGCCTACAATCTAAGTCGATACTGTTGGAGACATCGGTGCTGTTGGTGATTTTTTTGTGGGAGGTTGACCACCCTTGGTTGAGGTATTGTTATGCAAATATAGTTCTTCGTTTCTGAGTTGGTGTAATTAGCGATAATGTTGGCGTTGTTCGTGAAGTAAGCGGAACTGGTGTTGTTGTCTAAGTTGCTGTATATGATGAAGTCGGATAAGTTGAATACGAACTTGGGTATGAAGATGGTGTTGCTGTTGAAGATGTTTGAGCTGTTGGAGTAGTTTGGGTCGTTGATGTGGCTGTGGACATCGGAAAAGTTGAGGTCGTCGGATAAATTATTGGTGAAGTAGTGAATGGTAGTATTATAATTGGCGGGAAGCTTGGCACTGTTGGTGCAGTTGTTGCTGTTGGGTGAGTTGGTGTTGTTGGTAAAGTTGGTGGGGATGGCCTAATTGGAGCTGGGAATGGTCTAGGTTGAGGTTGAATTGCGGCCGGCATCATAACTGTTAGCGGTGGTCTAAGTTGCGATTGGCAAAGCGCAGGAACAATGCCGATAATGTAGAACTGATAGATTCCTTTCGAAAACATTTTAATAGAAGACTATGACTTTCAAACTGATTTCACTAGACCACGTTACCTTGTTTTATATACAAAATTTCTGAATCAAATAAATGTTTGCATTTTATAATCAAGCTAACAGTTCCGGTGAACTAATTTTGAGAAAATTACTATCAGAGCAGCACTTACATCCGTTATTTGACAATCTAATGCAAACTGACGCATATTTCTTCAGCTGTTTGAAACAAACGATTTTTTTTTGGTTTGTCAAAGATATGTAAAAAAAAAAAACGCCGTGGTTCAGTGGTTAAGTGCGTAATCACTCAGCGGGAGATTCAAGGTTCAAATCCCAGAAAACACAAACAAAAAAGTTTTCTCACGGTCCCACCTCTCGGGAACGTCTGACGAACATTCGAGAGCAAAATTGTCATGAGGAGTTTTGCCCTTCGGAAATGGCATAAAATTGTAGGTCCCTACTATTCGCACAAGTGGCTGCGAGAAGCTAGGCCAGGCTCTGTATGGACTGTTAGCGTTAAAATATTTATTTATTTGTTTCTGTACAAGAGAAAGGCAGTCTCAACATTTTATTCGACTGTGAGACAATGTGCCTGTCATGCTTTTGAAAACCGCAAAGCTTGTGATCATTGCGCTGAGGAAAAAGTAAATAAATTAATCATTGCAATTGAACAATTCCAAATACGGCAGAGATGAATGGAAGAACAGAAGAGCTAAAAATAACCCCATCCCTGCACTGCGTGACAAATGTGAGTCGTTTTAGATGTGACGGTTTGATTTAGTTAGGATAATGAATTTGCGTTCAATTTCGACGTCACGCAAGACTCTGGGGTTTTCTTAGAAATCCTGTAGACATACTCTTTCCATCCTTTCCTAATCCTTTCAGATAACTCACAACCGGAAGTCACTTGTGACCGTTCATTCATATTTATAGCCTAAAAAGTTCATATATATCCAAACATCTTCTGTGAACTTTCCCAGATGGCTGTTAAGGGTTGCTGATGCGCAAAAAAAAAAAAAAAAAGAAACGGTCGGGTTTGGATGTTTCGAAATTTTGATTGATGAAACGGAAGCACCTTTCACTGTCAATTTCATTTCAATGAAGATGAAAGTTGTCATTCTGTGTAAGGACCACAAACAAGATGACTTTTCTTCAAATATGTTGTGTTTATAACCCTACTCAAAGTTGGAACTCAGTTACAAGGAGAACTCTTTATCGTTATTTTAAGACAACAATTGTAATATAGTACTCCAGTAAATTTAGGGATTTATTTAGAAATAAAGAACAAAAAATCCTCACATTAGGAATAATGTTCTACTCAAAGGAGTAGTAATCAAATCCATTTATCACGTAACACCGCAGTAATCATCAACCACATTGGTATCCGATTCGAGTTTGGTTCAAATAAAAATAAATGGTTTACAATCCATTCGTGCAGTACAGAGAGAAGAATGTTTTTCACATCGACCCTTTGGACGGGTGATTAATGGTGAAATTTAATTTCTGTGCTTTCGACTTTTTGTGGGTGTTTTGATGGGGTTGTGGTAAATGATTCTCCTAATGATTTGTCTCTGATGGGAAGTATTTGCTTGGAAATTCGAGGGATATTCAGGATTTGGAAAATCTGGAAGAATTTAGGAAGATATTTATAGCACCGCTTCCAAATGATGTAATTAGGATGCTTTCTTTTCCCTGTTCGAAAATATGTTTAACTAAACTGCACTTACTTGACAACAGTATCAAAGATCCGAATCTCGGTATTTCTGGTGGCGTACCTGAGACGCTAGTCAATTATTCCTGTGCTACTAGTTCCGAGACAACAGAATCAATTTAAATTGTTAGTGGATTATCATCCTTCTGAGATTTGAACTAAGTAGGTCGATTTATCTTGGAGTTGAAGTAACATTCTGTAGACTGTATGAATTATAAATTTTTGTCTTTGAATCACGTTCTTAAATTTATAAATGACTCGTCTGACAATTGCTTACCAATTTTGAAGATTCCAATCCGAGATGAGCGACCCTAACGCATCCGTGCATTCGGTATTTTTTTTTTTTTAATTAATTACCATTTCCAATGGGCAAGTCCTATCTGCCAATCACAAAGTCATTAGGTGGATGCACCAGTGTCTTGTTTCATTCGGCATTGACAAGTACTCGCATGTAAAAGTAGCTGCCACCAACTAAATATGCTTTAAGTTGCGGGTAGATGAGGTGTGCTGGGCTCGGACTTTAAAAAAATCTTGTCTCTAACCCTATAGGCCCGGCAACCTAAATCTTGTCCCTAAACATTTTGGTCAATAAAAAACAAATTTGAAACTTTTTGTCTGTCTTCCTTATGAAAGCTTCAAAATAATAATTTCAAATTGTGTGCGTTCATTTCATGCATGCTATATAAATCATCACATCTAAATGCTGATTAGCCAAGAAACATTTTTTCGCTGAATAGCCCATATTTAGAGACACGAAGTCTGAGCCCTGAAATTTTTGTAGTTGCGCTAAAGTTGCCCACTAAACTCCGATCGAATTAACGCCATCTAGAGTGGACATTTTTGTTTACAAAACGTGGATTAGTAATTGTCTTTGCTAAAAAAAAAAAAAAAAAACGGAAAATGTTTGGTAACAACGAAAGTCTTTGGTATAAAAACGAGTATTTACAAAAAATTTAAAGTCCTTACTAAAAATGATAGCATACGAGTATCAATGAAAAGTAGGAAACTGAGGTTAAGGTGCTGATATGAAAAAGTGCTTTCTATTCAACATCTACGAGTATTCGATATCTATACAGCTTTTGACATTGAATGCAGCCTTGTTTCCCTGTCTTTGATTTTTTAATTGCAGCTATAAAGGCAATTATTGTTCGAGCTTTTGATCAATCTTGGTATTACTACCAGAGAAAATCTCCAAAAATTGGTCTCGCAATTCCGTCGTTCTGTCTGTCGGTACTCACGACTACAGCTTAAACGGCTACAACTCCTTCATATCTGAGGTTGTGGATCCACAATCACCAAAATTAATAATATTTTGGCAATGGCCGATTTTATAAAAAAGGATTTTCTCCAATTTCATATTTGGTTAAGTTACATTCGAGTATATATATATGCCACTAGATGGCGTACCAAGTTTTTCGAAAAAAAGCTGTGCAACAGAATTTTACTTATTAGCGAATTTTGGCGAATTAGTTATTTCTCTTTTGGGACTAAATCGGTTTTATTCAAAATCGACATCCAAACAATGTTTAACATAAGGTTAAAAATGTTTTTGTTTTTTATACCCTATTTAATTTGATGCATGACCACAAAAGTACATATATTTGTGATCAGCGTCGAAAAGTAAGAAAAGATTAAAACAGGGCCAAAGTCACAGGGCTAGGAGCGAGTCAGGAAGCCCAGAAGACTAACCTGATGCTCTTCAGAAAAGAGAAGGCCCAGCGTAACTTTTGCGAGAAGATTAACAGCACAAGATGGTCCACTGAACTATAGAAAGTTGCTTCCAAAACTCCATTAATACATTTTTTTTTTTTATAATTTGCACGTGTGAAAGGGGTTATGAATACCCTTATACTAATTTTAGGACACGGGGGTTTTTTTTTTTTGGGGAAAGGAGACAGAGAGAAAGACAGATTGCTGTAGTTGGTTTGAAACTCAGCTGGTATTAAGTTTCAGTGAACTCCAAGGGTTGCTGTCCAGATAACTGGGGAGCTTGTTTGTTTTTGCTTTTGTCGTTGCTCATGATTCACAGTATTTTTTTCCGTCCTCCTGATGTCATCATCACGAGCCCTACTGCCAGTGTTATGCCTTCGCAGTAGAGTTGACATAAGATTTCGTAATTGATCGACTTTTTATTTATTTCATGCGAAATAAATAGATGATTATTTGACATCAGGATTCGAACCGTGAACCTGTAGCGTGACAAGCGATGATGTTACCACTACACCACGGCCACCTTTAATGTCGATTTTGTCATGTCCTTCCGTATATCTGTTCAGTTTTTGGCCCTTAAATTTTGAGCTAGGAACATAAAATTTGTTATATAAGCTTTTTAGAATCCGAAGTAGTGCAAGTGTAAATATTTTTAAACTATAGTAGGTCCACAGGCACGTCCACTTTTGATGAAATTTCGTTTTTCTCAATATTTTTGTTATAAACTGAAAAATATTTTCCAGTTGAAATATGTAGACGTTGACTTTCTCTACATTTCTTTCATATATTATATACTGCCACGCCCACTTTCTGGGGCATTTTCTTAAGTTTCGTATCTGAGATGATTGCAGTTCAAAACTGTTGCGTAAATTGCTTTTTTTTGGAAGTGTTGCCAGGTCCGGAGAAGTAAAAATTTGCCATTACGACGATATTTAATACATTTATAATTAATATTCACAATTTATTTACTTTATTTATTTATTAATTGCGTTTTGCACACCACAAATATTCTCTAGTTTACAACTCTGCCCAAGCACTGACAGACACCGTGTTCATCCTAAAAGTGCACCATTTTATCATTTTGGTATGGAGCATTAAAAAGCAGAGAAAGAAGAGTATAAACTTGATGTTCTCAAAATGGCTTAACCGATTTGAGTGAAATTTTATTTTCCCATTTAGGATATATAACAACATAGATTTCAAGTTATACAATCAACTTTCTACGTCATCCGGAAACGGAAAGATTAAACATAATAATCTGTTCCCTGGATCTAGAAAAGCGAACTATTTTCATTCAGCGAGCGTTATTAGACATAATGCTGAAGCAGTGGGTGTATATATTTGTGTGTGTTCACTACTTGATAAGAGAGATTCGATTTTTCCTGTTTCTGTCTTTGTTTCTCTTGAAATGAAATATAAATAGGTGTCATTCGGAGGGTGTTCTGAATCTGCATTAAGAGCTATTGTAGATAAAACGATTTCGTGAATAAAGAGAATTGAAGGGTAAAATAAATTATAACAGACATTATTTATGTAAAGTGAAATAAAAGAATAATTGCAAAGGAGAAAGTTTTATTATCCACATATTACAAGATATCCCGGAAACACATATCTCAAAATCCTAGACGACACTCACATTTGTTTGAAATACTTCCCTCATCATTCCTCCAACAAAAGAAGAAAAGAGCAGAAAAGCCTATACTACAGTCAAATAGGCAATCTCATGACAATAAACAACGCCTGACAACAATAACAACAAAAGAAAGAAAAAAAAAAAATGAAAGATGAAAATCCTGTTCATACAATTTTGATTACGCGCCGTCTCTAGAGTCCTGCGAATACACGAATTCCCATCACATTTCGATAAACAAATATTCAACATCGCACTGCTGTACACTCTTCAGTCGTCAACCTGGGGGGGTTAGTTGGTACTGAAGAGTGTAGAACACACTCTCACTCAGAACTCGCAAACAAAGTTAAAGTAAATTAAGAAACTTTCTTTTTTTTTTTTCGTTTTTTTTCTTTCGGTTTTATTCACTGGTTGGGGAGAATAACACGCAGAACGTGTCAATAAAGTGGCCCCCCTCTCACAAAAAGCCAGAGAGCTCACAAAAAGCGGTCAAAATCTACGGAAATTTGTTTATTAATTTTGCGGAACTTTCACGGAGAGAAAAAAAGTTTTTTATTTTCTTTTTTCTTTTTCTTTTTTTTCCTCTGAGCAATCCTTAGTCTCTTGTGAGTTGCGAAAAATAAGTATGTAAGTACAGATATTTCCCTTGATAAATCCATGTCTCATTCGGTTGCACCGCACACAAATTCACACAAAGCACATCTATGTACCACAATGCAGTCTCGTTATTTCGAATGGATTTTCCGCTTTTTCATTTCCATGGGTTATAATAAAAGGATAGCGACTGGAGTGGAGACAGAACAAGTAGAAATCTTAAAATCCTCAAATGCCAAAAACTACTTTCGTAGCAGAGAAAGAGATTTTTCTTTGTTCTCATGGAATAGAAGATACAATGGAGCAGAAAATTACCGAATTACTGTCGAACTTAAGGGATAATAATTTTTCAGGCGATGTTGTTTCGAAATCATGACAATGGATGCAGGGGTATTGTGTTGCAGTTCAACGGCTGAGAGAGCTGTAGAATGGTAGAAAAAAGAGTTCTTCGGAGGAAATTAGGGGATTGAAGTTACTTGCTCATTATATGTGGGATTTGCGAAGCATAGATATCCGGTTTTATAGCTTTTTGCATGTGTGGACGTTTAAATTGTTTTTAATTACGTCATGGGGTTAATGACGAGTTAGGGATTTGTCTTTTGTTCTAGAAGGTCTAATTATATTCATTTTTATTAGGTCACACATACAATGATTATAGCATTTTTAATGAAGAGGTTATTCAACACTGATTGTAAAGGAGTGAGAACTTATTTCCACATCAGTATAGTTCGTAATTGTTGAAATCTATAGCCTCTTCAGTTCCGTCTACAATCCTCAAAGGCGAGAGTGTTTCTCAACGTTTTAGGAATATAATGTGCATTTAAAAAGTCCACTAGGCAGGCATGAATGTACTTCATACGAACAGAGCTATATTTTTTTGCGACCATGTTTATGTTTTATCTTCTAGAGCCTCAACAGATAGACCGAGACTAACCATATGAAAATTCGGAAAATCCAAGATGATTGACTCAATTTGGTCTACATGCCATATTTTGCAAAGTTTTTCGAAAATCCATTTTGAAAATTCTCGTATCAGCATTCAAAATGTATTTACATATGTAAAAAATGAGATATTGGTGACAAATTGCACAAAGATTTGCACGTTCTATCAATTTAATAAAATTTTGAAAAATCGTCCGCGTCGCCGAGGTTTGAACCTTCGACTATTGTCACAAGTTTGAGTAGCACAAGCGTACTCTGCTACGCCGGTATTACAAATGTCATTCAAGTACACGATGTGCATTTAAAAAGTAAATATCCCAAATGTACTCGTATACTTAATTAAGAAACAAAATATCTTTTCCCCTTTCTGGTCTAAATTTCAATTTTGAATGTGAAAAGTTTCAAGGTTGTGACGGTAAATTAATAATTTCAACTGTCGAAGATTTCGTTCATTATACGAATACAAAAAAAAAAAAACACTTACTTGTTTTTATATTATTTTGATCCGACGTACCATTTTTGAGATATTCGCACTCAAAACGATTTCCACGATTATCTTCGATGTAAAGTCGGAAATTTTGAAAGGTTGCCTACCCACAATTTTTGAAAATAAAAAAAAAAATGACATCCATCTTTTAGAGAATTTCAGAATCACCAATTTTGGTCATATCCATTTTTTTCCTGGGACGGACATAACGATTTCCACTAAAAACGATTCCAACTATTAGCTTCAAGGTAAAGTCGGTCATTTTGTGAGAATGTGCACGTACGATATTCGAATTTTTAAAAAAGTTCGGAATCCATCTTGTAGATGATTTCAAAACCTAAAATTTAGGCCACGAGGGTGGCCGTGGTGTAGTGGTAACATCATCGCTTGTCACGCTATTGATTCACGGTTCGAATCCTGATGTCAAAAATCATCTATTTGTTTCACATGAATTAAATATAAAAGTCGATCACTTGCGAAAGCTACTGTAACACTGGCAGTAGGGTGGTCATATGGCCAAAATGCAACTTGATCGTGATGATGACATCAGGACGGAAAAAAATACTGTGAATCACACCATTCTGTCTTTCTCTCTGTCTCTTCCTTTCCACAAAAATGCGCGTGTTCTAAAAATTAGTATAAGGGTATTCATATCCCCTTTAACACGTGCAAATTATATATAAAAAAAAAACCCACAGTTTTTTTTCGTAGGACGCACTATTTTCGAGATATTTTCTCTCAAAAACGATCATCAGCTTCGGCATAAAGTCGGACATTTTATGAGATTGCGCACCTACGATTTTCGAATTTTTTAAAAAAATGGCATCCAACTTTTAGAGACTTTCAAAACCAAAAATTTCGGTCCCGCAAATTTTTTTCGTAGGATGCACCGTTTTTGAGATATTTTCTCTCAAGTATGATCATCAGCTTCGGGATAAAGTCGGATATTTTGTGAGCTTGCTAAAATTTTCGGAAATTTTGAAAAATTCGCAAAGAATTTCAAAACCTAAAATTTCTGGCGAAATCATTTTTGAAATAAAGTTATTTCGCCGAACCGTTTTTAAAATATTTTAACTCAAAAACGATCATTAGCTTCGGGTTAGAATCGGACATTTTGGAAGCCTGCGTACCTAATTTTTTTTGAATATTTTGAAAAATTCGTCATCCATCTTGTATAGAATTTCAAAACCTAAAGTTTCCGGATTAATAATTTAATGTAGGACACACCGTTTTCGAGATATCCACATTCAAAAACGGTTTTCATTAGCTTCACTGTAAAGGCAGATGTTTTGGAAGATTTCGTATCTACTCAGCTTATTCGGCGAACTATTGAATGAAATAAACTGCACACAAAAAGAACTGAAATAAATAAAAATAGTAGTGGAGCATACATAGTTCGAAAGAACGAAAGTGTACAATGAGTGAAAAAAGCTGTTAACAGTAGGAACAAGTTAATTGTGATTTTGAATGGACGCTTAAAAATGTTACAAACGTCCTGAAGAGGGAGAAAGGACACACGAAGAGTTATTATAGTCATTATCCAGAAACTATTAACGGAATCCAAACATGAAGTATGCAGAACTCTTAAAAACACACATTGTAGTCAACCATGAGAGATACGCTTAACGACTTTTTTTTTAAAAGCTGTAATGCATTTTTGTGAACACTATGTCACGTACGAAAAAACTAAAATTATGGCTTAACATCAAACTGGCAGTAAAACCTATACCTACGAGTATGACCCTATAAAACACCGTGCTATTTCACCACAAACCCTTTATTCTCTATTTAACAGGTAATAAAAAAGCTTCCATTTTACTGATTACATTCAGTAATTAGCTTTAGACGTTTTCCATCCAAACAACCATTCTAAGTATCTTTTAATTCCACCAGAGTGCAGGGCATCTGTGACAAATGTAATTCACTCTTGTCTCGCAGCGTTAAATGTCTCACTATTAAGAGTGTCAAAATCCCTTTATCTTTTAGCCATAAAAACCGAACTAAAGTCGAATGAACTCTCCGCACCGTTAAGGATTTTATGTTTACGTTCTTTGGGAATCTGTTGGAGATGATATGAGTGTCAATGGACAGCCGTTCGGTCGGATACAGAAGTGAACATTTGTTTATCACACCAAATTATACAATGTCTTGGGATTCATCGTTGGTCTAGATTCGAGGAGTGCGGGAAATAAGTTGCGCATCGTTGTCTGCTAAAATAATCAGATACAAGTTCATGGTCCGGTTGATTGCACTTTGAAAAGCAAAAGTTTTTGGGAACTTTTTTTTTTTTATTTTTTTTATTTTTTCATGTTTCAGTGAACGATGAAAAGAAGGAAAATATTATGACACTAACAGTTATCTGTCAGTAATGAGATTATTTTTGGTTATTGGAGGTCAAGAAACTATAAGAATTGTTGAATGGAAACGAATGGGATCGGAGGCGGTAAGTGTGAGTAATAAATATCGAATTTGACATCAGCTAGCAGATAAATGAGGCAAAACATTTCAAACATCATTCGAATACGTATTACTATGTAACTTAAGATCTGGCTAAGGAGTTTTTATAATATTCTGGTTCTCAAGAGGTTGTGGTCGTATGATGTTTAAGACATGGCGAGACTAGAAGAGAGATAAAGTAGTAGGAAGAAAGCAGAAGTATTGGTGAACACTGTTCTTGCAAATAGTCGTTCATTTTCATTCAAAACTATGCAAATCTGATTTAAGATCTGATTGCGGTATCTGCGTACAGCAATTTTTCATGAACCAAAGTTTTGTGTTGATAGACCTCTGCTTAAGACGACTTAATCTCTTGTCTCAGATTTATGTGAAATTCATCATGTTCCAGTAATATTTCTTAAATCATAGCCTTCATTGGCTTCCAACTTGGGTTTAACAATAACGGAATTTCAGATTTATGTGTATCCACGACAAATCTCTACTAGAAATTGTGTGACGCTAAGAACTAGAACTAAAGCATTCATACCAGCAGTCCTAAACTGTGAACACAAATACATCATACTGGTACTCTGCCAAAGGACGAAGAGTGAAAACTGTCTTGGTTAGGCTCTTAAGTAAGGACCTTAGTGTTGTGCACTGTAATTCATTCAGAAAACAGGGAATACACGTATAACAAAAACTCTGTACCCAGATCAATGGCGCCTCATCATTAGGTCGTGAGTCCACATTTCAAAAAAAACCTTTTCCGGATATTCGCACTCAGAAATAAACATACATAGATTTCATTTGGGGAAAAGTTTCCTCATAAATCATAAAGAATAGCAAAACTTAAAATACCGATCATCATAATTTTTCTCGTATGACGCACCGTTTTCGAGATATTTGACTTACAAATAGGATAACTTCTACCATTAGCTGCGGGATAAAGTCAGACATTTTGGAAGATTGTGTGCCTAGAATTTTCGAAAACTTAAACAAATTCGGCATCAATCTTGTATATGTTCTCAAAACCTAAAATTTAAAAAAAAAATCTGCACCTACTTTATGTGGTGAAACTATTGAATTGCCATTGGAAGCCAAGTATCTGGGAGTTAAGTTGATCATCAGTAGATCCGCCTTCGAATCTGAGGAAAGCATTCCTAAATAACCCTAAATAATATAATATATTGATTCTCTCTTCGCGCACATCAAGTCATATGACCCTAAGCAACTGTCCGGAATAATATCGTGGGTCTCTACCTACTATAACAATATTTATCCGAATGGAAGTTAGCTAATGGCCCAGAAATCCATCACGAGGGTCATTAATCCTATTCTGCACGAGAATGGATGACCATATACATTGAAATACACCAGGGCAAGCCAGTACTAAGCTGCAATTATCTGGAATTTCAGGCAGGAAATCCAGTAACCTAGAGATTCTTGATAAGAACAGACTCACAATTTTAAATGGAATAATCAGTGGCCACTAATGTGGAACCGAATTTAATATTTAGATTTTTGTTTGTCACTTTAGGCTGTAGCGCCATCTAAGTGGTTTGGTGATCAGAATACTGACAACAAGTCATATGTCAGCTGAGACATGCACCTTAATTGAACTATGATTAATGAGTAGGTACTTTGAACTAGTTTAGCTTAAAAAAAAGGGAAATTGATATTAAATTTGAAGTTCTATACATAACTCTAGACTTTGAGTAGAAACATGCCATTGCATTTGCATTAAAAAGTTCGCAACGCCACCCCCACTTTAGATGAGGAATAGGGTATTGAACGATCCGTTTCAGAAGGATTGTAACTTTCCAGTATTTTTTTTTTGCCAAGGTTCACTCTGGGTTGTAGCGCCATCTATGTAGTTTGGTGATCATAAGATTGACAACGGGTCATGTATCAGCTGAGACTGAACTACGGTTGCAGAGTAGTTCATATGAACTACGAGTACCTACATAGTTCAGTTTCATTTTTCATTGATCAACCGTAGTTTCAAATCTTTTATCAGAGAATGAGAGGATGCCCTTGAAAAGATGGAATCTGCCTTAACTAACATGGCTTAAAAGTAGCCACGACAGGATTCTTTGACATCTTGTGTCCTTCCTTACTTTTGCATAGTTCTGCCCAGATGGATTCAAAAAACAGTTTACCTTGCAGAAAAATTTGAGTTTTTGATTTATTCACTCTGATTTTCAAGGGAATATAGACTTACCTAACGTACAAGTCGATTATATTTTGAACTTTCATCTACAGAGCCTCTATTCTAGACTTTCGAAACTTTAGTACTACAATATACGTTTAACTTACTTTAACTACCTACGTGTTCCACTTGTCCGATAGCATTAGCACTTGAAAAATACTTGTTCCTATCTTCACAACGTAACCCCATTTTACTGAGTTTCTTTCACACCTTTTGAGCTACGAAATTGATTTTCTTCTATATATCCGGGGTCGGAAGGGGAGGTGGGAATATCAGAACACTTACACTCCTGATGCAATAGACTGCATACTGGGTAGAAGCAGCAACCCTTAAAGGAATCAAAGTCTGCCTCCGTTGAGTATGTGGAAAATTGTGGATTGTAAGTGCAAACGCAGGGTAAGAAAATACAAAAAAGTACTACAGAGAGAGAGAGAGAGAGGAGTAAACCGGGTGGAGAAAATGGGAATATTTTCAGCCGGCGAAAGGATGTCATGAAAGTGGCTATTTTTAGATTGAACAATCTAACTGAAGCATATGCCCTAGCTAACGTATACTCAGCCCTCCTCCCATGTTATTCAACTCAATTGCATAGAAACTCGAGACTGAATAGGAGTCTATTTTTAAACATCAACTGCAACGAAATCGACCGACGACGATGATGATGACGATGACTACAATTGAGTGTGGAGTGCAAATACATCCAAAGCACATTTAAGTAAGTGTCCACCACCTACTGTCAGGAGTATCCTTCAACTAATTACTGCAAGATACGATTTTACGTAGTCTCTCGAAGAAATCCGGACCAACGGAGGCATTATCATATCCCTAGATACCGGCTTGCGTGGGTACAGAGAATGCATCATCTTATCAATTCAGGATAAAGTACACGGGATGTTTACGAGTGAGTACGTGTGCTGCTCTAGATTCCTGCACCAAACACACATCCGTTCAGTTCGAGTAATTTAATGAGAGTTTCTAATTAAAAGTACCAAGATTCATTCGACCGACTTTCATAAGCACGCACTTGTAGTGATAATGTGTGCAGTGCAGCAATTAATGTGTGGATTGAGAAATTGACGACGTTTAGATGGTGGGTGTTGCTGGAAGATTAGCAACGGAGTGAATAATGGCAGATGAATGTCCCAAATTAAGAAAATCAATGAGTGGACTGTTTGATACTAGAATAGAATTACTACGTCAATCGAAACCAAGGTGACTGTTATTCACAAGGGAAAGGAAAGGCACTATTTGGATTCAAGCACTTAATTATATGACCAAGTACACAAGGAGTTCAATCTTAGCAAAGGATGATTGTAATGCCGACTGAGGTTGAAGAACGTCAACTTAGCCAGCTTGTAGGATGAAGAACACTTAGAGCATTTTGTCTTTATTCATCTCAAGACTGGGGCCTAGATAGTTTTTGTACCAAACCCTATTTAAAAGGCAAACAAGATCTGCGGTCTACCTAGGTGAAGACTCTCTTTTTAAAGAGCAAGAACTTTGCACATTCCATAGTACATACCAGCTAAGCCAGAAGTGGGTGGCGTTAGTTCGACTTTGCCAGGCCCTTACTGGAATAAGATTTCAAGTTGAACTCAGTATGACTTTTCGGTTCCATGTATAGGTACAAAATAATAACAAAGCAACAAAATTTAAGGACTTCAATTTTGAGCTAGACTAATCAAACTTGACACATACACGCCCCTTTAGTCTTAGTTTTAATACATGTTGATTGCCAGACAACCTTTCTTTTATGCCAGTTTTAGCAAGTTTAACAAGCTTCAGGACTATGCCTATTTTATTAAGGGATAGAAACATAAAATGACGGACCGTGAAATAAAATTACGTGGCGTGGAAACAAATTTATAGACTTACAAAAAAAATAAAGAAGGAAATTAAAAAAACAAGTAAAAATAATAGAAAAACAATTAAAAGATTTAAAGAAAATCGGAAAAATTTACGAACAAAAACCGCTCCGTGTTTTTTTTGTTCTGTGAAGGTTAAGACATTTTGGGCAACGTTAGGTTATTTAGTCGCAAATTATCTAGTCGTTGGGTCGTTATTACGAGTCAGAGAGTAAAATTCAGGAGCAAATATTAGCAGTAAACAGAGAGACGACGTAGGTGCATTCTAGGTATTTGATGATGATGAAGGATGTACAAGTAAGAGTCCATAAAATTCCTTTGTTATTGGCCAGAAGCATGTCACAGAATAATATTGGTCAAAGGATACTTTCTTGTGGACTTATTCTCTAGCATGGCATCGTCTGCATATCCTATCAGCTGGGCGGATTTGTTGAAGATAGTGCCTTTCGTATTGACTGTGCACCATCTGTTCTAGCCCTAGATTGACGAAATTACATGCCAGCGCATCTCCTTGTTGACATCCGGTGCATGTTTCTGAGATTGGTTTGTTCCGGATTCCGAAATCAGTCATCGCTATGGAAATTACTAGTATTATCGGCCTACCAAGCTCTCTCTACTGAAGGTCTGTCAATGTTAGCGCCGCTTTTAAAAGCTGGCCGTGTGTTACTCTAGAGTGCCTTGATCGCGATAGTAATATACTGGGTATTGTGTCGCGGATTCGGAAAACCAGTACTTCGGAGAGGTCAATCTGATTTGGGGGCGAGTACAAGGACAGCAAAAATATTTCTAGAACCATTTAAACTGGTCCCATTGAAATTAAGCAAAAATATGTACAAGCCCTTCATCGAATGTGTTAGAATGCATCAGCTTTGATTGATTTTGTAACTGATGTCATACCTACTTGCAGCTTGTCACGCTCATTTCTTATTTGCACACGATATTGAAAATCGGGCTCCGTCTTCTATACTGCTGGAGTAGTTGGCATTGCGAGTTCTAAGTTTTTCAATTTCTTCGATCCGTTTCCAGGTATTTACGGAAATCTACGTGCTTCTCCATGATTTACCGAAAATATAATTTTTCACAGTGTTTCAAGTATATTGGATGATTGGCGGTGAGTTGCAGATTTGTTGTACTCATTGTGCAGGATGGTCCCTTTAATATACTCGAGCGTTCAATTGATGTTACGGTGTCCGGTGGAATTCACTTCCAGGAGACATATTTCCAAGAGCTTACAATTTCAAGAGGATAATTGACATGCACTTAGCAGGTATTTCGGTTCACTTTTCATGATAAAGGATAAAAATAAGTGAGTGCAGGAGGAAGCTGAGAGCTGAGGAAGCTACCATAGGATACTCATAAATTTTGTATCACTTACTGTCCCTATGGAGGCTCCTCGTATGTTTCGGGAGTCTAGAAGTGAACTTCTGCAAGTAAAGTAGAATGATTTTTTTTTTATAATTTGCACGTGTGAAAGGGGATATGAATACCTTTATACTAATTTTAGGACACGGGCGTTTTTTTTGTAGAAAGGGAAAGAGACAGAGAGAAGACAGATTTGTGTAGTTGGTTTGAAACTCAGGTAATATTAAGTTTCAATGGACTCCAAGGGTGGCGTCCAGATAACTGGGGAGTATTTTTGTATTGTCGTTGCTTATGATTCACAGTATTTTTTTCTGTCCTCCTGATGTCATCATCACGATCAAGTTGCATTTTAGCCATATGACCACCCTACTGTCAGTGTTATGCCTTCGCAGTAGAATTGACTAAGCTTTCGCAATTGATCGACTTTTTTATTTATTTTATGCGAAATAAATAGATGATTCTTGACATCAGGATTCGAACCGTGAACCTGCAGCGTGACAAGCGATGAGGTTACCACTACACCATGGCCTCCCTCTAACGTAGAATGATCAATTTGGTTGGATATTCCCTAGCTGTCTATTATCCAACAGGTTGTAATTTCAAATACGGATGGTTAGCAACGCAAGCCGATTGGCGTTACATATGTCCATAAACCTTTTACATTTGTTAAAGCAGTCCCATGAAATGTTTCGGCGTTGAGATTCATCATCAGAATGACAACTTTTGACTGCAGCATCGTGTTTATCCTTTAAAGTGGCTTTTCTTACTCTAGTCCGGAATTTGGCTGCCAGTATTCTATCGCCGTATGATAGCGCAGTGTTACAAATTGGCGTGCTATTCAAAATTTAACCGTCTTACTTCCAAGATGATTTTGCAGTGAAAATTACAATGAAAATTCTAAATCACAATGCTCGCCAATTGTCCTGAAGATTTCACATTACGAGTAAATTAGTCTGCTATATGGCGAGAACCTCCACACCGATTTTCATCTCTATTTTACTTCATTAAAAGTAAGTATCTACTCCACTGCTCTTCCTCGCTTATCATCAGTCCTTCGTTTTTATGACTCACTTTCCCCCGGCATTTGTTCCGACCAGAAGAATTTCCTCACCAGATGTTTTGAAATCTGTAACGATGCTTTTCCATTTTCATCCGGTGCTTGTGGGTTGTGGGGTTTGCACGCAAATTTTGGCATAAAGTTGTGTTCCACTAGATTCGTCAACTTCACGCTGTGAGTGTCTATGCTTGGTGACATGATTTCTCGTGGTATAGTGTCTACCACAATTTATCCAAAAATAGAAATGCCTATTGGTTTCGCCAGATTAGTGCCTAATGCAACTTCCATTTAGAAAACGGAAACCATATCAGAAGAATGCCTAACAGTTTGACGTCATTTCTCGAATTTGACATTTTAAATACCACAATGGATCCACCTCCTTCTATGAGCCTTACGACCACACATTTTCATCATTTTTATTCACGCATTTCGAATGTGAATGTAAACAAAAAGCACGCATAATCTGGTAAATCTCCTCCATTGATGGGGCGTTATGGGTTGACATTGGCAACAAACTCCTTTAGCCATGTGTGTGTGGGTATGTTTTATTGCGAGCATGTGAATGGGAATACAATGTAACGAAACAGGATGTCCTCCACGTACTACCTCTCGGCCATTTAGGTTGGAAGTATGTAATTAAGTTCAAAGCTTCTCCCTTTCCTCATACAGTTGTCGAAGGGCATTTTCCGGGATAAACCAGGCTCGTGTGTAGTATGGCCTAATGGAATAAGTGTGTCATTTGTGACTCTAAAGAGGTACTAACCGTTGCCAGGTAATCATCATTCAAAAGTATTTATCCTCTCCAAAGCTACAGAAGGAGAAAGAGAGAGAGAGAGAGAGAGAGAGAGAGAGAGAGAGAATGGGGCCCTTCCATTGGGCGAATGATGTGGTTATTAGTTAGGGGGTTTTCTCATGTTATTAACTGTAATTAAATATTTAATACCTGAAGGGTGTGGATATGATTCCATTTTGTTGGGATGAAGTAAGCCTTGAAGCTACATACATATGTACATACGAGTAGTATGTATGCAATTTTTATTTATGTGCAAGGAAAACTTTTTATTTTCCGGATTTAACGGATGATTTATGGTTGATTTATGGGATGAACTTCTCGTTGAAGGTGTATTTCAAAGAGATTGTTTCCTTTTATAGTTTTTTACGAGAGGTTGATTTTTTTTTAAATTTTTATTGAGTGATTGAACGAAAGAGAATATCTTTTAGTAGGTACTTCTGATGGGCAATGAAAAATTTAATCAAAAATATGAGTGCTCTACAACAGTTAACGTGGGCGCAATACCTGTTGATGGTCGCGAAAATAAAAAGAACCGAATGCACTAGGGTCAAGTATGAGTAAAAATAAATTACTTTTTTTAATTTTAAAAGTTTTGAGTGGGATTACGTATGACTGGTTGTATGGAATGGGCAACTTTATGGAAATAAATCGTTTTTTCTTCTGTTATATCAAAAACTGGCAGATCTGCCAGGCTTCGCCCGTGCCTAAAAGCCATCAGGCACTTTGCTGTGGCATATCTGTTAATAGATTTTAGTCTGTTTTAGAAGAAGAGAGAGAGAGATAAGAAGAACAGTTTCGTCGTTAAATGAGCATAAACATGCACATACGAGTACTCATCCACTGGTGCGCTATTGATGGCAATAACGCTCTATTGCTTGTGATTTTTTTTTGAAAAAAAATGCATTTAAAAACAAATATATTTTTAAGTTAGATGCGTGTAAAGTAAATCGAAGAAAAGTTTTAGAAGTCAGACAAAATTATTCTGTTAGTTTCTTCTCTTGATGACATATTGATTGATTTATGTACAGGGCCATCCAACAAGTGGTGTCATTTTAAATTTCGCGCCATTGTTGAACTGCCAACATTCAACTATCATTGCGATGACTTTTGATAAGTCAAAAACTAGAAGGTTATTAATTATGGATTGATACACGCTCGCACAACGTGTTGAAATAGTGAAAATTCACTACAAAAACGGTGAAAATTTCGAGGAAACGTATGTAAAGTTCGCACTGCTTTTTGCTTTTGGTCATCATCAAGCGCATTCTCGCATAGCTATAGTGAATTTAATCGATAAATTTGAACGTCTCGGACAGATTAGTGATGTGAGGACTCCATCTCATGTTCGTCCGGCAAGGTCAGCTGAAAATATTGCCGCCGTAGCTGAGAGTGTGACTGCAAACCCAGGTGTGTCCATTTCGAGACGAATACAGGAATTGAGCTTATCCGTAACCACTTTGCACCGCATTTTCCATAAAGATCTTGGCCTACAGGCTTATAAGGTCCAGTTGACACAAGAATTGAAGCCAGTAGACCACGCACAACGCCGTATTTTCGCTGATTGGGTGCTGGATATTAATGAAGAAGATCATGATTTTTTACACAGAATTATTCTGAGTGTACACTTCGTACACTTCGAAAACCTAAGAGAAATAGTGCAACAACGTCCCCATCCACAAGGAGTGACAGTTTGGTGCGGTTTTTCGACTGGCGGTGTCATTACCGAACGATGTTGACTGAAAAAAAGAAAATATCAGAGCTGTTATTCGCGAAATACAACCGTAATTATGCGAAAACGTGATGAATAATTTCATATTTGTAGGCAGAGCCGAGACGGACATTTGCAGATATTGTATTCCATTATTTCGGACTAAATTGGAAAGAAAAGATATCTTTCGGGAAAACATGGGCTTTAAACCAAAAGTGGTGTACTGGCTGTATACAGCAGTGATCAACATCAATGTCCTTCTTTATACGAGTACATATATTGCGATGGTTCGGCAGCGAAAACTGCATTAAGACTCAGGGAAGTTGGTGTCTAGATAACGAGTCCAACTCGATGGAATGTTTTGAGAATACAGACAGAAACGGACTATATCATCCCAATCTGATTATGCAACCGGAGATTCTCTATCAGAATTCCTAGCATAGAAGAATTGGATGGGAGAATAGTTTGTATCGAAGGTGATCTGGATATCTATACCGACGACGTGAATGTTGGTATGGGAGCTGGCGCCTACTGTGAGTCTCGAAGTACAAATCGTTCCTTTAGACTGAAAGATGGCTGAAGTGTTTTTCAAGCCGGGGTTGTCACAATAAAGAAATCTGTGTAGAACTTTGTAAAATGAAATTGAATGAGATACTGGCGGATGAATTTTTCACAGGCTCTGATCGAGGCTAGAATGCCGCTTAGCACACTATACAGGAAAATAGACATAGAATCCATCGAAAAGACTAATAGGCGCTGATGTCAATTAGACACATGTGCTACAGCTAGATCGTTATGGCCAGTCTTCAATAAGAATAGATCTATTAGTCTAGTAAAGCTTAGTCGTAATGAAATTCGAACAGTCTAGGTCTTCCATATAACGACTACTTTAGAAGCTGTAGGGACGAAGAGGAAATATAGTCTATAGACTATCCTGCACTAGCCTTTAACGAAATATATGGATGTTTGCATTTTTTGCAATTCGTCTATACCTTGCATAATGCCACGCCTACTTTATGGAGGCGGTTGCCTAAAGAAAACCTGATATTGCTTATTAAAGCCAATCACGGTGATGGATAAGCCTTATTTTCAAGATCTTTCTTATTAGAAGAAGTCATAAAATCAGTTTTTCTTACTCTGAATAGTAAGACACACATATTGCAAAGATGTAAAGTTATGTTTATATTGGGGATCTATATAGGACATGGCAAGTCAATCTATGTACTTATTCAAGTAATTTCCTTCTTCATAGCGCAAAGCATTCGGTATGCATCAAGATTTCCCAAGATTTCCTTTTAAACCTTTGCTATGTGAGAGCTTTCCAAGTGACAATTCCATCGTAAGACAGATGAGACTACCCATACTAGGACAGAATACTCTGCCGCAGAAAATGTTGCTCCGGACTGTCTTAAGATATTTTTTGTCCATATAGGGTAAAATTATCTGGAGACTTTTTACCTAGAGTTTTGCTATAGACAACGAAACAGTTACACTGGCAAAAATGTCTTAAGACAGATATAGAATCGCTGCACACGTGAACGGATTACTAAGTAGTGAATCATCAGTTCGCTTATGCGGTAATTTGACATCAGTTTTGGCCAAACTTAGGAGGATGACCAAACACCAGTTCTTTGTTTATAAGTATTTATGGGCAGCCATGTGTTGTGACCTCTTTGTTTTCTCCAAACATAACACTCTTCTCTAAATACAATTTAGATTGTCTCTGTTCCTTGGACGTCCAAACTGCTGCCGTGCTGTATCGTACTGTGCTTGCTGTATCGGGCAGTATGACTGTCTCGTCGAAGGTTTTTGTGCTACTTGGAACGGGTTAGCTAAGATGGCATTTAAGTTAAAATTCTCGACACCGATGTTGACCATTCAAGTAGCAATTTAGATTGTATGCCCTTTGGGTTCCATTACCTACTTACGCGGGATAGCATTTCAAAGGCGACGAGGTACTAAAAAGAAAAACCTTAAAACTTTGAAACTGTCATCCTCAGAAATGATTAAAAAAAAGTTAAATTTTTACGATTCAGTATTCCTAACGTTGCGTCTTTCTGTTTATTCAGCAGAAATCATGAAAAAGAATCGTTCAGAAATCCACGTTGTTGCAAATTTTCTTTCACATTTAACCACAAGTGCTACTAAACTCAGCTGCAATACTGCCATTAAGGATCACCTTAATCGGACGTCTTTCATCACTCATAAAAACTCAAATAAATAGTTTTACGTCCTCCTAAAGTCCTTAAACTTGAAACGGGTTATAAAACGTCAAATTTACGAGAAAGTTTGCCATAAAAAAAAAAGGAAAAGCAATTTATGACCAAAGCTATAGTCGTACTCGTAAGTATCGTACTAAAACAAGGAGTTAGAGAATCGAAGCAAAAGTTATTACAACTTTAAACAGCAACGTAAGTGTCCTTGTAGGTAACAAAACCTACACAACCGCTTACCCACTGTCAATCTGCAATCGGCTTATTCACCTTGGATACGATTCATGACCAAACGCAAATAGTTAATCCCCCAAAGAGTTTCTAATTACCTGCCACTCGCCCGAAAGGAAATTCTAATTAAATCGAATACTAAAGCTTTGATAATTATCTCAATGTGAGTAGTAAAACTTCCAAAACATCCGAACAACTTGACATTGAAAAATGGATCCTCCCAGAAACCAGGATAAATCCCCAATTGTAAAACTTCCCTCGCGTGATATCTCATTAGTTTACGAATCCTTCCTTCATATCTAAAGTAAGTACACTATTTCTATGAAATCCTTGCACATTTGAAATGCAATACCCCCGGCAACATCTCAGAAACATACTTATTCTCAAGAATCAGAAGGAAAACTTTCCCAATAAGCGTGTTGTGCAGCTACCGCTACAAGTCCTGCTACCGCCTTCAACCGGAAGAAGCATCACACTCCTGTCATGCATAACATACCCTTAAGTTGTTTAAGACTGCTTTTTCTTCGCTCTTCGTTTGCTCTCCTCTGAGTATGATTTTGTTTACTTAACGCAAAGTGAGGCGAAGAGTAAATAAACACCCAGCACCATTAGGTACTTGACTCGCTTCAGAATGCTGAATTGCGCTGAATTTTGCTGAATGTTTAAATATTCGCATAATGGCTCTAAGGTTTCAATTCTTCTACTGCTGCTGCTGCTACTTGTGCTAATCTTTGAGAAAATATTTATCGGAGTGGAAATAGATTTGGGAAATTGCATCGTTCTTCAGTTTTATTACCGTTTTGATGGGTGTGTACCCTACCCCGGCATCGTCATTTATACATGAAAGTTTTCTCGAACGAAGAGGGGATTTAATTTTTATTTCACCCGTTTGTGACGTCCGATGATTGCTGATGAATGTTTGAAAAATTGCACGGCAAATACCGAGCACCGGTTGGCTATGGTCCAACCAGGCCTGTTAAAAGTGTTTACGAAAAATTTTTTCAATGTTGAAACGATAATAATGTCGGGCATGCATTTGCCTGCATTGTAAACATTATTTTGCAAATTATTTATGTGTTTTGGGTGATTTTGAAGTGGTATAGGGTTTCCGCTGCCAAATGGGAAGGAAATTCCGTTTTGGTGTCAATAGAGTGAAGGCGTGACACGATTGAGCAACGTTCAAGTTATTTTGCGTGTGTTTGTTAAACTTTGAGGAAAATTGTTCATTATTTAGGACACTTAAATTATTTTTGGGTTACGCAATCGTATCGCTAGAGATGGTATCAGACCTAACCTAACAAGTTAGTGTTATACTCGTACCTACACGTAGATGCTCGTCAATTAGTAGTAACATTTATTGCATACCACTGAATGTATTGCTGAGCACATTCCCACATCTATCTGCAAACTTCATACCAACAAACGAAAGACTGAATGAATAAATGAGTGGATGAATGATGAATAAATAAATGAATAAATTATGAATAAATAAGTGAATGAATGATGAGGAAATGAATATGAATGTAAAACCCACCGACAAACAACAACGGTGTGGGATATCAAATTGATTCTGTTTTTATTTTGAAGCTACATTCATGCCATTATGTATCATTTAAATTTCGAGGGGCTGGGGCCGTATATCGACAATAATGCGGGCGAATGTTGGCTTGCAAGTTGTCCATCGTCTCTGGTTTATCGGTGTAGACTAGCAAACTCACATATTCCCACAGAAAATAATCCAAAGAAGGTGTTAAATCACACGACCTTGGAGGCCAATTCAAAGGTCCATTACGCGAAATTATGCGCTCATCGAATGTTTCCTTCAATATATTGATTGTGGCGCGCTCTGTGTGGTATGTTGCGCCGTCTTGTTGAAACCAGAGCTCTTTCACAGTAATGCCATTCAATTGGGGAACGAAATTCAGAAATCATGGATTTAGCGCTCTCCATTGGCTGTAACATTTCTTTCACAGTAATGCCATTCCATTGGGGAACGAAATTCAGAAATCATGGATTTACCGCTCTCCATTGACTGTAACATTTTGAACGGCATCAATTTTGAAGAAATATGGACGAATGATTCCACCAGCCCATAAAACACACCAAACAGGAACTAGAGCAATCTTGTTTACGGCCCACTCAATTCTTGCACGATCTGGATTTGCTACCAAGATCTTTCCGCAAAATCTTCCATAAAATGAATGGGCACAGCTCTAATTGCTGTGCACGATGGCGGATCAACTTATTCGGATCCTCCTCAATACTATGCTCCACAGCAGCAACAGCTTCTTCGGAGCGCACTGTACGACATCTCTGCAGGTGCGTCAATTAGAGTATGCGTGGTGCGAAAACGATCTATGGTTATTCGAATTACTTGCTCGGATGGACGATTATGTCGACCGTAAAATGGACGTAGCGCACGGTAAGTTTCGCGAACTGAACCACGATTTTCGAAATAATTTTGCAAGCGTTGGCGTAAGTCTATTCATGGTGAAATGACAAATCAAACTGGGCACAAATCAGCTGTCAGCTGTCAAATTGGCTAACGCTGGAAAAAGTGTTGCCAATTCGAAAATCAAATCTCTAAAAAAACAACTTTCACTACAAAGTATCATATTAGCAAAATTTTAAAAACTATGTAGGTCACATTTTTAGTAAAACTAGTCATGTTTTTCTTGAACCAACATCATCGTTGGTTCTTATTCTAAGTAGGCTAAGTAGCAATAACTTTCTCTCTCTAAAAACGTGAGTACATATCTCAAAATCCGCAACGCCTACCTATCTAAAAGGTATCAACAATGTAAATCGTGTTGATTTCGTTCCTCCTCGAGATGTGTTCTGCAAATGTAAGTAGCAATATTTTTATTTTTATGGAGGGAACATAATTCTTCAAAAGTATGCTCCTTCGACAACAGCCTTCCAAAAACAGCTTTTGATCTATCTCTGTCTCCTGTTCTCCATCTTATTTCATTTCAATTTAAATATTTTCTTTTCTAGATTCGAAAAAAAAAAAAAAACAGAAAAAACCACGCAAAAGCTTCAAAAAAGCAAAATAAAATCCCATCATCGGAATTTTAAATTGAAATTGAATACTAAATTTAATTAGTACACCGAGTATAACCAGAAAAGGAAAAAAAAAACAAAGTTTTATTCCAAAACAAGTCAAACATCAGAGAAGTGAAAAAAAAAGTTTCCTTTTCACTCCTCCTGGTCTTTGGGTTTATTTCAGCATTTTTCGCTAACCCGTGGTAGAGTTTCATCCCCCCACTGGATATCACTACTTAAATTTACATTAATTCGGTGGAGGAGTATCGCGCGTGAATACACAAAATCGGTCTCCGTGGTCCTCTCTCAGAGATATAGATCGGAGCGGTGGTTTTACTGGCAGCTGCACAAGTGGGCGACAAGGAGGAGGCGTTTTAGATGCCTTTCCTAGGATGCCCATTGGAAGAACCTTGCTGAAGGTATGTACTCGTATATATAAAAAGTTATTTATTTTACCCAGTTTTTTTTTTTTTTTTTTGTTTGGCTTTTCTGCGCTTAACTTTGTAACCCCACACTTTGACGAATGTGCTTTATAAAAAAAAAAAAAAAAAAATCAAAATCAACTTTCAGTGGAAAATGTTTCATAATATTTTAATGAGTAAAGCTCTTTGATATTTGTAGACATATTTTTTTTTCTAATTTCTTTTTTATTGGTTTTAATTAACCATTTAGAGGAAATTTTGCTTTAGGGGATAAGTTTTGGATCAGATGCTTCAATGCAACTAAAAGATGAGTTAACCTTTGTAGAAGTGAAACAAAATAGTTTTCAAAGAAAAGTTTCGCGTGGATATAAAAGTTATCATTTTAAACTTTGTTTGGAGCATCTATATAACGAGTGGACCATCTGTTGGTTTATTTTGAAATTACATGTTATTTTGACACTGACAGCTCTTTCGCGCTGAAAAAATCGACAGAAACGCTTGAACATCGTTGGGAAATATTGAAAATTTATTTTCAATGTTACGAGTAGTGCTGTGTTGGCGAAACAGTGCGAATTTGCTAAAGAAATTTCAGTCGAAATAATGCACCAACCGTACGCAAGTTTGTGAAAAAAGTTCGTGAGATTGGCATGCTAATTGATAACACAAATTTTCCTCGTGTTTGTCTTGTGCGCTCAGCCAAAAAGAGAAGCGAATGCATCTTCAGCGCGTGACTGTTTGGTGTGATTTCTGGAATGGCAGCATTATTGCCCCATTTTTATTCGAAGATGAAGATGATACAGGGTTGGTGCCATAATTTCCAGTCACGAAATCCCCAATCTAAAATCCACATATCAGAATTCACAAATCAAAAATCCCCAAACACAAAATCCCTAAACACAAACATAATTTCTTTGATTGGCTCGAACTATAAAGGATTTTGAGTGCTTGGTGAATTCAAGATTACCCAGATTTTCTCTTGTGTCTTCGACGTACAAGTCAAATGTCTGTTTAGGTCTCATACTTCCATACTCCCATCGCTGAAGCCTATTAAGAAAGGTATTCCTCAGGGATGAAGTCTGGCACCAATTTTGTTTCACATGCTCTCCATCCATATGCAAAAACTCTCCAGTACATTTCTATGCGCATGATATCCAGATCTATTTAGCCTATTCTATCAATATTGATTATATAAGGTCTGGTCTACCTTCTCGCAGCCACTAGTGCTGTGCTTTTTATACATCTTCACACAATTTGAAGGGACCTGCAGTTTGTTACCGTTTCCGAAGAGCATATATGAGAAGCTTTTCAAGAAGTAAGTCGGCCCCAACTCAGCGATCTACATCATATCTGACACCAACTTGCCTGCTCATTTTACATTCCACAGATTGACGGTAAGGTTGAGCATCATCAGTTTCTACCACGTAGGAAAAAATTACTTCCCTGATTTTCTTGATTAGAACCAAACCTGGGCACTAATGTATGAATTTCTCAAATATTTCCTCCTTCTTGAGACATATTCCGCCAAGGTCAGTGTTCTTGAGTCTGATGATCAAGCGAAGGCAGTGACAAGTCCGAGGATAATCCTCAAGTCACTTCTTCTTAAGTCGACGTGCTAAGTCCATGCCACTAGTTCAACTATTCCATATTTATAGAGTGACAAATTTCAGACTGTTACTTCCTTCCTATACAATGAAAGTTATCAATTTACTCAACCTGCTGGCCGGTAATTCTTACTTGAGCAGTGAAATTTGAAAGGCTCAGTGTTATTTAAATGTTTTCGGTTCGATATCATTGTACATTATAATCCATTACTTTTGTTTTGAGTTTGAGTGATGAGTAATCACGACTAGACGCCGATTTTATGATCGTCCAGCAAAAGTCTGCTAAATAGTGTCTAAAGTTAACAAATAAACTCTAACAAAGCGTCGGGACTATTGGTTTAAAGTTTTTATTTCCGGTTATTGTGTCGTATGGCTCTAAATCCGTAATTTCTTGGATTTAATTGACTTTTTAAGTGAAAATCAGTTCGGGCAAACATTTTGATTCTTCTTTATCATTGCCGTATCACAACCACCGTCATCAAACCGAAATTCTCTTTAATCATGTCCGCTCCCAACCTACGAATAAGACCGATCGCCTCTAAAGGCCTGCCATCAACGCCCCCTCAACCTCCTCAATCAGCTTCGTCTGCACCAGGACAGCCAAGTGATTGTCATGCTCCTCTCACCGCCAAAACTCTAGAGGAACATCTCAAAAGGCAGGCTGACACATTGCAGCATGGGTTTACAAACCAAATCTCCAAAATGCAGAAGGAATTTCTACGCAAATTAGAGGAAGTGAATGCAATTTGGAATCAACGTTTCGATGAAATGAAAAAAAATATCATCGATCGCATTGATGTGCTTAAAAATGACACCAACACAGCAATACAGGCGCAAAACGCTGAGATTGTTGCTCTTCAACGACGTTGCAACGCTTTGGAAAGGAGGGAAGTTGCTTGTGATGCAGTGCTCTTCGGAATACCTGCACTCCCAAACGAGAACCTCGAGAGTCTATTTGTGCAACTCTGTCACACTATCGAATGTAAGCCGCCTCCATTACAAAATATATTTCGCACAAAAAAACGAAACAGCAATATCAACACCACTACATCTCCCATCATACTAAAATTCAACACCACTCTTGAGCGAAATGCCGTTCTCATATCAGCTGTCAACTACCGAAAGAAAAATGCAACCGAACTACGTCTCCAACATGTGGGCATTGCATCGGAAAAAAGCTGTTATCTCAACGAGAGCTTAACAAAACAGGCTCGCTTTCTCTTAAACAGTGCTCTCAGCCTCAGACGAAAGAAACAACTTTTTTCTGTCTACACGATGCATGGACTTGTTTATGTAAGGAAATTGGCGAATGGAAAAAGCTTTCTCATCGAAAGCACTGAAGATCTGCTTGCTGCTGCTGCGACACAATAAATTATAATTTTTGTTCTTGGACCTGCAACCAACTATTCATCACATAAGCTTAAGATATTTATATTGTAATTCTGTTGTATTTTCCTTTGTTTTTGCCACTCTCTCTCTCTCTCTCATCTTTTCACACCTTCTTTAGTTTGATTGCACTTTTTTTGTTTTTGTTGTTAAAAAATTATTACTAATACCATGATGTTGGGACACCAAAACAGTATGAATGAAAAATCAACGTACACTATGGTAAATATTCTTTCAAAATATTGCGATGAACTTAAAGTCTGTTATTTAAATGCGCGGAGCTTAAACAATCAAAAATTAGATTATTTAAAGTACTTTTTTTCCAATTCCTGTGTTGATGTTATTTGTGTATGTGAAACATGGTTTAAACCAGTTATAAGTGACTTGCTCTATAAGATTCCCAACTATGAACTTTTCCGAAACGATCGAGTTACTGATACTACGGGTGGTGGGGTTGCTATTTATTGTAAATCAAATATTAAATGTGATATTGTTACTAAGTCCACTGGTAGTGGAATCGAATACATTTTAGTTGAATTACGCGACTGTAATACCAAATGTGTAGTGGCTTGTGCTTATAATAATAATAGAAGTAGCTCTGTCATGCCATTTTTCTCAGCTATTTCCGAATATTGCGCCCTATATGAACACATAATCATTTGTGGGGATTTTAATGCGGATTTTTTAAAATATGATTCGCTGGCCTTTCAATTGAAAGACTTAGTTTCTTCAGTAGGAATGCATGTAGTAAACACAACCTACCCTACACGTTTTGCGAAGGATAAAGTACCCAGTCTACTTGATCTTATAATTGTTTCGTGTTCGTCGCTCGTTCTCTTGTTTGACCAACTTTCATTTGATGTTTCAGACCATGATCTACTTTTTTGTTGTTATGACATTAATTTTTCGAAAACTGCCATCCCTGACACTTTTACCTTTAAAGACTTTAATTCTATTGATGCTAACGTCCTTCAAGCTGCGACTTTGTCTGCTCCCTGGGAGCAATGCCGATTGACTGGTGATCCAAATGAAAAAGTAAGACTGTTTCAATCAATACTGCTAAAATTGTATGATGAATGTGTGCCTATAAAAACAGTGAAAGTTCAGAACAAAGTATGTCCTTGGTTTACTTCGGAGGTGGTCTGCTCTATTAAGACGAGGAACAAATTTCACAGTAAATGGAAGCGTAGACCATCAGATGTAAATTGGTCCGCATACAAAGTGGCTCGTAATTACGCAACCACCATCTTGCGTGCGTCAAAGAAAAACTTTTATGCTTCTAAACTAAATTCTTCCCTTCCTGCAAAGAAACTTTGGAGTAACCTAAAGACAATTGGTATGTTTGTTGGAAGGAATAACTCTCCTTGTGCTCTGGATCCAGATGACTTGAATAATTTTTTCCTGGGTGATGATCCCTCTGCTGATAGCTCAGCTTCTAATCGAACAGTAGACTGTGTAGGCTCTGTACCAATGTTTGAAAGTTTTGAAGTAGCCACGGAAGTTGAAATTACTCAATGCGTTCAAGCCATAAAGTCCAATTCGATAGGTGAGGATGGCTTTCCAATTAGATTTGTTAAACTTATATTACCTGAAATTGTCTCCCATCTCACTCATGTAATCAACTGGTGCATAATTACGTCAACTTTTCCTCAGCTCTGGAAATTTGCAAGAGTTTTACCAATAGCAAAGAAATCAAATGCATCTTCTCCTGTTGATTTTAGACCGGTTAGCATTCTACCTTGTCTATCAAAGGTTTTTGAAAAGGTTATGGCAAAGCAGATAACGAAGCACTTGTCGCTGAACAAATTGCTGTATGATCAGCAATCTGGTTTTAGAGCTAACCACAGTTGTGCTACGGCTATGGTTAACCTTTTTGAAGAATTAAGGCAGGAGTATGACAGGGGTTATGTTTCGTTGCTGTGTTTGCTAGACTTTTCTAAGGCTTTTGATAAAGTTAACCATAGAGTTCTGTGTTGGAAGCTCAAGAATCACTTTGGTTTCAGCGAAAGAGCAGTTAAATTGATCAGTAGTTTTCTCTCTGGCAGATCGCAAAGGGTCAATTCTGGTGAACGTTTTTCACTGTTGAAAGAAATAAAGCAGGGAGTTCCTCAAGGCTCAATACTAGGTCCTATACTCTTCTGCATGTTTATTAACGACCTTCCAACAGTCTGTAAACATACATCAGTACACCTTTATGCTGACGATGTCCAACTACATTTAGCGATGCCTTCTGGTAACCTAAACGAACTTGTTCTTCTCATCAATGAAGACTTAAAACATATTACTACCTGGTCTGTAGCTAATGGGCTGCTTCTCAATCCATCTAAATCTCAAATAATACCCATTTCAAAAAATAATTTCGACCTTTGCCTCCTTCCCGATGTTTACCTTAATAATAACAAAATTAAAGCTGTTGACTCAGTCACTAGTCTAGGCTATATTATCAACCGAAATTTGTCTGGTTATAATCACACAAACGTGGTCGTGGGTCGTATCTATGGATGTCTGCGCAAATTGTGGATCGGTGCTTACTTTACCCCTCAGGAAACAAGACGAAAGCTGGTACTGTCTCTAGTCCTACCCCTCATAACATATGCTGAGGTGGTCTATAGTAGTCTTGACTCTTCATCCCAGCGAAAACTGCAAGTTGCTTTTAACGATGCAGTGCGTTACATCAATGGCATACGTAGATATGACCATATTTCTGTGTTTGCTAGGGGTTTGCTTGGTTGTACTTTGGAACAATATATCAAAGCCAGGAATTGTATGTTCTTGCACAAAATTATTAAAACTCAAAGTCCGTCTTACTTGTATAACAGACTCAATTTTACTCGCTCCTCAAGAACCATCAACCTCATTCCCTATCGTTACAATAACCTAAACTCATCACGCTTATTTTTTATCCATACTGTAAGGCTTTGGAACTCTTTGCCCTCTCGATTGAAGAATATTTCAAATCCAATCAATTTTAAAAGTGCAATCTTTCAACATTTCTCTAACTTATCCATTTAAATTCTTTCCCATTATCCACTCCCTTTCTTTATTTACTCTATCTCTCTATCCTATTTTAAACTTAGATTAAGATAAATATTGTTATTAGATTTAAGTATTTTGAATTAGTATAACTCATGTGTAAATTGCTAAGTACTAAAAAAGATCATATCTTAATGTACAAACCATTTAATAAATGAATTGAATTGAATTGAATTGAATTTCCACTCGTCAGGGCTGCATGCAAAATATCACTGATTATGACCAAGAATAACAGTGGCCACAATATGCAACCTTGTCACATCCTAGTTTGGCTTTTAAAGTTTTTCGACACGACACTTAACACCCCTATCCTTAAACTCCGGTTTCCGCCGTGGCCCCGTTATTAAGTACGCGATCACTGAGTGGGAGACTCAAGGCTTGAGTCCCGAAAAGTACCAATTAAAGTATCTATACTCGAAAGCTCTGAAAGTACGGCTTTATTCCTCTTGAGTAGTCAAATCACGAGAAGTTCGGTGTGAATTCGGTTGTTTTCGACTGCGGATAGCTTATTTGAATTTGGGACCATGACGAAGTCGATTTTTGCCCTTCGTAATTCTATGAATTGTGCATCAAATAAGGGCATTGATGCGGGTTAGTTTGTCTTGTCACGTCTTTCATTTTCGTGCGGTATTGGGCATTGCTTAAACAGTATTCACATCTTTACCCGGCAGCACTGACCTTAATTTTGATATTTTCGGCAAGATGGTTTCTAAATTGTCGGCGCACTACGGGACCATGAAGCCTGTCGGTATTGTTCAATAATGCAATACACAGGCGTATGAGAGCTTCCATAAGATTTAATTTCAACATCGGTCCACGTTTATTTCGCAAGTCTAAAAGGCAACTTCTAAAGTTCCGGCCAATGGCCAAGTGGCCAATATGGTTGAATGTTCCGTGCGCATCGCTTAAGATCCAAATATTCTTTGGACAAACAGGGTGTCTACAATGAAAATGTGATTGACATCACAGACGGCCACAAAACCAATCATGATTGTTATTACGGTTTCAGAGGCCTTGATTTTCCATCATATGCTTGAGCAGGGTGAGACTTTTACGTGCTACAGGAGTTATCAGCAGTTTTAGTCTGTCTTACTATTGGTTCCACCAGGTTTTCCAGAGTAATGCAAGATATTGTTTTTCAAAAGTGAACCTCTCGAATCGTACCATCTAATGCAGTCTTAAGATGTTGAATTTAAAGAGAAACTGCGATTGGAAGAATCTGCCGCTTTGAGGTCCCTCACTCCCAGTGTCCAGAACATTCTTTTAGTCCTTATTCGATAGATAAAGGTGGCCAACGAAATGTACTTCCCTGCACCATGAATGTATTATTTTATTTTTTCTTCATAAAAGCCAGTTTCGAAAAATGTTGGTGCCGAAACCCGGGAGTGAACCGGGGATCTTTATATTCATTCACAAATTAAATAAAGTTTAAGAGCGACAACACTTTTCTCTAATACCTACTGTTCTAGCTATTGTTAATGGCATAACCTAAAACATCAAATAAATATCCCGAAACTAATCACACACACTCTCTCTATCAAACAAATTTCGATTAATGACTCCACAACGTGGCGCAAACAAAAACAACGACACTTATTTCGCATTCAAATTGCTTCACCACGTAATTTATCGACAATCCCTCCATAGGAGCTAATACCACTACCGCCAACAACTAATTCCTAGCTACGACTTCCACAACCAGTTGCGTTGGTTTACTCCCTCGTCTCTCCGATAAATTAACTTTGTCCTATCTAATTTCATGAATTTATTACTCTAATGAGCGGATGTAAATTACTATACGTTCTCCTGTGCCGCCCAACCAGCGCGATGAAAAAAAAATCGGAAAAACTAATTCGTGCCGGAATTCCCTACGATTGGTCATAAAAAATTAATTTCATCACCACATAGTCGCAGCACCCCTCAATTTGATTGTTTATATCGATAACACCTTCCGAAAGCCGGACAGTTTCACAACATTCATTATCCTTATTTATGTACTTTTCCTCTTTTGGTTGAAGGAAGTGTGTAGTGTGTGACAGAATTCCAGGAACTGTCCATATCTCCGAAAAGCAAATAATTCAAAAAAAAAAAAAATTCCCTAACAATAGATACGCAGATACTCTTTCATAATTCACTCTGTTGACAGTTTAATTGTCCGGCTGCAGTCGATACATTTCGGATTGCAAAGCGATTTCATTTAAGGCCAACCACAAGGCAAACACGCACTTTATGCCCGTACCACTGGCAGGCTATTACTTATTCAATAAAATATTCACAGATACACTATCTAGCACGCACTGCAAGTGACACACCAACCATACAAGGTATCGCTTTCGCTTTGACAATAAACAAAACAAAAATAAATTATTCCTTCGGAACCTGAAAGCAGAGACAATTTATGACATTCAATTCGAGAAAGATAAATTCTAGCTTCGAGGTACACAATTTGGTTGGTTGAGTTTAGTTCCTCAGATTACCAGCACCCAGATGCGGAATAAATAATTAAACTGAAAGAAAATATAGCGAAAGAAGTATAGCTGGGGGAGTCGAGGGAGATAGATCCCTAAAGGAACACGTGGTGCAGAAGTGGTATGGTGAATACAAGTATTTAGGTAATTTAGTGGTGATATTTTCTAATTACGGCACATGGTAGCGCTAGCCGGGTCAATGGATGAACCCGATAGAATGGAAGGGCATGGACATGGACATGATGTTGACCAGGGCAACGTACGCGTGTTTTGATAAATAATGAACCAATTAGAAGAAGTTATTGTTCCCGTCAGAGAAGTGGAATAATATCATGTGAAAGAAATCACATTTGTTCTTGTGATGGCGCACGGGGGAGGTATAATGTGAATGGAATATTAGGCATTTCATGGGGGAACTATAACCTGTATCCATCATTTCATATTGGAGAAAGGAAAGAAAAATAAGCATCTCGAACTGTAATTATTAATACTCGTATGCTCAGCAACAGATGGCATAACAAACTACGAATTTTTGACAGATCAGATATGCCTTAAGTGTAATTCAGAAGTTCCCAGATTTATCGCTGCAATTTGAAATAACACAGTAACCTGGGGTTTACTTACTTTTGTACGTCCTATTGCCACTTGTGGATCTTAGAGCCTCCGGTTCCTACTAATGCACTTTGAAGCTGTCTCCAACTCATCTTCAGTTGCCGTGATATCTGTTTTGGGCCGAAAGTAGTACCCTATGCAGAACGTCACTCTTCATAAGTTGCTTTGATAACAGAAATTACTTCATTAGAGGAATGCAAACTAAATAAACTCGTCCCTGCAGCAAAAAGGCTTTTCAAAACCGATGAAGAGAAGGTGAAGTGGCAATCGGTATTCAACGCATTGTTCCATAGCATTGAGTGTATCTTTAATATGTTCCTTCATTGGCTTCCAAATTATTTTTGCTATTATCTTTAGAATCCTTGCAACTGCAGGAAACATGCAATCTCTCTCTATTTTCTTCTAACATCGTCGTCTAAGCCTTTCACCGGATGGTAGCTCAAGCTGTGAACACCTATGAGTTCTTTAGGATTGATATGCACTTTGAAATACCAAACCCAACGCTGTGTCAAACTTGAACCAGCGTGTGCTCTTGCACCATATCCAGCAGCGAAATGTAGACAAGATTACTCAATTTATTTCTTACATAACGAAAGCGAAGTGTTTGGAGATTTGGTTAGTCATAGAGCAAATGCTTAATAGTCTCTATCTCCTCTTCATCCGTACTGCTCCTACAGTTAGCCATTGATCGCACAGCTCAATGTCCTGTCAGTAAACCTATGAAGATGTGGATTTCCTTTTTCCCCACAGCTAATAGGGTTTTGGTTCTCTTTCCATTGCAAAAAGTATGTCAGCGGTCGCCGAAGCCCTGTTTCCCAATACATGTGTTAGCACTTCGTTGTTGTTGCCTACTCTTGCATTGAGGTCCTCCATCCCAATGACTATATCTCCGTATGACGTTGAATTATATTTTGTTATACAAGCTATCTTTTTCATCGCCATGAGGGCATACTTCCAGACGTCTTGCTAGAATAGTGTAGTACAGTTTTGTGCGTTGGAGACTAGAATTTGAATGCACTTAACCTACTTAATTCGCTATTTGGGCTATATCGTATGAACATTCGCTTAAATGAAATAATTTGCCATTTGGCATCTTGTCCATAGTAAAGGAAAGGTCCTCACATTCCAAAAAATTCAGAAACGAATCCTAGTTCGTCGTTCATCAACGTGTAACCATTCCTAATTCGATGCGTTGTATCGTCTTCGTAGGCACATTGTATTTTCAGAGACATAGGTCGCCACCATTCGTTCCTAAACTAGTATTATGCTAGCAGCGATTTTAGCCCACAAGTGCAATAGCTTGTATGTACATAGAGTCACTGGGGACCGGGTTGTCTATAGTTCGTGACCACTCGCCAACAATTTCTTTAATCCTATCTTGAAAAGTCCTCGGAGGATTTATAACTAAGGAAAGGTGAACCTTTACCGACTAACTTAAGTTGAGTTTCCTGCTTATAATTTGTTCACTCCCATTTCCAAACCTTTTCGAATAAAATGAAATGAACTAGAACGATACGATTGGTTGGTTGGTTTGGGGTGGCCCTCGATGGAATCACTTACTTTTCCTAATGAAAAGATTAATTTAATCCGTACAAGCGATGCTGAGATCATTAAGATTGTGTACTTCTCCTGATGTTGGCAGGACACATACATTGAAAGTGGGCTTCTGTTCTCCTCATACCTGCAGCTCAAGCAGGATTCATTGTAGATAATGCTCAGTCCTTGGGCATGTTGACCTAAGGTGCGTCAGTCAGCCTAGAGTTTGTTCCATTGAACTTTTTCTGATTTAGAACTAGCCATAGTATTGCATTGGTCCAGATGTTTTAGTCTGTTTCGGCGTGGATGAGGTACTTTTCGTTTCGATGTCGTTTACGAGTATACTTATGCTGTTCGTATAGGAAGCGTCTTTTCTAGCCATCTTGTCAGCTTCACAGCTCCTCGGAATGCGACAGTGACCTGGTATCCAGCAAAGGGTGCTGTTGTGCAGTTCAGCTGTCTCGTTAAGAGATAAGCGGCAGTCAGTTATTGCCTCAAATTTTACGATGTTTGAAACCCTCAGTTCTGTGATGGTCAAGATTCTTAGATGTGGGTGATCTTTCGTTGGGCCACTTTTTGAGTGACATGCAGTGGTTTTATTACCATTGCTATCTGGTACAAACTTCTCCATAATACTAGCATCTAATTTTTTGATTAAATATAGGCCACCGTCATCCAGAGGAAATGCGCGAGGTTTTCCTGGATTATTTTTGGTATTTCTGAGGGGAGACTTTACAAGGACGGGAACGACTGTAATTTTTAACTTCTTTAACGGCACAGGTGACGACGTGAGTAACGTGTCCTCCACGGATATTATCCCAAGCCTATTTAGCTCCACTTAGCCCCCACACCAACGACAAGATAGATAATCAGTCTCAAGGTCACCAGAGAACGTCCCACTCCCTAAATGTTTTTCTCTTATCTCTGTTAACTTAAAATCGAGTAATATTCATCACCAAATCCACTCACATCCAGCTCATCCACTTAACCCAGCCACTGATTTACTGACCCTTCATCGGCACTCAATTGAAATCTTAAATGTTTCCAGTTTCCATCGTGTCTCACCATTTTTCTATTTTAAACGTTAGTCTAGACAGAAGGGAGCAACATTACGCTCATACATCATTCCAAATCTAACAAAGCGCCTTCCATTCACAGAGTGTTAAAGGTACACCCTCGGTGAACAACGAACCTTTTTCTATCCTCAATTGTACTACTCTCTACGAACTAACAATGCGATTAATCATCTTTGTGTAAGCCCATGTGATAGGTCTGCACAACACTATCTAACGCATCCTTTTGGTTCCTTTATGAACGTGTCAGATCCCTTTTCCAACATCCCTCCCCCCATCAGATATAGGGTGTACAGAAAAAGAAAAACGGTCGATTTGTTCAGTTTCTGTCATCAGTTTTAAAACGTGCTTCTCTACCTAAACCGTGTTATGACCTGCTACATGGGGATAGAGAGTATCCTATGTAAGGATTTTTGTTGCTATTTTTCTTCTTTGTTTTTATTTTCAATAAATCCATTGGAAACATGTTTACTTATTTATAGCTTCGTGCAAGTTCACCGACCTAGATGGCACCCAGAAAAAAAAAAAAAATTGTCCTCATTGCCAATTAAAGGGCATAAGGGAATGGTGAGTGTAGCTAAAATGATAATATCTTCAGATCCTTCAACTTATTGAGTGTGATACATATTTCATTCGAAAGTTATAAACCTATCGAGTGGTTTTATTTCTTATTGTCGGTAGTAAATCATATAATTGGATAGGCTCGTTAGCAGGGGGTGCCTTCTCTTTTATGACGAATCATATTTTCCTTCCGGTCCTTGAACTCTCAATGGAATCGTAAACTGAAAAAAAGACCTGCCTAATGGTCCAAAAATATGTCAAGAAATTCCATTAAATACATTTACTATGGTAATGAAAATGGAAGAGAGAAAAAAAAAAGTTCCACATACGCCGTACACGTTTTATGAGTTAAACTTTGGGAAACTGGAAACATCAAGGAAATTGTTGTGGAAACTTTTGTACTTTTAAGACAATGTTATTAGGGTTCTTTAAATTAAAGATACATAAAACTTGAAGGATGACATGTAGGCATTTTTTTTTTTTAAACGAAAAATAATAAAGTTAACTCAAGAAATCGGGATTTATGTAAATCAGAGATGAAATCTGAAGGAAATGGGTAGTTAATCGAGATTTAAGAGCTTTGGAGTGGAGTATAACTAATGTGGTTTGCTTGTTTATGGCCTTTTGGCAGTGGCCACTTTTCATGGTGTTTTATTTCCCGAAATTTTATTTCGAGATAAGTTACGGGTTACTTATGTAGGATCGCAATGAAAGCAATACTTACTTTTAGTTGGAGAATGAAAGAATCTGTAGTGGACAGCAAAATTGAAATGATCCATAGACCGCTGTCTTTTATTGTATATTTCAGTCTATGTATCCGTAGTTATGTGTTTTTGTTTGCATTCCGTAGTGACATTTTAAATTACAAAAAAAGACGACATATGTATAAAATACATACCTTTTTTTGCATCAATACTTTCAGAGAAATGGTTATTTGAATGAGTGCCAAAGTTTATTCCAGCGAGATAACTTCTATTCTACAGAATACTTTACTATCACTTCGGACCACCCAGGCATGCTATTTGGAATATAGGAGATCACAGTTTGACCTGACCGACCAACCATATACTGGTTGTCGAAATGAAGTGTTCACTTCTGAAACGATGGCTCAAAGACAGACGAGGTACCTATCCGCAGATGTAGTAGGTCTCGGTCATTAATGTATCGAATTGCGGTCGATCATCTCAAAATTTGCCCTATACTATCTGGGTACCTTATTTCCTGATGTCAAAGAATTCAATAATGGAAAATGTAATGATACGATTTCAATTACAACAGGCGACAAGTCTGGTTCTATTATTACGTCGTTCCAACAAAGTCATACAGCACATGTTCCGGCTCATCTTCTTCTCTCATTTCTTTCAAAATCGCATGATGGCCGTACTTTTGTCTAAAAAGATTGGTTTGGGGATGTCAGTTATGTTGAACATCGGTGGATGGTCACTATCAAGCGGTGTTCAGCACAGTGTCTTCCTCAGTTGATGGAAGTTCTCACAAATCTGTGGCCTGGTAGTGCATAAGCCTTTGATTTTGGTTTGTTCCTCGAAGAGTAGCTAATTGGAACATTTTTTATGAAGCGTTCGTATATCACAACTCTAGTGCAAACTTCAACCTTCTACGTCCAATGGTTTAAATGTTATGAGGCAATTGACTCTCACTATAAGGGTTATGTTCTTTCTTTTTATTACCTTGTAAGTACTGGAAAGAAACTCTCCTTGGTTCTCCAGTGGCTAGGTTAAGTGGGTTGGTTAAGTTAGCTAAAGGTGAAACTGTGATTGTGATAACATGTGATTACCCTGCAGGATAACTGCATAGCTGCTCAATGCTTTTACTGTTTCGATCCTACACATATGCCTCACACATACACTGCTTGCTCGTTGCTCTTCTGCAACATTGTGCAGAAAACTTAAACTCTGCGAGCAGAGAGCATATGAGCTGTCATCGTGACTGAGCAGTAATGAGAATAGAGCAATCAAATGTTAACTGTGATCTTAAGAGTGATTATATCACTGCTAGGCTTAACTGCTCTTTTCCTTAATTGCTCACTGTGATCATTGCTCATTGAAAATTACACGCAAGCCCATATTTAGGTAAGGCGATACTTTAACGCTAAAACAGCGCTTCGGGAGCACAGGCACATGCCTGTTGATTCTGCTTTTGAATAGCTGGAAATTGATAGAGAGGTGATCGGCCGTCGTAAGATATGTGAAATAGAAGAATAACATCCTGTATTTTGGCAATATTAATTGAGGTCCGTTGTATTATTCCTCGCTGTTCATGCAATAAATGTTCAAAGTTGTAGTTCTCTAGGTGATCCGGGTGCTTCTGGAGATACAGAGGAGATATTGCGAACAAATTGGGCGCCATTTCTTCTCAGAATTCTGAATTTTTTCTTCCAGTAGGCCTGGGTCTAAGATTTTGTTAAAAATCAAAGCTACCATTCATCTTACAAGGTAAAACTACATATTGACTGGACTAACAGCAAAAGTATCAGAAGCAACCACTGCTTGAATACGCTCTCATCCACGTGTTAACTTACGCGGAGTTATTCCGTGTATTTGTTCGGATTTACTCCCATGTCTGGTTAGTTTTTTTTTTTTTGTTTTCCAACAAGTATATCTCTTCTTCTGTTATCTAGTGCTGGAAGTGGACACATTATGAGTGGTCTTCCAGAAATCTCAGCTTTTCTAGACGGCACCTGAATTATCTAGAATCCATTTGTGCATACTTCACTTCATGCTTAGAACTTTTCTCTTGGTAAAGCCAGACATTCCATGCCTAACTTCTACTTGGCTTTGGCGTCTGTATTTTCATTTTATTCTATCCCTACGTGTTCCTTCACTCAGTCGTTGATGTGTTTATTTCCGTCCGCTCTGTGCGGATATTTTCCCCCGCCATCTGAACCTCTTAAGTGTTCTAACGCATGCCGCAAACCCACCGTTTTTATCCTCAAACTAAAATAACATGCAAGATTAAGTTCCTTCGAAAAATGACCTGCTCCGTCTCTGCCATCCTTCGTGGATATATCCGTGAAGATAGGTGTTTCTCCCACCGGGAGTAGTTGATTCTCTACTAGAGTTTTGTGATAGGCACCTATTGGTAACCCGCACTCATTTCATCCTGTCCATAGGCATATTTAGCTCCTTTATTTTGCTTTTCAAGTTCTTCCTCTGTCTATAGTTGGCACCGCGGCATTGCAATTTAGTGTCTCGGTGCAAACAATTCTCTGTCTTCTTTATGAATAAATCCAAAAATCACTTTCATAGCGCCTGTTGGAGTAGTGTTTATCGCATCTAGAATCCTTATAACTGCAATTGCTAACTAATAAATTCGTCACAAATAGATTTAATTTCACATAATTGGAATCAAATGGCGGATGAGCTAGCCACAAAAGGATCTCAATCAAAATCCACGATGCCAAAACGATTCTGCGGCATACACAACTGCTGGGATGTCATCGACTCCAAACTCCTTGATTCTTTATCTATCTACGAACCTTCTCCAATTTCGAAATTATATAAGCAAAATAGTTCCAAACAGCAAAATACGTCTTAATGTCCTTACATGCTTCTATTTTTGGATTGTCCTTCGAGAATTACATACCTACTCCTTCACTTCATTAACCAATTTATATTCTTCGAAGTATCTATGATTTGTCCGTTTTATTTATTCACAGACGACATGGCACCCATTAATGGTCAAAGCATCATTTATTCTTTTCCGTCTCGAGGTGGAGGACACCACTATTAGTTTTCCATTTTAGAAATCTTTTTTCTCCTCAATTAGCAAGCAAAGAAGAATGTCCTTTTGAAGGAAAATGAAGAAAAAAACAACTCTTTCTCTCAATCCTCCACATATTATACACACAACATTTACTCAAAGTTCACTATCAGGTAATTTTCCGTTCCATTGAGCGTCTATCCACCATTCTTGATCCTTCTAATTCCGAACCCTGTTGCTCTCTGTTAAATCATGAACAAAACAGAAAAAAGAAAGCCAAATCTCTCCACCATTGAAAAGATAGAGCGGTCCTTTGTGACAACGGTTAAATCGAATAACAGATGAATTCTTCCATCTGCAAGTGATTACATGAAAAATAATCAAAAAGGACTAAACAACTAAAAGAGAACAAAAAAATACAAGATTCAAGCGAAACCGTTAGAGGAAAAGTTTGCAGACATGTTTATGTTATCGTCTGGATTGGAAAAAAAAAGATTTTCGTTTTTTTCCAAATCATTGCTCCCACATGCTTGAGAGGACTTTTTTTTTTCTCTTTGCTCATTTGTCGGTCTTATTTTTTAGGTTAATAAAAAAAAAAAAAAAAACTTCTTAAAGGAGGGAGAATAAAATATTGAAATAGCTCATCCTTGTGTGGTAATACAGTCGAAAAAAAAGTAAGAATTCTCCGTCATGGACACTAATTAGTTTCCAACATCAATTCTACTTCTTCACAGGCTCAAGGGAGTGAGGGTGTGCCAGAGAGCGTATAATTTATAAGAGGAGAGCGGTTGGTTTTTCTTATCCTTGTGAAGCTAGAAGACGAATAACTCCTCCTATTACACTGCACGTGTACGAGTAAGTCTCTTGTAATGAGAAATTGCGCTTCATAATTCACTTTCTTGATAGTGGACTTCCTTGCGGTGGTTTTTTGTTCCTGAGTCATTTTACTTTCCAAATTGACTTATCACAGTGTTTTTAGTTGTTTTCTAGCCTAACCAGTGTTTTCACGGCATGTCAGCTTTGTATTTTCTCCCGAAATGAAGTCGTTAAAGTGATTTATGGGGATAAGTACCTTTTTTTATCCTTTCTGGTTTGGATTTTGGTGCATTTGACTTGTATCTGATGGATACATTTGAAATGCACGCAAGGTATTGTAGGTACATACTGGAAATCGATTTTAGGATATCCACAGGAAATAAATTTACATTCAGGTTCACTGAGCTTTTTCGTTCGATACTCGTATGCATGTGAATGAGAGCCCATTTGGGTGTTTTCCCTAGATTCACCAGGAGAATCCATTGAAACTGAGATTTGTGTGTGAGTTTTTTTTTTTTTTTTGACTTGTGGGAGTGATACGACGAGGTGTTCCGGAAGTGGGAGACGGGCCTACTTTATGGGAATTTTAGCCTTCGATAAAAGGGATAAATATGGATTCTTCGTTTCAATAGGAAGCAACAAATGAAGGCCTATCGGTGTGTGGGGGAGTATGAGCATGAGCTTCAATATCGATTTGTTGTTAATACTGACTGAGAGGAATTTGTATGCTAAGTAATTTCTGCAGAAACAATAATATTGGCTTTGCAAATGTAAACTGGCGGGTGAATTAAATTAAATTTCCTTGTTCGGAATGAGATTCAGAAACAGAGTTGTTGCCGTTGCTTTTGAAAAGGTAGTAGTTACCTTTTAAAGATGATTCCTCGAGTCGAATGATTGAAAGTCGAGGGTGGGTCAGTAAGTCCCCGAAAAATGAAATAAGGAACACTCTTTTCGGTATAAAAACATTTTATTTTTCATCATAGTCTCCTTTTAGCTTTATACACTTCATCCAAAGTCTCTCCAATTTTTTGATGCCCTCCAAATAATACGATTTCTCGAGCCCCTCAAAATAAGCGTTTGTTTCAGCGATGACCTCTTCATTCGACCCAAATCTATAACCTCTGAGCCATTTCTTCATGTTTGGAAACAAGAAATAGACGCAGGGGGATAAATCTGGGGAATATGCTGGATGAGGGAGGAGTTCGTAGCCTAACTCATGCAATTTTGCCATTGCGACTGCGGACTTGTGCCCCGGTGCGTTGTCCTAGTGAAAAAGAACTTTTTTCTTCGCCAAATGCGGCCGTTTTTGCTTCAAATCGGCTTGGAATCGATCCAGCAGCTCTGCGTAATATGCGCCGGTGATCGTTTTACCCTTTTCAAGATAATCGATGTGAATAACACCGCTCGCATCCCAAAAAACTGTCGCCATGACCTTGTTTGCTGACAAACCCGCCTTGGCCTTCTTCGGCTTCGATTCACCAGGAGAAGTTCATTGCTTTGACTGTTCCTTGGTTTCTGGTGTATTGTGGTGAATCCAGGTTTCATCTACGGTTACGAAACGGCGCAAAAACTCAGCCGAATTTTTCTGGAACATCGCCAAACACACCTTTGAAGTTGTCAAACGAATGCGTTTGTTGTCGATTGTGAGCAAACGCGGCACCCATCTTGCGGAAAGCTTTTTCATGTCCAAATATTTGTGTAAAATCGAAATCACTGAGCCATGTGGTAACCCTGTGGCCTCTTCAAGCTCGCGCACGTTCACTCGCCGATCGTTCATTATCAAACCATGAATTTTGTCTACCATTTCTGGTGTGGTGACCTCAACGTGCTTGAACGACCGCACCGAAATTGAGTAAATGGTTGAATGGTTCCAATCGATGGTGAAGAGTCCACATAATATTTGTCAAGCTTTTGTTTGGTTTGCGTGATAGTTTTTTCTCGCAAAAAATAGTGTTTAATAAGCACTCGAAATTCACTTTTTTCCATTTTAACGAAAATGCTAGTAGGCGTCTATATAAAATGGCTGCCACAACAAAACTATTTGGCAGATCTGTCTGAAAATTTGGGTGCGTTCTTTTGAAAGATGATTCTTGACAAAAAAAAATAAATTTAAGGTGACCACACAATTTGTGTTAATTTTCAGGGACTTATTGACCCACCCTCGTATACACAAAATGTGCTCGACTGTTTTATGATCTCCAAAATACGGTCGGCAAGTGCTGAGGAATGTGAAAGTCTATAGAATGTTATGAATATATTTTGTAAATATCTGTAGCAATGCGTATGTAATGCTTTTGATGAGGCCATGACTTACGCTAACTAGCAACGTTACGCTTCCTGGCTTTTATTTTTGTCAGATTAACTTCCAGGCTTGAAGTCTGGGCGTGAGTTTCATTAAGAGAGCTTCTATTGGAATTCTCAGCAATTAAATTCCAGTTTTATATGGTAAGTCTAATGACCGATTTCGAAGAAAATCCATTTTTTCGGAAACGGCTGCAACGATTTATGTTGAATGCATGCAAACAGATGGCGCACCAGGTTTTTGTGGAAAATTCATGTGATAATACGGTCTTCTAACAGGATTCTGCGCCAGTGCACAATCGCATAACACCAGATTTATAGCCACCTAACTCACCAGAACTTAATCTGTTGGATTACTTTGTGTGGGGAGTGGTTGAACATAAAGCCAACAATATCACCCAAACTCTAAAGGATGTCATTATCCAAGTGATGGCCAACATCAACAATGACCATTTAGTTTTGGTATGTTCACGTTTCCAGTCACGAATTGAAGCTGCTATTGATGCTGAAGGTGGTTTTATTGTATAAATATGGGCTACGGACGTATATGTATTTATGTGGCAAATTATATTCTAATAAACATTTTCGTATTTCTGGTTTTTCAAATTTGTTTGGTGTGCCCCGGTTCCTGTTGCATCAGCATTTCATTAATTTTTGCGTGCACGTAATTAGAAACGATTTCGATGCGGCATTTCTTACTTTCAAAGCTACTGTGTTGTCACCCTAATCCTTTTCAAAATGTTTGTTTTTAGTGCTCACGACTGCCAACCTTTTAGCAAAATAAATGCCATTGACATGTAGTACCGTTACTTTCTTACAGCAACCTAAATTGAGTGAAGTAAGCTAAACGGATCGTGCAGCTAATCAGAAATGGACTATAAATTCTTTTTTTTATTTCAAATTCAAAACGTTTTATTCGTTCATTCAGAATATTGAATTGATGGTATTTTTAGTGGTCCGTACCAGAATGGTAAAAGAACGGAACACTAATGGAATCAACATGGTCTCTGTCTGTCCGTTTGTCCATGTGTTTGTCACACGGTTGTAACTTTTGAACCATTCGAACTAGAATGCTGAAATTTTGCACAAAAATAGTATGTGTGGTGGACTAAAAATAGTTAAGAAAACAAATATTTTTTCACCCAGGATTCCAAAAATAACGGATAACTTTCCTTGAAAAAAAAAAAAACACAAAAATATAGGCATCGGCGATGTCCCCCCCAGACAAACTTTATTTATATATCTGACATAACTCAGAACCTAAATTTCATTAAAATCCGTTCGATGGTACTTGAGTATGGGAAAAATTATTTGAACATGTTTTAAACCCCTCCCCATATCTTACTCCCACTCTATTCGATATCGATCAATTTCAAGTGGAACTACTAAGTCTAGTGTCAAATTTCATCGAAATCTGTTAAAAAAATTTTCAGTTAATCGGCTAACAAAGATGACTTGAGGATGAAACCTCCACTCACACTTGGGCCGATTTTGGCAGTTTTTAGGCGAAATGACCTACGAATGAGGCCTTCAGAACGTAATGCTGCTATATGCTGAGGAATACCCGCCAGTGATATGAGCTTTTTAACACTATAACGACCCACACACGGCGGCCTACACAAACAAAATAGTTTAAAGACTATACATACTACATAGTATATTTTATTGGACTAACCGTCTTTTAGCCCGTATCTAAATCCAAAAGATGAGCTATATGAAAATCGAAAATCTACAGTCCTTATGAAGAGACCAAAGGCGCTTGAGAGTCTATTCCCAATCCATTATGTGAATATTTAATTGAGTCTATGCCGCATAGATTGCGAGCTGTTCATAATCATGACTATCCCACTAAATATTTGAAAAAAACTGAAATAATATATCACATTCATTAAAATATTACAGGTGTTCCTAATTGTATGCACGACCTTTTTTTATATGTTTTTTTGTCAATTTAAGCTGTGATATGAAAGTATTGAAATTTGTCGAGTTCGTCTGTCTGTCTGCATGTCTGTCCATCTATGTGTACATATATTTCGTCGACTGTAGCCTAAACAGGCAGACTGATTTGATTAGGATCACAAGTACGAGCGTGCACAAATTGTGGTCACTTCTTCCTGGATTTCCGGATTAATTATAAGGCTATCATAGAACAGACTTCGATGGTGTCTTGGCTGATGGAACAGATGCAAATTGATCTGTATGCCTGTAGCAATTGCCTGGTTTCCTCTTGGAGAGCGCTGATTGGAAACACTTTCTATCCCTCTTTTGTGGCTTTGCTCTGCTCTCTTTAAGAGAAGATAAAATAAGGAGAATCTCCATAGTTCACACCAGCATCATCATTCTAACGCATACACGGTGCTGTAGTTTACTTAATTTGCGTTGACTTCGTTGTCTACCTCTTACAAAACATGACCAGAGAATATCGATGTCCTTCCATTTTTTGACTTCAAAATGTAACGAAGGCTAAGTATCTACTTAAGTATAATGTGACGATGTGAACCTCATCATCTTAGGTTTGAAAAGATTAGCAGACAATAACTGCTTAAAGTCCCCACAATACTCGGGGCGGATAAAATACGCTCAGCTTACTCTTTGCTGCAAAAGGTAAATTTATTTCAGTGATAGCAATACATGCTTCCGAAATGAATTCAATGGCATACTCGTAGTATCCTAATTAACAAGTCGCCTCATACAATCCTTGGTCTAACTTATGCAATTTTTAAAACAATTGGTCCCAAGTGTTTTTTACTTGACGAACTTTACGTAATGATCCGAATCATATTCACATGGTGAAGCTTTGCGAAAACTATACGACAGCGTAGGAGATGAGGCAAACTTATTCGGTTCATTTGCAAGCTGTTAATGTGCAAAAGTTAGGAAAAATCTTCGTTCCCCATCGCAAGCTCAAAGGTCAAACCATCATACGTTATGGAAACATCTGCCATGAGCTGTCAAACATCACTGCATATTTTTGTATCGAGGAGTAACACGATTGTATCTAATTAAAGAAGAAAAACTTTGACAGGCACACTTTTTCCCTTCAAGCACACAAACTCAAATAGGCTAATGACAGATTTATTCGGAATTCCTTTTCCTAGAATTCCACTCTGAATGTGTCGCTTCGATTCAAGGCTAATTCGTTACTTTAATCTTCTTTCACATATTTTTTTTGAGTTTATTCTTTTCCAATGGATAAGGGGTGTGAATGTCAGACCTTGGGCTCTTATTAGTCGCGCCTTTAGATCTTATACGAGTAATTCCGCCAGTCGAAGTAACCGTCATATTGTTGACTCTTTCTTGCACACCAATTTTCGGCTAAAAATATAAGCTCTCAGCGGAAAGTGCAATTTTGAACTTTTTAAAATTCCATCGACTGATGTCCAAAATGGATACAAAAACTCGAACCATCAACACTTGCCAAGCCATGTGTGTGCAGAAGCGGTGCGGATACCGCGAATCTAATTAATCTGCGTGTCAAAAGATAAAAGAATTTCTGGCAAAACTGCTGACATTCGAATGCATAGGAGTGGAAAATGCTGTTTCAGTTTTTTTATGAAAACCAAATTTGAAGTATTTTTGCGCTCTGAGTGTATGAGGAAGCGAGTGAAATTGGTATGTCTCTATGCGCCCAGACCCATGTAGGTTGTGGCATATTATACGTACGAGTAACATGGAATAACTCTCTTCTAACTCCGAAAAACCCCTCTACCTACAGATGGAACGGAATAAAAATCACAATGACATAGGGGGTGTCATCGTTCGAACGACAGTCCTCCTGTATCTGCTTTTATTTGTAGAATCAAATTGTTAAATGAATCGAAAATGCGTCTGTTTTCAAGTTCAACCAAATGTGAGATTTGAAGGAGCTAAACAAGTAGTAGGTGGATTAAGAATGTGATTTCAATTGGAATAAGTAGATATACAAATTCATGATAAATCTTTAAATCTAGCTTGTTTGATCCTTAGATATGAGAGACACAATGCGCTTCCTCATTCTTGCTTATTTCTTATTTTTCTGAGATGATTAAATCTTACAATGGAGATGGAAATCGGAAGACGGTAGTGTTTTTCCTTCTTTTTCTAAAAACAGCATGATTCCACAATAAATTTAGAAATCCATTTGAAAGTTTTCTAAAAATAGGAAAAATACAAAAGGAATTTCAGACTGCAGCACGTATTCGGTGCAGTGAGTCAATTATTATACGAAAAGTGGAATAAAGCCATTGCATTGTGGATTTTTGATTACCATTTGGCGAAGAGTTTCTAAGAAAACTCATAAAACTCACAGCTGGGGATGATGATAAGGTAATAAGGTAATTCGAAACTATGCAGTTGAAAATAACAACGGAAAGAATTTATGGGTTTGATACGAGTATATCTCAGAATCTCTTTCGATTGATCTTCTTGCAAAAGTTTACGATTTTTTTTGTGCTACGCTTTCAGTACGTGAAAATCTTACACTTCAAATATATATTCTTGGAATTACACACGTTTAGAGGGATAAAAAAAATGATGCAAATATGCAGAGCTTATGCATTACTTGAACGCTTTTAGTAGCATTTTATTGTACTTTCTTCTGAGTTTTAATTTTTTTTTTTAAACTGATTTTATAACATACAGAAAAGTTACAATACGTCTGGTATGGATCTCTCTAGTTATCCTTCATCTTTTAACCCATATCTAATAAAGTGGGCGTTGTGAACCATTTGGTTCAAATGCAGTGAAATATTTCTACTCAAAGGATATTATTTCGATTTTTAAAAGATTTTACTACATAATTTTTTCTAAGAAAAAAGTGGAGTTTTTGTAACCGAAGGTCAGGGAATCTACTGGAATATTCAAAATAAAACTTCAGCATCACTGTAAATAGCTTTCTGAAAGCAAAATACGTTATTTGGAAGAAAACGCCCACCAAAAGTAGGCGTGACATTATATAATTGTAGAGAATGTGAACTCGTTAAGGCGATATTTTTCAGTTTCTACCAAAAAAAGTTGTAATAGGCATTTTTTTTTAAAGAAGTTGGCGTGTCTGTGGCCAGAATTTTTACATTTATATTGTCCTAAGAAGGTTATATGCCAAATTTCAACTTTCTGGCTCAGAATTTAAGCTCCAAAAAGTGGTGACATACGGACGGACATGGTCAGATAGACATAAATTTTTCTTATTGTTCTACATAACGAAGATTTAAAAGTTCTATATATTGTTTTTTTTTTTTTAAATCTGTTAAAAAATAACAACACTATTTTGTATGCCATAACCTTTAACTCAAATGTTGTTTAGATATCGATTTTGAATAAAATTTCTCGAGTCATATCGGAGAATGAGTCGATTTTTAAAAACTGGTAAATAGAGTACCGTTATATGTATTTCTTTTTGCAAAAATCTGGTATGCCATCCTATAGCAATTCAATTATCAAATTTGAACAGAGATGTTTAAGGCGTTTATAATAATATTTTTTTTTTAATTTATTCTGCTCGAAGGACCACATTTTTAGAGACCTGATTTACATCAAGTAATTCTTAAAGATAATTAATTTCTTAAAAATAATGAGAAGACAGTTATATTTAATCTGATCTATTTTTCTTTTCTAATCAAGTGTGATTCAGTTGTCGTTTATAATTTAAATCTGGCACTACTGTGGTTCTGTCAAAGATAAACAGCTGATATTTGATGTCTGTGAATACTAAGCATTGACATTTGTAATTGTGGAGAGATTTACGAGAGAACAATGCATTTTAATTGTTAAAACCGATCTCCGAAATCGAGAAACCGTCCATCAGCCGTTAAGAAATTAATGAAAAATTCTATCGAATGTGAAAATACCAGTGCGGCCTGTTACTCGAAATATCAACGAAGTCAGCGACAGTGTTCGTGACAATTCGTCAAAATCTATTGTGTTGGTTAATTCGAATGTAGTGATATCTTGCAACTTGACAGTTATTTCCTCGATTTTTAAGTGATGTAAGGCTTTCAAAATAATACTTATCCATCCGTAAGTAATAGATTTAAAAAAACAAAATCGATTTTTTTTTAAAGAAAACGCCATGAAAAAGTGTAAAGAATATCAACGATTACATATTTTGTATTCAAAATTTTTTTTTCCAGTTTCTAGTAGGAATGAAGAAAAGGCGTTTTTGTAGAAAGTGGGCGTGTCTGTAGGTGGATTTAAAACAAATTTACGCTTATACTGCTTTCGATTCCAGAAAGCTTATAAAAAAAATTAATTTGCCTAGCTCAAAATTTAAAGCCCCAAAACTGGTAACATAAAGACGGGCGGGCAAACGGACAGACAGATGGACACGGCTAGATCAACCTATGGAATAGGGTATAAAAAACAAAATAGGCGTGGTTTCAACCCTTAGACGCTTGTCATAATTACAAAAAAAAAATTTTATGTACAGGGTGCGCCATCTTTTATGTCGGTATGTGAATATTGAATCACTTAAAAAAAAAACCGATTTCCATATATGAGGTATTTTTATTTAATTTGGTCCTTTACAATTTATTTAGACTAGCTATACCTATAGTGAAGGAAAACGCAGCAAAAAGGGCCCATCTTGCTTTGGTCAATAGAGGCGGCCACTTGATTGATGTTGTATTCAAAAATACAACATCAATCAAGTGGCCGCCTTTATTGACCAAAGCAAGATGGGCCCTTTTTGCTGCGTTTTCCATCACTATAGGTATAGCGATGATTTCGGCACGAATGTCTGCCTTGAGCTCGTCAATAGTCTGAGGCTTGCTGGCGTACACTTTGCTTTTCAAATAACCCCACAAAAAGAAGTCCGGAGGGGTCAAATCTGGAGATCTGGGTGGCCAGTCAATGTCTCCATTTTTTGACAGCACACGTTCAGGGAATTTTCGTTGCAAAAACTGCATTGCTTGATTTGCAGTGTGGCATAGCGCACCGTCTTGCACCTTTTTCACACATTTATGGGCAGACATAATCAGCCAACATCCACCGATATCGATTCCCATCGACTGTTTCGCCTTCACTGAAGAAAAATAGCCCAATGATGGTTTTGGCGCAAACGCCGGCTCAAACAGTTACTTTTTGGTCATGCAATTGTGTTTCGTGGATCTCGTGTGGATTCTCCATTCCCCAAATGCGGCAATTTTGTTTGTTAACGGCGCCAGAGAGTGCGAAATGGGCCTCGTCGGTCATCAAAATTTGCTTCCATTCAAGCGACTGTTTGGAAATTTTCCAAGCGACGTGGATGGTCTGCACTTTATACGGAAACAAATGCAAATCATCCTTCAAAATGCGCCGCAAGGTGGTTCCACTTTCCACTGATGCCAAAATGCTGAGCGCTGTGACGATACGACACATGTGGGTTCTCGGCAACACTCTCTCTTTCCGCCTCAACTCAAACCAAACGGTTGATAAATGTCAAAGTTATTCAGTGTTTAAATACCGACATACGAGTAAAAGATGGCGCACCCTTTATGTATATATTTACCTGTATACATATGCATATGTACGTATCTGTAAACCTATGCAGACCGTTTTGTTCAATATGTCACATAATACAAAGATTTGAAACAACGTGCATCTAATGTTCGTCATAGTGGGTCATATGTACATACTTTTCTGATCTAGGCAATCCATTTTGTGAAAATCAGTTCACACTTATACTTACATCTTCACAGATATATTTGTGAAATACATATAACTTCTGTTGAAGTGGTCACTAGTATACGCAGCAAATTTTAATATAATCGGAAGTAGGCGAAAATACTTCCGAGGGTGACCTTAACAGACTTTTTAGTATCCTTGGATTCTGCTATCAAAGCCATGGACTCGGTCGCTATATCCTCAAACTAGTGTAGAATGCCAAAATGAGCTAGCCTCGCTAGATGGACAACTCAAGGTAACTCTGATCTGGGTTCCAGGGCATAGTAACGTTTGTGGAAGCGAACTTGCTGATGAGCTGCCCATGCAAGGCTCAGTCCTCCACCGCTTGGGTATAGAAATCTTCTCAATATTCCTTATAAAAGCCAACCACAGATGGAGTAGGCTAACAAACTGTGCCATATCCAGAAGGATGTGGCCAAGTTACAGCAAAATTACAACAAACGACCTCCTAAATAGAACGCGTAAAGTCGTCGCCAGATTAACAGCGATCACTACGGGTCACTAGCCTGTAGGAGACCATGCAGTCAAACTAGGTATCCCACATAACACACACTGTCGCAATGTCGCAACTGAAAGAGAAACCCATATCGACCTATGCGTTTGTCCGGCTCTAGTTAGGGCCAGACAGCGGGTATTAGGAAAACCATTCTTCAATTCCCTAGCGGAAGTCTCAGAGAAAAATATCACAAAACTTAATACTTTCTTCAATTCCACAGGTTGGACCTAGAGACACATGAGTTGTGGTAATAAAACGGCACCTAGTGCTAATTGGGTTTTTCCTAACAGAACCGCCACTCTTACCTACCTATCATTGGATCTTGAGAACAGAAAAAAGAAAATATTGATTTTATTCAATAAAATTCATCTACATACTCGTACCTATAGTAGAAACCAAATATCCCCCTTCTCTACTCGTACAACTTTGATGTTTTTTTTTGTTCTTTCTTAACCGTTTCCGATAAAAATCAGAATGAACTGTACCCTAGGCGGAAGGGTGTAAAAATTCAAAAACACTTCCCTTGTCCATTCATCAGTAAAATAGAAAATCCATACGAACTAAGAAAGTATCCCCCAAGACAGTTTATATCCAATTTTGTTTCTCTGGTTCATTATTCCCAGATCAAAGAGAAACAAAAACGAAATCCTTCTACAAAAAGCAAGCAATCTTCTCTTGCCACCGTGGGTATTACAACTTCTTAATAATCCACTATCAACCCCTAAAGTCCAATCAGACCATCACCGCACCCACTAGTACTGGTCGGCCACCAGCCGCCAGCCTCCATCTTCTGGATCTCAGTTGGTGGCTTTGTTGATTTTATTTACCGCTAAAAACACCCGATTGGCTCCGTGAATTATGGTTTTATGGTTATTCCCGTCGATTTGTAATTTTTTTTTTTTTTGCACTACTCTCGTTTGATGGCCACCGTTGCTCCTACGTCATTTCAAAGATCAGAGATGCTCTCCGCTGTGCCGTGTCCATGTCCGTGTCCTATTGATTGGAAGCAGTAACCTTTGCTGCCGGTCAGATCTGGCAGTAAATGGATGGATGGATGTGGATGAATGGACGGGTGGTGAATGAGGCACCACTAGACATCACACAGCATGGCAGCGGCAATCATGCTATTCTACTTCACCTCCTTCTGCAATGCCTCCCTCGGCTTTGTGTGTTTATTTATCTGAGTAATTTTATAGAACAGCTGTTGATGTTGTTGATGTTGATGCGCGACTACTTTTGTTGTTTTATCGTCGTCATGACGATCATCGTCATCATCATCATCATCATCATCAGCATCAGCATCATCAAAACGAAACGGTGGAATGATTAATCATTGGTGGCTTTGATTGATTTACGCGTTTGATGGCGGCACACAGTAGATACAGAGAAAGTGTATTCACAAAGAGAGCCTGTACAGGTGATTGGCTTATGCTTTGAAGCGGTTGACAGTAAGTGGTTGTTAAGTTGACTGTTTACAATGACGGGTAGAATGTTTGTAGACAGGGAGTCTATTTTATCGACTGCGCCATAAACTGGGATACATTTTATTTGATGGTTGAGAATGAAGACATTCTTGGGGATTAGAAGTTTTACTTGATTTGACGCTCTCACAGTAGTTGTCGTTATTTCTTATTGCAACGTAAATAGTAAAATAAGCTTCAATAAGTCGATAAAGTAAACCGCTACCTCGGTGGTTTTATTTCTGTGAAAATCTGGTGAATGCTGTTAGGCTTAATGAACTTTATCTCTGGATAAATAAAATGAAATAGTAAGCACTTTAGTGCTGCCAAATATTAAAAATCATTCGAAATCTTGCCAGTAGACCTATTAAAGCTATATGTGTAGGACAAGGTTTTCGAACTTCACTGGAGTTTATAGCTGGTCACAGCGACATCCAATTAAAATTCAAATGGGTTTGTTGCCATTTCTCTTTTTCTCCGAACATAATTTATATTGTGACCAAGGCCTTGTTTATCCACCCATTTATTGCACATCGCTTTTCTTACTGTGAATTGAATTTGTTTGTGATAAGTCCAAGTAATGTTTGAAGAACAAGATTTGAATTTCACTGACTTTTCAATAGAAACTTATCAATTTGTTTCTATGAACGAATGAATTAATTGCGTTGGGGTAAGATTCACTGCGACCTAAAAGATCTATTGTGCGCAACCTGGTTTCCTTTAGAAACTAAAAAATCTGTATTGGGCCCAGAGATGGGTGGTATTTCTCCTCTATCTGATACATTCCCAGGCAATTTATTTCGCTCCGAGATTGTGCCCACTATTCCTCGGGATATGATATGAAGTTTCCTCGTTTTTTCGCAGGAATTTGCATGTTGCCTTGTTTTCTAGGCCTAATTTCTTGAGTTTACAGCGTCCCGTGAGGAAGCTTATTTCTACTTAGATTGATACAGGGCGTAGATCTTCTGCGATTGTAGTTTCCTAAGAGTGCCTTTGATTTTCTTAGTTTTGGGGGTTTCCTAAACAATTAAGCTCTTGGTGAACTCCTTGGTGCTACCTAAAAGCAGAAATCTACAAGCACCGACCAAGAACCATTGATGGATTGAACGCTGCTACATTCCAAGGAACTGCAACAATACTGCCAGAAGTCGCTGGCCAAGTTATGTAAAACCTTTTCTTAGCAATGTTTCGTGGAAACTATAAATTTTATTATTGAAAAGTGATAAGTAAAAGCAATTGGAGAAGCGGAATGAAGAAAAATTTATAAAAAATGCCTTAGAAGACTTATCATTTGCATATTTCTAGAATGATAAGTAGAAATCTAATAAGTTGTGGACTAATCACTTATCAAAGCTTGATCTTTGGTGAAAAAGAAATTTATCGAAAACTTTGATCAGTTGAGAAAGGTTAGAGGATCATTGAAAAAGCAGGAAGCATTTCTCCAACTATTTATGACTCATCATTTATGAACTTATCATTCGAATTAGTTTCTTAAAGTGTACGAAAAGTTGAGCACTAATGACTTAACAGAACTTGATTGATTTTTCTCTTTGGTGTTACATAAAGTAAAGTTATCAAAAATGATGATGAGTTGACAAATGATAAGTGATAAGTCTTTGAAGAAACATGGACCTGAGTCATTCTGCGAATATTTGTAAATATTAACATTACTACGCGATCATGATGCACTGGGCTACAACTGCAGTGGGATCAATTTGGGATGTTAGTGTATTGGCTACTGGGCGGGTAGTTTAAGTTCCCGATAAAAAAAAAAAAAAAAAACAAGAAATCCGCTTGTGAATGTCTGACAAACCTCCAAGAGTAAAGTTATGAACAGAAGCTTCTCAATTTCGTTCTCCGGCAATAAAATTTAAGGCACCTTCCAATCGGACAAACACAAATTACGACGAGAAGCTAGGCCATAGGTCCTATATGGGCTGTTTGGAGGAATAATTAAAGCTACACTTCATGTCAAGCAAGCAAATTTTCCAAGGTATCCTCGTATGGTTCAGAAATATTGACGAAAAATGTTTTGATTTGATGTAGTAGAATGAGCGTTGTGTCTCTCGCAGTAAATTAGGACTTATTGTATGGTTACGAGTACAAATTGAAGCCGATATCAACCAACTTCTGAAAGTTATTGTGAAACATGAGGGAGTTATTTGCGGATTAAATTGGTTAGAGAGTTATGATGGAGGGCACTCAAGTCTAAGTTAGTAACCTAATGAAGTACCACAGGGTTTTACTATGGGGCGTGTTGTCTTTACCTGCGAAGTTCCGGAGGTTACATGAATCTTGAGGTATTATTGCAGTAAGACGTATGTCTGCCAACAGCTTTCAACTTTTTTTTAGGCATAGGCATGCTTCCACAATTATACAGACCACTTCTTTTTCACTGTATTTTTTGAAGAAATTCATTACCCTAAGTATAGCAGCAAAGCAATAGTCTCGCACTAAATTGTTCATACTTACTTCAACCGTTCTGCCACAATCGATCAATCCGATCCAGAAGTCCATAAAATTTCTTAAATCACCTAAATTACCATAAATCACTTAAACTACCCTTTTAGCTTTTACAACGAATCTCTCCGCACTTTAACGTTGCAGTCAATTTGTCCTCCACATGAATGCTAATATGCTTTTCAATTTGACAATTTGTCAAACTGTCAAAGTCACTCCACTAGGAAGGATACAAATTCTAAAGGACATAAATAAAGTAAGAAAACACAAGTGACGATAACAATAAAATAACTCATGTCATCCTTAGCTTAACCATCAATAAAACGAACGAACCGTTCGTTCCTTGCTCCTTCCAGTTGTCACCAAAGCAACGTAATTTCTAGTTTCCATTTACGCCGTCCCTCAGGACGTCATTCACCGAAGAAACAATTACTATCAGCACTTGACTTAATGCATCCTCTGTATTTTTTTATTTCTACAATTCTTGTTGTATGCATGCGACACCATCAGAGTTGCGAGTACTGTCGCCTCGGTAGTTTCCTGAAAAGAAATAGGACACCGAGACGGACACAGTAGTGCATTCCAACATCCTAGCGTCATTTAACCAATATTTACGAGTTATACAAGTCGGGAGCTATAAAAAAAGAAGGATAACGACAAAAAAAGGATATAAACAGGATCCTCATATAATTTGCCCCAAATTCTCCAAGAAATGGAAATTCATTACTTTTTCCTACAGCGGGGAGCATAGAGTCCTTTCTTTTATATTAACGAACATTTTTTTATTTTCAAGTTTATGGCCATTTTGCCATAAAGAGGGAAAGAAACTCGAACGTTTTGATGTGTCTTAATTAAAGTGGGCGGGACTATTACTACTGCATTACCCAACCCATACTCAAAAAATATGCATTTTTAGCAACGAAATGATGGACAATCATAGCTCATATTTGATGGTAGGGTTTTTTTTTTTGTTTTTCTGTGAAAGTGCAAACGTCTCAATTATCCTTGCGAGGAGTAGTAGAGGAGGGCAACTTGATGATGCACTATTGTTAATTGCAGGAGTAATTAAAAGTGTTATTGCCACGTTTTTTGTACTCCTTCCCTTTTCTCATGCGAACACTGTTGGATGGGGCACATTTTTATTGGATTCAAGAGAACGAGTTGAGAGTAATAGAATTTAATTATAATTGCAACGCGAGGTGAACTTGAAAAGATTACGATTTGGAAGTGCAGAGTAAACTGCATTGTGCTGAAATTGTTATTGTTATGTATGCCACTTAAAGTTGTACGTTTTACCTCTCAACAATCTTCCTTATTCTTTTATCTCTTTGAACATTTTACAACTTGTGCTCAAATCCTTTAACATATGAAACTTTTTGGTAGGTGCGCTGAACTGAGCGTAGAATTGTGAGGATTTATTATATTAAGGCCATTCGCACACGAAGCTACTGAAAAGAGACAGAAACCTGACATCACCAGCTTGCATAATTCGTGTATCGCCTTTTGTGAGGCGTTTGTCATAAATTTCTGCAGACAGCGAAGAAGTCCTTATGCACACATGCTATCACTGTGGAAAAGATTGAGTGTTTGGAAGCAGAAACCATAGTTAAATTTGGGAAGCACTGTGTGCGAAACACGAGAAAAAATAAATCAGTTGGGACTCCTTGACTTTAATCACTTACCAGTATGATCACTTGTGTGTAGCTGCGTGTGCGAACAACCTATGTTAACACGCAGAACGCAAGCGGTATATTTTCGAAAGGATTTACTACTACTATGTTACTGTAATTTGAAGCTCAGAGTCTTATAATTGTACTCTACGTAAACGTGTTTTTAACTTAACAATAGAAAACCTTTGGATAGAGGGCGGGTTGATCAAAACTTGCATTGGATGGATGAAGTTATGAATGGTTCCCTAAAGTTATCCTACTAAGTTACCTATATATATATTTATATGTATATTACTTTCTAAGGAGTCAGGAATATTTTCATTTATGGAAAGGGATAAAGGATCACAACTGTGGATCTATTCCGCAGACGAGGATACTTAGCTCTCAAGGTGACAAACGTCATGATAAAATGTGCCTGGCAATCCTGTTAGAAAATCTGCGTGTATGGCTGAAAACCACGTCCGCATGATTAGACAAAAGTTGCAAATGGTAGGTCTTGTGTGTGGCCCTTCACAGAAAGAATGAGCGATTTTTTCAGTGAGGGAGATGTAGCAGATAGTAGCTTCGACGTTTGTTTCTGACCAGGCCACAGTCGTACTTTATTTCCCAATTATGCCGAAACTTGACAACTCTTCATACTGTGGGTATCAATTTGGTATTCTTAGGACTTCTCGAGGATCTAAGGTTATGTGAAGATTTGGTCAATTGCTGAATTTGTAGGCCTAAATTCATATGACCGTATCTTACAGATGAGGTGAAGCATGTTCCCTTCCAAATCACCTCCCGCAGCCTTAAACAGTTCAGTTGTTAGCCGATCTCATCCGGCAGCTTTTTTTGATTTAAGCTTGGCTATAGCTGCTTTGGTTTTGATACGATCGGTTGGTTGGGAAAATTAGTTATCCATCCAGATTGAGAGGATTTTGTTTAACAGTCCACGGGAAAATAAAATTAGGAAAAGGTAAAATCACGATACGGTACTCTAACGGCGAGAGGCCCGACTCGAATCTGAAGACTTTTTTTTCACCTGCGAAGAATACAAATTTCTTTGCAGCAGGTTCATAGAAAGCAGATAATAGAATGCTGAGCATGTTGACGAAGTTAGCTACAGTTTAGATTATCAGAGAAAATATGAAACAATATTTTTTAACACTGTGACGAATGACGCACGCCTCCAACGCTATATTTGTCATGAGAAGGTCGACAATTAAACTGTACCAGGTCCCTTCTAACCGTGCGAAAAATATTTTTATTTCTTTTTTTATCTTGAAGAAGCCTTTAACAATTTACCCTCTTCAAAATTCAGTAGAATTTATGAGCCTTTGTCCGTATCTGAAAACTTTCTATTTAACCCCACAATTCCCTTCTGGAAATTATCTCCTTACCTAATTGATGAAGGATATCTAGATCAAATAGGCACCTTTTTTCCAGCAAATTTAATCCCACTCTAATGACGTTTCCTGAATTCTTAATGATCTTTAATTTACTCTTCCAAGAAGTAGCAACACAATTCTTTCTAAATTGTTCTCAAATTGTATCTTTTACAGATCTCATCTTGCTAATGAAATTCACTACAATTTCCTCAGACACCACACACTCACGTAATGTGAAAGTGTATCCCACACAATTTCCTGAATAACCACAAAAATAAAAGTCTACACATTAACAACACTTTTATGTTTACCACATCTTTCCCAAAAAAAAGGACTTAACCTCATTCGTATCCATTCTGTCGGCAGATAATGTCGTCAGCCTCTTTTTGCGTGTATTTTCATTTCGTTTGGTTGACTGTTATTACATATTACATGTGTGTTTATCTTAGAATTGTCTCCAAGACGAATACCCGTACAGAGCGAGAGAGAGAGAGTGGAGAAATGCAAAAAGGATACGTGAATAATTTAGACATATCTTTGCCCAAGTCAACATTTGTTTTGTCTCATAAAGTTTATGTGATATGAGACAACTGGATATGGTATCCATAACAGAGATTGAAATTGCATAAATCCAAATTGCAACAATTTCAAGGAACTTCACAGGATACCGTAGGTACGGGTGAGACTGTTTTCTTCACAATCGGACCATTAACTTGATGTTCTCACATACTTAGCATCACCTGAGAGTGTTGTGGTTTAGAGAAACTTTAGAACCGCATTGTTGCACTTTAAGGATAAATCATGAAATGTATCCTGGTGGGCGTGTCAATGACTATCAATTTGGTGTGCACTCTCTTTTGCCACCTTTTCCAAGGGGAAACTTTTGTAAATTTAAAACTGTAAATCCTCCTCCTTTACTTTACAAAATTTAAGTGGATCCATGGGGATGCACAAGTTCCACAAAAAAGAAACCAGAATAAGGAACCAAAAGCAAACTCCTTGAGTTGGGTAAATACTTCATAAATTATCCACAAGGCATAGAGAGTTTGAGTGGAGTAGAAAAATGCCACGGGAACGCTCTCAGAATCCCTCTTAAACTTGTTGCTCTGAGCGTTGTTATTAATCTTTTTGAAAGTTATCCTCCTTCTACGGAGGATTTTGTTTCCCTTTATCTGTGTGGCTGAATGGCCTTCCTGCTGTAAGTGTACATAATGCCTTACGTCCTTAACAGTTATAGCGAATTTTATTATTCATTCTTTGGATCATTTCTGGATAATGTTGTTTTTAAGATAATTAAAAAAAAAATAACAAAAAACAAAAAAAAAAAAAAAAAGGAGCGGCAGAGGGAAGGGAAGATTCGTGTCCCGCGGCCATTTTGGCGAATACCCTTCATTTAATTTAAGTGCACTAAGTGTGATTTACATTTTCTTTGAGAAAGCCTTCAAAATGTGATGTGGGCTGGAGTACTAACTGAAGGAAGATAGTTGGGGAATTTGTTTGTACATGAGACGCACTTTGTAGGGGTTAGAGTAATGGGAATTTTTTCCAAGTCGGATAATGTATTCTCCTTGGGCAGATTATTATTAAGGTGCGTTCCGGTTGTGGACATTATGAGTGGCAGTAGGATACATTTAAGGTTTCAAGTCGTTTAAAGTTTTTTTTCTTTTTTTATTTAAACATACTAGGGTAGCTTTCGAAAACAGGAAAACTGTCGAGTAATTGTTGCTACTTCTTAATTAGGCAAACTTGTATCTGTCTCTTATAAAATGGTTGCTGTCGAATGTCCTGGAAAGTAAGGAGGTGCAAACAAAGTATAACTTTGCTTCTTGCAGAGTTCATACTCTTCTATTGAGAAGTCGCCAGGGCTAGAGAAGTTATTTTTAAGCAGCAGGACTATTTGTGTTAAGATAGATGTATCTGCCTTCCGATTGGTCTTCAAATGACCTAAATAATTCCGGCTTTACAACCAAAAGTTATAATGATAAACTGGTTGCAATCATTATACTCGTAGGTATTATAAATAAGACAACACAAACAAGTCCAATAAATTGCCCTAAACATGGGAAAGCTACCCATGGCCATGGTGTAGTGGTAACATCATCGCTTGTCACTGCAGGTTCACGGTTCGAATCCTGATGTCAAGAATCATCTATTTATTTCGCATGAAATAAATAAAAAAATCGATCAATTGCGAAAGCTTAGTCAGCTCTACTGCGAAGGCATAACACTGGCAGTAGGGTGGTCATATGGCTTAAATGCAACTTGATCGTGATGATGACATCAGGAGGACAGAAAAAAATACTGTGAATCATGAGCAACGACAAAAAGCAAAACAAACAAGCTCCCCAGTTATCTGGACAGCCACCCTTGGAGTTTACTGAAACTTAATACCACCTAAGTTTCAAACCCACTACACCAATCTTTCTTTCTCTCTCTCTCAATTTCTTCAAACGCCCGTGCCCTGAAATAATTTAATGGTATTCATATCCCATTTGTCGCGTGCAAATATATATATATATATATATATAAAAAAAACGGCTTATGCAAGAAATACAAATATTTTACTATTCACACAAAAACAAACAAAATGCACAACAAACCAAAGCAAAATTTCCCCCTGTTGTGCTGTACTGAAGACACTCAATTGCACGAACTAATCCACTGCTGCATCGCTGTTGGCAATCAATCAAACTTCTAGCATTTAGCTACCCGTATTGCTTAGAAGAATACAAGAGGTTAATTCTAGCTTCGAAAGTGCATTTTATAGAAATTTTTGCGAAAAGATCGAAACACTGAGTGGAACCAGTAGGAATCACTTAGGAAAACTACCTAAGTGCCTTTACTGAGACGGAAGCTGTAGACCAATTTCGAGGTAGTCAAATTACAACTGGGTCACAACTCGAACAACTCGGCACAATTGGTATGAGTATGTTGCATGGATTTTGTGGTAAGGGACGAGGCTACCAAATACGCGGTGGCGTCCTTTAATGGCTTCAAGTCACTTGCTACTGATATAATACGAGTACATACGGCCATGGTGCAATAAGGTATAAGCCCGTTGCTGCCTAACAATTGCGATTCTGCCAGACAACACGGCGTAGCTGAATTATTTTGGTTATGTATGGACTTCCCGCAAAGTGGCGTTCTTTCTTTACTGGTATGGTTCATGGTGGCCGAATCTCTGCTAAACACTTTAACATCTACGCTAGGCACACGCAGATGGTGTTGTCGTACTTTCTGTCGCATCATGCCTAGAGACTGACTAAAAGGCGCAGGCGTGATCCATGAATGGTACACTAGGAGTGGGCTTATAAGAGAAAAAGGAAGCTGATCGGTCTGATTCAAACAGTGTTCAAGGCATCACTATCTGAATCTCAAACGAAACTTCTTTGGTCAGAACATGTTGAGTCGAAGACAGCCAAGGCGCTTTCAGTTTTCTGGCAGTGTAAGGGTACTTTCGGCAAGATATGGGGCTTCTCACTAAGAACGGTTCTACGGATCTACACGGCAATGATACGACTTTTCTTAACATATTCGTTGGTTGTTTGGTGGAAAAAGTTTTATGGAAAATATGTATGCCACTGCTCGCTCACTAAACTCCAAAGAACAGTCTGTCTCGCGACTTCTCTAGCACGCCTGACTCTGCTGATACGTTGTTGAACCTCCCTCCTCTTGATATTTATATTACGCACAGGATAATAAAAGCATTCTTCGTCTTAAACGAGGTGGCTTTTGGTACAACCCTTACTGGAGTTATGACGATCTTCATTTTTTGACTCTTGTCTGACGAAGTGACACCAGAACTCCAACTGTTTCGTAAATTTAAAGTCGACTTTTCTCACGATCATGACTGGATTTGGCCATAATCTGAGACAAGAAGGAATTGTAGTTGAATTTTCATGGATGGTTTCAAAATCAATCATGGCTACAGGTGTTTCCGTGAAGGACGACAACATTAGGTTGAACTTCTCGTTAGGCAAACATCCATCTGTCTTTCAAGTGGCGACTTATGCAATCCTAATAGGTGGACGAACTGAGTATCTGCGACGTCTGTTGAGAGGATGACGATACTGCGGAACACTTCCTGTTCGATTGCCCGCCCTTGTAAGTATCAGGTGGCAGTGTTGATTCTCATAATTGAAGTCTTTCTTCTTTCAACTGGAGATATGCTGAGATATGTAACCTATCTATGGACCTCAGCCATTGAACAGCACGGGAAACCAACAGTCGTTACCGTGGACATCTGCTTCCTATGGACTACCACAACATCTCTGTGGTTGGGCGGACAATTTTCTTCATAACAGACGAATTCAAGTTGTGACACACACAATCGTGTGTCTTCCGATGCATTTGCTTTAAACGCCGGGGTGTCTCAGGGTTCTATACTTTCACCAACTCTTTTTCTATTCTATTTAAACGCCGGGGTGTCTCAGGGTTCTATACTTTCACCAAATCTTTTTCTACTCCATACCAACAACTTTCTAGAGTTAATAAACAACAAGATTGTGAATACAACTACATCACTTCTTCATAGATGCTACCAGATAAACTCATTATTCCAAGGAAACCATGCATCTTCTTGGCGTCACAGTCAACTCGAGTATAAAGTGGCACGACAATATTGCAAAATCAGCATCCATGAAGTTGAGCTACCTATTTAGAGTAAAGTGATTCTTAATAGTGCAACAGCTCCTTCTCCTGTACAAAGCACAACTTAGACCAGGACTTGTATATTGTTCTCACGTTTGGAGTTCGGCACCAAAAGATTTTCTTCATCTGTTTGCTTAATAGAAGATTCTGCACTAACTGATGTTCCGAAGCCCGAAGAGTGATCCCTAGAAATGCGACACTTGAGCGTTCTACTAGGTAAGCCACTAGAGCCCATTACCTCTATGTCCACCTGACACTCGCGCGAACAACCCGTCACAGCTTGAGTATAATTTCAATCAAAGTTCAGTCCCTTCTTCAAGCAATACATATATCAGCAGAGTTAAAATAACCTGACATTCTTTATATTCAGTAACAATAGATGTACATGCATACATATGTTATAAGTGCTTCACGTTTTTCTACGAAATTTGTTAGACCAAAGGTAATGAGCTAGTGGACGAATCTGATTCGTCGCCCACGAGACCATTAAAAGATCACAGAAAGAAGATAAATAGAATCACCTTTTGATGACATTCTATCAACTGGACCAAGAGTTAACTGTCACCCGACCCACTTAAAGGCTTTATACAGAAAAAAACGACACTACAGCCTCTTCATAACTATCTCCAACAATGAAAATTTTCCCTCAAGGATATGCACCCAGTAAGTAACCAAAGCGCATTGCACAGAATACAAGAGTTAACTTGGTGCACTTTACGCCAACTGAAAATAAAAAAAACGAGGAAAAAAGACATCCCTCAAGAAAAGATCAAAAGGACACCTCCACATCCTCGTTAAACAAAAAGCTCAGACTTCTGTGCGCAAAAAAAAAAAGAAACATAAAAAATCAATTTGAACACTTTGTAAGTCAGCTTACTGTCATCACCATTATCAGACAACAAACGTAAAGAAATTCATTCTCTTTCATCCATTCACATCAATCCTGGATAGTTTTCTATCCAATATCCTTTAACAAATAATTTCACTCATTCATTGCAGACTGAAAACTTTTCACTTTGTACTATCACCGTCCATCACCGTCTCGCAATCATCCTTGCAACAAAAAACCCAGATACACAGAGTGTGGGTGCGACAGACACCAATATCAGGCTACAATAAATCGACAAAGAAGACAGGAAGTGGTATTAAAAAGGACCAAAACGACAGAATCGAAGACCAGAGTGAGAGAGAGGGAAAAAAAACCACGAACGAACTTAACTTTTTAAATGGAAAAATTCTAGTTGAACAAGAGTCATCTTCTTCGTTTTTTCACACATGGGACCGGCCTTTGGATAGAGGTTAAGAGCGTAAAAAAGGATCTGCAGATAGTCACGTTATAAATGAATACAATATATTCGAGGTGCAGTTAGAGTGCAGGGAGCGTGGGAAAGGATCTTTGTACACAGACCGCTTTGAAGGAAGGAAAATTAAAGTTTAAGGTCCGGAATGGCGGAATGGAATCTTTCAAAGGGACAACAACATAAAGTCGATGAAATGTATACGAGTAAAAGGTGAGAATGCACAATCCCGGAAATGAAAAGGAGTCTTAAAGGGAGATGTACTTTGCGGATTGAATGGAATTTGTCATTGAAGATAGAACCAAATAGAATTTGCAAATTTGTATGTACAGCGCGTCCTAACTATTCATCGTTCCATTTCCATTTGGGAAAATATCTTATATTGGTACTCGTATTCCGGTGCCACCCACTAAAAATGAGATCATATCTCAAAGACAACCTCCACACATGTGTTGCGCTCGTAGGAGGAGTTAAGTAATGTGCGGGTGCGTCTATCCACTAGCAAGAGAAATGTAAGTATCTAAGAAAATGTTATACTCATGATTTCAAAATTAATGGCGTGTAAGCTAGAAGGAGAACAACGACGATAGCGTCTCGTTGTTTTCACATTACACGCATTGTTGTGCTTCTACATAACATAGCCAGCGTCTGGAGATGCTAAGAGCACTGAGATGTGGTATATTGAGAAGGTTACATACTCGCAAAGTACGCAATTAAAAATTGTTCATAAATAGTCTGGGTATATTTAAAATTGATGGCTTTTACTTTTTACTTGCCGCTTAACTCTGATGTAAGCTATGAATCCTGTAGTCCCTAATAATATAAAATTAAGTGGTTTAATTCTCCGTTTTTCGTTTTGTAACGCGGCAGCATACCGTGTATTCTGTTGTTTCAAGAAGATTTACAGGTGCCTACACCTATTATAAATTAAATATTATTAGTATGAGGCCCTTTCTGGGTGATAACATTCTTGAGAAATACCATCCATGAATGCATATGTTGAAGGACATGCTAACGTTTACTGCCCGTGGATGGAGATTTTGTGTATTTGTACGCGACAGTTGAAACCGTCTGGGTCAGTTAGCAATAAATAAATTATTGACCAATGGCGATGAGTCGCTATCTTCCTCATGAAAGACTCTTCTCAATTCAGGGTATCATATCTGGTATTCAATTTCTTGATTCTGAATAAGGTTCATCTTGTTTAGATGATACCTGATTCGGGAATGATTGCAGCCAACTAGTATCGGTTAAGCGGTTTTTGATATGTAACTAATTTTCAAATGTACCGTTATATACGAAAGTTTTGAATCAAATTTTGTAGCATTCATCCCCGAGTTAAGTGAAATACAAAATTTGTTCAAAATCGTTAAAGCCGTTTTCAAGAAAATAACCGTTTCACCTTTTCGTTACACCCGAAGCGTTACACCTTTGTCGTTACATCCGAGGAAATTTGCTCGTGGGTAAAGAAGTTTCATTTCAATAATGTTTCATGTGTTATCCGAATGGCGTAATTGAGAAGCATCGAATGAGAATTTTACTCTTGGAAGTCTGTCAGACAATCTCTTGAGGTGGTGCCGTACCTGAACTTTCAACTTTATTTACATTTCACAGTGCTCTTGGTTCTGTAGCAAACTTTTGGCTTTTTTGGCCTATTTTAGCACTTGTTTACGTTTCCAGCCCTAGTTTTAGACTGTAATGCTATAGAATGGTTTTGGACTTACGAAACTTGTTATGGATCCATCGCTTGCTAGTTGGACCGCATTTTCGTTTCCTTCAATAGTGTCGTTCCTAGTGTCAGTTCATTACACGTAGAGTGGAGCTTATATCTTATTAGGGGGGGGGGGCTTACAGGTTATCGAATCAGCATTGAACTATTTTTGAGTGATATGAATGGATCCTGATACTCGTACCAGTGCTCGGGTTGATACTGGTGCGTTGATACTGATATCAATAGCATGGAGCTCTGCTTGAAAAGCACGTTTACACATTTTACGGTAACAAATTCGGTGTCCATTTCTTAGCCATCGATTCCATTGTTATCGTTATCCCACTACCCCAGGAATTACGGTTTGGGACCTCCATCTCAAATCTTCTTCCAAAGCAGAGAAACTTGGGTATGAAGTTTTACTCTGTGAGTACAGCTATGCGTACGAGTACGACAACGATTGCAGATTTCATAATCGTTGCAGATTAGCTGTGCTGCTGAGCTACTACTTTCTTAACCAAGATATGCAGATAATGATGGCTTCTATGGCCAAAGTCGGACAAGTGTGCATAACTCCTGTGATTCCAAAGCATGCCAACTTTTGTAGCCGTTGAAGCTTGGTAATCCTGGTACAACACATGCACCAATATATCTTCTTTGGGGCCATGCCCCTGGTCGTACTTTACGTATGGTAATGGTAAAAATTTGAGGGTTATATTTAGAATGCCAGTGTTTCAATTTTCAAAAGTAAACCTAAATATTTGATTTCAATTGATAACTCGATGACTATACCTTTTAGGTACACCAGTCACCAGTCTGAAAATGCTTGCTTCTAATTATGATTGTCAGGCCACCCTGGTATCATTAGAAGATAACTTATAGCGTTGACCACAAAAGGGGCGAGAGAAAAGTCTTTTGCCTCTGTGACCATCATTGATTCTTCGCCGAAGATATATATGGTTGGTAGGCTCGTTGGTTGGCTACGTTCAATGGGCCTTGCAATGGAGTCGTATACATTTTTGTCAAAATCCCCTCTAATCTTCAGAAAAGTGGATAGTGCGATTGTTTTGGAGCGATAAGTTCCTTCTATCTGTGCGTACTGACTCGGGTGCCAAGGAACTAGCAATTAACGTCACCATCCATCTTTACAAAATAAGTTTTTCAAATGGAAATTAATCAACAAGGAGTTGCTCTCTGACTGGCTGGAAAATTGTATCTGAGCACTGCCCTGGAAAAGGTTCTGCGGGAAACTTAGAAGTTTTGTTGGACATAGAGGATCTAACTTCTATAACAGCAGCTAACGATATAGTCATTGTAATTGTTAGTGCGTCGTTCACTTGCCTGCTCGAGTGATACGTCCACTTAATGGCTCGAGCGGAAGAAATCATCCATCGTGGTTGAACGTATATCAAATCTTTCATTGTAGTGTATCACCTAAAAAAATTCTTGGTCACAACTCCAATTCAAACATTTTCTATTAAGAAAGACGACCGACTTACAAGAAAAGGTGCTGAAAATTCTGATGAGCACAGAAGATAGTCCAGCAATTACAGATCTTTAGCTGGATTACTTTGCGAAGCTTGACGGGACGCGTATGTTATTGTTGATGAGGAGGTGCGAGAATCTATGCTAGCTTTGGTGACACTTTGCTCTTCCGCAAAATCGACCAAGTATACCCCATTTTCCTATTTTACCTTAAAATCGTCGTTTTTCTTATTTTCTTTGTCCAACTCTCTGTTGCCTTCAAAAAATAGTTAATGCTCTTAGTGCATTGATTACGCACCGTGCGACCTTGTATCTCCGGCAAGGTGCAGTGTGCTTCCAGACTTCATTTGTATTCCATCTATTTTCCATGAAGAAATCTACCCATATGAAGTGAAATACGAAATGTCAAGGATGTATTACTCTTGGCTCTGTCTAATAACAACAAAATTAACAAAGAAAATCACTCGTCTGAAAGAAGCTTTCACACCCTCCACATCGTCATGTTAGTAGATGCGATGCAGTACAAGAAGAAGGTTAAGAATTCTTCTTCTTCTCTTGATTTTCCCAGAATATTTTCCATGACTTAGATATGTTTATGTAAAAGTTATGTATTTGTACTTTTTTACTTTAAAAAAAAAAGAATGCAATTTTTCGAAAACCATATCCACTGTTCTTCCGAATAGAACGTGGGTATATTTGAATGTCTGTGGTTGCGCTATCGATAATCGATTTATTTCACCAGGCTATTAGTTATTCGTGGATATCAACTGAGAGGAAAAATCCAAAACCACATGCGAAGTGAATGTTTGCATTATCCGTGCAATTTTCCAAGCGATGCCTATCGGCTACAAATATGACCTCAATCAGATATTTCAAGTTCGAAATTGCTTCTGTTTATAAATATTTACTTCTGTATGGTTGGTGTTTTAATAGAGCGCAGGAAAATATTTTTATATCCCATCCAACTCGGTAGATATTGCTTAAACTTTGCAACACTCGAAGTGTGGATAAGCATTTTATTGTGAAATACGTCAGAGTCCTTGTAGAAGGGATTCAGTTCGGATAGGCTATGATTGAAAAGAGATCGGACCTTTTCCATCGAGCAGTGGTTATATCAATTGCGGCGCTCTAAAGAGATTTGGACTCTAGGTAGCACCTTGACCTTTATAATTTATCTGTTCCTGGTTAAGGTCGCTACGCTTCCTTTTTATGTTTGTAAAAATTGTCTGTGAGTTTTAGTCCATTTGTAGAAGTTTGCTGAATCTGGCTTTACCATACTCTGGCCAAAGTAGTAAAGTAGAGTTTTATTGTCCGGTATGCTTCGATTCAGCAATTCGCTCGTAATTTCAGGTAAATTCAGGGAATATCAATACACCAGGCCGTGCATTTAAATTTCCACTAACGTACTGGCCTACTTGTAGTGCATTAAACTGAAAATTTAAAAACTGCAATCTTTCCGAAGGCTGGAAAATAATATTGCAAATGTAGTATTCGCGTTCTGTTTTGGCCCAATTCTTTTAGGTTTGTGTACGTTTAAAAGTAGGGTGACATTTTCCTTCGCTTGGTGCAGGTTATCAGCACTGAAACACAAGCGCTTGTAATAAGTGTTATGCGTGTGCTTACTTTATGAAAAATGACATCTAATCGTCATGTAAGTTAATAAGAAGAAGTCCATGCACCTATTATTTGTGTAAAGCAGTATTTTTTAATTTTTGAAAACCTCCGGCTCTCAAACTTATGAAATATAGCTTGTGTAGATCAAAACGAACAAAAATCACATGATCAGCTTAGTTGTTCGATTAAAAAAAAATGTATTATAAATGTATACTCATATGGGTACCATTTAATCAATCAGCGGTAAAGGAATTTTTGACCAGCAAAATAAAATTATTTAATAAGCAATTAACTAGTTTTTTTATCATCAGAAAATATTTTTTTTTATCTGCATAAAGTAAAAAAGGCAAAATCTGCAGAAAGTAATTGATTAGCAAGAAAAATAAAAGACGATATGAGAAAATATTTTCTCAGCAAAAAATTAATTATTTAATCAGCAGTATATAATTTTCTGATAAACGGAAGCAATTTGTTTGGTAAACAAAAAAGTGTAAGATCAGAAAGTACATATGTACATATCATTTGAAAAATTGTGTTTGGAGACAAAATAAATTATTTGATCAGCAGAAAATACTAGCAGAATATACAATTTTAATAGGATATTTTATTGACGTTTAAATTATGGTGGATTTGATAATTGGTAGACATTAGGGTTATGTTAAGTAATAAAAACAAAATACGAAAAGAAAGAAACAATAATAGTACGCATTTTTTTGCGAATATTTTGAAGCTTGATTTTTTCTTGCTGATGAAATAATTAATTTTTGCTGAGAATGTGTTTTTTTTTCTGCAGATCCAAAAAGTCTATCTGCTAAATTAAATGATTTATTTTTCTGATGGTTTTTTTGTTTGTTAGAGTATTTTGCTGGTAGTTTGTTTATTTAGCTGATCGCTAATAATGTTAAGGTATATTTGGTTTAAGCAGTGCCTGGCTTCTCGCACACGAATGCAAGGGATTTACAATTCTATACTGTTTCCGAAGGCCGTATTTGAAATGTTTCGCATGACAATTTTACTTTCGGATTTTTGTCACACCTTCATAAGCGGCGGGGCCGTGAATCAAGGTGTTTTTTTTTATAACTTGTATAGGATTCGAAACCTTGACTATCCCGCTCAGTCGTCCAACGTACTAACCAGAAAGTTTTGGTACTCCTAACATACTCCTAACCCTTCTATCGTGAGCGTCGTGGCTTAGTAGTTAGTGTGTCGGATCACAACGCAAGAATTCGAATCCCAGAAAACACCAAACAGTTTTTTCACGATCCCACCTCTCGCGAACGTCTGACAAACGTCCGAGATTATTGTTGTCACGAGAAAGCTTCTCAAAACAAATTGCCGTTCGGATACGGCACTAAACTGTAGGTCCCTTCCATTCGTGTAAAAAATATAACGCACACAACACGAGTGGTTGCGAGAAGCTAGGCCCTGGCACTTAAAGAGCTGTTGCGCCAAATATTTATTTTTTTACCCTCCTATCAACTGTCAGACTATTTAAGCTCTTGGTGTACTGTAGGACGCAAAATTGTCACTGTTAGATCGGGGATCTCTGCAGGGCGATCTGCCTTAGCCAACATCGTTCCAATTTTAGTATATGTTCTGCCGAAGCAAGAACATGGTCTGAGAGAGTCTTGGAGAACAGAAAATATTCTAGTTTTTGTCTTTTTCTTTTATGACCAGCTCCCGGCAAAAATTACGAGTGTTCTTTTCAAAAGCATCCTCCAACATTGTTGCGATGTTGTTGGACGGAGCAAGGATAATCCGTGCAAAATCAACTGTGCAACATCTCAAAATAAAGCGCGATAATTCAAAATTTGCCTTACTGTAAGCTAGTGTGTGGCACAGCCCCATGGAATTCCTATACACCCTTAAACTGGCATGTAAATGCACAGACTAAACTGGGAGCTAGAATTCACAAACTTTGCAATGACATCAGGTTGCAAGGGGAGGTCCTCCATAAACTCGACTGTGTGCAATGGCTGTACTCGGTGGCAGTGGGAGAGGACTGGCTGTTCTCAACCTTATTACTCTTTCAAATGCTTCAAAGTGTGCTTTGCAATGATCATTAATGAGTCACATCCAAAGAAAATTGTTAAAGGTGACCAGAGTTGACCTGAGGGAGAGACTGGTTTTCTCATGTTTTGCTGTGGTACTGCCTTAAAAACCAAAGATTTACTTTAAATTTTAAAACAATTGATATCCGAAGCCCGGCGAACAGTAATATGTCTAATGTTGTAAAAAAAGTGCCAATACAAAATACAAAAAAAATATTGCAAAACCGTTTAAAATTCATCGCTAACATTTCAGCGTCAATTAGAGCAAAATCGCTCCAGTCATTCTCGAGATATAGCATTACAGACAAACTTTTTTCCTTGCCAACACTCCTCGAACACACCCCCACGTAACTAGTCTTTTCATAATTTTATACAGGCAATATATTTTTATTACACTCCTAATGTCTCCTATTCAGTACTCCAAGACCGGAATACGAGGAATGACACAAAAACTACCACTTAACCATTTTTATGTCTTTGGTGTCCTTGTTGCCTACACATTCACGAAATCGGTCCATTTGCTCTACGATGAACCCAAGGTCTACCTAAATAACATCAGATCATCACCTGAATATCTTAAGTTATTAGAATCCACCTTTAGATACAAATTAACCTGTCTTATTGCTGTCTTATGGACTCGACCTCACATTTATCCCAAAAAAAAAAAAAAAAAATGTAGAAAAACAAATTTTATAGCTTTGGGAACAATTTTTAAATCACCTCGAGGACGACCAACAAACACATGATCTCTGGAGAATTTCTCCTGCAGTTAAGAAAAATCCATATCAAGGTCTCCAGAACGCGAACGAGATACTCGTACATTCTCCATGACAACGACGACAAATCCAAATCAATTATTCTACAAATAATTTAGTATCTGTTTCTCATTTTATTTATTATCTCTCCACTCTCTGTCGTCCTATTTACGATGTCGTTGTCATCTATGTCGTTCACAGTCTAATATTCCCAAGGATATGATGGTCCTTTCCATCGTTTCGTCGTAATTTTAAGCGTAAATATTTGTAAATTTGTGTCGCAACATTTTTACGACTCCCCGATTCTATTTTGTATCGATTTTCGTTCACACTGACTGGATGGGGATAGAGACAGAGAGAGGCAGAAAATCTCATCTCCAGTGACTGTATTTGGTCATGCACCCCTGAAGATTGACACACACACATCGTACATGTGTGAATGCGTAATATTTGGTCGAGGATAATTCCATGGTTTACCTTTATAACTTTTACTTTGATGCTAATTTGCATGGCACTGTTCGTCCTCGGGCATGTGGTGTGTATGGTGTTTGAGGACACAATCAGGTGAAAATGTGCATGTGACAGTAATTAAAGGGACTTTTCTTTTGATTTCATTTAGGTCTTTGTCTAATTGGGAAGCGGGTAGAGAGTGGGAAGCTAAATCGAAGAGATTAGAATGAAGAGCTATCCGAGTCGACCAATTAATTTTCGAATAATAGCTCATTAATGGAAGGTGGGTTCGGAATTTGGCCAAATTATATTAATCAATGAGCGCGAGGGCGTGTGCGAGATGGTAGGGATTGACGGAAATTAATTATCTGGAATAAATAACGATGTTCGGTGGATAGTTTGCTATTGATTGAGGCGAAAGCTTGGGTAACTTACTTGCGAAGAAGTTCAATTTATACGGGACGTGCTCCGAGTTAAGTGGATTAAATTAAATTCGGCTCCTTGGAGGATTATGTCGTTTTGATCGATTTTGTCCCATTTGCGAGAAAGCGAAATATTTTTGACTGGTTCTTGTTGTTGGAATTTCATCGACAGACATGTTTTGTTGGGTTTCTATTTTTGTTATTGTGGTACGCAGCTATGGTAATGAAGGTCTTTAAAAATTGCGCAGATTTCAACAGAAAGTTGTTAGCAGGGATATTCCACTGAATGATTTAGTTCATCAAAAGGTGCGGATAATGAGTTGTAGATTTTTAATTTAATTTCCTTATCAAAGGGAAATGTATTGGCTTTGTGAAACGTTAGACCTTGACCCTGGCCTTTGTATTTTTTATTTAGTATTTATTTTAATCCCGACCTACGAGGGCAAGGTGAAAAGTTCTCGGCCTGACACAGAGATGGCGTTCCAATCAGCAAACATTTATGTTTCCTGCCTGGGTGCATTTCTCATTAGTTCGTATGATAAGTTTCAACTTGTTCTCTCAAGTAGTTTCTTTACACGAATTTTTGCAGTACTCGTAGACGCTTTGCGTGTTTTTCATTAAAATGGATAAACTTGAATATCGTGCGGTGATAAAATTCTTCGTTTTGGATGGGTTAACTCCTAAGGAAATTCATTCAAAGTTGACAAAAGTTTACGGAGACTCTGCCCCTTTCATGTCAACCGTTAAAAAGTGGGCAGCTGACTTTAAACGTGGTCTCACGTCCCTCGAAGATAACCCATGTGAAGGACGGCCAAAAACCGCAACCACACCCGAAACCATCGAAAAAGTGCATGATATCGTGTTGGACGATAGGCGAGTGAAGGTGAGTGAGGTAGCTGAGGCTGTGTGTATATCGGAAGAGAGAATGCAAAACATATTGCACAAAAACTTAGGGATGCGAAAGCTCTGCGCAAGATGAGTGCCGCATTTGCTGAATGCTGATCAAAAGCAAATGCGCAAACGATTTTCGCGGCAATCTTTGGACCGCTTCAATAATGATCCGACCGATTTTGTGCGGCGATTTGTCACCATGGATGGGACATGGGTCCACCACTATACGCCAGAAACGAAATAGCAGTCGAAGCAGTGGGTGGAAACCGGTGGTTCAGCGCCAAAGAAAGCGAAGTCGATCGCATCTGCTGGAAAGGGTATGGCCAGTGTGTTTTGGGATGCGAAAGGGATCCTGTTAATTTATTACCTTGAGAAAGGCAGAACATTTACAGGCGAATATTTCTCCAACCTTCTTGACCAGCTTGAGGCCAAAATTCGCGAGAAGAGGCCTGGCTTAAAGAAAAAAAAATCATCTTTCACCAGAACAATGCACCTGTACACAAGTGTGCGTTGACGATGGGAAAACGGCGGGATTTGGGGTACGATTTGCTCGGCCATCCCCCCTATTCACCTTGAAGAAATTTGTTTCTGAGAAGCGCTTCGCATCCAATGCAGAAGTTGAGAGGGCCGTAGATGAATATTTCCACAGCCTTCCAGACTCTCACTTCCGAGAAGGAATACTGATGTTGGAAAAACGTGTTGAAGTCAAGGGAGATTATGTAGAAAAATAAAATCATTTTTTAACTGAAAATCGAAGTCTTTCATTGTCAGGCCGAGAACTTTTCACCTTGCCCTCGTATGTATAAAGCTAATATTGACTTAATGTCTAACATTTTATACATTTTTGTCAAACTGTCATTTGAACCAAATGACAGTTTGACAAGCCACGTCCAAATTCTATATGGCTTGACATAATTTCAGAAAATGTCAATGTTTTGATCGACGTCAAATGATGTTAAACACTTCTGTGTCAAACGCAATGTTGAATAAATCCTTGAAATGAATAAACTGATTTTGGCAACACATATGCTGGAGATAGTCCGTGACCGCAATCTTGCCATCGAAATCGTTGAATAATATTTAATACCCGTGGTCAAGTCCGGAAACAAGAAAGGGATTACTTTCGCGTAAAATTGCTATGCGAATTGTAGATCGGGCACTGACTTTTCACTCTGTGATAGGCGGCGAAAGTCTTATGTCGCTGCAATTTTTCTTGCGCAATCTAAATTTAATCCTGACCACAGTCAAATAATGATTTTTTCCTTCAAAATATATCAGGACTATGGGTTATATAAAGACAACTTAGTTGCCTGGATGATTGCCTTGCTACTCAATTGAATCGTTAGAGCTATTTCGCTTGATCTCTGCGTTGGTGTCATTATTCGAATTTTCAGAGGAGTATAAGAGCGGAGCGAAGACTAGACAAAGTCTTTAACTACTCGTACCTCAAAAGCTTTCGGGCAAAGTCGCCGATGTTGCCTGTCCTTTTTTGAATACAACATATTTTTTTATATTGTCGCCGTTAACCTTCTTCTTCTGTCAATACTACAGTTCGCTGCATTCTTACAATGACGTCAACGTACGATGTTAGCTTGAGAATATTGTACAATCCTTTCACGAGCTGTTCAGATTCAAGTAATCATATACTCGTATAGCTGCCCGCTATTCGGAATGATACACTATCAGCTTTCGTTTCGGCTTCAATTCCCCTTTTCATAGGTAGGTAGGTAGGTAAGAGTGGCGGTTAGGTGCCGTTTTGTTACCACAACTCATGTAACCTGGGTGTTAATGGTGTGTTGGTGAGGAGTCTCTAGATCTAACCTGTGGAATTAAAAAAAGTTAGAAGTTTTTTGATGTTTTTCTCTGAGAATTCCTCTAGGGAATTGAAGAAGGGTTTTCCTAATACCCGTTGTCTGGTCCTAGCTAGTGCCGGACAGGCGCATAAATAGTGGATAAGGCTTTCTCTTTCAGTTGCGCATTGCAACTGCGACAGTGTGTGTTGTGTGGGATACCTAGTTTGACTGCATGGTCTCCTATAGGCCAGTTACCCGTAGTGATCGCTGTTAATCTGGCGACGACTTTATGCGTTCTATTTCGGCATTCTAACACTAGTTTAGAGGATATAGTGATCGAGGCGATGGCTTTGATAGCTTGTTGATATATTTGTGTGTAATTTGATCTGGCGACAGGCTTCGCGGATAGCGAGTAATTCCGCCTGGAGAACACTGGCATTATCTGGAAGGATTTTGAGATGTTTATGGATTTGGAAAACACACTAGCACCAACACCGCAGTCTATCTTTGAACAGTCTGTGTAGATTGCTACGTCAAAATCTTTAATCATTTGCCCATCTTGCCATTCGGATCTTGTGGGGAATTGTACGTCGAAACGCTTTATGAAATTCTTTTTGGGGATAATGTAATCGGTTGGGGGCGATATGAGTTCTCTCGGTAGAGAGTCCAGTATATATATGCCAGAAGGGTTTCGCAGTCCAGCACCCAGACTCTCTGAGTATAATCGCGCTATGTGCTATAATGTTTGTTATGTGTATGTATAGAGGTAAAAAATGCAGAAGGATTGTTAGAGCATCTGACGGGGTAGACCGTATAGCACCTGTAGTGCCTATGCATGCTGTACTTTGCACCTTGTTAAGTTGGGTAATATTATAGGCCTTTTTTAGAGCCGACCACCATACTATTGACCCATACGAATCGGTCATACCACGGCTGTGTACATCCATAGGGTCAACTTTGGTTACAGGCCCCATTTTTTGCCGAATGTTTTGTTACAGGCGTAGAAGGATATACATGCCCTCTTTAAACGTTATTCTATATTTAGCTTCCAGTTGAGCTTAGGATCTAGGATAACTTTTAAATAACTAGTTCTGGGCGATAAGGAGAGTGTTTGACCATTTAGCCGAGGAAGTGCGAAGTCAGGTATTTTGGTTTTAGTGGTGAAGAGCACCAGATCAGTTTTGCTCGAGTTAATGCCCAGACCACATTTTTTGGCCCAGGTGCTTACCTTACTCAGAGCATTTTCCATGTTTCGCTTATCACAGAAAGGAACATTCCTAACACTAATATTACCATGTCGTCCGCATACCCGACCACTTTAATTCTTTCTCTGTCTAACGCTACAAGGATTTTATTCATGACTATAAGCCATGGTAAGGTGAAATAACACGGCCTTGAGGAGTTATATTGCTGTTACCTAGTGTTGCCTGAATAATTCTAGTGCTAATCATAGAAACAATCCAACGGCTTAGATAACTTTCTATTCCCAGTTCCGTTAGGGACTCCAGAATTGCTTCACTGTATACATTATTAGAAGCTCCTTCAATGTCTAGAAAAGTAGATTTTTCAACAGTTTGCACTTTCCCTTTTCATTCTCCTTTGTCGCTTTGACGTATGAATCCTTTTAGGAACATCGACCACATACAGATCCATCCGCAACCTTACCGCCGTTTCCAGTGGAGCTTATTGAATAAAAATTGTTTGTTATTTCTAGATCAGATAAATAAATATTTTTTTATCCATTGGCTAATACAATAAATGACAAAATAAACTCCACTCTCTTTCGCTCCTCTAGGGCCGATATACACATGTCTATATTGTGATGATGAAGTGTTTTTTTTTTTGTATTAATTGACAAATTTGAGTACAATAAGAGATGCCTTTGTTAAGTAAATAAGTAAAGTACCATTAATTGTTGGACAATTTGTAAAATTCTGTACAATTTTGGAAAGTTTTTGAAGAGTTCGTACCCGCTTTATAGAGGATTACAAAATTTACACCATTCGTTAGTATTTATTGCGTTTATTACCTGCTACCGTGCTATGCACTGTGCTTTAGAAGTGCTATTTTATATGTATCCAATTGACTTCCTTTGGCCGTAAACCTCATGGCTTTCCAAAGCCCCATCTGCATAACCAGTACGCTCCTTTTAATTGCGTTTTCGTATAGGATTTTCGATCAGATCAATTTCCTGAAAGTCTTATTGCTAAAAGGAATAAATTCTCCTTTATTGGGATTTAAGCCCTGTTCACTTGTGTAAGCCCATATTTTAATGATACAGAGTTCCCTTATGATATTTCGATCGTCCCGCATACGCTGCGCCTTCTTCTGCTCTTAGGTGCATAGAGAAGAAATAATACGATTCATTCCTGTGGTGTTGAATTCGAATTTTATCCCTTCTATAGTATTTCTATCATCTGTGTTGCAATCATTGTTGAAGGCTCCCGCGATGATGTCAAAGGATTTCGAACAACCTTGTGTAGATTCATTTCGACTCACTTGGGATCTGTTCCCTGGCAATATATGTCACGAATTCTCTCTTGTGCAAAGTGTGTTACCCAAGTCTGGACAGACCTTTACTTTCTGACACTGCGCCGACGTGTATTCTAGGCAGGAGATGTTTATCAGTTCATTTTTCAGGGTGTCCGCTCCCATTTTCTTGTAGGACTTCAAAGTTTTCCCGTATCGATATTGATTTAATTTTCATCCTTCATAGTTTCAACTAAAGTCAGCCAAACCTTAGTGAATGTTGCGGTATTTTTGCTGCTTGGGGAGTATATAGGGCAAAATACTAGCAATTTGTTTGCTGTATTAGTGGAATTACTCGTAACAAAAGCTGTAGAAAAGTTGATCGCCAACATCGTAATGAAGAACTTTGAACGCGATTGAGTGCAGTCATTGTTAACATTACCATGTGGTTGGCCGACAGTCCATGGAATTGAGTAAAACGGAAAACGTCAATCGTTTGTAATTCGTTTGTATACATTTGTGGAGATGCTTCGCATGACAGCAGGAGTAACAAAGCTTGATAGAATAAGAAGTTCAAATATTTGAGAAAGTCTTCATGTAAAAGAACCCATCACAAGCAAGATAGAGCAAGGCAGAGAGATAAGGCAAACACCACAGGCGGACCAGTAAGTATGCAGTAAAGTGGGAGGGTTGTGATCCTAAGTAGCCCCAGAAAAAATAATCGACGAGTGTCAAGTCGCATGATCCCGGCGGCCAATTGATGAACGCTCGCCGTGACGACGCAGTCGCCAAGCATTGCGTCGCTTGTATAGCATGTAGCGCCGTCTTGTTGGAACCACGGCTCGGATATATCGATATTGTCGAGCTCTGACCACAAAAAGTCGGTTAACATCGCTCTATACCGAGGACCATTGACGGTAACGGTGTCTCCTTTCTCATTTCGAAAGAAATAAGGTCTTCTGATTCCGCCGTGCCATAAACCGCACCGCAGTCAATCTTTGAGGATACATTGATGCTTTGTCGAACACTTATGGATTGTGGTCGCTCCAATAACGGCAATTTTGTTTGTTAACATAGCCGCTGAGCCAAAAATGGGCCTCGTCCGAGAAGATAATTTTTTGTCCAAAATCTGGATCTCCGGCCAACATTTCCAGCACCCAATTAGCGAACTCAAGCCGTTGTCTATGGCCGTCCGGCTTCAATTCTTGCGTCAGCTCAATCTTATATGGATGTAGGTCTAAATCCAACCGCAAAATAAGCCTGGTTGACTCTCTGATGATGCCCAATTCAGCTGATCGGCGCCGAATCGACATTTTTGGGTCTTCTTCGACTGGCCGCTACGGCGGTTATGTTTTCTTCACTTCGCACCGATCTCTGCCTGGTTGGTGGCTTAAGGTCCAAAAGAGTGTACTCACGCTCTAACTTTTCCACGGTGCGACGAATTGCCTGCACACTGAAGCCATGATGACGACCGACCTCGTTGACGTTGCGTACTTACAACTGAGCCGGAATTTCGTTAATATTTTTTAATAATTTTCACACGTTCGGGAAGCGTCAAACGATGCACGATGAAATGGCAAATCTTACTGAATATTTTGACAGCTGGATGTCATTGGTAACTTTGACAGCTGCTGAAACATAAAAATTAGAAGAACTATCATTGCTATCTGGTCACACTGTAGTTTTGCCGATGACATCACAGCAATATTATCTTGCTGGAAAAACATGCCCAGAACTATAGAACTATGCTTACATATATATGTACCGTGGCAAATGTGTCAAAAACTTCAATGTCATGATCTCGGAAAAACTGTCATTTGAGCGTCCGACTACTCGTAAACAAGGAAGAGTTTGTAAAGTAAAATTTTACGCTGATTTCCAATATGAAAACAAAATTTTCGCAGCACGTATAGTTTTTGAGTTATAGCGTGTTTAAGATACGAGTTTTCGACATTTAAGCCTACTTGCCAACATGTCGGTCGGCCAACTAAATGGAAATATTTTTAACAGCTATGCTGTATAAGTCAGCAGTTAAACATTTTAAAAATGTCTTCCTTCCACGCGAAATGAAAATAGATGGCCGCTATTTTTTATACATAAATCAAAACTAAAATTAAATTTCAATTTAATAATTCATCTTGACTTTAAAGTACTCCCTGGCATTCATTATTGCCCTCCAGCGTAGTATCTCCACTCATTCCACTTCCTTCCAATACTTTAGGATTCTCTCAATTGAAAAACTTTCCTTTTCCAAGAAAAAAAAAAAAGAAACCAGGAACACCACTTACGTCACATCCCATTTACACCTCGGTGAAGAGGAAAAGTTTGATGAAGATTCTTTCGAAATTACTCCCTCACATCTCATACATCAAACATCAACGATCCCATTCCCTGGATCGATGTTGCCACTTTCGCTATTGTAACTTTAGACATAAATTATTGTTTCTTATTTCTATTTTCCTGGTTCTTCTTCGCCTTTCGGCAAACTCCAATTAAAGCATATTATTCCATTGTCTACCCCTCCGTTGTTCTCCAAAGTGAAGTGATGTTGAAAATTCAATTAGTCCCTACCACACCAAGAGACTGCCCTGATGGATAATCAACAATGTAGTGGTACTACAATAATTGCTTTCAAACATGAAAGCGAGGGTGAAGCGTCTTGTTTCCTTAACTCACGCATTTACCAAGAGGAAACAAGTAAAACTTTCCCTACCGACATCATTGACAGACTGTATTATAAAGCCTGGTGCATTAAAGATGTCCCAACCCCTTCCTCCGGGAACAAGTTTTCCTCATCATCTGACATGAAATGTTTTTGTGTTTCGCATTTTGAAATTCTCAGAACGTACACAAAAAGGCCTCCTGGTGCTGTAAGAATGGTTGTTCTCTTCTGGCAAACACAATCCTTGGCCAGAGTACGAGTCGTGTTTCTGAAACATGGACAAAAAAAAAATCGAGCAAAAAAATTCAACGACTACGAGTTAACTTCTTTTTGGCAAATTTTTTCTCGTTTGTTTCGTTTATTTATTGTGCTCTATTTTTAGGTTTCAATTTCTTAAAACGAAAGAATTGCACATGAAGGGAAAGCAAACCTTGTTATTTAATTAAAATGCCATTAAAATCAAAGCAAAATGACTGAGGGACTCACGTCGGGCGCCATTATTTTTACTCAGCCAATATTTGTTTACAAACAATTTCTAAACATGTACAATTTTCGAGAAAGCCCCACACTCAATCGAGGACAGAAATACTCGTACATCCTCTTGTGTTAGATTTTTCCGAGTACTGAAAATTGAAAAGTTTTGACTCCTTTTTTTTTTCTGAATTGTATTTCGGGACGAAAAAGTTTTCTTATAAAGAATGAGATTTCATGACATCTAATCACCTGCTCAACGAGTATCAAATGAGGGAAATAATTTCCAAAAAAAAAAGTTTTTTTTTTCTCGGATTTATTCGTTGCCATATTTACCCTGGCAAGTGGTGAGTGGGTATGGGGTAATTAGTGGGTGTGGTGAAAGTTTTTTGACAAGAAAGTTTAAATGAATGAATGTGACAATTTTATATATGCTTGTAGTGGGTTATAAGTTTTGTTAATTGTCATTGAAGTGATGGTGAGGGGGTAAATTGTTAAGGACTGGTAATTTGCATTCGGAAGTAACAGATATTTGCTTTGGAAATTTATGGAGAGAATAATGTTAGGTTGAAATGGCTGTTTGAATAATGAGTATAAAAACACTTAGACCAAAAATACGAGTACGTCCTATGATCCCAAAGACTACTCTGGCGCTGTCTACGTCCTGGGAATGTGAACTAAGTCCGGAAATACTTTTGAGAAAGGAAGATATCTGAGGTTTCAGGGGATATTATACCATCCGGTCTTTCCGACCTAAATAGTGATTTAGAACTATGTACTTGCCAGAGAAGTTTGTTCTTGGTGGTTTGACTATTTTAATTGCTTGTAGATGGTCTCGTAGTAAATTTGCACCAGACCCGTTTCAGTTTTGAAACTTCCAGAGAGGCGGGTCTCCATTAGTAGTCCAAGGGATTCTTTACTAGACGAGTTTTATAAGCAGTCCCATTTTTTTTAGATAGCTGAAGATGGTTGAACTACAAGAGAGGAATTTTCGAAGGCCTTATAATACTTTTTTTAAGTCACAAAGAGGTCTTCAAGATTTTGAAGCGAAACTTCTTTAGCCGCTGTAGAACGAACGCTGTAACGAAAAAATGTAACGTTTTGGGTGTAACGAAAAGGTATATATATATTATTTTTTTAAAAATTACTCCACCACTTAGAACGGTGTTCTTTAAAGTTTACAAGACCCAAAGTAATGTAAATTATAGATTTCTGATAATACTGAGGAAGGCAGGTTATTCCACATTCGTGTTGAATGGCTAAAAATCGATCTCCTACGGTGATCAGTGTCGATGAAAGCAGTCTCTAAAGTACATTCATGTACAGAATGTGTCACACTTACTACAGATGTACAGGCGAGACACAACTACAATAAATATATGTATATTTCACCCGAACATCTGTGATGGAAATACCGGTACAGGAGCGCTAAGCATCCAACATTGTGGCATTTTTGGAGCGAAATGATTTGGTTGCCTATAAATGGACTGGTCACCGATCAGTCTACAAGCTTATCGCTGAACACGATCAAGTAAACTCAAGCATGTGACCGGAGCTCCCGTTCAAACATGTGAGTTATATCCAAGTTTCAGACGAACATAAGCTTTATAGATTGTGGTCAAGTCTGCAAGGCGTGAAAAACCGTTTACACGCTTTAAGGAATCCTAGGGATCTAGCACCACTTTTGCAGCATCAATAATCTGCTGGTTCCTTCGAAGGTCTAGGTTAACATAACATCTAGCCATTAGATTCCTCAAGATCAACTCCACCCATTTTGAGTTTGACCACGTTTGTATCCCGCTTCATAGAAAGGGAACATCTCTGGGTTTTTGATGCGTTGAACACAACTCGGTTGGTTGCACCCCAATTAGTGATTGCATCAATGTCAGAGTTGAGTTCTGTAGATATTCGCTGCCTCTTAGACTCAACGATTCGGGGCGAATAGGCAAAGTCAAGAGTGCTGTCATACGCAAAAACATTAATCGTATTACAAGTATCAGAAATGAGGTCATTGATGTAAATTAGAAAAAGTGACGGAGACAACGGATTTAATACAACCTGCAATGATTGGCCACTTAAAAAACTCGCGATCCACTTCCCCAAAATGTTACCGGCGCCAGAGCTTCAAACTTTTTAACGAGGGCACTATGTCGTACTCTATCTAAAGCCTTAGAGATATCAAGGGTGACAATTCTATATTCGAATCGGGTCCAGATGTTTTGAAGATCTCTTTGTGTGAGTTCCATTCTTTTGTATCAAGAGTCCGCATGAAAAGCGGCATCCACTATGATGGTCTCATTTTGTCCCTAAGCAGACATAGTAAAGAGATTGACATGAGATCGACATCAATATGTTGAAGGCGTTCGTAAGTTTTACGACAAGATTATCACCTTAGACGGTGCTTTGTATCGGTTCTAGATATCTGGAGAATAGAACCTCTATTTCGCGGTATTTGCACCAATTTGTCTCCATAACATTTCTAAAACACTGTTTAATCGAAAGATGGTCATTTGGCTGAATGAGATCTGACGGTGATCTAAGGAGGAGTGGTCGTTGGACAGCCTTCAGTCCCTGAGAGTATGTGAAATTTTTTTGTAGAGAATAGTGTTATATCTAACATTAAAAATTCTCATCCACTTCTAGCGACAAAGGTTGGCTCGCAACCACTGCAACATTAAAAGGGGTTAACACTAAAAAAAAAAATAATCAAAAATTTACTCACCTCTCTAGTTCATGTCGGCCCTTCCCCAAATTGTACGATGCGCATTGGCATTACATCCAAAAATGAATGAAGTCCTACCTGCGCCTTTGGCCGCACGCTCCAGGTGATGTGTAGTTATAGGCTAAATACGTCGATGCTAGTAATTTGTATAGATTCCCATATCTATGGTCAACGTAAGCGCTCAAATGTAGAGTTTCTTGGATGTAGAGTTTCTGCTGGCTGGATAACTCGGGTGTTATCCTATGTAGTCGCCCACTCCATAAAAGTCTTCTGTTCTTCAGAAAATTCGGAATCTGAAATTATTCCATTAAGTTCCATGTGGCGGTACCCATAAACTATTTCGGAGGAGCAGACGCATCGCGACATCCAAGCCGAAAAGTGTCCCCTTCTGAGACGTCCAGTTGCATTCTGCAGTAACAAGCTCAGGGGTATTGCCTTCTATTGTTTTTTTTTTTGTGAGTACCGGACACTGTCTGAATTTTTAAGTTTTTAATGTTCACCGTCCAACGGAACCAAACAGTCAATTTGAACAGATATCCGCTATATGCAGACACTGTTGGATACGTCGTTCGCGATTGAATTATTCTTGATGGAATCTCAGCAATATTGTTTAAATTGATACACATGTCAGTACCACAAACTCGAGTAAATTCTCTCTCCTGCAGTCATAGTTGGCGTTAGTTTCAGGTCCTTCCAGGATTGCAACAGAAACTCTACATTCCTTCTGGAGGAGATTCTCACGAGTCGTATGAAATGCGCACTGAAACACTGGCTAGTGCCGAAAGATGATATAATGTCATGAGTCACATTTTATGCCAAATTGAATTGTTCTAAATTTATCGAATTGCCTTCACAATTTATAAATTTATATGATAATCTATCCATGGCGGTATCCATCCCTGTGTCAAAATTTTATCTGCAAAATAATATTTTTCCAAATCTGAATGAATATATTGCAAGCAACACCGCTTGTTCCGTTTGTCTAGTATGCAATTTAAAAAATTTAAAATTCTAATTATGTAATCTGCGAAACACGAAAAATACGACGCTCGCCCGGCAATTGCTTGGAGCATTCCTTTTCCTTCCTGCAATAACCGCAGGAAACTACAAATGTAGTATACCCTTCCATTACTATGGTTTAGTTGGATACCATCTACATACATGTACACATCCACCTCAAGGGTGCTTATAGAAAAATGGACATTGAGGGAAAAATTATCTCATAGCCTTTCCTCTATACTTGCATATCCTTGCTGCCGCTGTACATTTTATGTAAATTCTTTGAAATACAAGTTTGGGAAGAGCGCCATATAAGAAAAACAAAATTATAGTTCCCTTGGTTCCGGAATACGTCCTACATGTTCATGTATCTTTTCATAAAACTCTATACTACCACGTATCTAAAACATTAGACAGTGAAAAACTTTTAATTAAATTCAATCAAGAATGTGCGCATAGTCCTTCGTCCATAAGTATACGTAAAGACAAAAGAGAATGTATCTCAAGCTCAAGAAAAATTTATTGATTCCTTCATAAATTCTCATTTAATTCTCCCCTGTTTGAAAATTATTTTTTAAAGTATTTCCAATTTGGAACGAACAAGGAAAAATTAATTTAAAGTGACTTTTGGCTGGGGCTGTTAAGTGTCGAGGTAGGTGAGCGAGTGGTGGTGGTGCTTGAAGCATTTCCGCATGAGTTTCCTTCCTCCGCTTATACAGGTGAACGTGAACGTTACTAATAGGATGGCAGGAAACTGGCAAAGCAAAGACAAAGAAGAATGCTTCTTATTTCTTTTCTGCCTGAAAGGATGCATAAGTTGTGTTTGGCGACGTATCTATGTATAGGTATGTGTGAACGTCTGTTATCCTGATTAAAGCATATTGTTACGTTTTTTACGATGAACGCGCAAAAAAAAAGAAGAAGGAAGCATATGCTACCTATCTGATTACTTACACCTTGTTTAACCGGTGTACAGTCGGCTGTTTAGTGCTTCTACTGCTTCTGGTGTTGCCTTAAATGAGACAATTTACGCGCCCATGACGCGCTTGTACCGGGGAAGCATCTTACTGGAAATATGAATTAATTGAATATGTATTTTTAAAGACATCGTCTTCAGTTGGTGTAATTTTGTTTTTGAATAATGAAATTCACTGACGTCGGGGGGTATTAAAAGACAATATGGGCTTTGAGAAGGCGAAATTGGAACTATTGAAATTTTCTACGTTTATGGTCGCTGTATGTAGAGCTTATTAAGTCATAAAACTCCAATTTGCATGCGCCCTTACTTAGTAAGGAGCATTTGACTTTAGCAATTCACATAAACCGTATTGTGCTATAGGTGTCCGATTTGGTTGAGGGTAGTAGCTCGATTGTCAGGAATTTAAATTTCCCCAATTTTTTGCAGCGAAATCATCAAAATTGCCATCAGCACTTGCAGTAGCTATTTATACTTTGGTAGAACGTCTTAAAATGACATTGATGCATACAGATGAGTGCAAACGCTAAATTACATTCATTGTTACACTTCAAGTTTTATTAACACTCACTGAATAGAAATTGTTAGTTATTTCTAGATCAAGATATCATTTTAACTTGCACTCACTCAACACATACAACTACATAAACCCATCCACTGCTGCCCCGATAGTGCTGGTGGCAGTGGTACTCCTGAATGAATGACATTGATGCACGCAGATGAGTACGAACGCTAAATTGTATTCATTGTTACACTAAAGGTTTTGTGTACTAACACTTACTGAATAGAAATTGTTAGTTATTTCTAGATCAAGATATCATTTTAACTATTTTTAATAAATGACAATGTAGCTGCTCCGCACTTGCACTCACTCAACACACACAGCTACACAAACCCATCCACTGCTGTCCCGATAGTGCTGGTGGTAGTGGTACTCTTGAATGAAAATTGATGATTATGAATTACTGAAGAAATCAGTTTATTTCTCAGCTCCAGGATAATATAAAACGTACACTCCCCTCTTCTAACCCACCTCTGATAAAGTGAATGTGGTGTTGAGAATTTTTTAAAACACGCATTGGTATCTTTCTAATCAGAGCAAAGTGTTATCAAATGCCCCCACCGATGTCTAGAAAGGCGCAGTGAACTATCTTTTTTCGTTTCAAGAGCTTTCTGTATCCGTCAATTAGAATAGTGCAGTCTAAGTGGATCTGGCCGCTCTGTATGCATGTTGACAGTTTTTCCCATTGTTTTCAGAAGTAACGATGTTAGGCTGATTGGTCTGTATGACTTCGGCTGTGTGATATACTTTTGGTATGAACACAACCTTCTGCCGTCTCCACTGCTTTGGAATATACGCCAGTGCGAGGCTACTTTTCATTATTCCAACTAGGTATGGTAGTAGTCTGTCTTGCCCCTTCTGTAGTAGGGCTGGTGTGATACTATCCACACCTGGTTACTTGAACGGCTGAAAGGAGCTGATTGCCCATTCAACTCTTCCTCTGGAGCAGATTGCACCTGCTATTTTCCAATCTTCTTTCCGAGGTCTTGATATGTTGGTCACGCTCTCTTCATTTGCATTCGGCAAACTTCCAGGGAAGTGAGTTTCTAAGAGGAATAGTGATCTCTGTTTTTTATCCTTAGTGAATCTACCGTCTGATTTTTTTAGAGACGTTTGCATTCCACTCGATACTTGCTGCATCAGTTGTGCTAGTAATTGTCTCGCAAAATCTCCTGAGGCTTTTCTTTTTGGTAAGTCCCGTTACGCTTTGCCCAATCTATCCCTTAACTATTTCTTATTTGTACTCTCAGAACCGGAAAAGTCTTCAAACTTTTTCACTTCAACGCACAATAAAAACAATAAGCACTTAAAACGCGTAAAACCACTATATTTCTACGAAATAAAAGAATTTAACACTGCTTATTAAAATTTTCCAACAAAAGAGACTCATCTCTGCGCTTCAACAGGATAAAAACTCTGCTGTAGGCGTTTTCAAGGAATTCCAAATTCAGTGAATTGAATTTGTAATGTCCCATTGATTTCAACGAAATTGGCGGATATAAAGGTCGACATTCCTTTTGCCGTAAAACCCACGACTTGTTCCTTTGAAAAGTATATACCTACCTACATAACTAGCCAAGCCCCATCAACTCAGCCATGAACTCTGACTAGCCACAAATCCTAGATTTTTATTCAAAATCACCACCATTATTGAAAATAGAAAAAACCCTCGTGAGTTTCTACAGGAACCCATGCACTCAGGCGTGTCCCGTCCGATAGCAATCATGAGCCGTTGGTCTTTGAAAAAGAAAGTATATAAGAAAATCACTTTAAAATCCCTAGCTAAAGCCATTCCTCCTCTGTCAAAGTTTAATTTCAAAGAAAAAGGAAAATATGAAAATACTGTCTTTTTCGCTTCGTCACACGTTTTTTTTTTTTCCTTTTTTTTTGGCGGCAGGGAATGACGTCAATTGAAAACCAATAGAAGAACCTTCCACGAAAAAAAAAAAAAGTGAAAAACTTCCCGCGTACACATTCTTCATTATTAATTTTTCATCCCCCCGCAACCCCCATTACCACCCCTTTTGCCGTGACACACACGGCGGTGGCGGCGGCGGCGGCAGTTATCAACCCCAGTGTTTGTCGTAAAGCGTTTAATGTACTCTCAGTGTTGAACGCTCGAGCGTATGTATCTTGAGATCTTAATGAGCCACGTTGCTTCAATTAAATGCAGAAAATCGATATCGAAACACATGAAATAATATCCGTTATTTTTTTCCCCCCAGGATACCCCTCCACTCCGTTGTCCCCGGGCAAAAAAAAAGAAGGAAAAATCCATACTTGCACTCAATCAAGAAGGGATTTTTTCACGTTCGTTCGTTTGGTAATACGGATAAATGAAAAATTTTCAAGGAACAACATTCAGTGGGGGTGTGTCACGAGAGGGGGTTTTAATGGGTAAATTCACGTTTTCGATATATCACACGAAGGGCGCGACACGAGACGAACAATAAATTTCCTCCTGCGGATGATGATCCGCGCGTATGTACAGGAGTTGCTTTTACAAAAAAATGTTTCGAAAGTATAAATTCATAAAGTTTGGGGTTTCATGGTATCCGCGTGAATCGCATAACTTGGAGGGTGCAACTCATCGAAACGAGTGGGGATTTTATTTTCGTGCAGGTTGATTTGGGGAAAGGTAAATTGGCGACTGCCTGATGTGCCGTGATGCATGCAAATTTTTTTTTTCCCAGAAATTGTCTTTGGCATTAACTCAGTGAGTTGATGTTTCGGGGAAAAACGGATGAAATTTTTATCGGAACGAAATAGGGGCTTAGGGCGCTATTCCGGATTGGTTCATCGTCCTTTGTGAGTTTTCATTTTGATATGAGGAATCTACCTATTCGTATGTCATATTTGTGGAATGAAAAGGGGTATTGAAACGTTTGTTTGCCCCTCAAGCTGTCAGTTTATTTGGGTATAGCTCCGGGAATGACGGTGCTTGGAAGGGATTATTTTTAATAAATGGGGTAGTAGAAATGAACTTGTAGTTTTTGGGTCTTCCGGGAGTTCGCTTGTGGAATTGGATTGTTGACTATAAAAAGCAGCAATTAAGTTCTAAGGTATAACAGGTACACGCTGAAGGGGGTATGCCGTTGAGGATTTCCTGTTAAGCTGGTTCGCTAGTTTGTTGAAATCCAAAGGTGGATCAAATAGGAGTCTAGTCAGATACATCCGAATACGGTAGGGACCTGACAATAGGGGAAAACGGTGGTTATGATTACGATGACAACAGCTAATACGAACAAAGGCAGGACAATTGTTCCGCAGGTGTTGCATATAGAAATTGTTGGAGGGAATAGTCATTCTCCAAGCCTGTCTTCCCAGGTTTGCCCAGAAAGAAAAATGATTCTACTTTCTGTTTTCCGTTTTGAATGTCTCATACTAGAATGGTATAAACGGAACACTAATGGATTCAACACGCTGTCTGTTTATTCGTCTGTCGGTGTGTAATTTTTGTACTGTTTCGCCTAGAGAGAAATTTGGCACAAAAAAAAAAAAAAAAAAATACGCGGTGGAGGGAAAATAATCAGCTAAAAACATTTTAAAACATATTTTTGTGGGGGGTATAGTGTATAATGCATCCCGTCATGCGACGTATCTAATTAAAGCTGAACTTCCAAGGAGTCCCACATTTTTTCTTGAATAAAAAAATCAAAAGCCATGCCATAGGCGATGGCCACCCCACCATAAATTACCCCGCCTTAATCCAATTTTGATGATTTTCAGATAGGCGTATCTACATGTATATCGTATATAAAACCCAAATTTCATCAAAATCTGTTGGGTGAATCTGTTAGACGATTGAGAAATATGATTCGAAAATGTTTGAAATCCCTCCTCATATCTTACTCCCACTAAATTCAATTTCGATCAATTTCAAGTAGAGCTACTAACGTGTCAGTCTACATGCCAAATTCCATCATCGAAATCTAGTCAGGAGTTCTCGAGTTAGACGGTTATCAAAAATGATTTAAGGACTTTTAAAACTCTGCCTATATCAACAACAGCGCGTTCATTTGAAAGAATATCTGCACGGAAATACTCGTAGCTTAGTTGCGTGATTTCCAACTGGCCAATGGTTAGTATTGATCGCCATAAGATCTTTCAACTTCAACTGTCTGATCACAAATGTCAAAATTGTCTTAGCAGTCCGCAGTTTCAAAAAGTTAACATACAGACCTCGAATACCATTTTCCCCTGTTTAGATGTTATCTTAAAGGGATGTCTGTATTTACACCCTTTAATCTTAAAATTACACCTTTTTAACTTAAAATTAAACAACATATAGTCCTAAAAATTCGGATTGTGCAACGTCCGCCATCTTGAAAAAATAGTGGACCAAGGAGATTCTTTTCTGGTGTTTCTCAATTATCTTAAAAACGGTTTTGTTTAGGTAAAAAGTGCACAAGACCAAAATGAAAGAGCATACAATTTCCTATGAGAAAGCTAGTTTAGTTTTACTTGATGTTTTTCGTTAATGTTTAAAATGGCTTTAAAAAAAATAAATCATAAATCGATTCTAATATTTCTAATATTTTTTAGATCAGTTATTTTTGTTGCCAATGCGCCAGTTTTTTTTTTTCTCTTTTTTAAGCTGTATGTAGGAAATTTATTTCTTTTTCAATTTGGTCCTAATAATTTTTTACGTAAGATCAAGGATTTCAGAGATAATTGCGAAAAATCAGATCTAAGTACTCTCTGACCCACCATTTTTACAAGATGGCGGGCGTTGCACAAGTCAGTCGTACAGAAAAAAAAATTGAGTTACTAATTTTGTCGCCGATGAATCCTAAAAAGCCCGGACTAATATTCAACTTGAGGTTGGGAATAAAAATCTCCATAAAATGAAAATAAAATCAGCAGAAAAAAATAAATGATCAGCAAGAAAATTAAAGCAATATTTAGGTATGGCTCTCGCTACATGTAAGTACTTACTCAGGCTGTATGCTATCAGCAAAGCCAACCACAGATGAGAGTATGGTGCAACATGTCTCTTATCTAGACAGATCTTATCTTAGGCCAAAGATGGATCAAAAACGCTCCATTGGAATTGTGTTTCTTAGACGATCACAAATTAGCTGTCGTAACGGTTCACTGTCCTATGCTAAAAGGCTGTGCCTCTTTTTGAATGATTTTTGCAGGAGTTGCAGAAACGAGGAGGAGGAAGAATCAATACTCCATTTTCTTTGTACCTGTCCAGCCTTGTTCAGAAGAAGATTGCTTCAGTTGGGAGCTCTTTTCATCGACCTGGCAGATACTGACATCAGAAGCATTCTTCGTTTTACAGGAAGCTCAGAATTGAATTAGATCGCAATGTATTCTGAATAGAAATAGATAGACTTCCTTTGGTCTAAGTGTATCTGTACTCTAGAACACCATTACCTAACCTAAGGATATTAAAAGATGAAAAAATGAATTCTACATTTGATCAGCAGAATACAATTTTTCGATCAGCAGAAACAGTGGCAAATCAAAAAATATTCATAGGGATCTTAAAAATAAAGGAAAGTAAAAAAATCGTCCGAATATTATAAATGTAAAGTCTAAATTTAAGGTACACACTTTACCTTACTTCACCTGGATACATTGGTCACCTCAATGGAAACCCCTATATCTCAATTTAAGCAAATCCTTTTCGTGTGACTTTTTTAACCAAACAGTGCCATGCCATATTTGTTTTACATTCAAATTTCAATCATGCAAAAACACCGCACATGCCTCTTTAAAGAACAAAACAGCCTAAACTTAAATTTAAACAGAATAATTGAAAGGACCTCTGCTTCCCATTGAGTAGATTTTTTAATTGAAAACCACCGGAAGTTTTCACTTGAAGTTCACGCTCCTCTCTTTCGGGGTCCAAAAATTCCAAATGGATTTTTGTTTTAATCCTTTTTGCGGCTTGACTACTCGTCTGAGAGTACGAGAATGTAGGCACTTAATGCCACTAGGCACTCAATTTCTGTTTGTTCAGATTCTTCTTCATCAGATGGTGGCATCAGATTCGTATTTGCTACTAATTAAGTCGACATCAAACGCTATCCGTTTAGCTAATTTGGTACCAGAACTTGGCCAAAGAGCAAGGAACTGTAGCTACTCCTGGGGAGGACTTCTGTTAATCGGAATGAAAAACACACATAATTGAGTAATGCATTGGAATGGGGAGTCCCTGAGGGGCAGGCAAAAGTGTTTAAAGAATTTTAATGAGAGCATCAAGGAATTTTAATTTTAGAGACATCCTTGAAAGTTACGGAAGGAAATTATTATAAATTTAATAAATGTAGCAAGCCCTAAAGGTAGTCTTAGAATTACGTCTTAGAGAGAAAAAAAAAAGTTTCGGGAAAGCTTCAGGTTGGTTTTAAGTTTATTTTAACAAAAATTTAAACAAAACAACTAAAAAAAAAAATTAACATATGGGGGATATGGGGATATCTGTAAATTCACTTAACTTTAATTAATTAATCTCAAAAGGACTTCATTATAAAGTATGTATTCAGCTAATACCATTCACCCACTGCCCTAAGGGTGATATCCTGAACCTGAGTGTGCGGTGGCGTTGACAGTGCATACATGACAGCTTGTGCTACATCGTCAGCTTGAAGGATTACATCTCCTAGGGCTTCTTTCGTTTCATCTGGAACGATTTCAGTTGATACCCATCCCGGGCTGATGTTCTGAAAATTGGAAAAGAGAATTTGCGTTTAAAAGAAAAATTAATTTTGAAAGGAAGAGGAGCGATGCTAAAAAAAGAAACTTTTGAGCTTGACTGGCTCTGAAGTTATTAATCATTTTGTCAAAAGGACTGCGAAAGCAAGACGTGGTGTATTTTTTCATAAGGACTAGGAGCCTTCTTAATTTGGTTCTTCTACCACTCATACTTATCTTTAACTTATAAATAAATTCAGAATGTGAGTGTCCCTTTCCACAATCTGGAGGGTTCTAGGTGTCCTTGAAGGCTGAATATTTGTATATTTGTAGGGAGACTTTAAATTTGAATTTTTTTTAAATCCTGCATCATACTTTCAATTGTGGTGAAATAATGGATTTTAGTATGCTATGGTGTTGTATGGTATGGTATGGTATGGTATGGTATGGTATGGTATGGATTGAAGTAGATACGTAATCAACCTTACCGTAGTCTTAATTTTCGTCTTGAGCGTAATCAATTCCTGTCGACAAATCTCGTTGATTGCATTGAGTCCAAACTTTGTCGGTGTATAGACATTCAAACTTGGATACTCATGTCCTGGATTGTAGCCAGCCAAACCAGCTGTACTATTGATAAATATCAAATGTCCAGGATAATTGCGTTTCTCCATGCTTCGAAAAGCCTGTTGGGTGCAATATATTGGTCCCATAAAATTCGTATTCACAACTTCTTTGACAGCCGTAATATCCATGTTGATAAGATTTCCATCTCGAATGATACCAGCATTGTTGACTAATACATCTGTACCGCCTAGAGTCTTTTCAATCCATGCAAATGCATCACGTACATCATTCTCCTGTGAGACATCACATTTCTTGAAATAAAAACGACTCTGTTGATCAGCTGGAAGTGTCTGACGTAATTCTTCCATACGCTCAAGTCGACGCGCCAATCCGACTACCTGGAGACCGGCACCAACAATCAGCTTAGCGATAGCAGCACCAATACCAGAACTGGCACCGGTTACTACAGCAACACGATTTCTCCAGCGATCCATTTTCGAGAACTGAATTTGGCGGTGTCTGAAAGTGGACTGGCTGGAGAGGTAGCAATTCTGTTGTTCTGAAAACGAAGCACATTTTCAAAAAAGTTTTTTTGAGTGTGCTTTGGATGAAATTTTTCTTAAGCTCTGACGAAAGCACACTTGAGTGCACTCGGAGACTCAGATGGTGGTTTTAGGGAGTAAACCCTGTTGTTACGGATTCCATAATATTTCTCAATTAAATATCATAAGCTGAAGATTTTCACTGGCTGAGTAACTAACTTTACTAAGTTGCATATCTTATACGATACCTCAATTAAGCGTATATCTCAGTTCTGGAGTGAGTCTAATCGAGTAGAACCCTTATGTGAGAGCCAGTTGTGTTTTTTTTTTTTTTGTTTCGTTATTTGTAATTCATTAAGTTTTGAGAATAACTCAAAAAACTGTCTAAAAAAGTAATTCCCGCCAACTGCGGCACATTAAGCGTCTGATTGGGAAGCTAGATGGAGGATTAGACCGTTAATTGCATTGCACATTGTTTCAGAAATGGGGACTCGACGATGACTCGAGTTGGCCCCCTTAGCAAAACTTATTGGTATTTAATCAGAGAAGATCCTTGACTTGCTTACAGAAGTACAAAAAGAAACCACATTATGCTACTCAAACGTTCTTCCGGTTATTAATCTAATCTGTAGTCTAATTCGGAGATCTTATCCATCTCTACTCGTACAGAACATATGCTCTCAAGAATTTCACTCACGATAATCAAATAGCATCTTTTAGATGTTCTAGCTTCTAGTTAGTCTTTAAAAGTATACTTTGAGTCCAGGAGTATACACTTTTGACTTTGCTGAATAGTCAATTAGTCACCTCACTTGAGACAGCTTTCTCCTTGTTCTTCAGCATCATCTCAGTTTTGGAAGGATTGCAAAATGCAAACTCTGGCAAAAAGTAATGCCATCCCCATTGACTTGACTCTTGGATAGACATTCTGGTTGTTTTTAATTGACGTCGAAGGTAGTACTCATTATTTTTCAGTTGCAGTACTTTTTCTTTCGAATTAGTAAAAGTTCTATCAAGTTCACGTGTGATGGAACTCAATATCATATCGGTTACATTTGAAAAGAATTGAAGTAGTCCGTTTCAACTAATGAAACGAAATGGCCAATGCGACTAGTAGACCGAAGCTATTAGTGGCTAAATATTCTCGTCTATCTTTCCTGAATGAGTTACTCTGCGTGTTATCTTTTACATTATCATCTGTCTGTCTTCTCCATTCGATTATCCTTTCAAGCCGAAATGTTAATAGGATTCGTGTCCATTTCCTATAATTGTAACCTTCTGAAAACAAAAACTTTTCTATAGCTGCGTGCAATTATCCGCATTTTAAACCTTCCAAGCACGTCTCTTTTGCAAATAAAATTCTAAGAAGCCCATGTAAATCCATCCTCATTCACTGAACACATAGAATTTCATATATGAAAAGTATAATCGTTTAGTAGCTACATATGAGTTCGGAATGAAGTTCTCAGCCCCGCTAAAGAAGAAGACTAACATTATATTGGATTTCCTTTTTCAATTTAATAAAATTGCAATTTTATCTTTTAATCAGCTTCCAGCAGAGTAGCAAGAAAGTATCTGTACGAAATTATATTCGCACGTTCTACGTAATGTTGCGAGATTGTTATTGAGTCAGTTACGTGCGACTTCAAATGGTAATATCATGAACGTGAAATGGCCTCAATGGCGGATGGAATCTATCGAGCAGGTATGTAGAAAAAAAGGGAAACACCAACCATGTGGGAGTATATTTCCGTATAAAAGCCGGAGGCAAGGCATTTCAACATCGAAAAGCGCATACCGTTCAGAATTTGTACACGCGTGGTTGACTGGAAAATGTCAATAAAAAAATGAATATAAAATAAATAAAACTTTCCCAGAGCAAGGGAGGATGTACGAGTATATTTTTAGAAAATACTAGAAGATTGTGCAATGTAACAGTGGGCGGATTTTGATTGATTTTTAGCAACGAATTGATGGGATTATTAAAAATTCGAACTTCCGCTTTGAAATGTGCTTCGATTAGACACCTGATTCCATTGCCTAGTATGTCTCACGCCATTCAGGCAATAAACTCTAAAAAATTTCAACGCTGACGTGTCCCACTCTCACTGAGCAGACGACAGATAAGCCTTTGCCGGTTGGGTTGGTGTACTGATATCACGTAGAGTACTAAGTTTGATTGTCAACAAATTCGTAAGATAAGGCTTATCGTCGACGATATTTTTTTTTTTTTATTGCTGTTTCCATTCGTAGAGCTTATTTTAGATTTGATCACGTCTGCATCCATATTCTTACGTAGAAGACCCATAATTCCAGAAAAATTTTGCAATTGTCTCTCACCACAGCCATGCCCACCTCAACAGAAAATCTATCAAATTGCCATAGAATGTCTGCCTGCGTCCACCACCCTATCCCCACACTTATCGCAAATAACTTTCACGCCAATCATTCCAATGGAATTAGAATCTAAATTTTCCGAATCATCATTGAAGAATAATTATGCTCTGGAGAGCCATCACGAAGGATTCCGCTCCATCATCGATGATGACCTTTTGTTATTCGCTTTAGTCTCCAGTTTCTTGAATTCCAAGTCCTTTTCATGCACACACACACATACGCATTCCAAATGCGACAAACTATGAATTTTTATAAATCGAAGGCAAGAAAAGAAATGAAAAATTCCTTTCGGTCAGTCGTCTGTGTCATCATGATGTGATCCTATCGAGAATGGTTCCATTTACATCCTGGAATTCTTTTCTGTTATAAGAATGGGTAACGTTACTCCTACTTTTATTTGAACTCAACTTCATTTGAAAGTTGACCTCAATAAGGAAATGAGAATAGGTGCCGTACTTTGAGATAATGAGATTCTTTAGATACTTAAATTTTCGTTTGCTAACTCACTTTATCTCTGGTTTTGCTCGTTGTCATGGTTCTTCTGCTGGAGGATGTCGTAGGCCATTGAAATGTGATTGCTCGTTCTGCGGTTGGTGAGGGTGAACAGTGTGTGCGAAACATACCCAATGAATGGAAATAAAGAAATTGACTTGGAGTAAGCGATAATCGACTTTTTTGTCGGCATTCTATTTGGAAGGACATAAAATTTGTTCATTGCGTTGTGCTCTTGAGCTTGTTAGGAGTTTTAGCAGTTAATCAGAGACAAAATAAATTATTAATCAAATCTGATTGCTTCGCTTCGCTACATGCCTGGTCACTGGCTCGGCTGGCTAGATAGATTGTAGTGAGCACTGCGGCCAGTGTAACTGCCTCGAGGGTTGCTTGGTGACTCGGTTTAGCTTTTAACGAGGACAAAACAAAATATATTCTGTGATCAAAAGGACACTAAGCAGCTGCAATTTTGAGGCAGTTAAGGACTTCTTCTTCGAATCCATCTCTCAACCAACTTCGTGTGCAAAACTGAATTGAGGCCCAGGTCCACCATGGTCTGTAGTGTCATCTAAAGTATAGTAAGGTTTTAAATGTATATAGTGTTGTACCCAGATATTGTTATTGTGTCCGGAAGTGTTGTAGTCATTCGGCTACGATTTGTAAGATTTGTTTCATTCTAGAAATTTTTCCATGATAATTATTGATAGATGAACCGATAACACTACAGCACGCCCAACTGCCGCCAAATGTTATAAACAGAAAACTATTAACTGCAATTTCTTTCAGGATGAACAAACCTATAAGGCTGGGAAAGCGCCCCGAGATTACCTGTAGACGCCTGTTAATTCTAACACCTGGAGATTAAAAGCAACTTGAAATATGTTTTCTGAAAATAAGTTCCAAAATTTACTTGTTCTGTAGCAAAGGAAATTTTGATAGAGAGATGTTTGCACAGTTGCCAGATGGTAACGGATAGGCCTTATAGGACTCTCAAATGTTTTTATCTTTGAGGTCTTTAGCGCATCTGCCATGTCAACACATGAAGATTGGATTTTAGTACATGATTTTCTATAAAGAGCACTGCTTGTTTCTGTATTCTGTTGAGTAGAAGAAGAGAATGTCTTGGAGTCGAACTCCAAACATGAAAATGCTCATGCCGGTGTATTATAATAATAATTAAACAGAGACTATTTCAAATAACGTTGCTATCACTGAAGATAGCTTATTACCGGTTGGACGTCTTAAATATTGTAGACAATCTGGATGCTAATGTCGTCCGAACGTATGATTTCTTATTCAAATTAGAGCAGTATGTCGTTTCGGGAACCTTTATGTCCAAGAGTCGCGGAGAGTCCTAACTTTTTTATAGTTGCTTGCCCTTGGTGCTCTCTATTTCCCATATCCCATATAAACACGAAAAGCTTTCTACCTTAAACTTTTAATGAACTGCTACATACCTGGCTCCAGTGGCGGCTAATGTCATATGCCTTCCGAGGTTCACATTACAAAAGAAATAAATAAAAATCCTTTTCGGAATATTTCCACTGAAAAGCGATTTCCATTTAATTCGGCGTAGAATCGGATATTTTGGAAGATTCTGTATTTTCAATTTTCGAGAATTTTAAAAAATTCGGCATGCATCTGAAGAGAAGAGTCTAAAATTTTTCGTAGGATGCATCATTTTTAATATATTCGTAGTTAAAACTAATTTTCATTAACCGCAATGCAGAGGGACATATTTTAAATGTGAACTTACAATATATATGTACGTCATACTTATCATGAACGAATTTAGCTACGGCATGCACAAAAAAAAATCGCCGCAATTTCCCATTGGTCAACTGAATTACATTATGGGAATTTTACTTTAGGCACATATTTTTTGTGCACAATTTCTTTCCATATAAAAGCTGGGCAATATATATATATGTATATATTTGCAAACACACACGCACTCCATTTTAACAATAAGCTGAGATGAACACGTGCCATTCTATTCATTCCAGAGAATTAGTGGAAGGATTTTTCGCGATGACGAAAGGCGTTGCTGTCGACATTGTCGAAATGAAAACAAATACATTGTGGAAGAGTATTCTAAAAATATTTAGAGTTTAGAAATGTTTCCCTGGTAATGGGTTATAAACTCAGAAAAAATGTCCGTATCCGCCCTAGAAGAAATTCCCATCTGCATCTTCCATTTGTAACAAAACTCCTGTTCCATTTTGTGGCCAAAATATTGTTCATACACTCTACTACTTATAAAAGTTATTTGGACGTTTAATATTTAAAATATTGCTAGCAAAATTCCAGTCCCTTTACTTTTCAACCTCCCTGCAGACAAGCAAAAAACCTCTCACAAAATTCACATCAGCTGTCAAGCTTCAAGTAGCAATTTTACCACACGAGTACGAAAATGTAGAAGAGGAACGGGAAATGGTGGTGTTTTACGAAACGTGTACCCAAAGTGTGCCACACATGAGCACATTCCAATGAATTCCGATATGTCTACCACTTGTTGCATTGATGGTGTGTTGCCAGAAGTTTATTCTCTGTTTGAATTCAAAGTCAAAATTAATTCATTCCTAGCTCTCCTTATTCAGACGAGGATATCTGCCACAATACCGTCACCAATTTACGGGCATGGTGGTGGCGTTTGCCAAAAAAAGTATCTCAGAATATTAATCAACTTTGTGAGGTTTACGTGACACAGCATTTCCCCGTGCACATCATTAGAAGAGACTTCATTTACGATACACACACACACATTGCGACAACGACAAAAATTGGCATGCCAGTGTCATCTCGAAGGCACTTAGCAAATAAAAAAAAGGAGCCGAAGCATTTTTTTTGTTCACTTTTGTGATTGTTCATTGTACACAACATGTAAGCGTGCACAAACCAGACAGACAAACAGTGTTGCAGGGTTTTTTTTTATCTTTATTGTTATTTCCGAACATATATATGTAGGTACATACATGTAGATATAGATTAGGACAAAATGTCCTGATAGAGCATAACACTTACAAGAATACTGTTCCTGGTTGGCAAGAACCACCCAACCACCTAAGACACAAGGAAATGATAAGAATATCGCCTGTAGAGTGAACACCAGGATTAAAGGCTTTCACCTTTTTATGTCATAGTCATCGCTTCTTCGTCCTGACGGCTGAATAATAATAATAATAAAAAACAACAAGTTCCGCACCACGACAGCCACCAGCTGAAGCCAACAGAGCGACAACAACACGAGCTCATAAATTTAATTTTGTTGCGCGAAATGAATATTCCTTTTCTTCCGTGTCCTGATAAAGACTGAGATGTGCAGATTTACATATTTGTGATGCATGTTATTAGGTACGCGGTGATAGGGAAATATTGCTTTCTGTGGAAAATACACTGTGTGCGGGTGCGTGTGTGTGTGTAGGTGGCATGAAATTTAGGCCACCTGACAGCAATAAATCAAAATATTTTTCCGACGTTTTTTTTATTTAAATAAACATGAGATTCGGAAAATTAATTAAAAAAAAAAAAAAAAAAAAAATTGTACAAAGGGGACACCCGGGTTTGAACCGGGGACCTCTCGATCTGCAGTCGAATGCTCTACCACTGAGCTATATCCCCACTTAAATCTCCGTCGTCAAATCTGATACTTAATATGCGGTACTGATCGTTCTAAAAATGTACGCAATTAACTGGATTGCTTTGAGGTTTTAAGAGTGTTTGTCTTATCTGAGTAGATTTCAGTGTTAAACAAAATAATGTGGTAGCATTGGTTGTTGTAGGACTCATTAGGGAAGTGTTGCTTGTGAGTGGGTGGATGCTTTTGATTTAGTCGACTGTCTGGTTGGCTGGATATGGCAACGATTTGCATCTCATTTCACAAACAACTCATGAAATAAGATAATATCTGCTAAAAGACGTCATATTAGTCATACGAGTATACAGTGAACCAAAAATAAACTCGTACACCGGACCAACCAACTTTCATTATGCATTATCTCCAGAACGAAACACAACAACAAAGTGGAATAAAATTCAGTAGATACTTTCTTCTCTTCACTTTTCAATAGTCTTTATTTTAAATTTAGAAATAAATAACTTTATAAAAAAAAAAATAAAAACAAACCAAAAAGGCACTCTTCACAAAGCCAAAAAAAAAAAAAACTTTTATTAAATATTCTGGTATCATTAATATTTTGTATGGTGTCCCTTAGCGTCTAAGACCATTTGAAGCCTTTTTGGCATTGAAAGCGCTAGGTTCCTGGTAATATCTGGAGTTATTGTATCGCAGACCCTTTGAAGCTCTACTCTTACGAGTAGCTCATTTTTATTCTTGACGGTTTTTTCTCTTAACTTTCTTTCCATATGAGCCCACAAATGTTCGATTGGATTCAAATCGGGACTTTGGGGTGGATGGGGAAGAATTTGTTTGTACAACAGCCATTCTCATTTGTTTATCGTCCCTTCAATAAATTGAAAATTACCCACACCGTTTGTCTCACCGCACCCCACACCATTACATGGCCACCACCGTGTTTAACAGTCTTATTAATATTTTTTTGAATCCAACACTTTTCCTTGTTTTCACCATACAAAACGTTGAATTTTGACTCATCGGTGAATATAACGGAGTTCCAACACTCTGGTGGCTTTTGTATTCTTTTGTATACTCCAATCGCTTCTTTATATTCCTTGCGGACAATAGGTGCTTATTTCGAGGTGTAAATCCTCTGTATTCCTCGGAATGTAACAAATTTCGGACTGTTTGTGGTTAGATATTAACAATTTGATTTTCACTTAAGTTTTTTGCTATCTTGACCGCCGAAATTTTAGGATGAAATTTTACTCGGGCGTCCACTTCTACACGTTGATTATACGAGTATAATGCACTGTAGAATGTGGCTTTTGAAAAATTTCAACGGACGTTTGTTTTTTTTCCCTCCCTGGTTATTGTTTTTCCACGATTTTGTCTTCCGATCACTCACTGAACAAAGAAGAAACTGAGCAAGTCAAAATAATAAATTTCCCGGAGGATAGCGTTATTTAAATGCAGACCAATAGGAGTGTACAAGTTTTTTTTTTTGGCTTTAGGAAAAAACGATTTAACGTTTCTTGTTATCTTTCAAGGAAAGTTGTTCACTTAAAGCTTTCAAATAAAAATAATTTGAAAGCTATAAAAATATATAATAACAAATTTTGCAACTTACTTTATTTTACTGATGCAAATATTTTCAGAGATAATAAACTGTACAAATTTTTTTTTGCTTCACTGTAAATGTTCTTACATGACGAACTTTTGTTTTGTTGCGAGTAGGTATTCATTATAGAGGCATTTTATAGAAAACTTTATATTTAAATGTGGAAATTAAATTAACAAAATATTTCCTTGAAGCAAGTCAACTCAGCTTCATCTCACCCCTGCCTCATTCCAATGGATGAATTATAAATGCAAACAAAAATTAACTCTCATCGCATGGTACACCAACTTCTTTTACTTTTACATTAGTTTTACAATTTTCACTGTAATACCATTATATTGCCAGCAAAACGTAATAAAATCAGAATGCAATTCTATTGCTGCCTTCCTTTCAGTGGAAAGTTTTGAAAGCATACGAGTATCTCTCGGGAAATGTTGTATAAAAGTTTGGCATTCATCTAGCTTACAGTCTAGAGACAAAGTTTTTTTTTTTTTTTTCGTTTAATTATTCTTCTGTGCTGTTTTACAATTTATGTAAAATAGATCTGTAGCTAAGGATTTTGAGAGTTTTGTTTTTAGAGAGAGAGAAATTGGCTTTCAAATTCAAAAGTTAAAAGCCAACAAATTTGAAATACGAGGGTGGGTCAATAAGTCCCCGAAAATTAACACAAATTGTGTCGTCACCTTAAATTAATTTTTTTTTTTGTCAAAAATCATCTTTCAAAAGAACGCACCCAAATTTTTAGACAGATCTGTCAAATAGTTTTGTTGTGGCAGCCATTTTATATAGACGCTTGAAGAGGTCACAGGCTTATCACATGGCTCAGTGATTTCGATTTTACATAAATATTTGGACACGAAAAAGCTTTCCGCAAGATGGGTGCCGCGTTTGTTCACAATCGACAACAAACGCATTCGTTTGACAACTTCAAAGGTGTGTTTGGCGATGTTCCAGAAAAATTCGGCTGAGTTTTTGCGCCGTTGCGTAACCGTAGATGAAACCTGGATTCACAACAATACACCAGAAACCAAGGAACAGTCAAAACAGTGGACAGTGCGCGCGGTGTTATTCACATCGATTACCTTGAAAAGGGTAAAACGATCACCGGCACACATACTACCAGAGCTGCTGGATCGATTCCAAGCCGATTTGAAGCAAAAACGGCCGCATTTTCACCAGGACAACGCACCGGCGCACAAGTCCGCAGTCGCAATGGCAAAATTGCATGAGTTAGGCTACGAACTCCTCCCTTATCCAGCATATTTATTGACCCACCCTCGTATTGGCTAATAAAGGTTTTTTTTTTTAGACGTACAGAGCCTTAAAATGAAATAATACACATAAAAGTCGTTACCACGGTATTGGCTTTGTTTGAAAGATAATTTTATGTCATTAGTGTTTGAATATGATTTCGGGCATATAGGCTGGCTTAAATAAATCGTAATCTGGAATCGACCACTTTTTCCAGCAGCACGTGTAATTCCATATGCGCCCATCGAATGTTTGATTGTGACATGTGCTGTGTGGCATGTTGCTCGGTCTTGTTGAAACCACAGCTCTTCCATATTAATGCCATTCAATTGAGGAACGAAAAAGTGATTAATCATGTATTTATAGCGCTCTCCATTGACTGCAACGTTCTGGCTGGCATCACTTTCGAAGAAATATGGATCAATGATTTCACCAGCTCCTAATACACACCAAACAGTGGATTTTCTTCACTCCAAATGCGGCAATTTTGTTCGTTGACATAGCCATTTAATCAAAAATCAGCCTCATCCGTCTGTGGAATGGTCTTCCGTACGAATTGCAAAGGATGAGCTTCATTAGCCGTATTTCAGAGGAAATTATTTTCACTTACAGTAACTCACAAAATTGATCACGCTATGTTCTGAAAAATTAAAATATTTGGTTTAAAAATCGAATAGGGATTTAAAGACTTTAGTGTCATGCGGTCCTGACTTTGGTTCATAGTTCGTCCGATTTCGCCTGCAAGGGATCTCTTCAAAGGCGTTCAATATGGTTTAGATCCGGGGATTGTGGTGGCCATGATAACACTGTTAAATTTTTATCATTTAACCATTTTTGAGTTATTTTAACTGTGTGCTTCGGATCATTATCTTGCTGAAAGGCAATGTCCGAAGCTTCAACACCGAATTTCACCAGCAATTCCATTAAATGACAACTTAGAATCACTATATACAATGAATATGTCATATGTCCTTGGTTTTTGTGAATGTTTCCAACTGCTTGTGTCATCATGCAACCCCAGTGGGCTTAGCGTGACAATGTTGTAATTTGTCTCCATCTGATCCCAAATGGTTAATTTTACTCTCATCTGACTAGAACTCTCGCCCAATACTCAAGTGTCCAACTGGAATATCTCCCTGCAAATTTCAACCGTAAGTCCTTTAGTCTTGTTGTCGTTTTGTAAGCAAGGGCTTTTTTACTTTGGCTCTACCTCTTAAACCAGCTGCCTTTAGAGTCCTGTGAACGGTTTGCACCGAAACGGTAATATTCTGTTCCCGTCCTAATGCGTGCTTGATTTGAACAGCATTTTTAAATTTTTGCATCCTCAAGTCTCGAACAATCTTGCGGTCTTGAACTGCAGACAATTTATTTTTGCCTCCGGCTTGGTTTCTGCAGGGCAAGTTTTCAAAAGTTTGCCAAAATTTGCTTATGGCACCAAGGGATATTCCCGTTGACTCCGAAATTTCACGATGGGTCACATCTTTTCTTGCTTCTTTTGTGCTGGATTTAGTGATTTGTTATTCGAACCTATTACTCAAAAGTTAAATAAAAAAAAAAAAAAAAAAAAAACAGTACCAAGAATGTTTCCAATTTGTTACATTACTGTTTTTCTCTTTATTTGTAACGCATTTTTTTTTCGACTCCCGTTTCAAACTCACAAAATTGATCACGACGCCACTGCAGTTGCATTCGTTCAAAAAAAAAAAAACTTTTGAGTGAAAAAGCAAAAAATTCGAGTGCTATAAAATCATAACATAAAAGTTAAATGCATCTACCTTCAAGTCGTTTAAGGGCATATTGCATTTTTAAAGAAAGAGCGTGATCAATATTGTGAGTTACTAATCAGAATTAAAATTCTTAAAAACAAAAAAAGATTATCCTGTAAAATTGTACTCTCGTACTAAATAAATAATAGTAAATAATAGATACCATTGTGAAGTACCAAAAATCCTCATGAGAAGCCAATATCAAAAAAAAAGCAGCAGCACTTTTAACTGGGCTCTTTCAAAGGAAAATTTCTGGGTGAATGCTTTCTTCATATCATGTACCCTATCACGAATGTTTGCTTTGCACTGTTAATTGTATAATATAAAATTCGCATTCCATATATCTGAAGTTCACCATTGTCGACCTGAATTCTCAAACAATCCTCTAAAGTCTCATAAGCTTGGAAAGAATGAAAATAGGTTTTCGTTCGCCGTAGCAGCATTTATAATATTTTCAAAACGACCCTCAGAGGACAATTTAAATATCCTCCCATGAAACAACTTTGAATGATATTTGTCGAGTCGTTAAAACAGAAAACGTACAAAAGGCCTCACTGGCATCACTGGAATCAACAACAGCATCAGTTTTATCAAAAGCAACAGCCGTTGTTTTGTTTTAATATAAAATCATTTGAAACATCCGCCAGTGATCAATAATAATTCATGCCATTTGATGTGTTTCAATTTGTCGTTATTTGGAGTTTTCTTTTTATTTTTCCACCTTCTCATCAAAAAAAAATTATCGATTTCAATTTATAAAAACACAACAGCAGCCTCCTAAATCTAATTCTCCTTCTCTGTGCCGGAGATACTCTGTACAATATCTGTATCCATACATCATTGTTTATGGGAACAAATGCGATGTTATACCGATGGGGTAGTCGTTGGCGGAGTCGTTTTTACCACAAAATTTGATTGATGGGGCTCTAAGGGCGGTTTATGATTTACCCCCCTTCCCTCTTTTCCATCCACCTCAAATTGATGGGAAAGAAAAACTTTTCAATCAGAGAAAATTTATTGGAGGGTGGAAGATAAATCTGAATATCAATTTATGGTTACAGTTTAATGGCCAAACGGGTGGTCGTTCATTACGAAAGACTCTACACCTTTGGACGTCATTGTAGTCCGGGTCAAACTTGGTAAAGAATGTCCAGAAAGAGCTCCGACAGCCATTGCACCACAAACTTACAAAGGATATGCATTTTCTACGGGTACAAGTTGGTAAATGGAGGTTGTAAATCTCTTTTTGTTGTTAAAAATGTAGTTGGCGGTCTAAGGGATAAAGCTATAACGTCCTGCCTGAAGCGCACACACACACACACAAAAAAAGTCCTGGTTGATATAATTTATTATTACCTACCGAGTTGATGAACATTTTTTCTTACAGGACGAGCTACTGCTGGTCTGATCCCTTACTCATGTATCCACCACACAAAAGCACAAAGTTGAATGCGTTTCTTTTTTTTCCTGTTTCCTCTCTGCAACAGAGGTAGATGTCGGTGGGGGAGTATGCGTGTCAGATGCAGGTAAAGTATACTGTTGCTGTTCATGCTGCTTCCCCTCGTTTGCAATTCATAAACAGCATTCAAAAAAAGTTTCCAATGTAATATTTTCGAGATTTGTTGAGAAGTTACGATTATTTTTCCGACTTGTTAGGTAGGTATAGGATGATGAAAAGTTGCTAGCGTTCTTCTGCGGTTTAAAGAAGACTCAACTTTTGAAATTTCAGGCTGAATTTAAGATGAGATTATGAAGTTTAGATTCTAGAATTACAGTAGGATTGATAGTTGAAACTTAGATCGACCTGAGATTAGTCCAATGAACAGAGACAAAAGCATACAAAAAGACAGTAAAATCCACTTTTAACCGATCGTATACCATATCCTTCATATTCTAACTCAGACCATTTTCGAAAACGTCATTTGATTGTCATTTTGATCGTCATTGCAGAACTTTAGGTTTGCGAACGTCAAACTGCAAACGTTTTTTGCTACCATTGATCTGTGTCGCCTTTATGATTTTTTTTTGCAATCGCATTTGACGTTTTCAAACAGCAAAATGGAGCCCTTAACAAAATTTATTGACAAAATTTCCAATATTCCAATGACTCGACCCATACTTGGGTAGGAGTAGGTGATGGAGTTCTATAAACATAATATTTAGTTAAAAGAAATAAAATAATCGATTTTATTCAACCGATTCAGTAATTTTTCTTATTGCGCAGCGCAGATGTCTGGCTTCTTTTTTGCAGCGCAGATGACGTTTATGAACATCTGCCCTGCAAACACTGCATTATCGAACATGCTGCAAATGCAGTGCGATTTATAATGTTGTTTTCGAATAAACGACTTATGCAGCTTACGTTTAAGAACATTATGTAAAAGCAATTTGATGCAGATGACGTTTTCGAAAACGGCCTCATGCCTAATAAAGTAGTCGTGGCGTTGCTTCTTGCTACTCAAAGGATATGTCATCGAGTGATTTTGTTTGACGTGACCTTGGTGTAGTGGGTAGTGTCTTTGCTTGTGACCCAACCTGTGCAGGTTCGAGCCCGAATGAACAGCAAATAAGGAGTTTCTGCCTGAGTACTCTGGGTTTTGATATTTTATATGTACATGGTTCAAAAGGTTTTTTTTGTTTTTTTTTTTTTTTGTTTTTTTGAGAAAAAGAGCGTGGCTTTCACTATTTATAACCATGATTCAAGTATGTGTACTAAAATAAGGCTTGTCCATCACCGTAAATAGTTTTAAAAAAGCAAAATGTTTCCAGGGGATAATGCTTACAGTGGGGACCCAAAAGAGTGTTGAATCTTTTCTATGTAACAGAATCCACAAAGTGAAGATGTTATTGCTGATACAAACAACGGAAGGAAAACGAGAGGAGTTGCCAATGCAATTCTTTACCTTGAATAGGATTGGTTACATCACGGCGATATTTCCAACGCGCTGCTATTAACTTACAAATATGACTTAGTAACTGTGCCAAGTTTCAGGGACACTAGCCAGTCGCCTTATTTTGACCAACGATCGAGTAGATAGATGGTCATTATTCGGTGTTTGATAATGACAGTTGTCAAAGCAACCAAATACCCTTTTTTGTGTAGTTGAACTCGCCTAAGAAAATATTCTAAGTGCCAAACCGCATAGCTCACATTTAATAAGGACCCTTCCCATTCAGACGACTCAATTACAAGCAATTTAACTTATAAATGCAGACACGAAAAGTCCATTAACTTGACCTTATGCAGAACATCCAAACCCAACACTACCCACGCGAAAACCTCCATCCGGCAAATGCAAATCCGAAATTAAATCTCTTGCCACAACCAATTAACAAATCCTTCTTCTTATCTTTGTCATCTTTCTTCTTATTGGGTCGGCGAAAGAAAAAACGAACTTTTTTATCTGCCACTTCCGTGTAAAATTAAAACTTCATTGTTTCCACGATCTTCTGGAAGCAGACGTCTTATTCATTTTGTTCGTCCACATTTCTACCCGCCAGCAAAAAAAAGTCAATCTCTCGTAATGGACACAGAATGTCCTCGGCAATTTGGACAAATGTTAGTTGAACATTGAAAAAAAATTTAAAAACTCCAGTCCAGCTATGTACATGAAAGCTTTCAATTTATCCACGAAGGACTCTGGCAAACGTCTTCACAGGCATCTCAGACTCGTCACTCATCTCTCAGGTGGTGTGCCCCTCTTGCAATTGACTGACTCTTCATTCATCTGTCATGTCATGGTTTTGATGATGACACTCAGCCGTTGGTGAAGGATCCGACGACATTCAGCAGCCAGTAGCCAGCCGCCATTGCCATTAAGTTGTCTCCTCCAATCATTTAGTGTTGTTGATGACCGAAGTAGTTAGTTGTACGTGCAGATGGAAACGTCACCGCCACCAATCGTAAAGATGCTTATCCTTGTTTACAATTTGTGTCTGTTTTTTTGTCTGCTCCTGTTCCTTCTGTTAGCAGTTCTTTCCTCTTGTTTATTTCAGAAGATGGCCCTACAAACCTGCGTGGCATATTGGCAGGGTCGCAAGTGTTTCATTTATGAGACTCATTTAATTTAATAATCCCCATTGCCGGGTTGAACGAACGGAGGGGGGGAGGGAGCAGATTACTTATTGCCGGGCATGTCCCATGTATTTGTCAAGTACAGCGGAGCGAAGGAGAGTGTGCGTTTGGAGTACCACTTAGATTTTTATCCTTCGGTCTTCATAATTGTAAGCTTATCCCTGAGGTCAGTTGAAATATTTGTTCAGCTGCAATTCATTTTCAAGTTTGAGGGTGGGGTCCAAGGTGATGGCTAGGGGTGAAGATAAACATCCCTTAATGGTGTTTTGTTTTGAAAAATTGTGGATTTTTGAAGAGCTTTCCCAATTAAAATTGTGTGGAGATACGATGGATGGCAGCGAGAAAACATTTTCATGAGTTCGTCTCTAAAGGCGCAGAATTCGTTTTTGTCCTTTTTTGTTGGCTGCTCAGGAAATGCGTACTAAAGGTGGAATGGGGCACATTGTTTTATTAAAAAGATAAATATTTAGCACTCGGAAGAGCCTTGTAAAAGTTTAATTGTACACTTTGTTTGGGTGGAATTTTTAATGCAAATAAATGAATGGAGCTTATAAAGTCGGGGAATTTTTAGGAGGATAGTACCTATATAGAGGGGATTAAGAGTGTCAAGTAAATACTTAGGTTTAATTGATGCAAAGTAATTTTGATAGATCATAAAGGAGAATGCGTTTACTTTTTGTTAGTTAAAGCCCAAGTGCGTAGGACTAGGCTGTCGGAGGGATTTGAGATTCGAAGTGGTGTCCGACAAGATATTTACTTACTATCGTCTCTAGTTTCTGGTGTTGTTCAAGGACCTTCTTTGCAGTGCTTTGTCCTTGCGGAATGGTGAAATCCAATGAAATCTTACAGACTATCGCATTTTCAACCCTAACGATAGTTGATTAGATGTACAGTGTGGAACCAATAAGGAGTGATTATATGGTGGTCTGTCCTAGACAAAATAAGCTTGTGGATGTGAATATTACCGGTGTTTTGCAATCGACTCTGTGATAGCAGCTCTAGACATTCCCTTCCATTGCTGATGATTGCAATTACACCGACGTCCAAGTTGCTATTAAGGCGCTGGAAGCATCAAGCATAAGATACAAGTTAATAAAGAGCCGCCACGAATAGCTAAATACGATTACAGATCAGATTATCAAGCAATCACAGCTCAATGGAATAGATTGCTTGTTTTAGACGTGCACTTTGGGCTAATTTATGTACCTTGACCTACGCGCCGTCAAGCAAATACTAGATGGCATTATTTATCCAGTAACAAAGCAAACCTGACTTAAATGGGGCCGTAGAAAACCTAAACGAGTTAAGTGCATCGAAGCATGCTCATAGCCAGGATACTATTATCGGCAGGCATGGCAGTAGACTTGGAATTGCGGTAAACCTCTTCTGTGGTAATTGGCCTCGCACTTCCTTTGCTCCTTTCCGGGTCTGTATACAAGAGAACATGTTTTTTCCTTGCAGTGCTGCGAGTAACAGATCGAGAGCGGTATCTTGGAAGTATTGTCTCAGTTGACGATAATATCGAATTAGACCTGGAGAAGCAGTACAATCCGCTTCTGGATGTATTTATTTAAGAAGATATCGGCCAAACCGCCTTGTTGGACCTATTTTCTTCTCTCCTTCACAAGCCATTTTAACCAGATTTCGTCCTTAATCTCGTTTTCTCGTGTCAACGTTAGCATTTGCTTGAAAGATATCTGACTCATCTTTTGTGCTTCCAACCAGCAAAAGCCCTGTATGGTGGTGTCAGACATAACAGCATTTATTGTCTTGCTGAAATCCCATTTTCTTTAGATGATTTGTTTGGATAATAACTTTTTTTGACATTCTAATGGTTGGTTGGTTGGTTTAAGAGGGTGAGTTTATGCTCTTCACTTAGTGGTCCACTGGGCCCGTTGTGTTCCCCTCGTCTGTCGAGCTGTAGGAAAAGTATTGTAATATGGAAATTAAGTGATACCAATACATCCTATTGGGATCAAGGGGAGTATCAAAATGGAGATTATATCATATTGTGATCGGGAAATCGTCTTGTTCGTCTAGCGAATTCCAATATATCACCGATTCCTTTCACACACCTTAGGTGTTAGATCCGGTATCCTTGGGGATCCCAGTATCTTCAGTCTTAATCGAGCTGTGTCAGGGCATTGGCATAGGAAGTGTTCTATATCTTCCTCCTTCTCCTCATAGTTGACACAGATTGTTGTATCAGCTAGCCCGAGTCTGAACGAGTGTTTATTGAGTTTGATGTGCCCTATTAAAAGTCCTACCATCGCTCTTAACTGTGTTCTGCTTGAGTTGAAAGTTCTTTTTGCTGCATTGTTACTCGATTCTGTTACCACGGATCTGGCCACTTTACACGTGCCTAGATTCGTCCAGTAGTTATTGAACTCCTGTCTTATCTTCTCATTGATTATAGTTTTAATAGTTGTCAGAGGGATCTGTAGTCTTAACAGGATTCAGTTCTGTGTCACTCGCTCCTTTCCTTGCTAGTTAATCTGTCTTTTCGTTACCTGGTACACCTTCATGCCCCGGTACCCATATAAGACGGACTCTATTGCGCCTGGCAAGTGGGTTCAATTTAATTTTGCACTTCTTTATTAGTCGTGTTTTTGACACAGGGCTTGTGATCGCGCTAATTGCTGCTTTGTTGTCCGAGCAGATGTCTATTTGCTTCTCTTCGCTGGTGTCTTCTGCGAGTATTTCGGTTGCTTTCATAATTGCAAAGACTTCTGCTTGGAAGACAGTTAAAAATGGTTGTAGGTGAATAGCAAGTTCAATAGGTAAGATAGCACAGAAGATGCCAGCCCCTGATTCCCCTGATATTTTAGAGCCGGCTGTATATACCGATGACTCGTTGGAGTTTCTTGTCGTCCTTTCATTCATCCAAGATTGTCTTGTGAGGAAAATTGTTTCGAAGTTGTTGGTGGACGTATAAGTTTTCCAACAACATCACTAGGACAATCGATGAGTGGTGTCATTTCTCTTATCATTTTGATGATTAGCTCCTTCGTTGAAAAGGCCGATGATTCTAAGCCTTGAGGCTGAAAGATCGGCAATCTTCTTCGCTTCGAGGTGCACTGGTAGGATGTTGAAGTTCATTTCTATGGCCGCTGTTGGTGTTGAGGATTGTGCTCCTCTAATTCTCAAGCAGGCCATACGCTGCACCTTTGTTACCAAGTCTCTTGAGTACTTTTTATTTATCACTGGTCACCATACAACTACTCCGTAGAAGATGATAGGTTTTAGTACGAATTCGTACAAGTATCCAGTGGACGGTTTCAGACCCCATAACTTCCCGATGGCCTTCCTACATATCCAATATGTCCTTTTAGCTTTAGTAACTCTTTCTTCCAGGTTCTTTCTCCAGATCAGTTTCCTGTCCAATATTATGCCCAGGTACTTGACGCTGCCATGGAGTTGCAGTGATGCTCCTCCAAGTTGTGGAATGTGAAAATCATTAGTTTAATATACGATTTGACATTCTAATTGTAAGAAGATCTTTACACACTGCAAACTCTGTTGTTATTGTTTATAATACCGCGAAATCTTTTGGTAAGCAACCAACTACTTATTAGGTAATCTATCTTGTCTTCTATCATTTTATCATCTGCAATACGTGCAATGCTGCCACGATATCTAGCAATCCTCTGATCCATATTCCAAAGATTCAAGGCTTCTGTAAGAGAGCTACATCAATTTTTGTGCATAGTAGTTGGGAAGATATGTGCTGACGGGAAAGACATATATACCCCTACGTACCCTACTCAACAACGGGAGGTCTACATTACTAGCGGTCCACTTTTCTCTAGAATCTGCAGTCCAGTTCCATTTCTTCATTCTGGCTTATCTGCCTACAATGTCTCTTAGCATTGTAACTTTGTTTTCAAGTCCCATTTATAGTAGTACCCACCGTCATGTGAACCTATCTAAGACCTCTCACTGAAGACATGGAAGTCAAATTTAATAAAATCCCCTTTTGAACAATTACCCCATTGCAATAGTCATTCTATAGTCCTCACACAATCCCTAGTATTCCACCTAAAACATCATCTTTATGAGGAAGAATTTTCACGAAAGTGAAATTGCAATTACCAACTTTCACATCGCTAGTGAACTTTTTAATGCCATTAAATTATGTAAGTTAAGACAAATACATAGATGTGTGCTTCAAGAATTCCTATGACATTTGCCCCCTAAACCTTTGAGAAGGTAGCAATTATTCACTTTCGTAAGAGAATTAAAATTTCGAGATGAATATTCGTTTAACGAAGAATTTTAATGGAAATGTTCTTTTTTTTTCTGTAAATACTTTGCAGACGAATTATTATCATTAAATTGAGATATGTGAAGAAGTTCATGGTTGAAGGTTGAATTCTTAGAAGTGTCATGCGAGTTAGAGTGTTTGTCTTCTTGTTTGAATTTGAGAATAAGCATCTGTTGGATGTTAACAAACATTCGAATATAAAGATGTTGAAATTTTCATATCTCATAAATTTGTGTACTGAATAAATAAAATTTGTGAATTAGAATGTGGCATCTAATTGAGTGAGTTAGGTTCATTGAGTGCTTAGGATACAGGGTCATTAGAAGTCTTTTTGTTTGCTTTGTATCACCATCAGTCTGAATATGAAATAGGTTAGGTTAGATTAGCTAGAGGAAGGGTGTATTGGGGATAATGTAAGCTGCCATTCTTACGAAGAACCTAGATACTAGGGTGCATATGCGTTCTTGTAGAGCGGTCTAGTGGCACAGCAGCCTTTTCGTCTTTGTAACTTCAACATAATTCGTTTCATTCGGTAAGAAGGCCACTTTGATTTTGAGTGGCCTATCTCTGTTTTATTACCTTGAAAGTGGGTATCCTAGTTATACATGAAGATTTGGACAAGGTTTTCTTTATTCCAGAGGAGTCGCTCGTCTTTTTTTTTTATATATTTTTACAGAAAAGATACCACGTATTCCTCTAAGCTTTCCCTATCTACGACATATATTTTTTTAGACTGTTCTTCAGTACAGAATCCAACCTTCCGGGTCCCTTCAAGGTTTTGCTTTGTTAAAAAGCTTGCTGGCATTACGCCTGAGTTCGCCCAGTATAGTAAAGTAATCCACCATATGCCTTATTCATTGCCTCGGTTAGAACGTCTGCCATCCGGTCAACATCAGATGGTGAGTGGGGCTGAATTAAGGCAATGTTCTGGAGGTAATTGTTCAACTCTGCCTTATACTTCACTCAATCCGTTTTCCATTCTGATTTGTGGAGAATTTTTAATGTCAACACTGAATTGTATGTAGCAGTGGTTCGAGATATTCCTCGTACATAAGTAGTCTAAGGTGACGTATGACACTGGCTAGAGACCCAGCTGGTATAATTTCACCCGCAGACTTGTACTAACGATTTGAGATGTCCTCCTCTGCTGTATTTATGAAAGAAATTGCTGTAAAGGGTTGTACTTTCAATGTTTATATAGCCTGGGATTTTTTTTTCATTAGCAGTTCCAAAGAATCTTGGCTGCATTTTGTTCATGAGACATCTGATTTGTTGGGGATCATAAGATAGTCACAATGAGAGTGTGCTTTGATATTTGTTTTGCCAATCTAATGATGTTTATTTATACTCATTGAAGCTGGATCTGTAGTCATCCTAGTCTGCTATTCTTTTGCTATTTTTTGCACGTCTTGACGATGCCGATGACGACTGATGGGTTAAGAGTTGTTGAACAACGAAAGTTGTTTTCGACTGCTGTCTCAATGTGGGCTATTTTTTCGCATCTAGAACATATTTTCCAGCAGGTTTTGGGGTATTCTGAACGGTTTTGGTTTATCTTTGTTAAATTTAGAAGAAATCCTCGACAAAATTGGTTTCAGAATCACGAACCAAAGTCAAATCGATATCCTTTGCAATAACCCGATTATGGAACGTTAGAGTCTTGCATTTGTTGCATATATTTTGAGGTTAGTTGAAAGATTAAATTCGAAAAGTGATGTCCTTAGTGATGTCCCTGCTGCCACATAAAACATCGTGACCGTTAACGTCTCATCCAATTAGTAGATTTGATTAGCATGACTTGGCGTACTTAACTAGTGTTCAGGTAACTCATTTGTATGTCATGTATGCAGATGGTATAAGCAAAATAGATTTGTCCCGCTGTTCGCAAGATATCGCATCATGTCCTTGGTGTGTGGATAGTATAAATTGTCTTTCATAAGTTAAGGTTCTGTCATTGAATACATCAAGTCATCGGTATCTGTTGTGCAGTGGTGCAGATTTATCTGAAATAAATCAAAGACTCACTGTGGCTTGCAAATTGGGACATCCAAACAATCAAAAAACCATTAAGTATCCAATCTTTGATATTAACTTTAACCCTCGATAACCCACGTGTGCGTGAATCGAATTCCTTATCAATGTTCACACTTCTACCCCGCCTATCTGCAGAAGGAAATGCCATTACATTGCCAAACTACCACAGCGACAGGATATACGAAAATATCTCATACCAGTATGTGTTTCCACTCAATTGTACATGCAAGCAATTTTACGAAAAAAAAAAAGTAATCGAAATTCCGATTATTGGAATTTCGCAGCAAAAGAGTTTCCTTTTACTTTTGTGTAACTATTTCGCCACCCAACCATATCCTTGCAGGTATTACGCAGCACAGCATTATCGCCTGCTGATTTGGCTTTAACGGCCATTCGCCGTGAAAGCAATTTCCATTCCAGTGCTTTCTTTTCATTCCTCTTTTTTTTTTGTTTTGCTGCCACTTCGCACGCTCTTCTACGCCATCACAAGATGAAAGGACAATGGATACACTTACATGAACATGAGCCTCTCAAAAGAATTCTACATCACAGACGCACACGCACACGCACACATACGAGAGAAACTGCTTTCTTTTTGGGGGGAAATAAAATGACATTAGATGGCCAGGCAAATGAAAGTAATCTTCTTCCTTTCGAAATCGAATATCCCGCAGGTTAACCATAACCACCACTATCCCCAACTGAGTGATGGCCACAAGGAAAATGGGGGAAAGTCATTGAATTTATATTGGGGAATTGCAATTTCCTTTTCGATCTGGCTGTCATCTCTATCGCCTGCAGACCTTTTTGGATTGTCTAAAGACCACCACCGCACCGGTGAGAAATGTCATGTTATCCTGGTTGGTAATTTTCTTAATGTTCTTGTTGGCCTTCTGCGTACGACTAGATATTTTCTTTTGATGCGGCAACAATTTGCAGATACATCAAAAATTCATACGTTCAAGTCCTTGTTCAGCAGGCTAAAGTCTAAACTCAAAATAATTGCAAAAAGGGGTGAAACCATTACTCGTTGACCTCGTATAACATTCATCTATCTGCATCATTAAATAATGAAATATTCAGGAAATATGTGTTTCGTATCCTTTTTCGTCAAATCACTTGGAAGCCAGCCTCCTTGTCAGCTGTTACAATATGTATTAGAGAGAAAACTTTGAAACCGAAAATGGAAAGATTTAATTTAATAGTTCAGTTTAATTCAGAGTGGATGTCAAGTTTTAGAAGGAACTTCCTGAATCTTAAATCGGTTGAGGGAGTGTGGTTCCATAATGGATGTGGGGAGATGATGATGTTTTTGTTTTAGAACTTTTGTTTGAGAGGGAGTTAAGTCGAATTTGCAAATATAATCCTATCACTTTTTAATGAATTTCGGATGGATGGTGCTGCGTGAGCCTTAATCGTCTTTTGTTTTTCTTTTTTTACACTTTACTTTGTGGCGTCCTTTCTTGGTTAGGTTGTCGTCCCACACCAGCCTTTGGGGTTAATTTAAAATGAAAATGAAACCATTCAGGCAGCTGGTTGCGATGATGATGATGATGATGATGAAGAAGATGTTCTCGGTCCAAACTGATGTTTGTTGTTTTTTTTTAGGGGACAAAAAAAACTTTTCAGGGTATTGTCCTTCAAACCACTAAACACTCCGACGGCGTCATCAAGTCCGAGGCGATGGAAAGGATTTCAGGATTCTTAATTATCACCACAGTAATGCGTCCAAGTTTATTGGCAACAGCAGTCGGTTTTAATTGTTTTCATTCTTGGACCGGAGATGGTGAATCCTTTTTTTTTCTTGGTATAGCCAATCTTGTAGTGCAAATTAGATTTATTGTTGCTGCCAATTTGAAGGGATAATGAGCGATGTAATTGTATTAATAGGGCAATCTGCCAATAATTCATGGAAATCCATTTATAGAAGGACTAAATGGAATTGGAAGGTCAAACCGTCTGGAGGCATTGAACAATGACAGTAGGGTTTTGCAACGAAGCATTCATATTTTTCCTTTCTTTTGACGCCCTTACCAGGGACGGTAAGTTATATTTATATGCAGACTCCCTTTGAATTTCATATTCCAATACAACAATATATTCGGTGCGAAGTCCTGTGTCTCATTTTAGCCTGATATATGATTTGATGATATACGAGTATATACCTTGATTGCATCCTCTGTCTCTCAAACCAATTAAAAAAGATACACCAAACCAATCATCGCCACAGCCACATAACACATGGCTATACACCCTAAAAGTAACAGACGGGAAAAGGTGAACAAAAAGCATCCACTGCCGCACAGTAAATGGCTCAAATGTTCAAGATAACATAGGAATAAATATTCACTATACAATATATAATAATCGATAAAAATAAATAATAAAATTTGCATTGAAATCGGATATGTATTTGTGCGCATTTTGACCGTATAACTTTGAAATTTGTAAATTCGTTATAATTGTTCAGCGGAGCGTAATGTTTATTTATCCATAAATATTCTGAGAGATGATACCTAATCAACAAATTAAACGACATCAAAATCGGTTCAGCCGTTCTTAAGTTATACGCATACATCGCTAAGAACTCAGCAACATACCACTTAATTTTATGTTATTAGGGATAACATAAACACAATTAAATTTTTGTTTTCAAATTACATTTTTTGTTTGTACTATTATTGTAATTGCCTTCGTCAAAGTTGTATATCAAAGGTCCGAACCTATTAAACTTCTGCTAAGTCCGGCATCTTGATGGTGGATCAGGAAGAACTTACCTCTGGTTTTTCGCAATTGTCTCTTAAACCCTTGATCTTAGGTTATCCAGTGTAGCCACCTCCTTTCCAACCTTGATGCTTATCACGTTCCCTTGTTTTTATCTTTGTATACGATAATAAAAATATTAATGTTGTCCCTTTGACCCAGCGTAAATTCAATTTTCGTGAAGCTAACTTTGACAAACTCAATAATCTTTTGGTAATGTTAAATTTCACAGCTGTCGCAACTTTTTACTCCTATATCTTTAACTGTTTCCTCCTATCTCTCCCTCTCACGCCACACAAATAAGTTCGCGTCATCTTCCCCTTGGTGCACCAATGACTACGCTTACTTCGGAATAATTGAAATAAACGAATTTCTAATATCCAGATCTGTGTCCGACTTTTCAATTTATCGCGATAACCCTGAGCCCGATCTTAACTATTTTAGTTACTTGAACGGCTGCTCTCAAACCTCCCTATCATCTTTAAATATAAGCGACAAAATCTCTCAAACTTTTAGCTCTTGGCTTTCCGCCGTTTAAGTTCCAATCATTGTAGCCGCAGGAGAACCTCAGGGTAGCCTTGTCAGTGCGGGATCTGATATAGAGATCTACACAGATGACATGAGGATCTCAAGACAAATTTCTTGTAGTACTCATTCTCATTCACTGCAGGCTGACTTAAACATATTCTTCGTCTGGTGCAGGCAAAACCTCTTAGAGCTCAACATCAAAAAATTTCAATCTATTACTCACGCAAGCGTCCTCTCCTGCCTCGAAGAACATATTTTATTGACAATGAGCTTGTTCCCATAGAACTCATAGAACTCGTAAGATAAATTCAAGATCTTGGAATCATGTGTGACACTTAACACTAGACTTTGTAAAACGTACTTCGAAGGAATTTTCCAACCTCTACGTAACCAAATCCATTTATATGACATTCGTTAGACCACTTCTTGAATATGCCAGCCAGCAACCCTACCATCTAGTTCGCATTCATAGAAAAGCAGATTCATCCCTTTTGCCTTACGGGTTATGAGCTGGAATGACCCATACAACTTACCTCCCTATGAGAACCGACTAAAATTGTTTGCCCTCACCTGCTCCAATAGATCTCTTTAAATACTAATCCACCCCGTTTAAGATCAGCACCCCTATTCCGCCTTACTTATCACCGAATTATGACCAGTATGAACCTCTGATCAGAGTGCTACATAAAGCAAATAAGTTTGCTAATATCTTTGACTTCACTGAGTCCAGAGAAGTATTTCGCTAAACAACGATGACATCCCAAATAGTCCTAAGTTAATCTTGCCCAAGCCATGACATCAATAAAGAACCATTAATGCCTTCAACGAGCTTTAATATCCTCTTGAACCCCATAATCACCCTCGCAAAGTATGTAGGCGTACAATTCCTATTCATTTTCCAGTATTTGTGCACTCTTCGTTATCAAATGAAATGCAGAACATTTGGTACTTAACATCCACGCACGAGTGAACAAATCAGGAAAATTGTCAACAAAGCGACGTTATAAATGTCCTGCCTGGAACATACAGCGCGCACATTCTCGAGTACACACTTTTTTTTCAATTCGAAAAAGATAAACGACAAGAATTTTCTATTTAAATCCTCTGCGTCCGGATGGTGTTGTGCGTCTGCTACCTTCTCACAATTGACATTTATTTGTATTGAAAGTGGAATTAATTTCCCACAACGTCCTTTTGTTTTGTATACGTTACGTGTACGAGTAAACATTTTAAAGTTTTCCTATGAGTGAGGTTGCCACTAAGAGTTGTTTGGGGAAAAATAAACTCGAATGGTTTCTCAATTAAAACTTTTTATGGTCTCAATTGTGACTTTCCTATTTGTAGATACTACGATGTAGAGGCTCTTCAGTAATTTTGTAAGTAGTCATGGTGCACCACTGACGCTAAAGAAAAGTTGAAAAATTGAAAATTTCAAGTTGCTATTCTCGTGGGTCTAATACGAGGGGGAGAAAGTTTCGTCTCAAATAGTAGACTCACTTTAAAAGTTGTTCTCATTCTTGGTGAATATCAGAGGTTGCCCCTCCGTACCTTTGTGGTTCTTGTTCTATTGATTCCAGCTAAAACTTCACATGTCACCCACTTGAGAGATTTGGGAAAACTCGTTACGTGATTGTAAAAACATCAAAAGCTTAGCGGTATATTCATGCGAGACATAGCATCTTATGGGAGGTTTGGTTTCTAAAGAAATTGCAAAAAGTTCGACGTTTCGTAGATGCAGCTATACACCCTTTTATTTTGAGTCAACGTGACAGACAGTAAGGATAAAAGATAAAAGTAATTATGTGGATTATAAGTCCTCAACAAAATATCTTAAACATTTGTAACTACATTCCATACAATTATAAGTAGCTTGCTTATATCAAGGCGTACTCTGAACAAATACCTTTAAGCAAACTTTAACATGAAAGCGATCAAGCTTAAAAAAATCCAACCTATCCCCCTCACAATAATCCACTTTGCTCACATTTTGCAGCAATATAGGAAAATAATCAAAAAATAAAGTCCAAATCAAAATCTTGCGCCAAAGATATACATATCCGTATGTGTATTTAAATGGCATGCTGCTACATTTTATTGTTATGTTCATTTCTAGGAATTTGAAAACGTGCTGAAGTAATATTATTTTAAATTGAGCCTACGCATTGCGAATGATAGGCAGATCCTATAAATAATAATGTGTTTAAATGTCAAACAGGACATAACGCTTTATGGAATTGAAGGTATGGAAAATGCCAAATTCTACTCTCTTTTCCATGATGACGCGGTTAGTTTAAGTGTAGAGCTCCAGTCATTCTCTTTTCTGTATTATCTGGATTGCGGTTGCAAAAACTATTCTGCCGGTCCATTATCAGTTCGTGTCCCTTCAGGTATTTGACTACTTCAACATTGATGGCTTTCTCCATCACTTGTGTGCTACAACGATATGGGACGATAGTTTTGCGGGAAGCATTTCTTTACTTATTTGAGTATAGGTTGTATGCGGGCATACGACATAGAAAAAAGTCTACTAGTCTAGTGACCTGCGGTCCTTTTTGGTTACATTTTCTTTTTTTACTTTTTAGAGATTTTTCTTTCTGACAGCAATTTACGATGATGATATCTAATAATATGTGTACGAGTATGTTGTTAAGTTTTGTGCGATGTATGCATATAACTCAGGAACGGTTGAATCGATTTTGCTGCCGTTTGCTTTGCGCATTAGGTAATTTCTCTATGAATATTTATAGATACCTAAACATCATGCTACGCTCTGCAAAACTATAACAAAATTTACAAATTTAAAAGTTATACAAACAAAATGTTCACACTATCCGATTTAAATGTATTTTTTCTTATTTATTTTTACCGATTAAGTTATTATCCTAAAGCTAAACAATCAGCAAAATAAGGCTGATTTCATCATCAAATCATCATCGTAAATTTCCAATCAGCGAGCACCACTGGCACTGATGGCCGTTTCCTTTTTCCTCGCATTTGCATGTACCTTCATGTTATGTGGTTGTCGTGATGGAACCGAGTTTTTTTTTTTGTTCAATCAGTGAAATTGCAGTGAATTTTGGATTAATGTGGTGAAAATGGTTTGATTGACAGTAAAGGCAATCAAGGGTAGGGGGGAAAAAACGTGTCGATATATTTAAAATTTATGTTTAAGGAGTATAAGTACCCTCAAGCGGGGAATAATGTCCATTTGTACGGGGCGGGTGAAGAAGATATGGAGCCAGCTATTAATTAATATAAATTTAAATTAAGCTCTTGGGTAAAGCCCAGGCTAATGGGACTGGATTTTTTTTCTAAACATGAATGCGCACACAGATTTCAAAGAAATCTCTTATGTCACAACATCGTACCCTCTCTTTTCTTGTCTACAGTTTTGCAGTAATTTTGAAATTCCATTGAAATGCTAAGACGTCGTCAAGTATGCCGCTAAAAATCCTATTAAGCCTGTATAGGTCATACGTCGCTATTCACTGTCCCACACCTGTCATTCTCTTATAGCAAATCCGTCTACTGCCAAAAAACATCAATAAAATCCCTGTTACCTTTGAGGCCTGCAAAGTGCACACACAGGATTATGTTCTCCATACATTTTCTGTTAAGCTATTGCGTCACTGTACTCCCTCTTGTATATCGAAATTCTGTCAAATTTTAGAAGCTTTTCCAAAACAAAATAAAGATTTAGGTTTTTAAGAAAAATAAAAGAAAACGAAAACATTCCTTCCTTACGCATATATCCTACTTTAACTGACATTGATTACATCATTACGGGATTAAGTACACTTGTTTGGCTTTCCAGGAGGCCTATTCAGCTTATCAATTTTTCACTACCTTCGTCCTATTTACTTTACTTTGCTTTTCTTCTATTCTTTCTTTCGCTAACAACAGAAAAAGTTCCAACCCACCCTTCGAGATCTTAGAAAGGAATGAAAAATGGCTAACAGCCGCACCGCCTCTAATACTACTCTGGCCTGCTGTTCCTTCTGCACAGGTGAATGAACCGAAGAATTACATGAATTATGAAACAGTGTAATTTGGGTGGAAAGAAAACAACAGGAGCCAGGAAGCAAAAGAGTCACACAAAAAGCAATTCCAACCCCAACTACCTACCCACCGTCTCCACATCATCATCTCTATGCGGATGTGAGTGTATTGTGTGATTGTGTACTGTGCTTTTTGTGTAATCAACCAAATCGACCTAATTCCCTGAATTCCCTTGTAAAGGTGTTGTATTAAGGGTGGTTTACCACCATCTTTTGTTTCTCTCGTTAGAATGAGCTCCTCGTATCTGCACAACCCTTCAAAATAGCTGAGCAAACGGAAGAACAGACAATTTATACCGGTAGGCATGAAATTGAAAATGCCTTTCCAATTCTTCCACCCTCCTACTCTTTGCTGGGAGAAAAATTCTGTTAGACACTATTGTGACACGAGAGAGGAAGTAAAGTACATCTGCATGACATGACAATACAGATAAAAAAAAAAATACTTTACGGTCTAACCACTCAGAGTATGTGAATTGAGTACTTCAGCACATTGAGGGCTTCCTACATATACTCCACCACTCAGTCTAAATTTCGCGTGAGAGGTTATTGTCTATTTCCATGCAGAGCACATCAGCCCCAGTATGCACTTTAAAAATGAAATGCGGGTCAGTGCATGAATTCAAAGTGAATGGTCGCTTTTAAGTTCTCGGATCGCAGAGCCATTTCCCTAACACTTTTTATACCCCATTCCATAGGGTATATTAATTTTGATACATTGTTTGCAACAAAGAGAAATAATAACGATAGACTTCCAAAAGTATATATATTTGTGATTTAATGTCCGTCCATCCGTTCGTCTTTCCGTATGTCGCCACTTAATGGGCTTTACGTTTTGAGCTAGGAAGATGAAATTTGGTGTATAACTTTTTAAGGACCAGAAACAGTTCAAGTTTAAACATTTTAAAACCCGCCCACAGACACGCCCACTTTAAAAAGCCCTTTTTTCAATATCTTTACTATAAACTGAAAAATATCGCCTTAACAAAATGTATAGATGTGCATACATTGTGTAATGCCACGCCCTCTTTTTGGAGGCGTTTCTTAAAAAATAAGGTAAGAGATAAGCCTTACATTGAAGATCTTATCGGAATCCCTGAATTTCGGTATCAATTAGTGATAGCCACGTCCACTTTTTCCTCGGTTAGGTCAGGCTTCGACTAAGCGGAAAAAAATCTCCTCTACGTAACACTTAGGTCAATATAGATTCTTTGTGATGGCTATTTAAAATAAAAGTTTCCCTCTCACTCAAAAATAGTCTCCTATCGTCATTGCTTTTCAAACTACCCTAAAGTTTTGATGAATGACAGTTCTTCAATACCCTGGAAGAAATGCCTTCCGAGGAATCTATGTCTCAGGTGCTAAAGGCTTGGACAGTGACAAGTAAAGTGGGTGTGTCCTTTTGTAATTCCACATCACCACACCCCCTAAGTAGGTCGTCCAACCTTAGCTTTTCCATATGACACTGCAGAGTAGTATGTCGAGTTATTATTCTAACAAGCATAGACAGAGACTTTATGGCTTTATTGTACAGTAGCCAGAATTCCTTTTATAAAACATATGTGTATATCGAACTCCATCTGATATTTGAGAGCCTTATTCCTTGCTTCATGTTTAAGGTTGCACGACGGGACTTTCACTGAGTGGTCAGCTTGTGCTAGGTCCAGCATAGAGTCACTTCTCGCTGGTTTATCAGCCTACTCATTCTCTGGTATGCCCTTATGGCCAGAAACCCAGCAGAGCTTTACCTTGTGCTAGGTCCAGCATAGAGTCACTTCTCGCCGGTTTATTAGCCTACTCATTCTCTGGTATGCCCTTATGGCCAGAAACCCAGGAGAGCTTTACCTTGTGCTGTATTCCAAGAACCCTAAGTTCTTCGCGACAGCACTTCACAAGCTTCGAATTCGATTTTATAGCAGAAAAAGCTTTTATTTCTGCCTGGCTGTCGATGAAAATGGTGATATGGTCCCATAGTAGCGGAGAAAAAAAATCCTGCTGCGGTTCAGAAGTCTGACCGATGTAGATAGGCACAGCGTTTCGGAAAAGATCCAGCTACCTGATTGGCTGATTCTCAGGACACTTTTTACCGTAGATTTCTGTATAAAAAGGTTTGTTGAAGGCAGCCTCGAGTCCTGTTGCTAGTATGGTTTTCATTGCGCTAGCAGCTCCAATGGACATCAGCCTTTATATTAACTTTTCCTAAGAAGATGTCATTTTTCTGATAAAATCTTTTAAAAGTTGCAGAAGTATATTTTGAATAGAAAGATATAATTGCATTTGAGTTACAAATTTCGCAACGCGAAGGGAAGAGTATCATACGATTCGTTCCATACAAAATGCAACTTTTCTGTATGATTTTTTGTAGAATACCTTCTGCAAGTGCAAATACTCGTAGGAACGACCGTTTTTGGGGTTTTTCATTTCAGGGTTTTTTTTCCACTTTTTCTTCGACTGGTTTTTCTTCGGTTAACTTGAAAGGAATAATTTACTTGCGTTTATTTTTTTTTTTTTGTTTTCCTATTTCTGTGTTTCTGTGGTTCCCATTCAATTTGCAAATGAAAATGTTCCTTTGTGTAGCTCTGTTGGCTTTTCATAAGAATCCGAGGGTCTTGGGGTCTCGATTAAGGGAATTTAATTGAAAGCATCTTCAAAGGAGGTCAATTGGACAATGTTTGCCAATAGGAATTAGAGAGAGAAAAACGGTATCCTTGTTATATATCTTGTGTTATATAAAATTTACTTAAATAAGTGGCCACACGTTTCAACAAGCTTTGCGCCTACATTCCAAAACTAATGTGAATACATTTGTCACAATTTAGACTATAAATGCCCAAACTATGTATGTAAATCCAATTTTCAAAACAATCAATTTCATTATCGCATGCTCACCACATGTAATTCCCACAATAATCCTCCCGAATGACCATCCGATTTGTTGGCGAAAATCCTCCGATTAAAAGCTCAGTTGGCCTCAACTGCCTCCTGATTGTAAAAAATTATCGAATGTGAATTGAAAACTGATTTCAAAACCCTTCCACTTACATTAGCCTCCCGCTACGTGTAATCCATGTAGATAGGAATCCACGATTTTAACGATTAGAACACCTGGCGATGTGGGTGCAATTAAAATCGAATTAAAAATCAATTTAATAGATTACCATCGCTCAGAGAAATTAAATTAAATAACTTTCAGATAAAATGCTATTTTATCTATCGGAGTGGAACAAATTTACGAGTACATGTTCTCGTCACATTCGAATACTTGCATAGATATTTACACCTATAGATGTTAGCTGCTTCTAGATACCCATCATTGCGGTGATAATGATGATTTATTTCCAGGAATGGGAATACAAACTCTGTTGAGTTTTCATGTGTAGAAAGTGAGTGTCATACGCTTGATAATTTTGCAAAGGAAATAGAGCTTCCTATTACTTCTCTTCACCTACATTCAAGTGACGAGTGACGGAACTCTTGAAATTATATTCACCATACGCTACTCTGTCTGCTGGAGATGTGAAACGTTCCATGGTAGGTGGGTAAAATACATTAAGGAAACATTGGCCTAGTTTAAAGCTTTAAGATACTCATTTCACAAGCACTTAACTTTGATCATAAAGTGTAAATGCGAAGTGTCTCAAAGGAAACCTACTAATGAGCAAGAGAAGACTCTTAAAACTCGAAAAGTACTTTTCTTTACCCAGTCTAGACTGGGTCCTTTTTTTATTTTATTTTATTCATACATTAGCAGAGATGTGGTACAGGTTAAATTTGGATATTTGGTCAATGGTTCCATACTTTAGACAGATAATTATAATTAATACAAAAAGCTAAACTTACTGACTGACTAACTTATTGACTCCTTTACTGCAGACGAGGGATAAGATGGAGTTTTGCAAAATTCCAACTTTTAAGGGGTGACGGGGGTTTGAACTCTTAAAAGGTTGCATTTTCAGCTTACCACTGGTCAGTCACAAGTACCTTACTTAAGAAGCCGATATCCGATTTGAAATTTAAACCCTACTTTTAAAGTGTCACAGTCTGCAATTGTCCAGTATGGCGTTCGAATGCCTCCATCTTCAAGTCTTTCTTCATAATGCGACTTTTGCGTTTCTTTGAATTCGTGCCTTGAAGGCTTTGACGACTTGTGGCGTAAATACCATGCGTTGCCGATTAGATTGCTGTTGTTCTCTAATGTCGCCAATATCCTTGAATAATCTTATGGACCGATAAATAAACATTAGCGACTCTTCGTTTTCAAAATCTCAACTTTATTCGCACCACACTTATGAAGGCGTTACGACAGCGATGCTATGCTTTTTATCTGATCATTCCATGACGAAAACCTCAACAAATTTGAAATATTATTACAGACAAACAACTGTGAGGTTGACTCGCTAAATATATGTAACTCTTGGCCGCGCAATGAGTGCAACAAATGGAGTAATTGTATTTGTATCCCTACCAGGTATTTATTGAGATATTTGAGGAAATAGAGTGGAGCTATTCTGCAACAAAGAAAAGATTTCATTAGGATGGTATCCATGTCAGTATCTCACGACGTAGGTAACAAGACTACGCTAAGACAAACCCGAATTAACCAAATATTTTCATAACCCCGACAATTAAATGCCAGACAATGTTAATGCATAGCCAACAGCTTACAAAATCCTTTTGCCAATTTGCATAGATACATTGTTTTGCCTCAGGAGCCTGCCATTAACAATGCTAATAGATAGTCCCATCCCCATAAATCATACATACGAGTACAATTTCATTATACCACAGCACAACTTAATTCTAAATTCAGCTTAAACACATTAAACACAACCAGCATTATTTCCGTACTTATTATATTGTTTGAGAAGTCTACTACATGCTTCTATAGAGATTACCATAACGTACTAAACTCCACACACATTCGCATTCAGTAATGGTAATTGGTATTTCAATTCACTGAATACACTAACAGGTTGCTACTTAATCCTAAACAATCGATTATCATAAATTTGCAAGTATCCCTTCGAATCAACCAGCCGCACAGGGAGAGAACACATAGGGGATGTAACGCAATTAACTATAACTTCTGTCTTCAGTCAAGCCGAACATCAAATATAGTTACGAGAACAATTCCGTTGCAAACTTTGTGATTTCAGATTGAAATATGCGGCAAATAGCAAATAACCACTGTTTAGGGGTGAATTTAGCTTTGGCAAATAATCAAATAATCAATAACGGTAAATAAATGGAACTTTTGTAAACAATAATCAAAGTTGTACGAAATGGTTTAGATAATCTTAGCTGAGGGAAGAAAATAGGGATTACGGATGCTTAGTTTGGGTGTTAATGTCGACGTGAATAAGCTTTTCGAAGTCATTCGGATGGTTGAAAAGCTGTCAAATTGAAGAAAGAGATATTGAAATAAATGTTCCTTCTGAAAAGGTATCCCACAAGGTTGACAGTTTTCACCACTACTTATTGGGTACTTAGAAGTGGTAAGAGTTATTCCTTATTAATGGTACTCAGTCGCCTAGCATGTACATATGTAGGTCCAGGAAGATAGGAACTCTTCGTGCAAACGAAAAGCGGCTTCTCCATCAAGCTCAGCATACTAGATGTGGCAAAATAAAAGAGCATTCTTAGACTTTGAAAAACCCTATTGAAAAATTGTTATCTAAAGAAATTGGATTAGTCATAGACTTATTTCTCTTTCTCACTGCCTTGGTTGCTTCAAAACTGTACTGCACATTAGAAAATACACTCAGACCCTAAAGTTCACACATTTTGGAAGACTCTGTATAATTTACGGAAATTTTGAAAAATTCGCCATAAAGCTTGTAGTAGTGAGTTCCAACGACTAAAATTTCGGTTCCATTATTTTTGTTTATCGGAGATATTTGTACTCAAAAAACGATTTCCATTAACTAGAATAGGTTTCAAAACTCAAAATTTTCGATCGAAATGATTTTATTTCTTAGGAATTTGGAAGATTTCGTAACATTGCTGACAATTTTAAAAAAATTAGCATCCGCTTTCTAGAGAATAGTAAAACCTAGAAGTTCTATCGCAACAATATCTTTTAAGATGCCCCGTTTTCAAGACTTTTTACAAACAATTTCCATAAGCTTCGGTGTAAAGTTCGACATTTTGGGAGATTTTGTAAAGTTTGGAACAATTCGGTACCCAATCTAGTTCGTCAAACAACCCGTTTTTGAAATATTCGCATTTAAAATCAATTTTCATAAAATTCGTGGTAGAGTTCAACATTTTGGTAGATCTCCGCTGCAAGTTTTGAACATTTTGAAAAATTCGGGATCCAAATTGGCGAAAATTTAAAATCTTAAATTTCGATAAGAAGCATTTTTTTTTTTTTGTGTTGAATGCACCGTTTTCGAGATATTCGCACTCAAAAACAATTTCCTTTAACTTTGTAAAATAAAGTCGGAAATTTTTGAAAATTCGGTACTATTTTCGAAAATTTTGAAACATTTGCCATATGCTTTGCTGGTAATTTCAAAACTTATGTAATACACACCGTTTTCGAAAGGCGGTTCACGTGTTAATGTGATCTTATAAATGCCACTGCACCACATCCCTTGATACAAGACAGATTTGACATACCCTAGGCTGTATTAAAAATGCTAATGTAAATAGGCTCGGTCACTATGAGCATGATATCTGCAGGAACTACAGAAACAAAAAGGAGGAAAAATCAACTGTCAGATACTTCCATCGCTTCGGCAGAGGCTTCTACTGATTCTGTGGGTTTGGTCCGGTGATACCAGAGTTGACATAAATCAAACAGCCACTTTACCCTAACCTAACCTAATATTGGAATCATCCGGAATGGAATAATTGGCAACTAGCAACATAATGACTCTTCTATGTGTTAATGGTCCAATGAAACCGCATAATACATTTCCATCAAAACAAACTCCCACAGTACCTTTTTTTCATTTCAGTTCAAATCACTCAAGCTACCGGCAACAAAAAAATAACTGTCAGAAATTCATCATAAAATACGAGTAAGAGCCTACAATGGAATGCCGCCGGGCGATACTTCCATGTCAAAATTAATCACACATAAGCAGAGCTCCCCCAATTGGGTAATTAGTCGCCTCCCTCTATCCGCGCGATTACTCTGTTAGTGGCGACCTAGTTAGGGACAGCTCGTATCTGCACACAAGTTATCTCATTAATCTGCACAAATTGCTTTTTTAATTGGCATTCGCCACCACTCAGCAGCACAAAATAGCACAGCGCGGCCAGGAAATTATAATCTCGTTAGCTTGCCCCACTGAATACATCATTTCCATTCCACTGAATCACTAATATGAATGTCATCACACCCAATTCGAGTATATTCGTGCATCGCCAAAGACCGAGAATAGAAGACATTATGTCCATAAATGCAACTTTACATTTGTTTCTAAATCTTTTGTTTGTACAACTTGCATTCCAGGTGAGTTTCTTTATAGGTGTACCCAATTATCAAAGATTATTTACAGTTTATCCATGTAGTACTGCTACAAGATGAACCTGTTGTCGTTTCGGTCGACTGGGACTCCGTTCTATGAATTGAACATGAATCTGTATAAGAACAACACCATCTTCTCCCTGACCACAGTATTGGAGGATATCCCGGTGCCACTGTGGCATTTGATGCTAGTGCAACGAACATCTAGTCAACTGAAGGTACACTACAATGGAACGATTAAGGTTTGCGATTTCTGGAAGTTTGTTAAACGGGTTCGAGTCTTCAAGGAAGTTGCTTCCTTCTTTCTTCGTCCGGAGAGTGGCAATATGTCGCTGACATGCCCCCTACTAAAAGGCAAGTACGTTTTGCAGAATGTACATGTACCACCGGATACGGGTATCCTGAAATTCATTTATGCTCCAAGCTCTATATACACATTGTATGGGACGGTGTTGTCGCAGCATCCCGATAGGAAAGTGGATAAGCTCTGCACGTATGAGATAAATGCCACCGTGATTAAGCGTTGTTAGACGGAGGTCATGGGGTGGGATTGTGACGGAAATGAATAAATTGGCGATAAATGTTATGAGTTGTTTACTTTAACTGTGGTATCTGAGGGGTGATAATGAAGAGGAAAATATATTGGTGGATTTTTTTTAGCTGAAAGAAAATAATGAGTAGCAATCCGTAGTCTTTCAACATTTTTACTCAGTGATGAAAGGTTACAACATAAATTTAAGGATTGAATAGAATAAGAGGGAAAGTGGGGTGGTAATGGTTCTCGTTGATTTTGAATTTTTATTGGTTATATCTCTCTGGAAACTTTGCTGGATACCAACTATTTCACTTTCGAACTGTGTGACTAAAGAAGTATCTTTTTTTTATTTTATATATATTTACAGTGTGTTTTATCATAATTTATACTGTGACAAAAAGCAGGCCTTAAATAGCTTTAAATGTCGCCAAAACTCCGAAAAATTGGTTAAAATGGTATAACACAAAACCATGGGTACAATCCTTTTGAAACGAATCGTATTGGACTCTCATATTAATAGCTACTTTTTTTTTTATTAAAAATGTGGGCGTGGCTATTATCATTTATAACCCAAATTCATGGATTCTTATAAGATCCTCAAAATAAGGCTAAATCGCCGCCGTATATTACATTTTTTCGGCTTCCAATAATTATATGGAACTTATACAACTTTAATGGGCTTAGCGGTTAAGTGTGCTATTGATGAGCGGGAGATTCAAGGTTCGAATCCAGGAAAAAAAAAAAAATCTCATGGTCCCACCTTTCGCGAACATCTGAGAGAAAAATCGTCATAAGACGCTACTTTACATCGAAAAAATTGCCTAATAAAACTATAGGTCCCAACCATTCATGCGGCGTATACCACCAGTGGCTGCGTGAAGCTAGGCCAGTTCCTTTATGGGCTGTTAGCTCCAAAAAAAAGCTCGCACTAAAGTGGGCGTGTTTGTTAGTAGATTTTAACAATTTGTACACTTATGGATACTATTTCATGTTCTAGAAAATGTATACACACTCCTAAAACCAAAAACCAGTTATGAGTACAAGGACCGCCAAAAAGTTAGAAAGGTGTCGACTGGTCTGATAAGGAAAAATGAGATCACCGCATTATGGTTGGTCATATTTGCCCTAGTACTGCATCCGTTGAAACAAACGAAAACATTGGGCTTTCGAATTCAGAAATAATTCGAGCCAAGAATAATACCAACCAACGAATCCTGCAGCCCAACAAAAGCTTAGTGAGTATCTTGTTCAAAGAAAATGTGCGTGTAATCGAAGTAGAAAGTGTCCGCTAATATTTGAAGACGGATCGAAGAGCGGAAACGATTTAAAATTTACATATCAACCACTTACTCAGATACTCGTAGTAGAGGCGATGAAGATGAGCAAAGTCTGACTGAAGAAGTTAAAAAAAAAACAGCGAGTAGATGTAGAGTCGTGGACAAATTTAGCAAAAAGCTGATAAGTGTCTGGTTGAGTTTGTTAACCACTGTTAGCCACATTTGTTAAGCCTTGGATCAGAAACATATTGCGGGCACTCTAGTCGAATTGGAATCAAACGAACAAAAAGAATGGATAACTAACTTACAGATGTACATTTACTTGTGGTTCATCATGCGTAAGGGCTATAATAGCATATACATGTGTATGTGCACTAGCTGACCCGCGTGAATTCGCCCGATCCAAACAAAAGTGAATGATTTTGAATTGTGTACTTAATTGTTTTGCTTAATTGTTCGTAAAACTATATGAAGTTATGCTATACGAGTGCATCTCCGATACAACTTCTCAATGTATAGTCTATCATTTTTTTTTATGTATCTTGATGTATTTTGATGTATGTATTTAATGTATGATTTATGTTCACTGTTCAGTTCCCTAAAGATATTGCATACATTTTTGTATACTTAAACAATAGTCAAAACAGCATCAAAATTCGTTCAGTGGCAGTCGAGACAAGGATGTTCAAGTAGATAGGCAGACATAGCCACACTTTAGTGATGGTATTGCACATAGTCCATCACATTATGTTGTGAAAAACTAATCAAAAACGACAGAAGAGCGGATCGCCTTCGACAACCTTAGCGCTCATAGATCTGGTTGGAGTTAAGTCGTATCATCAGAAACCGTACTTCCGTCACTTAGTATCGTTTCCTCAAGTGCCAACAAAAAAAACATCCTCAAATCGAATAAAGTATAAAAAACAAAAAAAATTTTAGTTTCCCATTCCCGCTATGTAAAATGCTACCCCAGAGAAATAAACGGGTAAAAATAGGCAAAGAAACCTGTTTTGAGAGCACACAACTCATCCACTGGTGCACCACTGTTGGCAGTGGTATCCGGAGATTGAAAATAAATTCATCAATAACACACACCTATTTACATAGTATGTTTATTATTAATCAGATTTAGGATAACGTATAGCTTACATACGCTTTGCTATTGTGCAAATCATGCATTCAAATTTGATAAGTCTTTTCCACCGTATTCAACGAATAATTTTAGGATTTTTTCGGAGCCGGACATTTGACTGACTATCCACAAACATTCGGTGATAAATTCCCTAATGACTAAAACAAACGGTATGGAAATCGATACAGCTGAGTTAGACTACAGCATTACGATGCAGAAAAGAGGAAATTTAAATTTTATATTATTAGGGATTTAATGTGAAGTGATCTTAAAACAGCATAAGTCGAAGGCACCATCTTCAAGCTGTATCTTTTGTAGAAGATTTTAAAAATCCCATTTTTTCTCATTTAATGATCCTAGCTGTGATATCGGCCTTCTAACAGTGGATACGACCTTCACTCTTAATTTCTTGACTTGCCTAACTTGTAGTGTGCTCTCAAGGGCTATCGCTATGCCGGTCGTTGGTTTTGCAGTTTTGGACGTCTGGGTTTGTATCCATTACCAATACTCGTATATTAGAGTTCGAAGCCTTTCTATTTCATTTTCTGTAAACTGCATAACGTCTACTCATTTTGCCTATCAGTAGTGAGCAGATCTCAGATTTTAAGATTGCGTTTTGACACGTAAATTTGGTCGACCGTAATGCTTACCAAAGACAAAATATGACACAGAATACCTTTATTGTTGGAAAATAATACCCACTCTTCGAAAAAGGTGTGCAACCATGGCAAAACTACTCGTACGCACTGTTCTAAACTGCTTATAACTCCATTTTAGAGGGAAGGCTGGCTTCTAGAGAATTTCTATCGTCTAAAATGATATGAACCGCATTTTCAATACTATTCAAGGCCAAAAGCCTTATGGTAAAAGACAGTGACTGATGTGCCTAGTAACAGATGTCATAGAAACAAAGACACTGCGTAAATAAATCCTCCACAATTTATTCAATTATGGATATTGTTTACAAAAGGACCCAAAATCAATACTATTCCATCCAAGTTTGTTAAGAAAAAAAATTACTCATACACCCCATCGAACGTAATTATTTATTTTTCCCTTCGAATGCAATGTTTTAAGTTTGAAGGCTTGATTTGACGAGCAGTGATCCGTTGGCTTTTAAATACTTTTTCCCTTTTTTTTTTTTTTAGAAGTCAGCCGTAGTCAGCGGAAACAAATCCCACGGGAGCAGCCCTTCTGTTTCCTGATACTTATTTCGTTTTTCATCGTTCTCTCATCACCCTACCTTCGTTTATAATCAAAGGCATTGTAATCGACATTAAGTAAACATTAATACTGCGAAGGAAAGGACAAAAGGGAAATGCTCAGAGAGGTAAAGCAGAACAGAATCTGACAACTGACACGCAGACGATTTTAATTATCTTTCTTTTTGGTACAAGGTGGCAGTGATATCCTTGGCGCTGTTTGTGGCATTCATTTAGGGGGCGAAATTCGGTTATAATTAGTAGAATTCAAGAATTTAAATTAGCTAATTATAAGCAAATTGAATTTATGACAACCAAACGATTATTATTAGTTATGCGGATGTATCCGTAGCAAGGAGGGGTTGCAAACAGGAATTATCATTTGTCTACGAAGCTATTCCCATCGCCCCACACGAGTTTTAATTAAAGATTACATAGTGAGGGGATGGGGCTTTTCGTATTCACGATAAGGAGGGTCAAGAAAATTACTGAACCAAAAAACCAAGGTTTATATACATTTAGTCCTTGTAAATAGCGATTATGAATGTCTCGTCGGCATATTTATATTTTTGCAAATATTTCATGTTAATCAACATAATGCTGATGGTAGAGAGGGAAATGAGTTTCATTAGAAGTGAAGAGAAATTTTGTGATTAGATTGCCTGTCGGATTTATCACAGCTGATGCCACTGTTTGAGGCAATTTTCATAAGGAAAATGACGAAAATGTGATAATATTAATTAATGTAATATTTCCAAGGATTTTACACTACTCTCTGTTTCATATGATGCTGCCGTTCATCTTTCCCAAGAAGCCTTTTTTATGTAGTTTGACGTAGTAGTTTGCTTTTGCTTGAAACTGAGTAACTTCATCTGTACGTCAATCAACTCAATTTGGCGCAGACATTTTTTGATTTCATATTTAAATGTTTTATTCCTTAATTTTAACAATTTAGTAGTTGAAAGTTGTGTTTCATTAATTCTTTTTTTTTTACACTGGGAACAAAGTACTTGTAGCTTATCTTCAAATTTTATAAAGCCACGCCTTCTTTTTTGTGACCGTTTTCTTCCGAAGGTACGAATTTTCTTTTTCGGAAGTGATAATTGAGTTTTGTTTTAAAGATATTATGAGAAGCCAACAATTAAAGTTTTTCTTTTAGGAAAAAGGTCCTTCTAATAATTTTTTTTTTTTTTGATCAAATAATTTACAATGCCACGAAAATCTTATAAGGGCTAGATACAAAGATGAGGATAGAATATCACACGATCCGTTTCAGATTGATTATAATTTGTCTGTTTAGAGCAAGTGTTGCTTTCCTACAAATGTTCAATCTCGAGATTTTGATTTTGATTACAGGGCGACCCAAAAGTATTGAAAGGATTTTAAATTTTTAGTGAATTTTTATTTGATTATCGAATTTTAATAAAACCAGAAGATCATTGAGGTTTAATGAAAAATAATATCCTTTAATTGACCACCAATTCTTTTTTGTTTTGTTTGCAAAACTACAATCTTTTGATGATATGATGATTTTTCATCACTTTTTCCAAAGTTTATGGTGTCGAGGCCAATATATGAGAATTAATGCTCCTTTTAAGGCCTGTAATAGATTGAGGATTATTCTCAAAACGTTATTCGAAATGGTTGCATCTCCCACTCCTGAATTATTCGAGATTTTTCTATACCCCAGAAATGCAAATTTTGTTTATTAACGAAGCCATTGAGGTGGAAATGGGATTCGTCTGACATAATCAATTTCTTCAAAAAAATGGCAATCTCGATATTGTTTTTAAAGCAGTGTACAGGTCAATAATAACCGACTTGTATGGTCTCTGGCAAGCAATTGCTGAATAAATTGGATTTTATGTGGAAAGTAATTCTTAAAATTCTCTAATTTGTATATCGAGTTCATTGTCCGTAATCATATTGCGACCTGGAACCTAAATAGATCAGAGAGGTCGTGTATGGTCGAACTATTTTAGGAGTGATTAAAAGGTTTGCAAAGCCTCGAAACCAGCCTTGAATCTGATACCGCGCTGGCAGTTTTCGACTCATCATGTTTTGAAAAAATATAATTACTACCCAAATAAACTCCTAAACATTTGATTGCTTTACTGCCGATCAACTTCCTTTATTTCTAGAGAACAATCTGAGTTTTAAAAGCATTAACTGAAACCCCATTTCAAGTACACCATTCACTTCCACAAGCACCTTTGCGCACATGAAAGTCAGCCAGTTCTAATCCAGAATCTCTACTAATTTTTGGTATAAGACTCACTCCAGATATTTATCAGGGACGCACTTTTATCAGCATGAAGTGATTTTTTGTTATTCTCGCTAGGTCACCGATGACGGATTCTCGAATTTGCCTGGGTACATGTAAAGGCTCCATGATAATAGACTTTAACCAGCTTGAGTCAGCTTACGCAAGCTTGCATAAACTTAGAAACCGTATCTCCATTCCATATACATTATGCTCAGTTTCATTCACTCTGAGCGGAAGCGATTTCATTCGGACCTTACGTACTGAATTTCGACAGTTGATTCAAAATAATTTCCCATTAATACAAATTCGTTAAGTGCGAGTCGATCTTCCCGCCGTTAGTGTGCCATCCGTTTAAGTTTTTCCTAATTTTGATTACTTTTCGTTTTGGTTGCTTTTCTTTTGAAGAGTAAAGTCTCGTGTCTTTGGAAGCCTTTCTGAAGAACCACTCAACAGATTTTGATAAAATTTGATTGATATGTTGGTAGTTTCGTCAAGAATTTGGCAAAATTAATTGATGTGTGGGTAAGATGTGGTGGGCGTGGTTTCAAAAATGTTTAAATGATCTTTGTTGGCGACTGAACGCGTGTTGATGAAATTTTTTAAGACTGTTGTAATAGTTGGCGCACTTGAAAGTTATCGAAATCTGATTTAGTGGGGGAAAGATTTGAGAGAGGGTTTCAAAAATGTTCGAATAATTTTGTTCACACTCTAAAATCAAGAACCACTCAACGAATTCTGATGAAATTTGGCTAAACCCGACGTGTAGATTTTTTTTTATATACAAGTATAATTTACGCGCGCCACAGGGGATATGAATACCCTTATACTTTTTCAGGACACGGGCGTTTTTGGGGAAAAGGGAAGTAACAGAGAGAAAGAAAGATTGGTGTAGTGGTTTGAAACTCAGGTGGTATATTAAGTTTTAGTAAACTCCAAAGGTGGCGTCCAGATAACTGGAGAGCATTTTTTTTTTGTTTTGCTGTTAATGTCGTTGCTTAAGATTCACAGTATGTTTCATCCGTTGTCTTGATGTCATCATCACGATCAAGTTGCATTTTCAGTCACATGACCACACTACTGACAGTATTATGCCTTCACAGTAGAGTTGACATAAGCTTTCGCAATTGATAGATGATTCTTGACAGCAGGATTTAAGCGATGGTGTTACCGCTACACCATGTACATTCATATTAAAATCGTAGAAATTAGATAAGTTGGAGTAAGACATTGTGGGGTGACTTTTTATCCCGCATATTCTGCCAGAAATGACTTTAATTATCCTCAATTTTTTCAAATTTTTCCAGATAATACTTTCGGATTGATATCAAAAACAATTGCACGATTGTACTCGTACAGTCTGCGGACGGTAATAATATATCCACCACGAAACAACTATGTACATATGCCAAAAGCACCGTGAGGATGTGATAGGGCTTTTTATTCTGTATCATTACTGAAAGACAAGTTTAGTTCTATTAATTATTCCTAGAATGCGGTACATCCACGTAATTAAAGTGAAGCATGCATACGATTCCAGAAACTCGAAGTGAACTTCACCACACGACTGATTAGTTTAGTAGAGTTCAATAGACGACTACTAGAAGAAAGTTACCTAAAACTAATTTTCCAAAATTCATTATATACGAGTAGTCTGTATTTATGATATGACTGGGGACGAATTTAAACAAATCTTAGATCTTAGATCACACAAAATATTTCATTAAAAAGTTTCAACGAGTACATCAGTTCGTGAGAGATTATAAAGTATTTTCACTGCTTTGGTAAATGTTTGCTTAATCTCTCTATATTTCTAGTTTCATCGAGATACACATGTCAGAAACATATTTCCAACAAACTTGCTCGAGTGCATGGACTTTATATTTTCTTTTCAATTTTCCCTTACTCGTACAATTTTATGTTATTCGCACGCAATACCCCCATTCTTTAGACGACAACAATTTTTACTGAAAGATATTGTTAAATATGCAACTTTTAACAAAGGGCGTATGCATTCCCAACTCTTTATACCCGCTTTCGTAGTTCGCATACCAAGAACTAATTCTGTGCTTTCATCTCATTTTAATTTCCTTGCACGTAAATGCTGCAAAACAAAATAAAAATACTATTTTTCAAAAGAAAATTCTCAACATTTTCATTCTCTGGTTGGTTACTCGTAGTAAAGGCCAACAAACACAATGTGTATGCTTGGGGAAAAAATCCTAGTGGTAGATTGAAAATGTGAAATGCTTGAACAAAGAACTACCCACCCACTTCTGAAAAAAAAAAATTTTTAATTTTCCCGGTCGTTCTGGTTACATTCGATGGTGTTGCTTGCATGATAATTCATATTTTTCTCTTACGGATTAAAATTGCATAGAATGCATGTCAATACGGGTAGGTGGGTGTTGTATACTTGTGTACAGCTTTCAAATGCGAAAACTATGAAAAAAGTATTTTATCACTTGCGTGCAGTTTGCTACCTGTTTGGGTGGCAAAAACATCAGCTTAAATGAAATTAAACCATATGCAACATGAAACAATGGATAATATGGTATGTTTGGTACGCGAAATAACTTGTGGGGGCGTGTGCTTGTGTCACAATGTGTGCACCACTCGTAGGACTAACTGTTCGTAAATTTACCCTGTCTCCCCATAATACAAGAGTTTTTTTTGTTAGTCTTCCAGTTTTTCTCCACATGCCGTGGGTTATTGTCAATTTGTTGGTTGAAGCTGGCTTTAGCGCCTTTAAAGAATTATTGATATTAGAACTATTAAAGTTTCCGGGTCTATTTGCATCTTCATATATTGTATGTAACCTTATTTGATTACTTGGCTTGCGATATTATCCGAAATGATTTAGAAGGTATCAGAACTTAGGGCGCGCACATATGAAGAATTTTCTAAAGAGCGTTAGCTCCTACTTTCATTGATAACCACACCCAAATCGTTGCTACTACGACCTTTCAAAGTTTTCATAAAATTTTCGTTAAAAAACGATTCATTATGTTCGCTGCGTTAGTAAATTTACCCGAACGTATTGAAATTTGATTCGATAACGATTCGTCGAAGTGACTTTAACTTGCCCGAAATAATTCGATTTGTATCCGAATTTCTTCCAAACTTATCTGAACTAAGAACGTAAAGAGCTAGATTTATCCGTACATTTTCAAACGTTATCCAAATTGATTCCATTATTATCCGAGCAACTTCAGATGACTTTTCAGTTGAATCCAAGTTTATCCAATTGAATTGTAAATGTATAAGGATATGTACGAGTATATATTACAAATTTATCCAAATACATTGAAACTTCATCCGATATGACCCCAGTCTTATCGAAGTTTATTGTGGATTTATCCGAAAAACTTCGAACTACATTGACCAACTTTATCCGAAATGAACTCAGCTTTAACCAAATGAATAAATGATTTATCCGAATGGCTTCAAATGCCTTGCGAATTAATTGAATGCTTATCCGAATAAATTGGAAATGTATCAGAACTTAAGGAAGCAAGAATGAATGTTGTGCATTTATCCGAAGACATTGAAACTTTATCCAATATTATTCTGGGTTTATCCAAATTGATTTAAGGTTTATCCGAATAACTTCAGATGACTTCGAATTGATTCCAAGTCTATCTAAATAAATTAAAAATGTATTACAACATAAGAGCATAGTGAATTTTTATCCGAATTGAGTCCAGGGTTATCCGAATTTGTTGTCAGTACCCAAACAAATCACATGATTACTGATAATTTCATTGTGTTTCGGTGCTAACAGTGATCATTTGGATCATTTTAAACTGAAGACGCTTCAACGTATATTAATCTGTTAAATTAACAATACCTTCGAATTTATCCCCATCAATATCAGCATCATTTAGGAACAACTGTTAACCATTTACCCATCTTTTTGTCCATGCAATAAATAACAAAGGTACTAAATTTGTATTTATCGCGCTAACAAAGAAATGGGCGAAGAAGAATTAAAACGCCGACAGCTACTTGAACCAATTAATCTCGCCAAAAATAGGAAACCCTAAAAAAAGTCCCCCATTAGTGGTAGCGACTTTAGTCTGACGGTGGTCGGATGGCGGCGACAACATCAAAAAACAAAAACTCTAAATTATAACACATAATTAATTGCTACCTCTTATAGCCTTCTTTAGGGTTCTTTCAAATTTAATTAAATCCAAACACGAACCACCGTAGGTCTCACTGCCCGCTTCCGTTGTCCTAATTTTTTTTTTTTTTTTATTTTTTGTCCGAAGCCAGAAAAATGCTCCACCACTCACTCACTAACAGATTTATGGACTTGAACAATTTCTGAAAAGGAAGAGAAAGAAGAAGCTTCAATTATGAGAATGAAGTGAAGCAGATAACGAGTAATATATTTAATTTCAGTAACACATGACTACTGGAAACCGTCAGGGAATGAGAATTGTGATTAATGGTTGTTGGGAGAATGAAAGGCCGGAAGAGAATCAATGACAAAGTCTCACAGTTGAGTCTGGAAATCGCCTTCAAAAATGGTCATCCAATACTATCCACGGGTTCTCTATCATTTTCCCAATATTCGGCAAATATTTGACTCATCCGAGCTCAAAGTTTTAAAAATGTTTGACCAATTCTTTATTGTGAACATCCAGCTAAATACGAGTATAATACCAAAAACATTACTGATTTTCTTCAATTCTCTAGATTTGAATTTTGCCTAGAATTATTGCAACTCTATTTAGAGACCCAATCCATCGGCCTATTTTAATATTTTTTGTGAATTAAAATGCGGACACTCAGTGGATGAATCTCTTTAGTTATTTAGGAATCCTATATTACCACCAAAGAGCACATGATTGCGCCCAGATAATAAAAGTTCTAAAAAGCAAACAAACGTCAGTGATATGTTTCCTTCGGGATGTCACCACAGTTGCGTTTTAAGAAAGTAAGTCTAATCTTATCTCAGGAGAGAGCGAATCTATAACACTGAGGCAGCGCCCCGTAATGTTTGTTCATGTGTGTTGATGTCTCCTGGAAGTAAATTCCAAAGTTTACTTGTCCTGTAGTAGATGGAGGAGGACACCGCTCGGTTGCCAGGTGGACATAGTGGTAATGGGACGTGGTCACTTGCCTAGTAGAACGTTCAAATGTCGCATTTTTTTCTATTTGGGTCTTCGAAACATCTGCCATGATAGTATCTATAGTATAGGCATAGGCCAACTGCCAGTCTTCGATGAGTTAACGGTTGGGGATTGAAGGTTAGTACGGGTTCTTCTGTTAAGCAAACTATTCATGTTTTTAAGCCGAACTCTAAACGTGAGAACAATACTCGTCCTCGTCTGTTTAAAGCACAAGTTCTTTATACAGTAGATGAAGCTATTGCACTATAAAGTATCTTTTTGCTCTAAATAGGCAGCTCAACTTCATGCTTGTTGACTGTATCGCTGAGAAGATGTATGGTTTCCTTGGAATGAAACCAGAATCAAACAGGATGAAAACTTTTTAAAGTTACCCTACGTAGTAAGGAAGCTTCAGAATTATTTAAATATATGTAATAACTGATTCCAATGACTTGATGGCTTGGAACGGCTTCCATTGTAGCATTCTCAGTAGACGCTGGGACTTAACATGGAAATCACTAAACTAAAATATTGAAAAGCTCCAAGCAGACAGGATCAGTTAATATTGCTACGTGCAAAGGCGACCACAAGCAAACCTAGTAAGCAATTCATTATCTCCGTACGAATATTAAAAGAAGAGGAAAAACAACTCTTGAGTCACACAATAAAAGAACAACAACGCCTTGTCCTCAATTACGATACGAGTACGAAATTGGACCGAGTGACATACAGACAAATTCTGAGGTCCTCGACAAAACCAACCCCATAATCGTGGCATAAGTTCGTATAATGAGGAAAGCGCTAATAAAAAAACAAAAGAAGATGAATAAGTTATGCATACCTGCTAATCTTACAGATTCAGCGCTGTTTTTATATAAAGTTATCAGGTTCAAGCACCTAAACTACTGCCAATCAACTCTTCTGAAGAATTAGACACATCCCTATTACCTTATTACCTTAATTCTGCGTGAATCATTTATCAGCCGTTTAGACGTGGTGTATTATTGAAATCATTGAGCATATCTACATGATCAGTAAAACTCGAGAAACTATCCATCTTCATCAAATCAACTTTGATTATCTTGAAATATACTGCAGTTTGTGTTTATCTTTAACTAAAATATTCAATAAATTCCCCGATAGCCACGATATTTTTTACGCAACAATATAATTTCATCGACATCATCATTAACTAGACTGAAGTTGTTCTCCTTTAGTCTTCTTCCTTGTGCTATTCAGATTAAAAGATACGCTCCATATAACTCATCAAATACAAATGTGATACAGAAAAATCCAGATACAATATGATTGCCTTATTACGCCCACCATCAGCATGGACAAACAAACAAAGCTAACTCTTAAGCAAAGAATCTTTATTGTACTGGTTTCCCTCCATTATGGAAAACCCTAGAGTAGATCGCATAGAAACATGAAACCACTAACATTACTGTCATCGTCATAGCCAGCATTGTATCACATTATTATTCGATATCAATGGCGCTCCAACATATCCGCTAAGAAAACAATGATTGCCGGAAATTAAACCCCGTATCCATCCCCCCGGCGCGATGATAGTCCTTGAGCTTTCCCTCAACTTAGGTACTCTGAATACATTTAAGCCCCTCAAACCCATCATAGAAAAGATGATGTATCCGTACGTATCTATCGTCTTTCCAAATTAGTTGACTATTGAATAATACATAGCTCAACATTGTTGTCGGAGATTAACAAGAACAGGGACACGTCGAAAAAGGAATACGAAAAGCAGCACTCTGTGTTTATTTTGCATACCGCGCATTCTGAACTCTCGCCACTGCCGATTGATGTATGTCTGTAGTAAGCAGTACGAGTACCTCATGTTTTCAAATTAGATGACGACGACTACAACAGACAACAACACGACATGTAAAAATTGATGACAATTTTATTTTGATATCGAATAGATAAATGTTTGGATAGATACGTGGATAAGTTGGGTTGGGCTAGGTTAATCCATGTTTTGGTCTCAGTTTCTATTACGCAATAGAACACTCCATACCGTGTTATGTATGCGTAGTATAAATATTTCACTTCGGTTAACTTGATAAAGGGTGGGCACAAACATTGACAGCAAACAAAATGAAGGACGAGTTTCAGTGGGGGTAGATGAGGGCGAAAGAATGATGAAGAGTCTTTCAATTTAATTGAACGAGCAAACAAGAAACCAATTATAAAGTTAAATTTTTGATAGCACTATTTGGGAGGACACAGCGGGTGCTGTTTACAAACAAAGTAGAGTGGCGAAGTTCATTGGCTCATAAGGCAGAAAGTTCATGAACTGGTGTCGTCGTTAAAATTGTTTTTCTTGGGAGCCATTATTCATCCTTTTTAAAATCATCGCTAGGAAAACTTTTTAAATGAACTATCTCAGCGCATGAACTTTGACATTTATAATAAATAAAAACAGACCAGATGTTAATGTTAAGATATTAAGTGGAAACAACTTATGTTGCTCACAATTTTCTAACAGGTTGGATGGTGCCAGACTTAAAATGAACCTGTAACTTTTAAAGACTTCGTGAATCCTTTTATGCAGTGAAACGTATCAGGGACTGTTTTTGCATGAAAGTTGTACTCATCCGCATATAAATAATTGAAAGTTTGCTGAAATCTACTCACTACAAATTGAAATGGATAATACTGTAGTATCCAGCGGATTCACTGATTAAATTGTGTCCTTCTATAATACGGATAAATTAATATCCGTATCCTGCAAGCGGTTACTGGTTTCAGCAAAACCCAAAATTGATATTTTTAAGTTGCTACGAACTATTTTCGAAATTCGCACTGTTCTTGCCTTCTAGTGTTGAAATCGTAAGATGGTTTTACTCAAAGGTTGAAATTTATTTCCCGGACATTTTACAAATTTTGCTCAACGATCTTGAAAATTATCCGAAGATATAAAGAGTTAGGCAAACAGTTAGGGAACGACCCAAGGATTACCCGAAGTTGTTTATGAGTTCCGAGATCGTAGATATATCTCGCGAATTAATTGCAAATTTTCTGATTACATTACATCACTTTTTTTTATTTTACCCGAATGTATTTTAAATTTATCTGCAAACGTTTCGCATAGTATACTTTTATCCGGATATATTTTACTTTTATCCGAACAGCTAGAAATCAAATTTAAATGCAGATATACGTAGATCCTGTTTTAGTATTGCTTCGACCGTACGTGTATCTACTTGGGTATTGATTTCCCATCTTTACTATGGTTTTTGAGACCGAGAAAGGAACAAACTTTATCCGAAGAGGATATCAATCTGGATCAAATGTAAATTTGTTTGATTACATGTTATCCAGATGTGTTGTATTTTTATCCTAAAGTATACTGTCTTCTCCGGATAGTTTAATTTTATCCAAATGCATTTTATTGTTATCCGAATAGATAAAACAATTGAACACAAATAGAATATTAAACGGACGCATTGGCAATGTACATTTGTCTGATAACATTTCAAGACTATCCTAATATTATCCAAATGCATTTTAATACTATCCAAAAATGTTTTGTCTTCTCCGGATAATTTTATTTTACCTAAATATACTTTAAATGTATTTAAACAGCTAGCAAACGCAAATAAATATTATCCGAAGGGTGAAACTATCGTAAAGACATATAACTTTATTTGGGTAATGAATTGGTAGCTTCTTTCAATAATATTTATGGCTTATCTGCAAACACTGGGATTTCATTTAGTAAGATTTGGTAACATTTTTGTAAGATTTTACATTATGTAGAGAAAATAAGGCGTACATACTTTGTTGTATCTTCGCTGACCATATTGCATTTTCTCATAGTATAAGTGCCAAAGACAAAGCCTTAAGTATCTGCACAATGCATATTCATTCCTTGTCTATAACAGAGCTTCATCTGATTAAATTCATAATTTTTTATTTTTCAAAAAATAATATCCCAAACACAAACATTATAATTATCCTCTAAGCACTCCAAATACCACCATTGATGGCTTAATTATAACATAAACTCATTTAATTCCCCCGAATACAAAAATTAAAAGCTTCACACGTTCATATGAAACACCGCACAGCATAGAGAAGAAATTAGTCCAGCCGCGCATAAAGGAGTTTTAATCTGAAAATATGTGCATATTCCCTCATGAATTGGCCATTTGCCTAATGCATTCTCCCACACTCATGCTATGTGTGTCCCTGGGGAGCAATACGAATGTGGCCAAGCCATTCTGGAAGTATTCTAAATTCATGTTCCGCATCGTGCAGGTGACATCTGCGTCGCACTATTGGAGAATGGTTTCTATTTTAATTGAAAAAAGAAGAAACAGACCTTTACGGCGGCCATCAGGACACGCGATTTACCCTGTCAGTTAGAGAAGCATTCAGCATATGAAATGTCGGATAAATAACCTCTTCCTGGCTTGTGTTTGTATGGTGAAAATAATTACTATTCAAATAAATATTATAGTGCGACTTTCATGACCAACGAACAGGACTCGACTTCAGGACTCTCTGGTGAAGAAAAACATAAAAACAGGTACTCGTAGATTCCTGTGATGGTGAAGGGCATGAAGTAGTTGGTAGTTTTCAGGACCGCAGCGTTTAATTATGTCAGATTTTGTAATTCATTGGAACAGTTCTGTGGGCGAAGCACACACCAACATAAGAGTTTTAAAGTCTTGTAATGTAGGCGACGACCACTGTCGAGATAATTAATTACATGTGCGCAGATATGAGGGTTATGAGTGATGGCGTAGATATGTATGTGGTGATTTATTCGCGGAAAACATGAAACGAGAACGGGGGGAATTAAAACGACCGAAATAGAATTGAGAGTATGAAGTACCTTTGGGGTGTAATTCAAGGGAATTTTTCGCCCTTCATTTCAGTGGACATTTTTCATATTATGCTCTTTGTGGTAATTACTTGGCAGTAAAATGCTATTTTCATGGGAAACGTTGCTGATAGTTGCATAACGTTTGACCTCAAAAAAATTGCATGCATCGTAAAAGTTTTACCCTTTATCCAGATGGATTACGAGTTTATCCAAAAATGTTATTGACTCAATTGAAACAATTAAAACTATCCGGATAAATTGCAGATTCATTCCAATAAATTCAAACTATATGAAAACTTTTACGTATGCCATTACCATACTCGTAGGTCAAATTTGTTTGCATACATTGTGGAACTTTCTCCGTTGCGTTGCAACTACGTTCATCCGGTTGACACTTCGGTAAGAAAATTCTTTTGATAAAAAAATTAATTATTGGAATGGATTTGAATGGTTCGAAACTGTTTACCACCCACCTTAAGCTTTCCTCACTAATTAGGTCAGAAGTTTAGACGTGTACCATAAACAAGGTAGATGTTTACCGTACAACTAGGGAAGTGACTGTTCAGCAGATTCAGCGATTCTTGATCTGTCAGTGGCAGATAACCAAGGCTTCAATTTTTCCTGCCGAATCACATCTCCTTCATAAAGTTCAGCTTTCTTTGGTTGTACAAATGTATGTACGTAGAAACTTTTGAAAGCTATTTAGTTGATTTATCTTCTAACTGCCAGCCCTTTACTGCAAGAAATGGGTTCCGTTAAATCATATTTCTAGGACCGACACCCTCGTTGTGATCCTATGGGGGTTCTGACTCATCTTTACCAATTAAATTCTTGTTAAGACGCATATAGATGTTTTATTTATTTATTTATTTATTTAGCTAAGCTTAATTCAAGCAGAACTTAAAAACTACACTAAAACTAGTCTAATACTAAACACAACTTAAGACTAAGGCTAAGTACTTAAAAACTAAACTTAAAACTAAAACTAAAGTGGTTAGGGCGGAGGAGTGGAAAAGGAATTCTGGAGCGCGTTTCTGAGTGCAAATCTGCTGCAATGAAAATCAAAAGAGCTGTGCGCGCCGTTGGCCAAACATAGCATTCTAGACATTGGCTCGTTACAGCCATAATTGGTGCGATGAAAATTAAGACGAAAGATGGGTACAGACCGCAGGAGGCGTGGGTTAGTGTTAAGGGAGATCATTTGGAGCAGATTAGGGCAGTCGATGTTTCCTGCTAACAGCTGATGTACAAAGAGTATGTCAGCAATTTCTCGACGTATTTCAAGTGGCTGTACGTTAATTAATTTCAAACGACTCTCATAGGGGGGTAAGTTATGCCTGTCAGATCAAGGAAGACCGCGAAGGGCAAAACGGATGAACCTGCGTTGAACAGCCTCTATTCAAAGGGAATGGGTATCATGATAGAGGAACCATACTTGGCTAGCATATTCGAGGATTGGCCGAACAAATGTGAAGTAGAGAGATTTCGTGACGTAGGGGTTCGAGAATTCTTTAGACCAGCGTTTTACGAAAACGAGTGCAGAGTTGGCTCTGCTAATAATGTTATCAATATAGCAGCGAAAATTTAGTTCTCTGTCGCAGATAACACCCAAATCGCGTAATAAAGTTACAGAAGGGACGGGCACCTCAGAGATGAAATAGGATCTAGGGGCTGGGAGACGCTTTTGGAAATATGTAATAGCTTGACATTTGTTGACGTTGAGCTCAAGAAAATTGTTTTGATACCATGTTGAAAAGTTGTTCAAGTCAGCTTGAAGTGGGCAAGAGTCGGTGGGGTTTAATATTTGCCTGAAGATTTTCATGTCATCAGCGTAGATGGATAGATAAGAGTCTTTGATGATGAAGTCAACGTCTTTATTTGACAAAATGAAAATCATGGGACCAAGATGGCTACCTTAAGGGTCCCCGGAAGTGGCTTTAATGGGGTCGGATACAGCTGATCTAAGTAGTATTTTGTATTAACGTTCCTCAAGGTAGGATTTAATCCACTCAATGAAACTCAGCTCAAAGTACTCAGTTGGAAGCCAAGGGATTTGAGTTTAAAAAGAATGATTCTGTGCGAGATTTTATCGAAGGCCTTACTAAAATCTGTGGCAATTACATCAACTTCTTTGCCATCCTCAAATGCACACAGAGTGCTAGATACGAATTACGTTAAGTTAGTACTTGTTGACCTCCCCTTAAGAAATCCGTGCTGGTTAGGAGAGAAGATAGACCTACAATGGAAAAACATTGTATCGTAAACAATGCTTTCAAAGAGCTTAGGAACGCAGGAGAGTTTAGCAATGGGCCGGTAGTTGGAGATTTCATTCTTGTGACCCTTTTTGTGAAAGGGAATTATGTAAGAGCTCTTAAAAGCTTGGGGAAGACTCCTTGTGCGATAGATATTTGGAAGAGAGCCGTGAGGGGTTGGGCCAGATGGTTTAAGCAATTTTTCAGTACTATTGAAGGGACCAGGAGAGTATTCGTTCTTGAGTTTTTTTTATCTTTTCTTTCATATGTTCCACGGTTATGTCAACGGAGACTAAAGAGATTTAGGCACAGCTTTTCATGTAGGAGAAGTATTCAAGATCAACTTCAAGCCCATGGTTGCAAAACGATTGGCTGAAAAAGTGAGCAAATAAATTTGATAGAATCTGCAGCGTTTTGCAGTCATTGCCAGTATCAGCTAGGCAGGCTTGTTGTAGATGGTCTTCTACATATAAAGTGAGCTTAGTGGTGCTGGCATAAGCATTCGTTTTTTTTTTCCTTCCTGATGTTCGACCTTCAGATCAAAAGTAGCGAGAGAAGTTGTGATCAATCTGCGCAGAGCCCCACGTTATATAGCAATAATATTTTTTTCGGAGGGCGCCCTTGTAAATAAGCTATTTTTATTGAGCTCTTACTCAGATATATGTATGGCACTGTTGGTATAATAATGTATATTCAGCCCAAAGGAAAGCAGCTAGATGAGTGCAGGAGAATAAAATAGACCGGATAGGGCTGATTATCTCTTCGTTTTCGGAGTATCTTAAGTGAAATGGCTAGGACCATGTGCTTGCTCGACACGATCACAGAAATCATTGGTCTTAGATTAGGTTCACAATCATGCAGAAAAACGTTACGCATATAGTTAGATCTAATTTAAATGCAAATACTACAATCTTGTACAGTTTATCCGAATTTGCTATTCCTTTCAAGACCCATCCGAATTCAGTTATTGTAGTTTGCGATTTTGTTTCTTTTTTTTTCATAATTCTTTAAGTAGAGTCGAAGTGCTTTATGGCATTAAGGTGGTGTACTGTACCTACAACAAATGGTAATGGATTTCATTAGCACAACAAGTTTATCCGAAGCGTTGGAATTTTATCCGTTCATTAATCCATTATCCGAACACATTTGCAATGTGTTGAAATAGTGTAATATCTATCCGGATGCCATGTGTTTGTGGAGGTATGAGTATTAAATATTTTTGGATAATCTCTTAATTTATAATAGCAAATGGGAATCCATATCTATTATAGGAAGTGCATTAGAATCATTGTCTTTGTGTAGCAAGCTTCCGGTAAAAGAATACTTTATAAGTTGTGTGCCCTTATTGAAGTTTTTCTTCATAACAAGTATCGTATAGTTGTGAGTTTTATCCGAAAATTCTTCAACATTACACGAATATTATTGCACTTTACCTGAATCATTTATAATTATCTTTGGGAATTCAAAGTCTCTCCTGGAGCAAACACATAGTTCACCTTCTCAACATAATCATAAATCATATTAAATTGCCTCTATTAACTGGGGGACACTTCAACCTACCGTTAACTCCATATCTTCTTAAGTTGACTGATCCCCTCATGTTCATTCATATTTCACGCAAACAAATTGGAATACGTTCATCCTTAATGCGTTACAAAGTAAACTAATAAAACATTTAAGCGCTCCTTCGCCACTTTAATTAATGATTGATTAGCTTGCATATAGTAGGCTGGCAACCAACGTGCGTGCGGTGAACGTACGCTCACATTACCTGCGGTTTATGTAGTCAGTCATTTTAAAGGGAAGTTCAAGATACCCACAAACTTAATTAACATGGTTTCGTCAATCAATGCATAGTTACCATTTAGTTACGACTCCTCCAACCGCCTTTGCATATGGAATGCCCTAACCAAATTGCTCTCGCACAAACAATCACATCGAGTAAAATTATTAATTTATTCACCAGCTACATTTATGGCGGCTACCCTTTATCTCTCACTCGCTCTTATTGATTTTGAACTAATGAATTCATGAATTTTTAAAAGGTATTGCACAGGAGAGGATACTTGAGGCTGTCTATCAGTCTTCAGTCTATGTTAAATGCAAAAATATTTTGTAGAAATTTGTAATTATATTCTAAAAATAAACTACATTGTCAACACAAATGCTGGATATTTTTGTAATTGATTAAAAATTCAGTTTATTTGCATTTCGTGGCTTTTGGGGTTTCAATTTTGTGGCTAAAAATAAATAAAATTGTTTTTATCCGGAGGATGTATTTAATATTTGTCCAAGTGGTTTATAATTTTCAATGTTGTTTTTAGTATCTTTAGATATACCATACAACTTTATCCGAGTACATTAATATTTTTTTGGGTATCCGAAACGAGGGAGATATCGAATCAGATTATCGTGTTGGGCTCCTTTTTTTTTGTTTGTACAACGGTTAAATAAACTCTGATTTTATTTGTTTCTCTCACTACCCTTCGGGTGGCAGTTTGGTAGCCAGGTTGTGTTTTTATTTCAAAGACAAATTATTATTGGGCATTTTTGGGAAACGTCATCTGCATCAAATTGTTTTTGCAGCATACTCGTATTCCATGACTTAAGTTGCCAAAGTCATATACTGCATTATCACAGTGTTCGGTAATGCAGTTCTGTTTGAGTCAGATGTTCATAAACGTCATTTGCGTGTCGTTTGCCGTGCAGCAGAGCAGACAACAAACAACCATTTTAAAATTCTAAAAAAAAAAAAAAACAATGAATGCGGATTCATCCGAAGAGTTTTCTCGGTCTTGTTCTCGTTCTAGATCTCGGTCACTCAATTATAATTTATGCGTCTAATGCCGTATGACCGTATGACCCCAAACCCAAGCTCAAGAAGTGATCACTGAGCGCTGGACCCGGAGTAGAATTAAGTTACTTCTTTCTGTCAGATTGGAGTTTGAAGACACTTTTCAAAATGGAAAAAAAATCTGTGTGGAGTGGTGTTCGGCACGAAATGTTATTACATGGCAGTAACTTCCTTTTAGTTGCGATGAGATTATAAAAAAATGTACTAATTGGTTTGCTTCGTACAAACGCATCAAGAAACGATACAATAAGTCCGGAAGAGGAGCATCAAATTTTCTTTTTTTCATTGTTGCTAATTAAAAATTTTGATCCGACATAAGTCAGCTACACAAAATGGCGTTTGCAAACATGATGGCCGATTGATTTGTGAGACTCGAACCCAAAAATCTCGCTTAATAAGCCAGCACACACATCCTAGCTGCAATGAAATGAAAACTCAAGGTCCCTTCCATTCATGTGACTCATTTTTGTAAAACAAGCGGATAACGAATGACTGCGGGAAGATATACCAAGGCCAAAATAATGCGAAATATTTTTTTGTTTATCCAATACATCCAAATTGGTTTAGCGATATTATCTTAATCGACCGAAACATTATCCTAGTCACCTATTATTTTTATCCCAATAGTCTCCAATTTATATCAATTATTTCTGTGTTTAATGGAGTACAAGACGTCTTTATCTGGAGGTTTTGCAATTTGCAGATTATTTTCGGTGTTCTCTTTGCATTTTATTTGTACGCAAATACATACTTATATATATGTAAATAGTTTGTAATTTATGTTAATATCTCGAGTGTTTATAAGAAACGTAAGCAACTTTATCGGAATACTTTGAAATTTATTCATTAATCCGAAACATTGAAATAGATTTCACCGACATTGTCCGCAGAAATTGGAATTTGTAGCCGACTACTAACACAAAATACAATATATATTTGATACATGCATATGCGTATCTACCTATTCAAACAATTTTGTAAAGGTTAATTAGGACGGTGCAACATTTTATCCATATCCAGCTTGACATTATCCGAATACATTTTCAGACTTTATATTTGGATTACTATTGTTTTTAATATTTAAAAAAAAAAAATACAAAGAGTGTTTATCCAGTTATCCGAAATATTATCCAACTAAATTTGAACGATATTAACCACACAAATTGGAATTTGTAGCCAATAAATAGAATACTCGTATATGTATATTCAAACAAAAACAATAAACATACAATGTTGTAAAACTTTCTCTGGACTGTCTTTCTGTTTATCCAGTTATCCGAAATATTATCCAAATGGGTTTAAGGTGATGCTATCTGCAGAAACTTAAATTTAAGGTCGGCTTATGTAAATCGAAATACTCATATGTTGAAAAACAAGGCACAGTTTATGATTAACGGAATATATTTTACTTTTAAATTGTTTTTGCAACTAATTTGCAACAGAGTTTTCAATGTGACTTAATTTAGAAAAGGACACATTGAATCATATTTGCACTACATAGTTGTTGTCGGTCTAATTGAAATTGAAACTAAGAGAAAGCTTCAATTTATCCTGCACTCAGATTGAAGTCCATATCTTATGCAAAAACTTTCATGAAATGTCTGCATTTCAAGATATTTTGCAATTTCGTATTATAAGTTTCTTCTTCTTTATGGAAATCCTTGTATTTTAGTTAATTCAAATTCGAAACCATTCGCCTTAACTGCCACAAGTGAATCAATTCAAACGAGAAAACTTTCAAATAGGCTGCTCCTGTATGGTACTCTTGCACGAAATAAGCGAATCATTTATGAGTTCATTCCGATTGTTTTGAATATTTTATTAGAATGCGTTTCTATCACAGATAGGAACTACAGAACAGTGTCTAAGCTCAACTTGTTTGGAACATGTTTGGTTTATTTGGTTTCAAGAACTTTCGAAAATGTGCAGAGGTGGTGAAAGCTTTTTCAATACTATTTGCTCTCTCTCAACGAGGGTCTTCTTAGCAGAAACTCAAGATTCAATTACTGTGAAAGTCACAGCAAAATGAAGTCAACTAACGAAAGTATTGATTTAACTGCCAAAAGGAGTAGATATGTACATATACCTATATATATGTCTTCCTTTTTGGATATCCTTAACGAAATTATCAGATACTGTTGAAGACACTCAGCGACGGGGAAATATATCGAATGCTAAACTATTCTAAATATGGCTTAATGAGGCCAAAGTTGCTTAACATTACCGAGTGTAAGCGATATTATTACGATCCAGATTACTTAATGTTTTCTGTGTGTGACGACTTTATTCGATTGGTTTGCAATTTATCCATGTATCCAAATTCTTAACCAAAGTGGTTCTAGCGATATTATCCCAATCTGGAAAATTTGCAATTTACTTTAAATAGTTTTCGCCCCCAAGACAACTTAAAGCAGTTATTTGAAACACTTTTCTTCATCTGTGGTGAAAGCTGCTTAAGATGACTGAGAGTTTTCTAAGTAATCAAGGTTTTAATCAAACAAATTAATATGGATACTGACTCGAAAAGATTCACAATAAACTAACTAGAATATCAACTACACTATATTCTCATCTTGAAGATAAATATCGCTGACACATCAGGAAGCACCCAGCGTTATTAATTTGTCCATAAACTTCCCAACCAATTGCATGTTGATTAATATTTTCGTCGCTGAGTATAATCCCACGGGCAATTTGAGATTCTAGGATAGCGAAACAACTTCTTTATTATGCCCATTTGTCAATGACTTGTTTCATTCAAGGATAACCCAAAAAATATTTACCCCTTAAATCACTGTCACAGCGGATGAGTCTCTGGAAGGATATCTCAAGTTGGCGAAACTTATCCTTAGGGAAAAACACCCACAAAATAACAACTTCTTATAATTCGTTTTAATTTTATTTATTACTTAAGTCTAGCACATCCTTGTGATAGTTCCATTTATTTCATACGTACTCAGCTGTTCCGTTTGGTTATTGGGCAGCTGTGATAGTATCGACCCGTATAGCGTATACATCGCATTTGGCGAGTAAATGAACTTTAGAAGATTCGAATCGGGCGGAACCAACAAATTATGCAACACATATCGTCCGACGGGCATTGGACATTTCAGGGAAAAATTTCCACTCTCCGGTAGAAGAAACACTGAGGTCACATCGCGGAAAACCCTTACACGTTTGACAAATTTCCAAAAGTCACAAACCCTTATGGTGCCATTATAGTGCATCTTCTGATGCTTATGACTTCGCTGCATCAGCGTTAGGTGCCATATTGGTATGGGGATCTCCTTATAAACGATCGTCAGCGATGATATTGTATTATTGTTGTGAATTTCCATGCTCACTCTGTAGTTCTTTGTATCCGTCTTTTTGTATGACAGCAGATTCATTTTGTAGCAATACTGTTAAGAACGCACCAACGCACACGAGATGAGGTAATCTCTCTTCATTAACACAGCCATTTGGGAGAAAAGCAGTAACACTCACCTGCACCGTAACATGGATGAGAGCGAAATTGAGGAAAATCTGCAGTATGCGGAATTTAGTAGACATAATTGATGAGTAGTGGTAGCAGCGGTGATGTTAACCTCACTGACACTCCGTGTGTGTGCGGATATCTCGTCCTCTGCCGGATACCGATTTATTGAATGAAAACTGAATTTTAGAATGCATTATGTCGTACAGATAACCACTAATGAGGTTATAATTTTTGATTAGTTTTTGATAGAAATTTGTAATTTAGATAAATGGGCAATTTTTGTATGGAACTAATGAGGGCATATTTCGTTAGGTGATACTTTGAGTTGTAGTTGAGATTCAATGCGTACTGGAATGTTCTTTTTTTACATCTGCCTCAAGCATTAAGTAACTCATTAGGTACCATTTTTCTTGGAATTCAGCGCAAGGAGTCTCGCTTTCAATTATTTTTTGGTTGATTAGGCAAACGGTTGAATAGAATTTTTAAGTTATGCTTAAGACTTTAAGTTGTTAGAGCTTGCATGCTTTCTCTAACTGCCTATTATTTTTCAACCGTATCCCTGATATTCACACACTGAAATATGCGATATATCGTATCAGTATCTACATACGTCCGTGTCTATAAGTTCCAGACGGGATTTCTATTGTGATTTAACGTCAAAAATAGATCTTTGAATACACTGTATCCTGCAATGTTAGACCACCTTTCATTGCACCAAAATTGTTGGACATCCACTCCTTCGTCTCGTGTTATTTCTTGTTTCTTGGCAAGTTCATGTTTATGTTACTTAGCCCTAATAAATCGATATGCTATCCGAATGCGCTTTACATTTATCAAAATAAATTTAAGTTTAATTGAATGTGCCCTGTGTTCGAGGAAATGCAAGGCAACTTTACCTGAGAAGTTTGGAATTTATCCACGTACTTAAAATTTATCAAAAAATTAGTAAGACCAACTTTATCCTGGTCCTAATTAATCGAGATGTGTTTATAGGAAACAAAAAAAATAATTTACCCGAATACTTTGGGATTAATCCGGATATCCAAAATATTATCCAAGTGAGTTTCAACAATACTATCCAGAGAAATTTAAATTTTTAGCAGACCAGCAACACATATTTTATAAATATATTGCATAAAATGTTACAAAGCTTTATCCGGGAGGGTTAGGTTTTTATCCGAATCCAGTTTAACATTATCCGAATATATTTCCAAACTTTTTTTATCCGAGCGAAAGACAGATACAATGGTATGTACTCTAGCTTAAGGCAATGCTTAAATGTGTCCTTTGAGAGCCTCTTCTCGTCTCGCAGCTTCACTGGTTTCCGCGGTTGAGTTTTAGATTTGTTCCTTGATTCTCTTTGATATTTGACCCTTCTTATCGGTAATATTTTAGAAGCTTTTCAAACAAGGTCAACTGTACTAATCTGTTATACCAAATAATTAATTCTACAATTTCAAGCGGTTATTTCACAAAATAAGGACATCATTTGTGTCTCATATTTTAACCCTTTCGACCCGGCTTTCGGGGGACCAATTCCGGACAAGTTTTGTTATTTACGAGTACATCTAATCAAAACCTTCAGAAGAAATGATCCAGCACAACAAAATTTCAGTAGGTTAGAGGGCGTGGCCGGTGGTACAAAAATGTACCATCCGGGATGTTATGTGGTGCAATATTGTACCAACCGTATTCTTTAGGCTACATTTTAGAAGTTCATTTATTTCAACAGAAAACTTAAAAAAATAATATACAATATACAATATTGAACAAAAGAAATTTCATTAGCAAAAAAGCAATAAAGAAAAAAATAAGGAAAGTGAACAAATATTTATGTATGATAGTGGGTTAAACATTTTTTACATAACGGTACTCTGCATTCTTTACATAGTATTTTGGTGCGCGATTGTTTTTTTGCTTGACTGCAACTCACGCACCGACGTCTAGTCGTTCCTTCTATTGCCAAATGCTTGATGGCACTAACCTCCCGTGGCCTATGTACGTCCAGGCCTCAAGGACCTACGAACCGGTACCGATTTCTGACCTTCTTCTACAAGGAGCTCAGCCAATGTTACTAGAAACTTTTTGAATGGAATCTTTTTGTCGGTTGATCAAAAAAAAAAAAAACCAAACACGCACAAGCGTGTATCACCTGCATGCACATTTGGATACCGTTAACAGAACGTTGAAAGACGTTATGGTACAGATTTCGACCAAATAGTATGCAATTTGTGACTTTCAGGTATGTATGTACATAAATATACCAGCCGGGTCGAAAGTGTTAATCAAGAAAAGCTTTTTTCTATAGAACACAATAGGCTTCCAAAACGTTAAACAATCCTTGTTTACAAAATTTGACACCACACCCAATTGTCCATGATAAAGAACACGTCAAAAGGGCAAATTGATTATATTTCTATACAACGCCCTCATCAACCAAATTCAATTAAAATTCCAATTCACTATAAATCAATATTTATCAATTCAACTAATTAACAAGCAAATATCGGCCCGTCAATTTTCCACATAACATATTTCGAAAAAAAAAAAAAAAAAACTACAATCCCAATCGCTGCGATATACTAAAAGTTTATTACCATAAACAGTCTCTAAAAATTAACTACCGGGATCGTTCATTTAGTGTTGAAAACCACCCTCTTAAATATGATAAATGTCCTTTCACAAATGACCCCGAAAATTCCTCGTGGAATGTTTTACCCAATGCAGGTCAATAAATTGTACTTCTGACAGCGGTTGTCAATTAAAATTTGAGTGGGGTTTGTTTTGTCGCATGCTTTTGTGTTCTGTTTGCTATTATATCCTCGGGGGTAGCCTAAAGCTGTAGCTGTAGAACAAGTAAACTTTTATTTAATTGAGAAATTTTTTTATTTTTTTTATTTTTGGAAATGTTTGTATTTCCATTGTTTTATTGTTGATGTCATTTGCAGTGCTGCATTCGCTGTGTGTATATCCTTTTGCTACCTGTTATACATTAAATATGCAATTATATTGTCGTCTAATGGAAGACTTCCGGATAAAAGGGGTAAAAATAAAACTGAAATTATTATCGATTTTTAATACACAATACATTTTGCAGGGGTTAAGCGGGTAGAAGAAAATACTGTTGCATTTAATTAATACTCGTAGGTACTGACGCGCATAAATTTTAATGTCTCATTTAAGGGGAGAGAAAATATAAAGGGTGGCGTAGAATATTATTTTCCTTTTAATAATCGAACAGAAAAACAGTCCTTAGTGGGAGTGAAAATTGAGAAAATCTCTCTTCTTAAAGCAGTGTACCTCCAGAATGGCTGAAAAGAATTGCGGGTGATCGTGATCGTTGTGTGGGTCATTGCTGGTTCATAGAGCTTTTTAAAAAAATATTAAAAAACCTTAACCGAATGAAAAAGTCATTAAAATTTTTTCCCAAGAACCCTTGGAATAAAATTCTAGCAAAACCAATAGCCGAGTTTCAAACCACTGCAAACCGTTCTCTTTCTCTCTACCCCTTTATTGTGTGAGCGGATATGGCCGTTGACGTGGAAGTGGACGTGGGCTTGAACTTGAATTTCGATTTGGACTTAGACTTTGACTTGAACGTGGACGTGAAATTGAAACTAGACTTGAACTTGTTAGGTAATAATAGCATACATGGTGGTAGGTAGGATAGTTATGTCAGGATATGTGGTGGTTTATTAAGGCAAAACAAAATATTTGATGTATTTTAGGTTATATAACTTATTAGATAGCCCTCCCGAGTGCTTAATTTAATTTTATTAAATTATAGCTGGCTCCATGTCTTGGATTGTAGATTATTATGTTATACTCCTTAAACATCAATTTGAAATATAACGGCAAAAAAATTGCATTCAAATCGTATAAGGCTTTGTGAGCATTTTGACCGTATAACTTTGAAGTTTGTAAATTCATTATGGTCGACTTTTGCAGAGCGGAGTGTGATGTTTACATATCTGTAAATGTTTTGAGAGACATTACCTAATGAACAAAGTAAATGGCATCGAAATCGATTCAGGCGTTTTTGAGTTATACTCATACATCGCAGAAAACTCGATAAAATACCAATTCATTTTTCAGAGATACTCGTAATATGTACATGAGTATCCATTTATGAAAATATGAATAGAAATTGTCCAAAATACATATATGTGACTTGTGTACTTTTATAGACAGTTTAATTGAACTTTTAAAGGGTTTGATTGCTCAGCCCGCGGGGTGCACATAGATTGTAGACTTCGGAAGGTCTTCGGCTCGTAAATAATATTTCAGGCCATCCAATCTAAATAAATTTAAATCATTTTACAAAAACATACTTTTTTGGATGTCGCATCACCCTTTAGAATATTTATTTGTATTAAAAAAGTCTTTCGATGCATTTTTAATTAAAAAAAAAGTTAATACTAATGGAAATTGTGTGTACTGCTGCTGAATTGATATCTACGCATCCATACACATGTACATTCTGCATGCGGGAATAATTACTTGGAAAAAATTTCAGAGGATATTGAAGTAACATGCAAACGTAATTAGTGAAATTATTTGATATTCAATCATTTTAATACCGATACAGAGATAGTATTCATTATTTCATGAGAACGTGAGTTGTGTTAATAAAATCTACTGGTTGTGTAGCTTTGTTAGTACGCGATATGAAATATTATTTAATTATTCATAATTAATGGGATTGGTTTATGTGTAGGCACTTAAATTGAACCCTATCACGCTTTTGTTCTACACAAGGTTGCACTTGAATATAAATAAAAAAAAGTTTTATCCGGCTCGAAGGACCATAACTTCAGTTGAATTCCTTTACCATAATTAGTCATTAAAAACTGCACTAAAAAATAGAATTAAAAGAGGCAAGCTGGACTAATGAACATAAGTACTTGCGCAGAAACAAGTAACAATATAGAGAAAAAAAAAAAAAAAAAAAACTCCAACCATGAGTAGTTGGATGAAAAACCACTTGTTCCGGTGGTTTTTCTTTGCCGTCAAAGGTTAAGAGTTTGTTTAATTTCTACAAAGGACTACCGATTATGTCGTTAACATCCTTTTAGTTTCATTACAAGTGGAAGAAGAACAAAGCAGAAAATAAAATTATTAAATAGCGTGTCGCCGTAGAAAACTTTTGTTTGTCAGTTCCAAGCAACACGATTTTTTTGTGGTTTTTTTTTTTTTTTGAAGGAATGGCACTACTCGTACTTCGACAAAAAAAGAAAATTAACTATGTAAATCCTATTCAAGGATCTAAATTTTACCTTCTGAGAGAGAATTTGTTCCGTTTTCTTTTCTTAGGAGAAGACATGCAAATTAGGGTCAACTATGAGTGGGCCAACTGCTGGACATCTTTAATCACTATTTAATAGCCTTTTTAATTCGTTGTCTTTAGGCTGGCAGGTTGAGCTAAGCATCTGGTCACAGCTGTTGGGAGTTTCGTGCTCCAAGTGGGAGTAGTTTTTTTTTTATTTCATCTATTTGCATGGGTTACGAGTATTTAAGGAACGAAAAATGATTTCTTAACAAATAATTTAGGATTCCGTTTTGGGTTTGTCAACATTTATTGGCCCATAGCAATGCATACTAATGATTGGATCGATACGGATTATGTGCTATTTTTGGAATTTTCTCATGGAAATCAATTGCCAATGGGTATAGGGAAATTGTTTACTCACATGCGATGGTAAAAATTAAAGATAAATAGGTCGTAGATACTCAAGAGGGCGACTGCTCATAAAATAACAGATAGTGTGTTAGCTTTATTTGTGAGTGAACAAATTTGTCTCTTTCTGATAGCTTACCGATTTCGGTATTGGATTTTCTCTTGCATTTTTTATTTCATTGGAACTAGCTATTACTTTTCATTACTTTCCAGTACTGAAAATTCCACTCGGTTGCTCAATTCAATTTGATTAATTCATAGCTGACTCCATATCTCTTTCGTCCGCTCCATTCAAATGAGAATTATTCTCCTCTTTTGGATTCATATGTTATAATCCCTAAACATCAATTTATACTATAACGACACGTATCTTAAAAATGCATCACCCATCACGAATTGTTTACAGACACATTATATCCCTACCCTAGATTCCCTTCCCTATTCGTCAAACCAATTAAAAAGGATTCATAACATTAATATAAAATTCACTGTTTTTTCACTAACTACACAAACAAATGAAAATCTTTTTTTTCCCAAAAGAAATGGGCGAGTAAAGGGAAACTAAAAAAACTCGCTGATTGGAAATTTATGATGATGATATCAGTCTTATGTTGCTGATGTTGTTCAGCTTCAGGAGAACGAAGTAAAATAATTTATAGCTTTAAATGATTATTATACAATAACCCAATTGGTAAAAAAAAAGTATTCAGATATTAAAAGGGTGGGCACTTTGAAAATGGTAAATTCTTTATAATTGCTCATCAGAGTGGAGCGTAATATTTAGCTATTCATAAATATTCCTGGAGAAGTTACCTAATCACCAAATCAAGCGGCATCAAAATCGATTCAACCGTTCTTGAGTTATACGCATACATCGCAAAAACTTATCACTATACCACTTAGTTTTCTATTATTAGGGATTTCTTACTATGCTAGTAACCTAGCAATGAGCTTGTAGTGTGGGAGGTAGTCATAATTTTAATGAAAATGACAATCATTACTGCTGCAGCTGCAAATATTCGAATGTGTTTATTTTCTTTGTCAACATTGCCACAACATTAAGCTACTTAAACAATGGACAAATTCTCGAAATCTTAAAATTATTTTCTATATTCTGCTAGAAACTCCATTTGAGTTTTAGGAATCCCAGAAAAATGCAATTACTGAGAATGTAAAATGTCTGCCCCGAGCGAAGCGAACTACCAGCTTCAACCGACTAACCCCAGAAATAATCACCATAGCATCATGGATGCTTCTATTTTCATGCATATTAAGGTCCTAAGGGAATACGTCCAGAACTTTGCAAATTCCATGAATTTGTTTGCATTGTGAGTTACATATTGCATTTACATTGAGGATTCAGGGGTGATTGAGTCTGATATACATGGTGAAGTATTATGTTAAGAGATCTGGACTTTACCGTCACTATATAAGTGCACCGCTACCTTAGAAAATCAAAGCTTTAGAGCCAACATTCGGCAGTAAATTACCCAAAATCGATGAGCGGCGTTCGGGAATCTCTGAGCAAAGCATATTCTTCACATTTGTATGGACGCATGACGATATTCCACATAAACTAGTTATCGTTGGTTATCAGAAATGTATGCTCGTGTCACACAGTAGACTCTGCAGCTGCAAATTATGCGTTAGCTGCTGGTCTGGGGTGCCACTGCAGTACTTGTAAAAGAGCTTAATATCTCCCGTACATCGGTTTGATGTATCTCGTATAGTTTTGGCAGCGCCTTAATTTGTTCGAGTCTCAACGTCAATTTTTATCATTCCAGAAACAAACATAGTACGAACACTTTTATGTAATAACATTTCTATGTGCAAACATAAATATATCTTTTTAAATTACAGACGGTAAATAATACGTGTCTGCAAAGAATAGGTAATTCATCTCATTAATCATCACTTACTGGACAATTTGTTGGAATAAAAACACAAAGCTAGTGCAATGAGTTTGAGAAAAGTTTTACTAATAATAAAAGTTTCATGACAATTATTGGAAAACTAATTGAATCAAATATATCTGCAGTTACAAGTAGGTTCGTAGTATCAGAAGTACCTGGACTTTTGTCTGTTTTTATGCAAATCGAAAATCGAAAGTCTTTCTGATAGTTTAATGTACTGGCTTTGTTGTCCTTTCTATATTATTCAGCCTCAACTTAAGCATTCAAGAAAAACGTGTACTAAAGGCTGTTTCTTGTATAGGTATAGAACTTTAAAATTAAATAAAATACATTAAATTCGTGGTATGGGCACCGCAGCTGGCTCGAATAAAGCTCAATCTGGAAGTCCAATTTTGGACCACTTTTTCGAGCAGTTGGGGCCGTATCGGCAATAACGCGCGAATGTTGCCTTCCAAGTCGTCCATCATCTCTGGTTTATCCGCGTAGACTAGCGACTACGCCAAAAAACTGATATTCACGATATGTGAATGTCCCCACAGAAAATAATCCGAAGGTGTTAAATCACACGATCTTGGAGGCCAATTCCATTACACGAAATTATGCGCCCATCCAATGTTTCCGTCAATAAATTTATTGTGGCATGCTCTTGTTGCAACCACAGCTTTTCCACATTAATACCATTCAATTAGGGAATGAAAAAGCCAGTAATCATGAATCTATAGTGCTCTCATCACTTTTAAAGAAATATGGACCAATGACTCCACCAGCTTGTGGATTTTCTTCACTCCAAATGCGACAATTTTGTTGCCGTATCCATTCAATCAAAATTGAGCCTCATCGCTGAACAAAATTTTGTGGTGAAAATGAGGTAAGCAATCTCATTTTCGGCCCATTCACCGGCTTCAATTCATGCACGAGCTTGATCTTGTAAGCTCGTAAGCCAAGATCTTTCCGTGAAATCTTCCATAAAGTGGATAGACACAGCTCCAAGTGCTGTTCACGATGGCGAATCGACTGATTCGGGTCCTCCTCAATACTACGCTCCACAGCAGCAACAGCTTTTTCGGTGCGCACTGTACGACGTCTCTGCAGATGAGTATTATCAATTAGAGTATGCTTGGTGCGAAAACAATTCATGGTTATTCGAATTACTTGTTCGGATGGACGATTATTTCGACCGTAAAATGTTTCGCGAACTGAACCACGATTTTCGAAATAAAGTTGCACAATTTTCAAGCGTTGTTCTGGCGTAAGTCTATTCATGGTGAAATGGTAAACCAAACTAAGTACAAATCGGCTGTCAGCTGTCACATTGAAAAAGTGTTGCCAATGCGAAAAAACAAACCTCTAAAAATAAAACCCTTTAGATACAAATCTCCAAATATATGATTTCATTTACTTTGCTAAAAGTATCGAAATATTTATAAGAATAAATAAATCCACCTTTTTTCGTTACGATCTGTACTGACAATTTTAATCACGATGACAAGATGGTAGACTGCTCACATAAGGAGTGCTTACTCCAATACCTCAGAATTTTTTTGTTTGTCAATTTTACCACATTTTACAAAGGATAAACTCGATAATCGTTTTCATATTTTCGATGCAATATGTCACTTTCAAACAAAATCCCCTGAATAGCCACAACCCCTCACAATATCGTCCATCCACACCAGATTTAAACGCAAAAAGCTCTATCTCGTTTTTATTAATCGAGTCATATATTAAATAAAATTTCCTGAGGATTTCCGACGGACAGTTTTCCACTCGTTAAAGTAAACTTTATCCTTAAATCGTTGCCTGTCCAAAAGACAAGAATCCCAGCACAACTCAAGCGTAAACATGCAAATATGAGTAAAATATTTACCCTTGCCTTTGCAGTGCAAATAATAGATAAATAAAAATAAAAAACCTCTTAGTCGTGATCCGTGTAAATTCCTTTTGAGTGCATCCATCCCACACTCCAACCGATTTTCATCCATTTCGCAAGTACGGGGACTTTTACTGGATTTGACGGGAGGGAACAGTGTGCATAAGCCAAAATGCAAATGTTGTCCTTATTTTTACGTGCAAACATAAAAAAGCGGATAACCGGAAAGCATACACAGCTTTTAGACACACGTGTAAGGAAAATATATCTTTAAAAAATAAAAAATAAAAATAATAATGCACCTGAGATAATCTCAAAGCACATTCGTCATCCCACTCAGCAATTACTGTTTGAATTAAGATAAAAATGTCCTTTTTGTGTTTTGTTTGCCCTTATTATTTCTGAAATTCATTATAATACCTTCAGGGTAAACGAATGTCATTCTATGTATCTTTTTTTGCATTTCTCCCTCTCTCTCTCTCTCTCTCTCTGTGTTGTTTTAGCAGCAACAGCAGGGATTTGTGAAGAAGGATAATAACAATAAGAACAACAAGTTCAACAACAACACCATCAACAACAGTACGATACCAAGTGTTGTAACAACAGTGTCAGGATTCCTTTACAGACGAGGGTGTAAGAAATGGATTGGAAATCCAGATGGAAACGATGGGGTGGTATGTAGCCTCCACCACCGTCATTTGAGGGTGGGGAGGGCCTCCAAAAAACAAAGAAACCAACCCGAACCCAACAAAAGAAAAATCAATAATTACAACAACGACACCAAGACCTACAATTACACATCAATAATAACAATAACAGCGACAACAGTGAATGTGCGTGGTGGTGGATTAGCCACATTCACCTGGAAGAATGCACCGATTGCGCACCACATTCACAAGGTCACGTACACCAACTGGGGCCGAAATGAAAACTCAAAATAGCCTCGAAGTACCCAAACAGGTCTGGAAAAAGTTTTGTATTTTTCACTACAACACCATTGATTCCATTTTTTTTTTTATTCTGTCACATAGATGTCGTTGTTTCTTACTTAATTTTTTATTTTTTTTATTCCATATTCTCGTAAATTTTTTTTATTGTCTCCCTTTTTGTCTGTTATTTTGCGAATGATTGTCGTGATGTTATAAATTTTATTCTACGCTGTCAGAATATTTATTTCGGAATATGCAAATATTAACCCCGTTTCCGGAAAGGAGTGCATGTTGTTGATATTTATTGTTTGCCTTTTTTTTTTTTATTAGATACTTACAATTGATGTGATTATTGACTTTTTCATGGTTTATTTTGTTATCGAAAATACTAATGGCTTTCGTTAGAAAATAAGAAAAAATAAAAAAGAAGACAAATTGAGATGTTAAAACGTCAGACAAAGGATGTGGAGGAAAAGTATTTTGTGTGTTTACTTCGGAGGTTTGTTTTAAAAGAAGATACGAGTATTTGTAAACTTTATAATGGTAGTGAAGGTTATCCAAATAGAAACTTTTCTCACTCTGTTTGATGAACAATTTTGGTGAAAGTATGGTCCTTCGAGCTGGATTCAGAGGCAGTCGTTAGATAAAACAAAATAAAAAAAAAACAAAATGTATTTTGGTTCTTCTTAAGAGCTCTTAACTTCACAATTTTTTAGCACGAATAGACAGACGCTTATTAAAAGAGTTTGTTTTTTTTTTCTCGGAGGCATTTTAATGGACTTTGTCCCCATTTTATAGCAATACGAGTATACTCGTATGTTAATCCGGCCGGCTTCGCCTGTCCTTTACAAATGAAAATAACATGTCATACGTTTTCTTTGCCATGAAATTTCTCTAAAAGGTATCACTTTTTTAGTGTTTAAATAATGTAAAGCTTTCCCTGATAAATTACCCAAACAACAAAGCAGACGTCATCGAGGTCGTTACATCACACAAAACAGAAAAAAAGGCCAGTTAATTTATTTATAATATTAGAGATTAGGGGTATATTCTTGTTACATCCTTATTCCTAAGAGCTACCATTACAAGTCTCAGGTGAACTTTTTTTTTTAATTAGACCTAAGCATACAAATTGATATGAGCAGAAAACTTGACATGACAATGTTGAAGGAATATACGATTGACAAAACGTAAGGCAGGCATGCTAGCTCGCATATGCTTATAATAGACCAGATATTTCGCCATCGTTGAATCTAGATTATTGTGGAAGGGTTCAGTTCTAAACCGTAATAAATGGAGCCCAACGTGAGGCTCGAATTTGAGGCCACTGATTGAAATCATTGTCAGACGCATATTTTATATTTGAGGAAATCGAAATACAACCAATTGATTTCTTGTACATGAGGTAGAGGCAAGGATACTTTTATGACTAGAGGAATTGCACTTGAGTTCATGAGTTGAGGATCGCCAAATTACATGTCTTTGGGGATCAACAACTCTCGGTAACGCTTTAAGCTCCATCAGATCCCTTTGTTCCATTAACCACTTAAATATCGGCCCTTCGCGTTGTCTCCAACAAAGCTTACCATCTTTCAAAGTAGACAAACAAAGCACTTCATCAGATGTTATAAATGTTTTTCGGTAAATAAAGATGTTTAGAATGCGGATCGTGGACAACAGGCACAAAGACCTTATGGTCCGTTATAGTCTTTTATAAATTTCGTAACCAGTCCATTGCCACGCTTATTGATACTTTATTCTTTCTCATACGAAAGCGGTTTGTTCAAGATACAGTGTGGACAGTGTCAGCGGCAGTCACTTTCCACGTACTACATCCACACAGCAAGACTGACTTAATATTGAAAGGAAACGGTCGCAGCTTGGGCATTTTACTGAAGACATTGTTTTAAAAAATGTTGACAGCATGCCGTGTGGGACATAGGAAGATGCCAGGATAATTTTCCTGAGTTCTACCATTTTTCATCCTGTGTTCAAAATAAAGTGGTTTTGTGTTTACGCAGAAAGTTTTATGGATGTTGGCTATGTCAGCATTCTCTTCAGTGAGGTATGCACACGGGTTAGCAGTATCTGCTCTAATGGGCTCCAGCCCATTAGAGCAGATACTTGCTTGTGTTAATTGTCGAAGCTGAACAGAGTCTTGCCCTAAGTGAAACTAGTGATCCCAGTGAAATGCATACACCCGCAGTTTACTATTAGTTAGGCTTTGCTATCCTGCTCCTCGATAGGTTTTGGGTTCTGAGGTCAAACCGGCAAGCCCCACAGGCGGACCAGTAGGGATGCAGTAAAGTTGGAGGGTTGTGATCCTTCTACTTCGGATCATAACTTCGCCGTAAGAAGAAGAAGAAGAAGAAGAAGATAGGTTTTGGGTACATTCACACACTGCGGCGTTGTCTTGACCACTAAACTGGTTAGTGTACAATGCTTGAGGTGGTTATAAGTCTTCTCAAGTAGTTGATAGGTTGTTCTCACCATTTACATGGTATACTCGTAAGCTAACTTTAAAAACAAACCTTGTTACTTGAGGAGTATCCTCCGTTCTGTACAAAGTGTCCCAGATATTTATCATCTTTGTCGTTATACACCACTATTTTCGAGTGATAGCTATAATATCTCCCTATGCGACTTTAGGCGACTTAGTTTTATTAATGATGCAGCTGCTGGTCCAACTGATTTGCGGTAGTTTTGATATTGATCGTTCTGATCCCGATTTTAGAGCATTAAGTTGTGTTTAAAGATCCTGAATGCGCAGGACCATGATATTTTTTACTTCCTCCTCTTGAAGGAAAGATGTACTACCCGCGATTCTCTACCATCTGCTCCCGGGCGCACTTGTAGCGATGGCACTTTTGATGTTAAGGCTCCGGTGTCATTGTTTCAATTCGAACTGCCTCTTGCTTTCTTCTACCATCTTCCTCTGTTTTTGTGCAAAAGGGTTCTTTCAGTGTGGTTGCGCATTTGCGGGAAGAATTAACGCCTTCTGGAGCAATACATACAAGAATTTAGAGAGTTTTACCCACTGGCGACTTATCCCTTTTCGGATTCAGTTTCTCGTTGGCAGCCTTGGTCTCTATAGGTTCTCTTTATTGTCTCTTGGTTACTAGGCATCCTCATCGATCTTACTCCTGTGGTCTTTTTGCTTACCTGTTTTAAAAACTTATAGATTACAACATTGTGCCAAAAGAAGAGAGAAAATAACGGTTCCATTAGTTGAACATAAACATGTACACACCCATCCACTGGGAACCACAGATTAATGACTAATATATCAAACTCTTCACGAATTAATGCACTAATCACTAAATTATATTCAAATTCGTGCAGCCATTTTGAAGTTAGATGCGTGTAAACAAAACTACCGAACGCTTATTAAAACACTTTTCAATAGCATACTTATCACTTACGCATTTTCTGTTTGATAAGTTGAGTGCCAATCGCTAATAAATCGATAATTATCGAAAATTATGATAAGTTAATAAATGATTAGTGAAAAGTCACTGGAAAATAGGTCGAATATTTGAACGAAATTCTAGGAACATATTTTGTGTGGCTAAGACATAATATATTCTGCAAATTAGTAAACAGTAACAAATATCAGTGAAAAACTCAGGTAAAATTGATAAGTGCTTATGAATATGCACTCAAAATGCACACCGGAATGAGGTCGACATTCGTGCACCGCAGTAAACATTACAAATTGGAGTTCTCTTCCCAGTCCTGCTTTCAGATTGAGGCCTGTCAAAGGCTCAAAGGTTGATTTGCGGTCTTGTGGTCATGCACGCGTGCACTATAAATGGAATGCATTTCAATTTCATATCATTTCCACTTTATTGCCATGTCTTTCATTTCCATTTGTTTGACTCTCTCACTTCTCTTAGCCCATTTTTAAATAATTAATTCTCAACTTTTTGGAATTGTTATGAAAATCCTTGCCCATAAAAGTTAAAAATAAGAAAAATAAAACAAAAATGTTAAATTACGCGAATACAATTCCTCTCACTGCACATCGTACAATTCTATCCGACCATCAATCAGTGACTCATTCGCGCGCAAACAACCGCACATATGGAAATTCGCAGAGACTGCATATCCTGATGGTTTTACTGGCTGCAGCATCGGTACTAATGTTATGGGAGACCGTAAAATATTTAATTAATTCTTTCCACTCTTTAGCCTTTGCTCTCTTTTCAAAACCCTCACACAGACTACCCTCTATACTTTCTCCACTATGTTAGCTTTGAAAAAGTAGAGGCAAATATATATTTCGCTTCGTGTAAATATTCACATCGTAATATGTAAGCTTTTAACTTATTATGCGTTATTATTCATATAGAGCGAGTGTCGTCCTTTTGCAACACATTTTATAGTGTAGCCAGGGTTTGTTGGAGACTTTTTTATGCGATAGTGGTGATATGGAAATTCATTTAGCGTAACATTGAGGATATGTTTGACATGGTTCTTTTAATTGGCGCCCAATGAAAAATTAATTTTCTAACAGAGGTTTTGTTGCACATTAAAGAGGTTGGAGTTGCGGTCGCAGATACGAGTAAACAGCGGTCGCCAGCATTTGAAGCCTCCAGTCTGATGTATAAATTTAAGTAAATATACTTCAACAGAATGTCATCAATAATGGCATGGTTATCTACGAGTACTAGCTATCTGTGTGATTCTCTCCCACTTTCAGCACTCCTTTTTATTGAGAACCATATAAATACGTTATTCCATATGTTGCAAGCAGTTCTTCATGTCATGAGAGTTTGTTAAAAAGCAGGCTTTTCACAATATTAGGCCAAGGTCTTCCGTTGGGCGACAATTTAAAAATTCATTCACAATTTAAGGTTTAATAACACAGATTGCGAGCGACCTCATTGGATAATAAATATAAACCGTCATTGCACGTTATCCTTAAGCTTATCAATGAAAATCATAAGCGTGATTTCTTAAACAATTCATTTTCAGTCTGCGACTACCGCTACCAACAGCGGTGGACCAGTGGATGAATATTGTGTATTTGTGTTCGGTGTACTGGGGACAGGTTCCTTGTTCTTGTCTCCTTCTGTTTCTACGAGATTGTATTTTATTTGGAGGGAATGGGAAAAGTAGTGAGCTAAGGAAAGGAATGGATAGAGGTCCTGTTATGAGTAATGAAATTGAACACTCAAGTGAAACCGAGGATGTCAACTAATTTTAAAGAAAAATCTTTTGGGGTAATACTTCACGGAGCACTCAGACTCAATTTGGTTCATTATCAGCCAGAAACCCCCTTTTGATATAAGGGTAAGACAAACTCGCATTTTATTCATTTCTCGTTTATGCTTAGGTGGCTGTCGGTTAGTGTTCTCCGCTATGGCTCGAACCCGCATTCTGCAGATGACAAGCAAATTACTTTCGGGTTGCTTAGGCCTATATGTGTCCTTTTGCTTGCTCTTGCTAAGGCCATGAAATTTATGCTTTCTCCTCATCCTTCCCCAAAAATTAAAAAAAAAAAAATATTACACTTGACAATGCCTGAGTATGAGTGCTATTCTACGAATATGTGACGTTCCCCTGTCATTGTCAACTGAAGTGCAGAAATAATAACGGCTTATTTTTATATAAGAAACAAATAACAATTTTCGAAATAAAAGTACATCGGGTATCACTCTTACGAGTATGGCCCTAGAAAAGTTATCCTTTCAAAGTACATACGAGTGGCTTTATGTTGGGCGCCAGTTAAGCATTCATTCATAATACACTTTCCGCATTTATGTAAAATACAGACTAATGGGAGATTTATTTTGTCGATATTAAGCTCCTTAACAACAATATGGGTATTTACTCTTTCCAACTTGTTGTGTTGTATCTTTATGTAAGTAGCAGGATCAATGCTTCTTACATATCAGAGCGAGCGTAACCCAGCAAATTGCCGATACACTGTTGGCAAAACGACTCTCCAGTACTCTTTTTTTTATTGTCATCATGACATTCCAAATAGTAGATGTTTCTCTCTCTGATTTATAAGCAAATTAGTAGTAGGCTGCTGCCAATATAAACTTACAACCATACAACAGATTCACAGTAGATAATTTTTGAAGCTTGATGGCTATGGTGTAACAACAATAATAACTATTTTCTATTGTTGTGCTGGTGTATTTTACAGCGATGCAATCCCAAAATCTGGAAGCGAGCACGGTTAGTTTACGGATTAGTTTTAGAAGTTTTTTTGACATCACTACTAGTTTTAGGTTAGTTTAATGGGAGTTATGAGATTAGCAGAGCTGTATCTGCACCCATTTGCAATTACCCTGACTATTATATAATACTGTAAGCGGGCAACTCATATAAATTGAACCAAATGGCTGGCGTCCAAGTGAGAACAATTTTTTAAATCAAAGAACGACTTTGCAAAGAACCTTGATCCTTATATTGGCTCCCTAATTGAAATTTTTTGATATCCATTCACCTTGTGTGGAAGCTTATTTGGGCTTACGCAATCACACAGATTAGTTCATTCAAAAAGGGGCCTAAGTGGTTCCACCGCATATTTATTTTATCTATAACCATTGCAAATTGGACAGAGTTCGTCCTTTAAAAACTATTACTACGCCATACTTTGAAGTATCATTAGGTCTAAATGCATGGTATTCAGACTGGCCTGTATTCAATCTCTGACTTTCCACTAAACGTTTGTTAAAATAAATCCATCCAATTGTACTTGCTCCATCTCACAATTATTAAAATTCGTCGGATTTGAGTGTTGTACTCAAAAAAAAAATAAAAATATTACACAGAGTGAGGTGCCATATTTTAGTTTTGACTACACCAGTGAGCATCTAACTTCAAAATAGGTTGTAAGTTTGCGATTCGGCATCATGGACTGTCAAAGAATTCGTTCTCCAAATAAATGGATTCTCTTAACGTGTTCAACATTCTACGTGACGCAAGACGCTATCAACTTAAGTAGTAAAAGTTCGTCGGGACATCATTAGGACGCTTCTAAGTATACATAGGTAATTTTACATGATGAGAAATGACGGCTTCATTAGCTGTCCTACTTGCATTCTTTACTCAGTTTAAGTTAACTAAACTAATTTCAAATTATTTAAAGTTTTGGCATACTTATAGCTTCTCGCATCTCTTGCTTGACAATTAACGTTGGCTATCACATTCAGAAACCATTAAATTAATTTTCGGCCTTAGTCACCATAACTTTATGCAGTCCATCGCCAGAACGTTATCTACTTCTCAATCTGTGATAAAGAAACGCCGATGCATACTCTTATAAGCAATTAACTTACCAACGTTGGGCGCCAATACGAATTTAACTGGCGCCCAACGCACGACATTCATAGGGCGTCTCATAAACAACTTAACTATTTTTGTTAGCTTTATTGCATGACTGCTGCTTTTTACTTTTCTTATTTTTTAAAAAAAAAAATTCAAAATATTTTCCATGCTTTCCTGATGTTTGGCGTGATTCCCATAACGTTCGTTCCATTTTTTATTTATTATTTTTAATTACACATAATACCAGCTTTGCATGTGATTTATCCACATCCGCTCAGTGTTCCACTTTTTCTTTTAATCAGATAATAATAAATAAAAAAAAAAATTCCACTTATAACCACCGTAAACACACAGGTACGTTCTGCATCGTTCGATGAAATGCAACTGGAAGCTCAACGTGCCACTTCTCACCTGCTCAAGCAGCAGTCCTCCTCCTCAGCCGATGAACGTTCCTCTGATGCAGGACTACTTCAAGTGCCTCAACCACAATCACAGCGTTCGCGTAGTTTCGATTCCGCTGGCAGTGATGATTCTGGGACTTTTTTGGAAGTACCGCGTCGGATACGAGCGAGACGGGCTTCGAACACCAAAACACCACCACCCTGTTATCATTGTCTGTATCTCGAGGAGTATGAGAAACAGGTTAGCGCTGATCAGAGATACTTTATAGATCATCGGGAGCTGAAATCACTTAGCTACAGTACGAGTTGTAGTGAAGATGAGGATGACGGTGAGGAGGGCGATGATGGCATGCAGAGAACACCATCAGCAACAACCAGTGAAGATGAAGGCGTTGACGATGATAGTCCGCAGTTTGGCAACACTCTCCTACCACCACCGCCTACGACGCCGTGTAACATTACGTTCACCCTTTCACCGACAAATGGCGATTTTGAACCACCCGCGTTTCCCTTCGAGCATGGGTCGCCTCCAATATCGCCCGTGTCACCAATGTACCTGTCCGCGACGACACCGCAGTCCCCTACGATTGAATTCATTCCACATTCGCCTTCGATTGAGCTTCCACCCCCGGAACCATGTATATCAACAGCGCCAGATGATGAGGAATCCATACCAGTGCCTCCAGTTCAGCTCCGACCGCGTCGTCGGTCGATATCACGCCAGGAGGCGATATTTGTCGAACCAACCGGAAATTCTCTGGAGAATGTTTCCAACGAGGAGGAGCAACAGCAACAAGTGGTGACAGTCGATGCATTGGATGGTGCAGCAAAACCGCCAGCTCTTGTCGTTCGGGATATTTATCTGGCAGTACCTGATCTCAAGCGAGACCGTGCTGCTTCGGTGGATTCATGTTTCTCGAAACTTTCATCGAGCGGGAAAACGGAAGAGCTACAGCCTAGTGATGATGGATGTTTCCTGACAGTGCCGAATATTAATGCAACGAGGTCGCGTTCAGTGGACATTGTCCTGCCTACGGATGAACAGGCTCGTTACAAGGCTCTGGCGTTGACTGGCTCATCAGGGATCTACGCTGATGGGTATGTTCAATATTGTTGTTGTTTTTTTTTTTTTTTTTCCACTGTTTCCATTTTTGTTTCTGTTCCTGTTGTCATGTTGTGCTTCGTTAAGTGATTGATGGCCACATTTCTGCTGACTCCTTGTTTGGTCCTTGCGAGTGATGTGTGTGTTTCAGATTTTTTTTTTTTTTTTTTCGTTTTTCGTTTTTCTCTGAATATGTGAAAACTGTGACAGATAGGTGGATCCCAATCGCACTCATCTTTGCAAAGCACGAAATGTTAATAGATCGTGATGTGTGCGTTACGCCCGAATGGAGATACATGGAGATAGGTCAGGAGACATGACATGGCAATGGATATAAATCTTTTGATATACTACAGAAAAAAAAAATGTGAATGTGACTCAAATGGGAATTGAATGGAAAAAGGATTTCAAGTCTAGTAATAGCTTTGACGACAAAAGGTGTTGTGTTGATGCGGGTAGTTCTGGATGGATGCATATATCATCGTAGTAAGTAACTGGGTTATAGAGTTTTTTTTTTTTTTTTTTTTTTTTTGAATTTGCTGTTGTTTCCGATGAAGCAACGACTTTGAAATGGAAACTTGTTCGAATAGTATTGCATCGGGAAGTTGTGTAGCATTTTGTAATGTGATGAACGCCATTTTGTTTTCATTTGTTGATTTTTTTTTGCGAGGGTATCGCTGAAAATCGTTGAATGAAATAACCAACCATTGCAAGACATATTCAACGCATAAATTCTTTCTTATATGTCGTACTCCTACTATTAGCAAATTATGTAAGAAATCGGTTGCGTTGGGCGCCATTTGGAAAGTTGAACTGAAAATCATCTTCGCAATTGTGACTAAACCTGATGGATAGGTTTAGTTGTAGTCTTATCAGATTGTAGAGAGTACTTTTTTAACCTCTGTTTGATGCCATGTTTCATCTTTGCGGCGTTATCACGTAATAAATTTAAAGCAAGGAAAGCTTTGCAGCTTTATACAGCGCCAATATGTTTATGTTTGTTGTACTCATTGGCGTTGAATTGGTGCCGAACCGATGACAGGAAACGCCATCTGAAAATATCATAGACAATTCGTATAGGGTAATTTTTTTGCGCCATCAAATTTCCAAGTCTGCGCTACAAATCTTTTCAAATCGTCAAACGTTACGCTACATTATCAATTCGACTTCCCTCATTTTCAAGTCTTTGAAAATGCCCTAGAGTTGTTTACTATATTCAGTCCGATAAATCGGTTGTTTTTAATGGTCCAGGATTGGGCGCCAATTATTGGTATTACTTTCTTCTTACAGAAATTCGTTGTAAATTGAACGAAATTCGCATTCCGTATATACTTGTAGATTAAAAATTTACAAAATTGTCTACTCAACATTCAGAGCAGAACTAATATGCTCTTCCTTCGAAGAAAACACTCAAAAAACTTCATCGAAAGTTTTAACAACAGACTAATGGAATCGTAATTCAAATTTTCTTTCAGACGAAATTATTTCATGACTGCGTTACATTTCTTAGAACATACATAAATCTGTAAAATATTTACCAGAACTTATTCAAATAGCCAAGGCAAGGTTGACAAAAAAATGTCTATGGAATCTAGAATTCCGTCAAAGTTTCAATTCTAAAATAAATTGATTTACTGCTTCTGGTTCTATTTCAAACCACTCTCAACAAAAAAAAAGAAAAAAAAAAATGTTATATTTTGACAAAAACAAATAGCTTCACTAAAACAGAGAGACAGATGCAAAGGAAAATATTTGCAGACAAACTTAATACACAATTTGCGTAATAAATTTCATTTGCAGTGACTGCATTTGAACACACACAGACATAGTCCACAAGGAGCACAGCACAGACTCCAAAGTAAAGTGTAATAAATTAATTCTTGTTGTCAAATAAAGAGAAAAACCAACAATAAACAGAAAGTTGATTCGATTTGAATTTTGTGTCCTATTGTCCAGTTATTTGGTTCGAGAGAAAGGTTCTTTTATTTATTTTTACCTCGGCGTGTGTGGGAAATTGGTTCCCCATTTTGTTGTACGAGGAGACCTGTTTCGATTTATTTATTCAGGACTACACGTGCTGCTTACGGAAGAATACCTCAAATACTCATATGGCCGATTGTATGGTGAATATGGTAAGCGCAAAGTAAAATTAGAGTAAAGTCAACTTGGGGAATTTAATTAATTTCTAGATGAGAAAGTTTGCAAATGTGCATATATGCTAGTGGGGTACCTAGTGGGGGTCCTGATTTGTTAATTTTTCGATTTAAGAAGTTTTCAAAGAATTTCATTCATCATAAATTGAGAGAATTTAAAATTTTTATGAAAGTGCTGTTGAAAGGTGGATAAGGAGATACTTTGAAAAATGGCGCCCAACGTTGTGCATTTTTTGCGGTAATACTAATTAAATTTATAATGAACATGGAAAGGCAGTTAGAAAACAAATGAGAAGAATGCTGAAAAATTGGCGCCCAACGATGGATTATTTTTTTTAGTAATTTTACGAAAGAAAGACTCAATGAAATTTGTGATTCCTATTCACGCTAAATTTGGAAGAGCTGAAAGCTGTTAGTTTTTGTATAATTATTTTCGATAGGAAGATAGCAAAATCTAATCTCAATGCTAAATTTATTGAGATTAGAGATGGAGTAAGTGAAATTGCCAGACAAATTATAACCGAATGGAAAAACCGGAATTCTTCTCGATTATTTCGGACACCAATCACATATTAAACCGTGACTAAAATCAATTCACCAAAAATCGTTCACTGTCTTCCTCTATTAGCAAATCTTTTCGATTTCCGAAAGCGTTAAGGCGTAAGTAGAAAGAAATTAATCCGCTCACAGATGTGTTTTATTGTTGAAGGGAAATGGTCGCTTGGCAAAATTTGCAAGCTCAGAGTTCTAGAATATCTGAAGCAGCAATCCCAAAGCCACAAGTATGGGAAAAACTGATGGCAGAGGTAGGATAGTAATAAATCCATACGAAATTTTATAATAGTCTTGGGCTAATTGCATCAATTTCTCAGTACTCAGTGTAGGTGCGCTGAGACTATAAACAATTGACTCAAATACAAATAAGAAGTACTATCGTGAACCACTTTTGAACGAATGAGATCGAAAGGACCGGTCGGTTATTTCTAATGGTTCATACTACGTCACGACTCATTTTAATTCTCTTCGCCCGTTAGTAGTCTACCGTCTTTGGTTAATGCTCAGTCATGACTGGTTGATAGTCTCTCGTCATTTGGGAGTTATTCGTATCATGCACTCGTACTCTGTTACGAGTCGTTGGAAACCTCTCGTCTCTAATAGTCATGCGTGATTGGTTCTCCATCATAACTTTATTCTCGGCGAATCATTCGTGCTTTGAACTCAGTCATGACTAGTTTTTTAGTATTTGGTCTCTGGGACCTATTTGTGTTTTGTACTTTGTCACGACTCATTAAAAGTTTCTTGTCTCTGATAGTCATTTGTAGATAAGACTGGTTAGTAGTCTGCGATCTCTGGGTCTCGTTCCTGGTTAGTCATCAGCCATGACTATGGGAGTTATTCATTGCCTGTACTCTGGCACTACTCATCTCTGAAATACATTCGTAAACGGTGCCACGTTATGACTCTTGTCTTTGGTAGCAACGACTAGTTGGAAGTTTCTCGTTTATTTAGTCTTTCGTGGATGGTTCCCTCCCTGATGACTGAATGGTAGTCTAATCTATCGATCAGGAATTTTTTCGTGGTTGTTATTCATATTTTTTATAGCAGTGAGTCAATAAATTTAGTGAGTGACTTTCTTTAGATTGCGATAATGAACAGTGAGTTACAGAGTTTTCGACAATAGTGCGTGGTGAGTTGAAATTGGTTTAGTTGAGATTATTTTCAGTCACACAAAGTTCGACATTCCATAACAGATGGCATTATTTTTCGAATGATTGTTATCCACTTCTAGAACCTTCGAGACGTGAACCGGCTGAATTTCATGGATTGATAGTTGAAGTTTGTGCTTGCAATCGATATAGTAGTTGTCATTGCTCAGAGATGCCTCTGTGCTGTTGTTCTGTTATACTCATGGTCAATAATTCATGTAAAATAAAATTCTGCCGCCTGACACCTTTTATATGTTTACTCAAGCTAACACAAGTACTGAATAAGCCTTTTTTAAATATTGCATATCCACATAATAACCCTTGTTGACTTCTCTCAAATCCTCAAATTAATAAGTAAATTAGCGTAAGAAATTTAAATCAGCATCATGACCTGACTGCCCGTCGCCGTGTCTCGCTGAGTGTGGAACTATAAAAAGTTTCACCACGCACAAAATGTTGACCGCAAAGTCGCTTCGTAAAACCGCCAGCCAAACCTAATATTTCCCTTTGAAGTAATTCACATTAACCCCCCGGGTAAACAGCATAAAATTCCAAATCACCATCTCAAGGCATTTTCACGTTTTCACCCCTTTGCTCGTTACTTTCGAAACAATGTCTCGCCCGACCTATGAATATTTATAGACATCAAAAATGAACCAACAAAAAACAGCCACATAAAGCCGCCATCCTTCATCATAAACCAACAAACCTTGTGTGGGAAATAGAGCCCTCATAAAGCACCCAGAATCAAGGTGTTTACCTTTTGGCCTCTGACGCTTGGTTGGGGTTAAATGTCTGTCGTGTATGGAATTTTTTTTTTTTTTCGAAAAAAAAAAGAGAAATTATGAACATTTTTCGAAATTTCAGGAAACGCAATCCGAGCGTTTAACGAGTCCTCTCATATTCGCGTTCTTCTCGTTCAGCGATAATTTTATGATGAATCGGTAGAAATTTGTTTTATTGGAACGCCACCCATTTTATGTGAAGGCGGGGTATGTTCGTGCTTCAGATCATAAAACTCTGCATTCCGCATAAATGTGTTGCCATTTATAATTTGGTTTTTACCATTTTCCAGTCAGATGTCAAAAGGCAGCAATGTATTTTGCGTGCGAGACGCGTTTTGAATTTTTTTCTCGCTCTTCCTGTTAAAGAAGAAAATTAAGGGAAAGGTGAACAAAAAAAAAGTTAAGGGGGGAAAATCCCAGGGTGATTGAGTACTGTGGATCCGGAGTGAACAAATTATTCGCAAAATTCCATGTATCATGCGGTTGTTAAAAATTATGGATTCGTGTAAGTCCCATGAGTGAAGAACTGAAATATGTTATCCGGAGTTCTCTGTGCTCGTTATGCCCTAGGGATGGATAAAGTCGTTACTTGAGTGTAAATGAGGGAGGGAAACCCGAAGGAAAGAGAAGTAAATAAAACGTGAAAATGGCAATAAGTTGAAGGGATTTTTATTTTCTGAGAGGAGTTCACTTTTGTCCGTAATTGGATTTTGATTTTACAGGGAGTGGAGTGTTTTAAGAGCTGTATGAAAGGTTTCTTAAATAATTCATTATCTTCTCGAAGAAATATCAGAGGTTAAATTCAAGTCAAAAGGTTGGTAGGAGATACAAATTTTCATAACAAATGGACTAACTGAATAAAGTTGAATGTTAAGAACGAAATGCTTTTTAAGGCTGGGTATCTAAGATCGGAGCTGTAGGTTTATATGTAATAAAATATGCGTTACAAAAAGAAATGCTTCGAAAAGTTTTAAATCTTGTTCTTTGGTTCCATGAGTACTTCTGGAATCACAGTTTTTTTCTAACTTTGCTCTTACCATAGGTATGCTAAGTTTATTCTGAAAGTGTATGAATCCTTAAAACCACGGTTGCGTATTTTAAAATAGACTGCCCCTGTGCAACGTATCTCTGCCATTTGTATCCCAATCATTTATTTGAGAACGTTTTGTTGGAAGATGTCTCTTAAATTCTTCCATCAAAATTCAAAATAATTGAATATCCAATATCAAAACCCTACTTAAAGGTACTAGTTCTATTCTTTCTAATAGATGTCGGTGCGTTGTTAATAACTTTTAGTTTCAGATTTGTCATGCATCGGCTAAAACCATTCAACTTTTTTTTTCATAGGTTTGTGTTAACACAGAGCACAGATAATAAACTTCTTATTAAGAATTACTCAAACCATCAAAAACGATGGCGGTTGCTTCCTGGTGGCCATTATTTGGTCGAAATTATCGTATGAGCTCTATGGCAGGTAAACTCGATATTTTTTGACAATTGGAAATGGAATGGTGCTTCATCAGAGAAGACGATGTTTGGCGTTTGACTTGCGTGCAAGCGGATCAACTCCTTTGCTCTTTCTACTCTAACTTTTTTTTTGGTCAGGTGGGGGATCGTGCACTTTTTGGAACTTTAAGGCCTTGAGTCCGAGCTCATTTTTCAAAATGTGTTGCACCCATTCTCTGGATATGTTTAGCTCAGAAGCCATTTTTCTTCCGCTACGCCGAGGATTCTGGCCTTCATACTCCGAATCACTATTGACGATGTTGCTGTCTTTTTCGGACCAACTCCATAGGGTTTTGCAATGCTGTCGGTTTCGTTGTAACGCGATATGGTGCGATATACAAACATTTTGTTCACTTTCAAATGTTTCAGCTCACGAACAATAGCTGGTTGCGATTTTCCTGTCAAAAAAAGAGCAATAACACTATTACGTTTGAATTTCATTCTGGATAGAACAAAAACTATACACACGATAACAAAAAAACCTTACACACGCTTGTCAACAATGAAATGACAACAACTGTAAATTTTTCAGCGCTGTCATTCGTAGTTTGGCAGCACAGCGACGTGAAGTTGCTATCAGTTCATGTTAGCCACCCTGTATATATAAAACTCAACTGTGTGGGAATGTGTGTGCCCGCTTACCACAAAGACCGTTCATCCAATTGAGATGAAACTTTGGGAAATTGATATTTAAGTGACGGCAAAGGTTCATATGATACTTCCAAAAATCTGCGATAAATGGCGCGCCAGTAACATCAATGAGTATGTTTAAAGTGACATTACAAATGTCAAATTTCTCTCTACTGACTTTTTTTGCCAAATAAAATTCATAGTACGAATGCAAATACAACCCACATTTCATTGTTGTCAAAATAAAAATAAAGAACTAAAAGTGCGTGTGCCAGAGTGAGCTAAGAAAAAGTAGGTATTGTGTATTATATCAGAAAAAGATTGGAAAAAGTAAGAGCATCGTTATAATGATAAAAATGTGCAATAAGGAAAATAAAAAATAAAAATTAAAGCACGATTCAATTTAAAAGCAGAAGATGATAATGCCTTTGCCGTACTTTGAACACGCCAAAGTTAATTTTAATCATCCACTTAAGAGATTACCTTAATATTGGACCAACTCCATCTATGTATGTCTATAAAAACTAAAATCCCAATTACGCCATACAGCTGCATGCTTAATCAAGCATTTCCTAGTCTAGCGCTCCCAATCGCACTCGCAATACATCATAGTGCCAGTGCCAATCAGATATTCAATTCCTTGATTGAACTTATCCTCGGTTCATCTCTCACGCTGATTGCAATTTACTTTATCTGATTTCCATCTGATAGTATTAGTATATCTTGAATCTTTTTTTCCAACTTATTATGCATACAATGGCACTTACCTACTCAAATTAATGCTGCAGCATTACAAATGAAATTTTTCTCCATCGTCACAGAGGGAGAGTAGCAAACTTAAGTGATATTGTAAGCTTATCCATTTTTCCCTTTGGGTCTTATTTAATCATTTGTTCATTTCATTCCATCCGTTTCGTCGGAAAAGCACAGGAAAAGAGTTTGCATCCGAAAGTGTTTCCTGTGAGGCAGAAACATACTCTGTTTAAGAAGCATAAATTATGTATGTACTCTTACGTATCTTTCCCAATTTCTAGTATCTGTATCTATTACAGGAATAATAAGAACATGAATGTATTGTTCATTTATGTTAGTACACAGAACGTGGGCAAATAATGGCAGAATAATGAAGGAAAGATCTTATTACGAATAAGAGTACACACGTTAAAGGGAAAGACCTGTCAAATTAAAGAGTTTAGTAGTAACGTTGATTGCAGATAGCGCGTAGTAGGGTAAATGAGAGTTGATTGTAATTTAAGTTGGACAACCAATTACTTGTCGGTAGCACTAGATCATAGTATCTATTGTAAAACATTGAATTGTATTTCAATAGAATGATAAAAAAAAACTCATACAATCCATCGTCACCATGATACGAATATCTATGACATGGCATAAAGTCACTCACTAATGGCAACTAATAGCAAAGATTTAGTAAGAATAAGTTATAACTATACAAAAATGAACATAAACATGCACACGCTCATGTTTAAAAAAAAATAACTCTCATCCACTAGTGCACTATTGATTGCAAGGACACATGATTGCTTTCGATATTTTTCTTTGTTTGTAAAAACTTACATTTATGCTTACTACTCTGATTCCAGGAAAAAGGTTTAGAAGGCCAAAAACATTTGTTTTGGATCATAGATTCAATTCTGTTAGCTTCTTCTTTTCATGAAAAATCGTTTGATTTATAATATTTTGGTGTATCGTTAACCAATTTACTTTCTATAACAGCTAATCACAAAATATGCATTCTAAAAAATAGATATTGAAGATTGAAGATTAATTATGTCTACTAAACTTATTGAAAATGTTTGATTTGGTAGGAGCATTAGGTATTGAGTATGTTTTTTTTTTTTTTTTTTTGTTTGCGTCGGAAGGTGGGAATCTTTCAAAGACGAAACTGAGCCTGAACTCAGTAACAGTGTGGGATTTCCACCCACCAAACCCACCTCCCCTCCTACCCCTGATCATCGAGGCACTGCCGTCAAGCATTTCATCGCGAGGGGGGCTTCACTCTTACATACCTACAAGGGTCTATATTGGGGATCAATCTCCGCGTCCATCAGCCTTTGTCAGAAAAGTTCCATCTCTCTGTGTGTTGCAGATGTTGCTTAAAATTCAACCTTGCATCTATAGTAACGCAGTGTACTTCAGCTCTGGTTTGGAAAATACAACATGATCGCCCACGGTTACTCTTGTAGTCTCCATAACTCGTCTGCTGCTGATGAACACTACTTCGGTCTTTTCCTCTGCTAGTTTTAGGTCCATGCTCACTAGCCAGTCCTGCACAATCCCGATAGCTTCTTTACAGTCCTGCTCTACAACGATCGCTATATCGTCGGCGAAGCCAATTATTTTCGAGGACCTCGAGATTCGAAGTCTGAGGACGGCATCGTACATTAAATTCCATAGTAGTGGACCTAGTACGGAGCCTTGGGGGACACCGCCTGTGACGTTATTGAGTGTGTATCAGGTTGCTACTTTATATGAAATGTCCGTTTTACCATCAGTTTTGTCGGAGACATCTGTTTACTTTGAGAATTATAGGCAGAAGTTGAACGTGTTTTACGTACTTCCACAAGTGTTCAATTGGATTGAGATCCGGGGATTGGGATGGCCATTGCAAAGCATTCACTTTTTCCTGTTTGAGCCAGCATTTGGAAGCATTATGTTTTTCAATATTTCCAAGTAGCTATAGTCCATCTATACGAAAAATTAGTCCAACTCCTGAGCGTGAAAAACATTACCGACCCTTCACCCTGCTTTACGGTTAGCAATTTATACCTTACATTGTATCTTTCACCTCTTGGTCGGCTCATATAATGTTTTCCATCGCTTCTACATAGTTGGAACTTACATTCGGCACTTCACAAGACCGTATTCCATTTGCCTGAAGTCAAAAAAATGTGTTCGTTTGAAAAAGTGAGCCTCTTTGCGATGTTCGCTTTCGATAAAAGTGGTTCCTTCAATGGTGATCTTCCGAAAAAGAGATTTTCTCTCAGTCTGTTCCTAATTGTTCGATCCGTCACTTCTGCAATACCCCTCTTTTTCAAATCTGGTTTGATTTGAGTTGCAGTTTTTTCTGCATTTTGTTTTGACATCCTCTAAACTATGCGATCGGTGGTGGTTGTTGTTTTTCGAGACCTACCTGACTTGGGTGCACACTAGACTGTCCCTCGTTGGTGGAAGTTTTTTATTATTTTTGAGATTGTTCCTCTTGGTACTCGTATATTCAAATAACCCGAAATTTTGTATTTGTTTTGTCCCATTATTGTGCAGAGAGACTATTTTTTCCTTCGAATCACTTGAATACACCTTACACCTCGGCATTATTTCCTTTTGTATTTAAATAATTTTGGAATTCTGATTGAAATTAAACTTTTACGCAACAGATAATAGCCACTGATCTTTAAATCACTTAAATTTCAATTGAATTTGCACAACCAATACTGTCATGTTTCCATACTTTTTCCGCGAGTGCTACCAAGTGTAGTGGAAAAAGTTGATACCATTTTTTTTTAGTGTTGCCATATATAAATAGCTTTTTAGAAATGAGTAAACAAATATGACAATGGAATTCCATACGAAAGTTCAAAAATTTAAACTACTTCAATTTTACGATAAAGCCAAAATTGTGACTTTCTTCAACGTCAACAAACAAAATTTCATCAAAATGTCTTTAGTGGTTCTCGAGTGAGCCAAGTGAAGATAGACATATGAGCAGCCATGAAACAAAAAGTGTTTATATCACCTGGCCCTCTCAAGTACGACCATAGCTTTCTCTCTTTCCACGAATAAACGAGAAACACAAGCAAATTTGGCTCTATTGCACGAAAAGTTTTCCGGCCGTTTAATTTTGACGACATCAATTGGCCATCAAGATCGTGTGATCTGACCTCGCTGGATTTCTTTTTATAGGGCTACGCTAAAACTCGTGTCTATGCAGACAATCCCAAACTTTGGTGCACTTAAACACCCATCATACGTACAGTCAATAATGTGTCGAAAAGTCATCGAAAAATGCCTCACAAGAATCGAAAAAAAAAAAATGCAAAAACTCCCGTGCCGGCCATTTAACCAATCTTGTATTCCATACATAATGGCGTACTACAAAATTTAAAACAGTAAACAAATTTCATTGAAATCTTTAATGATTTTTATTTTATTTAAATTAAAAATCCTAAAGAACAAAACGAATAACCCTGTACATACGTGCGACTGAATTTTAATATGTTTCTCATCTCTGAACTAACTTCTGCCATTAACCTGGATGGGTTTATTGCAACGTTCTATCTAGTAAATTGCCTTTGGTCTCCATACTTTAGTCATTACTACCGAAATCATCTCTTCCAATCCAATCACCTTATCCCTCGCTGGTCCAATAAACCATAAAAGTGTTTCAAAGCAATTTCGAAAAGCTATTTATTGAGCGCCGCGTAATAAATCATATCGCCTCTTAGGAAGCTACAACTCGACTTCTTAAAATTAAACATTTACATTCGCAAAGTGAACATATCCTTGACCCTGAAGAACCAATCGCTTTGAAACAGCTTTTCACATCCATTACCTAACCCATTACCCAATATGTGAGCTCACATACCAACACACAATAATAACACTTTATCCTCCAATAAACACTATTTTCCATTTTATTATTCCATCAAATGTGTTGTAGACCGACATCGGCTTATCACATGCGATACATTCATCGACCCACATACACACACGCTCGAGCTCCGAACAAAGCCCGGGCAATAGATCAACATCCTTTAAAACATCTGCGTAGGCCATCGAACTATCTACCAATCACCCCTCGAACTAATTTAGTCGGGAACTCCACGGTTTCGAGGACGAGGGACGGGTTAGGTGAACCCGTAAATTACTGTGAATTACAGAAAACACACGCTCAACATCTCCTCTCCGTTTCACTTGACTGAACAAACAAAAATATGCCTGAATACGTGTAATGGATCCTGGCCTCAGCATCATCAGCATCATCATCATCACCCGCAAGGATTAAGCCTCCTTCCGATTGGTTGGTAGGGGTACTTTTTTTTTTTTTTTTCTTTATGAGCTCATCACGTAAGTTGAATACAATTTATTTTATGGTGAGTTACGCACTTGCTTACAGACACACACACACACGCGTATTTACATTCCGCAAGGACAATATGGGTCGTTGGTTTTATTATTTTTATTCTTGGTGTGTTGTTTGTTTTTCGTAACATCGTCGTTGAACTTCTCGATTATCCTTTGCTCATCTGCAGCTTATCTTGTGTCCTAGAGAGTGGTAAAGGAGCTGGTAATTCCCAATTCATCGCGAACTCATGGATGTCGTCCTTCTCATTTGCGGTAAATGTTATTCTTATTCTTTCCGTCTTCGTGTGACTGAATCAAGTGTGGGTAAGGATGTTTTCCTTTCCGAAGATTCACATATTTTGGATCGTAAACCGCGATAAGAATCGAAATTATGTTGTAAAAGTGCCTGGCTGTCATCGATTTTTATCTCAAATTGAATTTGATTTACGGGTTTCTTATTTCTTGTGTTTGTTATCCTTTTCTTTTTATTTGCGAACTGAATGAGTAATAATATTTTATTTTTTCTGTTCTTTTATTTGCAGGTACGTATCTTATATACGGAAAATGAACTCAGTGCGGTTAAGGTAACAAGTTAGAATTTTAAATTTTAAGGTTATGCCTGGAAGGCGATGGAAAAGGATTAAACTTTTTCAAATGTAACCCAAGGGGGTTGGAGTTTGAAGATGAAATGTTTATTTACAATTCTGGGTCTATTCGTAATGTCATTGGTCCTAAAGTTGGAAAAAGTGATAAATTGCCGGGGCACGATATACATTTCCATAGAGAGTAGTCGAATTTTTATTGCGTTGCGGTCCGGAATATTTTTTACTCCGTGTAGTACTTAATCGTATCGGGCGGGCCTGAGAACATGTTAAGGTTATTTATTAGGTTCTGATCCCTTGAGGCTACGAGTGATGTTTTTGAAAAGCATTTTGGTTGCCTTCAACTAAAAAGACATTAGTCAATTTCGGAAGGTGATTGTTGTGTGTTCTTTAAACGTTATGAAGACTTTAATGTGTCTTACAGTTGACCTATTTTCAGCAACGAATTTGCTGTGTGATTGAGGCGAGTTTAAGATTATGAGGTAATTTACTAGAGAGGAATAACTGAACAGCGCCAAGTACTTTAGTAATACATAAGATCTTTTAATTCAAAAAACGTTCTTGGCTTGTTGACATAAACCATCGACTTAACGTAACCCCATAAAAAGAAATGCATCGGGGTTAAATCGCATAAGCGAGCTGGCCATTCGATCGGACAATTTCACGAGATTACACGATTACCGAACTTCCCCTTCAATAGATGAATTGTTTGATCAGCTGTGTGGCATGTGGCACCATATTGTTAGAAGCACTGATGTCAAGTCCATTGAATTCTGGCCAAAAATAATCTTTCAACAAGGCACGATAGCGAACTCCATTGACCGTGACATGGCGATCATATTTATCGACGAAAGAAAACGGTCCAATCACACCACGGTCACTTTTTGTGGATGCAATGGAGTCTCTTGAAGCATATTTTGCTTATTGATACAAAACCATTAAGCCAAAAATGATCTTCATCGCTGAAGATGATTTTTCGATGAAATTCGGGATTTTCTTCAAACTTTTGCAGAGCCCAATCGGAGAAGTTTCAGCGCTTCAAATGATCTTTACGCGAAATTCGCCACAATATGGACTGAGAGATTCCCAATCCCTGTGAACGGCGTGGAATCGACTGATTTGGCTCATTTTGAACTGAAGCACTAACGACTGCGATATTTTCGGTATTTCGACTGGGGCTTTGTCTCACTGGCACAGGAACATTCAATAGTGAATGAACTATAGCACGCATAGCCTGTCTGGACGATAATTACCACCGAAAATTGGAGTAAGCGCTCTTAAAGTTGCGATCACCGACTCAGAATTTCGATAGTAATTTTTAATAATTTCCAAACGTTGCTCATTCGTTAACTTCACCATGATAAAAATCTAAACCTTGACTGACGTTTTGACATTGACAGATCATAAAAATAATGTAAGGGTGCGTTTGTATTAAAATACAAAATTGTTATGTCCCTATTGAAAAACCCTTTACAAGTGTGTTTCTCAATTCCGCCTCTCTGCCTGTCGATCCGTGCGTATGTATGGCCGACTGCATTCTAAAGGGCCGGACGTATTTTTTTCAAACTTTACATATGGATCTAGATTTTCTCGAAAACGGCTCTTACGATTTTTATAAGAAAATTCCTAAAAAAAAATAAAAAAAATATTTTGACAATTTTACAAAACTTGGAATGCCGTGACGTTACTTATGTGAAATATTGCTTAATTGTCAATTTACAAAGAAACAGTCTACAAATAAAGTACCGTTAAACGTATTTTTGTTCCCAAAAATCTGGTTAGCCATCTGTTGGCATATGTTCACCGTAACTCAAATTTCAAATTTCAGCAAAATGGTTGGAGCCATTTTTCATAAATTCCGATTTCGCCTCGAACTCTGAGCCTACAGACCCCAGATGTAAACTTTGAACAATATCCGCCCAGCGGTTTAAGAAGCAGTAGAGATTTTCTATCATATTATAGTAATGCCAAGTTTAATTAAAATCTTGAGATCGGACATTTTCAGGAACCCATACTTGCCCTTATAGTAAAAATGTAAGTAAAAATGGTCAAGTACGTATCGAGTCTCCCGCAACTAGTGTTAGGTATAGTTATTTTAACAAATTGTGCTTCCTCGTTAATCCGAAGGAAAAAAGTGCATATGTATCTATGATCGTATTTGTAAGGGTCAGATAAAAACAAACACTTTTTGTTGAATGTCCACCTGTCTGATTGGTGTCTCGCTAATCACTGAAGAAATTTTGATGAAATTTGTATCGCTTTTGCCTTAGGTTTTGACGTTTTGTCTTCAACGAACTTTACTATATGCATATGCAGGGTGCGTATATATTTTTTTTTTTTTTTTTTATAATTTGCGCGCGCCAAATGGGATATGAATACCATTAAATTATTTTAGGGCACGAGCGTTCGTAGAAATTGAGAGAGAGAGAAAGAAAGAAAGGGTGTAGTGGGTTTGAAACTTAGGTGGTATTAAGTTTCAGTAAACTCCAAGGGTGGCGTCCAGATAACTGGGGAGCTTATTTGTTTTGCTTTTGTCGTTGCTCATGATTCACAGTATTTTTTCCCCTCCACCTGATGTCATCATCACGACAAAGATGCATTTAAGCCATATGACCACTCTACTGCCAGTGTTATGCCTTCGCAGTAGAGTTGACTAAGCTTTCGCAATTGATCGACTTTTTTTTATTTATTTCAGACGAAATAAATAGATGATTGTTGAGATCAGGATTTGAACCGTGAACCAAGAGCGTGACAAGCGTTGATGTTACCACTACACCACGGCCACCCTCAATATGCAAGAAAACGTATACTAAGAGTAGAATACAGCCTTGGCCAAATGTATTAGGCACCCTTTAAAATTCGCTATATCTTCAAAAAAGAAAAAGTTTAATGAAATAATAAGAAGTAGATATGATAAATAAAAAGTTTTATTAGAGATTATTAGTACTGTACTTTGGACTGCAGCGACTCTTTTGGGCAGAGTGCTGACTAGCTTGCGAAACTCTTCCAAAGAAATATCACCACTCTTACTGTAACACATTTTTAAGTGTTTCTTTTGATGAAATCGAGTGCTCATGGATCCTACGCTTTAGAATACTCCATAGATGTTCTATAGGGTTACGATCCGGGTCAATATATCTCTCCGGAGTCCATCCGATCATCACACACATGCATTCAACACACACTGCTAGTAGCCATGCATCACCAGGTCATTATACTCGTACTGCCTCCACCGTGCTTAACAGTCGGTAGCAAACATTCTGGGTTGTACTCTTCTCCAACCCTTCGTCTCACAAAAGTCGTACCATGGGTGCCAAATATCTAAAAATTGGAGAAAAAAAGGTATTTAAAAATATAAATTCATCAAGAGAACATCAAAATCAGTTAAATTTTTTGATGTTTAAATTAAAAGTGATCCATACGAGTAAATGAAACGTACCTCAAAGTTAGATTCATCTGACCACAGTATATTAGACCACCATTTTTCAGTGAAATGCACATGTTTTTTCGCCTACTCCAAGCGTGCCTTGTTGTTTTTTTTTTTTTCGAGAGCCACGGCTTCTTCCTTGCTGTGCATCCTTGAAGTCCAACTTCGCCAAGTCTTCTTCTAACGGTTATTGAAGAAATTTTTTTCCTCGATCCTTCGACAACTCAGAAGCAAGCTCAAATGAAGTCGAAGATCATATTAAAAATCGGTCCTCCCGAGAAGTGGTAATCTTTTTTCTTCCGGTTTTTTCGCGATTTACGTGCGAACCAGTCTCACTGTACCACTTAATTGCGTTTTGCGCTGCACAACGTGAACAATCCACTTCTTTTGCTATTTCAGTTTGTTTTTTGCCTTCCTCAAATAAAAGCTGTATTTTAACACTTTCTGCCAGACTAAGTTCACTTGTTTTTGACATTTTAAAAGAAAAATTATCAAATTTCACTATCATGAAAAATAGAAAGCAACGCGTCTCACGATTTCGAGCAATGATCGCACACTGATCCTACACCGGAAGAAATGCATAAACCCGCAGCAAAGAGAACAAGAAAAAGGTGCCTAATACATTTGGCCAAGGCTGTATATACACATGGCACATACATACGAGGGGCGGCTGATAAGTTAGCGGCCTAAGGGTGGGTAGTCTATCCTTGAAATATCTGTGTCTTTAAGGCCTATCCCGAAACCCGCGCCTTGGTTCCTGGGTTCCCCACGTCGGTTCCGTACGACCGCTTTACGTGCCTGAGTCAATAAATGTGAGTAATATTGACCATTCATCATAGTCCCCTTTGGCAGCAAAATACCTTCACTGTTCCAAAAAACAGTCGCCATAAGCTTCTAAGCCGACTTTTCTACCTTGAATTTCTGCGGCTGCCTCTCCCCTTTTTCAATTCACTGCATTGACTCTTGTTTGAACTCCGGATCGTATTGGTGAACCCAAGTCTCATCCACAGTTACGATTCGGTTGCAGATTTTGTCAAGATTGTCCCCGGCTAACTCCAAAAAATCTTTGCAGCTCTCGAGTCGTCATTGTTTGTCGAACGGCGTACCCAGCGCAGCACAAATTGTTTTCATGCTTAAATGCTCGTGCGGAATTTTTCCAATCCGTTCTTTACTGATTTGCAACTCCGTCCGCTATATGCCACATGTTTATTCTTCGGTCGGCCAGAACTAATTTTTCAACTTTTCTGACTGGGTCACTGAAGAAAAAGTGACCCAGTTTTTGACCATGGTATACGAAGGCCCAGAATCCTGAAGAGTCTATGACTTGTCTTCGAAAATTTCTTTAGGCGACTTTCCTTTTTTCACGTGATACTTTATCCCGTCGCGGTGCTCACAATTGCGAGAATTTCAGCTGACATGGTAATGTTTATCCTACCACAGATAATAACAAAATGCGATTATTATTGAAACGAGGTGATATTTATACTACTAAAGAGTGCCGCAGATACGAGTAGTGCTATCACTAATGAGAAGATGACTCGTTGTTGATTATCTCAGGCCGCAAACTTATCAACCGCCCCTCGTACTTCTCAAATATTCAGATCAAAACTAAATTCTTCTTTTTGTCGTTCCTGTTAATTGTTATGCTTGAAACAGATGTGCAGCAAAATGCGTGCAGTGAAATTAGAGAACATGGCTTTATATGTAAGAGGACACATGTGTTTACTGTACTACCATGCATTGTTGCAAGACGTCTCTATTTCTAATTTTGATGCAAACCTCCAGTAGTAGAAAAGCAAAATAGTACAATTTAGTACAATTTTTGCTATTTGACGTTTCATGTAAGTGACATTGTTTTTGGAATTCAATAGTCAGATTTCAGAATGACAGCAAACCAGTGCGATGAAATGTCAATAATTTTCTGCACGTCTGTTACACATGCGTTGCTGCATGTATCAATGCAAGCTGCTTTGATGCACATCTGTTGCAAGTATTACTGAATAGTTTTTAAGTGAGCATGGCGTCAACTTAGGCGTATACGTAACATTTTATTGATAATAATTTTCCAGAAGAGTTCTTGAATTTGCAATCTTGTGAATTACCAGGTCAGTGTTTCGGATGCAGCACACAAAAATGTGCATTTTTAGTGAATTCTCTAACAATTTCGCAAACTCATATATGTCTGTTCTTCAAGGAAGAATTCGTTAGCCTTAGATTTATCCAATATCAAATTTGAACTCATATTTCTATACACCATGAACAATTTCATATAGAAATATTTTAAGAAGCTCTTTTGCATAGACTTTGTATTCTGAATAATTTATAAAGCAATTCAAGTACTGTAAAAATTGCTTACTCACTTTGGCATCTTTTAAGCAAGTCAGCCGCAAGGCAAACTTTTTTTCTATTCTAAAAAAGCAAAAAATTGCCATCGGCTTAAATGTCTCCCTAGGGATGAAACCTTATAGAATTGTAAAAATTCAATCACTGAAATTCCCTCACCCAGCATAGACAAAGGTAATGTTACTCCCGAACAATACCGTAAAACCATTCAAAGTCCACCTTCGCTCTGATGGAACCCTTTTTGTAAACACTTCACGCACTGAATACCCCGACCTTAAGTCCCTACGGTTAACTGAACTTATTCATCCCGACCATTACCATTATTACCACCTCAGACATACGTGTATAATGAAATTATGGAACTTTTCAAGACTTCTTTTCATCGTCTTTGTATGGCATTTACTCTGAAAAAGGGAAAGAAAACACGCACGCAATCCTCAAGCTGCCATCTGTTGGCTTTGTTTCGCAATTCGCATTCGAGAACACTTATCCTAATGCGAATGAATCCTTTTTTGTTCCTCGGTCATGGGTTGAGATCCACCCTTACCATTGTGTTCGGTTGCAGGAATTCATCTCATCCACAGAAGCAGTACGGAGTCGTGCGTTATGTATGGCAATTTAACTTTAAGGTCACATCTTTTGATTAATGTAAGTCATCCACAATCATTTATCCTTACATAAACAGACGAAACACAGATGCTAATTAATCTCGGAGTCGGATTTTTGTAAGTCACGTAAACGAAAGGCTACGCTCATGGTTATTCCAATTTGTGCAGAGTACGAGTACATGTTTGGGTCTCTGCCTCCAGGGAGATCTTGTTTATCCATTAAAATGAGTGGGACAAAGGGACTGACTCTCTTTATAATGAAATATCCTTCGAAAAGAATGTGTGTAAACGCCATTATCCTTCGTCGACTTTTTGTGGTTGTTTTTTTCTTCTTGGCATGCGGGAACGTGTCGTCATGAAATTCCCTTGTTCACCTGAAAAGGTGTCCCCTACTCTCTCGGAAGAAAAAAGGACTAAAAAACAAAACATCCTTTTTTTGGCCTGCAGACAAATTGAGACAATTTTTTTGCTTTTTATTATTTCGAAAAAAATGTTACGCTTTATACAGATAGCGGTAATTTTACAGAAATTTCATCAAAAGTTGTATACCGTGATCAAATAACACAGAGGGATGATTCAATGGAAGAGGACAGAAGAGCAATACTTCTTTTCATTTGAGAGAGAGTTCTTGGAAAAATGTTAAATTCAGTTGAAAAGGATAATGCCTACGGCGTCACAGGAATTATTTGTCAGTGAGATTCTTTGAAAACTACAGCTCGCTACGCTGATTTAAATGTTTGCAAATAACGTAGTGAGGCGTTAGTCAGTTTAAAGGATTATCTGAAAGGATAATATTATTTTCCGTTATAAGATATTCTTATTGGACAGATATTTGAAATCGTGGTGCGTGGAGGTGCTATTTTATTTGCCATTTATTTTATGCGTCGTTTGCGAGTTGAGGGGTTACTCGTATTTGGAGTTTGTGACCGAAAGTAACCTTGATTGAATTTCTTTGGTCAGAAAAGGTATTTCTAACAAGAAGGCGGCGTTATAAATATTACTTCGCATTTATCATGTTCCTATTGATATGAGGTGAGAGCAGCAGTGCAAAGCGACTAAGCTGGCTGGATAAGCACAGGGCGACGACGAATCTTGTAGTTCTGTGTGAAGCCAATTGTTGGATATACTGTTTTGTCAGAAAATCATTAAAATGAAGCGAAGGCATCAAACACAAAACAAAGATAAAGATTTTCATGAATGTTATCGACCCGCTGTCCATTACTGCTTACTTACTTTGGTTAGAAATGCTGAGAGTTCTTGACTTCTAATCGTCAGCCGCACTTCTTTTATTAACTTTGGATAGCGCTACAGTCCGGGGTGCACCAGAACACCAGTCAATAACGATCTTTCGCTAGCTTTCTCCAGTTTCGCACACCGAGTTAGCTGAGGTCCCTTTTCAACATACGTTCTGCATGTCCTAGCCATCTTACACAATGGATTGGCACCTTTTTGATCAGATCGATGTCGTCCATATAGTTCGTCGTTGAATCTTCTCCTCCACATATCGTCGATACAAACTGGACCGTACATCACACGAAGAATCTTCCTTTCGAAACCGACCAAGAGTACTTTCCTTTTTGTTAACATCCATGCATATAGCATGACTGGGATGATGAGGGTCTTATATATTATCTCCTTAGCCGTTTTAGACCCAGCTTTACTCCTCAATTACCTTCTTCTAGTCGCATGATATCGGATCGCCTTGCCTTAGACCGTTTCTAACATCAAACGGTTGGGACAGATTTTTGCCGACCTTGACGGAGCAGCGCGCATCCTCCGTCGCCATTTTACATAGACGAACGAGCTTAGCAGGGATGCCCAAACTAGTCATGGCTCTGTATAGCTCTTCTCTGTATATACTATCATAGGCAACTTTAAAATCAATAAAGAGATGTCGGGTATCGATTTAAAATTCTCAGGTTTTCTCCAAGATCTGCCGTAGTGTAAATATTTGTTCGATGGTAGACTTTTCTAGCCTAAAACCGCACTAATAAGGACCAATCAGGTTGTTGACGATATTTAGGAGACTGATGCCTCTGTAATTTGCACAATTCTAAGAAACTCCTCTTTTGTGGATCGGTCAAACGGTGCTAAGATTCCATTCAGATAAATTAGTGCATGGCTGGTAGGCCATCAGCTCCAGTTGCATTGTCTGATTTGAGCTTAAATATGGCTATCCTCACCTTATGTTGGTCGGGTGGACGGAAATGTTGGCTGTCATCGTTCAAGTTGATTGGTTCGTTCGCCTCACAGCAAATTCGTTGGGCGTCAACGCGTTTCACAGTCTGCAGAAATGTTCTTTCCAGATTCTTAGCATCGACTGCGGCACTTTATTTGCCTCAAATTCCGAAATGTGAAACATTCGGCACAAGTCTATCATTCTGTATGAAAGCAAACAAACATCACTACTTTAACTTTAATTTAAAGTTTTAACACTGTTACTTCGATCTCAAATCTAGTCGTTTATATTCGATCTGTTTTTCTAAAATAGCCCCAAAGAATGTTTCTTTCGACGAATGGTGCCACCTCTTCCCCGTCACATACAAGTAAGTCTGACGTTTTGGCGCTGTCAGCTTTCTCAAATTTCCTAACAAATTTCGCAGATGACACCAGGTAGAGGTGGGACTAAAAGTGAGTAACCGACTTTCGAGGTGTTAGATTTTATTGGCTTTTTCTCGTCCAGGAGATGCTACTTATACGAAGTCTTTATCAAGCTCTTACTGGGTGCATCTTTTTTACTTTCATTTTGTAGTTTCCAGCTTAGTTATATCTGAGATAGCTTTTCGATTAGCCTCCTAGTTGAACACTGATAGGCTTATTCTGACCTTTATATTGCATTTTCTAGCTTTTATCCCAACTCATGGCTGCTTATTAAAATTTAGGGAATGTAAAGAGTATCTTTTTTTGACTTAAGCCTTATGAAATGATGTCCGAATCGGCTTCTAGAACATGGCTCTATTGGTTCTTTTAACGCATAGCAACAGGATCAAACTTTCTATCGCCTGAAAACTAGAGCACGATTGAACTCAATTCATAGAACAAACAAATGACCTAACTCGCTCCAGTACTTACGCACATAAAAGCCAACAAAGTCTTAGATCAACATCGAATAAAATAATTCCACTCGCCTATCATCCAAACAGCAGCTGTTATGTTCAACTTTAATAATATTTTTCTGCGAAACTAATACCTTAATTTCGGAATCAAATAACACATTTCCGCTTCTTTTATTATTTTATTACCGATGTGTGGTTTTCGAAATCCTAACAAACATTAGCTCCCAAATGTCTGCTTCTAGTAACGCCAGTGCTTACGTATCATTCATTCTTGATTCCATCAGTGCAAAACACTAAAGCCTTCCAAGAAGTCTCTCCAAAGCCCACCTTAAATTCATCACCATCCTATTTGGGCAGAAACATAATCAACATGAAATCCACACGCCCTCTTTCAAATGAAACGTCAAACGTATAACTTATTTATTTGTCTTTCATCAGGCCAGGAAATCTGGTGTCATAAATCCTATGAAGAGGCGCACAATTGTGTCTTGACGATGTGCTAAGAGTTGGTACAATCTAATCTTAATCTTAATCTTATGACGGCAAGAGAATTTACCCAAAGCAATTTCAAGTAAATTTCTATGAATGAATTAGTGGAACACTTTGGCGTGTTGATAATGATGTCCCTGGGAGTAGTACGAGTAGTAGGGTCAAGTCAAGTACAGAAATTCTTTTAGCTCAATGTCAGTAGTTGGAATTCATTATTTGGTGACTTGTAATGAGCTTATGAAAATGTAAACTGTTTTCTCAAATCACTTCGCAGAAGAGATGTTATCTGTATCCAACTTTTTTGTAATAGATACTCGTACATTTTGCTAGGAAGTTTGGAGATGTTTTTGTTCGCAAAGCACTTTGGAATTTGTGTATATAAGTTTGATAGTAGCACGTGTATTTAAAGAGATATGTAGGTCAGCTTACAAAGATTAGCAAAACTACAATCAATCTTACCTAAAATTTCTATAAAATTTTAAGACAAAGATGCAATTTATCCAATTCACTCACCACAGTGAAACGGGAAACCTCTACGCAAAGTTTTCGATTCTAATGGCATATCCCTAATCGCTGTCCCTGGTACATAGTAATCCCTCGTATGTGGTATATTTCTCTGCATTATAATACTGTTTGCTTTGTTCATTAGGGAATTACTTAGAGTAGGTTTTTGGATAGCTAAAAAGAAATTGTGACGAATTCACCCGCACGCAACTTTTCCATGTTGATTTTATCGATTGATTTGAAGCTATAAATCATCCCTATACATATGTTATCCTAAAACCAATTAATAAAGTTGTAATTTGTTAATCGTTTTATTCTTAATTTATGGGCACTGCTGCCAATAGCAATGGACCAGTGGGTGGGTTTCTGTGGTTGTGTTGTGCGGGCTCAACATATGAAGTGAAAAATGAGTGATGCATTTCTTTAAAAGTCTTGTGCTTGGATTGATTTTGCTACCGAGGGTTACTCTTATAAATTTTACATTTCGTTTCTAGTCAATTTGAAATTCTGTTAACTGATTTAGTTTCAAGTATGGTATTAGTCATTCCATCATGATTTTGTGCTATCTCTGTATACCAGAAATACCAAAAATTTGACACTAGCTATTAGTACAATGTGATTGATACAATTTAAACAGCTTTCGCCGCGACTTGTTGCGCCTAGCGTCACACACACCCACTTTCAAATCGTGCAGTCTACCCCCTTTATTGCCAGAGCTTTCTTTAAACTTCTTGTAAACTGCTGCCATAGGCCCATTATATACCCAAGAACGCGAAGACTTTTAGTTTGTTTGACCTCTAATGGTCTTTCTATAGAGTTCATTAAATGGTACAGAGCAGAGCAGCCCCCGTGGATTTCTCCGACCGATATCCATGCTGACGAGAGTTTAAAAGCGCTGTATCTAGGAATGTTCATTTCGATATAATTATCGAAAGCTTTCTCCATCAACGAAGTCAGGTTAATGTGTCTGAAGAACTTCGGATTAGTGGTATCTTTCTTACCCACTTTTGTAATGAAGACTATCTTCGAACCTTATGTACTCAAGTGTCAGCCATATGCAACCTGTACCTGACGACTTAAACGGTCGAGCTGTTGTACTGTACTGATGGTCGCAGTTTGTAAGGCAGTGCAGCAGTTGCCCTGATGGTAGTCGGCAACAGTAGAGTCACCAGTATATACATAGATACATTTATTTAGCGGGTTCTGGGACAAACAAGTTTTCGTATACCAGGGGGTTCTGAACCACCTTTAGAGAAGTTCTTTATCAGTGATTTAATTGTGTACGGAGATATGTATGACGTCATCACTGCAAAAATTGCCCCAGAACTCACTTAGTATACCTATTCCAGTACTAGCAAAGCTTTCTACTACATGCCCCTAGGTCTCTTGTAACATGGTTGCCATTGGGACAAACAAAAAAGCACTTTTAAAGAATTTTCTAAAGCTCTGTTGTAAGATAACGTTGTTCACATCAGCACCACGAGAATTTTCGAAGAAGTACGGCCCAATTACACGCCGTCCTAAAATCCGCACAAACATTAACTTTTTGTGTATGCATTGGGTATTCGTGAGCCTCATCGTTGAAGATGATTTTGTTCAAAAAATCGCCAACAACTTGATGGTTCTCTAACACCCAACGAAAGAAGTTACGACACTGTGCATAGTCTGATGGCTTCAATTTCTAAGTCAACTGTTTTCACGTGATCAGCTACTACGAGAACGCACTGGGCTTTGCACTTCGAACACAGATCCGGTTCGATCGAATTTATCCATTAATATCTAAACCGCCCCACGAGATGGACATTATTTTCCAATGCGCGAATCGTGTTGGTTAAATGTTCCCCATTTCTCTCGTATACCGCAATGCTTAGTATTCACAGATGTCAAATATCAGCTGTTTATCTTTGAAGAAGCACAGTAGTGCCAGATTTAAATTGTTATCTCCAATTGAATCACCCTTTACTTCCACTTATGTGCTGATCATTTGCAAATCATTCTGATTTAAAGTTTAAGCGAATTTGAAAAATGCACTAAAACTAGCATAAATACGACAGGCGGACAGGCACACAGAATTGAGTTACCCACTTTTTTGAGTTTCTCAACTGTAGTAATACCAAGATTACTCAAAATCGAACAAACAAAACCAATACTTGCCCGAAAACGAAAGTAAGACATATGTTCTGCTGATTAAATAATATATTTTTACTGAACAAAAAAAAATTTTTTTTCAACGGATCTGATAGTAATATACACGTGTAAGCTTCTGGTCATCGAAAATTATATTCTGCTGATCAGCTAATTAATTTTTTGCTAATCATTTATATTTTCTGCTGGTTTTGTTTTTAATTTTCTGCAGAAACAATTTTCTGATGATCAGAGAACTACACTGCTTTGCAAAAGTATAACCGCACCCTGTAAAAAGCCTTTTCCAGGAAACTCTAAACGGATACAGGCCCTTTATTATTTTTTTGTTTTATGGCATCTATTACTTTTTAATAGGAAAATGGTGGTGGTAAGTGCTCTTGGAGGCACACCATCAGTAGGATTGGGCGCTACTCTCTTAAGCCGTTGATCTGCCTAAAGATGAACATTCTCAAATTGGTGCTTAGTCTACCGTTCAACTACCGATTTTTCCTTGGACAGCCCTGCTACTCTCATACGAGTAGTTCTGACTGGCCGGTAGGCCGGTAGTATGTAGGACACCGTTGTTCTTCTCGTCGCCTCTGATCTTTGTGGCAAGGGGACAGATATTTGCTCCCTCTCTTTACTTCTGGATTTCCTGAGAGGGTGTTTCATCAGACTTCCGTTTTCTTTTGCTTGTCTTTTTTCATGCTTCCACTTGTTCGAACTTCGAGGGCCTGATCACGGGGGTACCTCCTTACGCCGGTGCCTTTTCCGTGGATCGTTAAAACCAACCGGTTGGCCTAAATTTGGTAGTGAGGTACTCTGCCTTAGTATCTCGCCCCTTGACTGTTCCTAACACTGTCCTAGTATCTATTGATGTGATCCTCCATATAGTAGTAGATATATCCCTCTTAAATCTCCCAAAAAGCTACCAGGTAATCATGTAGGTCAATTACTCGTACAGGTCAATCTTGAGTCACCTACATATAGAGATGTGCGTAACGTAATAGTCTGAACGACGACTTATCTTAGTATGAAAATCCCATTTAACGCCCCACCCAAAAACACTACGAGTCAGTTTTATCTAAGAATATATTCTGATTCAAAAAAATAAAACTCCTCAAAATAAGAAGATATTAAACAGCCACGTTTGTAGTGTACGAGTGTTTGTATTTCACTCACTCCTGTCAGAGTGTCATAGTTTCGTAATTTCCCATTTAGGGGGATTTTCTTACTTATCTTCATTTTGTTCGTACTTCAACTAAAGATACAAAAGATGCAAAAGAACGACATGATTACCTTTATGCTCATCTCTTAGGTAAACCACACAAATACAGACAGAGATGAGATAAATTGAGGTATCATCTTGGAGCATTATTTCTCAATTTAGCTACCAAAAAACAAAAAAAAAAAGACTGTATGCCTCTACGCTTTAGGCTTTGATCGTTCAATTTAATTAAAACCATCGAACAAGCTGAAATTGCTAAGAGGTTTTTGCGGAGGCACTTTGTTTTAGTGGACATTGTGTTTTTGTTGGACTAGAATGGCCAGCAACTTTTGTGATATTTTAGGCAGCTCAGTTTATCGTTTGTTGCATGAAATCTCAATCAGGGGATGTGATACGGTGAGGTTGTCATTAGGCCAAAGGCTATTGATTGAGAATATTGAAACGCTTTTATGTCAAATATCAATGTTTTGTTGGGGAGTGGAGCATACAAAGCTGATGGTTAATTAAAATTTAGTTTTCTGGGGCAATTGGATAGTTTTAGCAGAGGAACGAACAAGAACAATTTTAAGAAAAAATAAAGTGAACAACAACTTTTTATCTAACTTAATACTTATGTTTCGGTAGATGTATTTTAGATCGTCCATCTTGGATAGTTTATAAATTTGTAGGTAATAGTCCGGTCAAACTACGAAGAATAGGGGGCTGACCCCGGGGTATTAGCAACTCAGCTAATTAATTCTTTTAAAACTCTAAAACAAGAAATAATACTCCAGCAAATAAGCACAAAAAATAAAAACAAATTCAATTAGTTCGTAAGCTGTTAAGGTAAAACGGGGTCGCTGAATCTGAAGTCAGAATTTCAAAACACTCCAACAAAACCCGAATATATAAATAAATTAAATTTCTTCGTATATTAGTGAAGTAAATTAAAGGACAATGTTAGCCAAAATGTTTTCGGGATCACTGGATCTAAATCCGAAGTCAGAAAGTAGATAATACGAGTACTTCTGAAATTGACATTAATTAGTCTATAAACTAGTGTGTATATGTTTTTAAGGTCACTCAATCCAAATCCGGAATTATAACTTTCAAACTCAAAATGCCATAAAAAATGGTACTCAAAAATATTTAAAAAAAATCTGCATTTCTAGTTTTCAAACTTTGACTTCGGATTCTGATTCAGAGATTCTTTGACTAGTTCATTAGTTTACAAGAGGAATTGAATTCGTTACATGTTTTAGGTTTTTATGCTCCATTCTGATTCCGCCATTTTGTATTTTGAAATTCTAACTTCGAATTCAAATTCAGCGACCCAGAACGTTCCTTCATTTGCTTACAAATTTAATTTGTTTCTAGACGTGTGAAGAAATTTTGACCTACATTCAGAATCTTGAGGCGAAAATATAATGGAATCACGACTTTTATCTATCTACTACCCAGAAGCATCCCAGAATGTCCAGTTTATAATTAGCATTAGTAGAATTCCTGACAAGAGACTGACTACTAGAATTCGTGGTATTTCTTCAGATATTCACCTTGATCTAAGTAAGTAGGGTGGTTTTCGAGAAAATTTACTTTTTTCCAAAACATTTCCATCTTAAGTTTTTACTGATTTTGAGGTTACAATGAATTCCTCTGCGCTCTGTGACTTGAATATTTCACAATCTCCATTCAACCGTTTAAGCTGGAAGCCAAAATACAATAAGCCAGTTGTTCCTCTTTAATAATGAACCACACCAAGATTGATTATAATAGGCGTGTTATTTTTTAAACCTAGCTAATCAGTGAACAATTAAAACGATTCCTCTTCAGCCGAATTTTTATATTTTGTTTATTTTTTGAAGATTGGTACTTGTGCTTGTAGTCATAATGACATTCAGCTGTCAACTGTCTTAAGTGTTAACGACACAACGCGATTATGTTCGTTAAATAAAGTAGTAGCCGGTATTTAAAGTACTTACGTACATATGTAATTAAACAATAGTTCAGAAAAATTATTTATAAGATGTACTTATGACTAACAAGTGTTCTTTCTTAATCGAAAAAGGATGAATTAGATTCTAATTTTTTGTGGGAATTTTCGCTTAGCATGAAAAGTGTACAATTATTTTATTTCTTTTTTTTTTTTTCAAACATCGGCTGAACGATTTTGCTTAAATTTAATTTAAGAAATAAAAGTATTTACAGCCCGCGTAATATTAGTATGTTAATTAACCAATTAAAGGCACTGCGAGAGATTCATAGAAAATGATTTAACTTTACGAACAAGTCTTTACACAACCTATAACGTATGAATAAAGTTAGGGCAAATACTCGTATCTATGAGGAGACATACGATTCCTGGTAGTTGGTTTTGGTTGGGGAGAAAAGCAAGAATTGTAGCCAACCCTTTGTTCTTTTTTATAACGTGACGTTTCTGGCACCAGTGACTGCCAGAAACGTCACGTTATACAAAAAGTTTGAAAAAAAGAAGTTTAAAAAAAAAACACGTCTAATATCGATATCAAATAGTTTTACGACATCAATAGCTTCTTCTTCATGAGAAATGATGTGATTTCATCTGCTATCGTTTGCACATCAATTTCTTCCTGAAAAATTATGGAAAAGAAAAACTTTCAGGAGATTCTATATTTTTATTTTGAATGTGACGATATCTGTTGTGATGGCATTTTATAGCTCTTCTGAGTTAGGCGTACATTTCTAAAAAGGTTTCCACTTTATTCAAGAAAGAATTCACACACTCACATAGTATGTGGTTTGCGATTTCTTCCTTCATTTTCCTGAATAAGATTAATTTTAGGACATATCTGACTCGACAGTGACTGGAAAATAACCCAACTGTCCCTCGAATACCGAATTTGCGCTGTTTCAGAACCGGGCTCATGTTATCCTATCTGTTTATGATAGCCCTAGTTATACACTCTGAACTTCAACAAAAAGGTTCTGGACCTATAAACCTTGGCATGGGTCGTCTTCTTGTCAATTTGTCGGCAATTTGGTTGCCTTCAATACCCTCATGTCCTGGCAGCTGAATCTCACCACCTATTGCAATTGAAATGGTGTTCTTTGATTTATCATTATTGAATTTCTTGATCATGTTCCGTGCCTATTTCACTCTGCAGTCCTTATGTTTGAGCGTAAGGACACGAGGCACCCAGAGAGCACAAAGTATCCTAATTTTGAAATAATTGGCCACAATTTGATGTAAACTGGATATTAATGTATCCAAGGACTTCTCCATCTGCCGACAGGTCACTTTTCTATTTGTGAGCATTAGTTCCCGGATCATGGCCTCCATTTCAGAAGTGGACACTTCATTTGGACAACCAGTGTGGGTTCAATCGTCTAAGGAATGAAAATTTCCAGTACAACAGAAGTAAAATTGGAAAAAAATTATTGCTTTGAAATTTCGTGGACCAATTCTACCATACTACCGAACAGCCCTCATTCAAATGACCATAAATTAAAAAGTTCCTCAAATGAATGATACTCCAATGAGGGGGTAAAAGAGTGGAGACGAGTCGATTTGTACAAGAAACGGGGCTGTGCCGATTTGAATTATCTCTTTGCTCTAAACAAACAGCTGAACTGTATGGATGCTGATTTTGCTATGTTGGATATGTGGTCATTCCGTGTCGACTATCACTCCAAAAAAGATTTTTTCGAGTTGTTCGAGTAAGACAGTAAGGCGCTGATATGAAGTAGAAACAGAGTTTTTAAAAGTACAGATCCTTGAGCACTCCGGACAGTAAAGGCATCGAAAGATAAACCACCATTGACCAATTTGAATTGATCTACTTAAAAGACAATTTTCCACCCAGCCACAGAGCTGATCCGATAGTCCGTACGAATCTAGTTTGCTTAATAGAGCTCTATGCTAAACTCAACCGAATGTTTTGTCGATGTCCAGGGCCAGGGCCAGGGCAACAGCTCTTGATTTCCCATAGTGCTTAATGGCTGAGGTCCAACGATAGATTAAATAATTCAACAGGTCTCTAGTTGAACGGCAACTACAAAACCATACTGCCGGTCGCTTATTTGCTCATATCCCTTCATAAATTTGATTATTTCGGGATTAACACCTTTTCCTATCACTTTGGATAGCATAGAAAGCATTGCTATGAGACGATCGTTTTGCGACAAACATTTCTTTCCTTATTTTTAGGAATCAGTTTCCAGCATAAAGGAAATGTTTTCTACGCGTTGTTTTTTATTACGAACCATCACAAGGTCAAATGTGTGACAGTAAATAATACTTGCACCATGACACGTTGTGCTCGTTTGAACCCGCCACGTTTTCGCTATGACTTGTTATTCACCCAACTCGCAAGTATGTATCTAAGTATATTAATAAGTTTATTGTTGGGTGCCAATGCCGACTATTTTATTTTTATTTTCGTTTATTGTTTTGGTGCGAGTTGGCTAAGAGTTCACCGGATATTTGTAACATTTCAATAACTCTGAAATAGTGAAGCGAACAATCAAATAAATGATTTTTTTTCCAAGAACTTAGTAGAGCCATACAGTGGTCTGGTTTGAAAAAAGAGAAGTCAAGAGAAGTCCCAGCAAGTTTTAGGAGAAATATTATTTTCCCATTATTAAAAGAGATGTCTACGAACCGAATAACTACGAGTATAAGGGTATACAGTTATGAAATATTTTCAGGAATAATACTAGTACGCTTGACTGAGTGAATCCGGTAGAATGACTTGCTCAGCGAATTCCAGGCTGGTTTTCGAAAAAAAATATTCGACAGTAGACTACACATTCGATTCAGATTCTTCATCGATTTTAAGACAACGTTTCATTCGATTGATATGAATGGCCTTTTCTATAAGCTAATCAATTTAGGACTGTCGTCAAAAGTTCTTTACAAAGTCTGGAATGGAAGGAACGTATAATCCTGGTTCGAATCGAGGATGGGATAAAGAAAGGTTGTTCTCTAAGTCCACTTCTCTTTTCACTCTTTCTGGGTGTTCTTTCAGCCTCATTGGCATGGGGTATTATGTTCAGTGGAGGCAGAATTCAACTGCTTATATACACCGACGACATTGTAATACTAGCAGAGATCCCAAATATGATGCAAATGATGATCGACAGGTTGCAACAATACTGTGTCGCTTGAAATTTGAAAATAAACACCACAAATAATGGTTTTTCGTAATGGAACAGAGAGATACTCGCGAGAAGAAAAAATGACTTTTAAAAAATGAAGCCTTGAAGAAAGTGACAGACCATAAGTATTTTGGTGTCATTATAATGCCACGCCTTTCGTTTCAAAAACATGTGCAAACAAAACTCAAGAAAGAAAAAATATCAAAAAATACTAATTGGAGGCGCTTTCTTGCTAACAAGGATATTGCATCAGGTGAAAAATATTAGCTAAAATATATCCCGCTTAAGTATAATGAATTCTTCAGTACGAAGAAGTTTAAAAACTGCTGAGATACTTCGTAAAGAAAATCTTTATATTACCTGAAAATACACCGTCATATGTACGTCACTGATTTGGACCAGCACCGCTATATATGTACATGTGTTCACAATAAAATTGCATTTTAGCTACGTTACAAAGTGTCTTATGTGAAAAATGATCACGAACATTGGTTTTTAAATTTTTGCGGAATTTTCAAAATTTTCAAAAATTATTGATACGCAATTTTTCAAAATGCCGACTTTATCCTGAAATTAATGGTGGAAATCATTTTGAGTGCGAATATGTCGAAAACGGTGCCGTCCCACGAACAAATTATTACAACTGAAATTTTTGGTTTTAAAATTCTCAAAACAATACAATTTTCTAAAAATGTTCGGATGTTGTTGGTACGCAATCTTCCAAGATATAAAAAATGCTCCAGCGAAATAGCCAGTTGCATTCCTCCGTTTCAAAATTTCACCCACAATACATACTCCGAATGAAAAAATATATATATATATATATATATATAGGGATTCGTTTATAAGCCGAATGACACGAATGTGGAATGATCTACCAGGCTCTGTATTCCCTCTACAAACTTCAAACATTCAAAGCCAACGTACACAGTCTCCTTCTCTGTTCCTCTTCCCCCTTTTACCCAACGCCCGTGCCCTTAAACAGTTTAAGGGTATTCACAAGCCCTTCGGTGCGCGCAGATTATAAAAAAAAAAAAAACTTTACCCTGAAGTAATTTTGGAAATAATTTTTGATTACGAATTTTTCGAAAACCGTTAGTCGTACGAGAAAAGTTATTATAATCGAAATTTAAGATTATGGAATTCCTTATAAGATGGATGCCGATTTTTTTTTTTAATTTCAAAAATTATTGGTACGCAATCTTCCAAAATGTCCGATTTTACTTCGAAGTTAATGGGAATCGTTCTTGAGTACAACTATACTGAAAACTGTTTTGCGTACTAATTTTCACTCTAACCCCAAAATGAACGGTACTTTACAAATATCCGATTGAGAAAAAAATCGATTTTCTCGAAAACGCCTCTAACGATTTTGTCCAAATTTGATATTTGAGTTATGGTAACCATATGCCTATAGGTGGTGTGTTAGATTTTTGCCAAAAATTGCGATTCTATACTTATTGACCGGTTTTGAAAAATTGGCTCCTTCTCGGATATGACTCCGATTTTATTCAAAATCGATATTTAAGCAGTATTTGATTTATGCTAAGTCATGGCGTACCAAGTTTTAGAAAATTATCAAAATTATTTTTTTTCGAATTTTTAACGATTTTGTTTAGTCAAATCTGAGGTTTTTCGGGTAAACTACATATGTATATATGTAGATGCAAGTATGTGCGACCCAGTCGTACACTTCATTTTCATTTATTCTCCGCTCTCTGAATGTATGAATGAAATCATTCGATGTTTGAAATCATTCAGTTAGTATTAATATATGTATTCATTGGATAGTGCCCAGGACTATGCTGAGATCTATGCATCATTGAATACGTAACCTAACCTATCTAGCACTTTGTGTTAAGAACTCTAACAAGCACTTCGCCCTACTCTGATGGGTTTTCCCCCCAAAAGTACGGCATTCACATGCACATCTCCTACCCTCCAACTTTTTGGCCACAACAACTGACGTCAACACTCAATCGCAGCTCTGCTGGCTGCCAATATGAATTATATTCCCTTTCCACCGGCGCGACACCGTCACAGTGCCTGCCTAACGAACAAATCAGTCTGCGCGTCATACTCCACACACCACAGGGGTAACAGAGAAGTGTACAACGTCTATAGGCACTGCACACTAAACAAATGCCAGATTCACGTTTAGTAAGTGTAATTCTACCATAGTGACAGTTCTAGACAAACGAGAGGATTGCTGCTACTGTTGCAAAAGCACACCATCAGAAGTGTATCGCATCGCTTCGCGAATGATCGCCACTGATGCCAACAACGCGCGTTCTCGTTTTAGTTCTCTATTCGTCGTAGACTTTAGTAGTTATTTTGCTGGATAGCGCCCTTATTATCTTGTCACACCCCCGTGTATCGGTACCTCCTCGAAAGTGTTGTGCAATATTTGCCGCGTATAGCGCAAAAAAATAAATAGATAAACAATTAACAAGTAAAAATAAAAAAAAAAGTATCTTTCTCGTTGAGGAACGGAACGGTTTAGTCCGGTTTATCACTCTGTCACCCATTGTCTCGCGAGTATATGTGCAAATGACACAAATACACGGAAAGTAATTAATTGTAAATTACAAGCAATTGTTTCTGGCTCCCCGGTTAATTGTGTAACAAGTGTTTGTTGTAGTCTTTTGTTCGTTACCCACCCAGGCATCCCCCTTTTGTTCTGATGCAAGAGTGTGTCTAAGGAAATTGAAACAAACTATTCGTATCTATGAAGTGCGGTTTGTTATTGTCATCGTCGCCATCACCTTTACCAAATCGAAAAATGCTAAATCGAGACAGACGCGCGTCCCTCTCTATTGCGCGGAATCACTTGTGAGAACTCTAAAAATATCACAACAAGTGCTAGTTTCTTTTTTTCGATCTTATTTCGGGCGACATATTCATACTTGTCGATGGTGGATTCTATTTTCAAATATTTCTCGTGTAATTATAATTGAGCAACATGTACTCGTAGATAAAAAATTTAGAGAAAAATATTTGAACTCTATCGAGCGAACTTGTTGCATAAGTTAACGACGCATCTTAAAACAGGAGGAGATGCTCTATGCTCTGATTTTCAGTTTGGTGGATGCTTTTTTTGGTTTTTTTTTTTTTTTTTTTGAAGAGGAATTTGATTAGATGATTCAGTTTAATGGACAGCGCATTGTCCACTTGAGGATGATTTAGAAGCGAGTTGTTTGTTTAATAAAAAAAAAAAAAGAATAGGATAGTTCTGTTGCCACCTGCCACGCCACCAAGCGGTAGGCGGATGATAAATTATGAAAACAAATTAAAAATAAATAAAAATGAACAAGGAAAGGGAGATAAATTGAGCTACAATGAGTATACTGAAATTTTTAGTGTCAGATACTCGGATATATGGAACAGATAGTGCGTAGGACTTTACGTTGATTGACATGTTTGGACACAAACAAGTTAATTGCCGCGCTGACTACTGTAATGGGGGTCTGCGAACTTTATCTGATTATGTTGGGATTTTGATTATGCCATTAAATGAAAATGTGACAGTCTTTCATCTCTTAAGTGTTTTATGGCCGTCCCGTGAACAGGGCATCTTTTTTTACGACCCGGATGCGTGCCTTGTCCTATTAACAGATTGAAGTAGAAGTGGATAATGACTGGGCGTCGTAAATGCCCATTGGTCTGCCTTTCTTTTGGTTGGCTTCAAAGGAATGTACTCCTGAAGACTGTTTTCTTTGGAAATTTTTAGGTAAACACCATAATACACATGAAGTAGGTTCCGATTCTTAGTGGAATTGCTGTTTTGAAATCCCTGTTTTGATTGAAAACTAATGATAACCATAAACCGCCCTTCCTCTTCCTTTCATTTGTCTCAATCAAGGGACTGCCTCAGATGAATATTCGAATGACTTATCATACTGGAAGCCCTCAAGTCGATCAGTTACCTACGGTATTCTCCGGATACCAGAAAATATCCCTACATGCAGGGTGTTTGAGCGGACCTCTTTCACCCATTTTTTCATGCATTCAAAATAAGAACAAATAATCACTTAGGGATCAGACATCTAAGCCAGGGATGATACCCGGAAACCAAACATAAACATTTAGTTGGAAGATATCGATTAAAACTCTAAACTTTTATGACTTTAAGTCTAAAGTTATAGTTGTGACAAGATAACTGTCACTTAGGCGAGAGTCAACAATATTTGTAGACCCTGATCCTTTGTCTAAAAGTTGAGCCGAACTATTTGTGAAAGGCTTGCAATATGGTGCACATATGAGCTGTGCTAAATTAGGTAAAAATAAAAGCCAAAAACTTCCCGCACTAAACAAGCATGAACCAACGCTTTTGTCTTACTCATCAGACATTACCCACTCACCTACCATCCCAAGAGGTTAATCAAAAAATCCCTCCGTCTTATAGCTCGTAAAAGATTGAAACAGCTTTTTATCTACTAGAACGATCCGCAGATTCCGACGGATTTTACGTTATATCAAACTTGCCTAGTCTTAGTGTTCGGGACGCAAATGCCCCTCAGTACTATTAATACTAATTGATTGTATAGATTTTGTGAGCGCTGAGGAAGCTTATAGGAGTTGCATTCGCCACTCCTAATACCAAATTTGTCAAAACTCTAGAATGAGTTAGATTCATCCATAAAGGAAGCATGTCATCTACCCCACTTCAATAAGGACTGCCTTTTGCAGAATACCGTCCTGTAAAAAGATCTTATATAAATCCTGGGCTCCTCGCACAGCAGCGGTGGCTTACAGTTTAATATTCAGACTCCTATGCAACACATGATCCGGAGGTCCTGATTTAGACAGCGAAACCTGTGGTACTCCTGTTTGCCCTTCTAGAGAAGTTCCAGATATGCCTCCAGGTGCTCAACCTAGCGTTTCGATCAGGCGGTCAATTGCGACATAGCACATTAGTTGCGGCACGCTTCATGACACTGTTAAATTCCTCCAAATCGCTAAGGACATCGGATCGACAAATTCACCGGCAGTGTTTTGCGATTGCAGCCCTTGAACATTGAACTTCTTCGCGGTCATGCTTCTGAGATTGTAGTGTACATATCTATAATTGGATCTTATGTTGGTACCTCAGAAATTTCGCTGTTGGCACTTCAAACTTTCGTACGATGTGTATTAGATATCTAGTAGGTTATTTGTGACTAGAACACATCTGTCTCAGCTATGCGTCGTCATTTTGCAATTCTCACAGCAAATTAGTCACATGTACCGATACTCTGAGTGTTAACCCGATCAAGCTGCAATTAAGTCTGCCGTGTAGCGCTCGAATAGTATCACTTATAAGAGACTTCGGCAAGGCAGGAAGCCAACATGTAGAAAAATCACTGGTTGCTTTGCACACCTGTAGGACCTACATATGTGGTGCCAACAGCCTAATACATTGCACAATGCTGTACTCTTCTCTGATTGTATGAACATTCGTCTCCCTTTTAACCTTCTGGTATGGTGTAGGGTTTTTTTCGTCAAACTGCCGCCTGGCTGATGATAAAAATATATCACAGACAGATATGGGGTACTGGACAAGAGTTACTTGTCAGACTTGTTACTTGTTACTTGTTACTTGTTACTTGTTACTTGTTACTTGTTACTTGTTGCTTGTTACTTGTTACTTGTTACTTGTTACTTGTTACTACTAGACTATCAAGGGAGCTAAAATAGGCACATCAACGTCTGTACGGCTAAAATTAAATTTTCTAGAGAAAAGCAAATGCTTCCAAGTAGGTGTGTCCACTAAGTAGCAACACTTTTGACTTTACTTTAGATGGCGCTACATTCCGAGGTGTACTTGGGCCTCAATCAATATGCTGGTCTTTTCAGCCAGCTTGATCTTGTGTTAACCGCCTCGAGTTTTGCAGCCGAAGTAAGTTGAGGTGCCTTTCCATTTGCCTGCGGCACCTTTAGTAGGGTGATCGAGTTTGGCACGTGAGACTTTTATGTTTCCTTTTAAATCTGGGAACGTCTGACGTTAAAGAATTTCAAGACAGGTTCCATCAAATACAACAAAATACTGAAAGTTTGAGAGAGATTAAGGGCTTGGAGAGAAAGTGTTAAGTTTGTGTGCCTTTCTATGAGTATACAGTGTGATGCCTTCTTCTTCTTCAATTGGTTTATTTCAATATTTTTGGAAATGCAACCTAATTCAATCTCAGTCTGGAATACGCGATATTTTCAAGGATAAAGTTCCCGTAATCAATTTAAGTGCAGACATCTTTGAATAGAAAGACACACATTCTCACTCATCTATGAAATGACACTTTTTTGTGGTTTCTAATGGATTTTATGCAAAGCTTTACCCATTTGCAAGGATTACGTTGATTGAACACAATTGTGTTTAATAGAGGGAGAATTTGTTGGTATTGTGGTTAAAAATTCGAGTATTTTGTGTTTCTATTTATTCCATAAATTGCGTCTGGTTATGTTTTATAAAATTGATTTTAGACATTTCATTCACTCTAGGTGGATTGCGATCATCTTATGGGACATGGTCATGTTTGAGATATACTTCAAGCCTAATTTTACATCTATTCTATGTATTTTGTTCACACTTACAGACGACAATAAAAGAAGAAACCTTCAGACTCTCCGTTCTACAAAAACACCACTTCACCGTTTATATTATTTTTTTCCAAGAACCATGTTATACGCATACTAACGCAGAAACATTCCCCTACACATTAACCCATACGCTCACGTTAGGGGAATCCTTTCAGTGAGGGTGAACCATGGCTCTTCGAAAACACGTATGCCTCCTTTCCAAGAACCTATCCAATTCGCAATCAATCACAATGAATCTAAAAATATAGTCAGAGGAAAACGTGGAACAAGTAACTTGAAGATACACTTTTGTTCCGACACGGGGATATGCAATGCATACATACGAGTACATATGTACACATGTATCTGTGAATTTTAGTTAATCGATTCGATTTCTTTTATTTTGTATTCTGTAGAAAAAAAGAAACCATCTCTTTGAACTTAAAACAAATGGAGAGATGCCTCCAAACAAAAGGGACGTGCAAGTGCTTCATTGTGAGAGACTTTTCTGTTTACTCGAATCACGTACTTAAGCACGTAGGCACGTTTATCACCGACCCATACCTAATAGAATATAATTTGCGTACGAAGGAGGAGACGATCCGCGGGAAGTCATTCCTTGGCTTTTCTGTTTGGAAATTTTTGGAAAACCTAAAATGTGCGAGAGCTGGAAAGCAACGAACACGTTTTTGAATGACGCAAATTGATTTGTTTAAGTTCTGGAACTGAAACTTAATTTACTTTGCGGGCGACCAGTCGGTTCGGTGGTAATGACTCAGTATTTGGAGAAAAGCATCCAGTGGATGTGGATGATGCTAATGAAATCAAAAGAAAGGGAAATGAGTCAGTAAACACTTGAGTATTATTTTGAAAGGTTAACGAGCTGACGACCAGAGTTGTGAAATTTATTTAGCGGAGGAGTTTAGATAATGTTACTATACTGGGGTGTTAAATGTTCATCTGTGAGTTGTAAGTACATCAAATGACTTTCGTGTCAAATGTCGACAATTTAAGGATTAAGATCAAATGTTTCCAAGATTTGGCATTCCACGTTTTATTTTGAAAGCCATTAGTTACCGATGGCTCCTTGTGGATGGAGAACTGAACGCTTGTAGTGTGGTTTGGAGAAATATGCATAAATGTCTAAAGCTGCCTTTTATGCTCTTTGTTAACATGTGTCAACTTCTAAAGATGTACTCTAAATTCTAAATATTAAAGCACTCCCCCACAATGCAAATGTAAATTTTATTTACATAATGTTAACAACAACGCCTTTTACCAACACTGTTGCAAGGGAATGAAACAAAATCGTGAAAAATCCTTGGATTAGTTGTCTGGAATGACGTGCTCTTCTCAATATGTATATTTTTTTTTTTTTTTATAATTTGCGCGCGCCAAAGGGGATATAAATACTCTTATACTATTACAGGACACGGGCTTTTGCGAAGGAGAGAGAGAGAAAAAAAAAGATTTAGTGTAGTGGTTTGAAACTTAGATGGTATTAAGTTTCTGTAAACTCCAAGGGTAGCGTCCAGATAACTGGGGAGCTTGTTTGTTTTGCTTTTGTCGTTGCTCATGATTCACAGTATTTTGTCCGTACTCCTGATGTCATCATCACGATCAAGTTGCATTTTCAGCCATATGACCACTGTACTGCCAGTGCTATCCCTTCAGAGTAGAGTTGACTTATCTTTCGCAATTGATCGACTTTTTTCGTTTATTTTATGCGAAATAAATAGATGATTCTTGACATCAGGATTCGAACCGTGAACCAACAGCGTGACAAGCGATGATGGTACCACTACACCATGGCCACCCTTAATATTGCATAGCTACGTTGCTTTTATGTGGAAAGGGACGGTGCACAAAAAATATGTGCCTAAAGCGTAATTCCCTTGAGGAATGAGGAATTGCATCGTTGGTTGCGTGATCTTTCCATCGGATCGTACCTAGAGACTGTCTGTCCCTAATTTACGAATAGTGCACTAGAAATTGGCTTTCAGTAAATCTTCTCAAAACTGAAGTATAGCTCTTCACACGAAAGTGTGGCTGACTTAACCAGTGCTTAAAATTTTTTTTTCTGACTCTCCAATGAAATTAAGCATTGTAAACTACTTAGGTCCATGTTGAATCGAAGACCGCCAGAGCGCTATAAATTTTCTATCAATGTAAGGGCTTTTCGGCTAGACATGGTGCTTTTCACCGAAAAGAGTCCTATAGTTCGACATAGCATTAATAAGACCCTTGTTAGAATGCGTGTCGATTGTTTTCTGGAAAAGCTTATGCGTAAATATGTTGCTGCTACTTTCATTAACAGGCTGTTCGTTTCTGGTAAAATAGTGAAGCAGTATTAAGTCTGAGTGCTCAGTGGAATGGTTTTTAACCTCAACAAAAATTGTGCTTCTTTAGAAAGATACACAGAAAATTAATTAACAATCTCACTGGTCCTCTAGTTATTGGAGAACTTTTCCTTGATTACTTTGGCTATCGGTTGTTCACATATTTCTAAGCTGTCTTGGGGCCGATCGAATGAAAAGTAAATGTTACAGCTCTGTCATCCTACCATCGATCATGTCCTTAGAATTTTCTTACTTTTTTGTTACAGCCCCAAAATGTTTTCTGCCACTAGGTAGTCGTTTTGGTAAAGATTGATTAGAGTTCCCGATAAAGCGTTTCTAGTTTGCAAGACGTGCACCTGCTTTTTGTTCTTTGCAATGATGTGTTTAAAAATTGTAATCAAATTACTATTTTATTGGTTTGTTTCGTAAGATAGCTTTTATTTTACTCTCTTACATCGATCCAATCCATTAAATGTGAGATATTAGACCGCTCCAATGATGTGTATTGTCGAAAAGAATCTTCTTGCTTTGTTCATGTTTTACGATATTCTGTAGGGCTACATCGCGTAAAGGTTTATTTTCAAACTCCAACAACAGCTTATTTCCCATGATGTGCTTGCGCTCATTTTGGTTGTCAAATTCTTCACAGTGTTGAGACTCCTCTGAACTATCCTCAAATGGTCAACCAACTTTTTAATTAAATGACTGTTGCATTTCCGTATGAGATGCTGGAAAAAAAAAGTGGTGGGTAGTGTGTTCGCTTGTGACCCGAACTGTGCAGGTTCAAGCCCGGACGGGGAATAGCAACCACAGCCACCAAAGTTTCTCCAACCACTACTCCAAAAAGGAGTTTCTGTTTGTTTAGTACAATGGACTTCGTGTGAGTCTGAGTGCTCTGGGATTTGGAAATTTCCTTTAAAAAAAAAGAAAGAAAATCCTCAAATGGCTCGCCCAATTCTTAACCTCCACAATCGTGTGAATGCATATTTCTATCTCGCCATTCGTACCGCATATCTTAACAACAATTTTGTACGTATTGAATGTCACTTTGGGGATACACGGTACACGAAAATAGCAAGGTTAGTCCGTTTCAAAAGCCCTGAATTTTACTACTGCAAGATAGTGAATACATAACGGATTCCTTGTCTTTCAATGACAAACTATCCTTAGTGGTGCAAGTGAATGGTATCGAACGACATGGAGACTCATTCGAAATTCTATAGGTTACTTTGCGACATATTGGGATTCCCCAAACCTACCCGCACAACTAACCAAAATGCAAATGAAGCATTGGAAGCACTTGACGTCGAAGATACACTCTGAAAAGATAAGGACCCCATTCATGCAACTTCTAGAGAAATTATTTGTGTGCCGGCAACACTAACCCTGATATGCAGCTCAAGTCACGTCTATCTAATGATATGATACGTAACACCATCTGTTTATCTGTTGGTTTCGCTAATTGCAACCAGCTTCAGTAACAATTTTTGTGAGCCTAAAGTCATCCTAAGGTTCCCTTTCTCCGGTAGAATTGTTCTCTGTAATACGCTTTGCACGAAATGTCAAATCTAGGCTACGTTTAAACCACTGAACCAAACTAAACAACTTTACAGTTGAAACTGTCCACTGAATCAATTAGGAAGTAGTTAACCCTATGAAACGCCTAAACAAGCGCTTAACTATTTTCTCAAAGGCAATTCTCAACCCAACCTCACATAAAGTACTTATACGACCACTCCCTCCCACTCAGGTGATTACCATGAACAGCACACTATAAACAACAAACACGTCCCATTAAGTACCTATCATTATCTGCTTACGACATGAGCCCTCCCCTTCCGACCACCAACACTTATTACCTGCAATTACTTCATCTGAATTACATTTTCGTGTCGTTTATGTAGCTAACAATTCATTCGGCAGACACAGCTATTGACCTCTTTTTCTGTCAGCAACTTTAAGTACTTCAAATTGGCTAATAACAACTACCCTACTCTTAAGCCTGATGGAGAATATCTGTTTGCCGAGGCTATCAACATCAACAACATCATCAGCGAGAACTATAATCTTCCCAATAGAAACACACATCCACTACCAGGTGACTGTGGAAGATTTCTGTAATGACAGCGATTTTCACCAAACATTTGCTGGCGTAAATGGTGCCACAAAGTATGTACTTCTAGGTATCATAATTTTCGAACTAGCTGTGTAGTGGTTCCGATCCACAATAATGCACACCTCTGAACGTACTTGGAATGTGCGAAGGTTTTTTTTTTTTTTTTGTAAAACCACAGCCCGTGCAGCAAAGTTTCAGGAAGAAGTCTCTTTACGAAGAAGTTTTGTCCTGATGACAACTGCGAGCGGAAGTGAAAAGTTGGAGAAAACTGACAAAAACTAAAAAAAAAACACCTGTATCCTTTCGGATATCTCAAGTAAGATATCTTTCTTATTGCAACTGTTGCTGAAGTTAGAAATTAGTTTTTCGTATAAAATTTAAGTTTAAATTTAAGTCTTTTCTATAGAGAAAGTTTCAATGAGATCAGACGTATTAAGCGTAATGAAAGATTGCAGATAGGGACAGGTTAGCATTAGACGGTAAAGTTTATGGAAAATGAGAAAAACTTTCTCACAATGTAACAATGTTTGCATATTATCTGATATCCTAATTGTGGAGCTGAATTTCGAAAATTTGTATTTTCTAAAGTAGGAAAAACAAGAGACAAAGTAGATCTATGGAAGACCTCTAGGAAAATTCCTAGTGAGATGAAGCTTTAGAGTAATTGATATTAATTTCTAAATGAATTAGATGTTGTATAGAATGCACAGATTCAAGCTAAGTTGATCTATAGTAGCTTGAAAACGGTGTTCTTCGAACTTTCAAAAACTAAATGTAAGGACGATTGGAATTAAGAAGCCAAGATTTTTTTTTCAGTGGTTTTCCTGGATTCAGATAACAACTCTCAGCTGTTTAAAAAAAATAACCATGGGCCTTGCTCTGTATTCGAATTACAAAAATTGATAACCTCTAATTCCAATAACAAATAGAAACTTGTAAAAATGGAACAGTCTTTAGTTGTCAACTTTATTTCATATTTCAATGAGCTATGGAAAGACTCTGAAAGCCAGGAGAAAGTCCGTAAAGTCTAGAACACTTTAGAAAATGACCTAAATGATTAGAGACCCCCTATGTGCTGTTTATCTGCAAGGAATTTTCAATTCAACAGAAAAGAATCAACGAACATTTAATAATGCTCAAATTTTTTTTTACCTCTCACCACCACTACGCTCCTTCTCTTGTGGTATCTTCTTTATGAAACCGCAATGTAATAGTATCCAGTTGCATATTCATTATTATATTTTGTACATTTTTTGTAAATACAGAAATATAAAAACCAACAAATTGATCCTGATGACATTTTAAGTTTCGAGTCTCGAAACTAAAGCGTGTTTCAATTTAAATCTGGCAGTACTGTGATTCTGTCAAAGAAAAACAGCTAATATTTGACGTCTGTGAATGTAATTGTAGGGAGGTTTATGAGAGAACAACGCATTTTAATTGTTAAAACCCATCTTCTGAATAGAGAAGATTTAACCAACACGATTCGCGCATTTCGAAATAATGTCAGTAATCTCGTGCCGCGGTTAAGAAATTAATGGAAAAATTCGATCGACCCGGGTCAGCGTTGGATGTGCAAAACCCAGGCTGGTGATAGTGTTTGTGACAATCCGCTCAGACATTGAAACCAGTAAACCATGATTGGGTGTTAGAGAACCAGCAAGTTGATGGCTATTTTTCGAACAATGGCAAGTTCTTTCGAACTTCCTTCCGTCCGCCATTGAGCCCAATTTTATTTGGAGGTTTAGGTCGAAGGCGAGGTATAGCATTGGATATGATGTTTCCGCTTCCAAAATTGTTTAATAATGTGGAGTTGGATTGTTGGTGGCGCAAAACATTTTTCGCTGCTGTTTATTTTGTATATGGATCGACCGGTGTTAACACGAGTATCGTTGTGTCCATGCCTGCTAATCGTGGGATCTTCGTGACTGCTTTCAGGTTCGAGACTTTCTGGCAGGCAGGTTTCTCTTAAAGGCGATGGATACGTTCTTTGTAGGGACTTGTTTCCTCTTACCAATGTCTTTTCTTCCTTTAATAAGGTCTTCGTGTACCAAAGCCCAAGTGAGGCAAATATTGTTACAGTTCGTCATGAGTTTAATTTGAAGATAATTTAGTATGAGGTTGGTTATAGTTCTTATAGCTACTTTCTTGCTGAAGTTTATATCGATTTGTCTCCGGTGGATGTGGTTCATAGTGATCGATTCCACTCATTTCCTGTGTTACGAGTATTTCCTCTTAGAAGTGACCAACGGCTTAAAGTCTTACGTAGAAAGTCATGTAAGTCTGTTCGCTTCTCGAAGTACTGATAGCGTTTTAAGAGCGATTCTCAGGCACGATTTTCCTTGCTGTAGAGGATTCAATGGTGATATTCAGTTGACCTGCTTTCGTCTTAAATGTTATTACTTCCCAAAGGCCCTCCTGAATGCCCACGACGTTGTTTTGTCCATTGTTGTTCCAGGCTATCTTTTGAGTTCTAATTGTTATCTAAAAATATACCTTCCAGTTGTACACCTCCCTCTCTCTCTTATGAGACCGAAAATCAAATAAGCATCAGTGTGCCTCAGTGGGTCTGTTGAAAGAATTGCTTAGCACGTAGTTGACGACAAACCCAACAATAATCGACTTTAGATCTCTGCGTAATCACCATCATATGTGATTATAAATAGATTACTGGTTAACTAAAGTAACCTTTTGAGTGCACGAATATTCCTCAACTACGTGAAGCTGTCCTTTTAGTATTGGAAACCACTTTCCCGAAGGGACTATAATAAGTGCCTCACTTAATATTCCAATCATCTTCAGAGTGAACATATCCCCCAAAGAATTTTTCTAATTCTGACATTTTGACACGATGCGTGACTTGCATAATTTTTATTTACAAAGATACACATCCGATGTTCTGCATCCTCCAAAAGAACCCTTAAGAACAACATTAAGTACAAGGAACAGAGAAATATATGATTAATTGCTTGTAGAACTAAATTTATATACTACAACTTAAGCCAGGTATTTCAAGACTTCTAAGACTGTATCTTCTGCCATTGGAACTCTTTTATGTTTTAATTTCGCACCCTCTACACAGACGATGAGGTTGTCTGCAGTTCCTTAATGAAAACTAAATATTTACAGCACGTATCCGAATCAAACACACACTCACGAAGGGAGAAACAGGAAACCAGAGGAGCTCATTAAAATAAACGATCAGACTAGATGGGGTGGTGGGGTATTTTGTATTTCGTACAAACGAAAGTCAAACGACTATTCAAACTTATTCCCTAATGCAATTCTCCTTCGTTTACTTACCATTTGAGTTAAATTAGAAAATCTGTTTTTCTAGAAAATAAAACCATTGGGGAGTGGTTACCTCAATCACAAAATCAATTTGTTAAATGAACTGCAATAAGATTTAAAAACGAGCCAGGTTCACTCAGGAAAGTGCACAAAGAAATTCAAACAAGTGGCGAGGGAGGAGATGGAGCAAAAAAAAATCCTGAGAACAAAAGCTGACAATAAATATAATTTTCCAAAACATGAACAAACAATAATCGAATTATCGTTGCCTCTAGCCTTCCTCTCTTGGTCTTTCTCGTTACTGTTTGGGTTGGCTTTGCAAGGAAAAAAACGAAATGTATTTGCTAGATATTTGTACCTACCGAGAGGAGAGGATGAAAACCAGACCTGAAGCACTGTTTGTGTTGGCCTGCTTGCCGAGCTCCTGCATTCTGTTTCTGTGTGTGATATTTGTTTATTTTCATTTAGAACTGTTTATTGGCAGTCGATGAAGAAAAACCTGAAGACTTTCCGGCTATGAACCTGCCTCAACTGGAAGTGTGTATGTTGGAGCAGCAGGTGTAGGCCGGGGGTATCTACTACAGATGGTGTCTTACAACAGCACGTGTAAAAGCCCTTGGGAGCGAATCGAACTAAACTCCATCGGATGGTGGACAAAGAGTAATCAAATAACCATTTGCCAACGAGATAGAGAAGGCATTCCAAATGAGGCACCCGTGTCAATTTTTTTTTTTTTTTTTTTCTTTGGCAGGTGACGCAGCTATTCCTATTTGTTCGAGATGGAAATTAATGGGAACGATGAAGTTAAAACTTAGTCCAACCACGAGCTACTCTATTGAATTATATGAGTGTTGACGTTGGTAGTTGGGGCTTTTTTTTTAATAAAATTTGGGAAAACTGTGATGGCTGTGAATACGAGTATTCGTTGGATGAATATGTGATGGCTGTGAATATTCGATGGGTAAAATTGAAATTTCGTTTTAATAATTCAACTAGAGGCGCACCCCAAACTTGTTATATTTTTCGTAGAATCATATTCTACCTCAGGTTGGTATCGAATATGTAGGTACCTATAGGAATCTATCGAGAGTCGATGGAATATACACTAGAATTGAATTGCTGGTTGTTTGGGATAATATAAACCAAAAGCATGTCACCCACAGGCCATTGTCACTGAATGTTTTAATAAAATTCCCTGCTATAGACAATGAAAATGTATAGCAGAAAGTGTGCAACCTTCTGGAGTGCCACTGAAATAATTTTAAAATTAAATTTGAATTACTGTTCTTCAGCGTAGTTATTAAATTGGTGTTTTCGAACAGCTGCGTCCTTTGTAAGGATAGTTCATTGATACTCAAACTTCCATACTTGCTCTTCGACAATATTTAATTAAATGTGTGATTGTTTAAAACTAATTTATATTTATTTTCAGCTCAATAATAGCTGCGTTTTGTTATTGAACTTGTGAGGTAATTTTCGATTACTTTTCGGTACATTACTGGCTGTGCTATAGAATATATTTGGTTTTTGAGTGCTCTAAAGTTTGGGGATTTTCTGCATAGAACTACGCTAAAGTAGCCCTACATAAAGAAATCCAACGGGGTCAGATCAAACGATCTTGGTGGCCAATTATGTTGCCAAATCTCGAAATAAAATGGCCGGGAACTTTTCGTGCAATAGAGCCAAATTTGCATGTGTTGTGTGGCACGTAGTCCCGTTCTATTGGAACCATCAATGTCTTCAATGTGCAGGCCTTACAACATCACAAACATTACTTGATTTGTTCGTATTTGGTGATTGTGTTTCGAATTGTCTGCTCAGTTGGGCTTTTATAATCGACCAATATCTGTGCTTAAATCGCGATACACATATACAATAGTATATTACAGAACTGTTATTTTTGTAGTAAGATGCAACAATTTGAATGCATTGAGCGGTGGTTAAACTATCCATATCGTAAAATGGCAAGGCATGAACTAACTGCTTGTCACTTTGGATGACAGATGGATTTAACAAATGCCATATGGCAGGGATGTGAAATCCCAACCTCGAAATGAATAACTCCTTAGTTTGCAACACCGAGAAATAATAACGATAGACCCCCAAACATATTTATAATCACAATCGAAAGTTAAGTCGATCAGTTGTTTGTCTAATATATCGACTATGATTTTGAGACATGCAACTCATTTAGTAAAGACCCAACAACTGGGTAGAATTGGGTCTTTACTGCCCTGCCGATGATTTCTTTTAAATGATAGCGCATCGACTTACTGAAATCCGGTACACGTCTGAAATATCTGCATCCATTTGCACTGTAAACCTCTTATTTCTCAGCTTTACAATGATTAACTGCATCTGTTTTCTCGTGATCCCGAAATCAGCTATCGTATTGTAAAATCTGAATGATGAATGGATCGAATGCGGCTTTGAAAAAAAAAGAATGGTTGGTTGTTTATAAATTCGTTGGGTTGGTACGAGTATCCGTACGTACCGATTAGTTTGGTGCAAAGCGGGCTTAAGTGTTGAACACTCACCCCAACAGAATCAATGCTTTCAAAGAGAAGTGAATAAACGAACGTTTTTTATTTTATTCGAGATAGGGTTTGCTAATGTCTAAAACGCCGCGTTCTAATCGCTTGTGAAGTTTAATTCTAAGACTATTACACAGTAAATTAGAGAAGATTTGTAATACTGGTATACCTCAATAGTTCTTAAAATGCATTGAGTCGCTCTTTTGGAAGAGGGAATACACAGAGTTGTTACCCAGCTTAACCAAGCATCACCTCCAGATTTGAAAATCTTTGAAGGGAAGCAATCGGGTCGACGACTTTGCTGTTTTTCACATTTCTAATAGTTGCACACCGGGAGTCGGACGGAATCCCGAAAATTTTAAATCCCATTCCGAAAATACAACATCCCGAAAAATCCAAAATCCTATCCCGAAAGTGAAACTGAAAATTTTTATTGTAGGAAAAATTTTAAAATTTGGTGTATGGTTGCACACCGCGTAGCGGCGCCCTGACCATCTGCATGTGAGGCCGAAGGCCGTCCGGTGTATGAGTTGAAGAGTTGTCCCGTAGGGTGAAACACTTTTATCTCACCCCAAGTACTGTTAAGATTCAGGCGCCTGCCATACAATTGTTCCCAACCAAATTTTTCGGGATTTCGTTTTCGGGATTTTTTTTTTTTTTTTGCATTTTGGATTTTCGGGATTTCGGTTTTCGGGATTGTCACCGCAACCCATGCGCACCTTCTGCCTGCTGCCCATTTAGTAGCTGCTAAAAGAACTTTCTAAATACATCTATGTAGTATTGCCTATATATCGATGCTTATATTTTGTCTCTATATAGAAGGGCTTGCGTTTCCAACTTAAAGCAAGCTGCCTTAAAGCGAACTGTCGTTTTCATTACTGCTCGCCGGTCGCGGTCGAATGTGCTTATAAACCCTTTTATTAGTTTCCAACTTGTTCCTTCCTTCTCCGTCTCTATTATTAAGTTCCAGTATAGTCGCACGGGTCACAAGACCATTTCTATTGACATCTTTAACCACCCTATAAAAAACAGCACCTAACTACTCTACTCCACTTAATGTCATCTGTCGCACATCTTTTATATATCCACCTAACGACACTTCTTAAACAAAATTCCCATGTTTACGCAAAAATTACATCCCAAGATATAGGCCTTCAACTTGCCACTTATCTATTCGAGTACCCATCTAACACTGTCTAATAGTGTAGACAACGTAATTACGAAGGGTCACCCCGGGGACGGGCTAAGCAAAAACACTTCGCCTATCCGCATGTACACATCCCCTCTGTCGAATTTCACAAAGTAGTGTATCTTGTAAGTGAAATCTCCCACCCTCTCGTTTGTAGTGAAATAATTTCTGCTCGCCCTTATCTCATATTTTTAATGATAATGGCTACTTAATTGGTACAGAATAACATTGAATCACGTAGGTATTCACCTTACTTCGCTGTTTTTTCCTTTTTTTTTTTTTTTTTGTTCGTAATTACATTATGATTAAGGTAAATTACCCGTAAAGCTTTTATCTGATCCGATATCCAAGTCAAAATAAACACTGCAGTGAGTAATAATAATCAGTACGCACTCAAGCATTCTCATGCGCTTAAGGCAATATACTCGAACGAGTATGCCTATATAAAAATTTAGGTTATAATACCATTATCCGCAGTCTATCAAGGAGGCTCAAATAAAAACCAGGAGAATAAAAGAGTGTGCCCCACCAATGGCCTATTCAAAGCCACTTACCATCATCATCATTCCAACCAACTGAAAACAGGATGCATATTACATTGTAAAGGGGAACGGAAGACGGGTAGCGCGCTTAATTAATTTTATTTAACCACAGGATATTTTCTTTTTAAAATAATTTCCAGTTAGCCATTCGGAATGATATAGTAATTTTCTCCCCATTTAATGATGTAAAATTGATGTGAAAATAATTGGGAAAATTGATAAATAAAAAAATAAAAATAAAAAGAGTGGTAAAAACATTTTAACAAGTTAATTAGTTGCGACAGACGCATCTGTTATGGATACTGAAGTGCTTACTGAATTAATGTATTACTATGCACTCTGCAGTGCGTGATGAGAATGAAAAATAAATAAAAAAAAAAAATACGTACGGATACATATCGATTTGTAATAAACGCAGTTGCATTGTATTAAAAATCCATTTTGCTCGTGTTCTGGTGTCCTGGTGATATGATTTCGAATGGATGCATCAACACTTATCCAACAGCACAACCCTAAAATTCCACGAATCTCGGTGGTTGGGATCGAGCGTAGGGCGGGTTTTCGAAGGCGAAAACATGATTCGGTGGGCACTTGGAGGAAGCAGAGGTAAGAACAGGACGAATAATATCGTTTAAACAAAAAAAAATTAAAGGTTTTCAATTTCAATTTATTAAATATTTACGGCGAATTCGAAAGCGTTACATTAACGCATTAAGGTTTTTTATTTTTGTTATTAACAATTTTTAAATTTTAAAATGGAATCTAGTTTAAATGATGTGTAAGTTATGTATTTTGGTTGGGGTCGTTTTGCACAGCAAACACATACTCGTAGACATTTCGGTCCATTGTACCGTCCCATTCACCGGGATTCTGAGATCTAACGCATGACCGACACTCTCTCTAAATCTACCCGTTCTTTTTGCAAGACGCGAAATATCGGCAAAGTTGAGCTCCATCTAGTCTCTCATCTTCCGGAGTGAAATTGCCTAAGGTTGCCTTTGGGTTAATCACGTATAAAGTGCTCACATATTTCGTCTTTCCACGATTGATTTCAGGTAATTGTTTATTAAAGGAGTGAAGTCCCTTTTCCTTAGGTTCAATCAAAATCGAGTTTGTTTTCCTTCGACTCATCTACTAATATTTTAGTCTGCTAAAATGTACAAAACCCGTGCCAGTAGTCGTATTGTGACATTTCAGTTATTCGTACATGTAGTATGACGGACTGCAGCTAATCACTGTCTGAAGACCTATGAATGAGGTCTTTAATCCTGATCTGGTTAAAGTATCATATTTATACTTGTACAAGTATTGGTTTCATAAAAAATTCAACCTCGAGATGTTGATCAATTTTGGTATTTCTGTAATGGAGAATCTCAAAAAAATTACTCAGGCAATTCTGTCTGTCTGTCTGCCTGTATGTGTGGTCGACAGCAGCTTAAACGGCTAACCGGAATTCACACTTCATATCTGGGGATTTTGTGGAAAACGGTTTTTACGATTTTGTTCAGATTTAATATTTGAGTTTCGGTGGACATATGCCAATATATGGTGTACCAGGTGTATAACGGTACTTTACTTATTACCTGTATTTTTATAAATTTACTATTTATCGACTATGACTCAATCGATTTTGTCTGAAATCATGATTTGAACAACACTAACATATACAAGTATTATGGCATACTAAGTTTTGGACAATTTTCAGCAATTGTCCCGGACTTCATGGCTATGTTGAATAGCTTCACCACTCTTTTCAGTAAATGGACGATGGAACCTAATTCCTCACGCAAGCGCCGCGTCCTTCTGCCTGTCTGCCACCACTTGCTAGCCACTTTTTGAAAGGTAATCAAAACTGTTGAATAAGATTTGATGACTATCTAGCGATCGGAGTAGGTGTAAATGCATTTTCGCTTCGCTGTATCCCAACTTCAGAAAGCACATCCACTAGAAACTTGTCTATATAAGAAAAAAGGCAAAGAAATCAGTCCAGCCACTGCTTGATGAACGATCAGTACTGTAACCTACGCGCAAAAACTCATTTTGAATACATAGTCTCATGTGCCCCACTTCGCATGCCCGGGCAGTGAGGCATTATCGAGTTCACGCTGGGCTTTGTATCTGGCAAAGAGCACCGTCAATCGCGAAATCCCGCTGATATTCTAGAGCTTCCCGCCAAAATATTACCAAGAAAATATCTTCTGACCTATTTTTGTCGTCTTTCGGAGTCTGTGCATGAAATTTTCAGATCACGGAACCCAATTGCTCTCTCTAACATATCATTCTGTCTCTCTTTCACCACCTTCTAGCTCATAAACTGTAAAATCTACTCGTAAATACGTGATTTTTCACAAGTCATGACCCCATTGTCATTGGATCATTGTTTCAAAAAACACAAAAAAAAAGAAGTTTTCTAGCGAACGTAGGTCCCAACCATTCGTGCGGCGCATAGCAAGAGTGGCTACGAGAGGCACAATTTTCAATATAACCCAACTTTAAATAGGATTACAGTGTCCAAACTGTCAGTGAACGCATTTCATGAGTCCCAAATTTTGTTCCATTCGCGGACTAGTGCACGTTTCAAGGTTTCAACGCTTTCGTATTTTTTGTTGCTGACCTTGCTCTCCAAAATGCCCCATATGGCGAAATCCATCGGATTGAGGTCCGACGAGGACGAAGGCCAATCTGGCCAGAAGCCAAGCCTGAGTTGTCTTGGCTTTGTGACCAGATGCAGATTCCTGTTGGAAAATCCAGCGGCTTTTTTTTGCAAATGTTTGGTTGCCGATGGTTTTACACAGCTTTTTAGCACAATTTCATGGTAAACTCCGGCATTAATTTTCACTCCCGTCGGCATAAAAATGAGCGGAGTGCATCCACTGTCAGTTACTCCGTTCCAAGCCATCTCGGACGCTGGTTTTTAACGACGAAATGCCCGCAATTGATCCAAATTCATAGCAGATCGTTCAGTCAACCAAACTCGATCATTCTGTTTGTTTACGAATTGCGGCGTAGTGAACACTTTCTCATCAGTGAACAAGCAATTTTTTAAGTCGCCGCGAACTAGTCGCTGCTTCAATGCCTTAAATACTTTCTGGGCAACTATAAGGTCTTAAACCTTTGTATTTTGAAAGGCTTGACCATCGTAAAATGCTATGCATGCTTGCAGCAAGCACACTAACCTCTTTTACCATCGCGTTTCCGCTGTGACGTGGATTTCGTGCCAATTTGCGTAACGTTCGCAGCTGATGTTGCAGCCTGTCGATGGCCACCACCGTATTTTTTATTTACTGTGCCGGTGTCCTGATATCGTTTTATGGTCCGGTAGACGAAGATACGATTCACGTTTAGATGCCGCAACTCACGAACTATCGCCGAAGTCGTTTTATGACGTTTCATTTGCAAGTCCATAGCGTCGATTGGTGTTGTTTATTCCTCAAAAGGTTATTTGCTTTTGACAGACAATTGAATAACAAATAAACGAAGAGCGTTTGAATTTTCGATTTGACGTTCCAAAGATACATCAGTCCGAAGTTGGTTACACTTCAATTGAAAACCACCTTGCGTTATTCGACAAGTTTCCACTTTTGTTACAAATTTAACCCAATTTACGCCATAAGGTTAGATCAAGTTATGATGGCCACCTTGATAATAATCCTGCTAATCGGCTTTAATTCACATTCTTCGTAATATAATGGCATGTAAAGTTTCTTCAGAGCTCCATGTGTCTGAAGGTATCATGTATTTATCGACTGTGCTGTTCCTGCCTTAAACCGGCAAAGTTCTGTGACCCAATTGCAAATACGTTCGCAGCGCATAAATACGATGCGAATTCATCTGCGGGTTTTAATTCAGTTATGGTTAGAGTTTTGCAATTTCGCCTGAAGAATTGTTTAACTAAAAAAGTAACAACCTGATGGGAACTCCATTTCAAGGCTCTATATAGTATGGAACTCCACCTTTCCATCGTGTTCCAGATACGAACTTATCTTATTCGTAAATGTGTCACGTAAATATTTGTCGAAATGGTAACCACGTAATTAAACATTTCAACCCACCATCATCATCCGAGCAGAACCACCAAAAACCCGCAACCAATTCCCATCCTTCTCTCCTGAATAAAAAAATGTAAAAATCTCACCTTGATTCCAACAAAACCCATGCACGAAGTGTATACATATCTAGGTACTATAAATCCAGTTCGTAAAACTGCATTACCAGCACCACACCTAGCACTTTGAAATTTTATGTAAGCCAGCACGCATTGGATTCACCATCATCACCATCATCGTCATGGTCCCTATGATGAAAATCCATCCTATAAACGTGTCACACACGGAAACACCGCTGTATACCAGGGATTAGGGGCAAAAATATTTCATCTCTCCATCTATTCATTTCGCTCTCGAATGCTTGTCAGGTGCAATTGAACTAACAGACTGTTTGCTGACATGCACCACCGTCGTCCTCAGTTGAGTGCGATTGAAAATTCTGACAATCATCTCCACCATTCTCTTCGACCTCACCTCTTCCCATTTAATTCATTTGATCATGTGGAAGGATATTTTACTAGATACGAGGACCCATATAACACTACTAGAGCGGCCAAAACACATGGATTTCCGAAGTGCAATGACCAATTGCAATTCTACCAGGTCAACCGAGTGGAATGTTGTTTGTTGGTTTGTTGGACGTGTGCTGTGCATGTGTGTGGAACGATGTCATGGTTATGGGTGTTAATTGATTTGGCAATACCGATGACCATGGTAGTTTCACACAAATTGTTGGATTCTCCCTCACACCATTTCAACTTTGGCAGCTTTCTGAAATAAAGGATGGGAATCCTTTACTCTTATTTTGATGTTAGGGACGATAGATCAAAATGAATATTTGATTAAGTAATGGATCATTTGTGAGGATATTCAAAGGATGTCTTACTTGATCTGCATAACACCAAATCAAATTGCACTTTCAAATTTATTACCAAAAGGATTCCTATCAAGATATACTCCCTGTCGTGTGTATATGACATTTGCAGGATGATTGTTGAATTCTGAATGAGACATTTAATAGCCAACTATGCCGGAAGAAGCAATAACACAAGGATGAAGCAATAAAAATTCAAATCATTGTGACACACAGAGGAGCAATGTAAATCTGTGGCTGGGAGCTGATTTTATTGTCACTCCCTTGATTCCTGCGAAGTGTGTTTCATGATAATTGTGATGCTCACTTTTATACCTATGTCCTGGTTGAGATTTTTGACAAAATGGAATTTTTAAATTTAGTTTTAAGGAGAAATGGTGTGGTATTGTTATTTTTTATTTTATTTTTTACAGAAAAACTGCAGTGAAACGGACGATACGAATTGTACCAGACTGGACGGAGAATGCTATTCAAGGTGATCATTTTTGGAAACCCTCCTCGGCTTCTGGTGATCTATGCTGTGTGGACAATGAATGTCGGGTAAGTGTTTCAATATTTATTAAACTTGAAAATCTGAAGAAAGTACAATTTTTCGATTGGTTTTAGCCTGCCCTACTTTTTGCAATGGAGGTCTAGAGGGTAAAATTAAATACAGTCTCAAATGCCGCTCCGGTTCTTATAGCTCCTGTTATCCAGATGCACTCAACCAAACGATACGATACAGGTGCCTTAGGTATGCACTGCAAACTGTAAGATCTATTGTGCTGGCCCAGTGTTTAACCAGGATTGAGGCTCTTGATGAACCTCAGTATAAATCCTTAATTCTTCTTTGCTGAGTTCGAGTATTTTTACCCTTATTTTGGTGGGGATCGGTAAACTTTTTCGCTTGTCTCAGGCCTTTAGACTTGGCCCAGTATTCAGCAAGCCTATCTACTTCCCCCTACTTTATTTTGGAATGAACACTACTAGGTGGTACCCCAAAACAGAGCTCGGGACCAACAAGTGGACGGCAGGGTCCTCTTTTTCTCCAGATAGTCCGCCAGTTCATTTCCTTCATGCCCTGAAATCCCGGGCCACCATGAACCTCATTTTTCGATACGAGATCTTCTAGAAGGTTTAGGCAGTCCCAGACAAGCCTCGACCCTGCCGTATAAGATTTGAGGGCCCTTAGCGCTGCCTAACAGTCTAAAAAGATGTAGTTGCATGTTTCTTTGACTCTTTTCCGCAGACATTTTCATACAGATAGTTCCTCCGCTTGGAAGCTAGCTGAACTTGGCCCATAGACCCCAGGTCCAGTGCTACCCTTATCTAATTTAGAACCATCCATATTGTTATGAGTCCTTTGTTCTTTCACGTATGGCTGTTACCTAAGACCACCTCGATCTTTCTGGAGAACCGGTATCTCTTGAGCATGATACCTACACTCAGTCATTGACCTTCAGTCAATGTACCTCACTCCATAGAATCCATAAATTCCTTGTGTACCTTGATGTTTTTTTTATCCATCGTTACAGGCATTACTTCGTTGTTTATAATCTGACTCAGTCTGTTTCGATTTGTTCTAGTGAAAAACCCAATTACTCCTCTTTGTTTAGTACACTCTCATTTCAAGGACAATTTTAACGAGGAGACTCGTTGACACGTAGACTAAAGTCTCTATTGTCATTGAAGGTCTCGGTACTGTCTTTTCCAACTTTGGTGAAGCAGCGATCGTTCTTCATTGTCATCCTGCATATGCGGGTGATTATATATTTTCCAGGCCTTTCGTCGGCGAAAGGTTTTGCTTACTTATCTATGTCCGTCCTGTCCTGGAAAAGGGTGTCAGCAGAACCTACGCGTCATTGTATGTTTTAAGTAATATTATTCCCACCATATTTATCTACTTTCTCTCGTCCCTGCTGCACGCAAGACACCACTAATGACGATCAAGAATAGCATTGGCAGGACTTCATTATAGCGTACGAGTATTATTAAAACTACGTAAGCCAGACAAAATCCTAATTCACAAAATCCTAAAGGAACGTCTTAAGGGAAAATGGTCGTTGAGAAGGATTATCTTCACTCATTTACTTGCATAGCAGAAGCTCAAAACTTGTTTTCTAAAGTGTTTAAGTCTCTGTCGCTTTTTTTGCTGCTCTCGGTAGCAGGCTCTTAATCAAGCCTCACTGTGACTGGATTGGAGTAGTGTATCTGGACATTTAAGGAGCAGTGCTGTGCTTAAGCTTCAGTTTCTGTATATACATATGTGACAAAGATGTCATGTGTAAACCTAGGGTTATGCAAAGGTTCTTCCAAATATATAGCGTCTTGCTAGGACTGCGAGCGTACTTTAGAAGAATGTTGCAAAATGACTCCTTGTTGGCCCCGTTTCTGTCTGGGGATGTTAGCTACGATTTAGCTAAGATTTTCGCCATCCATTTTCTATAAAGTGTCACCCTTTTATCTTAGATTGAGTCTTGGAGATATTTCAGTAAACTCTCTCCTTGTCCACTCTGGAAAGTGCCGTTGGCATGGTGGCTAATGTTTCCGATAGGTTTGCCTTTAAAGCTGATAACTCATGTTTCTAGTATTATTATGTTTCATAGAAACCCAAAATTTTGAACTCATCTACCTATATACTCCTCTATTTTCAGAAAAACGGTCCTCGTATGAAATGCTCAGCATGCCAACTAATAGCTCATCAAAATTGCATTCCACTCGTCAATGAAAAGACTCAATTAGCATGTAAGCCAACATTTCGTGACGTAGGTGTAAGACAATATAGAGAGCAAACGACAACCCATCACCATTGGGTGCATCGTCGTGCAGAGAAGGGTAAATGCAAGCAATGTGGAAAGGTAAGTGAATCCTCTTCTCTAGAGAGGCTAATGTGTATTTCCAACTGAAATATTAAAACTCCCTTCCCCCTGTATTAAAGTTATTAAATCGATTTTATTCTCATTTATCAAAAAAGAAAAATCATTAAAAGATAAAGGTGGATGCGCACAACGTAGGCAACAAAAGATACATTTCTCGCCTCCCATCCACCTGAACTCGGTGAAGGTGACAGGTGGTTAATCCAAAGTGAGCTTGAAATTCAACAGATAAAAATAAAACGAAGGACGTTCGCTTCTTAAAATGACATTTGTCATCCTCAGCTAACAAGAAGGACGCTGTTCATCTGCGCTCTCAGCTGCCATCTATCATAAGTCAGCATTTGCTTCCTTCAAACGAAATTAATATTTTTCGTAATTCCAATTACGTTGTGTCCCGTCGCTCGTATTTCACAAAAACTATGTACTACACACAGGAAGGACTTTGAATTAGATTGAGATGCATTGCAGTAGGGGCGGCAGCGTGTGGACGAAAGGACACAGATTTTTCTGAATTAATTAAAATCCACTCAAAGATACAAATGAAATATGACTTCAATTCATTTGTTTTAGCTTGATGGCAACTATTTGTTATTAGACACGTACAGGCCACTCACCCATATACTCACAAAAACACTCTGTGACGTCTGGTCGAGAAGTATCTTTGTTAATAATCCCCCCCGGGGGACAGCTTGAAATGGCTTTTTTGTTTCTATTTCATCGCCCTCCATGTAATCCCATATAAGAACTTCAACAAGGAGTTATTCAATTATTCTCGCTTTGGCACTTGGATCCTATCTCTGTGGGTATGGGTATGTGTATGTGGTTTGTGTGAATGCCACACGATAATTGTCCTTTTTCGTCGGTCAACCAGAGTGTGGGCTAAGCAAACAAACGAACCGATGGTTGCTTGAATTGGTCTCCATAGACGGATCGATGACGGGGGAGGGGGAATAATTGGATTTGGCTAATTATTGAATCTCATTTTTGGATTTAAGTAATTAATTGTTAATCAATTAGGATGCTTAACCGGATGAAATGGATTCCAGAGGTTATAACTGAGGATTGGTAGGGAGGCGAAAGTGGATTTACTTTTGGGGTTTTTGTGAATCGCTGGGATCTCTCTTCACATTTATTCTAATAGTGTGGGCAACCGAATGAGTCTGAAGTGCTTTAGAAGTCTTTTGATTGGTATTTGAATCCGCTGTGATTTTAAGTCATCTTTGTATGATGTTTCAGAATATCTCCTCGAGGTTAATTTTGGAAGGTTTATGACTAGTATTATCGGCATAAACTATGGTGCTTATGTTGTCCACTACATATCTCAGAATTAAACGTTCTAGTAACCCTACTTTCACATTCTTTAGTCTTTCCATGGAGGGAACGCTAAATACGATCCCAAGAATAGCTAAGAAAGTATCACGTGATAAAGCTAAATACAGCTGATGTACCCTCTGCCTTCAACCCATTCAAAATACAAGGTCTCTCAAAACAACTCAGCTTAGCGATGAAAGCCTTTCGCACATAAAGTGCAGAAAAAAAAAACAGAAAAACTCGTTGCAGATTTTTATCATCAATCAGTTGCGAACTAGTTACTGGCCATGTTCCGCACATTGTGCAACTCAAAATTTAAAAATTTCAGTGTTCACCCTAGGAAGACACACGCAGTATTGAAAGATAACGTTTTCTGAATTAAATGACGTAGAAGACTTTATTTTCTATTAAAGGAGACGTCATAGAAGAAAATTTTGGAGTCACCCCTTATTGCACCAAGAAAACTATGGAACACTGATGCGCTTCATTCCTTGCATTTACTGTGCTATAATTTCTTGAGTGCATAATTATAATAGACAGGGATACTCGGTCACCTTGAAGATCATTTGCGCAATTACAACTTGTTGCACGCAAGCATGCATTGTCAGATGTGACGAATTACTAACTGGTTCAATGGTGATTTGTTGCGTCATGTGTAGACCTAAATAAGAAATAAAAATCTGCAATGGGTTTCATGTACGAAAGGCCTCACGATAAAAGTCTAAACTTCTATTAAACTTAAAAGGGAAGTGAGTTTTGTAGCCTTATCATTCCGGAACTCATCACGGTATTTAATCTTTAAAGCTATCTGACAACCTATCGGAAAATAGGGACCTTGATAAAATCTGCCTGGTAGATGACGAATTACGCGATACTATAGGTACTCATATATGCCTGAGTTCCCGACTTAGGAATATACGAGGGTGGGTCAATAAGTCCCTGAAAAATGAAATAAGGAACACTCTTTTCGGTACAAAAACATTTTATTTTTCAACATACTCGTAGTCTCCTTTTAGCTCTATACACTTCATTCAACGTTTCTCCAATTTTTTGATGCCTTCCAAATAATACGATTTCTCGAGCCCCTCAAAATAAGCGTTTGTTTCAGCGATGACCTCTTCATTTGACCCAAATCTCTTACGTCCGAGCCATTTCTTCATGTTTGGAAACAAGAAATAGTCGCAGGGGGCTAAATCTGGGGAATATGCTGGATGAGGGAGGAGTTCGTAGCCTAACGCATGCAATTTTGCCATTGCGACTGCGGACCTTTGCCCCGGTGCATTGTCCTGGTGAAAAAGAACTTTTTTCTTCGCCAAAGGCTGCTGTTTTTGCTTCAAATCGGCTTGGAATCGATCCAGCAGCTCTGCGTAATATGCGCCGGTGATTGTTTTACCCTTTTCAAGGTAATCGATGTGGATAACACCGCGCGCATCCCAAAAAACTGTCGCCTTGACCTTGTTTGCTGATAAACCCGCCTTGGCCTTCTTCGGCTTCGATTCACCAGGAGAAGTCCATTGTTTTGACTGTTCCTTGGTTTCTGGTGTGTTGTGGTGAATCCAGATTTCATCCACGGTTACGAAACGGCGCAAAAACTCAGCCAAATTTTTCTGGAACATTGCCAAACACACCTTTGAAGTTGTCATACGAATGCGTTTGTTGTCGATTGTTAGCAAACGCGGCACCCATCTTGCGGAAAGCTTTTTCATGTCCAAATATTTATGTAAAATCGAAATCACTGAGCCAAACCCTTTGGCCTCTTCAAGCTCGCGCACTTTCACTCGCCGATCGTCCATTATCAAACCATGGGTTTTGTCGACCATTTCTGGTGTGGTGACCTCAATTGGGCGACCAGAACGTTCGGCGTCACTTGTGCTTGAACGACCGCACCGAAATTGAGTAAACCAGTGGTGAATGGTTCCAATCGATAGTGAAGAGTCCCCATATTATTTGTCAAGCTTTTGTTTGGTTTGCGTGATAGTTTTTTCTCGCAAAAAATAATGTTTAATAAGCACTCGAAATTCACTTTTTTCCATTTTAACGAAAATGCTAGTAGGCGTCTATATAAAATGGCTGCTACAACAAAACTATTTGACAGATCTGTCTGAAAATTTAGGTGCGTTTTTTTTTGAAAGATGATTCTTGACAAAAAAATTTAAGGTGACTACACAATTTGTGTTAATTAAACTTATTGACCCACCCTCGTAGTTATGCCTTGCGAAAGACAAGGGTGGTTTTTTAAATTTATTCGCTCATCGTGGAAGTGGAATTGATCAATTGATTTACGTGATTGTTGTCCATCCGAAGGACTAATATGCACTAAATTCCTACGTTCGCATTACAATTTTTACCCTTTATTATTCATCGAGCAGTGTATATTTCCCAGAAAACAAGGTAATTAATCCAATTGACGTCATAAGTTTGTATGCTCCTTAAAATATCATTTGTCTTTCCTTTGCTATTTTCTGTATACTCATACTGTACGTCAGACCGCTTAGAACTTTTCGAGGGTACAAATGCAATCGTCAAGCCACTGTTTCATTATGTATTCGCCGACCTTTTCTGTAATTGATTCTTCTTTCTCCAAAAAATTAATTTCGCTCCACTCGAAATCCTTATTTGTCCTCGTTTTATATTTCCCCCTTATTGCTCTCATTTTACCTATCTATTCTCCTCTAAAATATTTATAAATTTATGTCTTTCAATGTTGATTTCCTATTTAAATTGCTTTTTCATCTTCATTTTGCAGGCTGTGCAAGGGAAATTGTTTGGTTCCAAGGAGATTGTTGCATTATCCTGTGCCTGGTGTAAGGATGTCTATCATAACAAAGAGTCGTGCTTCAATCAGGAACGTATCGGTGAAGAATGCTCATTAGGTAAGTATTTTAATTGGATTCGTTAGTTGCATATACTCGTACCCTATTGTTTGACTCAAGGGAATGATATCCTTTTTGGAAATTTATGTATTCAACTAATGTCCTTATGGTATTTGGAGTAATTAGAGTCGAATTCTATGAAAATGAAAAGCTTAAGTTGTTTTAATTACGGCTTTTTGAGTTAGTTGTACATGGTCCTGGGAAAAAGACTCTTAGTAGCTTTTATGGGTTGTTGAATAGGAGAGCTTGTTTCATTTCAAGAAATTGTACATCTTTGGCTGCCAATCGGCAGGTGATTACCTGTACTCGTATCAAATGTAATTTTTTACTTCCTAGCACTAAAATGAAGGAATGGATTTTAAATAGAAGGATAAATCATTGTTAAAGAATTGCTTTTCTTATCTACTTTGGCAATGAAAACATTGAGAGAAAATTAAAATGTAGATTTGAATGTACATATATATTTTATATAATGTACTCGTACATAGTGTGTTTCAAGACAAAATTATAAATATAAGCCCGCCAGATTGTCAGAGTCTGACCAAGAAAGCATCTAACTTTGGAGAAGGGTGCAAATTTATTGGTGGTCAATAATTCTACTACACAAATTTGATGATCTATTACAACTCGAGATTTGGTAACTTATTGATTCGGTTTACTTAGCAATGCAGTAGATAACTTGTTCTAGTCCTTAACAAATTCGATATAGCATCGTCTTCTTTTTCTACTGAAAACGACGTGGTTTTTTCGATATTGACTCACGCCATTGTGTACGCCATTTACTCGCCTGATGCCTGGATTCATCACATCATTCATGTAGCGGTATCGTTTTCCAGTAACAGTAACAAATAGCGCGCCACACTGTCTCCTTTTCAGGGTGTAAATGTGACACATGAAGAGTTTGTTGATTTTCATTTGCCCGGATGGAAAATCGAACCCCTCAGGGTTCAATACTTTCACCAATTCTGTTTCTTCTAGAGTCAAACAAAGAGATGTTTAGTATTGCCGACCCTAATTTCAACATGGTTCACATCCATGTTGAAATTAGGGTGTAACAGCATCACATCATCAGAGAAGTGGCCAGATAAACTCATTAAATGAGGACCTGCAGACAATTTTGCAGTGGGGAAAAGCGAACGAAAGTCGACTTCAATGCGAAGAAACCCCAATTTTCAGCCTTTTTCAGAAAGGACTCTTATACAGTACCACAGTTTCAAATGAACGACCAAATTATCCATCTCACGGGTACAATGCATCTTCTTAGCGTCATAGTCAACTTTGATGTAACATGGCATGACAACATTGCAAAATCAACATTCATGAAGTTGAGCTGCCTATTTAGAGCAAAGAGACACTTCACAGCGCAACAGCTCCTTCTATTGTACAAACCATAAGTTAAACCAGGACTTGAATATTGTTCTCAAGTTTGGAGTTCAGTCCCAAATAATTCTCTTCATCTGCTCGACAGCATTCAGAGAAGAGCAGTTCGCTTAATACAAAAAAAAACCTGGGATAACTTCCAATATCCAACCGTAAGCTCATTGAAGACTGGTAGCAAACCTGAGCCTATATTAATGCAGATGTTCCGAAGACATCAATGGAATGATCCCTAGAAATGCAATATTTGAGCGTTCTACAAGGCAAACCAACAGGGCCCAAAAAATAGTCGCTTGCACCTTCTTGGATATATGAAAGAATTAGCTATCGGAAAATGCAGTTTTTAACTGAACTTCGGCAGAAACTTCTACAAGCAAGATGCTACAATTATGTAAGACAGTCAAGTTGTGCTCTGTTCAAATAGAAAAATTTAACAACTTAGACAAAAACTATGAATTTTTCCTGAGAAAGCTATGAACGTATTTGAAAAGGTCAGATCAAAACACACTTTTGTCTTGGTTTTTGAGTTTTTTTTTTTTGTTTAATTCTTCAGGTTAAGTGGTTCAAAAGTTCAGGCGTATAACATACAAACATAAGGGCAGGTGGATAGACAGACATTAGTGTTTCGTTTCACCATTTGAAGTAGTTAAATATAAGTACTCTTCTCTTTTCGAATTATGTACATATCTAAGCTATGTGTCCAAAGCAGCTCCCCGCCGTGGATATAATCTGCAGTGAATGCCAGTAAATGTCAAACATTGCTCGCAAAAAAATAAGAGTAATAATTGTATCGTGTATCTGTCACTTCAGCCGTGATTTGTTATTACTTACAGCCTTAATAATTACAAAAAAAAAATATCGAAAATATTATCTTCGATTTGAAAAAGCTTCGACATGCTATCATACTATGCTCGGCTACGCAAAATTGTTACTTTTGAAAGCCTCTTTGAACTGCTTAAACATAGTATACTGAACAGGTGAAAGAGCAATTTGATGCTATTAGTAACTAGGTATTACAAACTTCGCTTATAACTTGCTGAAGTACGGAATTGTATTTAGAGCAAAGAGATACAGCGCAATTGTACAAAGCTAGAATTGAACTTGAGTATTGTTCACGTTTAGAGTTCGTCCCCAAAACATTATCTTCCAATCCCTAACTGTTAACTCATCGAAAACTGGTATAAGACCTAAGCTTATACTATACATAGATACTACCGTGGCAGATGTTCCAAAGACCTCAATGTAATGATCCCTGGAAATGCGATATTTGAACGTTATACAAGGCTAGCCATTACCTCTATGTCCATTTAGCAACCGCGCGAACATCCCATCAAAAATTCTTCTGGTACAAGACAAGTAAACTTTGGAACTTACTCCCAGGAGACATATTTCCAGAAGCCTTCAATCTTCAACTATTCAAGTATCTTCAAACATCTCGGAACGCTGGCTTCTCCTGAGAAAAGATTATAAAAAAAAATGCGATTTCTTTATGAAAATCAGATTTATCATTAACACACATTTTGATAAAAAGTTTTAAGTACTAAAATACGTTGATTTATCGAATATCGTTCCATGAAAAATTCGCAACGTCTACATTTCACGAATGACAAATAAAAACTGTCAAAACTAACCTGCAACAAAATGGTGGTCCATCAAAGTCGTATACCTGTCTGTACGTACGAACCAGTCGTGCACTTTATTTTATCTCCCAACTTTGTCAATCATATTTAGGCCAGTAAGTGTCCAATTTATTCACAAATGTCAGTTTGAGCTGATCCAAAGTAGATACGTATGTTATTGTAAAAAAAAACTTAAATTTGGCCAGCACAAGTAGCCAAAACATGAAAAAAAAATGTACATACATAAATGTGACGCTGCTCTACTGGACCCTCATATTATCCAATCCAAGCTCTTCTAAAATGTATTCAAACTATTTATCGTGTATAGAATACATTTTTGCATTAAAACGTTTTGACTATATTTCACGCTATTTAATCAAATTAAAATCTTTTTTCCCCATCATTTGATATTGAAAAATCCTTTTTCTTTCTTACTTTTGGTCCAAAGTCAATTCGTTTATGAAAAACGAAATGTTTACTACAACACTTCGAACAACGAATAAACTAGGTTTACAATGCGTTGTTCTCTCGTATACCGCTCCATAACCATAATTATGTCAAATGCCAGCTGTTTATCTTTGACAGAACCACAGTAATGCCACCCTTTACATTCCATCACTTTGCCACAAGTTTGTTTAGTCGAATTGCTAGAAGAGAAATGTCAGTACGTACATTTCGTTGGAATCAAAATCACATTAATACTTAGTAGCTCCTGTTACCTTTGAATATTACTTTCTATTGAATTCACTTACATAATATTATACTCGTATATGTAGTTCTACCACGAAATCCATCAGCAATTTCCCTCGCTGACATGAAAATATCAAATTTCATCAAAATCCCATACACACAACCCCCATCGTTTTATGCAGTGCACATCCCCATGCATCATGTTAGCCTCTAGACAATTTAATTATTATAAAACGATTTGGATTTCAAGCATATCAACAACATCATCGTCTCATATGTACATACGTACAAAAGATGACTATTGCTCTCATCAAGGATACTAGTGCTCGCCTTCTTGTCTCCACTCTCAGATTTACTTAAACTTATCATCTTGATAAAAAGACAATAGAAAATACGAGTATACATGAGTTCGCAATACGAAAATGGGTTGATTCTTCTAACCTAACCTTGCTCTACATATGTAAATTTAATTGGAAAGTTGCCAAGAAAAGATGGCCAAATACACTGGAGTATATTATTTTATAGAATTTTGTTGGACTCATCCTTAACACATTATTAGTTGAAAACCTTTTAAAGTTGATTCTATATTCAAGTGTGTTCGCTTGTGACCCGCACTGTGCAGGTTCGAGCCCGGACGGGGAACAGCAATCACAGCCACCCGAACATATAAGGGAATCGAATAAAATCTAAGTTTCTCCAACCACTACACCAAAAAGGAGTTTCTGCCTGGTAGTACAATGGACACAGCAAAATGGAGTCTGAGTGCTCCGGGATTTGGAAATTTCCTTTTAAAAAAAAAATATTCAATCAATGGCGTAAAATAAAAGCTATTTTGCTGAAAGAGTTCGAGTTTGTCAGAATGTGGTAGGACGTTCTCCTTTCATAGCAGTAAACCAATTATTGGCCTGTGATAAAAGGGGATACTCACTTACTTTTAATGGTTGGTATGAATGAAGACTTGAGTACCTTAAATTATGATCTATAGGTAGTACCTACTAGACACTTGTTATAGATTAAATTTTATCAAATCTTCAGGAATAGATACTCGAGAACACTCGAGGCTACGAGTACTTAAGAATTCAAATTTGCAAACTAGAACCTGTTTGCATTATGCGACCTAGTGGTCTATTGTGCCCCCTGCTAATACCTAGGAGAGGTTTATTCCCTCATTAGAGTTTCCCTCAGAATATAATTCCTCCAGATTTGTTATCGAGGATCAAACACTCTTTCTTTGCCTTGGCAAGGATAGTTCACCCTAGAGCACCCTCTCTAATCCAGTTTCTCTTAGGAATCTGAGAATGAGAAGTGTGTCTATGGTTGGTATATCCTCATCTGATAGTTGGTACTTGCCAAGCATTTCAATCTTTTGTGGATCAGTGCCCCATAAGACTCCAGAAGATGTTCTGGAGTCTCACTAGACTCATTGCAGAATCTGCAAAGGCCCCGAGTTTACAGTGCTGCGTTAGATAACCTGTTAGGATACGCAGGTTATTCTTGTTAAGGCAGATGCGTGCTTCGAATGTCTTCCAGTTGTAGTGTCCTAGAAGTTTCTTAGAAACAGGTTCTATAACTTGGAGTTTACTGAACTTGATATCACCTGAGTTTCAAACCACTAAACCAATCTTGATTTCTTTCTCTCTCTCTGTCTATCTGCAAACGCTCGTCTTCCTCTTCTTTTTTCTTCTTTTCCTTACGGTGAAGTTATGATCCGAGTAGAACGATCACAACCCTCCGACTTTACTGCATCCCAACTTTTTTTTTATAATTTGCTCGCGCCAAAGAGGATATGAATAGAGAGAGAGCGAAAGATTTAGTGTAGTGGTTTGAAACTCAGATGGTATTAAGTTTCTGTAAACTCCAGGGGTATCGTCCAGATAACTGGGGAGCTTTGTTTGTTTTGCTTTTGTCGTTGCTCATAATTCACAGTATTTTTTTTTTCCATCCTCCTGATATCATCATCATGATCAAGTTGCATTTTCAGCCATATGACCACTCTACTGCCAGTGTTATGCCCTCTGAGTAGAGTTGACTTAGCTTTCGCAATTGATCGACTTTTTTATTTATTTCATGCGAAATGACATCAGGATTGGAACCGTGAACCAACAGCGTGACAAGCGATGATGTTACCACTACACCACTGCCACCCTACTAGTCCGCCTGTGGGGTTTGCCGCAAACGCCCGTACCCTGCAATACCTATAAGGGTATTTCATATCCCCTTTGGCGCACGCAAATTAAAAAAAAAAAAAAAAAAACTATTGGCATTGTAGATACACAACCTGATCCTCTTTGTCCGGTTGATGTCGTTTCCACAGACTTTTATTGACAATTTCTTTATTTCTTTACTTCGTGTGAAAGGACCTTAATAATAAAAACAAAAATAAAAAAACTGCTACCATACAATCAGTTATGCATGAAATTTAATTTTCTCCATTCCTCCTGTCATTCTCCAGGAAACTACTCTCCGATTATTGTGCCACCATCGTGGATTGTTAAGCTACCGAATAAGGGAAATTTTAAATCCTCGCTAAGGAATAATAAACGCAAGCCAACGAATAAGAAGAAACCAAAAGATAAGGAACCCAGGGCATTCATTGTGAAACCAATTCCATCGCCCGATGCAATACCTGTGATAGTGTTTATTAATCCGAAAAGCGGTGGCAACCAGGTAAGGATATAAATGAGTATTCATTGTCATTCACATGGTGACTGTGTGATTTCTTTCTTTTCATAGGGTGTAAAGCTGTTGGGGAAATTTCAATGGATTCTCAATCCACGACAGGTTTTCGATTTAACACAAGGCGGTCCAAAAATGGGGTGAGTACTGTAATTGGTTTTTATTTTGTCTCGCTGCTTATGGTCATTCATATCATCTTCTCTCTTTAAAATATGAAGTACAATGCGATGGTCAAATCCTTGTTTAATTATTTTTATGACTGGACTGCCCATTTCAGTGGATTCCTTGGTGGCCAATAGCTTCAGTAGACATTGCAAAGCCAGTCCAATTCAGTGATGTAACTTGAATACGTAATGAAGAAGGATCATTGCGCTGTATTTCATTCCATTCTCAAAGAAGGACACTACAAAATCAGTTTATCAACTTTTGGTTGTCGTTTCTAATGAAAACGTACCAGCCCATAGAGGGCCTGACCTGGCTTCTCGCAGCCACTCCTGCTTTGCGTCACACGAATGGTTCAGGGCCTACCGTTTTATGTCGTTTCTGAATGACAATTTTTTTTTTTTTTTTTGATTAAGGGAAAATTCCCATGACAATTTTATTCTCGGATGTTTTTCAGACGTTCGGTAGAACCGTGAGAAAATTTTTTAATTTTTTTTTTTTATTTTTGCTGGAATTCGAACCTGCTCAGCACTTAATCGTTGAGCCACGGCGCTCATTCATATATATTTATATTAAGTCGAACCATGTTCGCCTGTCAGTCCATCCATTTGTATGTAATAGGTTTTGGGACCTTACATTTTAAGCTAAACAATTGTGGGTGGCCATGGTGTAGTGGTAACATCATCACTTGTCACGCTGCAGGTTTACGGTTCGAATCCTGATGTCAAGATTCATCTATTTATTTCGCATGAAATGAATAAAAAAGTCAATCAATTGCGAAAGCTTAGTCAACTCTACTGCAAAGGCATAACACTGGCAGTAGGGTGGTCATATGGTTAAAATGCACTTGATCGTGATGATGACATCAGGAGGACGGAAAAAATACTGTGAATCATAAGCAACGACAATACAAAAATACTCCCCAGTTATCTGGGCGCCACCCTTGGAGTTCACTGAAACTTAATAATACCTGAGTTTCAAACCAACTCCACCAATCTGTCTTTCTCTCTGTCTCTTCCCCCTTCCACAAAAACGCCCGTGTGCTAAAATTAGTATAAGGATATTCATATCCCCTTCACATGTGCAAATTACGGAAAAAAAAAATAAAATTTGATACATATACTCCTTGGTTCAAAGACTTACCAAAGCTACATGCACATCCACAATCGCTTAAAATGTATGTTGACCTCTGTTTTACTACAGGTTTCAAAGGAGCTTGTAAGCAAGTTTAACCAGTTTCAGGACATTTTCAATATTTCGTCCGCACTTCCACGCCTAATTTCCAGCGGGAGTTTGCTTGAAATCAACAAATGTGTGTTGATAGGAGATAGAAATTAGTGGAGGGAATTATAACCCCCTTAAAATATTTATATATACGCACACTTTTTTGAGCACGCTTTCGTAAAAATATAAGATTTTTAGTGTTAAGTACCAGAATGGTAATCTTCAACTATTCAAAAGCAGAATCAATAGGCATCTCGGGGCGCTGTCCCAGTTTTATGCGTTTATGTTCGCCTTTTCTGTCACACGCTCATAACTTTTGAATGGTTTGATGTTGAATGATGAGGTTTTTAAGAAATATATTGTATACAAACACGCGATCGATACGATAGAGAGGTGTTGCTGCAGGAATGATGTTCAAAAATGTTCCAAAAAAGGTAAAAATAACATAATGTTCAGTACCCAATGAATGAAATCAACTCAAAAGGCATAAGTCTCCTCAAAATGGTGTAAAATCGGCTGTACTGTGTGAACACTTAAAGCCATTCATCCATAATCTGATTGGTCCTTACCAGTGTGATTTTAGGCCAGCAAAGTTGATCATTGGTCAGGACGTCCAAGTCAACACTCACCATCTTTTCATCGATTTTAAAGCTACCCATAGTAGCGCTTGCAGAGGCAAGATATACAGGACCATGTCTAGTTTTGCATTTATTCCAGGCTTGTCCATATCTGCAGGATATTAAGTTGCTGACATCACCTAGCCCTTTGATGTCAGAATGAAGAATAAGCGTTAGAATGATAAGCGACTTGTATATTGATTTGAATTTACATCACTAGAGGTAGCTGTACCCAATTTATGCATATAGGGCGGCAACTTTCACTTCATGCCTCATCTCCAAAATGCTAACATTAAAGTTTTCTTTTTTGCTTTCAGATTGGAAATGTTCCGAAAAGCTCCACAATTGCGAATACTCGCTTGTGGCGGTGACGGTACCGTCGGTTGGGTGCTCTCCGTTTTGGATCAAATTAATATTCAACCGCCACCTGCTGTCGGAGTACTGCCACTTGGCACGGGTAATGATCTGGCTCGTGCTCTTGGCTGGGGTGGTGTAAGTATAAATTATTTAGGTACCACCTATACGCCTTTATTTATTTAATTTTCTACTTTCAGGGCTACACTGATGAACCGATTGGTAAAATCCTCCGTGAGATAGGAATGTCTAATACCATTCTACTAGATCGCTGGCGGGTGACAGTTACCCCAAATCCCGATGTCGAACCAACAGAAAAGGGCAAGGATAACCTACCCTTGAATGTGATCAATAATTACTTCTCGTTCGGTGTTGATGCCCATATTGCCTTAGAGTTTCACGAGGCACGTGAAGCCCACCCGGAGCGTTTTAACTCACGCCTCCGCAACAAAATGTATTACGGCCAAATGGGTGGCAAAGATCTCATCCTGCGAAAGTATAGAAATCTCGCAGATTGTGTTACCCTCGAAGCCGATGGCGTCGATTATACACCGAAGTTGAAGGAGGCACGCGTTCATGCAATACTCATTCTGAATATACCAAGGTAAGGTGGTGTTTAGATGTGGGGATACTTACACATCATATGATGTTTCTCTGTTTATAGTTATGGTGGTGGCACCCATCCGTGGAATGATTCATTTACCAAATCCGTACCCTCAACGGACGATGGCCTGTTCGAGATTGTAGGTCTAACAACATACCAGTTGCCGTTCCTACAGGCCGGTGCCCATGGCACTTGCATCTGCCAGTGTAAGACTGCGAAAATCGTCACCACCAAGACAATCCCAATGCAGGTCGATGGGGAGGCGTGTCGTGTAAAGCCGTCAATAATCGAAATCGACCTGCTCAACAAGGCTGTGATGCTGGCGAAACGCAAGCATGGACGGGTGAATGTGGCGTAAGTATAAGAGTGCTGAGACAGTATTTTTTAAGTTAATTAACCCCTAGTCTACGTCGAGGGTGGGAGGGAATGATTGCAACTTCAATTACTTAGTTACCGTGCAACAGGGGGAATGGGTGGTGATATTGATTTTTCTACCGCACTCGTGCTGAGCAACGAACGACTATGTCTGCATTTTTTAATTGAATGTGCAACCCGATGACGCTTGATTGGCTTTTAATGAAATCGAAACGAAGCCAACTACTTGAGTTTCTTGTGTGTGGTCGTTGGAAATTGAGACGTTCGCCGTAAATTGAAGTTACTAGTGGTGTTAAGGATGGGAGACAGAGAATCAGACTGTTTTCTAATTTGACTCCTCTTGCTCTCTCCTTTAGGACTACCGGTTTGGATCCATTGAACATGAACATCCTCCGCATAACAATGCCTAACTATGAGCAATACCATTATGACAAGGACATGCTTAAGAAGACCGCGGTGAATTTGGGTAACGTGGAAATAGATCCAGTCTCGGATTTAGAACAAGTGCGGAATAATATTAACAAATTCTTCGAAGAGTCTACAAGTTATCCGAAAATGTCACAAGAATGGTGTTTCGTTGATTGTAAGTTTAGAACTTCATCTGCTTTAAGGACAATATGAAGTATGTATTTGTTTGTGTTTTAGCTTGCACAGCGGAACGTTTCTTTCGTATCGATCGGGCACAGGAGCACCTGCATTATATTACAGACATCGCAAGCGATGAGGTATACGTTTTGGATCAGGAATGTGCAACATTACCCCAAACACCAGATCAGGAGAGAGCATTTTCAGCCTTTCAACAACGCCAGGAAGAAAACGAACGTCGCAACATTGACCAGACAGGACGTACGTCTAACACGGGTATGGCAACGCTTCCGTTTTGTAGTAAACGAATGTTTTTGCATTACCATTTCTATAAGAAAAATTTCGAATTGTAAAGTCTTCTATTTGAACTAAACAATATTCCTGAGAATGCGTGCATGTCCGTTGACGGTTATGAACCAGTTTTAGTTTTGTTTGTACAATTAATAATGCTTTTGTGTTGTTTGATTTAATTGTTTGTATGTACGTCCGTTGAATATCCACACAAGTATCTTAGAATTTAAGTCCCAAGCGGTTTAGGAGGTACTAAATTCAGTAAAGTAAAGTCTAAGCAATTCAGAAGGCGAAGAATTTCAACCAAGCAAAGACCTTCTAATGACTTTTTTAACGAGTCTAATTGTTGATTCATAGCTTGATGTCTCATATACTATTTATTTGGGGAGAACAATACTAGCTGACCCTCTTAGCTTCGCCCGTATGCTTAATGTAATCCCTCCCATCAACTTCATCCATCCCTTTCAAATGAACATATTCTCCGTCTGAGGATTGTAGATTTACATCTTATACCTACACATCTTTCAATTTGTTTTCTCACGACGTTTGTTAAAAATGCAAAACTCAGCATGAATTATCTATATTGTCTTCCCCAAGTGCGCAGAAAAATCGTCAACCAATTAAAACAGATTCATCAAAATAGGTCCCCTGCACAAAGAAAAATCAAAGAAACCTGTTTTCACTACACACAACCACAGAAACCCATCCACTGATGCACTGCTGGTGACTGTGGTACTCACTCATTGAAAATTGATGGTGATGAGCTCCAGGATACCGTACAAAGATGACTGATAGCTTAAAATCTTCGGTAATGGTTATCTTAATTGGAGAATAAAACGAATGCTATAGTGGCTTGAGAATCGATAAAAGACTGACTTAGCGGCGTTATGTCTTCTTTCCAGGCTTGCCTGCTTTCTAAAGAACCAGTGGGGTGGCTAGTTTTCAATCAAGACTATTGTGTTGTAAGATACTCGTAGCTTCAAGTCAAATAGCTGCACTGGCTGCCATCTGTCTGTTTTCCGAAAATGTCTAGATGTATGACATCAAAGAGAATGTAAAGTGGTGCCAAAGAGATGGTTCTAAGAGCACCACTAGATCGCATCCAAGTTGATCGCTGGACTTTTTTTTACTTCAATTGAGAGTTATATGAGAATTTTCTACAAATTGCCAATTTGCATTCTTGCATTTTGAGTTTCCGTCGTAGTTTCCTACCTGCTTGTGCAATACAGGGGTCAAATTACCGCATCAGTTATCGAGCAACACGTGACTGATAAATGTTGATTTGACATGACCGCTTTTGGGAGAAAATATGTGGGAATATCTTTGTTTATTGTTATTTTTGCGTTTGTTTAAATTTATTGTCTGAAATTTATTTCAGGTTGAGTCTAAATAAAATTAACTCTCTGCAAAGAAGATTTTGGTAAATTTTATGAGCTGGGACAGCGGTTTAGGTGTATTCTCTAAAAATTTATATTCTCTATTATAAATAAGAATGCACTCTTGTTTGCCCTGACTGTTTTGATAGACCTGCAATCAAAAGTGTATGTTGTGAAAGATATTTTCAGAAAATTATAGTTTTGTATACGTACGAAGAGTCTTGTTAAGAGAAGGGATCGCTTTTATCTCTTAAACGCTCAATACACTCATAGCGATCATCCTCTGAATTAGAAGATGAAAAATAAAGTAAATATTCAATTTTTAATTGAAGACGATAAATACAAAACTTTTCCTCACACAAAAATAAATAGGTTTGACATTTGTCAGCCATCTCAATTCAATGTAGTAGAATTGTACTAGTACAATTTTCAAAGTGTACTCCATACGTGACGATTCTTATGTGATCATCCCAATGTAGTTACCCGATCACTCGATAGCGTATGGATTTCACTCACTCGTTAACTGATGTTGTAATTCGACCCCAGTTTGTGAATGTCGAAACCTGTGGAAAATTTTATATTTCCTGATGAACCCATCACCATGGTGGTCTCAGTTTTCATCTAGGCTTGTCTATGGGCCAAACGATTTTCGACAAGATTTTCAATTTGCAGGGTATTTCTTGTAAGGTCTGGAGATCTAAAGAGTATTATCTAGAATTGGACGTAATTATGATCCCCCAGAAAGATTGTTCGTTGAATATTTTCAAAACGATGCTAGTACTCGTATTTAAAAAGTAATCAAAGAGTGACGTTTGTTCGATGAGATTAAGTGAAATACACTCAGCAAATTTTCCGAAGAAAGTGACCGTTAATAATTTGAATGCATAACCTTAAACAGGCTAATTTTACTACTCTTGGATAAACCTTTCGTCGGCAGGTTCAATTGTACCCACTACGTTTAGAATTTTGAAGACATTGAAAGTAAGAAAAAAGGATTCAAATGCTTTATCAAGACACATGCTTTATCAAGACAAATGCTTTATCAAGAAATTTTAGTTTCTGGGACAGCGAGATCCAGAAAAAAAAACTCCCCTATTTCCTAGTTTCGTAACTTCTTTACCAAATCGATTTCAGTCTGTACTCATACCAAATTGTACCATTCTAAATTTTTAGTACCAGTACTAAATACCATCTAATGTCAAAATGAGCAAGCACCTATACTTACTTTTTTTTTAAGATATTTTAATTCAGCATGATCTAAACCACTAACACGCTTTGCAAACGTAGTAAAGCTTCTGAGACTACACGTACTTTACTGAATTTAGTTCCTCGGAAATGCATCGCATAACTGGAATTGTTTACCTATTAGCTAAGTCACCTCTATTCTATAAAACTATGTATTTTTGTTCTCTAATATAAAGCGCATGTTATATTACTCTTTAAAAATAAACTAACAGCAAAAAAATGACAAACTAAAAATAAAAGCTAGTATCAAAATGCTAATATAAATTTCTTAAGCATTGAACTTTACTAAGGATTTCAGAATACAGCTTAGTCCTTGCCCAACGTAAGTAAGTATTTTTTTTTGATATAGTCTTTACGGACTGCACTTTTGCATGGATGTAGCCAACTTATGTTCAAAGCAAAGACTAAACAGTATTCCGAAGTCTTCAAAGTATTATATAGCATGCAATTAAACACACACTATAACCTACAAATCAAAACCTAAAACAAATGTATGTACGAAAATCTTTTTTTTTAAATTATTCTTCCTACCAAGTAGAGTTTGTTTTACTTTTTTTAAAAAAAAAAAAAAAACTTATTTTATTTAAATTTAATTTTATATATTGTTTCGTATTTATTTTATTTTTTTAAATCAAAATAACAAATATGTTATACGTTGTGTTTTTACTAACGACATCTAGTGAGGACTAAGATTAAGAACGCTGAATTCAAGTTCAAGAGGTAAAATTTATGTAAACAAATGAAATTTTTTGTTTATTCTCAAAATTTCATTCCATTTCTAACGACAACAAAAAACACTCTTCTCCTTTCATTCTTCCATTCTGTTTTCTATTTTTTGTTTGATTTTGTTCGTTTTGCAATGTTTCCTTTTTTTGTTTGTTTTTTTTTTTTTTTTTTCTTTTAAACTAAACATTTTTAATGCATGCAGCAACAAACAAAGATTGTTCAGCTTAACAGAAGATGTGCTTAACTTCAGGTATTCACTTTGTTTCTCTCATTCATTACCTAACTAATCTGCTTTGCTTTGAATCAGGGTAGGCATGAACAATGACAGTGACATTAATAATATGCAAATGAAAATCAATTACCCTTGTTAGTCGTTTCACCTTAAAATGCGATGACAAGTGGTACAGATTTTCAGATTTCAATTCAAGTGACACTTCGTGTGAGTATGGGAATACAAACAAGATTGAAGCTAAGTTTGCATAATTTCACACAACATAAAGTGAGGTCACTTCGACTTAGGGAATAGGGGTCTGTAAGGCAAATCACGTTACGTATTTTTCAGTCATTTCGAGCTGGAGAACGTGTTCTGTGTTATCAAAAACTCGAAACATGTTAGGTGACACGACTTTCAGACTAAGGCTGATCATTTGCGGCAAAAATTGGCAATTCTATCATTCTGTATTGATTCTGTTGATTCTGTTGATTCATTTCTGAAATAAAAGATAACTCAAAAAATCGCACGATCCACGTCCGCTTAACTGGAACGTTAAAAAAAGAACAGAATTGTATTACGCTACGTATTTTTCAGTCAAGTTGAACTGGATGACGTGTTCTTTCAGTTTCCGTTCGGTGAATAACAAAATTTGAAGTGACAATGGTGGCACGTAGTTCAAGAAATCATGAATTGTCCAAAAATTGAAACGTAACACAATGTACAGATTACTCGTAAGTCTGATCATTTGCAGATGGTGTCTTTATCAAATGTTCTTTGTACATACTATGTATCCAATGCTTTTCAATATTAAAACACAGAAAGTGACAGTTCAAGCACCAGCATTTGATTGGCCTCAGTGACGAAGTGATCCGAAACCGGGAAGCCTGCCGGTACTTCCTGAGGTCAAACCGGCAAACATCACAGGCAGACCAGTAGGGATGCAGTAAAGGGGGAGGGTTGTGATCCTTCTACTTCGGATCATAACTTCGCCGTAAGGAAAAAAGAAGAAAGTGACAGTTCAAAAATAACGTTAAATATTCAAACTTTCGAATTGTGATCACTCTGCCTAACAAACCCCGAATAAGGTTAATCTCGATACTTGTGTTCCTTTTGCTTCATTCTTAAAACACAGTTTCTTGTGCATCTATATGACTCACTTATCCTGTCACTGTCAACGTGGTCTGCTCGCTCTAAAAAAAAAAAAAAAAAACAGCATATGGCTTCGCTCTCATAAATTGGCAATACTATCTCTCTGTATCACTGCTTGATTCATTTCTAAAATAAAAAGAAAACTCTGAAAATCGCACGAACCACGCCCACTTAACTGGAACGTTAAAAAAGAGAACGAAATTGTGTTAATATTGTTTTTTTGTGTTCATATTTGTATTTTTTTTTATAGCTCTGTACTGGAAAAAACTTCCGATGCCGTATTATTAGCAGCCCAACGTGGCGATATAAATTTGGTAGTTAGCAATTAAATATATATATTTTATTTTATTATTATTATTAACTGGATAATAATTGAGTGTACTAACTTATGGTGTTTTTGATGTTTTTGCATTATAATTACAGTTACGTGCATTACATGAACAAGGATTCTCATTACAATCAGTAGACTCGACAGGACAAACTGCTTTACATATTGCATGCAAATTAAATCACAAGGACATTGTTAAATATATTATATCATGTGCACCACATACTGTTATCAATAAGGTGGACAATATTAAGTGAGTATTTTGTTTATTGTTGTTTGCTTTAAGTGCTTATGTACCTAGTCAAGTCATAATTACTGGGGCACGCATTTTTGGTGATAAAATTGATTATTTAGGAAACAATATTTAAACAATTTATTCGAAATGGCCGCCATTTGCATTTATGTAGGCTTTGAGTTGCTTTGGTCACTCATCGTTCGGAGCACGAATCTCGTTCATTTTAAAATTGTCCATTGCACGGTTAAGTGCGCCCTTCAAGGACTCAATATTTGGGTGTCGAGTGCCATCGCCTTTAAAATAGATCACAGCTTTTAATCTAAAGGATTGAGGTCTGGACTGCCTAACGGCTAATCGTCTGCTGCTATGAAGTCCGGCACATTGTTTTGGAGCCATCCTTGTGTTGTTTTTGTCTTATGAGCTGGCGCGGAGTCTTGTTGAAAAATCTACTGGTTGTTTGAAAACAAAACGCCCATACACTTCGTCATTTTGGTTACTGAACGATTCCTCAATAGTAAACATTTTTTCATCCATGAACAAAATTTTTCTGTGAGCATGCGTACCTGCGTCGTAGAGCTTTCGATCTTTCATTTCGTTTTTTATATGATTTGAGTGTGAAACATGGATTTCTGCAATATCTTTATTTAACAGCTTTGTTCACCTGTGGAGTTCTAACAGTGCGAGGGCGTCCGGATCTTTGACGATCAGTTACTCCACCAGTGTCGTCAAACAATTTAACAGTTCGATACACAAAATTCCGGGTGATTCAAAGTGGTCGTAAGGTCTGAAAAATATCGCCTCTTTCCATATTACACTTGTGAAGGCCAATTACCACGACACGGTTTTCAATATCGCCCCAGTTCATATTTACAAACTACTTTTGTGTAAATCTTTTTGCGCGTTAACTTAGTATAAATGTCACTCATTGAATTCAATATAGAATGGATGTGTTCAGTACTAGTTTCACGATGAGTGAGTTTAAACATGTACCAATATTTATGACATGACTAGGTATATATCTAACAATTCCGTACTTCAGTAAGTTACGAGTATAAGCGAAGTTTGTAATGCTTAGTTCCTAATAGCATCAAATTGCTCTTTCACCTGTTCAGTATACCATGCTTAAGCAGTTCAAAGAGGCTTTCAAAAGTAACAATTTTGTGTATCCGAGCATAGTATGATTTTTGTACTAAAACTAAAAAAGGCTAAAAGCATGTCTAAGCTTTTTCAAATCGAAGATAATATTTTCGTTATTTTTTTTGTAATTAGTAAGGCTGTAAGTAATAACAAACCACGGCTGAAGTGACAGGTACACAATACAATTATTACTCTTATTTTTTTGCGAGCAATGTTTGACATTTACTGGCATTCACTGGGAGCTGCTTTGGACACATAGCTTAGATATGTACATAATTCGAAAAGAGAAGAGTAATTGTATTTAACTACTTCAAATGGTGAAACGAAACACTAATGTCTGTTTCTCCGCCTGCCCTTATGTCTATTGTATGTTATACGCGTGAACTTTTGAACCATTCAACCTGAAGAATTAAACAAAAAAAACTCAAAAACTATGACAAAAGTGACCTAACCCTTTCAAATACGTTCAAAGCTTTTTCAGGTGCAATTCATAGTTTTTGTCTAAGCTGTTAAATTTATCTATTTGAACAGAGCACAACTTGACTGTCTTACATAATTGTAGCATCTTGCTTGTAGAAGTTTCTGCCGAAGTTCAGTTAAAAACTGTATTTTCCGACAGCTAATTCAATCATATATCCAAGAAGGTGGTAGCGACTATTTTTTGAATTTTTGACCTCGTAAGTTGGCACAAAGGAATTATGGTGATAAGTCTGAATGATTTCAGATGAATGTTGTCATTCTTGTCCATTTATGTACTCTTTTCGTTTTTCCTGCTGTTGACCTGGGAGTTGCCTGCAGCTGTAGACCCCATTGCCTTTCAGTGACATTACGGCTTTCATCCTCCTTTAGACTTTTTTTTTTTTTTTTATAATCTTTTCACATGAAAGTCGAACCTATAACACTGAACCAACGCTCCGAGATGTTTGTAGGTGCCTGTTGATTCTGCTCCAGAATTGTTGGAGATTAAAGGCTCCGGAAATATGTTTCCTGGAAGTAAATTCCAAAATTTACTTGTCCTGTCGCAGAAGGAGTTCTGATAAATGGATGTCCGCGCGGTTACCAGGTGGACATATGTACATGAAAGTGATGGGCCCTGGTGGTGTGTCATGTAGAACGCTCAAATATAGTATTTCTAGGGATCATTCCATTGAGGTTTTTGGAACATCTGCATTGATATAGGCTCAGGTCTGCTACCAGTCTTCAATGAGACTGGTAGCGAAGAGCGAACTGCTCTTCTCTGTATATACTGTCGAGTAGATGAAGAGAATGTTTTGGAACCGAACTCCAAATTTGATAACAATATTCAAGTCCTGGTTTAACTTATGGTTTGTACAGTAGAAGGAGCTGTTGCGCTGTGAAGTGTCTCTTTGTTCTAAATAGGCAGCTCAACTTCATGGGTGCCGTTTTTGCAATGTTGCAGATATGTGGTCGTGCCCATGTTACACCAGAGTTCCCTGTGGCGTCAAGACAATGCTTGGTTTCCTTGGGATGTGTAATTTGGTCGTTCATTTGAAGCTGTGGTACAACAGAAAAGTTCTTTTTGAAAAAGACGGTAAATTGGGTATTCTTCGCATTAAAGTCAACTAAGTTTACTTTTCTCCACTGCAAGATTAGTTGTTGATCTGGTCGCATTTCTGAAGTGTTTGCATTCACGGGCATGCTGTTAGAGAATACGATCTACTACGGTGATTAGCTAACGCGAAAGCAGGCTCTAAAGTGCATTCATGTGGAAAATGGGCTAAACGTGTACTACAACTATATATTTCGTCCGAATATTTGTGGTGGAAATATCGGTATAGAAGCGCCAAACATCCAGTATTCCGGCGGTGTTCGAGTGAAAGAATAAGGCTGCGATCGGAGATGAGTCTATATGATCACCGATAGGTGTACAAGCTCGTCGCTGAATTCGATCAAACTCAAGCATGTGACGGAAGCTCCTGCCCAAACATGTGAGTTTTATTCAAGTTTCCGCCAAACATACGAGTAAGCTTTATATATTGTGGCCAAGTCCGCAGGAGTGAAAAACCATTTACACCTTTTGAGAAATCCTTGCCATCAAGCACCAGCTTGCAGCATGCATCGAAGATATGAGCTAACATACATGCTATGCATTGACAATCTATTAAATTCCTCAAGATCAACTCCATGCATTCAGAGTTTTGATTCATTGAACACAACTCGGTTATTTGCACCCCAATTGATGATTGTATCAATGTCAGAGTTGAGCTCTGTATGACTGGGGACCCTTGCCGTGGTGCCTTGTATCGAATAGTCGAAGTCAAGAGTGTTGTCATTCGCGAAGGAATGAATCGGATCACAAGAAACAGAAAGGAAGTCATCGATGTACATCAGAAAAGGGATGGGAGAGAGTACTGAACCCTGGGGAACACCAGCATTAGTCGAGATTCGTGTAGAAGTACTTCCATCTAAAACGGTCCACGTCAAGAAAATGTCAACGAGCTTCAAATTTGTTAACGAGGGCACTATGCCTCGCTCTATAAAAAGCCTTACAGATATAAAGGGCTACAACTCTACATTCCCTATAATTATGAATGCACTGGTTCCATTTTTCGGACAGATTTGTCATTAAATCCCCTATACTGAAAACCATACTGGCAGTCATTAAGAACACGGTTTATTTCAAGGTAACTCATAAAGTGGTGCTTACCAATGCTCTCCATGACCTTGGACGGCATTGACGCCAAAGCTATTGGTAGGTAGTTAGAGAAAAAGGTTTTTGAATTGGCTGTACTTTAAGACAAGCGGAGAAATCCCGTCTGGCCCTAAAAACTTGTTACTATTCAAATCTTTATGAATACATAACATATATATAAAACTAAATTATTCAAATGTTTTCATACTAAAAATAGTTTGTTTTTTTTGTTTCTTTCATTTCCAGGGGATACACCGCTCTCCATGTGGCCGCTGAAAATAAACGCCGCGACATTTCTGTGATGTTAGTGGCCGCCGGTGCTAACCTTTCACTGCGTGACGACAACGGATGTACGCCCATGATGGTTGCCTTCAATGTAAATGCACGCGATATTGCCACCTATCTTGAAAGTAAGACTTTGCGGTAGTGCAGTGTCACAACAAAATAAAATGTAGAAAACAAAAAATCATCATAACATTGTTAGCAAATTTTTAGTGTAGCGCATTAGTGTAAAGCTCATTAAAGTCCTTGCTGGTCCCACAATCGAATAGCATCCCACGTCATTATTCATTAAACAATGTTGTGTAAAAATCATAATTATCCATCTGTTTTTTTTTTTTTTATATTTATATTAATTTAAAATTTAATTTTCTATTTTTTTCCTTTTGCCACAAATCCAAAAAATCGGAATATTGTAACTTAATTCACAAAAAAAAAAATAAAAAAAAAAAAAACAAATACATTCCAATCAAAACACATTAAAATAAACAAAAATCATTTGTAAAATAGGTCAAGAAAGATTTTTACATATGGATATACAAGAACAGGTTTAAAATAATAATTTAACGTCACATCTTTTTGCATTATTTGTTCTTATTTATATTCATTTAAGTAGGCGTCTAATATTGTAAGGAAAATTTATTATATTGTATTTATTCGTAGAGACTAAGAGAGAAAAATAATTAAAATTTGAATAATACAACAAAATCACTTGACTAATAAGATAATAAATTATTGTCTTATATATAGATATAAATTTTAATTAATAAGATGGGAAAATACACTAAAAACTTGTTGAAAGAAATCTCAATTAAATTAGATTTTCATTTTTTTTAGAATTTCACATAAGAAATATGAATTAATTGTAAAATTTTGTTTTGCTTCACTCGAAACGTTTAAAATAATAAATAGAAAACATTGTGATATTCCATATGCAACTAAAAATTAAGAAAAACAGAATTTAGCCGAACATAACAATTGTTAATCTGGCTATTTTTGTTTTAATATAATTATTAACTAAAGACAGTGTGGCTTATAGTGGAAAATTTATACATCGACAGTGGTATTGTAAAAGATGATGTTGTCATTTTATTTCTCAGTAGATCTTAAAACAAAATTAAATGTTAATTTTTTGCATAAGTTAGGAGTAGTAACGAGAGGGTTTGGTCTTCGTAGAAAGACCTCTAAATTTGTTAATGTCCAACGTAATTAAAATCTAAGTCGATGCTTACTTGATACCCGCCCAGGATATCAAACTGAGGGATTGAGGCAGCAATCATACGAAAGCTTATTTAAGTATAAAGAGTTTCTCTAGCTATAGAATTCCGAGGTCTTTAAAATGTAACTTTGCTTGAGAAGATTACATAGATTCTATTTGGTGCACCTATGGTTCAACAAAAACCAGTTGTATTTTATGAAGACGGTTGTAGGTAGCTGTTCACTTTTAGAATATGGTTTTGGCAATAAAGTCGATATGACTACATTTTGAAGACAATTTTGAAAAGTATAAACTAATTATGGGAAAGGTGATTCCGTTCAGTACATTTTCTTTGTGAATGACGTTGTAATCCGAAACAACCTGTTGTAGATGTGGTGACCTTTTAATTTCCTTCCTTTTAACAAGGAATTCTATTTAGTTACTTTCCTGTTGATTGCAGGTAAAATCATTCTATAAGACAAAAAAAACTACATAAATTGTTGGCTTTTCATATAACAACTTGAAAATTTTGTATATACTCGTAATTTTTCGAATTTATAGAGCAAAACGCAAAAATCTTATAAACTTTTATTTTTGTCTTAAAAATTAACTAAAACTTTTTAATTAGCTAAAACAAACCTTTTAGATGAAATCGTTCTACTAGAGGAATAAGTGATAGCACGTCTCCTCCTCGACCTACAGAAAAGCCACTATACACATGTATTATTTAAGTTTGTCGCAAATAATACTATCAATACTATTGTGTCTGAAACTTTCTATGGGGACTCGCCAATCTGCATCACTATCCATCATTGCATCATACCTTGATAGTTAGGTCTCAGTGCTTCTGCCACGCCTAAACTTCTTTCTGACGGCAGAGCTTTCTTTTCACTTATATAGTGCAAAGATTTCCTACAGCGGCTCGGTGAAGGGGCAAAGGTCTACAGGCCATAAGCCCATATAGAATTATGATCTGCCTACATACATATGTGAATCTGAACATCGCTCCTTTATTGTGGATTCATTACCCACCCAAAAGAATCCTAATGTCTAGAATTTATCCTCTGCTTCACTAATTCTCGGGTCGTAATTCCACACCTAAGGGAGTCATAAGTCGACAATCAAATCGAAGTGTTATATGTCGCACATGGGTGCATTATAGACTTATGACCCTGCACCAGCTCATACGTCTTGGGTTTAAGTGTTTCATTGCATAGCCTGTCTGGTAGATAGGTTTCCTGTTACATATGTCAACAATCCGATCCATTGGAAGCATAGTGGAACACACTGGGAACCTAGGAACAAAGTTTACGATGAATGGATTTAATTTCTTCTTCGTTTCTGCAGCTCCTCAATAGTCATTTTAAACTACACTAAAGCACTTCTCATACCGATAACTCAATGCCCTGAGATTCAATGGTGCATCGATTCGATTTTACCCAACAAGAGAAGGGAAATCTTCTCGACGTTCTCACGGTTGCACATAAGTTCAGCGCATGTTTGCTCTTCTTAGAGATCCAGAGAACTGAGATTTAGCATTCCCTCAAGGTCAATCTGAGTGTCGATCTTATAGATCCTGTTATCCTTTTGGATCTTGGCCAGATTTGAAGATAGCATTTTTTTTCAACACCCATGATCCATGTTAGAATGAAACAAACCACACTGAATTTAAACTCTTGGGTACTACTTGGTCGATGTTTTCCTTCCAGTTTACTTTGAATCTACAATTATGTCCATATATTTGTAGCGCCCTTAAACCCCAGCGGTCTGTGGAAGCTTGAATATGAAAAATGGATATTTTTCTAGAGAAAAACCCGTCTTTCCAAACCTCGGCCGCTGACACAATCAACCGTAGTCGACAGATTGTCATCTCAATTTATTTTAGGCCTATTTTTTCATACTTGAGGATTCGTGCGAAACTATACAAAATTTCAATTCATCAACAAACCTTTTGTAGTCTCACTTTTGTGTGTAATCACATAGTCGCTCAAGATGCCAACTGAATGAATTAATGAGTTCTTTTTCGGCTGATACGACTATGAGAATAAAGGTATAATAAATTATTTACTTGGAGTTATTTTCTAGCTGAACCTAAGTATAAGTTCGGTCATGGGCATACTGCTGAAGGTTGAGACCTCATTTATACCAAGAAAAGTTCATGGGATGATTTTCTTATACTACATCGACAACTACCGTGGCCACTCCTGTGTAATGCAATATCTACCGATCTACCTTTTGTACGCCTGCTATGATTCCGATATTTTATTTTCTCCCTAAGATACATGTCTATCAAAAATTTCAGATTTCCAGAGTTTTCTGTAGATCAGCTTTAGGACATGCACGTCAACCCAGGATTACAACATGTCATATAAATCTGTTGCCTCCTCTTATCCATCATAATGCCCCAGTATCCCCATAGAAAAACACAAAAACTCGTACTCTACGCAAAATTGGAGAGAGTTGTAAGTCGAGGGCTGTTGCCGACTCGATACACACTACCGTTCAGACTCACAACTTGCACGACAACTGTCGGTTTATGATAGAAACAAAAACATGTTTGAATTAAACTATTTTTAGATTTCGGACCGTTTCCCTGAAATTGAAATGACGCAATCTCGATTTTTCTAGAAAGAGTATCTACAACGAATATTTAAAATGTAGCGCTATATTTTCAGTTTTGAAATGCATGAAATTCGACATCAAATTCAGTAAGATGTTAGTCTCAACTTTATTGTTAAAGACCTTCTTATTACTTTCACTATAAGTCCACTGCACAAAAATTGTAAAAAAAAAAATAATTAAAAGTGAAATAATAAAAATTTTGTAATTTTCTCCACCACTCTCAGTAACACTTTTTGAAATAATAGTACTTTCTCCAAAAATCTCCACTCAGCTTCTTCTTACCCAATTATGTATAATATTTAATATATCATTTGCTTATTCTAAATTCTAAGTGCATATCACCACTCTTGTAAATATATATAAAAACATTTTTTTTTTCAAAAGAATTAATAATAAAAATAAAATGAAAATGAAAAAACAACCAACCAATACTCAACGAAAACTTAAAACATAATTAAATTTTGTTTAAAAAAAAAAAAGAATACAATCAAAACTTTTCTCCCTGATAAGTCATGTATAATACATACGAGTAAATATCTTCGAAAATGCAAGTGATAAACATTTAAAAAAAAAAAAAAAAACATGTAAAATATTTAGAAGAAAGTAATAAGCAACTACGTATAAATATATTTTTTTACAAGACTTAAATGTAAATAAAAACAAAAAAAGAAACATTTTCAATCACCTTATTTAACGTAAAAAAAAAGAAAATTACAATTGAAAACTCTTAATAATTCTTAGCAGTTAAGTTTGAAATAATATTGCAAAACATAAAAATTTAAAAGAAACTATAAATTAGCATTGGAATGAAGTCAATTATTAAAGAAATAAATTTAAAAGAAATGTAAACACTATTCAACTGCAATATTTAGATTAAACTAAACAAAAAAAAACTTGGTAATATAACATTGGGTAGCTATTGTGTTTGCATTAAATGCAATATGTAATATTGGTAATTATGAATGAACTATGGTATACACAACGCTAATTGAAAACATAATAAAAACTAACAAAAAACGATTTATTGCATATTGTTAGCCCCATAATATGCAACAAATTGTTAAAAAGTTGTTTTTACCTTTCAAATACAAAATAGAAAAAAAAAACACTTTTTTTCTTTTAATAAATTAGTAAGGAAGGAGAAGAAAAGTAATTTTAAAAATCATTATTAGCAAATGACAATCCAATTCTTAAAGATATTACTAGTAATGTAAATAATAAACAAAAGAAAAGCATTTTTGTTTTTTTGTCTATTTAATTGTTTAGCTCTTTCTTAGATAAACAACAACGAATAATTCATTCGGACATTAATTGTTTTTCTTTAATAAATCTTATTATAGGAAAAAAAGTAATCGTTATGTCCTACTTCTTAAAGCAATTTATTGTTAACAAAACAATTTTGAAACTAGAAATTTAGATAGAAAACAAAATTAATTTAATTACAATTTAAAGAAAAAAAAAAGTAAACACCGGGTCCAATTCAAATACCCAAAACCACATAAAATGAAAATTAATATTAATAGTACTACACACACTTACAAGTATCTCAACGTCCCACACAAAAATACGTTTTCAGCACATAGTTTTATAAGTTTAACACACAAGTAATAAATTAAAATAATTATTACCTCCCTTCCTTCTTTTTATTAGAGATTTCATCAATAATTATTGTTGAATGAGAAAGGAATAATAGTTTTTTTTTTTTTAATTTTTTATCGTATTTGACAAAGAAATCTACACTGAAACGAAAGTCTTATGAATTTTAGCTATATAAGTGTAAACTTAAAAAAAAAGCAAACAAAAAAAAAAAAACTGAACTAATAAGAAAATGATTGATCTAATGTAAATATATTTATTATTTAAACTAATAAAGTATTTATTAATAAAAAATAAATAAATGTATTTTAAAAGAATACACAGAAAACGTAATGAAATTTATTTGTATTACGAGTATATTTTTTTTCTTCTCTGGAAAATAATATTATCATCAAAAATTCATGTAAATACGAACATTAATTCGCCATTTTGTTTTTAAAATAAAAAATAAATCTTTAAGTAAAGGTTGCTGAAGGTTCTTTGAAGCTTGGTTTTTTCTCCAACTTACTCGTAATGCTTTGATGTTTCTTTTCCTATACGGACTGAGATTTCAATCAACTTTTTTCTTTTTTTTTTTTTAAGATATTTTATCATCCTAATTTGTAGTCTAATGCACAGCGGGTACACACGATTTGCAGTCAGACAATAGTTTTTCGTTTATAATATACAAAATAATTGTTTAAGGTTTGATCTTAGACCAGAGTGTCGGGTTAAAAGTTCTCGAGCGAAAGTTCTGAAACATTCGTGGTAGAAGCAAACCGTACTCGTTACACATACGAGTACGTTACACATACGAGAACTGGTTTACGTAATTGAAACGAGACCTTCTTCATTACAGTTTCCACCTGGAACTTCACTAAATAGTATAGGTACATCGCAACATTTATCATATATACGCATAACAAAAAAAAATAATCTAATATACTTCAGCAACTATAATCTATTTATTACGGGTAACGATAACTGGGACCTAAGTTGCGATAAAAAAAAAATACTGAATTTGCCACTGAGATGTCTGTATTTAATGATAAGAGCTTCTATGATAATATTCTTAAGCGGTTAATGTTGGGATTTGTTCCCTAAGCGTATAAAGGATACCAAAAACTCCACCCCTATTGTAAAAGAAATTGTACAAAACAAACTGCATTTTCAAAACCATTTAATCCAGACACAAAAATGATATGGATGCCTTAGTAGAGAATCATTCAAATTGGTGTATTTTTGCAAAAGGAACGGAAAGAGGCAAAATTCCACAGGCATACTTTTGACCTTGATTTTGATTAGAATCTGACTTTACTAGACAGAATTTTGTGACTCCATCACCTTGCCTTGTAAGCGCCGTGGCTTAGTGGTTAAGTGCGCGATCACTGATCCCGAGGTTCAAAGTTCGAATCCAAGGAAAGAAAAGAAAAAAGTTTTCTTCCGGACCCACTTCTCGCGAACGTCTGACAAACATCCGAGAGTAAAAATTGTCATTAAAAGCTTGTCTCAATCGAAATTAAAATTTCTCGCATAAAAAACTGTAAGTCCCAACCATTCTTGTGTGGCTGGTTGAGTGGCTGCGAGAAGGTACATCAGGTTCAAAAGTCATAAACCGTGTTTCCACTTTTTACTCAGGACAAATCTATTTACCATAACATGCAACATAATCTCTGCATAGTATTCAAAAATGCAAACTTACTAATTTGATTCGCGGAGATCAACAGAAATCATCACTAAATTTGCAGATGACGCACTTTAAAGGGAAAAGTAAGTTTTTACATCTTAAATTTGTCTTTTATAATTTTCTCTCGGAAGAGGCGAGATGATTAATCTTAATTTGTCTGTTTGACCTAATACATATGTATGTAGGTGGTCTCATTTGAAAATGCATCAAATCGGATGGTGTCGGTACAGGATTCGCTTCGGTCAATAAACAATTGGTTTACTCTGTGACAGTAACTTATTCTCATTTAGTTCTACTTTCGTTTCGCCGTATCATCCTTTAGCATTTTTCGCTCTGCATTTTTTTTTATTTGTCTTCATATGACATTTGGTTATTCTTTTCTGAACAAAATACACCAACTGACTGGCAACTACTCTTGCTTTCATCGGCTTTGAATACATGTTCGGATACGTAGTTCGCAGATCGGGCACGTAGAGCTTAAATAATGCGAATTGATGGGGTTTATGTCCTTGCTATTAGTTGTTGCTACTTTCTTTACTGTTTTCAATAACTCAAAACCAAAGCCACAATCTAGCTGGCGATTTTATTAGCAATTTTTTTCTTTTTCGATTACTTTAGATACATTTTCAGTTTTCATTAAGTTTTTACTACGGAAAAACGATAAATTACAGAAGAGGAAAACATGCTTTTAGTTTTGATCGCATAAACCTGAAAGCATTGCCGTGACAAAGATTCTAAGACTGAAAAGGTGTTGCAGGTGTCACTGAAAAACAAAAGTTAAATTTTCAGTACATTTTTAGAAAAGGTTTTTAAATATTTTGTTACTTATTTTATTTAATTCAGCATTCGATTTGATTTCGAAACTTTCGAGCAAAGTTTGTGTGCTTAGTCCAATTCTTTGAAAGCCACTCTTTTCATACAAACAAAATGATTATGCAAAATATAACAAACGTTGACGTTCTCCACAATTTGTCCATACACTGTACAATGTATCGCGCATTTTTTGGGGCATTTTCTTCAAAAAACTATATTTTGCTTCCTGAAAGTTATTTACGGTGATGTTAAGTCTCATTGTAAATTTGTCATCAGAATCCGTGAACCTTGCTTGCAAATGGTGATAACCACGCCCACTTTCTTCTAAGAAAAAATTGTAACAAGTTTTTTTTATAAAATCTTTTAAAAAGCGGCGCAGTATTCTCTGAGTAGAAAGATTAGGAATGGGTTTGTAGATATCATTAGTAGACAGACACCGTGTTGAATTCATCTCGCTCTTTTTACTAGATACTAAAAGTAGTAATACATTCAAAGAAAAAGTAATTTATAGTTCGGTTTCAAAAGCAGGGTCCCACATGCTTTTAAGTGTGTACTTCGATTGCAAGAAATTTTAAAACGAAAATGTTAGAAAAGAAAATGTATTTGGCTTCCTACGCTGGACGGACTATTTATGTTTAAACCGAAAAACTGGCCTTCTGAAACTTTCAACGTCCGGCCATACTCGTAATTTTGAAATAATTGAAAATAGTAAAAACTCAACAACCGGTCTACCAATGAGCGAAAAATAAGTTTTTGATTTCGAATCTCAAGTAATTTCCATTCTAAATCAGTAATTATTATCAAATATAAGGCCCATCGGATATACGAGTTGGATAAATGAATTCTAGAAGTTCCACACATAACTGACATCTGATATACGTCCTCGGTTATCCGAATGAGAACGTTCACATAAATATAGTGCATCATAAATACGACAGACGTCGGATAAACCATTTTATGATTTTTGAGATCCCGCCAATAACCATACCCTCATTTTGTTTTCGTTATATTAACTTTAAAATAACTTTTTCAAATGAATGGGGATGTGTTTACATGTTTTGGGTGAGATTGATAGCCAGCAGACAAGTTGCAAATCAACATATGAAAGTCTTCCTTGACTATAACATGTCATGGTTTCTGTCCATAAAAGAAATCAACTTATTAAGCTACCTAGTTGTTATCAATTTAGACCTGAAAATAAATAAAACACCAAATACATATGTACGTCCACAATCCTTTATTTTTACTACACTTTTCAAACAATCACTTCACAATTAGAAGACCGAAACACAATTAGTCCTAAACAACATACTGTGAGATGTGGTATGACAGATACCATTCTCGTAACGATAACCATACATATGACCGAAATCGTAACGCTTAATCGCAACTTTGTCGTTACATAAACTTTGTCGGAACATAATAAAGCTCCTGACAAATTTTATTCACGATTCTTGGCTTATTGATCAGTTAACTTCCTGTTAATTGATATTTACCTCGTTCATTTTTTTTTATTCTATTCCATTGGTTGGCGTCCCATTAGTTGGCACTTGATAATTTCGGAATTTTTCATTTATTGGTTTGCATTCCATTACATGTAAATAAGTTCTGTAAGGGGTTCAACCGCAACAAATCATTCTCCTAATACGCCAAGAACATGTGGAACAAAGCCACTATCGGTGCCCTCTATAAAGCGACTCGATTTAATTTTTACTTTAATTAGTGTGAAAGAGAATGGTTACAAAGGCATTCGACTTGACGATAACGCATCCAACAAATTGAACTGACTTCAATTTTCTTTTACGTTAGTGTTTTGGTTTGAATTTAGTTTAAAAACATCATTTCCGCTTCATAAGCCGTTTTAATTTCACCTTATTGTATGCTGTGTGTTGCTTCTTTTTTAAATATGATTTCTTTCTTCCAATAAACTACTTTAAAATTGAAACGGGTAATAGCATTATACCTTTCTTACGTACTTATAAAAAAAAGTCTGAACTCAAAATCACTATTTTAATACATTAAAAAATAATAATAATAATTAAAATACTTAAAAACATAGTTTTAGCTTAGACACCCTAGTTATTAGTTTAAACAAAAAAAAAATTAAAAATATATTCAAAGAGTGAAAACAAAAAACTTAAAATATGGAAATTAAAAAAAATATATATATTTTTGGCTTTCCCAACTACAAAGTGTGTTTTAACATTTTTAATACTAAGAGAAATACATACTCTATTATTTATATTAAAAAAAATGAAATAAACTAACTTTTAATATTTAATAATTGAACATTCAGCAAAATATAAGAAAACTAAAAGAAATATTTAATTGCACTGCAAGCACTGAGGATTTGATTGAATTAAAACTAAACAAAAGAAAAACGAAAACAAGAAAACTACAAGTAATATATTTAGTATAGAGAAAAACCTACTTAAGGAGGACTTTAAGGTTTACATATTTTTAGTTTAAACTTCTTTTCTATTTTGATTAGAACCAGAAATCAAACACTATTTTCTATTATAACTGGATTTGAGACTTGCCGAATTTTTTTTTTTTTGCATTTTTTACCAATGGTTAACTTCTTTTTGTGACATTTTATTTTTTACGTTTTAATTATAATTTTACTTTATTTGTATTATTTTTTTAAATAGATTATTTAAATGGAATTGCAAATATGAAACAACCTGAAGTAACATAATACGTGTAAATAAGAACAATAAGTCTCTGTAATCTCTTTGTAATATAAAAATTAAATTTTACTAAAGACTTTAAATAAAATATTAAAATCTCGATGAATAACTTTTCAAAAAAATTATTGAAAAAAGGTAATAAATAATAATTTTCAAATTTTAATCTACCAAAAATTGTGTTTTATTTATATTAGATATCGGAGAATTTTTATCAATAAATCATGAAATTATTTAGTAGTTAAAACTACGCACAATTTCTAAAAAAATAATAAAAGTTGGGCAACAAACTGCACAAACCAATTTGACGGTAAAAAAAAGGCCAACTGACTTCGAAAATCAAATTTATTCATCTGAACACGAACCTAGTTCCCTCGAAAGGAATTATAAAATACCAAATGTTCATTCGATTGATGGTTTGAAATCGGTTGATTTTTCAATTCGACGGAGTAGAATTTGCTCGCAAGGTTTTCCAAAATACCAATTATTCTGGATGACGTCTGTCAAAAGCAATAGGCGAGTCCATTCTTGTTCAAGATGTCTTGGTCCACAATAAAATAAGCGCGTTTGAATAGTTAAAAACTAGCTAGTTGATATTCATCTAGTTTTCCGAATGCCATCATAAACAATTGAGGAATCTTGCAAAAGAGTCGACTCGTTTGTTGCATTAGTTTTTAAAGTATCATCTGTCGATTTGCCAACAAAAGACTTATTACCGCGCTAAGCACATAAGAATGGTCACGTATCGAGTGCACTTTGAAAATTGTACTAGTACATTCTACTACATTGAATTGAGATGGCTGACAAATGTCACAAGTATTTATTTTTGTGTGAGGAAAAGTTTTGTATTTATCGTCTTCAATTAAAAATGGAATGTTTACTTTATTTGTCATCTTCTGATTCAGAGGATGATCGCTATGAGTGTATTGAGCGAAGACGTTTAAGAGATAAAAGCGATCCCTTCTCTTTACAAGACTCTGCATACGTATATAAAACTATAATTTTCTGAAAATATCTTTCACAACATATACTTTTGATTGCCGTTTTATTAAAAGATTCAGGGTAAATAAGAATGCACTCTTATTTATAATGGAGAAAATACATTTTAGAGGATGAACCTCAACCGCTGTCCCAGCTCACAAAATTTGCCATAAATCCCCTTTTGGAGAGGGCTAATTTTATTTAGACTCGACCTGATATAAATTTTAAACAATAAATTTTAAAAAAGCAAAAATAACAGTAAACAAAGATATTCTTACATATTTCCTCCCAAACGCACCTCAGCTCGTCAGCAGAAACCATATCGAATAAATAAATACACGATCACTGATGACAGAATGCCAAATTTCGATACTCGATCTCTTAAGCGGTCATGCCAAATCAATTTATCAGTCACGTGTTGCTCGATAACTGATGCCGTAATTCGACCTCAATCTTAAATGTCGTTATGGTAACGAGAATGGTTAGTGGCATACCACACTTTTCAGTCGTTAAACGTTGATATAGACGCTTTATTATATGGTTTTTGGAATCCTCCTGTACATAATCAGAAGAAGTCGTGGCCGTGGAAGTCGTGACTTAGAACCCGCAGGCTATGCTCCCAGTCTCGTAATACATAATAAGGTTTCTGGCATGAATTAAGTTACTAAAAAGACGGTCAAGCATGAAAGTGCTGTAAGTGCCGAGGGTTCCTGAGTAATTACAGTGAATATAATACAACATATTAAACAAGCAGTACTGCTGTTTGTTACAATTATACTTAATACTATGCGCACCATATGCGCCATTCCCAATTCGTTTTATTTTGTTTTAACCAACTATGGCAAAGCTAAAAGATTTTGCATGCGTTTCACGTGTTTGCATGTGATTTTAATTATGTACGCCTATTTTACATCCTAGTGCCTAAACGGCTGGCCCGATATTTTATATGATTGTTCGGAAAAAACAAGATGGCAGACGGTAGACCGACATATGTACACATACGACTATGTATATCAAAATGAAAATAGTTTTCCTGTAATTTTTGACAAAAGGTTACACATTCCCACAAATTTTTCCAAATTTGTAGGTTTAGTAGGGCCCATTCATAAATGCAAACTTTGCAAAGCAAACGCAATGCAAAGCAGGAAAAGCTGCGCAAATGCAAGTTTAAGTAAACTGCAAAGCATGTTCTTGCAAAGCACATATCAGATGTTTACTTATCTGTAGTTTTTTCACCCATTTTTAGCAAAAAGAAATCAACGAAAACACGAGAAACAACAGCGCAGTAACAAGTAGGTATGTAAATGCAATACGATTCTGACAGCTGTACGATTGCGCTCAAAATTGCGCAATGAATAAAGCTCTACTACATTTATGAATTCTCTGCTTAGCAGTGATGCAAATTCGTGCATTTGTGAACTCTCTGCTTAGCACATCTTGCGCAATATTGCATTTATGAATGGGCCAGTAGTTTAGTGATAAGAGGAGTGTGGAGATAACTTTTTGGCAGTTGTTTTTAATTGTTATCTACACCTCAAAATGTAAAAATGAAGGAACGAAACATTTTTCAAATAAGTGTATTGGCACCTTTCATTTAATACCCATATTGTATTTTTACAAAGAAATAAATATTTTGTTTAACTTATACTCGAACCTCCAAATCTTTTTTTTTTCGAACTTTTACAAAATTGCATTCTTGATCGGTCTGTGGGCTAGTAAAACACAACACTCTACACACAATTTCAACCTCCTACGTCTAACGGTTCAAAATTTATGAGACTATGACAGACAGACGAACATAGAGACAACTCACTCTCACTATAAGCGTTCCGTTCCTTCTTTTTGTTACCTTGTAACTAAGTACCGAAACCCTGAAAACTGAATTACTAAATGCCAATTGCTGTTTTAAAATTTTTAACTTTACATTTGAGAACTTCCCGTATTTGGCTTCTCGAAATTGGCTGAATAACACACGATGCAAATTTTGCATTTCTGATTAACCCCAAGATGCATCAATAACGTGTCATTTTCTTCATAAACCATACCAGCAATAAAACATTGCTGTGATCCTAATTATGATACATACATATGTATGTATATTTTCGGTGCATTGCACTGCCAGGCATAAACCCCTTGGATAAACTCACATTTTATTCATGTCTCTTATGCTTTGATGACTGTTGGTTGCTGCTCCCCGCTCAGGCTCAAATCTACACAATTCGAGTAGCAAGCAAATGCTCTACCTACTACACCGTGACTACCACTTAATTATGGTAGTCACCCTAATTCCCGAAGTCGAAGTGACAGATTGTCACCTCACTTTATTATAGTGCTGTTTTCGTTCGCGGAAATTCATAAGAAATTAGACGCTCAAGGTGCCGCTTCAATTGACAATTAAAATAAAAATGTATACCCATCACCTTATTTCTTGAGTGACACTCAGACTGATCCCTCAAATACCCACTTCGTTCCAGTTGGAAATTGTCATCCTGTATGATATAAGTAGAAACCAAAAATAGGTTCCAAAAGGGCTGTTAAAGCTCGGATTGAATGTCAATGAACTTTCACATGCTGGTCTGAAAACCTTATTAATGTCTGACCTAAATCATGTATGATATATGCCTATCTCAGCGGATTATTGTTGATTGGAATCATGTCAACTAGGCTGTAGCTGCGGATATCCATTACAAATCAAATTGCTTCCTGTAAGAATTGTTTACTTTAACCATAGCCTCTAGCATACGCTAAGCATAAAACCTATTCAAAATCAATGTAAACCAATATTAAATGCAAACACAAAAGTTATATAAACAAAGTGAAATTATTTATTTAAAGATTTTTTGAAATTCTATATCGTAAGATACAGATATAAACATCCAGCAAAAACATAAAAATAAATCTGAAGACAATAAATGTTGTCTTTTAAGGCACTCGTTGTGGAATTCATACAAACAACGATTGAGTAAGCAATTAACGAATGCATGCTATACAAATATAATACAAAAACCAAGTAATTCGTTTCATTTATAAGTAAACAAATGTAATATAAACATATTCTTTTAGCAACATGAAAGCATGCACAATTTTAAACTGTAGGTAGGAATTTTAAACCAGAGATCGTAAGCTTTGCTTTGTAAAAGTTAAGTCAATCTTAAACTTAGGTAATACAAAAATGTTATCTTAAGTTATGTAATTATAAAATAAAATTCTTAACTGAATGACGATAGGTATGACCCGGTATCCAAACCGGGACAGCATTAATTCGTTGAATTGGATGATAAAAATCACAACTTCCCGCGTCGACATAGTTAAAAACGTATTCATCAGGCTTTCTCTTCCACGTCAAATAAATCGTGTTTTCATCGAGTTCGTTGACGTATTTTATCGGTGGCAATATTTCGTTGGAAGTGTTTCCCCGTAATACCAGAACTATCTCGGTATCGTTCAAATTGAATACCAACGCGGGCTTGTTCCGATATTTCGGATAAACAGCAAGACAATTTGGTAGAATTTCCTCCATGCTCCTTCGTACGTTCGGACAGCCCATCAAGAAGCTATTTTTGTATATGGACAGCATCTGCTCGTCCGATAACATAGAGATTTGTTGCAAAGTTGATGCCATTTCATTTATAGATCCCCAATCTCGTATACGATCCATTTCCTTATGATGAGGTTCTAGCAAATTGTCCAACATACATACTATGGAACAAATGATTTAGTGATATGAGATGGATGAGTGAGAACATGCGCCATATATGTACCTTGATGACCCGATCGATTGGTAACTTTGTAAACCAGACTCTGTTCTGGTAAGCCACCGATTTTGTTTATAATTCCAACGACTAACTCACACATGGTCGATTGAATGTCGTATACATTAATTGTTACGATTTCCATGAGGAACGAAGTAAAATTACTATCTCCATCCGCCAGAAGGATCTGAAAGAAGACATTTTGTTTGATTGATATGAATGAAAAGTAAATTGTAAGCTTCTTTACCGCTCCGTACTGCACATTGTTCTTGCGGTAATTCTTCCCGAATAAAATTATGGGAATTTGCCAACCGTTTGCAATGCAAATCATACGCAATTCAGCGCAAAAGTCTGAGATTCTTTTTGTCATCCTTAAAAAACAAAATTCCAGTCAAAATTAAACTGCTTTTGAGTATGATTAAAACTCACCAAGATTGGTTACTGTTTTTAGCCCATTCTACTGAAAAGCCCGGCACATTCATGTTATTTAATTCAAAATAGATTTGAGATGCTACTACAGGGTTACTGAATGCAACAATTCCTTGGTTTTCAACCAACTCCATCTTCTTCACATGCGTTGGGCCAGCAAGACTTTGCACTTTCTTTAAGAATTCAACTTTGTTGTGTTCATTGTTTATTCCTCGGACAACAAGTGTGTTTTTCTGAAATGAATTACAAAAATGTCTGAGCAAAGACAAGCTGAATAACAATTCGTATTATATTCCAATCAATTGACATAATTATTTTTTTTTTTTTTTTTATAATTTGCAAGTGTGAAAGGGGTTATGAATACCCTTATACTAATTTTAGGACACGGGCGTTTTTGAGGAAAGGGGAAGAGACAGAGAGAAGGACAGATTGGTGTAGTTGGTTTGAAACTCAGCTGGTATTAAGTTTCAGTAAACTCCAAGGGTGGCTGTCCAGATAACTGGGGAGCTTGTTTGTTTTTGCTTTTGTCGTTGCTCATGATTCACAGTATTTTTTTTCCGTCCTCCTGATGTCATCATCACGATCAAGTTGCATTTTAGCCATATGACCGCCCTACTGCCAGTGTTATGCCTTCGCAGTAGAGTTAACATAAGCTTTCGCAATTGATCGACTTTTTTTTTATTTATTTCATGCGAAACAAATAGATGATTATTGACATCAGGATTCGAACCGTGAACCTGTAGCGTGATAAGCGATGATGTTACCACTACCCTACGGCCACCCTAAATTAAAATAACAATGACGACTTTAAGTGATAGGTGAAGTTGATTGCGCTTCCTGTCTGCTGCTATTATCATGGAAGAACTCAAAGCCAATGTAAGCAATGCCAACGAAGCACCCAGACATGTTATCAGAGAACACAGCTCCAGCAAACGAAATGACAACGGCGAAGCATTTGTGGATGTCTACAAGGTTGATGGACCTAACCTTCTAGATGGCACCAAGTATGAGGACAAAGCCTGCTATAAAATTAATGCGCAGACTTACCGGTATCGAAGTCTCAACCAAGTTGATCAAGTTCAATTGACTGAGCTCCAGTTAGTTGACGATTGAGGAATTTGCCGTGTATATCGGAAACAGGGTCAAACAACATTGGAATGAAAAAAGAACATCGCATCCTCTCTATCTCGTCTACCAATAATAATCAGAAAAAAATTGAGATGAGCCATATTAGCAACTCCACCAAATTCGAAGTTTCTAACTTAAGCGTTTGCCAAGACTTAAAAAACGTTTATTCGAGACTGATTGACTGAATGGTTCACTGATCATCAAAATCTGTAGGGTACTGCCCGTGAACATATGATCTTCAAATTTGGTACAGAGGTAGTGCGTGGGGTATTTCCAAAAAAATGTCCGGGTAAGGGTGTATCAATGTGACCTAAGGTCATTAAAACGTTGGTTGAAGTAGTACTTGGGACAGAGGCCGACAATTTAACTTTTCCTAAAAGTGGGCGAGGGCAGAGGCCCTCATTCATTGCGGCATATCATCATGCGGTATATAATTTTTAATGCGTTGACAAGTAAATTCCAGAAACAGTTATTTTACTTCAACCAGACATATGTAGTTCAAAAAATATTGTGCCAAAATTCAAAAGAGCCGAATTTTCGATGTTCTAAATACAGGGTGTAGCAAGGTATTATGCCATGAGTTCATCCTTACCTACGGAATTATTGTATGGTAGAATGCAACAGACAAAACCAGCTACCTTAAAATACTCACAACGGTACAAAGATTAGCATGCATAAACATAACAGGTGTACAGAGATCAACACCACAAGCGGGTTTACAGACGATGCTAAATATCCCTCCCCAAGATGAGTACATACGATGCACAGCTGCCAAAAGTGCGATTCGTCTCAAAAAATCGGGCGCATGGATGCAAAGCTCCTATGGACACGGATCTATACTCAACGGGTATAGGTTAGGTTAGGTTTGATGGGTTGACGTAGAGGTTGAAAGACCTACTAAGCCACACTTAGATCCATTGTGATGCCCATTGCCAACAACACTCGGTGTTGTATACAGGTATAGTATAACCGATCTCGACAGAACAACAGATTATATCATACTCTACATAGATTTCGGCAAGAACTACTCCACTTTTATTCTCGAAAGACAAGAGTGGGATTCCAACACATTAACTAATGTACAGGATATTCAGCTCTACACCGACGGATCTAAAATGGATATCGGAACTGGCTCCGGAGTTTTTTGCGAGTCACTTAAAATCAACCACTCGTACAAACTCCCGGATGATTGTAGCATCTTTCAAGCTGAGGTCATCGCCATTGCTAGGGCTGCACAGACTATACATAGCAAAAAACTAAGTCCTTCAAAGATTACAATTTTCGTGGATAATCAAGCGGCAATCAAGACACTACACTGCGTGGAAGTCAGATCAAAAACAGTTTCCAGATGCAGTAATACTCGTACGTTGAACAGAATATGTAACACCCATGACGTAACATAGCAATATAAACGGAAACGAGACAGCAGATGAACTAGCTAAAAAGAGATCAGCATTGGATTTTCAACATACTCGGAAATCAGTAGAAACTAGCTAAAAAGGAAAATAGACCTGACCTAAAAGCAAGAGAACTGATTAACTCTGCATGGTCCGCCAGAAGCGACTGTGTTATATCTCACAGCTTATAGCCGACAGTGGATGAAAACAAAACAAAAAGCCTATTGGCAATGAATAAAAAAGAAATTCGAATCTTGATAGGCGTGCTAGGGGAAATGGCTGACAGACTAGACATCAACACACCCGACCACTACAGGAGCTGTCAAGATATAGAGGAGACTTGTTATGTGATTGCCCAAATCTTTAAAACCGCTGCCTCCGTCATATGGGATAAACTAGGGGATTTCGTACTCGTACAAGTTCCATTTGAGAACATGATAGGCTTCATAAAGAGCGCAGGCTGATTTGCAACAGAACCCACCGCAAGACAAAGGATTGAAATATAGTTTTTAGTTTTTTTTAAGTTGTAAGTTAACTATATAAGGACAAAGTGCATTTTTGTAGAAAATTTAATAAAAAAAAAAAAAGTTTGCCTTTAAGATTTTTCCCTAAGAATGAAGAAAGATGAATTATTCATGAAAATATTATATTCCGCCCTTTAAAAGAGGATGTGGACTTATGTTATGGTCCTACGAGTGGGGTTTTTGGTGAAAACTATACCTAGTTCGCATGGTAAACCAGAACAATAATTAACTGGGTATACAGAGTACAACACACTTCAACTATCGGACGCCAGATGACGCAAAGATGTTTCGCTCAGACGAAAAGAAAGCGTAATTCAATATCTCTAATTTTGAATTCTATTCAATGTAAAGCCATTCAATGATAAATTTAACGAGAGGAACAGCAGGGCCATGGCAGGATCACTAAATTTCTTTTAACCCCAATTCGCGACTGAACCAGTAGTGCCAAATATCAAAATATAAAATAGTATGTATGTAGTATATCGTTTTTTTTTTTTTTTTATGAAACTTTACCGAACTTTATGTAAAGTTACGCAGAAACATGGCAATGGTAGTCTTACTTGAAGAGGAAATCTACAAAACAGAACTAACAAAGCTTTTATAGGGTTTGAACGGCAAGTTAATTGAATTTACTCTTATGCCGTATGACACTACTACTACTTTATGCAGCCTTGAACACTTGAACTGCAAAAACCATAGGTAAATCCACTGTCGATGTGAAGTGGATATATTTTTCTCGCCCTCGCAAGCTAACTAAGCTAAGCAACTAGTCTTTAAGCAAATTCAGTATCCAGGTTGAAAGACCTCGATTTGACTGCAAAACTATTGAGCTTTTTGTGAGGTAGTGAACTGGATTCTTAATCATTTTCATACAATTTTAGTAAACTCTATCTATGAACAAAATCAACTAGCTACTAAAACTATTTTTGGGTATATTTTCTTGCGGACTAGTGACAATTATTATTAGAAATTCATTTATAATTATTTTGATGCAAAAACGATCAGAATAAGGTGGAAATAATAAACAAAAAAAAGCTCCCACTTTGACATTTATGGAGGTGCCTAAATTCGTAGTGAACTTTGCGTTCAATAAGTTATGCTTTGACTAATATTTATTAGGGAACGTGCCCATTGTATTTCTTACTTGCATCTACATATGCATGTATGAAGCCAAGTATTGGTTTCCTGAAAATTTTCGATCTCGAGATTTTAATCAAACTTGACGTTACTATAATAGAGAATCTCGAAAAAGTGGGGGTCTTTCAATTTTGCATGTCTGTATGTCTGCATTTTCTTCAAACTTCATATCTGGGATCTGTAGGGTCACAATTCGAGGAGGAATCGGAAATCTCATTCTAACCCCGAAATTAACGATATTTTACTAATGGCCAATTTTTTTACATAAACTACCCTAGCGATTTTGTTTAAATTTGATATTTGAGTTACGGTGAACATAGCTGGCAAACAGATGGTGTACCAGGTTTTTGCCCAAAAATTCGAATAAAGGTACTTTAATTATTGACCGTTTTTTTGAAAATTGACGCATTTTCATATACATATCATCATTGGACGATTTTATTCAAAATCGATATCTACATGGCACACCAAGTTTTGGAAAATTTTTAAAATAATTCTTTTTCAATTTTAAGGTTTCTTTTTGAGAAAAAACATCATTTTAAAGTTTTTTTTTTTTTAAATTTCAAATCTGAGTTATTTTTACAGATAAACAACATAAGAAGCATCGATCAGCAGCAACTTGTTTAGTTTATGGTAAACTTGTTGAGGTTTACTATAAAATAAACAAATGTGATCGTACTGAGCAACCGTCTGACCGTGATTTGACAGTGCGACCGTACAGGTACAGTGACCTGATCGACGGGCATTTGTAAGTGCCTTGGTAAACGGCAACCGTGTGACCGTTGTAATTACACGTTCAATTTCTGTCACACTGTTCATTTCAATTCAATTCCAATTTATTAGTATTTACACACCTGCAAACGGTAACCCTATTCCTACCAACAGCCAGAAATTAGCCAGAAACAGAAATAAACAAATGAAAACTCAACGTTATTTCAACAAAAACAAATTCGATACTTGAAACACCAGTCCAAACAAAAATCAAGTACAACAAGCTGACGACTCACTTACCGATTTGGCGATTACGTTCGGTTGCATCTGTGCCCATACAATTCTCAGCGGACTGCCCCACAGTGCGATCGCACCTTGTACAGACCTCCTCTTCGCCTGCAGAGCGTCTTCATGAGTGCGAAACTCAAGAAAGACAAAACCTCGATTCTCCATCGCACTTTCACTACGCAAAACCAATTTCCGCATTTTGGGAAATACTCGCACAAATCCCTCGTAAAGATCCTCATACGGCAGTTCCTTGGGAACGTTGGCCACATACAGAGATCGTTTGTTCAAACTCTTGCACACTTTCAAACGGTTGCCGTCTGGCAAAAAATGCCGATTAAGCAGTTCCATAGCAGCCAAAGCATCCAGTTCAATGGTGTATCGTGCAAAAGCGTAACCTCGAGTCAATTTCGAGGAATCCGCCATCATTAAGCGGAATTGGTAAACGATCCCATAGCTCTCCAGCAGAGCTAGAAACACTTCTTCATTCAGTTCTCCGGGCAAATTTTTAATAAACAATTCACAGTGGTACGAGGGTGGTGCATCAATCCAATTATCCGGTGGGCCATAAACTTTACTACCATTTCTATGGATCTTGCCGAAGCCTTTGCAAGTAAACATTGTAAGAATATATTTTACACTAAATAACAATAACAAATTAAACCACACAAATAATAATCCGATATCGCAATGAAAATACGTTACAACCAATCAACCGTTGCGCGAGACGTTTTTCTATGGAATAACACCATCCTTGGCTCCAGGGGTTGTTTATGGCGAGACAGTAGTGAAGACTCGAAATCTAGTACATTTTTTTATAGGACGATCAGGAGAGATGGGTTTGTGGCTTGGAGGCAGTAAGGGTGAATGTTAAGATGGTAAGTTAAAATTTTTTACGATTTGTTAATAATGGAAATGTGCGAGCTATACAAAAAGAAAAGACTGTTGTTGTAAAGCGTTATTCATTTTGTGTTTAGGATTTTAATTTTAAATAAAATGAAAAGTATTAAAGATTTTAATAAAATTTGTTTACTATGTTAAATTTTGGGTTTTCGGTTAAATGGCCGCCACGGGAGAAGATTTTATTCGAAAAATCGGAGTCAACTTGTTGATTTTCCAGCACCCAATCGGAGAATGCTCTGCGCATTCTATGGTAAGATGCAATAATTTTAATGCGTTGAGCGGTGGTTAAATCATCCATATTGTAAAGTGGTAAGGCCTGTCACTATGGATGACAGACAAATCCTACTGACCAATAAGCTTGACCTCATTCACATCAATCATATAAACACACGTATAGAGCTGGGAAAGTCACCGAAAATGCACTGCACCAATGTTCGAGTATAGTTCAAGACGCCATAGACTGCAGAGAAACGTCCATTTGTGATTTTTTGGGCATCGAGGGTGCTTTCGATAATACAATTCATGAAAGGAGTAAATCAACGGGATATACTAAAGACCAGAACAGCTGAAACTGTAGTGGGACAAGAAACCATCACAATAAACATAATTAGAGGCTGTCCACAAGGAGCGGTTCTCTCTCGGCCTGGTGGTAGACGAGCTACTGTAAATGCTAACTAATATCGGCATAAGCTGCCAAGGATATACCGATGGCTAAGTTATTATTGCAAGAGGTAAATTTAAGGAAACACTATGTGAAATAATACAGAGGTGATTAAGAGTCACACGGGAGTGATGTTTAACGGTAGCGATAAACATCAACCTGACCAAGACCGCAGTAGTACCTTTCACCATGAAAAGGCAGTTAAAACACATGCAACCAATAACACTAGATGGAAGGAAAGTCGGCCCATAACAACAAGTCAAGTATCTAGGTGTAACGCTAGATAGCAATCTTCTCTGGAGAAAGCACGAAGAAGCTGTGGTAGCCAAAGCAACTCGAGCACTCATGGTGTTCAGAAACATCTCAAGTAAAACCTGGGGATGCAACCCAACAGCACTAAGATAGATGTACACTATGATGGTCATACCTATTATAACGTACGGAGCAGTAACATGGATCAGAAGAACCAGACTGAGCACAACAAGGCAAACCCTTGGTAAAGTACAAAGGTTGTCTTTGCGAATGCACAGCAGCACCAGAAGTAATTTTGGGACTCACTCATATACAGCTAGTGCTAGAAAGAATCGCCAAGGAAACCATACTAAGACTAATTAAAGAGGGAGTCAGGAAAGTTAAATGCATCGCACATAAAGAGCGAGAAATACTTCCCAAATCAAATACTGCTTCGCGAGAAAATTCAACTTAAGGCTAAGTAGTAAAAGAAAATGGACCTGTGGACAAGTACCAAATCAAACAAAACACCATAAAATGGTACACGGATGGATCCAAAACATCCACGGGAACTGGGGCACTCGGAAGCCATGGGAGCTTCCCCCAATATTTTTCAAGCACAGGTACATGTAATTGAAAGATGCGCCCAATTTAACATCGACAGGATAGCGCGGACAAGATACCGCAATATTGCCGGACAGCCAGGCCGCCATAAAAGCACTTATATCGCATGAAATCAGGGGTCGAATTACGACATCAGTTAACGAGTGAATGAAATCCATACGCTATCGAGTGATCGAGTAACTACATTGGGATGATCACATAAGAATGGTCACGTATCGAGTGCACTTTGAAGATTGTACTAGTACAATTCTACTACATTGACTTGAGATGGCTGACAAATGTCAAAACTATTTATTTTTGTGTGAGGAAAAGTTTTGTATTTATCGTCTTCAATTAAAAATTAAAAATTTACTTTGTTTTTCATCTTCTGATTCAGAGGATGATCGCTATGAGTGTATTGAACGAGGACGTTTAAGAGATGAAAGCGATCCCTTTCCTTTACAAGACTCTACTTACGTATACAAAACTATAATTTTCTGATTGCAGTTCTATCAAAACAGTCAGGGCAAATAAGAGTGCATTTTTATTTATAATGGAGAAGATACATTTTAGGGGATGCACCTAAACCGCTGTCCCAGCTCATAATATTTACCAAAATCTCCTTTTGCAGAGGGTTAATTTTATTTACACTCAACGTGAAATAAATTTCAAACAATAAATTTAACTAAACGCAAAAATAACAATAAACAAAGATATTTACATATTTTCTCCCAAATGCACCTCAGCTCGTCAGCAGAAACCATATCGAATGAATAAATACACGATCACTGATGAGAGAATGCCAAATTTCGATACTCGATCTCTTAAGCGGTCATGTCAAATCAACATTTATCAGTCACGTGTTGCTCGATAACTGATGCGGTAATTCAACCCCAGGTCAAAACTGGTATGGGAGTGTCTTGCCAAGCTAAATAGACTTGCGTCAGTACAACAGAATCACCCTCTACTGGGTACCAAGTGACGTGGGAGTAGAGGGTAATGAAGTAACTGATGAACTAGTAGGAGAGGGTTCGGTGACCGCCTTCGTCGGACCAGAACCATTCTGCGGGCTGGGACCACATAAAATACGGGGAGAACTAAGAAGAAAAAGAAAACCACAAGAAAGCCAAACTTTGGGAGGAACTCCCGACGCTAAGACAGGCCAAAGAACTTCTCGGGAACTACAATCGGAAAAGAAGTAAGGTCTGTATCAATATCAATATAAACCAGCTCTGCATTCTAATAGGCTTCCTGACGGGTGAATGTAGGCTTAAAGAACATCCAAGGAAACTGGGCATAGAGCAAAACGGAAAATGCAGATTCTGCGGGGTCGTTGAGAAAACACCAGGGCATCTACTTAAAGAATGTGGAGCATTGATCCACAAATGAAGGAACCACCTGGATGCCTACCAACAATCAGAAGAAGATGTACCTTCGTAGGATCCACTTAAAATACTCGGTTCGTCAATGCGATTGGACTAGAGGAGGTGGTCTTAGTCGAGTACATCATCGACTTGAGCTCCAAGTCGGGGGAGCCTCAATAGATCTATAAAGGTCGCAGTGCACGTACACCCCTATAACCAATCTACAATCTATGGATGACAGATGCCATAGCACTCCTTCATTGGTGTGAGCTCAGCAACTAAATCAAATTTGTACAAGCTATTAGAAGGCATGTTTCAAAAGTGGAAGTTTTCGAGACAAAGAAGTCATAAACGGATTGATGTACATGGAGAATTATATTTGAACTCGGTCTGTGGCTATTCAAATTTATTTTAGGTTTTGAAATTCGGATGTCGAATTATTCTAAATATTAAAACTACAGAAAACCAAGTTGAGAATGAGAAGCAAAGTACATATTTATGAAGTGGGTCAGTCACAGATTGCCAAAGAAATGATTCATTCTGCAAAAGAAGAAAGATACGACATGGAAGCCAACAATGGAAATCTGCAAATATTTGTTAATAGCCTTTATAAATTTGATTCAAAGTGTGTACTTTTACCTTGAAATGCAATGCAATTATTTCAAAACAAAAAAATTCGCTTATCCCTTTGTTTTTGACAAGATCTGTCATGTTCCTTTATAATATAAAAACTAGGACTCTTCTTCCATTTTGAAGAATGAAGCACAAAAAAGCATAGAAAGAGCACTTCTAGAAGTATACTCGTATACATTACTTTTGAGTCCATCCATTGAAATATACATAAAGTATATATAAAGCATGAAAGAAGCTGTTGCATGAATGGCCGAAAATGTAATTCGCGAGCGAATTAAACCACCTACACCAAACTTTAAACACTCCAACTTATCATACATACATACATGTAGATAGCTTCGACCACTATTCAGTTTGAATATATTCGATTTCCACATAGGATTTGCGGTGTCATAATTGTAATGCATACTTATAGGATCATGACAATTTCGCTACCTACAAGCTATAATTCTGCACAATTACAGAATATTTAAACTTGATTTTATTGTGTTACGTATTTTTACATTACTAATGATATTATTTAGCATAAAAGAAGGTCAAATAGCCACTTAACCATAAAACTTCAATTGTTTATAAAATTGTAAAGTTGTCCGCGCTAAATTACTAAAAATTTTAGTGTATTACAGATAATTTTAAATCAAAGAAATATTTATTATTTTCCAGAGAAGCATAATGGAAGCGGGCCCCAAATACAATTCCTTAAAAACCAGAGTCCCAACAAATTTAAAAATCAAGTATAACAAACTGATCATTCACTTACCGATGTAGCGACTACGTTCGGTTGCATCTGTGCCCACACAATTCTTAGCGGACTGTCCCACAGTGTGATGGCTCCTTGTGCAGACCTCCTCTTCGCCTGCAGAGCGTCTTCATGAGTACGAAACTCAATGAAGGCAAAACCACGATTCTCCATCGCAGTTTCACTACGCAGAACCAATTTCCGCATCCTGGGAAATACTCGCAAAAATCTCGCATATAGATCATCATATGGCAGTTCCTTGGGAACGTTGGCCACATACAAGGATCGTTTGTTCAAACTTTTGCACACTTTCAAACGTTCGCTGTTTGGCAAAAAATACCTACTAAGCAGTTCCATAGCAGCCAAAGCATCCAGTTCAATAGTGTATCGTGCAAAAGCGTAGCCCCGAGTCGATTTCGAGGAATCCGCCATCGTTAAACGGAATTGATAAACGATCCCAAAGCGTTGCAACAGTGGGAGGAACACCTCTTCATTAAATTCATCGGGAAAATTTTTAATAAACAATTCACAGTGGTACGAGGGTGCTGCATCAATCCAATTATCCGGTGGGCCGTACACTTTACTACCATTTCTATGAATCTTGGCGAAGCCTTTGGAAGTAAGCATTGTAAAAGTTTCTTTTTACAACCGAATAACAATGAACAAAAAAAATCAAAGGACACAAATAATAATCCAAGCTCGTACTTTAAACGCGTTACAACAAATCAACCGTTGCAGGAGACGTTTTTCTATGGAATCCACGACTCCAGGGGTTGTTTATGGCGAGACAGTAGTGAAGATTCGAAATCCAGTGCATATTTTTATAGGACGATCAAGAGAGATGGGTTTGTGGCTTGTATGCAGTAAGGGTGAGTGTTAAGATAGTGAATTCAATTTAATTTATTTTATGATTTTTAAATACGGGAAATGTACGAGCTATCCAAAAAGAGAAGACTGTTGTTGTATTGATGGGAGCTTAGCAAAAAATCGGTAAAATTTATACAAAGTGGATGTTTTCGGGACAAAGATGTCATAGACGAATTAATGTACGTACCGATTGATGTCGAACTTTTAAAAATTTTCAATAATTGTTTTTCAATATCTCGAAAACGGTGAGTTCTGCGAACAAATTTATTACGTTCAAATGTTTAAAATCGTTTGAAAAACTTTTTCTTTGTAATGTGAATTCACGAGCCCACATTGCTGTTTGCTTGTTAAACAACGGAATCGGTTATTAGCGATGAAAAATGAACTCTACTACATTGAGTTCGATTTATTAAAGGAAAAAGAGAATAGACAGGTCTTTAAAAAGAAACCCAAGGCAACATATATTGTCAATTCGCAGCAAGTCTAAATTTCTTATCAATAGAAGAGAAGGACGAAAGCACCAAAATGCACGCGGTTCTCAAGGAGAACAATTTCTGAAATACAAAAACACCAAAATCATGATAGACATAATGGTATAAAGCATAAGCTAGTCATTTTTTTAGTAAATATTTGTGATGTGAGTTAGTCAGCAAATCAACAGACACGCCAACGAAATGGTTAGTTTTGCAAAAGAAGAAAGACACATTTCAAAAATACTACACATAGTGAATATAATCCTGTTGCAGTGAATTTGAAAGTACAACACCATGTAGGCATTGAATACTATCCTATCAAATCAGAAATGCTGTAGAATGCTGTAAACAACACTCTTACCTTTGCATCTGACAAGACCTTTCATGTGTAATATAAAACTTTGGACACTTCTTCCTTTTTAACAACTGACCTAGAATTACTCTTTCTTTTTAATGAAGCACAGAAAAGCATAGAAAGAGCCGTTCTAGAAGTGTTGGATATTATTTTCTTCAATGAAAGATACTTCTGATTTAGGCGTTCTGATTGGTTGATACGCCATAGCACATATTGCCGAACGCACGCATTGTGTATACAATCGAAGATGCTACTTGTTATGCAAAGTTCGGCGACATGGGTAAATCGAAATAAATCAGCTGTTCCCTATATTTCAGATAGGATTTTGTTCACCCTAACTGTAAAGTGGTCACGTGTGCCAGTCGACCAATGCGAAGAAAGTTTCCTAGCTATTCTTAACTAGAGCCTTGGAATACTGTACTTTACATCAGTTGAATATCTCAGCTATTCTTTGCGTAGCTAGCGGTAGCACCACTTTGCCGAATGGGGCCACTGTGAATGCCACATTTGCCATTCTAACCATTTGCTACAGTTGTAGTTGGTAGATATAAAGGGACCTTTGAAAGTAAATGCCTAAGGACAATCATGCACGAAACGACCGAGAACGCTTTTTAATTGGAAAAACTGACATAAGTAAGGCATGAGCAGAATTTTTTTTTTTTTTTGTGGGTAGGTGAAAAATCTTCATAGACGCTATGAGCCTGGTGCTCATAGTAGTGTGAGATTTTTACTCACTAAATAACACCTCCCTTCTACTGGTTTACTATGACTAAGTTTCCTTATCAAGTAGTTTTAGTTTCAAAAATATTCGCGTTGGGCAGGTAGCTTTCCAGCAAAAGCACCTGCTAAATCGTGTTTTGAAAAGATTGTAGGATATCTCTGTTGCTTCGTTTGGTACAACTCCAAAATTGTATACCATACGTCCAAATGGGTTTAAGCACGCTTGTATAAAAGCAGTTTTATATATGCTTAATTTCGAATCGTTCAATAACATGATATGGTTCAATTCCAGGATTTTCTTATGTGCCTACGTTACTTGTGCCAGAGCCAAATTGACACTGTACATGTCCCATAAGGACAAAAATACACCAACTACGTCATTTTCACGTTATTGGTACCCGATTTAAGAGAATTTAAGAGAGAGACAATAGCACGATCACAATCATTCCTTTAATGTTGAACATGGAATGCACATACCTTGGTAAATGATATCTTCTACGTCTCTGCCTGTTTTATTGCTACCTTGTTTCAATCCACATCTGATAACTTTGTTCAACAATACTCCTACCTCATTTCAGCTGAAGTAATCGGCTGAGTAGTTGAAATTTGGTCGTACAAAGTACTGACATTGTGATTGATTGATTTGTAGGGTCGTAAAGACCGCATCAATCACGACTGACATAGCTCAACATCGATCAAATTTATTAATTTTTGAATAGTAACGTCTATTGTGCATAGCGTTCTAGTACAATTTGCCAATCTATAGAATCTATAAAAGATTGGCATCACTGTGCAGGAGATAACGGAAATTTGTCTTGGACTTTTTTTTAAACACAACGTTTGTACCGTCATCGGTTATTCCCTTATCTAATTTTCGTCTTCGGGCATATTCTGCGACAGTCTACGTGCAAATTACTTTTCCGCGGGTGTCCCGCAGCCAGAATATAATAAAAATGCAAAACCCGTTGCCAACCACCGCCGTGGAGTGCTCTACGGTTGTTTACTCGCTAATGCATACGAATGGACGCAAAGTGTTTGGTCCACCCGAGGACTGGGTTGGACCACCACCGACAAGCGCTTGCGAGTTGTACATCCGTCGCATCCCCAAGAATATGAGCGAGCAAAAGATCCTGGAACCATTTCTTCGATTTGGAAAAATCTACCAATTTCGGGTACCAATTGATTTTGTTCAGGGGATTCGAGGATACGCCTATGTACGGTACACCAATGAGGAGGACGCTGGGTGCGCCATGGAGGTCCTTAATCATTACTTCATTGAGCCTATGAAGACACTGGATGTAGTGAATTCTTGCGAGAAGTGTCGTCTATTTGTGAGTAACATCCCAAAGCACTTGAAAGAGGAAGAAGTTGAGCAGAAGTTGAGGATAATTTTTCCCTCAATGCAACGAATCTACTCGAAGGGACCACTGAAGAGAAGTGAGGGGAACATGGGATATGTGTTTGTGATCTTTGCAACACACAACGAAGCGTTGGAGGCGAAGAAGAACGCTTGTCCTGGGATAATCCGTCTCTGGGGACAGGATTTAAAGGTCGTTTGGGCAAACACGGAGAGTGCAGACAATTCCGTATCGGTAAGGGGTTAATTGAGAGTCGCGTGGAGATTCAAAACAATTTTCGTTTTCTTTTAAGAACAAGACGCTGTTTGTGCGGAATGTCGATCTTAAGTTGAACAACAGGGATCTCATCGATCTGATGGTTCAGTATGTCCCACGGACAACAATTCGGAAAATTTCCAAAGTTCGCACGAATGCTTTTGTGGACTTTACCTGCCGTGAGGCAGCTGAGACTGTAATGCGAGAGATGCAGGGAGCAGTGCTGGGTGATTCCCGGTTCATTGTTGAGTGGGCTAAGCCATCAGCGCAGTAAGTTTTTGTCCCTAGTCGTTTCCGTTCTAGTTGCATTCTCTTCCTTTAGACAGTCGCTTCACCGCATGCGTAACACTGACTTTGATACCCTTCTCCGCTTGAAATGTATTGCAAACATGTGGTACATCCCAGTAGTTATATTTGGGACATTCTTTGAGATGGAGGGCGTTCAATACGCAGCAGTGCTGCTGCGTAACTCAGAGTGCCCGCTTCGTTTCATAATCGTTGCTCTTTATTGTAAAGAACTGGTTGACGTCCATTCACGTCTGTGTGAAGTGGTGGCCTCTCTTATTGATAAAATCGGCGGATTTCCGGATTGCAACTACGTGTTCTATGTACAGAAGGACATCGCCCATTTGCGTAGGTCTACAGACGCATTCCAGTATCCTCAGTCATTCTAATCTAGGTTTCTTCCTCCTTTCAGTTGGAATAATGATCCCATACCCACAGATGACATTCATCGCATCGCATGGTGTTCCTACAGAGTTTTTCCTCGATCTAATAGAAGTTATCGATCTTAGCTGGGCCTGCTCTCTACTTTCAAAGTCCCACGAAGATCAACTCGTTGAGGCGTACAAAAAAAGTTTCATGGTCCGTGAAGTGTACACTTACCTGACTGATTGGATTTTTGCTCAACGCATTTTCGGAACTATTATGCCAAAGTACAGAAACAAACCGCCGCTGAAGTACAACTTGAATGACACGCAAATCGTATTGGCACTCTGCTATCAGGTAACTGGTAGTAATACCACTTTTTCAGGAAGAGATTACACTCCTTGGGAGGTTGCAAGATTTGACTGTGGTCACCAAGGGTTGCCTTACATTGGGATAACGCTGCTACCACTCTCGCTAACCCAATCGAGATTTGCAACAAATCACGTTCTCAGTCAGGTGCAGTTCGGAGGAACTAACTACTATCATCCGGCGCAACAAATAATGATTCCACCTCTGTTGATAGCGGGCACCTCGTACGCCGAGTGCCTCAAACAACTTCCGCAAATAACAAATCATCCTGTACGTCGAATGATAGAGGAAGATTAAGATTGATATGCGCCAGTATAACTGCTCAAATGAATTGAGATTTAATTTTATTTTTATAACATATGTTACAACTTTTTTTACATTAATTACTGTCACACGTATGTATGTTGCATGAATTTGATTTTGTATAGACAATGAATGTCGGAGTTATGTTGAAGATTTCTTTTGATTCAAAGTTTTTTTTTTTTGGTTTAAGTTCGAAATTGAGAGAATTAACCATATTTTTATTTATTTTTTGTGTATCATTGCTATTGGATAGCACACAATAAATGTATGTTTTGTTTTTTAAATGTCTTTTTTTCACTTATAAATGAGATGAAGTATCTATATAATGTACCCTATTACCGATGTCGTCTATCGAAAGCGGTTAGCGAGTCATTCCATGGTGTCATTTGTACAATATTTGGTCTTGGTCCCAGACCAAATCAGCAGTGTAAACTAGACAATTTTGTCACTCCATCTATTGGAATTGGAATGACTTCCAAACGAAGCGCCAGAGGCATATGTGTTACGAGACTAGAGCTATGACAAACGATTTTCAGACAACGATACCTATGACTTGTAATGATTACATGTGACGAGAGTGGTAACAAAAAACTTGATGAAAGGAGAAAATCCATACTGTTTTTAAGCGCAAGTCAAAATGAAAAGAAAATTATACAATTACAAATATTCATTTGTCATAAAAAGAAAACAACTCGCATACTATCTGAAACGACATCTAAGGATGTGTGGTACAACAAAAGCCATTCTCGTTTCCATAACGATAAGGATGACGGAAATTGTAACACATAAAGTCCCAGTGTAGCTGGCAAAAATGGAAATATCAACTTGGTTTTATAATAGGTAAATGTGACGGAACTAACATTCATACAAAAGAAATAACAGATTTAAGTGTTCCTAATTAAGTTTTATAGGCGGTTGTTGCCTTTATGTGTTCATTAACCGATCTTAAGCGCTTATAGCTTACGGTTCCATAATTCAGGTTGGATCTAGGTTTCAACATGGCCGTGGTGTAGTTGTGACATCATCGCTTGTCACGCTGTGGGTTCACGGTTCAAATCCTGATGTCAAGAATCATCTATTTATTTCATAAAAGTCGATCAATTGCGAAAGCTAAGTCAACTCTACTGTGAAGGCATAACACTGGCAGAAAAAAAATACTGTGAATCAAAAGCAACGACAATAACAGCACAACAAAAATGCTTCCCAGTTATCTGGACGGCTACCCTTGGAGTTTACAGAAACTTAAATACCAGAAACTTTCAAACCAGTACACCAATCTTTCTTCTCGTTTCCATAACGATAAGGATGACGGAAATTGTAACACATAAAGTCCCAGTGTAGCTGGCAAAAATGGAAATATCAACTTGGTTTTATAATAGGTAAATGTGACGGAACTAACATTCATACAAAAGAAATAACAGATTTAAGTGTTCCTAATTAAGTTTTATAGGCGGTTGTTGCCTTTATGTGTTCATTAACCGATCTTAAGCGCTTATAGCTTACGGTTCCATAATTCAGGTTGGATCTAGGTTTCAACATGGCCGTGGTGTAGTTGTGACATCATCGCTTGTCACGCTGTGGGTTCACGGTTCAAATCCTGATGTCAAGAATCATCTATTTATTTCATAAAAGTCGATCAATTGCGAAAGCTAAGTCAACTCTACTGTGAAGGCATAACACTGGCAGAAAAAAAATACTGTGAATCAAAAGCAACGACAATAACAGCACAACAAAAATGCTTCCCAGTTATCTGGACGGCTACCCTTGGAGTTTACAGAAACTTAAATACCAGAAACTTTCAAACCAGTACACCAATCTTTCTTTCTTTCTCTATGTCTATCTATAAACGCACTGATATAAGGGTATTCATATCCCCTTTGGCGCGCAAATTATATACATATATAAAAAAAAAAAACAACTAAGCTTGTCTTATTTTTCTAATGTAAACCGGAAAATAAAGTTTTCTATAACGAGAACATTCTCGTAACGATATCCACAGATGTGACGGAACTCGTCTCGTAACACGTAATAAGACACCTGGATACCATTTCTGAGAGATCCAAGAAATAATGGTTAAGTGTTTTTCACAAGCTCATCTAGTTTTCCTTGGAAGCGTCTAAAGATGCATTTGTAGTAGAAAACCACTAATGAGCAAAGGTATAGAAAATTAAAGGAATAATTGTTTGTTGGCCTTGAATGACTAAATAATTTCGCAGAAGGAGCCGAAACTAAACAACGCAATGCAACAAAGCGTATATGAGCATTCGGTAACTGGGACATTACTATGTTCAACCATTCTCGTTACCTAGATATCGTAACGACAAAGTTGCAATTAAGTGACACATCTGTGGTTATGGTCACGAGGATGGTATCTGTCATATCACACCTCACAACACTACGTTAAGGGTTAATTATTATTCGCTATTGTGTTTGTGATGGGATTGTTTGGAAAGTGTAATGAAAATAAAAGATTATCAAAATATTAGAATATATTTGGTGTTTTATTTATTTCCAGGCCTAAATTAACAGCAACAAATAGGTAGCTTGATATGTTGTTTTCTTTTACGGAAAAGAACCACAAGATTGATGACAAACAATCAAGGAAGGGCTAAAACAAAAATTGTTTGGGAAAAATTAGCCAACGCTTTAAATTGAATTAATTAAATTAAATAAAATCTTCTTTTTTTTAAACATATCTATCAAATCAAAGATATATGCACTTCTAAAAAAGCTTGGAGTTTTGTTTTTAGTTGGTAACATTTTTTTGCCATCGTTCTCGTTACACATACACCCCTATTACAGAATCCGCCGGGGTAAACGACTCACGGAACTCGGAAATATGAATTGTTAAACCTGCTGAAGTGAATCATTCTCAGTCTAATGGATCGAAAATTCCCTTCGCTCATTCGATTCACTTTCAATTCAAATTGGTATTATTATGGAGATTTATGCAACGGATTCAACGATTTTCGAGTTTCGTAAATAAGGTGGATTTTACAATAAGGGTGATAATTATTACAAGTCCTGGGTATCGTTATATAGAAATCATTTGTCATTCCTCTCGCCTCATAATACATAATAAGGAGACTGTGGAAAACATTTTCCCATCAAGGGTGAATGTCTCCATTCTTCTGCGATTACAGGAATAATAGTCAAAGTAAATATACAACGCTACAACACCCCATGTCAAATAAGCAGGCTTTTGGTTGTAATCCTGCTGTATCAACTGGGCTGTTAGCGCCAAAATATTTATTTATTTTTATATTGATCCTAGCGATAAACTTAAATTATGCGTGCATGACATCTGCATCAATTATGTTGGGCTTTATTCCCTTAGTCGCTCAAGATGACAGCTATCTAATGGTACAGAAATACTGTTACTGAAAAAGAAACTTGTCACTTGAATAACTGTCACCTCATTTTGCGGATAACATTACTATTGGAATAGGGATTTTCATGAACTTTATTTCAAATTATTTTCTGACTAATTCATTCGCTATAATATTGTATTCATGGCCGCCGTGTTCTGACACCCAAATATTCCCGATTGTCACCGGGTGACACTACTAAGAGAATAAGGTTGGAGAGATAGGCACTAAAATGAAGTTTGGGAAATGCGTATACACTAAAAGCTGACTATCCTTAGCATTGTTAGCAGATTCTAGTGCTGCTGCTTCGATCCACTAGTCTCGCTTATCTTTTTTAATTTATTGTGTGCACTTTACCCTTTGAATTCGATGTAATAAATAGCTTTCTGGATTCGATCTTCTAGTAGACAGAGCAGTGTTCAAATTAATACTTCGGTGTACACATAAAGATCTTCCAGCAACCTGTTTTTCCTTTCCCTTAACACTAAATATTCTTCTCATATCGTAACTGCAATCTAAAAAAAAAAACATGCGCACTACACAACGCATGATCCGTTCTCATCCTAGACTAAAACCAATCAAAAAATTGCAACCACCGTAAATACAAGCACGCTTTTCAAAAATTCGCATTCTCGCCAAAAGCATTTCAAAACAATCATCATTCTCACATGCTAGCGCGTTCTTCTCTCTCCCGCTTTGCTGAATCAAAAAAATGTTTTTTAACAGCTGGAAGCCCCAAAATACATGCTTGCGCTTGGTTTAGACGCTTTTCTAAAAATAAACGACGGCCGATTGCCGTTTGCTATAATGAGCAAATTTGATCGCCAATACCTCTCAGTGAGAGAGAAAACGCGACGGTAGGCAGAAGATGTATTATTCTGCGAATTTGAAATTTTTCTTTTCTAGTTTTTCATAAGTTTGTCATCGTAAGAAAATAAGGATTTTCCTCTTTCGATATTTGCGGGCATTTGTACGGATTTACTTATATTTTAACGAAATTAACGATTTTTAACTGCTACTTAACGAATTCAGTGTTAAAAAATAACCGATTCTACCGTTAAGTGTTGGAGTGGAAGTTCTAAATTTCATTTGGTGCGGCCCTCCCTAATTTTTTTTTTTTTTTCGCAAAGAAAAGAGATTTTTTTTTTTGCTCGAACATCGATGTTTACATCATCGATGAAATGCCTCCGCTTGGCAATCCTCTTGGTGTTGTTCACCTTTCCGCTTCTATCATACGAATTGAGTGTAAAAGACGGTAATGAGGGTACTAGTCCTAGTGAGGGTAAGGCTGTGCGACAGAAGGCAACACGAAAATTCGAATTCCGGAAGTTGGTACGAGTAGTTCCGTCCGATGAAGATGGTGGGGATGAGGACGATGAAGAGGATGATGAGTATAAATTTGAACAAGTCCGAAAAGTGGATGGTAGCAAGGCTAAGAATGTCCAAGAGGCAACCAATGTAGATGAATATGGTGAGGACTATGAGGAGGAGAAGAAGCCAGCAGTTAAGAATACGGAACCGGGATTTTTCTCTTCATTTTTTGGTGGGCTATTCGGTGGGAAAGAAGTTTCTAAAGCTCCATCGCCACCAGCACCACCACCACCGCCACCGGTAGAGAAATCGAACGGAATCATAGATTGGATTCAATCGTTTAGCAGAAGTTTTAAGAAACCTGTGGAGGAACCTAAACCTACCGGCACCGATTGGATGTCATACCTCAATCGTTGGCCATTCAACTCGTTCTTTCCGATTGGTAAACCTGAAAAGAAAATTTCATTACCTCGTGGTGAAGGCTTGTCTAGTGGATACACCTCTGGAGTGGAGCCAATGAGTCAGGACCATTTCGAGTCGTTGCTGCATACAGTGCCTGGCTTCGTTGTAAATGCGTCGCATGTTGGGGACATTGAATGCAAGCAACAGATGCAAATATTTCATCGCCAATTACGCGGCAATAAGTTTTGGACGTTACAGAGTGAGTTGGGCTAGGGGTACATTAGTATAGTGTTCCATGTCAATCTTCTTATTGCATCTAGTGCTCGATTCAACGGGAAAGATCACCTCGGGAATGCTACGCGGGAATATCAACCAACTTGGAGATTTTGAGATGTGCACTCATGCCAAAACAGTGGTCAAGGTGACATCGGATATTTCATTGCGGATCCGAGGAAAGTATTGCTTGGCACACATTGAAACGCAAGCGAAGGTGGACGAACTGAAGGTTCCTGTGCATTTGGCACATGGACGAGGGCTGTGGCGGAGTCATTTGGGGAATGTAAGTAGAGTGTAGGAATTTCGTTGCTACCGTTGACAATGGACCTTTTAGCCCAGTCATTTTGTACCACGGTATGCAGTCGCCAATTGGGGCGTTTGCATCCCGAATGCTTGTTCTGCAAGTGTTGTCCAAGATATGATTGAGACCAATCTAAGACCGTACAACAACACTGGTGTGGAATTTCGTGTAGAAGTTGCGGAAAATGATTGCTATGTGAGGTCTAGCAGGCGCCTTACCCGATTATTCAAGAAGGACGAAAAGTTTAGCTTCGCTGTGTAAGGCATTTCTTATTTTATACCGATGGGCTCATATCACAATCTTTATTGCAGGTGTTACTTGGCGTCCTTTTGGTTCATAGCTGCCGCTGCCTATGTCTCTGATAATTGGGCAAAGATTTCGGAGTTCTTCAGTGGTTTTTTGAAACAGACAAACGAGGAAACAGCAGAAAATACTAAAAAAGACGAAGCTGAAGTAGTAGAGCCAGAAGATGAAGAAGTAGAAGGGTCTGAAAATCGGTTTATCATGAAGGAATTATTCCATTCCTTCTCTCCAAAGCGATCGCTATCAGAATTGGTGTCACAAAATCGCCTTGATATGCAGTTTCCGATATTTCACGCCCTGAAGATCCTTGCGACATTTATGCTCTATGTCTGCCTTAAGTATATGATGATTGGTCACTTGCCAATAACGAATCGAGATAAATTGGTTAGAACAGTGGATCAACCGATGAGTGTTGTCTTCCGATCGCCAATGATCTACACTGATATACTACTGATCATTAGTGGCTTCTTGTCTGCGTATCAACTGTCCGAAGAAATGGAACAGAGAACCTGCATCGGAGTGATTAAAAGAATTTTTGCAAAAATTCTACGATATCTGCCTACGGTTTATGCGGTTCTTTTCTTCCAGACATGGATTCTTCCTCACTTAGGTTCTGGTCCTCTTTGGAATAAGCTGATCGGGCAGAATGCCCGATTGTGTGAACAAAATATGTGGAGAGTTTTGTTTGGTGTTCAAAATGTTATTGATTTCGAAGAGACTGTAAGTTGATTTATAGTAAATCATGAAAAGAATTTATTGTTTTTTTTTTTACAGTGTTCACCAATTACGATCCAATTAGCATTAGAACTTCAACTTTATATGCTAGGGCCCTTAATAGTTTGGTTATACTATACAGACGCTGATGCTGGATTTTTTGCATATGGAGCATTTCAAGCGATGTCTGTTGCGGCCAGATTCTCGAGAACGAATGTGGAGCACCTCTCGGCGATTATGTTCCACGGAATGAAGTGAGTTCAAGCAAAATCGTTACCGGAATACTGTCTATTTATTTTATTCTTCGAATTAGCGTCAGCAAATTCTATCGTACGGCGAATATCTTATTCTCCTCGCCAATTAGCCGTGCAACTCCCTACCTCATTGGGATAGGAGCTGGAATTCTACATCGATCTACTGATGGAAATCTAGAAATTCCTCCTGGCTTTGTCAATATTGGATGGTTGGCAACAGCCTGTAGCATTGGTTGGTGTTATTGGTATCCATCGTCTGGGATGCGATCAGATTTTATCTACAACTCTTCGGAGGCAGCATCGTATGCTTCATGGTCCCCATTGATTCTTGGTTTGGCGATAATATGGATCATTTTTATGATACCTAAAAAGGGTTTTATTCTGTCAGATTTGTTGACATCAAAACCGGTTCTGTTTTTAAGTCGAATCTCATTTCCTATGCAGCTGGTCAGCTTTGCTGTGGTAATGTACACCACAGCTGGTGTGAAAGACTCCGGAAAGTATCAAATAAGTGATTTGGTAAGTCTTGGACCATTGGAACAGCTTGGGAGATTTTACAAAATTCTTATTTTCTAGATAAACGTTGTAGAATTGGCCACCATAATATTGTGTTCCACTTTCCTGGCATTCCTGATTGATGTGCCATTTCAGAATGTTCGATTGATTATCATCAAGAATCTGTTCACGGAAAAGTCTTCTCAAGAAATTGATTGTGTTGATGATGCTGAGTTAGAACAGTCAGAAGAGATCTTAGAAGCGTCAATAGAAACGACATCTGAAAGTTTGATTCCTACAGCTCCGGAACCACCAGTTTCTGATCTTTGGGAAGCTGATGCTGAGGAGAAGGAACACGAGTACGTCGTGAGATTCAATTCTCATTTGGTTAATGGAATTGGAGCAGTAATTGAAACTAGTATAAGGTAAACAATAAGTGAAATAAATATTATTTTCATAACAAATACTAATTAATGCAGGAAAATAAGGACTGATTTAAATATTCACAACTCCATACAATCATTCATTGTTTAGTTGGGCTAGTGTTTGGGTTGACTCTGGGTGTTTTTTTATCAACAAATTATGTAAGTTAAGTAAGTGACGAAGCTGGTGCTTCAAATACGAGTAAGTAGGTGCGAGTACTTTGCGGCAGTTGGGAATTTCCTCTCCAGGATCAAACTATTCTAAAGAAAAGGGACGCTTTTTACTTGGGCGTATGTGGAAATTTTGTTCTGCGTTTACAAATCATAAGGCCTAGCTCCTTGCAGATATACGTACGTTTTACTCTCGGATTTTAGTCAAACGTTCGCGCAATCTTGCCCAGACTTCACGAATTCTGATGAGATATTCACAATAAGACTTAACCATCACCGTAAATAGCTTTGAAAAAGCAATATATGTTTCTTTTTTTAAGAAAATGTCCCCAAAAAGTAGACGTGGCCATGTATAATGTATGGAAGAAATGTAGAGAAAGTATATTTTTTAGTTTCTAAGAAAAATATTGAGAAAAACTATGTGTCTGCGGGCGTATCTGTGGGCGTGTCTGTAAGCGGATTTGAACAATTTGTACACTTTCATGTTCCTAGCTCAAAAGTTAAGGCCCAAAAACTGGTGATATACGGACAGACATTGCTAGATCGACATAACTTTTTGATGTACATATATATATATATATATACTTATGGGGGTCTATGGTTATTATTTTTCTGTGTTATAAATTATGTATCAAACTTAATATCCAGGGTGTAGGGTCTAAAAAAGAAAAGAAGTTGGAATTAATAATAAATATTAAGTGAAATAGGTGAAGAAGTTATTTTTTAAAGGTAGTCCTACTATAAGGCTGATCAAGGGAGCTGCACATATCATTAAAGTCACTAAGGCTCCTTCATTCTGCCCATAAGTAGTTCTATGTGCATAAAAATAAAATTACCCAATAGTTCCGACGAGTTAGTTTGAATACAAACTTTGTCTCTAATGAACATAATGTCTTGAAGTTTCCTTCGAAAAGAAAGCATTTGCAAACCTATAAGTAATCATTGAGCATCGTAGTTGGGTAAGTTATCAGCCCAATTACATTGGGCTTATCTTCTGTACTTGCTCAATTCTGTTTCTATGCATATCTTGGTAAGGGGTCCAAATTATAGAGTGATGTCCAAGAGCAGATCTAACTAGAGTACAGTATACTGATTTTAGTATGTAGGGACCACGAAAACCTGAGCAGTTCCGTTTTAAAAATCCTAACAAAGAATTCGCTTTACATATAATATTGTCGAAGTGACAGCCAAAGGCAAACTTCTTTTGTGGCCACAGTGTAGTGGGTAGTGTGTTTGCTTGTGACTTGAACTCTACCGTTTAAAGGCTCAACGGGGAACAGCAGCCAACAGCCACGGAGGATAAAAGAGAAACGAATAAAATCTAAGGTTTCTCCAACCACTACATCAAAAAAGGAGATTCTGCCTGGTAGTACACTTGGATTTGTAAATTTCCTTTTTTATAACAAAAGAAATGGTAAACTTACTACCAAGCCTTATGTCATTATCAAAGATTTTACTAACCCTTTCTAAGACAAATTTAATACCTAAATAAGGATAAGTAAGGTTGCTGAGGATCCTTGAAGCTGTAAACAGTTTGCACATTTTACCAGTGAATAAAATAAGATCGCGTTAAAGATTCTTACAGTCTCTTATTGAGCTAATTTTTGTGAACATTTTTCAATCATCAGCAAATCCGAAGCAATTAGATAGGTTGATGAATGAAGGGAGATCGTTAGTAAATAAAACAAAGAGTAAAGTACCTAAATGACTTCTCTGCGGTACACCACTGAGCACATAGAAATGTTACATTTTTCCTGTTAGTTAAGTAAGAAGATAACCATTTATTTAGTATTGAGTGAATACCCAAAGCATTCAATTTATTCACAAGCATACTGTGGCTTAGTTTATCAAAAGCTTTTCAGAAATCTGAAAAATTGGCCAGATTCAAAACTATTAAGAATATACTTACATACATAGGTCATATTTATGGTGGAATGCCTACCAATTACATAGTATCTTAACGTTTTGTATCCCTCACGCATAAGTATGAGGGATACATTCCAAAAGAAAATCTACGCAACTTGTCGGCGCAATGCGTTCTTTTTTCGCTAGTACTTAATTTATGTTGCTAATTACTTGTCCACTGTACCTCGTAGCTTCCGATGATTGCCTTACCCAAATTTTGAATCAATTCTTGATGTTCATTCAATAGTTGAAAAGCCTTTCACAGGTTGACAGGCAGGCACCGTTTCTTTTAAACTTTAAAGTATAAATATTGCTGACACCTGGCAAAGGATAAGGCTGGGTTTTGCGAAGTGTTATTTCTGCATAGAAATCTATTTGTAAAAGTTTTATATAAATCTTATACTCGTACTGATTAGGTTTTTTTTTTCCACACAAATCGAAGCATAGATGTTGTTGCGAATGAATGATCCTCACTCATATTTGTAATTGCTTAGCTCTGGAAGGCACTCTTTAATGATACTTCGTCATGACTGGTTAGTTCTTTCCCGTCTCTGGGAATTATTGCTGATTGGTACTCTGTCGTGAATGGTAGTTTTTATGTTTGATATCCTGTCGTGACTGATTAGTACTTGACCATGACCGGTTTTAGTCTTTTGTTTCTGGTTGTAATTTACAGTTGGTACTAAGTCATGACCGGTTGTCCTTGTACTCATTCGGGTTTAGCAAAGTAATTAATCTCCGTCAAAAATGCAGATCTTTACCAAAAAAAAAATAGCATAGAACTCTCCAATAGATTTTAACGTTAGACGATTACTGCTCTAAATTATTCTGCTGTCAGGACCAAGGTAAACACATTTATGTGGTTACTTTTGTTGTGATGTTACGTTCTTTGACTAATTTTTAATACCTAACGACAAGCCATTTATCGGTTTTCCGAAAAGTTTATTACTTACACCTATAAGGTTTTGATTAAACTTGACATTACCACTCGTATAAAAGTTTATAGGATCACAATTCGAGGCAAAATCGTTTTCATTCTGCCCACAAAATTAACAGTACTTTACTGATCCGATCTTGGAAGAATTGATTTTCCTCAAAAAAACGGCTCCAACGATTTTGTTCAAATCTGATATTTGATTTACAGTGAACATATGCCAATAGATGGCGCACCAGTTTTTTTTTTGCCTAAAATACGTATAACGGTACTTTACATCTTGACAAATATGACTGGGGAGATTTTATTCAAAATAGATATTGAAGCAATATTTGGCATTTGCAAGGGTCATGGCATACCAAGTTTTGGAAAATTGTCAAAATATTTTTCTTCCAATTTTGACAAATTTTTTTTTTTTTTTTTATTGTTTTTAACAATTTTGTTTAAATTTCAAATCAGAGTTTTTGCATTGTCTTTCCATTTCAATTTCTGGAGAATCTCAGCAGCAGAGACTTCCTTATAGCTACCATATCTAGGGTGAAGCACTTGTACAAAATGTGCTTTCTTAGGACATATAAAGCTGCTAAATGTTATCAGATCTACTCCCCAGCCTATTAACCTACAACCCAGTTCACTGTCTACTCAGATTATGACTAGAATTGGACGTTATTTACATATGTGCTGGTGAGGAATACCTCAAACTTTGCAACCTGAGCTGATCTTTCTTCAGCATATTTGTACTAGCCAGCGGTAAAAGCACCAACAGCACTACTATGAGCGACAGCATCTTCATCACTGGTCTTTTTATTTTATTGATTATATTTTATCTCCAAATGCAATTCAATCCCGCCCGGCATCATCTTGTTCCTTTTCTGATAATTATTTCTCAGTTAATATCTGCTCATTATTTCCTTAGTGAACCAGAATCAAAATCGGAACCGGATACAGAACCAGAACCAGAACCATTACCAGAAGAAATAAACGAAGTCGATACTGAGGACGAAATCGAAGCGGAAGATGAAGAAGAGGAAGAAATCGCTGAAGAAGATGAAGTCATACGACGGCCAATTTCTCCAGAAACTCCTATTACTCCACCACCTATCGAAACGCCTGTCGGCTATCGTAGACGACGCCCCACCATCGAAGATGAGGAATAAAAAGACATTACCGATTCATGTTGTAACACTTTTAATATAAAAACAAATAAAAAGAAACAAGTATTTACAAAGTTTTTAAAAAAAAAAAAATTAATACGAATTCTCTTAACCTAACCTATAAATAAGAATGTCATTCCTCCAGATTGCTTTCAGACACAACTAAGGCAAGGATCACACTATTCAAGCAACCTTTCCGCGACGTGTTTCATCAATCTTATATTTGGTTTCACATGCGGTCACATGGACCAATAGAACTATCACCCGAATTAATTTCAGTATACCGCTATACGGCTACAATATACTACGCTATTTGTTCCTCCGATGTGCTGGGCGTTGAGTTATTTCGCTTTGGTTGTGGAGATTTTTTCTGATTTCGGAAGAGTATTCGCTCCAGCGCGTGAATTGGTGATTCAAATAGAAGGCACACGAAGAGTGCCAATATGAATGTGTCTAGCGAGTGCATCATTGCTTTATTATACTGGAATGAAAAGTTGTTTTAGGATTACACTTATATTTATACAAACAAGAAACTCACCATGTCTAGCCTGCTCAAGTAGACAGGAGATCTTATAACACTAGCATGGTACAACTCCACGATACCATTGCATAGATACGCGCAGTACGTCAGTCGACTAATTGGAGCAAACACTCGACTACTTAGGATTCTCTGAAGACCAATAGCATGTCCCGTAGTCACTGCTATTACCAACCATCCAATGGATAGACCCCAGCCAACTTTATGGAATGCTGAGTATAAGGAACTTTCCAATACCGTGAATGGTTTCACGTAGAAAATTGTCAACGAGAACATTGATGTGACGCCAACGATAACTGACACCACCCAAAGGATTCGTACAATGTATTTCGGGATTTTTGTGCTGAAATGGATTTAACGGTAAATTTTTTTCTACTGATGTATTTGACCTAAACTTACTTTCTTTCCTGCATGAGATGCACTATGAAACCGGCTAAAAGTCCCATAATGTAGTCAGTTGCTCGCATATGAGTTTTGATATATGAATTAGTATAGAATGGGTTTCTATTAAAGTCTTGCAATTCACTAAAATGATATGAGTCTTTAAGAAATATCCTTTAAGTCGTGTTACCTCTGCCTTACTCTGGATAAGCCATGAGAGTTGGGTCAAGACCATTCACGAAGGTGATTGTAAATGGAATAGCCACAGCAAGAACGAGCACAGCCAACAGGAATTGGAAACCATATTTTCGGGATTTGTTCAGGAAAAAAATGATCACCGGTGCCAAAATGAAAAGTTGTGAATCCACCGAGAGATACCATGACTGGAACATGCACTATAAAGAGATGTACACAAATTACTTCCATGTGATTGAGCACCGAACTCCTTGTTCAACTTACCAGCTTTTCAGTCCCGATATAGTTGTTAATGTATAGAATATTTAACCACCATGATTCCTGACACCTTTCTTGCTCCAAGCCAATTTTACTAGCCCAGATGGGACCATTTCCTACGGCAGAAAACCAAGTCATGTAAAATCCAATAACAGCCATGTAAGATGGTGTCAAACGAATATAACGACCAATATATAGGACTGCTACATTGACCTTGCCTCGGCGGCGTTCTAATTCGATGAGAAGAATTCTACAGAAGAGAAATCCACTTAGGAAAAGGAAGACGTCAACGAAAAGTAGAGAGTTAGTCAGGAAGGCGTTTTGGACTAGTTTCAGGTTCTAAATGAGTAAAGAGATACATACAAGTTATAAGAAAAGAAGTTGTGAATGTATACCTCAGCCATAAATCCAGAATTGTGCACAGGTCCACTGTAAATGAACGACAGAGCATGACCACCAAGGATGAGTAACATAGCAATTGCTTTGATTCCATTAATTGCATTTAAACCAAGTTGATCCTTGCTGGTTTGAAAGATTTTCTTTATATTTTCTAGAATATAATTTAAATTAAAAAAGTGAACATTTGATGTTAGCTATATAGGCAAGCTTACCAATAACTGAGAAAGACTTTAAGGCTATGTCCATAGTTCCATAAATTGGCTTTTTAGTTTCGTTCCTATTTGCATAGATTTGATAGGTATGATAGAATGTGCTCGCCAAAGCCAGTGCAATAAAGAACATGACGACGCATCTGAAACACAATTGAAATTTAGTTTTTTTTTTATATAATAGGAAGTATAAATGCAATATTAAAATATAATAGTATCTTCCCTAACCTTCAGCTACCTTGTCGTATGAAGTAGCAACTAATGGATGTTACTCCAGAAGGCATTTGTATTGTAATAATGCAAATCTATCCGAGGCCCCAACTAACATACTTAAACCTCCCACCTACTCATGCGTTGACACAGGAGTTGCAAGAATATTAACTCTCTCAGATATGTGCGATAGATTGAGCTGAAAGGATAGAGACAGTCGCGAAGAGGTCCAACCTGGTACGCTTCATCTCAATCTTAATAAACAGGCAGCTGGTCAAAGCATTCCTGCTGTTGGAACTACTTGGAAAATCAAAAAGTGATGCACTGTGATGGAGGATAGAGGAAACGAATAAAAGCGACGATCGCGCGCCTCAAAGACTCTGCAATGCCATATCAATGCACAAGCGCTGAGAGCAGTTTTCTCTTGACAGCGACGGTGAAGAGAAGTAGGTCAGCAGAGGTAATTGCAAGCGAGACCCACAATCCACTTGGACCAAACGCTGCCTCCTTCTCCTATAGCTCGAGCAGCAGCAAACAGATGAAGAAGGGTGTGAGCACAGGCCGCGAGCCCTTCCACTAAAACACCTTTAACTGTCGGAGTTGGCTTTCGTTCCATTGAATGAAAGGTCGCCAGAACAGGAATTGACTGTTGTGAGAAAATCCACAGATTTAGTTCAGCTTTACCTTAAATTGAGTGCGTATTACGGGTTGAGACCCGAGACCCGAGGCCATGAATACAAAAGCCCCTCATGACATCTTTCTTTAGGAGTCATGGATATGGGAAAGTGCTTCTGTGTTTCTATCATGTGTGGACCAGAAACCTATAACTTGTTGTGTGGCCAAGGTTTGGTTATTGCAGCTAAAAGTTACGAAACGAACGGAGAATGAAGACGATATGCCTAGCTCCGCTGTAGATGCATTGATGTGCTTATATTCCCTTGATATTTCTATCATAGTTTTGATGACCTTGCGTGACATTTATCCTTCGACTCCTGTCTGGATATGCCGCCGGACGCAATGACGTTAGAACTTTGATTGCTGGGCAAATTTAAAGTCGACTTTTCTCGAATTTAAAATTGGTTTTGACCAGAATTTGAGCTAAGAAAGAATTGTAGTTAAATTTTTAAAGGTGAATCCAAAACTAGTCAAAAAATGGTGTTTTCGCTAAGGGTGGCGGCATTGGGCTTCATGTATCTGTGGAGGATAATTTTTGCTATCCTAATGGCTATGTACTATATATATTATGAAGAACAAGTGAAAGTGGCAAAGTAGTCTAGCGATAGGCAGACTACGATTAAGGACTTGCTCAACTCCTTAATCATTTTCAAAATAGTTCGAGAATGCAAGAACTTTCTTATTTTTGCCGGAACTCTTTAAATCTTGTTTGGGTCCCAGTTCACAATCGGATTTCGAGGACAAAAACCAGCGTTGAGTCTCCCTGTGTCATCAGTAGGATTTCCATTAACTGTTGGGTTTGGGTTGGTATGAGCACAACAGTACGAGATACCAAAAGAAAAGACTACGGGCCACTACTTTAAGCCTAGCATATTGAGGTGTGAAGTTGATGACACTGCGAAATACTTTCTTTGCCTTGTAATCAGGTAGCAGATTTTTGGGGCTAATGTGATGAGAGCTGAGTATTTAAACTCTTCTGCACTGAAGAGTCTGCTCGTCTATCTATGAAGGACGGAATTTGATTCTCAGGGGACTGCTTTCTGGTAGTACAATGGGTCAATATATAGCCTGAGACTATTTCTTATACCGGCAGAAAAATAAATAAATAAATCCACAATCCTTAATAATATAAACCTAAGTGGTATGCCGCTGAATATTACGCGTTAAAGCCGTATAACTCAAGAACAACTGAAACGATTGCAATGCCCTTTGCTTTGTGGATTAGATATTTTCTCATAGACTATTTACGGATAGCTAAATATCAGACTTCGTTCTGAAATAGCTCGGCACTTATAACTCAAGTGAAAATTTCAAAGTTATACGGTCGAAATACTTACAAAGACTTATCCGATATGTATGTATGTATGTCTTTTAATTTATCAATTTCATCGAGGTTATTAATAAGTGAACATTTCTTAAGATTGACTTATGTTTATGACTACTTACGCATAAACCATCATATCCTTGGTTATGTTAAACTCTCTTTCTGCTTGACACATCCTTTCATCGATAGCCACTGATTTTTGTAGAAAATTCTCTAAAAATATTCCAACATCTTTGGCATCACACGAAGCTGGCACACAAGTACCCCAGTGAACAATAGTGGAGTTTCCCGACTGCAAAAAATAAAAAAAATTAGCATACAAATTTAAAAAAAAAGAAAATAGCCACAACATTGAAAAAGAAAAAAAAAAAATTAGCACTTAATAAATATTCACAAATATGTATCTAGACTTCAATTTACGGTTGAGTTCATTGAATATTATACCTGAAATTTTCTTGAAGCTATTTTCTGTATTGTAAGTCCATCCATGGTCACATCTGCTAAACAATATTTGGCCCTCACTGGAACGTGATCCATATCAGCTTCCGTATGTTTATTTATATCAATACATTGATCGTAATGACCAAATTGATAGACCAATCCGTTTTCTACGCCAGTTGCTCCTTTAACAGATGCATCGTACACTGTAGAAGAAAAAACAAAAAAATTCTTATAATTAATAGATGCTAAAAATATAAAAGAAAATTCATCCTTTTCTTTATTTTAGAAATTAAGATACATATTTATCTGTTTTTGGTGTTGACCGCTCAAGGCAATATCGAAAAGTTAAGACGTTCTTAGATTTGTTTGTTCCTTTTGGTTAAAAAATTATTTAACCAAATTTTAAGGAAGAATTTGTTATTGTATTTCTGTAGAGAGGACAAGTCAAGTATAACTTTTGACATCGTCCATTCTATAGACGAGTGTATTCAGCTTGCAAGTGGTAATGGTGCTAGCACGAGATTGTAATTCCATTGTCTATGGCTTACCGTTTTTAATTAGGTACACCTATGTACAAATAGCACATATGTGATGTGATGTTGGAGAATTTACCGAACAGGAAAGTATTGAGGATAGATTAATTGCTAGAGGGTTGGAGGCTTAAGCCACATCTATGGCGGTGTCTTTTCCTGCCCTTGAATAGAATGTTTTCTTTTTGGTGCAATTCTCTAAAAATATATTCTTTACATTTCAGATTCACTCATGGTTTGTATTTATTGGTATTAATAATACAAAAAAAAAAACGTATGCACCGCCGAGATTCAAACCCATAATCATCGAAGGTAAAAGAAGTTGACGCCAATGCTGCCAGTTGGTGGTAAATTTACCATTTCTTGGTAAATTTTAAGCCTTATTTCTGAAATATGATAGAAAGCTAATTTTGTTTCTTCTTTGGTACAAAAAAAGGGAAACATTTTCTAACAAAATGTGTAACCAATGAATTTTCCTCAAAAATATTAAAGAGAGAAAATTTTCGCTAGCAGTCACGAATAAGTTGATTGTATGCATTTCATTCCGCTGACGGGCATTACAGTTACCGCTACATTGAAGAAAAACCGTTTTGCAATTTTTACTCTAAAGCAAAAAAAATACCTATAATGTAATACATCATATTCTTATCTTAAATATATACCTTTACAGTAATATCCTCTGTAATTAAATTACTTAATGAATTTGAAATCATTTGTGAATAAAGGGCACAGCTCGGTTGCTCCATATGTGCTGTTCATTTTATCATATATTGTTCAGATTTAAAATTTATGAAAAGAGACAACAAAATTTTATTTTTCGAAGAATGCTTTAAAAGGATAACAAATTTTTTTGATCATATGTCCGAAATTTGAATGCCATATCATTACATATATCAAAGACGACTTAGTTATCAATTTTGAATAAAATCGTCTCAGTGATATCCGAGGAAATAGCCTATTTTCACAAATACGCTACTAAATAAAGTACCGTTATAGGATTTCAAGCGAAAAGCAGAGTATACAGTCATAAACATCAGTGGAACTTCAGATATGAAATTTAATTGAAATTGTTTGAGCCATTTCTGTGAAAATAATTTTTTTTTTAATATTAGCCTTAAGTACATTTAATTTTGAGGCTAGAATGAGAATTCAGATTTCGTCTCTGGATATTATCCCACAGACCCAATATATAGAGTTGGAAGAAAATCAATCCAGCTGTTTAGGCTGCAGTCCGAGGTACAAACAGACATAATTGCGAGAGTTACTTTTTCGAGTTCATTTACAATAGTAATACTAAAACTGATTCAAATCTCAAGATCGAACATTTTAACGAAAACAATACTTGCCCTATAGAAGCAAATAAAAAATGAATTCAAATGCTGCAAATGTACAATTTTTTCTCTAGCCTTCCGGATTTTTAAATAAATATTAGTCGTGTTTCTTTGTGAAAATTATCCCCAGTTCGAAAAAAATCGGATGCCAAACAAGAACAACAACTTTGTATACAGTTTCTGTAACTTTCGATATTATACCAGAGAATAGCACATTTCGACTATAGAGCAACAGATGGCGCAAAAAGGTGTTTTGCTGACCAGATAAACTCGTTAAATGAAGACCTGCAGTGGGGAAAAGCAAACTTAGTTGACTTCAATGCGAAGAAAACCCAATTTACCGTCTTTCCAGAAATAACTTTTCTACTGTAGCACAGCTTCAAATGAACGATAAAATTATTTATCCCAAGAAAATCATGCATCTTCTCTGGTGTTACATAGCACCACTACATGTCCAACATTGCAAAATCGTCATCCATGAAATTGAGCTATCTACTTAGACAAAAAGACTTTACAGCGCAACGCTTCTTCTACTGTACAACCCACAAGTTATGCCAGGACTTGAATATTGTTCTCAAATTTGGAGTTCGGTCCCAAAACACTGTCTTCATCTACTCGACAGCATACAGAGACAAGCAGTTTGCTTAATAGAAGAACCTGGACTAACTTCTAATCTGAAACTATTAGCTCATTTGCAGACCTGAGCCTATACTATAGATACTATCATGGTATATGTTCCGAAGCCCCAAATGAAATGATTCCTAAAAATGCAAGAAAAACCAGTACGATGGAAGAAACACACATTTCTTTTGCACTTCAATCCACTACTAAATTAGTAGTGCCAAATTACGAAATACAAAATAGGATATCGTCTTTTTTGTGAAACTAAATTGAACTTTATATACAGTTACAAAGAAACACGTCTATTGTTGTTTTAGTAAGTACCTATTTTTCTGTAGATTAGTTTTTAAGTTTTGTTTATGTTTTGTTGTTCTTCTTGATTTCTTGTGGTATACTATATTTTGTGGCAAATATCATTTATATCCGTAGGAAACTTTTAGCTTAAATATGGTAAAGTTGTTTGAAAAATGCTGGCAGCATTTAGATGCAGTGTCTTAGCCATCACGTCAAAAATTACACTTGTTCGTTATGCAGAAATACAAAAATACAGTCCTGTTATCTATCTACTCTCGCACCAATTTCGATACGGCAGCACTAACAATTTAAATATTTGATGAGATCAAGTTTCAATTTCTGTATTAGCCGAGTTTCTTTGTAACATTATATAAAGTTCAATCGAGTTTCACTAAAAAATGATTTCCTACTTTGTATTTTTAAATTTGGCACTACTGATTGCCGATTGGGGTTCAAAGAAAATTAATGTTGCTACCATCCTCTCGCTTTTTCTTTTATTATCATAATCATTCAATGATTTTACATTGAATACAATATTAAATTATAAATATGAAACACGCTTTCTTTCTGTGCGCCAACATTCCTGAGCTAAACATCTTATTGTGCCACCTATTGTGTGATAGTCCAAGTGCGCTATAATCAGTTAGCGATATCTTTGGTTAATATCGAAATTTAATGAAACTGTATACCCACTAAGTTGCTGTTCTTGTTTGCCATCTGAACTTTTTCTGAACTAGGGACAATTTTCACAAAGAAACACGGCTATTATAATATTCTTAGGTGAGTGCTAAGACCCGTTTCACATATAACCGGCATCGAACATAGGACATCGAATAATAATTTCTAGGAGGAATATATCTTACCGATTGACTAATAATTGGATTCAGGTGTCTGATAGAGAACAAAAATTCATGTCATTCACCTTTTCCTGGAACTATACGAGTAATTGGTTAGACTGGAGTAAGTTCTGGGCGTGACCACACTAATGTATGCTACGCACATAACGTAACAAGATTATCCATTCACTTGATGAATAATCGAACAAAATTACTTCAAATATTTTGTAATTCTCTAGGTATTGTATGCTTCCTAGGAGTGCCCTTGGTAATTGCATTGCGAATATGAATTTAAACTGTACTACTAAACTTTTAGGCGGTAATTAAAACAAAACCTGAAACTCAGCACAAATCTACACTAATCAATTTGCACGTTTTCAAAAATAAACAATCATCTTCTGCTTATATAAAACATATTTTTAATAATTTGTGCCAAGTCATGATGAATTAACAAATTTTATTTGTCAACAAGTCGCATTCTAAATCTAATGTTTGCGATCGAACATTTATAAGACAAATGACCGTGGAATACTCGTACTAAGGAAGTTTTTAGAAATTTCTCAATAACGTTCTAACTATGATAATAGATTTTCGTTATAATTGTGTATTTGTCATAATTTGTCTAAAATTAATAGAGCAAGCTTTAAGAATCTACAATGTGAAATAAAAAAAAAAAAATTCAAATAATCATAAACATTATTACACGAGCCCATCGCCCAACTATTGATGTTAATGAAGATTATAAAACTAATTGAAATTCTGACCAGAACCTTTCGTAGAATCACACATTGAATGCTGAGAATTTAAAAATTTGACTCTTGCACGGAGCGGTACCAAAAACGTGTGTAAATTTTATTTCATTTTTGGCCCTTGTCTACTGTCGCCATTTTCACTAAGAAACCCAAATGGTAAAAGAAAGAATGGAAAATGATTATGATGTGTTTATTAATGTGGGGTGGTAATCCCGCAGGATGGTTGATTGACGCAAATTGTATGTAATTAGCATCACTTTTTGAATATTCATTGATAGTAACAAACAAGTCTTCAAAAAAGATATCCATTCAGAGTTACTAAATAATTTAAAGAATTTTTAGAATCAGGTGTGTAAGGCGTTCAAAATGACGACATTCATCAAATAAAGACAGTAAACACGATGTACTTATCATACTCGTATCAAAGCTAAAGGGCAAGATTTAGTTTTTTAGGTCACAATTTCCTACTCAGTTTGAGTACTTAGGAACGTTACATTAATTCAGAAGAATTTAGACATTTATTTTTATACTTCTGGATGTGTTTTTATACCTTCTGGATGTTTACAACCATCTCAAGGTGATGGCTTTGATGTTAACTATTCATTAAATTTTATTACTTACTTCGGCCAAAAATTTCAAACCACACTGATTTGCTGATTTGCTTTATAGTTCTAAACATTTTCGCATCATTTTTGCACAACTTTTTTTTATACTTAAGCGCTATGATGAAATTTCATGGGCGACTTGATGATCAATTTATGTTTATTTCCAATAGCCTCAGTTTTAGCTATTAATTAAACTAATTAGATAATTTAGCGTTTATTGCTGTGAAGGCTATATAGAGAGTGTTTCGTTTTTTGTTTCCAATCCTTTCTAGAACTTCTTGTTTATTGAATAAACATTTTAGCATAAAATAAAGTTTGAGTTGGTCTAACACACTAAGCAAACACCATCATCTTCTTCACAAATAGTCAACAAATACCTAAAATTGCCAATTTAAAACAATAAAAAAAAATATTTCGCACGAACATGAAATAACTTCACTTTAAAGAGAAAAAAAATTATAAAACAGATTAATGAACTTCAAAATAGCTCAAGACAAGACTATTTTGGGGTGAGTGGCTTGCTTTGTCACTTTTGGGTAATTTCCTCAGCACTTGCTAAAGTGCAAACTATCCGGTTTTAAAGTTGTTTTTTCTTTCTTCCAATACTTTATAGATAGACGCGCAAAAAAGCCTGAGTGTGACTAAAGGTTGTCAAGGTTAAGACCCAAAATTGATAAGAAATTCTGATCGCCAGTGTTACCAACAAAAGCTTTATAAGGAGATCAACGACGTATTAACTTTATGTCATCCCTTTGATGCATTTGAGTTTGGATGATGCACAAAGACGGATAGTAATTAGCAGGAAAGTCGTTAAGTAGTTTCAGAAGCTTATGATAGTGATACATACAGTTTACTGCTTTTTTTGTTTTTTGTTAATATTATGTCTTCATGGAGATATCGAACCAGACCGTATCTGGCTAATCTTCTTCGTTTTCAACCATTAGTAGCCTGTTACATCCCTCCTTCTGATAACTATCGCCGGGCATTAACATAATAAGTATGCCGTCGTCCCGACATCCTCCAGGAATAACCTGCAGGTATCATCTTCTAGAAGTCTCATCTTTGTCAGTTGATACCAAGAGTTATTTTCTTAATGGTTAGGACTTCTCTCTGGGTAGATCTTATCGATCTTATCTGCACCTATCCATCTTTGACCACTGCTTCTAGTGTTCATTAGTGGCCAGGAGTTCACTTGTTCATTTCCATCAATTTCTACGTATCACATCACTCTACCATTAGTTAATCTCCAATTGTGTACCTGTTTACTAGTGATGAGCATTATAAGTATGCATTATCGAATAAGGATCATGAATCGTAACAATTTTTTTTATTAAAGACTTCAAAGGTAGTTACTTTCAACTGACTTTTAAAATGTTCACCATGTTCTACAAGATATAGGGCATGGCTTCTTGGTGTATAGGGCATTCGTGGTGTGCATGCTATATTTTTTGCACGTATGGTAGGGCCAACAACTTTTGTAACTAAATGGCGTAATTGAGAAACTTCTCATGAAAATTGTACTCTTTGTCAGGCATTCCGCCTCTCGTGATCGTGAAAAGGCTTTACCTTCTTTAAGTTTCTGGTTCGATACTAGCGAAAGGTCCAGTGACTGGTCTTTTAATTCTACCTATAATCTTATTGTCGTCTTTGTAGCCCACTAGTTGAACTGAAAAATAATACGCAGTACAATAAATAAGCTGCATCACAGCAGACGAAGCAACGAACGCTCTACATACACACGTATGTACATTGTCTTCTAAATGATGGCCCATCTGTTGGTTTATTTTTAAATTACATGTCATTTTGACACTGACAGCTCCTTCGTGCTCAAAAAATAGACAGAAACTCAGTATCATATCTCCGCGGTACGAAATGAATCGAGTTAGGCTTGAACAATGTTGAGAAATATTGAAAACTTATTTCCTAAGTGCGAATTTCGAAAAGAAATTTCGGTCGAAATAATGCACCAGCCGTGCCTGCTGTACGCAAGTTTGTGAAGAAAGTTTGTGAGATTGGCATTCTAATTGATTGGCAAGTTATCCTCGTGTACGTCTACCTCAGCGTGAGACTGTTTGGTGTGATTCGAGGAATGGCGGCATTATTGGTCAATTTTTCTTCGAAGATTGTGATGGGAACAACGTTACAGTCAGCGGAGCCATAACCTGAGGAAATGAACTTGGATGATCTCTAGTTCCAGCAAGATGGCGCTAGGTGCCATACAAGCCGTCCAACAATCGATCTTCTTCGCACTAAGTTCGATAATTGTGTAATCAGTCGTTTTGGTGATGCTGCTTGGCCTCCGCCGAGCTGCGATAAAACGCCGTTGGACTTTTTTTTTTTGTAAGGTGCCATTAAAGATCGATATTATGCTGACAATTCAGAAACAATTCAGGCACTTAAGCACAATATTGATCGAGGTATTCGTGATATAGAGCCTCGAACAATAAAAAAAAAAAAACTGCAAAATTGGGTTGATAGGATGAGCTTGCCAAGCCGGCCGCGGCAGCCATTTAAGTGAAATTATTTTCGGAAAGTATACTATTTTCAATTAAGTAAACAACTTAGAAAAATATTAAATGGATTTATATAACCGAATTAGTTTTCCAGGTACATACATCTATCAACACTATTAAATGACCCGTGATATGCCCTATTTAAAATGTCATACCATAAACAGGGTATGGACATCAATTTGTTGTTCTTCGGTCTTCTTTTCTAGACCTAAAACGGAACTGGTCCCATCACATCGTTGGCCATACCTTGAGCCCGTTGTTTTGCTTGATTTAAACTTGTCCTTAGGTGTTTTTATTTCGGTACGGTAGGTACTTTTAAAATTGTTCAATTTGGCTTTTGTCTCAACTGAAGTGTTCACAACAATGGTCTCTTCAGATTTTCACTCATTTTCCTTTATGTTCATCTTTCTATGAACTAGTATATTCGTTAAAATAAAGACGCAATAATATTTTTCCAATTGAACTCAGTGTCAGCGAATGGTAGAAATCGTCTCTATTGGGGACGTTTTCTTGCCAGGCAATTAAATTAACTTCTTCATTTAGTTTCAGGAAATTGATACAATTGCAACCAATTTCTCGTTCACCTTGGCAGCATGTTGCTTTCGCATTGCACTCTCACTTTACCAATACCAGAATCTTTCTATAATATCAATATTTCCATAATATTATACAATTTTCTACGCCATTAGTCATCATGTAGAGATAGAACATATACCATTTGGTTTCCTGTTGGTTTTAGTCGGTCGGTTTTATTACAAGATCCCACGTAAAGTTTATAAGGCGCTGGTAATTTTTTTAGGAATATGCATAAATTATACGCAAATAAATTGTACTATCTTGCATGATTCAAAATGTTTTTATTATAACATAAGAAGATGTGGATATCTAGCAAGTATGTTATTTCATTACTCAATTACTTTATGATTTAAGTCATTTTATCTAATGATTTATAGATTTAGTAATAATCAATATTTCCCATAAATTAAGGGAAATAATTACAGTGCAGGTATTCAAATCAAAATAAATATTAATTTGAATGATATATGTTTTAGCTCGAATGACGAGAATTAAATACTATTTGTTGAAGAATTGCAGAAAGAAGTAAACCTTTAATACCCAGGCGGGGGCCGAACCTGCGATAGACTTGGTTTTAGCCAAAGCAATAATTTATCATATAAATTTATGTTTTATTTATGTAAGTTCAATTAATAAGCGTGTGCCCATCACACGTGATACTTCAAGAATTGCTGTGAATTAAAATGCGAAAGGTGTTGTTAGATGGTTAAGATATATTTAGAAATACTAGGTGCCTATAAAATGTAAAAGAAGTACGTGTTTTTTAGTATTAATTTTTTGTTTTTTTCAAAATCCCGAATGATTTGCAAACAAATTTATTTATTTCACGTCGACTAAAATTGCCGAAAAAAATAAACTATAGAATACTTTACTTTTATTGTGATCAATAAAATTGATCAAGACAGACATTAACTGTGATACTTTTTTTTTTGACTGGCGAGTATTTAAATGTTGTCATCTTACTGAAGTAGATTCGAAAACAAATGTACATAATACTCGTATGTGCTATCATGTCGTCCAGACATGATTTTGAAATTGTTAATACAGAGAATCGATCAGTTGCTGCACTTTGCACTGCGTTTTTATATTGAATGCTTTAGAGAGCTAAGTATGGGTTAAGTCAACTTAACAGACCGGAGTGAATGCGTAGTACCTTGATTATAGTTGTGATCAAATAAAGTATTGTTTCTGTAAAGTTGTGTTGGTAGCGCGTGAATAAATAAAAATCCCAATGAAAAACTTGTTCATAAGTTTATTATAATATTAACCTGTTAAATGGTAACTGAACCAATAAACTTGCTTCATTATAATACAATTTTTTGGCAAGGACTATAAATTCAGAGCAATGACTTCATGTTTACATACATATGCCATCGAGCACAATAATCGACATATTTAAACAAAAAAGAAAAAACGGGTCTGCCTAAATTTGAACCTTAAACTTAATCACTCGACGACAAAAAATAATTACAGTTAGTAATTTTACCTGCACCTGTAAGGACAAGTATTGGTTTACTGAAAATTTTCGATCTAGAGATTTTGATCAAACTAGTACTGTATGTATGGCCAACTGCAGCCTAAATGGCTGGACGTATTTTCATCAAACTTCATATTTGGGGAAAGTGGGTTCACAATTTGAGGTGGAATCGGAAATTTCATTCTAACACCAAAATTAACTGTACTTTCCAAATGGCCGATTTCGTAAAAGTCGATTTGCTCGAAAACTGCTCTAACGCTTTTGATCAAATTTCATAATTGAGTTAAGGTGGTTATAGGTATGCTATCAGATGCCACACCATGTTTTTGGCACAAAATAAGTACATATAACGGTACTTTGCTCATTTTCAAATATAACTCCTGCGATTTTATTCAAAATCGATATTTAAACAATGTTTGACATATGCAAGGTCATGGCATACTAAGTTTTGGAAAATTTTTAAAATAAATTTCTTTTTTTCGAACTTTACCGGATTTTTTTTTTTTTTTTTTTGATTTTGTTTTTGCAGATAAATAGCAAATAGGTGCGAGATCGTTCAACCAAGTCGTGCACTTTGTTTTTTCTTATAATCATTATAATTGCCTTCCGCAACAAAAAGTGAAGATCTTCACCGATCTGAATTGTGCAACTCGCGCCATCTAGGAAAAACAGTGGATACTTACTTCTGGTTTTTGGCAATTATCTATGAAACCCTTGATCTAACGTAAAAGATTATAAGGCCCAAATAAAAAAAGAAAGAAATTTCCTATAATACAGCTCCTTCAGTTTTCCTTAGCATCTTTTCCTTGTCTGGAATTATCTCGGAAACTGTTGATCTTAGGTAAAAAGTGATAGAAATGATCGAAAAACATAGGATTTCCTCCAAGATAGCCGCACTTGTTCTCTCTGGTGTCTTTCTTTATTGTCAAGAAAAGGAAAACCATTAAAAAGACAGCAATTTTAGGATAGGTACGAGTAGCATCCACCGACTACATTGTATGTAAGTATAAAATTGGTGTTCTTTGCTTATTTAATAATGTACTAAAAGTTTTGACTCTATAAGTTCACCATCCTCGAAAAATAGCTCACCTAAGTCTGCCTTTCTCCAGTTTTTTCACAGTCTTAAAATCAAATAGTAAATACTTATCAATTTGCCTCTAACAAAACCTTCGCATTAGGTCCACTCATTTCTGATAAGGAAAAACAGACACAAAGTAAGAAAAAGACTCTTAAACTCCTACTTAACACATTTTGTGCTTGCACCTACATATAAGTGACCAATTTTGAAAAAAAACGAGTTTCTCAAAAACAACTACAATTTGAGTTATGATGCTATCAGATAGCGTGCCAGGTTTTTGCTAAAATGTACGTATAACGGTATTTAACTTATTACCTGGTTCTTAAAAATTGGCTATTTCTTGACTATGGCTCAATCGATTTTATTCGAAATTGATATACAAACAATATTTGATATATGCAAGGTTACGGCATACAAAGTTTTCGAAAATTGTCCAAACAATTTTGTTTTCCAATTTTAACAGATTTGAAAAAAGAAATCAAAATTTTAAGGACACCGTGTAGTTGAGGGACCGATTTGTTGCTTCATACTACGTAAACATGTAAGAAGTAGCCATGAGTGTTTATCTACCTAATCTATTCATTTTCATTCAGTTTTTGCAGATAAACAACATATAGGTAAATGCATGGTCCCTTTCTATCGAAACTTTTCAATTGTAGTCTGACTTATGGACATCTATTTGGACATCTATTTGAAGTCTGGCGAAGGGTGTCCTGAAAATATTTACCGAATCCAGGTAGGAATCTGGACATAAACCGTAAATCTTTCCATACTATCACATTCACGCCTTTTTACTGTACAGAGCATGCAGAAGATCACTTACAGGCATATTCGGAAAAACTCTGACCATTCTTTCATTAAATAAATCTCAACACGCCTATGCACTGGGTAACCTGTTCGAACTTTATGAAGTGCACGGGTAGGGCATAAGCAAATGTCTTTCTGTAGACCCAAAAAAGATAACCATTGTTTTATAAGAAGGAGACAACTGGATCTCCTCATTTATTGTTTAACCTCCGTGGTCACACCGATATTAATCTAACCTATCATGGACAAAGACTACCAAATTTACCACATTTAGAATATTAGCTGGGAATGAAAGAGCTGTCTTTCTCATTATCTCTGAAGACTTCAAAGTCGCTTCAAAAACCATAGCAAGAGAATCTGTTTATTCAAATCCAAACTTGCCTGGCACAACAAAACAGTCAAGTCTGCTATTACCCAAACAAGTACAAGGGAAAACCAGTTTCCTAGTGAACCTCGATAGGAAGAACCTCAAAGTCTCAAATGCGAAAAACATCAGATATACTCTCTAGACATTGGTGGAGCTCAGTGCACTTAATCACTTGAAGCGTTTAAAGCAATTCAGTATTTTTTTACGTTTATTTTTCAGCATCGCTTGACTAAAGCAGATGCAACATTTTAAAACGATAAAAAAATACTCTTCATTGCAAAGAATTGCCTCGGCCAACTGAGCATCGTGAGGCTATCCTGTTGAATAATCTCACTGTCCTCCACCAGAGAACATCCTTACCTTTATCACAGACTATTGAGTCAAAAAACTGCTCTGAATATCAGGAAAAGATCTCCCAATATGCTTCTTAAAAAAATCACAGTTCCAGAGCTTTTAATAATCTCTTCCATATTTCAATCTAATCTAATGGGACACAAACGGTAGGAGTCTATAAGAAACAAATAGACATTGTTTTTGTTTTTGAAAAGAATGTCTGCCTTGAGATCTGAGGCAGTCTTTTCTATTATAGACAATCTTGAAAGTGGATCTCGACAAATCTGTTGGTCTATTCATCTACCGACACCTAAACGGCTGAATAGATATTTGTTTACAACTTCACATGTTGAAAAACTTTGAAAAGTCGTAGTTAAATCTTCAATATTCATCGCGTTATACTCATTATTTACTATAAAACAACTTATCATTCTGCATAGGATGACGAGATTAGAATGCTGAAGCTTACCTCTTATTACTGAATCGCATGCCATTATTGTCACTACAATAAATTGCTAATCAATACAAGTCACATCTTTTACTTTTTTGCGACCTACATTTTTATTGAGTATACACTATTCTCTGCAATGTTTTTAACTCGAATTTTAACCTTTTCGAATTTTCAACGTACAACTATGTTTTTTTTTGCCAGAGTCCCGGATGTGGTACTAGAACAAAGAGTACTTTGCATAAACAGAAGCTCAAATAATATAAATATTGTAATAAAATTATATTTTAAGTGCAACCAAACAAACCGGAAAACAATAAATCAAAACAGAAAAAAAAAAAAAAACATCCGCGCGCTTTTGACTCATTTCTAAACATAACATTTTGAAATTAAAATAACGTCTGCTGACCAGGCGAACGAAATTCCTAAGTGTGATGACACCAACTGTTTGCATTTTAATACGAACAAAATCGAAAGAAATTCCGCTGCTTAACGATCCACGCGAATTTCTATAATTTCTCAATAAGAATTCAGTAAGTGTATCAGACATTAAGTCGCGTTCGTGAATTTTGACCACAATCCGTAAACAAGACCTCACATTGACCAACTTCGTTCCCATCATTAGACCATCTAAATTCAAATTCTAACCATCATTACAATAATACCAAAATCAACACAATTATTCTTGGTACACTCGGAACAATAAAACTTTATTTGACAGGCTCAAGACAAGTCTCATCATCATTTAGTATTATACCCGGAAAGTTAGAGCCATTAATCAGTGCTTCCAATGCGTCGCATGTTAGTCGCCATTATATTTGCTTATCCTGTAGCTTCTGCGGAGTGTCAAACACAAATAAAAAATAAAAAAAAATTGGAACATATCTCGCATATATTATGGAAATAATTGTAAAATATAAAAAAAAAAAACTCAGAATTACTCAATTTGAATTCGATTAGAAACGTGCGTTATTGGGTGACAAAGGCGGCAGTTAATCCGAGTCTAGCTGTGTGCACGCACTACACATTTTGTAACTTTTCTCATCTTGTTTACCAGAGAAGACGCCTGATTGGCATTTTCAATTTCTGTGCCAAATCAATATGATTTTATATGGCAATACAAACAGTTAGAGCTGACGTCACTGGTGTGAAATCACGTTTTACTCGTTATTCACATATATACCTGCCTGCTGCACTTGGAGTATTGCGCTGACATCGAGTATTACCGCAGACAGTGCGATATTGAATCTGAGAATAGCACCTTTGTTTGTCAAACTATAAAAGTATTATTGACAATGTATAGTTGAGAACTAGACAGGCGAAATATTGACTATAGAGATGCGATAGTGGAAAAAACTAACTAACTCATGATTTATTTCATCAATTTTACATTTTTAATATTTTAACAGCAAACTGTTTAAAGTGCACTTAAACAATAGCAATTTGGATTGAGTTTTTGAACGTCAATAAATTGTGGTAGATCAGCGCCTTATGTGGTGCTGAATGAATGAACGTATCCGAAGAAGTTTTTGGAAATTTTATTAGCGGATGGCACACCAAGTAAGTAAGTCAGATGTGCATTACTCTTGCATACAAATTTTTATCGAGTCAAAGTCAAGTACTTTGTATTCCTCGGAGTGCGTATGTCTTGCGTTCGTTTATCAAGAATTTGATTTCAAATTGGGAGTGTTATACAATCGGTCAGTTTCAAAGAAGTTTTATCTTTTTATGGAATCATTTTTTGGATAGGAAGTAATGAAGATGAGAAGTTTGATAACGTCACGAAAGAGGACTATGAGTTTAAATGGTCTAATTAAATTTATAGCTTTTCTTTCCATATTGAAATGGATAGTTCAACATAGGTACATGCAAATAAAGCTTAAGAGAAATAGTCATGAGATGTATGTGTGCCTTCTAAAGCTTAAACTGAAAGCACTGTTGGGCCTTACAACAAGACTGAAAATGGTAATGGCGAGTTCGAGTTTGCATATACGTAAGTCTGACTAAACCTTTTCTCTTTTGCTTGCTAAAGCTTGAGGTATTGCGAAAGTTATCAATTTCGCAAAATGGCATCTACAATCTACAATACAAAGAACCATTTAATACAGTAAAACCTCTTAATTGGAACACTACCTCCCAATTGGGTCACCCATTTTTTCCCCTCAAGATCCCTTATCGTACAGACCTCTATGTATGTTGGATACCGTGGGAAAAAATAGTGGAGCGGATCGTAAATGACAGATTGGAGACTGCAATCGATGATGCGGGAGGCCTATATGGCTTCTGAAAGGCACGCTCCACGATAGACGCTATCGATGAAGTCGTCAGTACGGCGAGAAAAACTATCGAAGGAAGGCGATGGAAGGGCGGAAGTACACAAAACTGCGCCATCATCACACTGGACGTCAAAAAAGCCTTTAATACCGTAATCTGGGAAAACATTCTACGAGCACTCACCGCCAAAAGAGTGCCCCGACTATCTACAGAAGATTATGGCGGACTATTTCAGAAATAGGGTACTGCTGTTTCAACGATGGAACAAGGGAGTACAACATCATAGGCGACGTTCCCCAAGGCTCCGTACTAGGTCCGGAACTATGGAACCTCATGTATGATGAACCCCAAGGTCATCACAGATCAAACTTCTGGAGCATGACTACAACGAAGCTATCAGAATAGTTCGTGATTAACTGACATTCACGGGTCTACAACTCGCAGAGGAGAAAAAAGAAGTAGTACTCTTCAGCAGCAGGAGAGTGATGGTGACTATCACAGTAACCGTCGGCGATCACGCTGTGTTCTCCACACCAGAGTCAACGTACCTTGGTATTATTATAGATGTAAGGCCAACGTTAAAGCAACACCTGCAGCATGCACCTACATAGGCCATAAAGCCAACCGCTGCTCTAGCAAGGATCATGCCAAATATCTTCGCGTTAAAATATAGGAGAAGACTGCTCTTAATAAGAGTTTCGGCATCGATAATGCTCTATGGGTGTCAAATATGGGCCGGTGCCGTGAAGACGTAATCCTACAGGAGGAAGACGAAGGATCGTACAGAATTAATACATTGAAAGTATGCAGCTCCTTCCGAACAACTTCCAGTGGCTGGCATGGTGTCAATCGATTTTCTTGCAAAAGGAGCGCAAGGGGAGTACCTCGACAGCAAATCAACGGCATTGACAACGACAACACGAAGCACTACCCAGGGATCATCAAGGGTTACAAGTCTACAAGAATGGTAGCAGAGATGGAATCACTCGGATAAAGGCAGGTGGACGAACATATACGCAAGGATCAACAGGAAGCATAGTGAGCTGAATTTCGGGTCGCAGTATCCCTCTTAAAAGGGACACTGGACACAAAAGTCATAAGTTATGACTTCTCTAATTGGGACAATAAGCTTCCAGATTTAAAGTTTATAACTTTATCGCATCGAGTTTAAATTCAGAACTTAAATCTATGTATCTCGATTTATTATTGTTATGTTTATGTTACGAATAAGTTTATTTTATTAACTTTTATTGAATATATCGTTTTTTTGTGGTATAGGGGGCTTTTTCACCCTGCTGTGTATAAACTTTTGTGTAAGGGACAGTAAGGCACTAAAGCAGTGCAGCTGATTAGACTCTAGAAAATAACACGTAAGATTAATCAAATCCCAACCATGCAACCATTCCTTGTCCTATTTATGTAAGTGAGTTTGTCGTTAAATCAAATGTCTGACCAACAACATTTTATTAGTATTACCCGTCTCGGAAAACTGTGCAGCGTAAAACGAAGAATGATAGTGGCCACAGGACTATCTCATGGAAATAAATATTTATTTTGGGGCTGAGGCTTGCCTACTTCTTATCTGGGGTTACTTTGCTAATGACCAATTTGAAAAAAAAAATACATTTTACTCTAAAATGGTTCTTACGAATTTGATTAAATTTAATGTCTGGATTAAACATTCGAGTATGTCAGTAGATGGCATTCCAAGTTTTTAGAAAAAATCATATTACCATATTTTACACATTAACGTATTTTGAAAAATTGGTTATTTCTCGGCTATGACTCGTTCGATTTCTAAACAATATTGACATGGAATACCAAGTTTTAGAAAATTGTGTAAATGTATTACTGTCATGGGAGGCTTCTCTCAAGCGAAAAAATTGCCTTCGAACGAATGAGTGTGAGAAACGTGCGGTCGAGTCGAGTTTTACTATAGAGGCGACTTTCGGAAGTTTTGCGAACATGTAAAAAGAGCATGCTTGTCAAGGCTATAAGGCACAAACAGAAATCTACAGAAGTGAACAGGGAAACGGCGTTGACTACCAACAGGCCACTGTCAAACAGAATGAACCATTCGACTTGGACGATGAGCCGAACAAAAAGAGGTGAGTATAGCAATATCTAAGTTCAAATCAAATAAGGCTGCTCTAGCTAAAGCCCTACTGGCCGAGCTATTCAAAGCAAAGGGAAATGATTTGGAAAGAATGCAAGATGAGTGTATGTCCGCCGAATGGAATCTAAGCATTGTATGTCCTAAGTAACAGTCTGCAATTCGTCCGTCTGACAAATACATCATTATTTTTACGGACCGATATTAACGCCAGCAAAGACGCACAAAAGAGGTAGATATTAATAAATATCTGTCAAAGCTTTGCAGGCTCAGCTTAATTGAGAATTCCTGGTAATTCAAAAATACATGACGAATTCCACCCCAAAACTATTTAATAATTCGGAAATCCTTCTATAAGATATTTTTCTTTTTAAAATTTAGTTAGGGTAACCCTATAAAAGAAGACACATCATTACTATCATCTACCGGTATTTATTGCGTTTGTTTATTCATTTTATTTATTTATTTCCTCACAAATTAAAATTTCACCTGCCAAAGAAAATATTTGAGTTCGATGAGATTGAAAAATTCCAAGTACTCTGGAGTTTTTTAAGCACCAGACTCTCCCTATATTGAAAGAAAAAATATCTCTAGAAAATCAAAAGATCTTGGCTAAATACTCGGAAAAAACTATGTAATACATACGAGTAATCTATTTACTATCAAATTTTACACTAAAAATAAATTAAAAGTATTTGAGTTAATACTCGTAGCTTAGAAAGTCTCTTTACTATCATTGTTTTCAAGGATCACTTATATCAAGTAGTTGTTTTGTAACTTAGAAGCTTCAGTATAATTAGCTACCATAGTAAACAGTTGTGTGTAATGTATTGAGTGTGGGGTTTTTTTAGTAGTAGCAATTACATACATTATATTTTTTAACGCCTATTTGAATTAAGTTGACAAAATAAAAATGACTGATCGTGTCATTAAATAAACCTTAATATTCCCTACAAGTGGATAATTAAAATGGTTGTTCTAGAAGCTTGAGATCACTTTCATTTCCCCCAAGTCACCATGTTCAAACACTTAAACATATCATCAACCAACACGTCAGTTAAACTTGACTTCAGGGTTTTACCAATGCAGTAAAGATAGTATTAAATGTTATTTTATTTATTCATTTATAGAGGGTATTAAATAAAATATAGTAAATAAAATAAAAAGTAAAAACCTGAAAGTAAAGTGTACGACTAGGTCGCACTTACTTGCACTTACATATGCTGAAGTCAGACAGACGGAGTTGAGAGACCCACTTTTTTGAGGTTCTCAAAAAGGATTGAGCTATTCACCAATCGCTGCATAAATTAGAATGTTCGCATGGGCGTGAATAAGGCAATGACTTCGCAAAGAGTCTTAGTGAAATACATAGACAAGTTTTTAATGAAATGGAAAAGGTAGCAAGCAACGTAGTCGACTAAGAACGTCTTGTAGACGAAGCTTGAACACTGGAACAGCCAATAGGTACGGGTACAACCTGCAACTAAATAAAACCAAATAATAAAGTCTGAAGAAAAGACAAAAAGTAGACAATTGTTTTGTTCATTTGTGCATGACCTTAAACAAATTTTCCACATAAAGCAGAAGCCATGAGCAACGATAACAATAGCGCAAAGAAGTGGCTATCAACTTAGACCCAAAAAATCGTTAAGCGATATTCTTATCATCAGAGACAGGTTGACTTGGAAAACACGTTATACAAATTGATTCAAAACAGTATCAGACATCCATACAACCCCCAAGCCATAATGAAAACTGGGTGGATCTATATCGTCAGATAAAGGAAAACGATAGCAATATTCTCTTGTAGAATAGGCAAACTACATCAATTAAAAGCCACAGAAACAATGGTAAATCGCGAAAAAGAACGACAAGATCAATGTCACAAATATGCTTCATATGGTGAAGATGTGGATAGAAACCATCTAATACAGCAATATATAAGGTGGGGCAAAAGTAATGTCATAATGTGAATGTACCATAATTTTTGCAAATGGCGTTGAAATCAAGCTGCAGTTTTCGAAAATCTGCAAACGGTCTTAATGCATTTATTAAGCTTGGATTACATCTTTAGATTATGACTTTACTTTACATTATGGCATTACTTTTGACCCACCCTGTACTATGTAGTTGCATTTGTTTATATCGATATTAAAGTTTGATATCGCAGCTGAGAAAATCAATGCGGGGATCAGTGGCAACAACAGTATTCCAAGACTTTTAATGCGGCGGAGAATGCACTTCGCTTCACGTAACTGAATTTTGCTAAAAATTGGTTTGACCCTCTGATACTGATTTTGTAAGTTTTACCAGTTTTTAAGCTTGTTGGATTTCGATTTCAAAATTTTCAATCTAATTTTCAATTTCAGTTTAAAGCTAAAACTTTTTGTTCTATATCTGTCTGTCTCTCTGCCTTCTCACACTTTTATTTCAAGACCCATCAAATAAATTTTCATAAAATTTAGTTACTTAGTTAGGTCAAGTTGTATATGTACATATGTAGACGGTAGATGGATTTGTATGAACTTTGCTTTGTTTGCCTGGCCTGGTGCATAGACGGTCCCACAAATAGAGCCAAGGTAAGCTACTCGTATACGGCATAAGAATCCTACAAAAATTGTCTTCAACGCATGCCTAAGTTAAGATGAAATTTGGTTTGTTAGGCTAAAATGGTGTGTAGTAGATAGTATCATATGAAAATCATTTAATGATGAGGGGTAGATTTCGAAATTGTTTATTAAATACCTAACTCTAGAAATATTGAACAGATTTTGATGAAATTTGGTTTAAATTTGCAGATTAAAGTTTTTAGACAAAATTCCAAAAACTAACAGACATTTTTGATATTATTTTAAAAATTTTATTAGGAATAGAACCTTTTAAAGTTTTTAAAAACATAATTCAAAAAATTTTGTGTTTATTAGCAAAATGTTGATAATATCAGATTATATTGAGCTTCTAAGCACCTCTGCAAAGCTCCCAGACTAATATCATATCAATCCGAGCAGATTGAACATTTAAGAAATAATTTTTTAAATTTTTCCTAAACTTCCTTACATTCTCCTTACATACACCAAATACTGTTATTTTCTGAGAAATATCAAATTTTCGCAAGTCCTCTAAATAGGAAAGTACCTCTAATTTTAAGGTTAGAATGAAAATTCCGTTTTCGCCCAGACACCAGATATGAAGTCTAAGGTAGATTCAGCCGTTTAAGCCGCAGTCCAAATGAAGAGGAGTAAATAATGGACAAACACTGACATGAATCTCAAAAAATTAAAACCAATTACATACCAACCTGACGTCAAAGCTTTAAATTCTAGAAAATCCTAGACATCAACAACACTGCTCAGAAGGTGGATGCAATATTGACGTTGAATGGATAATAATAATTATAATACAACTCTCTTTTAACTCGTGGTAACCCAATCCCCAAAAGAGGGGGTGGGATGTTGCCCGAATAATAAAGTCAAACTGGACACATAGATCTTTTCAAATACGACCAAGACTCTTCATTAATATTCAACACTTAGCAAATACAGTGAACAAAGTACTTGCGAAAATCCACATAGGGATACAATGGACTTTTCCCAGATAGCCACTATGGCGTATACGTACTATTTTCACATCCATTCTAAGAATAACTGTTAGTAATAGCGGATTTCACAGTCAAACAATTAATTTCACAAGTCCTTGTTTAGACAACCAATTAACATAAATTTCATTCACAATTACATAAATACTCACTTGCAACGGCCCAATGCTCCTCGTGGACAATGCCCCAGAGAGTTGCATTCAAATCCATTCGGCATCGTTCATCTAGTACTAGCTGCAAGCTTTTCGCGAATCTTTGAAACTCATCAAGTCGCAGTACTCGTCCATAAAATGGAGAACTCTCTGCGCGTGAATTCGCATAAAGAAATTCACTTGCACTATTGTCCAATCCGGAAAATGTGCGAATATTTGAACGAGCGCGCGCATTCACAGCTAAGCACATTAACACAACTACAATGCATACTATTTTTCGCATATTTAATGTTTTAATTAACTCAATGCTAATGGATTCTAACTAATTGCCAACAGACACCCCTTGGGGGGATTTAATGAATTTTTACTTATTTGTTACTTTATTTTATAGAAAATCAGCAACTGCACTTTTATCACCAACCGATCACGTTCAACCTATCAGTTGGGCTGTTCAAATCGAACTGATGTTAATGATCTGTACTCTGTAGGCCGGTTGTGGAATAAGCGTTTATTTGGTTTGCCATTGTCTACCTGGGGACTATCGTTAGTGTTAATTGTCTTACCCACGCTCATTTAGTTTAGCCAGGGTGAGTTGTTAGTTGCTGGAAATAAGTGTTGTTCGCAACATGTTGCTGGTAATATTTAAAGGTAAATGTTGCGCATTGTGTTGTTTGCAATCAAAAAACACTTTTTTGCTGTGTCAGCTTACACTTGTGTCTTCTGGTTCTATTGGGTAATTAAAGAAGTGCAACCTCGACATGATTTTCTTTTGGCTGTTGTAACTGAGATAGTTATTGTTTATTACTCTTATTGTTGTCTAAAACGTGAAGAAGAACGAATGAATGGTGCATGACGACTACTACACGTGATCAAATGCCATCGATAATTCAAAGAATAACTGCAGAGTTAATTGCTTTTGTTTTAACTTTAGTAAAGTGGCAATTTCAACATAAGAAATTGGGTCTTCAATCTCCGAATTATGGGATAGCTTCGACTAGTACTGATGGCTAGAAATGTCAAAATAAGGATTTCTTTTAATTCCGTTTTTTTGGAGCGTATACCTGTAAATTTTGAATGGAAGAAATATCTAAGCCTGAGAATTGAATGTTCATCATGACCAATATAAAATGTCGACATACCACGCTAGGAAGGTATTGGAGAGGCGTAAAAAATGCACAATGAATTTGTTTTTTGTACATCAGACCAGAATCTATTGATCCTTTTTATCATCAGCCTTATACTCCTCTTTAGTTTCCGAGAACTTTGGAAACTTTTGAATATTGAAAGTTAAAAAACCCTAAAAAGAACAGATTGGACAATATTTGGTCAAGCCATCAAATCAAAACTTGGTAATAGATAAAATAATTTTATTTTGCACAAAAAAGGTTGATATAAAAAAATTACTTGGAATTCAAAAATTTATTACATTAACTTTTATATGTTGTCTGTTAGGCAGACACATACTCGTAGTGATAAATTGAAGCGCAGAGAGTTGTTTGTTATAATTTTTACAAATTCGTTAATAATAAGTGCATATTTTAAAAATTTGTAGAGTTCGAGGTAACTATTGCCATTTAGGATGCCAAATAACTGGATATAGTCAAGGACATCACATCCAAAAAATGTTTGTTTGTGTCTATTAAATGTGGGGCATACGAGTACTCCAATAAAATGAAAGTTATTTTCAGTGACATCAAGATTGTAAATGGTAAATAAACCATCGGTGACGTTTCGAAATGATCTGCTATTCAAATTGAGTAGCCCACAAAGTGCCTTCAAAATTATTGATTGATCATGTCTCGGAGATATTCATCATTGCAGTAGTTGGGAATATCAACGTATGATAGGTTGCAGTAGTCGTCATGGAATCGTGATTCTAGTTCACGGTTGGTGAATTCAGTCCAATGTTTATCTTTTAGTTTCGAAAAAAGTACACAGCCGACGCTGTTGAATAGATCCAACAATTCCTTAGCCTAGTGAAATAATTTTCGTATAAAACTTGGTAATATACCAAAATAAAAAATGTTATTTAATTATAGATATACTTTTGAAAGGCAATGAACGTTGCCAGTCAGATATATTTACAAAAAAAATCTTTTTCCCTATGATAAACTGACGGTCTCTTCAATCCTAGGAAGTTGACTCATTTGAGATTCTGATACTGTATAGAGTGTATAATCTTAAATAACAATTTGAGTTATTGTTAACTTCATTTGGTTCTTAAATTTTACATTAAATTAGGATTTTCAAGTATGATTGTCAACAAAGTCAAATGCAAAATTTTGTGGTATTAAATTGCGTTACACTACGTGAATTGTACGTCACATTGATGCAAGACACGCACCCAAAATTATTAGATTTAAATGTCCGACACATCCGACACACTTGTAATTGAAATAACAATCAAAGGCCAGTCGGTTTTAAACCTGGAAATAGAGCATTCCATGATAACGCAAACAACTTTCGCGCCGAAATAAAGCGAGTATTTAATGTGTTGACCTACTCGTACTTAGATAGCATTTCCTGCAGAAATTGATAGATTACTCGTACGAAGAGAGTTCGATACATGTGTACACAATAACAAAGAGTAACAAAATCGTTGGTTTTGTTTTCTACACTGGCAGAGACTGAAAAGGCGAAATCCACGAGGGTCAAAATTCATGGTGGCACTCGCTCATTTGCACAAAAGTCTACGGACAGGTTCGGTTCCTGACTGTGTACCGTGTTTCGTCTTTGTGCAATTCTTTTATAAATGTTTCATTTTATCATTCGAGCAAATTTGTCAATATAATAATTGTTAATTGAATAAAAAGTAATAAAAAAAATTTACAAAATTTTCATTCCCCGTCGGGATTCGATTACAGATCAACCGATCAGAAAATATGTGTCTCAGATACGGAAGTTCTGTCGTCGGAGAGGTCAAAAGCAATACTTGTTCTTCGCATAAGTATGTACTAATTCATCACTTAGTCTACATATCTAGGGCTACTGATCTCTGTAGCGTTTAACAAGCAAAACAGAGCGACATCGGCTTCAAAATTTTATTTCGTAGATGTACATATTTTCTATGAATTTATACCAATATTAGTTCTCGAAACTCATCAGAAGTCATTTTTTATAAAATTTGCAATAATTAGTTTCGACATTCTTGCAAAACTCGTCCGTCTGTGCTGAATGACGGTGGAGAATGCACGCTGCTCCAATCATGTGATTTCTTTAAGGAATTGTACAAAAGTTTAAGTTTAAGTTTAACTATTCGCGTACGCATTGAACATTGAGGGAAAAACTAGGACTTTTTCTTTTGACTTCGAATACAAATGACTAGAAAAACTCATAAAACCTTCATCATAGGAAAAAATGACGCTTGGTTGGGTTATTTAAAAAATTTAAATTCAAGTGATTTTTGATCCCAGGTATTTTGACTGGATATGGCTAGTGGCAAAAATTCTACAGCACGTGGGGAGGAGTTAACTCACCCCTAAGCCGATAGGTGAACAAAACTCTTGAACGACTATAGCTAGAAATTTGGTTTTGATCAGTTTCGGAACATAATTTGAGAAGAAAAATTATCATTTTTTTTTTCAATTTAGGACCGTTATCGATTTTAAAAGTTATTATTTCGAAAATTGCTCTAGTAGTGCAGTTCACAACTTCAATCAATTCTCTCTAAATGTGACATTCCAAGGCTTTATCTCTGAATAACAAAAGTATGCCTAGTAGTCATTATTAACAGGAAGTTAAAAAGTAAGTCTCAGTATTAAAGAAAATTAGAAACTAATTTATACAGATCAGATAAAAACAAAAGTTACATATCTTAATGACTATTGCATATTAATTTTTAAAATCGACTCTTTTATTCCACTGAGCAGTTTTTTTTTTCTTTTCTTTTTTTTAATTCATTAAACACAATAATAAAAAATGAATAAATAATAAAAATAAAAGATTTTCCTTATTCCCACTCGTATTTGTGTCGTATCGATTCAACTGAGTGCATCTATGTAAATTAGGTAATTAAAAATTAAACTGCAAATAATTCACATAAAAGGAAATATAGAATTAATGGAATTATGCGACGGTACAGCATGAGAACAATTTCTTTTTAATACGGTTTTGCATAAGTGATTAAAACATGTTATATACTCGTAGCAGAATCTGTACCAAATTTACTGAGTTACGAGTATGAAATAAAAATCAGTTGTTCGACTTAAAAACTAACATTTTTATTGATTTTCAAGTATTGGATTGGATTGGATTAATTTTTGTTACAAAAAACGAGTTTTAAAAGATTCTATTGAATGTCAGTGTTTGCGCCGAATTTCTTTAATATAAAGTGAAATCTGAATCAGAATTTGTGTTCTAAATGTCGGAGAGAATGTTTTGAATCGACTCATTTAGTAGAGCAAATGTTAAGGAAGCTTATGACAGATTCAGGAACAGTAACAATTTAATGACCAGAAACTACTGATCATATATTGTTGGCTCCAATGGGTATGTGGGTGTCAATAGTTGTATTAGTTACTCTAAACAAAAGCAGGCAGAATGAGAATTTCATTTGTGTTTTTTTGCAACAGTAGATAGTTACGGCTGTTCTTTGTCCAGCAAATCGTAGCAAAAGGCGTAGTAGCATTTCAATACGTTGAATTTGGCATATTAAAGATGTACGGTATTGCTGACCTAGAGAATTCAGCCTAGGGCTCTACCAGTGATGTAGTATTATACATACGCAGGTAAGACATTTGCCTAGGGCCTCCGATTACTCCCGCAAATTAGGTAACATAAAATTGTGCCTTTAGCATTTTCAAATTGTTTTTTCTTGCAAGGAAGAAGGAATCATCAACTGAAGCCAAGGTAACACTACGTCTTTGCAATAAGAACAACATAACTTTTATGATCTACGTTACTGTGATGTCAATGATGCCTGGTGCCCAGACGATCAAACTATGGGAGAACAAAAAGAGAAAAAAAAATATGAAATAACCATCTCGTTGCAGTAACCAACAAATTTATATCGGAGCAAAAATCTCACACTACTATGAGCACGCACCTGTTGTCCTCATAGTGTCTATGAATATATAAGTATATATAAATACACCCTGTAAATGTAAATAATTAATGCTTCAAAAGATTCCTTTGTAGTTATTAGCATAACTTTCACCGTTTAAGAGTTATAGTGGTTTGATCCCCATTAAAGTGGGCACTCTGAAGACAATTATTGAAAACATAAATCTGGAGATCTATTCTGTAACTCAAAGTAAGAAATAACTCACTTTTCCCCTCGAATGAAACTCCAGATATTTTCCTCACTTGGAAATAAATTCCGATTATGCTACTGAAAATATTTTCAGATCTTGATTTAATTTTTTTATTTACAGCACCGGGTACAGGAAATATGACGCCGGCGAGTAGAAGTAATAAGTGAGTTTGGGTATAATTGATTTATAATGAGGTAAACACTTTTTACGAATATATAAATTAAATGCATTTTTAATTATTTACCTATTGATGTGCAAATGAATAATACGATGCATCATTAGGGACTGTAGAAATTTCACAAAGAAAAGACAACAAAATGAATAGAATTCCAATCCTGCAGTGTTTAAAAAAATAATAAAAACAATTTAATGTTTAAATACAACATTGTGAAACGTCTTCTTTTTTTTCATTTGTTTTTTATTTATATCCGTTTATTTTATAATTTATAATAATATGTTCAATTTGTTTTTGTTTTTTTCTTGTTTTCATAAATACTATATCCTCTGTCGCTTTTTCTTATAATAATTTACTCTCTTTTGTATCTTCTATTTACTTGTAAATTACAGTTACAAATATGCGATAAGGATAATTTTTTTTTTTTCATTAATGTATAGTTACGGTAAATATATATATATATTTATATATTACTTCATTAATAAATTAATAGGTATTGATATGAAAACTATAAGAGAACGCAGTAAATTAAAATAAAAAAAAAACTTACTTTCCTGGTAATTGTAAATTAAAAGAAAAATAAAATATTATTTTCACATCGTTATAGAATATTCGGTTTAAAAACTATTAACACAATTATTCATAATAATAATAATAATAATAATAATAAATGTAAAACTTAGCAGTCTATCGGGAAAGAATTTTAAAACAAAATTATCAGTTTTATTTTACACTTAATAAACATTGATGGTTTATTTGTTTTACTATATTTATATATATGTTGGGCGTATTTTTTATATTGTTTTAATTGTAATGAGTATACTAAAAGAATAAATTATTAATTCATTTATTTTATTTTATTTTTTTATCTTGTTTTAGTCTGTTTAAAATTTATTTAAGAGCTAAAAAATAAAAATGTTTTATCAGTTTTCACATGGTCGTTGTGCATCACGAATGGATTTTTCATGTTTGTTTTTAATATTATCGCATTAATGGTAAAGTAATATCTTCTGTATATCGTTAAGTCTTTTCGACTTTTCGTAACAAATGTTTGTCTGTATTCCCAGTGGGATTGTAAAGAAGGTGAGAATAAATTAGTAAGGTGAATAAAAATATTTAAAAACTATCTCAAAAAAGAGAATAAGAGATTCAAGAATTAAATGTTTAATTAGTAAATTTGGTTTAGATGGAGCGCGATAATCACAAGAAAAATGTTAATGAGTACATATCACGAAATTGGGCTTTTAGTCGGCAGAAAAATAAAAAATGGTTTGGATTCACCTAATGTTGGTTATACTCTGTTTGAGAAAAAAAGTTGCAGAGGTAAGAAAGATATTCTCTTAGTCAAAACACGTTCTTCGACTCGGTAAAATCGAGCGGGTCTGTTTAAGCATAAACTACGGAAAATGTTAATAAACTGCTGCCATATTGTCACAAGATAAGTGTTTTTCAGAACCGAAGTACATAAGTAACATACCTCATGTTATCCTAAATTATGTGATCGGAGGAAGACTTAAAGCTGAAGTCTGTGCAGTTCAAAGATTACAGATCAATAGAAAGAGCGTTTGCTAAAAGGTAAACAAAGAAACGTTGAATTATCGTTGCTTTTAGAAGTCATACTACATGAAGACCTTTACTTGGGCGCCATTTAGAAATAATGAATACTGGCATAAACGAAAGTTGTACATACAATTCAACAATTTATAGATTACAAAAGTCATGTTTCATTGCGAAAATCTAAACAAGCTTGTATAGAATTTAGCCACCAAAATCACTCGATTTTATCTGTCTATAGTCAGCATTCAAGTTGAATTCGATAAAAGCATTAAGAACACGGCCAAAAGTATGACCGGGACTCTAAGTATCTTCCCTTAGATCCCACATAGCCAAACGTATTATGTACTGCTAAACAGTTACGAGAGTCAAATACCCTGTCATGCAGACTGATAGTGTCGATAAAGACCATCGGACCTTGTCGAAGTCATAGCAACTTAGTTGAACCTTTTAAAACAACTGGCGATGACTTGAATATGCTCGACCCCAAGCAACTTGAGCTTACAAAATCCTATCTAGTGTAATATGTGACTAGCAACTATAAACTAAAGAGAAGCCCCCTTTTACTTGCAAGTGCAAGTATTGGTTTTGTAACTCCCGAAATTTTGGGTCTATATACTAAATCCTCTAGAGAGTGGGCTTATCAATTCAATGAATGCACATGTGCAGCGACTTGCAAAATTTATAATTTAGGCTTAACTTTATCCTGAACCGTGGTGTGCTTTAATGTAAGACTAGTTTAAGATCTAGAGCAGAAAATATTGGGTGATGATTTGCTTTTCAACTGTCGATAGATCTGCGACAATATTCAATTGCTTTAAAGCATGTGGTTCAGTGGTTTAGTGCGTGCATTATTGAGCGGGAGACTCAGGTTCGAGTCCCAGAAACACCAATGTAATACGAATGAAGAAATATAACACAAGTGGGTGCTAGAAGTCGATACCCAGTCCAGTGCAAATCAACCGAATAGTCTTGTAAACAGATGGATGTACCATCGCACTTAAAGTTCAACTCAGTTGGACATGTAAATCAGCATTTAGGCAGAATTTACAAATTACACGAAAAATATAAGTATCTGATGAAAGAATCGTTAGCTTCAGATTTTAATGTTGAGGGCCATAGCACAATGTCGCCGAACGCACGCAATCCCATCGACTGAGAAAGATGGACTTTAGCATCAACGCCTTTATAGAAGAAGCTTCCTCCTATAATCTCTTGTCAAATTTACAATGACAGTTACTGTGGAGTAAGATTATAACGTGGTCAATGCGTAGTACAAAGTAGTATTGTAGTATCGAGAGGAGAATTGGTACAATAATTGGTCAATATCGAAAAAAATCTTCTAAGCGAAGGAAGAGAGAAATCATAACTTTTGATTTATTGCAAGTCTTTCTTTAATCCATCTTGGAGTATATATAATTTCCACTTGTTAGGTAACAGTTTTGATTTTGACATACAACTTTCAAAGGTAACAAATGGCGCGTTTTGCTCTACCAGGTGTGATAGGCTATAATCTGCGTGTAGTTTATATTTTATAGTGTGTTTTATACAAGAAGTCTGGCGACATGTTTCCTGTTCTAACGACACAGCACTATGGGCTCTAAAGTTGTTCGATTCTTTTTTTTAGAAGAAAGTATGCGTCGACAATATAAAAACAATAGTACCTTGCAATGGATCGAATATCTGTATCACTGTGCCATCAAACTCATCAAAAAGACAAATTTACTAAACGTCTACTTGAATTAACATAAATTATCACGCTTATTATCTAATACCAAATTCCATAAAGTTACTTTAATTAAGTCCAATAAAAATAATTTCGAATAGTACAAGTGCGAGTCGATGCAATAAAAATAATCAGTACTGGAGAATAGACAAATTCATAAAAGCGCAATTTAGTGCATACTGCTTTGATTTTGTACATAAGAATTTAGAAAACTTTTATAAAATGTTCTTCTTTTTTTTTTTTAATATAAATTCTGCTTGGCAAAAATCGTATTGCACTTTTTTTTTTGTATTAATTTTCTTTTCAAAACTATAAGCCAGGCAAAAAAAAAATGTTTTTTTTTTTTTCAAATTATCGTTTTTCGTTTGTTTGTTTGTTTCTGTCATTCGCACATTAATTAAAAATAATAATAAAGAACACGCGTAATTTTATAATATTAATGTCTTTGTAATTTTGTTACGTTTAGTTTTAATTTGTTATATCTCCTAAATTTCACAGTTCAAACGGAAATAATTTGCGCAACGAAGAAACTTAAACCATTGTACAAAACTAAAAGAATGTATTCCATTTCAAATGTGTTTTTTTTTTTTACAAAAGGAGATCCTTTATCACAAAATAATAGAAAAAAAAAGACAAAAATTCTACGCGATTTTCATAATTTTTGTTCTAAAAAATACACTTTTTTTCATTTTGTTTGTTTTGTTAATATTTTCATCATTTTTTTTTTATTTCATCGTGCGCTTTGAATTTGATTTGTTTTTTTTTTTTTTTTCAAACATATCCATATATTGTATGTATATACTATATATAATATTTGTTAAATTTTTTAAGTATTTTTTTTTTCTTTTTTGTTTAATAAATATTATCATCGTTTGTTTATAATTTATGTATAATTAATTATTAACGTAATTTTATTTATAATATAATATTTATAAATTTAGTTTGTTTCCTTTGTTCGCTTTATTTTAGCTTGAATTTGAAAATTTAATTTTTTTTTGTGTTTTCTTTGCTTCTTCTAAAATTATTTATAACATTTTTTTTTTTTTTGTGATTTTTTTGTTTTATTTTATTTTTTATTTTTTTTTTGTATTTTTCAAAAAGGCATGCTAAAATAAAGGCCCTCATCGGGGGCCACTCTCAAACTCTATAAATATCTTGGTGGTCCTGAATTATATGTCCCCTGCGGCGGTGCTGGTGACGGTTGACCTTGACGTAGAACATCAAATGGTGAATCTGAACGCTGCATAAAGTGGTGGTAATTGCTTGGCGGCAGTTGATGCTAAATGGATGTAAAAATGCAAAAAAAAAGTTATGAATAGAAAAAAATTATTAAAAACTTGTTTTATATTAGTAGCTACGAGGGTGGTTCAATAAGTCCCTGAAAAATGAAATAAGGAACACTCTTTTCGGTATAAAAACATTTCATTTTTCAACATAGTCTCCTTGAGACTTCATTCAACGTTTCTCCAATTTTTTGATGTCCTCCAAATAATACGATTTGTCGAGCCCCTCAAAATAAGCGCTTGTTTAAACGATGATCTCTTCATTCGACCCAAATCTCTTACCTCCGAGCCATGTCTTCATGTTTGGAAACAATAAATAGTCGCAGGGGACTAAATCTAGGGAATATGCTGGATGAGGGAGGAGTTCGTAGCCTAGCTCAAGCAATTTTGCCATTGCGACTGCGGACTTGTGCGCCGGTGCGTTGTCCTGGTGAAAAAGAACTTTTTTCTTCGCCAAATGCGGCCGTTTTTTCTTCAAATCGGCTTGGAATCGATCCAGCAGCTTTGCGTAATATGCGCCGGTGATCGTTTTACCCTTTTCAAGGTAATCGATGTAAATAACACCGCGCGCATCACAAAAAACTGTCGCCATGACCGAGTTTGCTAACAAACCCGCCTTGGCCTTCTTCGGCTTCGATTCACCAGGAGAAGTCCATTGTTTTGACTGTTCCTTGGTTTCTGGTGTATGTGGTGAATCCACGGTTACGAAACGGCGCAAAAACTCAGCCGAATTTTTCTGGAACATCGCCAAACACACCTTTGAAGTTGTCAAACGAATGCGTTTGTTGTCTATTGTGAGCAAACGCGGCACCCATTTTGCGGAAAGCTTTTTCATGTCCAAATATTTATGTAAAATCGAAATCACTGAGCCATGTGATAAGCCTGTGGCCTCTTCATGCTCACGCACTTTCACTCGCCGATCGTCCATTATCAAACCATGGACTTTGTCGACCATTTCTGGTGTGGTGACCTCAATTGGGCGACCAGAATGTTCGGCGTCACTTGCGCTTGAACGAACGCACCGAAATTGAGTAAACCAGTGGTAAATGGTTCCAATCGATGGTGAAGAGTCCCCATAATATTTGTCAAGCTTTTGTTTTGTTTGCGTGATAGTTTTTTCTCGGGAAAAATAGTGTTTAATGAGCACTCGAAATTCATTTTTTCCATTTTAACGAAAATGCTAGTAGGCGTCTATATAAAATGGCTACCACAACAAAACTATTTGACAGATCTGTCTGAAAATTTGGGTGCGTTCTTTTGAAAGATAATTCTTGACAAAAAAAAAATTTAATTTAAGGTGACGACACAATTTGTGTTAATTTTCAGGGACTTATTGACCCAGCCTCGTATATCCCTAATCCTTAATAATATGAAATTAAGCGGTCTATTTACATTGTAAATCTATAACTCAAGTACAGGTGAACCGATTTTCATAGTTTGGTTTGTTCATTAGGGGTGAGAAATGGATAGCTAAACACCACTCTCTGTCTTGCAAAAACTGATCGCAATTGTGACGAATTGACGCCACACGCAAAAAAATTTTAAGTTAAAACGCAACCCAAGACTTATCCGCCTTGAACGTAATATTTTTATCAATTACGATATTAACACTAGGTTTACGGGATGCGTCATTTTGACGCATTTCGAATTTTATAAACAAAATTACAAATCCGTTCGCATTTTTATTTTATCTCTTGTACTGACGTGTGTAAGTGAAGGATAAATAGAGACGATTAGAATATTCCTATCGAAAAATATTTGACAATAGGATTAGTTGACGAAATATTCCCCAGCACTACAATGCTCCTTGTCATAAGTCCCAAAATTCAATGGACTAATTTGTTAGCATATAACGGGTGGGTCCTCTGCTAGTTTTTGACATGTTATTTTGACACTGACAGCCCTTCCGCGCTCAAAAAATTGACAGAAACTCAGTATCATATCTCCGCGGCACGTTGGGAAATATTGAAAACTTACGAGTATTTCCAAAGTGAGTGCTATGTTGCCGAAACAGTTTCAATTTTGAAAAGAGATTTCGGTCGAAATAATGCACCAACCGTGCCTGCTGTACGGAAGTTTGTGAAGAAAGTTCGTGAGATTGGCATGCTAATTGATAACACAACTTATCCTCGTAGAGAAGCGAATGCATCCTCACCGTGTGACTGTTTGGTGTGGTTTGTGGAATGGCGGCATTATTGGTCAATTTTCTTCGAAGATGAAGATGGCAACAACGTTACGGTCAAAGGAGAGCGCTACAGAATTAAATTGATTCAATTTTAATCTTGGGGTACCACTGCCAACAGCGTCGAGCTAGTGTTGTGTGCGCTTTGTGGTTGTATTCTATGTGGCACGAATGGAAAATGACAATTTTTGGCGAAAAACATTTTTTTTTTTATTTGAAGAGCGAATGGACTTTGATTGCTTTGAGGATTTTTTCTGTGAACCTGGGGAGGCAGTATAAAGTAAAAACAGGTGGTTACGGCGGGTGATGCACTTTTTTAAAGTCTGATGTGAAAAGTCCTTACTTCTTGAATAAAATTGTTCGCATTATCAAAAATAAAGCAGCATGATGAATTTCCAAAATGAAAAGCTGAAATTTAAGAACAATAAAGTTGAGATGGATTTTGTTTGGGTATGAATTTGTTGTTAAAGCAGTGGGTATTAGCATCAGTGAACACGTGCTCAGATTTTTATTCATACGACTCAAAGTTTTGAGCATACGCATGTAACTGGTGAAAATGAGCATCAAAAATATTACATCAGCTCAATTTGCGCTCAGAACACACAAAGGATAAGGACGATATCGAGGTTGCATTAGAATCAAATTTTCCTTTGAGAATTCAACGATCAAATTAGAAAGGAGGCAAGCAGCCGATAAGACACTACTCTTGGAAACTGACTCATGATGATCCGTTATGTTGTGTGGCGAAGTTTTCGACGAAGACACTTCTGCAGTTCACTGAATGTCCGTTCCCAGGTGCCAACATCGAGTCGGACCATTGCCGAGTAGTAGCAAATATCCAGGACCATCACAATAAAGTTCAACGTTGAAGGGAATGAGCTAGATTTAGCTTCAGCACTAGCTAGAAAGACTGAGAAAAACTGATCTACTCAACTGATCTATTCGAACCTCTGCTTAAGCCCGAGACTGTTGTAAAGCAAACAACACGGTCATACAATAAAAGAGGTCCATTTACAAAACCAATAGCTACAACGTACCTCATGCACATACATACACTGTACTATGCTGTAACATTCAAGAACTTTTAACTATTTAAGTTCAAAAAAAAAAAAATTAAACTCTTGCGTAACTATGAAATGTTTGCCTTGGAATTCAAATATTAAACAATGAAAATAAAACTCACCTGCAGTCCCCGCAATCCAATTGGTCCAGCTGCGCCCATTATGTGACTCGGTCCGTCGCCTAAATCTAACTGCAAGCTATCCGGTGGCTCTCCGGCTAAATGCAATTGTCCTAGAGATGCTGTTGCCATCGCAACATCGGGCATCATATCCGACAAGTGGCCACCTTCACATCCGCCGTTCGCTCCATCGACGCCGTCATTCATCGGAACGAATTGCCGATAATCGCCCTCGGTTATCAATGCAGGCAGATCACCTCTGTGACCGGAAGAGTGTCTTGATCCATAGCTGCTCCCACCACCCATTACTCCTCCACCACCTCCTCCTCCTCCTGCACCGGCACCATGATGGGAAGGACCAACATTCAAGTGCTGTCGCGGAAATGTCATGTTCCGACTGTAACACGGCAAATTATTTTGTACTGATGGGGCATCATTGCCGCCAGCCAATGCTGGCGATGGCGGTGGTGTCTGATCATCATCGTCGATGTCGTCAGTCTGTGTCGTGTTATTGGCAGCAACTTCGTCCACTCCACTTTGGCTGCTCAACGAACTCTCCAATAACTCTGAGACTGGATCGGGCAAATTGAATTCGCGAACTACTCGCAGTCGAATCTGGCGATTGATTTCGTGCTTGGAGGAGAGTGGAAGAAGCAGTGCACGTTGGCACATTGGCGACTGTCGCAGTTTGTGTTCGCGTTTGAACATCGCCGTCATTGTGGGTCCGTCGGGTGGGGGAATCGCCGCTGCTGCAGCCAACATGTCAATGTTGTCGGGTCCTGTTGCAGCGCCCACGCCACCGCCTGCAGCAGCATTCATTCGGGATACCATATAAAGTGTATCGGGGATATCAGGCAAATGCCGTGATCGTCGCATACGCAACAGCTCGACGTGATGTGAAGCAGCCATTCGGTCTTCCAGAAGTGCCTTTACCTCCTCGAAGTACGGCATAAATAGACGCGGCCGCACAAATAGTCCTTGGTTTTTACCGCCGCGAATCCAAGCGTTTACACGAAGATTTTCACGTTCGTCGCCAATCATATGCGAGGGTGGTGTGCTCACAAGCCCTCTTCGGATTGCCTGGCAGAGTATTTCACTATTTGGCGGGAGAACATGATCCATTCGCACCAGAGGCAACAGCTCGGAGAGAATCTCCCTCAGTTCGACATCACTGAGGTCACGCTTCTTCACACCCTTGCGTGTCACCGAATGCGCAGTGTGACTTAAGAGATTCGGCTCACGATCTTCCATGCGACGAATCAACTCCTGTTCGCCCCATTTGAGGACCGCCTGAAGCACTTCCAGCTCGGAAGCTTGCAAAAAATTGCTTTGTAGAGCGCAGATCAACTGCGCCTTATCTAGCTGGTGGAGAACTGGAGATGATATGACCGCAGAGAATTCCTCCCGCAAATACTGACACGCCTGACGGAACACCCAGGCAGAGCCGTGCGGTTGATTGCCCCATTTTAACACAGTCGGTAGCGTATCCAGCGATAACCACTCTAGTATCAGATCCTCGCATCCTTGGGCCAGTATGTCCAACTCCAAGAATCGCCCAATCTGATACAACTCCATCGCCTCTTCCAGAGGAGTCGGACGCGCTCGACCAGTGTGAGTTAGTGCATGAACTTCGCCCAGGCTCCCTGCACTGTTTCCACTGCCGGCACCCCTCAGTATCAGCGTCAAGTCAACAGTATCCAAGTAAATGGCATGTAACAGCACACGAGCATACCTCTTCGGAATCACAGTTTCGTCTAGCACTATACGCGTTGGCACATGAAGCGCACGCTCCGTATATTCATCAACGTTGCGCGTCCGCCGCTGAATGAGATTACGAAAGAACGGCGATCGAGCACTCAGAATGGCTTTGTGGCACGGCAGCTCCAGCTTCGGTCGGAAACCATACTCTGAACTGCCCGAATCGGGACGATGATAGTCGTTGCCCTCTGAAGTGAACACTAGCGCCGCGTCTGCATAGTCTCCGGTCTCAAGCAAATATCTCAGATCATGTTCTAGTGGATTCGGAGTCCCAAAATCATCGCCCAATTGTCGCAGGAGATTTATATCGATACTCGGATCGTGTGGGCAAAGATCACCGGTATACAAGTACCGCAGCAGTGATGAGAACATTTGTACGTCAATCGGTGAAGACGGTAGCTCAAGACATATGCGAGCTCCAAAGCCCGGACATCCTGCCAGCAAGTCACGAAAGTACGAACATCGTGATGACAGTATTGACCGGTGTACGGGAAAGATCGTTCCACGGAATACCAGATCACAATCAGTGCATGTCTTCATATCGAACAGGTTCGCCAAATCTTGTTTGAAAGTGGTCGCCGGTGGTCGAGCCAATTCGGCCTGTACTGAAAGATCTTTTAGTGCAGCTAAAGCCTCATATTCCTCGCAGAGTGCGGCCAATTCTAATGGACTCCAGTCCGAAACGAAATCTCGTAACACCCTCGCATGATCACAGGCTTTCGAGGAACGTCGCCGTCGGATAAATTTTCGTTTTAGTGTAGCGAATCCAGTCACTCGCTTGCGACGTTGCTCACGAAAATGAGGACCACCACTACTCCCAGTCAAACCAGACGATGTCGATTGCATTCCCGATGTCGACGGTATCGGGTAGTCCGATGATGTTGTGGCGCCCATTTTGATTCTTTTGTATTTTTTTATTATCTTGAGAATTGTATTCCTCTCTATTTGTGATGTCGAGAAACTTCTTTTATTGTGGGGCGGTAAGAGATTCAGATGCAGAATGGATTGTGTGATTGTGTCCAAACGCCTTCTGCAACCCCCTTCCGCCTGATTTGATTAGCGAATATTATTCATATCAACGCAAACTCACTGAAACGAGATAGAAAAAAAATGGAATATTTGTTTAAGTAGTTTTCAATGGAAAGTATCAATAGCGGTTAGAGTGGGAACACTCCTGGAAATACCAAAAAATTGCAAAAGTTTAGTCTTCAGTTGTCTAAAGAAGCGTGAAGGTCTAGTATGTGAATTAGCACCTCTTTTTGTCGCCGTCGTGTGTCATCGGCCTTAAATTCTGGAGATTTTATAACAAAACTTCGAAGCCGACAGCTAGCTTTAAACAAACGATCTTCCAACAGAACTGGCTACGGCGGCCATGGTCTGGCAATGTCGTCTGTTTTGCTTCTTTTTTTTTTATAAATCAGCAAATTTCCAAATCCCGTAGCATCCATACTCGACATTGTACTACCAGGCAGAAAACCTTTTTTTTATAATTTGCACGTGTTAAAGGGGATATGAATACCCTTATACTAATTTTTAGAACACGTGCGTTTTGTTGAAAGAGGAAGAGACAGAGAGAAAGACAGAGTGGTGTAGTTTGAAACTCAGGTGGTATTAGGTTTCTGTAAACTCCAAGGGTGGCTGTCCAGATAACTGGGGAGTATTTTGTTTGTTTTCGCTATTATTGTCGTTGCTTATGATTCACAGTATTTTTTTCCGTCCACCTGATGTCATCATCACGATCAAGTTGCATTTTAGCCATATGACCAACCTACTGCCAGTTATATGCCTTCACAGTAGAGTTGACTTAGCTTTCGCAAGTGATCGACTTTTTATTTATTTCATGCGAAATAAATAGATGATTCTTGACATCAGGATTCGAACCGTGAATCAACAGCGTGACAAGCGATGATGTTACCACTACACCACGGCCACCCTTAGTGGTCAAGCGGTTGGAAAAACTTAGATTTTGTTCCTTTCTCTTTTATTCTCTGTGGCTGTTTCCCGCTCGGGTCGAATCTGTACAGCTCGGGCCATAAGCAAACACACCACCCCCTACACCGTGGCTACCCAGTCAAAATTCATACTTGTCCGTTCTGCAGATTACAAAGATTTTTAATTGCGATTCTTACAACAGCAACCATACCTCCATTCATCATAACATGGTGTATAACAAGTTTTGATTGTTTCAAGTCATCTGATGCCATTGGGAACAATATTGTAAGCGAATAGCATCGATGTCCCAACTGCAAGTGATTATCCTTGCAGCTGAAGCATTTTCATTTATTCATTCACTGAACACTATAAAGCTTCAAATATGTGGTCAACCAATTTGCAAATCGCGGTCATAAACAATTTTTAAATATTAATCTGCAAAAAGCTTCACTTTGATGGGTGCTTCCTCGACAGACGCACGCACTCGCCCAAAACCCAACCCTCCGAAGCCTACCAGCTGCCACAAAGCCAACTCAACAAAACCCAACTCTTCATTTCAATTACGCTTTTTACATAATTTAGCGACTTTTAACCACCAAAACCAAAAACAAAGCAAACCGATAACCGATTGCACCAGCACACTACACAACATGGCCATGAATCAACAAAAGCCACAAAGTTAACACCATCGTCCGTTCCAAATGGAAATGTCCCATCTATTGTAGGCTAGTCGCTAATCGCGTAGCATCCACATTACGGGGATTTCCTAAATTATTTATGAAATGCACCAATGATTTACCCGAATATTACACACAGAACCGTTTGCAGCAGCGCACATGCATAAAACATTAATTATGCAGACAAATTTCCACTTTAAACCTCGCATTTTCGCCACAAATATAAAATCGACAAGCAGCAGCAGTAGAAGAGGAAAAAAAAATTAATAAAAACCCAAACTACACACAGAAACAGAAAAAAAGAGGAGCAACGACGACGGGCGAAGGTGTTGTTGGTGTAAGGTGCTGCTTGTTCGTTCGCTCCAGCAGGAGGGGGGGAGAAGGGCATGCACTGAAAAACTTTCTATCCAGCTTTCACATTACGACGACGACTGCGAGATGTCGGAAACGGGGCGACAACGACAACGGCGACGATAGGAAAACGGGAAAACGATTGAGACTTCTTTCGGGAATAAAATTTCACACGAAAAACACTTTAAAGTTTAATGCAATTTTGGAAAAACTCGAAATTCTCTTTTTAATAATTACCTCGAATGATAAACATGATAATTTGTGGGGGAATGAAGGAAATGAAAATGGAAAAAGAACCAAAAAAATGGGGAAAATTCACGAACGTATTTATCATATCATTTTTTTACACTCGTTAGCGCACGTAATTCACAGGAAAACGATTGCAAAATGTTTGAAAATTATTTTAGCATCGAATTTCGTTAAATATTTTCAACAATTCAATGGTTTTTTAATAGTTTTCTTCACAAATAATTGGAGAAAAAATATAAACACCCTCGAAAATTATGACAGAAACAGGTGTACATTATTTTTCGAAATGTACCAGAGGATGGAATTTTTCAAATAAAATCTACTACGAAATTTAATGGGTGGTAGAAAAGTGAAAATGGTGTACAATGGAGGCTTACTCGTAGGTAATGTAGTAGGTAAGGTGGTTTTTGAGATAAAGGAAATAATAATCGATATTGAGAAATGTTGGTAAGCAAAATTTCAAGAGACAGTACACTTTTGAAATGAAATTAAATTTGCACTGGATTGGGTGTAAAAACCGAAGATGCACGCTTGCTAAATTTGAAAAAAATAACAATGGAAAGTATGCTGGGAGGCCATTAATAATGTCAATACTGAAGAGGAAGCCATAAATTTTCCTGAAGACGTTAAGTACTTCCATGAACTCAAAGGCTTTCACTTTCGGATTATGACATTATCTAGAATGGACAAAAACTCGAAAATGGACAAACGGAGAAAAATGTGTTGAATTCGAGATGATTTTTAAAAACACTGATGTATCTACATTAAATAAAAGAAAAAAAATCAAAATCTTGGTCTCCCATACCGGGAGTGTGAACTTTTTCAATGAAATGGTTTACTATGTTGACTACATATTTTAAGGCCTAGAAAAGGAATGAAATTGCTTCAAGGACGGAGTCCGTGCATACGAGCGTTTATTGTTTACTAGAATAAGTGCGTGAAACTTTCATTAAAACCGGTTCACATTTAATATGTAAACGATACTATAAAATTATTTGCATATGAGCAAAACTAATAAAATTATGAATTGATAATCAAAAAAGGAACTTTTATGAAAACCATTCAGTCTTTTGTCCGACTCTGGAATCTGGCCACCTATCTGCTCCATGTATGGGATTTAAACAAATTGTTACGGATTGTAACCATTATCACAAAGATGAATATCAATTCAAGATATTCCATCCGAAATTTTGTTTTCAGATTTTTTAAATTTTACTTTCGAGATTTTTGTTTTCAAAATTTTTATCCAGCGGGATTTAGTTTAGAAAACCATACAAAATGAAGCCACATGGTCTCTATCCCTATGTTGCAGGCTATGAATTTGTTCGACATCATTGTACTTTAAGTCTGCATTTCTGCAGAGTCTGTCTTTCCCTTGACATTTTCTTACATCAAGCAACATGCACGTGTATTCATCACCCCATCCTGCACAGTTCGGCGAGTTTAGCAGGGATGCTAAAACTAGACATGAAATTACAGAATCATAAAAAATGGATTCCTGGTGAAAAGAGAGTCACTTGCATCACTAGCAGTCAATTTATTTGCTTTAATAAAGCTTTGCACCATTGACAAAGAAGTTGACAAATTTGGAACGGATGAAAATGTTAGCTTCATTGCATGAATATGGGTGTTGTATAGGGAGCTTGCACCAAATATTTTTATTATATTTATATACATATTTATATTGTATTACATTTTAATATCATACATATATTATAGTTAATTATGATTGTTCTGTCAATGGGTTAAGTTAGTTTCTCATTTACTGATTGACAGTAATAATAAACACGTAGCTCATCGTTATCATCGCATTTAACTTCAGAATACACCCCTTGATTTTCCTCGTCCGAACAGTTCTCTAGTCCATGAGTCCATGAGACTACAGCCAAGTCTCATGGACTCATGGACTTATATCAAATTTAAAACGTATTCCACATTCTCGCCAATAAAACATTCGATCGAGTTTATCCTTAGAATTAATTTGTTTTTATCGGCCAGACTTCATAAAATACTTTCAATACCAATTATGGTTGAATTAGTTGAGAAGACGTTTTTTTCTTTAATATTAAAGTTTACCATCATAAAACAAATTGACAACTGAAATTCGCAGATTACTACGACCATGAACAGAATATGGTTGTGAATGACTTGTCAAAATTGGCGAATGTTCGTTGGTTCACATTTTGGGACCTGTGAAAACGTGCGTATGAAATTGCATTCACCTTTTCCAAACAAACACCTCCTTGCCGACCCTGCGTACACACCCTTAGCTTTCGACGATTCCGCACCATATGACAGCCATGCATCTGTCACTTGTGTAAAACCATACATTCTAGGTTTCACTTGAATAAAAAATTCACTGTAAAAGAAATTAAAACTCGATTAGAACACGCTTTACAAACGTGCTGTTAACGCAATTGAGAAAATTCCGCGTCTTCTCGCTGGATTCGAGTAAAAAAAATCCTGCCAGAAACAACCGATTTTTGTCATCAAATCAACGCTTAACTGCTGGACCCCATCGTTGCCCCCCACCATAAAGAACTTGCATTTACCCTGATGTTAACATTTCAGCTGAGGAATGCACTTTTTAATATTCGTTATTCCGTCACAACAATCAGAGAATTCTCCTTAACGTCGAGTCGCTTGGTGCAATTGCCACAATTGTCGCCATATGATGTAAGTATTCCGCACCGTGGTGTGTCCTCAATCTAATTACGCTTCCTAGACTTGTTTACATTGCCCCAATGGCATTGTGTTTTGTTTTTTTTTTATATATATTTGTGTCGCGCATTAAACGCCCGACCTCCTCTAAGGTCAACATAGTACTGCGTGAGAATGAATTCACTCATACATTTGCCGATGGCGACAGTCCACTCATGGGATATGAATCAAATCAGTTGGGGTCGAACAAACCGATCGAAGATACACGAACCGAGGCGAGTTTCATTCATAAAAATGGTGAGTAAGCCGTGATTCCTCTGTGGTGAGGTTAGTAACCTAAGTTCGCTTATCGCTAGCCTTCATATGTGGTATTTTTGATGGTCACGCCGGACCAGCATGTTCTCAAGTAATCTCGAAGAGACTGCTGCGATATATTGCAGCAGGCGTCATAGATCGCGATGCGCTACGTCAGGAGATAGCAAAAGGATGTACGAGTCAATCGTTTCTCAAGTGCCATAATGATAAAGTATGTTCGAGTTGAAGTCTGTTTATGTGTGTTCGTTTGAGACTAATGATTCACTTCACAGGTAGACTTTGTCAAGGAAATCCAACACATCTATGAGCAGAGTTTTGCTCGGTATGTGAAAGAGATTGCTGACACTAAGTTGGAGAGAGCAGATGCCATAGATAAGGCGTGCATACAGCTGGATGCTGATTTGTCAACAGAGGCGTTAGAGCATACCAATGTGCGGACTACCATGGCGGTGGCTATGTCAGGTGAGTTGTTGTTCCTTTTGATAGAGAAACATTTTACTATCTTCCGTTGTTAGGTGCCGTTGCATGCGTAGCTCACATAGAAGGCCGCGATGTTCACGTGGCTAGTACCGGTGATTGTGCCGCTGTTATTGGCTACCAAACCGATACCGGTCAATGGATGTCGAAGAAGCTCTCCTACGAACACAACACGGATAATTTAAAGGAAGTAAAACGAATATTATCGGAACATCCGCCAGCAGAGGCAGAGACGGTGATCCGAAATGATCGATTACTGGGTCAATTAGCGCCACTACGTTCTTTTGGTGATTTTCGTTACAAATGGGACAACGACATAATGCAAAAGTACGTGGTGGCCAACTTTGGAGATATGTACATGCCGCCAAACTACCATACCCCACCATACTTGACTGCAATGCCCGACATTGTACATCATCAGCTCACAACCGCCGATAAGTTTCTGGTGATAGCCAGCGATGGGCTGTGGGACTTTCTGTCACCAAAGCAGGTTGTCAACCTCGTTGGCGAACACATTTTGTCGAAGAAGATATTGGAACCGCTCAAACTACCCGAAGGCGATGTGACACTGGACCAGATGGCAGATAATCTGGCACAACGAAAGTAAGTTTTACTTTATTCTTAAGTGCAAGTGTCGGTTACGTGTAATTGTCGATCTCGAGATTTTAATCAATCTCGAAGAAGTGGGTCTTGCAATTTTGTCCGTTTGTGCGTGTGTATAGCCGACTGCAGCCTGTCTATGGGCTCACAATTCAAGGGGAAATTGGAATTTTCACACTAACCCCAAAATTAACGGTACTGTACTAAAAGCCGATTCTTTCGAAAACGTTGAAGGCGTTTTCGAGAGAATCGGCTAGTAGTCTTTCACTCAAATTTGATATTTAAGTGATGGTGGATATATGCTAATAGATGGCTTACCAGTTTTTTGACAAAATATTTGTATAACGGTACTTTACTTATTAGAGGTTTTTTGAATTTTTTGTTTCGATTTAAAAAAAAAAGAAAAGATTCTAACGATTTTGATTGAATTTCAAATCTAAGTGAATTGCAAGTACGTGCCACCCAGTCGTGCACTTTATTTTCATTGAAATCATTGCCCAGTCTCGTTTATATGCTGATAACGTTTGTCAGTTGAGAATCATCACTTGAATTTCCGGACTAAAGTTGAACTTCATTAGTTTCTCATTGTGGAACGTAAACTTACTTAAGGTGATTCTTCTGATGCGGTTTTGCTGACGTACGAGGGTGGGTCAATAAGTCCTTGAAAAATGAAATAAGGAACACTCTTTTCGGTATAAAAACATTTTATTTTTCAACATAGTCTCCTTTTAGCTCTATACACTTCATCCAACGTTTCTCCAATTTTGTTGATGCCCTCCAAATAATACGATTTCTCGAGCCCCTCAAAATAAGCCTTTGTTTCAGCGATGACCTCTTCATTCGACCCAAATCTCTTACCTCCGAATCATTTCTTCATGTTTGGAAACAAGAAATAGTCGCAGGGGGCTAAATCTGGGGAATATGCTGGATGAGTTAGGAGTTCGTAGCCTAACTCATGCAATTTTGCCATTGCGACTGCGGACTTATGCGCCGGTGCGTTGTCCTGGTGGAAAAGAACTTTTTTCTTCGCCAAATGCGGCCTTTTTTGCTTCAAATCGGCTTGGAATCGATCCAGCAGCTCTGCGTAATATGCGCCGGTGATCGTTTTACCCTTTTCAAGGTAATCGATGTAAATAACACCGCGCGCATCCCAAAAAACTGTCGCCATGACCTTGTTTGCTGACAAACCCGCCTTGGCCTTCTTCTGCTTCGATTCACCAAGAGAAGTCCATTGTTTTGACTGTTCCTTGGTTTCTGGTGTGTTGTGGTGAATCCAGGTTTCATCCACAGTTACGAAACGGCGCAAAAACTCAACTGAATTTTTCTGGAACATCGCTAAACACATCTTTGAAGTTGTCAAACGAATGATTTTGTTGTCGATTGTGAGCAAACGTGGAACCCATCTTGCGGAAGCTTTTTCATGTCCAAATATTTATGTAAAATCGAAATCACTGAACCATGTCATAAGCCTGTGGCCTCTTCAAACTCGTGCACTTTCACTCGCTGATCGACCATGGATTTTGTCGACCATTTCTGGTGTGGTGACCTCAATTGGGGGACCAGAACGTTCGGCGTCACTTGTGCTTGAACGACCGCACCGAAATTGAGTAAACCAGTGGTGAATGGTTCCAATCGATGGTGAAGAGTTCCCATAATATTTGTCAAGCTTTTGTTTGGTTTGCGTGATAGTTTTTTCTCGCAAAAAATAGTGTTTAATGAGCACTCGAAATTCACTTTTTTCCATTTTAACGAAAATGCTAGAAGGCGTCTATATAAAATGGCTGCCATAACAAAACTATTTGACAGATCTGTCTGAGAATTTGGGTGCGTTCTTTTGAAAGATGATTCTTGACAAAAAAAAATTAAATTTAAGGTGACGACACAATTTGTGTTAATTTTCAGGGACTTATTGACCCACCCTCGTAAATACACATATTACCTTAGGTTGGTTGTTGAGTCACTTCTTACTGGTTTGCCAGGAATCTAATTTTGTTTTGATGCGCTCAATGCTGTGTCCGTTTTTATAGTAGAGTGAAATTCAATCAATCATTGTCTGGGAATTTATAAAGTTTTTGTTGCAAATTTATGCTTTTTGGTGACTCCTTTCACGATTCATCAGGTAATCGCTACTGTATTCAGTGCGAATGGAGTTCAAAGCGTCAAAAACCAGTGCTGTCTCTCAAACGGGATACTAAAGTAACCAAATAACAAATAAATGGAGTTGATTGTGAGGAATCTATGGGTTGTCATGCATATTAGCTCAGACCATCGCTGGAATCAGCAGATTACAGATGCTGCCAAAGTTGGTGCTAGATGTCTCTGATTCCTTAAAAGGGCGGGGGCTCCAACCATATGCTTGAGATTATTGGATCGTGTTCAGTGACAAGCATGTAGATTGGTCAGAGATCAGTCTATTTGCAATCAAATTCCCTCGCTCGAACATGTACTGGTACATCCAGTACAAGTGTTCGGATGAAATCTATAGCTTTCAATTCACGTGCGGCGTCTTCCACACACCCTTATATATTAAAGCCTGAAGGTAGAAAATAGTTTTTTAGCCATCAACACGAATGTGGAATAGCTTGCCTTCCCCAATATTTCCAGAAACATATTCTGCAAAGATTTACTCCTTATTACCCATTCCTTTCACTCCGTTACTGTGTTTATAACTCTAAAGGACTGAGTCCTAAGTGGTGCAGAACATTAAAAAAAAAAAAATGTTCTCAGTGTGCATACTCAACTTTTCTTTGAGTAAATTCCTGCCACACAAAGCCCACCTATTTCCAGATATCTGAAATAAGACTCTGTCCCCTAAGACAAATGTTGAACATATGGTGTCTATCTAGTGTGATTGTCCATGGTGTAGTAGGTAGCGTGTTTTGTGTATCGAACAGTGAAAGTTAAAATTCAAGCGAGGTACAGCAACCAACAGCTACGCAAGCATAAAAGAGAAACGAATAAATTCTAAGTTTTTCCAACCACTAAAACAAAATGGGGTTTCTGCCTAGTAGTAGAATGGACCAAATTGAGTCTTAGGCTCCGTGATTTGGTTCCCTTTTTTTTTAATAAAAAAAAATATATCTAGTGCCCCAATGTTTGGGGTACAATTGAAAATCTTCTATTCTACTTCTTCTAATCTAGTGTTCTGACTTGGAATTACTTTTCGCCGTGGCATTCATATATAACATTAACGCCTGCATGTTGCTGAGAACTACAATATATACCCAGTTTTACATTCTACCACTGTGGCAAGTTCCTAGTCTTAAGATGGAATTCAGACGTTAATTTAAGAATTTGTTGGACGCACAAGCATTTTGATAATTATAACTGGGTGCTCAAGAATAAAAACCATCTTAATTAAGGCTGCTTTCTTCATTTCATTTGTACATAAATTGACGGACAGTGACCGAGTATCACAGTAAATTGCATCTGCGCACAAAGTGCTAATAAGTTGCTTCCACTGACGATTTGTGAGTCAGCAAACAAATGGCAGGGTAGTGAGTCAGTGAGTCTACTCAACAGTAAGTCTGACAACAAATTCCACAAATTTATTGGTAAGAGCAGGTAGCAGTTGCAAGAATCCATCTTCTCTTATATTTCATCCTACGACAATTGCGGTTGAAGGACTACTTGTACATCATACGGCGATAATTATCTACAAATGACAGACTGTTCTTTTCAACTTGTGTTCACCATCAATGCAGACAACATTCACTTTGGAAACGTTGACGTCGGATTAATGCCTATCCAATTAGATCTCAAGATCGATAAGATCTTCCTCCTGGAAACCAGACGTCGCATTCGATCACTAGCTCCTTTTTATTATTAATCCTTTGCAGTTCCTCTGAGCATTAGAAGTTACCCGTTGGCCCAATTACCTCCCAGTTTGTAGAATCTAATCAAGAATCTTTTACATCAGGTTTATCACTCTCTGACGATTGCAGGAGTTTACAGCCTTGTTTAGTCTCTCGTTGTTTGGATTACAAATAGAGCGGTCCAGTCAAGAAGAAAATACATAACTAACCGCTCTGCTTTATTGACCTACCATCTTTTCCAGTTTCACTAAAACAACGCTAACATATTTTCATTTCTTTCTTTCAGAGCTGGACGCAAACGAAAGCCTTTGGATCAGAATTCAGCAACCCATCTGATACGCAACGCACTCGGCGGCACAGACTACGGCATTGAACACTCAAAGATCTCGTATTATCTGTCCTTGCCACAGGATGTGGTGCGTCTTTATCGCGATGACATAACCATAACTGTCATCTTTTTCAATTCAGACTACATTAAACAGCTCTCATAGTGTACATATTGGCGTTATGTTCCTGCTTTTCGAATTCGAATTATATAAGTATTTGTGTATTGCGTGTGCAACTAACTTGTTTTATGTTAATCGGCAGAATACCTGATTTTTTATTATTATTATTATTTACTCCTTGTTTACGTCAGTTCAAAGTTATCAACTAAGACTTTTTGTTGTTGTTATTATTTTCCTTTCGTAGTATTTACAGTTGATTAGCTAATTCGTCCAGCTGTATGCAATATTAATTGAATATTCATTTTTTTTTTTTATTTAAATTTTGTATATTATATATTTTTAATCTCATAAGAGTATAACAATGATGCATAGACAAATATATTATAAATCGTGGATCCAGTAGTATAACTGGTTAATTGAAAAGCTTTCATTTTGAGGAAATCATGGTAATTGGCTCTTGTGCTTCCAATCTTTGTCCACGCCTGTTAAAAGAGCCCACAAGAAAATTCCACTTAACTACTTATAGTACTGTATTCACGATATGTGTTCAGATGTAAGTGAGGTTCTAGTCACTTTTCTTTATCACTCAATTGTAACACGATTGTGTCTTTTGAATGATTTAGGGAAGTGAGAGAAGTGAGAAATTTTTGTATCCAAATTTTTAGCTAGAAGATGTATTTTATTTTTAAATTTTGAATAAAAGAAACTTGTTTTATTTTTCAATGAAATTCGAATGTATTGTAAAGTATATCTTACAAACTATTAGAATTATCGTGCAATAGAATAACGATTTTGTTTTGTCAAGACTTGATGTGGAAATTACAAAGATAACAATAATAAAGTGATTTTCTTCACAGGAAGAAAAAAACTGTGTTTATAGAAATTGTTTTCTATGAAACTACAAATGAAATTCTTAGTTTAAAATTTGTATAGGTAATCTCCATTGCAAGCAACACGTAACGCTTCCTCCAATCTTCAAAAGACTTTTCATAGGCCGATTTTGGAATCGCCTTCAGCTCCTTCTGCGAATTCTCCTTTATCGCCTCAATCGTCTCAAAACGCTCTCCGCGAAGTGGTAACTTGAGTCGTGGGAATAGGAAAAAGTCGCAAGGAGCAATGTCAGGTGAATACGGAGCTTGCGGAACGGTATGAACGTTGTTTTTGATCAAGTAGTCGCGTACAAGATGAGATGTGTGAGCCGGTTCAATGTCGTGGTGAAGAAACCACGAGTTGTTTCTCCACAATTCTGGGCTCTTGCGACGAACATTTTCCCTCAAACGCTTTAATACGCTCACGTAATACTCCCTATTTACTGTCTGGCCTGGCGGAAAAGAAAACGGTCAACAAAGCCTTTGGATCGACTCTGTCGTGGTTTTTTGGGTTTTGGCTCGTCTGAGAAGCGCCATTCCGATAATTTCTGGTTTGTTTCGATGTCATATTCATAGACCCATGTCTTGTCACCGGTAATGATGCCATCGATAACATTTTGGCCCAAAGAAAGCATTTCTTTAGCGACATCAATGCGATGCTGTTTGTGCAACAAATTCAGCACTATCGGTACAAGCCGCGCTTCAACTCGTCTCATGCCTAAAACACCGTGCATAACGCTCTGCACCGATCCGAACGAGACACCAAGATCGGCTGCTATCTCCCAGATGCTCAAACGACGATCTGCGAATACAGTTTTCTTAACTTTTTCGATGTTTTCGTTAGTCATACTAGTGGATGAACGATCGGAACGAGGAAAATCAGCAACCACAGTACGGCCTGCTTTAAGCTCTTTGTACCACTCGTACGCTTATGTTTTCGACATTATCGAGTCCCCGTAGGCTACTGTTAACATTTTCAATGCTTCCGCATATGATATTTTGTTAGAATCACAAAATTTCAGGCAAACTCTGCTCAACTAAATTTGACATTGCGAAATTCGCAAAACACAACAAACACTGACTTGTTTACAAATCTATCACGCACAAAAGCCCGACAAATGGCGCTCAAACAGATATTTGAGCGCCAGATGACAAATGTACCAACCTAAAAAAAAAAGCTTTTGACAATATCCCAAGCGCGGTTTGTTTGAATGGGAAATTCCGGGCACATTTTGATCAGAAGGTACTTTGAAGGGAATAAAATGAATTTCGATGAATAATTGAACCATTTTCGTTTTATTGAAAAATTCCGGGTACTTTTTGATCAGAAGGTATTTGTCATATTCTTGAGCGAGTGGTTGAGAATAAAAAAACATAGTTGAATTGAAGACCAGCGATGAGAGTTCTTGAAATGAAGCACTTCAGAAGTAGGTACATTAAAAAACTCTCATATCTCTGTTTTTCCTCTCCGTTATATTTTTACTCTAAGCAGTATAAATGAAGCTGTACAAACTGCGTTGAAAGTTTTGGAATACTGTACCGATTTCGAACCGAATACAATCACCCCTAATCTGAAATTAGGTCCTACAATCAGCCTTATTTCCATTTCCCAGACGAATACAATGGAAACTCGAAAAGATGAAAGCAATAAAAGCATGACACAAAAAAGGATCACAACGAAAAGATAGGCAACGAAAACATAGGCATAGTGTGTTTATTTTTCCGAATTTAGCAATGCTACATTTACCTGCATAAAAAACTTTGCAACACTCGAGTCGTCGCTGCTTGTCGAACGGGATAAACATTTTCGGTACCCAGTGCGCACAAATAATGTTCATGTTTGAACGCTCGTGCAAAACTTCTCCAATTCGTTCTTTGCTGGTGTGCAACTTATCCGCTATGTGCCACATTTTTATTTTTCGGTCGACTAGAACTAATTTTTCAACTTTTCTGCACTTGTGTACAGGTGCATTGTCCTGGTGAAAGATGATTTTTTTCTTCTTCAAGCCAGGCCTCTTCTCACCAATTTTGGCATCCAGCTGGTCAGGAAGGTTGGAGTTATATTCGCCTGTAATTGTTCTGCCTTTCCCAAGGTAATCAATTAACAGGATCCCTTTCGCATCCCAAAACACACTGGCCATGACCTTTCCGGCAGATGCGATCGACTTCGCTTTCTTTGGCGCTGAACTACCGGCTTCAACCCACTGCTTCGACTGCTGTTTCGTTTCTGGCGTGTAATGGTGGACCCATGTCTCATCCATGGTGACAAATCGCCGCACAAAATCGGTCGGATCTCTATTTTTTCGGTCCAAAGATTACCACGAAAATCGTTTGCGCATTTGCTTTTGATCGGCATTCAGCAGAGCTTTCGCATCCCTAAGTTTTTGTGCAAGATGTTTCGCACCCTCTCTACCGATATATTCACAGTCTCAGCTATCTCACTCACCTTCACTCGCCTATCGTCCAACACGATATCATGCACTTTTTCGATGGTTTCGGTTTTTGGCCGTCCTTCACGTAGGTCATCTTCGAGGGACGTGCGACCACGTTTAAATTCAGCTGCCCACTTTTTAACGGTTGACATGGAAAGAGCAGAGTCCTCGTAAACTTTTGGCGACTTTGGATGAATTTCCTTTCCCATCCAAAACGAAGAATTTTATTACCGCAGGATGTTCAAATTGATCCATTTTAACGAAAAACACGCAAGGCGTTTACTGCAAAAATTCATGTAAAAAAACTACTTGAGAGAACAAGTTGAAACTTGTCATACAAACTAACGAAAAGTGCACCCAGGCAGGAAACATAAATTTTTGCTGATTGGAAAGCCATCTCTGCGTAAGGCCGAGAACTTTTCACCTTGCCTTCGTATTAGCCGCCCCTCGTAGAAGAATAGAACTTATGTAGTTTACTTGCGGTTATAAGAAATTCAATGAACGGAACTTCCTTTTATGGACAATTTTCCCCGAAGGTAATTGTGTACCTGTAAAACGCGAGTAATTTAGAAGTCTATTAAGAGAAGTGATGACGATGTGTTATAATAATTTTTCAATAAATACAAACAGCTTATAGTGACATGAAATATCTTAAGTTTTTATTTGAAAGTAAAAAATAGTTTAAGGACCTCGCATAATACATTCCGAATTTTTTCAAGTTATCATTAGTTTCTTTCCAAATCAATTGATAGAAACATAAATAAAACACTTTTATTTTTATGAGGATACACAACATTTTACATTGCAAAATAATTTACAGGTTTAAATAAAATGATTTTGTATATTATTAATATTTTTTTTTGTTTTTGTTTTGTCAGTGTGATTTCAACATGAAGAAATAAGTTTGTGTATTCATATATGTATGTTTAGGTTTCTTTTTATTTATTTATATTTTTTTCGTAGTTATATTGTTTGCTTTAGAGTAGTGCTTCACATGAAAGGAATACTCCTGAAATTAAATGTATCTGGTTAAAAATATTTATTCTGTTGCTGCCATGGCTCTGGCCTGTGCTCGAACACGTTTTTCGTACTCCAAACGATTTTGACTGAAAAATATAAAAATGTACACTTTTCAGAGACTGCATTAGAAGGGAATAAATGAAAAAAAAAAAACTTACCAATAGATAGTGTAAGCTTCTGCCTGCGCGGGATCTTTAATGTTTGGCTCGTTGAGTAGGTCCTGGATCCCAAGCAGAATCTGTTTGATGGTTATGGCGGGACGCCAGTCTTTCTCTTCATCCAAAAGGGATAGACAAACTGTTCCCGATGGATACACATTCGGATGGAAAAGTGGTGGCTCGAATTTGCATTTTGGTGGACTGGTCGGGTAGTCATCTTTGAAAATCATACGCAATTTATACAAGCCACCTTCCCATGGAGTCTAAAATTTAAAAAAAAGATAACAAATTTAATCGATTCATATTGCTCAAAGGGCAAGTTTATAATCATCATTTTCTGTCTACTCCCTGACCACTTAATTACGAATGTGTAAATAAATTGCCAAAAGGACACCAAAGATGAATTAAGTGTAAACGCAAATTTTAGTCCTTTCATTTTGCATGTTCATCACGAATGAATTATATTTTGTTCATTCATTTTCAAAGCATTTTTATTAAATTTCAATTCATTTTGACTTACTTGCTAGACAAAAACGCTTAATACTAGCTTAACTAACTTAACTATGTTATTTTAACTTACTGGCCCTATGCGGGTGCTCTAAGCTAAACCTAATACTTAAAACTATGTCTTTTGACGTAACCTAACTTAAAATTCTTTATTCATTTCATTTACTTTTTTTAACTATATTAATTACTAAGAACAAATTGTTACTTTAAAAACTTAGTACATGAACTAATTTTTGTTGTCTTATATCTATATATAAATACAACTTAGAAACTACCTTAAAATAAATCTTAAACTACCGTATTATTTTTAATTAAGATACTTTTTCTTTTATTTTTTAAATTCAAGTGTTGTGTTTGTTTTTTTTTTTCTCTAAAAACCTAACCTAAAATCTACCAAAACCTAAGCTATGTAATCGGCCATAGAAAACAACTTTAACGGGCTATCCCGGATTGTGAAGGAGCGACGAAGGAGTTCCCTCTGTTTCGGCTAGCCATCAGAATTGTCCGAACTGATGTCCTATGTCCTTCAGATCGCGAATTGATACCGCCCTACTAAACCGGAGACGCTCTACTCTGCTGTGTGCGACATCTCTGTCGTAGTCGCCTATCCGCAACTGTCCGAGCAACATGAAAGGTTAGCGGCACCGCCAATCTGTCCTGGATCAGACCTTTCTCATTGAGATAGAGCAATTCCTCGGGGGAACAAAGCCGTTAAGGCGCACTCTCTTGTGGTACCTGTAATTGGGGTAATAAGCCCCAGGGATCAGGTTATTCATCGAGCTACAAGTAATTGCTCTTGCAATATGGCTTCGAGTCATCTTGATCAGGAAATTATCCAACCCTATTAGGTTAACCCTGTTGTACAGGACCTCATTGGGGTAGAATTTTATGTACTGGGACTCTGGTGTTCTATATAAATGAAGGCAAGCCCTCTCAAACACCCGAATCTTTTCCAGTAACCTTGCTCCCACGTTAAACCAGACGGGACATCCATATACGAGCATGGGGCGGATAAGGGTCGTGTAGCAGATTACCTTTACCCTCGCATCGAGTTGCTTGCTATAAAAAAGTCTCTTTGTGAGGGCAAAAGCACCTTTGGCTCTGGCCAGAGCAGCATCTGTATGTTTGTTAAAATATAGATATTGGTCTAACCAGAGCCCTAAGTATCTGACTACACTTCGACACGCAAGTGGCTGTCCGTGCGGTCCCACGATTGAGAACTTTCGCCAATTCTTTCTGGTATTCCTAGAGGCCCCAGACAATGGCGTCCTAAAAAGAATGTTTTCCTATTTCTGGAAGTTGATCTTCAATTTCCAGTCATCGGAATATCGCTGAATCTTATCGAAGTCACGTTGAAAGAGAAGTGCCTCGATTTTTGGTCCTAATCTGTACGCGATCAAGTTGTCTGCGTACACTATAGCATAGTGAAGTGATCCTTTGAATTCGCTCGTGTAAATGTTGAAAAGGTTCGGTGAATTAACCGCACCTTGTTGCAGACCGCAGTGAAAAGCGTACATGTATTTACAGTTTTCGGAAATATTTTAAGCTCCATTTAAGATAATTGGGTTGGGACAGGCGCCATAGGTATCTGCCATTTGTACCTAGTGTGTCGAGAAACAAAGGCAGGCAAAATGCGTTGACTGAAGATCAAAAAAGTCGAATAATCGCACTATTTGAAGTGGGAAGGTTGACTGTTACCGAAATTAGTAGAGGATGCACAAGTCGACCGTGAACAAATTACAAAAAAAAAAAAAAAAAACTTAACGGGCACAGCTGAACGGAAGAAAGAGACACCCCCTGTCCCCCTGTTTGCAAGATATCTAGGCTAAGGCCACACACCCAGCGATTGAGCGAAGAGAACTAAAATTTGTGTGTATACAGTGCGTCGAAGGATTAGAAAATCTGGTCTAATGGATCGTCGTCCCGCAAAAAAAAAAAAACCAAGATAATGAAATCTCGCCTAACTTAGGCCAAAAAATACGAAAAGTGGACAGAAATTGATTGGAGAAAGTCATATTCTCTGATGAGAGCAAATTCAGCACATACGGATCTGATCGAACTCAGTACGTGAGACGAAGAACTGGAGAGCGCTTAAGTAAATATTTGCCTTCAGCGAACTGTGAAGCATCCGGCCGGCCAAATGATATCGGGATGTTTTTCTTACTAAGGAATTGGAGATTTATGCTTCCTAAAAGGAGCTGTTCACTCGTAAGTATACACACATATTTTAAACAATAATTTGACACCGTCAATGGAAAAAGTATTTGTCTGCATGCACGACTCTGCTCCGTGCCATCGTTTCAAAATGGAACTAATGCCTTATTAAGGGTAAATACAAAAGAAAAATTCAATTTAAATTTTCACAGATTAAAAAATTTATGATCGAAAAATGAATTCCCGCACTCGGTAATCCGCCGGACCTTAACCAAATCTCTAGGCCAAAATACTAAAGTGCTTGAAGAAGTTTGGTACAAAGAAATATCAGCGTGAAATCTTTATAATTTAGTGGATCCAATGCCAAAGCGAATTAATAACGTCATAAAAAATAAAGGAGGCGCTACAAAGTACTAATATGCCAACAAATTGAATGAATACAAATGTTCTTGTATATGGGCCCATTCATAAATGCAATATTGCGCAAGATGTGCTAAGCAGACAATTCACAATTGCACATTGGCATCACTGCTAAGCAGAGGATTTATAAATGTAGTAGAGCTGTCAGTATTCATTTACATATCTACTTGTTACTGCCGCTGTTGTTTTTCGCGTTTTCGTTGAATTATTTTAGTTAAAAATGGGTGAAAAAACTACAGATAAGTAAATACGAGCGTGGGTCAATAAGTCCCTGAAAAATGAAATAAGGAACACTCTTTTCGGTATAAAAACATTTTATTTTTCAACACAGTCTCCTTTTAGCAAATCTCTTACTTTCGAGCCATTTCTTCATTTTTGGAAACAAGAAATAGTCGCAGGGGGCTAAATCTGGGGAATATGCTAGATGAGGGAGGAGTTCGTAGCCTAACTCATGCAATTTTGCCATTGCAACTGCGGACTTGTGCGTCCTGGTTAAAAGAGAATTTTTTTCTTCGCCAAATTGCTTCAAATCGGTTTGGAATCGATCCAGCAGCTCTGCGTAATATGCGCCGGTGATCGTTTTACCCTTTTCAAGGTAATCGATATAAACACCGCGCGCATCCCAAAAAACTGTCGCGATGACCTTGTTTGCTGACAAACCCGCCTTGGCCTTCTTCGGCTTCGATACACCAGGAGAAGTCCATTGTTTTGACTGTTCCTTGGTTTCTGGTGTGTTGTGGTGAATCCAGGTTTCATCCACAGTTACGAAACGGCGCAAAAACTCAACTGAATTTTTCTGGAACATCGCTAAACACATCTTTGAAGTTGTCAAACGAATGATTTTGTTGTCGATTGTGAGCAAACGTGGAACCCATCTTGCGGAAGCTTTTTCATGTCCAAATATTTATGTAAAATCGAAATCACTGAGCCATGTCATAAGCCTGTGGCCTCTTCAAACTCGTGCACTTTCACTCGCTGATCGACCATGGATTTTGTCGACCATTTCTGGTGTGGTGACCTCAATTGGGGGACCAGAACGTTCGGCGTCACTTGTGCTTGAACGACCGCACCGAAATTGAGTAAACCAGTGGTGAATGGTTCCAATCGATGGTGAAGAGTCCCCATAATATTTGTCAAGCTTTTGTTTGGTTTGCGTGATAGTTTTTTCTCGCAAAAAATAGTGTTTAATGAGCACTCGAAATTCACTTTTTTCCATTTTAACGAAAATGCTAGTAGGCGTCTATATAAAATGGCTGCCACAACAAAACTATTTGACAGATCTGTCTGAAAATTTGGGTGCGTTCTTTTGAAAGGTGATTCTTGACAAAAAAAAAAAAAAAAAAAAAATTTAAGGTGACGACACAATTTGTGTTAATTTTCAGGGACTTATTGACCCACCCTCGTAACTGATATGTGTTTTGCAAGCACATGCTTTGCACTAGACTTCTCCTGCTTTACATTGCGTTTGCTTTGCAAAGCTTGCATTTATGAATGGGCCCTATGAATTCCAAAACGTACGTTTTATGTGGTGAAACAATGAATAAATTCTTAAAAGGCTTCCTACCTACTGCAAAAGAAATATTGTTTTTTTTTTTCTACAATTTATTGAAAATCTCAATTCGCTCGGTTTCTGTACCTTACAGCAAATAGTTTTATGTGTAGCTTAATTGGCCACAAGTTGGTTAACATTTATTGGAAAATACTAACTGGGTCAATGTTTTTTTCATTGACAAAGTAGCCGTATCCAGCTTTGCATACCAATTTAGTTGACGTTCCTTTTAATTTTTGAACGCAGCGCCTTAGGTGTGGTTTTATTTACTCATTGATAGGATACGGTGGATTCGAAACCTTTATTTTTATTCATGAGACTTATTATGGTGTGTTGACTTCCAAGTACTCGTATATACGAGCCCAACTTAAATGCAGTATGCTAGACAGCTTCGTCATATGCAGAAGCATATGTCCTATATACAACCATAACGGAACCCGCACAGACATTGCCTGTGTTGCGGCGATATGGGTATCCCATTTAAACCTTACTGCCGAATTTGTAAGGACGTGGACGAGGAAGAAACCCTTGATCACTTTTTTTTTTGCAAAACTCCTGCTCAAGCTATAGCAAGACATCGGCCACTGGGTAAACTCATTCTATCTGACCTTAATGGGTTAAGGGAAAAAAGTGACTGACTTGCTAATCTAATTTAAGTCCACATCTAGGATCTAGGACCCGTAGTTGGATCCTTCCTGTGAACGTCCAACACATGTTTATACTCATAGAAACCAACAGATCATATTAATAGTGGTAACAAAACGACGCGCTACGGCGTTAATTGGATGTTGAAAACGCCACTCGTGTATAACTTCGTAACTGAAGGGTACCCACTTGATGTCAGCGTTAGTGGCGAACGAATTTCGTGGTTGTAGCACCAAGTGTTACAACTCAAAATTATCGAAACACGTGTTGTTGTGTGAACTTTTACGACCAAAATTCAGACAAGAACGCTCTCACAAATTATGTTCGAACACGTGGAGCAATAGGTTCCTCTGGTTTTGTGATAGGCCAATTAACATCATCCCTAACTAATCGATTTTCTGTTTTCATTGACGCGATCAATAAACTGAATTACACTCGTAGAATGCAAACCCAACAGAACGCCGCAAATTATGAAATTCTACACTCGCCATAGTCAACAGATTCACGCTTATTTTCATTCAAAAAATAAAATAAAAATCTACAGAATGGGTCTACACACATATGTCTTACCCAAGCTACATTCATTTTATAGGTAGGAGTATGTATGTACATACATTCTCACAATAGTAACGATCATTGGAAAGAAAAAGAATGCAATGAAAGTAAACTTATATTTCTCAGCAAAACCCAATAAACAAGATAAGAAAAAAGAAACATTTTTTTTTTTTGTATCCACTTTCCGCCTTCTATCATGCACCAGATATACATACATCACTTCGATTTTCTTACTACATCCCCCACTTTGAAGCAAAACAAGCGAAATGAAAAAAAAAAAAAAAATTGTAACTCACCCCCTTCTTTCCGGGAATTGCACATTCCCAGATCATAAGATTCAAGGTTCCATCAGGATTCTTTGTTGGCCTAGCTACAAATCCCTAAAAAATATTACAAAAAATGTTTCAAATTTTATTATATTTTCCGGCACTTTGTTGCAAAATAAGAAAACGAAAAAAAAAAAAAAAAAAAAAAACTCACAAATGGATGGTCCTTGCGCCACGCTTTTCTTTCTTCGCCGAGCCGAGCGACTGCAATGCCTGACATTTTTTGTTGTAAGTTTTCTTTTATAATTGAAGTTATTCTGCAGATTGAGCGTCCGCAGGTAATTGTATATTCGCGGGATTTACTAGAAGTATGTGATCTCGAAGAACACCTTTAATTATATGTTTTGAAATAGTTTTTCTCCTTCACAAAATTAAATTTGCACTCACGGCTTTTCGGTTCCCACACAGCAGCTGTCAAAGAATATGGCGTCAGAGAAATGGCGGGCAGGTTATATAGTTGTCTTTTTTCTTTCTCTGTTCGTTTGTAAAATTTAACTGATGTGTGGGGGACATCTGGTGGGAAATAGATTAAGGTGGCTCTTGAAAATTCAACCGTTTATAAGTATAGGGCGTTATCGGAAAAAGAAAAAAATAAATCGTGAGCTTTCGGAAACAACGGACTTCAGGGAAAACTAAAAACCTCCGGGTGGAACACATGGAACTCCGGTTCAGGCTAACAAAGATGAAAATGCTCTGCGTAGAGCTTAAAAACAGCTAGAAAAACTTAAAGCCAAGACGATGCTCTGAAGTATAAATCGCTACTTCGAAATGAGTCTGCTATGTACTGGTAAAATGATCTACCATACGGACGAAGAGGAATTAAACCGTAAAACTGACTGAATATTGCAGAAACTACCAGGCAAGAAACGGAAAGTCGGTAACTCATCCGGAATCGTAAAACGACAAGAACTAATGGAAAATAAGCCGGCAAAAAAGAAAGGAAAGACCTGAAAAATATCATACTAAGGAGAATCGATGTACGGCATACAACGACCACCGCCTCCAATTAGTGTGACATTTGCATATTTTGCAAATGAATACGTTTGGTTTGAAAATCTTGATTTTGGCTTCAGTCAGTTTACGTTTTTTGTTTTTAATAATTAATTAAGAAATAGAAAATTTGGACTGTATATACTAATATTTCGTCATTTTCTTTTTGTAGCTTTCCGTACCCACACGTCACAAACTACTTGTTCTAGGAAATGCTGACGTCAAAAGCACTAGGCAAATGAGTGCTAAGTAATTTAAACCAATGGATTGTATTTATCATAGTTTCATTGTTATTAAATGTTCTACGTTCACTTAGAGCTTTCTTTCATTAGATTTCGTATCAATAATTTGAAAGTTGTGTATAGGCCTTACAATAAACTAATATTCTATACGTTTTGTGGTTTTACCGTTACCACTTTGACATACAAATCTCATTGTGTTAATTTTCTTTGAAATAAAACATTATTGAATTTTAGAATTAGAATTTTTCTTTTAGCCGTGTTTCTTATATAAAATTTAGTCAAGTTTCACAAAAAAAAAAAAGATTACCTATTTATTTCAGAAAACTTGGCACTACTGATTTAGGCGCGGATTGAGGTTCAAAGAACAGTAGTGTTTCTACCATCATACCATTTTTCTCTTTGTTCAATTAATGACATTAAAATAATTATTATCAGAAACCTGTTTGCGCCATCTTTCGCCCAATAGTCGAAATGTGCCGTACTCTATTATATTGTAATATGCGAGCTACGGCTCGAGTAGATAAAACAATTATTCTGTGAAATTATTTCTTTATTTTCTACTCTATAGAACAATTCAAGTTCACACTATACTATTCTTCGCAAATTCTTTTCTTACAATGTCTCTTTCCTCTCAAATCACTTTATCTCCTTTCAATTACTTAATTCACAAATTCAAACTAATTACTTTTTCTTGTTTACTCTCAACTTTCAATTTATCACCAAATTACAACTTCGCCCGTTATCACTTTTCCAATCTCTTCGCCACGGTTCTAAAACCAACTGTCTTTTTTGATCGCCATCTGTCCTTATATAGCAGAAGTTTCTGATAGCCAGAAACTTCTAGCAAATTCTTCGACCACTGGAACAAGAGAAATAATTCTTGCAGTTTCAATTCCCTTTTATCCCTGATATTATTCGTCTCTTTCGTTGACATGAGCTGTGGAGACTTCGTCCCAGACACGAACCTCGAATGAAAGGACAGTACGAACCAAAATTCTGCCAGAATGAAGTCACTTCGGAATTTGTTGCGTCATATTTTAGGGGGCGTAGTTATTATTATGTTACACTGCCCCCCTCTTAGACGTGTTCGTCCCGAACAAGTGCATCCTCATTTCGGCCATTGTATCGACTCAGTCGGTCCACATGAACCACTTTCATTTTGGCCCTTGGTCCTCGCTGGATGCGGTAGACAACATCGTTGATGCGGGTTACTATTCTGTAGGGACCTTCCCAGTTCCGCTGTAACTTAGGTGATTTCCCCTTTTGGCGATGGGGATTATACAGCCACACCAGATCTCCTTCCTGGAATCCTGACGTTGTTGCCTTGGCATCATACCTGGTCTTCATGCGGTTGCTCGTCATCTTAATCTGGCTTCTGGTCCTTTGGTGTATGTCCCTAAGCCTTTCCCTAAGGTCCGCCACGTACTCTTCTTCATTTCTGGGCTCATTGGTAGGAGATCCAAATTTCACCTCACTGGGTAAACGAGCTATTCCACCAAATAAGATTTCGAACGGCGTATGTCGAGTAGTGCTATGCACGGCACTTCTATAGGCCATCAAAAACAAGGGAATCTGCCGGTCCCAATCCCGTTGGTAGTCACCTACGACCTTCGAGAGATGTTCGTCCAAAGTCCTATTGAAACGCTCCACCATACCGTCCGACTGTGGATGAAGCGGGGTTGTCCTTGTCTTTTTGATTCCGAGTAGTTGACACATCTCTTGGAAGATTCTTGACTCGAAGTTCCGCCCTTGGTCAGAATGCAATTCCAAGGGCACACCGAATCTGCTAACCCAATTGTAGACGATCTGCTCCGCCACGGTTCTGGCTTCCTGGTTAGGGATCGGAAACGCTTCCGGCCACTTACTGAAGTAGTCCATCACTACGAGTATATACCGATTACCATTGTCGGTTTCCGGAAAGGGCCCTGCGATGTCAATGGCGATTCGTTCGAAAGGTGCTCCCACGTTGTATTGGTGCATCTTACCTCGAGTTTTGATTCTCGGACCCTTGCTAGCTGCACACACGTCGCATTTTCTGCACCAGTCTTCGATATCTTCCTTCGCTTTTAACCAATAAAAACGTTCTCGTACCCTTTCTAGCGTCTTATTCACTCCCAAGTGGCCTCCGGTCGCCCCGCCATGCATTTCCTGTAACACCTCCTTGACCCTCGTCCGCGGTACTACAAGCTGCATTACAAACGATTTTCCGTCGGAGGATTCCCATTTTCTTCTCAGAACACCTTCTTGGACATGGAGGGAGTCCCACTGCGCAAAATATGCCTTTAAGGTCGGGCTTCTGTGAGAGATGTCCTGATGATCCGGTTTCTCCATGTTCTCCTTCCAGGCCAGAATCGGCTCGATATCGGGGTCTTCCTTCTGAGCGTTCCGGATCTCATCTACGCTCCAGCCGGCGATAGGTTCGGCTCTCATTCTTTGGATGGAAACCAGCTCTCGTTCTTCCTGACGCGCACAATGTTTACAATCCGTTCTGCATGGTCTCCGGGACAGTGCATCCGCATTAGAGTGGAGTTTTCCTTTACGATGCTGTATTTCGTAGTCGTAGATTTGCAGCCTTTCGATCCATCTTGCGACCTGACCCTCAGGACTCTTGAACTGTAATAGCCATTTTAATGCTGCATGGTCTGTGCGAAGAACGAACTTCCTCCCGTAGAGGTATTTGTGAAAATGCTTCGTAGCCAAGATCAAAGCTAGAAGTTCCCGCCTTGTCACGCAGTAGTTCCTTTCTGGCTTAGAGAGCACCTTGCTGAAGTACGCAACCACCTTCTCTTGGCCGTCATGCACCTGGGAGAGTACGGCTCCTACCCCGACATTACTAGCATCTGCATCCACAACGAACGTTTCCCCGGGAGTGGGGTAAGCCAGTATCGGGGCATCGCATAGCCGTTGTTTAAGTGCCTTGAAGCTCTTCTCGCACTCAATTGACCATTTGAATTGTTTTCCCTTTTCCGTCAACTGGTGCAGGTTCTTTGCGATCCCGGCAAAATCCTTCACGAACCGTCTGTAGTAGGTGGCTAGGCCCAGGAAGCTCCTTAGTTGGTGTTTGTCTTTGGGGACTGGCCAGTTTTTCACCGCTTCGACCTTCTCCGGATCGGTTCTCACTCCTTTCGCTGAAATTATGTGTCCCAGGTACTTGACTTCCGCTCTAAACAGGGCGCACTTCTTGGGGTTGAGCTTCAGGTGGGCACTTCGAAGCCTTTGAAACACATCCCTTAGATTGTCTCGGTGTTGCGCAAACGTTTTTCCTACGACGATGACATCATCCAAGTATACCAAACAGGTTTTCCATGTTAACCCTTGCAGGACACATTCCATCAATCGCTCGAAAGTCGCCGGAGCATTGCACAGCCCGAATGGCATTACCGTGAATTGCCATAGCCCATTTCCTGCGGTGAAGGCGGTTTCTCCCGGTCTTCTGGATGGATCTGTACCTGCCAGTAGCCACTCTTCAAGTCGAGAGTGGAAAACCATCGGGCTCCTGATAGTGTGTCTAGCGTGTCGTCAATCCGTGGCAGAGGGTAGCTGTCTTTCTTGGTGACGTAATTGAGCTGCCGATAGTCCGCGCAGAACCGCGTGCTGCCATCTTTCTTCTTAACCAGTACAACCGGTGATGCCCACGGACTTTTGGAACTTTCAATCAGACCTTCTTTCTCCATTGCCGACACCATCTCTGCAACTTCTGTCTGCTTTGCCAATGGAAGGCGCCTAGCAGGCTGACGAATTGGTCTAGTATCACCAGTGTCTATTCGATGTTGTACCAGGTGTGTTCGGCCGTATTCTCCGTCCTGTGAGGCAAATACATCAGCGTACTCATTGATAAGATTCTCTGCCATAGTTCGCTGCTCCTGATTCAGCTCACTGGACTGGAGAATCGTCTCTCTCGCTTCCGCTGTCCAAGGTGATGGGAGAAGTTTTGGAGCATCACGTTCAGATATTGTTGCGACGGCGGTAATCGGCGTGCATTTTCCAGTCACCTCCCCTCGCCTTAGTTTGACAGTGTGTGGTCTTGCGTTCAAAACCCTCACTGGAACCATGGTGTTCTTTGGTTCGACTAACGTCTTTCCCACGATGTAGTCTTGAGAATTCTTCTCTGGGTCTGGTTCTACTATGTAGAATCGGTGGCTCCCAAGATCACCTTCCAGCTTCGTCCAAATGATTGTCTCTGAAGACGGCGGCAAAACTTCGTCTTTGCTGATGACTGTCCTGAGAGTTACGGCATTCTCATTTCCGTACACCATCGGAATCTCCACATTTCGATACCTCAGTACTTGCATCCCGATGTCCAAGATTACTTCATTTGCTTTCGTGAAGTCTACTCCGATGATGCACTCGTCGCATATATCTGCCACCAGAAACGCATGGGAGAACGTCAGTCCTGCCAGAGTAATCGTAAGACGAACTTCTCCAAATACCTTCGCCATTTCCCCTGTTGCAGTCTTCAGGCAGTAGCTGTTGGTGTTGTGCAGCCAGGAGCTTTTGACGATATCTCTTCTTACAATGGAGGCAGTGGCACCTGTGTCGATGGTGGCTACGCACTTCTTCTCGTTGATTAGTGCCTCCACTGTCAGGCTCTTGTTACCCCGTTTGGTTTGCGAAACTTGAATGGTGGTCCTGGGGGCCTCGATTCCAGTAACCAACTTCTGCCCCGCGAAGTTGGTCCTTACGCATTTCCCGACTGCTGGTTTTGCGAAGTCTGACTGACAGCCAGATGCTTCCTCTCTGCTTCTCCTACTTCCGCAATGTGAACAATTTCCTCGTCTAGGTGCACTTCTGCACTGCCGTTGTAGGTGTCCCGTTTGGTTGCAATTCCAGCAACGGATTTGACTTCCGCGAGCTCTGTCTTCATCCATGACGGCTGTTCTCTGGCATGAGCATTCCACGACGGACATTTCCCTGACACGGTGTATTCCCTGGTATGCTTGGTCCGCAGCCTTCATTGACAAAGCGAATGCCAATGCCTCGGGGAGTGTTCGTTTTTCAGCCATCCTTACAGCCATTTGCAGTTGTCTGTCCTCTATGGCCTGAATAAAAGCTTCCACCGCCATTTCGTTGATAAGCTCCTCACCGGCTTTAGGGTATGAAAGATGGGCTAGTCGCTCTATATCCGCTTGCAACTGTTGGAGCGTTTCCCCCCTTTTCTGGACTCGACTACGCAGCTGAACCCTGTACACCTGCTGCATGTGTTCATCCCCAAACCGCATCTCGATAGCCTGAACCAGAGAGTCGTAGTTCTGCTGTTTATCTTCCGGGATGGTCTGCAAGAGCTCCGCAGCTGGACCCCTCAGTGCAAGTGTGAGTGCAATGGACTTCTCTTCATCGTCCCAGCTATTGGTCATTGCGGCCGCTTCGAATTGCCTTTTATAAATTGGCCATGATGTTTGACCATCGAAGATAGGAGGCTGCATCTCCTTTCTTCTCAGACCGTCAGTGGAATATTCCCGTGCTTTCTGTCTCTTCACGTTGCTGAGCTCCTTAGCAAGATTTTCGACTTGCTTTCCTACTATCTCGAATTGCGTATCCACTTTTTCAAACTGAGTCTCTATCTTCCCGAACTGAGTTTCATGTTTCTCAAAATTTTCATCGAATCTAATTTCGACTTTTTCGAGTTGCGTCTCGACCTTCTCGATTTTTTCTTCGATCACTTCGAATTTGGATTCCAAGTTCTTGTTTTGCTCATCAAGTTTACTTTCCAGAGCATCTAGAGAATTCTTTTGTTCGTCCATTGCTTTCTTTTGTTCGTCCATTGCTTTCTTTTGTTCGTCCAGCTTAAGTTCTAGAGAATTCCTTTGGTCGCCCATTGCTTTCTTTTGTTCGTCCATCGCTTTCTTTTGTTCATCCAGCTTAAGTTCTAGAGAATTCTTTTGTTCGTCCATTGCTTTCTTTTGTTCGTCCAGCTTAAGTTCTAGAGAATTCCTTTGGTCATCGAGCTTATGACTTTGATCTTCTATTGCTTTCTTTTGTTCGTCCATGACTAACTTAAGTTGCAGGAGCAGACTTGTTATACCCGGGTCGGCTACTGTACTTGCTGGTTCCTCTTCCACGTCAAACTCTATGTCATGCGGATTTTCACCTTCCTGCGTTACTGCTTCTTTCAGACGAATCAGTAGGGCATCTTTTCCCCCAGTTGTGTCGAGGTTCCGCTTACTGAGTTCTGCCTTTAGTTGAGTTATAGTTAGTTTTCCCAATTTGCGACCCATTTTGCGCAACTAATTAACTCAACACAGAAATCGTTTTTTTTTTTTTTTTTTTTTTTTTTTTTTTTTTTTTTTTTTTTGTGCAATTTCACACCACGGAAATAGTTATTCACAGAATAAGTTTTATCCCACTTCTGACACCAATGTAATATGCGAGCTACGGCTCGAGTAGATAAAACAATTATTCTGTGAAATTATTTCTTTATTTTCTACTCTATAGAACAATTCAAGTTCACACTATACTATTCTTCGCAAATTCTTTTCTTACAATGTCTCTTTCCTCTCAAATCACTTTATCTCCTTTCAATTACTTAATTCACAAATTCAAACTAATTACTTTTTCTTGTTTACTCTCAACTTTCAATTTATCACCAAATTACAACTTCGCCCGTTATCACTTTTCCAATCTCTTCGCCACGGTTCTAAAACCAACTGTCTTTTTTGATCGCCATCTGTCCTTATATAGCAGAAGTTTCTGATAGCCAGAAACTTCTAGCAAATTCTTCGACCACTGGAACAAGAGAAATAATTCTTGCAGTTTCAATTCCCTTTTATCCCTGATATTATTCGTCTCTTTCGTTGACATGAGCTGTGGAGACTTCGTCCCAGACACGAACCTCGAATGAAAGGACAGTACGAACCAAAATTCTGCCAGAATGAAGTCACTTCGGAATTTGTTGCGTCATATTTTAGGGGGCGTAGTTATTATTATGTTACAATATGGATAGTTTTCACAAAGAAACACGATTATTGACAATCAATTTGAAGATCAATACAAAAAGCAAAAGTTACGAACATCAAATTTGCAAATGCCAATAATTTTTCTTTTTGACAAGGGCATACAAATTTCGATAAAAAAATGGCTAATTTCCCAAACAAAATTGTTTCCTGTGACAACAAAACATGCTGCTTCTCTGCATAGCAAATGATAGGCAAATACAGTCCAAATGTAGTTTGACTAAGAAAAACATTTTCAAACCAATGATTTTTGCAAATTACGTTAACGAACATGTTGTAAAAGCATTTCAACAAATGACGTTTCCAAAGGCAAGGAGAGTTTTATTGATAAATGTATCTAAACTCGCTCAAAGAAATGACAGCCAGATTATGGCTTGGAAGGAATATATATTTGAGTTTTGTTATAAAACTGATCCGGTTCAGATAAATTTTTAATGTAAAAACAATAACAACATAAGAACGAACCACCGAGTTGGTTCAAGAAATGTGAATCTGGTGGATTAGTACGGTTTTGAAAACAGAATTAATTACATACTTATGTGCAATTTCGGCATATTCATTATTATTTTTGGAGAATTCTTACCTGAACTAGGGCCTAAAACCAGTTATCCGAAGTAATCTTAACAGACATTTTTTTGGCACACCATTCCTTTTCACCGGAATAAAGACCTGTCATTTTTGGTGAAAGTCAGATTAGTAGTTTTGAAAACACAGCTAATTTTGTGTAAAAACTGCATTAATTTGAATGGAATTTTTCGGAATTTATTAATGTCAAGCATTAGCTTTCGGGTTTTGAAATAAACTAAGTTTGTTAAATAGTATAGTTTGTAGTATTCACAACATACTATTTTAAGAGTTAATTGAACCAGTAGTCTTAAAAATATAGTTAATACTGTTCAATTTAATCATGTGTTATCTTGTGTAAAAATGCACAAATTTAAATGTTCTTCTTGTGAAACAATAAACTGTAAAAAACCCAAAACGTGGTTTTGAAAAAATACGAAATTTTTTATAACAGTTGTGTCTATTTAATCATGCCTTGTCACATATGTCCCATTTTATTGTATTTTGTGAAATATGGAGGGGGCCTAAAGCATGCTAAATTTCCAGCAATCCGATGAGGAGTTTTGAAAACATTCACAATTTTATAACATTTTTCTTTAAAATTTTGCATATATGTAAGCGGTGAATTTTGCATATTAAAACTTATTTTGGAAAACATATTTTTTACCATGGAATTCGAGTATGATTCTACATACCGATATACATATATTTTATGTAATTTGGCTGATCTTAATCAGTGCAGTTTATTTAGGATCAAAACCATTTAATGGGTAAAGTAATGTTACACGAATTTGTTTTTCAAAAACCTTGTACTTTATCTATCTGATAGCATGTGTAATCTAACTGAAATATGAAATTTGAATAAAAAACCGTGAAAAATATTTAAAGAGTATTCAGAAGTGACAGAGTTTTCTTTGACTCTAAATTACTTGGAAACTTGAAAATCCATCTAGTGGACAATGGCAATGTCAATGTACCTTTATTGTACAGGGTGGGGCAAAGGTAATGTCATAATGTGAATGTCCCATAATTTTTGCAAATGGCGTCTAAAGCTGTAATCCAAGCAAGCTGCAATTTGCAAACAGTTTTCAAAAATCTGCAAACGGTCTTAATGCATTTATTAAATTTTTAAGTCTGTTAAGCTTGGATTACTGCTTTAGATTATGACTTTTGCCCCACTTTGTATATGTATGTATATACAAAAAATAAAGAAAAAAATTTTCGACATTAAAATCCAAAGCCTTATAGTTTTTTTTTTTTCAATTTTCCAAAATTGTATGAGGCTGAGACAGAAGCACGGACAGAAAGCTGACTCTCACTCTAAGGGTTCCTTTCTTATTCTTTATTACCTTGTAAGTACCGGAACCCTGAAAAGAAGACTGAAGGCACTTGATTTGGTAGCCGCCGGTCTACGCGAACTGAAACATCTATCTACCTACTTACGAATTTCCTCACGCTCTCACACCAATTCACTAGATGGAGTATTTTTATATTTTTAAATAAAACACAAAAACAATTTGGCACTTTAAAAATTCTTTTTTTGTTTTATTATTATTATTATTTAGTCGTCCTATAACTTTTTATTAAATAAGTTTTTTTTTTTTTTTTTTTGTATAACTTCTCTTTATTTATTTAAATAAAAGAAACAAAATATTCTCTTCTCATAAGAAAGAACTGTTGCTGGTTAAATTATTTTTGAATTAATTCTACAATAAACATATGAGTCTAATATTAAAATTAAGAAAAAAAATAATGGGAACTACCATACATGTTACTTGTTAATATTTAATTTTTGTTTTAAGAATACTAAAAAATAATGGATTACAAAAGTTAGAATCGTCAAATATACTTTAGATTACGACTGGTTATAGGGTAGGTACATAACTATTCATTAAGGTTGGTGCTGATTTTTTTTTTTGCAAAGTGTGTCTTTTTTTTTTAATACCTTCATGGAGCGAGCTAGGAAAAACGATGACCGAATTATTCGAGTAATGGCTATACGTTACGTTACGTCAGGATAAATGAATACTAAGTATGGCGATCGATGGGTCATATTAGAATTACAAAAACAATTTAAAAAAAAAAAAAAAAACAAATGGCAAACATCTATGTTTAGTATCTTCTCATACAACAGAAGCAAAGGGGCGTGGCAGATGGTAAAGCACACAAACGGATCCGAAAAAGGGTACAAATTCTGATAGACCCAAGCAAGTACAAACAAACTACACGCACAAGTTCCAAAAAAACTTGCCAATCACATGGTAGACTCTGACCAAAAATGTTGTTCTAATAAAAAAAATTAAAGTATTGGCCCGATTGAGGTTAGGGGAGTTGTTAGACTTTGTATAATGGCTTTTGATTTTTATTTGCTAGCGACGTCAAATGAAACTAAAGCCAGGAAATTTTGAATTCTTCTGCTTTCTGTTTGGTTTTGCATGCTTCCTTGAATCCTAAAAATTCTTCTCCTGTCTGTGTATTGAGACCGATCTACTTTCGGCGGACTTCAATGATTGTTGAACCGCCACCATTGCTGCGACGTTTCTGCTCCTCGATGTACTTTAAATTTGACATTGGCTCCCCGCGATAATGACTTTTAGTTACGCTCTGTCGCTCCGACGATTGAATAGTTTCTAGGCTTCGCCCGTCCTTTGAGGGGATAGTCTTCTTGGAGAAAGTCTGTACGGTGTCAGTGACCATTGGCCGATTAGGATCATCCGATCGAGTTGTATACTTGTAGGTTTCCGAGTAGTCTTCAGTGCTTGAGCTACCCCGTCTGATTATTTCTACAGCAGGTGATCTAGATCCGCCACCCAGTGGGGATGCACTGGCATCCCTCCCTACTAGCTGTGAGTACTTGTAGACATTTCTCGATGGCGAACTCAAGTCTGTTTCATCCCCATGAAGAGTCTTATACAGGTCAGGCGCTTGATCACGAAGTCCTTCGAGGAAGACGCTGCGTTTATTATCTCCGCCATTTGTGTAATTGTTTGCGCTTATTGGTGCCGTCGATGAGAATCGTCTCTCGCCCAGGTTGCTGGTGTAGCGCCGATCGGACTCATCAATCCGCGTTAGATCCTTTTGACTTCGACTAATTAGATTGACTATGGATGGACTCTTGAGACCGCTTTGTAGAGGGGCATTCTCTGGCACATACAGATGAGGGTTTGACTTGTACATGTTGCTTGTTGTGCTGTTGTTGGAGTAATTGTTTTTAGTCAGTTTCTCTATATAAATGGGACTAGGATCATTGGTGCCATTCATGCCGTGAACGTTGAAACTTTTGCTTCGGTTGAGGGTTTTGTAAGTGCGCGCCGGTTTGGCAGGACCGGTATTTTGTGGTGGTTTCAACTGATTCACAATTGAAACGTTGATTTTGGACGAATGGTGTTGGGGTGCTGGTGTTGGCCTGTGGGAATCTAATTTCCGGGGAAGAGTATGGGCGCTACGGTAGTCGTAGTTTAAGTCGGGTGTCGAACCAATGCGATGATTGTTCTTTTGGTACCGACCAAGGGTGTTTGATGTGATGTTTCTGAAATTGAACGAAAATAGTAGATAAGTTTAGAATTTGCGAAGATCATTTTAACTAAGTAGGTAGCTGGTAATGTTAGATCGAAGCTTTTGATTTATTCTTTACTACACTTTGCACCTCAGATTTTGAAAGGTATTCGTCTACATTCTACATTCCTTTACTTCTTGCTTTCAAGCTCTGGTGATCAGAACTTACTATTTAGTTTGCACATCCGGAGCTCCCCCAAGATATTGATAGCATCTTCCCGTAAGGAACAGACTTTTTACATTATGAGGCCAAACAAAGTTTTAGCAGAATGTAAAGAGAATATGCCAAGCCTACAAAACCCGGAAAAAAGCCTGCAGGGATGATGAAAGAAATCTTGTGCATATGTAGCAGAGTTATAGTTGGTCCTGAGAATTTGGAAAGATCATTTCAGCAGACTGTTAAACAGTGATGACGATCAAAACTTAACCCGGACGATGACAACCAACATTTCCGAAGTTAAAAAGGAGACCCTCAACATTGTCAAAACATGTGGTTTTAGGTCAAGAAAGTCCATCATAGATCAGATACTCAAATTAAGGAAGGCCTTGGAGAAAACCGAGTAGTTCCAAATCCATAATCTTTATTTTTCCATCAATTTTAAAATTGTCTATGATGGCATTGTAGAGACGGACGAGCCATGTGTAATTTTAGCATCACTGCCAAACTCGTGTGTTTGTGCAGAATGATGATGAAGAAGTATACAAGCTGCTCCATCTACTAGTAGGTCGAGACCTTTGATGCCGGAAATGGTTGTGATGCTCTGTCATGCGATTTTTTTTAACATCATTCTTAAAAGAATTATACGAAATTCCCAACAAATATAACAAACATAGTTATATTTGTTATACAAAATTTCGGTGGAATTCCCCAGAAAGTCACTTGTTACATAACCCTTCAGGCCCTAATTCAGGTGTTCCTGTGACTCTCCAAAAAGAATCATTCAAATCGATACAGTTTTGCCGAAGTTATAGTGAAAGACACATACAAATAGGGCTCCAGTCGTCGCAAAAACCATGCAAAAACAATCGTCAAAATCAACAAAGCTTAAGTTATCATGAATGAAAAAAATTCACTTAAAAACGGCATAAAATTAAGCGTATTTTCAAAACTCAAGATCTTAACAGACCATCTGCTGGCAGAATCTGTCAAACGGGTATATTTTCACAGAAGTTATCGTGAACGAAAGAAGCGAAAGGTAATGCCACAGTAGACACACAGATAGACAAACAAACAGACAGACTTGCAAACGCACATCTGCCATGCGGAAAATCACTTTTTTGAACAATTTGAGTATAGTTAAGCTAGAAAGTGTCCTTATCTCAGATACGATTTTTTGACACGGTCACCTTACATCAAAAAAGAACATTCAACACCTGTGACTCGGACGGAATGTCTATACAGATATATATTTATAACACAAATTTTGAGGTAATTACGACATTGACTTAGTTAGAAAGGTTCGAACTCATCGCCGCCTAAAATGCTCTGGCTTGGAAGCGGCAGGTAAAAGAAGTTCTCACATAAGTGGAAAGGGACCCTAACCAACTTGATGTGCAAAACTGGAGGCGGATAGTTAGGGATCGAATTTACTGGAGGGACTTGTTGGCTAAGACCCAGGTCCACCCCGGACTGTAGCGCCATCTAAAGGTAGTAAGTAAAAATTGTCAGAGCCCATTTCTTGCAGTGAAGGCGAGTTCTTCGTGTTCTGATAATGTACTCGTATACGTACAGCCCGCCAGTGGCAGAATATGCCTCTTTTTATTATTTTTACCTAACCTCAACGTTCATAAAATTTGCAGTTATATGTATAATTATAAACTTTTCAACGTCAATGTTGCAGTCAGCTGCCGGCTTCGTTAGTGTTCTGTGATCAGCAGAGATCTTACTGATAGGATTTACTCAGGAAATGATACTCATTTTAGAAAAATCTTGAGTAAAAATTATTGCGGCTTCTGTCAGATTCTAACCACGGACAATTACACCTTTAAGCTGAGTACACAACCATTGAGACACTAATTTTAAGGTTGAACACAAATTTCCCTAGAAAGCTGCTTTGTGTTGAAATGTGCTATACACCCACAGTCGGTACGTATCTCCTACGAATAGATTTTAGAAATAATGTTCCAGCTAAATTTTAGGGGAAGTGCTTACTAAATTACTACGTAAATGGCAGAAAATGTCGCTTACAAAATAATGATTATTACTCAAAGATCCACCATTTAATTTCTTATTTGAGAAAGTAAAATATAAATTTCCTAAACACCTCTTGTATCAGTGATCATGAACGGAGAAAGATTTAATTATCGGGACACTAACTCAGCTAAGACGTGGTGCTAATGATCAACGTAAGACGACCTAAGTTTAAGCGCAGTGGGGATTTCCGTCTAACCAATCAACCAATAAACTGATCAAAGCAACCGCAACCTAAACAATTAGCGAACAAAATAATCTCAAGTGTGATTCCAATTTTAAGTTCATTACTGACGAACATGTTATAAAACTCCATTAAGTAACAACTGGTCAATAACTTTGAAGCTATTTCCCATATAAACCTTTCTCAAGCAATTTGCCACTTTTCATCAAAAATACTCTATCTAAATGGATCTACAATATTTATGATATATACTTTGCGTAAGCACAGCTACAAAAAAAAAAAAAAAAAAATTTGAAATCTCAAATCTAGCCATACTGTGTTGCAACTGATCGGCGGCGATGCAAGTATCTCACGATGGCATCTATGTTGACCGCGTTCGCATGTAAACAACATTCATCTACTAATACCTGTTGCCACTTTTGGAATTTCTTAAATCTCGCACACTCATCGGTATCGGCACGGCACACCTATTTCAAACTCACTAGGTCGATCACCGCGATCACTGATCACAATGATTAACAGTCAATCTACTGCGCATCAAAACGCGCGCGCTCCATCCGTTCACTTTTGCACCTGATTAGTTGTATGCTGCGAAAAAATGTCGAAATCGACAAGCGCGATTGCGTTCAATTAAAATGTCAACAATGTCGCCAAGCCACACAGTAGTCGGTAAGGGGAGACAACACAAAAAATAAAACTATCTAAATTAATCCAACAAATGCACGCACAAACACATGTCTCCCTCCGTGAATGTATCTATCTAGCAAACAATCTATTAGCATACTCACTGACCTTCAATGCTCTTTCTCAGTGGGTTTGCTGCTTGTGATCACATAACTTAAGCTGGCTGTTGTTATAGTTAAACGATTTTTTTTTCGAAATTACTTGGTACACAAAAGATATGTAGATGAACCTTACCTTTGCACATAGATTTCCCTGTTCTCGTCCGATGAACCACCGCGACGTGATCGATGATATTGACTGGTTGAAGGTGGTACTCCAACTGCTCCTCCACCACCACCACCACCACCACCACTGCTCTCCCTGGGGTAGGTGGAATCCAATGTGTCTCGAGAATCTCGTACCCTCCTCGCTGCTCCTGGATCGTACTTGTTCTCCTTGCCAAACAAACTTCCGCCGTAGGGATCCTCGCCCAGATAGTATCGCTGTTTGGGATTTCCCATCACGTCCAGATCTGATGAACCACGTCTATGATCTCCTGAATTAGCGTATAGATTCCCATTAACTGTTTGGCTTGGCCTGTCTCGACCAACCGTCGTCGAACTACTAACAACGCTTGACTCTCGATTGATGGGCGCCGAGTTGCGTTGCTGGAGCTGACTGTGATGTGTGTTGGATGCCTGTGTACTGACGTGCTGTTGTTGTTGTGTGGAGGAAGATGTTGTTGCTGTACTACTACCTGCTTGCCCACCACCACCACCACCACCATTGCCGCCACCAATGTGACTATCGATGACATTGTACTGCTGGTATGTGGACATTTCTCCACCATTCGGTGAAGATCTAACATTCGTTGGAGACTTGTCGCGACTTTTACTCTTTGACTTCATTCGGAACTTTCGTTCGGCGCTGGCGGATCGGATTTTGCCGACCAACTTCCGGAAAGAGTTCCCGATGGCTTGGCCGACTTTTGTCGATGATTGTTTAGTGTTGCTACCACCACTTCCGCCGCCAGACGGTTGGGACGTTTGCGTCTGTGTCGTTTGAGTTGATATTGAGGGACGCATTTGCTGACTCGCCGACGATGACTCAGATGCAAAACGCGTGCGTTGGTTTGGTTTCCGTGGTGGGATTCCGTTGGCAGTTGAAGTGTTAGCTGTGCTGCTGCTGTTTGTGTAGGGCGAGAAAGCTGGCGGGGGCGGTGCTATATAACGGGTTTGCGCCGGTGACGCTGAACGGCTCTGTGGCGGTGGCGAATAGTCTGGTGGTGGTTCATCGCGTTCGCGATGGTGGAATGCCGACGGTGCGATGGGTGCTTGTTGGCGAATTTTCTTTTCCATGCCGCGTCGGCGCTGCGGTACAGTCGGGCGGGACAAAGTTGACGAATCATGGACAACTATCTCTGGAGATGGGGATCGCAGTGCGTACTCTGGAGCCTTTGGCAGGCGATTGTCATTGAAGTAAGTTGGCGATGATACGTACGCGGAATCATCTTGCGTCATCATTCCTGAGCGATACTTCTCGGTTCCTAGCTTACCATCTTCTTCGCCATCGCATCGTATGTGTGAAGATGTCACGTCTTCGCTAGAGTCTTTCACATAGCCGGAGTCTTCCCTCTTTAAGTAGCTGGCGTTCTTGGCATTTTTCAAGTTTCGAATGTTCTCGTCATTGGAGTCGGGTCGATGATATCGTACGTCAGTTCTTGAACCACTCAGATACCCCAAGTCTTCCTTCTGAGACCGAATGTTCTTCAGATCGACGAGATCCTCCCGGGAGCTACTGCGGAAGCGTAGATCACTTCGCGAGTTATACATTCTTTTCTGCTGAAGTATATCTTCTCGCGTCACATAAGTCTCATTCCTCGGGGCACTATCCCTGGGATAGTACGACAAGTCTTCCCTGGAAGCATTCTGCCTAATGCGATTTCGACTGTCTAGCGTACCCTGTAACTCATCACGAAAAGCCTTCGTAGCAAAATGCTTCGGCGTAGACTCCTTTCGGTCGGCCCAATTCGAAATTCCCTGAAAATAACTCTTAGCCCTATCCGGCTCAAGGTCCCCCACAATGACTTTAGCAGTCTTGCCATTGGCAATGCCATTGCTTGGCAGCCGAGAGATTGGCGGATTTACCGCCATCACATTGGGCGGTGTAGTCGGATTCGATTTGATGGTCACATTGAAGTAAGTCTTCTTAGTCGGCTCAATTTCCTGGTACTCATCTCGAGAGTCATTCGAAGCTGTTGATTCGCTGCCAAAATGCGACTCAAGCCATTTCATAGTCTCGCCCTTGCGTGTCTCCTCTTCACGATCGAAATCTAAAGGTCGTTTAGTAAGTGCATCCTTCCGATCAGATAGCAGGGCCGCCTCTGTAAGGGAAGTTAACGCACAATAAAAGGGGTTAGAAGGGGGGCTGCAAATAATATTTCATGAGGCAACTACCTTTTTGCTGTTGTAATAGCGTTTTTGGCGCTCTCCTAGCCTTTCGAATTCTAGCCGATAAACTGTCCCAATCGCCAGGTCGCTCTGGAGCGCCATCACGTTCCATTTGTTCCGTTTCTGCAGCGTAACGCATCTCTTTACCTATTACCTTACCATCGGCTACGAACTCAACATTTTGCTCATCGCGTTGCTTGTAGAACCGCTGGGATGATTCCTAAGAGGTAGAGATTGAAAATAGATATGTTTTTGGAATGGGGCAAGTGACTGTACTTACTGTGGTAAAGATTTTCTCCTTGCTTCCAGTGGAGTTGTCGTCTTTCTCCGGGAGGTCTTCGTCGAAAATTTCCTCGTGCTCTGTTGTATTTTTCTTTTCGGTGACTAAGGTTCCGTCTGCTTGAGCTAAACAACGTTGTTCGATGTCTTCTGTGTCGATTGTCTTATGACCCTTTGTCGATTGATGGAGGGTACGTGGTCCGGTGTGTACCAATTGCTTTTGACTTTCTAGGGAATATAGAATATCTTCGATGTTGTCAGCGCCGCTGTTGACTGCATTTACGTAGGCCTGGAATGATAGAAGAAAAACAAAAAGGCGTTAGATAGATGTTTGTAAATCTCTACTCTCAAAACGTTTAAAATTCATCCAAATCCCATTAATATACACTTCAAGGTGAAAGCAAATCATTTTCTCATCAAAAGATAAAGATTCCAGATACAAATTAGGAGACACCATGAAGGTTTTTCTGTTTTTCTCATAAACGGAAACCGGACTTGGGAACAGACGTGTGTAGATAAATACGAATGAAGTGTACACGTTCGTGCGACGAATTGGGCAGCTTAAGGTTTTTAGGGTCAAGACTGATTATCAATAGCCTGAGGGCATTTAAGATTTCAATTAGTCTGGCTGTTGATTGATTTCATAATCAAGTTTACTTCTTGATCCGTCATGGATAGGTACAAAATAAATATCGTAAGTTGATTTTAACGAATTATAGTTCTAACAAAAGACTGAAGTGGGGGATACATTAATTCCGTGTGAATTTTCCGGAACGAAAATGTAGATACAAATTGTTTTTGTCTGTAAATTGGTACGGGTATTGTAAATTGGATTGAATGGCACTTGAATCTTAATGGGTTTTAGCTGTGAGAAAGGCGAATGGAGAAGAAAACGGAACTGCAAACTCTACAAGCAAATCCGTGATGCAAATTTGGTCGTAAATAAAGGTGCAAATGCCTGAGCTATGGATATCTGCATTTTTCTCACAGATCATATTCAAATCGAAGAGCAGCTCGTTCAATCGATGATTTGAATAATATGCATTCTTAATTTCATATAAAAAACGGATGGGTTCATATTTATTGCTTAATGTTTTTATTTGACCAATATCCACTCTCTTCAATTAGGCACTAGGAATACTGAACCAAGGTACGAATAAGGAAGTATTATGAACAAGTTTGACCTTGGCTGAAATGTAAAGAGACTGTCAGATTCTTTGTTCACCAATTGCCCTTTCTTGAAGTGCAGTACCAGCATAAGTGCACATCTATGCACACAGAATAACATGCATATAGCATTTTCTCCGAAAGAAAATTAGCATAAGCTAATGGAAGCAAAAAAAAAGGTGTTATTGCAAGAATGATGCTCGAATGCTTTACTTGAATATAAAAAGATATACCAAGGTTACAAAGCCCGTAGCGATGAGCGAGAGAATGGAGCCGCACACGAGAGTCAGAGTTGGTGATGACAATATTAAATGAAGATTTCCGCAGGCAGTTAATCGGTGAAGGGGATTAAAATTATACTGTCAGGCAGAACGTGCCATTCAACAAGGGACGATGACAGCCAATATTTCGTTCAATTAATAAGGCTGCTTGTCTAGCGGGACATGATTTGGTACTTTGTGGGCATACACAATCTTGTCGCCTAGTTCGCGGCCGCCATACAAAAATTTGACTCGTCTATTTTATGTCAGTTATTCCAAAATATTTGAGACGTTTGCAAATTCACTTTAACGTCGTATATATTTTCGTACGATTTCCTAACGATACTCCTAATATGGCTATTGCCATGATGTGAAAATCAAAATAGTTTTTCCGTAATTTTTGGGATCAGTTTTCATTTGATTCTCATATTGTATTTATACAAACAAAATATTTTTTGGGCAAAATTTCTTTCTGAGGACAAGTTTTTTTTTTTTGCCGAGAGGGTGAAAATCTTCTAAAGACACCATAAGGCCAGACCGCGCATGTTTATGGTAGTGTGAGATTTTTACTCACTAAAAATACCTCTCTCCAAGATTAATACTACAACTAAGCCGACGCTTATCCAGCAGTTTTATTTTCGCTTACGAGGCTCGTGATTTTTGGAAAAAGATGTTCGTATGTAATTAAAAAAAATGTAGCGCTTTAGACAGGTTAAATTCCAATGAAAGCTCCTGCTGTTTTCACGACCGGCATATACTATGACGCGAGGTCAAAAGGGTTTCTCCTTGGCAGACGACGAATTGAATTATTCGCGTCAAGTATGACGGTACGGTTACAATGTCCGTGAAAGCGATCTTTGTGTTTACGAGCAAATTTTGTTATCTCTTCGACGACGCTGGGAATTCCCAGATCCCGATGAATATCTTCGTTACGTACATACCACGGTGCGCTAACGATCGTTCTAAGAACTTTATTTTCAAAAGTTTGTAGGATATTTCTATTGCTTTTCCTGGTACAACCCCATAGTTGTAGACCATACGTCCGCACTGGCTTTAGCAATTGGTTATAGATAAGCAGTTTGTTATGTAGACTCAACTTCGGGTAATCTGTCCACTTTTTTGTAGGTAAAGTTGACGTGCGTAGATTTGCTTTCGTTCAGCACAATATGCCAAGAATTCGTCCAAGCGTGAACTTTATTAATAGCATGTTGCAGCTTTTTAGTTGTTGCTTCAATTGTATCGCCCGTTGTCAATATCTCCGTATCGTCCGCAAACGTGGCAACGACGCAGTTTCTTTCCTGCGGGATATCACGCGTGTAGAGTACATATAGAAGCGGGCCAAGGACACTTCCTTGTGGGGCTCCGGCCGCAATCTCCTTGAAGTCAGAGTAATCATTTCCGTGCTTAACACCGTGCTTTCGGTGAGGTACGATCGTAAGATTAGAAAGAGTTGCCGTGGCAGTAGTCGTTACAATTTATATTCCAAGCCTTCGTGCCAAACTTATCGAAAGCTTGTGAGACGTCAAGAAATACACCACAACAAATCTCTTTTTCTTCGAGAGTCAGATATTTTGTGGACTTGGTCGATTGTAGAATGTTGATTCTAAATCCAAACTGATGGTCAGGAATCAGACGTCTTTCGTCGATTACGGGTTGTAGTCGCTTAGAAAGTAGTTTTTCGAATAGGCCGATATGATTTCTTCTTATTCAGAGGTTTGCCTGGTTTCGGGACCATTATAATCTCGGCGACTTTCCATTGTCTCGGAACGTAGAGCAATATGAACGAAGCGTTAATCAAATACGAGTATAGCAGTTTGATAAGAGCTTTATTCGGTAATTCCTTGACCCCCTACGCCGTTATCAAATCGTAACCCGGTGCTTTTCTCGTCTTTAGATTTTTAATCACTTCCCTCAGTTCAATCAATGCAACTTCTTTTACTTTAAAGTTGTCAGATGTCGTTACTGGGGAGTCGGGCGTTATCAAAGGGCCGTCGAATTGCTTAAATGTATCTTCTAAGTGCAAAGCAAAAAGTTCTGCCTTTTCTTTGTCTCTCTTGGCCAAGTTCTATCGCTTTTCCGAATTGGTGGCGTTTGCATTTCAGGTATCCGGATGCCTTTTAGCGCTTTCTAAAGTGAATAGTTTCATTCTCTTTCAGCGGAGAGATTTTCAAGGTAAGTCGCTATCTTATTGCTTTTAAATTTCCGAATACTATCTCTAAGGCGGTTAAGAACCTTTTTATGCTGCGGTGCAAGAGTGATTTGCCATTTCTTTCGTGCTTTTTTTTCTCCCTCACCAGTTCAATGATTTCTCTGGGATACTTTTCATTGCGTTTAATATTATAGCTTCTAGAAGGAGTGTTTCTCCATGCCGCTCTTTAGATTGCTTCTACGAAACGATCAACTCCTCCAGTTCACAAAGTGTTTTAAGTGATACATTTAGGGCGAAATTTCTTTAGCAATCATTTCTAAAGCCCTCCCAGTTTGTTCTATTGCTAGTAAGTCTTGGAGGTCTGAGGAGAAGTAAAAAAACAAATATGTTCCAAATTTCAATCTTCTACGTCTAACGGTTCAAAAATTACGAGGCCGTGACACACAGGCAGATAGGCGGACGAACAGATAACTAACTCTCACTATAAGGGTTCTGTTTCTAGTTTCTGTTACCCTGTAAGTACCGAAACCCTGAGAAGAGGACTCTGAGGATACCCTAGTAAATTTTGGGAGCAGGTACGGATCGTATAACCTATTCCTCATTTTTTTTAGGTGGATGTGGCGGTGTGAAATTTTTAAGTCAAATGCAACGATGTCTTCTTGCTCAAAGGAGAAATCTGTGATTTTTTGAGGTTTTATTAGATAACATTTTGTTGCGACTTTTGCAAGCGAAATTTACGGATTCTGCTAAAACCTTATGCTTAGTCATTATCGTAAATAGCGATGAGAAAGCAAAATATGGATTTCTGAAGAAAAGGCCTCCACATTACAAAAGGTTACATAAAATGCTAAAGATATCATTAGCACTGTTTTTGTTTGCACTTTTAAGGGCAAGTATTAGTTTTCTGCAAATGTTCGATCTCAAGAAACTCAGTAAAGTGGGTCTCTCAGTTCTATCTGTATGTCTGTATGTATAATCGACATACATCTTTCTTTTCAAAATCCAATATTTCCATATTGTTCTACAATGTAAAGAACTAAGAATCGTAAAAGTCAGTAAAGATTTGGTTAAAATAGAGCCAAAGGAAGGATAATAGATGGTAAACAATTAGAAAATTGTACTTATTATTTTTTGTTTGACTTGAAGAGAAGAACGTAACTTCATATAACCAGACCGAAACATTATATAAAATATTTTAGTCCGAAAACCCAGCATAACAAAGCCCAAATATTTTACTAAAGAAACACGAGGAAAGACTTCACTACAAAATGGTTAAGAACAAATGAGTAGCGAAACTCGACCTGAGAAAGTAAATAATAATAAAGCATTTATCTACGTTTTGAGAAAATACATGTTCAAATTATGATAGTCCTATACCATAAATACCTATATGTCATAAAATTTAGCGCCATCATTAACAAACAAGACAGACAGAAGGTGGCTAATGTGGGTACCCTGGGGGACATCAGAAGTCACACAAATTCTATCAGATATCTATCGCACAAAAAAGACGATAGCCGTCTTAAAAATGGAATTGGAACTCCTAATCCGTCCGGTTTATAAAGCAATACTTTATGGTAGACGCGGTGAAATGCTTTACTGAAGTCAGCGTAGAATGTATCCACTTGGTTTGCCTTGCCGAAATTAATAAACAAAAGCGGATTAGTTACTGTGATTTGTTTCTTGACGAAACCATTCATCATCCTCTAAACTACGATGCCATCTTCTATAAGCTCTTAACTTTTAAAAATCGCAATTGAATTAGAGACGGAAGCCAAAAATTAGGAGACCAGCGGTGTTTCTTGATTATTTTGAGTTGTTTGAAACTAGCTCTTCATTATTTATGATGTGCACATACTAACTAAATAGATTAACATGCCACTATCAGCCTATTTTTCAAATTAATTTGAAATCATCTGTTGAACAATATTGCTCTTATGCAATCATAATCAAGCCACAATCTTGAGCAATAACATCCATCACCTCTAAATCGTGTCTAAAATGCCACCACTCATACAGACTCACCACTTGACTGCTTGTAATGACATTTCTCGCGTTAGATGTTGTGACTCTCAACTAGCAGTTAACAAAACAAAGCCCTAAGGGTATAACTCACAGCATTAACTTATAGGTGTTAGACACCTACCTACAGCCCTCACTCGAAAGCATACATCATTCCGGCTACTTTGCATCACACTTTGGCCGCAATCACCACCAACCAACTCCATCGCTACCACACCAACCAGTAACCACAGCAACAACCACTTGTGGTTACCTAAAGCCCTCCGTGTATTCGTGTTTTTGTTGTCTGCCACTAATCTGTGGATGGAATTTGTTAAGCACGAGAGTAATGTCTGGCTGTCGAAAAATCACCTGAAAGGGGAAACTATGAGTAGTCGTATGTATCTATATAATGTCGACAAAAAAGAGTTACTTGCTTTGCTTGCGAATATTAAGTTTCAGTGTCGAATTTAAAATTTTGTTTTCTCCATTTTTTTTGCGTATGTGGTTGGATTATAGATGAATGCACGAATATGTACATTCCAAATGGAGAATTTATTTGTATTTAAGGCCATAATCGTCAGATAACAGATGTGAACGCAGTCCGTGTAAAGTCCATACTTGGATGCTTTCGACTTGTCCGTGTCACTTCCGGACGTGCATTTGGCATTGATCAGTCCGCGTAATTACCACAAAGCACTATAAGTTCATGAGCATAATCAATGGGGAAAAAAACACCTCCCAGCACAATCTTAATGAGTAGCATAACTAGTATTCGATGATTGTGCTCGAGGTAAATTCGCATTACTCTCGTACTTTGTCTTATAATTGAAGGCCGCCGCTGATCATATACTGAGGTCATGAGAGTGATCTTATTGCAAACGTCCATCTCAGAAGAGTGGGTCTCACCTAAAGTGAATACTAAATTGAACACGGCCATCAACTCATGTCATCGTGGGTTAAGTCAAACTGGATGTCATTATCTCTTAAGGTGCTGTCACACAGGTTGCTACTTGTGGATGTGCATGAATAAATTTGAAAAAAGAAAAATGGAAGATTTTGTCATGGACATCACGTTCTTATAAGTCAATTGCGAATATTGTAATAAAAGCAATAAATTTGACGTCTGAGTTTATTGTTGGTATTTGTTGACAGTAATTTTGACAGTCGCTAAGGGGAATGAATGTCAATTTTTTGGTGCAAGGAGTGTCACTGTCATTATTCACCATAATTGACACGATCACTCCAAACACCGCCCTCTGACTGAAACAAAGGAAACATTTTCCAATTAAATCTGCTCCTTTCACAAAAAAAAAAAAAAAAAAACTAGAAAGGCCCAGAGAGGGCACCGCAGCTTCGATCTTGTTATCCAGGCTGAACAATCATTGTGGTGAGCGGTTTATTGGCATGGACATGCGGAATAGAACAGAAAAAAAAGGAGTCCAACCACAACTGTAGCCATGTTGGCAAACACAACTATGTAACCAAACTTAACCGTTAGCCTATGATCACGCGTCTTCTATTAATATTATCATCATGACTTCCTCATTGAGTAATTGATTGCCGCAAAAGAGTTCTCTTTGGTTGATAGTGAATCTGTGTGTAAACCACGCCGACGATGTGGACATGGAGTATATGCAACACAGCTGAACCCATTCTTCTGTTGAACGGGTGCGGTTTTTAATTGCATGTGCGCGTCCATGGACCGGTTAGCAACATTTTATATAGTTCAAGTCCAGTGCACGAGAGGCATCTCGCTCAAAAAACCTAGCATCATTGGCGGCACCAACAACTACATCATTGCATCGAAGAGAAATGGTTGGTCTTCCTGGGGGCCACTCTAAGAAACTTTATCTCGCGCGCCGCCGACTTGTGGACGTAGAAACATGTTTTTTATTGTAGGATACAATTTACCCTTTGGTATAAATCTTTGGCAGGGGGGAAGACCGCGCGTTGTTTCCCAGAAGCTAATGGTGAAGGTTAACCTGATTCTTGAAATGCTTCATTTCGCGGTTGAAGATTGAAGTGATAAGATGATGTTGTTGCCTTGTGGTTATGGAGTTGCAAATAAAAACTGAATATGAGGCGTGTAGTCATGTATAGAGAGGGATGGCTAGGAAGGAAGAAGGTTCTTGGGTGCATCTACAACAATCAAATGTATGAGTTAAGAGTTAGAATGGGCTTGGAAGACGACTTGTAGGGAAATTATTTCCACTCCTTAAATCGTGCATTGGAACAGGTGATTGTTTGGGCGGATGTGCTTAGATTGCTGCTGTTGTGATGATGTGCTTTCTTGTTCTTGCACTTGTTGCTCACAATTGGAATTTTGATGGTAAAGCAGATTTGAGCTCGAAACATTAAGTTCAGTTTCTGTATGAGTTGCTGATTTGGAAATCGTAACGAATAAGTCCATTTTAAGTAAGTAATGTTAGAGCTAGAAGCGGTCCTAATTCATTCAGGTTGAGGGCTGAGAATTTTATAAATTCTAAACATCATGAGAGGTAGTCGAACAAATTTAATAAAAGTGAGAAGAACAAAGACACATCATACTAGCTATCGCACTTGGAACCTACGAGTATAAAGAGACATTAGAAATATTTAAAATTCGTGTGTAAATGCGAGAAGACTTGTGCGTCCCGGCGACTAAACCTAGACAGAAAAATAGATATGTTTTTATCGAAGGTGTAGCCACCAACAGTGATCTTATTGTAATTTTACAGTGTTCTGATTCGAGGGCCTTAACGACTGAAGTAAAACGTGAATTCAAAGTAATCCGTTTGCTACGAATAAGTTCCACAAACTTTGTCTTCATAGTTATGACACTAACCTGGCACAATCTTTGGAAAAGCCCGTGAGCGCGCTGGCCAAAGCCTCGACTGTATCACCAGTAGCAGCCGTGAGCATGAGATCCCCTACAGGAAATCGTCCAACGGAGCTTCTTAGTTAACCGCAGTCTCCTCTAGTTTACAATAAATCACTTCGCGATCCAGTGAAGCCAAGACGTACAATTGTCTTCTCAACACTGATGCTAGGCTATAGCTCCATGCAACATTAATGGTATCTAAGTCTAATCTAAAGAAATTTAATAATCCTCCCACCATACATATGATTGGTCAAGTGTGGCTTAATTTAGGGAGATAAAACTTCAGAGATAGTAAAGTAAATACAAGCAATTTCGTCACGTAATTACGTAAATAACCAACCGGTACAGCCTTTGCGGGCAATAGTAAGCCCTTTTATAATATTTTCTAAGAATCTCCAATGAGAACACAATTTGTAAAATCTTAATTGCTTTCCCGAAATGGGCGTTACGTAACCCATTTAATAGGAATCCAAAAGGAGAATCTCGAAGAAGGGTCTAATGTCTTAACTGACCGGATGGATGCTACTCCTTTCATCGGCGAGTTTATCGATGATTTATGATCTTTGAGTAAAGATCAATGGCGTTTTTGTAATTAAAACTCACATTCATATTTATTGAACACACCATTAAATGTATTAGATGACGTTTAAGTCTAATGATATGGCTTTTTCCCTTAAATACGAACATTGGACAGTCAAGCTCAAAAGATGTAATTATGTCGAATACCACAGACTTCCTCAATTGTCATAATCTGCTCGACTTCCTCAATTAAACTTATTAATCGTGTTAAAGTGTGTATAAAAATTAAAAAAAATTATATCTTTATAGCGCCGGCATTAAAATTCCAAGGTGTAGAACTAAACTCTCAACTCTTAAAGGGCATTAAATCGCTTCAAAGCGGATAGTTAAAGGCAAATTTTTATATTTAGTGCTTAAAACATAAATTCTCTTCTATCTGAGGAGCGCTAACTCATGTGTCCACCATAAAGACATAAAAACCAATGAAGAATTTCCGTAGAAAAACGAAAGAAGAAACACAACAAAAAAGAAGTTGAATGGAAGGGAAAAAAGCTAAATTTGAATATAGTACTCAAACTGCGACAACTGAAGAGACGAGCGATGACTATGACGACGACACGCACGGAGGAGACGTGCCACCAAAGATTCTCACGTCGCAAATTTATGGAATTTTATTGCCATATTATCGCAACCGCTTTTTATTCCACGTAAAGGATGCGATGCACATAAAGAATATGTCTGGGGACGCTTAGATTCCACCGTCGTCGTCAGTGTCTTCTTCAGGTCGATCCGCACTTGGGCATATTGAACTGAAAAAGAAACGATTATGGAATCAGTAGTATCCGTACCTTAAAAAACGTTACGTATTCAGTGCATGCATGCGCGAAAGAAAATCCAAAATTCGTTATTTAATTCTGGATATGCGCCGGTTGAGTTGAGCTTCTTAGTATTTTTTAGTGAAGCTAATGAAGTCTTAAGAATGTATTAATTATGCTAATGATATTCAAAGGGGGGAAATAAGAAAAAAAAAAAGTTTTTAGCCAGACGTGAAGCCGAATGAGTGAAAAATTAGAAGACAAATTTGATGGATTGGCGTTGTAAGAGACTGTTGGACGACGACAAAGTCAGGAGGTAAAGACCTCTAATTGGTGTCCGTAGAATATTGTTGAAGAATTAATCAAAATTGAAATTTAGTTTTTGCAGAGTGAGATGCGGTCATTAGTCGTTAAATGTTTCCACTTTTTGTGGTTTAAGAATACTGGGACTGAGACACCAAATTTAATTATAGTTATCTTGGCATTTCAAAATACACATGAAGCGTGTTTATTTGTGACTTTATATATAGCACAGAGGAAATGTATGTATAGTTGTAGGTTTTATTCGCAGTAAATGGTGCTGTGGGTGCAATGTTCGGATACGTCATTCAAAGAGAGCACTGACAGCTGAAGAGTATATTTCACCGCAAATTAAGGGAGGATTCGATTTTTTTCTTGTGGCATCTTTTTTTTTCGTGACTTTATATACAGCACAGAGGAAATGTATGTATAGCTGTGGGTTTTATTCGCAATAAGTGGTGCTGTGGATGCAATGTTCGGATACGTCATTCAAAGAGAGCACTGACAGCTAAAGTGTATATTTCGTCGCAAATTAAGGGAGGATTTGGTTTTTTTCTTGTGGCGTCAACTTTTGGCAGCATGAACCCATGCTATGATTCTCTTCACGATTTCACTGCAAATGGCCTTTGTTTGTACTGCAAGAAAACACATTTATTTATTCACTTAAGAAAAATATTTTGGCATTAACTGTCCTGTATGGCCGAGCTTGTCACAATAAATCGTGCTGAGTGGGTTTATATTTTTTCAATGAATAAGGGGACTTACAATCGATTGCCGTATCCGAAATTCCCATAATTAAGTAACTAAACGAGAAAACTTTATGGTTTCCCTTCTAAATAAGGAGGTGGGAGAACTTTTTAGCCAAATAAGTTTAAATGTCCATCACATGTACCGTAAAGATTAATATTCCTACTCTAATTCAAATCTGCCAGAAAGTAGAGATTGCCAATTTTGCTATCAAGAGAGGTGGGACCGCAAAAAACATATTTAGTGTTTCTGAGACTCAAACATGAGCCTTCCGTTCGGTGCTTCACGTAGTTAACTACTGAGCCACTCCTGTTACGCTATATATATTATATTATGTCTAGGATTCCTTAAACGGTGCAAGAAATATTTTACCCCGTCTGACCTGGCCTCAGTTTGTAAGGCATTCATCCGTCCTAAGCTGGAATATAACGCCCATAACTGGTCTGGTGCACCCAAGGCCGTTCTGCACATTCTAGACAGGGTACAGAATCGCGCGTTAAAACTAATAGGTGATGTCTCTCCCTGTTTTATCGTTTTTTTTTTTTTATAAAAAATGTTCCAGCGAAATAGCTAGTTGCATTCCTCCCCTTCAAAATTTCAACCACAATACGGGTCATAGTTCGAATGCACATAAGTTCACACTTAAGCCCAATTTCGGTCGTACTGTCAAATATAGGGATTCGTTTATAAGCCGAACGACACGAATGTGGAATAATCTACCAGGTTCTGTATTTCCCCATCACTACACCCTTCAAACATTCAAAGCCAACGTGCACAGGCTCCTCCTCAACAGATACAATGCAATCCATGATATTACGAGTAAGTGGGATGAATCAGGATTGGGAAAAACTGAGATGTGCAACATGTACTATATAGACTTTGTACCCCAACAAGAACAGCTACTATTTGCTAGTGATTGAGACTTATTTGTTCTAACGCCCCCCATAGGAGAAATATGATATAATGAAAGATTACTCCTCGAGTAGGCGTTCGAGTACGGAATTAGGGAATTAACAAAATGAAGAAATATCGTAAATTTCTGAAGAAGACTGAAAGAGGGCAAAGCACGGTCTTTCTACTCAAACCAGTGTTTGTAAAGTTAAAGGTAGGGGCCTCTTATAGAAACTCTGGTTGGCTTGACAATCTAAATTCTTTAGTTCTTCGGACTGTTCATTAACATTTGACTTTGAAGATAACAAACTCTAGAAATAAATAGTTTCGTATAATGTGTTAGTAGTGTCATCATTAAAATATTTTTTTTTTTTTATTGCTCAAAACATTTCGAAATATGGGTTCTGAAAATAATTTGGGATTTTAATTTTTTTAAAATCAGAATAAAATTTTGATATACAGAAGTTTGTAGTATATAGAATTTTGATCACAACCCACACGAGGAATCTTGAGACTTTCTACCAAAAACCGTCTCTGACGGTTCGGGGGCTTACATTATTACATAGAAGAAAATATTTTCGAGACTTTCGCATTCAATAGAGAATTTCAAAGCTTAAAATTTCGATCATTATATTTTTTTTCTAAGAATGTACTATTTTCGAGATATTCAATAAAAAAAGGATTTCCATTAACTTAGGGGTAAGGTAGATTATTTTGGAAGATCCCGATTTTTTTTAAAAGTTTTTTTTTTAAAAAAAAATTGGCTTTAATCTTGTAGAAAATTTTAAGCTTTTTTTTTTAAGTCAAACATTTTCGAATATTACGTACAATTTCCAATTTTTTTTTTAAATATGGCACGCAATGTAGATAAATTCAGAGCTTAATATTTCGCTGCAATAAATTTGTTCCTAAGGGAACAATCCGTTTTCGAGATATTCACACTCAAAAACCGTTTACATTTACCCATTTAGATCCGAATAGTTTTTTTTCCAATTATGATTTTTGATTATCTGAGTTTCCCGGTTAATTGGAGTTGGAAATGGAGCAAACTAAAAATTACATAACAGTGAAAGATTTCCGTAAATAATTTTCGTGGCATTTCAATAAATTGGTCCGGTTATAAACTGTCCACATACGTCCAGCATCTTGGAGCGCTTGTTCATTGAAAAACATTGCTTCTGTGCTTGAAAATATTACTGAATTGCCTATTTTAACCCCATTCATAAGAACTGGGCCTATCTCGATCATCTCACACACAATTCAGCATGAGAGTCAACCTTTTCAGTTCTCAATTGGAGGATTTGGACGTGTGGTTTCAACTAGACGAAGCACACAGTACCGGATGCAAACAAAATTATTAACAGGATGTTTTCGGACAAATTCATTTCTTAAATTGGAGACATCTACTTTCCTCCGAAATTACCATTCAAAATTTGTTTGAAAGGGAAGGTCTACGTCAACAAAATAAAAACTATTAAGCAACTCAAAACCATATCGCTACACAAATTTAAAAATGCGAAAATAAAAGAAAAAAAGCTCTATTGTTTCGAAAGGAAAAAAATGTGTATGGCTAGTAGAGTCGGAAACTTAAATCATGTAGTGCTCCAGACATAATTGTCAAGTCTAAATAAAACATAAGTCACATAAAATTGAAAAATTATACCATTTATTTAAAAAGAAAATCTGCTGGTGCAAGTTCGGACACCCTGTATTTATATTATCTTGTACGTATGTTTATAAAGCTGAAAATACCAAACTTGAAATTTCCCCAGTGTCTTTCAAACCCCGTAATGTAGGAAAACATTCTTTTTTAGGTCGGAGGTAAGTATTACTTTAACGAATATATGTAGCTATAGCTTTGCAAAATACCATTTGAGAAAAATAAAAATTAAGAAAGTGTGAGGTCTCTTGTCAAAATTTACCACAAGAACTTGCCATGCTCAACATCTAAAGTCGGAAGTACAAGGCGAAGTAGTATTCCCTTCTTGGATGACAATAATCTCTAATTGGTTAATATCCAAAGGTCATTAGCATTTATCTATTTAACATTTCATTCAACTATTTCTTACACTCGTTACAGGTTTTAGTTCCATTTCACATTTTGTATATTTTACAAAAATTTAGAGCTTACTCGTACCTTCCACAATGGACTATTCCTTTTCATGCATATTCCACAAAATAATTCGCAGCCATTAACCCAGTTCCCGGGTTACGAGTACGAGTATTGCAGAATTTCTTCAAATAACTTTCTTCGTCCATTATGCCCAAATTGCTTGTAGGTACTATCGCTCTAAAAATAACAGCTCCATCATACTTAGACAAGAGCGTGTCTATCGTCGAATCTTTGAATTGTAAAGAAGAAGAAATCTCCCGCCCGTCTCTAATGCGCTGTCATTTTGGCAAAAAAGGCAAACAATCATTGCCAATTTTTTTTTTGCATTTCACAAAAGAATGTGTGCGCGTCTTTATATGTGCATATATGTACTTCTATCTTGACGGTGAAGACGACGAATGTTATATCTTGAGAAAGCCAATTGTTACATCGAAGCACTTTTAATTTTTTTATTTTTTTTTTACCTATTTCCCTCCATCATCAGGCTTATTCGAGAGAAAGATATCATGTCATTGTGCAATGTGAACAATGTCTCTTGTGAAGATGCTCGGCAGCCCTTTTTCGGTTTCTTAGCCGCTTTCATGGCACTCTCGAAACAATAGAGCTCCGATGGAAATATAATCCACACCGCAGACAGTTTTATGACCATTAACAATCGAAAGCGTAGCTCACACTCACTTTAAATTACACCGCGATAAGTACACCATATACCGGCTGTACCGGTATAGGTACGAGTATACTATATGTATGAGTAGAGTGAGCCTAATATGCGCGCTTGATCCATGACCTGGACACAACAACGTTGAAGATGGGCGCGAGCGCGCGCAGAAATCATTATTATTTGTCTACGCCACACTTTCTCTCCACATCACTTGGTGTCAATTAAATTATGGTGCACATTGTGTGCAATCTGGACTCCAGGCTTTCTTGGGTACCTACACTTTGCGCAGTCTCGAGGCCGATTTGTTTCGCAGCAGTAATAACCATCATCGCGCAGATACAAACGAGTACTCGTACAATGCCCAGAAGAAGTGCAATATAAGATATTTTTGGTTGAAGCGAGAGGTGGATGGAAACTATTGAATTGGTATGTATTGCTGCTGGCACTTGTTCTGTTAATGACATTGGCGGACTATTGTCTATGGACAGCTCTCGATTGGTCTCTCATTGTGTCCGATCGAACTTTCAGGGGCAACTCAGCCATACACCATGGAGTCACTCGATCAAGAGTACATTTAAATGATTTTTATTTAAAATTTTTTGTTCATGTTATTTTCTGCTTTTAATTTATTGTTTTAGGTTATGCAACTAATTGAAGAGAAAATAAGAGCTGTTGTACGTAGTACGAGGGCAGGCCTTAAACAATTTTAACTTGTTAACTGAGGGTCAACTAATGAATTGAATTGTTTTGTGAAATTGTTTATTTAGTGCTTCTTTTCAGGTGGTAATTGCTTGAGAAAAAGTTGTCTCATTAACGATGGTAATTGTTTGGACAAATTTCTGAGGTATAGTGAATTAATTTAAATGACTGTGACCAAGGCAGTTCGACAGATGTTAGTTTATATGTATCGCAGTTGAATGGAACTTTCTACTTCATGGGGTTTTATTTCATTAATGACGTTAGCTGGTTATGAAATAGATTCTCGACCGTGTGACAAAACTATTCGATGGATCTATGAATAGGTCAACAATGTAATATGGTAACCCCGTCACTTCTTATAGAGAAGTGAATTTTGTCTATATTACGTAACTTCAGCTGAGAAGCTCTTATTGTTATTGACGCAGTAGAGCCAAAAGTAAGTGTCTTCTCTACCGACACTAAGATCTTCATAACAATAATATTAGAAATGCATTTTGCTGCAGTTTTCACTATCCTATGGCATATTCTTTGGAGAAAGTTCAAGTATATGTATAAAATATCTAAGACCGATTTAATCAGAAAGCCTTGTTGTACATTACATGCATGTACATCATGAAAGCAGGCGGGGTATAAGAATCCACATTAAGGGCAGATTTAGATTCCAACAAACGATAATTGTTTCTACGGTATCTTTGGGATTAACGCTCGAAGTATCCTGTTTTGATTTTGCATGAAGATTTTAAAACTGAAATAGGGGTGATATTAATTATAATTTGTAAGACAATTGGAAGATAAATGTATGGAGTTACGCTGATAGTTTTTGTAGCGTCAAGAAAGGTGGTAGTGTGTAGCATGAGGTATTCACATAAACCGTATGATATCAAAAACTGCACTATATTAATCAAAATGACGAATAAACCGAATTTACCTAATCTTTAGAAATTATGATGACTTTAAAAACAATTAGGAACATGCCCAGGGGCTATGTAAACTTGTACAAAGTGTCAACAAAGCTAAACAAAATGGTACAAAAACATAAAAATTACTTGACAAGGCTTTTATTTTCTACAGCATTAGTAATGTTATATATATATAATATATAAAAAAACATGACTTTTGTTGGGCTCCATTCTTCTTGTTTTGTTACTGACCAGTGGCCAGTCCGTCCATTTTTGATTAAGTTATCTTATAACTTCTTTATCTATAAAGAACTAGTCATATGGAAAAATAAATTGTATTCGCGACAGTTGATTTGTAATTTGTGGGCGGGTTACACCTCTCCTGGCACTTCATTATCAGCATAGAAAAAAAGTCTACTATCTACAGTATTAAACCATGGAGAGTAGGTGAAAGATTCAAACAAATCTGATTGTCCGCTACCGTTAGCATGGTATTAAAAAAAATTGTTAATGTTTGGTTCATTTTTTCTGGGATTTGAATCTGAACATCCCGCTCATAGCACATGGCCAGGATAAAATAGATTTTGATTTTATGATAGCTTTCAAGTTGTCACTTTTTCCATTGTGTTTCAAGCGTTTTGTATCAATAATATTTCGGATAAATGTATTTTATAAAATACCGCACTGTCGACTAATGCAGGTTACCTTCTCCGTTCTTTTTTCTGATTTACACCAATGCCCTCCTTCCTGTTAGTTGTAATCCGATTGATTCCTTCGCAGACGACAACAGTCTTGAATTTGCATTTGATAACAACACCACGACAAGCGCCTTAAATCCTTGAGTATCAGCGGCACCGAATATCTATCGAACTCAACTCTGACATTGATGCAATCATCAATTTGGGTGCAAATAACCGAGTTGTATTCAATGCATCAAAAACCCAGAGTCGTCTCCTGTCTGTTTAGCGGGATACTAATGGTGTTAAATTCAGAATGGTTGAAGTTTATTTTGAGGAATCTAATGGCCTGCCTAGATGCCAAGGATTGCTTAAAAGTTGTAAACGATTTTCACTCCTTTGGAATTAGCCGAAATCTATGAAGCACATAACATAAGTTCCTCTGAAACATGCATATAACTCACACATTTGGCCAGGAGCTCGCTACACATGTTTGAGTTTACTTTACTGTGTTTAGCGACAAGCTTGTAAACTGATCGATGATATGCAGCTAAATCCCTTTACTCGAACATAGACGGAATGTTGGATACTTAGCGCTCCTGCATCCTTATATCCAGCATATGTAAATGTTCGGCCGAAATATATAGTTTTGTCCCGCCTGTCCGTCTGATTAATCGTAATACACCTATAGCCCATTCTGCAACTGCATGCACTTTATAGCTTAGTTTCGCCCGTACGGATCACCGTACTGCTTACCTGTCCACTATTTAACTCTTCCTTATACTTTTTACTTTCACTTCATGGCTGGGTTTTACAAACTTCAAAGAACACAGTTCTAAGTGGCGGAAAAAAAAATACTTTACTAAAGGAATAAATAAAATAAGTTTTCCAACCAAAAAAAAAAAAAACACAATCCAAATGTTATTTGGACAGGTCCACTTCCTAAATGAGCGAGTTCTGGCAATCCCAGGTTTCTCAAAGAACTTGTCCGAGCGAAATCATTGTGAATCCAGAGCTGCCTCAGGTCTGAAATAACAGACTCGCTGTTTACTTTTAGACCGCTGTCAACTCCCAGCTGTCATCTTGTCCCCTAGGTTAGTTCGTTTGCTAATTGCTTCGTTTCATCATTACGCCATAATATTTAGGAGCCTCATGCTATGTTTCCACCGGGAATAAAACTCAGATTAAATTAAATCCATCTTCATAGTGCTTCAGTATTTCCACCGATCTCCAAAATATTTATTTGACATTCAATTCCACATTCAATAATTTCTGACGTCTCTAAGGCAACGAGCAAGCAATGCACAAGTTAATTGTTCAATTTCAATTTCAATTTAAGATGGTTTTCAAACAAATGTCAATGGAAAACGTTTGTTTTTCTAAACAAATAAATTGCAGATTATACTAAACGCATTAAATCAAATTTATTAAACCCTTTTTAATTCAAAACTAATTCTGTAAAATTGTTTCTTTTGGAAGAAAATGGACGCGTTCTTACTCCAAGGCCCTAGTTTGGTATGCCTAACTAGTTATGCCCTAGTTTTTCGAATGCCTACATAGTCAGTGCTGTCAAAGTGTTATATGGAAATGTTTTTTTCTATTATTTTTGTTCCCTGAGCGTAAACAGACACGTAATTGCTGTCCTCGATATGCATTAAAGCATTCCCATATTTAATTGAAACTCTTATTTTCAAGAAAAAATGTGCAAATACCAAGTATATACGAAACGCAGTAAGAGAATAAATCGTAATTAACCTGCTGTTATTGAAATCGGCTGTTCGCTATATGTCAGGTAGGATTTTTTACCCTAACTCGAAGGGGAAATTATTAATTGGTCACGTGTGCCAATCGAACAAGTGGAAGAATGTTCCCTAGCTATGCCTAACTAGAAACATCGAATCCGAACGCGCGCAATTACAGAAAAATTAAGGAATGAAAGTTCGTATTTCTCTCAATTTTGTTAAGTCTCCCAGTATGAGTGCGGTTTGCAGATGTGTTTTTAGATGTAATATTACATTTGCATATGAGTACCCGAACGAACCTATTATTTCAGATAAATTCTAAAACAGTTTGACAGCTGATGACAGAACTATTGGCATTAATGTTTCTTGTTCTGTTCACACGTATCAAAAGGAAAACCAGCAATTTGTTTGACATACGTATGTATTGTATAAGACATGTCAAGTAAACACTGTGAGACACTATTGTATTCAGCGCTATATGTAAGAAGTTTGCACTACATTTTCTCAATGGCCTTCACCTAGGATCTGTATGTGGTCATTGAATTTTTTTAGTGGAAGGTAACATAACACGGTCACACATTGACAACCTGTCATTCGCAACTTAGTGAGTGAATTTCGTTGCAACTCCATTGTCACTGATTTCTTTTAAATGATCTTGACTTGTACAATTTCCGTCCTACAAACAACTATGTATTGCCCTAGAAATGAAGACAATTTTTATGTCTTTTCAGTTTGTTTTAATGGTTACCGCAGAATTGAATCCAATTTGATAGGACGCCTATTGTGCTTCAAAAATCTTGAACCGATTCGCCCTCCTAACAGCAATTCGCTGACTATGATGACTCACTACCCACCTTCTAATCAGCATATCAACACATTAGCGCATTTTGATCTCCAATTCGAAATGCAATCAGATACGTGTACGAGTACATATATCGTTAGCTTGTTTCACCGTAAGGTTTGCCTCTTTCATGTTATACTAGTTATTCTCTTTCCCCGCATGGTACGGATACCTAACTCAAGCTCTTACTTAATCACGTCAAAGATTTATATATGTATGTTTCTCTAATTTAATTATTTAATTCCGGTTTTCTTTACAGCTAATTATGGTCTGGTGAATTACAGTTAACACGCGAATTAACAGTCCCTCAAACAATCAGTCAGACTCAGCGCATATACATAGCATTGACCAAAGCCACATTTATAGCCACAGAGTACAATGATTCCATGTTCGGCGTCTTACCACAGATTAAATTTCCTTTTATACAAAATTCAGTTCAAAGATAAAAAATAAATAAATAAACCGACTCCACGCCAAATTTTGTTATTTTTTTACGCTCGATAAATTTACACGTCAAGGTCGCCCCGGCTGTCACTCTCGTACCACTTTCGATTTCAACATCGAAGCGGAACACTCATATTCGGGTAGGAAAACATTTACTAATCGCTCACTAAATACGGAACTTGTTTACGCTCGCTTATCTGTCATCTCGTTATGAATGACGAATCTCTGAGTTTACATTTCATTGACTTTTAATTTGTTAATAAATGTTTGACGTTTGTTTTATAATATATCTATTGTTGTCTTCCGGCACAGGGTGTCAAGGGAAATTCCCTGAAAGATGGTTTTGAAAAAATCTATGTCAGATTGGTAGTCAACTGTCACTCGATGACAGTAAAATGATAGATGGAATGAATGACTTGACTTGCCTGAACAAGTCGTTTATGTTTAATGCAATCGTTGCGCCTGTCAATCTCTCTCTAGCAAAAGAATGTAGGCAGTGGGTTGAAAGAACCCAAAAAGCCCACATCTATCTGTCGCGATGGCCTACAGTTATGCAAAAATGTCCGCCAAATGGTGGAAAAATAGTGCTGTGTGTGCTTGAGGGAACGATATTACTAAACCCACGCACACGGCCCAGAACAAGTCACATGCACATGTCATCGAATAGAATCGAAGAACGACAGAGCAAGGGTTTGCAGCGCAATCATGAGATTTCCATCGTAGAACCCACGAGGAATTTTCTGCTTCTAAATTGTGGATTATTTAGTGCATTTACGTGTCGTTTGTTATTTTGGTGTTGAGATGTTGAAATGGTGTAAAGATGGTGGTCGTGTCATTGACTACTTTGAGTTTGGGTGCTCGTGGGAGCTGCACACACAAATACAACGGAATGATATCCGCTGGTCGAGGCCTTAGTTATGCTGGTCATTCAAGTGGTAATGGTGTAATGCACTTTTCTTGTGAACGATGGAAGTATTTTTTTATAATAAATGGATAGTCCATTAAAATTTTGATTAAGTGAGACTATTAAATTATATTACTGTTTGCATTGCAATAAATTGCAAACTTAAATGCAAAATTAGCATTTCTCATTTTGAAAAATCAAGTTTAGTATTTACTACAAAAAGAAAGGATATTAAGAGTAGTCAAACAAGCAAATGCATGCCTACCATCACTGCCAGATGTGGGCTGATGGTAAACCCTGAAGAAATCTCGAAAAAGCAAATAATGTAATAATGTTTATCTTGAAAAGATAAACAGATGGGAAGCTCGAACCCACCACCCATCCACTGGATGATTGCAGCACTTGAAACTATTCTCGCACAATTCAACTCTCGGAGAAAGGGCCGAATAGGTCGCCCCACTATCGCTAGATTGACATAATTGCAGATGACTATTTGACTATCCAACGCCATACATCGACTTCAAAATAAACTTCCTGGGCGAATCGTCAACAGTAGCCACTGAAATTCATTATGAAGACGAGATGGTTCAGGCATACCTCCAGCAATAACTCCAACTAACCCACTTCCATTTTTTCTCTTCAGCTCTTTTCAGGTGTTGTATGTTGTATATTAAGGGTGGCCGTGGTGTAGTGGTAACATCATCGCTTGTCACGCTGCAGGTTCACGGTTCGAATCCTGATGTCAATAATCATGATTTATTTCACATGAAATAAATAAAAACGTCGATTAATTCCGAAAGCTTATGTGAACTCTACTGCGAAGGCATAACACTGGCAGTAGGGTGGTCATATGGCCAAAATGCAACTTGATCGTAATAATGACATCAGGAGGACGGAAAAAATACTGTGAATCATAAGCAACGACAATAATAGTGAAACAAAAAAAATACTCCCCAGTTATCTGGACAGCCACCCTTGGAGTTCACTGAAACTTAATACCTGCTGAGTTTCAAACCAACTACACCAATCTGTCTTTATCTCTGTCTCTTCCTCTTTCCTCAAAAAGGCCGGTGTCCTAAAATTAGTATAAGGATATTCATAACCCCTTTCATATTATAAAAAAATTATAAAAAAAAAAAAAAATTTATCCCGGAGATCACAATAGATCTATAGATATCCGAGTATGGCAGCACTGTCCTGGAATTGCCCTGTTCTATGACCTGTGGAAGACACTACTTCAATTTATTAGTTGTTCAAATGTTTTGAGGTGCCAGCACCGATTCTAGTGGGCGCTGTGGCTCAGTGGTTAAGTGCACAATCACTGAGCGGGAGACTCAAAGTTCAAGTCTCGATATCACCTCCCGCGAGGTTGCGTGGTCCCCTTAATATTAAGCTTTCTCGATTAATTCAAAGTATTCCCTTCATTTTTCTTAATTCTATCTCAATAATAAAATTCGAAGGAATACGTGTGGTAATGTTTCATTCTACAACCAGTCCTGCTTTAATTTAGAAGAATAGGTTCGTCAAATTTCAGTATCAAGTGCTTGGATTTTCAAATCTAACAATTTACGAGTATGGCCCAATTTATGGAAATGGGTACATGCCCTTTGGAGAGCTTTCAACTTCAAATATAAGATGCACTGTTTCTGAAAACAAATCATTCGCGTTCTTTAGCTCACGACTTAATCGAAAAAAGTTGTTCATTTCTTTTGACTGATACTTGGATGCTGCTTTGAGCGGGTTATTCGCAGTCAAAATATTACTCTTAAAACAAACTGAAAGGTTATAGCTCGTATACGAGCATTCCCATAGTTATAATCACATGGATGATAGCTAAGCATTACAGATATCGATATCTTTCAAAATACAATTCGGGCTTTTAATATTTGAAGATGAATGGGTTTAGCTTTTCAAAATACTCGTATTCTTCGGTTTTAAAAGTAACCTATTTTATTTGTAAGGGTTAGTTACTACATGGGAATGCCACCAACAGTGCGCCATTATACTAAGATCCAGCCAGTGATTTCTTAGAGTCCCTCGTCCCTTGGCTGAATTCTGACAAGCGAAAAATATTTCGAAAAACACTCAGCTGGAAATGAAAGTTGTATCGTTTAGAGCAGACTACATAGAAGCTCATGCAGCAAGCATTCCACAAATTTAAAAAGTTTAAGACATGGTAAGATTTAGAGAAATATATAATCCGATACGTCGAGCAAGATCGCCCAACTAATAGGCAAGCTTAGATAATAAAAACCCTCAAAGTGTTATCTGTTAAGCAAGGAAACTTAAGCTAACTATTACCAAAAAATCTAGTTGAGTTGCTTTAAAGTATAAAGCACCACGTGCACTCTCGACTATGACTCAGGGTAAAATATTTCCCAAGTGCGCTTTAGAGTTCTCCGAATCGAACATTTTTTTCACAAGTCCAATCACTGATAACAGTCAACTGTAATAGTTTCACTAAGAACACCTGGTCTTTAGCATAACAAAAAAAACTGCAAATCCTTGAAATACCATTATGGGGCTACCAAACCGCAAAAACTTCCTGCAAAACAAGTACCTTTCAGCAGTTTGCATGTCCACCCTATGCATTTTGAATTTGATAACAATAACAGCTGCAAACCAAAATTATACCCGCGATACCCGATTTTAAACCCACCCGTCCGCTAAACTAGTTCCAGCTTCGAAATCAAGAAAACCATTCTCTTACCTTCTAGTCGAAGCCAGTCCTGTTTTCTTTCACTATCTCGTGGTGGTATATTGCCCCCACTAAACTTAAATCTTAGTTGCATTTCATGTGTCCTGCTACACTTCAATGATATTTTTGAGAAATAATTCGAAACAAAATTAAATCACAAATAAATGTGAGATACACATGACAATCCAAAAGATACCCACAACGCTATGTGGATAAAGCTGTTCGACTTGTTCTCCTCGCATTTTTGTATCTTTTTTGTTTTTTTTTTTTGAGTGTCACTATACTGGACTATGAAGCACGATACTGTTGCAAAATTACAAAATTGTTGTTCAATTTTACCACCACCATCAGTTTACCACTACTGCAGTCTTTAATTTACGAAAAGGTGGTCAACAACTTTTAAGTATTGTAATTCCATTTGTACGAAAGTCGCGTCGCGGTTTCCTTTTTCTTTTCGTTTTCCTTGCAACACTACCGAAACGACTACCTTAGGGAAAAGATACAGATACAGAGTGCACAGAGATGGAATTAGGTATGCATTTCACAGTTCAGCGATCAATCTATGTTATAATATAATCCCGTCTGTGGATATAATCACACTAAGCCATGCAAAAAAGACCATCAGACGGACACTGCAATGGGATAAAGACCATAATGATGATGATGATGATGATGAAAGTCAAGTCAAGTCACTGGGAAATGAGGAAAACCGAATCTCCTCTGCAGGGATTCTGCAAAAGAAGAAAATCTCCAAACGTCAATAGAGGATGGTGCGGGTAGGAGGTATGGATACTGACTCATTTCCTCGGCACAGTTTTTTATTTCGATTGCATAAGATATACTTTATTTATTTGTTTACGGAGATATCGTTTTCATTTCGATGTAATCCGATATATTCGACGGTTTATTAGAGATGGAATTATGGTATAAAACTCCCTTAGGGCTGTTGAAAGATACTCGTATGGTAGACGTGAAGTTGAGCTGCCATGTCGTAATAGCGTACTAGTATGCAGTACGCACTGAATTGTGAAATTATGATTGATGAGAAGTAGCTCAAATGAGAGGGGGAAGAAGAATGAGTGACATACCACTTGAAGTGAGTGTAATGGAAATGTGGAGCAGTAAAGTGTGACAAATCTAGTTGGGATTTGTTTTCCTAGAAATATGGGGGAGAGAAAGAAAATGTGAAGACACTTACATCATCGAGGAAAAGTTATGGAAAGTGTGACGATACTAACTTCGTAGTAAAAGGAATCCGAATGCGATACGATTTGGTGCAGATTGACAGAGATTTGTTATTCATTCACACTCATCAATCTGTTATTTATTTTGCACAAGGAATACAGGAAATTTTTATTTTATTTTAAGTAATAATAAAATAAATCGTAGGATACTCTTGGAGGTATAACAAAAGCACCACGACACGGCATGCCTTACTAGATAATAATTGGCGCCCAACGTGGGACCTGGACTTATTTCTTCTAAATATTTCTTTTCTATTGCTAATCGCGGTGGGAAAACCTCAGTCTGCACATAAAGGATTCATAGTTGATATATGTACGTAAGTCTATTAAGTACTGTGGAGTTGCAGCACACAATTTACCACAAAACTCAAAGACCAAAATAGCAAAAAACCAAACTTTGTCTATGTCTTATAGTCGTACCTTTCTTCCTTCATCTAACGAAAAATATCAAAAAATATGTCTCCTTGATTTAATTTAGCCCAAGCGACAACGAAACAATATTTTCGATACGAAATGTATTTCTTATCTTATCCTAACCAAACTCAAGTGTTGCCAGAGTGATTTCGTCCAGGTTTTACAAAAAAAAAAAAAAAACAAACAAAGTTATAACTTGTCGATCAATTTCTTTGTATCGCATATCTGATTAAAATTATGTCAGCACAATTTAATTTTGAAATTTCGTCACGATGACAACACTGTTTATTCTACCACTTACTACCACGCCGTTTGAAAGTTTGAAAGAAAGGTAAAGACAGTACATACATATGTTCCATATGTTGGTATAGGAGAGAATTAAGAATTGAATAGGAATAAGAGTTAGCTGTAAATCTTTGCAGGTAAAGTATAAAAGTGAGCTGTACTGGTACACTATAGATTTCATCTGAACAATGGTCAGAAAAGGAGCGCTAATGGATCCTTCTGCCTTTCCCTCTGTAAAAGTCACATTCAACAGTACTTATAGCAAAACCAGCTATGCAGCCAAAAAAAAAAAACAAATATGCTGACCTCTCTTCAATGGCACTGGGTATTATGCCATTGGTATTCATTCATTCCACAATGATAATTGCAGAAGCTACTACTGAGCTTTGGCAGTCGCTTCTTCGAGAGCTGAAGGGCTTTTGTACCATAGAGCTAAGAGACTTCCTGGTGTTCTTATTTCTTTTCGGATAGTTCTACCTCAAAGGATTTTTCAACCTTCTCAGGGTAATTAAAAATGAACAAAATTAACTGTTGTTCTACGTGACCAGAAACTGATATCACAGGGCATCCATCTACCTAAACTAATTTACTACCCTTCAGAGAATAGGCTTTTTGATGCAGCGGGCTTCTGCTCATCGGATTGAAAATCGAAGACCTCAATTATAAAATTAAAATCAAAATTAGATGTAGTTGATTGAATAACATTTTTTTTTTTTTTGATAGGACGCCGTTGGACAGCACTTTAAAAAACCATTCAAGTTAAAATTTTAATTAGTTACAAAATTGACAAGAGGTAAATGAACTTATGGCCATTAGGAGAGTGTTATGTTTCTGCTTCGTCAAGTCTATTAATCATAATAACGATGTTGAGAGAGCATTTAGCCCGATTGATGTTTAAGGAAATATTATAGTTGCTTCGTTAATATTTATTTTTGTAATGTTCTTGAATAATTTGTATTTTTTTTTCTATATACTTGAAATGGTTAATGGGTTTGTTGATTGCCTGACTCATCAATAATTTGACAATTCTGCAATTATCGAAAAGAACTCATACTTCAGTGTCAGCTTCAAATTCAGCTTTCGGCAGTAACATTGAAAAAAAAAAAGAAAAAAAAAAATGTAACAGCGCCTTTCGAGGAATAATTATTGTTGGAACCCTCAACACTTTCCACATGCGTAGTATATTTCACAGTATGTCTGAAGATAGGTTTAATGGTAACACTGTTTGTAGAATAAAACAATAACAAAACCAAGGTAAGGAGTATGCAAACTTATTTGTCTTCGCTGAGAATCTATAACGTGCACTTTTGAAACATATCAAGCAAGTGCAGTGTAGTTTTTGGTATGTCTGACTAATAATCACATGCTGGTCAGAAGGGGCAAAGTACATCTTCTACCGATAGGATGTCATTAGCAGTGTTACATTAGGCCTCAGCAATTGCTCGCATTACAAATGTAGCTGCCAACACCTAGACCATGCTCTCAGCAGCAGGTAGATGAGTTCTTAGTTGCGGGGGGATTTTTCTTTACAAAAAGTATTATAGATAGATGAATGTCTTTGCTAAGAAAATACGAGAAAAAAAGGTTCTGGTATTTGGTAAACATGAAAGTATTCACTAAAAAAAAAAAAAAAACGAAAGCGTTTCAAAAAAGAGAATAAAACTGAGGATATTTTTTTACAATTGGTGAGAAAAATGCCTTACATTCAATACTCATATACCACATACAAATGGAGGATTAACAGTTGAAATCTACATGGGATTCAAAGCTAGGTCCCCGTTTTCACTCTCACTGATTTCGAAGATTTACTTTAATCTCATTTTTAAATAATTTCCAGAGTAATTAAATTATAACAAACAAATCCGTTGTTAAGTACAACAAAATAACATTTTGCATCACTAAAAAAAATTCATTTTTCCTATGTGTCAAATTTCAATCTTTTAATCCGCTTTTGTACGGAGAATTTTTATGCAATCAAAGAAATTTTTCTGATCGAATAAATTAAGTTTTGCTTTAACCCAATCCGCGTATACATGAGATTCAAGCGCTCTTCAATAGCAATTCAATCCTCCATTTAATCCTCCATGTACCTCATTCATTGACACATGTATGGACTTCCAGTAGCCAACTTCACACATCTTTCAATTCGACACTAGCTCTTGAATTTCACAGTGGGAAATAAAGGAAACTCAAATGTCATTTGGCAATTCTGTGAGAAGTGAAATACATTGTGGGAGTTTTGAGAATTGGAAAAATAACAATAAAAGTGATTTTAAACAATTATAGAAGTGAACAGAAATTATAAAACTTAAGTTGATGGGCCAATAAAACTTGTGAAAATGTAAAACAAGTTTCTTGAATTTAAACTGTGATTTATTTCAAATATTGAGGTCAAATAATTTGGTACTAGAGCCGACATCTTTTATGAGCAAAAAAAAAAAAAAACAGAATGGCTAAGCTTGTATGTGCAATTTTGCAAGATGGCGGCTATGTCTCTTTATTGCCACGCTGAAATTCAGGTGCTACAGGTCATTTAAAACATCTTTTACTCGCAGAAGTATAAAATGGAAAAAAAAATGTTGAATGAATGTCATTATGTTTGAAGAATTGGTAATGAGCGAAATTAAGAAAGAGATTGGGGAAATTCTTTTAGATTTGTCGATGCAAATGGTTCAATAATAATGCATATAAGATCTAAGTTTAATGAGTTTGATATTAAATAAGGCAGACCAAAAAATTTAACATAAAACAATAATAGCGCAATATTTTTTTGTAATGCTGTTATTAAATTTAATCAACTAAATCATTTTTGGTAGCCGCCTAACACAAGAATTCTTTAAAGGATTTCGACTAAATTTGTTTTGTAGGCTTAGCCTGATAGGTTAGTAGTTCCACTCTTAATTGATCGAAATCAAATGGAGTGGGAGTAAGATATGACAAGGGATTTGAAACAATTTCGATTTATCTTTGCCATTATTAGAGTTTTGAGTTACGTCGGATATGTAGATAAATCTGTCTGAAAATCATAAAAATAGGACGGGAGTGGTGTAAGATTTGGTGGAATGGCGTTTCATTCTATTTACTCTAATAATTTTCAAGAAATGTTGTTATTTGTTATAATTTTCAAGAAACTTTATCCAAAAAGAAATATTTTTTATATAAATGTCGCATGATGGGGTGTTAAAATACATACTATTTGTATTTAAAATTTCAGCTCTCTAGGTCAAACATTTCAAAAGAAAAGGCATGTGACAGGCACACGGATAGACAGACAGACACCGTGTTCAATCCATCAGTGTTCCGTTTATACCATTCTGACACGGAACACTAGAAATCTAAACCATCATAAATTAGTTTTTAGAAAAACCCAACCATTTTGAAAATTGACAGCCTAAACTAATTAGGTATTACAAGCGCTCCTGCACAGAAATCATGTGGCGCGGTTGCCTTATACTATCACTATCCTTCACACATGTTATATGTGGTGCATGTATATCAGAAGACACTTCTATACATGATCTAATATTAAGTCTAATTTTACCAAATCGGCACAACCACCGGAAGGAATTAGATCGTCTGTAGAGGTCTTTAGCTTTTAGTACAGCGAAAAGTAACTCTAAACTCGCTACATCAACTCAAGTAGGTATACACCGAGGATAGGGCAATTGGAATTTGACATTTGATGGCAGAGAAGTTTGATGGATTACAGTTGGATACTACATGAAAGAAAATATAGGGGTCAAAATCATCCTTTATTTCATAACCACATACAAGTTGTAACAGGAGCTAGGAAGAGTTAAGAAGGGTTACCGATCTACTTCACACAGATTCAACAAATAATTTCTGATGCTTTTAACTCAAAGTACTTACAAAATCAACTTTGACCTCTAAGCACAAACTATACTCGTACGGTATGGTTGAGAAAATAATACAGGCTATGCGTTGACATTTTAGTCAACTAAGAAAATAGAGGAAAAAAAAACTACATTCATGCCTCTTTAAAAGTTACATTAGTATGACTATATCTCCACGCAGAGCCAGCACTTAGCTTTGATAAAATATCACTTAGTGCCTTCACTTACAATCCACAAATTTAAAATACCTAATCGAATAGCTTCGGCGAAATGGCTCATCGCGTAAAGATAAAGATTTCTTAATGACTACTATCTTCATAGTCTCACGGCAGAAGACTTCATTGAACCTGACTTTCAGATACTCGTAGTGTTGTACACCTGCACCGAGCCTTTTCACTACCATCAACTGCATCTAGAAACGTGTTTATGAACCGATTGCCGCAGATGCCTTTCAATTCAGACACCTCTAACGAATTGAGTATTTATTTTAGCAGATACACTATGACTAGCTAGACAAGTTTACCTTTAGTGAAACTAGAAACTCTTCTTCATCCATCAAACCCATCGACAGAGAAATAATTTGTTTACGAAACTACCCTACAAATTAAACAATTTTACATACATTTCACGACCAGAAAGGGTTTCTCAACTTTATTTTGTTTTAAAACCCATTAAACTTACAACTTTATTACACAAAATAGAATAAGTGTGTTCACGGTGCGCAGCAATGAAATCTCCCAGCACTCAAGTTAAACTTTCATATTTCAGACAAAACTTGTTGCCTAACTTTCTCAACCCCAATTCAAATGAAATCATACTTGCAAACAAAAAAAAAAAAAAACAGACGAAGAAAAACCCGGTATCTTGAGATGGTCATCTCAAATGACGGTGATGTTGTTGATGATGAAATTTTGCCATTATTAAGAGGATCACAGGCACAAACCACGAAACAAGAAACACGCCGAGATTGCCCCACAGTTCATACCCTAAACTGTGTACAACGATGATGATGATGATGATGAAAACATGCTCATGGCACAGCTAGAACAAGGTAACATAAAACAAAGAAGATTTAGGTCCTCAACTTCTTAACCCACGAAGAGGTCCAACTCCATCATCAGCAACGACACAAAAAAAAAAAAAATAAATAAAAAATCAAGAAAATTAATTACAAGAAAATCTCATGAAGAAGCCTTAATTGTTTTCTTCGTCTTCTCCTACTATTAATGATAAAAGATTTCCTGTTAAAAAAATGCCACAAAAGTGTGTGGAGCATAAGAAGAATATTCTATGCTTTCAAGTTTACCTTCAGTGGAATATTATCGCATTGATATCCATTTGAGAGCTGCTTACTTCTAGTGTTAAATGTAATTGGATACTATACTACACTTGTCGAAACAATTCCACTGACTTAATTTTTTTGTTTGCACCACAGAAACCGCAGAATGCACACTCGAATTAAGGTTATTTATGATTTTCCCTTTTTCCTATTACTAAAGAAAGATATTTCATTTCATTTCGTAACCACAATGGGGAAACTATAAAATGTGAGCACTTTTAGCCGAGTGACCTTTAATGAAGGATTTTCCTCGATAAACTTTCAGTAAATTGCAAATCGAATACGTTCCACATAAGATCCACAGGGCATTACTAAACGACCTTAAAATAAATTTTGTTCAAAATCGAAGGATTTTGCACTTAAGATTCCCTTCTAAAGGTGAACCACTCATCTGCGTTCCACATAGGTTCCACAAGTATCTACACCTCGATTTTATAGACGAACACCCCCATGCAAGTTAGCAAAGTATTTTTTTGCAATTATAAACAAAAAAAAATTTCACTCATTTGTTGTAATTGAAAGTTTTTATTTTCAGCAAGACACACAAAATAGAAGAAGACACCGAAAGTTAACACTGCTCCGAACAAGTTATCCCATACACATCACATAGGCGACGAGAAAAGTTGACTAGCGAAAAACGCGACACCATAAAAAAATGCATAAAAAAAATTTTTTAAATAAAAAAAAAAAAAAAATAAGCAAACACGACAAAAACAAAAGAGCACTAATGTGAAACCTTCTACTCTACGAGACAACACAGTGTGGATCCACGAATCACATCTAACAAAATACAGAAATCGCACAACAATCCATCCAGTCAGGTGGCACGCTATAAGCCAACTGAAGTTGGAGAATCTGAAAATCTTAAGCAACCACAATCTCTTCGCGGTGTATGATCGTTCGGTGGTGCACTTATAATTGACTTCTACAAGTCGGTGTTGTTGTTGTTCCACCACCACCCAAAGCCTGGTTTAGAGTTGGAGAAGTACATACTTACTCCAACAATTGGTAAGAAGCCTCAGCAGTAGCCCAACAACACAACATTACCTTTTACTTTGAATTCTTTTTGAATATTTTGTTTTTGTTGCTGCTGGACGCTGTGGGTTGTTGCTTGGAAACCGCACTTCGTTTAGCCAGTGTGTATGTGTACTGTAGATACTTCTTTTTGTTGTCGTTTTTTTTTCGATTTTAAATTTCTGGTTTCATAGGCCTTAAACAAGAAATGAGAGGCTTTGCCAATATTTTTATGCTTGATGCGGTCGTAAAATGCAATAAGGCGTGCTCTTCCAGTTCTCTTAGTTTGATGCTCGAGAGATTCGATGTGGAACCGGCTTTTGTGGATTTCGCAGAGATGCTCTTTGCAAAGACTAAGAGATGTGTGGTCGGCTGGCTGCAAGGCATTGCTGGTAATTATTGGCAAAAAAAAAAACATTGTTGATTGGTGGGGATTTTGATTCGTTTTTTTTTCTCTTGGTATTTGGGTGCAATCCGTGTTTATTGGACTGGAAAATTTGCTTCTTTTGTGTAAGCGATGTACACCTTGTAGACTGGACACACCTGAGAAATTGATTATGTTTTGGATTTGGTTTTGTCTAATAACTGAAGAGTCAAGTGTAAGTGATTTTTAGCCTATGGAAAAAGTTGTGAAGAGATCTATTGTGTCTTTTTCGTTATCCTAAGTTGAATCTGCTTATTCTTAACAAACCATACTAGATGCAGATTTTTGACCGGCAACTTTGAAGCTATTTCAGATTGCTATATTTAAGAAGAAAATATAGTGAAGTCTTTAAAAGAGTGGATTTTACAATAAAAAAGATGAAATATTATTGAAAGAAAACACATTGAAGTGGGCCGGGATCGATTTGGGAAATATTAGCCCAAAGCAGAAGTTCAAGGGAATTTAAAGTTCCCCTGAAGCATCAATAGAAACTATTCATTATTTACTCTGCTACAGATTTGGCAGATAAAAATGAGCTCGTCTGATATGTCATCAAATGTCAGATATATGATTTATCTTATTAACTTTGAGTGACTCCGCCATGGTGATGTTCTCTATTATAAAATGGCATAAAAATATAAAGCACAAATGTCAAGACTACATGCACAATGCATTGCTCCTCAACGTCATTCTCATATATTTTATCACCAAAACATGTTTAATAAAAGAGCTTTAGAAAGAAGACCGGCCACTGTATTCAAACTTAAACGATGAATTTGACAATTTGTTCGAAAACATAAAATTAAAAAGTCTGCTATAACCTGGTAAAAAAAAGATTTAGCTTCGAAGAGAAACCAGATTACAGAAGTTCCTAAATGATATTTTCTTCGAGTAACTCAGTGTTTGTAACTCAATGTTACATTTCAATGACTTGGGGGTTTTTTATGCAGTGTTGCATTTACGTCGTAGCTTAATGGGCGGCTTTGAAAACAAACAAAACTGCAACTACAGCTAAAGAGAAACATACTTGGGTGTAAATTTATATCTCGAAGAAGACTAAGAGGATGAGTCATACGCTGCCAACCTATGAGTGAATGGCGAACGTTAATCTAAACATTGAGTTTATTTTTTGCATAAAAGCAAAAAGCGCCAAAACGAAAGTAAGGTTTTAAGTTTTCATTCCATGTACACACCAAGATTCTCCTGAACAATTTTTGAGCGATAAGATGTACGGTAGGTAATAAAGACCAGGGGCCGAATTACCGCAATTGATAACGAGTGAGTGAGTAGGACTCGTGACCGAACGATCGATTAACCTCATTGGGATGATGGCACTGGAAAGCTCACGTGTCGAATAAAAATAAAATTGTACTAGAGAAATTCTACTACAACTCACAAAGTGACGTTTCTCCGGTTGATATAAAACAGATAAAAATATTATTTGCAGTGAAATTAAAGTCAATAATGGATCTATTTTTCTATTTGTCCTCGGATTCCGACGATGAATATCGCGAACGTGTTGAGCGCCGGCGCTTAAGGGATAGGAGCAATCCGTTCTCATTGCCAATGCTGCGTAAAAATAAGCATACGCGAATTAAAAAGTAAATAACATTTTTATTGATGCATTCAACCAGATTTACAATAAAAAAAAAATAAAAATATTCTTTGCCAAAACCGGGTGTTTGGCAATATAAGTCGGCGAAAATTTCTTTCTCTAACAAATTAATTTTGTTCAGATTGGACCTTAACAAAAAAAACAGACATTGTATTAGTAAATTCCTTTAAAAAGAAAAAAATGTAAAACAAAAATACTCACATATTTGTTGTTTCGCTCTACGACTCGATAGCACAATAGTGTTCGAATGAAATGACGCGTGCTGTCATCTCACATTTCGATAGTGAATGCTCGACTACGAGAGCGGTAATGCCAAATCCTCACATTTCGATGACAAGTCACTTGTTATCGATTGTTATAATTCGGCCCCATATTCGCATTCCCCTACGTGAGAACTCACCCAGGGATACTTATGATACAATTTCAACCTACGTGCGAGAAGAAATAATGACTGACTAGAGGTAGGTATTAGGGTGGTCCTTATTTAGGGTATCGCGACTAAACTGACATCGTGGATAATAAAGAGGAACGAATAAAATCTAGGTTTTTCTAACAGCTAGCTACTCGTCAACAAACTTTTATTGCCAATTTACATACGGATAGACTCCATCCAAAGGGTTATGTTAATATTTTAAAAAAAATCAGGCAGGTGCGAGTGGAGCATCGAGTGCACTTTCACTTTCACATTTTCACTTTTTCTCCTAATTTTGTATTTTTGTTAATTAGTCCAGTCAATAGGTAGTTTTACCATATCGGGTAGTTTTAATTTTTTGGCAAGGTCATGGATATATATATATATGTATGTATGTAGGTGCCTGAACAAAATTCTGTGTTTAGGACTTCCCTTACCGACGTGCGACGTAATCTCGTAAAATGGGGTCTACAATTTTCTTCCGCAATATCTCGTCTTCAGTACGTCCAAGTCGAAAGTAATCACAATGAATATTCCTCAAAACTATCATTAAATTTGTTTGATGAATACTTTGAATTCGAATTTCAAATACAGGGTGTTGCGAAGAACATTATTTTTCTCTCTTCCACGCAATGTCTCAACGCTGTTCGAACAATACGGAAAAAAAAGATTGTTAGTCTCCAATTTAGAAATTTTTAATTGATCTTTCTATTTCAGATAAAAACAAACAAGTTTCGTTCCGTGTCTGTCTGTCGGTCTGTGTGTCCCTTTCGCCATTCTCATAATGCTAATTCAAAAACCACTAAACAGATTTCAATGAAATTTGGTTTCTAGTCTTGTATAGTGTATATGAAAACCATTTAAATAGGACTGACTGAGTGGAGTGGAGGTTGATTGATAAGTCATCAAATATTTTGACTGTAAATCAATTTTTTGTCTCACGACTGGCTCAAGAATCACTTGATAAATATTGACAAAATTCTGCTTGTTAGCTTAATTTTTACGCATCACAAACATTTAACTAAATGATAGTAAAAATCTTCAAAAAAAAAAAACATTGTTTATAACGCCGCTAATTCAAGAACCACTTAATGGGTTTTGAATTTATTTTTTTTTGAAAATTAAAGTCGGATGTAGTGGAGGTAGGAGTTTTTTTTTCAAAATGGCAACACTCAGATAGCTGATAGTTAATCTCTGACAGCTGATACCATCCTTTTATTCAGTACTATTTGCCAAATTATCATGCAAAGACTTAAGGACGAACTATAATAGAAAAATGGTTTCGTACTACCACTTCCGAAACAGTGCGAATACAAAGGATTTATATTGTGTGACCATAATAGCTTTTTGCTTCGAGTCGTTAAGTTTTCGTTCACTTTTGCTCACTTACGAAAGAGCGAATCCATTCCCTCTTTCATACGAAAATTTGACACAACAGCTCAAATGGCAGGCAAAGCGATTTGACAGTTGCTTCCAAACGCACATGCCTATTATAGGCTACTTTAGCAATTGACAGTACTGAAGTAAACTTAACGTAGAATTATGATATATTCCTTCCGACTATTAAAGTTCAGCCTTTACGTCCGAGCACCGTTTACAAATTGTGGAAATTTATTTCAAAAATCAGTGTTCAGTAAAAAATGTTTATAGAGCGCTACGCCAATTTTACGGTCAACATAATCGACCAACTGAGTCGGCTATTCGTAAAACAATTGCAAAATTTTGCACTACATTTACTCTTTTGGACTCCAAGCCACCGACAAGAAAGCACAGAGCACAGATGAATATATCGACACCGTTGAGGCCAGTGTTGAGGAAGATCCTAATTCATCGATTCATCATCGTGGGCAAGAACTAGGACTTGGACAGCCGGCGAAACCATCGAGTTATTGAAGGAAGTGTTTGATGACAACATTATTTCCAGAAATGGGTTTGTGGCCTGGCCTCCAAGATCGTGTGATTTGACACTGCTGGACTATGGACTATTTTCTTTGGGTGTATTTGAAGTCATTGGTCTATGCAGACAAGCAAACAACGATTCCAGCCCTGGAAGTCAACATTGAGCGCACCATTCTCGAGATACTGCCTCAAATGCTCGAGAAAGTGGTAGAAAATTGAAACTCCAGGATGCAGTTCCTGATACTCTTCCTTGGTGGCCATATGCCCGAAATCATTTGTCACCATTAATGAATGCCATAAAATTATCTATCGAATGAAAAAAAACTTTGGTTCATTTGCGCTCAACGTGTGTGTGTTTCCTTTCAATTTCAAATCCTATAGCTCTTAAAAAAAAATACCCTTTATAAGGTATGAGTTTTCAAAATTCTTTTTAAATTAATAACTCGAGAAATGTTGAACGGATTTGATTGAAATTTGCTATTTTGAAGACAAAATCTTCAATAAGATTTTGTATATTGTTCACTCATTTACGAAGATAATATGACAATGTTGCGCACGGATTGACAAATTGACAACGTGTTCTGTTTTACCATTTAGGTACAGAATACCAAAAAAGCAGAAATTCTCCAAATCCCGTTTCCAATTAACTTTGCAATGAATTTAGCATTCTATTTTAAAAATGACAAAAAAAAAAAAAAAAATTACCACGTTATAAAATTAATCAATTTTAAAGAGAATAATATTTATAGACTGGAGATAGAACAATAAACAAAGAAAATGCTAAAATGAATGCATTAAACAATTCAATACAAATTTGGAAAGTGTGAATAAAAATTGGTTCGCTGCTTTGTCCGATTTAATGACATTTCCATAAATAACAAATCCTGTCCAATTATGGACAAAAAATATAAAATATGAAAAAATGGCTTCCTAATATGTTTTGCAGGTGTAGTCAGTCACGAATTAGAAGTTGTTATGGGTATATATCCTGTGAAAAGGTTAAATGTACATTCCACAGAACCAAAAGTGCAATTCCACTAATTGAACTTAAGATTCACTTTATCACAACAAGTATACCTTCCTTGATGCGTTTGCCCTTGTGTGTTCTCCATCTGGCTTAAAGGGAAAAAGTAGAATCACGGTAATATCCTGCTTATAAATAGAAGCGGAACTATGTCTTCATTTTCGAGGACTAGTACACAGTTCTAAGAATTCCATTCATGCATGTGAATTAGCAGGGCTACTAGAAGAGCCCCATGTAACAGCTGCCAAAGTCCCATAATTTGTCCTAGCTACCCATTCACCTCTAATGGCATTCAGTTCTTACAATCACTATGATTGTATCAAAATCACATTAAGAAGCCCCACGTGTTTTAATCAACATCACTGTTCACTGTTCACTCATGTAAACCGCAAAATCAACGGCCCTCACAAATGTTCTACTCAAGACAACATCTTTCTCGGTTTTGTTAAATGAAATTTCTGTTTCCATTAACAGACCTACAACTATTATAACAACACACTGGCGGCGGCGTACGCTCCCAAAACAACAATCCAAGGCTCTAAAACTCGTACCAAGTACTCGTATACCGCCACACCGCCACATAGTCGAAAGCCAACGCCACATCTAGAAATGAAAAATTGATGAGGGCTTCTACTCTAATTATGCCCTAGGCGAATGCCATCATTAGAAGAACGACTTTCTGGTGTAGTTCAGCAGACCTCTGGTTCTTTTCTTTTATCCAACACCAAGCAAGATGAATTGTATATTTTCACGAAACCACAATAACACCGAGCGCACAATTTCAATGAAACAAAACTCAAACAACAACAAATAGTGGCCAAAAACCCGGTCATCGAACACCACACAGTTGTTGGTTCAATGTTAAAATATTGCAAAATCAAAAAAAAAAAAAAAAGAAGAACAATATGAACAATAGACAAACCGTTTGTGTTATTTTAGCCAGCCAGCTCAAGTGGCTGAACTCATGGCTAAGCCGGCTAAGATTCGGAGTCCAATTGGATGCGAGAGATCGTGGTGGAGCGTACTATTACCAACTATTTTGAGTCATTGCTAGGATGGACTTTGATTTCAGTTGGTTATCCGATTTAAAACGATTATTAGAACTATAAAACGAGTCGAGATATAATTCAATGGGACCCCAAAGAGATGTTGTTAAAAGCTCGTAAAACTTGAATCTATCGGTAATGGTGTGGCGGTGTGAGCGAGCGTGAAGATCAGAAGATTAGATTTCCGGTTTGGGTATAGCATTGTGATTTGGATTTTACGCAATCTTGGTGTTAAATAAGTTGTTTGAGAGATGCTACCATGAGTGTAAGAGAGCCTAGAACACGGAAGCCAATATTGATTTGACCTTTTTGTGGGGTCAGCGCAGCTAAAAGAGTTTCAACCTTAAATGCTGAATAAAGGAACTTGCCAATTTAGTCAATCATACCCTATTGCAAAGGACTGCCAAAACACATTATGCATCTCACAGAGCCTAAATCTCAAACAAAGAACTCCATGTTCTCATCTTGATTTATTCCTTTCCTTTGGCTGGTTGTTAGCCCTTTTTCTTAACTTTTTGGTAGTGAACTTGTTCTTGTCGAAAATAATTTTTTTTGGTAATTGGATACAACAGGTTTGGATTTTTTTTTTTTTATTTAACTGATTCCTTTTCGGCTTTCGCTTTCAAATGTAAAAAAAGAAAACCTGACAGAATAAAGCAAAGAGAAGTACAAGGTGGGGAAAAAAAAAACTTATGTAGTTGCAGAGAGGAAATTATTTATATTATACAATCGGTCTTTGATGGTGAGTTTACAATCAGACAGTCTGTTCTTAAATTGAAGTGGATTTTTATGGGAACACACATTTCGTGTGACTAATTTGAAGCAACGTCGACAAGGTGTTCTGTAACAAGTTCTGGCTAACATATGGTGTGAAGCCCTATTACACATGCGTGTGACTTTAACCTCTTGGGAGAGTTGAATTGAATGGTAGGTGTAGCTATCAGTTGTTGGTGGAATTGTAATGGGAAGAGCACAATGGAGATAAAATATTTAATAATAGAGCATTTGATTAACTTTTTCTAGATCGATTTGGTGAAATAAATAGAATCCAAGCGAGATCTACAATTTAAGCAGAGCAATGCTGGTATGAAAGAGGACTGGAAGCATATATCGCATTTGTAAAACTTAAATTAAAAGTTCCAAGGCGAGAGTGCTAGTACTAAAAATTTAGAAAAGGGGGGCTAAATGGAAAGTTAGGTTGGGCTGTGCATCTCAAAAAGAGCTTCCACGGGGGCCTATTGGTCCATTGTGATACCCCTTGGGTTATGTTACCTCATCTCTTTAGTTGATTTTTACTCGAACCAGCGTGTGCTCCTTATGAATCTCGTTAAGTCCATCAACGATACATGTGAAAACTCACCCAGTTCTCTGAAGAGTCTGTTTCCCATATGGAGGAGGCGACAGTTGTGGAGATTATGGCAGTCGCAGAGTAGGTGTTTGATGGTTTCTATTTCTTTCTCATCTTGATAGCTCTTGCAGTAGTCCGAGGAGTTTATGCCCAGCCTTTTGGCCATAGTGCCGGTCGCACAATATCCCGTCAGTACAGCTATCAAGATGCGGATTTACTTTTTCCCAGCTAGTAAGCATTTGGTTATCCCCTCATTTAAGTGTGGCCATAGGCTGCGGGATATAACACAATCCCCACTTGATAACCAAGCAGTGCTGGTTCATTCCCTGGTCGTAAGGTTTAAGGCAGATACTTTGTCAATTTGGAACGAATAAGACAGAGCTGGTTGCTCGACTAATCAAAATCAGCATCTTGTTAACTGGGTTTTTGTCCATTAAATGAACGAAGCAAGGTTAGGAATTCTTGCAGTAGGACCTTAGCATCGAATACTGAAGAGCAATTCAGTTTATGATTAAAATGAGGAAACCTATTTGATAGAAGAACAAAATTGCGAAATTTGAGTTGTTTGAGTAGAGGAATATGATATCGACCACATTGTGATTTCTCTAGGCCACAGTAGGGAAATTTTGCAGACTAAACCCTTTAAGTGGTACAGTTTGTAGAGTTAACGATTGTATCTTCACCTCCATTCACCCTCTTTGCACCAACAAAATAGCCGATCAAACATATTTCTTTTGAAAGTGTCTATAAATTGTTCTACTTTTCTACAGCACATATAATATAATTGGCATGATGGTTGATCAATCAATCACTGGGTTATCATTTAAGCAGGAGTTTATGTTTACTTTGAGATAAACTTCTTAAAAGCTTGGAAGTTAGAGCTGTGAAAAGGTGGCGTTTGTGCTCGTCCTAGACGGACAGACTCGTCTTTTGTTCGTCGAAAGTGTATATTTCGTTTTATCCTCTTTTACTACAAGACCAGCTTTGTTCGGTTAGACTTCAAAAGGCGTAAAGGACTTTATGAAGTGGCTAATTAGACTTGTGGAAGAAAGTGTCATCAGTGTTAGCACCCGTGTATAAAAATCCCTACATACACTTTGACTTTCTTGAGCACCGTAATTACCTTTTTTTTCAAAGACATACAATTTGATACAAAATAAGCGAAAAATACGAGGGTGGGTCAATAAGTCCCTGACAATTAACACAAATTGTGTCGTCACCTTAAATTTAAAAGAACGCACTCAAATTTTCAGACAGATCTGTCAAAGAGTTTTGTTGTGGCAGCCATTTTATATAGACGCCTACTAGCATTTTCGTTAAAATGGAAAAATGTGAATTTCGAGTGCTCATTAAACACTATTTTTTGCGAGAAAAAAGTATCACGCAAACCAAACAAAAGCTTAACAAATATTATGGGGACTCTTCACCATCGATTGGAACCATTCACCACTGGTTTACTCAATTTCGGTGCGGTCGTTCAAGCACAAGTGACGCCGAACGTTCTGGTCGCCCAATTGAGGTCACCACACCAGACGATCGGCGAGTGAAAGTGCGCGAGCTTGAAGAGGCCACTGGCTTATCACATGGCTCAGTGATTTCGATTTTACACTGTCCGCAGTCGCAATGGCAAAATTGCATGAGTTAGGCTACGAACTCCTCTCTCATCCAGCATATTCCCCAGATTTAGCCCCCTGCGACTATTTCTTGTTTCCAAACATGAGGAAATGGCTCGGAGGTAAGAGATTTGGGTCGAATGAAGAGGTCATCGCTGAAAGTCGTATTATTGGGAGGGCATCAAAAAATTGGAGAAAAGTTGGATGAAGTGTATAGAGCTAAAAGGAGACTATGTTGAAAAATAAAATGTTTTTATACCGAAAAGAGTGTTGCCTTATTGACCCATCCTCGTAAATAAATAAAAAATTGTATATCGCCCCTCATGGGAATTCCAAAACCCGGTGCTTTGTTCGGATCAGATAGACATTGACTCCTATGTATATGATTCACCAGCCAGGAAACAAATGATTTAGGCATTGAACTGAACTCCTCTGCAAAGGCTATTCTCCCCGGGTGGGCCAATGGTTCCTGATATGATTGATGGATGAATTGCCAATAAGAAATCGTATATGCAATTAATATTGAATCTAAGCTTCACACGATGGCCTATAGACAAGAAGTTTTAAATGCGACTCTGACCGCAAATACTGATTCACTTCAAACAAAAAACTGGGAAGTATTGAACAGATTCTTATTCTCAAAACATGGACTTATAACTTTGTCCTTTTATAATAAAACAGAGCAACCCAAAACTCAAAATCTAAAAAGCCAACAACGTGATGATGAACAAACTACGGTCGTCATGAGAATATTTCTAGAGCTCTTCTATTTTAATGAAGTCAGTAGAGATGTAGATTTCATTACTCTAGAGATCGCTTTTTTTTGTTTGCTTTTCTCCTTCTTTTTTTTTTTTTAAAAAAAAAAGCTATAAAAACTTTATAACAATTATCATGTACATATATATATATAGTATTTTAATTTATCTTTTTTTTCTTTTTATATATTAAAATAAAATAAAAATTAGAAGAAGGTACGGAACTAAGTGGTTAGTGAAATGCCTCAAGGAAAGTCGAATGATGCCACTGATGTACGAGTATGTATACAAAGATCAATTTGGGTCCGAGGGTCTATTTTAATCAACGTTATCAATGTTTTTGACATATTGTATTATACTTCGGGGACGGTCAAACCCAAGACAGTGAACGACTGTCGTAACAACTTCAAATAGCTCAACTCCAGGCACAACAGCTTTGTTATCTTTTAGGGCTTTTCCATAATTTGATCTACAAACAGAAGACTCTGATGAAAATTTATAGAGGTTAATAAAAATTGCTGAAAATGCATTTCCCTACTAAGAAAGGATTTCAAAAGGATTGTCTTAAATACTAGACTTATGTTCTTCATAAAAATATTTGAAAGGTCTAACGTAGTTTCTGTTGTAACTTCTGTGTAAGTATTAACACACAATATCTTACAGAATACGAAAGGTCTTTGGAAAAGCCCACAAATGTCAAGATTGTTAGTAGATCCAAATGATTTTTGGGCAGAATGAAAAAATAATGGAAGTCCAATGGAATAAAAGGGTACATTTTGGAGTGCAACTTGAAGGCGAGCTTGGTATTTGGAATTCTACTCGTATGCTGACATTAATGTGGTTTTCATACTTAAAATATGAAACATCTCAGACGCTCTTCCGTAGGACTTCATGCTAATTAGCTTTACCTCGATTCTTCCGAAAACTTATACTAAAAGCCTCCGTGACTGAAACTGCAATTTCCTAGTCGCAAACATGTCCCCACGGAAGAGCAAATTCGTTGAGACTACTATCTAAGGCGAAGAATGTCAAAGGTCTTCGAAATATGTTCTCAGAAGGAGATAGGTATTGGAAAAGATCTAGGTTTCTCTGATATAAGACGGTTATCGATATTCTGACAGCTCATTCTTTCTCAATTATATGAGGGAATGTGTGTTATTGTGGATGACTTTAGAGAAATATAGTATTAACTCAAATTCGGAAACTATTGGTTTTTTAAATGAATATCTGAGATTCATCCGGCTTCGACAGCCCCGTACAAATGAGAGTAATATACCTACAACTCTACACGTATCCAGGGATTTGAAAATATTCACATTTTATCCACTTATTCTAAAATTATTTCCCAAGTGCATGAAAAACAAAAACAAAGATCTTTGCGCACCCAAAAATATAATTATGTCCCATTCCCGTCATATGTAATACCATCTTCATCCTGTATTATGCCGAGCACACACAACCGAACAAAGCCATCCGCGGCTGTACCACTATTTCAGATTGTATTTAAAATAAACAAGGATTAATCTGCTGAAAACTATTTAATTTTTATTAAAATTGGATGAGCTGTGGCAAACGTAAATGTAATTCTTAAAATGTTCAACGTAACTTTTCACCCCTGAGTTTAAATTTCGGAAAATTCCGAATTATCCCTCGCTTGGGTCCTAAAAACAATCACCATTTAATTTAAGTCGATGCTAATTTGCTAGTGTTAAATATTTGAAACTTAATTTTCAGTTTCCAAGTATGTATTCCTGCTTCTCTGATTTTTGAATTTGTTTTGCCTGGACATCGGACATCAGGCAATGGAATTGACTATTATTATGTTTATAGTTATTTCTTAATAGAATTACTATTGGGAAGTACAATATCCTTAAATGGGTAACTTAACCTGTATTGCTTACCTCATCGGAAAAATCCCCCAAATGTCTGACATCTTCAGTCTCAAGACGGTCCTTAATCTCCTCCCGGGATACTACACGTTTTTCATTGATTTCTCGTACCAAACCATCAGCAGGACGTGCTACAAATTTTTGAATCATCGTACCACCAAAATTCGCAATTTGTCCAGTCGCCGCAGCCAGCTGATTACCCGTTGCAGTATCAACCTCATCTTTATCAGCTTCGATCGCTTGGGCACCAACTATTGGCTTGGGACTACCTAAGTCACGTCGCTAAAATTAGAAAAAAAAAAAAAAATTAATTCAAATTATTCAAAATGCAATTTCATACGCAATTTACTTCAGTTGTTTCAGTTTCTTGTTTATCAGTATCCTCGGTAGTATTTGTAGACACAATTGGTCCTGAATCTTCAATAACCTTGCCATCTTCAAGCACCACTTGTCGTTTAATTCTAGTTTCTATTTGTCGTGTTGTTGTTAATTCGGTTTTCTTTTTCGTAATCCATTCTTCTGCAAGAGAAAGTGGAGACTTTTTTAATTAAATTTGTAAGATACGTTTTAATAATTTTGAAAATTGATTAAAATAATCCGGCAACTTATCGAACACACTGTTAACTACTTTTAAATGTGTTACGCGCCGCTCCTAACGCACTTTGTATTCAAATCTGTTACAAGTTTCCTTTTAGTTTGTGCATACTTTTAGGCAGTTGTCGCTGCACAAAGCTTTTGTAAGCTACTGTGCGTTGAGAGCTTTGATCTTGTCAAGCATTCCACAGTGGGGTTTAGAAAGAAAGAAGGCAAACTACTTGACTATTACTTATCCAGTTCAGATCTTAAGCTTGTCTTATGGGGCAACTGCATAGTTAAGAGCTTTTTCAGGCAAAAGCTATCATCCTAACCTGTCTAACCCCGGTCTCATTGGTCCACCTTCAATAAAGCAATGCAATCACCTCTGTTAGCAAAGGTCGACGGTTTCTTTAAGTCATGTTTAAATAATTTTTTTTTTGTTCTTGTATCTATATGTTTTTTCTGCGCCGAATCTCAGATGTAGGTACATAATTACTCAGCGAATGCACCTGAGTCACCAGAGCTGGGCAAACTTTTAGAGTGTGAGCGGGGCAGGCGCGCAATTAAACCAGTTATTGAACTCGGATTGAGTTTAATTCACATGGCGTTCTCGTGTCGTGGGTATACAAGTATGTATGTAGGGGGTGTGTACGCAGGCTCATAGATAGGGAGACACACAACGGTACAGCACACGACGACGAAGACTGTTGACTCTTGGTTGCGATAATCGTGTGTTACGCAACATGTAAGTAGACCTGACGTCGTAATGGCGGTGGGAATGCTCGACTCAGATTGGCAGGTATATTCGTGTGTGCTTGTATCTATGTTGCAATTATCACATGCAAAAGGTTCCAGATGCTCTGCAGCCATCAAGGGAGTAGATTATGTATCTCGGCGTGTCTTAGAACCGGTCAATTATTTTTTAGTTTCTAGTATCTTAAGTTCCACACACAGTACCTCACAGCACAGCAGCACCGTGTGATCATAGCAATGACATAAAAACTCAATGGATTGTTGGATTGAAATTGCTTGAGATTAAGATTGAGATATACTCTTTGATATGTAGTGTATCTGTCTGCGGTTTGCTTGGTTTGTTTTTGCTATCGTATTCTTCTTGCTGCAGATTTGATTAACAAAATTAGAGAATGGCTTTGGCTTGATAGACTGCAAATTAATTGGAATAATTGAGTCGAGAAAGCAGAATTCTAGGTCAAACGGAAATACTTTCGCACACTAAAAGAACACCCAGCAGGTTGGCGATTATTATTCGCATTATTCCACTTCGGTGGCACGTGCCACAGAAAACTACTCTGTAGGACGTTGATGAAAAGTGACATAAAATAGTTTTTGCCCGTGTCGGTGGGTAGTTTATTTCCATAATCCACGAACGTGTTAAGCACCGAATCACCGAACAGGGGAAGTTGTTTTAATAGTTTGTGGTGCGGCTGGGAGGGAGACGGGTGTTGTGCGCCATTATATTGCTCTTGGCCTGGTGATGTAGAAGTTCAAGGAGGGAGTTATTAGTAAGTTTTGACGCTAAATAAAATTTTGCTCGACAACTTTTTTATGGCAGATTAGTTTGAGAAGAGGAGAGAGGGGGGGAGATGATTTTAGTGTAATGAATCGGAAGTGGGTATGATTAACGTCGTTTGGGTATGAGCTGGTTGAGATGTGCAGGCAAAAATAAGTTTGTTTTTAGTATTTGGCTCGGGAAGCTTACGCTTATTCAAGTTTCGAATTAGGGGAACCCGAATCAATATACACAAATAAAGTATGTGAAAAGTTTGGAAACAACATTACCATGGTCCATTTCATACGAGTGTATGTACATATAAATGCATTTTCAAACACTGTTCAGTTTAGTCGTAACTTCAGGATGAGAGGTCTACTATAATTACAAAAAATCGACGTCGAAGGACTAACTTCGTAAAATTACAGGCTGAAAGCTTCGTTCTTCTGTAGAGAGTTGGATAAATACTGCAAAGATAATTTGGCCAGATGACTTGTCTATTAATGAGGTAGTGTCCCGTGAGACATCTAATGTAATGCTATTCGTCCGTATAATAGTGTACAGATTCCTTGTGTGAGGTCAAACCTCTTTTCCAGTTTTATCAAGAGAAATGATGACCTGGAAATTTGTTATCAAGGAATAACGGGGAGAATATAGTCGGTGTTTTCCGTAACAAAATTTATGTTTTTTTAGGAATCGTGGAAATGTTTGGCCACTGTGAGGTTTTTCTGAGTCAACTGGCCGCCATCTGTCAGAAATGTTTAGGCGAAGAGGAAGTGCTGATAGTATGTGTGTTCGGTATCAATAGCGAAATTGTTTGAGTCATTTTCGTCCGTCTTCATGTAACACTTTTTATGGCCTTTTTATTAACAAAAAGAGTATCAAGACTACAGAGGATAACTAGAAACTTGCAGAAATAAAAACGGTAGCTTGGGGACTCTAAGAGTCTGCAGGGAATACGATTGGCGAAAGAAAATCTTTTATTTTCTTGCATTATGATAATTCGTCACAAATTTTGGTTGGTTGATAATTTTTGGTTGTTTTGGGCAATTTGGGCCCACTTATTCCCCTTATCTTCAAGAGAGTCGCTGAAATTTCGGGCGATCTGTCATTGCATTGAGTGTGACATTTCTGTTGTAAGTTTTTCCGATGATTATGCTGTATGCATAATCACTGACACCAACTCGGGGATTAAGCAAAGAATTACTCTTAGACTTTATATGTGGTATGTACAAGAAGGTACAAAAAAAAAAAAACACTAGGTTTTGTACAGTGTCATAGTCAGAAAGGTTCGAATTCATCTGACAAGATTTACATTAAAGCACAGCCCTGAGATTCTTCGAATACATTACGGAGGGATTACGGTATAAAGAAAGTCCTGACCTACTTTGGCACCCCCCGAACTTGATGTGCAAAACTGGAGGCGGCTAGCTAAAAATCAAGTTTGCTGGAGAGGTTTGTTGGTTGAGGTCCAAGTCTACCCCGGACTACTTTTTAATGAATTTATTGATTGGCAACTAACTTATGTTTTACGACTACCTCTCTTATGCGTGGTTTAACGAATCTATAAACGAAAGAAAGTGGCAAACTACTGGTCACACGTTATGGTGCGTAAAAAATTTCGTTGCATACTAAGCCATGTGGAAGAGTAGGTCGCCATAAGCTAACATACCAACAATACAAACAGATTACCAGGGATGCACTTTGCTATACAATTGTCCTTTTTTGCGATACAATTGACTTCCCAAAAGTAATAAGTACGACAATGCCCAATTTAAAACACTCAGCCAGTTTTATTTTAGTGGACAATAAAAACACAAATGTCTCAGTTTAATACATTTAACACAGGGCCCAGTGTATTTTTATTTTTTGTACTTTATTTACGAACGCATCCAAATTTGTAGTAGTTTTGTGACGTCAATTCTAAAGTTTCTTCTATTATTCCGGATTCCGGATTACAATTAGAATTTGTTTTTTGCAGGAACCATAGGACTTTTGTGTTTTTTAATGATGAACTCCAATTTTATTTAATACAGTCACTTTAAAATTGAAGAAATGTAGAAGGCGATGATGGAGGTTGAAGAAAAAAGAGATCGACCTTGTCCGATCTGTCACTTCTGTCAAAAAGGTTATTTCGTCAAATTTAATCTTTCGTTAAATGGATATTTAAAGGTCTATACAATAAAGTAATTTGATATATTTAGCAAACAAATCAATTGCCAGTCCGGGACCTTATCAGGTCAAAGGCACTGCTAACAAACCGTAGAGATAACACCTCCAAACTCACCGAACATTGCGTCATCGGCAGATATTCTCAGAGGCTGCAAAGACGAGGAGTAGAGGACTGTAGTTCACTTCCTCTGACCTTACTTTACACATATCAGAAGGGATACTCTAGCAGAATACTTTTCAACGATCTAATCAATCTCCATCAAAAGGAGTAAATGGTTCCAGAAGTAGATCGGAATCGAAAAAAAAAGAACAGGGGAGGCGTGGTATTTGAATTTCTGAGTAATGAGTTCCTTTAAATACTTTTTTGGAAATTTGCAACGAACTTTAATAATTTTAAAAAAAGACAACCAAAAGTATAATCTTATTAAACAAGGTGCAAAAAAAAAAAAAATGACGGTGGTTCTAAACATCTAATAAGGAAATGATTTTTTTCCATGACAAAGCTCTGCATCGCTCGACTGTAAGCCGCTTACGACCGTGATCGAAACGTCAAAGTCTCAAATAAGTTTTATTCGAAGTAGCGAATTAAGTATTCATCGTATAAATTTTATCTTCAAAAAAACGATTGCGTATTTATTCGCCATTTTAACTGCAAAATATCTTATCTGGAACATACATATCTGGAAGTGAAGAAAATGGGAGTAAAAGCTTTAATTCAGAACATGAATGCAAAAAAAGTACAATTGACTCAATTTTAGTACAATTTACGAATAGTTTCTAGTAGGATCGCAAATAATAATTGTTTATCCTTATCCTCTACAGTGATAGAAAACGCGATCAAAGAAAAGGTTTAAGCTTTAGCTAAGTCTGGAAATTGATGGAAATTTGTATAATCTCATTTGTATATCACAGAGGAAAAAGATTATACCTTCAAAATATTCATCCAGTGATGCCACCTCACATGCCTTAAATTACTCTCTTTCTAAACGATTGTGATGATGTACAAACCACCTTAAATTTAAAAATCTAATTTCACAAAAGGCAGTACAGTGGTTTATAAATTCAGGTTCACGCATTATAAAACGGATTTAGGGAACAGGAAGGCAGACATTATATATACCATAAACTTGTTTTGAGGTAAAACGAAATGATAGAGGAAACCAATAGGTGTCAACGTCCACTATACAAAACTAACACTAAAAATCTTTTATAGCGAATGACAGTAATAAAAATCAGATTGCCATAAAATGTAAGGTGGCATGAAGTGCAAACCACAACACTGTCAATATTACACATCAAGCGAAGAATAGCTTCTAAAAGCAATGTAAATGTACACTATACGGTTCACCTGTCAACTAGCTGAAAGGTTCCAAACAAGGCTAACCGATAAATAGCGCAATCATATTTAGCCAAATTAAAACTTTTCACATAGCTACTCCTTAATTTGTATGCAAAACTTTTAACTCATATTTCGATCGATAACGACGCACAAAGTCTCCACCCAAAAGTAACAACCTACCGTTGAACTAATTATTCTCTTCTACCATTTAAGCCAACTCACTCCCTAAACGTCTGACTCTATCTGGCACCCAACTCCCATTTGAGCCACCACAAAGTACCGGATAACTGCCAAGTGTACCCGGAAACTGTTGTCTGTACTGTGTTGCTGGTGCTGTGCTCGTTCACAGCAATTAACTTCTTACATCACAAAATGGCAAACATTATTGTAATTATGAACCATAATTATGGATTGAACTCTGGCCATATACATGAGCGTGGTGTGTGGTGGTGCTGCCAGCTCAATCATTTTCGTAATCACTTGAGATCCGTTCATACAGATAATAAAAACTATAATTTCGAAGCACATATAAATTGTGCTGACTCTATCTGACATCAAATTTGATTAAATTGTTCGATCGGAATTATTCTAGAATTAAATGGATTTAAAATTATTAAGCAGATACAACTCACCTTCTTTGGTAATTGCTTCGGTATCGCAGCATTCGTCATCATCGTTCCCATACTCCACCTGTGAACAATCATAATCGTAAAAGTTAACACGGGTCACGTGACGAACATAGTCTTTTGTGTTAGTAGTGGTATTTGAATTTTGCAACGGATACCCCAACAGGGATGACACGCTCGATATCGATGGTACCGCAGGGTGGTATCGCGCATTGTCCTCCGTCGGAGGAGTACGCTGCCTTCGACGAGGTGGCTTTGGTACGGCGTTGATTGCTGGATAGCCGCAGGGTTGAACATTTGCTGGTAGACTTTTTGGCAATGGTGGGGGCGATGGGGATAATGGCAAATGCGATGAAGGATGACGAGGAGTATGCAGATCATCTGCTTCGTCCTCAGAGCGGTGTCTATGTGATCTGTCAATGTCAAAGGTGACTTTGTAGGGTTTCTTAGGGGCCGCCTGTGCCGCTCCATATGTATACTGTGGGGGGTGAAAACTTGTAGAGGCTCCGTGACTTTCGGCTGAAGGCTGATAGGTGGTCGACTGCGCTCCTCCTCGATGAGACTTATTATAGTGATGACTAGAAAACGACGCTGGTTGTTGATGATAGTGCTCTTGCTGTTGCTGGTGATGATGTTGATTTTGTGTTTCCTGCTGTTGTTGCTGTTCCTGCTGGTGATGATGATTATAATAATCTTGTTGCTGCTGATATGCCCTGTAGACAGCAGTTGGGATTGCGGTAACGCCGGTGGATGTCGTGGATGTACTCTCGTTAGATCCTCCATCACAGCCATTTGTTGTCAATCGTGTCAATAATAAAATCACCACCATTCGATCATTTGAAATGGAATTTTAATTTCTTTCTTCTTGGTTCACTTTGGTCGGTCAGTCGCTCGGTCACTCGGTCGGTTTTCTTTTGAGATGCAAAAAACAGCTATGCAAAGGCATGCGTATTACACTTACTTTTAAAGCGTTCCATTAGTCTTTCGCCACCGAGTTAGTTTATTAATTCGTTTACTGTTCTTGAACATTGTATCTGTTTTGAGAAAAAAAAAATGCAAATTGCATATTTCCTATTAAAATTCACAAAGAATCGCGTGTGCCACGCACCAGAGATTAGCCGATAGAGATAGATGAGTATTGACATGAAAATCAAATCTGAGATTTCAAGGCTGCATAGAGTTGGATAGTTGATTTAATTATTACAATTCACGTTAAGCCGATAATAGATTTAAGTTTTTGCTTACTAGATTTTATTAATTTATTGATTTATAGTGCGATGACATAGATATTATTAATACCAAGCGGGAGATACATATGTACGTATAATAAATTAAGTGCACGACTAGGTCGCATATACTTGCACCTATACATATATGGTGATCATTTGCAATCAATCAATCGTCTCCATGTCGATTTTCATCAAAATCGTTCGAGTCCTAAATACGCGAATAATAAGAGAAATAATCAAATTCAGAAATAAGTAAAAGTACCGTTATGCAAGATTTTTCCAAAAACTAAGTACGCCATCTAGTGACATTTGTCTAACTTAACCCAAATATAAAATTTAAAGAAAATCGTCAGAGCCGTTCTCGAGAAAATCGATTCCGATTTTGCCACAAAGAACTCAAATACTCGTATGTATTGTAGTTTGGAGTAAATCCGTCCAGCAGTCATGCAGTCCAGCGCACATACATACAGACAGACTAATAGACAGAATTAAGAGACTCTATTAATTTTCACGAAACCAATACTTGCCTTGCAAGTAAAAAAGAACAATAAAGAGCAATGAATACAAACGTTTTTTTATAGCCACTAATTAGTGGATAATAATGGAGTTGAAAGTCGAACTAAAAGTTAATAGCATAAACAGAGAACTGAGAGATATTAAAGTGTACTGGCAACCAACTTTGCAATAAAAATTTATCGAGGTGTACGTATATTTTTAAATGAAAGATAGTATAAAAGGGATTTTTATTACCTCAAACCCTAGATACACATTACATAGATAGGTGTCAGAAGTGGAAACAAATGTATTTTGTGTTTTTAAATATTGCTTTCGAATTTACAATTAAATGAAATACTTTTTCTGCAAGTTAGTAGTCTAACAATCCATATGTCATTAACAAGCATATTTCTTTCGTTCAGAGTATATTTTCTTGCTAAGAGTTAAAAACATCTGCCACATCCGACGAGATACATGTGCGATAGAAGGCAAATCAAAATGAACTTGACAGTGTGAGGAAATAAAGAGCTCAAGTATGCATGAGTAGAAAGAAGATGTAGCCTACCCCAAACTACTGTCAGACTCTAAACACAACATCGATGAGGCCAATCTTTGCTGGTTCCACGGTCATAGTGACATACATATGTACATTTTAGGAGACGAGACTGCAAATCTGCATGAAGTACAGAAAGCACTCACCCATCAATATAGTATGTAGGAATTCTTATCGGTATATCGAAAAGAAATATATATGTCGCAGCTTTTGGGTGGAATTGAACGAGAGAAGAACCGGAAAGCTTTAGGAAATAGAAATAGAAAAATAGTAAATGGGAAAATTTGGAACAAAACTCGACCGACTAAACCAAATTTTCAAACCAAACAATTGAAGAACGAGAGGAGCCTGAGCTTGAGTTTCACTGATGTGCATGGTATATTTCATCTACTAACAATACACTTCTCGAAATATACATCGCTCGTTTAGACTTAAGGATGGTTGCAGTGTTTTCCAAGCAGAAATTGCTGCAATAAAACAAGCTGTGGATATGATTATTGAGGAAGATATTTCAGGGCAAATAATCAGCATCTATGTTGATAGCCTAGAGGCTACAGTCAACATCACTAAGGCCCAAACTGGTAAAAAATTTTAAAAAACGACTGGATGTTATTTCAGCGGCCAACATGGTAACCCTGGGCTGGATACCGGGCCACATGTATATCTCCGGTAACGAAAAAGCGGACGAACTAGCCAGAGAAGGATCACTTATAAGCCCTTCGAGGGCCCTTTCCGAGGCTAGTGTACCGTTTAGCACCCTATACAGAGAGACAGACGTCGAGTCTAATGAGGAAGCTAATGAACGCTGGTGTCGATTAGATACATGCGCCAAATCATTATGGCCAGTCTACGACAAGATCTATCAGTCTTATAGAACTTAATTGAAGGGATATCCGTATACTCGTAGCTGTTGGTGACAGGACACTGTGTGATAGGTAATCGCGCAGCACGGCTAGGGTTACCTCATAACGAGTACTGTAGAAGCTGCAGGGACGTAGAGGAAATGGAATTCGTTCATCATCTCCTGTGTGATTGTCCAGCTCTGGCCATCAAAAGAAGCCGTGCTTTTGGCAGATACTTCTTTTCAGAGCTGGATGAATCCAGAGATACAAAAAGTCCATTTGTGCAACTCGGTAATTAGATTATCAATAACATAGTGAAGAAAGCATCTGCTTTTGAAATAGGATGGAGGCTACAGAGCAATTATTCCAGGGAATCCAACACATCAGTGAAATGTGTACCTGCTGGAATTGCATCAAAAAGGAACCTTTATATATTGGGGGCAGAAATATTTACAATCGCCGGCAGAATCAAGTTGCACTGGAATTGTCGCAGATATAGACATCTACAACTTGAGTGCTTAAATCAGTAAGGAATGAATAAAAATTCGAGTAATATAGTAAAACGAAAGTGTGACTTGGGCCTCGCGCATTTGGTATTCCATAAATGATCGTTTATTTTTCTTCGCGTGCAAAAAATGTACGCGAGCAAAGAAAATCGAGCGAAAAGGAGTTTTTTTTTTTGTATAAAGGATAAAGTGCACGACTGGGAAAAACAATTTTAAAAAACTTAGTATGCTACGTTCTTTCATATGTCAAATATTAGTAAAACGTCAATCATTTGAGTTATAGTCGAGAAATAACCAATTTTCAAAAATTCGATACTAACCTTATTCGACATCTTTTCTAAAAACGTGATTCGCCATCTAGTGACGTATCATTAACTTAACCCAAATATTACATTTAAACAAAATTGTTAGAGCCGTTTTTTTAAAAAATCGGACATTATTAAAGCACCGTTATTTTTGGGGTTATAATGTCAATTCCGATTTGGCCTCGAACTGTTTTCCCACAGATCTCAGACATGAAATAAATCCGTACAGAGCACATAATACACTATCGTTCATAAGTTAAGACCGCTACTATACCCATTTTTTTTACCAAACCATTTACAGTTAGACGGAGAGATCTCAGTCTCCAAAAGGCGTCTTTGGGAGGCAAATTTGCTTGGACGTGTTGCAAAAAAGCTGTTACTTCGGGCGCAGAATAAGAAAAAACTACTAGAGTGGGCTAGAGCTCACCAAAATCGAAACATTGAGGTTCTTTGAACTGACGAATGCTATTTCGAACTGTTTGGCACGAAGAGAAGGGTTTTTGTATGACGTTCCGCATCGTAAAGCATGGAGGTGGATCGATATCGATTTTATTGTGGGTAGCCTTTTTCTTCAACGAAATCTCGTTCTCTTTCGCAGACATTTTGAACAAAGGGGGCTACAGAACCATTCTAGAAGAGAATGCTATTCCAAGTGATCTTCGGTTGATTAAAGAAGCGTTCGTCTTTCAACAAAATAGAGACCCTAAACACACTTCAAAGATGTATTCCAGCTTTCTGCAACAGAAAGAAGAAGAAGGGGTATAGAACATGGTTTGGAACATTGGAACTGATCAATTGATTATTGATTAAGAAGACCCAATACCAATACCAAAAACTAGATAGGCAAAGTACCTAAATATTTCTTTTATAATTTCGCTCTTCATAGATGTTCCGTGCTTTCCTCATGACACATGTCACAAGGTCGTCTGCATCTCATTACGAGCTGTTGTCACTAGGGGTAAATAACAAGGTTTATATTTGAAAAGGCCTAACGATTTTGTTGACACGATGTTGCCGTGAATGAATAGTACTATCGATGTACCTTGAATTTTGAAATCTTCTCCATATTTCTCAACAATGTGTGACCCATCACATGACAACGTTCAAAGATCACTCTTCTTCCCTATTATAATCGTTTCACGAATACACACGATAGAAAGAAAACCTCCATTCACACATTATTCTCACGGTCATGTACATACGAGTATCTTAAATAGAATTGGTAATTTAACCTACAACCAACTACCGTCTTAATTGGATGCTGTTTGTGTATTATATGCGCAACAAAATAGCATAACTTATCACCTTTGCGCTATAAATTGCCACCAAACGTGCCAAAGTCCGCGCTAGAATATTTTACTGTGGAACATGGAAGCTTGTGTACAAAAAATAAAGCCACTTCACCTTCACAATTTGGCAGTGCTAGGTGCATACTCGTACTCAAATTGATCGTGTAAATGTTCAACTAAATTCAATTACAGTATCTCGGTCGCAGAGGGAGTGGAGGCAACTTGATATGTAACTTTCTGGATGAGGAAAATCTTAGCAATGCCCTTGAGATCTGTTTCGCATTATGTCTTTTACACACACACACACACTGAGATACACTTAGTTATCTGTAGATAGTTAATCTTTTTACCACAATGCCAAAACGCCAATTGTAACGGTCTTTTCTTGCATTGTTCTTTCCACTCTGAGTGTTTCATGTCTTTCGTCATCGCGTCGTTTGACGTTTAGCTTCGTCACCCTTTTGAAGATTTATTTATTTTTTTTTTTCTTTGAGAGATGTTACATCTGTGTTAATTGTATTACACTATATAAGTGGACTGAAAATAGTCACAGAGTGGTAACAATGAATTGTGCAGATACATATAGTAGGCACACAATGCAAGATAATTTGTGGAAGTGATTATTTTTATACTCAAGGAAACTATAACTGCATGCAACACGCACAGACAACAACAAAAAAGATAATAACAATCATACTCTAGGTACAACGTTGCGAATAAATTGCTCTGTTTTGCATAATACAACAAACGATTCGGTGTGAATGGAGCCTTAGAAAAGCAGATGTTACACTGCGGAGTTATTAATAAATCTAAAATAAGACACAGATACTGATGTCGTTCTGTAATTATTAACGTGAAACCGCTTTTTTGAAAGATTTGCTGAGATACGAGTACATTTGATTAATGACTTTTGGAAAGGTGTCTTAATTGTTGTGGCATCATCGTTGCTTATACAACATGAGACATGTTAGCATAGGCACATAGGTACCCAAGTGTGTTTGTTCTGAAATGATTCGAACTTCTGGGAATATCAGACTGACAGATCCGTTAAATAGGCTCGCGACAGAGCAGGTTATAAATTTTAGTTCGAATAGTTACAGTTCCAGTGTAGACTTTAAATATAATTTATAGAACAGAGATAAATGGACTTTTAAGAATTTACGAAAAGAAATCCTCGTCTGTCAAATGAACATATTGCAAACATTTACCATTTATACACTTCTTTTGTGGACGCCGTAGCTGAGTTGTTAAGTGCATGATTAATTAGCGGAAGACAGAAGATTCGGTACCCAGAAAACATAAAATAAAAGGTCCCACCTCTCATGAACATCTGATCAACACTCAGGATTCAAATTGTCTTAATCGAAAAAATTCCCTTCAGAAACGCCATAAAACTGTATGTAGAAGTTAGACCAGGGCCTATATGAGCTGTTAACGTCAAAAGGTTTATTTATTTTTATATACCTACTTTTGAAACTCAGTTTGTTGAACTAGAACTTTCCTCAAGACAACTAACTATCTGCTCTCAAAAAAACTCATGTTCATCAAAATCGGTTAGGATAGTATATCTTAAAGTCTTCGTAGATTGATATTAAATACACTTTCTTCTTGCCTGCCAAGATTTCTGAGCAAAACGCCTTATTGCGCCATCTGTTGGCCGATAGTCGATATGTGTTATACTCACTTAACGATAACTGTGGATAATATCGAAAGTTACTTAAACTGTTTACCCAGTTAGTTGTTGCTTTATTTGTCATGCGAACTTTTTCTTGAACTGGGGATAATTTTCACAAAGAAACACAGCTTATGACGAACATATCTGCAGCATAACTACAAATACGAGTATGTGGCGTGCACTGGTACTGGCGACATCTTTTCTGGCTATCGGCGTACTGCAGTGCTTTAAAGACCGTAGTCACCGGTTGAGTGGCTGAAAGCACAAAATCACCACGTTCTAGTTACAGAGAATAACCAGGAAACATAAAGCGTGTTAATTAACCAGGCAAGAGTCACAGCTTATATTATATTTATTATTTCCATTTGCAAAATAACAAGACAAATTTGGTCCGGATGTAAATCCAAGACTAATAGAATACCTTAAAAGCTCCCACTCAGCCTTTACTACGGACTACAGACCGATTAGTCAGTCGTATACTCTAAGACGGTTGAAGTGACGTCGTTTATGTGATTGGAGACAACTACTTGTTTATCTGAATCACAATTAGGTATAGAACCGTAGATGCTGCTCTGCAAAGTAGTATTCCAAGTAGAGATGCTCTTACGACATATGTCAACTTTAAAAAAAAAAATCAATCAAATGTATTGTAGATTATTGGATGCCGGATTAAACGAGAGATCAGATAAACTTAAGAGGAGGGGTCGGTAAATGCAATGAACTCTCCCGTTCTCTAAAAAAAAAACAAGGTAACCGGGGAAGCGCTGTGGCCAGTCTTCAATGTGAAGAGATTTCGTTCTCAAGTCAGGCTCAATCGCAGGTACGCAAGTACGGTGTCTGGCATACTCAATGGACACTCCACCACCGGTATCCATGCTAAGGTGTACTACTATGTGTTTAAATGAATGGATGACTGATGTCACAGAGCACCCATCTACCTAAAATCCCCTACCAACCGGCTGGACCGGAATGAGCAGAACTAAGCTTAAAAAAAAGAATTGCTGGCTCAGATGGTCTGAACTGGTTAAAGCTGCAGCGGATGACTGCATAGAAATTTTTCCTAAGCTTATCTGTAACATTCATAAGCTTAACGATTTAAGCCTGCTACCGTACGTGGAAATTCGTGTAAAATCAAACGAAATATGAATGTGAAAACAGACCCTTTGTAGCCTTTATCTTGTGTGTGTTCCCATAGTCGCTCAAGGTGACACTTGAATAGACTAATCAAATTAGAAATTTATATCTGCCACCTTATTTTCGGGTGACACGTCTAAGCGAATAAATAAGCAAATTTGTGGACGAACTTATTGGCCCCAGGGTAAGGATCATTCTAGTCGGGAAAGTTTATTAGTTGATGCTCACGTTCATTTAAAGTAAGCAAATAGGTAAGGTAAATAGGTTTTGCGTGCACTTTCATCAGACAGACAGTGTGACCTACACCTAACCTGTAGGATACTCACTCAAAAAGCAATCCTAATTGGACATTTCCCCTTTGAACATTTCATTTGATTATAGCCAGGCAGTTGCACGTGGATGCAATCAAATCCAAAGAAATATACATGTCATTTACCGTTAGCTATACAATACAGCAATTACTTGCATAAATTGCGAACAACTTTTTCTCGATTCCCTTTAATTAACCGCATGAAACAATTAAAAAAAAAAAACTATCTCTCTGTGATAATTTGAAACTCTAATGACATAATTAAGAGAAAAGTTGTATCTCCGACCAACTTTGCTTCCAATTATCAGTGAAAATCACATCAGTCACATAGACTGCAATCCGATATCGTAGAGCAAATTATTATATACTCGTACAGCCGAACAAAAACCGCCCCTCTTCCTGGCTGAAAAGATATAATACTTTTTTTATTGCCGTAATTTGCGTTGAACTTTGTTTGTCACTGTGAGACAGTCTTCCACTCTTACCTCCCCATAGAAACCAGATCAAGGTACCTACGCTTTATAAGAAAAAGGAAAAAAAAAAAAATCGATACCGTACCGTCAGACATAAGCACTCTTCAAAGGCTGACCGTAAAAATATTAAATTTAAGCCCTGATGAGCACCGTGAGATCTAGGCCGCTTGTGGTTTGCTTTTTTTTTCTATCGCCCAAGTCGTAAACGAAATCGAGAGTGAGCCCACATAGCGTCTTTTGCAAAAGCGCCTACCAGCGCCAGATACTCGTAGGTACATATACTCAGCTGGGGGATTTGGGAAAAGTTCAATTATCGTTTTTTCCTCGTCTTTTAGATAGAGGTTTGTTTTTGTTCCCCGTCGACGTCCCAGGTTCCCACAGAGTGTCTGGCATATGTTTGCATACAGATCCGCCACATAGTATTCACAGTACTCACGATTATGAATGAATTAGACAAGCAATTAGCACCTAGCGCTACTGCCTCTATGGCAGTGTTGTTATCCAATGCGGGCAGTGATTAAAAATACAGAAAAATGCTAAAACACGAGTGAAAGATACACAGATACTGGGCATAGAGACGGAGAGAGAGAAGTTTTGTAATGTGGTGCGCTTGCATAAAACGGAAGCTCTAAATGCATTTGCGGAACACCGCCCATACATCATGGCTGGCGGCTGGTGCTAGCAGGCTGCTCATCATGCCTTCGAATGGAATAAATTTGCGGCCTAGTGACCAGATACAGATGGATAGAGGAGGGAGGAGGAATAGAGGCATCCATCCATTCATCCGATGTTAGTCGGTTTATATGTCGGAGGCCATTGCGTGATTATGCAATGGTGCATTGTTTGAAATTTTTTTTTTTCCTTTTTTCTTTCTCCCTGTCTCACAACAATTCGCGATTTTGCAATGTGATGTTCATTTGATGTTCGTTTGCTTCATCTGACAGACGTTTGTTGCTGGCCATTTGAATGACCAACTTTAGGTAGATTTTCTCTCGGTTGGAGTACATGTTGCACTATGCGCGCCTGATGTTGTATTTTTTGCGGGACAGCCATATATAATCTTTGAATGCATTTGCCAATAATTCATGTCGGTCTGCCGTATCTCATGTTTATTATTTGTATGCGTAATCAGGTTCGAGACGAAATGAACCATGCGTCTCGAATTTAATGAGTACGTATAGCGCTGCCATTATTGCAATTCAAAATTTAGAAATTTCACCTCACGGATAAGTTGCAGCACCGCTTAAAGTGAATCTTTAAGAGTGGACAATATGGAGTTTGGGAAAACGTTGACCTGTATAATATCCTCTTGGTATCCATCATTAGGGAAATTTCCTTCAAGCCACTATTTGATTAATCTGATTCAATATCAAAACTTGATGTCAGATTTTTCGTGGTCTTTCGAGTCTTAAATTTTTTATTCTAACCTGAAATATTCGAATTACTTTTAGGACTTGCCACCCAATATCAGGGCCACTTTATCGAAGGAATATGTAGCTATATAATACAGAAGCGATTTATTGACAATTGTTGGTAGAAGTTCCCCTCCACTTGCACATGCCATCGAAGATTAGGCTCATAATTTCTGCGTAGATCCTCTGGGGTAGATTCAAAGATTCCCCAGGCCAAAGTATTAGTGTTCATTTGCTCTACATGGCCTAGCTAACTCAAACGTTGTATGCGTACCTCCCTCACAATATACATACGAATATGTAGCTGTACAACTCGTACAGCTGATATTTGTCTTCTTCTCCATATACAGTCAACACAGACTTTCTTTCGAAGACTCCAAGCGTACAAATATTCAAACGGAAAGATCCAAATTTTGAGAACCTTTGCAATCTTATTAAGGTTCAACCGCGTGCAGCCGATCAACTGGCAGAGATCCTAAACTAAACATCCAGGAACTGCAATGGGATGGACTGGATATCCCGAAAACGGAGATAACCGTGAGCAACAACGACGATCATTTAAATGCGGCTTCGCAGTCTTGAGCTTTCGCCATGTAAGCGAGCGATTGATGAGGAACGAAGCGATTAGCAATCGGTGCCTTCGCTACCATTCAATCAGAAGCGGTCAAGATGGGTCTGGTTAAGGATAAGACGAAGTACGTACGTATGTATGTATATACTGTCAATAAATAACCGACGCATAGGCTAAAATGTCACGGTAGATGGCTATAACTACGAGGTAGTCAAGGATGTTACCTGCCTAGGCTCTGTACGGAAATGTAAATCTTGTCGACCTTTGTTTCGTTGGAATGAGAAGACAGTTGAATAATACGGCGCTATCGAAAAAAACTAATGAGAAGCTGTATAAAACTCACATCATCCCAGTCTTATTAACAGCGCTGCCACTTTGCAACAAAAGTGTATAATCAGAGTAAGAAATAATTAAAAATAGTTTTTTGGGGGACTTTTGGGACATAATATACCCCAAGAAAAAACAAATTCTACCCCATTTTGCTATAAAGCTAGAGTTTCAAGGAATTCGAACATGTTTATTGAAAAATAAAAAAAAACAAGGAAAGGCCGTTATCCAGTTTGGATTATTTTAAGTAAAACGTATCTACACGCCCAACTTAACTCAAATTCCAAATTTCATCAAAATCTGTTGAACAATTCTTGAGCTAGTCATATGAGAAAGATAATTCGAATAAGTTTTCGATAATTTTCAAGAGGGATCATGCCTACCAAGCTACGAGTATTAAAGTCTAAATTTTAGACCGTGGAAATCTTTATAAATTGGATACCGAATTATTCTAGATTTTCGAAAATATTACGAAATATTCCAAAATGTCTGATTTTACGTCGAAGTTAACGGAAATCATTGGCACCGTACGCGATCTTTTAAAATGTCCGACTTTGATCCTAAGAAGAGGGTTATGGAACCCTCGACCCCATATGTCACTATGTCACGCGACACCACTGATCTGGTGTTGAGTGTCTGAGTCAATGACCATGAAAAAGAGAATTTAGGGCATTAAGTATTTTTATGATTTTCTATTAGCAGGAGCTTCAGAACATTCACAGGGTTTTGTAATTTACGAGACAGTATTATAAAATGTACCCTTATGAAGATCATTTGGAAATCGTTGAGATTTGACATTTATGCAACATTTCTTCTCTATTTACTACGATTAAGTGCTGTGATCATTTCATCAGAAATCACTCAGCACTACAATTGGATACACTTGATTCATAGGCAACTGTATTTCACAACAAAATTTTAAGATAACTAACTCATCAGAAAGTTGGTTTAAGTATTTAAAATCGTCCCGTTTTTTGTGTTGAATAAATAGATTTATAAATCAACAACAAAATTATTTTTCCACAAGTTATCGAAGAAAAACAGTACAATTTGAAAGTCAACAGTTTTAAAATATTTTGTTTGTCGATTATATTGTTGCACGAGTATTTCATCTTTTCTGCTTGTTGGGAATTCATTTTGACATTTTGCATTTAAATGCTTAGAGAATACAAAAGCCTGATGAGTATGATGAGCATAATTTAAATTCAGAGTTCATATTTTGATGGAAGTAATCAGATATTACGAAGCTAGTCAGTTGTGCTCAGTGAATAGTTGGAGTAGATGCACCCAATGTCCGCAGATAAATTAAGATACCACAAGGTTCCATTCAAACCACTGTACTTTTCCCTCAATTTATAGGTTTGTGTTTTTGATAAAATTCCATATTGTGAATTGGATAAACTTGCTATAAAAGTGTTTATAGCGACAAATAAACTGCGTCTTATACATTTTGGAAGCAACGAGAAAGGAACAAATAATTTTAAATTAAAGTCTCAAAACTATATTCTTGAAATGTGTATTTATGACTCTATATACAAGTAGTTCATTCGTCACGTACACTTTTGTCCTTGAGAGTTTATTTTGACACATTTTTTATTGAACGCTTAGTGAATACACAAATATGATGAGTATCATGAGTACGAAATGCCTCTACAGCTCCCTTTTTGATTAGTTGGGATAAATACCCCCCCATATTTTACATATGTATGTACATATAAAGATTATAGCATACCAAGCTTTGAAAAATATCCGAGAAATAGCCAGTTTTCAAAATTTTGATTTTGCCTCGGGTATAAGCCTACAGACCCCAGATATGAAGTTTGAAATAAATCCGCTCAGCCGTTTAGCCTGCAGCCCGAGGTACGTAGAGGCAGATAGACAGAGAGACAAAAGGACAGAATTTCGAGACCTTATGTATGTAAAAAAAAAGTAGCAAGTAAAGAAGGTAACATGTACGAGTAGGATCCACCAGTAATTGACGGAGGAAAATTTAAGGCAATCATCAACTAAGTGTGTGTGGACGGATGCATTCGTGATGACTAGGATATCAGTACTATTAGCCCCATCTAAAATAATGGAATAAACTATTGAAAAGTTAAACTGTTTTGAGAAATGTAACTTTGCGATACCACCACTCTGATTCATTCCAAGCAACACCCACAGTTCTATTCTTGGATCCTTCGAAAGATTACTCTTGCGCCAGATATATTTATTTATTTCTTTATTTAGGCTTAATACAAAAACAGAAAACGTAAAGCTAAACATAGTAACAATGGGTGAATAAAGAAAAAACAAAAGCTACGGAGAGAAGGAAGAGAAAAGGCGAGAGTGGAGACTGGGTCAAGAGGAAGTATTTTAAAGAGCGTTGCTGAGTGAAAATCTGATAAAGTGAAAATCGAAAGTATTTTGCATGCATGAGTATATTTTAAATCCAGCCACGCGTAGCATTCTGGACATTGGTTCGTTCCAACAATAATCGGTGCAGTAAAAGTTAAAACGGAAAAGGGATACAGACCTTAGGTTACGTGGGTGGGTGTTTAGAGAGATTAATTGAAGCAGTGCGGGGCAGTCGATGTTTCTAGCTAATAGTTGATGAACAAAGAGTTTATCGGTAATTTTACGACTTCTTTCAAGAGACAGCATATCAATCAGCTTCAAGCGATCCACATAGGGTGGCAAGTTATATGTACATATTTGTTAGCCCAAGGAAGGCGGCGCAGGGCAAATCGAGAGTCCAACCTGCGTTGCAAGGAATGAGTATACTCGTATACCATATATAAGGAGGTCACGAAAACAAGGTGTTCTTGCTCAAGCTGTTTTTGAAAAAAGTTGGAAAACTTGGGGTTAAAATTCACCCCACCAAATCTAACCCCTACTTCATCAGATTTTGATGATTTTTGGGTGAGACATTCTCTACCAAAATCTTTTTAGGCGTTCTTGAGGTAAGATGCCAATCAATTTAATTTAAATATTTATAACAGTTAAAATAGTTGAACGGGACACTAACCGCGTGAGACCCGACTCGCATTTGACAAAGTTTTTCAAAATCAAGGGAAAATTACATCTGAAATAGAACAGCGAGGGGTTGATCGTTCGTGCATTTCATCAAATCTATGGCGATAAAACCATCAGATCTAGAAGAGTATGCTAAGGATGTTTAGGCATAGTTGCTCATGTAGGAGAAGTAATCACAATCAGGTTCTAGAATGTGGTTGATAAATGACTGGTTGAAGAAATGAGCAAATAGGTTTTGCGATGATTTAAGGATTGTCGGAAGATGTACGAGTATTTCACAAATTTAGAGTAAATGGGTAGCTATCCGATCTTTTGTTGGCATTAATGACGTGGTAAAAAACATTTGGGGTCAGAGATTAGATAACATTTGCATTCGCAAAATTCAGAAAAAAGTGTGTAGAGCGCATACTAAACTACAAAAGTCAGTGTCAGATCGAGGCTCAAGGTATGCGATTGTGTGCTACAGTTTGTTCCTTTTGTAGGGGGATGAAAAAAATTCGTTAGTGTACCAGGAAGGGGACACGAGAAATACTACTGGGCCACAATTGGGATGGATTGTATGTGACAGTTGAAGATTTCGGCGCAGAACAGTTCATATGCATGAACATATGTCCTATTCTTATAGTAATTGCTATCACAAAAGATGTGTTCATAAAAAAACAATTTCCGCACAAACAGTAATTAAGCCACGCGCACACCAAAACCGATCTGGTTGCGGTGCGGCTTCCGGTCACTAGTACCTCACAGCAATTGCGTTTATTTCCTGGGAATAAATAATGCAATAATAAAATATTTATAGTATTAAGCTCTCCTTATCTTATTTTTCGATCGGCATATGATCACAAATGAGAAGGTTTCATGACCACAAACCGCTTTTGGTCAATAGCTCTAGAGTATGGATTTACATTAAAGTGCAGACCGAATTTTGACATGACTGTAGCCGTATGGTGTCCGCAAAGCTTTACTCAAAATTCTAAAATGTCTTTATGAAATGTCTTTTACTCATGGGTATTGCAGGAGCAATTAATTAGCGATTTCATTCGTCAATCTTTCTCACCTTAATGATTTACAATGCTTTTTAGCCTTACCCGGCTGACCATCTTTGTTCCGTCTGAATCATAGCCAATGGTTTGATTCAAGGAGATTCGCTGTCACCGACCCACAGTCGTGACACGTACATACGTATTGCCAAAAATGTACCAAACAACCTTATAACACCCTACAAAGAATTACCATTAAAACGTTTACCCAAAAATTCCTCAATTAACAGTCACATAATAATATAATCCATAAATAGAATACACACAAAATTTCAGACCCTCTGGACACAATGAATTATTATTTTATTTGTTGCTGCCACTCATACTACGTGATGACCATCAAAGTGACAAAAAAAAGCAAACCATGACAAACAACCGCAAATGCCATTGAAAGGGGTGCTGTTGTAAATTATATGACACCACCAAAGGGGGTAGCACGAGAGGTTATCTCAACCCTGCCATGAATAAAAAATATTAATCCACAAAATTTCCTCACGCTCAAAAGCCATAAACATTGCAAAATTCAACCGACATAAGTCAATAATCCTTGGGAAATACTTTTTTAAACAATCTGAAACCACACACAAGCCGAGCATACAATTACTGTCCATTGCAGAGCACATGAACATGAACTCAATGTCGGATCGTGACAATAAAACCATTTGTGACTACAGAAATCAATCAGCAAACAAACAAAAAAAAGACAAAAATCCAAATCTTTCTCCACTACTATCCAACCACACAATGCACATTTTAAAATAAATAAAATAACAAAATAACACAACTCTGTTGACATCATTGTTGTTATTCGCTCCTCAGCCACACTACAAAAAAAAAAAAAAAAACAAAAAAAAAAACAGATAAACTCTAACGATTTGTTTCATTTCATGATCTTCAATGCTCACGGACTCTATTATATCTCTATCGCCTGTTTTCCGGCAGTCATCAGCTCGATGAATAGAGTGATGCACATCACCAAACAACTTACATAACTTTTTAGTTGCTTTATTGTAGGTATTTTGCTTTTGAAGTTTTTTTTTTTTGATTTTTTTGATTTTTTTTATTGCCAGTTGCAACTGAGGAATTCAAATGGAAAATCTATGCTTTCATTGAATTTAAATTTAGTATTGTTTTGCAATTTTTGTTGACACTTTTAGACCAGATTTTCAGATTCGCCGATTAGTTTTTAGACGAGTCTTATTTCCACATATTTCTTTTTTGACAATTTTTGAAGCCCTGAATTAAAAAAAAACTTCACTGACAATTTTGACCAATTTTGTTCAGCCCTTATTTAAATTTTTGAACTTTCATCACTTCTACATAAATGTATAATATATTTGAACAATTTTTCACGATTCATTCGTACACATTTTTGGATACCATTTATAATTTTGAAAGTTTTGACCAAGTTTCATTCTTTTATTCAAAATGTTGGATCCATTCGACGGCTTGGGATAAGCATTCTGTGAACTTAGGAAGCCAATGTTTGACTTGTTTATAGGAATTCTGACATTTTAAGAACACATTTTTAAATATTCATTTACATAATTTCTTGCCCTAAGATAAGAATTCTCTTGACTTTTACACTAATTTTGACTCGTTTATACGATTTCTAACATTTCGGGACAAATTTCTGACCACTGATTTCAATTTAAACAATCTTTATATCAAGTTTTAAGCTGTCACATAAAATATTGTTAGCTTTAGATAAGAATTCTGTTTTGTAGACAAAATTTTTACAACTTTCAATCAACTTTGACCGATTTGAGTCGCTTGTGGATTAATTTTTGTCAATTTTAGACTAATTTTTGGACATTAAACAGGTTTATTCCTTTGCGAACACTTAGTACTTTTCAAAATCTACACTTTTTGATCCACTTTTGACATCTTTAGAGCACTTTTGATGGGAAATTATTTGAGACATCTACTTGTTAGACACTAAGTTGCGTATCCTTACAAAGCCTGACAATCTTCACTGTCCTTCACTTTTTTCACTTTCGTAGCTCTGAACTCAAATAAAAAAAAAAAAAACTTAAGGCACCCCATCCATTGGAGACCGTAATTTCGACCAATAAAAAAAATACTACAAAATATTTTTTAACTAATTAAGAACCTTTCCATCCGACACGACAAACGCGATCAACAAAACAACGCGACGACGACAACGACGAAGACGATGCGCACGTTAACTCTTTAAAGCGGTTACACCTGAACTGACTTTTTCAAGAAGAAAAATAAAACTACAACAAAACGAAGGGAAAATTGTGTGCTTTTGGCGGTGCGGTGCGGTTTGGAATTCCTACTACACCACCGCTGCTGAACTAAAACTATTGCTGCTGCTGGTGCAAAAAAGATACAAAAATATCGCTCGCGATAGAAAACTACACTATAGTAGAAAAATCGGCCGTTTTTTCATCATTTGCGGGAAACAGAAAATGGCACGACAACGCATTGCCCACCCCACTTCAAGCCACTTCTTCTTGGACAGCAAAGTGATCACCTATGTATCTCACAATTTAACTCTCAGTAATTCTTACACAGTACAGCAGTACTCAGGGAGGCAAAACTTTAATACACTACAAACGATAGACTAAAGTTTTCTATAAGAGTATCTATAGTATTTTACTGACTGCCAAGCACAGTGTGTTGCCTCTCAAAAGCCTCAAAGTGAAAGAATACACAAAACACAGATACACAACAGAAAATGGCAAAACTTTTGCTCACAGAGCTCTTCAAGCTACGTTAGATACTTATACGAGTAGATACGTACGTACAAACACAGTCATCATGCGGTGACTACTCTAAAGCACTGATGTTTCTTTTTTAAAGGTTTTGTTGACGGTTTTTCTTTTTTGCTTCGTTTAGAGTTTTATTTTAGAGGGATTTTCTTAACGGTTAAGTTGGAAAATGAAAACAAAAACAGCGAAGAAAATTCACTCGCCGTCGTGCACAGTAAGAGCACCATAATGAGCAGTAAATAAACGAACTACAATACAATTGCTATCGTAGTATATTTCTTTTTTTATGGGCAGGGTCTCCATATCATTAGATTGTCTTGAGAATGGACGTAACAGCAGACCTACTACTGACCCACCTATGACCTACATGGTTTATTGTCGTTTTTAACGCTGATTTGACATGACACACTCAAAGTCACCCTTTAAGCCCGAAACTTCGCTAATCTACTAAAGCTTTAAACAAAACGATTTTTAAATCTGAGTCAGTGTGTTTCAAAGCTTTTTTTTTTTTTTTTGATTGCTAATCAAAAAGCTTGAGAAATTTACTGAATGAATGTGGTTTAGTAACTTTAGATACAGATATTCGGGCTAACCTTTGTTTTAAAACAGACTTTAAGCACAACAAGTGCAGGCACCATCAGGTGGTGGAGCTGCGCTGCTGGTGGGAATAATCAAATAGTTGCAATTCTACTTATGGGAACGCACGATTTTAGTAGAGTAATAGATAAAATTTATTTATGAGTGTAAAAGATACACATGACAGGTGCTAGTTTAAAATACCTTGGGCTAAGTTGTTTGGAAATGCAAATTATTTACAAATGATCGATATAGCAATTTCAAATGAAATATATGTGACCCCAAGGATCCAAAAGATGTTGAGGGTGCTTAGCCAAAATAGAAAAATAAATTGCAGGATGTGAGAACATGCAATTTGTGTTGTGGTACTTAGCTAGAAGCGAGTTTTGAACATTTTTGTAGACTTAAGCAATAATTTATCTTCGATTTGTAAGATTAAGCATTAATTCATATTTGTACGTTCATAACAAAAAAGGGGGGGTAATCTACCACTATATAGGCGAAGCCGGAAGGACTAGAAGTTGGCTGCGACCACCTGGAGCAGCGGCATGGCTTTCTAGCTTCCAACCATTTAAATTGACTAGTGCAAATGTCTTTTTCCTGTCGAACTACAACATGATGCTGGTCTTGGTAGGAATATAGTAATTAAAAGTTGTCTTAAATTGGGGTAAATAATTACAGGAGAAAGTAATTTTCATTCCAAAAGTGAACTAAAAGGACACCGAAAACCTACATACAAGAATAGATATTTATTCAAACTTGAGAGAGTGGTCAACTGTGAGTGAGAGATATCACAACATGGGTTTGCCCGTGACTGTTCGGCAAAGTTCTTCATTTTTATTTCATCCATCCATTGATGCTACCTTCTCTTTTTTGAGCCGAATCGTGCCAATGGTCAGCCTGCTTGATGATTCAGTCGATAATATTGAATCTACATATCGGGCGTTATCTGGATTAGTTAGTCTTAGCCTTGTCTACATGATATGCTGGCCTGTGCAGTTTGACTAGCCCTCCTTTCTTTACTCGAATGGAGCGGAACAACAGTTTTATTGCCGGAGATCCGAAACAAACGCTAATTTGCTCATCCCGACACCCCACTCATTTTCAGAGATGGTGGTTGGCAGTACCTAGGACTTTAATAAGCTTATTGTGTGCGATTATTAAAACTAGGCAGATGTCATTAGCAGTATTGGCGAGATCTGAAGAGGAGCAAAGATCAAGTTAGCGAAAAGTAGTCAGGTGCCCAGCAGTCGGAGAGCGAAGACATGGTTCCTCTCAAATCAAGCGATCTCGCTAAAGTCTTAGTCTGATCTTCCAATTGAAAATGTGTAGAGGAGAGACAACAAGTTTAAAAAAAATACACTGTATGGTTTCCCTCTCTTCACTGAGTCTATTCCCTTGCTTTGTAGGTACAGATAAGGCTCTTCATAAAGAATGATGATGGTCCCTGACAACGGACAGATATTGTGCGTCCTTTGCAATGACTTTAGAGATGATGAAGATGAAGATAATATTATCCACTACCTCTGCACATGTCCTGTAGATTTTCACATTAAGATAGCTGCCGTATGTGTAGACCTCTTCGGTGATCTTAAAACGTTACGCGGCGGTTCCAAGAGAAAGCGGTGTAAAATACCTCTTCTCTGTTTAGTGGTAACATAATCACATGCAAACCGTTTTTGACTTTCACAATAGCAAAGCCTCCCTGAGAGACGCCCTTCATTCCTCTAATTAAGTCCAGTTTTTGTTTACTTATTTTTAGTTTTAAGTTTAGCTTTAAGTTCTCGCTGGTATTAAGCTTAAATAAATAAAATAAATAAATAATGCGCATTTTTCCAAGTGTACTTCATTGTAGGCAATTTGAAACCAATAAATAAAAGTTACTATCACCTTTACTAAGAATCCTTGTAGTGGACAAACTGCTCGACAGGCAAACAAGTCAGGTTATTACCTAAATTGGTTATACTGATAGCTTTTTATCAATAACTAGTGGCAACTTCGAAGGGACACTTTATGAAATTATATAGAAATAATTCAAACTCACAGGGATCTAAGCAGGAGTTAAGATCGTAAGGTGAAATATTTAGGAATAAACCTCGTAGATAGCAAACTCCTCTCTAAAGCAGGTGGCGAAAGTAGTTGGAAAGATCTTTATACCTAGTGGTCGATGAAGAAACTTAAACTTGACATTACTTAGACTGCATCTGAGTAACTTATTTTTAAGATCAGATCTAGTGACTTTTACTATAGTTTTTGACATTTATTATTATTTGCTTCTTGCGTCCTTTAACAGAAATATGACTTCGAAGGCTGCCTGGATGTAGTTCCCATTCCAAGGACGTTGACAGAGGTTAACGCAGTCTTCGTATCTGAGCCAGAAAAAACTCTGAAGTTTACTTTAACGGTTTTCGAGCCATAAGATGCAAATTTTTCCAGACAACACTGAGAATATTTGTTGATATCCATCTGCGCTGCAGCTGTGTGGAGACCAGCTTTACTTTTTTTTAAGTTCTAAGCCGCTATCATACTCAGGCAATACTGGGAAGAAGCCCTTACGCCACAAAGGAGGCTCGTAACAATGCATTCGCATGGTGTAAAAGCAACAACACTCTTAATTGCTAGTCTAACGCCATTCCTTTAGAAAGTACTCAGAAACAACGCAAATGCGAAATGCCTGTCATCCATAGTAGTCATTCACAACTAATTTAAAATAAAGTGCATCTCTTCCGCAAGTATGATTGCGCGCATTTCAAACATATTATAGGCTACCTTCTGTGTACCCACCACCGGTGACGGGCCCTTTACGAACCCAATAAAACCTCGAAACCAACCACAACCGACTGACATTTTATTGCACTCTGGATCCAGCTGGTGCACTGCGCCCCGTCATTAACTTTTCACGCGCCTTAAAAAAAAAACCATCTACCTCACCCCTGTTCTTCCCCGAATGTCCAACACAAACTTGCGCTAAATTTAAAATTCCATCATTTGCACGATTGAGATCGTAAAGTGGAAAATTACAATTTTCCCATAACCTCGACTTTTGCGGTTTTACATTGTGTCCGCGCTGCCATTGCACGTCAAAAAGTAATGCCCCGACCCGACTCCACTTTACGAGTATGCTCACTGGATGAGTCTCTTTTGAGGTGGTGGACCCCGAAATGCAAAGCTCACCTCGTCCGCGCACAGAGGAAGCAATAACGATTTGTAATGAAATATTGAATCACTCTGTCCGTCGTCTCTTTATCGCTAAGGAAATCTGTTTTGTTGTAAAAATGTGCCGTGCCAAGCCCATGTTTATTACATGTGCATACACCCTAGCTCGCGATTATGGCAGCTTAAATGACAGGTACCATAGTGCGGCGAGAAATCGTCAATAACTTAGCCCGCCTCGCACAAAAAGATCTAGCTTCGATCTTTATTTTGCTCCTACTCTCCCTGATCGATCGTTTGACGATCAGTCAGCAGATTATTTTTTGAATCTACGTCCGTCGTTCTAGAAACGAAAAATGTCGTCATCGTCGTCGTCGTCGTCGTCGTCCAAATGAATGCATAAATCATTTCCAGTAAGCCACCTGAAATGGTTCCCTAGTTCCAAGTGGCACCAACTCGGTGAAGGTATTCTCCTCCAACGATCTTGTTGACTCTGATCACGCCCTGAAGTTGATTTTATTTTTTTTTTTTTCTATTTCTGTTACGTCAGTCGGTATGGTGCATGACCAAATCTAAAAAAAAATATGGCTGGCGGGGAAGTTCTGGCGTGCGGACGGATCAATATGGTAAATGGGTGGCGGCCATCACAATAAATGGCTTTGTAGTAGCAGTTATGAATATTATTTAAGCTCGCTGGATTTATCGCACCTTATTAACATCTCAATGCGCCTGCGACGGTTGCATGGGGTCAAGCGAAATCAAATGAAATTGTTCGCCATGTCAGAGTTGGTGTCATTTTTTCCCCCGATGAAAAAGAATTTCAAAGCTGACAGCTATAGAGCGGTGTCAGGTATCATGGGTAGACCCTCTTTTGTTTACTTGTGTACTCTTGGGTAATTGTGTTAAAGGTACAAGAGTCAAGTAGGTTAGAAAACAAAGGGCACCCACATTATGACCAATTCAAGAGAAGTAAAGTGAAAGTGAAATACCAAGTTTTGGTCATCGTCTAAGAAAATTTAATGCAACGTGGGAATGATTGTACCTCAACTGTGGTGTACGTCCGGATGAAGGCTTAAATTTATGAAGACGTTATGATGATTGTATGCTATTTTAGTTGTATTGCAGTTATCTTGATGGTCAATGTTATAATCGCACTGATTGCTTGGGATTGTATGCAGATCATGGCAATGAAATTGCAAAATTTAAAAAAATAGAATGAGAATGCTGGGTACGCTTTCTCACAATAGTGCCTTTTACGATGTACGCTGCATATCACGCTATTTGATAAAGTGTGTTAGACTTTAGAGATAACACTGCAGCGCATAACTTTCTTTTATTCGAAAGAAATTTGGAAAAAGTGATTGCAAGTATAACGTTCCAATTTAAAAGATATAAAGTCGAAGCTTTTAGCTTCCATTGCAACATCCTGAGGGATGTGGTTGACGCTAAACATGCAGATTTCTGATGTGAATCTTTCTTTTTACGATAACGACCGGATGGCTAAGCTCATTGGCATTAGTAAGATTCCTAATCAACCGATAGTTTGCGATTGTCTCCTTAGATGACCAGGTTATTCACTTTTTGCACTTTCGGATTCAAATGTAGAACTTAAAATCACGAATGGCAGGACGAACCGAGCCCGAGTAGTCTACTTAATTCGAAAAAACTCGTCGATATCTGCAAATATATTGAAGACTGAAAATAGCTTAAAGCGTACCTATCTGATGGTACAAGGAATTTGGAGTCTCGTTATGGTGCGCCGTCACAAAACGACGATGCCACAGGAGAATCTATTATATGTATATACAAAATTGCCAAAGACCTGATAAGTAATCATAATTTACGTTAAGACAAATGAGTGTCAGGTAGCAAAGTAGATGGACAAGTTGTACACTACATTGAGCCATATTGTATTGAATGCAGAAATATATACCCCGATATTAAGATGGTCTCTGTAGTGAACAAAATCCCCCCATTAAGGACAAGATCTTTGACATCAAATTTCTTCTGCTTTCGAAGAAAGGCGAGTAAGATCTTCAGTGATGAGGAGCTAATGGTATCAGCAGTCACCGCATCGGCTCCAAAGATCTGCCACCTGACAAGAGCAAAGGCAGGACAATCGCAGAGGAAGTCGCCCTCTTCACAGGCGTTACAGGTGGTGTCGCTAACGGAAGTTGACTTTAAATTTACGAAGCAGTTGGAGTTTTGGTGTCATTGCGTCAGACGGCATATCCATAAGACAAAGAGTCGAGAGATAAGTGTCGCACAAGGTCATCGAAACTTCAATGCGGATTATACCAAAAGCCACCTTTTTTAAGACGGAAGGTAGCTTTTATTGTGTTGCTCATGACTATCATGAGGAGGGAGGTTCAGCAGTGCATCTAGACCAGAGTCAGGTGTGCTAGAAAAGGACTCCGTGCAGCCGAGACAAACTGTCGACTTATCGTTGCCTCGATGAATGCGGTCGAAGAGAGAGAAACTCTGGCGTGGTTCCACATTCATCTTTAATGAAACGATCTTCACTGCGGTGAAATTCGAAAAAGAGTACCTTTTTATTTTCGAAGGGAGTGAGAGGCAAACGGATTCAAATATGGACGGCGGACCAACTTTGTTCAGATCAATCAGACAGGAAATATTAGACTAAATGTCGGAATGATTGAATTTAAATGCTTACTCTGTGTCTGCACTTACTGAGATGTACACTAGAATCACTACCACATTTTATAACACCAACAAGTCGAATCCAATGGCATCACAGATCAATAGGTACCTACGCACATAGCTAGATTACGAAGTTAATAGCAACATGAAGAAGAGATTGGTCTACCGCTTCCTAACCTGGTGGGAAAAAGAATTGTGTGCTTTCAAAGTCATGATTAAGGTCGGGCTGCAATATCTGCAGTGAACATCAACGGCGTTTACGAGCTTTGATATTGGAGATATTCTCTGCCTTGAAGCATTGTATAGGTTAGTTAACTCCTAACAAAATATCTGCCTCGCGTTACGAGTTTTTTAAAAGTTGAAGGGCTTTTCGTGGCAAAAGAAATGGGCCTCTGTCTTTTTTTAAAGAAATTTCTGGGGCTTTTTCAAAACCATATTCATCTATTCATGCTGCTGTTGCCTCAGAATGATTTGTTAGATGCAAAGTACCAGGACAATTTCTGCAAAGCTAGGAAAAACATCCTGAAGTGAAACATTGTTTTCCTTGCCTTTGTCAATTATTAGACCATTTGCTAAATGATCTGATTAAATCTGGCTTTGTAACTTAAGGCTGTACTAATGAGCTGTATATAATAATTAGATGTAGTCATGTGACTACACAAAATAGTCTAATGTGAGTAACCATGGTGTAGTGGGTAGAGTGTTTGCTTGTGACCGGAACGGTGCAGATTCAAGCCCCATCGAGGAACCAACACCTAGCATAAGAGAGACAAAATAAAATTTAATTTCTCCAACACTGCACCAAAAAATAACTTAATATGCAGTACTCTAAGCACAGTCTGCAAGGGGCGCCGAACTGAAAACCTAAGCATAAATGTTTCTGAAACTATTATTATTTTCTACATCAGAGAAACTTCCCAATGCCTCAAGACTAATTTCTGAAAGCTTCAAGTTCTGAGCTCCAATCGTTTTAATCATTTTGAAGTACACACATTCAGATCATCCTAACTTGTGTTCTTGACCATGAACGGTTTGAAGGAAACGAACTTGCCAAATGTTACCTACAATCTCCTTTAATATTCTGAACCCTTTTGCGGCTTCCGCACTAGTGATCTAAAGATAAGGCTTAAATCTTTTATGTTTCAGGAAAAACTTACAAAATAGGGTTCATAACAACTACTCAGATCTTGAACAAGTTATGAAAAGCTCTTGATATACAGCCTCACAAGTCACTTCCTATTTAAAGCTAGGCAGAAGGCGTTCAAACATGCAATAACTTTATCTCGAAGATCAGGAAACTGCCAAACACACTGCTTAAAAACTTCGCCATAGCTAGTAGCAGATTCAAACTTTTTTGAAGAGATCTCTCACCTACACGGACGATCTTCGTCTTTCTCGGTCTGGATTTTACAGAAGATCAAACCTTCAGTTCTAGGGAGAGGAAGGGGGGGGGAAACAAATTTTAGGTTTTAAGGTTATTTTGAGATTGCAGTGGACGCGACTTGTGTGATAAAGACAGCACCCACTCTAGTCACTTGTTCCCATCAAGTGCCATAATTTGCTTACAAAAATGAATATGACTAGGCATACCAAATGCAACAAGTCGTGTAATTTTTATTCATTGAAAAGCATTCATTCACAAGTAGTACGGAGAGTTTTAATTAACTCACTTTGTCGTGTTTTTATTCGTTCACAATTGTAACGACTGTCAAACGTCAAAATGAAAGCAAATTATTTCCCATTCCCCAAAAAAGGTCTACATGTCGAACTGAAATCCCCTTAAATAGCCATTCGTCCGCCACACGGTACAATTCCATGTAGCACAGCACCACATTCCACTTTATTAATTCGGAAAGCCTTCAAGTACATTTTTGTCATTCGTTTATGATTTGTCGGCGACATTTGCAGTGAATTGACGCCTTTTTTTCTCTATCATGCTCGAGATTAATTGGAGAATATCGAAGTGAATTGATTTCGTTGACCAAATTAAGATGATGGCGACATTTGGGCGGCAAAAGAGATTTCTATCAAAGCACAACAATTTTCCCATTCACCAGTAGTTGCCCGCTGCCCACATGTGGTCGCTGAAGAATGTTTCCATTCCTTACATGAATATATTTGACAGACACCCACAAAATGACATTTGAAAATGTGCACACACTTCAATGACAGATCAGTCAGTAGTTGTTGGCAATAAAACAACTCGAATAAATCGAACAATGTTTTCACTTATTATTCCAGTTCCCTCCCTAGAGGCTTCTCACTTACGTACAATGGTCATAAAGTGATACTGACCTTTGGTAACTGAAGCTATGTTTTTGTTTTCCTTTTTTTCTTTTCTTTTTTCTCTTGCTTTGTTGTAATCGTCCCAAATGGGCATATTTAGTGGCTTAGATGTTAATTGGGTCAACATAGGAGGCCAACGCGGGTTCATTGTGAGTTCATCGAGGGTTGGTTGATATTTTAACGACCCATTGTGTTGGAGCTGGGTGATGTAGTTTTGGGCTTGTATACACGTTGCTGGTGTATCTTAAGGTGGTTTTCATGAGTTTCTTGGATTTTTCGTTTGTACTTGTGCTTTGTAGTTCGAAGATACTTTGTTTGTCTTCTTAGTTGACTCCTGCATGGAGTTTCTTAATACTATTGATTTTCGCTGTTAATTATTTTAAAATGAGTGTTTGTATTAATTTGGCAGTAGACAAGGGGATATTATGATACCATCGAATAATGGAAGTTAGGATTACATTAAGTTTATAGTTATACTGCAAACTATGACTTTAGAAAGTGCAATGACATGGTGTAGTAAAGGTGCATTCATTTCGAAGTTGCGACATCACATCCCTGCCATATGGCATCTGTCAAATCCATCTGTCATCCGTGTTGACAGGTAATTATTTCTTGCCTTGTCATTTTATAATATGGATACTTTAACTACCAGTAAACGCATATTACTACAAAAATAATAGTTCTGTAATATCTGTGTATCGCTATTTAAGGACAGATTATGGTCGTCATAATCGCCCATAGAATTTCGCAGAACATACACCGATTGGGTGCTTGGGAATCAACAAGTTGACGCCGATTTTTCGAACAAAATCTTCAGCAAAATCTTCTTCATTGCTCGCTCGGCAACTAGGTAAACAAACAAAATTGTAGAAATTGAGGTTCTCAGAATCCAAGTGTAATCGCTTAGAGGCCATTGCACTCACTACAGGTGACAGTTTGATGCACGCTGTGGACCGGCGGCGTGATCGGGCCATATTTTTCTTTTATTTTTACGATTAAAGCGCCATTTTACGGTGAATTCTCTGCGCGATGGTAATGATAACCAATTTTTATTGGCCTGAGATTGAAGACATTGATGTGAGTGACATGTGGTTCCAACAGGACGAGGTTACGTGCCACTCAACACAGGTAAATTTGGATGTATTACACGAAAAGTTTCCCGGCCGGCTATGCAGACAATATCTCAAAATATGTCTAGCGGTTAATTTTAAATATTTTTCCATGTCAAAAGCTCAGTGTACAAATTTAAATACCTTCTGTGGTTTGGGGTTTAAAGAATTATTGCCATTACCAATGTAATAACACTTAATTGTCTCCCCACCTTCCATGGCTCGCAGTCCGCAAATCCATTAACCATATTTCCATGCACTTAATTTGGATCTATTACACCAACTCCGTTGAACTCAAAACAAACACAGCCTAATCTCGAGAGCATCTCGCTGGATGAAATACTAAACCGCAACAATGATTCATTTCCGACCTTGTATATGCCAGCAGCGATTTTTATCGCAACATTTCATCATTCATAAATTGTAGGCTCAGTGGACGTTGTTACACATTTTCCATCATCTCTCTTCTTCTCGAAGCCCACAGAGAGTCTATTAACGACTCCAGCATATCATCACGGTGGTGGTCTATTACCAACTCTTTCATAAATGGTTCACTTGAACCATGTTAGCTATACGATACGAGTACATACCGGCAAAACGAAATTAGCTGGCACGCAAGACCGAGAAATTCGTGGGAAACCATAACCAACCAGGCTCAGGTCTATGTTTGTCCACTGTTATCTTTTCTTTTTGGTTTTTTCTCTTCTTCGATTTCTTCGTCTTCTCCTGTGCGTGTTGAGCGAGATCTTCTCAAGGCGATAGTGTCCGGCATAGACCACGCGTAGTTCCATAAAGATACTTTTCTTCGCCACACGGATCATGGAAAATGGTTGTCCAGGCGCCGTCTCCGTGCTTTATTTGGACGTCCATACGTTTATATGGTGATTGCACCTCGGATAAGCTGTAGATGGATGGGTTTTCCTTTCAGCAAAACCAAATTGTATTTGCAGTACGAGTATGTTTCAATTTCAATTGAAAGCGAATTCGAATTCACGTACGGGACAATCGACACTTGAGTTTGAAAAATTTGTGTTGCAGATTTGTTAGTTCGACAGGCTAATGCCTGATAATGGTCGCGTGAACAGTTTTTTTTTTTTAATTAAATATTTGTGTACTTACCACATCCTTTGTCGGTGGTTCCAGTGGTAATCCTTTGAATTTTTGCACCGCCAATGGGCTACTGGGTGTTGTGGCACGTTTTATATGGTGTTTGGTGGTTAGAGGTGGCACAGTTTCAGTCATATTTGTTGGCATAAAATATTCAATACAATATCATTATCCAGAAAAGCTTTGGCTAAATTTCTGCAATGAAAATTGGGGAAATATGTTTTTTATAAAATAAATCGATTATAGCTAAAATAAATGAAAGTTTACTATAAAAATGTGATGACTTGGAAGACTTAAGCTGAGCAAAGATAGTGGGTTAAACATGTTTGAACATTTTAAAATTAAAATTAAAATTATAGGAAATATAGGAAATATAGATTATAGGAGCGCCTCTAATAAACATGCTGCCTAGAGTATGGTGCGCGGCCACGAAACACCTTTGAAGTAGGCGATAAAAGTTTCGAATCATTTAAGCTCCGATACCTATTTGATCCTATATCCATCGCAGTAGAGAAGTCATATACACTCACCAAGGATATTGGACGGATTTTCTATCTTTTCGAGACAAAACTTTATATCAAGCGCTACGTGAATGAGCCATGTCTGGCATATATTTCACTCTTGTTGAAAAAGAAGGAGCCTAATATAATACTGAAACTTATTTCAACACATATTCAAGAAATGAGCTATCAATACCTTCCATGGAGTTCTGTCAGAAGTTTAGCATACCGAGGTATGGCTTTGAAACTAGGTTCTAAGTCTAGGCGTGCAAGGATGATTTTGCAATCAGCCGGCCCTTCAATCGGGTAGTAATAACTCTAGTTCTATATGAGAAACCGGTCGATATTGAAGTCTGTTTCAAAACACAGATTTCCGATTCGATCACAGTCGGCTGAGTGCACAAAGTCTATATTTTCCAATCAGAGCTCGTGCATAAATAATTATGCAGCACGTCGACCGACCTGAAATGATTGAAACGGATATTAGACGAAATTGGTGACAAAAAAAGCAAAGCACATGTTATTTTTATGAAATTAGTAAGATGGACCAATAGCTGCGGTTTGAGCATTAACCTGACTAAGGCAGTGCACCATTTCACCTATACTCAATGAGTGTACTCTGAAGATGAATTCCAAAGTAAAAATACTGAAAACGATTAAACGTACATATAGCAGTAGATTGTGTAGGAGATGAGTTAGTTAGATAGTATTCCTCCTCCTACTGTACTATAATGCCCGATTTGACGACTAAAATTAAATGCTTGTGGACGTGGTGTAGTGGTAACATCATCGCTTGTCACGCTGTTGGTTCATGATTCAAATCCTGATGTCAAGAATCATCTATTTATTTCGCATAAAATAAATAAAATAATCGATAAATTGCGAAAGCTAAGTCAACTCTACTGCGAAGGCATAACACTGGCAGTAGGGTGGTCATATGGCTGAAAGTGCAACTTGATCGTGATGATGACATCATGAAGATGGAAAAAAATACTGTGAATCATAAGCAACGACAACAAAAGCAAAACAAAAATGCTCCCCAGTTATCCCGACGCTACCCTTGGAGTTTACAGAAACTTAATACCACCTGAGTTTCAAACCACTACACCAAATTTTTCTTTCTCTATCTCTCTCTTCTTCACAACGCCCGTGCCCTGTAATAGTATAAGGGTATTCATGTGTCCTTTGGCGCGGACAAATTATAAAAAAAAGTAAATGGTTCCAAAATTAGGTGGCGTAAGAGGCTCCTCCCTCTATCAAGGGCGTGGAGCCCATGGATGCTGTGGATCGCTACTCAATCAATCTAACTTACTAGTGGCTACACAATGTATAGGGCTATTGATCCATTGTACTTCATTCGCCTTCGCCATGATTTAACAATTTATCCCCGTGAAGACGATCGTTCTAAACTTGCCTTTGCAGCACTCCTCATCCTGTAAGGTGATCTTGCTGATTCTTGATGTTTTCTCTTTCTAGAGACTCATGCTTCTAAATCTGATGTTCTTAAGATGCCGGTTTAAAGTAGTGAAGTCAGTGACTAGTTCCAGAATGACCCTCGGGTCACTATAAATTGAGTTCTGCTTTCACGTCTACCTACCAGTTTGTTTAATAGTTCACCGAGTACCGCTGGCCGAGTATCTGTAAATGAGCACTCTAATATCCTCTCTAGCTAGATTGTCAGCTCATTTCTGGGAATAACTGTGCAGCCATGAATTCAGCCCAGTGTCAAAACTTACAGTCTCCAAGACAGTTCAACTTTTCTAAAACATCTATTACGACGCTGGAAGCAATCATTGAATAGGCCTTGGTGGCCACCTGGCTGTCGAAGCTGATGGAAGTGTATCTTGCCTTAATTTTTTGTACTCGTATGTACATATGAGAAAGAAATTAAGTCAGTACTTGACATTACTCGTATATTATATATGTAGGTACTTCTGAGTTAAGGATTTTTATAAGTCTTGCTAGTAGATTAGACTGTTCCAATCGATTTTACTTTGAATTAGTTCCGGCAACTTCAAATTCCCCATTCGATACGATTAGTCCGGAATGAGAGAAAGAAAAAACTAAATGTTACGTATACGCATTGTACTGGAACGATTTGAACGAAGCATTTCCCCAAGTGCGAATTTTCATAAAGCAATGACAAGCATCAGCGTTTCCATATGGATACATGGACAATCAAATTTTTGCAAAATTTTTAATACCATCTTACATCTTTCATTTATAAAATATGTTTAATGTATTGAGGGCGCCGTGGCTCAGTAGTTAAGTGCACAATCACTGAGTGGGAGATTCAAGGTTCGAATCCAAGAAAAAGACAAAAAGTTTTCTCATGGCCCCAACTCTCACGAACGTCTGACAAATCCGAGAGTAAAAATTATCATGAGAAGTTTCTCTCAATCGAAAAAATTGCCCTTCGGTAACGGCATAAAACTGTAGGTCCCAACCATTCGTGCGGCGCGCTGAACGAGTGGCTGCGGGAAACTAGGCCAGGCCCTGTATTAGGCTGTTAGCGTCAAAATATATTTATTTTTATACGAGTATACATTTGTGTTATAAAAAGTTATTGCAAGTTAATATTAAAGAAGAAATTAATGCAATTGCGGAACACGTCCACGTGTAAGGAGCAGAGGGAGACTGAATTCCATTTTTACTTTACAATCTGAATACTTTGTTATGTTCTTTGTTTGTACATTCAGTCTAAGAGTAAACGGATACTTGTAGGCCTAATGGATACTCTTTTAGTATATTAATAAAAAACTTTAACTCAGATTTTAGGTAAGTTGCCAAACAAAACAAAGTGTTCGCTATACTAATTGTATCTTCCCACGTTGTTGCCCTAGAAATATGTTACACTCCATTGAAAAGAGATCGATTGCTCTACACTACAAGCAAATACCATTGCATACTCTTAGGAATACGACTTCCAACCAAACAACATTTTACGATATAATACGATATCAACAAAATGTTTAAATCTAATTTAAAATTGCAACTATAAACGAATAAGTGATATTTTGTAGATGATTAAACATTTAACTGTTCGCTAAATAATGTTGTCAATCAACTGAAATGAGGGCAATAAGTCAGCTAACCAATTAGCGCAATTAACATAGCGTTAGCATGTAATATAGATAGAATCTTGTTTTAATTTAAAATTGCATTAGGTACTAAGAATTGACAACTCAATGGTTTTTTTTTTTTATTGTTCTCATTTAACGTCGATTAGATGAAATATTCCAAAGGAATGTTGTTGACGGGCAGCGTCGAAATAGAAAAGATTATCTTTGTTTAAGACAAAAACAGTGCCATGAAAATCAATGACAAAAGAGATTATCATTGAGGGGCACTCGACTAAAAATAGTAATAGTTCCCATTACCTTGAAAGTGTTGTAAATTGTGTGTAGAGTCACCAAAGTGTTTATCACTGCTACAATTTGAAATGTGTTTGCGTCAACAATGTCCAGTATAGTTGTGGAATTTTAACAATTCTTTGCTCGATTTTCATGAGAATTATAGGGACGTGGACCAGTTTCACAAAGAAGAAATGTAAACTTAATAAAAGTGAAAGAATGTAATGTGGGAATATGATTTATCAGGCTCGATCTAGAATACTGCGGAATCTCAGATAAATTTTAATATTTTCTTTGAAAACGAAGAACCTGTCAAATAGAGTTTGAAGAGGAATCTTGTGGTCAAAGAAACTGGCAGACGCTGAATCACATAGTGTTGTCGATTCACTGCATATTGAAGTGAAGGGTGTAACTTTTCGACTAGTCACTGATGTTAAATATCTAAGAGCGCATTGAATGAAATTAGCAAGTGGGCAACTTCTTGGGGCCTAGGTGTCAACCCAACCAAAACCGAACTAGTTCTCTTCACTAATAAGAGACATCCCGGACTTTGTGCTATCGAAAATAGGAAACTACATTCTTCCTCTATCACACAGTGCATAATTACCGGAGTCTAACTCTTGCTTGTAAGTTGAATTGGAAGCTAAATATAGAGAAGGCTATATAAAGAAGGCCTCAATGGCATTCTACACTTGCAACATTATTTGTGGTATAAACTGGGGACTATCCCCAAAAATTAGGCATTGGTTGTACATAGCTTAGTTTGGTGGACAACAATAAACTAATCCAGGAACTCCATATTGGAGTACAAAGAACACTTACTACAGACCTAGAACCTATGCTTTACCTAATGCCACTAGAGTTGTTTACAAGAGATACCGCTGCTCTTCCGCCCATCTCAAAGAGACTAACAACTGTATGGAAATGGACACCGCGCAATCCTTAAAACCAATAATACAAACCGACTACCAAATTCCTTATCTAGACTTTAATCGAGAGTACTCGATTTGAATATCTAACAGGGAGCAATGGGCAGTGAACACCGTCATCTCTAGATCAAAAAGTCGAATATATTCAGACGGAACGAAGGAAGGAACAGGTACAGGTGTCTTTTAATATAAACTCGGTATCTCTACCTCCCTATGTCTTTCGGATTCATGCAGCGTCTTTCAAGCGGAAGTTTAGGCCATTCTGGAAACCGCTCATAAGGCAAGGGTACTGGGCATATCTCGCGAGGATATCTCCAATTACGTGGATAGCCAAGCAGCCATTAAGGCATTGGCAGCAGTAATAATAAACAAAAGTAGTTGAACTCTGTCGCGTAGAACTTGATGTTCTCAGCAGACAGAACAATGTGAACCGATATAACAGAAGGAAAAATATACAAACTTGGGGCCTGAAGCCTGATTTAGTACACAGACATATTTCCAGAAGCCATTAATCTCCAACAATTCAAGAGTAGAATCAACAGGCATCTACATACAAGCATCTGGTGTCAGGCGTACCACTCCTGGCAAGGCTCTAAATGCTACCACTGGACTTAACCGTTTAGATGGACGCAATGAAAGTAATGTGTCGACTTAGGAATAACGAAATTTAACTCGACTTTGAAGTAACGTTCTTTGTTCCTTTGTGGCTATCGATAGAGCCTTGTCGTCATATTCGATAGAAGACATAAAGTGTACCTCCTCGAGACGTTTAAACAGAAAAAACCTAATAATCTCTTCAAGATATCAGTAGTGTACTTGTATCTATCACCACTAATGGATTTGGAGCTGGTTGGTATTTGGATAATGAGACCAAATTATTTTGCGCTCTGGGTAAAGTGGCGACTGCCTTTCAGACTGAACCTTTTTACATACTCGGGGTAGCAAACTGGATAGCTAAAGACACTCGTCAATGGGGTGGTAGAAGTACGAGTATCAGCATTTGTGCTGACAGCCAGGTTGCAGTCAAGGCATTCGAAAATTTCCCAGTTCACTCAAAGATTTTTCTAGAATGTACTCGTAGTAATAGACTAAAGATGCTTTCCAAATAGAACCGAGTTTATCATGATATTTGCTTGCTGGATCATATAGTAGGTAACACGATCTCTGATGACAAAAGAGCGTTCAGAGACTACTCTTCTAAGTCCAAAATCAATAACTGGTGTGAATTTAGCAAACATGTTGTACTGGGTCGACTCCCATACGGTTTCTATACCTAAAGAGAGATGGTTTAGTTTCCTACAGAATCATTAAGTGTTTTGTGGAAGGGCCTAACAAGAGCACTGCACAATTCCTTCACAATTTGGGTGGGAAGAACTGTAGAACTATGGTTGTGCTAATCACAGGATACAAAACATGTAAATCATTGTAAGTCCGGTCCCGATAGCGAGGATACGGCGGAGCATTTCCTTTGTCAGTGTTCTGCTTTTGCCAGAATGAGGTTTCAAACATTAAACTTTCGATAACATGGGAATGGGATTCAATCCAATTTATACCCTTGGTCCATATTCTGCATTTTGCATTTCACTAAGATTGCAAAGAAATGCGACTAGGTGTTTTCTTCAGGAGTTTTAAGTACAAGGCAGCTTTGTATCTAAGTGCTTGAGATACACTGAACATTATCCTTCCACCTTAATTCATGAATTCATTCAAGTCATTCTGTTGTTAAGAGAAAGGCAATGCTCTTTCGAATGTTCGGAATAGGGGAGACCATATATTTGCAAACCTTGTGACCTTTTGCAAGCGGAAATAGAATGAAATTCAAATTCCTCAAGAAAAAAACAGGCAGCTTGCGCAAGCTGCATGATTTCTACAGTTGCAACGGTAATAATAAAGACGAAGGGATGAAGGAACAGCTTGAAGATACATTTGATGCTTAACTAGCAGTGCTCCGCTTTGGAACCTCATATCACCTTTTATATCATAATTGAGAAATGCCTGTTATTCACCGATTTTGAATAGTCTTTCGATTTTGCCAAGAAGGTGTTAATTTGTCTGGCCTTGCGCAGGTGAGGCATTCCAGTAAGCAATTAATCACGGATTAAAATGTCACGTTCTGCGTAGGGGAAGACTGTCAGAAGAATCAAAGATCTTATGTCCGGCTAAGAAGTTTTCTTCGCACTATTTTTTCCAGCTCTTAAAGGAGGTATTCGATACGCTCTTACATACTTTGCTTATGCTGATGATGGATTATGCTGATGACACCTGTTTGCTCACTTAGAGTGTCATGGATTTCTAAAAAATAATCTGTAGAGGGTTTCCGATATCTAAAGCATATACACAGAGATTTCCCTACTAGCATAATTTTTCCCATTAATTCACTGTAAATAGTCCTGATCTCTGCATCTCTGTGTGTGGCTAGCTTAAAAAGTACTACCTCGACCGATGGCAAAACCAAACAAAATGACATAGCAAGACTGCGTTCGGAATGCTGTCTAAGACATGTCGAAGCATTCCGATTGAATAAAAGTGTAAGTTAGTCCGTCCGCACATGATGCTATGCACAAGTGATAATACTAGTAAGTGACTGAAGTCACAAACTGATTACTGATGGGCATTTACTCATATTTTACACACAGTGCAACACAAGTGCAACTTCGGTTTCTATTTTGTACGATCAACTGAGGGTTGTTTTTCGACTGTTTTCACTTTGTTGTTCGCCATTGTTGCAAAAATACCAAAACAAAATACCACATCTCTAAGGGTCTACGATGTACTGCTGCGGGTGTGTGAGTAAAAGTAGAAAACTGAACCATCTTGGCGTCCTGCATGCCCAGTCTCCAGTCATTTATCACGAACGCCTCGCCAACCAGTCACTAAGATGTGTGGACTGCCGTTGAAATACATTAGCGGTGGTACCCAAGATACAAGCTGATGACTTAGAACGGCCTAATCATCGAACGATCGCCATTCGTAGTGCCAAACCGATGTTAATTATATGATGTAGGACCCGACATACACACTCCACATATACATCCAATTATGTATTTTCATTATCTTACAATAGAATTTCTTTCACAGAAGGAAGTTTTATTAGCACACAATATTACAACATAAATCGCTAAATTTCTGTCCTCGTCGAAGTGTTAAATATCGGATACACGATACGACAACAAGTACTAAAATGTTGATATCGGCAATCAGGCTACTGATACTCTACATCCCCCTCTTCTTTGAAATCTTACCCTGGTTCGAATATAGTACAATCAATTTTTCACCCATCTTTAATCTGTACAGTGTCACCCCAGATCTTGATATCCCCAGACCCCAGTAGTTATCCTAGCACTTATACCAGACATCGTCGCATGCCTGTCACTATTTAAAGTTCACTTCTGTCACCCCCAAAGCTATCCGTCAGTCAGTCATAGTTAAAGAAACGCGACGACACGACTCGTGCCACAGTAATTGCCTCAAGTCCTCCACCTTCCTTGTCCTGTCATCCGGTCTCCCCAGCCGCACCGTCACCACTCCCTTCCGACTCAACAACTGACATTGCCCAGACGTCAGAATAATCCATAAATGCAATCATTCAGTCGAACGTCCGTCCGTGGCTCCATCTATCCATCCATCTTCCTCTCAGCGTACATAATTTACAAATCACCTACACGTATGTGCTGTGCTGCCAGTGCCACATCTAGTAAACACTACACACCGACGGAACGCCAACTCCGTAGCTAGATGCGTCACTATGACCATAAATGGTGTGGGGCGAGCGCGAGCTCACACAAGGACGTGGACGTGATGCGATTTCCATGGCGGCTTTAATAGCTTATTTATTTGTTTTTATTTATTGCCAGGCGACCGGGCCGGGTCTGGGTGGACTGGACGGACAGACGTATGGACGGAACGATGGAATGCATTTTTGCTTTTACTGCGGTGTTCCTCGTCGTAGTTGGCGCAGTGGTATTGCAGTCTTGTGCAATGTTCTCGCACTTGTTGAGGGTAGTGGGTTGGTAGGTGGTGGTGGTTGACGAGAGTGGTGGCGAGTGGAGCTGCGGTGGCTGATGAAGCCCCGTTGTAGTGGTTTGATTGAGGTTTTGCTTATGAATGGCGAATGAGTGGCGGTTGATAAAATGACTTCCATAAGTCGATTAAAGAGCCCTCTTTACACTCCCCACGTAGTTGTACTGTGTCAGAGCTCACTAGATGGCTGGGGCTCGATCTGAAGCTGCCAGCAGGTCATTATAATTTTTTAATTTCGTTTTTCATCTTTTTTTTCTCATTTAAGTTGGGAATGAAATTCAATGAATGTGCGGTTGGGCTTTTATAGTTCTTGATACGGAGAAGGGCGGGTTTGATAAAGGCGTGGGTGGGCGGTGAGAATTTTTACTGATTTTATGATGAAACGAACGAGTTCAGTTGTTTGCTTTAAAGGCGGAAAGGGGAATGGGTTGTGAGTTAACTTATATTTAACCTATAAATGAGGTGTTTAATAAGTTGCACGTTTGATTGGAAAGAATGACTTGGCATTATACACTTACATATAATTTTAAATATGATCCGTAGATGTAGTTATAAGCCGTTGACTGCATGGTTGATTGTGGAAAAAAGTAATTGCAGTAATTACGTTTCCTTCAACGTAATAGGTCAAACAAAATAAATTGGCCAACTAAGTTGTTCACTGAGAAGTATAAATTTTAATCCAAAGGAGGTGTGAACAAATTTTAGTAAAGCGAAATGTGGTGATGTGGTTCGAAGCGCGATCACTTAAGGTTCGAGTCCTGGAAATTTGTTCACAGTCCCATCCCTCGCCATGAGAAGCTTTCCTCAATAGATAAAATCGCCCTTCGGAAACGTCATAAGACTATAGGTGCCTACCATTCACGTGTCGTACTGTTACCACCAACATATATATTTATTAATTTTGTTTGATAAAAGATAAAGCCCACAGGTTGTTGAGAATATTTAAGAGCTTTAGCGATGACATCAAAATAAAGGTTTACATGGTCAAATGTAAGATCATTCGTCTCCAAAAGTTTAGAATTCTAAAGCTACATTTACACAAGTAACACATAGTGACAATAATAATGAGTGTACATCATTTTTTAATGACACAACTATTTACAAGACGTCACTACGTGCCATCATCGTATGACAAATTTTATTTATATAATGACAAGAGCAGAAAAATGGACATTTACACGAATGACAGATAATGACAGAATTTTAGAATGACAGATAACGAAAGAGAACAGACATACTCAAAAGTATTTAGTGCCACGTGTTTAAAAAATGGAAGAGAAAAGAAAAATAGCAGTGACTTGTTTTGTTACAGTTTTGATGTTTGAATGGGGGAGGAAGAAGAAACCTGGTATGCGGTGTACGCCAAACGACCAAGAAAGCAACGAACCCAGTGGGTCCGTCCATTGTTCATAGAATGAAGTGGTTTCTGTGAGGCATTATGCGGTCAACTTTGGCAAAAAGATCCTGAATTATTAAATACTTGCTTGCCGATGATTTTAATTTCTTGATTAAAAAAAACACGTTTACAGTAGAAAAGAAATTTAATTCTCAACAAAACAACAGCTGAAGTAAATAGTGACAATCTGTCATTAAAACTTGAATGCGTTCTTTTGTGTGTTTACATTGCATTTACACGATGGTATTATAACGACTTATAATGATTGCCCTTCGTTATTTACTAAAATAATGACAAAAATAAGACAGTTTACATCATAATGACAACTAAATACGTAAAATATCACGAATATGTCATTCGTATAAATGTAGAATAAGCATATATGGAAGCCAATCACTGATAACAAGTTTATTACCAACTTACTGTTGCAATAAATTCGTGAAAGCGAAATAAATCGAACAATTTAATGATGGTATTCGGAAGAAAAAAAATTAGGCTTAGGGCTGACAAGAAAACTAGATAACATGTAGGAGGACAAAAGAAAGAGATTAGCTATTGGTACACCTTGCGTGTACAACAAAAAACGTCCAGAGCCTTATAAGCTACTTTGAGATGAAGATAATAACCTCATGTCTTACTCAGACAAATTTTGTGCCGAACCGAAAATACACTTATGTTACCCGAAGGCAACATAATTTCAGCTGACGTGATGGAATTCCAGGAATATTAAAAATCACAAAATTTTAAGGCACGTTTACAGCAAATGAAACAACAGGACATGCATCATAATTCGTAGCTAATACAGTGACACACTTTTACATAACTACAATTTTATTATAGCTCTTAGTTTTCAGGCCGTATACAGGCCACGGAACCTTAGTGCTCTAGCAAGCACGGCCGTCCGTCCGTCTGTCTCAATCTTCTAGTTTAGTTTGGAGTTCAGTCCATCTGCTCGACAGCACGCAGGGACGAGCAGTTCACTTAATAGAATAACCCACATTCACTTCCAATCTCCAGCCGTTAGCTCATCAAAGACTGATATCAGACATATGTAGATACTATCATGACAGATATTCCGTAGTCTCCAATATTTGAGCTTTCTATAAGGCTAGCCAGCAGGGTCCATAAACTCTACGTCCACTTGCCAACCGCGCGGACATCCTTTTATCGAAACATCTTCTGCCACAGAACGAGTAAACTTTAAAATTCACTCACAAAAGACATATTGCCAACAATTCAAGACCTGAATCAATAGGCAACTACAAACATCTTGGGGCGCTGGCTCAGCATTATAGGTTTGCCTGACAGAAGATTATATAAGTTTATCTCATATCGCTTCCCCACGCGTTCGGAAAAATGATTCTATTCCGAAGATTTTCAAGAAAATTCTCTGACCAAAAATAAAAAAATTCATTAAAATCGGTTCAGTAGTTTAGAAGTTATTCAAGAAAATGGCATAACAACTGTTATGGAGGCTATATCACTAACTACACGATTATTACTTACAAATGCAAGTATCTTTGCCAAGGCAAAGTAAAAGTGATTGACCCTTGAAAACAATTCTAAAGTAATTATATTCCGAGGGAAACTCTAATGAGGTAATAAACCTCTCCTAAGTATTAGCAGGAGCCACAATAGACCATTAGGTCGCAGTGCAAGATAACCCTGCACAAATAATAATAATACAAATGCAAGTAGGTCAATGAATTCAACTAAAGTTGTGGAAAAACTCAAAATCTAGATTTAAGGTTGGAAACAAATCCAAAAAAAAGCGGATAAACAACGCCACCAATTCCATACAATCCTAAATGTCAAAGTACCAGTCACCACACCAGAAGTACAATAGAAATGAATTTGTTACGCGTGTTGAAGAAGACAAGCGATAATGCAAACCACAATCTATTTTCAGACGATGACAACATCCTCAGATTTTATTTTGCCAATTTTTATAGTTGACAGAAACTACACTCCTCTGAACCACGATTAACCCCGAGAGCACAAACTTTCAGCTAAGGATACGATTCAAAGGCGTGAAAATAATACATAAAGAAGGGTTCCGTTGAAATAAGGACTCTTATCTTGAGAATGAGTCACTGTTTGATACAAATTCTAAAATGGATTACCGTTTAACAGTGATCCAAGTTCTAAAACCGACATGACTCATGAGACAAATTGGAGCTTTGAAATTGACAAAGAAAAGTCTGATAAATCTTTCTCAGATGCCCATCTTAATTTGATGGAATTTGGTTTGTTTTGTTCTGGCGTGTAAATTGAAAAAAGTATTTTACGAAGTTGTGGCATGAAAAGTTTTGTAGTCTTTTGTAAATTTTTGTTTCCATTACTAACGGAAATTGTTAAGAAACGAAATTACCATTTTTCGAGATGAGTACTTCAAATTTGAGCGGCAAGTATAAACCAAACAGTCGACATGACAGCTATAGTTGTACGAGTAAACTTATTATTGTAGATAATTACAAGCCCTATAAAAAGGTATACATATGTAGTTTGTTACTATAGTGGACCAAACCAGATTTTAGTTCCGCAGTTGGGACTAAAGGCTCAAACATAATCAACATTGGGAAACATAAGCTAATGTCATAACTGAACGAAATGCTACCCTATGTTCTGTCAATTCCAACCGTTGACTATAATAATTTTGCCTGCATACCTATCTGTCAAATCAATCTGCCCATTTATTTTGAAACATCATCCCATTCCCTTTCCCTTTTCATTTTATTAATACAAAAGGCATCTCTTTTATCGAAAGGGCACCTATTTTTGAGAACACTTTATATTAATACGTGCACAAATTCGTAGTCGAAATTTTTTTTTTTTGAAAATTTTAATAACAAACATGACAACTGTCAGATTTACATATGCAATGAGCGACTGAGGCCGCACTCTCTTACGAGTATGTTCGCTAATGTTTGCAAAAGTGAAGGAACATTTAACGAATCGACGCTGGATTCGGCTGAACTATAATAGTCGGAAGCAATCGGAAGCTAATGTCACAATTCTACGTTAAGTTTCCTTCAGTACTGTTAATTGCTTAAGTAGCCCATAATAGGCGTATGTGTTCGGAAGCAAAAGTTCTCGTCCAATCACCGAAATCAAGCATTGTCGGACGCTGTTAGTAATTAGATGGGGGACCGCTTGTCAAATTTTCATAGTATACGTGAGCAAAAGTGAACGAAAACTTAACGAATCGAAGCAAAAAGCTATTATGGTCACACAATACAAATCCTTTTTATTCGTACTGTTTCGGAAGTAGTCGTACGAAACTATTCTTCTATTATAGTTCAGCCTTTATTATGTGTTGGATGACAAGATTGTGAGTATTCGTGGGTTTACATATGCGTGCATATGCACTTAACTCCTGGGTTGACTCTTCAAATTCGTCTATTTTAACTGGACCAATATATCCAACAGAAACTTCATAGTATATAGGTATTAATCCAATAGACTTTGTTGCCCATACTTGGTAAGCCAAAGACAATCCAAATGAACTTGCAGGCACTTCTGTGCTGAAAGAAACAAAATTTCTGCCATTAATTCTGAACAATACAAAATGTCCACTCCTTTCTGTGTACTATGCACTATAAGCATGTCTAATAAAAATTCTCCAATTATCTACAATTTGATAAAATTTACGTTATAACCACACTTTTGATTCGATTTTGCTCCCATAACCTATGATCTCCATTGTCATCTCAAACAAAGGAAGCTCAACCGGAGTGCCCTAAGCAGAGCCAATAGACCTCTGCACAAACAATGACACTCATCAGTGTTGTAAGACACAATTTCTATGCCGCCTTTAAGGCATTTCACAGTCAAGCATTGCATGCAGGCAACATTCACAACAACAACTTGTGTGCTAAATAGTTTCCATTTGTGTTAATAATCATTCAATTTACGACAATTCGTGCCCTGGACCCCACAGTAGACAAATGCGCACAAGCCGCGTGTGATTTCACCTAACCCGAGTTGGAAGGTAACCAGAAGACTATATGGACGACACTCAACAACGTTCCATGCCAGATGATGGCCTAGGGGTATATTTTCCTCATCAACCGCAAAATTCAATATACAACGCTCTCTATGGAGTAAAGCTGAAGGCAGCCAGCCAGTTATATGGACCAACAGGTTACAACTAACGACGTCGTCGTAATTCGATTACCTGCGGATCGTGTAAATTTCGTTCGATTTGCTTGCTGCTGCTTTTACTGTACGAGTACTGCTGTTGCCTTCAAGGAAGTGGAGAGATGCAGCCGTTGTGTGTGCTGATTGTGACACATTTTAATCTCTCTCATCCATTAGCGTCCATGAAGCATACGAACATGGAATGGATCTATTCAAACATGGAGTCGAAACTAAAAATAAACATTTCCTCTTCGAATTGATTAGCAGCTCAACTAAGTGACAGATTCATTTGAATTAATATCAATGGATATAGAGGGTACGAGTATCTATCCAAGGCGTTGAATTAATATCAAAACAACAGAAGTTGATGTTGAATGTAAATTAATTTTATGCTAATTCGAGTTTATGTTGACCTTTGGTTTTTGTTTTGAAAATTCGTGCTGTCACATTGTGACAGTTTCACTGTCAATGATAATGACATCAATATCTTCTTTTTTTTTGTCAAAAATGTGGGTTAAAATATTGTTGACCTACTACAACAAAGAATATGAACATGGTGTGGGACATAAATAATGTGACAGATTTGTTAACATTTTTGACAATTTGTGGGTAAGTTTGCAAAGATTATTCTTGAGAGTGATGAGTTTTTTTCTTCAAAAAGTATTCTCCATTGCGTAGTAGATTTATGGTTGAAGACATACTGTCTTCTAAAATGTCAAAAGGATTACAGATATTTTGTTGTGGCAAAGCACGGTGGGTGGATTAGTTGACGTGAAATGTCATATGAACGAAACATTTAAGCTGTCATCAACTTGAAATACAGGAAACGAGCATTTTTTATAGTAAATTGTAAAATGAATTTAGCTATTAAACTGAAAGTGGTATCTCAAAACATTGTATGGAAATCTTTCAGAGTTCAAAAGGTTTTGCAAAAAATAAAATCCACGTGCAGCTCGCTTTCGTACCAAAAATAAAAACTGAGTAACGGTTTAACCGACTTCCATGCACTACATCTCTGAGAAGAGCTAAGGCTATATTTAATTAGCAGAAAGTTAAGCATTCAAGAAATGAAATGACTATCTATACAATCATAGAACTGATTAAGTCCAACAAACAATAGTTTATGCATGGCTAGTTGGCCATAAAAGGACCTCGTCTTCAATTATTTGTCTTAAGTCTATCCATGCCTTTCAGAATGGTTTTAGATGTTTCTAGGTATAAAACAGGATGGTACGTGAAGTCTAACATTGCCTACTGATGTTTCAGACTCAGCTGATTTTTGTCGTACAAAAACTGGTAAATGACATCGATCGTGCTTTGTGCAAAAGAAGGAGTTGTTTCGCTGTAAAATATCTCTTTGCTCTAAACAGGTAACGGACCTTCGTGAACCCCGTTTTTGTGATGGTGGATATGTGGTCTACATAAGAGTTGACTGCAACGCTTAGAATAAATGGTTTCTTTGGGTTGAATGATTTCGTCGTCCATTTGAAGCTGTGTTCTGCTGCGAAGGCGTTCAATTGGATCTATCTTCACATTGAAATCAACAAAATTTGCTTTTTCCCACTGCAAAATTTTCTGCAGATTTTCGTTTAATGACTGGATTTGCTCGCGATGTAAGGTATTTGCATTTTTACAAATTTTCTCTTATCAGCAAAAATCGATTCTAGCAGGTCATTGGAATAAAAACATGATTGGTGAACGTATAGATCCCTGAGGTACTCCAGCATTTATAGCAAAGGTATCGGAGGACACACCGTCAGCTACAACTTGAATTGATCTTTCTTCCCATTCAACCGTAGAGATTGACGGTAGTCTATGGAAAGCTAGTTTGCTTAATAGTCTAGGACAACGGCTCTTAATTCCTTGCGTTGCTCTATGACTAACATCCATAGCTGAGCAGGTCCCCCAGCTGAACATTTAGGGTGAATATCAATTAGTCCGGAGCAAAGAGTGGACTGGAACCCCCTCCGTTGGCGCAAAATCCCTCTTTGGAATATGCGATACTGTATACTCAATAAACTCTTTATGGAGTTTATTCTTACTAGTGAATTTTGAAGTGCTGATTTGCAACAGAATGAGTGGCCAACCTATTACGGGAGAGAAATTTATCTCTAGACTCACTCGACATAATGGAGTAAACTAAACTGGCAAACCATTCCCTTTCTAGTCAATTTGTGTTAGATCATCGCTTACTTCATCAACTTTCAGAAGTTGTAAAAAAAAAAAACTGTAACATGATCCATCACGTATCTTCATCTTAAAGATTATTAGGGTGTCACATTGATTTCTCTGTCAACAAGTTTCATTAATGACCATAAAAACTGCCATAAATTACTCATATGTAACTTTCGGAAAAACCCCACTTCTGACACCCAGCTTTTATATCATTCAACCAATAGATGACAGTAACACAGGTGCAATTTTCGACCTACATTTTCGTTTGATCTTCCCTCCCGATAACGAAAATACATAAAATTTGTGATTTATATTCAAAATCTTTATTGGTTAATAAAAATGAAAAAAAAAAAAAAATCTCACCTACATGCTATAATTGGCATTTTACGATGTTCAACTTCTTATTAGCCCGGAAATCAAGCTTATAACAAGAACATAAACCTACGACTCCCATCAATTCACAAGTCTAAAAAATGTATTCCCAATCGAGTGTCGTAAATTTCGCTTAGTATCTTTGCATACCACTTACTCGTACTCTGCCAAAAAGGATTTCCAATCACCCGGCCATTAGAAGTCATCTTAAACACATATTTGCGTTTCTTGTTCGTTTTATATTCTTCTCTAAAACCAAAAACAAATAAAAAACAAATCACATAAAATCCAACGCATTACAGCCAAACAAAGGAAAAGCAACCACAACACCAGTCCATGTAGATGGCCTGGCCAGCTTGGGCACCATGGTAAAGAGTGTGGGAAGAGCATTCGCAGCCACAAGTAGACTTGTCGACGTTTATTTGTGTAGTTAAACTTCTTGTCTTTGCCTTTTAGAGTCATATCCCCATTAAATCGTCATAGTCATCGAACGATCTCTTCGAAATCATTCTGTGTGCGTGTGTAGGACTTTATGTATCAAGGAAAAGCATTTCAATTCCAATTCCACATTTCGCGACTCGTGAGTCTCCACTCCACCAATAATAATCAGTCAATTAATTTTCTGCAGTCTTTTAGACCTACTCGGGGTTTTTGAGAAGGCGGTTGTTGCGAATATTATTTATTGGCTTGGCTGTCCCTGAGCGTGGGTCATTTGTGCGTGCGGAGATTTTGTAATTTCCCTACAACAAACACAAATGAATGAATTGACAGCTCCACCGTTACACAAATGCCTAATGGGCATCCCACGCGCGCAAGCTATCTATTCGAGTGAAACGTCCAATTGATTCGAGTTGAGAAAAGCAAACCTCTCATAACTCGTTTAACACTCGTTAACACCACTACCATCAAATCTGAATTGCGCGCATAAACGTCAACTAGACATCTGGGCATGGTTTTGCTTTTGGCTACTTCACGACACGATTCACTAAACGTCAATAAAAGAGGAGGCCATTAAGCGAATGCACACGCCATTTGGTAATTATGCGCGCGACTCTGGAGAGTTGCCGAAAGTGAAATTTTCGCGTCTTGAATTCGGATTCGAGTTCGAATAAAAACAGAAAGGAATGTTAAATTGATGTTTTCGATTGTGGATTCCAGTGACCTTGTGACTTAAATGCACGACGCCGACAAACACACCACGTGCAAACATTAACAAAACGCATGCAGAAATCGGTAAAGTCCAAGGCAAGAGTTGTTAGCCTCTGGGTATTGTTTCTGTGGAGATTGTCCATTTGTTTGTTATTTGAGGCGATTAGGTCACCCGCACTAGTGTTGTCATTCATGGGCCGATAGCAAGTAAACAAAGTATGTTAGGTAAACGAAGATGAGAAACAGGAACGTCCATAGAGACATCTAAGAAATCTACCGACACACAATGACATTTAAATGAGTTGTCTCGAATATCGAATGGCTTTGCAATTAGTCAGTGACATTGACTTGAAGTTGTCCGTTCGAGAAGCTATTAATAGGTTGATGCACTAATGAGGTGTGTTGTTTGGAATTTGTGTGTCGCAAAACTGTCGGTTAGTGATCTTGAGTAGCTCTGAAATTTAGTAATACATTTGTTTGTTTGTTTGCTTTGAAGTCAAAAGCATGAGAAACTTAACGATTATGTAAAAAAAACTTCCGGATAAGCAATGAGTTGGATATAGTTATTTTCAAACTAAAATAAGTTTGTCAAAAATTGGTGTCTAAAAGAGAATTGACTCCAAAAAAGACCTAGCCTAGTCACATTCAAATAAAGCCATCTTCAACCGAAAGAAGGAAGTATTCAATTATGCAAAATAATTAGTCTCTCTGTCCCCACATTTTTATAATGTACGGGTAATCTTTAGGCAAGTTTTAGAGCTCTTAAAGCTATCTGCTACGAATACTATCATGATGGTTACCTAAGTTTGCTCAATTTCTTGTTATCTGACGACGTGCTTCCTAAATACTAATTTAAGCAGACATAATTACTCAACAGTATAGTATACTGATGGTTTCAATATGGGTGCAGGTTCTGCGACTGGAATAATATATTGTGAGTTAAGCGGTACGAACTTCTTAGTGGGCCTACTTAAGTACTCAACAACGTTTCAGGCATTAATATTCGCATTCAACCATCTTCTTTAAATTCTCTGAAAGCCAAATTGCTGTCAACGCTTGACTCAGCCACTATGACTTCGAAGTTATTTTTCGAAGAAACAGGATTATTCCACGCTGAATCGAACCAAACAAGGGGTAGCTAACTCACTGTCCAAAATTGGCATTTTTGAAAAATTCAAAAGCAACAAGTTTTAGAGGGAAGCGTAAAAAAAATGTTTTTTTAGTGCTCCAAAGTTTGACACAATCTTTAGCATAGCTCCACAAAAAGAAATCCAACAGGGTATCGATCACATGATCTTGATGACCAATTGATGTCGCGAAATCTCGAAATTAAACGGCCGGGGAACTTTTCGTGCAACAGAGCCAAATTTGGCGGTGTTGTGTGATACGTAGTCCCGCCCTATTGGAACCATATGTCGCTCACATCAATTTGTTCAATCTCAGGGCAAGATGCAAATCCAAGTTCAAAATACGCCAAACGGAGTTGTAGGAAATACCCGATTGCTGAGCGCGGCGTGACATTGAAAATTTCGGGTTTTTGGCTACTGAGGCATTCACATCGGCTATGTTGTCAGTTGATCGATCATTATGATGATGCACATGCTTTACGACATCACAAACTCTACAGATTTGTTCAATTTGGTGAGCGTAGTTGTCGCAAGATGCAACAATTCAGCGGTGGTTAAACGATCCATATTGTAAAATGGAAAGCAAAGAACTGACTAGCTGTCACTACGGATGACAGATGGATTTGACAGATGCCACATGGTAGGGAGAATATAGCATTAAAATGGTCATACGGTCAGAAGGGTTTCTTAGCCTTTACCGCATTTTTTGAAAATTCTAATATCTTCGTTTCTTATAGATTTTGCCATCTGAATAATTTACTAATCAACAACACATATGCAGCAAGATCATGCGACCCAGTTGTGCCCTTTATTTTTATACTATGTAGAACTGTTACTTTAGATGAATTTTGTTTATATGTACTTAAATTCGAAAATATTTTTCCAAACATCCTTCACTTAAATTCGAAAATATTTTTCCAAACATCCTTCCTTACCCATCCCCACACGTAAGCAAACAAGTACAACTCTCACCCCATTTACATTCAGCAAATCTTCATTCATTACCCAATATGGTAACCAGCTTCGTAAACTTGATTATTATTGTTTGGTTGTTGTTTTCTACAATATTCCCCACTTATACAGAGAATCATGGCGAAATAAATATTTTGAATGAATAATTTAAAGAAAAAAATCCAATTCACTAAGTGGAGGTGGAGTAGAAGTTGAATTGAGTGAAAAAAAGCGGCCATTTCAAGGCGAAGAACAGGCAAAACAAACCTCAAACTACAATACATTTTGTTGGAAAACTAAAATGGAAATACGGGGACAACCATTCAACAAGTGCTTCCCCTACATGTCCGCCGCCGACGGATGGCCATCAATGTTAAAAAAAAAAAAAAAAAAAAAAACGCGAACGAGAGTGGGTCGCGTGAGTTCGTATTGAAATTATGTCCGCATTTAGATTGGAAATTGAAAAATTATTCCAACCGATTATTTCTGTCTGCAACAGGCCCGTTTTAGAAAATTGTTCTCGTTATGATTTGGAAATGTAGCATTTTATTATTAATTTATGTAGCGTTACAATGTCTGTAATGGATTAGACTCTTGACTTTTTCTTGTGCGTTGAAGTTACAAGGACGATTTACGAGTAGTTCTACTTTTATGAGTGGGGGTAGACTATTATAGATGAAGATTCAGAGGTAGAGTGGCAATAGATTGAGAAGCTTATTTCTTTTAGACATTAACTCCTCCTTGGAGTCAGGATTGGCCCTTCAGATGTATGAACTACTCAAGTCGATGACCCATTCCAACTGGTCAGGGTAATTTTTAAACATGATATTTCGACTCGTATCGCTCGAGTGAAAAGTGTAAAGTAAATCATGTTTGCTTGTCACGTCAATGATCATAAAACGCATTTATTGTGTGTTAGGCCTACCAAATCGATTATAGTATGCTATGCCAGAGAAGGATTCCTCTAAGGGCGTTGGCCTTAAAGAGACAGTAGAAGTCACTTTTGGTGTATTGAATAAATTTAGAAAGTCTATCGAAAGAGAAGTTCGTAATTTTGACTGGACTATACTCGTATGAGATCTTTAATGGGAGAAATCGGTTATTCGTTGACGAACTGTTAAACTTATATATTCTTTCGTATAAGCAAACTGATGATATTAACAAAGATCTGCCTACTTCTACGATTCATGAAACAACAAGTCCCAGAATCAGACAGTTTAGAAGTCGAGCTATTACATAGAAAGTTGGAGGAAATTAGATACGATATTTCTTTAGTCCGGGTTGGAGCTGGGCCTCGACCATAATAGCATCTTCAGTCAGCTCGATATTGTGCTAGCCGCCTCCAGTTTTGTACAAGAAATTGGTTGAGGTGCCTTTCCACTTGTGTGCGCTACCTTAATCTTCAGAGGTCTTCCTTTACCTGGAATGGATTCGAAGTCTTTCCGGGCCGGAATATTCTAGCCATCCCAGGCAATGAATTTCAACCTTTGTAATTAGGTCGATGTCGCTTTACAATCGGTTTAGTTCGCCGTTATTGCGTCTTCTCCTCCATTCCCCGTCTATATAAATGGGACCAAAAATCACACGAGGTGTTCAAGAAGTCGATCAAGTCAACCAAGGGTGTTTTCGTCTATCTTTGATAACGTCCATACTTCTGCTCCGTCATATATAGCAGGACAGAGATGATGAGGGTCTTCTTCACCTTAGTTATCCGTGAGAGGTATTTTCTACTCAATTGCTTTCTTAGTCCAAAGAAACAGCGGTTGGCCCGACTAATTTTTCGCTTGATCTCTGCGCTGGTGTCATTATTTGACTTTACAGCGAAGACTAGGTAGACAAAGTCCTTCACTACCTCAAAATTGTATCTGTCTATTGTGACATTCTGCATTTTGTTTGCCCTCGTTTTTCAGAGTTCTTGAGAATTGAATGATATTAAAAAATTACATGACAGCGCGTCACCTTGTCGTAATCCTTTTCTGACATCAAAAGCCTTGGTAGTTACCGACTTGATGGAGCAGCGTGCATTCTCAGTCATCATCTTGCACAGACAGGTGAGTTTGGAAAGAATGCCACAACAGGACTCTGTATAGCTCGTTTCTATAGACGCTATCATAGGAGACTTTAAAATCGATGAGAAGGTGGTGAGTATCGATTTGAAGTTCCCGGGTTTTTTCCTAGTTCTACCGCAGTGTAAATATCTGATCTGAGGTAGACTTTCCTTGCCTAAAACGACCCTGACACGGACTAATCAGTTTATTGACAAAAGGTTTAAGGCGTTCACATAATATGGCAGGAAGAATCTTATACGCGATGTTAAGGAGACTGATGTCTCTGTAGTTGGTGCAATTAGAGGGTCTCCTTTCTTGAAGATCGGCCAAACGATGCTGAGGTTCCATTCGTCTTCATCCGACCATATTTTACAGATGTGTTGATGTATCCTCTATACCAAATCATCCCCAGTTGTTTTAAATAGTTCCGAAAGTACATCGTCGACTCCAGCAGCCTTGTTGGACTTAAGCTTAGATATTGCTATCTTCACTTCACTTTGATCAAGTCGACGGAGTTGTTGATCCTCCGGATTGAATAGAGCATTCTGCTTGCTAGCGAAGTCTGGCTCGTCACCACCGTTTAACAGTGCAGAAGTCATCTTTCCAAATTCTCAGCACCGACTGCGACTCTACTACTAGATTTCCTCCTTCATTCTTCCTAGAGGCTTCTGTAGCCTTGGCATGCTCTTTTTATCTTCTGGTAAAACTTTCGAACACCATTCCTGCCATACCACCTCTCCATTATTTCGATCTTTCTTAGAAGCTGAGGTTCCGCTAATGTCGATAGCTCCTCTCGTCACCCAATGTAGCGTCGCGTTATAATTCTCTTGCTTTGCTTTGCCAGGGGTTTCTTAGTGGTGGATGCGAGAAACCCAGCATATCAGAGGCGGCAATCTTGATGGCTTGCTGACAATGATGCCACTGCTCATCTACGCTTATCATTGGCGGCATTGGACTTCTTGACAGCTTCAGGGACACTCGATCGGCGAAAGCTCTGGCAGTCTCTTATTCGGAAGGTGCGAACATCCAAAATACTGAAGGAGTGCCTTGCATCAATCGTGTGCTAGCTAATGTGATGTTCTGCGCCGCGAAGTCGATTAGCCTGAGTTTGTTTTTGGAACTGTTGCCCTTTAGGCTGTGTTTCTAAAAATGCTCTTCCAATTTTTTTTTCATAACGTGGACATTGGTGATTAGAATGTTAACTCTAGGATGTTATCTCACAAAAAAAAAACGCAGAATGATCGTAATAGAGCCGGTATTTCAAGGCATCTAAACATTCATCCGCTTGAGTCCCTTAGTAGGTATAGTAAGTATGTAACAACGATGCAAGTGAAGAAATATGGTAGAAATCAACTTGTACCATTCAGGACTAGAGACAAATTATAGAAGCTTAAATTTCGTATCTCATTTTAGTGCATTTTTACGACATAGATCTCTGGACTTCTTGGAGAAACTAACAAACGAAGATTGAGACATTTTACTTAATCTTATCGAGCGTCAATCTAATAAAGATATAATGATTGATATACTAACAATCAGGAATTGAACAATAAGCAATTGCTTCCCTCTGGTAGTTCAGATACTTAATGGGAACATTTCTCCGCAGGTCTTTAATGGTAAAACAGTTTTAAATTTCAAGTGGTCCCCTTGTCTGTATATATTCGAAATGTTCTCACTTTTTCAATATGAATAACAAATTGGTATAACAAAATTTTAGATGCAACAACTTGTAATAAATTTAAACGTCAAATCTTCAAAAGAACACGCACATTTCTAAGTGAATTTAAAAAAAAAAGAAATAACTTTGCAAGCAGCTTATACTCGTACAGCACTACTCGTAAATTCAAATTTATGGATTCCTCTGTGGGATACCTCAGTTCAGTTCATAATGCTAAAGTATTTAAGAACCCTCGCATGTATACTGTCCAAACAGCGCATTAGCTCTTCGAAATGAAGCAACGGGAGATTAAAATTAATGGCATTCCCGCAGTTTTGATCTCCTTTTTCGCATGAGGTAATAATATTTAACATTGTTTTGGATTGTTATGTTCTTCTCGCAATTTGCCAACAAACAAAAAAAAAAAAAGTGGTTGAGTTGAGTCAATACAGCATTATGTAACAACGATGGGTATCATCCAAAATTTAGGGCCATTACTCGAAACATGACTACGAGAACATCCATTACCTTTTGCTAAATGAAAATGTCTTAAAGCTATCTTTATGCGATTATATACGAGTATAGTTTTTGTTATATCGTAGTCAACAGTAATATAATCCACAAAAATACTGGCAATTAACTTAATTATTAGAATGTAATTAGATACCATACCATGGTTAGGTTAGGGTGACAAGGGATCTATCGGAATACTGACTACCAAAAGGGCTAATTGAACCAGTCGGAGTTCCTCATGAAGCAGAGGAATCTTCGAACGTCAATATATGTCAAAGAGAACAGCCTCGAGATGAAGCGCTCTTCTTTTGGACAGGGCGAGACAGGTAGAAAGGAAATGAAGGGTCGCTTCTTCCTCCTCTGCAGGTCCAGCAGAAGTTGTTTGAAAAGAGGGCTAGACCTTTAGCGTGTAGACCTATAGGACATACCAACCAACTCTAAATGTTCTTAAATGTCGGTTTAAATTTTAAACTAATTTTTAACTGATTACATTATTAACCTTATGATGCTTATTTACATTGGCGGCTCGTGACATATGCTACACGGGGTTCACAATGCACAAAAAAAGACATTCAAATTCTTTGAGATTCGACTCTGGCACGGAAATCAAAACATATTCGAAAAATTTAAATAAAGGAACACACAATATGATTCTTAAATATAATACGTTTCATTTATTCATTTTAAAGTTAAAAATCTTGAAAACAGTTCGTCCTACAAAAAAAAAATTATAACTGTCGAAAACGTGGTTTTTGAAATCTTACATAAGAAGGATGTTGAATTTTTAAAGAATTTCATAAATTGAAGGTAAGCATCGAAGATGTTCGCGTGGAAAAACTATTTTCTTTAACTTCGGGGCAAAGTAGGGCATCTTGGATGTGTACCTTAAAATTGTTAAATTCATCATCCTGCTTGTAGAGAATTTCAAAACCTACATTTTTGACCTTTATTTATTTTGTTGACAGGAGATAACCATTTTCATAAACTTCGGGATAAATCCGGACATCATGGATACCTAGGTCCAATTTTTGAAAATTTTGAAAAATTCATCATTTTGAAAATGAAATGAAAAAAATCATTTTGAAAAATTCATCATTGTAGCTTAGAGAATTTCAAAATCTACATTTCCGACTGTTTTATTTTGTTGCAAGGCCGCACCGTTTACGAGATACCAGCAATCAAAAATCATTTTCATTAACTTCAGGGTAAGATAGGACATTTCGGATGAGTACATTTAATTGTTGAAAAATTCGGCATCCTTCTTGCAGAAAATTTCAAAATCCAAATTTTTCAGTTTTTTTTTTTTTGTATTACATTATACCATGCACTGTTGTCAACCTTAAGCAGTCCATGTTAACCTAAAGCTTAGATGAGTACGTGCTATTCTAGTCATTCCATTCAATTAGAGCACTTTTACACGCGAAGACTCGAAACGAAAGACACTTCGTTATTCTCTTTTGGTGTCGTGTGTTACTTTTAGACGTCGAGATTCTATCGATTAGGATTTTTTATATTTCTGTTTCTCGTTTCATTCGTATTTTACTGTGTTCAGTTGTGGTTACCGCACACACACGAAACACACTAACACCAAAAATTCTTCCGCACGATACGCACTCGACGCTGAGAAAAAAAGAATGAAGCAAATGAAAACAACTACGAACGAGGCAAAAGAAAAGACACAAAAGTCTTTCAGATTCTTCTACCTGGCCAACACGGACTACCCCCTCTACTTCTCACCTCCCTTTCCTAAGTATTTAGTGTCTTTCGTTTCTAGTCTTCGCGTGTAAAAGTGCTCTTAATGGTAGAATGTTTCACGATATTTGTTCGATCCCTTGCAATATTTGTTCCGCAAAAATGTTAATAAAAAACGGCGTTCTTATCAAAAATGTGTAAATGAAAACAAACGCTTTGTGGGTGAGTACTTTAAAAATATGGAGGGTCACGTGCTCATATGCTTTTATGGACGACCCTCCACTACATAGATTTGAAATTGAAACGAAATTGTTAAAATACATTTTTTTTTTCTTTTTCGAAATATGAGTTACTCGTAAAAGAAAACAAAACAAAAGTGCACTATTGGGTCGATCTTTGTAATCATCCTCAATAAATTCTATAACAGCTCTAGACTGCCGATCGTCTCTTATAGAGATGGCGGAGCAGTTTAATATTCACCTAATTTGGGTGCCGGGGACATAGGCACATTCCAGGAAATTGTAAGGCAGACAAACTTGCCAGAACAACAATACCCATCCTTCTAGACAAAAATTCACTGGGTATGCCGATCGCTACATGCAAACTTAAATTAAAGATTTAGGATGCTATTGAAAGGATTAATTCTAGGTGCACTAGTAGTACAACTTGTCTAGCGACAAAACAGATTTGGCCGAAGCTGGATCTGAAGCGCTCTAAGAATTTGATTTCTCTCAATAGACTGGATATCAGCACTGTTATAGGTGTCATCACTGGACACTGTCTAATAGGTAAGCATACGACAAGGCTTGGCGTCTTCTCAAGTGATTTCTGCAGAAGCCTTCTGCCTTCTGTTTCAACGACCTAAATGATCTGAAAAAAAAAAAAAAAAAAAAAAAAAAAATAGACCTTAGGGACCTCCAACGCTTCATCAGAAACTCTAAATAGTTCAATGAGTAGGCAAGAGACCGGTTCCCCAACCCATGTGGTATCACAATGGACCTATTATTGGTCTAAGTGTGTTGGCTTTTAGCTGACAGCCACCTCAACCTAACCTAACCTGGGTCGCACGTACTGGCACCTACTCGTGTGTTGTTTATTTGTAAAAAAAAATTTTTTTTCAAAAAACCCTTTAAAACCATAAAATTAAAAATTTCAACAATTCTGAAAAAAATGGTACACCATGACCTTGTATATATATGTCAAAAATTGCCTAGATATCCAATTTGAACAAAACCGTCTGAGTCATATCCAAGAATCAGCCAATTTCCAAAAACCGGCCATTGAATAAAGTACCATTATATAGTATGTACTCGTAAACTTAAATATTATCAAACTGGTAAGAGCCGTTTTCGACAAAATGTTTTTTTTTTTTTTTGCAAAATCGACCAATAGTAAACTACTGTTAATTTTAGGGATAGAATGAAAATACCGATTCCAAATTGTAGTCCTACAGACCCCAGATACGAAGTTTGAAGAAAATTCTTCCAGTTCTCCTTCTCACTTTCCGACGAACGATCCGCTAGCTGACTTAGGATCTGGTATTTTTGTCTGAGGTACTCGCATTCGTCGTTATCACGGTTCTCTCACAATATTCATTTTTCTTCCAGTATCTGTAATCCTATTCTGAGGTGCTTCATAGAACCTTTCGACGTATTAGAACTGGTGAACGTCTTTGAGTTTCGTCGTCGATAGTCCAATGGTTCAAGCGGAGTTTTCGTGAGGAGAAACTTTGACGCAGCGGCCATGCAGACGGCATTTGAGGTGTAAACACCGGCAGCATTGACGTCTGCACCAGAAAAATATACCAGCGTATGAAGACTCGATTGAGAGACCCACTTTTTTGAGATTTTCTATTAAAGCAATACAAGCTTGATAAAAATCTCGAGATCGGAACTGTTCAGAAAACCAATATATGCCTTTACAGGTGCAAGTGGTATGCCATATCTTTGCATATGTCAAATGTTGAAGATGTCAATTTGTAACAAAATTGTCTAAGTCATATATAGGAAGTTACCCATTAAGAAGTAAATTGTGTCTAACCGAATTAAGTGTAGCCACGGAGCTTGAAGCGGTCGAAAATATTCGTGTCATCAAATCTAATGTTGTTGTTGTGGACGGAGTAACTTTTGTGTATCATTCAAATTATCTTACCTAACATCTTAAGTTATGTTTAACTGAAAGTTGGCTAAGGTAGAGTCCATCAGGAAATTCTTGTAGAACAGATTTCCTTTTGAAAATCTCAGAATTAGCGCAGCTGATTATTTGACCATTTATTTGCAGGGGCCATTTGTATTTGACGTCTTAACCATGATCATTATCGGGGCAATTTAACAACACCATGATTGACATTCGACAGCTACGAGTCTGTGCTGTATTGTTTTTCAGAATTATTTGAGCCTGGTTTAACGTGCGCAGAATCACAAATAAGACCGGCAGTTTATTTGAATGACTAAAGTTTTCAAAATAGCAGTTATATGCAATCAGCTGGGGTAATAAGTTCTGAACAATAGAATATTCGATTCACAATAGTGTGCCCTACACATGATAATGATTATGATAATTAAACTTCAAGTGCTTCAATCTCACGTTCTCGTAGTGTCAAATGATTAACCTAAATAGTACAGATACAATGGAAACCGCGCTTTAGATGCGTAGATTATCGCTACATAGGTACGAATACTATTAAGGAATAGGCTATACAAAATGAGATGAGATTCCTAACATCTGAGTGGTTAGTTATTCGATATTTTAAATCTTAGAAATGCCCCGTTATTTGAAACTGTTATTATTTATATCATTGGTCATTCATTTTGGTTTTCCAGATACGAAGAAACTGCATGTTTTATGAAAAAAAATTTTTATAAATTCATATCATTCCATTTTCGAAAAATATTAAACGTCAATATTTTGCAAAAGTCTACAAAAAAGGCGGACGGGCAGCGATACTCGTACATTCGTGTGTTGAAGTACACAATGGCCTCTAGTCCAGAATTAATATCATCAGATTTGTAAATAGTAGTACAAAGTCTAAACAAAAGTTAAAAGGAGTAGTATAGTAGTACGTGGGTTCTGAGGGTAATAGAAAAATGTACGACAAAGCTGCTCTGATAGTCTCTTTTTGGTCTACTGTTTGGAAAAACTAAAATTTTATTCGCTTCTCTCTTATGCTCCGCTGGCTATTGGTTGCTGTTCCCCGATGGGGCTTGACCTTGCACCGTTAGTGTCACAAGCAAAGACACAACCCACTACATGGTGGCCATTATGGATCACACGTGTAATATGACTGGCATTTCAAATACCTCCAGATACATTTTCAACCCTATCAGACGGCCAGTAAAACCGCTCGTGCAGACACTCATATTTGATACTATAGTTGATGAAAGTGTTAAGGTGGCTACCGATTTATGTTCTTCTTTTTTTTTCAAAAAAGGCAAGTAATGTCTTCCAAAAAGATTGAAATCTTGAGATTTAGATAAATCTAAGCATTACTACTCGTATAATAGAAAAAATCGAATTCGTCTCGCAATTCCATCCACTTGTTTATCTGTCTGTCTGTCCCTACCTCGGACTACAATCAAAAAAGATGGATGACTGAATTTGTATTTTTGGACATTTACTATGAAACTGCGTACTTAATTTGTCGTTAAAAAATCGAATAACGGTACCTTACTAATTAGCGGATTAACGAAAATTTGACAATTCTTGACGGTTTTTTCAAAATTCATATCTAAGATATTTGCTTCATGCACTTACGGTTACACGTATTGCCAAAACTGTATGAGTAAGGATGAAAGACTGGATTTTTTCTCAGCTATCCCTTCTAAAAAATACAACCCTAGCTAGACGCCAACATTACTTACACTGGAAAAAAAAGTTTTGCCGTAAAAGGAAGCACACGAGATCGACTTGCACAACACGTTCAAGAAAGACGTTGAAATTTAAACGTTAAATTTGAACAAATTTTTTTAAAACCCTGCACTGAAAAATGGATGGTTTTCAGACGCACCAATCGGTTTTGTGACTGGACTATGCGTATGGCTAAAACGATTTTTGGAGGTTTTGTGGGCTTTAACATTATTTAAAAATTATTCCGTGCCGTGTGACGTTTCTATTAGGTGTTAACCCCCAGAAAAAAGAAGACTTTAAGCTCTGGTATATTGAGCTGTTGATATAACAAACATATGTATATGGTACTCAAGCTAGTATTGCATTGATGGCTTAAACCAAGTCTATGGCAGGTTCAGTTCTGCCTGTCTAACTATGTTCTATTCTTTGCGCAGTTCTTCAACAAATATTTCATTCTATCATTCGAGAAAAACTCAATAGAGCACGGAGCATTGGTCGCTAAGACGAAGTCTATCGCAGGTTCTGTCCTGCCTGTGTACCTACGAGTATGTTTACTTTTTTGCGCAATTCTTCAACAAATATTTCCATTCTATCATTCGAGCAAAAACTTTTCAATGTAGTAATTGTTGAAAATAATAGAAAAAATAAATAAAAAAATTTACAAAATATTTCCTTTCCCCGACGGGACTCGATTACAGATCGACCGATTAGAAAATGTGTTAGGATCGTTGGCACAGCCCACTAGTCATCTCGGTCACGGAGGGTCGAATCCGTTGATCCGCTGCTGCGTCGCTTTTAACTGACACATAGATAGAATCACGTATTCTTATGGACAAGTGTCGCATGTATGAACTTCGACGGATAAAGTAGGTTTACTTTCTACTTTTTTAGTCCGTTGATCCGTTGGCAGTCAACAAATTGAGAGTAAGCACTTTTATTGGTGGAAGCATTGAGAGAGAAGAGAAACTGTCAACGCCGTTGACAATCGGTTGACATTTAAATCTGTCAACGAAGGTATGCGACGGATTGTATGGGGATGGTCTTTCCGGCAATACGTGAAAGTCACTGTCAACCTTCAATGGAAAGACGTCGACGGATTCTAAGTCATACTTGTTTTTCGCATACGTATACTTTAATTTATCATACATTACTATTTTCATTCATTAAAATTTTCTTTCATTAGATAGTTCGATGAATGATTTTTTTTTTTTGTCGGGGCGGAGCACTTAGACTCAAAAACAGGTCCATTGTACAACCATGCAGAGAACCCCAGCTGAATGAGTTGAGTAGGCACGCAATCTTCCGGTGAAAATCGTTGTTACGTGCGGATATCTCGAAAATGGTGAATCGCACGGAAAGAAATAACTTACACTAGTATTTTAGGCTTTAAAATTCTCTACACGATGGATGCCAAATTTATTTAAATATTTGCAAATTGTAAGACGGAAACCGTTTTTGAGTGCAAATATCTCGAAATGGTTTTTATTACCTTTTTTTTGTAATGTGAGCTCCCGAATTCATACTTCGCAAGGCGCCACTTCTCGACTTACAGATTTTTTTTTTATTTATACCTACCTATATTCCCCGTTTTCTGAATGATTGACCGAAATCATTCGATAGTTGAAATCATTCGGTTAGTAACTATCGATAGTCGAATTCATTCGATAGTGCCCAACACTAATTTCAACTACTCTCTCAATGTATTCGAAGGACTGATTATTATTTTGAGGAATCTTAAATTTACACTTGTAACGTGAAACTTGAAATTCGTATTGTGGAAGTTTGGCAATCTTTACACTTTTCTTCCAATTTAGACATATTTTACGATTTTTCGAGTTCGAGATTTATTAAAAGCTATTTGTGTGGAATACTATTCGTCACAACATGCTTGAGCTGACATTTATTTAACTTTTCACTGCAAATTCTGGCACTATTACTTTTTTCACAAACAAAAGTAACACTAATGGATTAACTTTAAAATGTCCAAGTAAACCCGGATGTACTTTATTATCTTCCTCAATTTGTATGTATGGCTTCCAAGAACTGACGTAAAAGTCCCATAAATAAAAGTTTATAAACCCCCAAAACTGGCTACATTTGTATAAAAATTTAAACAAATGAAAAAATAAATAACATTTACTCAACTCAACTTACCAAAAAAAAAAAAAAATGCAAAACCCGTTCGTAAATCGATGAACTCAAACCAAGTAGCTCTCTTGTGCGGTTGATGTACGTAATCCCAAAATAAATTTAAGCAATTTACAAAATATCTGCAATTTATCAAAAATCGCAATCAGCTGCTGCGCACAAACTAAATCCCAAAAGTTATGCACAATTAACACGTTAGCAAGTAACTTAACACTTTCAACACACGATCATCGCCTGTGGATCAACGGGTGCCCAACGCTTAATTAATTTTCACTTTTTTTCTCGTTTCCTCTGTGACACAGAAATCTACGCGTAGGATACCTACACACGTCACACACGAGCAATGCACTACCATTTACCAACACTGAATTGATTTGACATCATTATTTGCCTCGTTTAGGATAAATCCACTTCACATCTCTCTCGGCTGGCACTGCACTAATCAAACGCGCAAACCCTCGTTTCTGAGTAATGCTGACGCATAAGGCACTAGCGCGTAACACGCAAAAATGTAGAAATACTAAACAAATAGAGATAGAGTAGAAGTATCTACAACAAATTGTAGCCGATTACACAGTTGATTGCGAAACAGCTGGTCGATTTTGAGGAATTTCCAATTAGCGCAGGTGGAGAATTTAAGGCGAGACCTTCACGGATTATGAGGGCGGGCCTGAAGTACGCTATTAGATTCTAAAAATTCGTTTTGGAATTCATTTGTCTTCCTTTAATGTCAATTAAGATACAAAAAAAAAAAATACAAAAAAATTAAATCAGACCCCCACAGTTAGAAGTTAGAAGACAAATATCTCGTATCGTGTAGACCGTGCAAAAATCGCGTCACGACTGATCTACCTGTGCTGATACAAACACAAAATATGGTCCACAACACTACAAAACAGCGATCCAGTCAAGTGCGAACTGAATGATCAGACAGAGATACAGATATGGTTTTTTTATTTTTTTTTTCGTCTGCCTGTCTTTGCAAAGACAAAACATCGATCATACTAAGCGCGCGAATTGTGGTTCAACAAAAAAATAAGATCTCACACTCACAGCCTACAGAAACAGCGCAAAAAAATACGAAAAACCAAAGCAAAACAAACAAAAATGAGCAGATACATTCCACACACCAACGAAAAAAAAAAAAAAAAGGAAAACTTAATCAAAATCTCATCTCGCAGATACACATTTGGGGAGCAGTAGCTATGGTCAACCAACAACAGGTAGAACAAAGCCCAGCTTAACTCAACTTGTGCATGCAATTTATTTCTGCCTGAGTGTATCTCTCTTCTCACTTGTATCTGTAGATCGATTTTGCCAAACAAAGCGAGAGATGGTATTCGTATAGTAGCAGATAGTTGTCTCTGGCAGTTTTGACGTTTTTGTCAGGTGTGGCGAGCTTTTATTTCGACCGTAAGCTTGGCTTATGCTCTCACGATCCACATGGGGATACAATTTATTTGTCATTCGGTATAGTGCTCCTCTCTTGGGTACATATTTTGTTCGATTTAACTTTGTAAACAAACTTCATCCCTATCTTCTGCCGCCTCGTCTAGAAGCTTCGAACGAGAACTAAAAATAAATATACTCGTACTCGTGTTTGACGCATGTGTGATTCTAACGAGTGCGTTGGGTTTCAGGTGGAGAGCTTGCGATAGACAATTTGAGAAGCATATCTATTTCCGCTGTAACGACTGTGTGGTTTATATGTGACGTAAAAATTGGCAGATAAGTTTCTAGAAACAGAAAATATCAATGGATAATAAAAAGAATAATAAAAATATTGAATCTGGCCATCGATAAGCTATGGCGAACTGAAAGTCAATACTGACTAATGATAAGCTTCGCTTAAAGTTGTTTTTTCACTTAATTTTTATTTTGACAGCACCTTTTATTCATTAGGTTTCTTTAACAGATTTCTTCTCTAGATGATGGTAGAAGTTCATCATGCAAGTCTACTTATACCTGGAGGCGCTTTAAGAAGGCTAATAGTTTTACAGCTGTTAGGTAAATCATAAGCCATTCCTCCATACATGATGAATAATGTTTTGGCTCTCCACTATACTCGTAGCTATAGGGATATAGATTAGACCCTAGTGGGCAAAATGAATGCTTCATCGATTTCCTTTTAATGTAGTATCGGATAAATACCGTCTGGAAGAGGAGACTTTTAGGGAAGGAATGACATACTACGGACTTGCATTACTTACTAGTCGGTCTACATTTATTTAAACATTTCAGCATCCCTGCTTTCGGTCTTCGTTCCGTAATACATACGAGGGTGGGTCAATAAGTCCCTGATAAATTAAATAAGGAACACTCTTTTCGGTATAAAAACATTTTATTTCTCAACATAGTCTCCTTTTAGCTCTGTACACTTCATCCAACGTTTCTCCAATTTGTTGATGCCCTCCAAATAATACGATTCCTCGAGCCCCTCAAAATAAGCGTTTGTTTCAGCGATAACCTCTTCATTCGACCCAAATCTCATACCTCCGGGCCATTTCTTTATGTTTGGAAACAAGAAATAGTCGCAGGGAGCTAAATCTGGGGAATCATCAGTTCGATTAAAGTATGCTGGATGAGGGAGGAGTTCGAAGCCTAACTCGTGCAATTTTGCCATTGCGACTGCGGACTTGTGCGCCGGTGCGTTGTCCTGGTGAAAAATAACTTTTTTCTTCGCCAAATGCGGCCGTTTTTGCTTCAAATCGGCTTGAAATCGATCCAGCAGCTTGCGTAATATGCGCCGGTGATCGTTTTACCCTTTTCAAGGTAATCGATGTGAATAACACCGCTCGCATCCCAAAAAACTATCGCCATGACCTTGTTTGCTAACAAACCCGCCTTGGCCTTCTTCGGCTTCGATTCACCAGGAGAAGTCCATTGTTTTGACTGTTCCTTGGTTTCTGGTATGTTGTGGTGAATCCAGGTTTCATCCAGGGTTACGAAACGGCGCAAAAACTCATCCGAATTTTTCTGGTATATCACCAAACACACCTTTGAAGTTATCAAACGAATGCGTTTGTTGTCGATTGTGAGCAAACGCGGCACCCATCTTGCGGAAAGTTTTTTCATGTCCAAATATTTATGTAAAATCGAAATCACTGAGCCATGTGATAAGCCTGTGGCCTCTTCAAGCTCGCGCACTTTCACTCGCCTATCGTCCATTATCAAACCATGGATTTTGTCGACCATTTCTGGTGTGGTGACTTCAATTGGGCGACCAGAACGTTCGGCGTCACTTGTGCTTGAACGTTGTTGGGTAAACCAGTGGTGAATGGTTCCAATCGATGGTGAAGAGTCACCATAATATTTGTCAAGCTTTTTTTTGGTTTGCGTGATAGTTTTTTCTCGCAAAAAATAGTGTTTAATGAGCACTCGAAATTCACTTTTTTCCATTTTAACGAAAATGCTAGTAAGCGTCTATATAAAATGGCTGCCACAACAAAACTATTTGACAGATCTGTCTGAGAATTAGGGTGCGTTCTTTTGAAAGATGATTCTTGATAAAAAAAAATTAAATTTAAGGTGACGACACAATTTGTGTTAATTTTCAGGGACTTATTGACCCACCCGTACAAGGTTTTTGTCCATAGCCCTACATATACCAAACCGAACACGAACACTAACGCGAATTATCTAAGGCAGGGTTTGTAGGCAATTACAAACACCAGTTAGAGAGCTGTTTGCCCAAACCTCTGTAATAAATAGTTATTGATCGTGTTCATGCTCGGGTTTGCGTTTGTGTTTGCCTTGGTGGAGGGCTTGAAAAGTTGGAAGTCTTTTTTTTTAATATTCCGTACCAGAACGGTATGAACGGAATACTAATAAATTCAACACAGTGTCTATATGTCCGTGTGTCTGTCACATGTTCGTAACTTTTGAACCTTTTGACCTAGAGAACTGAAATTTTGCTCAAAAATAGAACTTGGTCGACCAACAAAGTTTTAAAAAAAATATTTCAGTCGGGGGGTTTCGGTAGCATAATCTACCTCATCATGCGACATATAAAATTAATGTTGAACTTCCAAAGAGTCCAAAAATATAAAATATATTTTTTTGTGATAAATTAGCTTGAAATAAATTTACATTTTTAAATAAATCGTTGTAAAAAAACAAAGCACTATTCATTCACTTTTTGCCTCTTCTGCTTAAAAGTTTATTACATGCCATAAAAAAAATCCAGTCTTATCAACACATTCCTAGATAATAACAGGAATAGGGCAAATGTACATATGATTTACGACGTAACAGATATTATGGGTCTTCTAAGAAAGTGTAAATAAGCTACAAAGAATATTAAAAAAAAAATAAAAAAAAATATGGACTAGCTTCTCGCAGCCATTCGTGTTGTGCGTCACACGATTTTTAGGGACCTACAGTTCTATGCTGCTTCCGAAGGGACATTTTTTTCCTATTGATTGAAATTTCCAATGAAAATTTTACTCTAAGATACGAGTATATGTCATATATTGGCGAGCGTAAAAAACCTTTTGGTATTTTCTAGGACTGCGGAGAATATTACCGACGATAATTATGTAACAGGCTGGTTGGCCATTCCACTTTCAAAGTTGTGTCACCAAGAACTCGACCAAGCAGATCCGGTAAAGTATGTGGTATTGTCGGTACAGAAAAGTTCTCTAAGTGGAATCATTCAGTTATTTCGTTGTGAGCATGGACGTAGGAGACAAATTTCTCCCGAATTCTCAGTTCCATAAGGTATGAGGAAATTGTCGTACGGGTAACTTTATATACCCAAATGAGTTGAAGCTGTATTTGGATTAACCCATCATGGCCAGGACATCAGTTCAATTAAAGTTCTGGTTCTACAGTTGCCACTTTAAACCTGTGCTTCTTCCTTTCCTTTAGAAACAGTTGCTTCAACTATTAATCTTTTTGTATCAAACGATTGAAGTCGACTTAGTGAGGAGTGCGTATTTTCTTGGCAACAGTTCCGGAGAGACATTATTAATGCAAAACATACTCGTACTTAAGAAGTACCCATATATTTTAATGCAAAATAGAAACCAATGCTTGCCTTATACTTATAGGTGGAAGTAAAAATAGCCGATATATCGATACATCGATATTTTTCGATATATCGATCAACGATATCGATATTTTTTAAATATTGGGTTTTCTCAATGTGGGCATCTCTAGGACACCGTAATAACTTCTTAAAATTCGACATCTTCTCCTGTAGCACGCAGTTGTCACAGAGGAGTTGAAATATTATTTCTTCGAGGCCTTATCCAGTGGGTCTAGCGTCGAGGCAAGACTCCTACATTTTCTGGGTTCAGTGTTCAAACGTTAGAGTCTGATGTCTGTCTATCTGTCTATTTCCCTGTCGGTCACAGAATCATATCATTTGAACCGTTCGACGCAGAAAGTTAAAGTTAGGATTAGACAACCCGCACATAGTGCAAAAGTATTATTAAGGAAGAGTGGAAAATAAAATGGTTTTCTGGGTTAGAGTAAGGAGTTCCGTAGACCACGGGATGGGAGTATTGTGTTCCAATCAGAGGTACCTTTGACATTATTTAAGTGCATTGAATGCCAATCCAGGCCTGCTGAACTGTCACATAATTCTTTAGGTACTATGCGTAAGAACAGCATACGACTATAGAGGGTGCGTGGTCACTGAGGAATAGCAGGTAACAAACTTGCAGATGAGCAAGCATGAAATGACGTTATGTCACAAAAATAGCAAAGCAACGGTGGTCATGTAAAGTCTTATAGAGTGCTTTAAATATTAAAAGAACAATAACCATCCTAAAACTTATTAGTTAAGAGCTAAGAAGGATAATAGGAATGTACTACCTGCTGCGAAAGGCAAGGGATTGCATATTCAGACGAATGCAGATTAGTGTTGAGCACTATCGAATGCATTCGACTGTCGATAGTTAATAACTGAATGATAAAATAAAATTTTCTTAACCATCGTGACGTACGGGGTCGGTATAGCTGCAAAGTTAGACATTCTAGAGATTGTGTACCTTCAATTTTCGAAAATTAAAAAAATCTCAAAACCTAAAAATTCAATTGAAATAATTTTTCTCTTAGGACGCTTTCGAGAGGTTAAGTCAGGATTTGTCTTGTAAACAATTTTGGAACCCTACAATTTTGACCGAAATAATTTGCCTCGCAGGACGTACCCTTTTCGAAATATTCGCACTCAAGAACGATTTCCTTTTCCTCTTTGGAAGATTGCGTATCTACATTTTCGAATTTTTTTTAAAAATTCAGCACCTGTATTAAAAAATAATATTTCGAATAAAATAATATTTTTCTCGCATGACGCACCGTTTTCGAGATATGATTGCTCAGAATGACTGCCTTTAAATTAGGCGTAAAGTCGCATCTAAGCAAAGAAACATTCACGCTTTAGAGAATCAGAAATATTTCAGTTCATTAAACAATCTATTGAATGAAAGAAATGAAATTTGAATGAATGAAATGACCAAGCGTTAACGAAAATAGTAATGAACAAACTTTAAAGTTTTTAAAAATTTTTTTTTTTATAATTTGCACGTGTGAAGGGGATGGGAATCCCTTATACTAATTTTAGGACACGGGCGTTTTGTGGAGAGGGAAAGAGACAGAGAGAAGACAGATTGGTGTAGTTGGTTTGAAACTCAGATATTATTAAGTTTCAGTGAACTGCAAGGGTGGCCGTCCAGATAACTGGGGAATATTTTTGTATTGTCGTTGCTTATGATTCACAGTATTTTTGTCCGTCCTCCTAATGTCATCATCACGATCAAGTTGCATTTTAGCCATATGACCACCCTACTGCCAGTGTTATGCCTTCGCAGTAGAGTTGACTAAGCTTTCGCGATTGGTCGACTTTTTTATTTATTTTATGCGAAATAAATAGATGACTTTTGACATCAAGATTCGAACCGCGAACATGCAACGTGACAAGCGATGATGTTACCACTACACCATGGCCATGAATATTTCGATACTCTCTAATAAATCGATAGTTTTTATTCGATACTTCCCATCACTAATGCAGGTGTGTACCGTGAGGATATCTGCGTCTTAAATGTCAAGGAATGTCACGCTCCAGAGGTAGTTTCTTTTACAATAGACTAGACCAAACTCTTCAGGTTTTGCAGTGAAATTAATTGTTTAGAGGAAAGTAAAATATTAGGTTCTCATTTTAATTAATAGTTTCCCTGAGATTGCGATGGGTCCAATGTCCCGTAAAACATTGTTTGTAACCTCATCTAACCTAGAGTTCAAATATCAAATATTTTCATTCGAAAAAACTTCAAAAAACTGACAAAAAAGGTATCACAAGGCCTGCAAAATTAAAAATTTGGACTTAACGCACAAATACTAATTATGCTTTATTACCTTAGTAGATTTCCGTCCTACGACTGTTTTAACCTTCATATTTACATTTTCAAATACTCTGCATATCCATATATTACCACACTAGAATATTTCTTAGAACACTCACTTACTGATGAAAGAGATTCAGGTGTGTCTAAATAAAGAAACTCAAGTGATAATCACAGGTTTCTTTTCATCTTTCTTTACATTTATTTATCTTCGCCCTTGTCCTTGAAATCTACCTCATATAATTGGATAGCTTAATCTTGATCGCTTAGTGATAATTAATGGCTTCACCATTGAAACTTCCAAGAACTAATCTCTTTTCAAATCGCCAGAACAAATACGTGCTGCGAATTCATGCGATAACTTAAAATCTATGGCTCTGTGCAGTCGACAAATAAATTAGAAAATTCTTAACCTCAATAAATTACGCTGCTGTGCAAGCTAAGCGCACACACACACACGTTTTTAACTCCTCCGCTTGTTAATTGAACAAACTTCAGGACCATACCTAAACAGCACTATTGGCTATGGTTCATAAGACCGAATCTTAATTCAAAATCATGAATCAATAAACAACCTGTCAATTGCCTGCAAAGATCGTTATTGGTTGGGTTAAATTTTTCGGCAGATATTTATCACAGATACTTTTTTTCTTTCTTTCTTGCAGATGACCTCAGGGAATATGTATGCTCACAAATGATAATTGCGTAGTGAAAGTTCACAGTTAATCCATTTGAGATGAAATATGTGAAGTCACGTTGTTTGGAACTTATTATAGCAACCGAAGCAAACAAGCATTACACATGTACATACGTACGAGTATTCCTACTCCTATCTCATCCATTACATCACGGACTTCTGGAAACACATGTAAGTTGGTTTTTGCATTGAATTTCAAAATAGCCTTTGACCGAGATTCATTCCTATGCGCACTGTTGGGAATGAAATGAGTCAACCTATTTTGGGGCGAGGTAGCTATAAATTTCGCGAACAGTTAAGCTCTAGACTTCCGGTGGAATTTTGAGTCTGAACTGAAGTCCCATTGTTTGGCGTTTGGTTTTCTGTCATATGCAACTGAAAATGAGTAACGATGATGAGCTTAAGTTTTATGATTTCAATATGATTATTGAATAGAATATATTAACGGAAGCACACAGTGCTGAGTTTTCTGATAAACTGTGAGTCAGTAGATATTCAGACCAATGTATGTATTCTGCTAAAAAAAAAAACCATTTGACTGGGTTCGTAGAATTTTTGTTTACCATGCTTACCGCTTTTTTTATAATTGAATATTTTTATTTAAAAACTCTATTCCAGCTAATCTGAACTATGTTCTATTACATTTCGGAATAATAGGAACAGCGACAGAAAATGGCATCTAGTCTTACCTTACTTACTCTTACCTTGGAGAGAATTGCTCTATCATGATCAGTTCCATCCGATCAAAGTGAGGTGAAGATAGCAGTATCCATATAAGTCTGTTGAACCTGGACTTCCTACTTACTGAACTATTTAAAGCAGTATTTTTTTATTTTCATAATTTTCTCCCAGGGAAGGTGAACCTATAACGCTGGGACAGCAGTCCGAGATCGCTGCCGATCCTGCTCTTGAATAGCTGGAGATGGATAGCTTCTGAAAATATGTCTCCTGGGAGTGAATTCTAAAGTTTACTTGTCCTGTAGCAGAAGGAATTTTAAAGATGTTCAAATGTGGCAGTTCTAGGTATACATATGTACATCTGCCATAGTAGTATCTACAAAGCAAGCATAACTCTGCTAACAGTCTTCGATGGGCCACCATGGCAACTATTCCTTGGGTTGAATGGTTTGTTCGTTCATTTGAAGCTCTGGTAGTAGACGTTGTCTTTCTAGATTAGGTATGAATCGGGTTTTAATCGCATTCAAGTCTACTACATTAGCTTTTTCCAACTGCAAGATTTTCTGCAGGTTTTCATTTAAAAACAAAAATTGTTCGCATCTTTGACGATGTGATGTACGAGTAATTACATTTACTGACGTGTTGTTCGAGCAAGATGATATTAGGGTGCTGTTATCGGCAAAACTAAAGATCTTGTTGTTGGTTGACTCTAATAGGTTATGAATATGAAGTAGAAATAGAGTTGGTGAAAGTATAGATCCCTGTGGCACTCCAGCAATTACAGTAACGGTGTAGAAAGGCACACCATAGACCACTCGAATATGATATGTCCTGAAGACAATTTTTCACCTTGCCAAAGAGTTGTTCTGGTAGTCCATAGGAAGCTAGTTTATCTAAAAGGATTCTGTGCCAAACTCGATCGAATGCTTTTGAGATGTCTAGGGCAACAGATCTTGATTCGCCATGGTGCTCAATGGGTAAGATCCACAGGTGGTTACAAAACTATACTGCCGGTCGCTTATAAGCTCGTTTCCCTCCAGAAATTATATTTATTGCGGGATTTATGGCTTTTTCATCACTTTGGATAGCATAGACAACAACGGAAAAGTTACACTAACGCATCTGTAAAATACGTTCGGATGTATGTATGATGCTCAATATGGGAGACCCTCTGTACTCGTACTGTGCCAACTACAGAGACAACAGTGTCCTCAACATTGTGTGGCACTACAGTCCAGAGTGGACCTGGGCCTCAACCAACAAGCGTCTCCAGCCATAAACAATCAAGGGTGTTTTCATCCACTTTTGATAACGTCCATGCTTCTGCGCCTGTAACAACACTGGGGTGATGAGGATCTTAGTCACCTTAGTTTTCCGTGTTTCTTAGCCCGAAGAAAGAGCGGTTAACAAGAGTGGTTCTTCGTTTGATCTCTGCGCTGCTGTCATTGTTTGGATTTACACCGAAGTCTAGGAAGACAAAGTCTTTAAATTCCTCCAAATTGTAGCTGTCTATTATGGCGTTCTGTTCAAGTCTCCAATGTTGACTGTCCTTTTCTGATGAAAGCATATATTTTGTTTTGTCCTTGTTTTTGATAGTTCTCCGTTTCCGTTTCTGGAATTGTTGTCGTGCAAGCTATATTTTCTGACGGCAATTCTGAAGATACCATCCTACCTTTTTGCGTTAAAATCGCCAAGAACGATTTGCACGTCATAATGTGAACATTGGTCGTAAGTTCTGTCGAGCAGCTCATAAAAGCTATATTTGGTCACGTAGTCCTTATGTCCTGTGGGGGCGTGAGCGCATATTAGGCTGATGTTTTCGAATTATGCTTTAATGCAGATAGTCATCAGGCTTTCGCTCCCATGTCTAAAGTTCAAGACTACTTGCCTAAGTCTGCCTCTGATGACAAATCCGCACTCAAATAAACGCTGCTTCTGCTCCTCGTAGCAGTCACCATAGTAGATGAAACAGTTTTTCATTCACTTTTTGCCGAGCCCATAGCACCGCACTTCTTGGATGGCGGTAACATCTACTTTATAGCAGTCTAGGGTCTTCGATAGGCTGCACGTGGCTTGTTAAGGGTACGAGCATTCCAATTGCAGATCCTAAGGTTATTGTCCTAATTTCGTTTGCGAAGTTCGTCAACAGTAAAATCATAATTATCCGAGGCTTGTGGCAAACAGTTTTTTTTTTTTTTTTTGTTTCAATGGTAGGGCAGGTGCCCCGACGCACAATCTCCAAAAATCCTTAGTTAAAACCCCCAGGACAAGGGACCGGATATTCAGATGCCAGTAACTCACTACGAAGATATTAGCGCTGCTGTTGGTCCATTAAGGGTTCATCCGCCACCATCTCTTTATTTAGTCTTGAAAACCCGTATTGACCTGAACTTCGAATATATCGAAGTACCCCAAATAAAGTGAGCACTAAATAGTTTGTCCTAACTGGAACTGTTGACGTTACCGTTGACTTCATGTAGAGAATTCTTCCGCTGCCGCCTGGAACAAGAGAAAGATGAGTTAGTGGGGACCCCTCCCTCACTTTCGTCAACTACCACCAACGGCCTCCCAAAGGAGTTGAAATCCAATCTTCAGTTGAGGTACTATGGCTCAACGCGTGGGGGTGAGAGTAGGAGTGGTAGATAAAGGTTTGTTTGAGGAAGCCTGTAGATGTTTATGCCTTCTTGAATGAACGTATCTACCATTTGAACACCCACGCACTAGTAATGAAATACATAATACCAACATCGTCCCAATTTTTACGTTGAACAATTAGGATGACATTTTATTTTTAATATACCTGCATATTTTTCAATTCGGACTTTTTTTTGCATCTTATCCACTTCATTTCAACACCCCAATATCGTCGACTAAGAGATTTTCACTTAAATTGATTGCGATCCTTGTTCGAACCGTTGAAAGTCATCCCACCTCATTTTGTCGCTAAGGAATGTACAGCAGCATTATTCCATTCCATTTGTTACTCGTACAATAACTCAAATCGAATAAAAAACCTTGCTACACTTACCGACTAAATAAAATACTTAACATTTTTTTTCATTAAAATTAGTTTTCTCCCAAAAACAAAAAAACGAAACCAACTTCCCAAATAAAGTGCTAAATCCAAGGTCACCATGTCATTAGCACATTTCTGAACTCGACCGGCCCACGTTAAAATCAAGTTTCCAAATTAGCCGGTGAGCGCCAAGAGATTCCGATCTCCACACAGCAGATCAACAGTCAATTTATTAACAATTTACGCGATGACAATACAAAATGTGGTGACATCACACCACGTGTGGTTTTTATTACATTTCTTGAGGAATCAACACTGCTTCACAGCTCCAGTTCGAATATACTCCACTGATCTTCATTCGATTTCCCTTTGTATTGTCGCAAGCGAGTGAAAATAGCTGAAAAGCGCCACAAAACCGCAGCATCTGGTTATGTCATTGCGTCAAGGTGAACCGCATTCGCAACATCAAAGCCAGAAGATTGCGATGTGACTGTTGCAAGATGTCAATCAGACCATGTGGGAGATTCGTGGAAAAAATACTCAATTAATTTAAACATCGATTAATTGTAAATACATTTTTATTTATACACAAGAGAAGAACTTAGCTAGGTGCGTTCTAATCTAGTTTCACAGATACAGAGTTATCATGCTCAGTTGTTGGCTTAAGTGATTTTAGGCGTTGCCAGATGAGAATTAGTAAAATAAAGTTAACTACATATGTGCCAACACACACTACACAAAGATCATCCAGAACGAAATAGAGAAGGTATGCCAAATAGATGGACATACCATTTGACCATACAACTAGGAATAGTTGGATTTTGGCTATGAAGGCGTTTTCGAAGAAACCTGAAAGAGAAAGAAAATGCGTTGTTTTATAAATCAGAACAATATATTTACAAATCTTAGTGTGGCGCTCTTAACTATCAAGCATCGGCCCGAAAGAACTACAAAATTAAAACATAAAAATTACTGGAAACTTTATTACTTTGTGTTCAGTAGTGTCACGGTGAGACGGGCGAAACCAGTCGGGACAGCTTGATATAATATAATACTAGCTGATCCAGCCAACTTCGTGTATCTCGCACAGACACACAAAATTGTCATCGATGGGTTGTAAATTTTGACAAGTTATATGTCCTTTTTGAACATAAGTTTGTGCAATTACGACATTTCTCAGACGTAAGAAAAAAAAAACTTTCTGGTATTTTCAGAGAATCGATCTTTGAATCTACGGGTGATTGCGCATTTAACCACTGAGTCGTGGCGCCTAGAAAAACCTAACTAACAAAATGAATCTTCGTACCGATTTTATAAAGCTGTTTAGGCACCTTCCCTGAGAAATTTGCTTAGCAGAGGAGTACACAACATGGAAATCGGTTCAGGCGTTCAGGAGTTCAATAGTTACAGCGTTACGAGTACAATGCAAACAAAAAAAGAGATGAATATAGCACTCGATATACCAACACTTGAGGTCCATAAACTTAAAAGTAACTGCGTTGCTTATGGCATCCGTCAATGAGCAACAATATTGGATTCAAATGACTCAACCTTGTACCAAACAAATACTTTATCTCAAATACCCCAGACAATTTAATGTCACTTTTCCATTGATAAACGTCATTCGCCATAATTTGCTACTTGCCCCAACTGACTTTTCCAAAGCAAATAACGCAACAATCTTCAAACGATTTTCCTTTAGTTTTCCACTATTTTCTATTCAAAGTCCCCAAAGATGACAAAAGTAGTACTTGTGTTCTGCTATTTATTTAACTAAGGACTTATAGTAGTTCTATGTCTCTATGTTATTACACAGTTTGAAGGATGAGGTGAGAGTGTGTTTTGTTCAACACAATACCAACTTATGGTAGAGCAAAGCAGAGAAAAATAAAAAGAAAATTTGCTTTGAGATGTGCGGATAATAGAGAGCAGAGACACCATACATCCTTTGGCAGGATAATTTAGTCGTCTTTATCGATAGAACATGTCTGTGGGTGAGGTCGTATTTTCTAGAATCATGTTCGCTGTCTGGAAATACTTTGTTGTCTCACAGTGTTTTAAGTTTGTGCTGTTGTCAGCAACATGTGAAAATAGACTTTCAGTGGGTGGAAAGGTAGTGAAATGAATGTTTCTATGTGAAGGTACTTACCCTTTTTGATGTTTCAAAACACTTTGATGATCTGAAGACATGTTAACTGAAACTATCTGTGAAAGTTTTAATAGCTGCATGTGTAAGTAACATTTTAATACTATCTAAGATTTTTATAGCTTTTCACACTTGCATCGTATAATGTCATTCGACAGAATTAACTGATTACGTTTTTGTTGCTTTTAACTGGCTATCCATTAAATAAAACCTGGGTCTGGATGTGTATTTAACAAGTACTCGTAAATAATCATAAAACGGTGTAAAATGACGTTTGAAAGTATTGAAAATAAAAGCTGATTCAATTGGAGGTTATAATTTAAATCTGGCACTACTGTGGTTCTGTCAAAGTTAAACAGCTGATATTTGACATCTGTGAATACTAAGCATTGACATTTGTAATTATAGAGCGGTATACGTCAGAACAACGTATTTTAACTGTTAAAACCTATCCACGAAATGGGGATCTGAATCTGCATGCATAGAAGATCTAATTGACTAAGAATTGAAGCCAGCGACTATGTCAGCGTCGTGACTGCGTTGGTTCTCGATCATCTTCAGCGATGAAAACAAACAAATTTGTCGCATTTGGAATCACGAACAACCAATACATCCACACTGTTTGATGCCTACTTCTTCGAAAATACTCGTGGTTATCGGATCATATTAACGAATTATTTTGTACACCAATTAATGTGGAAGACATGTGGTTTTAACAAGAACGTTATACGGCGCGAGAAACAATGCAGTTTTTGCACACAAAGTCTGCCTTGCGTTTCGGCGACCAACATTGGACATCAAGATAGTGCGACCACGATCACGCCGTTGGATTTTTTTCTTTGTGTAAAACAGAAGGTCTATGCCAATGCCCTCAAACGATTTCAGATCTAAATAACTAGATTCAACGGGTTATTTATGGGCTACCACAGGATTTATGCTGAAAAGAGATGAAAATAAAAGGACGGAAACCGAACCAACCGGTGGTAGTGGGGCAAACATTAAGTTCTTCTTAAAAAGTTTATTCAGAATGCTCTTTCGAAACTCACAAATTAACGAATAAATGTTGACTTAGTGTCAATCCCAAAAATTGGTCAAGTGTGAGGCGGGCCACGCCCGGTTAATGTTGCGTACCGTTATGTTTGTATGTTCCAATCAAGAACTCCTAAACGGATTTCGATGAAATTTGGCACGTAGTCTTAGACATATGTCATTAGTATTACTTGAAATTTGTTGAAATCGAATGGAGTGGGAGTAAGATATGAGGAGGGGTTTAAGACATTTTCGAATCTCGTTCTTATATGCCTAACTTAAGAAAAAAGTAACGGATTTTGATGAAATTTAGGTTTTGGTTTATGTTGCATGTAAATCAGATGAAGGCGGGTAAGATATGGTAGGGTTGCTTCGTATTCCAATATTTTTCAAGAACTATTTGTAATGATTTTCGCCTTACCTCATAATCTGCTCTCAATTTTCTTCAAACATTAATAGTTTTCGAGATAGAGGAGGGGCTTTTGAGTTCATTTGTTCAAGAACTTTATTCAACAATTTTTTTTTTCACAATTCTGTTTTCCTTGAAAGTTTAGTTTTAAATTGAATTTTTTCTAGGTTTATAGTATGCATATAAACCGACGCTGCATAGTGTGACTAGAGGAGCTTACGGCATCTACAAGCAGAAGGGAAAGGAAGAACACCAGCTTGAGATCGATTCAATTGAGAAGTGTTATAGCAGCAATGATATTCGAAAGTTTTACCAGAAGGTAAAAAGAGCATCCCAAGGCTGCAAAGCCCGAACAGAATGAAGAAGCAAATATAGTAGTAGAGTCACAGTTGGTGCTGAGATTTTAGATTTGATTTAGAAAGCTCACTTCTGCAGACTGTTAATCAAAACTTCGCTGTCAGGCAAAATGCTCCACTCAACCGGGACGATCAACAACTCTGTCCATCCGATCAAAGTGAAGTGAAGATAGCAATTATCTAAGCTTAAATCGACCAAGGCTGCTGGAGCCGACGATCTAACTGCAGAGCTATTTAAAGCAACTGGGGATGATTTGGTATGGAGGATATATCAACTCATTTGTAAAATATAGTCGGAAGAAAGTGTGCCTGAAGAATGGATCCCCAGCAAAAGGAGACCCTTTGAATTGCACCAACTATAGAGGTATTAGTCTCCTCAACATCGGGTATATAATACTATCTGCCATATTATATGAACGCCTTAAACCTTTTGCCAACAAACTGATTAGTCCGTGTATCAGTGTGGTTTTAGGCAAGGAAAGTCCACCACAGATCAGATATTCACATTGCGGCAGATATAAGGTACTCGTAAAATACAGAAATTCGAAATCGATACTCACCACTTTTTCATCGATTTTAAAGTCGCCTATGATAGCGGATAAAACCACCCTTGATTGTCTTGAAAGTCTTCTTGAATCCTTCGAGTGATTTTTGGTCCCGTTTGTATCGAGGGGGAATGGAGGAGAAGACCACCCCTGGTCGAAGATTTTTACCAGTATACACCACGAACTATGAACCCGAAAGACTCAAAAGGATCAACAAAGCTATGGTAGCGCTGTACTCTTGGATTTTGACCATGCAGTGTCACTACACTAATCAAGGTCACATCATGGTTGTCCAGCGTCCAGCATGCATTCTGGTAAATCCAAGATTCCAAAGGACTTGAAATTCAATTCGAAAAATACCGAGTAAATCATTTTTTGGGAGACTGAACCCTAACTGAGAATGGCAGAACCTTTGCCCGAAAGAGAACGCAGAACAGACAATTCGCGTAGAGTTAGGGAGTACTTAAGTGCACTGCTAGAACCGTACTCGATGACGTACAGATATTGTGGGGGCCTTAAGCTTGGACAAGACCTAACCTTGTATAGGGCCCTGCTATGTTACAAACATTTTGAAGCCTCTAATTGTAATTTTACACATGTAAAGTAAATCATATTTTAAGTGCGTCTATTCTTAATGAGAATATGTAATCCACTGGTCCCATTGTACCACTAAAATTCCACCATTATCAAAAGAATTTAATTACAATAAACAGCTCGTTAAATACTCACTCAAAATGCCAATCAAGATATAGAATACAATTCCCAGCTCCCCATTAGGCGTGTTAAGCAGCGACTCCTCACCGAAAATCCAACCGATAATTCCAAATCCTTTGCCATATCTGCAAATAAACAAAAAACAAAACAATAAAGATACACACGTATCCACACATAAGGACACGCATATCATCGAATGACACTTCCCAATAAATATCAATTAACTTTGGGGCTGTGTCTCCCGCCTGTGTCTGTCAAACAAGCGGGGGTTGCTTTAATGTCATTCGCATTCAAAGCATTTCGCTTTCACAGGATTAAATAAGCGAGGATGACATACAAAGCGAGGAACGAAAAAATAAAAATAAAATAAAATCCACACAAAAATTCTTTCAAAGGACAGACGACACACATTCACCGAGACTCATTCACTTGCTTTCACCCGCTAACTCACCTGGATGCGAAAACCTTTGTGCAGCTAATTTTTTCACTGATATCACACATCGCCTGATAGTCATCATCCTTTTCCACTTGGATTTCCACATACGTCGCATATCCTGACAGAGCTAATCCAATTAAGCAGGTTAATATCATTCCGACGGTGTTCGTCGGGCTGATTGTGTTGATGCTGGAGTTGGTCGTCCTCGTCGGCGTAGCTGTCTCTCCTTTGTGTTTCGTTGGGGAGGACGACACATGTCGATTGACATTACCACCGTCACTGCGTGTCATGGCTTTTGGTGTTTCTCTACCTCTGTCTACGGCTGCTCCGTATGCTTCGTTCGGGGTTTAGCCCGGATACAAATGACCAATGTTGGGGATTATAGCCGGAGATTGAAGGCTGTGTGCGATGCGAATGCCAAGCTCTGCAGATGTACAGAGTGATGTATATTCTCAAAACGACGTGCGACAGAGACTACAACGACGGATACAATCAGGCTTTCCAATTTTGTGTGAATCCTGCAAGGAGTGAAAGATAACTGAAACATGCAATGGAATGACAATCTCTACTGTGTGGGGTATATTCCATGTGGGCGATGGTGGTGTATGCCGAGAGGGTGGCATACGCCATGGTGTCGGGAATTTTATTGATCGATATAGCGAAGCACTTCGGCGTGTAGGTAGGTAAACAACTGGTAGGTACATAGTTGCGGCGCATTTGCCCCAAGGGTCAGGAGTCAGAGCAGGAAGGTGGAAGATTGCGAAACGTGCGATGGCGAGGAGGCGTTTGTAGACATTTGACGCCCACGCAAGGATGAATAAATGTATATCTGTGTCTAAATGGCAGGGTTATTGTTATGAAATCTGACTGGCTCCGAGCTATCGAGTGTAATTGCTTTGACATTTCACGTCATTGACTCGAAGGTAATACGGACTCGGATTGTTATGATTGTTAAGTGTTTGTTATGCCACGTCCTCGAATGTCGTGAAATTAATTTCCAAGGTGAGAAGGGACATCCATCATGAAATTCAATTTGAGTGGCTGGTGATAATAACGATATGATTTGAATATTTTACTGCGCCAATTAGTATACAAAGAAAAGAGAAGATGGGAGAAGTATTTATTTATACGCCTACGAGTATGCAACAAATATTAGCGATAGCAATTGTTTGATATTCGTTTTGGATTCCATCAGCGTTTTGTATCGAATTAAGGCCAATTCAAGGATCTGAGTATAGAGTGTAAAAGCAGACAGTTTGGGTATGTTTCACAGGCTAACCGAGAAGGAAAGAGATGCAAGTATCGATGATCAAACATCGTGTCCAATGTAATAGAGACGATTTGATGACCACATCATCGTTGACAAATATTGCAGCTACAGTGCTTGATTCAGACTATCAGAGTTTTTGAAGAAAGAAACGGTGCTGGTGTGGCCATGGGATGGTTAATAGGCCAACAACTTGCATTCCCAAATAGTGTTATTCACATCGACATACCAGGAACCTTGTGAGTTTGGTTAACAGCTTTATCACCCCCCAGAACCGACGGGGATGAAATTCTGCGGTATCTCTCAGGCAAAGACTCTCACTTTCAATGGAAGCTTAGAAGGAAACATCTGAAGCCTATGATTGATCGTCAGATACCGTAAAAATATATGCGAAGGGCAAGTGAATTGGTGCAACAGCTATAAGACTGGACATCTACAACCGCAGTGCAAAAATATACCCAGAAGAACTAATTTTTATTGCAGACTTAGGTTATACTCGCACAAGGAAAGCGCTTAATTGGAACTACAGCAGGACGGGACACCAACAGTGGAAGTGCAGAAATCAAGGCAGTTGAGTCAGAGTACTCGTAAATGTTTCCCTCAAACTTACACAAAGCTAAGCGTCAACAGTTGCTGAGCTGAGGTCGACCCTAAAAAGATTACTGAGTACATTATAGACGTTAAGGATATGCTGACACGATGGCTCGGCAAAGACAACGCTAATCCTACTACGTAGATGTTTCAGTACTAGCAAGAAGGAGAAGCAAAAGTAGAAATGCAAAATTGAACACTGTAGATTCGCGGCTACAAAGTACGACATCCAAATAAAGAGCTCCATACACACGCCTAACTAAAGTATCCCAGAGAAACAGCAAAGAATCAATACTAAGAATCAGTACTAAGAAAGAGAGAGAGAAAATCAATTAAAATTGCTGCTAGGAGGCTACGAGGTTTAAAGTTTGAGAATGCAGTAAAGTACTACCCATCTTTATGTAAGTAGCAACCACAAATGATTACCAGAGACGAGAGACACCTGAAAAGTCATGAATGAGTCGCAGTCATAACGAAGGGCCACTCCTGCCTCAAAAGTATGATAATACGATGGCTAGTCAACCAACTATAAATGGTTCTCAAATAACGATAAACTGCCAAAAAGAAGAGATTTCCAACCAATAGGGATGAGATACTCACTTATTAGTATTACTGGAGACAGAAGACTACCAACTAGCTATAAGGGTGAACTATCCTGATCGAATCATGACGGAATACCAAGCCCAAATGACTGGCAGAGACTATAAAATACTGTTTTGTTAGGTTTGATGAGGAGTTTGTGAAGGGAAAAAATTAAAAGCCTACTGAAAATCTGGAGTAATACGAGTACTTCTGCAGTCAAATGGCGACAAGCTGTCTGATTGTCTCAATTTGAATTTTCACTTATAATTTACGATTTTAGGCCTATAAACGCACCGCATTTTGCATAAAGGTCTCAGCCTACATGCTTATAAGGTCCCGTTGATACAAGAATCGAAGGCAGTAGACCACGCACAACGCCGTACTTTCGCTGATTGGGTGCTGGAAATGAATGATCATGATTTTTTACGCAAAATTATTTTAGTGATGAGGCTCATTTTTATTTGTCTGGGTACGTAAACAAACAAAACTGTCGCATCTGGGGGAGCCCACTCAAGAGAAATAGTGAAACAACCCCTCCATCCACAACCAGTGACAGTTTAGTGCGGTTTCTGGGCTGGCTGTATCATTGGGCCATATTTTTTTCGAAAATGGTGCTGGTGCGACAATTTCAGTGAATGGATTGCGTTACCGAACAATGTTGACTGACTTTTTTTGCCTGAAATTGATGCTATGGACGGGGACAATGTTTATTTTCAGCAGGACGTCGCCACGTGTGATTTCTCGAAATGGAGACTTCAACTGGCCACCGAGATCGTACTTTTTCCTTTGGAGCTTTCTTAAACATAAAGTCTACGCCTATGCTCCACCAATGTTTCATACACTAAAAGAAAATATCGGAACTGTTGTTATTGAAATACAGCCGTAATTAAGCGAAAACGTGATCAAAAATTTCATCAAAGGAATGACTATTTGTAGGCAGAGCCGAGGCGGACATTTGGCAGATGTTGTATTCTATTACTAACCTCAGAGTTTGTACTTTAGATTAAAATAAAAATATTGCGTTTTTCTATTGACCTAAAATGACACCTCTTGTTGAATGACCCTACCTATATACATCATGCAGATCGTGATGGATCACTTCAGCCAAAGGATCCTGAACAAAAAATATACAGAAAAGTTGCAATCCATCTGGATACATCGTACTTCCTAGCCCATCCCTAATAGAGTGGGCGTGGCGTTGTAAACTTTTAAATGCAAATGTAATAACATCTTTCTATTCAGAGAAAATTTCCGTGACTTTTAAGTTTTTATCGGAAAAACTTTTAAGTTTTTTTTTTTTTTTAAAGAAAGTGAGCAGGGTGTCACCCTTTGTAACCGAAATTCACAAATCCTGATGAAAAATAAGTATTCAAAGACATAAATAGTAAAATACTGTTCTTTAAATAAAACGCCCCCAAAAAGTGGGCGTATCTCTATTAGAATGTATGGACGGATTGTATAAAAAGTGAACGTCTATATGCTTTTTAAAAGCTACATTTTTCAATTTCTAGTGAATTTCATCTGTCTAGCTCAAAATTTAAGGCCCAAAACTGATGACATGCAGACGAATAGATAGACATGGCTAAATCGACTTAACTTTCTATGATGATCACAAATATGTGTACTTTCGGCGGTCCGTCATAATTATTTATTTATGTTACAAACTAAATACATTTCCAAAATGTATATACCCTACGGAGCAGGGTATACAAAATCGAAGATAGATGGGTATGTCATGCCACTTAGACCTTAGACTAGACCCAATCGGAGTGCACAAAGTAATACATCTTACTGGTAATGCGGGTAAGGAAGTTGCGGGTGATCTCAACAAAGTTCGAATGCGTTTTGGCTCACTTTACTCGTAGATAAATAGGAAACAGAAATTTGTTCACCAGTAAAATAATGATTTAGTTCCTGTTTCACCTGCACTTGTACATACCATCTTCGTGTTTATTGCTCCCAAAGTTTACCAGATGTTACTGCACTAAAAGTGGAACACGTATCAATTCCTACATTATGAAATGATTTTAGTAATATCTCTTCTCAGTTTCAGCGTCTTTTTCATTGCCAATAAAAAAAAAAAACATCCATCATTATTCCTAAACTCAATCGTAAATTCGCTCAACACGCCTTCGTCATAAAACGTTCATTAATAAAATATTAATTCAACCAATCTTTGGTATCAAAATACCCATAAAATAGTTAATTTCCCCTTAAACGATAAATCAGTTCGTTCAAAACTCCTTTCCTCGGAATACACTAGTACCTACCACCAATACCCTACATTAACGCGCACTCATCAGTTATCAAGGTAAAAAAGGACGAAATCGATGAAATTGGATTTTCCGTCTGCCACTGCTCTACTTCTTCTCTCTCACTATCAATCGCACAAATCCCCAACTAAAGGCGTATCATCAAAAGGACATAAATCAATCACAGAGGTAAACCGCTTTCCGCTTGTTCGGCTTCGGCTTCGGCTCAATGTACAAAGGACACATCTAGGGAGAGTACAACTGCTCCGGCAGCAATCGAAATTCCTCCTTCACTTATCCCCGTGTTTCATTAATAATTCATTGCGCAATTTTTCTTTCATTGCACCTTTCATTAGATATGACCGTCGTAGTCGTCGTTGTCGTCGCGAACAACGGACATACAGGGGACTTCTAGTACAATAAATGTTAAACGGGGAGGAAAATAAAAATGCAAAAAAAAAAAAATAAAGGAAGGTACAAAATAGAATTCCCGTTGAGTGAATAAATTATCATAAATTTTGCATAGGGGATTAAAAAGAAGTACATATATATGTATATAGGTATATATAAAGGAGAATCTGAAAAGTAATCCTAAGCAGATGGAAGTATCGAGACAAGCGGGAAAGGAGGCAAAACAAGCACATGTCAAACACGCGCTGAAAGGAGATTTTTTATCTTTTGGCTCATCGTCGAATTAATTTTTGAAAAATCGTTAAGATTGATTTGATTTTATTAAAATTCGAATTCGATTTCTCATTATTGACTGTCCTTTGATGGTGAGTGCTTCACTCTATGTGAGTCCTTACCAGATAGATGAGATATTGATTTCCTTTCAAGTGTTTTAGAATAGAAATCATCATCGCTTTCGTCGACCTGTCTGAATACAAATCTTTGATTTGGTGATATATTATTGGACTTGTCATCTGTGAGCTCCTCGAGAAAGGATTATATACAACCTTCAATGTGTATATGAAGATTTTAAAGGCACAATAGAGAGTAAGTAATTCAGAAATCCCTGTGGAAACCACCAGCCAGCTAAACGCAAACTACCCCTCCCATTTCCACCATGTCAACGGTAAGGTCAGATACAGGAATATGTCAGGTAGCCACACTCGTAACTACTGGTAACCTGAATGTAGCTCGAAAACTAAGTGGCAACACGACAACTCCAAAGTGTGGACGCCATGCGTAGGGATACTGTCAGTGCTAGCGAAGGGGTGTCATTTCAAGTGCAGCTTTGACAGTTAATTGAGTAGAGTAGATATTTGGGGATGTCTGTATATTTCTCCCCCAATCGTGGAAACACAAAAACAAAAACAATACGGCTGGGACAACACCGACGAAGCTAGAGAAACTGGAAGAATTCAATGGTATACCGGCGGAGACGGACAATGCGGTGCAGCAACGTACCAAGAGGTTAGTCGATACTATGTAAGCCACAGAGAAAGAAGTTGACTCGAACGCTAAAAAAGCAACTCAAGTAAAAGAGGAAAAAAAGATAGAGGGATGTCGGCAAACAGTTTAATTTACTGAAAGGATCTCAGCTATTACGTCAATCGCCACCCAGAAGAGGACGAAATCGTAGGTCTTACTGATGCTGGAGAAAAGGAGACGAATTTAGGAGACAGGGCGAACGTCAATCAATACCTCGAGCCTTTTTGACTACAGAGTGACTTGAACGAGGCATGGAGAAGCTAAATCAGATCCAAGCTAAGGAAAAGGGAGCGACTCAGCTGGAGAAAAGGAAACTTTATGCGAGTGACTTGAACAAGGCATGGAGAAGCTAAATCCGATCCAAGCTAAGGAAAATGGAGCGACTCAGCTGGAGAAAAGGAAACTTTATACTATGTGGATACGTAGTAACGTGACCATCGAATCGGTATTATCGATATGAATAGCCGATCAATGAAAAAATCTTTAAAGACGCTCTTTTGAAATAACTGGAATCCTTATAGCAAAATGCTGGCGACATTGATATAAGGGTGAACTTATTGACGTAACACTCTGTTATAGCGTCAAGTCTTTATTGGTGCCATGCGAAGGGAAAGCCCATAAGCAAGACGAAAAATAAGAGTTGAAGAGAGCTCTATGAAGACGAGGCCAGCGGACTTCAAAAATAGTCTCTACAGATCCGGTTCCTACGTTCACTTTAATATGAAACCTACAAACGAGATCCTGATGGGGGGTTTCAGCTTCTCTGTCTGCACATTTATGTGCATCTGTCGGTCAACTTGGGACATACTAGTATGTGCAGGATGCACACGAAAGTGTGTTATGTCTGTTTGACCCGATTGAAGGAGAAAAGTAATATCGAGGCGAACAAATGTTGCCTTTCAGCCAAAATCGACGAAAAGGGATTACGCAGAAGCGAGTCAGCTCAATAGGGATAACAGGGCTGAAAATAGAACCTTTTAACAGGCGACACGATGCTAATAGAGTGTGTATTGCTGCGGAAACGGGACATCAATTTGTATGTATTGCGGAAGAGCTCTTAATACTCTTAATAAGTGGCGTAACTACAAGTTTGTAGCCCTGGCAAGTTTTCATTGTGAATGCACAACATTTATAAGAACTCGTGTTCCATTTATTTCTCTTATTTGAGGGTGGTCATGGTGTAGTGGTAACATCATCGCTTGGCATAACACTGGCAGTAGTTTGGTCATATGGCTAAAATGCAACTTTATCGTGATGATGACATCAGGAGGACGGAAAAAAATACTGTGAATCATAAGCAACGACAATAACAGCAAAAACAAACAAATACTCCCCAGTTATCTGGACGCCACCCTTGGAGTACACTCCAATGCCACATGAGTTTCAAACCAACTACCCCAATCTGTCTTTCTCTCTGTCTCTTCCCCTTTCCTCAAAACGCCCGTGCCCTAAAAAAAATAGTATAAGGGTATTCATATGCCCTTTCACACGTGCAAATTATAGAAAAAAAAATTGTTTATGTGTCCTAGTGCACTTTCGAGACATTGAGGCAAAATCAGAGAAGCATAGAATTTATAGAATCTTGTCCACCAGCACCTAATTTCAAGTGATCTGTCAACTTTACGAAGAAAATTAATAACAAGTCTTTTGTGGGGAATTAATCGATCTTTAAATTACGAGTAGTATAACACACCTTTCGTAAAAATCCCACCACTTTTCAACACTTTAATTGTATTATAATTATTATGGTAACGAGTACAAATTAATTGAAAAGAAAAAGAAAACACAATTAAATTTTTTTTTAACAAAATAATAACTTTACGAGTATTATGTAGAAGCACCTGAACTGAACAACAACTAAACGAGACTGAAGAATTCAAACAAAATTTTTAATCTCTCTATTTTTTGATATTTTCTATTTAATTGGCAACTTGAGGTCATCCGCGAGTGCACCGAATTGTTCAGTGAAACTCTGATTTGAAAATATATTTTTATATACTAATGATGACGTAATGGCTGCATTCTGGATCCTCGAATTCGATAGTTTACTTTATACAAGCACGAAAGTTTGTATGATACACATACGAGTACATATACTATTCTCCCTAGTCTTGTAAAATTTTATACTTTCCAAAAGTAATCAAGTCCACTACCTTCATCTATGTATATACTCTTTATTTGCCAATCACTCAGTTTGGAATTTAAACAAAATCGTTACAATAACTTTTCTTTACAAAAAATCCGTTAAATATCGAACAACCACAATATTTTAACAAATTTTCCAAAAATTGGTATGCCATGACCTTGTATACGCCAAATGTTGTTTAGATATCGATATTGAACAAAATTTCCTGAGTCATGAAGGAGAATGAGCCAATTTTTAAAAACCGGTCAATAAGTAAAGTGCCGTTGGAAGACAACGGTTTTAGAATTAGCGGCACGAAAACAGAGCATTTGCACTGCGGTTTTTCCGAACCCACAAACACGGCAGCAGATATCCTGTTAATAATAAAACAGCAAATTCTCGATCTCAGTGACAGCGGTCTGTAAAATTTTACTGAGGTCCGCAAACATAGTCAATCCCAGAAATGGCGCAGCAGCAAGGCAGATATGTAGGAGAAATATTTAACATAAGAAATACTTAAAAGGAAAAAAAAGAAGTTAAGTACAGTTATGTGTATATTTGGCAAAAAACCCGGTACGCCATCCACCTTAACTTAAATTGAGATTTTTGAAATAGGTCTTTAGTCAAGTACCGTTATTTTTGGGGCTAGAATGAGAATTCCGATTTCGCCTCGAATTGCTGCCCTATGCACTCCAACTATAAAGACTGAAGCAAATCCGTTCACCCGTATAGGCTGCAGTCGACGGGACATACAGGCAGGCAGACAAAATTAAAAGACACACTTTTTTGAGTTTCTCGTTTACAGTAATGTCAAGTTTGATCGACATCTCGAGATGGAGAATTTTTACGAAACCAGTAGGTGTTTGTGAGGTTAAGGTCCATCTCCTCCCCGTTCCCAGTTATGTTGGCTAGAATTTTTTTTTTTTTACTCAAACCACTTAAATCGGAGATTTAATGAATGTCATTTGTTTGTAAAGCAAAGCTTTTATTTCTATGCGCCAAATGATTCGAAAATAAATTTTTCATACAATTTTCACTAATAGTCCATCATAAGTCTTCGACATGTTTTTTTAGTGTTCAGTACCAAAATGGTATGAAAGGAACACTAACGGATTCAACACGGCGTCTGTGTGTCCGTCTGTCCATGTGTCTGTCACATGCTTGTAACTTTTGAACCGTTTGAGTTAGGCTGAAATTTTGTACAAAGAATGTAGGTGGTGGACAAACAGGATTCAAAGTGGTGAACAAACAAATTTAAAAAAAAAAAATGTTAAAAAATATATTATGAAGCACCCTGTGCTTTGAAAACCGATAATTCGTCTCCATTGGGTTCTACCCATTGAGTCATGCTATATGTACACAAGATTCCAAAGTAATCCATAAGGTCTTGGAAGTTGTAGAAAGGCACTAAAGATACACAAATGTATTATTTTTAACAACTTGTACTTCGAAAATCAAAAATCAGTTTCCGTTTTCTCCATAGCCCATCCTATAAGTATGCAAAGTTTCTGTAAAGTGTGGAAATATGCAAATCCACGCATTTTTAAGAATTTTGAAAAATACTGCTTGAAACGCAATGTATTTCCAAAATCACATATCCAGCTCAGTTACTTTAGCATTGTGGTCTGTGCTATAAGGGTGCAAAGTTCCAGCTTCCTGGGTCATACGGTGGCTTCCGGAGGATTAGGGAAGTAAAGCACCCGCAAAATGAGGCCGCAAAAAATATTATAACAAAAATTGTACATCATTTTATGCTTAATAATTCTTGCCTGGACAACTGTGCCTTAAAGTGAATGGTTTTCGAGAAAATGGCCAAAAACCACATATTGAGCACAACTTTTAACTTGTACCTCTGTAGCAAGTATTAGTTTTGTGAAAATTTTTAGTATATCCGTCTATCTGTCTGTTGTATGTACGCCTAAACTGCTTCATATCTGGAGTCTCTGGTGTCACAGTTCGAGGAGAAATCTGAATTCTCATTTTAAACTCAAAATTTAACGGTACTTTACTAGCCGATATTGGAAAACAAAAATCGATTTTCTCGAAAACGATTCCAACGATTTTATTTAAATTTAATATTTGACTTTGATTGGATATATACCACTAGATGGCGTACCAAGTTTGCGGGAAAATAGATTTTTATTATTAATTATTAAAGAGTTTTTGGAAATCGATTATTTCTCGATTATTACAAATTTTTGACACCAAGTAAGTTTCGATACTTTCTGTTCGATACTCAATACTTCTGTACTCGATAAAATGAACCAGAAAATGAGCCGAAATTTGACTTGATATTAAAGACAAAGTATTCGGACACAAAAACACCACAAATATCCCAGACTACAGGATGGCGTACTGAACGAACTCTCAGCGAGATTGGCAGGATAATATCTCTAATAATTTCTGTTGGTTTTATTCCGTTGCGTAGTTGACTATCGACTATCAATGACAGTCGATTCAATTCACTTTTTATTGAAAATTGGTAATGAGGTCTAATGTCGAGAGCTGAAAAACCATTTCAATTGGCACACGGTGTCAACGCCTGGCACACATATTTTGTAAAGAAGAGTTATAACGTGCTTACGAGTACTACTACATATTTGGAACCCGAAATATTTAACTAAATAACTTTCAAGCTAGCATTGATACGAGGAATTGAGGTCAGGGAGGAACTCTGTAAAAATCCAGAGGGTAACTCTGGTTAAGATGACTCGTAGAGGAGAGATGAAAATGGACCTAGAGAAATGGTCTGGTTCGATATCTCTCTGAATAAAATACTCGTACTAATACAAGAAGCCGGTTATGAGCTGTGACAGATATAATAAATGTAGCATCCCTCAACGCAATTTAACTTCGATAAATGAAAATGCATCAACATATGTATATCAATTTTTCCAAAACTAACATTGCTAAGATCAAATCAATAATTAGTCCTGTCTGTTAACGTTTCTGTTGGGCTGAGAAGTTTTATGCAGTACCTGATATAAGGTCAACTACTAGTTTTGTCAAATTTGAATAAAATTGCGGATCAGCACCTACTAATCGACAGATTATATCCAAATAAGAATCCCACCCGTTGTTTACTAAATGTAAGATTGGACTTGGATGAAGTCTGCTAGCCAATCATTGGTGCTTTCAACGAAAACTCAATTCTTAGGATACAAAGAACATCGAGTCAAGAAACCATGCATAACTTTTTATGCCTGTAGTAAAACTTTTCACTTTTCAGACAGTGATACACAACCCTTCACCCGTACGAAACATCACTATCTTCGTGAATAGTCAGTTCGGTATCAAATTTCTAGATTCGACTATGTCATCCTCCAAGCTGGTGGAATAATATATAAATAAACTTGTCTTACCTAATCAAGGTAAATCTTGACTGGTTTTCACGTCATAGTAACATAGAGGAGAATGGGCTGACGAGCTGTCCAGGCGGTGATCAATCCTTAACAGATCTCTTGCGAAGGGTGTCCATATTTTGCTAGGAACTACAAAGGGAAAAAATATTTAATACTTTCTATCAAAAGCTAACTATATGGAACAGTTTGCATAACTGTACCATATCAAGGAAGCCTTGGCCCAACTATATCTCGGCCAAGACACAGGAACTTCAAAAGAGGACTCGTACAGATACTGGTCTCTGGACAGTACAGGCGCATGCGATCAAACTGAGTGTCCTCTCTGACGAACATTGCCGCAGTTGCCAGGACGAACATGAGAAGGAAACTCTTCCACTTCTTTTGCGGATTTTCGGTACTACCCAGAGTCGGTCGTCGCACAATAGGTAAACTTTCTTCAGAGAAAAAAAGATATGATCTGACTCTTAAATTCTGGGTAACTTTCTGCTGTGGAACTTGTTCTTCATTTGTTTTACTACACCAGGCATCAAAGATTTGAATTCGGGAATAATTTCCATATTTCTGGATATGGTTTTAATCGCTTCATTTTAAGTCTGTAAACGACGTATCAATGTATCCCTCTCCTGAGGGGTTTAGATTTTCACAAACAAATTTTATCACAATCTTTATTTTTTCCGAATAAAATTTTCTGCAAAAAACTCAGAACTATATTCTTCGTCAAATTGATCGAGCTAAGGCCGCGAGATGTCGAAAGCACTTCAGATACTTTGAAATATCACACACCCTTTCAAGGTAAAAAAATTTAGGGGAAAAAATACTTTTATGAGGTAGGTACCTCGTATTTTTATTTATTTTTTCAAAGTTTTCTTTAAAGTACTTAAACTTCTTAATTGGTAAATGTAGTATGGTTGTAAAGCCAGTTAAATTTCAAATTTCGAAATCAGGCATTAAACTTTAACGCCTAGCGTATATGTATTCCACCGAGTAATTACTGGTCGCATTCAGACTCCAACGTTACTATTTTATGGAAGTCTTAACTTGCTAAACACAAATTTATTAAGATGCAAAGATTGTCAGAAAAAAAAATCAAAAATTAAATGATTCTGAAGCCTGCCAAAACAGCAAATTCTGGGACTGTTTTTGAGGATCCTTTACAAATGTCTAATTAGTTCTTACATCGGCTGATTTCGGCCAAATTTTTGAAGAAGAAAAAATAAAGAGCAAATAACATCAAAATTCAAAATTATCCTTTCTAAATAAATTTTACAAAATGTTGGACCGGCTAACAAAACACGAACAATTTACGATTGCTATCCTTTTCTACGTCAACATAATCAACTACATGGATCGTTACGCCATCGCTGGAATTCTTGCTGATATTCAAGAGGAATTTAATATTGGCGATGACTTCGGTGGCCTCCTGCAAACAGCTTTTCTCATATCCTATATAATTTTCGCGCCTATATTTGGATACCTTGGTGATCGTTACTCCCGCCGTTGCATCTTGGTTTACAGCGTACTTATATGGGTGATTGCAACGTTAGCTGGTTCTTTTGCGAGGACATATGGATGGTTTTTCTTCATGCGAACTTTTGTTGGAATAGGAGAAGCGTCATTTAGCGCAATCGCACCTACCATAATCTACGACGTGACTTACAAGTCAATTCGGAAGAACATATTGGCTCTATTTTATATTGCGATTCCTATTGGCGCAGGTTTAGGATTTGTCATCTCCGCAAAGACTGCTGGCATTGGCGGCCATTGGTCTTGGGGTATGCGAGTTACTCCAGTCATGGCATCTATTGGAATTGTGCTCCTGTGCTTCATCAAAGATCCAATCAGAGGAGAACGAGAACGTTTAGAGACTGGAAAACGGTTATATATTAGGACTACAAGTTATAAAAAAGACTTAATCAGTTTATCCAAGAACCGCTCGTATATTCTATCGACCCTTGGTTTCACATGTGTTACATTTGTAACTGGTGCTCTATCATGGTGGGGACCGAAGTTTTTCCACTCAGGTTTTCGCTTGATACCGGGAGAAGAGAACATAACGCTGGAAGAAGTGGCAACTGGCGTTGGAATTATGGCAGTTCTATCTGGACTAATTGGAGTGCCGCTGGGTGTTGTTGTAGCTCAAAAGCTTAACCAAAGGTATCCAGCATGTGATCCTATTATCTGTGGCGTCGGACTTTTAGCGGGTGATCCTTTCGCTATTACAGGACTTGTGATCTCAAACAAATCCATTCGAAATACATATATTGTCGCAGTCATTGGAGTGGTCTTAATGAATGTCACATGGACGCTTACGTCGGACATCCTACTTTCGGTTGTCGTACCCGAAACCCGGTCAACTGCTGAAGCAATTCAAATAGCAATCAGCCATACATTTGGTGATGCGGGAAGTCCATACCTGGTTGGCCTACTGTCCGAAGTTTTTAAGACATCATGGAAAAGAAATCATCCATTTGACGACAGTAATATGAAGCTAATCAATCAATTCGAAGCCATGCGAACTGCCCTGTACTGCATAGGATTTACTCAGTTGCTCGGCGGAATTCTGTTTCTCTCCTGCGCATTATATATTGTAGCTGACAGAGAGGCCGTCCTTGAAGCGATAGCGAACGCTAGTACGAGGGCATCATTAGATTAATTTGTGTTCTTCGACTAAATGTCGGAATAAACAGTAATGTGTGCTGTTAACTTTGTTTTGTTTTCTTTTTTAGCTGTGCTTCAAGGGGTTGAAGGCTGCCACGAAACAAGGTAGGTTTGTATAGATGTATAGGGGCTTAAGTTACCAGGCACTACACCACGCAGCTCAAAATGCCTCATTGTTATGTAAATTTTATGAAATTTTCAATGCATACCAATTTACAGCAGTTGTGTTTTGTGTCTTGTGTCTTTGCTGTGCGGCTGGAAAAAAATGAGAAGCAGATTGAAAACGCAAATGAGATTCAGTCATAATGATGGGCAGAGGGCACCTCTGGTGACAAGTTTGAGTTTGGTAGGGATATTTTATTTCCATGGACGGCGCTGTTGATTTTTGTACTTCAAGGGGTCTAAACAGATTCACTTGGTCTTTGTTTCGTTGTGTTGCTTGATCCAGAAGATTAGACCGCCTAATCGTAGCTTTTGTTATTAATGCAAAGTCGGCAGATTTAGATGCTGAAATTAGTTAAAAAATGATAACCTTGTCTGAAATTAACTATAAGCCTTTTGAGGATCTTCGATATGTCACGGATAACTCAATGAAGTATCTCATAGCATTAGGCGTGTTCCACTTACGGATCCCTCAGAGATTTTCCTCCGATTCCTCGAGCAAACTTTTTGATTCTTTTTTTTTTTTGTGCTGTACATTTTTTGTAGCAATTTTATAATAAAATTGGAGCGAAAACTGATTCTGAATTATGTGTAATTGCACGAATCTATTCCACCAATCAACCCTATGGCTTTCATTTGTCATTTTTAAACGTCAAAGTTGAGGAGACGAATTGAAAATATGTAAGTCTCAGAAAATTCGATAAAAATTCTTCGATTGAGAAATTAATTGGATGTGGAGGGATCCCGTAAGTGGAACACGCCAATTAAAAGCAGGCGGTAGAAAGAGAGATATAAGGAACAAATCAGTTGGCATAGGAGTATTAAGAATATCGACCTCATAGGCGATATTGCATTTTCGCTTGAACACTGCCAAAACAGAAGGGTCATTCGGGTAATCATTTGCAAACTTAATATCAGGTCTGAAAACATCAGCAAACTGTACCCGTACTGAGAGATTTAAAGAAATTGAGAGAGATATACAGGAAAATGAAAACTGTCAAATGAGTTACAGCTGATAGGTTTGACAGCAAAAAGGATGTTAAATCAAAGGAAACAAATTTGTGTAATATATTTTGAACTTGAGGTTTGAATGAAAGTCAGTTTTCCATTGCCACTTATTTGAAAGCCACCTTAAATTGACGTTTCTCAAGATTGCATACGTAAATCGTCGAGTTACTTTTCTTGAATTTATTCTCTCTATTTCTACTTCTGAAATTTGACGTTTTTCATTTATTTTTTTTCCAGAAAAGTACAAGTCTACCAATAAGGAGATGGAGAATAACGCCTATTTCCTGTTTATTGTGAGTCCTTTATAAGATTTCTCTTCAAATTACCTTTACCAACATTTTTTTTTTCTTTTTAGGGTGGCATTTTTTTCATTTAGCAGAGTGTAACTAATCCACTGTCAGATATTCAATTGAAAAAAATTTCTATAAGAACACACTGATTTCCAAAAATTCACACATTTAAAATTAAAAGTCTTAATGACTCCATAGAGAGTGAAGAAATAGAAGAGGAAAATCCTCGTGGGTAGCGCCCAATCTGTACAATTTCTAGGAAAAAATTGTCTTTGTAATATTGGCACGACAAAGCTACGATGAGATTGCGGCATCAGCATGGATGCTAGACTATAAACACCAGTAGTCACAATGTTTCCACATGGACTGCAGTGAGTTAGGACAAAAATCCTGGTAGGGAGCTACATATATGCTATATAGGAAGGGCTGTACGTCCTTGCTTGGAAGCAAGAAAGAAGTAGAGGTCCTAAATAGGAAAATGGTGTAAGACACCTATAATCCATGCAACGGATTTGACAAGAAATATAAGGGTTCTTAATCGTACAAAAGGCCAGATCCCGCCCTAAAGTGGGAGTTGTATTCCAATTTGAGAAGAATTAAAGTAGAAAGTAGACAGTGGATCCATTGGAGATCTATTGGAGAGAAAAGATATTTACTCCACCACACATTGTAATAGATACGAGTAAGCTAAACCCTTTCTGGTTTTTTTTCACTTAAAAATATATTTGTTTATAAATAACCTTTGAAATATAATTCCAATTCAAATAAATTTTTTTTTCTACGAGCTGTAATTACAAACAAATTACTCGCATTAAGTGAATTGGATAATTCTTCCTGCAGTTAAAAGGAATTGATATTTTTACATCGTGGAGGTTTCTAGGTTTAGCTCTAATAGGAAAGGAAACATGGTGCTGCTAATTTAAAGCAGTATTTGCAAATGCTCTTTGGTGAATTGAAAAATCTGACGACCACCACTCCACCTCATATTTATGTCTGATTAGTTTATTTTCATTAAAAACTTGAAATTGGGTTTTAGAAACCTGCAGGAAGTTCTGTAAGGATAGGAAAAGGTGGTAGTAAGTAGTTTAGTCGAGGTGGCCACGGTGTAGTTGGTAGTGTGTTCGCTTGTGACCCGAACTGTGCAGGTTCGTGCCGGACGGGGGCAGCAATCACAGCCACCCGAACATAAAAGAGAAACGAAAAAAATCGAAGCTTCTACAATGGACACAGCAAAATGGAGACTGAGTGCTCCGGGATTTGGAAATTTCCTTTTTTTTAAAAAAAAGAAAAGAAAGTAGTTTAGTGCCAGGAAAGGTGAGCATGGAGGATGAGGCAGAATGTCATAAGCGCCATAAGCTGCCTGGAGTTTCTACTTTATCCTCAATGCGACATATGGCCTAGCATTATCGTGATATAAGACAACTTATTGTAGAGCGCAATACGATGCTGGTAAAATTTTGTTGGGTTCGAAACTAGTCAGTTGGAAATAGTGTAGGTCTGCTGTAACCATTTGACCTACAAGTATTTCCATTAACACTCAGTGGACTGTTATAATCCCACCAGATATACACCATTAAATTTTGTACACACAGAGACCTTCAAGATTCATATTCAAGGACTTGAACCTAGTGAACCATCTTAAAATAGTACGAACGCGGTTCCTTGTCTAAAATCTGTGTATAGATTTTTATGACTGCAATTCATTATGCCCGAACTTGAACTCATGAAACTTAACCTATCGGAAATGCTGCCTGTCCTGGACCATTTAAATTCCTATTCACGGTGCAAAGACAACGGAAAATTTTCTGACAACTAATTTGAATAAGCTATCAAGTGCGCTATGGATAGTACGTCTGAGGTTGGATTCGCATATGAGAAACACCGATAGAGTGAGGAAATAAAATAATGCAAGAGAAAAAACGACGAAATTTTCCGTCCAATTTCATGCCAACGATTATATAGTACATCCCGTCCGTTCGCGAACCCCTTTGAAAAACTCCAGGCCTCCTAGAAGGCTTGTCCAACCGGCTAGGAACCACTGATTAAAGATGTGGATCTGGCCGTTGTAATATTTTGCCACCGCGTACATAGTTTTATCCATTTTTGCTTGCGATCTCGAGATTTTAATCAAACCTTGCATTACATATTTGTTTTAAAGGAAATTTCCAAATCCCGCAGTAGTCAGAGTTGATTTTCCAGTCTATTTTACGGCGCTTTGATTTTATTCGTTTTTCTTTTATGGTTGGGTGGCTCTTGGTTGCTGTCCCACATTCAGGCATGAAACTGCACAACTTGGGTCACAAGCAGCCACACTACCCACTACACACAATTGGAAGCGAAATCGAAATTTTCATTCTGACCCCGAAAGAAAATTCAGATTTTATCAAAAAAAAAAAAAAACTTTAACGATTTTGTTTGAATAACGATACTTAACAACGGCTTTGTATTGTTATTTCTCGGCTAAAAATCTATCGGTTTTTATTCAAAATCAATATCTAAAGAATGTTTGACATGTGCGAACTCACAGAATACCACATTTTTGGAAAATTGTCTGCTGCTCTTTCTTGAGTGTTCCCAATTTTTAAAGAGAACTTTATTACGGAAGGCGAACTATCGAATTGCCTTACGTTTTTACTAGAGCCAAATGAGATGATTAAGGCAAAAAATCGCAAATGCGTTGCTAAATTATATCATTTCCCATGCGTTTCTTAGACATAGATCACCCATGAGAGATATAGTTCACTCATGAGAGAAGTAACATCTGGTCGTCCCAAGATATACACCTAACATATTTTCGTGTTTGAACGTGGAACGCTCCCTTGTTATGTCAACTGTCAAACCAAATAAGCTGCTGAACTACTCACTTCAAAGAAAAAACCTGTAAAATATCTTGCATCTTGCATCATAGTGGTTCTTCTTTATTATTTTGCGAATTTTCAATATGTTTTTTGTAACTGTTTGCTAGGTAGAATCATTTATAAACGAGTTAAATAATAGTGGAGCCAAGTGGCTTCCCTGTGGAACTCTTGAGTTTTAATAAAATTTTGCCCAAGTTTTGAAATGTAAATATGTATGTACATATAGCAATTTACATTCAGATAACAGTGTAATACTGGAGTATGCATATATGTATATATCAGGGTGATAAATGTATTTCAATTTGTTATGAAAATTAATTGCAAACTTTAATATGACAACATGTAGGAGATTAGTTTTTCGATTTATGAAGATAACGTTGTATGACAAGGTAATGTAAATTAAATCGGAAAAATTACACAGCTGAGAAGTCGTTTGTACGAGTACGTCAAGGTTCATTTGGCATACGTACATACATTTGTAGGGTAAACTAAGCAGTAGTCAGTTTTTTAACACAAATTGCAACTTGCCAGAAGCGTATGCGTATTTGTAAAAAAAAAAGTATAATTTGATTCAAATTAGTTTTCAAATAATCAAATAAACCTTCATCTCATAATAATAAAATAGTAATCATAAAAATTTAAGTTTTGTCCAGTGCTCAGCTATAAATATTTAGTAGTCCACCGAATAGGAACCAGTAGCAAGTCTTAACATTTCAATTAAAACATATTGCAGTTATTTTTATTTAATTATTAGATATATACGAGTGGCAATTTTCGCACTTATAAAGACGGTTTAACATTCACACACACCTCAAAGGTAAATAGTGCATTTTAAGTGATACCATGGTTGCATCACAACTGATACTTTTCAAACCGTTTGTATCGGTTATTAGTTAATCACCACACTCGGCACATTTTATTCTTTTAACTGTTGAAATAACGATATTTTAGTTTAGAATTTAAAGCTTTAAATTCGCAGCTCTCAGGCTAATTTGGAATCTCGCTAAAGAGGGTCTAGTGGTTTTGCAAAAGGAACGTCTGTCGTATTTGCCATTGAAGTGGAGTCTCGCGCCTGAGGAACAACCTCGCCAAAGCATCAATCCTGACATCTTCTACTAAAAGATTCGATGGCATATGCACGATTTGCACCATGCAGGTCATTCTCGCGAGCACTCCCTTAACTTTCTGCAAAAATGTGGGTATCTGACAATAGTACATCTATTGAACCAATGAATGGTGGTTGGGGATAAAATCTACAAAATAATTGCCGAAAATATTGTTGGCAATAAAATCATTTGCTATTTGCTAAGTCAATTGGAGTGGTTGACATACAACCGGTGATGATGCAAGAGTCAGAGAAAGTTGTTGTTCCGTGGCTATCTCAAGGTGAGCTATGTTCTTAAAAATTAGCAGGAGGAGCATGTCATTTTCACTCCGAAAGCCCAAAAAAATATGGATTACCTTTAAAAAACCTTCTGTCGAGGACTCTTAAACGTGTGATAGGCATTTCAGAGACATTATTGAAGACAACTACTTATCTGCATACAATCTTCTCAAGATTTTAATTTCAACAACTCCAGCGCCGACTCTTTCCATAATAATCTGCGCAGGGTTCAGCTCATAAGCTAAGGTTCTACACAGTAGTTAACTCATGATCTCATGACCAATGACCATATTCCGATGAATCACGGGTAAGATATGGTGGAGTGATTTTTAACCCCACGTCTATCAACTTTTTTTTTTTGTAAAAGTCTTCTGCAAGTTCTCCTTTTATATTTTCTATGTAACCTTCCCATGATTCTACAGACTTTAAATTTTTTCAGATTTTTTGGGTTAATGCTTTAATGGTAGAAAGGCTCATCACTTGTGGCTACATATTCAAATCTCTTGAAACTCTGACTTTCATTTGGTAGGGAGTGTTGGGGTAAAAAAAAAAAAGTTTCTAATAAATTAAAACTACAAAATGTCATTAAAACAATGAGTAAATATTAAAAAACTTAACAGGAAAGAAGATTGTTCCTTAAGAACAATTAAGTGCATAGAGCACCGGAATACGATAACGTTAGCAGATGATTTGATCGACGGTTGTTTATTAAATTGTCTTTCAAAGCCGATTAACTTACTGATGGAGAGAGATGAAGTGGTGTAGAAGAAAATTGAAGATTAGTGAGAAAAGCATAGATTCTGCCAGATTAAACGCGATGCTAGCCCTGCGCGCAGGTGAATAATATTAGTCGCCCCTAACTTGAAGAAACAAACGCTGTTAACAGCCGTCCATGAAGCCCTGCAGAAAGCACACTTTTTGCACATCCGATTTTAGGCAGCTAAAATTGATTATCATTTTGCAGGTAGTTTGGAGCTTAAGGACTTAAAGTGATTCTCCCCAATATAATAAAACAAATTTACTCGGATTTTTTCGAATCTGCTCCGGATCATAGGTGACAGACTGCCTTCCCGATCACTAAGTGGGGTTGATCATTTTGGTCTGTCACGGGTATTAGACTAGGTGTAAACTAGGCCAATATCTCTAATAGCTTGAATCGTCCCTACCGTGAATGCATTGGTAGCAGACTTTCACCATTTTGCTTAAATTTCCCATTACTTTGCAGCATAAATCCTGCGGTAGATCATTAACGCGTCGAATCTGGTCCTTTAGCTCAGGAATCTTTTAGTCATTATTAGCATATACCTTCTACTTCATATAACTTCAAAGAAAAAATTCAACGGCGTGATACCGCACGATCTTGGTGGCCAATTTTGGACACAGAAAGCAGAAAAGACGCTGCCAGGAAACTTTGTGAGCAATAACTGCAATGTCTCTCGCGCTGTGTGGCTAGATGACACAGTCTTGTTGAAACCATATGTCTGTTTTCCACATCAATATCGTCCAATTGGTGCTAAAAATAATTTGTTATCTTGTCCCGTTAATGTTTGCCATTGACTGTTACAGCAGCACCGCACAAATTTTCGCTGACACGGCCCAAAATACGCACCGAACAGTGATCTTTTGTGGATTTTCATGACCCTAAATGCGACAATTTTGTTTGTTTACGTAGCCATTCAGTTAAAAGGGAGCTTCATCGCTAAAGATAATTTTGTTCGAAAAATCGCTATCGGTTTAGTCCGATTTTTCTTAATTACGGCACGAGATAGACGGTTATGCATATCCACATTATTTCGCAATGCGCGAATCGCTTTGGTTAAATTTTCCCATTACGGAGATGGGTTCGAACAATTAAAATGCGTTGTTCTCACGAATACCGCTCCTTAATTGCAAATGTCAGTGATTAGTACTCACAGATGTCAAATATCAGCTGTTTATCTTTGACAGGACCACAGTAGTGCCAGATTTAAATTGTAACCTCCAATTGAATCACCCTTTAGAAGTTTAAAGCTGACCGAAGTACATATGTACATATATGCACGTCACTAAGTACTAATATGTGATCATAACCGGCAGCATTTCAATACTATAATGTAGGTAGGTAATCAAGATTATAACTCTCAATTTACGTGATTAGATTGTAAAAAAAAATAAGGGTCAGTAGCAAAGTCAACCGAATGACCTTGTAAAATAGAACGAAAAAAAGTTAATTATTTGACGAATTACATTAAATTCAGCCGAGTACTTAAAATTTTTGAAATGAAAATATGTAGGTACATAGTAGGTAATGAACTATGAAATGACCGTTAGACTCAACAACAATAAACTGACCTCTAAAACCATCAATTAAGATTTATACCTAAGATTACCTCATAAATACCCAATCTTATCATTCGCCCAAAAAACAAATCAACGGATAAAGAATATATGTACATAAAAAAAAAAAAACAAGATACTATCCCAAAGTATTTATGTCACACATATGAAATGTTGCAGTCCTTTACCTTGAATTCCAGATCAAAATAATAACCGCAAAACACAGTGCTGCACATGCACAACTACAGCACACCGCACCAATATCCCAACGAATAACAATCACAAAACAAACGAATGGAAAACCAAAAGAATGATGAACTCACACGAGAAGTGCACTCACCACCACACACCGCCACTTACGTTTCACGTACTTTCTATGTGGTGACGCCCGTCATCTAAAAACAAAAAAAAAAAAAAACAATTTTACTCAATTACACACTGACATCCATCCCATTGTCATTTTTCATTTTCTGAACGTTGCCAGCCCTACAATCGTTCGCACTGAGGAAAATTTTCATCCACAACAGTTGCCATCCCTGCGAATCTTCTACGCTTGCACTCTACAACTAGAGGAACAGAGATGTAATGACATTTTAGCAGCTGCCGCTTGCCAACATTCACACAAACCCATACATAATGTGCGACAGAGATGTCGAAGTAAGAAGGAGAACAACCCCATAATACCAACGGCCACTAGTAAAAAAGATGAAAGAAACAAGAATGAAAGAAAAAAGAAAAATCTCCCTCTAGAGGAGAGAATTTACCACTGGAGTGTGATGTGTGTTCGTTAAATTCGCTCGTGAGATTTTCAATGTTTTCATCGGTAAAACACTACCAAAATCACCCGAAAACAACTAAATTGTGAAAATTAATTAATTCCGAGTACGTGTGTGCAAAAAACCATTGAATTCCATTGGAAATTTAACCAGAAAAAAGGGATTACAAAAATTTCGAACTCGCAGTTCCAACGAAAGAAAAAAATCATTCATTTCGTTCGTTTTTTGCTGCCTGCCTTTTTTTTTTCTTTTCCTTCTCTCATCGTGTGGTGATTTCTTCCTTGTCCGCCGCCGTTGTCGCTGTCGTCGTTGGTCGTTCGTGGTGTAGTTTGCCGTGTGTCGTCGTGTCTCCCTCTCGCTCTGCATTGTGTGTGCGTGTGCAAGTGAATGGAAAAGATATAATCTTGAGAAGAGATGAGAATAACCGCATATAACAAAAATATTCGAAAATTCAAGTGAATTTCAAGAAATAAAAGAAATAAAATATTCTTCGTCAAGGGAAATATAAATTATTTTACCCTTTTCTTGTTCTTTTTTTTTTTTTTTTTTTTTTTTTTTGTTGATGTACCCTATGTATATGCCCCTCGCGCACAGGCAAATGAATTAAATTTTTTCTTACACCTATTTACCCACGAGATTGCAAAATACTACAAAAGTACGACACACACACACACACATGTGTTGAATTCTATCTAAAAAGTAAATTTTGGAAGTCACAATCATTCCCCTTAAAGAGTCCAATAATCAAAAAAGAAAAAGTTTTCATTTTCAATAAAATTTCAACGAAAATCCACCAATTCGAAGTGACTTTCGAAAATTCGGAATTCCCCTTGTCATTGTTTTGAGTGACGGAAAATAAAAATGTATTTCCTCCATCGTATCTTGTTGGCAGCACCTCCTGGAAGTACTACCCAATAGAGTGCAATTGGTGATCTAAGGAAAAGGTTTTTGTGCAAAAAATTCGGGGGTGAAAAAACTCACCAAAAATCTATTCGAAATCAGTGTCCGAAAAAGTACCCACGGAATTCAATCAGAATCTGAGTGGATTTCGAATATGTAGTATATCCCTCAAGGATAGCTAAAAAAAAAAAGATGAAAAAAAACATCAATGTAACTAATAAATAAACAAAAAAAAAAAAAAAAGAAGTACAAGTAGGAAAAAATGTATTTTTTTTTCGATTGTGTGTGTTAATTCGCGGTTAATAAACTCACGTCGTCGTCGTCGTCGTCGTCGTCGTCGTCGTCGTCGTTTTCCCCACACACACCGGTTCGTTGTTTCTCTTTACACCCCCCCGCTGCAGTGTTGAATACGTGAATATGCTGTGGTAAAAGTGGTAACGTGCGCGAAAAAGGAGCAGAAACATAGAATTTTTGCAAATAAAATTTATTTTTGAAATTAAATTTCAATTTGTGGGCCAAATAAAGAATATAAATTCCTCGGAAATCAAAAAGAAAAATTCAACTCCTTGCAGATTTACAAAATCTGGTGCAGTGTGTGCGTGTTTGTTTAGAGAGGGAGAGAGAGAGATATATATATATATATATATACATATATATCCATCTGTGTTATATACATCTTCTGTGTTGTGTTTCTCCATTCCAGTCAGAGGAAAGAAAAGAAAAAAAAAATCGAAAAAAGGATAAAAGTTCTTCAATCTTCAGCACTGTTCATCAATTAAAATTTTTTTAGTTTTTTTTTTATAAATTTAAATCTTCCCCCCGCCCCCCTCGTGTGGTATATTAATTGATCTCTACCACCAGTGATTACTATTTCGATCGTTACGTAGTTTTTTTTTTTTTTTTTTTTTTATATTCTGTGTGTGGTATCCTCGGAATGTGTCGTTGTCGTCGTTGTGAACATAGAGAATAATAGAGTCCGTCGGTAAAAAGGAAGAAGAGAAAAAAAAAAAGAAAAAATGTCGGTTCGTCTTCGTTGTCGGTGTCATCCTCATCGTTGTTGCGTTCGTCGATAGTTTTTTTTTCCTCTATTTTCGATCCTTTTTTTTGCGGTGAATGAGAAAATTTTGTATCGTTCTCAAGGATTAAGTAATCGTGTGGGATGATGATGGTAATTCCATTTGTAAAGCAGTAAGAAAAAGTTTTTTTTTTTTTCTCCCGAGGAATAGAAGAAAGAACGAAAGAAGCAGTAGAAAAAAAAAAAAAAAAAAGTTCATCAAAAGGTGTGTGTATAAATATTGTAGCACATGCGCGCTGTTATGTGTGCGAGCGAGTTTGAGTTTGTGTGTGCGGAATCCAGAAGAATGGCATTCTAGCGCTTAAAAGAAGAAAATTGAAAGAAAATTTTTAAATTCCAAAAATACAAAAATAAATATTAAACTTTTTTTTTTTGTATATTAATTGCGAGAATTTCCTGTGCGGTGGCCATCGGGAGGTGTATTATTATTGGGGTGGATAATTGCGTTTTGTTTTTATATTCTGCTTGTGGGTGGCAGTGCCAGTGGGTGCATGGATTCACATTCACAGTCCATTGTGCATTTTTTTTTTTTTTTTTTATGTCCTTGATAATGGCAGACTTAATAATTTGCGTAAGAAAAATTAATTTATGCAAATTTGTAGCGGAAGATTTTTTAAATTTTAATTGTGGTCACCGCCTTAAGATCAGAGCTTGTCAAGTGAAGTAATTGCCATTCGGATGGCTCTGTTCAATAGGCTTCAGTGATTTAACAATTGTTGAACTTATGTCTTCCTATAGTTCTGATTGGCTGATATATCGGCCATGTTTTTCTAATCCTTGCTGCAGAATATGGGTGGACTTTTGCAAAATAGCACCTCCACAGCTGATTAGTGACGTTACGAATTGGGTATGATGTTTTGACGTCGTTTTGAGGATAGCATTTGACATTATGTATGTGATATGTACATGAGAGCTCGGACTAGTTTACATTGTACAGTTAGTAAATTGTCTTGCTCTGGGTTACTCGTACGTCAAACAGTTTTTTCATTTTTTCACGGTCATAATTGACATTTTACCCTTTAGTTAACGTCACTACATGTGGCGGCACTCTATCCTAGTGTCAACGTTTTCATTTAAGATCAGCTGTCAGTGTGACAGTTCCTGTAGTGTAAAACATGACGGAGATGAGGAAAATAGTGGAAAACCGCATATGCAAACAAGGGTATGGCTATCAATTTAGTTTTAACTAATAAAAGCCGGAACTAAAAGTTCAATTCTACAGCAATGTTACAGTAATGAAAAATGACTATACCTTTTCTAAAATGTTCAAGGATGTAGATTTATTGTGAAGATAAATTGTAACGTGAGTTACCAAATGTATGTAACGCGAGTTGATTTTCTTCTAAATTATTGAATCATATTTTATTTTTATTAATTGACAATGCCCTTGTTCTTGTCGCGACAATACTTATTTTATAAACAATTTTAAATGGTTTAATTGGTTAATTAAGCAGAACTTACTAAAATATGTTTGTGAAGAAAACATCGTGTCTCAAAGTGGTAACACAAGTTACCATTAAGTTAAATACATTTCTAAGTAAACAATCTTTAGCCATCGTAGTTTATAGTCTTAGTCCTAGCAAATATAACCCTATTATAATAAATACTGCGATAAGCAAAACTAATAGAGGCATTTAGAGCTCTGAATGTAACGCGAGTTACCATGTATCATCTCACCTACGTGGGTCTTCCCTTTCGACTTTTAAGTGAGAAATACACATATAACTATTGAAACAACTTACGGATGCTTGCGACAATTGCATGGTATATACATATGTATGTAGGTATACAGACCGAACATGGATTGGAGCTTTACTTCAAGCTTACTAGGAAGCAGAACACAAACGAAAAAAGTAAAAAAAGCACTACGCACAATCTACGCGTGCAAGAAAACCTTTGGAATGAAACAGGCAAAATCAGCTATCTTAACTACCTTGCAAGCACATTACAGAAGCACAAAGATTAACACCGCAGGCAGGGTTAGAAGCGATCCTTCTCTTCGAGCATTCCACCTTAAACAATCGTGCAGGGCAATTCATGTCGATAGAACAACAGACTATGTCACATCCTGCACAGACTGCGACAAACACTACTCCATTCTTATTTCCGAAAGATAAGAGTAACCGTCGCTGGAGTTTTCTGTAACTGACTCAAAATCAGGAACTCATACAAACTGCCGCATGACAGCCGGATCATTCAAGCTAAAGTGTTAGCCATTGAGAGGGCTGCAAAATCAATCTCAATCATTTTAGATAGTCAAGCAGTTATCGTACGTCTCAATGTTTTCTACTTCGCAAAGAAACCTGCCAAATACTTTGAGTGTAAAGGATGACTCCCGATTCGCTCGGTTCCCTTGGTCCCTGTTTAGTCACTAGACAGCGTGGCAATTAGATTGAACGCAGTTTCCAGTTGATCATTGTTCCATGCCTATTTTAATCGGCAGTCCTTCTGCTGTTAAGGCGTAAAGACATGAGGTACCCATACAGTGCAAGGGTTTAACATTTTGAGATGACCGTTTTGAGGAGTGGACACCCCATTTGTATAACCGGTCTTAAGGCATGGTGAACAGAAACCATCTCGCGGAAGCACTATTTGGGACTAAGCCATGTCGAGAATTGTAGAAAATTATTGCTCTACAGCTCTCATTCATATGAAACATCCTTTTTGAAGATCGACCTTAAGGCAAATGAAGTAACCAACAACGCCTGGTCTGTTAGAGATGACTGTGTTATATCTTTCAGCTTATGGCCAACGTTGAATGAAAATAGAACCAAGAGCCTATTGGTTATGGTTATACGAGAAACTCGTATCCTAACAGGTGTGCACTTCCCCCAAAACCTAACCCGAATTAACCTATTATCAGGTAAAAAAAACCTGGGTCGTGCTTCATTATAGCGAAGAACGCTCTAAATTGCCGTTTGCCCACTGTGATGGACTGGCGGAGCAATCCAAGCCATAGGGACAAAAATGTCATCATCCCCAGAATTCTGTCGGAAATGTAACATTTAGGCTGCCACTCGCTACGAGTAAACTTTTACTTAAGCTGGATGCAATCACTGAAATATAATAAATGATCTGGGCCAAGCTGGATGAGGAACGATTCAGGGGTTAGCTTTACTAAAGCTTTTGCTGGTCAGCATAGTTATCGGTGCACACTTACGGACACTGCCCGATAGGTTTGCATGCCAGAAGATTAGGCCTCTTCAAATGGCCTGGCCCACATTGATGCTAGTAACATTCTCCGCTTCATAAAGAACCTACGGCTTGCTCAAATAGTACACATTTTGGTCGTACGGCCAACTGTTGAATCCGATAGTGGGATCGATGGTATAATACCTAAGAACAATCAGGTGTTACATGCTTTAATACATATTGAATGAGCGGACCTTAATGATGTATTCACAAGCTCGATTTTCTTGCTACCAGAAGAGACGAGAAGGATTTCTCCTGCCTTTACTATTCATAATGAGGCTACATAGTGCTTATTGAACTTTTCGTTATACATCAGTTGATGGAAGATAAGCGTAAAGGATGACTCCGGATTCGTTGGGTTCCCTTGGTCCCTATTTAGGCTGATTGAAGATTTATGTTTCCTTCTAGAGTTATTAGTTTCAGTAATATTCAGTAAATAGTATGTATGTATGTATGCTTGGCGAATGGACAAACTGCGACAATTTTACTATTCCAGAAGAACAGAGCTTAATTTATCTGTCGATTATTAAGAAAAAGGTTAAATTTTAATTAGTTTCTGCGCAGAAATTAACAATTCGCTGATTTTGCCGCGTATGGGCGAATACTTCTTGTGAACTGTCAAATTTAATTCACATTCCATAGATGTGGAACGCAATCCACATTCGCGAGAGTCTAACCTCACAATTCTTTTGTTTTGTTAGAAACACAACGAATGATAAGTGAGATTGTTGCAGATTGCTGCGACTAGAAAAAAGAGTTGCTGTGATTAAAATCTCAAAATTTGTGAATATTCTTTTGTTCGTATTCGCAGGTCGCTGAGCTATGAATGGACTTTACGTATACTTTTGACGTACAAACGCAGCCATCGACAATTACCGACTCGGTCAGCGCTGCGAAATATTAACCTTACTTTGGATAGCATTACAGTCCGAGGTGGATCAGAGCCTCAGCCAACAAACCTCTCCAATCAGCTGTTAGCTGAGGTTCCTTTCTAATTGTTTGCTCCACCTTAGTTGGGGTCTTTGATTGCTATGTTGTCCCACCAGGGTGGATTGATAGACTCTCCGGGACGGTACGCTGGTGTTTATACGTTCTACATGCCCTAGCCATCCTAGGCGCTCGATTCCCACCTTTTAGACCAGGTCGATGTCGCTGTAAAGCGATCTCAGCACTGATGTGGTAGACAAATTCCTTAACCACCTCGAGGTTATAGTGTAGTGTATGATGAAGTTTTGTCCTGTTAGCCGATGTTGTGTACAGTATATACTTCGGTTTGTCTTCGTTCACAGCCAAACCCATCTTTGCTGCTTCCGTTTCAATACTTATAAATGTCTCACTGACATCCCGCTGCGATCTTCCTATAATATCAATATCGTCGGCGTAGGCAAGCAGTTGAATAGACTTTTGGTGTGTATCGATCTGAAGGTTTCTTTGTTTGTCTCTGCAGGCTTCTGTTCGAGTCTTATGGCTGTGGCATGCTCTTTCTACTTTTTGGTAAAACTTTCGAACAACGCCTCTGTAGTAACACCTCTCAATTCACTCAATCGCACGTTTCTGATGCTTCTGCTCCTCGTTTGGTCTCCCAGTCTTCCAGGACGGCCTGCTAAACATTTACCTCTAACTGTACGCCACATTTGTCCCACTCTGCCTTACGACGCAAGCCTAACCCTTTTAGAGGCGTTAGACGCATTGTCTTTCCGACAATGGTCCAAACGCAAGCTAAGACTGTTCCCTGCTCGTTTATCGAGAACGGTGCGTTTTCTATTTGCTAAGATTTGTAGGGTCTCTTGAATGAGCCTAGGAATCAATGGCCCTTCTTAAGTACATACACCTTGGTAAGCCATCAGTAGCTTGTTATTTGGGATAGTTTTTGAGTAAACTCTTTTGGGGAAGAACCCTAATTTGCCCGATAAGACTTGCAACAAATTTGGCAAATTCCCTCGCATTTCAAAAACCCACTCAAGTATAAAACTTAAGTCGACCATCAATATGATTCGTTATCTATTACAATAAGCTGTTTGTACGTAATCTTTTTTATTTTACAAACAATTTCAATGTGATCATGCTTATCAATTGAAAAGCTTCCATGACCTAAGATCTACTTCACACCAGAATGCCTACCAAAAAAAAAAAAAAAAAAAACAAACAAACAAAAACACAACAATCATAAGTGAATCACAATTAAATCTAATCTAATCTAACCGGTTGCAACACGCGTGAATCTTAATTGCCGCCGTAATTCAAGCTTGATTTCAACGAATCATGATAAAATACTGAACCCTATAATGTGAACTCATATAAAAAAGTTATTGGGTTAGGCACCATAACCTTAACTTTTTATTTGCATAATAAAGATAGAACACAGAAAATGACACGTCATTCAAAAACATTGCCTTCAGACATGAGTGATGACAATTGATGAGACTGTCACAAGTCCTTTCTTGAATTGCAAATTAGATTTCAAACAAACCGACGACACGAAGAATTTTGAGATGTTTTCATTGTGTTTTCGAGTGTCATCTCTTGGGGGCTTCCTGACTGAAATGGAATGCGTATATAGAACAAGTTTCTTGCGGAAATCACTTCATTCATTTCAAAATTAGCCATCACTATTGGTGCGTTTGTCACACAATATGCGGCACACCGGTCAGTAGTCGTGATTAAGATTAGATGGGTCGGTGCTACATGCATCGAAGTGCGTTGTCAGAGCATTATAGGTTAGCCTGTCCATCCACCAGGGCTTACAAATGTCCGTTCCTCCTATCTACTCGTATACAATGACTTTGGGCCATAAACAACTTTGCGTATGGGCATGCAGGGCCCTTTCTTTAAGTACAAGTTGTTCATGCGCTTGCTTTTTATTTACGCAGCTTTTTTCGGACAACTCAGACCTTGGTGACTTTAATTGCTTGTGGCGTATGAACGATACAAGATCTTTGCCAGTTTCACTCTTATTCTCGAACGGTTTGACTTCTATAAATAAATAATTAAATACTTCTTCGCTAACAGCCCACACAGGACCTGGTCTAGCTTCTTGCAGCCACTCAATGGTTGAAACCCACAGTTTAATGCCGTTTCCGAAGCATTTTTTTTTCGATTGGGAGACAATTTTACTCTCGGATGTTTGTCAGACGTTCGCGAAAGGTGGGACTGTGAGAAAACTTTTTTTTGTGTATTTTCTGGCATTCGAACCTTGAATTTCGCGCTCAGCGATCGCGCACTTAACCACTAGATCACGGCGCCTACTTGACTTTTAAGTAATCAAATATTCGGCTCATACCAAGCGGTTGCAAGTTCTTGAAGATTGCACATTTGCCTATACCGTACTGTCGAAGATAAATGGATATAACCTAAAGTTTTAGTCGTTGAGGTACTCTAGTTAGAGCACTTCCTTCAGTCCAACTGTCTTGATGAACCGGAGTATTTGGAGTGGATCTAGGATGGTCTGATAGTTTATAGGCCCCCTGGTAGTCCATATTCCTTGAGGAGATATCTCGAGGCTTCCTCAATGTTTATTGAGTTCCCAAAGTCGACAGTGACCGGTTGGGAAACCTAATAGAATACCTTCTTCTTCTTTTTTTTCTGGATAGAAAAAACTTCACTTACGCACTCAGACTTGCTACCTGTCAGTTGTACTACCAGGAAGCAACCTCCTGTTAATGTAATTTCTTCGCTTTTCATAGAAAGCTTCGATGAGGAACTAATCGTATCAGCACTCACGACATCGGCTCCGAAGATCTGCCATCTGATACGAACTTAGACAGGACAATCGGAAAGGAAGTGCTCCGCAGTATCATTGCGGTGTCGCTTAAGCTTGGGCAAAAGTATGTTGTCTGCAGTCGTTTCCAGTGAGAGACGGCATGAATGAAGCGGAATTCTTATAGACGTTTGGGAGCATTTGTTTAGTCTGTCTACATCCTGGAGAATCTTGCCACTCACGATTATGTTCATAGGAAATTCAACCGTTAATGGAAGCCCTGATCGAGTACACTGCAAATCCCAATGCACGTTCAGGTCCTGAGAAGTCCTCCTCCGATCTCATTCTCAGTAAAAACTAAGACTCAGTGAGTACAACCTTGCTTCCAAATTCAGAGAGTTCTTGCATTCTCAAACTATTTTGGAATCAGTTCCAAGGTCTTAAGCGCGACATGGCTGTCGCTTCAGACGCAGATATTCCGATAAGTCTCCTTCGAACCCCGTCAAAAAGGCAATGTCAATCAACGTTCCTACACAATCGCGCAAAAAAGGCAGACCAAAAAACAACTGGATCACACAAATGCAAAAACGAAGTGATCCGAAACCGGGAAGCCTGTCGCTTTTCCTGAGGTCAACCCGCAAACCCCGCAGGCGGATTAGTAGGGATGCAGGGGGTTGTGATCCTTCTACTCCGGATCATAACCTCGCCGTAAGGAAAAGAAGGAGAAGAAGTCTCCGTTTGTCGTCCTTCACAAAGACACTAGCACCAGACCCTTGAATGGTGGTAAACATTCGACTACAACTCCTTCCTGGCTCATATTCCGGCCAAACCAATGAAAGTTGTTAGAGTTAAAGGTCTAGTGTCATCACGTCAGACGGCATATCCATAAGATGACAGTCGAAAGATAAGTGTCGCGCAAGGTCATCGAACCTCCTCCAAGGTTATGTAAGTCTTACTTATCCGATTATAGGATCCGATGAGTTTGTTGACCTGCTCAGGCGAAGAGAGTCCCGTCCAAAACTGGATTCTATTTACACTCGTCCTCCTTCCTTAGCTCTTTCATTGGTTTTGAGCATTCGCAACTCGCAGTATTGTTCGGTCCATCAAAACCGGTCTGCTAGTTCATCGGCTGCTTCATTATCGTTTACCCTCCCACCTTATCTGGTGCGTACCCAGTAAAGAGTGACTTTGGGATCTTAGTAATGCACCCCATACCAGATTGGATCTGATTTCATAGGAGTGCAATGCATTGATAGCGTCGTGACTATCTGACAATGTTATGATGTCTTGTCCGCGATGGTTCATATCACTGCATCTTTCGATGACATGAATCTTTAATCATGGGCTAGTTATGGGCCCCTACACACTTTCAGTTCCTTTGGATGTTTTGTTTCTATCCATGTGCGATTTAATGGTGTTTTGTTTGAGTTGATACTTGTCGGATTCGTTGCTTCAGTCCCTTTATTTTTGCTCAACTTTGAGTCAAATCTACTGTCAAAGCAGTGTCTCTTCTCAATGTCAGAAGTGGGACTAATTCAAAGTCTGTATCGCTCTTTGTGTGCGATGTATTTTTCTTTCCCCAAGCCCTCCTTGTATGGTATCTTTGGACAAAATTATTAGGATAGTATAAAGATATGGATAAACGTTTATAGCAGTCGTAAAAATAGTTTCTAAACATTAAACGAACGAGCATATCAAAGAAAATTCTTCTGGAACGCCCACAACTCGCACTAAATTTACTGTATACCCGTAGCCATCTAATCAACTATCACATTTGTTTATTTTGACATTTTTCCTGAATAATTTTATCCACTATTTTCTTTTGTTTTCAGTATCTCTGAATGTGGTGTAATGTAGTCAACTCGTCCGGTGTAAAATTTGATCGCAAAACAACCATGAACATCAACGGTGACAATCTTCTTCAAGGAATAATCCCTCAGAAATGAAACCGTCACCGAAGCATACCCAAACGCTGCAAATGCATCAGCAGCAACAACAGCAACAACAACAACAACAGCAATCGCATGATCAATTAACTTTACCACCACCACCGCCACATAATTCATCTGGTGCTGTAACGACTACCACCACAACATTCCCATACCATTTGCAATTGCCACCGCCTCCACCGACATCGACTATCACCACCGCCATCTCGAACAGTGTAAGCAATGTTGGCAATGATTTCATTGATTCAGATCCTGAATTTACGAGTAGCACCGCTGATGGTAGCATACCGCCACACCATCCAACAACAAATGGCAACGGCTTGAATGCGAAACAGCAACGCCAACAGAAGCGTCGCCGAGAGCGCGCCCAGCGTATGCAAGCGGAGCGTGACAATCGCGTCTGTAGCGGTGGAGCCGGCAGTGTGGGAGATGATAGTAATAATTCCAGTGGAAATCTCACCACAAGCAACAGTAATGGCAGCAGTGGCAGCAATCTAATCCCCCCAACGGATAGTATCGCTTCGTTGTTGTTGAATCCACCAAATTCGCCAGAGGGACACACTGGCCTAATGGCAGCACCCAGTGATTCGGAGGGCGAGAGTTTAGATGAAGATCTACTGTCGACTTCGTCGTCGTCGACGCTGCTATTGCCAAGGGATAAACCGCCACCGCGGCCGCCACCACCAGTGAGGAGAAAATTGCCAAAATCACCGGTGCTCGAGGAGGAGATTATCGATGGATTTGCGATTCTCGAGTTTAAGACATACGAGGATTTAGAGGTGAGTGGAGTTCTTTTTTTTTTGTTTAGTTTTGAGATTCATGGATGCATTGGGGGAATATTTTGTGTCAAGTACTTATCTGAATTTATGCACAATTTTGAAGATTACAATTATTTCAGATCGCCAGATGTTATCGTAGCGTCGTGGCGTAGTGGTTAGTGTGTCGGATCACTACGCAAGAGGTTCCAAGTTCGAATTCCAGAAAACACCAAAAAGTTTTTTCACGATCCCACCTCTCACGAACGTCTGACAAACATCCGAGAGTATTGTTGTCGCGAAAAAGCTTCTCAAAACAAATTGCTTTCGGATACGGCACTAAACTGTAGGTCTCTTCCATTCGTGTGAAAAATATAACGCACTCAACACGAGTGGTTGCGAGAAGCTAGGCCCTGGCACTTAAAGAGCTGTTGCGCCAAATATTGGATTACATGGATTTATTGTAACTTCCGATTGGATTATGTAACTTCCGAATTTTGCCATTCCTAACCAAATTTCAAAGTCAACAGTTATCTATTGGAATCTACCCATTTCACGCTAATTCACACGTCTGATATTAAATTAAATTCATGAATGCCGATAGTAAACATTGACATTAACTGACAGCTGATGGTTGACACCTTAAACTTACTCTAAACAGTCTAATTAAACAGCTGAATGAAATATTGATACTAGCAAAAAAATAAATAAAAAACTACGCGCTTTTAAAGTAAAAACCTAGAATCACCAGTTTTTTTTTTTGGTTGGAACGCAAAAGTTTATATTTTTCGACCTTTATTCGAAACATGAAGCATTCATATGTTTCCTATAAATTAGTCAACGCCTCTGGGCTAGTTTTAACAAAAAAAAAAAAAAAAATATTCTAAAAGGCCTCGGGACAGAGATTGCTGTCGTCGTTGATATGTTTACGATCTATGTCGTAAAATTACTTCATTTATAGAGCACAACTTGTATTCTCACTAAACAGATGGAAATTGTTAGGTAGGCATTTTAATGTAGCTGTTATCCGGGCAGTGAAATTCAGAAGATAGTTTTTTAACGACAGAACATGAATGCGGAATAACTCGCCAATGACTCTAAATTAACGCGCACTTCACAGTCTTTCTTTTCCTACCGAATCTCTAATTCTTTTCTATCCCCTTTCGATTCATTCCATCATTAAAACTTTGAAGGACATAGTCCTAAATGATGTAGAATATTAAAACAAAAAAAAGAAGCCATTCTACATAATGTACGAGTAGATGAATGATCTTGGTATGTTACAAGTACCATACTGGATGAAAGGATCTAATCGCTAATTTGATTCCTTGCTCCTCCGTCCACTGAAAATGGAAAGTAATGATTTATGGCCTCTAACTATCCTGAATAAACACGTTACGCAACTCTTAAAACCGAGTTAAAATCAGCTCAGTAGTTTTAGAGTTTATCGCATACATCCACACTTAAAGACGAGACATTTACCACGCAACTTAATTTCATACATAAACGCTTTATTCGAAAGGTTTCGATGCTTTTCTGTGAAACTTTCTTACTCCACTCCTTCACATTTCCATCTTAAGTGTTCCCTGAAACCATAACTGATCTAAGAATCACCACAACATTTCTAAGAATCCTTCACTCCTTTTTCCTAGATTTTTTCTCATTTTGTGTGAAACTTAAATGGCTTCATAGAGGTTCGTTCCTCTTTTCCTATTTATAGAATTTCTTTCATATCACCGGGATTCGGGAACTCCATTCTCCTTCTCATTTACCATTACAAAAGAATGGAATCATTAGGGTAAATAAGTCTATTTAGGTGCCTATTCTCTAGTTCTCCTGTGTTAGATGGCAAATGGCAGTGTTGAATGTTGAATAACTTAATCGTATATAGGTACGTTCCCATGAGCAGCGTCATTTTCAGGAACTTAAAACAGGAAGTTTTCTTTTGTTTTAGACAAAAGTCAGGTAATTCGGATTGAAGTGATCATACGCGATTGTTTCGTCTTCTTGGAGTAACATCTCACAGGAGCGGGCTTCGAATGGTCTTTAGAGATGGCCTAGAATGATCATCACCATCACTTCCCGCTTCTAAAGGGTGTCCCAAAATTCACGCAAGATTTGAATTTTGCGCCATTTGTGCGGAAATGTGTTGCCAACAAAAAAAAAAAAAAAGAACGTGACAGCTGACAGTTCAGGGTTATTAAAAATGGAGTGCTACACGAAAGAACAACGCGTTTGCATTGTTGAGCAATATTTTAAAAATAATGAAGCTTTGGTAGCTACAGTTCGCAATTTTCGTACAAAATATGGTCGGTATAGTGATTTAACTTCATCAACTGTGAAGAGATTAATTAAAAAATTCAGGGAGACTGGATCAATTAGTGATCTTAGACAATCTGGAGAGTTCTTTGAAAATGAAGCTGGCTATCGCGACTTGATAATCCAGTTTTTTGTGCCTAAATTGCAAGATATGGATGTGGACGATATGCGGTTTCAACAAGACGGTGCCACATGCCATACAGCCCGACAAACAATTCAATTACTGCTTGAGTCATTTCCTGGTCGTGTTTCTCATTTAGGTGATCAGAATTGGCCGTCTAGATCATGCGATTTAACACCGTTGGGCTTTTTTCTTTGGGGTTTTTTGAAGTTTAAGGTTTATACCAACAAGCCCACGACCACCCACGCCTTGAAGGAGTAAATTGAGCCACATTTATGCAAAACGGTCATGCCAGCAAAGCCGTGAAGCCATTTATCCGAGCCCCTTTTATAGTCCTTGTGTAATATTAGTTGCGACAATTCAATCACAATAATGAGTAATGGATGAGCATTTCGACTTTGCTGTGGTCAGAGCACCAACATTTTTTGTTTCCCGGTACAATTATGTGGCCTATTTCGTTTTCTATGTTATTCTAACGCAGGTGCTGAATTTAGCTTGGGTCGTGTATGAGGAATTTCACATTCGACCACCAAATAATCCCATGTGTTGTTTGCCAATGAAGGTAAGAGTTTGCCGATGTAGGCACTTCAAACAGGGTACATCTACCCTCCACAAAATAGCCTCCATAAAGAAGCCAAGCTGTACACACTGTCCACTTGTAGCTTTGTTTTTGGTTAAAAGTTCTAAATTATCCTTTTGAATCCTAGCTTGTCTATGTATGTATAATGCCTTGAATACCCTAAAGCAGCTAGCTGTTCGTGACAGCTGCACTCATTTGCGTTTCCGAACATCAGGCGATGTTCACATTCTCCGTCCTTAGGAAGATATGTAAATGAGGAAGCATGAGGAATTCTTCTACAGAGTTGAAACGTTCATCAACTCGAATACATAATAATAAATGCCCCGCATATTCTACAACATTTCTAGAGTTAAATTATGTCAGCGAATCCAATAGCACGTTAATTCATTTAACAAGCAAAGATGTACTTCATTTCAGCTTGAGTATCACTTTTGGGTGATCGACGCAATATCAAGATGAGCAGTTCGCTTTATAGAAGATATCTTGCACTAACATTCAATCTCCAACCGTTGGCTCATCGAAGGCTGGTAGCAGATTCCCCCCTACTATATAAAAACTCATTATGGAATCCCCAATTTTTCATACTTGTTACCTTGGGGAAATACCTACACGCTATAAGTAATAAGTTACATTTTATCTGCAAAATAGAAGACAAATTCCTAATAATTGGTATGCAGTATGCTAGTATAGACAAGACGCCGACTCCCCTTTATTTGTGGCAGAATATTCTCAAATGAGTCAAATGAGGTTGTATAAAGGTTTCTGACGTGGGCTTCAGTTATACTTTCGCAGATTGACCTCAGCAAACACAATGTACAATCTCTTTTTCTCAACAAAGCCTGTCAGCTACACCTTCAAACAAACAAGATCTAGCTTCGTCAGTCTTCCAAATACGTGTAATGTTACAGAAACTGTGAAGTTCACTCTCAGGAGACATATGTATTTCCAGAAGCTTTCAATCTCCTACTATCCGAAAAGGGGATTCCCCTCTCCCTAGAGAAGATTAAAAAAAAAAAATGCATGTTGTGATGTATGTATGTATAATTTCAAGGTCCTTCTATTTAAATACAACGAATTAGTTGTTTTGACATTGCTCAGAGTAATGCGCATCCACTTTCCTAACATAATCCCTTCGAACAGTAATGACAGCACATACAGATAAGTACCAGCTAGACAAAACAAAGTTCTCTTCCGTCAAGTTTACCCTTCTGTCAAAATATTTACACTTCACACAATAAAATGAACAGCAAATACGAGTATAAAAATCAACCAACCATTGCTGTTTATCATAATAGACAGCTCAAACAGAAGTATATGTCAAAAACGAGTAAAAAGATCTTCCGTAAATGATGCGGTGATCACACACACTAAACAGAAGCGAAAGCGCAACACAAATGCGCCAGTAAAAATATTATCTTTCATCTTCTTTGCAGCAAAACTAAGAATAGGCACAAAAGTATCTCCCACCGGACACCATCTCCGTATGTATATCAACTTTTTTTGTATTTATTTTCATTTGATTTGCGCAAATCAACACACATACCACAACGGACAGAGAAAACTAAACAAATTCCACCTGTCAATTATCTAATTTATAGATTTGGCAGCACTACTTTGGTGGAGAAGAAAAGCCAAACAAACCAGAGGAATTACTTCACATTAGCATTAATTTTAGCGCGGTAACCGCACAATTTCAAATGTAATAAATGTTTTCCGTGTGATTTATTGGGGTATCTTGGTTTTTTGTGTTCCTAGAAGTGGGCGCTCGTGACAGGCCCATAAAGCCGTCCGTCCCTCTGGCCGTCTTAACATTAGCTAATTTAGCAATTAGAACCTAAGAAGGCTATACTCTCCTTCACTGGAGGTGATAACTTCCAAGCTGGCAGCTTATTAGCACAATTAGCACGAGTTTTTTCTAAAGCATGTGTAGCTGTTTTGAAAATAAATAAAATATTTACTTGGTGTGGCAATAAAAGTCCATCAGTCTCTACATATCTGTCGGTTAGTCATAGAGCGCGAACAGATAATAACAACCTTATCGCTAATCCGAGGCAAATTAAACACAGAAAATGTTGTACACATTTGCGTTTACGTTTGTTTGTAAAATCAGAACTCTCTGTTTGAGTTGTTAAAAGTTGATTATGTCGTGTTATCTGTCCTATGGCAGGTTATTACGGATGTTTTCAGGGAAAATAATTAATCTTTGCGGATCAAGTGGGTAAACATTAAAAAGTTTTTCGAAATTTCGAAAAAGGATTTGTAAATATTTTTGTTGTTAAAATAATTAGACTCTGTGTAGACAAGAGCGATGGTTGATGAGGACATGACTAAAATGACACACCGATCTGGTTTAGTCTGATGTCATGGAACCGTCATAGTGTTTTGGCTTTTAGCGGTAAACACGACTTGAGTACTAAGTGGTTGTTTTCACGACACGTCCTTGTGTTGTCTAAAGCGTTGTGGCAAAGCGTTATTAGCTCAATGTCAAGGTGACAATGAGTTGTGTTTTTGATTGTGATGATGGTCCAATGTGCGGACACATCACTAATTTTCTATAAGTTGTCTAGGAAAGCTCATCCCTTGTCATTGATGGTTCAATAGGTGTCCATACCTTAAAGCCGAATAGAGACGATCTGATTTGATGTGTGCGTAGTGGAGAAATATTTTTGTCGGCTGCTCACTATTGAGCCCACAAAGTTAGATCGTCTATAGGGACCAAACGGAGCTGATGGACATCTGATAAAATATGTGCAACTTTGGGAGCCGGTTTAAAATATTCGAAACCTTAAGTTTCGCTGATGGAGCTTTATATATTGCAGTCGCCGTTGTGGGATGTAGAACAAGAAAAGGTGGCAAATGCGAAAACAGGTTGGCAATAGTTATTAATTGGAAGCCTTCCGGAATCATCGATATCTAAGCCTTTTCTACCTGCACGTCGCCGCTGCCCCTGCATTGGTCTGTTGTGTGCTTAAACTCATTCTTTTTAGGTGGGCACCAACATGTTTTGGACTATTATGATACCTATTAGAAGTCTTAAGTGCGGGTTGCTCGAGTTTCTTGGACCTGGAAACTGAAGAGAAAAAGTGGGTATTTTGTGGGTTATTCTGTACATTTGTGTGGTACTGCACCACCCGCCCCGAAAAGGGTACCATACAAATCTCTGAAATAAGAGTTTTCAAGAAAGTGCCAACGCTTAGACTAGGGTTTTGAAAAAAGGAGGTGACTGATACTCTACTTATGAGCAAATTCCAAACGCTTTTTCCGATTTCACTCAGTCAACAACAGCTTCTTCCTGACTATGCGCCCAATGAGTCCTGCTTCGCGCAACCTACATTTAACTGTGTCAACAGATGTTCCACTCTCCACTGCTTCACATAATCTCCTTTCAGAGCAATATACTTTTCCCAGCGTCCCTCCCATTTCTTTAAACTCTCTAAAAAATACGAGTTGTCAAACTCTTCGAAATAGGCTTCTGTGTCGATGATGACCCCCTCGTCTGAGCTGATTTTTTTTCACGCGAGCCACGTTTTCAGGTTAGGGAACAGAAAGAACTCGCAGGGATCCAAGTCGGGTGAGTACTGTGGATGCGGCTTATCAAATCGGTCCAATAATTCATTGTAGTACTTTCCTGTGATCGTGCTTCATTTTTTTTTTTAAAGTCGATGAGAATTATGCACTTTGAATCCCAAAAAATTGTAGCCATGACCTTTCCAGCCGATGGAACCGTCTTTGCCGTCCTCGAACCAGATTCACCTGGAAAAACCCATTGTTTTTATTGTCGCTTGAGCTCTGGCGTGTAGTAATGGATCCAGGTTTCATCAACGGTGACGACTCGATGCAAAAATTCCTGCGGATTTCGGGTCCCCATAGACAGCATCCAACTTTGATTTTATTTCTTCGCACGTTTTTCCATCTAAAAATAAAAAAATGAATTACGGATCGATATTGTTCTTTTTCCATCGTATCGAAAAACACTAACAACGTCAAGTTAAAACTAACCTATGAATCAATCTAAAATTTGGTATGGCGTTGTTTGAAAGATGGTAGTTCACGATAGTAATACAAACTTTTCTCAACAACGCCATCTGTCTTCGAACACGGGCACTTATTGATCCACCAAGATTGCTAATTTTTGCATCGCAAGATTTGTTTTTTTGAACATTTAGAATGACAGAATACAAAATCTCTTACTTTGAATTGAATAAACGTTGTGAATTATTTAAAAACTTGCAATAAAAATAGAATTTATAGTCCGTTTCTAATTATGTGCACCATTCGTTTAACTCACTTCACTCAATAGTTTCCTGTAAGAAAATAACGGTACTACATGTCAATGGCATATATTTTGCTATAAGGTTGGCAGTCGTGGGCACTAAAATCAAACATTTTCAAAAGAATTAAGCTGTAAACACAGGACCTTTGGAAGTAAGAAATGCAGTATCGTTTCTTAAATAAGTGCACGCAACTGTAGTTACCTCGAAGTTTCTGCAAGCTATGCGCATTTACTTCTCGTTTGTGACGTTTTTTGCAGTGTGACGCTTTGAGGCTAGAGTTATCGAGGATTAGATACTGTTTTAGATAAACCAAACTTTTGAATCCACAGAAATCTACTTTGAGCCATAAGACTTTTGTGTTTCTTTTACTATAAACAACAAGATTTCCGCTATTTAGCGTATGAGAATCTGACGACAGTTTCCACTCAGAACACTGATTGACAGAACGTTACGGTCGACAGCTCCAATTTTAAAAGAGTGAACGATTTCGGTCTATCGTCGGTATTGGTTGCTGCTAGCTTACAATTAGCCGCCTGACTGCTGAGATTAGGTTAGCTTTATAGGTAGGGAAGAGCTGAAGAGAATTTAAAATCGTCTTCTGAAACTCATGGGCTTATAATGTCTTAAGCAATATTAGATCAACAGATATCTTATTATTGTTTATTGTTGACTTACATTGTTTTCCATTTTCTATAAAACTAACTAAAAGACACTAAAGATATTTCTTTGTATGAATATTTGAATAGCCCTATCAAACCTTAGTATAAAAGTTCTTAGTCTACCCTACGAGATGGAAAAAAAATGCACTCATTCACCTGCACCTCCTTCTCTTCTCATTTGTTGTTGCGTTACGTAATATAAATAGACTCAAGGAGGAAACAAAGAGATGAAAAAAGTGGGAAAAAAGAAAACTTAAACATGAAAATGTTCTCAAAGGACTAGTTTCTCTATCGAGATGATATCGCGCGCCCCATCAGACGTGTATGCAAATCTGAAAAAAAAAAAAAATGAAAAAATGCAAACGAATGGAATAGACATTGAATAGAAAAAATAGAAAAACGAAGGAAAAAACAGACTTAAATAAAAATATATCCTAGCCTTTGAACATCTACAGTGAGAAGAACATCGGGCAGGCGGTTCGAACCTTTTTGAGCGTACCACAATTATCTATGATCCATATCGCGTGTCTCAGGCAAACAGAAGTTTAAAGAATTCTTTAGGCACACTTCATGGTGTATAGTCTGAAGGAGAGTGCAGATGAATTGAATGATACCAAGTATGTTGATGGCACTTCTACTACAAACAAAACGTTGAGAACCACTGATGTAGGGTGTTGCTTTAAAGACTTCCAAAGCAGCTAAAGGACTGCTTTATCTACATTCAATTTCATTCAATTTGCCAACATTACGTAGGAAACATTTTGAAAATTGGCCTGAAACTTTCTTTTGTAAATTTTGATGTTACACATCAAATCTAGGTCAAGAAATAGGCAATACTTCATTCAAATAAGATGATTGGATGCTACTAACCTATTTACATTTCACAGTAAATCTGTTTTTTTATTCAAGTAAATGTGAAGTAGTCGAGACGATTAATTCATTTATCCAACGATGATGGTGAATCATGATTTTGCTATTCGTGCTGATTTCGGGGTTCAGATTGTAAGAGGTCTTTGTGCCAAATACGGCCTGCCATGAATTCTGCTCTATAAACTCGTTTAAACGCACGCATATTTCGTTCATTCTCAGGCAGTGCCTTTGCGTACCACATACGAGTACTCGCAACTGACTCAGGTAAAATGTTTGATTTGGTTAGGAGGTTAAAGGAGTAGATTAATGGTCAGATTTATTTATGCGTCGTAAATAAAAGACAAATCACATAACAGCTGTTGTGTTGTAAAGTCGATGGAATATATCAGGTATCATGTGAAATGAGAACGTGGACGCCTTAGCAATTATTGGTCGTCTAACACTTACCACTTAAGTGTAGCGGAATAGCAATGGTTATCTTCGAGGAATGTGTAACTTCTGAACCTCAGGAAATATGGAGACATGAAGACAAACCAAAATGGCTACTAAAACGTCGGTAGAGTGAAATTATAAGGAGGAACATTAAGCGTCATCTGAAGAAGTTGAACCATCTGGAGATGATACCTCCACATACCTGGAGGACGTCGGTATGCGTACTAAACCCTGAAGACCTCCAGAGAGTATCTCTTAATCAGACTAATGAGATGATCTGTTCTTAAATTACATTTTTTTTTATATATAATTTGCGCGCGCCAAAGAGGATATGAATACTCTTATACTATTACAAGCCACGGGCGTTTGTGAAAGAGGGAGAGAGAAAGAAAGATTTAGTGTAGTTGTTTGAAACTTAGATGGTATTAAGTTTCTGTAAGCTCTAAGGGTAGCGTCCAGATAACTGGGGAGTATTTTGTTTGTTTTCGCTATTATTGTCGTTGCTTATGATTCACAGTATTTTTGTCCGTCCTCCTGATGTCGTCATCACGATCAGTAGAGTGTTTGAATAAAAAAACGCTTACCGATTTACATTTGAAGTAATAAACGAGGTCTTTATTTAAGAAAAACTAATTAAAGATCAAATTGTTGAAATAAGAAAAGGGTTCGGAGGTAATGACACGAGCGGTTGCCTAAAAACGTGGTGCGCTGACGACTGGTGATGATTGACTGTCTCTTGTTTGTTGAGTAAATTATGTGTTTCATAGACTATGTGGTGAGTAGACCATGTGGTGACCAAAAGAACGGTGACGCATTTATTTTACATTCACAGTAGAGTTGACTTAACTTTCACAATTGATCGACTTATTAGATGATTCTTAACATCAGGATTCGAGCCGTGAACCAACAGCGTGACAAGCGATAATGTTACCACTACACCACGGCCACCCTATTTCACAGACATAAATCTCTTGACGAAGGACACTCGAAGAAAAATCTCAGAACGAAAGTAAGATACTCTCCCTCAGTACGGCGATTGCTTCAAATCCCCTCACTCGCGGCTTTAAAGGCTGTAACTATACTCACAACGATTGCGATTGGGCTGACGCACTGAATCGCACTAGAGGCTCTGTCGCTGGAATCGTGTCAATCATTTTTTCCCTGCCGATGGTTCTTTTCGTTTTGAGTGGGCTTAGGCGGTACATTGAACAAAGCATTACACACCGAAGGCGATATTCCTTGGTGAACGCTGCTCGTTGCATTTTATCGCATACCGCGTTTTCTTGTGAGTGAAGTTCAAAGGGAAATGTGTGCCACCGTGTTGGTGTGAATGGCATTAATAGATACCCCCCACCACTGATCGTACCGCTACCGCGAATTTGAAAGTGTCTATTCCCCAAGGCCACAACTAGATATTCAATCATGCTTAGACTCGCAAAAGCAATTAAAACTTATGATGTTACACCACTTTTGAAAATATCCAGTTGACATCTATCTCTTAGAAGAGGGTCCTATCTGGAAGCAAACTCGTATTGGCGGTCTGTTTTATCATAGTTACGTGTTACTGTCAACTACGTCGGTGATCGGACCGCAGTTAGACGGGATTCAGCGTCAGGCATTGAAGTTTTCAATGAATTCTAATAAGACAGTCCATCTTAAATTAATTCTACCTTATTCGCTTTGTTTCAGGCTACTTGTCATCCAGTTGCTCGCTAAGTATAGGGTCTTTCAACAGTTACGCCTGAACTTTGACAGTCGAATGTGGTCATGTTTGAAATGACAGTGCTGCCATTCTATGACGACTGTGTTCTGTCATAGCAGCCATTTTGTTCACCAAACGAAAAACATCTTCCGCGACTAAGCGCATTTTTGGCTGAATGGCTTCGTAAATAATTAAAATTGTCGGATCTGGAACGATGTCAAACGTCTCATCGGGCCATTAGTCTTGCGAAATTGCAGAAGCGAAGAGGTACCTGTTAATGGCGAAAGGTATCAAAAGATAATAAGCAATTTTGTTGATGACACGGATATAGACAACACGTCGTTCCAGCAAAACGGTGGTACGTGCCATACAGCTAATGAAACAATGGAATTATTGAGGGAAAAGTTTTCAAAGTTACTTCGAGGAGAGATGATGTCAACTGGCTGCCACGATTGTGCGATTTAACGCCCATAGACTTATTTTCTTTGGGGCTAGGGTAAGCCTCTGGACTAAACCAATAAACCAGCAACAATTAACGACCTGGAGAATAAGGTTATTCAAGCCATTCCTGGAATTCGGTCCGATTAATATGGCAAAATTGTGTCTCTCGGATCGAATCCAGCAAACGAAGCCGTGGAGGCCATTTAAATTAGGTTTTTTTTTTAATGTACTGTAATCCGCAATAAAGATTTCGGCCGTAGCTTACATACAGCTCTTTTTATTCAATTTTGAAGATCGAGCGGTCTTATTGAAAGAGCATAGAGCTGGAAAAGATACAAACTGAACCACTCACCTTCATTCGCATTACTTTTTGCTGCTCAGCCCCCTGAAAGCCGATCGTAATGATTTATAGCCTATAACCATGCCTAAAGAACAACCTTCTTGAAACGTGAAAGCCTCTTTAAATCGTTTCTGTAGTTTTCGAGTTTACAACGTACATCCTCACAGCAGACAGCCCGAAATTTCATAATAGAGATGCATTGCATTTCTTTATGAATACCAAATTGCTTCGAAATTGTATGATAAACACAAAAGTCAATTTGATTGAATTGAAAATGGTAAATTGTGCCTGACCCGAAATGACATTTTGACCCAAAGGTTGAATGTTCATGTTTCACACTTGTTTTTCGGAGAAAAGAAAATTCTTTCCACTGATTGTTCAAGATTTCAATTTCCTCGATAGCCTTAATCTCAAATTCAAACCATTCAACTTCATCTCTGCTCTACGGTTGCGGTCGTCAACATTGTTGCCTTTATGGCCGAGCATACACTATACCAAGAAGCTACTCCAATCCAATGGCGTGTTTGGCTCGCATGTACCAAAACAGTCCCCTACATACGACTTTGTGTACACAGCTTCCTTAGCCAAAAGATGAATAAAACATGCGACTTGATGGTTGCATTACAAGCATCACTGGCAGCACCACCTGCCATTGAATGTCATTCAGCGAAATGGTGAAAGAGAGAGACAAAGAGCGAGATGAAATGTGTACTGCTGCTGTCAGGAAGGCACACAAACGATGGACAAATGGAAAACAGATTGGTTGAAGCCCCTGTGTGTGTGTGTGTGTGTGTGTATGTTTGCAATCTGTCAAAAAATTGAACAATCCAAAGTGTTTGGGTCAGATTTGATTAAGTAATGGAACAGTTGTTTCTAGGCAATATTAAGTTTGAAGCAATTTGCACGCAATTTTGCAGCAAAAAAAAGAGAAGATTTCTTCTGACCATACGTCACTAGTTGATTGGTAATTTTAATTCCTTTGTCCGTTCTAGAGGTGGTCCGGTCCGTAGAGTAAGATTTCATGTTTGCGGCCAATTAAATCGGTATAGCGTGACAGAACCGAATAGATTGCAACTTGAGGTGAAAGACGAATTATTATCTGATGAGGAGTGCAGTCCAGAGATGAGTGTGTCTGGACAGAATGAGTGATAGACCGCAGTGGAGGTGTTTTTTGTTTTCATTTTTGTTTAATTTCGACGTAAACAGCATTGAAGAGGTGCTAATTGTTTGAAAAAACGAAACGCTTTTTGAAAGATACCTTGTGAGGTTAGAGGAAGAATGGGTGTGCGACTGTCTTCTCTTTTGTAAAGCGTAACAGGATTGCTTTATATTAGCTCGAATAAAAAATGTTGAATTTTATTGGCTATTAACGCGTTTATTAGTCAGCTCAAGTAAGAGCCTGTCAGAGTTGCATCTAGAGCTCATGTACAAGATACATACCATATACGCGATGGAAGACTAGAGTTTTGAGTCCTTAACCTTTAATAAAATCCAACGCGGTTCAATGAAACTGCGTAACTTTCATCGGCACGTAAATCGTACATACGCCCAACTTTGAGACTAAATGCCAGCAGTAAAGACTCCTAGAAGAAGCTGCCTCCACTTAAATGGGTTGGAGGTGAAAACAGGAATTGTGAGTACAAATTGCCGCACTGGAACAAGGAAGCTAGTTGCAACAAGAATAGGAACGAGAATTAGATTAAATCCAGCTCGAGAGTGAGTGTAAAGAATTAAAAAGCTAAGGATGAGCACAACCAGTTTGGATTTAGGAGAGTCGACGGGAATAAATAGTTTTCCTTATGGCGTCAGTTGTAACTCTATAGAACCGGTGTAATTCACACTAGCACAGGTGAAGCCTGCAGTGAACTTAAGCTTGTTTTAGTCCTTTCAAACCGATTGCCACGGGCTATGCAATCAAACCACAGATGTTGGGAGCGTAATCCATAGGTATATTTTTGTTTACCTTTAGTTGCTGTAATGCTGGAGTTTAAAAAGAAAACAAACTAAAGGCAGAAGAGGCGAGTAAAGTCAAAGAAGTGGATAAAGGCCAGTTCTTTCGGCTCGATACTTGGCTAATTCAACGTTATTGATGTACCATCTTAATAGATCCAGTTCCATGAGATAAGTACCTGCAATTTCATTTAAAACGCATGACCAAGTATCGTTTGCTTTCCTTTTCCAATCGTCAGTCATTTGGAATACAATTTTTTTTAAGGACACTTGTTTGGCTTAGTATTACGTTATTACGTACCACGGCAACTTAGGCATATTTCCTAAAAGTATGGTGCCGTTGGGGATCCACCCAACAAAAAGTCGATAGGTACCAATTCCTCAGTTGCATTTGTTTTATATTTTCAATATCGTCTAGGTCAATCAATCAAACCCAACTAGTTAGTTGACAAACCAACACACTAGCCAACCAAAGAATCCACGGATTAACAAACTAATCCATCAAACAATTAATCAATCCAACTTATCAACAACCAATCCATCAAGCAATAAAGCAGCCCATCGAGCAATCATCCACCCAACCAAACAGTCGGTCAAACAACCAACTAATCGCTCCGCTCATGACTAGGGTGAGTTGGTGAATGAGGATGAATGTAGGCGCGAAATGAAGCGAAGGGATGAATTGCTGTCGGATTGGTTAATTGGTTCATCAAATTGGTCCGGGATATTTAATTGCGTGATTTATTGTCGCGAAATAAATTGTCGACGGGATCTGTTGTCGTTGCCTTTACTAAATTTTCTACCTCTTAGTTTAGGTAGCTTCCTGAAGCGGTTTACAATTCATATTTAGTTGTCTCATTTCGATTTTCCACTACCACTATTGGCGAAAGGCTGCAGATAAAAAACTTGAGATATTATCCCTAAAGATCAGCCGGCAGGTGTACAATCCGCCTCGTACCCAATGGCTGAACTGATTGTAGTCTAAGTTGAACTTGCAGAAGTCGCTGCTTCCACCAGGTCGCAAATGATTTTGGCAGCGACTGGTAGAGTAATGTATAGCAAATACCATCCTTTTCGTTTTTATCAGTGGCTGCCTTACCTTCCACATGGTTAAAGATAGCTTGACAGTCACTTGTTGCTGATGTTATGGGCTCATAGTGAAACGGCATGACCTGTATAATCAACAGCTGGTACACCAAACTTTATGTTTCATTTATATAAAAACAACTTTATCCGATGGCTCACTTGAATAGTGCAGCGTGGCCGTTGGAATTAGGTCTTATACACCAGCAGCTGACTTAAGCTTCATTTGATTGGTTTCAATCATTCTCAGGCGCACTAGGTTGGGTTGGCAGCAGATAGTTGTTGCTACTTTTCTTTAACCTTTTCTCAGGATAGGTGAACTTACAGAAATGGGGGTGGGTAGCGATACAGCATAACAAAGAAATGGCAAGAAATGTTGAGACCACTGTTGCTTTTGCGCAGTCTCTCCGAAGAATATTCGGATAATAGGGTTTGTAAGCTTCAGGCGTTCAATTCGTGTTTTCTTCATTACATTGATGACGGTATAAAGCATGTAAAGTTTGTGTTTGTTCTTCCGGTTTTGGGTCTTGCTCCTCTTAGGATGCCATGTCGTTCATCTTAATAGGTTTGCTTTATCGTCCTCTAATTTCTCTTTCCTCTAAACTTCAAGTGAGACGCATTCATGATGAATATTGAATTTCCACCTGGTTTGCCGTAAGGACATTTACGACGTAATTCCCGGGAATTTCGACTATGGGGTATATGAGATAAAATCTTTGATTTTTGCCACTCTTTATCCTTCCGGTTATCTAGCGGCGCCCAAGGTCAGGTTTTATGAACACCATTAATGATTTCGAGGGGCGTAAAGGTTGCTATGCTATCGAATTGACTATCTCTCGTGTGCCAACTTGAGAAACCAATCCGCATAAATATATCAAATTTGAGAACCACCATCGAGTTTTATTGAAAATCCTGACGATAGAATATTTGTTCTGTGTTTGTGTATAGTAAGTTCGTTCAGCCGGATGATCCCAAACAAAGTCCTTCCCAGTTCAAGTGCAAAATGTCTCTCCTCCATTATCCCATCAGCATTACTACTGCATCCATGCACAACCTGCCACGACTTTGCGTCTGCATGGCATGTGGGTAATATTTTTCACCACCCAACATTGCACCAACCCCACCACGAACAACAACAGCAACAACGACGACCACCTTTATCCTCTCATAATCCAGTTTCCCTTAAGTTACCACTACTGGCACTGGCACTGGCACCGGCACCGCTATCGTCAATGCCACCATTGCAAAAAACAGGAAGCGCCAGGAAAACATTATTATTTCATACACCACTACCCAGGATTCTCGGATCCTGAAGGACTCAATGGGAAGACCCGACCCGGTACTGTTGCGGAGGAGTGAAGAGCCAGAGATGATGTCGTCGTCGACAAAATACGATGTGATATCCTTGGCCAAAGCTTCGATCGGTGGAAACGAGGAAATGTATATTTTTTGCGTGTGTGTGTAGTAAGCTGTTAACTGTGTATGCTTTGGCTGGCATTTTTATGTTCTGTGTGGTTGAGGGTAAACTTTTCTCATTTCTTGATTTTCCGTTTGTTCCGTGTGTCCTTCCTTCCGGTTTCCTTCCGTTTTATATCCCTTTTTTTTGCGTCGTCTCTTTTTCCACTCTCCGTGTCTTTCTCTCGTCTTTTTTTTTATGCGAGAATGAGTTTTGTTTTGGAATTTCATTTAAAAAATTATCAATGGGGAGGGAATGATGTCGGGTATCTTTTCTTTGTTCGTCACCCCACTTGATTGTCGTGTTCGTATAGTATATCTCTCACTCGGAAATTATTTTTTGACACAAAATTAAGGAGATTTTGGAGAATTTCAGAAGTTTTTCTTTTCATTCTTTGTCCGCCTCTTTCTTATTAGGAATTTGAGAAAACGCACTCATGTGAGAAGTTGAGAAGAAAAGTTTAACAACACACCAAAGTAGATGTAGGTAGGATAGGAGAGGTAGGTAGGTACTCGTGAACCTCTTTAGGGATTGTAAAATTTTTGTGGCATCTCTTTTTATGAGATCAGATGAGAGTGAAGCGCAATTGATCCGAATTTTCGAGGTCAGGAGTTTTGTTTTCGAAGGAAGTTAAAGAATCCTTGATGAAGACACTAAAGTCCAGAAGGTTTTTACTGCTTTATGATTTCAAGGTTTGGGTTTGAAATAAGTTATTACAGTTTGTGGAGTGATTAGGGGATTTAGTTGGTGTAGAAGGATTCCTCTATCCAATAAAATACTTTAACGAGTCTCGTGTTTGATGTCTTCATGTTCTAGAAAAAGAGACTCACCCAGCTCAATAGATATTCATAAAAGGACCTGGAGGGCGTTTCAAGTTTAAACAATAACCCAACTCTCTGTTAGATTGCTGAATTGTGAAGGGTGTGCAACCGGGGACTGCCCGGTTGTTAAAGTGCCTACTCAGAATCTGTAGGGTATTAGAGTGGAGAAATCGTGAGCTACCCTCGAAACGTTTCAATTTGCACAGACAATTCTTCACTTTCCCAACTTTTATTATCGTAACGTGTCACACCCCACCTTCTTCCTTGGCCGCCCGATGGCAACTGAAGCAAATCACCCCATATTGAGGAAATAAGGGGAGGAATTATGAAATTTGCTTGAAATTTGTCCTGATATCTGGAGAGTAATAAAAACAAAAGCATCCGATAAAAATTGCTGACTGAGAAGGCATTTTTATTTTTGTCAGTGAACTAGAGATGAAAAACTATCGATAGTATCTAATATCGATAATTTGGACTATCGATTGTTTTTGAATCGATAGTCGATAGTAAGTATCCGCCAATGTTCGAGCGAAGTACTTTTTATAAGCCGTTGCGTACAAATTTTGTATTTGGTACTCGATCACCCATGCTCACTCATAAAGTATAAATATAAACATAGACCTCTATTGTGATCGTTATTGATCGACAAACGATGTTTATCGATCATCGTTCCTCAAATTTTGATTTTATTAATATTTTAAATGTTGATTTCAATGGCCTAGCTATCGATAATTTTCGATCTCTAGTCGATAGCTTTTGTGAAATGTGAAATGACAAAACAGAAACAATTCACCAACAACAATTCTCCGGAGCATTATTTGATTGTTGGATCGACTTTTACCGAAAACATCAGAGTTGGGTAATTGTTAGTTTGTTGGGAACTTGGAACGTGGCCCTTATGTCAGGGGAGATTCCTCCAGTATTCCGTGTGTTCTTACTTTCGGGAAGACAACTCGGATCTAGTAATGGCTTAAAGGCAAATATTTCAAACGCTCAAGCGGACTTTCTCTACATATCAACATCCTGTTGCCTACTGCGCGCAGTGAAGCTACTAACAATGCAAGAGTCTTGGTGGACACTTAAAGACAATCCAATACGTAAATAAAACATAGAAAGGTACATGTAAAGAGTTGTCTCTAGGCGGAGTCAAAATAAACAACTTACAAATAAGACTCGTGACTACCGATTTCGTCGAGATTGCAGTGACAAGTAGCTGTTATTGATCATCATTAGCCAGTTGGGAAGCACGCAGCTGTACTAGGCATACCCTATAGGAATAGAATCACAATAGGCCCACCTGTGGACGCAATGATTATGGACTAGCTCCCGCCTCGACCATCAATCTACTAGGTATACCCTACAATAAACTCGGGATGATCTGAGTTTTCTGTAGTCATCTTCCGTTTGGTGGCTTTTGGTACAATCCATGCCGTGGTTTTGATCACCTAACGCAGAAGTATACTTGAAATAAAAACTTCGACTGCTGGTCAAATTTTATGTCGACTTTCCTAGCTTTCAGGACCAGCTCTGGCCAGAACTTGTGCTAGGAACTTTCGCGAATGACTCTAAAAGCCAGTGGTGAGTGGTGAGGTTCTAGTTACTCCGTTTGGGGGCAATAACATTAGCCTTCACTTCTCGTTATGAATGAAGATTCAAGCTATCCTTACTGCTATGAAGACAGTGGTGAAGTAGGATTTTAGGTCGGTAGCGACAACCAGACTGCGCTTAAGATCTTAATCAATCCTCTAACCAGTTCCAAAACAATTCGATAACGCACTCTAAATTCGGTCGCAAGGCTCAATTCACAGTCTTGTTTGAGTCGCAGGTCACTATGTGATTACGGGAATTGGTTGTTTCTGTGAACTCGGACATATGTTCCATTCACGGTTCTGTTTTCTGAATACAACCGTAGGTGGCATGACTCTAGGATGTGGACAGACTAAACAATTTATCCCAGACGTAAGACTGCAGTCAAATTACTGGCGTTTTTACGGGCTATTCAATTTTTACCAAACACTTCAATGGGCTAGGTTTATGCGATACTACCTACCATCTGTGATGCATCTGGAGAAGATAACGACATTGCGGAACACTTCCTTTCCTCGTATCAGGTGGCGAATTGTTTGAGACTGATGTGCTGTGGGCACATCTATCTACAAAAGACTAATTGACAATGGAGGGACGCTAAGAAACAGATGTCTGGGAGACATGTCCGGCTCGGGCTTTTAGACGTTTTAGTCTTGGAGAATTCTTGTAGTTCAATCTGCATACAGAACGTTTTTCGGATCCTTGGACCCCATCCTACTTTCCGTCCCCTTACATACAGAGTATGTGAAAGACTTTCACCTACACTGTCCGCAACCAAACTCCTTTACAGAGGGGAACATTACAGATCCGAATAGTGGCCTACGTGAGGGGAAACTCTTATTCATCCTCCACAACTATCCAGCCAGCCACCGTGTAGTTGGTTATTTCAAGGAACTAATTGCTACTTGACTGCTAATAGCGTAACCTACTACTAATGCGTTCAGTCTTTGACTCCGGAAGCATGTACATGTTTATCTCTACCACATATTCGTTTACACATTTGTACTAGAAATTCAAGAGCTCTATTCAACCTTAAGCCAATGTAAGAGTGAGTGTCCCGTTTTGGCTATTAGTCATTTATTTGGATTCCCTTAGCTTTAATAATGCATTGGCAGCCGTTTGCTCTCCAACAATACCTACGGGAAGCAAGTTGTCTTTGCATCACCCAATAAGAAAATGCATTACCTTTGAAATATTACATCTTTTGTCTAATGCTGTCCACCAGAACATCATTCCGAAAAAAAAAAAATACTTTATCTTTGCTGTTACCACCCTCCAGTGACTTTTTGGGTATTTCTCATTTCTCCAACAATCTGTGTAGATCTTTCAGAAGTAGGTCAGCCTAAGATACGACGAGATTGGGACTGTAGGGTTCCGAGAGAGATTTCACTTCTATCCCCCTTTCAACTGATTAAAACAAACAGCTTTTATGAGAAACAATAATTAATAAAGGAGATGGGATCTGAAAATGTGAAAAGGAACCGCCATAACATTCACTTTCGTGAAATCAGTACGCTATACTCGTATGTATGAATCTCAATTTGGGACATATAGATCATAAAACGCTACTCATACCAAATGCCTCAACTTGGTGTTGATTTGTTTGCATCATCAAATTGTTGTGAGCATAACGACCGCGAACACATGCTCTCATCAATTTCTCATACTACGTTGGCAGTTCTTGCGACAGTCGATTAAGCTATATCACCATCACGTTCCTATTCTGTTTCATCATTCTATCATACCACATCTGAACAATCGTGTGACAACCTACTGAATCACTGCCTGGCACTTTTCCCACCATAACATAACCTTTGTGCTGAATGGCAGTCACCACCTGAATGTCGTTAACACCTGCAAAAAAAAAAAAAAAAACCTTAAACTCCTTTGTCACCCCGTTGTATATCATTATGCATATAGTATAATGTACGCCCCCGCACAACAAAACACAGTCTGGTCCCAAAACAATTACCCCAAATTAAATTAAAGATGAACCTAATGAACAAATCCAATGTACTACTACAACACAAAGAGAAGCCCCCAAATGTAACCCTATATTCTCCACTATCCGCTCCGTGCGCCTGCCGTGTCCAAACACACAAATTCCCGGCGCACAGAATCAACAATCGAGACGTGGCATTCATCGTGCGATAAAATCTCTATTTTCTGTGTTGCTTTTGTCGGCGTCATCGCCATAGTCGTTGTCGTTGTCGTTGCCCTCGCCCCTTACTAACCACATTCGTCTTTTTTGCACCCGCAGTAGGTGTCAGCATAGAAATAATAATAATAATAATAGAAGTAGAAGAAGAATAAGAAGAAGAAAATAAAGAAAAGGCCACACTCATACACTAGTCCGTGTACTAGCTGTGAAAAGTACAGAATTATGTTTTGACATGACACACAGAGAGCACACAGCACATTAGTCCCTAATCTCAATATAACCCCGAGTGGATATTAGCACTTTACTTTGATGGCAAACAACAACGAAAACACTTAGCTGTCTTGTATAGCGCCGTCGTCGCCGCGAACTATTTGCTTAATTGCTGGTGAATAATGAGGGGGAGTAAGGGTTTTGCCTTAAAGATGTTCTGACTGCGATACCAAGAAGGAGAAATAGTTTTGGTATACGTACTGGTTACAATGTACTTATCACTCCAGGGAGTGAGGGGAACCTATTTTGGCAAAAATTACCCAAGACACTAGTTGATAATTAGCCTGAGAATTGTTTTTCCTATAGAAAGAGTCTGGTAGAGGCAACCAGGACCTCATATGAATCTTCATCCCGGAGTCCCTGTGAAAGATTTAGTTTCGTCTCCAAAAAAATTCAGTTTACAAGTTGCAGAAAGTTAGATTACCGTTAGAGAGGAGATATGCTTACCCAAGCCCCTAGTAATGAACTCGAATTTTCCTTAAACTCGACTTTAACTCGAATTTAATAGTGTAACGTAATTGCAGCTCGGCCGTATCTTGAGGCAAGTTTAAACATGCAGCATTTTACTGGTGCCAGTCCACCATTAAAAGTCTATAGACAGAAATTTAATTCAGCTCTCCACTTTCATTTAGGTCGTGTGTCAGTTCGTGGCTAAATTGTATCCTCTGTCTAAATTTGGACGTTAAGGGGGAATGAAATGAAAATATAACTGTGTCAAGGGGTTAAATTGTGAAATAAAGTCAATACGATTTTGTACACCATCAGAGTATTATGAGGGTGGATTGAACTGTTCGCGGCCTACCATAGAAATAGTTTTAAATTGGAACGTCCCCCCTTTTATTTCCCAACATTCTAAGGGTGGTGACTCTGTTCCATTCCTGTGTTGCATTTAGTCAACCTCAACTACAAAGCAAAAAAGATACAAAAAAATTGTGATCTGATAATGGAAGATTGTAGAAGATCGTTAGCATCTCGTAAAAGATCATCCACAACTAATTCACGTTCTCCAAGCTTTCTGCAAGATGGGTTCTGAAACTGCTTTCATTTGAACAAAAACGTAACCGAGTATTTGGAGCTGTTTCAAACCGATCCAGAGGATTTTTTGGCCAGATTTGTGACAACAGATGAGACCTGGGTTTACCACTATACTCAGCTCTCAGAAGTGTGGAGAAGATCTGAATTGTTAGCCCCGACAAAAGCTAAAGTTAAATTATTGGCGGATAAGGTAATGGCATCGGTATTTTGCGACTCAAAGGGAATCATCATGGTTGATTAGATAAGGGTCAATAAATTAACTCCAATTACTACTGCAGTCTTTTAGGTAGGCTGCAAGAACAAAGAAAGAAAAAGCGTCCAAGAATGTTAAGGACAATGCATGGCCACACACAATCCATGGCTGAAATTTATATCTGTGAGTTTGAATTACTGCTGCATCCACTCTATTCGCGTGATCTGGCTTCATGCGACTTTCGTCTATTCCCTAACCTAAACAAACATTTGGGAGGATAGAGATTTTCAACGAATGAAGAGTAAACTTATTTGTTGAAGCTTTGAGGAAACATTTTTTTAAAACTGGTGTAATGGCTTTACAGATAAGATGGGAGAAGTGGGTTGAACTTGAAAGATAAAAGTAATTTGTAAACTTCTGAGTTTGTTTTATTGGTCAGGCTGCGATTCTTTCAATCCACCCTCGTATGAATGACGATTTAGTCATATGGAGAACAAAACTTCATATGGCACAGATTTTTGTTTGTTCCCCCTTCCGCCATTTTATTTTCTAAACCTGCACACATTCAACTAAACTCCATGTGGAAGGGACGGTCAAATTTGTTCCCAGCTGGATAAAATCTATGCAGCTCTAGAGCAAGTTAAATTGTGACGTCTAATATTTCAATTTTATTCACCACGATAATGTCAAAATTTAGCCACAAGCTAAAATATTACACAATTGACGCACGGGCTTTAACTTATAAAATTTTTATTAGTTTTTGATGATTAAGTTCTTATTTTGAGCTTGAAGACGTTACTTTTACTACAGCAGCCCACGCGTTTTTCCTTCGAAAAAGCATAAAGATTTTATCAATTTACTAGCGCATTGAAAAGTTGGAAGGCTACCGACTTGCATTGGCACGTCAATAATCCCTGGCGCCATAACATCATTGTATGTAGGTGTAAACTCGCTTTAAGTGCAAGTTTACTGTAGTAAAAATTAATCACAATAACTATTCTTAATTTGACTTCTGCTAAATCTGTTTTATTGTTACGAAAATTTTAAAAGCAATTTACAGTCACATAATTAATAGCGACTTTGGGAGTTGCTTTCAGTATTTCTATTACTAAGAGCCACAGTTACGAGCAATAGCAATTGGGTAATGAACGAATGAACAAAATGATTGTATGCGAATGATGCAGAACTTGCCACCGAATTTGAAATCTGATTTGAAATTCTCCGATCTGTCAAAAATCAGCTGTGTAAGTTTCACCATAGGTAATATGCGGGAATGAATCACAATAGCTACTCTGACTTTTGCTTCCGTTAAAACAAAGGAGTCTCGTTACGTGTCTATCTGTCTGTCCCTTTCGTGCTTTTCACACTTCTAATTCAAGAACCAACAAACAGATTTCAATGAAATTTGGTTTCTAGGTCCGGTCTAGTACAAATATGATTGAGCTGTGGTAAGTTATGCGGGTTTGGATGCTAAAAGTCGAGTCATAGAGACACAGGGTAACCATATGCCGTATCCACAGTGGCACTCTGGGTCAAGTGGTAACTAGATTTTGCATGCGGGGACACATAGAGAGAATAAAACACGGGTCAAGAGTGAGCGTGATTTCGACGTGCTAATTTGTATGTATTTACATAATTATTTCCCAGTTTTGCAGTCAGTGTTCTTGACAGAACTTTTACAAACAGTGAAGTGCTAGCAAAATAACTATTAATGGGAACTCATTTTCTCGGATATAATTATGTTTAAGAGCAAGGAGGGAGTCCATAAAGAAGCTTGCCCTATAGCGAGCTGTGAAAGTCTTCAGAGATATAGTTATAAGAAAAACGTTTTGGACGTCACGGCTCAGTGGTCAAGCGGGAGACTTAGGTTCTAGACCCACAAACATCAAACAAGTTTTTTTTCCTGTCCAACCTCTGAGAAACACCCGAGAGTATAACTGTCGTCTAAAATCGTAGAATAGGCTATCTATAAAAATAGATCCTACTTGGGCTATGTATAATAACTCTGTGACGCTGGTCTGGCTCCTATCCGCGCGGGTATTCCGAAAAGAAAAACACAGCATTAAAAGGCAGTCGAAGTCAGATAAGTAGGACTTTGTGAGATTTGTCTCGAAAATTGCGAAAATAGTACTTACGTACATGTCCAGCTTTCATCCGAATCAGAATGGTCGCTAAATATTGCAAAGCCGATGGATCTCAACTTATCTGATATTTTACTCTTTGCAAGTGACACGAACAGATTTGAGGGCGAAGTAAGGTCTGAGATGAACACTATATGAATGGACGACCACCTTTATGTAGTCAGATTGCTACCTTTGGGTTAATTCATAGCAGTTATAGCCTAACAGCTAAGAGAACCCAACCATCGTAACAGGTGGTCTATATGTAAAGTAAGCCAATTCTCCTTACCGTGGGCACCGTGTTCTCTACTTAAATTTCACCCACCTAAAGAGACGAATTATACAACATTGCAATCGAATATTGCCACAGTACTCTACATTCATAGATTTGAACTTTCAGTCCATCATTTCTCTTAATCTTTTGAACGTTTCCTGATGTATATATATTTGCCTTCATCGTTCTAGTAATATAGTAATATCACCAAAATGCTCCCCCCCGTAACTTTACAACAATGAAAACAAGTACAGATCATAACACACCACCTTGTGGGACTTCATTCTTCACATGGAATATCACTCCCATCCTACTCTCATTGTGTTACTACAATGCTTTTGTGACACTTGAAAGTGAATGCTGAGTTGAAAGGAAAATCAAATTCTCCGCCCATCCTGTCATCGGATACATTTAGCACTTACTTCTTATGTCTCCACTGCCTTTCTATTTACTTTTAACCCATATTGCAATACAATTCAATGTAAAATGGTTCTACATTCAACCCCCCCTGACAGCAATAACATCGCAAACATGAAATATCAATAAATGGCTGCTGCTGCTGCTGCTGGATTACAGGCCAAAATTAATTCAGGTTGCCATACCACCATCATCCCCCTCTATTCATTCGCCAGGAGTAAGATGAATTTCTTTGGTTGCAGTTCACTGAACCTTCACCCACTCTTCATCATGACAGACAGGCAGAGCAGAGTGGTGTGGTGTGGATTTTTGTTTCTTCCTTTTATCCTCTTCCCTTGCGTTCAATCTCAATGAAGACTACACTATCAATAGTTGACAAAACTGCTCTACGAAAATCAAGCACACCTCCCTTTGTCCTTCCACCCACCACTAGCAGAGCCACTTTTTTTTTTTTTTTTTTTTTTTCTTGTTCCAATAGAAATCCGCTACAACACTATGAATATGTGTGCCAGGAGGAGGATGGCAAAGTGTAGGACGAGGACGAGCACGAGGCTTTCACAACAGAATGAACTGAAATAAAAAAAAAAAAAAAAAAAGGGAAGAAATCAAGGGAAAGTCCTTCTCTGCGAGCTAAAATCTGGCACTAGAACAGCTTACCTAAGCAGAAAAACAAAAACGGAAAAAATACTCTCCCACTATTATACTACATATACTCGTACTGCTTGCGGGCTTTGTTGTTGTTGTTGTTGCTGGTGCTGGGTGCTGGGTGCTGTGCTTCTGTTTCTGCTTCCCTGCTAACCTTTTCTCTGTTTTATATATGTATATTTTTTTTTCTATAGATTCTTCTTCGTCAAATTGAAACTGGAATGTGTGCAGCGGCGGCGGCGGCGGCGGGTAGATGTTGTACATATGTTTGTTTGTGAGACAACTCCTTAAGGATATAAGTATCTCCAACTACTTTTCTTTCTCTACAGTTCTCCTCCGTCCCCTATTCATCTCCCCAAATGACAATGATTTCATTATTATTTTGGATTGTCCTCGTTCTCATTTCTCTTCGTGCCTTTGTCTCGATCTTTTCGTCTGCCCGCTGTGCTGTGTGTCGGTCCGTTCATTTTTATTCTCCTTTTATTTATGATTATGGGTTTCGTTTGGTATTTTTATGATTTTTTTTTTTCTTTTTTCATTTTTTTTTTTTTCTTCTTCCATTCATTCCCTCACTTAGAGTATTTCTATCTGTTGTATGTGCTGCCTATTCATGGGTATTTAGAATGTGTTGTTTAGGTCGGTTATTTGCGGGCTTTTTGTTAACCATTTTTTGGGGCTTCGAGGCTAATTTGACAAGGTCTAAATATCTTTTGGGTGTAATGGCAACAATCTGTTGTGTGTATATGACGGACGAGAAGGATTAGTATAGTAGGTGGTGGAGGAGGAGGAAAATCGGGGTAAAGAGGCGGAAAAGGGTTGCCTTTCCGGTTAAATGTGTTAAATGTGTTCGACGACGGTGCTTGTTGGTGGATGTTTTGTTGGTTGAAGTTGTTGTGAGACTTTTTGGTTTTCAATTTGGTCCTTAGCCCGAGGAGGGTATCATTTTAGGTTAGAGAGAATTAAATTTTCTCTCCTCCCGTTAATTGTTTAATGTTTCGAGGATTTCCGTACACAATCTGTGCTGTTGGGGGCAATTCTTTAGCTTTTCCTTAGAGTAGTTCTCGTTACGGTTAGTAGAGGTTGGCCATCAAATTGGTTTTAATTATAATTGGTTATTAGTGTACGAAGTAGAAGCCACACATGGCGAAGGGAACTTGTGTTGGATTTGGAAGCACAGTAGCTATCCTAAATTTCAGAGTTATTTCAGCTGGTCCAAATGAGCTTCAAGTACGTGCTCATGTTTCAATTGGAGCACGATAGTCGACAAAGCTCTGTAAGTAAGTAAAAACGAGCTTCAATAAATTGGAGCAAATGTGAAACGTCTGCCTAGAGTTCTGCAGTTTAGAGCTCTTCATAAATAAAGGAGGTAAACGAAATTGTTGTAGTGCAAGAGTAACCCCCCATATACATACATATGTACATAGCTCGTAGTAAACCCGAGAATCATCTAACAAACAATCCAAACGGTTTTATTCTTGGTTAACTCCTACTTTGGGTAAGATCTACAACAGTTTCTCTGGGTGGATGTCAGCTAGTGTACCTTTATTTTATTTCCAATGAAGGCTGATCAGATTCACCCCAGAATGCAGCGCCGTCTGAAGATAGAAGGTTGACATTACCATGCCGTCTTGAAGATCACAATAAATAGTTCAAGAACGAACTTAGGTTCTATGCCAGGTGTGTTATTTTATTGTGAAAGCAGCTGCCTGAGTGTCTGTCAGAATTTAACTAAGAACTTCGGATGACTTTCCAAATTTAGTTTTCACGTTCATATTGGAGCCCACCGCATACCAAAGATTTTGCGCTTCTCCCCTTGTTCCCTAGAAGAGAGCAAAATGTGTCTATGAAGTTGAGCTATGATTTTCGTGCGAAACGTCCAAAAAAAGTTCACTATATCTCCTAAAAACGTTGAAAAGAATTTTGGACACCTAGACTCTACTGACCAACGTGTTGTGTGGAAATTTGGGAATTTACTATTTTTCCTAATCACATGTGTTACGTACATATTTCACTTGACATCGTGATGACTAGTGGCTTGCATAGACCGTCTGCCTCGTTCAAGTGATGTCATCTTACCGGATGAAGTAAACGGGAACTCCACCAACAAACCGTATCTTCACCTGAACAATCTGCATAAATTGTGTGTTCCAAATGCTGCTGTTTCAAGTTGAATTCTTAATTCTAACATTAGACTCTCGACTCTCAATAAATTCATAAAATGATTTGATCTGTCACTTTGGTGAGGGTTCAAGTATTGACTTTCAAAAGACTGCGCACTAAGCTCTAGACAGTCTGAGTTTAGTTTTCTTAAGATAGATTTGCCTTAAGAGAGAGAACTATAAGCATGCCCTGTGCAAGGGCAGGAAAGTACAAACACATCAGCCTCCGAGCCGACCGGATCGCAAATACATGGTGCTGCATACACCTAGAGCAAAACAGTCACGAGAGTGTACTAACCTGCTATCTACCCTGTAGTACGGTTAGATCGCCGGCTCTGTGCATAAAATTTGTAAAAGTTAACATAAACTTGAAATTGACAGGGTTGTTCGGGCAACAAACGTAAGGAGGCTGATGAATTAAACACATATTTTACTCTAGATGACGCTACAGTTCATGGTGGACTTGATTCTCGACCAACAAGCCTCTCTATCTAGCCGCCTCCAGTTGTTGGTTGAGGTCGATTGCCACTTGTGCGCACCATCTTGGTGAGGTCTTCTTTTACCGCGTAGTTCCTCTGAGATGGATTCGAAAACTCTCCTGTCGGAACATTGATGTCCATTCACTCTACCTGCGTCTTGTCCTAGCCATCTTAGGCGATAAGTTCGAACCTGTTTGACCAAGTCTGTGTCGCTGTACAACTATACAAGCATAGTTCGATTTTATGTATTCTTCCCCAAATCATACATGCTTATGCACCAGTATCACTGGTATGATGTCTTTGCACTCAATTACTTTTTAGCCCAAAGAAACGGTGATTGGAAAAAGTGATTCTTCGATTGATCTGGGCGCTTTGAATTTACAGCGAAGCCTACGTAGACAAAGTTAACTACCTCAAAATTGGCTTTCTGTCTGAGTCGTAGGTGTTGTGCCGTTTTTGGATGACGCTAACCTCTATTTTCACCGTTTTTGTCACTGAGAGAGCTGTCGCTCTACATTCTTCCAATTATGTAAGTTATTCGGCGTACGCGATCATATCGATGGCTTGACGTACATGACAGTATGTCGGTTTGTCGTAGACCTTTTCTCCCATCAAATGTCAGGTTGGTGTTCTTTGCTTCCTTTTGCTTGTAGGTCTCAGAAGCTGCTCTCGTGGTGCTGTATCATGCGGGCTCTGACGGCGCCTTTCATTAAACCAGGTGTTCCATTGCGATGGTCGGCAGAAGCCGTCTACCTTGTTAGCAACTAGGCAGTGACCCGGGTCAATGTTCAATGAGGTTCAATACGTATGGAAATCGTGTGCTAATTATCGTTTCCGGAGGTAGTTTCCAATTTTTGCGTTAAAATGCCCAATCGCAGTCTTTTTCTTTAATGACGGTGATGTCTGCTTTATAGCAGTCTAGCACCTCCACTAGTTATTTGGCTGCACGTGCCCAATTGAAATTAGTGTGCATATTCGAAAGTCGTTGTCTTGGCTGGGTTCGCCAACAGTATATTCGTCCTTATTCGAGGCCTGTAGTGGGCTCTTGACCAGCTTTTTATTCCATGATAGGGCAGTTATCCCGACGCACATCTATAGTTAAAACACATAGGACAAAGGACCGGGAAATCAGATGTCAGAAATCCAATTTTGGGAATGCGACCGTTGGCCTTGGCCCATTCAAGGCTCATCCGCCTCTATCTCTTTCTTCGAAAACCATAATTCAGTCTTGACAGACCTAAGCTTCAAATATGTCGAAGTAACCCATATAAGGTTCGGTTTGAATAGAATTGTAGTCGCTGCAGATGATTTTCTCTAGGACCCCAAATGGATTAAAGGCCAGTATTTAGTACATACTAGGCACCCGGGGTTCACCGTGCGGAGGTAGGAGTTGATAAAGGAAATGGTCGATAATGTGTCGACGCCTGCATCTCTATACATAAATAATTAACATACATACAGTTCTGGACAATAAAATAGGGTCACGTAATAAAAAAGACTTTTTTTGAAGGACAATAAAATAGGGTCACAACGTCAAATAAAAAATAAACAAGTGGATAAAACTGGTTAGCAAAGATAAGATAGATTAATTTGTACTTAGTACTTCGTCGACTGGCCTTTTTGATCCAATACAGCCTTAAATCTAAAGGGCATTGAATTTACCAACATTTACCAACAAGTACTTTTTGGTATAGCATACCAAGACGACTGTACTTTTTGCCACAACTCTTCCTTGGTTTTTGGTTTAATTAGTCCGATTTGTTTCTTAAGAATCCCCTATAAAATCTCAATTGGATTTAAGTCGGGGGATTGCGAGGGCCAAGTCATGAGATGTACACCGTTGTCGGAAAACTACTTCTTGGCTAGACCCGAGGTATGTTTCGGGTCATTGTCTTGTTGAAATTCCCAAGACAGTGACATTTCCCACTCGGTGTAAGGCAGCATTATTATGTCTTTAAGTGTGTTAACATACATGTGCTTGTCCATCGTACTTTTAATCCAAATAGAGGCCCGACTCCATACCACGAGAAGCAGCCCCATACCATTATATAACCACCTCCATGTTTAAAGGTCTTAGTGGTATAGCGGGGATTCAGCTCGGCGTTTTTTGGCCTCCTTACCTAAAGTCTGCCATCGTTACCAATCATGTTTATTTTAGATTCGTCAGACCACAGGATTTAACGCCACTTCTTCCCATCAACTGGGCTATCCCAATTCAGGTGCGATTTCGCGAACAATATTCGATTTCTTTTCTGTCTCTTTGTTAGCACTGGTGCCTTTCTCGTTTTTCTACCAAAGAGATTTTTTTTTCCACCAATTGTCTTCCTACCGTCCGAGATGAAATTGAAGCTCCTAATTCACACTGAATTTCCGCAGTTGACTTGAAAGGCTCTTGACTTGAGAGAAGCTTGCTGCGGTCGTCCTGGAGTCGTTTTACGCGGTCTACCTCTTTTGTGATGTGGTTTTTGAGGCAACAAAGCATTATAAACTAAGTTCTGAGACATGCCCATGGTTTTGGCGTTTGACCTTCGTCTCTTAACTTACGAATAATGTTTCGTTCCTCGTCCCATTTTTTTGTGTTTCCTTCGTGAATTCATTTTCTTGTCTTTGTTCAACACAGTGACAAAGGTTTTTCGAGTATCCGTTATCTATGATCATTCGAAGTTGTGCCAAATTTGGTTATTTTTAGAGGAGCATGACTACAACTATTTTAAACAGGGTGTCGCTTGTAGTCCATAAAGGGTGAACGATAAAATTATTGAAAATATTTATAACAGAGGCGTGACCCCCTATTTTATTGTCCATAACTGTATGTACATCTGAGAAACATCTAATTCCTTTTGTACGTTTACAAAGCTGTAATGTTTTGAGAGACAGATATTTTTTTTTATTTTAAGGTGAAATTTAGTTTCTAGGACAAGGTTTCTAAAATATAGATTCAATTACTTCAGCTGTGTGCAATACCTATGGATCCATTGGTTACTGTACCTTTCAGTGTTCCTCCAGTAATCTGCGCTGCTGAGGGAAGAATCAGTAAAGTGACTCAAGACACTCGACTTTAAGTTCAATTGGCCAGCAATTCAAGTCATTCTACCTACGATTTGTACATACATATTATATCTGGCCTTAGGTGGGTGATGAAAGTTTTAAAAATACATGGAACTCATACCAAAGCCTCTCGTCCTCCACTCAGTATATTGACACTTCTTCCACTGTACATCTTCGCATTAAGCATGACAACGACTTAAAAGTCGTACGTTATCCACACTCTTAGGTACTACGGAACCCACATCACTCTTCAAAACAATAGAAATGCAAATCCAACTCATTCAAAAGCTGTTATCCGAAAAAGGGGTCCATATCCATAAAAAAAGACAAAAGACTGACAAGCAACATAAATTCCCTTCCAAACTGCGGAAAACGTCTCAGCTTCCTCAATTTGCCAATTTTTTTTTTTTTTTTTTTTGCTTCTTCAATCCTGTTGACATTTATGCAAATTATTCCCAAACAAGAGACACCACACGCGCCCATAATAATCTCCCGAGAAGATCTTCTCCCTTCTTGTTGGCAAAAAATTATCGGTCAATAAAGTTAGATTCAGAGAAAGTGTCAGTCGTCGCCGCCAGTTGACTCACTCTGGTGGTATTGTAGTCAGCAAAAAAAAAAAGTGTAACAAGTTTTATGCCTCAAGCAACTGATTGTGTGGAAGGAAACATAAGCCTCTCGCCTAAGTATGTGCGAAAATTCATAACAAAGTCAACACACTTCTGGCGGTGGTCACCGTCTCACCACAACGCCAGTAGAGAAGAGTAGATGCTGTGTGGCTTCTGAGACTTAAATTTGCCTTCCAGACTTATTACACTTCACTTACTACCTACTTACCTACCTAACTACTCATCTTTGTGAGTTCTGTGAAACTTACATACAAATGTATATTTTCAGTTTCAGTAATCGAATTAACTCAGCTTTTGCATTCATTTTTGGATTTTCTTTTGTGGGTCTTGTCCGCGGCGCGGTTCCATCTTCATCTCTTGTACTATTGTGTGAGACGAAGGAGTTTTCCCCCCGCCCCGTAAGCCCCTTCCATGACGCTTTATGTGTGAGAACAACTTAATAACCATGTTACGTGCTCACCCATTCATACGCCTGTTTAACCATTTAAGTGTACAACACGAGAGGAAAAAAAGTTAAAAAATTCCCACTCAATGTGTATTATAGACCGGCATTCTCTTTTGTGCTGTTAATTGCGTTTTTTTATATACCCCCCTCTTTTTAACGGTTTTGTGTTGACCGTGAGGAGTGAAATTCATCCTCCTGGAGATGACCACCACCGCACGGGGTCAGTTCTTCTCTTTGTAATGAGTTTATACTTTGACAGCAAAGTAAAAGGCGGACCAGAAATACGTATTTTTTCCGACATTTCCTGTATTAGTTTCCGAACCGGTCTTACGTGACTGTTACCGTTTTTTTTTTCTTCCTTTGCTTTTTTCTATTTCCAACTTCCTTTTTAAATTTACTCCCCTCGCGTCGTTGTATTATCCTTTCTTTCTAAGATATCCCGTTTCTTGTTTAGTTCACACACAGTTGTCATCTTCCTCCTCATCATCATCCTTCGTTCCCTTTCAGCACTTCGTACAGCTGCTGGCAGTGGTTGCTGCTACGAATGGGGTGGTAAAAAGGAGGAGGTAAAAAAAGTCCTCGAAACACAACAGGAGCAACTAGAAGTAGAAAAGGGAGATGGAAACACTTCTCGCTGCGCCTGTTCCATCTTTTTCAGTTTTCTATTTTTCTCCTTCGTAGTTTTTCTATCGTCGAGGTTGGTACAACTGTATGAAGGAAAAAAAAAAAAAAAAAAAAATCCACACGGCGAGGAAGGGGAATGAATTTGATTTGGTTGATGATTTTTATTTGTTTGTTCGTAGGTAGCCGAAAAAATCTTATATTGAACTTCTTTTCCTTTGATTTTCCCAAGGAATAGGAATGCAATGCAATATTTGTCGAATGTATTTGCCCTCCGTTATTTTTTTTTTTTGCTTTGCTACTTGAGAAGTTTTCTTCTACAATTTGTTAGCCGAACATCTTTAATGTTTTTGTATCTTATCTCAATTTCTGTTTTTGTTCTGTTCATGTTGTGTGTGAAGCATGTGACGTCACATTATGGGTGAAGCGGGTGGGAATAAGAGTAATGTTGTTTGTTATCTACAGCAGCAGCCACTTAAGTTTAGTGCGTACGTTTATTGACTTTTAATAAATTACAAATTAATCATATCGAGATAAAGTTTGAAGAGGCAAACTGAGAGTTGGTTGGACAAGGCTTATGGTTACGATTGTGACAGGCGATAATACGAATAGGTTAGGTATCTAGCACCTAGCAGTCTAAAAATAGATAAATTTGTAAATGTTTGATTGGATTTTACCCATGGAGAAGTGTGAAGGTCACACAGGTTTATTATAGATTATATCATTCAATGTTAAGTCAGAGAAAGGGATAACCTCTCTCGAAGGTAGACATTTTTCTTGAAATTTTCCCAGATGGAATTACCAGGCAATAATCAGAAATGTCTTTGCCTTAAAGGACATTGTAATCTCAAGAAACACCTTAGGGAGATAAATCATTTTATAAAGCGACGAGGATTCCGTAACAAAGCAGAGGAGATTCCAGATTATGTTCTATGAAATTGCGATTCCCTGATAAGCATTAGAATAAGCCGTCTAGTGGCCTACCCAGATACATATTCTCTCTTGCACTACTCTAGATACTTTGGTTTCTACAAGAAACCAGGCTGAAAGTTGTTCTTCGAAATGATAATAAGTATGTAACCAAGAGAGAGCTAGTATGGTAGCGCTTGGTGAAGGATGACAGTAAAATACTTACCCAAGGTTGGAAAAACCAAGATACAAGTCTAAAATTGCTGTTGATGAATGCAAAACTTGAGGAGATATGATATGCAGCTCTTTTATAGTCAATAGAGGCGCCAAAGGAATTGGTAATCATCTAAAGATAAGAATAAAAAAAATCCAACAAAGAGGGCCAACTCCATACTGCACACTTCTGCCACTCTCCCCACCGGACTGTCGTTAAGTATTTCTTCGCGGGTCTTGTTACCAACTTATGCAATATCGTCTGCATTTGCGTTTTCGGCTCTTCTCAGTCTTTTGACTCTTCTTAGGTTGTTCTTTACGTTCGTTGTGAAGATACAAGTCTCCAGCCAGTCGTCCCCTGACCCTGTCATATGACTCGAAGCTGTTGACTTGGGTTAGGTTCATTTTCCCTCGGCAAAGTGGAACACTGAGTGAGCTATGGTGGTCAAATCTGTGCAGATATTCTCGATAGCCGCCGTGCCCGGACAGGAATTGAGTAAGGTGGTAGTTGCAGTCCCCGCGCGCTCTTTTTGTCGAGACCTCGATGGTGGGGATCAGCTTGTGGGTCCATCTGTAGAGGCTTATACATATGTATGTACATAAGATCACTCAAAAGTCAGCGGGGGCATATACCTCAGTGACTTGATTTTACACGGTTTTCTAGACATCGCTAATAGAAAAGAACTTGATTTTCTCATTTATATCACCCTATATGGGGAACGGTTCCCATTCAGACAGGAAGTTAAGTACTTACCTGCGAGTTATACTGGACAGCAAGTTGTTCTCGACCCCATTGAGGTCTTAGACCTAAAATGATTTTGTTGACTTTACCTATACATTCTCATTGTCAGATCCATTAGCATATGTCGTCGTAAGTCTGGTGGACGAAAACAAATCAAGTAAACACTGCTGCCTACGGATCAGTCATTTCTGACTTCCATGATGAATGGGAGGAATTTAAACCCCACCTATTACAGCACCACCTTGTCTAATAGATGGAAATGCTGACTGGATATAATATTCAGTGAATCACACTGTGTACCTACATGTATGAAGGGTTTAGAAGGAAAGCTGGCAATCTCCGCTCGACAGGTTTACAAGGAAACAAATTTATGCCGATCACGTGTACCCAAAAGATTAATATCCCCCTTGAACTTGTCCGTAATAAAAGGCAGATTAGTTCTGAAAACCTACATGGTGCTCTCGGAGATGACGCCAAGACTGGTGCGTCACTGTCCATAATTGGCTCAGAAGTATGCGGTATTTGTATAAAAAAAGCCTTACAAATCAAACAAGTTCTAGCTAACTAGACAGTCTTTTTTGAAATTCTCAAAGATGAAATTCAACCTTCTGGTGAATCTGGGCAGGGATGACCACAGAGTTTTGATTGAAACAATTAGTAGTCAGTGACCCTTGAAAAACACCCATGTATACAGTCTAAATCATGCAAAATTGAAGATAGCGAAACATCCTTACGGAATGTCAAGTTCTTATCTGTCTTAGAAGAACATTTTTCGAGAACGTTTCGGCAGTGAGCTTTCCCTGCGAAAATTCTTGACTTCCTCTGGAGTAGATATTCTAGATAGCCTAATAGAATGGCTGGCACAATATTCTTATTTAGGCTCAACGTACATCAAAGCGACATGGCAAGTAAACTGACAGCGACGTGACAGTAGCATGACATAAACATAAACCAATGTAAAAATATGCTATGTCACGCCACTTCATTGTGCGTTGATTCAAATGCTTAGAATGGTTCAAATTTAAAGATTCATGATGTCACGTCGATTTGGTGTGCGTTCGATCTTAGGACGCAACAGTGCTTACCACCGCCAAAATGTAATCTTAAAGGGTCAGATTTTCATTGAAACTTACAAATCGATTTAAAAATATTTTAACTTTGCTTTGCTTGATCAGGAAACTGGCTGATTACCCGTTGTAGTTGGGCGTTTTCGGAAACGTCATCTGCGTCAAAATGCTTTTGTCAATTGTTACAGAGTCAAATTGCATTAGCATCTTCGACAACGTCTGCGCTTTATTTGCAGTGCTATCAAATTGCAAAAAAAAAAAAAGAAAAAAAAAATTTTGACAGAAGTCAGCTGGACCAAATGTCAATTGCAAATATGATGTTGGCAACTGTTTTGTCATGCAATTGACGTTTATATTATACTAAAATCTTATATTAAAATATGTATACGTTCATATGTTGGACTACTACATACAATCTTTGATAGATCATTGTTAACATTCGTCTGTAATTCGGTGCCATAAATGCTGCTAATTTGATTGTTCATTCTAATTCATTCGTCAATTAAGTTTGCAAACCATCGCGAAGTGGCCTCTCAAAATATCTGATATTGTCATTCTCTAATAGAAAAATAGAAATCGCATGCGATATGTCAGTTGAAACACTCATTCTTATTACGGTTAATGTTCACTTCTAGTGTAATGTTAATAGTTCACTAAATCTGACAGCTGTCAGATAAACATATTCACTGTTAATTTGCAAAAAATATATTTGTCTCTTACTGAGTTGCTTGTCATACAACTTGTTTGCTAGACAAAATGCAGACAAACCACAACGACAGTTAATCGAAATTCACATTCACACGTACCTACATATGGATGGAAATTCCTCTAAAACTTCTCACATATCTATTCCACTGACAATGACACCTCCTCCGTCTGCGTTTCAAGAATTCCAAATCATGCTGCGGTACCCCCAACTAGCAGAGCAACCACTTGATACCAAAAGAGTAATAACGCCAACAAACTATCTATCTGTTCCTCCACCTCTTCTGCCACCGATCGACATCTTAACAAACGGCGACAACATAATGTGTACCTGGCTTCTCGCCACACTTGCGGGGCGCACACATGAACCATGCGCAGTCATATATAATCCGATGCGAGCTCCTTTGCCCCCCACACTCGGCCCCAGAGGGAAAACCGATCCCCTCAGTTCAACGAGATAAAATTAATCGCTGTTGGATTACCTGTCAAACATAATACCGCATTGTAATTGTTAAAGTTGACTGCGAACGAAGAGGAGGTATACGATACGATACGTATGCTCAAAAGCGAACCCCGACAATAATAACAGTAATAATGATTGTCTGTATGTACATATACGAGTATCTTGTATCTAGATAGAGAGAGCGAGAGAGGGTACCTACCTGACGAGGAGATATTGAAATTGAATTCGACAACAATCGGGGGTATTTAAGTACTTGACACATTTGTTTGTTTGTTTGTTTGTTTGTTTGACTTTGTTTGTTTATTTGATTTATGTGAGAATGTTTTTTTTTTTTTATTACATTTTTTTTTCTTCTTTGTCTCTTTCTAGTTTGCCATCAAATTGGGCCAAAAGCGAAAGGAGAAACGTCTCTCGGCGCTGGAGGAACTAACCAGCACCTATTGCATGGAGGACGTTAAGCTACCGAAAATTATCGATACGGGACAACCGCATCCAGTTCGTGGTATAGGTGGTTTGGTGGGTACTGTTGGATTAAATCTGCCAGGGATCGATAAGGATCTGGTGGCGAATAGCCGCGAACAGTGGAACAACAACTATCAAAATAGTAATCTAGTGCATAATAATAATAAAAATCAAAATTTAAATAATAACAATAGTAATAGTAGCGAGAACAACAATAGTGCAAGTAATAATGTAATTTTAAATGTAAACAGCATAAGTCTTAACAATAATATAAACACTCTAAACATCAACAACAACAACAACAACAACAACAACAACAATAGCAATAGTAATAATAACAACAACAGCAGCAGTAGTAATGGAAATATTGTTGAGACAACAACAACGACAACAATGACAACGTCAGCGTCGTTAAACAGCATTAATTGTACCGGCGGCAATGACATTATTACCAGTGGTAATAGCAACAACAATAGCAACAATGGTGTTGGTGGAGTTGTCACCAACATCAGCAATGGAGGCAGTCTTGTCAGCAGTGTTAACACAAATGCGACTGCCATCGCTGGGGATAGTCTAAGCAATAATATGGTGGCAGCCGCAACAGTAGCAGCAGTGAATTGCACAAATGTTACTGTGGCAGCTGCTGGCGCAGTAGTGACAGTAGCGAGCAACATCAATACGATAAGTCATGCTGAAAGTGCAAACACAAATATTGAACTGATTACCAATCATTCAACACATGTGAGTATCTATTTTTGTTGTTTTTATTTTGTTTAACTTTCTTTTGGATTGCTGTTGTGCCAATAGAGGGGCTAATGATGCTGATGGTTACCTTAGTGTTTCCAGGTGTTATAATTGAGGGGAAATTTGAATGGAATTTTACTTTTCAGGAAGGGTTTTAACAGTAAATTTAACATCTGGTGAAAAGCCTATTGAGTTGTCTATACAAAAAAAAAAAAAAAAAATATTGCTTAATAAAGACCACTCCATTTTGCATCCAATTTCGTTCCCTTGAACACCGCCGTCATGTGGCTTTATTAACGCTTCTGGATGGCGGTTATATCACATTTTTAGTTAAAGAGGACAAGTGTCAGCTATTACGCATTTGTACATTTCCAGTGGCTATGATCAAAGTACAGTGAAATCTATCGAATCTGAGGCTTTGCCTTTGGCTTCATATCTTCATAATTTTCCTTCTAAAAGTTTTTGGTCACGATAACACTACCAACTCATGCTGCCTGCCATTTGTAGGTGAAAGCGTTCATCTATTTTTCTGTCAAAAACTTGAATTGTTCTTGAAAGGATCTTATAGACCTGAACTTTAGAAAATAAATGGTTATTCATTTCGAGGTTAGGATTTAACATCTCTGCCGCATAGCATCTGTCATTCATAGTGACAGGTAGTTAGTTCTTGCGTTTGCCAATGTGAATCATTTAACCACCGGTCAACGTATTCAAATTATTGCATCTCACTACAAAAATAACAGAACTGTAATATATTCATGTGTTTCTGTAAGTTGACGCCGATTTTTTGAAACTCATGAAACTTCTTCAGCGATGAAACCCATTTCTCGCTCGGCGGCTACGTAAACAAACTAAATTGTAGAATTTGACGTTCTGAGAATCCAAATGTGATCGTTGAGAGGCCATTCCGTCCACCTCGGCTGACAGTTTGGTGCGGGCTGTGGGCCGGTGGCGTGATCAGGCCGTATTTGTTACGGTGTCAAATGATTTGGTCAAATGATAACCAACTTTTTTTGGCTTGATATTGAAGATGTGAGCGACGTGTGGTTCCAACAGGACGGGGCTACGTATTCCTCGGCCGTTTAATTTCGAGATGATGGCGACATCAATTAGCCACCAAGATCGTATGATCTGACCACGTTGAATTTATTTTTGTGTGCACTTAAAACCAAAATCCGTGAAGTTATGGCCGCAATACAGCCAGAAATATGCCGAAAACTTATCGAAAATTACCTCACAAGAATCGAAGTTTGCAAAAACTCCCGTGGCATCCATTTACCCGACGTTGTTAACACATAATGGCATATGTTGTCCGAAGTTTATAACAGTAAAAAAAAATGTCATTGAAATCTTTAATACTTTTTAAATTTAAAATCCATTTAACCATTGCACCGCCTGAACCAAAGGAAGAATGCTTTAGCGGGAAGATTACTCAACCCAAAGGAGTTGAAAGTGCATACAGCATTGTGTATCTCTGGACAGAATTTAAAGTACATCCTATTTCTCTTTGGGACTTTCAAGAAAGCAGTGCGCAAGTGCATATGCTGTCCTAAATGCACAAGAAGAGAACATTTTAGTCGGGAATGCTGATATTCAGCTATGGCGCTTTGACTGCGTTGCCTCTCCGGCTATTTAGTCCTGGTCCTTTACACAAGGTCTTTTCTGGAGGCCGAAGTATCCGATGTCAGATATTAAATTTCTAATACCCTTTCTGCTGTGTGTCTGGTGCTAGATATATGTGAATGGTCTTATGAAGTACTATACACACCGGGTATTTGTGAAACTTCAAAGAATAAAATCTTGCTCTATTACTGGAGTCGATTACCACTGCAGGAAAGTTGTGTTTGCTTCATTATGAATGTGTAAGGAATATTTCCAGCGCGGTTTTGTACTTGTACATAAAAGTCAGGGAATCAGTCAAAAGTTTGCTCAGGATACTTACAACGTAGGCATTTTCGGTGCAGGTGGAGAGGACGGTGGCATGACTTAACTCATCGGACAAGGGTAGTTTATGTTTCCCCTCACTCTGACATCACCTACTGAAATGAAAAATATCGTGTCGTAAAAAAATAAGTTTTCTATCTTCTTTTATGATAAACTAGCAGACCCGCCCGGCCTCGGCCGTGCCTAAAAACACCAAGCACACTCCCGTGGCCATTCTGTTAAGAGACTATAGGTATTCTATTTTCGAAATGGTATTGTTCCATTTCCTAAGGCTAAGGTGAGAAATATTGCATACCATTTCCGTTCACCAATAAAAAGAGCACCTGGGTTCATGGAGTTAGACAAAAAAAAAAAAAAATGCTGCCCGCTGCGCAGTTCCCAAATGACGTGCATTAATTATCCACAGCTTAAAATATTTTCGAACTAATACCGTAAATGACAAAATAAATTCCATGAGCTAAGCTACTTTAATGTTAAAAAACATTAAAATGTTTACTGTGACTTTTCTGTTAATCTGAGATACTTGCTGAACTGCTGAAATCCTAAAAATGTGTTATACAACAATTTGACGTATTGACGTATTGAGTGTTTGAGTATAGCTTCAATCCTTCCCAGAATAGAATGTTCAATTAATGTAAGAAAAACTACATTGAAATCGGCTCAGCCGAGACTGAAGAGTATTTTTGTTTTGCTGTTATTGTCGTTGCTTATGATTCACAGTATTTTTTTCCGTCCTCCTGATATCATCACGAACAAGTTGCATTTTAGCCATATGACCACCCTACTGCCAGTATTATGCCTTCGCAGTAGAGTTAACATAAGCTTTCGCAATTGATCGACTTTTTTATTTATTTCATGCGAAATAAAATAAATGATTCTTGACATCAAGATTCGAACCGTGAACCTACAGCGTGACAAGCGATGATATTACCACTACACAATGGCCAGCCTTAACTATCTACTGATCTTAGGTATATGCTTTTGCGATTTTCATAAAAATGATTGAAGCTACCAACAAAAGAATGGAATCAATGAAAACCTAATTGAGAGATACGCATCGCTTAACATTAAAGGCAGTGTTCTAGGTAAAGGACTAAGTCTCATCTGTAAACAACACAAAGATTTGTCCTCTTTCATTCGTCTGTTTTTTGATGTGTTATGAATGGGAATCCTAACCGAGAGATGTAGAACAATTAGTCCTTCATCACAAAGCAGCAACTGAACCGCATTTCCTTTACAATATTCATTTAAACTATTTCCACCAAAGAACAACTTAAAACCACAAGAAGCCGCAAGCAATAATCACTCTTCTTCGTATCTTAAGATAACAACTTCCATTGTTATGCTCCATTGCAGAACCCGAGTAAATTAAACTGTTTTAATTAATTTATTCCCAATCAAAAAGGATTTCCCCATTCTTGAACCACCCTGAGGCTGTGTGCAGACAAAACTCTCAGACTCCAATCAGAAAAGTTTTCAAGCTCACGTCCTAGTATTTTCCTACAAAGATTTCCACCCTCTCAGTCGGCAGAAGAAAAAAAAATCCCTCAGCACACATTTCCATATTCCCAAAGGAAAAGCCAGAATGCGCTCCTTCTTCTCCCTAATAAAAGGGTGGATTACGCTTCCCAAATGAGAGGATTATATGATTATAAGTTTGCCCGAAAATTATTATTTACCCACTTATAACGCCATTTTGTGTGTGCGACGCGACGACGTTCTGTTTTGCTCTATTTGCGCGACGAGTTTGTTTGTTTAGTACGTGATGGGGGTGGCAGGGGTTGTTACGAGTACACCCACTCCATCATATAGTTTATCGATATACAAATTATCCACAATCACAATCCAATTGCATAAACAACAATAACCAATAAATTCGTCAGCACAGAAGGAAGCATGCAACACGAAAGAAAAAAAAATCAAATTACCCCTATCCTTTTTACCGTATGTGAATTACTTAGGGCACATTGAAGTTTGAAGTGATTTTTCCCGCGAGGAAATCACAAATCTCCACACAACACACCGACGAAGAAGAGGAAACAATTTTTCCACTCCATTTAGCCATCTTTGGCATCAATCAATGATGACAGGCTAAGGAAAGTAACCAGACAAACGACGATAGACAGACACAGACTCAGCCATGCTGCACAGTCAGACGAATGGACGTTCCGCCGCACACACCAGAGATGGCTTAACTTAGGTAACCTTAGGCAAACAAAAAAAAAAAAAATACATCTCTGCAGAAAAACAGAGAAATATCATGAAAAATCATCGCATTTAACGCTTGAAATCGTAACATGGCCAGGAGGGCCCCAAGTGGAGGCGGGGTAGATTGCCATTAATATGCTTGTTTCTGTTTCGTTACTGAATAATAAACAAACAACCGCAGCAGCACCCACCACTAGATACAAAAATGTATTTTTTTTTTTTTTTGCGCGCGCTTTGTTTGAGGAAAATCAAATTAAATGGGATTTTGTATGTGTGTTTGGGGAGGATATCGTGCGGTAGTTTATGGCGGGAAAATATTAGCCAATAACTTTTGAATGTTCGGCCTGCCTCAGTGCAATCGCTCGCTGAGGTTTATTTGACTTTCGTTTGAAGGAATTTTATTTGTTTAATACATTTTGTGTGGAATTGTGAATGAAGAAGAAAATTATTATTATTGTTCTTCGCCGGAAAGAAAATCGATTTAAGATTTACGAGTCAAAAGTTATTAGGTGGATGAATGCAGTTGGGGAATTTCGTATTGATTTGATGTCGATTTGTTGTGAAATCGTTATTCATTCAAACGAACAAAGGATGTTCTTAGATTGAAAACTTGTGATCAGCCTCCAGCAGGGTAACTTACGATTACCATTCGGATTGTACAGATGGCGCCATTTATAAACCTCATTGATGGATGATGAAAAATTGAAACAGCTACTTTGTCTCTGACAGAAAGGTATATGTTGCGATCTACTTTGGTTTGTTTGAAGTGACCCCCGATGAGGTGCACTATAGACCGCCTGAATCGCATCACCTACTCCTGGAACTACTTGCTCTACGTAAAAAGCTTGATTTTAGCCGTACTGAGCCGTGCTGATATCGTGAAGATCGCTGTACTCGTAGAGGTGATCAATTACTGTAGCCCTCCTAACATCATGAAGGGCAGGGCACGTGCGAAGGAAATAAGCTATAATCTCCTGCAGAAGTAATTTTAAGACATACCCAGTCTTTGAGCATTTCTACCTATAGTACAGTACCCGGTTAGGATGTTAGTAGTTAGCCTCTTGTGTTTCAGAAGTTTGTTGGACTTCTTTTTTTCTGATCTAGAACTGGCAAAGCGCTAATCACTGACATTGGCGATGTCGGTTACACTTACCCTGTTCGTACTCTGTTCCCCTTAATATCACAGTGACCTATTACCCAGCAAAGGATGAAGTTATACTGTCCTTTACTGCCTTAAGTGCTGCTGGCCAACTTCATCCAACATCGCTGTGTGTCCTGTGTTTGTTGTGTGACATTGAGTATTTGCAACCCTAAGTGTGCTCTACTTTTTTTAGCAGCGTAAATCAAAAGCAGCGATCCCAAAGTACAAAATTGATGCGTGCATTGCTGCTATTTATCTTCAAAACCTCAGTGTAGGATCTTGTGTCTGCTTGATTAATAACTCAGGTCCACAGATTCCCTTTTTTTTTGCGTTGGGAGTTGGGAATCTTTCAAATCCATCCACTAAACCCACCTCCCCTCCTACCCCTGGTCCTCGTTACACTGCCGTCAAGCATTTCATCGCGAGGGGGCTTCAGCCTTACATACTCGGCTCGTACGTGTTGACAGCCGTCTGCGCGACGTTTCGCTGTCGCTCCTGTTTTCGTTGTTCTTTCATGATGGTAGCTACAATTTCGCTTACTGCTTCCCAAGCTTCTTGCGTGCTCGTCATCTGTCTGGTGGTATTCTCTGGTGTTAAGCCCACACTCAGTCTGTACGCCAGCAAGTTACGTTCTTCGTGATATCGCGCACAGTGGAACTTGATGCGTTCTGCATCTTCGACTGCTTCCGTGCACGTTGGGCAATAAGGGTTGTTTTCGTGTCCAAATCTACGGAGGTAGGTTTTGAAACATCCATGACCAGTTAGCATTTGGGTCAGATAGAAGTACAGCTTTCCATGCTTCCTATTGGTCCAAGGGTCTATATTGGGGATCAATCTCTGGGTCTATCTGCCTTTGTCAGAAAAGTTTCATCTCTCTTGCCATTCTTCGAGGATTGTTCTTGGTGGTACTTCGGTGTCACTTCGAATCGTCGCTGTTGACACCACTGTCCTATTGGCACGACATCTCCGTTCGGCTTTTTTAATGAGGAGGTCTATTGGCACCATTCCAGCAACTACGCATGCCGCGTCGTAGGAGGTTGTTCGAAAGGCGCTGCATACTCTCAAGGAGTTGGTTCTGCAGACAGCCTCCGTCTTTCTTCTGTAAGATTTCGTCTTCATGGTACTAGCCCCTATTTGGGAGCTGTAAAGCATTACCGACGTCGCAACTCTTGCTAAGAGCAGTCTCTTTTTCTCTCTTTTTTAGGTCCTCCAATATTTGGCATGATCCTTGCTGCGTGTTACAGGTGTTGCTTAAAAGTCAACCTTGTTTCTATTGTAACGCCAAGGTACTTCAGCTCTGGTTTGGAAAGTACAACATGATCGCCCACTGCTGATGAGCACTACTTCGGTCTTTTCCTCTGCTAGTTTTAGGTCCATGCTTACTAGCCAGTCCTGTACCATCCCGATAGCTTCATTACAGTCATGTTCCAACTCCTACACAGATTCACTTAAAACGAAATGTTGATAGCCAGCTGTTTGCCAACAATGTTGATTGGGAGGATGTGTATCGCTCTACAGTTTTCGTACTCCATTAAATTTCCTTTGTTAAGGAGCCTCTTCGAGAAAGCTCCTGACCTTCCAAAAGTGATTTAGGCGTCGGTTAAGAAGCATCTGCAAGAATGGAATCAAATCTTACCGCCGTGATCGCTGTAGTGATTTCGCCCTTACTGAGAGCTGTTGTGCGAATTCGAGACACTTCACCAGCGATTAAGAGGTTTCAATTGCTGAAAGTCGTTTTCATTCGAAGCAAGCAAGCAAACGTGTAAATCTTTCAACAAATGTTGGTACGTGATTTGACTATTAATCAACTTGACACTATTTATCAAGCCAGCACGTTGATGCGATTATACTTGTCTCGCCGAACAATCTTGACTAGAGCTCGATCTGTCTTACTGCTGGCGTCACTCTAGTGTGAGTTTTAAATGCTTTAAGTTTTTCGATCCGTCTCAAGGTATCTAATGCCCATGCTTTTGTTCCGCATAGCAAGACTAGGATGGTGAGTAGGAAAGTAATGGTTGACAGGAGTGATACTTCGCTTAATCTCTGCGCTGTTATTATTTGAATTTTCAGCGGAGTCTAAGTACAGGGTGCGCCATTTTTTATGTCGGTATGTAAACATTGAATAACTTAGACATTTATCAACCGATTGACTTGAGTAGACATGTTTTTGAAACGTCAATTCAGTACAATTTTAATCATGTATCGCTTCACACCGAAATAGTGACGCTGTACATTGAAAATAGTCGTTCAGTTGTGTGCAACGTGCATATCGTCGAAAATATCGTGGCCAACAAGCACCGTCTGACAACACTATTCGTCGTTTGGCGTCGAATTTTGTTGAGCACGGGACAGTGGGAGATCGTCGACATGCCGTTCATCAACGCCCAAGACATTCCAATGAACTGGTTGAAGCGGTAAGAGAGAGTGTTGCTGAGAACCCACATGTATCGTATCTTCACCGCGCTCAGCATTTTGGCGTCAGTGGAACCACCTTACGGCGCATTTTGAAGGATGATTTGCATTTGTTTCTGTATAAAGTGCAATTGACTCAAGGAATATTGCCGGCAGACCGTCCACGTCGCTTGGAATACGTCCAAACAGTCGCTCGAATGTTTGACACATTTGGGGAACGGAGAATCCACACGAGATCCATGAAACACCATCGCATGACCAAAAAGTGACTGTTTGGGCCGGCGTTTGCGCCAAAACCATCATTAGGCCATTTTTCTTCAGAGAAGGCGAAACAGACGATTGGAATCAATATCGGTGGATGTTATTATTATTATTATTATGCCTGCCCACAAATGTGTGAAAAAGGTTCACGGTTACTGGTTTCAACAAGACGGTGAGCCATGCCACACTGCAAATCAAACAATGCAGTTTCTGCAACGAAAATTCCCTGGACGTGTGCTGTCAAAAAATGGAGACATTGACTGGCCACCCAGATCTCCAGATTTGACCCCTCCGGACTTCTTTCTGTGGGGTTATTTGAAAAGCAAAGTGTACGCCAGCAAGCTTCAGGCCATTAACGAGCTCAAGGCAAACATTCGTGCCAAAATCATCGCTATACCGCCCGAGTTGCTCGAAAAAGTGATGGGAAATGCTGGAAAAAGGGCACATTTTGATTGATGTTGTATTCAAAAACTAGTTCAAATAAATTGTAAATAAACTAAATAAACAATTTTTTTAAAGTTATTTAATATTCACATACCGACATAAAAGACGGCGCACCCTGTAGATAAAGTCCTTAATTATGTGATGATGCGCGATTGTGCTATGTATTCTCTTAATTGTTAGCCCTCTGAGGGATCCTTAACTTTGTCGATGTTATTATTTTCGAGTAATGTCACATATGAACTATCAAAAGGTAGTGGTAACATTCCATCTCTACTAGGCTCCTTGCTGCTTTCAGATCCTCAAGGACCACTTCTTAAGTGTTGACTGATCTCCAAATGATCAATTTATCAACAGATATTGTGGATGGCCTTCTTCTCAAACATGGTATCACTTATGACAATGCTATTGTCGTCTACGAAATGCAGGAATCTCTACTCCATTATGCTGATAATCAGACCACTACGAGAACTTGAACTTGGTCGTTGCGATACTACCTCAAAACATGTCCCCAAAAAGGGACCATTGTTTCCGCGCCAATTCCTTTCAGCACTTTTGGTCGTCAAACCACATTGACCGAGTGTTTCCGAAGTATAAGTCACTCTTTTCTCCATGCAGTATGTCCCGCAATTTAGACTAGGTGACTAAAATGAATTTGTTCATGTGGTTTGACAGCAACGTCATTAAGGATCTTTAATTGTCCAATTTAACCGATTTATTTAAAGTGGTGTGGTATTCTGCAAACCTCTTTAGACTTCAGTGGACAGGTAGGTACTGCCAGAAGGGTTTTCACAACTATAGTTGGACGCGATGTGTTTGATGGGTCCACAGCGCTTTTATTTTCAACTTTTAGCACCATCCGAGCGACGCATATACGTATTTAGCTGAGAAGTAAGTAACTAATTTTCAGATGTGATTTCGTAACACATTCAACTCTACTAGAACTGAAATCAGTATTTATCGTTTATTGCTTGTTTAAATTGTTAAACTGTCAAATAGAATATCTAAACCTTTCAAAATCACAAATAGATTTATTGCTTGAACGAACATTGTGGATTTATACCTATCAACAGTAGATACATATCACACATTCTCTAGCCCACCTCATTCTACGAAATCCCATCAACTTTATAAGTCATAAAACCTAACAGCAAAAAAACTGCTAAACGATAAAATTTGTTTTACTTTATTTTTTAGCCACCACATCCGCCAAAAAACGTTTTTTTTTTTTGTGTGTGCTTGTGAATTTGCAAATAAAAATCATCAAACACCTCAATTTAGTGCGGCTGCCATTAGCCTGTGAAAAATCTTCAAGTTTAAAGGCAGAGTACCCAACAAGCACACAAGTAGTAAAATCAAATAAAATTCCTAGAATATTATACTCGTATCTCGGAACACAAAACTTTTGTATCTATGTCAAGTTCATTAAATTCAGGCGCGCAAATGTTGAATTACTGATGAGCGAACCGTGTTCCCCTCATTTAAAACGGCAATTAGTATGCCGTAGAAGAAAATCACTCTTGAGTGACACATAGATGTATTTGTCTCTGAAGACGACATATCGTGAATTGTGATAAGTCAATTGAAGGAATTTACGTCACTTTAATGTCATCATCAACGTCAAAGAGTTTTAAAAGTGCGATTATGACCTTGTTTTTGAGGTCTGAGCTCAGTCAGGCAGGTAATAAAAATGTTGTTTTGAATTTCTCGTGCAATGACGAAGTTTAGAATTATATAAAGAGAAGTGTCAAAAAAAAAAAAAAAAAAGTTTTCAAAGTTCAAATGTCAAAATGACAGATTTGAACTGACATTGTTTGGTGGTAATGAGTTTGTCTTCTTTTTTTTTGCAGTTATTTTGATGTCGACAAAAAGTTATACATATGTATATGGGCCTATTATAGTTTGCGAATTGAATTTGATCCTTGCTATTATGATTGACGATTTAAAAAAATGACAGGTGCTTTCAGTGAATATGTGTGCACATATTTTGATAAGTTTTAAGGTGGAAGAGATTTATGTGAATCGTAATTACACCGATTTCCGTTGTCATTTTTCGTAATTCGTCGTATAGCGTTGTCACATTTTATCCACAATTCTATTAGAATCCTATTGAAAACCTGTTGTGTTAAAGTATTTACGGAATACCGATTCATAAACGTCAATCGCTGTATGTGACAAACGTCAAAAGAGTTCTCAAATAGTTATCTACAAACCTCGGTTCTTTATTCGGTACAGATTTCAAAACCAGAGTCATAATTTTTGTTTAATAAAAGCGCAAAAATCTTTTGACAGTTCCAAAAACTGAACCCTACCAAGTTCGCCATCTGACACTTCCATCAAGAAGATCAATTACTGTCATTATAACATCACTTAAATTAAAATTCTCGCGTTTACGAACGAATTTAGGGCCATTAACTCTCACTCAGCTTGCAACAACCGCGCTTAACCCCTGCGCGCTACACCGCTATACACGATGCAAAACAACAAGAAGTGAGCGCGCGAAACAAATGATTACTTTAACCTTTCGTTATTTAATTTTTCTTCAGTCATTCCTCGCCCCTGAAGCGCCGCGTCGATGATGTGCAGTATTTGGTTTATGCTGCTCTGTTCCTATTCATCGCTCGAGGATGGCGTAATTTAAATGTAACTTTTCCACAAAAGACAGATGCATCATGCACCACCACCGCCACCGGATGGGTAACAAACAGCGGATTTAACCACCCCGCTCACACAGAACACAGAATAACACATCACTAACCGGGTTGTGTACGACGAGTATTTTTCGTGTAACCCTTTTCGGTCGATAACAGGGTGATGTGTGGCATCCTCGACGTGAATCCCCAAACTCATACCCGCGCACGCACAGATGTTTTAAATGTATTAGCCGTGCAGAATAATATGCTAAAATGTGCATTCAAGAGATGAATGATAAATGGAATGGGATGCGGGGATTCGTCGAATGGATTTCCCACATTTGTACGTACACGAGGACGTGTTTCACGTAACAGCACGTTCTATATGTGATGTATGGTGTGAAATAATGCCTCGCAGCGGCGGCAGAGTGATGAAAAATGTGAGAAGTGATATAAAAATACGGAGGTATATCCGTTTTTCAGATACGTGTATTTAGAGATACTTGAAGGGAAAATAATGTCAACAAATGCGCCTCCGAACGAAATGGTAAGGAATGTTGATAGGTAGGTCGTCTTTTATTTTTTTATTTGGACGATGAATGAAAGGTGTGATGGATAAAACGTTTTCAATGTGATTTCTGTGTAACGGATTAGGATTAACGCTTCCAGGTATTCTTTATCCGTTTTGAGATTTAAAGTGTTTTTGAGTAGATACATTTCATGATCCAGCAGTAATAAAGTAGTTTACAAACCTTGGTATCGGTTGTCGTCTACATTTATTGATTTGTCTTCTACAGGAAATGAGGTCTTAGTCCCGGTAGTCTTTCTTCTTATTTTGAACCTGAAGACTGGCGGAACGCGGTGCAGACACACATAATTTTGTTTCTCGTCTAAAATGCATTTGGGAATGATGACATTCAAAATATGATACTAAAGTTGTCGTGACAAATATGTACAAATGCACTTTGGACAGGTATAACGTGGAAGTACAATATGTTTTAAAAATAAATGAAATCGGCAACCGCTGACTTTGTTTTAATAAAACCGCTGGGTTCAATGGTCCTAGCTCAAAGGACCAAATTGATGCTTTGCAAATCAATGGTGGTGCTAATTTGTTATCTGGTTCCGAGTGATTAGCAAGAAAGCCGACTCGTTTTTGAGTAGGCGAGGACTGCGAAATGAGTAGAAGATACAGTCGCTAATTTTATAAGCTGTACCGTGATGCGGATGGAGTCCAAAAAGGCTGAGAACCGACTACTACTACACTTAACTAGGGCACATGGAAGTAATTTATCTCTTTACAACTTTTCTGCGCCACGTTTGGTGATTAGGTAAGTTAATTCCACAGCATATTTTGCAACGACATATGCTTTTTCTACGCCGTAAGTGCTGACCGATCCCTTGCCACTGTCTTCGATCTTTTGTGATGTACATATATATATGTAGGTTCCTGATGATGCGAAGAAGTCTACGAACGTAGGTTGGACTCATTTATTGCATCCATTCAGAAGTAGAGAGACATAGATTTACATTAGAGCTTTGACCATCATTAAGCTTCCTTGTGATTCTATATACGATTCTTCAGTTTTTTTTTTTTTTCCGATGAATCGTAGGGACATAGCGCAAATGTAGTTGCAACTCTATTTACTGCTGAAGGGAATGACATTGCAGTTTTGAGTGAAATACGTTCTTTGATCCGTTTCGAGTTGTAAATCGCGACGTGTAAGAATGCGAAACATCTTAGCTTCTTAACATCTAAAGTTCAACTTCCAAACCTCCGGCGGATTACCAATTCGTCTACCTAGATGATTTTTTTTTTTTATAATTTGCGCGCGGCAAAGAGGATATGAATACTCTTATACTATTATAAGACAAGGGCGTTGTGAAGAAGAGAAAGAGAGAGAAAGAAAGATTTAGTGATTATTCGCTACATATCAATTGAGAATCAACTCATTAAGTCGATTAGCATGCATGTGGCAGCAACCCTACACCGGTTTCACGAGATAATACTTTCCAACCGTCTGCCCTGGTGAAATAAAACTTTTACCCCCAATATTCATGGACGCTTTTTCTTTATTTGCTCTCCCAGCCGAGTATTTGTTAATTGTTTGACCCTTCCCAAAATACCGATACCATTACCTTATCCGCCGATCATTTAACTTTCTTCGGGGCTGGTGATCCAGAACTTCTCTTTCAATTGCTGTTTGGTCTCACCTGTTGTCACAAATCTGGCCAATCCTCTGGATCGGTTTGAAACAGCTCCAAAAACAGCAAGACATCGTCAGTCGATTGAGTTTTTGTTCAAAGCAGTTTCGGAATCCAACTTGCAAAAAGCTTGGAGAACTCAGGATCATTTTGAATGATGTCTCGGGGGATCTCCCTTATCTTCAATCTGCGGTCTTCCATGATCAGATCACATTTATTGATGTTTTCCTATATGAAGGTGACCGTGGTGTAGTGGTAACATCAACGCTTGTCACGCTCTTTGTTCACGGTTCAAATCCTGATCTCAACAACCATCTATTTATTTCGTCTGAAATAAATAAAAAAGTCGATCAATTGCGAAAGCTTAGTCAACTCTACTGCGAAGGCATAACACTGGCAGTAGGGTGGTCATATAGCTTAAATGCAACTTGATCGTGATGATGACATTAGGTGGAGGGGAAAAAATATAAAAAATAGTGTGAATTATGAGCAATGACAAAAAGCAAAACAAACAAGCTATCCAGTTATCCGGACGCCACCCTTGGAGTTTACTGAAACTTAATACCACCTAAGTTTCAAACCCACTTCACCAATCTTTCTTTCTCTCTCTCTCTCTCTCTCTCTCTCAATTTTCTACAAACGCCCGTGCCCTGAAATAATTCAATGGTATTCATATCCCATTTGGGCCATCACTTTTTTTCAATTAAACTAGACAATTTGAATTCCTTTACATTCAGAGGGCCTTCTATCCGAGTTTATTACTGGAAACACCAACCACTTACCAGATGTTTATGATCTTTTATCCGCAAAAAAAAACGAATTTCTAGTGCAGATAATCATGCTTAAAGCAGCAGTTATTTCCTAGTCAATTAACTGCCATTAATTTTGCTTTGAGCCGACATACCCAGAATAGCTACTTGCTAGCAACTACCTCCGAATCTCTGCATGCCAACTCTTCATAAACTTACCACTCCATCGCTACTGCACTATGGGTACTTCCATCCACTTGTACTCCTCTCGCGCGCGTACTTATCAAATAAAGCAGCCGTTAAAAGACCCTACCAACCATTTTCAAACTCAAAACGCACATACGACTAGTAGGACTACACGAGATCGAAAGAAAAGCGCGAAAAAAGGAGGAAAAAAAAAAAAAACATTCTCCAGTAATTGCGAGATATTTCTGCTAATGGGCTCTCTAATACACTCCGTGTAGATTTCTCACCATTCCTGTCATTTCAGGCACCGCCAACACCCCTGTGGTACCAGACCCAGCAGCACCAAGGCTTAAAGTACTACACCGCACGCCCGGCGCGCCGTGTACCACTGCCAGCGACCGTGTGCATAACAGTGCTCACAATAAAGCACTCGTAAAATTGCTCGTATTTCATTATACTCGTACCTATTTGCTGTGGCAACGACGAAGGTATGTGTGACGGTGTCAAAGGCGTAAACTCTCCTTGTAAATGGGTTTTCTGGTTATGTGTGTGGTGTAACGACAGCCATAAGTAGTTGCCAACGAAAATACCATCCAAACCGTCGCAGCGGGTGGATGGGTTGGTGGAGTAAAATTTCAAGGAATGAGCAAACTACTTATGCTTACTCCATGCCACATTTCGTGTCACATTATGATGTCTAAATGTCGTATAAGGAAACATTTTCCTTTCTTTTCATCTATCCCTCCCACACATCGTCCTTCGTGATGGAAAATACCATGGTTCGCACTCTGTTGTGTTGTACTAAGGAGATTTGCAAGATTCACACCTTAAAATTGGTTAAATGGAGTAAATTTACAAATCCTTTGGTAGTTACTTACTGTTGGCCTGTGGGATGAGGAGTACTGCGTGAAGCACAGTGGTGGAAAAGTTTTTTACGTCAAATAGCTAGCTCCGAAGAGTGAGAGTAAAAGAAAGGTTTTAAGATTTACTACGGAAAGATGAGGATTCTGTGTGTGTATGCGTTTTTGTATGATGTGGTAGTGGAATTATAAGAGCTCTGACAGATGTTTGCGAAGTATTATTGAAAAACTTAATCGAAGGGATGAAGATGATGAAGGAATGGAGAAAACTTTTCGCTGGGGAATTTCACTTGGAAAATGAATTTACTTTCCGTCATATTTGGGGTTTTTACGAGATTTTGGGATTTTGGAAAATCTGAACTATTTTGTGGCTTGATGGTGTGCTGCGGACCGGAACGAAATGTTGTTAATCTCAAAACGGAATTTCTTAAGGGGCTTCCTGACACATTGGCCAATCGGAAGGGGAGTAAATGCGAGCATAATCGTAACCTTCCACTTTAACGAAAATGGTATTCGGTATTTGCAAGAAGTGTTTGAGGAGATTTTAAGCCCCATAAGAGCTGCTTGTTAAGCAGTTGAGCTGAGTTAGCAACTGAATGAAACTATTCTAGATCGATCAATGCTGAGACCTTATGCTGATTTGCAAGAGCTTCAAAAATTATCCCAAACTGACATATATATGTAGGTTACAAGTGTAAACAGGAAAACTAAAACTACACAGAAGAAACACTAGTTGTTCGTATCCATATACGGTGGTTGCCCTTACGACCAATTAACGAATTTAAAATGAATAAAAGAACCAACACAGGCAAGCTGCCATGAGCAGATACTTCTGTTACTACCACTACTAATACTACTGCTATTTACTACTACTACTACTCCCGTCACTTTCTAAACATCTTTTTGAGGTATTCTTTGATTTTACGTGACTTGTGAGCGAAGCACGTTAATATTCGTGGCCTATTTCCATTGCAGCTAGTTCAAGGTTCAGAACTTTTCCGTTTATGGTTCCTGAGTAGTGCCTTTGCTTGCCTTATTTTTGCCAGTCCTTTCCAGAGCTTAGCTAATTCGTTTTCTTTTTATAGCTCTTCTCGGATGACGTTTCCACTCAACTTTTCTCATCAGCTTATCAGTCTCTTTGCTACCATCCACTTCGACGTGACCTAACACCCACTATAAAGTAATATTTTTGATCTAGCTTATATTGTTGAGTTTGTCTGGCCCCTAAAATAACTGATTTCGCAGTAGCTCAGTACTTCGATAGCAGCTTAGCTGCCTAATATGATAGTAAATGTCTTGTCTGTGATAATTCCTGTCGAGGCTATGTTTGTTATATTTTCTGATTACATGAATTCCTCTTTGAAAAGTGGTAGATCGTAGTTTTAGCTGTCCTTAATTCGTCCGTACGTATAGTATGTTTCTTGGGGATATAAGTGCCTAAATTGTGGATTTATTGATTCACTCCTTTTTGTTCCTCAGTTTCACGGTGAAGTTTTTGATGAGATGCAAAAGTGCTAATTTGAAAGATCAAGGATTACAATGTCTTCTGAAAATCGATACCTTCAAGTTATGTCTTCAGGACATAGCCTCTCATATGTACATATATTGCGTCACTAGCCAGTAGAAGAAAGAGATATGACGGGCTTCTAGAATGCAAGAAGATTAGCCAGATACCATCTATGTAAGGAATGAATTTTTGAGTAATCACGAGAGTAACTCTTTCTAAGATGATTCGTTGAAGGGAGACCAAAAGGTGGTCTAGTTAGATATCTCTAACATGTTCCCATGTCATGTTTCCTTACTGGTGTTATCTACTTATATCTGTTTGCCCGGAACTGTGTTGTGGTTGGACGCACATTTGAATAGGAATGAATTCTAGGTTTTAGAATCACTCCACGTTAGAATCACTTTTGCACTATCGATCACTCTGAGGTGGCTTCGTGACGAATTGCACTGGTTGTCATCTATCTGTCAAACATATTTAGTGATATCAGATGAAAAGGAATGTTTAATATTGCCGAACGGAGAGCCCACTTTGTCGTATGCACAAACAAGCTGATTTCTTTACTTTCGCGGTGGTAGTTACCGTGTACAGATTTGTTCAAAAGTCTTCAACCCTTTCGGAATAATAGCTGAATCTTGGCAAAAATAATGTGCTTCATATTTACTCGTATGACAAATTGTTTCGATGCAGTTTTTATAACATACATAATATTCTACGAAAAGCTTTAAACTTCGAAAGAGGGCAACAAAATTGCCATTAGTGTAGCATGGGTCTTGCAATAGTATGAAAATGCTTCTTTAGTAGCAACTTTGACAGCGCAGACATTAAGAATTTCATTTGTTATTTTATTTGTGTGTGAACGCATTGCCCATTCTTCATTAACCGTCGTACCAAAATGTTTTAGATGGTCTGAATTGTTTCAATTATTTAAATTTTTAAGCCTTATTGCACGCAAGGTATGGTTGAAAATAAAATGAAACAATTCTGTTCAAGAAAGTCAGCATTTCAAAGTTGATCCTAATTGTTTGAATTTTTAGACCTTAAGTTTCGCAAAATGTGACCCAAACTTCAAACTTCACCAGACACTTTTTGTTTTAGATTGCTCTTCATGCTCAGAACATCGTTCCCAATTATTTGGGCATAGTTCTTAAAAACTTTAAAATTTGGAACAAAGTTCAGAAGACCAAGAAGACGTCGAAATTTTCTCGAAATCCAGTAAAACAATGTGATACAGACCAATACGCAATGCTGAGTCCTTAGTCCATAAATCTGTTTACAGTCGATGAACAGACTCTTTGTCGTACCCGGTAACAGACACGAGAAACACCACGATATTTTGAAAATAAATTCGTCTCCCTTGTTCCAAAAATAGCTCTCTAAATTCTTTCATTCAATAAAACTCAAAACCTCTGTGAGCTATTTAGGTAAATATTTTCACATTTCACAATCAACACTCTGTCAACAGTTTCTTCGAATCCCATTAAACCACCATTGAATTCCGCTGGATGTAATGAAATTCCCTTGACGCATCCACTAAACACAACCTACCAATTCAGCGACTAACGTTGAACTGAATAATGGTTAGCGATGATTTTTTCCATCTACCAACCACCTTAACCTAACCCAACTTATCTACGTGAAAATAACTTTTTCTGGCAAAGCTTTTGCTCCACCAACTCGAGTGAAGTTTGCACGAAGATTGTGTGCAACAATTCAGAGATGGCAGCAGTATCAGTAATAACATCATGCTTCCCAATGGAATCCCCCCCGTCCAACATTATTTTGTTGTTGTTGTTGTTGTTGTGCTGTGCATTTTTTCCTCTGGGCACTTTGCACTGAGTGTGCGTCGTCATGTTGGATGTGTGCCTCATCTGTTTTCTCTCGGTATTTCGTCGTCGACGTCGTCCTCCTCCTGTTGAACTCCAAGTCAGCATACATGCACATCTCTTTTCAAAATTGCTCTTTCATCGGATGTTCATATGCCGCGCCGGCTTATGTGTGTGCGTTAGGGAATATCCGCCGCACTTATCCCCCATGTTGCCATGGGTCAATTCGGCCATTAAGATTTGCAGTTCAGGCGTGCGCACTGTTGCTCCATGAAGGAACACACGACGAGCGAATCCCAGTGGCATGCTTTGTGACACACAAAAGGCCACGACAATGGTATGACATGGAAGCAGCACCAGCAGCAGGAAGGAGGCCACGAGTTGGTTAGGTAGTTGTGTGTGTGTTTTTCGCCAGTTCCTTTTCTTCGTCGTCGTCGGAAAGCTGTGAAGTTGAGTGGTATTCTTTCGCAAAACCCCAACTTGGAAAGAGATATGATATCTAGTTACATGGCATCGTCGGTGGCGGTATCGGCGGCACACGAGAAAGGTGCAGATGGTTTTCTGATGCCACCACCACTACCGCCAGCTAGCCGCCATTGATGCCGGCTTCGATCTTCTCTAATCAATTGGATTTGGTGTTGAACATGCTCCTTGGGAGCATGAACTGCGACTTTCTCGCAGTTGTTGTGTGTGGGAGTAAAGGGAAGGTATGTGTTAAACGGGAACGATGTCGAGACATGAAAAAAGGGACCAAAGGTTGTGAGATTGTAATTTATTTGCTACTCCTGCCACATTAAACCGCATTAAAGGTCATTCCCATGTAAGAAGGTAGGTTTGTGTGGCATGCCATCATTACGGTCCACATACATGACTTGATGAAGTTATGATTTAGTTGAGAGATGGATTAACGTGACTCTCCGGTGTCCGGATCTGTGCAGCACTTAGCCTTTGATAAGTACATTATGTCAAACTATTAGGTTGAGTACTTCCAAGGATTATGGGCATCAAAACAAGTTTCCACCTGATCAGAGGCGGGCTGCTGTTCTCGGGTGGATTTGTGTGCCACAGTTAATGTTTATTGAATAAAGCTTGCTACACGTATCGCTTACGCTCAACCACCCCCTTGCTCTTTCTCCTACTCCCCTGCATCCTTTTATGTTGTGGGTTAATATTTGCAATGTGGTGAATTGGATTTAAGGGTTTTCGAATTCGTGCAGCAGGATGTGCACGATTGGTTCAGCACTGTGAATTCGGATTACCCATGTTGGTCTGGGTCGTCGGATGTGATTGTTATTCCCTTGCTACAAGGATATTATATGTAGGTACGTGTGTGTACTTGGAAAATTATTTGAATACGAGAATGAGACTCTTGTGGCAATTTGTGTGGCAAATCCATTATTGCTAACAATTTCATTAGTTATTCTTCGAATACCGGTGTAGATCCCTTGAGAGTATTAGTTTTGAAATAACGCATGGAGGAGGGAATTGAATGAATTTCTCATCCGGAGGGAGGGTTTTTGTTGTTTTTGGAAGAAAATTGTGTGTGGTTTAGCTAATGAATAATAAAGGAATGTTGTTGAAGATTTTTGAGAAATTAACTCCAATTAGCAATAAGAATGTATCATGCAATGAATTTGTATTTAGATTTCGATTGGATTGAGTATGGACTTGTGAAATGATTTCTAGTACTTTATGTCCATTGATCGAACGATGGCATAGGATATTGAAGGAAACATCAAGTTAATCGTACAGTTGTTAGAAAGATCTGGCTTTCCCTCTAGCGAGAACTATTAGAAACTTATATCTCTAACTCTCGAAAAATATAGACTCTGTAGACACCGCATTAAGAATGATGGAAAAGTCTCTCTCTCTCTCTCTCTCTCTCTCTCTCTAAACTATAAAACTTAAAGTGCCCACTCATACCCCAATTAACAGGTTCTAATTTTGTAAGGACACTGGAAATTGGAAAAATTTCAAAATTCCTCCCTTTATTTCCTGAAAATGTTGTGATTTGCGTCAGTTGCAATCGGATAGACAAGGAAGAAGGTGGGGTGCAACACATAATGGTAATAAATGTTGGAAAAGAGAAGAATCGTCTGCACAAATTGAAACGTGTGGAGGGTAGCAAATGATTTTCCCAACTCTTATGCCATACAGATTCGTTCCTGAAAATTGGTGTGTGAGTAGGGACTTTTATTTGAGATGGGATCCACCATTAAGACGACATTAAAATTTGTCAGAAAATATGTACTATATGTTTAGTGAACTGCATGCCTTAGTATACTTGAAGCATACGAGTATGTCCCATGCAGTCATTTGATTAGAAGTTGACGTATTTCCTAACGTTTTGACTGTTTAAACCCTCCTAGGTGGCCCTCTAGGTTGACCCTCAAGGCAAAATCTGCATAGTGGCTACTGAATATTCAGGCCTAGATTCTCAGGTTATTTCTGTCAAGATTCAACAAAAGGTTAAATGGTTTCTTGGGGAATTTCGGGAAAAGGCTTGACCCCGGGTAATAAGCCAGACTTATTCGATTTCTTACGACTTAGCTTTTTAATTTAGGATTTATAGAGGCTTTTGCTGACACCACAGAAAGGTTCAGGTCTAATTAGGTGGCTAGATGTAACGGCTTCGTAGTAGTCATTGTGGCCTAACATCCAGAAGAGAATGACAACGTTGTCATTGGCCAACTCAGAGGGCAACTTTCTAGAACCCGTCTTGGTTTTATTCCGGCCGAGTCAAGGATCCTAAGTGCAATTTGACGATCTATGAAAATAAGTACGACCTTTCTTCTACTAATGCCCCAGCGATTGGTTCATATATGAAATACCTCTTCCTAAAATATGGTCAAATGTTTGCCAATTCTGACTGAGAGATTTGTACAGTTTGATTTACTGGAAATGCCAGAAACAATCTCCGTATCCACCTTGGACTCATCTTTGCAGCATACAAGATCATGGTTTGATGAGCGTGGCTTTAATCTTTCCCAGTTTTCCTGGGAAGAATGAATGAATGGCGGTAACTTCATTAGTTTTTATCCACCAGGTTATGGCAGCATATGCAAGTATATGCGGGTCTGTGCATCTCAAAAAGATCTTACACGGGGGCCTTTGGGTTGTGATGGCCCTTGGGTTGTGATACCGCATCGCACTCGAACCAGAGTGTGCTCCTTATGAATCTGGTTAAGTCCATCAACGAAACAAGTGCCACCTCACCCAGTTCTCTCATGAGTCTGTTTCCCATATGGAGGAGGCGACGGTTGCAGAAATTAAGGCAATCGAAGAGTAGGTGTTTGATGGTTTCTATTTCTGCCTCATCTTGACAGCTCCTACTGTAGTCCGGAGAGTTTATGCCCAGCCGTTTGGCCATATTTCCGATAGCAGTTAGTACAATATCAAGATGCGGATTTGATTTTTCCCATAGCTAATAAGCATTGAAGAAACTATATGAAGGTGGCCATGGTCTAGTGGTAACATCATCGCTTGTCACGCTGCAGGTTCACGGTTCGAATCCTGATGTCAAGTCAAGAATCATCTATTCATTTCGTATGAAATAAATAAAAAAGTCGATCAATTGCGAAAGCTTATGTCAACTCTACTGCGAAGGCATAACACTGGCAGTAGGGTGGTCATATGGCTAAAATGCAACTTGATCGTGATGATGACATCAGGAGGACGGAAAAAAATACTGTGAATCATAAGCAACGACAATAACAGCAAAACAAAAGTACTCCCCAGTTATCTGGACCCCACCCTTGGAGTTCATTCCAACGCCACCTGAGTTTCAAACCAACTACACCAATCTGTCTTTCTCTCTGCTTCTTCTCCTTTCCATAAAACGACCGTGTCCTAAACAAATTAGTATAAGGGTATTCATATCCCCTTTCACATGTGCAAATTATAAAAAAAAAAAATTTTAATGTTTTATAAGCAACATTCATTGGACTATCTTGTGCTGTTAATCTTCTCGCAAAAGTTACGCAGTGCTTTCTCTTTTCTGGAGAGCATTAGGTTGGTCTTCTGGGCTTCCTGACTCGCTCCTAGCCCTGTGACTTTGGCTCTATTTAAATCTTTTCTTACGTTCTATGATGACCTGATTTTGTTGCATTCGGATCCAGAGGACAAATATGTGTTACGCTTTTCCTCTCCAAACTGTGCGTTGTGAGGTGTGAAGACATTATTGTTTTTTTTTTTTTTTTTTTTATTTTTTTAAACTAAACTTCACTTCTGACTGGAGAATTACGAGTATTATGGAGTTTCAACGATGATTTATCTCTTCAGAACATAAACAGGCGTAGCTGGTTTCCGTACAATGAACTGTCTGATAATTTGACCAAATGATAGTCAGATGAGCACTGTTTATTCAGTTGGTTAAGAGCGCTTGCTTAGCATACTCGTACTTCTTTATTCAGACCACCATGTGGATCCATTATGCTTCAATTAAAAAGGTCGTACACTATTCATCTCGTATTCTAAGGTAGAGCAATAATATTTATTTAAGTTGTTGATGAGTCCGTGTAAATAATCATTTTTCTATAGAAACATCCGAGCCACACATTTGACGTCGTCAAAGTAAAGTGATCCTCACTGCGATCAAAATGGATCAGCATGACAAATGTAGAACAAAGAAAACACAATTCAGTAATTCCATTCATAAATAAATAACAAAACGTAATAATTCCCCATTCATAAACATGAAATGCTAATGTGCCTTCGAGCGTTTGTTAGCAAAAACATTGGTGACAAGGGAATTGAAAAGAGTCACATTTCATTATCGCTCAGCACTGTGTCGCCGGGTGTCAACGGTCTTTTGTTTATGCTATGCAATTTGAATTGCTGATCGCTGCAGTATTTATAATTGTTTAATTGTTGCTATTTTTTTTCGTTATTATGTGAACTGAAACTAAAATAAGACTTATCCATCACCGTAAATAGCTTTAGGACTGCAAAATAGAGTTATTTGAAGAAATCTTCCGCAAAAAGTGAGCGTAGCCCTATATAATGTCCGGACGAATTGCAAAGACTGCAGATTCCTTTTACTAAAATTTGTTTCAATTGAGAAAAAGACATTTTTCTAAAAAAAATGGGCATGTTTGTGGGAGAATTTTAGAAGTGTTTACACATGTACGGCGTCGGGCATCAGAAAGGTCATACACAGAATTTCATTTTCCTAGCTCAAAATTTAGGCCACAAAAACTGGTGACATAGAGACAGATGTACAGAGATACCTATCTTTAAATTTAAATAAAACAAAGTGTGTGTGAGATATCATCGAAATTTTTTATTCGTTTGAAAGTCTATTGCATGGAATATAACATCATTCAAATGTCCGCCGCGGCTTCTCTGGGTGGCGCGCATCCGAAATGTCCAATTTTCCATGACTCTGGCGCATAAATCAGGCTGAATTTGACCGATTGCATGAGTTACGTTGGTTTTGAGGACCGCTGTGATTTGTGGCTTATTCGCATAGACCTGCGACTTCAGAAAACCCCACAAGAAAAAGTCGAACGGGGTTAAATCGCATGATCTTGGTGGCCAGTTCACATCACCTCCACGTGAGATGACCATGCCCTCGAATCGTTCGTACAGAATTTTCAATGTTTCGTGAGCTGTATGGCACGTAGCGCCGTCCTGTTGAAACCACATGTCGTTGGTGTCCATATGATCCAATTCAGGCCAAAAGAAGTTGATAATCATCGACCTATAGTGCTCGCCGTTGACGGTGATGGCCTGGCCAACGTCGTTCTCAAAGAAATATGGACCGATGACGCCGCCAGCCCAAAATCCACACCAAACAGTGACTTTTTCGGGATGCATTGGACGCTCTTGGATCTTATGTGGATTAGTATCGTCTCAAATTCGACAATTTTTTTTGTTGACGTACCCATTCATCCAGAAATGGGCCTCATCGCTGAAGATGATTTTTCGATGAATATTATGGTCAGTTTCCAACTGCTCCAGAGCCCATTCATCGAACACACGTCGTTGTCTATGGTCGTTTACCTTCAGCTTCTGGGTCAGTTGAATTTTGTACGGGTGCAGGCCCAAGTCAAGACGCAAAATTCGCCAAGTTGTGGTCTCCGAAAGTCCGAGTTCTTGTGAGCGACGCGAAATCGACTCGGATTCTCCTGCACACTCTCACGGATAGCGGCGATGTTTTCGGCAGATCTTGCGTTTCGTCGACGTACGGGTGTTGGTTGATCGTTTACTGAACCAGTGGACTCAAATTTATCCACCACATTGCAAATAGTCCTCTCGGAAGGACGATTAGGGCGATCGTAAAATGGGCGAGGCGCGCGGAAAACCCCTTTTTTTAAAAACAATTTCATTATTTGCACGTGTTGTTGAACGCTATATCCATCCATGGTTTGGCAAAACAGACTGAATAAATGACAGCCAATTTGACAGATGTAGCTTCAACAATATGGCCGCTCTATTAACTGTCAAAGTTCGGAAGTCCCTATTGGAAGACCCTGTATGTACCAAAATTAATATACATATCCTATGGGATAGGGTATTAAAAAAAATAGAAAAACCAAAAAGGAATGATATTGCTTTGATTAAAGAAAGGTGAAAAGCTTAGGAATAAAAAGACAATTTCGAATAAAATAAGTTAAGATGCACTTCTGTGTAGTTTTCTACACTTTTATACACCTTCAGCCACATTTATACCTTTTTTTTTACTCTAAATTGTATAAAACTACAACATTTCGGCATTTACGCAACCATGCCAACGTTGGCTGAGGCTTATTGAAAGGATTTAAGGCGGTAGAGGAAATATTATAAAGGAATCCTCAAACTTTTTTTTAAGAAATCCTAAATTTTTTTTGAAAATTTGAAGAGTTAAAGAGACTTTCCATGCATCTATGCTTTATGTATGATATTACTGTCATTAAAGGTCACGTTAGGCGGCCGCTAAATGGCTAAATAATTCCATAGCATTCCGGAACATAGGGCAGGGGCATTCCAGGAAACTAAATAACTACTCGCCATACGTGGCACAACTCTGCAATTTCAATCGGAGAAGACAAATTTGCACTTTCTTTAATGATTTCTGTAGGAGTTGTTGCGACAAGGTATAGCACGCACCTATTTATTTGAGAGGGAAGTCTTATTTGGAATTTTTTTTTCTAAAGATCTAAATTTCCTTTACTATTAAACAGAAGGCAGCTACTCAAAAAAACCTACCTATAGATACCTACTGTATGTAGTAGCATGCGAAAAAGAACTGCAAGATTTCAGTTCACGGCCAGGAATGTGTGCTAAGATTTGGCGCGCTGTCGAATACAGTAGAATCCGTGCAATGTAAGGCTAAGATCCTTCAGAACGAAAATGTATTCAAAGGTAGTAAAAGGGAGAATGCAATATGTTCTTTGAAATAAATGCTTGGGGTGCAGACAAAGATATTTTCAAAAACTTGAATCTACTTTGCTGGTGTTCAAGTCAACAGTCACCTCGAACTTTCTAAGACTTTGTCTGGATCCTTAATTCCTTCAATTCGTGAATATGAACGGAGCCTTCAACAGGTACTAGCCATCAACCTTGTTGAGTCACATTGGTCTTTCCCCAGAGGGATATATATACTTTTCAATTGCTTAGTAAAGCCGAAGTAGCCCTGTTGACAACAGTAATATTTCTTTAGATTTTGAAGCCGTTCTTCGTTCTTAGAGCCTCAGTAACTTGTATAGGTTGGTTGTTTGGTTTTAGAGGGTCAGCTTATGCTCTTCACTTAGGCCTCCACTGGGCCTGTTGTGTTCACCTCATCTGTCGATGTAGGTATTGGGATCATGGGGATTATTGAAAGAAGACAATGTCATATAGTGATCGGGAAATCGTCTTGTTCGTCTAACGAACTCCAATATATCACCGATTCCTTTCTTACTTAGATGTGTTAGATCCGGTATCCTTGGGGATTTCAGTATCTTCCGTCTTAACCTCGCTGTTGCAGGGCAGTGGCAGAGAAAGTGTTTTAAGTCCTCCTCCTCCACACAGTTGGCGCAGAGTCTGGACGAATGTTTATTTTACTGTAACTTGTCTAGCTCTAGATCTGCATACAAAATCTTATACATAATGCTGAACAGACTGATGTGTTTGTAGAGTTTATGAAGGTCTTTCTCCTACAATCTAGTTTTACATCACAATGCTCGTTATTTATTATTTATCCTTAAGGTTTCTTTATTTACAACTATTCACTGAACTAACAAATCAGAATTCCTCACAATTCCTATTATTTCTCAATTTTCAATTTATTTTTTATATGAACCATATCGCATTCATCATACTCATGTTAGAGAAAATTCGGATGTAAGTTCTCATTTTGAATCCTGACGTATGCAGGTCATATGCGCAGAAGCTCGAACCAAGTTGAGCAAATTGAAGCGCACATAGAACTGACTGTTACACGAGAATTTCCGAAGATTGTAGACCTAGATCCACCACAGACTGTAGCGCCATCTTAAGTCAGAATAAATATCTGAACTGGTATGAATCTTAGCTAAATAGTTGCAGTCTAAACCATTCTAGCTTAGTGAATCTAAATCGATATCTGCTACATGGCGCACCATATATTACGTCTCTTATTTGTCAAATATGCGTCTTTTTTCTTACAACTCTATTAAGCGCCTTAATTCTAATTTTATATGTTTTCTTTTAATTTACAGAATTCAATTACACTTGCTCAAGATGCTGGTACGTCTGATGACAGTGGTAGAGCGTCGGAAAGGTTAACAACATCTTCGGTTGCACCCAGGGATGCGGATAGCTCCAGAGATCGACTCAGTGATGTAAGTTTTTCTATCCACTCATCGATTTGAAAAATTTTTCATTAAATTTTTGATTGATTTTTTTACGTCTTTTCTTTTTTTGTCAACAGGCAAGCAGTAGATGCAGTTCCGGCAAAGGATATATCGTAAGTATCTCATCATTCATTGCTTTTTTTTTTTTTTTCCTTTCATTCTCTTGTAATAAAAAACGAAAAGAAAATAAGAACTTCAAAATGGCAGCTCGTGAAAATGAAACTTTTCTTGAAAATCCATTCACATTTGAATAAATGGCCAATTGAATTTTTTCCGGTCATTTTGTTTGTAACCTAACCATACGCTACTCTTGGCGTAGTATAGTCGACTTTCAGTTTTTCTCTCTTACATTTTATGGGTGCCCACTGTGTGTGTAACGACAACGACCGTAGTCGATGCCTCCATCCTTCGGGCGGGCACTGGAGGGGTGGTGGTGTATGTGATATAACGATTTGCCTCGGTTCGGTACTTAAATCAATCGTTTGAATTGTGAATGAGATTATCTGATGATGACGGCAATGGTCCTCGTCGTTGTCGTTGTCGTTGTCGTTGTCGTTGCTGTTGCCATTCATCCCCTCTCAGGCGTATCCTTTTAGTTTTTACGGTTACGATTATGGTTATTACAATTGATTTTGTTTCATTTCTCCTCGTGGCTGTATTTTTATTGAGAGTGTGTCAACACTTATTGGCCAAACTTATAAGATACTTGGAGAACATTCGCATATAAAGAGGTTAAATGCTTAGGGGGGGTTTATAAAATGCCTCAAAGAAAAGTAAAACGAATACGACTGCTAAGCTAGAAGACTTGTTATGTTTTACGGTCATGTCCTTGACTGAATTGGATAGAACCACAAAAACATATGAGAAATTTATTTTTGTGACTTTTTTTATTATTATTTTGTTTTAGATAATTTAGTGAATTGTACTAAAGATTATTTTTTTTTCTCTTTCTTGCAGTGTGATAGTGAAGGAGACGATGATAAGGTGAGTTTTTCAAGGAATTTAACCATAAAAGAAATATATATTCTAACAATCCAAAAACAGTGTGAATATTTTGGAATTTAGAAACGAAGACAAACTTAAAGGTTATCTATTCAAAGTTTTTGTTTCAGTGAGTTTGAAGTTCTTTAAGGTTTTAAGGATCATCAGCATATTCACTGATCTTTTCTGGAATTTTCGAAACGGGAATATGTAATGCTTTAATTTATGTTAACAAGCATACCGATTTCCGTTGAAGTTCTGAATAGATTTTCGTAACTTCTATGATACGACAGATATGTAAGAGCACGGCAATATGGCTAAAACTACAACGGAAATCAGGATAAATAAGTTCAGATTTTCATTTCATATTCCTTGATGACATTGTAAACTGAAATTGTACCAACATCTAGCACCTAGAAGTATATTACCGAATGCTTTGCGTTCAGATTTCATTGCATACTCCTTGGTGCGGTGGTATATTTCATATTGAGCAGGGAAGGATTTTGAACGATGCGTGAAAGGATAAAAGTCCGCGGTCAGCAAAGGTGCTGAACATAAAGCATATTAACAACGAGTAAACATTAAGCGTATATTAGAGTATGTATTGGTTTGTTTAGGAACATTATGAGACTGCCAGAGCTGTAAAGTGACGAGTGGCACTTGGTTTTCAATTCTGTATTGTCGATTGCATCGGCTTTCAGTAGGACCAGTTTTCTGATGAACTTTTTGGACTGCTACTACTTCTAACTACATATAATGGTTTGGGATTTGTTGCACCAACCTTGGTCAGTGACTCAACCGTTTTATTATCCATATGTCTTTTGTGTGCAGAATTACCAAGTTTGTCTTTGCCAATTGCTAGATCATCGTGATGGTCTCAAGAACTGGCTTTGAAAGCAAAGAAAGCAGAGCCTTCTTGGGAGGAGATAACTATGGGTATTGGATTGCATGTTATGACTAATGCACTAGTTAATGGCAAATATTTTTGTCCTTAGTCAAGGACAAAGAGTACTGGATTACCAACACCAAAAACCTTCTTCCTAAAAGAAGATAATTTTGGGTAACAGTAACGGTCCTCTTAGACCCGGAGACAAAGCTCTTTAATTTGTAAATATCGAGGCCGATTAAGTTGCTGAGATGTTCATAGAAGTACTCTTCGAGAGTTCTCCTTTTCAATACTAATAGGACAGATGCACAAAAGGCGAGTTATTATTGGCTGCTCCTCCTCGTCTCTACAGCTTCTACAGAAATCGTTAGAAGGTACATCCATTCTAATAGCATGTCTATCTATGTAGCAGAACCCAGTGAGGTTCTACCAATAAGAAACAATGAATTTATTGGTATTAAGTGACCATCGTGGTAGTACCTAGAGCTGATCTAGTCTGTGAAGACAGCCTAGCTTTCATTTGGATGTGGACCTATTTTTTGTTATTTGGGCCAAACTTCGCCTTAATCATTGTGTCCGGTACTATACATATTGTGGTGATTGGGTCTTATCTTGTTGGATTAAATCCACATCTTGTCACATAGACTTACCAAATATCCAACGAGAATGTAGTTCAGTATACACTCTACTATCCCTCCTATAGCATAGGACACAGTTTTCAAATTAGAATGTAGAAAGAGTTATAATCCCTAGATGACTCGATTTATTCTATTTTTAATTCAGTGAAACGAAAAGGACTTAGCTTGTCCCCAGTTATATATGCACATGTCCTTACTACCGCCGGTTTCCCTCCTCTTTAATCAATGCAAATTGCTTTCTTTCAAAACCCCATCTATGTACCTACCTAGCACTATAGAAAATTACTCTCGTCCAAGTGACTAATGTTCCATTGGCATACAATTGGACACATTACTGTGCACCGCTGGTGCTTTTCGAGAGGGACAGAAAAGTCGTGCATTTAAATATGTCCGGCTGATTGTCCTCCTCGTCCCCACTCACCCCCCAGTTGTCCCTTTTCTTCTTTCTTCGATTTGCTGTCCTATTTTTATATCTCAATATAAAAGAGATTTCTTTGGTCCTTGCGATTTTTTTTTTTTTTTTTTTTTTGTTGTGTAAGTGCCCATACCCATCCGCTGCCAACGGAAGAAGATATATGATAGCCAAAGAAATTTATCGAGAGTTTGACTCCCTCGGGGATAACAATGAAAGTAGAGTCCTTTCCAATTCTAAAGGACAAACAGAAAGGAAAAAAAACTTATCCAAGTGTAGGGCGAGAAACATAAAATTGTACACAGAATGAGCAGTAGCCAGCAATACCGTTGTCAATTTGTTACAATTTATTTTTATTTTCATATTTCCTTCCCTGGTTTTGCAGTTTTGGTTGGTTGTCTGCCCTGTGCCCCCCGCACTTCAGTTGGTCCTTTGTGTCGAATTAGGAGGATGATAGTCTGAACAGCTTGCAGCAGCAATCAAAGTTTTTTTTTCTGTCTTCTGCCCATAATGGTCATTTTAGGTCGCCCGTAGGGGGCCAATGGACAATCCAACGTGCAGTTTTCTCGAAATCCTGGTGCTGCTCTCCGCCATCGCTCTGTGTAAATTTCGATAATCGTAGTATCGTTTGGCAGAAGTTTTTGCCAGGCGATATTGGTGTAATGAAATGGTGCTTTGTATCGATATTTGGGGGATACTTTACGTGGGGTTTATAGATAAATAAGAGGAATGTTGCCAATTGAAGATTTATGAGTCTTATTGTTTGAGTGTTATCACGGGATGACATTATTTTCTGCCGATAGAGAGGGAGTACGTTTTAATGCAATTATTTGGGGATGGATAGGTGCTTTTGCGTAATATCGTAAAACATATTGGGTGGTAAATAGGATTAAATTTTGAAATTGACTATTAGAACATTAGCTTATAGCCAAATGTCTGGGAGTTGTTGGCTAATGTTCTGTAATCGTGCTTTAATTGATTCTATAGAAGACAATAAAGTTAATCGTAGTATTACTGTTATCTCAGAAGGTCCTCCTAATAGTCAAAAGCCATATTCTAAGCTTAGATTTCTACAGAAACATTTTGGAAAAGAGTAAATCCTTAACTACTCTTACATTCGAAAAAAGAGAATGAAAAGTGCAAATATTGAAAAAAAAAAAAAAACTTAAACACATGTTTACATACGAGTACATACCAGCGCCCTTGCGTGGACCCTGAAAACTTCATTGGTGATGATCCAAAAGTTGTCATTTCAATCAGTTTATTAATTATTTAAAGCACATCGCGGTCTTTTGGAAAGGTTTTTAGAATTTGCAAAAAATGAAAGCTCAGACCGTGTTGAGCTTTGAATTTTTTCGCTTTCGGAAATTGAAACGGAATCATGCAGAATGTTTAATGAGATGGAAAGGGAGGAAACTATATTTTTCAACTTTTTGCATTTTTGTAATTTTTCTTGATTATAGAAACATGGCGATGGCGATTATTCTAAACAAGTATAGTTCTGTAATTTGTATTTCATCAGGTTTCCTAAACGGAATGTCCCTCCTTATAATTATATTTTTTTGCTAAGATTTTCGTTATTAGCAAACATGAAAACGTTTTTGTATTTGCTTAGCAAAGACATTCATCTATATGCTGCTTGTGAGGGAAAATTCCCTACTAGATGGCGTTTAATCGATTAACATTGTGGCATGTCTTCTGTCGCCATCGATAGAAAACGCAATCCAAAATACTACCCGAAAGTGTGGAAGGTTTAATCCGTCGTAAGCAAAGTGCCACAGTGGTACCAACTCGTCTAGAATAGTACTCAAAGGTGTTCCACACAACAGAGACAAAGGAAAAAGGATTGTAGGCCGTCGATACTTTTTAGTATAGTTGTTTTGGTTTAGTCAAACTTAACCGCATCTAGCCGCTGCTGAGAGTATGAAATGGAATACTTCTATTTAAATTTGGTTAAATCTCAGATATGTATGTTGCTAACATCGTATATTTGGAATATGTACTCCGTCTTGTCGTTCGGAATCTCATTTAGTAAATCAAAGAAGAATAGTAATACAGGCATATCAATCATGAATCAAAGACCAACGGTAGAAATCTTTAAATATACCATGGGGATCTCAAACCCCAGTGGGATTCTAACCTAACCGCATTAAAAACTCCTTATCATAACCAATCTAAGGAAGATCGACGAATGATTTTTATTAAAGAAATTATTATGTTTTTGAATAATTTCTCTTCACTATTAAATCATAAGCTCGTGTGGCTTAGTTCTTCGCAATCTGCGCACATTATTGTGTACATCTAGGACGACTTCTATCTCAGGGTTGATGTGTATCCGCAATCTTTGATTGTGTTGTATTGCAATTTTTTTAATGACATCTGTCACCGGGTCGGTATGTAAGTCACGATGTATGCAAGTCTTTGTTTCTCACGTATCATTGGACGTTGACTATTCCACGAAGGACATTATTTTGAAATGTTTGTATTATTTTAATATTTCTTTTCTTAGAACAGCCTCACAATTGAATGCCATACGTCTAGACGGGCTTAAGTATTTGCTAATATAGCATAATTTTGTACTGAATAGATAGCTTCAAATTACGTATAGCTTTCTATATTTTTAAATTTAATTAAATGAAATAGATTTGTTTTGTGAGTTTTGAAAACACAAACAAACAGAAATTAATTTGTATTTTTCGAAATTGTTGTTCAGCGTCACCTATCGTAAAGTAATAGTACTATGTACATAACCATCTTCTCTACAAAACATACTTTATGTCTAATTTTTACCTCATTTGGCTGAGTAGTTTCACAATTTATTGAAAACAAACAAACAGAAATAAATTTGTATGTGTAAAGATTTAATTCTTCTGCTTTCTTTTTAACGTGTTCCTTCTACTTTAATTTGACATCTAAGGCCATTCCTAGGTACTTTACTGTGTTAGCATAAGGAGCTATTTGATTTTGTATAAGAACAGGCAGAGAGCTTATTCCTTTATTTGTAAAGTCAACGTGGGTAGACTTTGTCTCATTAAGTTTAATGCGCCATTGTTGCGTCCAATCTATTACTTTATTGACTGAATTCTGCAACTTAACAGTAGCTTTGTCTGGGCATTTGTCGATTGCCAGTATTGCGGCGTCATCAGCGATGCATGGTACATTTTTTAGAACAAAAGTCAAGCCTTATGGGGTTTTTCGTTGATATTGTAACATAATGTAGCATAATAACTACGCCCTCAAACATGCAACAAATTCCGAAGTGTCTTTTCATTCTGGCATAATTTTGTTCCGAAGTGTCTTTTCATTCGAGGTTAGTGTCCACAGTTCGCGTCCACGATAAGAGACGGATAATATCTAAGACAACGTCGCGGATAAGAGAGAATTATAACCGCAAGAAATTATTGTCATCTTGGAATTATTACATCAGAATTTTCTTGTTCCAGTGGTCGAAGAATTTGCTAGAAGTTTCTGGCTATCAGAAATGCTGCTATATAAGGACAGATGGCGATCGAGGCAGGGCAGTTGGTTTTGAACCGCACGAGGAGATTGGAAAAGTGATAACAGCCGAAGTTGTAATTTTGTGATAAATTGAAAGTTGAGAGTTAACAAGAAGAAGTAATTAGTTTGGATTTGTGAATTAAGTAATTGAAAGAAGATAAAGTGATTTGAGAAGAAAGAGACCTTGTAAGGAAGGAGTTTGCGAAGAATAGTATAGTGTGAACTTGAATTGTTCTATAGACTAGAAAATAAAGAAATAATTTCACAGAATATCGTTTTATCTACTCGAGCCGTAGCTCGCATATTACAATATTAATGTCGTCCGCACACGGAGCTACACAAAAGAGGGAAAACCCTGACATTAAGTCACCAGCGTATAACTTGTATATCACCACTAATGTATTCCAATAACAGTCCGTTCCTGATAAATTACTGAAGATTGAGCATGCTGGTCACCGAAGTGTTTCAGTTCGCTACTTTTACACTCAAAGTTACATCACCATATCGTTGATCGTTGCCAAAGCCATCATCTTACTGATGCGGTCTTTATGTATGCGTGTTGAATTTTTGTCTATAAATACGTACATACATAGATGGTAGGGAAAACAACTCAGTCGCGCGTACCAAATAATAATCAAAGTAACACTTGTGTAGCACCGTGTGCGAAACATGGGACGGTCGTCGTTAGATATCAAAATCTTCGTTGTTCAACGTGAATTTTTAAATTTCAATAGTTTTTCAGGGATTTATTGGTGTGGAATGGAAAGAAAACAAATAATTTTTTATAGTTTGGAGAGGTTTGCGTTTTTACTTTTTTTAGTTTTGCAACAATTTTGGGGCTATGATAGTGTCAACTTTGTCCTAAGTGTCAAATATTGTTTCCTTTTTTTTATTTTATATATTAAGTCCTGTTTTAATCTTCTGTATTTTTTACTGAATGCTAATTTCCAGCAATTAAAACCCGGCTTAAACCTAAAGCCCCCTGTGCCAAAAGCCATCAGCCACTCTTCCGTGGCTTTTCTGTTCACAGATTGTTGCTTGTTTTAGAATTTTGTAGATCAAAACATTGTTCCAAATGAAGAGAAAAAAAAGGAAGCAGTTCCTTTAAATGGACTAGTGATTGCAATGACAAGCAATTGATGTGATTTTTTTTTGCAAAAATTTACATTTATGCTTAATATCCCGGTTCTAGAAACCGCAGATTAATGATCAATACTTCAAACTCTTCACCAATTAACGCATTAATCAGAAAACTAAATTATATTGAAATCCGTGCAGCTGTCTTGAAGTAAGATGCATGAAAAGTAAAACTAAATGGCGCAAAATTATAGTCGCATAAAGTGCACTTTAAAAAGATTTCAGCACGTAACAAAGTCAAGATTAGTATTTTCCTCTTTATAGTCGACATTTAAAAAAAAAACACCAAAAGTACCTTTTAATTTTTAGAGTGCCAACAAACGGATGTAAACAGTTAACAAATGTGTTCGATTTCTGTTCGATCTGTCAAATTCATTTAAATTTGATACAACATCCCTAAAACAGTGTTTTTGTTCTCAAACTTTAAATTTTTGGGTTTGTTTGACTAAAATTAGCTGTAAGTCAGTTCTAAGGTCGATACTAGTTGTAGGTAAGTTAAAAAGTGTTTATAATTCAATTCAAAGTTAAACACTGGCTTTAAAGTTAAAGAGCTGTTACTTAGTGGCTACTAACATTCTTTAAATTCAGATGACTATAATTTTGCGTTAATGTGTTTTAAAGCACATAAAAGGGTTTAGAAGCCAACAAAATATATTTATCTTCTTGGCAAATCGATTGATATATATTATGCTGCGGTATCGGTAACCTACTTAGTTCCTACAGCATTTCCAAAACTTCAAACGCCAATTTGAATATCTCAACAAAATTTCCTTAAAGTGATTGCATAATTGCATAGACTTTCCTACACCGATTCCACAGTCAATGATATTACCATCTGCACATCTGTGGCGGCAAAGACAAATGAACCATAATTGAGCACCTGCTCGGCTAACATCACAAAGCTCTTAAATCCGATCTCTCTTTAGCCGATATCCACTTGAGCCGTCAACATAAATTCATTTCCCATTTCTCACACAAGTCCAACTCATTCCTCACCTGTGGTCTCCCCATTAAATCATCGATGACACTTCTTCCAAAGAAAAAGAAAACTTGCACACTCTGCCCTCTGGCCCCCCTCATCAGAAAAAAAAAAAAAAAAAAAAAACAATCTGAACAACTATTTCCAAGAAATTAAACTTTCATCTCTAGATGCTGTCGCTGTCGTCGTCGTGTTGTCGTTTGTAATATTTATTCACCTCATATGCTTCGGCTTGAGAACACACGAAATCTAGCACGTAAATCAAAAATGCGGGTGGTCTACACAATACCCCACCACCAAAAACAAGCAAACTACCAAAACTACCGAAGTAGGTACTATCCGGGTCGTGCTTTTGGTTGGCTCCTCCATTAAAGCGATTATAATGGTTCCGGAGCAGACCAGTGCTGCCGTTGTGTGGCAATATGGTGATGTGTTTATGCTCGGTAAGTCGTAAAATGAATTGTTGCGCGCCAGTTTAACCCTCAACTCGTACCCAGCAGCTAGGGTGGGTGTGTAAGGGCGATGATAATAAAACTTTTCCAGACTTTGGTTTCTAATATGGAATTTTGCATTTTTAGAATTTTCATTGAAAATTAAAATTCCACAACCACTGTGTGGTGTGGTGGTGGTTGGTTGGCTGGCTTGTGGTTGGCAATGGTGCGTGTATCCTTGGAGTAATAGGGTATATGGGAGGACTCCGTCGTCGTCGTCGTCGACTTTTCGGTTAGTAGCACGAGCAGTGGATTAGTTTAAAATAATAATTAAAGTTGTTCAGGAACGACGACTACTGATGGCTTGTGGAGCTCGAAGGGATGAAAATGAAAAGGCTAGTAATTAATTTCGGGGGAAAATAATGGGGTTAGATTTTTTTTTATTACAACTCGACGAATTAGGGTGGAAAATGTTGAAACTTAACCCTCCACGAGTCTGGGCATATTTGATCTGGATATGGTAGGGCTTCTTTAGCATAACAATGGAATGTTAATTGAAGTCTAAAAATACCATTGCTTCTGTAAATGTTCTCAAAATATGTAGATGATGTTTCATGCTACTACCTACTTATAACTGAACTTGTAAAAATGTTCAATTTAATATTGCAAATAAGAAAAAAAAAACTACTTTAACTCATGCTTATGTTTTATTTATTTGTTTGTTGTTTATTCAAGATCTTGCACAACAAAGTAAAGTTACAATTCGTAGGAAGGTCTCAAATTTACAAGGCTTACTTAATGTGTGCTTTGATATTATGATATAAGCGCAAAATTTCTTGTATCTACAATAGGCTAGACAGTGACTGGCAAGGAATTGTTATGACTTCTCACAGATAGGTGGCCTGATTTTATTCGTTGTGTTTTGGTTGTGTATGGACTTGTTCGTAGAGTGAAATCATTTTCAATGAATCTCGTGCAATGGCTCTAATTGTCCATTTTTTTTTACAAACCTCTTAGTCAACAAATCAATCATTGGTACCTCTCCCTTTAATTATTTTTTTCTTTTTGTTTAATGATTTCTCGGTAGTCAAATTGTATGTAGAGTCTAGTACACTGTTTGTGTGAAACAAAAATTCTCATATTCAATTAGAAACGAATATGTACGAGTATATCCTCCTCTTAGAAATCTTATAAATTACTTTTCTTAACTATTGAACCACAGAAATCGACAAAAAAGTCGTCGCATGAATAATATGTTGATATTCAATAATTGTGCCCCATAATATTATTCGTGAGTACTTTGCACACCGACTAAACCCACTAGTATGTACTTCACGAACATAGCCGCAAGGGTACCAAACTTCAGAAGAAAAAAATTCTTCTGGTTATCTAGGTTTCAAAAAAACACACCAAAAAGTAGACGTACCCTTCAAAACTTGTCCTTTCTTATCCAGAAGTTGGTAGAAGCCAATGTGATACGTCCCTAGGGACTAATAATCTTAATCTTTGCTTTGAATCACTTCTTCGGAACAGTCAACATTGCTAACACTCCAGACGCAATAAAAGCAACAATAGAGTAAAACATTATGTATCCGCCGACATCCGGGGCTCAACAAAGAAAAAGGCCAACGAATGGAAGCGGCTGGAGATGGATAATCAAAAGCCTTTGGGCGAACAACTCAATAGTGGAGCCTCAAAATGAAAGATTCTACACCGCCAGCACATCAACTAATGATGTTTCTAAACGAATGTCAATGCAATAATACCACAGCAACATCTGAAACACCACTGGGCTTATTCCGGAACAACTTAAACCACCTAAGCGGGACTGGAACATGAAAAATTAAGTAAAGGGATGAAGAGATCCCGAGTTACCGAAAGGTGTCACAAAACTCTAATTGATTAATTCATCACTTCTGGATAAGAAGGTGGAGAGCATAATTATTTTCAGGTATGACGAATGGCACTATCGGTACAGGTGTCTTCTCGGACGAATTTAATCAGTCTGTATAACTTGCGAAATCGATGGGATCGAAGGAAATGCTAAGTCGGAGAATAATTTGGCGGGTCCTGCTGCTTTAGTTAGAGGGGTATAATCGATAAATGCGAAATGATGGCTCTGGACGTAAATTATTAACCCATAACTGGCGATGCAATGTATAGAAATGGGCCATTACACAGTGTTAAAGAATGGCAAATGATACAGTCCTAGTGTTACATTTTGCATGTATACCTATGGCTCGTTTTCTCAAATAGCCCTCACTTCCAGTTGATGTCCCTTTACGTGTAATAAAAGCCGGAATTACAAGTTCAACTGACTATACTATCACTAAAATGTTGAAAGAAATCATTATTATGACGATCGATTGCAACTCGAGTAACCAATTTTATGTAACGCGAGTTACACTGACAATTTTTGATTTTTTTCTACATTACCGAATTATATTTTATTTTATTTTTTATTAATTAACAATGTTCCTTGTTTCTAACGTGACAATATATGTGAATTGTTTAATTGGTTAATTAAGTAGAACTTGCTAAAAGAAGCGCGAAGAAAACATCGTGTCTCAGAATTGTAACGCGAGTTACCAGTCAGCTAAATGGTATTCTGATAATCTATAACTAACGTAGTTTCTGCACGTTCTTAGCACTAACAAGTACAACCTGTTCCTAAAAAACAAGAAGTAAATAACCACAACGATTAGAGCTCTGTAACGCTAGTTACCATGAAATGTCCCCACTAATTAACACCGCAAATTGGTGAAACATGATGAAGTGCGAACCATCCAAAATAGATAGAATCGATTTACACACAAATGAATAGGGTTTGGTAACTTAAGGTTAAAGATGGGACAAGTGGAAACTATATCTGCAAGTCAATGTCCGACACTAGCTAGCAGAAGAAGACTTGTAATTGGCCGAAAACCGATCAGATTAGCTAGATATCCTTCAAACAAAAGCTAAAGTTGACATGAGCAATCGTGGTCAACGAGAAACTCTAAAGAAATGTATAGAGTAACTGCGGATACGATGTATCTTGGAAGGAAATCGAAAAGGGACCTAACAAAGTGTGTGTACTTATAAAAAAAAAAAACATGTACAAACCTCTCCTAGGACAAGGTTGAAACATTTAAACATCACTCTAGATCTAGTTTAGTAAGATTAGATACTTAACACTTTAATCGACTCTTTACAACCTTAATCATATTTCCTCAGAGATTCTACTTATTCACCTGAGCTAATCTTCTTAAAGGATGACCTTCCTTCCGAAAAAGAAGCAACAGAGACAAAAAAAAAAACTAAGTAAAATCAATTCCATGAATCCACCCAACTTATGCGAGTGCCATTTCTTTTTCGTTAGCGGTTGCAACAACAACAACATTACATAGAAAAGATACATTAACACGCCTGTGGTTTCACTTACAAATTTATCACTCTTAGCGCGCTGTGTACTAAAGCAGCTAACTTTAGCCAGCAATTAATTTAACAAATTGCTCACTGCACAGATTCTTAAATAATTTATCAGAAAAAGAAAAAGAATTACCCACTACTACTAGATAATTTATTTTAATGAACGATTAAACAAGAATTTACAGCTTACATAGTTAAGTAAAGTATATCTGGCTGCTGCTGGCACACAGTGAAAGCGACATAATCTTGTTCTTAACACCGCGTGTGGTTAATTATACATGAGGTACATGCAATTAACAAATTAATATAATTAAATGTGGGTTGAGAGGGGAGAGTGGCAAAATTATACCCTCTCTCTACTCTACGCTCGGCAAAATCGATTTTCTATTTCCGTCAAATTGCTCCGACACATAAGAAACGTCCTTCCTTCCTTTCCTTGCATGAACCATCAACAGATTTTCCCAGAGAAAATAACGGACAAACAGTTCGTCCCGTCCTCCCAGCAGGAAATGGAGGAGGTGGAAAAAAACTTAAGGAAAAGATTATCCCTCTATGGAGGAAGAAAATGACGCTACACCACTCGTTTGGGAAGAAGTTACGAAGCATGAAAAGCTTAGATAAGACATGTGTATCCTTCCGGAAATAAAGAGGACCAAAAAAAGAACAGAAATGTGTGTGTGCTGAGCGGCAAAAAAGCAAAAAAAAAAAAAAAAACACGAAAGAAAAATAAATTGTCGAACGAAAGTCTGCGACCAAAGTGGAGAAAAAAAAAAGAACGCAGCACTAGCAGCAAATGTTTATGTACACGACGAGCAAGGAATTTACTCCCAACTCGCTGTATAGAAGACTCCTCTGTGTGACACTTCTCAATGTGGATATCCCGTGGTCGTCGCAGTCGTCGTTGTCGAAACAAGATTTATGTCCGGGATAGTAATACATTTTTGCACGTACTACGTGTTCCTCGAGAGGAAAAAAGAACTATAGTGGGAGACTGGGGAGCACACTGAAGGAGCAGCACTATCTATGACTGTGGCTTGGCACATGAAACCTAATACAATAAATGTAAAATTAAATCTCTTACTTATCCGAGAGCAATTCTCGTATGTCGTTTATTGTGGGAATAAAATGCGAAAAATAATGGAATAGACTGAGTGGATGGAGGTAATGGAGAGTGGTATCATTAAATCCGCAGACACTATAGAGGGGGAGAAATTGATTTTTTTTTTCTTTACCAACAAAAATGTGAAATTTAAAAAAAGAAAATCCAGCGCCATCTGTGGAGAAATTATATGGATGACTGTTTCTGACCCAATAATGCGATCGCACTTTATCTAAATTAAATGAAGCCGGGCTAATCGTAGCTGAATACAAAAATTCTAGCAATTTTTCAAATTTAGTTCGGACACCAACCACGGAAAAGCAGATGTAAAGAACAATTCCCTGGTTTCAAACCCCAACAAAAAAAAAATACTTCTCTCTCTATCTCTTCGTCTTTAGCTTTAGTCGTAGATATGCATTTTGATAGTAATCGAAACCTTTAACATCTCCTTGGATTGGCGTGTAGAGCTTAGGGCTTTAAAGATCCTAACTTCTACTGATGTCGCTGTAGATGTAGAGGAACCACGTTTATCTGGAAAGGTTTGGATGCGGAAGGAATAATTTGAGATATGGTTACAAAAAAGTTGACAAAATGATAAAGCGGCAGGGTGTAACAAGATAACAATCTTTCTGCATCTGAAATAAGTAGAATCGAATACAATCAAGTCCAACCCAGTCACGAAATGTTGAAATTGAATACCTGTCGTTAGGCTTCACACAGTTGAGCTCTGTTGAGTTTAAAGTTTTCGGACAAAATGTAAATGTAGCTTAGAAACTGCTTAACCGATTTAGATGAAGTTTTGATATTTTACTTGTTTAGATGAGTTATATTTATTAAAGAATCGCATTCAAGGGGTGTTTTTGGGGAAAATGCATATACCGTAAAAATCGGCTATGCCTTAGAGACGTCTGAAATGATTTTGATGATAAGAAGTCTCACTTCCAATGCGTGAGAGTTCTATGCGCCTTTTTTTTTTAAATAAAAATTAACACTTGAAAATATGAATAGAAAGGAAATTAGTAACAACTTTTTAAATCCAAACGTTTGTTTTCGAAACCCAAAACGTTTACGGGATATTGAAGAAAAATAATATTTCTTTACTTTGGGCTTTTGTCGCCATTTACAGTCCGCAGAATTGGTCTTTCCAGATTTTTTTTACAGGCTCCAGTTAGAAAAGTGAAACTCTAGGTTGGCCACATTCATCTTTTAAAAAATTTCCTATTTCTTTCCTGCTAAAATATTTCTTCATTTTCTTGATCTCTCCTGTGGTTTTTTCTTCTTTCGAAGGACGGGTTTTTATTCCTTCCTTTTTCTGCTTGATCAGCATCAAATCAGGGGTTTCGAGTAGCTGATCCTAGCACATCATTTGCTGCACTTCTAATGGCTTGCTGGCAGTATCGCCACAGTTTTTACGCCCTAGTTGTTGTGTCGGAAAGATCTAGGGATACCCGATTGGCAAATGTTTTAGCAGTGTCTTGTAAACGTAGCCCTGGTACGTTGAACTTCCTAGTGGTGATGGTTCGGCAGGTTACATCGTCGGATATTCATACTTTCGCTGCAACCAAGTAATGATCAGACGTCCGAATCGATGTTGGTACCTCAAAAAATTCGCACTTCGAGAATACTTGAGTGTCTTCGGTTGGAGATCAGATCAATGGATCAGGAATCTGACACGTTGCTTAAAGAATATTGAGATGTGGAAATCTTGCGCTACACACTACCATTCCATACTGTAGTAAAGTCGTTTAGCCTAATTCCGTTTCCGAAGGTGGTGTCGTGTAGGCTGTGTTTTCCGACTGTCCTTCTTTTCAATTTTCTCCTTGAACTCGCAAAGAGTGCTTTGGCTTTCTTCGAGTACTCTTATGTGTAGTTTAGAACACCAAGAATCATTGTTGCTGTATTTTTCCCTGCTCATAGGACATCATTCCTTATAAGCTTTAACAGGAACGTTTTTAGTCTAGGCGTCGAACGATCACAGTTTGAAGTGCTAAATTGATTTCTGAAAGGCTTGGTAGCTGAAGAGACCTTCATTAACTTGAACTCTGCAATTCTGTGACTAGAGAAACAATTCTCTAGAATTGGTGGTAAAAGTCGGTTTATTCCCGCTATTTATGATCGATTTTGATAAATTGTTGAGAGATTGAAAAAGTAACCTCACACTCTGCCATTGCGTGTGGTGTGCATAGACATTGCAGCCTTTGTTCCTCGGTACGGAGAATTTCACAGTTAAAGAAATGCTCAATTGCTGTGATTTTAATACGAAAACAATATCCGCACTGAACCGATTTCACTGAAACTTTAAGAAAGTAAAAAGATACAGCAGTTCTCCAGCTATAGCTAGGCTGACAAACTGATTTGATCGCTTTGGATTAAGAAAACAATCAACCTATTTAACTTTGCGACTCTTATTTCGCTAAATATGTACTCGTATGATAGTATCTTCAATGAATCACATTTAGCAATACTACCTACTCTCTAAAGCACTATTCCATCAAAGCAATTGGCTAAAAAGATACATCGGTCTCCAGGTACATCCAATCAGACAGACACTTGTAGCAATTCTGTCCAATTCAACACTTCTTCTCCCCATACCACCTGTACCCCTAGGGCGAAAAAAAATCTTTGCAAAACATTTCCGCAAATGGACAGAAAACCAATTAAATCACCCTTCAGACGGGCCGAGGTGCGAAAGGTCTAGATATGAACTTGTCATCACGAGGATAATCATACATAAACACGATTTAAACACAAATTTAACCCAAATGGAGTTACAAATTAAGCATTAAAGTCCCAGACAACCATTCTGATGATCCCTCACAAGAAACCATAATCACTTTGCATGTCTATCTATAGAGTACATGCCCCACTACCCAGCCTTGACTTCTATACGTATGAAATAATCACCCCACGGCGCGTTTGGATATTTATGCCTTCTGAACACGCGACAATCTATCTCTACATCTTGGCTTCTCTACCCCTGTGGACTCATTTCCACCACATTGTCGTGTGTCAATTTATTTTATCCACCCTGTTTGTGTAGGGTTCTGTTAGTTGCTCTCTTGCGTTGGCTTCTATGGTGGATTTCGTTAATGGAATTCCACTTCGTTTACTTACTTGTAATGTGTTCTGATTTATTGCCGTCTGCGGTGTAGAAAACTTGCAGACAGGCATTTTGCAAAACCATGATCCTTAGGGCGGCCTAGAGTCCTCCTTGTCGTCGTCGTGCTATAATGGAATTCAAATCGAAGGTAATGAGAGACTAGACCAATTGCGCAAAGCCAGCAAGAAGAAGTGTTGGCCAATTTTTAGCGCAAAAAAAAAAAAAAAGTGAAGTCGCCCTCGCAAAGCTCTTTAGAAGTCGCTTGCATTAAGTTTGTATTTTATTCATGAATAAACAGCTAAACTAAAAACAAACGGTCGATGGGGATAATCCTGCTACTTCTCATCCTCGTTTGGTAAAATGTTGGCACTGTCACAAGTCCTTCAGGGACCATAAACTGCTTTACATGTCTACTCTACTCTTGACTACCGTAAACCGAGTTTTTTTTTTTTTTTTCTTCAGCTTCCTGTCCCACCTTCTCCGCGTTGTCGTCGACGTAGTAGTAGTTTTTGTTATCACTGCATTTTGCCTTTCATCCCAGCTACTTGTCGGTAGTTTATGGAATAGAAAAACTAAAAGAAGGACGCGCGGGACTAGTAGAAGGAAAAAAAACATTTAACTTGGCGAAAACTGAAAAACTTTTCTCGTCATGTATTTGGAAGCAATTGAAAGTTTTTACTAGCATGGCATAGCACTATTCTCCACCTCCTGGTTTGGCTTTCTCTGTGGCTGCTCTCGACGACAGCAGCGCGGTTAATTTTTTTCCAAGAGGGTGCTTTAAGGTACTTTTTTCTTGTTTCTCCATTTCTCATGTGCTAAGCTTCCTCGTCTTAGAAGGAAATTTGCTTTGCGACAGTTGCATAAAGTTAGACCAAGGACGAAAGCGCCACAGACGGAAGTAAAGTTCAAGTAATTTGAGATACTTTTTCTAGGATGTGTCGGTATTTTCTTTTCCTATTTTTTCCTATCCATTGTGTCGTCGTGCTACGGATAAAACTTTTCAAATATCTGCGGTTGTAGGTGAAACTTTGGTAGTAAATTTCAAAAACAATAAAACTTTACGTTTGTTTATGTTATGCACCGCATACTCTCTTCAACAAAATGCATTTAAAGAGCCAACCTTACCGGCTTTGAAAAAGAAAAACCGTTAAAACTTTTCACTTTGAATATTCAAAGTTACGGATTTGAGGTTGTGGTGGTATTTAGCAGTTTGACACCTCATTTGTTGCGTGTATGTCATGATGTGGATCATGTGGAACGTGTTTAAGGTGTAAACCCAAATATATGGGTAAAGTCTTTATTTATGAGCGCACCTCTGTTATGGTTTTTATGTGGGCACATACTTTTTTGTTGTTATCTGTCTGGTCTGTGTTTTTCACTCAGTTTTTGTGAGAATCTGACAGCAAAAAAAAATAAAAAATTGATGCAAATTAAGTAAACTCCCCAAGAGAAGCGCGGGTGTGCAAACGTTCTTAAGTGGTCCGGAGGAGGAAAAACTTGAAAACCTTGTTCCGCTTAAATGAATTCGTGTAAATTTGCTAATGAAGCCATTTAGTTAGGGTTAAAGCGATGTAGTTTGAATGTGCAAGAAAGAAATATGTAAATGAGAGATGTTTTTACCTTAACTATTGCGGTAGGAGAATAGGAGTAGGGAAGTTGTGTTTTAAAATGGGTTATGAAGAGGAAATCTTTTTGATGTTGAGTAAGCTTTTTGGTTTCCTTTAATAAGTTTTGCTTATTTTTCTTTAGGTTTTAAGTAATTAAGATTAGTGGTACAGCGGGACAACAGCACTGGTAAATTTTTAGAGGCTTTACTTTAATAGCTTGCCGTCGACACTCGTTTCAGCGTCAAAGATTACGATTCTTTCTCATCTGTTCTATGCTAAATTGAGTAATGTCAATTTGCTTTTCTTCCGGTTTGGATAATTGGAATATGCTTAGGTGTTTTTTACCTCTAAAGGGTTTAGACCAGTCCCTCCTTAACTGTCGAAATAATCCTTCGAAGTGCTCCATCTTAGATTAGTCCTTAGCAGGTGGTTAAATTGCTGACAAATTACGAAGCATTTAAATGGAACTTTTACTAGAATTTTGGATCCATTTTCAGCATTAAGGGAAGTTTTTCAATTTGTTTTATCATACTATCTAAATGTTAGCACTTATATATTCTATACAGACCTATCTCCTATGATAAAACATCACTGGAACCTAACTTTATATTCATTGAAAAAAAAAGTATAGGTGATAGCATCCAGCCTTGTTGCGCCCCATTTTTTGCCACCAATTCATTCATTATTGTATAAACAACCAATTTTTTTTCTGGATGTACTACAGTGAGTGTAAAAATTGCAATTGAAAACAATCTTTCGATATTCTTCCAGGAGTTTAGAAGTTTAGTCGGAAAATACAAGTGAACAATCATAGTCTTGAAATTTCGCACTTTTTATGAATTAATTAATGTCTTGTGTATTCCTTCGAAACATATTATACGTAAAAACAAATATTCTTATCTTTTATTTAAATTTCCTTCTTTCTAATTTCAGGTATGTACCGCCAATACATTTTTAATGAACGTAATCGTAAGTCTTTTGAACAAATTTTGTGTCATATGACTGAATATACATATTACTTGTAGTCAATTACAAATGGCTTATCCTCCACAAGGGAGTATAAAATGGGGAATTGTAAAAAGTCGTTGGTTATGTCATTCAGTCTGACAATTCATACCATGACCTACCATCCTCGTCAATTCTAGGCGTACTGCATTCAATTTAGAAGACTCAGGCTCTAGAATCCGTTCCGAAATTGCACAGTACACTATTTTTATTTTTCAGCTTTACGCAGCGCAACTGAATCAATTTTAGCGGTATCCCGCATTTAGCCATTGGCTTGCAGAGCTCTAAATGATTAGTCATATCAAATGGGGCTTTAAAGCTGATAAATTGGTGGTAGCCGTGGGGTTTAACTGGCTTTATCGTCAATCTGCCGATTCTTAAGCCGTACTGGTATATGTACATTGACTAAAATGCTGAACAAATTTTGGTTTAAAATTGATAATTTTGTTAGGAGCATTGAACAGAAATATTCTAGTTAAGTCTTACAATACACATGTGTGTTATAGTCCTTATTGCAAATTGAGCATATTTTTTTTTTTTTTTTTATAATTTGCACGTGTAAAAGGGGTTATGAATACCCTTATACTAATTTTAGGACACGAGTTGATACTGTAACATAAGGATATCTGAAATCCAAAGAAGAGTTTCTAAACCTTTGATCAATTTGGTTTCATCTCTGCTAATCAGTCGATATACAACTGACTTTATATTTTATTTTCTGTCGGCAAGGTCATGCATACCTACCACAGCAACGTTAAGTATTAAATTGTAGAGTGTGGATCTGGACGTCAATATCCGATTGCTAAAAAACTTACAGAATATGATACCTTTGATCAATTGATCTCATTTTCAATTTGGAGGAATCTGAAGTTTTGGTAGTCTTCTTCCCCAGAGTCACATTCTAGAAACTAAGCTTTCACGATTTTTGTCAACTAATGGAACATCTTTCCTATTCCCTTTATAACATAGAATACCTCAGAACCGTCAATGAAAAACTCAGATACCATCCTCTGCATCACCGCGCACTGCCTGTGATGGTACTCACTAAATGGAAATTATTTGTTTTTTTCTGGATCAGAGAAGACATGAATTATGATATCTTTATTTTTCAGCTTTAGAATTACTTACAAGAGTGATTTATTGCATCTTCTTCTTCAATTCTACTATTGGTGTCCCTTGAAAAAAGGTTTCAAAAAATCATACAACAGAAAATTATTCATACGAACATGTGCCGGTGTTCAATGATGAATTTGGCCGTAGCAGAAAAACAGAAAAAGAAAAATGGAGCGCTTATTTACAAGCTGATTTTCAATAAATTATGACCTGTTCTTTGAAAAATAGAAAGGATATGAATACCATTAAATTATTTCAGGGCACGGGCGTTTGTAGAAGTTGAGTCAGAGAGAGAGACAGATTGGTGTAGTTGGTTTGAAACTCAGGTGGTAGTTAAGTTTCAGTGAACTCCAAGGGTGGCTGTCCAGATAACTGGGGAGTTTTTTTTTTTTTTTGCTGTCATTGTCGTTGCTTATGATTCACAGTATTTTTTCCGTCCTCCTGATGTCATCATCACGATCAAGTTGCATTTTAGCCATAGACCACCCTACTCCCAGTGTTATGCCTTCACAGTAGAGTTGACTTAGCTTTCGCAAGTGATCGGCTTTTATTTATTTCATGTGAAATGATTCTTGACATCAGGATTCGAACCGTGAACCAACAGCGTGACAAGCGATGATGCTACCACTACACCACGGCCACCCTAATTTGTGTAAACATAATGCAAATACCAACCTCCCCACATCCCATTTCAATCCAAACACTTTTCAATTCGACATTGTTTCACATTGAAAGCCTCCCCAACATCCAATTCTTAAATTGAAAATCGCATAAAAAAATAAAAAAAAATACGATGCCCGGCAGGGTAGGCTTTTAGTTCCCACACTATTTGTTTGATTCAATTTATTCGCATTAATATTCCAACCCATTCCATTGCTAATGCAATTTATTATTTCAATCCTTTTTTTTTTTTTTATTGCTTCGTCTCTCCGAATTAATAAGTTCACTAATTAATCCAATCAATTCAATCCACTCTCAAACCCCATTGGAATTTTGCTCATAGAAAATTCGTTTATCCTTCGCTCTCTGTGACAGTGTACATTTCTAGAGCTCTGTACTTTGACATCAATGTCCTGGTGGCGGCTTCTGTCGTCCTTTTATAAATTTTTTTTTAATTCAATCTGTGGGTATACCGTCGAATATTGTTTTTCTCTTCATTTTTCGTGTACACATTTTCGCGCGTCTGTTGATTATTTTTCTTTTTTGTCATCGGCCCGCTTCCACTCTCCACATCCACTCATGGTGTTGCGTTCCTGTCAAAGGATTTTTTGGAATATTTTCCCAACAATATTCATTTTTGTGAATACCATTTTCCACTACGTTAGGTCCGAATAAAAAACAAACTCCCCCATTCTACATTTCAAATTAATATTTGCTTTTTGAAAAAAATGAAACATAAAATATATATTTTCCTGAATATCCTCGAACTCCGGTACGCAAAATATCATTGCCGTGGGACAAAACCATCGCCACCGCTCTATAATGAAAGTTTTCGCCGACAGGCAACAAAATGAGAACAGCAGGACAAGAGCACAGGATGGTTTAAAAAAAAAAAAAGATGAAAAACTGGACTCTGGATGATTGAAAAGCTGAAGAGCGATGAAGGAATATAAAAAAGGAATCGAAAGTCCTTTCGTTTTACTGAAAACATTTTGATTGTACCCTTTTATCCTGTAGCACAGAGCGCATACATGATTGATTCAGGGATTTTTTTTATTTTTTTTACGTTCGTCCTGTTGCATATTTTTTTTATTTTTTCTGTTCATATTTGGTTTTTGCATAACAGTGAGGATGATTGTCCAATGTTGTGTCATGGAATACTCCTACGTATATGGACTTTGGTTATTATTTCTACGTGCTGAATGACAAGAGTGGTTTGGGGATGGTCATCCTTTTAAAAAAGTGAATTCGATCGCTCGCTCTGCGCAAGTCGTGAATTTTTTATGAACCTCGCTAGGACGACGAAATCTATAGTACTCGGTATATGCACATAGTTTGGGCTTGAAAAATGCATTCGTAGAGAAATGTCGTTGCTTGGACATGATAAGACTCAATAAATTGAATGGAAAATAGAAGCAGATGATTGCTATGCAGTATCAATATGGTTGAGAGCGTTGGAATTGTTTGGCATTTATTTTTCTTTTGTGGTTTTCTTTTGGTTTTGTGGTTTTAAAAAAAAGATCAGTGATTTAGAAGGGATATAAATTACAGAATACAACCGACTTTCAGAACAAAAGTTGAAAGTAACTTACCTGCAGATCCATAACATGTTTTGAATTAATAGTATTTGTATAATCCATTCTCGGCTTGATCTGGACTCTTCCTCTGAAAACGACTACATCTACGCGTCATAGTGGGCGATTCCTGGCGGTGTCTTTCAGCATATTCCTGCTTTTAAGATACCTCCGTCGTAATAGTCGTAGAGAAGGCATACTTTTTTCGAGTTAGAAACCATCTGTTCCTATTCTAACATTACATCACAAGTCTTAGAAATCCGGACAATTTACCATCATTAGAGTGGAAAAAATCAATTTTAGTGACGATTAGCACGTTTTTTGTGACAATGGTTGTCTTACAAGCAGCTGTAGTTGATTTCTTCGCAGGCTGCTTCCACTTGGCTAAATTAGGTTGAATTTGGTCGATTTAAAGGTTGCTGAAGCAGTCTGTATTATGAGTTTAGAGCCTTTAGCAATACCCCTTAATAAAGGGTGACCAGATATCAATGATAGTTTTTCCAATTGTTATGTTTCAGCAGTTGTCAAAGTTACCAATGACATCTAGCTGTCAAAATATTCAGTAAGTGCCATTTTATCATGCATCGTTTAACGCTTCCCGAACATGTGGAAATTATTAAAAAATATCGAAATTCCGGCTCAGTTGTAAATACGCAACGTGAATTTCGTCTTGAAGTCGGTCGTCATTATAGCTTCAGTGCGCAGACAATTCGTCGCACCGTGGAAAAGTTTGAGCATGAGTACACTCTTTTGGACCTTAAGCCACCAAATAGGCAGAGATCGGTGCGAAGTGAAGAAAATATAGCCGCCGTAGTGGCCAGTATCGAAGAAGACCCAGAAATGCCGATTCGGCGCCAACCAGGCTTATTTTGCGATTGGATTTGAGCCTACATCCGTATAAGATTGTGCTGTCGCAAGAATTGAAGCCGGGCGACCATAGACAACGCCGTGAGTTCGCTAGTTGGGTGCTGGAAATGTTGGCCGGAGATCCGGATTTTGGCCAAAAAATCATCTTCTCGGACGCGGTCCATTTTTGGGCGACCACAACCCACAAGTGTTCGACCAAGCATCAATGCATCCACAAAGCTTGACTGGTTGGTGCGGTTTATGGCACGGTGGCATCATCGGACCTTATATCTTTCGAATTTCGGTATAGAGCGATGTTAACCAAATTTCTGTGGCCAGAGCTCGACAACAGCTGTGGTTCCAACAAGACGCAACGCTCGAAATGGTGAAGGAGGAATTTGGCGACTGGGTCATCTCACGGCGAGCGTTCATCAATTGGCCGCTGCGATCATGCGACTTGACACCCCTCGATTATTTTCTCTTGGGCTACGTCAAGTTCTTAGTCTACGCTACAACCTACAACCTTTGGGCGAGCTCGATTCCAACATTCGAGACACTATTGCCGGCATAACGCCGCACATATTGGACCAAGTCATTAAAAATTGGACCGACAGCTTGAAGCACTGCCAGCGATGCCATTTAAATGATATGCTATTCCATACATAATGGCATGAATGTAGCTTCAAAATAAAGCCAGAATCAATTTGATATCTCACACCGTTGTTGTTTTATTTAAATTTCTGTTTCTATCGTTCTTATCTGGTTACCCTATATAATACCCCGAGCCCTTATATTTCTCCAAAATTTAGATTGTAGCTCAATTTATTCTTATGACAAAGAAAACGTCCATTGTTGGCAGCGCACCGTTTAGAATAGATTCCTTATATAAGGGAACAAATTTAGGGTTTTAAAGGATCTATGCAAATACCACATTTTTGTGCCCATGTACAGTCATTTAGATTCTAGATTAATCTGTGGAATTTTGCATATGGTGTAGGTATATTTTCTGCATGCACGTCGTCTGCAAATGCAACAGGTTATACCCACGTCTTTTCCAGTTTTACTACAATTTCGATTACAACTAGCACTCAGGCGAGCAGCGTCTGATACTTCTGTTCAAAGCTGTACTTTCTCCAAATACCGTTGTGGGTTTTTAAAAACCTCAGGGCTGATGATTGTATCTCAGCTTTGCTTATTTCTTCGCCAAGTATTGCTTTCGTAAAAATTTTAGATTTTGATCAATCTTGGTACAACTACTCGTATTATAGAGGAACTCGAAAAAGTGGACTTCGCAATTCTGTCTGTCTCTCCGGCTGCCTGTGCCTCGGGCTGCAAACTTAACAGTTGGACGGATTTTCTTAAAACCTCGTATCTGTAGTCTGTGGCTAATACTATCGTAGTTTTTTGGTTCAATTTTTTTTTTAGTTTTACTTTCTTGGATTTGCTCATTCTCCTAGCCTTCCTAGTTTTTTATTTTTTGTTGGCTTGCCAAAATATAAGTTCAGGCTGGAGTATACGGAGCTCAGAAACTCTCCTACAGCTACCCAAGTATTCCAAGCCGAAATATGTACGTGGTGCGGCCTCATGTATTAAAATGGGAAATTCCCTTAAAACGTTTTATTTGTCAATAAGAGACAAGTCTTAACAACTTATTGTATTTATCAGTTAACTTGCGACAGTCCTAGAGTATAAAAAACAGCGACGTCTTCAATGCGGTAATCAGTTTTTGGAGCTTCGCAGTGACGACCAGAAGGGAGCTATTGAGTCGATCGTTACAAACGACGAAACTATGATTGAGGATTCAAATGAGGATCAAATGGGGGAAAGTAAAGGTCAACCAAAGCACCAATATGATTATGGCTACAATTTTTGGTACAAGATAAAAAGATTTGATCGAATTTGTCACCAATTTAGGCACCATGGACATATTCTCAAATATGAGGAAACCACAATAGGCCCAAAAGTCGTCACTGTGGTTCGGGATCATGCTCTACTAAACCCGAAAAATCTGCAATGTAGTGGGTATTGTGTTGCGCTAAACGTTTAAGTTCAAGCACTAATGGCTGGTCAGATTGCCACCTGTGAGGTGTTAAGAGTGTTGGTGAGTTAGTATGTAATATCAGTCACTCCTTACCTGGGGAAACAGGCGCTGTTTGAAAGCGACATCTGCTCGCTTAGTTGATATTGGACTCAGATATGTATGAGTTTTTTTTTTTTTTTTTTGGGAAATGCCAGATCCAAACTGCAAATTCCTCCGCACCTATCCACTATCCACTGTTGGTTCGGGACTATTTACTTGTAAATACATACTTATTCAGAGCTAACCTTTATTTCCAAATGCTGTCTGTATCGGCCTCGGCTTTACCAGAATTGTCTGTACTCTGCAACCCGGAAAAGTGGCTTACCTACCTCGATTGTTTAATTAGCTGTATCCCCACTGGGTGTGCGCGTTGGCGTCTCGTCTGATGCGGACGTTCCACCTTTTCACAGCCTCATAACACACTGTGTCTATAAATACATAGTTCCAGTGATTTTAGACCTACTGCCGGCGTCGTACGGGCATGTATTTTGACTCTGGAATCAATCTTTTCCAGAATTACAATCCTCTTTGTCTGCTTTAATGGAATCTTAGTGAAGGCTTACTGATGGAAGTTTAGCTTCGTTATCTTCTTTATATTTTGTTGATGTTGCCACGTTCATAGCACTTAGGAGGGTGGGTCAATAAGTCCCTGAAAATTAACACAAATTGTATCGTCACTATAACTTTAATTTTTTTTTTGTCAAGAATCATCTTTCAAAAGAACGCACCCAAATTTTCAGACAGATCTGTCAAATAGTTTTGTTGTGGCAGCCATTTTATATAGACGCCTACTAGCATTTTCGTTAAAATGGAAAAAAGTGAATTTCGAGTGCTTTAAACACTATTTTTTGCGAGAAAAAACTATCACGCAAACCAAACAAAAGCTTGACAAATATTATGGGGACTCTTCACCATCGATTGGAACCATTCACCACTGGTTTACTCAATTTCGGTGCGGTCGTTCAAGCACAAGTGACGCCGAACGTTCTGGTCGCCCAATTGAGGTCACCACACCAGAAATGGTCGACAAAATCCATGGTCGATCAGCGAGTGAAAGTGCACGAGCTTGAAGAGGCCACAGGCTTATGACATGGCTCAGTGATTTCGATTTTACATAAATATTTGGACATGAAAAAGCTTTCCGCAAGATGGGTGCCGCGTTTGCTCACAATCGACAACAAACGCATTCGTTTGACAACTTCAAAGGTGTGTTTGGCGATGTTCGAGAAAAATTCGGCTGAGTTTTTGCGCCGTTTCGTAACCGTGGATGAAACCTGGATTCACCACAACACACCAGAAACCAAGGAACAGTCAAAACAATGGACTTCTGCTGGTGAATCAAAGCCGAAGGAGGCCAAGGCTGGTTTGTCAGCAAACAAGGTCATGGCGACAGTTTTTTGGGATGCGCGCGGCGTATTTACATCAATTACCTTGAAAAGGGTAAAACGGTTACCGGCGCATATTACGCAGAGTTGCCAAGCCGATTTGAAGCAAAAACGGCCGCATTTCACCAAAGCAACGCACCGGCGCACAAGTCCGCATTCGCAATAGCAAAATTGCATAAGTTAGGCTACGAACTCCTCTCTCATCCAGCATATTCCCCAGATTTAGCCCCCTGCGACTATTTCTTGTTTCCAAACATGAAGAAATGGCTCGGAGGTGAGAGATTTGGGTCGAATGAAGAGGTCATCGCTGAAACAAAGGCTCATTTTGATGGGCTCGAAAAATCGTATTATTTGGAGGGCATCAAAAAATTGGAGAAACGTTGGATGCAGAGTATAGTATTGTATATATAAAATGTTTTTACACCGAAAAGAGTGTTCCTTATTTCATTTTTCAGGAACTTATTGACCCACCCTCGTATCTTTATGTTTTATCAGTTTAATTTTGTCTTAGTCGGTTCCCACATTTAGTCGTAATTTGCTCACCGCCCCATCGTTAAGGCACATGAAAACCTTTTGTCCAGTTATTGGATGATTATTCCATTTGGTACGCAGTCGTTTCTTAAGAACTGCGGATCTCGAATTAACTTCACTGGACTTCTCCAATTTTCATTTGAACCAGCAGGGGCTCCATTCATTATTGCAACTTAGTACTCCGAAAACTTTGTTCATGACATACTGGTATTTATTTTGCAATTGATAATCGATCAAAAAAATATTTCATTTGTAAAATTTGTTGAAAATATAAATTGGCGCCCAACGGGGGAATATTTTTATTTATTTTTCAACTTTTCATATTCAGCTCACCCCTGTTTGCTGAATAGATACATGTAGCAATTAATATTTACAAATAACAAAATAACACCCAAAACAAACAAACGCTTACATTTTTATAGAGAAATAATTGGAACGCAACCGATTGAAAAACAGTGTAACAAAATTGAAAAAAAAATCCCTTAACATAACAAAACTCGCAACAAAAATATAATTGTCCGTTCCATTTGAAGGCTAATTTTTTATTTTTTTTTGTTTTTTTGAGAAACGAATCCGCAAAAATAAATCTCCTCAAGCCACAAACACACAACAGAACTATTACTTTGCAATTTCCAATGAATGTTTTGCGCAATAAATTCCCATTACCATGCAGACGCACGCGAGTCTACTTTACAAGTAACGCCAAAACCAGCAAAACGCGCTCATTGAATTTTCCGTATGCATACGCGATAACGCGACGGATACGCGCATCGAATTGAAATTCAATTCGCGTGCATGTTGTACATCGGCCCTAAGTTAACGATATACACCATACGACTATAACGACGACGATGAGGAATTTTCCCTCGATGATATTTGTTAGCTAATTGCATTGGTGGACTTGGGTTGGCTGACGGTATTTATTTATTTATTATTTTTTTTTTTTTTTTTTTGGGTTTTTTATGGCCAAAGTAAGTGGACAGAAATGAAGACAAGGCAAGACAAGACAAGAATGTTGAATGTTTAATGTTTTATGCAGAAAACTAAAAAAAAAAAAAATAGAGAAAAAGTGTTGCAAGACTAAAAATGTTGCCTGCTGTGAGTTTTATTTATGTGTCACCTGATGAAAGACACAACGACGACGATGATGATGGTGCGATGGGATGAAACAGGAAAGTGTGTTGATGGATTATTGATTTGTCAAATTTAAAAAAAAAAAAACGACAGACATGCAAATTCGAAACGGGAACAGGAGGCAAAAGAGGAAATGTTCAACACGTTCGGTACGTTTGAATGGGTTCCTCGGTCTACTTCGCCAGAGATAGTATGGAAGGGAAACGAATGCGATGCAAATCGTATCCAATTTGTTAGAGAATCACGAAATCCATGTCTCTCGTGTGATTATGGAAGCCAAGTGCAGTCTGTGCGCGAAGCCACGCTATTGAACTTTTGCACTCAATGGATGTTACCATAGAATGTCGTTTTTCACCGATGCCAGATGGCAGCATAGTGCACTATGTTTTACTTGCACGACGACAACAACTGTCGCTTAGGGAATTTGAAAATTCTTTCATTATTCATAGATTTACCACAGTACTAGATCTGTGGTGACAGCAGTGCATTAGTTGTGATGTCTTAGTAGGATTTAAATAAGATGATGCACATCACACAATTAGACCGACATTAAAGTGTTATTTTAATGGCTCTGTGATGAAAATATAGTCATGCAACAGTTAGAAGAGGTGTAAGAACCCTTTATGCCTAGATCACGATTTGTTTCAGTTTGTGATACAGAAAGGTGTGGATCCACCAATTCATTATTTGTATATACACACATAAATGCAACACCTAATGCAACGAACTAGAGCCAAGCCGCTCACTTTAATCGGTTTTAGCAGGACAGTGTCAATCGGTAAAAATTGTGCATTCAATCGTTTATTGAAACTTCGTTTATCAACCGTCCCATCCGCCAGAATATAGTGATTTACCCAAAAGACTCATGTTCATGTGTCGGATAATATTCAGAGTCAGACGCTCGTTTAAATGATTTCAAAACCATCAATGATCCTCAAGTCGCTGCTTAATCTCATACCAGACCTATTCATAAATAAGGTCACTAATCGTGCTCCAACTAGAAAATCACCTTTCTAATTTCTGGGTGCATATACTTGCTGAGCCAGGAACTGAAGTGACTGACTGAAGTTGTTTGGTCGCCCAAATCGGTCCAGTCTTTCAACAGTAATCGACAGCAATGTAAGGTGTTCTTTCGAAAGCATTATATTTTTGACCTCTTGGAATAGACAGCTTTATTCAATTTGGCCAATCTAGGCGGAACCTAAGAGCATAGATTAATTTTGAACATACAATCTGAGCTGGGCAGCTCTTCCATTTTTTCTTCTCTAGAGTCTTCACTGAAAACTACTTTTCATCCTGTTTGTGCGATACACTGATGTTCAAATTCCAATCACTATAAGAAGACAAAGAGCTCTTCCATATCTAGAATATCTGCTCTCCCTGATCGATCAACCAAAAATGTCAAGGCTTATCCCTATTCAATGATGCTTACAAGATCCTATCTAGCGCTATGTCCGATGCCTTTACCCATTTTTCATATCGTCAAGATCACTAGAGTTGAAACATCATCTTCTAATCGAAAGCATTTACCATCTAGAGCTCTATAAAATGATGTCTGTTCTCGTGCTCCCGGGAAATTGATTCAGTTCTACTGTGAACCCTAGAAACAATAGGTGTACTTGCAAATTGAAGCAATTCAAAACGTGCGAACCAATGGAAGACAAGATACTTGCGCTACCAATGCAAGTTCTTTATCGGGATGATAGTGCGTAACGAGTTGCAAAGTAACCCTCGAGATGGGTTTCTATTATAAGCAGCCAGATCTCGTCGACCGCACTTCTCCTTTCAATCTACCAAACTAATCTTGTGAGTCACCAGGCGTATAGTAAATTATTTAGATCTGTTAAACAATTTCAGTTATTTCTTGTTGTTGTTTTTCTATTCTGAAATTGTATCTTAGTAGTGGATTTAATATACGTATGTTTATCAATATTACTAGGGCGCTTCAGACTTAATCTGCCCAACTTTGTCTACCTTCCATATACAAGTTTTCACCCTCTAGTATCCAAGCAACACAATGGTATGTAAATATGTGGATGCAGGCCGTAAAGTTTGAATACCAACCCTCAAGAAGCTGCACCTATCGAACATATTCGAGATCGACGGGAACGGAAGCATAAAGTTTCTATCGTAGTACTTGCAATGGATCTACATTGATCTAAGTGTGGCGTAGTAGCAACCTCTACGTCAACCCATCAAACCTAACCTAACCTATCCTAGTGTTTAACTTTAACTGGTCGCCGTCGGATTCGTTTGTCCCGTAAAAATGAACATTTTCCCCGTCTGAAAGTTGTAGATTTACGTATTATACCTACACCTCTACCCTACACCTCTTTAAATATCAATTTGTCTTATCACGAGGTTTCCTAAAAATTCCCAAGAAAAATATTCGCCAAAGTTGGTTGTGTGCACCGTAACTCAGTAGTTAGTGGGTTGGACTACTGACTGGGAGGTCCAAGTTTTGAATCCCAGACAAAATAAAACACAAAAACAAAATTATAAGAAATAAAAATATAATCTCCTGCAGCTGTTATCAGCATACACAACTATCCACTGCTGCACCGCTGCTGGCAGTGGTACTAGCTGATTAAAAATTAATCTTATGAAGAAATCAGACTCATTTTGCTCAGCTTCAGGCTAACAAACAAACGGTATTAAATACCCTTAGTACTAGAAAAAAAAGTGAGTTTAAATCGAATTAGCCTATACGAGTAACTTTACAATTTTCCCTTGCGACGTGGATTGCTTAGATTATTGCTTAGCTTTTAGAAAATGCAACGGGACGTTAATTTTAAACTATACATGAACCTTTCTAATCAACAAAGCAAACGTCAACGAAATCGGTTTAGATGTTCTTTAATGCTTGAAAGGCTAAAACATCACCGACCAGTTATTGATCGAATCCGTTCAGTAGGACTCTAAAGCGACTTCGCATTTCGCTAGAATAGAATTAAAATATTTTCCCTATGTATCCATATCACTTTTGCATCTACTTCGCATTATTATCGGGTTCAACTTAATCCTATCTTTAAAATTCATATCCTCGTTGCTCTGTGTTTACCCACTCAAAATCAAAATAACAACAAGTTCGAATAAACGAATGACGACGAACAACAAACAACTGAGCAAACGAAGGCAAAAAATCCACAAACAAAAAAAAAAAAAAATCTAATTTAAATAACCTAATGATGCTAAAAATATCTCACGGCGGCCTGTGTTAATCCGGCGATAATTGAAAATATTTGTTAGCACCACAAGAAGAAACAGTCTCAAGCGTTTTATTTACTCATAAATTACACACCAAAGTGCTAAAATTTTATTAGCATTTCGCACTTTGCCTCTAATTGAATGGAGCTCATTTGTTGACATTTTTATTTTCTTAAATATATTCTCGATGTGGTTAGATACATGTATCTTTTGTGGCTCTCTACGTAGTTAATGTGTACCCATGGCATTAGCATGAAAATTTCCTCTAATCAATTATCGGGTATATTGTGCTGGGTGCTCATGCAATAATCCATATATAAACATCAAATAATTTACATAATTGTGCAAATGCTTACCAAGAGTGCTAGAAAACAAAAAAAAAAGCAATATGGTCAACTAAATGGTAGTGGACAATATTAGCGCAAGCCGTGTACCCAACTACACCAGATTTGCAATTATGTGGTGTTGGGCAACATTACATTACATTTTCTCTGTCTCTGTCCGAAGCCATTGGAATCCATTTAACATTTCAATTTACACCATCGCTGGAGAGGAGACCTGTAGATGAAAATGGGTCCAAATTGCATATCCCCATTTATAGGAGGTTACCACCACCACAATAAAACCCCTAGGGGCTTTCGATTTGCTGGCTTCACAATCGCCGAGAAGGACTTGTGCACAGTACAGCATAGTAGTCAATCCCAAGCACGCTTGTGCAAACTAATTAATTTAATGACCAACGGGCAGCAGCAGTTGGTCCAAGTCCAAGTATCTGAATCTACGTTCGATTTCTTGTGGTAAGATTGTGACAATCTGTAACTGGAGAGTTGTGTGTTACCATATTTGGAGCAGTCTGTCGATCGATCGATGACCATTTTAAAAAGTCCATTCACAGCTGCTGGTAGGTACTTCTCTCAGCGTATGTGTGTATGTAATGATCAATTATTTCGATTAGGCGTTATGTTGCAATCAAGCGAACTCTCGAAAAGTTATTCCTTTCGATTGCCCTCTGCAACTCGGTATCTATACGTTTAAAAGAACAACTCTATTAGGCGAGAGCTTGAAATACTTCCTTGAAATATCTCTTACCATTGCATTGACGATTAATCTTCCCTCGGCCCGTGGGCACACTCTAACCTGTTGTTGTTGGCTGGGAAGGTAATTCCATGCATTTTATGCTTTTTTACTCCACTCCCTCCTCCATCTCCTTACACACGTAACAATAATTCTTCGTCTTTTACTTCTTACTGGCGATTTTCCAAGTCTTTAGCACTGCGTTAAATCCAGCAATTACCCGATTCTAATTGAATGCCATTACGTTGGGGTATAGTAGCTCTTATCTGGGCAGCGGAGCATTTTATGTGCTTCTGGGTGCATGAAAGAGGCTTTAGTGCGAAATTTGCTGACTTTTTTTATTCTTTGTTTATTTCTCTTTTTCTATGATTTCACAGTGTGGAACGAAAGTAAGCCATCTTTTTGAGTAAAACAAATGTAAAGTGGAACGAATTTGTTCAAATTTAAATTGACACGGAACCAGCAGACAGTGACGTTTGAACTGAATAGGAGAAGACAGACAAAACAGTTGAAGGTTCGACCACTTTACGATGGATTTAGATGGAGTTGGCAATTGGGACTATGTGGATGTTTCCGCCATAAACTTAGAAGTATGTTCCACAAAAACAATTTGATAATTTCTTAAAGGATAACATTTCTCTCCAATCAATTACTCTCAACTTATCATTTAAATTGTTTCGATAAGTATGATTTAAAAGCTTTCCCCTCACTTATCAATGAAAATGATAAGCGTTTCTCTAATAAAGATAATAAGGTAACCAATATATTATACCTATACATTCTTTTGCGTAGTAATTTTTTTAGGTATTGGAGAATATATTGTTGTTAAGAGTTTGGAACCTCACTTTCAACTCAATAAACGGATGAGTTGTAGGCTAAGTGAAAATAATTTTAGCTTATAGTTCCCATTTGGAGTAGTAACTTGCTTTGAAATTTTTGATAGAATATTTAAGAGAATGCAAAACGGAAATCCGCAAACAAATTTTGAAACGTGTACATGCATTTCTCTAGCCCCAAACTTTTCTCAGTATATACTGTATCTTACTTTGACTCGGCATTCTGATCAGTATCACTGACTTCTCGCAAATATCCAGAAGCGACTTGGAACATTTTGTTATTAAAGAGTAAAGATATTTTAATAAAAGAAACAAATAAAAACTGTTTTCTCGACCACTTATCACTTGACACTTTTCATCTTATCATTATTTTTATTTAATTTTGTTGATAAGAGTTCCGCTAACTAAATTTTAATTTCATTCACTTATCGATTACAATTAATCTTTTGCTAAGTGAATAATAATAAGAATAGATTAGTTATTGAATTGATAAGTGTCATTTTTTTGCCTTCTTTTGTGTAACACGTATCATCATAATAATGTATAAATCGTAATGTGACGGTCTTAGTATAGGTTCCATTCATATTGTGTATTTGAAATGAATAAAAACTTTGTCATAAATTAGACACTTTCTAACCAATTTTGACAGTTCTGATCAGTTTTTCTTTCGAGACTCGATAAATGAACATTGACAGCAGTGCATAAAGAAGATATAGATGGGTGTTGTGTTTTCGGGGATAGGTGGCGCTACATAAAATTATTAAACAATGATTTCGACATTCCAAGCATCCATGGTATTGTCTTTCATTTCCCTACCTAATTGTCGGAGATTAAATGTCTCTGGAAAAAAGTCTAGTGGAAATAAATTTCATAGTTTACTTGTCCTATAACAGAAGGAATTTTGATAAACGTATGTCCGCTAGGTGGACATACTCGTCCGAGATGATATGTCCTGGTGTCTTGCCTAGTAGAACGCTTAAATATCGCATTTCTAGGAATCATTCTGTTGAGGTGTTCGGCACATCTGCCATGATAGTATCTACCTAGCTAATGGTTGGAGATTTGCAGTTAGTGCGAGAACTTTTAAATATTAAGTGAACTGCTCGTTCGTTTGTTTTGGAACAAAGTTTGCTTTTCCCCCACTGCAAGATTTACTGCGGGTCTTTAGTTAACACGGGCATGCTGCTAGATTATGATGAAATTAGAGTGCTGTTATTGGCAAAAGTGAAGATCTTGTTCTATGTTGGCTCTAGAAGGTCGTTGATATGAATTAAAAAAAAGAGTTGGTGATAATATAGAACCCTGAGGCACTCCAGCGTTTATAGCAAATGTATCGGAAGACACACTATCGACCACAGCTTGAATTGATCTGTTATGAAGACAATTGTCTCATGGAAGACCTTTCAATGCGAATCAGATGAAGTTTCGCTGACCTCAATTAGATCGTGATGAACTTCATATGCCAGTCCATAGTTATGAAGAATATTAAAGGTGAGGACGGACGAATCAGTTGTAAAGGATGCTTTAAAATTTTAAATTTTAAGGGCCGATGTTGAATGTGAACCACACCTAAACGTCAAGTTTTTTTCTGCATTTCATTTGACATTTCTCAATTTCAGACTAACTCAATTTGAACCATGGAAAGATACACAATCGAGCAACGCGTTAAAGTTATTCAGGCTTGTTATGAAAATGGGCGTTCAAATCTAAATGCATATCGTGCATTTCGTGATTCTTTCGCTCAATTGAATAGTCCAAATGTGCGTACAATCGGAAAAATCGTGCAAAAATTTGTGCAAACCGGGTCTGTAGGAGATGTGAAAACACCAGTGCATGCTCGTACAGCTTGTACTGCAGAAAATATTGCTGCTGTTCGCGATAGTGTGGCTGAAGAGCCGTCCACCTCAACTCGTCGTCGTGCCCAACAATTGCACCTCTCATGCTCGTCGTTGATGAACATTATGCATAAAGACTTGCATTTACGCGCTTACAAGGTGCAATTGACTCAAGAACTAAAGCCTCTTGACCATTTCAAGCGTCGTCAATGGTCACAATGGTGGCAAGAAATCATCTTCAGTGATGAGGCACATTTTCACCTCAGTGGATTCGTCAATAAGCAGAATTGCCGCATTTGGGCGAATGATAATCCAAGAGTGATTGTCGAAAAACCAATGCACCCACAAAGAGTGACTGTTTGGTGCGGTTTATGGGCTGGCGGCATCATCGGGCCGTATTTTTTCCAAAATGAGGCCGGTCAGGCAGTTACTGTGAATGGTGTTCGCTATCGTGAGATGATAACGAACTTTTTATGGCCCGAATTGGAAGATATGGATGTGGACGATATGTGGTTTCAACAGGATGGTGCCACTTGCCACACAGCTAACGAAACAATGGTTCTTTTGCGCGACAAATTCAATGGCCGTGTTATCTCACGTGGTGGCGATGTCAATTGGCCGCCAAGATCATGTGATTTGACACCGTTGGACTTCTTTCTTTGGGGTTATTTGAAAGAAAAGTGTACGACGATAAGCCAGCAACAATTCAAGAGCTAAAGGATGAGATAATTCGGCACATTAACGGCATAGAACCTCAATTATGCCTCAGCGTCATCGAAAATTTGGACCATCGGATGGAGGTGTGCCGCCGAGGTCGCGGCGGCCATTTGGCCGATATTTTGTTCCATACATAATTGAACCATACCAATATTATCATAATAAAAAGAAATGACAGTAATTTCCTAAATAATTTGTGTTTTATTCAAAATCAACATCGGCCCTTAAAACTTAACCACCCTTTACATAGAAAGAAGTGACGTATGGATTTTGAAACTCTTTTGAGCATCTTTTTATAAAGCCTTACATATAATTAAACTTATTAACAATGCAGTTAATATGCTTTGTGTAGCCATGATTAGGGTTGAAATAAACCCCTAGGTCCTTAAAAAAATTTACCCGACAAAGATTAGGTTGCGATAATGAATAATTAAAGGCATAAACTTTCAGAAAAAGTCATAAATTGACATTTGAGATTGTTCAGAATTAGACCGTTTTTATCACACCAATTATTAATGCTTTTTATAAATTTTCATGTCATCAGCTTAAATAACAATATCGCTATGACTAACGTAACATCATTATTAGCGAGTATAAAGAGAATAGGACCTAAGTGACTACCTTGAGGAACCCCAGAGTGGGCTGTAAAAGATTTGAAAAATAAACCTCTAAATTCGTTCTGTAGGGCCTCATAATGGCTAACCCATGGAATAAATACAGGGGGAAATCCATATACCTTAAATTTGTAGGGAATTATGGTTTGGGACAGTTGATTAAAGGCTTTGGAAAAGTATGTGTAGATACAGTCGAACTCTTCACCAACTTAATAAGTTAGCAACAGTTGATCTATTTCTGATTTGGTGATACAGAATTTAGTTTTCTAAGTTGGTAAGTAATTAATCATTGTAAGGACATAGCCCAGATCGGTAAGAAATTTTGAATACCGAAAGCTTTCTTGATCTACATCCGAGAGCTTAGTGATCTAACCTGTGAACATTGTTCCTTAATGGAGTAAATGCAGATGGCCTTGGGCAACACAATTTCGATATTCCTAGACGGTTCTAAAACCATTTAAAAGTCCGTCATAAAGTATCTGTCGGTATTAGCTAGGGTACCCAAAATGGCGTACCGAAGATAGTCTACGATAAGAGAGTATCCTCTGAAGTATCTGAAATCTTATGTTCTACTTCAGACGTTAAGAAAACCACACCCGTTTTAAAAAATAAGTAGCAAATGGCTAAAAACGATCAAAGAATCCATATAGACTGTTTTTTTCTGAACATGCTTAGGCGTACTGGTCCAGGTGAACGACCTTTTTTAGAACCGCTCTAGTAGGCTCTATTATTGTCTTTAAACTCCATCATGTATTATATTTTATTGGATAGTATCAAAGTTGACTAGGGTCCCATTCCAAGTGTGTAGCTTGAGTAGAGGGTGGATGCACTTCGACCACACTGCACGATGGTGCAAAAAAAAGGGCTACAAGAATAAACGACAAAACTATTTCTATCATTTATGAACAACTTGTCATGACGACACTAGTAGCTCAAATTATCAAATGCATGCAATTCCCCTAGCATTGCTTAGCGACCCGCTACATTCTACCCTCCAGTATAAAGACTGTGGCCGAAGGTATAAAACAGAATTTTTAAAGGCCGCTCTTGTAGCTTTTCACATGGAAATTGAATCATTTTCTAGGTCAAGACTAATCACGAAGAGTTTATATTGTTGTACGTCCTCAAGAGATTCGCTTTCTACTGCCTATTTTTTTAAGAACGGACTTTGATGATCATTTTAGCCGCTTTGACACTAAAAAGTCAAATAGAATGTAATCACTCCTTATTGGTCAATGGCTTTTGTACAGTGCGCCTTAGGGACGTAATACGATGGCCCTTGCTTGCAATAAGCAAATTGCAAGATTACACCGAAAATGTGTTTTAAGGCGGAAAAAATGTAGATAAGTGAAGATGTTCACAGTCGTTTTACTCCAATAATTCGGTAAACCAATATTTTCACCTCTAAATCTACACAAAAAAAAAAAAAAACATATTCTCTCCCCACTGTACATCTCTGCTTCTCATCTCTCAACATCAGACCCCTTTCAATAGTGAGCTCTGAACCATCAAGTCAGTTGGAAACCCACGGAGATTGCAGTTTAGAGATGTTCATCAACCTTTCATTTATCAAACAAAGAAGTGGAGAAAACAGCATAGAGGAAGAAAAAAAAAAAGGAATTCACCGAAACCTCCATCAAATTACTGCGCTCATACACCCAACAATGGCAGAGTACTTCCTCCCATTTAGTTTGCCGACACTGATTGAGCTACTGGATACGCCTTTGCCGCAAACAAGCAAAACAAAGCAAAAAAAGGCTAAACACATCCGATGAGAGGTTAACCAACACAACCTCATTACTACGCCACACATCGCTCCTAAATTGGGGAAAGACGACCGAACCGAACCGAACTGAACTGAACTGAACTGAACCGAAGCGACCAAGAAAGATCTAAACGTAAACTTGATTACTACCGATGGGAATGGATGCTAAAGGCGATAATATTCCCGGACGAGGAGTTTCTTCATCCTCCTCATTCTCCGCTGCCGCTCCCACAGGTAAGAGAATACATTCACCGTACCAGTAACAGCAGCAGCGCCAGTAACATCAGCATCATCAGATGAAATGGGCCTTCAGGAATTTTATATTAGTCGAAGGCATGGTAATAAATTACGAAGAAGGACCATGTTACAAACGCAAACCATTACGTTTAGATATTTGGATGTAGCCACCAACCAAACACACAACAACAACAGATTGCTAGAGAGGAGGACTGTGTTTAGGGAGTAATTGTGCGCAATGTAATATCGATTACCAATGTCTGTTGCTCTGTTGTCTTTCTGTTGGATTGCCCCGCTGGTGATGGTGGTGGTGCTGATGATGAGGCTGCTCACTAAGTCGTGACTTTATCAGAGAAGGTAAATTGAAATCGGCACAACACAGAGGGAAGATGTTGTTAAAAGAACGCCAACAACAAGTTAGACCTCAATTTGTGGATGATAGGAATTTTAGCTGTGCAAACCGCCCAGCCTACTTAGAGGGCTTCTTCTCCGCCCAGTTTGTTTCGTGGTTATGGGAAATTCGATTGGGAATGTGGCAATTTAAAGTTATGGTTATCACCAGTAGGTAGCAGAAGTTTCATAACCCTTCGTGATTCAATTGACTACGAGTGTATGTTTGTGTAGGTAAACCGCTTCGAATTCATCTAGTCAATCTGCTAATATTGTCTTGAGTTCTTATGCTCAGAGTTGATGCCAAACATTGATTAGCTCTCTATGATTATGGAGACGCGCATATCCGATGGGGATTCCGAAAATGAACATCGCATGTTGGACGTTTTCGAATTGCATTCCATAAGCCAAAAGGAAATTGTTTTGAAATATTGACATTCCAACCGGGATTTGATAACAGGGTTTAATGTAATCAAACTCTGTGCAGTCAGCACTTACTGATTAGATTGACTAGAAGTGCCCACATGGTTGAAACCACTAGCAAAAGAGAGAAAAAAAAAAACTGTCAAGAGATTTATAGCTTAAACGCGCATATAAATTTAAATTAAATATGCGAATGCGGTTTCATCTGCTTTGGCGATGATGCGGATCTATTTTTCACAATTCTCACAGTGGTCGGGAGAAAATTGTGGTTTTCTATTGAAACGTAGATATTTCAAGGTTGTGTCTTCGCTCGCTAAGTGCTATTGGAATGTCGGCTTTTGTTTTCTAAATTTCAAAACTGGTTTCCGTTCTCAAATAGATAGCCTACTTGAGATCACAGCGAGTTACTATACGACCTTGCGGAACGGGACTCTGCTTTATACCTCCAATTCCTAGGCATTTCATATAAGATTCGTTGACACTGTGGAACAATTTAATGGCATCCCTACAGGCAGAACGGCTTCTATTTGTCAGTAATCATATATTTTCATTCAAGTCCTATCAAATGGTTATCGATCCTAGCTGGGAGTGATGAAAATTCCAATGGATTGCTTGAGATAGAGATGTGGTGTATTCGCAGAATGAGCTAAGTAGGCACGCAATCTTCCAAAATGTCCGACATTTCCCCGAAGTTAATGGAAACCTTTTTCAGTGCCAATATTTGGAAAACGATGCGTCGAAGAAATAAAAATATTATGACTGAAATTTTAGTCTTTGAAAACCTATACGAGATGGAATCCGGATTTTTTTTAAATTTTCAAAAATTGTATTTACGCAATATTTCAAAATGTCCAACTTTAATGGAAATCGGTTTTTGGCGAATATCTCTAAAAGGATGCATCCTACGAACAAAAGTTTTGAAATTTTTTACAAGATGGATGCCGAACTTTGTAAAATTTTCGAAAATCGTAGGTACAAAGTGTTCCAAAATGCGTAACTTTACCCAGAAGCTAATGGAAATCGTTTTTGACTGTTTTTTTTTTTTTTTTTTACTAAAGGGGCATATAGCGTATGAGGTCCCCAGCGTTCTATACCGACGGCGGTTCTGAGATGGACGTTGGCACGGGAGCCGGAGTTTATTGTGAGGCACTAGGAATAAACAACTCCTTTAGAATCAGCGACGAGTGCAGCATCTTTCAGGCCGAAATCACAGCCATCATACAGGCTGCGGAAATTATACGCGAGAGTAATATCGTTGGCAAAACGATCACTGTCTATATAGATAGCAAGGCAGCCGTTAAGGCTATGGACTCTGCTGTAATTAGATCAAGGCTTGTGAGGACCTACAAATTATTCTTAAATGGGAAATCCAGAGCCAATGCAGTGACCCTCTGCTGGGTACCAGGGATATCGAAGGAAACGAAAGGGCTGGCCGGCCTTCAGCAAGAAGAGATCAACTTCTCTGTCCTGCCCTATCTAGAGCTTACGGACCTCCTGAGATTTATATCACTATCTGGGTGGTTCTAACAGCGGACTTTACAGCGTTTCCAAGGTTAAATGATTGGGTACAATGGACCCGAACTATTGGTCTAAGGCACCCATCTACCTAACCTAACCCAGCGTATGAGGTCGAAGAATTCCGAAAAGTCGCAGAAAACGGGGCAATAACACTCTTTTGCCGTTTAAGTCATTTAATACGAATTAGCATATGAATTACGTATTTGTTACATACTCGTACAAGCAACTTAGTCTCTACGAAATTAATGCGAAACTACTTAGGACGTTGTTTACAGACTTGTAACTCTACTCCAAGTGAAGTTGAATGTCTCTTTCGACTAATTAAAGTCAGTTTCAACTTAAAGTTTGGAGCACTTAGTAATGAAGTGAAAGAATGTGAATAACTACAAAAAGATTGATCAGGAAAGAAAGGAGACTGTGGAGGTGATATAGGTGAATATTAGCCTTAAAGGACAGAGTAAAATTATATTACTTAAAAGATAGCACGGAGTACCTATAATCCCGCATATGAAATTTTCTAAAATTTTCGCAATATTTGAGCTGCTTGTAGTAAATAAGTTAAAACTGAATATTGCAAGACTTCGCCAGCTTCCTCAACAAATTTTTATTGCTAGCTACTTGAAAGCAAAGTAAGTTAAGAAAAAAAAATATTTATTTGTGTCCCTAAAGTCTCTTACACCCCATCCTTTAATTGTGAAAGATCATAGCACAGTTTTTTGTGTAATCCGAAGAACCTAGAACTATCATTTGCGACAATGGCTGATTGCAGGGATCTTCTGGACTAATACACTTTTACATGCCGTTCCTCATCAATTCCATTTGTGGTTTGACTGCGTTACTATCATTCTTCAGAGACAGGAGGTAACATTGTTGGTTTGAAGCCTTGAACTAGACTCGATTTTTGGTATCCCAACTGACAATAGACATTCGGTGCCATTCGGGCTTGCAATATTTATTACAACCGCTGTTTAATTTTTAAAGAATAAGTCAAGATTGCAAGTAAAATTTAGAAGGTACTGATCTAAATCAGGGAGAGGGTCGGAGAGAGGACATATATAAGAAGAGTGACAAATAATTTGGAAATAATCCGTTCTGAAGAAAGTTCTAAAATAAGTGACTTAGTTTAATAAATCATTCTAAAAAAGGGACAATGTCGCAAAGGCTTAAGAAAAAGGGCCTAATTTGACGAATTTTTGAAAAGTCGTCTCATAGTGGCAGAACAGTAAAAAAAAAGGGTCAAATTGCCACTTTAATGCCACCTTTGACAATACGATTGCTATTACAGGGAATAACAAACAATTCATCAATGTCAATGCGGTCGCAAAGCGGTCTTGTTCTTCCTGTTTTTTTTTTTTTTTAAACGACTGGGGTTTGTTAGTGCTAAGCTTATGCAAAAGCTACGATAGTTTTAGAATATTTATTTATAGCATTTAACTTAATGGTAACGCGCGTTACAACTTTTGGTCACGATGATTTCTTTACAAGCTTCTTTTAGCAAGTTCTGCTTAATTAACAAATTTAAAAATCACAAGTATTGTCACGTTAAAAACAAGGAACATTGTCAACTAATACGAGTACAAATAAAATTTGATTCAGTAATTTAGAAAATAATCAACATTTTTCAGGCGTTACATAAATTTGGTAACTCGCGTTACAATCGATTCATGTACATACACGTGCATATACCTTCGAATTGTATAGTCATTCTTTATTAGCGAATATCTGCAGCAAAATTAAATTTTTACTCCAGCTAAAAGTACATCGTTATCACTGGAAAAGTCGCTCTGAGAAAATGAGCCATATACTTGTTAATATTTCCCACATATCTTACAGATAAGCTCTCACAATTACAGCTGATCTCAAATCCAAACTTTACCACTGGAACTCTATCATCTACCGTTAAGATAAATAAGAGGTAAAATGTCAGTATTCTTCATGGAATGACTACTCTAGTCCGGAAGAAATGTGAATCCTATCACCGTGTGGCTACCAATAACGTAAGACCTCTAGGTGCAGTTAGTCTTAGCAGACCCACTTCTAATCCCAGAGTAGAGAAACACAGTTTTACTCGCGTTAAGGATTGGTACTCCTGCATCCAATCATCCATTTCTAAATCCCGGAGCGGTCAGACTCAATTTGATCCATTGTACTGCCACGCAGAAACCGCTTTTTGGTGGGCTTGCTATCGGTCACTCCCATTGGCTATCCCATTGGTGTTCGAACCTTCACCGTCCGGGTTACAAACATATTCTCCACTACATCGTGGCCACCCTATATTAACGTCTTACTTTACCCACTCCCAAAATGTTCAATCTATGCCTTTCATTCTGAAAGCCCTCCAGTTCCAGAAAGGAATTTTAGAGCGGGTACGATAGCCAAAGGAATGTGTGATCATTCCCTATCCGATTTATGTTCTCTAACGCAAAATGTTAATCCTAGACCACCCGCACTTGCAATTTAAGCCTGCATGTTTGTGGACAAACTCCACCCCGGTCTATAGCAGCATCTGTCGTCTAAATTAAAGTATAGGGGCCTGCATATACAGTTGTCTGGCGATCATCCGGAACTTGTTTGTTGCGCTTTCTCAATCCGTATTTTGTGCGGTCAGTATTTATAGTTTCTTGATCAATCGATATCCAGGGTCCTTCAATACCAAAATAGCCGTTGCCATACACAATAACAAAGCTCAATTGTTGGGCCCAATATTGTGTTGGTATCGACATAAATTTACCACATTTTGTAGATTCTCTTTCGCTTTCTGTTAGACATCATCCCACGCTAAAGCGCCACTACCTCCTTAGGCTGTGAAGCGTGTTCGTGAATTTAACCACCAAATACCACAATTTGTCTCGACAAATTTCTCAACCCAAAATTGAATTTATCGGTACGTATTTAGAACCACTGTCGAAAAACCCCCGCAATCCAAAAAAATAAAAACAAACAAAAAGTGTTAAATACCAGTCAAGGAGTGGTGTTGCTATATGTTTACTTTGATGTTTTACAAGAAAAATATATATTTCTGCGGCTTTTACTATCATGTTCCGCAAAGTTAAACATGGGCATGAACAACATCCAAAACAACATGAACATAAGAGAGAAGTAAAATAAAAAAATAAATAAAAATCACGATCCTTCGTCTCAAGATACATGTATGGAGAGAGATAGAGGTTAGGTATATTATGTTCATACGATGTTGTGTATATGGATAGTTCACAAGGAGTTAAGCGTGTAAAATCTTTGTTGTTACGGTGTTTTTATATCTCCCCAAAGCCATAATATGGATGAGGAATTAGAGTAGGAGTAGAATTTTCATTATTTTAAATGAAAAACTACCAGAAGATGTCTGCCAACAAATCACTATGAAAAGGAATAAACAACTTAAGCATGCTGATTTGTAAGTCATGAAGTGTTCCAGTTCTCCTTATAACTTCCCAAACGTGATGCTATTTCTTCTTTTGCGATAATCACTCTCGAAGCATTATAAGTATGTTCCCCCCGCCGCCATCTATGTCCACTAATTGCGAATGCACTTTGGCATTCTCCTTATATTTCAATTCGTACTCCACTGCGTTACTGCGGAATTGGTTGCCATTCCACAAGTATCTACGCAATGCTCTGTGCAATCTTCCATCTATGGGTGCGCAAAGTATTTGCTGACTACGCGATCCGCAAGACTGGAGATAACCATAATTCGTACTTTGGCGACATTCTACAAATAGCTCTGGAAATGGTTTCTTTGCTGACCCCCCTCTCTCTGTGCCACCTAGTCTGTAAGTCCAATGGAATTTGACGAATTATAAGAAGACCTCCACACAGATGAATGTGAAAATGTTGATGATGTTCGAGTCCACCTTTCTCTGAGTCACAACATTTCCATAACCAAGCGGCACACCACCAACAGCTACAGCATCACCTCCAGCCGAACCTAACGCGTCCCATCTCAACGTTGTGCAAATTATCTTGTTGCCGTATCGCAGATGCCTTGTTGAACCATCGTTGGTTGTCGTCGTTGTCGACTTCTTCTTCGTTTTGGGCCAACTATGACCAAAGGAAGCACTTCACTCAACAGATGCTGCTGCTCTTGGGAGGAGAAGCAACCGAGTTGCCATATCATGGCACAAGATCACACACAGCAGCAGAAGCATCAGGCAACAGGCATCAGGCCCGCCAAACTACCGTCTGTCTTGAGAGAAAGAGAGAGAGAGAGATAGATGGAGAAAAAAGGTAAAAACCTGCAAATTACTTAGGTGGCTGTACGATTACCAAATGCTATCATCATCAGACCTGCCGACCAACAAACGACCATCATCTTGGAGGTACCTACTATTACGGCGACTACTTCACCAACCACCGACAAGTCATGTTGAATGTGCCAAACTACCTTGTTCCCGCAAAATAAAAGAAAAAAAAAAACCCAACAACGACGATGAAGGAGTGAAAGATGAAGCCCTGCGACAGTACGAAGAAAAAAAAAAAAAAAAATATATATTTCAAGAGATCTTGAGAAAATGATAAGAGAGGCCGCACAAGGCAATAATGTATTCCATGGTTAGCTCTAGCCAGCTTGGATAGGTGGGTATACACTGCCTTGTGGGCGCAAAAGTTGTGAGGGCTGACTGGCTGTCGCTGTGTGGCTTGGCAGCAGCAACAAAATGTGAGGAGGTCCGATGGAAACGAAAGACGTCCGAGGAGAGCCTCCAAGTGGAGTGTGGAGTAATCTTGTGGCAGCAAAGCGATTAATTGAGATTCCACAGAGCGATTATCACCACTAAACTTGATTACTGTAATTTTGCTGCAATTTATTTGTTTTTTTTTTTTTTTTGATTTTATAATTTTTTTTATTTTTCTCTCCCCCTTTCCACCCATTTTTCTACCACCGGCCGGGGAAGGGGAAGAAGTGTTGGACAAAACGGTGAAAGTTTAATTGATTATTGCCTTTGGAAGTTGAGTAGTTGTAGCTGTAGGTTGGGTGCGGCATAGTTAGGTGTTAAAGGAGGTATGCGCACAAGTTGATTAATGATGGCATATTTGATTTGTAATGGAGTGGCTTATAGAGGTCTTAGGGTTTGAATAATATTTTTCTTTTAATACATTTCCTTGTTTCCACTTACTGATGTTTAATTTTTTTTTTTTTATTTTTTTTTCAGGTACGTACTACATTTAGGAGTATTCATTCAGAGGTAATCTATGTAAAACAATGTATGCATATAATAACATGGAACCACTAGTGCAGCAAATTGTTTCACTTTTTATACTATTTAACTATACAACAAGTTATTAACCTAATTAGTCTTTGAAGAGGAAAAAAAACAAAATGAAAACGAACGCTCGCGCACGTAAACTAAAGTATAATTAGTTTCGTGTTAACCTCTCGACCGTAACGAATTTTTATTATCACTAATTATAAGGCTTAGACATCATCTAGCTAAAAAAAAAAACTTAGTTTGTTGGTTAAATATAATGATTAGCAGTTTGAAGACCTTGTGACCCAAATTGGTAATTAGGAAGAATTCCTACCGATTTTTATTTTTAGTCTAGCGCCCTTAATACCTGACCCTCTAAGACAGTGGTTCCCAAACTTCTTCTTTTTTTTTTTTGCAACCCAAAATGTTTAAGACTTATTGTCTGATCTTGTCCTTGGGTGATCCACTTCTGAATGGAAAAGGGTCTGCAGAAAATGAGGAAATATGACAAGCATCACTATGGTAACTTAAGGATAGCAACTAAGATTTGTTCACTCCACTGGCCTGTTGGGGAAAATTTGACAAAAGATGCGTAGCATTTTACTTAAAAAAAAAAAAAGTTACAATCCGTCTAGAACGGATAGCATCCCTAATCTTCTAACCCATCCCTAATAAAGTGGGCGTAGCGTTATGAACCCTTTGTTTCAAATGCAATGAAATCGATTTTTAAGAGATATTACCACATAATTTGTGGCTAAGACCTTTTTTCTTAGAAGAAAGTGGTCGTGACGGTCGCCATTTGTAACCGAAATTCAAGGATTCTGATGAAATATTCACAATAAGACTTAATCATTCCTTTTTATACTTTCCAAGAGCCGCTCCTAACCATGACGAAGTATCCGGCATTACTGTCGAAGAAGTTAGGAATGCGGTCAAATACTCCAAAAAAAGAAAAGCGGTTGGGCTAGACGAAATACCCTCTGAGTTCTGGAAAAAGATAGGAGACATCGGGTACAGATGGCTTACGAGCAGTGATCCAATGCCTAATCAGTGGAGGGAAAGTTATTTTCTTCCTTTTCACAAAGGAAAGGGCGATACGCGAAACTGGGATAACTACAATTCTGTCAAGCTGATGTCAAACACCATGCAATCCAAAGTATAAGGATCATAATGGAAAAACATCGTGATTCCTTAAATGACTCGCATATGGCGTTGGTTGATTTTGAAAAAGCCTTTGATAGACAACCAAGAAATCTCTTATAGGTGATGCTAGGACAACGAGGAGTTCCAGAAACATACGTGCGCATGATCATGGACATGTATGAGGGAAGCAAGGACAAGAGTAAGATGTCCCGCAAGAGTCACCGAAGAGTTCCCAATCGAAGTCGGTGTACCAGGGAAGCATCCTCGGTCCTTGCAGTCCTTGATTATCTGCTTGAAGGAAAAGTGACGGGGACCCCAAAGTGCATCAGTTATTCTTTGCTGACAATGGAGCTATCATAAGTGAAGATCAAACATTCCTACAACGAGCACTTGATGTATGGGTGGATGCTTTGGAGGGAAATGAGTACTGTATTAATTAAAAAAAGACAGAGTGCTACCCGTTCTCTGATCCACACCGACCTATTCCAGACATTTACTTGAATGGAGAAGTGCTTCCCAAGTGCGAAAAGTTCAAATATCTAGGATCTATGATCAATAACGAAGCAACTTTGAAGTGGCGGGAAAACTCCGCTATCTTCTGTGATCAAAAATGCCCCCGGCGCTCACATAAGGTTCACAATGCTGGACAATGTACAAAAAGTATGAGAGCAAATTAACGGCAGCTGAGATGAAGATGCTTCGCATGACAGCAGGAGTAACGAAGATTGATAGAATAAGAAGTTCAAAGATTCGAAGAAGCCTTCATGTAAAAGAACCCATCACAAGCAAGATAGAGCACGACCGGGTCAGCTGGTATTGTCATGTTCAAAGGAGAAATCCTTCGATCCCCATCAAAAAGGCAATATCAATTAATGTTCCTACATAATCGCGCAAAAAAGGCAGACCAAAAAACAACTGGATCACACAAATGTGAAAACATCAGCATTTGATTGGCCTCAGTGACGAAGTTCCTGAGGTCAAACCGGAAAAGCTCACAGGCGGACCAGTAGGGATGCAGTAAAGTGGAAGGGTTGTGATCCTTCCACTCCGGATCATAACCTCGCCGTAAGGAAAAGAAGAAGAAGACAATCATTCCCGTGAATAGCTTTTGAGAAAACTAAATACGTTTTTTTTTTTTTTTTAAGAAAACGCCTCCTAAAAGTGGGCGTGACATATAATTTATGAATGAATTGTAGAGAATATGAATATCTCTATATTTCGCTAAGGCAATATTTTTAAGTTTCTAATATAAATATTTATAAAAGGGCATTTAAAAAAAAAAAAAAGTGGGCGTGTCTGTTTGCGAATTTGGAAAATGTTTAGACTTTCGGGTCCTCAGAAGGTTATATACCAAAATTAATCTTCCTACTCACAATTTAAGACCTAAAAAGTGATGACATATACATAGATGGACAGACGGACAAATGGGATAGGCTTTACAAAATCCAAACGTAATTATTTTTTTTGTCGGAGCAGTAAAAACTCCACTGGAGCAATCAGACTCGATATCGGTCCATTGTATTACCTGGAAGCAACCCCATGTAAATCAAATTTATTCGTCCGTCGTAGAGAGGCGAGTAAGAGCTTTAGTAATAAGGAGCTTATGTTATCAGCGCTCATCACATCGGTTCCAAAGATCTGCCTCCTGACACGAGCACGACAATCGTAGACAAAGTGTTCCGCAGTATAGTCATAAAGGTGGTATCGCTTAAGTCTTGCACATTAAGATGCTTGACAGAAGTGAAATTGTCCGTAAGAATACCATGTCTGCAGTCTTTTCTACTGAGAGACAGCAGGAATGTCGCTGATTTTTGTACAGACGTTGCTGATAGCAAGATTGGTTTTGACATATGTAGGTAGGACATTTCGACATCGAAAAGTACTTAAACCCTTTGTTGGTTCAAGAACAACGATGCGACATAATTGACGTTATCTTCTCCGAATTTTTGAACACCCTCGTCGCATGTATCAATAAACACTTGCCCTACCTTCGAGTGAGAAAAAACCATTGGTTGGCAAGGATTATTTTCCTTTCAATATCGTCTTCGATGTCATAACCAGAGTCAGCCGCTCAGTTCCTAGGTGGATGAATTCCATCATAATTAGAGTAAGCAATATTTTTACAGGCTCAATCTGAGACATTTTATTATTTTGGTGTTGGTTGAAGGGAGAGGGGTACCATAAAGAAATGTTTAATTTTTCGATTCGCATCCAATTTTTTTTAGATAAAAGAAGCTTAAACGAAATCGGAATCAGAACCAATGAAGCACATACTTCGTTGGCACTTGCAGTCCCTTGTAATTATATTGATAGCTCGCTTGTGAAGCTGCGTTACCTAGCGTTGGTTCTTCAAAAAGCTCATTCGTTACAGTCTTGGATAATAACGCTACTGGCCTTGGATGACACTTACGCAGAATCTGATTTCGCGATTGCGTGTGTTCTCTTGTCACTTTGCCACATCAATGAAAGGAATGTATTCCTTCGAGGACTGTCTATTAAGTTTATGATCTTATCAAATATACCTATGCCCTAATTGCAGATACAAATCTGGCACATAATGTTTCATCATGATCACATCAATTACACGCCTAGCGCTGCCTGCGATAACTTCTCGAATTGTACTCACCTAGCTGAAAAAAAAACTTTGCGTTTCTAAGTTAGATTAATATCTTAATGGGTTTGGCAACCCATGTCATTGGCGCTAAATTGCACCCCAAACTAAGTATTCATTCAGCAGCTTTAATAGTAGTCGTCTGGAAAGAGCGCCCCGTCTCACCATCGAGTTATCGAAACAATCAGTTTTGTTATTGCCCCTAATCATCACATCCATTTCGACAAATTACCCTGTTGATGTGATAATTACACGCGATTATTCATGCCCCCACGGCGAGAATAATATCCAAAATGGGGATGGGGATCTTCCAAAAATTTCCCCCTCCGACACACATACACATGTTAGCCGCAAGTAATAAAAATAATAAACTTCCCCCTCATGTACATATTCGTATTCAACACTTAACCCCCGACAAGCAACTGGTCAGTTTCCCATTCCGACTTCTGTGGTATCCTTCTCCATCCTCAGAAAATACCAAAGCAATTTGCATTTCAATTTGCAATGTTAAGTGAGCTTTTGTGATCATAAAACCTCAGTGAAGCCCTTCAACGACCCAAAATCAAGTGTCCTTCGCCCGCGCCCCGTTCGGCTTTGTCATATGTTGATAACTTTTCCACTCTCTATTGTCAGTAAGATTGCATGATTGCATGGACCCCACCCCCTCTATGTATGTAAAGTGCCCCCTGTAGGGCTGTTTAATGGAGTATAGCGTCAGTGGCGTCATCATCATCGTCGTCATCTCTGGCATCGCCTACCATTCCACCACTCATACTATCCGGAGTACACATATAATCATCAACGTTTAATTTAATTTAATGCATTCCCTTGAGGGCCATTATAGTGACTGCGGGGGAGGCGGGCGGCCAAGGAGGATATGTGAAGAATAAGTAGGGGAGAGGAACCCGGCTCTATAATTAATTCCATGGCTGATTTTGTCATCGCTCATAAAACACGACTGCGAGTCACGGGTGGGGGTTGATGATGTGTCGTGTCCACCATATCCACCCGCATGTACCCCCTAAAACATTTGGGTATTATATGAGTTTCTTCTGCATGTACAAGTATATGTATGAATGTCAAGGGGTAGGGTGGGAGGCCAGAGCAAAGCTCATTGTTTGTCAATTTGTTAGGACAACACAATAATTACGTGTGTGACAGTATACGAGTATCGGCATCACACCTAATAGTGTAATAGTGGTGTAGTCTGTGTACATGTGAGTTTATGTCCAGGGTAGTCTGGCGTGTTTGCTAATGACAAAATGCTTTCGTCTATTATTAGATGTAATACAATCGGGGGAAGTGATCAATGTCAATGATGTGTGTCCTGCTGTTAATGACGGTCTGGACAGCTAAGGCAGGTACGCAGTTGGGTGGGCGACTGATGGCAAACACAAGACCACGTTGAAAGTGAAATGTATTTCTGTCATCAAGATGACGGAAAATAAGTCGATAAGACACACCCCGATGTAAAGGATACAGACGGGTATTCAAGAATGTCTAGTGGTTCGAAGAAGATTTTTGGGGAATATCTGAAGAGAGTGTTACTGAAATATTCGGTTGAGGAATATAAGAGGGGATTTATGAATCCGTTAGAGGAATTCAAGCTAATTTAGACAGCGTTAATAGTTTGTAATCCAGAACCGATTAGACCGAACGACTAGCGGAAGTTATAGATAGGTGCATGGAGCGAGCATCTGATGACAGTTCGATAAATGCAGGCTTATAAGATTTACCGAGTTACTGCTACATTTGCCACTAGGACATTTGCTTGAAGAGGCGAACGTATTTCAAATCGCAACCCGCCATCTGATTGTCCCATAGCATAGCTTTCATCATAGGGGATTCTTAAAGACATTGATTTGTTCGAGAATCCTGCGAAGTTTTATCGAAAAGTAGTGTGTTATGTTGGAAAACATATGTCCAATTTGAAAACAGTTCCTCGTTACTATTCATAGTTTGTCCGATACTTAGTACATAGGTAGAGAAGAAAAAGAGTGCTATATGTCATTACTCCTTAGTCATTTGTCAGATCTATAGTAGTTTGGAACATGTAGAAACACCTCCAGCTCATCAGAGAAGCCAGGGTAGGTGATGCATCCTCGTTGTTGCAACTCGTACAATAGTAATTGCGGCATATCCCACGGCTCTTCACATAGGTGCAGTTGGTTTCGTGCCCAATGAGCATTCCAGAGACGGCTGCTGCGACTAACCCTATTCAGAGAACGAAATCTCTTACCGAAACCTAGCCACAGTGATCTCGGACTAGCTAACCTCCGTCCAGTGTCTTCCATCCTGTAAAAGGGAACATATATCTCACCATCTCAGGATTTGTATGTAAATTTCAACAGGGTATGCATTTTTTTGGACATATTTCCAAGTCCACAGGAAGTTCTCACCGGTCAAACAAAAACAAAATATTGAAGTTTGTGTCTCCCACTTTCGATTAAAGCCGATAAAAATAGATCACCAAATCAAAAGGAAACGAATCTCTCTGTACCGTGCTGAGCACACACAACCGCACAAACCCATCCACTGCTACATCGCTGTTGGCGATGAAATCTGATGACGATGATTTGAAAAATAACTTTACATTGTAATGCTCATTGCTCAGTTTCAGGATAACTTACAAAGATACTCGTAATTTATACATTTTTATGATCGTTTTGGAGATTCGGTGTTGGTAAATTTGGAAAACAGTACAATCTTTTTTGAAAAATTGTGGGACAGTTTCAGTTTCAGGTTCGCAAAATCTAACGTGCTTACCGTTTTTTACTAATGTCTTGCCGATTTGGCTAGACACTTCTGTCGAAAATCCTATTGCCGAATTCAGATGGAGTTGGATCATTGTCGCAGCCTCATATCAGCATAAAATAAAGGAGCGACTGTATGGTACCAAATTCCGTTTTAGCCCCCTGCAAAGTTCCAGTGTGCCGTTGGCATTGATCGTCCGTCACGCTCAAAAACGGTTTAGTAGTTGTGTACAAAAGTCAGTCCCGTCGTGTTTTCATAGGAAAACTGAACTTATCAGAAAAAAAATTAAAGCAGAACAATTCTCTAACGCGCGTACTTACTGTGAACATAGATCCAAGTGTGCACACATCCATTGCAGTCTCTGAATTGTATTTATTTAATCAGAAACAAATTAATTATGTTTATTGTTCAGCTTCAGGATAACGTACAAGGATGATTTATGTCTTAAAAACTTTGTTTGTAAATACCCTACACAATAGAATAAATAGCTCTGAAATCATTTGAGATGTTTCGAAGTTAGAAACGTACAAAAACTACGAAGCCAGACAAATTTAAAGTTATTTTTTATTCTAATTTCTGTTGAAGTAGACCAGCTTAAATGCAAATAACTTTATTATTTTGCGTTATTCAGTTGTTTTCTTTAAAGAAAAAGAAAGGAAAAAAGGAGCTATTACAGACAGCCTGTTTTTTTATATTTATATAGAATTACAATCGCATCTACCGCCCGTATTTCACGCCTGCACTAACAAGTTTCTACTTTTCAAACAATAGAATGAATTGAACACAGAACATGAACATCAATTTGTAAAGAAAATTGCGCTGCCATATGCCAGATCAAAGACTGCATTAACATCGCGAAAATGCCCCTTAAATTGCACACTCTTAATTAGACTTCATGCCACTTTCCATTTCAAGGAATTCGCCCGCCGCCCTATTGAGCTCTCGCGCCCCGCTCTATCTCGTATCTCAATTTGAAATGCGATTTCCAATAATAATAATCCAACCGAACAACAAAGATTTATGTGGTGTTTTTCTAACACATTTCGACTGCGATTGCTTAACCCAATATAAACACGATCTTTTGATCTGCGCTAATATTTCTCCGCGCCTCTCGCGTGGTGTGTTTGTTGGTTTTTCTGATGCGATACGATGCCTCTTCTTCATCTCGGAATCTATCGATCTATCTAAGCATCTAAGCAGCAGCAGTAAAAACAACACCATCAGTAATTTCAGTGGAAAAAGTTTATTTGAAAAGCAATTCAACGTTAAGACAACAAACCGAGAAAACCCGATCACCGATCATTGCCACCCGATCACTGATCACCCCCCGCTTCGAACAGTCCCGCGCGATCGATAGACTGCGGCTCGCTGTGTTTCATTGAGATGCGCACGCACGCAGCGGCAAGCCATTAAGTGCTATGAATATACCTAGGCCAGGACAAGCGGGAGGGCACACAGCACAGAGATACTTGAAATAGAGGGAAAAATGAAAGAAACAATAATCATAAAAAATAAAACTTCAAAACCGCGCTGCGCACACCGGCGGACGGGAGGAGGGACAGCAATACTCGAATAATTAAAATGCTGCACAACAAATCATTTGGATGTGCGGTGGGGCCACGGATGCTTCCACGGACGTGGCATTCGCTTTCAGATTTTTTTTTTTTTTTTTGAAAATTTTTTTCTGCTATTTTTCGAATTATTTTGCGGCGAAGCAATTTATGTATCTGCAAAGTGTATCTGTGTGTGCGCAGAGGGCCTCAAGATGATGTGGGGATGGATGTTTATTCAGTGATAAATCGTAAATAAGAAAATTTACGATTGTTTTGATAGAGCTGTTGCGGATTGTTGGTTGTGCTTTTTTTTTTGTGAAATATTATTTGATTAAGTCTCTGCTCTGTTTGGGGGTAAAACACGGAACGGGGAGGAGGAGGGAGAAGAATTTATTGGCATCTCGATGTACAAACAGAACTTGAGGAAGAGAAGATAGCACATGAGTTTCGTTTCGGGGAATAGATATGATGTAAGGAAGTAGTTTAAGATGCACGTAGCCGTTGCAGCAGGGAGTTGAAACAGACCGATAAATGCGATTTGGATGGACACTACAGGACAGAAATGTACCAAGTACCTTTTCCCTGTGATATCTCATAAGAAATCTAAACTTCTTGTGAATTTGAGTAGGAACCACCTTAGAACCCTAACCGGTGCCATTAGCGACAACTGCCTATTGAAAAGGCTACTCCATAGACTTACTCGTAACTTATCATCGGACCCTACCTAGAGAGTGAATAAACCTTCTCTTCACATTTTCACAGAATGCCCCGCTTTCAAAAAAAGATGCGAACTTGTCTCACCGACGTCTTTCTTTGTGTTACGAGTACACACTGAGAAGTTATTGAACTTAGTGACAGCCTCTAGAGAAAATAATTTGCTCTAGAACGCTATGGGTCGGCACAATAGGCCTTTTCGAAAGACCGCAGTGCTAGAACGGATTAACTGCTCTGCAGTAATAATAATGGGTCAAATACTCAGTTCTGGATTCTATGAAAGTGAATTTATAGGTGCACTAGTGTATAAGCTTGGTAACTGCAAGCGCTCTAAACATCTTTTATAGAAGAGAACACAAAATTATTTGTATCACTGATATTACAAAAATCTGGCTACTTTAAGTTATGGCCCTTTTTGCATACTATGAGTAGCTTTGTATGGCCCTTTTTGCATACTATGAGTAGCTTTGTATTTATCTCAAGAGCTTATGGTGGATGCGAAGACCCTTACATTCGGAAATTTCAGCTTTCTTCACAACACACTGTATACGAAAAAAATCTGACTCCGTACAGAAAATCTAAATAACTATTTCTCGACAACAACTTCATCAACTTTCATCGAACTCCTAAAATAGTTTTTAAACTCAGACCTTCTAAGCTTTTTTGTATGGGAGTAAATTTTGAAATTTGTGTCATTTGGATGGACATGGACAATGTACGATTCTTTTTTTTAGCTGTTAAAATTCGACTCTCGTCGGGCACGGACACTTTCCTCTTTGCTGAATCTGTGTTGTCCAGCCGCTCTATGTCGCGGTTCTACCGTCAATTCATTCTTCGTACTCCTTTGTTGACTGAATTTGGATTTTCTTGGTGACCTCCACTATCTACACGATGCCGACGGTCCAATTATTAGCTGCTAGAAGTAGTGTTCAGCTACATGTATTGCTTCCCGTGAATCGGTGACTAGGTTCCCTTCTCTGCTTCACTGACCTACAGGTTTTTTTTTTTTTTTGTAAAATCTGCAAATGTTCTTTCGATCGGAAGGGTCCACAACCTCCATGCGCTGGTGGGCCCACAGCTTTTGAATATAAGGTATTTTGTTCCTCCTTTTTTTGAAGGGTAGAAACTGATGTGCCTCTTCGGACATAACTTTCTTTTCTTTTTTTTCTGTGCTGCTTGTTTTACAATGTAGGTATGTAAAGTCGTTTAAAAAAAATATGGTTGTGTTACCAGAAGTTGGTGATTAGAATTCCCAAGCTAAAGCTTTAAAGTTTCGTTTTGCCCACACCAAAAATTGAACAAAAATAAAACTGACCTATGTGTTAGGATACACACAACTGTGTGAGGACAAACAAACTTCTAAAATAACGGTAAGTAACACTAACTGCACAAGTGCCGATTCGCACTTACATATATCTACATATGTATTCCTACGACAAATTCACGAAGTAACCTGAGTTACCGAGTTACTGTAACGAAAGTTGCTTTTGTTTTAAATTTAAAAAAAAAATAATTTTAGGGCTTACTAAGGTTTAATATTAATAATTAACACTTATAACTATCTTACGACGTATTATAATTTTAATTCCGTAATTGACAATACTATGTCACCTGATGTAACATGAGTTTCCAGGAGCTTTTTAAGCGTTAAGTAGGAAATGAATAAACATGGTTTTGTTTATTTTACTGAATTAGTCCTCTTATACATACGAGGGTGGGTCAATAAGTCCCTGAAAAATTAAATAAGGAACACTCTTTTCGGTATAAAAACATTTTATTTTTCAACATAGTCTCCTTTTAGCTCTATACATTTCATCCAATGTTTCTCCAATTTGTTGATGCCCTCCAAATAATACGATTTCTCGAGTCCCTCAAAATAAGCGTTTTTTCAGCGATGACCTCTTCATTCAACCCAAATCTCTCACCTCCGAGCCATTTCTTCATGTTTGGAAACAAGAAATAGTCGCAGGGGGCTAAATCTGGGAAATATGCTGGATGAGGGAGGAGTTCGTAGCCTAACTCATGCAATTTTGCCATTGCGACTGCGGACTTGTGCGCCGGTGCGTTGTCCTGGTGAAAAATAATTATTTTCTTCGCCAAATGCGGCCGTTTTTGCTTCAAATCGGCTTGGAATCGATCCAGCAGCTCTGTCGGTGATCGTTTTACCCTTTTCAAGGTAATCGATGTGAATAACACCGCGCGCATCCCAAAAAACTGTCGCCATGACCTTGTTTGCTGACAAACGCGCCTTGGCCTTCTTCGGCTTCGATTTACTAGGAGAAGTCCATTGTTTTGACTGTTCCTTGGTTTCTGGTGTGTTGTGGTGAATTCAGGTTTCATCCACGGTTACGAAACGGCGCAAAAACTCAGCCGAATTTTTTTGGAACATCGCCAAACACACCTTTGAAGTTGTCAAACGAATGCGTTTGTTGTCGATTGTGAGCAAACGCGGCACCCATCTTGCGGAAAGCTTTTTCATGTCCAAATATTTATGTAAAATCGAAATCACTGAACCATGTGATAAGCCTGTGGCCTCTTCAAGCTCGCGCACTTTCACTCGCCAATCGTCCATTATCAAACCATGGATTTTGTCCACCATTTCTGGTGTGGTGACCTCAATTGGGCGACCAGAACGTTCGGCGTCACTTGTACTTGAACGACCGCACCGATTGAGTAAACCAGTGGCGAATGGTTCCAATCGATGGTGAAGAGTCCCCATAATATTTGTCAAGCTTTTGTTTGGTTTGCGTGATAGTTTTTTCTCGCAAAAAATAGTGTTTAATGAGCACTCGAAATTCACTTTTTTCCATTTTAACGAAAATGCTAAAATGGCTGCCACAACAAAACTATTTGACAGATCTGTCTGAAAATTTGGGTGCGTTCTTTTGAAAGATAATTCTTGACAATTAATTTTTTTTAATTTAATTTAATTTTCAGGGACTTATTGACCCACCCAACATGGTTTTGTTTATTTTACTGAATTAGTCCCCTTATACATATGCAAAGCAAAGTGTTTCCATATTTCAATAATTTATGTTGTAATGTATGGGATAGTTGAGTAGAGATTTAATTTTAGTTTCGAAATAAACTGTAACATGAGTTACCATGCAATTACCCAACTAAAGGCCGATTTGCTCAAAAACGACTCCAACGATTTTGATCAAATTTTACATTTGAGTTGGGGTAGACATATGCTATCAGATGATGTACCGTGATTATTAATCGTTTACACTTTAGAGATGCAAAGCAATGAACTGGGTGCCATTTTTAAGAAATTTTGAAGCGAACAAAAAAAAAATGCTTGATTCTGATTACTTAGCGCTTATTCCCTAGCAATGAGAGAAGGACAGTGGATAAGCCCACTGAATGGTTTCATCAGTGGTGGTGAATGTTGTGGTCATAGCTTTGGTGTATATTCAGTACCAAATAACAACTTGCAGGTGCATTCACAAATTATATTCAAACAATTTGTGGCATAACAGAGCTAAGGTGTAAACAGATTAAATAACTTTTAGTGAAGGAGATTAATTAAACTCTTCATCGAAAAAAGAAAAATAACCACAAAAAAAAGAGAAGTTTTTTTTTGTGTGTGAAAACTGAAAAGTCCCATTATCTACATTCGCCTTTTCGCTCTTTCCACCTCAAAAATCTCATAAAATGGGCGAAATTTCACAATCTGGCAGCATTGGTTTGAAATTTCCCATGCAATGCTTACATCTACGCCCATTTTTTGGGAACATTTTCTTTTAGAAAAACCGAAAGTAGTAAATGGCATACCCAACCTTCCTTAAAAGATCCTATTTTAGTTATTGAATTCGGTTTGTATTTGCTACTGTCACGTCTACTTTTATTAAGATTATATCTTCAAAGTAATTTCTGAGGATGGAAATCAAAGAAAAATGTTCTGATTTCGATCTTTTTGTTCGCAGTAAAAATTGAGTGTGTACCACCACATGGTCCAAAATATGGTAATCTTCACCTGGTCCTTTTTAGGATACCGTATTATATTTATATACTCCTTAAGTACCTTCCCAACTTTGAACCGTGACAGCTCGTCGTAACTGAAAGCCTGCTCATTAATTTTGAAATCAACTCGATTGATCATTCAAATATTCTACATGACATAATGTTTACTTCCTCGAAAAGTTCCCCATATTTACAATGTTATGAGCGCCCACTAACAGCAGGAGGGAAATCCCCCAACTCAAACATAAACCTCACTTTCCGAAAATATTTACTCAACCTCTGTGTTTCGCCTTCGGGTAGGAGAAAAACCAAAATAATAATAATAAAAGTAAAAACCTTTAATAACACAAATTTCAATCCACAAAAAAAGGGGTGTATCTGCAACTTTTTACGTTGCTTTGCTTATGCGTGTGTGTTTACTACGTACTCTACCATTTCGCCGTGAGTCTCTCCCATGAGGCACTCTCCATCGAGATAGATAGTCATTCTCCACACAAGAACCACCACCATCATCATCGTCATCATCATCATGATCCATCCATCCATCCACATCCATCGCATTGTTGAATCCGGTTTGCCTGAGGCAAACATTCTCAATTTATAAATGCAAATGCTAATAGTAGTAGGTTCGTGTATACAAAAGATACACACGTCCATGATGAGGAGGCGCGTTCGGCGCGAATACCCCGAAGAGCTCAGTAGTAGTTACGCAAAACCTTACTAGGTATACTCCTTGCTTTTATAGAATCGTGTCTAGTAGGTAAGAGAGACTGTATTTTTTTATTTTTTTTTCGGAGCGCGCTCTTTCTCTCTCTTTACATTGTGTCGTCGTCTGGCAAAATAGCCCCCCCAACAACAACAACAAAAAGACCAATATCCAAGATGGATTCCAGCACAAAAAATAAATAAAAAAAGTCAGTTTGTTGACTTTCTTCTTTGGCGCTGTTGTCTATTTTGTACTCCTCGTGCTTGTTTGATATTCAAATTGCTCTCAAAACACTTAGCTTCGTGAGTCATGAGTACGAAATTAGCACTCAAAAAACACCCCCCAGGTACCAGAAAACATCGCGTAGATACACCCGAAAGTACCTTTAGATGCACTTTGTCTAAGATAGAGAGTATGTACGAGTATCTTTGCGATAATTTGGCAACGTTGCACGAAAATCACGCGCACAGAGAATCTACAATCTACGTGCCATCATACAAATTAGTACCACACAGTACCAGTGCCAACGCTATCAGTCCTGTTCACAAAAAGGCCAATAAAGAAGCCGTCAAATGACACACACACATAACGCGGCTTATATAGTAGAAATATCTCGCGCTAGCCAGCCAGCGAGTAGATTCATAGATACACTCTTTTTGTCGGATAAATTTGCTTGCTGCCAATATTCTCGCTTCGAAAAGTAATCCTCTTCTCGTCGTGTCGTGTCGGCGGTGTCTCTCTGTGTTGCGCGCTGCTGCAAGTTTTGTGCCTTGTCAGCGGGGTAAACGACACTTAGTCAAATGAAAAGAAACAAAAAAATAACAAAAAAAAAAGCAAACATGTGAAAAACTTGTTCACACAAAGAAGAGAACCGTTCCACTTGGTTCGACAAGTCAACGACGAGAGGCCTGAGCCGAAGAGAGACGAAGTGGATAAAAAGTGAATAAAAAAACAGAAAAAGTGTACAAACTGGCAAAGGCAGTCGTCAACGAGCAACGCCACCGCTGGGGAATTAATTGAATTTTTACTACACCTGCTAATTTCATTATGTTAACAGCTTACTGTTTAATTGCTGCATAATTACTGTTTATTGCCGTAATTCCATGATATCATTGTGTGTTAGTTAGAATCGTCGTCGTCATCGTCGCTGTACCGTGTGGAATTCAAGTAAGCGTAAAAAAGAATTTATGCGGTATAGCCCCCCCTGCTTGACTCTATACTGCTGAGTTAGCAGTACAAGTAGTGGTAGTTGAATTCAAGTACTAAAGAGAGTTTTGAGAGTTTGCCAGATACATTTCAGTTTTCAGTGTTTCCACATCATGAGAGATACAGGGATGATGTAAGAGGAAACTGAGAGATACTTGGATTTGAAATGTATTTTTAGCTAGAGCTTGGATATTTTTAGGCTGCTTTTCATCAAGGGCTTTCTTTTTTTTTTGTATATAAAAAAAAACCATGAACATGCACAATTCATGTCTTCCTTGCACCTTGCACCCTCTGACGTTACCTCCGAAATATCTACTAATAAAAATCTGCACTTGCTTGCTTATTTTCCTATTCCATTCGTATACCCGTACATTACATGTTCAAAAAAAAAAGCCTTTTTGCCTTAAAAGAATTATAGTGAACGTCATACCTAAAGCCTAATAAAGTCTAGCATTGCTAAGACGCATATTTTTTAGGTTAAATTTGTTTTTATGTATGAATTCCCTCAAAATTGAATAAAAATTATAGTATCAGGCTTAATCTTTCCGTTACTACTAAACGAAACAACCAGTGGTACACATTGTTTCATATTGCCTTTGAATTTATTTGGTTACATGGTTTAACTCGATTTCACTGGCCATAGAGGCTATGGATAACCGTGATATACAGGATTTCGTGTATGTCTTTTCAAAAAAGAAGCCCGCAACAATCTATGGTTTTCTAACAGTTACATGAAGAACATCATTTCTTATTCAAAAAGAAAAGACCGAAGTAGACATAAACCACATCAAATGAGCCTCTTCAGTTTGTTCACCGTAAAACGGACTGTTCCGTCTCCTTTGTCAATTCTTTCAGTTTTAGAAATAAAAAAACAGTCGCATGAAGCTCAGCGAAATTTATTTATTATATATTATTATAATATTTTGGCCCTAATAGCCCATACAGGGCCAGGCCTAGTTTCTCGCAGCCACTTGTGCTGTGAGCCGCACTAATTGTTGGGACCTTCAGTTTAATGCCATATCCGAATGCATTTTTTTTTGGATTGAGAGAAACTTCTCATGACAATTTTACTCTCGGATGTTTGTCAAACGTTCGCGAGGGGTGGAACCGTGAGAATTTTTTTTTTTGTGTTTTTCTTGAATCTCCCGCTCAGTGATCGCACACTTAAGCACTTTGTGAAACTTGATCGTCTTTGAACTCATCCCTGTCTTCTTTAAAATGCTTGATTCACTCGCAAATTTTAGTACGACTTGGTGATTGATCCTCGTAAACTTTTTTTTAAGGTGAATGATTACATCCGAGTTTGAACAAAAATTGTATGTTTGCTCGAATTTCTAAATGAATATTTTCAATACTGCAAAAACTTGGCTTTTCAAAAAAATGAACTTACAATCAGCCTTAAATTTTGTAAATAGAATACAAGCTTTAACAAGGACGAACGCAGTCCAGTCACTTATTGATATACCCTCATACAGTGTTGGTATATCGTGGGAATTTTCCCATTTCATGGAAATTTCCATGTTCAAAACCAAAGCTATATAAAATGAATTACATAAGTTATACAACACTTATTTCCTTTTCACAAATCAGAACCATTTACATTTCTTGAATCGAACAAAACGACACATTCTCGTCCGACGTTGTGTATCCCGGGTAGTGACACTGGAGTCCAAAACTTAGCTATTTCGGTGATATCTATAACAAGTTTAAAAAAAGTTAAGCCTACGTAGATACCTCAATTATGAAATTGTTGAAATGTACCATAATCTCATAATCTGCTACATACAAAATGCGGTGTACCTCCAAATTGGTATCCTGAAAAAATTTAAAACGTGACTTAACCCCTATGATCTTCAACTGTTTTTCTTCTATATAAAAGTTTTCGTTTAAAAATCTGACACCTTTCTTAGATCTTTTCGAAACGAAAAAGTTTTGCAAAACAAGTTGTTTCTGTTCACACGATGATTAGTTTTTCCATGTACTTTTGATTATTTATCTCAAATTCATCCTTTCCCATTTAAAAATAAAGTGCACGACTGGATTTTTTTTTTTCTTAAACAATTTTTCAAAACTTAGTAGGTCATGACTACGCTAAATATTGTTTAGATATCGATTTTGTACAAAATCACCGGTCATTTTGAGTTTAGAATTAAAATTCCGATTTCGCCTCGAATTGTGACCCTATATGAAGTTTGAAGTTAAGCCGCTTAGGTTGCAGTTGGCCATATATACAGATAGATGAAATTGAGAGATTTTAGATTCTCTATTAAAGTAATATGATTGATCAAAATCTCAAGGTCGAACATTTTCAGAAAACCAATACTTGCCCTTTTAAGTGCATGTAAAAAACGCAAGCTAGGTCCCAATGCCAAGAACGTTTGAGGTCACCAAAGAACTTTTCTTAGTTTTTTACAACTTTTCTTGTAGCATTTTTTTCATATATCCAACCCTTGGGGTGTTTCTATTTAAACAACCAAGTTGAAAGAGTAGCTGCTTTTCCAAATATTGTGGAAATACAATGGGATTACATGTAATGGGAGAACAGGGAAAAATCGTCAGAACTCGTGGGAAACGTAACGAAAATGATCAATACTACCCCCGTATATCAGTCTCTAAGCAGTTTGTCTTGTCTGCACTACTTCTGTTATCACTACCGTGGAGGCTCATTCTGCTATAGTTGGAGAATTGAACTGAGCTGTATTTTGAGGTTTTGTAAGGAAGAGCTCAGGCTAAAGGTACAGGTGGACCACACAGCGTTGACTATGTTCTTATAACAATGTCTCTTGACAACTGCAAATAGGTGACTTGACGCATTATTTGCGCGTAAACGTTTAATTTTCCTTCTCACAAACTCAATCACTTTAGCTTATATATATATATATATTTGTCTATTAGACGGCGCTGCCGGCGGTGACATAATCTCCGTGTGAAGGTTATAGAGCTGCACATGTTACACATTTTTTTGAGCATTAATTCGTTATTTATCGGCATTTAAAAAAAGTTCGATTTTGTGATAATTTCTCAGCTTTTACAAAACATGGCTTTGTGATTCACTATCTGCGAACCTTCCTTAAAATCGATGCAAACATTCTTGAATTTCAGCGTTACAACGTAAAGAGAAAGAGAAAAAAAGACCACTTTATTTCATATTATTAGGAGGGGAAATTTAATGATGACCTTGAGAATGCTTTATAGAAATAATAGCACTTAAATATGCATTCAATGATAATTTGAGTTCATTCTTGCACTATAGTTTAAATTATACGTCTTCGCAGTGTTACTAAGTTTCACATTAACTCCACTTTGAAATTCATTTACTGCCACATCTATGAAGTATGTCATATCCATCTGCATTTTCATCACATAAAACAGATGTCCTAGATTACTCAATCGTTACGTTATAAAATATATCAATTCTGAAAAACCTCGATGTCATTATGCTGCTATATTTGCGGCCAATCAATATATTAATGAATAATATCACTTAAATATGCATTCAGTGATAATTTGAATCGATATTCTTGCACTCTAGTTTAAATAATGTGTTACTGCCATCTTGTACAGTATAGCATCAGAAAAGGCGATCCATTCGTCTCTTCCCAGTGTTACTAAGTTTCACATTAAATCCACTTTGAAATTCATTTACTGCCACATCTATGAAGTATGTCATATCCATCTGCATTTTCATCACATAAAACACATGATTACTCAATCATTACGTTATAAAATATATCAATTCTGAAAAACCTCGATGTCATTATGCTGCTATATTTGCGGCCAATCAATATGCATTTGACAGATACATGTGACGTTAATAAAATACCTAAACTCGTCTGTCTACTCCAACATACGCATGTGTTGAATTTATTGCCACTAAAACGATTTTGTACCATAAAATAATTGACCAGTTTATTGTCATTAATAATTCATTTTAAATAAAATTCCAAAATAAATATAAAAATCCAATTGAAATAAATTGAAAAAGACATGTCTCGCATATCTCCCATTTATTATGCGCCATCATCAACTACAATAAAACAAAAGTGATAATCACCTAAAAAATATCCTAAATGTCTTGTATATTTTGACATTCCCACCATTCTTTTTCAAAAAATCTTCGTCTTTTTTTTTTTTTTTTTATTTAAATAAATAAATTCATCTCACGCATCATTATTCACCCACACGCGTCACACATTATGAATTCTAATATTTTTCTCTCGAATAAAAATAATTCCGGATAACATCCCTGCTGTGATAAAATATTCATCAGTCATGCGCACCAAGAGAACGAAAACCAAACCAGACAACTGCTTAAGAGAGGCAGATTCCCCAACCAACCAACCAACAAGAACAACAACAAATTGAATTCACTTCAACAGCGAGCCGCCATTGAAATTGTATTCCCCCTTCTCTTATATCTTTTTTTTTTTTTTTATTATTATTTTTAATTCAACTGCATTTCGGTCGAAGAGAAATCCGAGCGTACACATCGAACCAGACCGAGTAGAGCCATTGTTGACGGAGGGTCGTGTGTCGCGCGTATCTGTGAAATATTTCATTTGTAGTCGAAAATAATAATAATAATCGTTAGTCGTCGCCGTAATCGTTCGTCCGAAATGGCCTTTCGCGTAGGCAAATAGTTTGGATTTTTATTTCCTTTTTTCCACTCTCACTATATATGGGGAGGGGGCAAAATCGAAATCACCGTCACCCACCCACCACCATCGTACACATACGCCCACTTATTATGGTGTTGGATTAATTAATCATCAAGAGGATTTAAGTGCTAATTACATTGTGGTGTCAGCCATTCATGTGCGGCGAGTGTTTATCTATTTAAATAACAACTAAGTGGTTAATTATATTATTGTGCCACAGCCACCTATTTATCCGTATTTTACTGTTTGTGAATGCAGAAATCCAGTGTAGTCAGTCAGACGACAAGTGTTGGGTTTTTTTTTTCATGACACAAGCTTTCACTTATGTCGTTTATTTTTTGTATCTCTGCTTGTAAATAAAATTTTATTATATTTAAATTTAAGTGAGAAAAGAAAAAAAGTGCAATAAAAAGTGTAAAAAGTGTAAAAAGTGAAAGAAAAAATAAAAAAAAAGTGAAGAAATTGATTTAAAAAGCAGGTGACAGCTGCATTACCGCTGTTTGCCCACTGAAGGATTAATACCCCGATTACACTTTGGAAAACATTGGAATACCACTAGGACGGTTGCCGACGGCAACTCTACCGTCAATTGGATTATTTTTGTTTCGTCGTTTTTGTCGCTGAAATATAAACTACCTACACGCGACGCGATTTAATTTTGTTCTTGTTTTGTTGTAGGAAAAATGTAAGAGGATTAAAAAAAAAAAATCTTTGACGCAATAAAGAAAATGCACAACGACTGTAGGAGACAAAAAAAAAAAAATAAAATTTGAAGAAAACAAGGAAATTTGGTATTTAAATGAGGTCCATCTGGTTATAGGGTTAGGGAAAATCAATAGCCCCACAATGGTTAAGGGTATTTTTCTCTCTAGACAACAACAGTATTCCTGTACGTACGCCGACACGGGTGGTGTATAATCCCCAAATTGCAATTTTATTCCAAGTGTTTGCAGGGAAACTCACTAGACCGGTACACAAATCTCAGCAGGGAGTGCGATTATGTTGGCGAAAAAAGGGATTTGACATTCGAACATCGAGTACTGTATTTGTGCATAGGCGCTTTTCTTTGTAGTTTGTTTTATTTATTTTTTTCTATTTTTCTTTCATCTTTTGTCATGTGGCGAGGGCTTAAATTAGTTTGTCTGAACTGCATTTGCAATCACCTTATTCAAATTAGCACTAATTCAATCAAAAATGTGACAGCTGCTGTTCGAATAAATTTGTCTGTTAACTTGAATCGATTTCGAAAGTTATGTTCGCTTCCGCATAATCGCTGGTCATATCTGGACATAATTCAATTCTGAGTTCGGCTTTGTTTGACATATGAATCATCGATTCATGGGTCGAATCAAGTCACAAATGTGACAGATTCTGTTCGAAAATTCAATCGAAATCATTTTACTGTCGAAATTAGAAAAAAAAAAAATTGGAGGAAATTTAAGTTACACGTCAACCATCTGTCCCACTTTGACTCAAAATAATGCTTGCGGCTAGGTAATTTTGAATAGGAATTTACTTTCAGCTTGGTAATTAATTTTGCTAAAGTTTGTGTTACAGGAAAGGTGCACGCTTTTTTTGACAACTGACATTTCGAATGTTGGTTGATTCCATATTTTCGTATTGGAAGAACAGTCAATGAAAATGGAAAGGTAGTTTTGTCAAACAACCTTAGCTAAAGAGATACCTTTTTTGACATATCTTTGCTGCAATTCGCTTAAACATGTGACAAAAGTTGTTTTGAAAATGTGTTTGAATGCATTTGTCTGTCATCGAATCAAATTGAATTGGATTGAATTCGACGCGTTAGTTCTTGTTTACTTTTCATGCCTTGAGTTGCGGAAAAAGCGCAGACAAGGAGGGTTACCCAGAACCAAAGTGTTATCTTTGTTCCCTAATATAACTTCGATTCAATGGAAAATGTGACAGGTGCTGTTTCAAAGCTATCCGATATTATTTAAAAAGATGTATCTATGTGTTTTCCTACGGCAAAGCGTCGAATCAGTTAGATGTTAGACTATTAGATAATCCAACGTTAAGTTTATTTAAATAGGGTTCTGAAACTATGTCATATGGTACATAAACATATTCCTCGAATTGTTGCGGTTGATGAATCCTACTACCTTTAGTTTACTGAGAAAGCAACTCCCTAAGTGCTTTATACAATTTAGTTTTTGTTATACCCACATTAGCCTTAGTCGAATAGTGTTTCAATTCGGCATTCCCTTGACGTATGATTTCACAAAGGAGGCTTTCAAAGCTAATATACTGTCATTTAAGTCGAGAATGCTCAATAATTTAAATCGAACATACCTTCCATTGAATTCGGCAAGTCATTTTCATTCGCTAGCAAAAAAAATAAATCAAAATGTACTTTCCATGTTCAATAAAATTAACAATACATTTTTCAATTGATTAATTGTGGATGTGAGGCTGTCCAATGTGAAACCTAGAAGAGTCAGTTCTGGCCTTCAGAACCAAAATGAAGCAATTAATTGGATGGAACGCATTCCTAATGTCGAATGAAATTCTTTCAAATTCGTCTAGAATCGGTGGTAGATTCAAGTGACAGCGTTCGAATAGGAACCAAAAATTGGTTAATTGTACTTTTCATCAAAATCTCAAGTAACTGTAAACTTTACTGACGAGAAGTTTCGAATTTGGGGAATTCTCTATTTAGCTGTAATAGTAAATTGAAAACTTTAGAAAAACTTCTCGCAACAAACCTGTTTATATGACCTAAAAGATTGGAAATTAAATTAGTCTCTACCCAAATGTACTAACATATTGCGAGGGGTAATATACATTAGCAATTGTTTACTTTGTCACCCTATCGACTTCTAACTTTACGACCCTTTTTATATTCGTACGTATTTAAGATCTAATTCCTCTTTTGGGCTGTACAATATTTACTTTATTGGGTTTACCCCAAATCTTTCCAAATTGCCATGCTTCCCCTACGACGTTTTGGAATCAAATTAGTATCAATAAACTTAAAAGGCACCGTCGGCATTACAGACAAGTCTCCCTTCAAGCTGTACCGTTTGTTTCAATTTACTCGTACTGGATAAACCAGGAACTTCGTTATCTTAGATGCTCGTTCTCTTATTTGGTTACGACTTTGATGTTGTGCTGTACCTTAATCCCATTAACGAAGTATTATTGCCTTTCCTTCCGTTTCAATACAAAAACCAAACGTAAAAGCTTGAGACCCCAAGCCTCGGCGTCCTTTAGGGTTTGTTAGTTGCATGGAATTCAGCGGTCTAGTCCATAAAAAATTAAACACACATCAATTATGCCAGTTCTAAAACTTTGCAACGCTTCAGTCGCTTTAAGGTTGTGCTACACACTTTTGATTTAGATGCTGCTTTTTGTCGTTTCGGTACAGTAGACAGCTGACACTACAATTGCGTAATTCCAACAAAAGGCCGCTTTACTTTTAGGCTTCCTTTTAGAGCCTATTGGAACGAAGTTAAGAAACATGCGACTCTACGTTGGGCGCCATCTGTACGAAATTTGGGTTGCGACGGGATATACAGATACATCATCTCACCGCACCCAGACTATATTGTAAACGCAGAACTTACACTAGACTGGTGTAGTTTTTGCTATAAAGAATATCAGAAAGTCTAGAAGCTTATCTGGGCAAACGTTGGCAAAGTTTGCGAACCGATTTTACTTGTAGTACTAGTAAATTCCGAAAGGAGGCAGTGTTTACGAATTAAAGTAGATGATAGATGATAAAAGTTAAACTCGTTTGGGAACTTAGGCAATAGTCCTTTCATGCAGACGCACCCGTATGAAGCTAGTCTTCTTTGTATCCGCATCTATTTGTTTTTGTTTTAATCCGAAAGTAGCCGACTCATCCAAAGACAGTAAATTCTCCACATGTCTGTTCTAGAGTTCGAATAAAAAACATTTCTCGTGTATTGATCCAGTACAATATTTGAACCGCTGTGTACCCTAAAAAATAAAAAAAAATAAAAATACAGGTCTGCCAACAGACAATTTTCTTCCCACACACCTCATCTCTCTTTCTCGCTGTGTATATCACTGCAGTACGAAGTATCCGCATATTCTCTCTACATGCCATAATCATTATACACATATCCCGGACTCGGTATAAAAAAAAAGAATCAAATTCGCCATCGAACAAATTTCAGAGTGGTTTTTCCTTCACGTCGTCCTCGACTGCCCATCTACTGGTGCTCCATTTTTTTTCCTCTGGCACCATTGCACTGGTTTGAGATGAAGTTCTTCTACAACAGACCAAGCCGCTGCAACCAAATATCATCCTCTGCCACCCACCCACGAGTATTTGTTTTTCCATTAAAAAAAAAATCCCCATAACCAAAAGGAGAACAAAAAAAAGTGATCAACCGTTTTTTTCTGCCTTTGCCAAGGATATATATTCATACAGTTGTATGTATATGGACATGTCCGTCTGTCCATTCTGTTCCGCTTTTTTTAAAATGATTTTTTTTTTTTTTTATTATTTGAACCTTCAACAGCAGCAGCATATGGAGGACAAAAGAAACGAAGGAAAACGAAAAGAAAAAGTTGCACAGAGAATAGCTTCATATCCTTCTCCTGCTTCTTCTTCTCCATCTACCAATCCTTCTGTTCAAAAAGCAATCGTAAAAAGAAGGATGCGGCGGCAATGGTCTTCATGAACGCACTGAATTTCATTCATCCTGCGCGCATATGTCTATCTGATGAGATGTACTTTTTTTTCCCATCCGTATGTCGTCGTTCAGACTCAATTGTGGGAGTAGTTTTAGGTTTTTTTTTCGTCATTCCTTTGAACAAAATTTGTTCGTTTATTTTCCAGTGAATCTCAAATAGCGCGGGAAGATCTGATAACTATAGTGGGTACCCTTACTTCCCCCTATATTCTCATATCGATCTCGTAATCGTTTCTATCCAGCTATAGTTGGATTAAAGTCATTTCGTTGCTCCATTCATCTGCCATTGAGTAGTCCAATCTGAATGGAGTATTGAATTTCCATTACAAACAGAAAGAACAGTCTTCCTCACAGCCTTTTGACTGCAGTGCATCGACCAAGATACCATTTTAATTTACTTTTTTTGCTATTGTTGCTAGTTTTTTGGCAATTTGCAAGGTAAATTGTGCAACATCATTTGATTTTTGAACTTCTTTGTCGTCTCGAATACTGTTTCTGACTTTCTGATGTATTGTATGCTTACCTACAACATCCGTACAGCGGTTCTTTAAATTCAATGGTCGCGATAGACAAACTCTCATATGATAAAGAATGATTTTCTTTGTAACCCCTGCAGATACAATTATAACATTTTGGTAAAAGTTCACTGAAAATCGGTACAGCGGTTCTGGGGATATAGGAGTTAAAACAGGCAGACTTTATGATACTCGTATATAATTTACATATGTGGAAAAAAGATTATCTTTGTTCTAAAACCTTCACAGATCTCATGCTAACATTCCGGTAAACTTTGACAAAAATCGGTACAGCGGCTCTCGAGTTATAAGAACTCAAACAAACTTGTCTTAGATTTTATTCTTCTATGTAGTTACATATTAAATTTTCTTCGAGTAATTCTGTCATTGTGTCATACTCTTTAGTGCGTCAAAATTTTGATTTAAAACAAGAAGGTTCAAAACCCTAAAAGTTTTTCAAATTCTCTTTCAGTGTTTAACAATAGAAATAGTTATTGTTCAACTTCAAAAGATATATGAATCACATTTTAACGAAAGGATAACTCAAATGTCAAAATTGGATTACACAAGCAGTTATAAACAACAGCAAACATCGCCATCTACAACATCACTGCTAGAAAGGATATCAATCTAAAAAAAAAAAAAAAGTTCCGCTTTAGGAATACTGTCTTTATTTTATTTTTCGTTTCTTTCGGTATTTTTGAGTTTTGAGAGTAGTGTCCCTATTGGGGGACACATCTCAAATCCACAACCATAGCGATCATAGTACGTGTAGAGCCCTCCGGTAACCCGCAGGAAACTGCGGGACCACAGAGCCCAAAAAAACTGGTTACACCAACAACACAGCAGCAACAGCAGCAAAATAATTCAGCTGCTGGTGGTGGACAACAGTCACCGCTGTCAGTTAATAAGGTGAGTTATTTAAAAATTAAGAAGTTGACGTATAGCGTTTAGTTTTTAAGGACACCTAAGGGTAAGCACATCGATGTGGGGTCTTGTTGTCTTATGTTTGTAAATTTTAATTCTTCTAACCATTTTTGGGCTTCTAAGTTGTTTGCCTGAACCTCGGACAGAAGACAATTATTATGTAAACCTTTGCTTATTAATTAATCGTGTATATTTGAGTAGCTTCAAACCAGTTTCCCTTCTCTGCCGCAATTAAATCCACTTAGATGTGAACTCAATATCAGAACCAAAATCAGTATGCGAACTCATTTATGGTTTTTATAAACCTTCTGGAACCTTCCACAATATTAACAAATGTTCTTTTTTCGAAATAGCGAACTTAACAGATAGGATCAACAGACCAAGCTGCCTTCAGCAACTGAAGACCATACTGTCGTCATAAGCCCTTTAAGTATTACTTAATTTGTTTTTATTGGTGAATTTCAGTTTTGCATATTTTAAAAGTCGGAGAGTCAAATATTGGCCTGGCAATAATAAATTAATTAGAATTAATTTAGTTTTTCGAGCTTGGTTCCAGATTGCTGCACAATACATTCCAGTCATTGTCGGTATAAATTGGAAGCTATTCTTGTATTAACTGGATCCGATAGGAATTTCAAGTATTAATTGTGTTCAATGACGTTCGTGCCCATTGTCATCAAACGTTCTTTGATGATTATCTACTTCCTCTTCCAACTTATGAGTGGATGCAGTAAGCTTGGTACTGCTCGATAGCAATGCAGTTCATTTTTGGCGCCATTTTTGTGAGGCAGTATAACTCTTCGATGCAGACGTCGTATTGTTTCAAAACTTCAAGCCCTAGTTATAAAAGCACTCAAGTGCTCGAGCTCTCATCGACAGTAATGTATGTATAGTTCGTCGATTGACATCTGAGTGCATGGATGCGAGATAGTTTAGCTGTAGCAGGAATCAAAACTTTGTCACAAAAATATTCACCATACTTGCTAAACGGTGCCGCTGATTGCTTCGGCTTCTTGAGTTAGATTGTTCGCGCAATACGGATTCGCGAAGTCTGTTCTTATATCATCTGATCGAATACCATTTCAATGTCGACTTCGTGCTTGTTTTAGACGCCTAAGAGATAACTTCTGAAGCGCCACGTCAACTGATCGACAAATGGTTAATCTGGTTGGTTGTTCACTTCCTATCGATTGAAACTCAAATAAATAATTTTGTGTCAAGTGACGATTGACTTTGCATTTACTTTTTTGACCTTTTGACAAATTGCATACTTCACCGTAAGGCAACCATAATGAAATCTCATCATTAACATTTCTAAATAATCCAGAATTATGTAATATAAAGTAATAGTAGAGTGCATAAAAGACAGTCGCCCAACCTCTGATCATTTTTGTCACTTATGCTACTCGTATCATTTCTGAAAGCTAACAAATAAATGTTTTTCAAAATTCCAGGTCAAAAGAATGATCAAAGGTCCTTGTACTCGTAACATGCCTACCTCACGAAGCGTTGTATGGTTTCTATATTCAAATCACTAGCTGCCTCTGGTTCGATGATTATAAAATCGCACTTACGTGCTCGTGAACAAAATGCATTCCCGTCGAATGATTTGTGTATTTTCACTCGTTATACACCTCTTTGAACATATATACAGAAAAACAAAAAAAAAAAATACCTAAGTTAACTAAAGCACAATCTCCCTATGCACACACAACCGCACAAAGTCATCGACTGTTGCAACACTGTTGGCAATGGTATCTAGTGGTTGATGATGGTGATTTGATGAGTAAATCAAACTTATTATGCTATTGTTTGGCTTTGATAAGATGATTCATGGCCTAAATTAATCCTAGAGCTAAAAACAGGCGCTTGTGAAAAACCAATGGAAAAAGAGAAAGGTAATCTCCCTCTTAGATTTGCAGTTTCTTAAAACCCCTCCTATACCTCGTCTAGGGCCTAAGATGAACCACAATGTAAAATTTCAAGTCTTTATTTCCACTTTTTATAACAATTAGAATGAGTGGGAGTGTAAGGTGAAATTTTTTTTGACAGAACTCAAAAAAACACTTAACTATAAAATATTCTTCGATTTCACTTAAAATTCATCTCAATTGAATGGAAAATCAATAAGATTTTGGAATGGGGCTTCTAAAAAACTAAATATTGCCCTGAAATTCAAAAAAAAAAAAAAAAAATACCTTATGTCACCGAGTTTTTCAGCTTCTTGGCAATTCGAATATTCAATGTTTCCCAACTCAATCAAAGGGTTATTGTCCTCACACTTACACGCACAAAAGAGCAATCAACTGAGCTACACTGTCGCTCGTAAATGTCTTTCGAATTAGGACAGGAAATACGTCAACACAACATGACAAGCGCGCATTTTCTTTTATTGCTCAGCTCGACATTCTCACATTACGCGCTCCCTAAAGAACATTACCTTACTCTCGTCTCACCGTGTGTAGATAAAGATTCGGTTTTTATATTCTCACCTCATAAAAGTGAAGAAAAAAAAGAGCAGAACAACGACGCCGCGTCTGGTCGTAAATTCATTAAATTATTGTTTTGCTGGTTATTTGCTTGTAACGCTTTCACACACTATAGATACTGTATCTGCTATGCACCCTTCACGCACGATAATTCAACAAATGAGAGTCGATTACGCACGCATTATTGAATTTTCAATGAGTCTCTACAAAAAAAAAAGCAACACGGAACACAAAAAGTTGCCCCTTAGGTGTTCGTTACAAAAAAAGAAAAAAATCTCTCTTTAAAGAGTCTGTGAATAATTTATTGGCTAAGGGGATGAAAAACAAAGAATAGGGGACTGTAATGTGACCCCTGCGTGCATACATGTTTAATTTATATAAATAGGGATCTCTGCTTTGTAATAAAGATTGAACACACTCCCTGTGCTATAGAGAAAAAATCTCAATTTGATTCATCCGAGGATTTAGATTTGGAATAGGTAGGCATGGGTCCATATATCTATAGATTGTTGTTTAGGTTGAATCGAATGTCGTAGTAGCCGCGCCGCGTGTGACCAAAAGTGGAAAAACATACCACTTAAGGAGGGTTGAATGGTTGCCAGCGGCATCCTTGGATTTCATATTTTATTTGTGCACACATCTCGCTGATTAAATCCCAAGGGGTTGCTGCAAACACACAATGGGTTGATGGGCCGCCAGTAAATTCGTGGATGGCTGCACGCCCCTAATGCAACTTGACGTCAGTGCGCTGGCAATATTCTTAATCAACCCTAAGGAGAACCTGTTTTTTTGGTTGACTTCCCTTCTTTTTTTTCGAATAAAATTGAAATGGTTTTCTGTGAGCTAGGGGAGTGTGTTTGCTTCTTCCTTACATCCCTTTGTTTGTTTCTCTGCAACCCCTCGTGGTGTATTTCAATGAATATCTTATTTTATTGTAGATATAGTATCTGCTATAGCGCTACTACCTGGATTGCGTGGATTTATATACATATATACATATGTACGTTCAATTGTTCCTCGAAAACGTGCACACACATTGTTTGACAGAGAAATTAGACATCAATTTGTTGAATGAAATCGCCGATGGGTGGAAGCAAATGTCGAATAAACACGTGAAATTAGCGAGGGGAACACAAAACCGCAGCATCGACATAATACAAAACAGTGTTCTTCTCACCTATTGTTTTGGCCTCGTGCAGTGTTTTGTTCCCCCTAGTGCGCTGCAGTAGTATAGTTTTAGATATACAAGTAAGTACATGAACTTGGTTCCATTCAATTCTTTAGGGAATCATTTTCTGAAGTGGGGTTCTCCATTCGCTCATTCGATGCAGTAGTTAACGAGATGAATAGGCCAGTCAAGTCAGTGGGATCAGGGTGAAAATTGCATTCAGGCGTTATACTATATATGGGAAATCAGGCGAAACGAAGTGGGAATTAAGAGTGCTTTCTGGGTTGCACTTTTTTATGTTACATATATGTACATATATAGTTGTCGCTAGGTTAACTGAAGGGTTAACAAAAGAGGTATTGCATCTGTTGATAGGGGTCATAAGGATTTCTACAAAAAATGTAAAAAGCATTGTCCCTTAAACCAGTTTGGTGTTATAGACTATCGAACAAATGGTATAGAATTTTAATTGAATTTAGAGAATACTTGAAAAACATTCGATCAAGAAAACCTAGACGAAAGTGGTAAAATATTGTATTATTCGTGCCATATAAGGATAAACTTCATATTAAAATGGCAACACTTTTTAGTAACAAAGTGGCAACCACCATGTGTCATGAGTGACATCTATCAAAAATTCGTAAATCCACCAATTGGTTTTGATATTGGAGACAGTTTGACAATTATAAGTTTCTGTATTGGAATGAGATGACTTCCTCAAAAGATTTATCCTCTCAATTCTTATAATATCAATAGGCGGTAACCTATAAACTGTTATAAATATTGCACTTATTATGAAAAAAGTAGCAAACGTCAAAATTAGAAAATCCAATCAAAGACATATCAGTGAACTTCAAAGAGTTCTGTATCCATCTGGCAATAGATTCAGCGCCATCTTTTTTTTCTCACAAATCGTAGATAGGTGGATTCCCTTGATAGTGAAATAAGAGGTTTATGTACTTGCTAAAAATCGAACGTTTTTACTACATGTCACTGTGGGCATATTTAAAAGAAAATTAGTAAAAGTTAGATGTAACACAATAAGTACAACGGCTCTCTAGATATATCCTTTGAAGAGAACAGAATTGTTTGTTTGCTTTAAGTATTAGGCGTGGCATGCTGGAATCGTCTAGAGGCTTAATCAAATCGATGACACTCTGTTGTGGATTCTGAGCTAAGAGAATTAGTGTCTCGTTATAGTTTTGAGTCTCCTCTGCTTACAATATGTGCAAGTACGGTCGCTTTCTAAACTTAGCGCTCTAAGGAAGTCCTTCAGTTTTCGTAAGCCTGCCTTCGCTTAAGCTTAAGGCAAATTTTTCGTAGCAATCGTACCTAAGCAGTAGCCCTGTTCCATTGTTACTGGGAGTAATACATGTAGGTATCTATGTAGGTACTTGCGAGAAGTTGTTGCATGGAAGCACTTTTCCTCACAATCTGAAAAATGTAACCTCAAAACTACTCCACTTTATTGTCACGCTTTAATATTTGTTTTTATATAGCAAATATAATTACCTTCTTTTTTTTTTTTTTTTTAGCAAAGACATCAATTTATTATACTTACTTTTTGTGAGGGAAATCCGCCTACTGGTGATTCGCCATCTAGTGAGAAGCACAATAGCTAATAGCCCATTAAAATTGTGAAGATTTTCAAGTGTCATGCATGTCTCTTAAGGTACAATATTAAGCTTCTGACGAAAGTAGTCAGTCGGCAAATCCCACAAGCGGACCAGTAGGGATGCAGTAAAGTGGGAAGGTTGTGATCCTTCTACTCCGGATCATAACTTCGCCGTAAGAAGAAGAAAAAGAAGAAGAAGCTTCTGACTAAAGAAACAAAATTTCAACGGTTTAGAATTCCTAAACAAATTAAGTTACGCAGGTTGGTCAGGTGGCTTTGCCTCCGCATCTAGGAGATTGCTGCGGTCATCAGGAATAAAATCTACTAAGAGATATGGTTAGACAACTATAGAGAAAGTGCTGGAGTTTTCTCCTCCCTCTCTCGATCTCTTATGCTTATTAGTGTGCTTACCTATGAAGCAGTTTGCTGCGTGATGACACTTCTGTAAGAATCCCCTTCTGTGGCGGCATCTGTAAAATTATGTCAGGTCTTGTGAGTTCATAAACCGTAGTTAAGGGAACTCCAGTGACGAATTGCAGCTTATCTGTTCGTAAAAAATTAATATCTTTAGCAGTTTCACTCAAAGTCAAGGCCCATAGGAGAAATGCTTCACTGTGTTTTTTCATCCTCGTAAAGTGCAATATTATGGTACTCGTATGTAGGTATATTGGTATCTACCTTAACGTTCCATCGGAAATGGCTACGGATATTAACTCCCTTATAGCTATCGACGACTTCGATATAGATTTCCGGGATGTACGAGTAACCATTACTTTCATATTCGAATATCAGGGCTGATTAATAATGGGGCCAGCAGCTTTTTTTTTTATGCTAATATAGTTCTATCCGGTAGTATATTTGTGACGATAAATATAGGATCATCACCTTTTTTTAAAAATAGACTTATGATTGAGCATTCGCAGCAACTCCTTTCCAGTAAACGATAAAGAGTAATGAGCCTAATTTTCAACCCTGTGGCACTCAGCTCTGTGTATATTCTGTCTCGGATAGATTTACGCCTTAAACAGTCCCCCAAACTGTATTGGATTAGATCCTCCTGTATTATAAGCATTTCAAACATTTTTGAATAATTCAGTATTCAACTTTCTGAAGTAGATGAATAAAACCATGATGTGGCGATAGATACCATGAGAGACTCCAACTCTGTTTATATTTTAATGGTATATGTATGTACATTCAACTTCACATCCTTGTCTTACTAAACGATTGTTCTTTCTTACAAGTGTGAACTTCAACAGATGTCTCGTGAAGACCAACACGTCTTCGTGTGTCGTCTTATCCATGTCAAACAATCAATAATCTCATCGCTCGCCTATATCAAACAGTCTGTTACGAGCTTGTTTAGCTTTAATTCGAACAATATAGACAAGTGTAATTACCCAACGAGTGGGTGGGTGGTGGTTGGTGGCACTGACAGCTCATCATCATCATCGACACAACAATCATCATCGATTGCCTGGTAGTCGGTTGGCTAAGGTAATCGATAGATTTGTGTTAAGCCCCGCATTTGTACATCCACTTGTAACTCATTGAACAACCATAACAAGCCAACAATCCACTTGGAGTGGGCCGACGACGACGTACATATATCTGGGTTCCTCATTGGGGATTTCGAGTGAAGAAAATCTGTTGTTTTACGAGCGCTTCTTCACTTCTAATACGATTTGTACTTGGCAGACGATTAGATAATGTTTTTCTTTTCTTTCTCTGTGTATCTGTCACGAGTGGCATAAAAGCCGACAGTTGAACACAAAGTTTCCTATGAATGTCACATTATCTGTGTGCACTCGTCTTCTCTCAGGCGTAGATAGAAGGAACAGAAAAACAAAAAAAAAAAAAAAACTCCAGTAATTGAATTGTCCCGAAGAACGTTAAGCATTTTATTCATGCAGAACATGGGGTCTTCCCCACACCATGCCCGTTGGGACTACATTAACTTTATGCCATTCGAACGATGGAATGGTGGGAGTGCCAGAAAGATTATGGCACCCTTATTCGGGTGGATAAAACAGATTTGCTGCGTAATCCCTCAGCTTTTTTTCTTTGGATTTTTATCTCCCCCTTTGGCAGCAGAGATGAGATACAAATTATCCACCATCTTAGCACGGTCGTTTATATCTTTCTTTCCTACTCTACTCCCTTCTGCTTTTGTGATTTTTATTTGCCCATTCCCTTTGCTTTGCCTTTGATATTCATGTTGTGTGCTGTTGGCTTGGGTTTTATGATAGCCCCTCGCGCGAAATCCCATAAAAGAAAAGGCAAAAAAAAAGGAGAAAAAAAAAAACGATGAGGATAAAAAGAAATCGCAGTGAAGAAGAAGAAATGTTTATTTTTATTTGCGAGATCATAAAGAATGCTTCAACAAAGATTCCTCCACCACCCACCACCCACCACCCATTGAGGACAGTGGGAAGCAAATAAAATGAGATTTGCGGTGCAAAGATGAAATGAAGAAGGATATCTCTACAGTGCTTAGTTTTATTTATTTTTCTGTTGTCGTTTTTTTTTTTTATTATTTTATATATTTTTACGACTACCGTCTGTTGAAACAGTGTGGTAGAAATATTATGATTACGACTCTTTACTCTCGCTCTATCTGCCTCTGACTGAGACTCTGCATGTGGTGAGTGTTATTATATCTAATAATAAGCAGAAAAAATATAAACATTTAATTTTTTCAAAATCCAACAAACTGAGAAAAAAAATTGGATTTCCAGCGGAGGAGGAAGAGATTTAACATCAAATTTACAAGCGATTTTTCCGTTCTTTACGGAGTAGGATTGGGCGATAAATTTGTTGGCACATATTTTTCATCTCCGCTGGGATCTCTATCTGCTCTGTTGGTGCGCCATATTTTTATTTTTTTTTTTCTTTTTTGATGGTGATAATCTTTTATTTTTATTGTTATGTTCATTTGATTTTCGGGGAATTTTATTGCTGGTAAAAATGCGTAATTAGTTTATGGATCGGCACTGGCGTCAGGGTGAAGAGCAGTGGGTGGTTGACATGGAGGTGATGGAGTGTGGGAGCCTAGGTTATAAATTAGGAGCATTTGTTTTTTGCTATGTTATATCTTCACTATATTTTGGTTTGTTCGCAGATTGAAACTACTAAGTAGTCTGCTAACACAGAAGGAAAGAGGAAGAAAAATGGAAAAATACAACTAGTTCTGGCAAAGTATCTGTGACGTTCACGGTGGCAAAAGGGTCTCTCTCGCTCGTCAAAACTACTTTAAAAACCCATTAAGTAGTAGCAGAGAAAATTTAACAAAGAACAGAACTTACATTTTTAGTTGAAGCTATTAAAACCTTTTTATTTGCTACCCCACATGGTGGTGGCCATGGTGTAGTGTTAACAACATCGCTTGTCACGCTGCAGGTTCACGGTTCGAATCCTGATGTCAAGAATCGTCTATTTATTTCGCATGAAATGAATAAAAAAGTCGATCAATTGCGAAAGCTTATGTCAACTCTACTGCGAAGGCATAACACTGGCAGTAGGGTGGTCATATAGCTAAAATGCAATTTGATTGTGATGATGACATCAGGAGGACGGAAAAAAAATACTGTGAATCATAAACAACGACAATAACAGCAAAACAAAAATACTCCCCAGTTATCTGGACGGCCACCCTTGGAGTTCTACCTGAGTTTCAAACCAACTACACCAATCTGTCTTTCTCTCTGTCTCTTCCCCTTTCCACAAAACGCCCGCGTCCTAGATTAGTAAAAAGGTATTCATATTTAAACAATCTTGATTCTTCAAGTGGGTCGAAGTGTCCTCCACCAGTGATACTCGTCACTGGCCTAGAGGAATCTTTGATACCTTCATGGGAATCGGTTTAACCACTTAAAATCTGTAGGTGGTAATAAAAGTTAAACATAGTCAAAGAAAATATTTTTATTGAAAAGTAGGTATTATATTGAAAAGTTGTAAACAAAAAGCGTGTTTGATATGTTCCTACTTATCACTTTTCAATAAATGATTAGATATGTAAGTGTAATAATAATAGAAACATCATCTATCTGTCTATTTAGTGAAATTCTACACAAATATTCGCAAAGGGATCAAAAGACACTCTTCCATCGAACAACTTTGCAACTTTTCACTTAGCACTGTGCAAGCCCTTTGCAAATCATTTAATTTTTTCTTTTATTTTTTTTAAACATTGAATTGGATTAGTGTCTTCAGATTTGATTGAACTTTTAGTTATAGCAAAAGTGGGTATTGCAAAGTGTTAAGTGATAATTTGCAAAGTTCGTCGGCAAACAGTTACCTGATAAGTAACTGTTTTTATAATACCGCAGGACGAAAGGGTCGTGAACACCGGTTCATCGGTGTGCAATTGGTTAATTTCTCTTTAAATTCAAGTTGTGTAGCTAGAGGGGTATCAGCGCACTTCCGGTTGAATCTTGAACGAAGCATATTGGAAGGGGAAGTGTCAGTGCGCATGTTTGAAGTGGAAATTCAGTCTTACAATCTAGAGTTAGTAATCGAATAAATTTGACTTGAAAGAGGAAGGAAAAATATTTGTCTGAAATTCGTTACACTTTCCTGTTTATATTTGTATCCGTATCATTCTAAAAAAAAAACAGTGAATAAAATTTTATGATGATTGTAAAATAACTTTAGAATGACCCAACTTACTACATTCTTAAAATTTAATACCAGACTAACCCTCAGAGAGGATTCATGAATATACTTTCATGAAAATAGCCAAACATCAATTGTCCTTATGACATTCTACATTATTTCTCTGATTGAACCCCGAACAATGTAAAATAATAAAAAGTTTTCCCCCACCCATTCGGTCAAAGAAAGTAAAATGTAATAATATCCCAAGTTTTTCAGCACTCTATAAAACTTACATAAATTGTATCTATTTCAATCAATTGAACACAACCCTTTTCATGAATTTGTAACGTACACACAACAGACTGAATTTATCGCCCTCATAAAACTACTAAAACGACCCACATACATATCTTATTCCCCCTGCACACTTTTTGAATAACTTTACACAGCAGACACATCATAGTAAACGAGTAAAAATCCGCTGGCAATATGTAATCTCTCTCCAAAGAGTTGTACCAATAAAATTCCATCCCGTTTCCTTCTTCAATAATAAAATCGACGCGCATACAACTTTCAGTCACATCCTCTTCTTGCTATGGCGACAACGGCAAGGACGACCCTAATTCACAGAAATCAAATCGAATGATGAAAGGACGAAGTGCAAATGGGTGGAAGTGTGGTGGTAGTGTACACACAAAGAAGTCGTATAGTGTACTTATGGCAATATAGTATTTACGCCATTTAACACCATTACATCATTATATCGGATTAACTGTATTCGCCTGGAAGGCATATCAACAACTTTTCCCATCAACACACGCATACGGAACACACATAAAATGTGATCCTTTTATATCCTATGTGAGTATTTGGTGTTTTATATGCGATTGTAGCGCGTAACCCCCCGCAAATAAACCGAGCAATGATGATGATGATGATGACGACAAGAAGAAAAGATGTCTGGCTGGCTTTGAGGGGTTATAACCACTGTAACAGGATACGGGATACAGAACACGCACTCACGTATTTGGATTCAAATTGTTGAAATTCATCCAAACCAATTACGAAGCAATTCATTTTGATTGATTGATTGATTAAGTTTTACAACAGTTCATTTAATTTTTATCCCTTGCTTCAGTCAGCCCTCACAACCCCTTTCCTGCTATGCGACTGGCGAAAAAAGAAAGAACAGATTTAGAAATCAATTCAGAAGTCAGTTTGAATGGGATTAACACCAGCCTAAGTAGAAGGAAACCAAAAGTTTAGGGGAGAACTTCTGTCTGCGAATAAGTACTTTATAAAGTTTCTGAAGTACTCTCTGCTCCATCGCTTCGTTTGGTGGGTAGATATCTAATGTTCTGTAAAATTAGTGAGTTTGTAGAAGAGCTTCTATTTTTATTATTGGAAAAGCAAAGTTAAAAACTTATTGCATTCGTTGATTCGATTGAACGGAAGTATGTAAGTTTTTTGATATATGTTACTATCCTTAAGTTGGAAAAGGAAATTATAATAGCTGATAGAGAAGTAGGTTTCGATTACCTATTCATTTAACTGTTCTGAAAAGACTAAAAACGTCCAAGAAGAATGGAGTTACCAGGTTCTCCTTAACTCCAGCACTGGACCTGTCAAAAAACTCTACCTGAGCAATGCAATTATATAATATGTAATATCTACGTCCTCATCCACGTGTTCCATATCACTTCCCCACGTATTGAACAAAAAGCCTTTAATGAAATGCGGGCAGAATAGATATCAGTCTCCATCGACTCATTCCCTAAAAATAAACTTATTGGCTTATATTTTTGACCATAAATTGTCGTAACTAGTGAGCACATTCTGCATCAATTGTAGTGCCCGACTTGTGATTAGTGGTTGTATTCATCTTAAGTAAAATATCAAAATTTCATCAAAATCGGTTAAGCCATTTCTGAGATGTACCAGATTTTGAAAAGAACCGTCTTATTCATTTATTTCCGTAAATCTTGAATGCCAAATTTGGTCAGAATAGTTAGAGCCGTTTCCGAGAAAATAAACGTATCGCTATTTCTTTGCACTTGAAGCGTTACATCGTTTTCGTTACTCGTTCGTATTTTTTCGAGAAAATTTACTACAAGTACCGTTATATGCATATTTTGTTCTAAAAATCTTAAATGCCATTTTGTAGCATGCATCCAAAAAAGATATATCAAATTCGCTGAAATTCGTTAGATCGTTTCACCTTAGCGTTACACATTTTCGTTACAACCGAGCATATTTACACTACCTTGGCTAAAGTAGTATGTCTTTAGCAATTGGTGTCTCTCGGTAAGAATTTGCACTCATCAATCTATGGTACGTTAATACTGCACCTTACCCGAATACCCTCGCCTATACAAGCACAAACATAAGGTTTTCACGAGTTACACAACTTTTTTCAACTTTAAGTTCATCTAAAAAAAAAAAAACACAAAAACACTGTACACTAACGTGAAAACTGTTATCAACATCTGTGGTTCAGAAATTATGCGCTTAGAAGCTTATACTCGTCTATAAAACATGAAACTTAGTAACTATTAGCAAATAAAATAGAGAAACGTTTATCCCAACTACTTCCGTTTATCCTGCCGGATTTGAGCGAACACTACCATGTTCTTGAGTGCATACATATCTCCGAATAGTGAAGCAGACTAAAACGGATCAAACACAAATACTCTGGCTCCCCTCCTCATAAATTATAATGCGTCATTAATTTTTACTTTTTATTTTGAGTTACATACTCGTATGTTATGGCAAAATAGAAAAAGTAATTATTTTTCTAAATCAAATTAAAGTATCTAACTACTGCAATTGAGAAGTTTTGAATTAAATATGAATTGTCAAGTGCATCTCTGTTTAAAATTGTACGCCAAATGTATCCACTGAGACTCCTTCTATGCAGTGCACTGTTGTTTTCGCTTGAAAACAATCAAAGAACTTTTTATTTAGTTTTTCTTTTAGTTTCGTGTACTCTGATGTATACTCGTTGCAATTTAACCAGAATAGAACCCATCACGAATCGCTCCCACAGATAAAGTTTTTCACTTTATTTCTTCCTATTCCCCCGAACAACACCAACCACCTCTGCGCAATGACATTACGTTCTATAAACGAGAGAGTAGAGGGTTCTATTTCTATGCTCTCTGCACAAATTCCATCATCTAAACTCCAACAGACTATTTTCAGCTTCACTTAATTTCGGCGAAAAGAAAAAAAAAAAAACAAGTATTTTCAAAATTACAGATAAACTTTTCGCTTTTCGTTCATAGCAGTCGTCGTCGTTTTTCTCCCACTTTTACCCACATTATTGTATTATTATTCTCTTCTAGAATTCGTGCATATTTTCCTTTTATTCGCTTCGGTATGTGTATGTATCTGATGCATTCATTGTTGAAAAAGGGAAAACTGTGAAAATTTATTATGAATTTTCCATGGTTGCATGTTGTTTAGAAAAAAAAAAAAAAAAAAAAAACTAGGAACGATATCACCCTATTTCACGTAACAGACTCATTGTGAATTTGTTGAAAATGCATCCGAGAGAGTACGTGAAAATAGTTGAGATTTTTGTCGGATAATAAAATTTTCAATTTTCCACGTAGCACAACCGGCAAATACATACATACTTCCTGACAATAGACAATGAGAAGGAAGGGGAACAGTCTGTTGTTAGGAGTTGTTGTGAAGTACTCAAATAATATTTGGTAAGCATTTTAATCGCAAAACTTTAAGGGCAACATTTGTTTCGAAAAGTTGTTCCTATCCACCAAAAATTAACCGAACGAAATTGAAAAATAAATCCTTCCGAAAAGGATTGATTGTTTTCAACAACCATGTTGAGTCCGATGTTTTTCTAGGTGATTCATCCTTCTTCTAGGGTATCTATAGACTTAGTAATCTCAAACAGGCAATAGCTGAATTTAAATATGTAGAAGTCCTCGTACAAGTTCTCTTTATAAACATCATATTATGTAATATGTAGTTGACAGTGCAGCTGTAAACGTTTTTTTTTTTTACCGTCCCTGAAATGAATAAGAAAACACTAGCAAACACTTGATTTAACATTACTATTCATAGTTGGCTTCCCCGAGAGATTCGTTCCGTCTTGTACAAATTAACATATCTACGGCCCAAGCTTATAGGTATTCACATCTCATATAACCTCTACGAAATTAATTTTTTTTTTAATATCACTGCGTCATTCACTACGAATTTTTTATTTCATATCGCTTCCCCAAGTCGGAAACAAGAAAAAGTAATCTTTCACATCACCCCTATTTTGAGCACAAATAACCACACACTCCTATCCACTGATGCAGCGCTGTTGGCAGTGGTATCTGAAGACTAAACATTAATTAATATACCGAAATTAATATGCTTATTGTCCAGCTTTTTAGGATAATGTACTGGTGATTTAAATTGGCAAAAAACAAATTTACATTCGCAAGGGACAATTAAATCTTTAAGAGCTTTGTCATCTAGACTAGTGCAAAACCTACTAAAACCATTTTCATTAAGCATAAAAAAAAAAAAAAAAAACATTTCTTGAAGTCTCGGAAGTGTGTAATAAAAAAAAACACGAATACTGCCGCTTGTTTTGTACTTTCTAGTGATTTTCGCAGTCCGATCTCTTGGTTATTTTTAATTACTGGTATTACTAGAGGCATCTCTGAACGCTTTTCTCCTTTCATGGGAAAATATTTAATTTAAACATTTAGTTTAATTTCTCGAATTGATAAAATTGCATACCACAAACCATCACATGCTCGAATATATTTTCGCACTAAAATCCGGTTATTAACCACGTTTTGTTATTTTTACTCTGTTCACGTTTTTTTTTACACGTTAAAGTACTTGTTTACTATTAAAGAAAGCCTGACACCAAAGGGTATGCAACGAACTGTGAGTCCATTGCATTCTGTAATATACTTACAGGTGCTAGATGTTGGCATAATATCAGTTGATTTTCGAACTCAATTTGGTTAGCGAATGTAAGAAATAAAATTTCCTCTCGAAAAAGCCGAGAAAACCGTACAAAATCAAGCCACTGGTTTGAATGGGCATGAAATTAAAGTCTTAACTTATTGAATTTGATGTGAAACGCGATGGAGACGCTTGTATAATTTCAAAGTGAACTGTCGTCAAAGCCAGACGCCAAAAGAAGGGTTGGTATCTACGCAATTAAAATCTCAATTTAACGCTTTAATTATATAGCTTCTTTCATCTTACATCTACAGGAGGTATCTGACCTTGTCGCTCGGTACGCTCTGTGAAGTAGTCGTGATTACGTTTCGTCGTTTGCAAATGGGTCGATACTACATGCAATCCGGTGCGCTGTCACAGCGTTATAGGTTCGGTTTGCCTTTCCTAAAAGAAGTACAAATGTTCTACTAAACAATTTGTAATTATAAATAAATGTTGAAATGACCCGAACTCTATTCTTTAATTCAATAGAAATTTTGTTATATGGAATTTGTTCGTGTTTTTGCTTATACAATTCATTCAAGTCACTGACGCCATCTATCGTTATAATGTTTATTATTAGCTTGTACACAAACGTGTATAGAGCCATTAGTCGTTTTTAAATACTCGTGTCATCCACTTCTCTTACTATCTTCCTAAACTATAAACAACGGAGAACATGACAAGCAAATTGAAAAGCAAAAAAAAAAATAACAACTAAATCTCTAAATATTTAAACAAATGCCACAGAGATACCCAAATTGTTTTCTGATGAATAAATCTTTCTTCAGCTACTTTGCATTGCAAACAAATCTTTTATTTTGTTTTCCTCTTAATTTGTTATTTCTTTTCATTTTTTTTTTTGTATATTTTTCAATGCTAATTTGACTAATAAATTCATTTTTTTTTTCTCTGATTTTATCTTTTCAGGTATGTGTCGTCGGAATTTGAATTGTTAATCTGATTTTATTAATGCGTGTAAGTTGTTGTTTTAACACAGAGAAAACAAAATGCTAATTTAAATATATTCTTTTGTTGTGATTAGATAAGAGTGATGATAATTGCTTAGAATTATGAAGGTTCTTATGATTCACGGGGAATTAAGATGAACAATAAAAGGAAAATAAAACTTTTTTTTTTTGGCTTTTTTTGAGATAAAAATAGAAATTACAATAATTTTAACTCGAGAGATTCTATTTTGTTTTTAAGCGAAGGTATTTGTATAATGAAATCAGTGCGGATATTAAAAGGCGGATTTAAATAACTTTAAGAAATCGTTTCTTAATTGAGTTCTTTTGTTTGTGATGAATATGAATCGAATCGATTATGTACTAATTAGGGAGAATATATAATTAGGTAGTAGATATTTATTTAACACGATCGTGTATATTTTTCTATAGGAATGCCTTTTGCCCACTACTGTCACACTTTCGTGACAGATAAAACCGATTGATTCATTTGCATGTTGATGAAGCTGAATTATTATTTTTTTTATTATTGGGTTTATAACTTAATTCGTGCGGTTTTTTGTCAAAATTTGAAGGTTTTTTTTTAAGAAAAACATGTACAATAGTATTATTCAAAGTATTGCCTATCTGAAGCTATGACTATTTCCCATCTTTCTGGCAATTTGTGGATCCCATCCCAAAAGAACTGCGCCGGCTTGGCGCTATTCTGCTCTGATGTGAACCGTATTTCAGTGAGGGCGTTCTGCATCAACCGGAACAAATGGTAGTCAGAAGGGGCAAGGTCTGGGCTATAAGGCGGGTGGGGTAAAACTTCCCATCCACTGTTTTCCAAATAGTTCTTAACCGGAATAGCAACGTGGGGCCGAGCGTTGTCATGATGGAAAATTATTGCCTCGTGTCTGGTCGCATATTCCGGGCGTTTTTCGGCTACTGCTCTCTTCAAACGGATTAATTGTGTTCGGTAGCGTTGTCCATTGATGGTTTCACCCGGTTTTAGCAGCTCATAATACAGCACACCCTTTTGATCCCACCAAATACAGAGCATTACCTTCGCGCCATGGATATTCGGCGCTTGGTTGATAGATTTTTTGCGCTTGGGGTTGTCGTAATGGATCCATTTTTCATCACCAGTAACAATCCGATGCAAAAATGACTTCCTTTTGTGGCGTTCCAGCAGCATTTCAGACATGCAAAACCGCCTTTCGACGTCTCTCGGCTTGAGTTCATGTGGAACCCAATTTCCATGCTTTTGAATATATCCAGCTGCTTTTAAACATTTTCAAATGGCTGCTTGAGTGACACCCAAAGATTCTGCGAGCTCTTCTTGTGTTTGGCAACAATCTTCATAGAGTAATGCTTCCAGTTCTTCATCTTCAAACTTTTTTGGCTGCCCAGGACGTTCATCGTCTTCCAAGCCAAAATCACCACTTTTAAATCGTGCAAACCACTTTTGGCACGTTCGCTCAGCTAGCGCATGTTCACCATAAACTTCCACCAAAATACGATGACTTTCGGCAGCAGTTTTCTTCATATTAAAGTAATGAAGAATAACTCTCCGCAAAAACACTTTTTCGACATATTTGAGTGAAAAAAAATTATTGTTGTTTACCCTTCAAATGAATGACATATACTGAAATGACGTACAATGACAGTAGCTTTCCAACGCATGTTCCAATGGAATAATACAAGTTACTCTATCTCTTACAAACCGCACGAATTAAGTTATTGACCCAATATTATTAATTGCTCAGAATTTTTGTGCAATTTCGTACATATTTTTTTTTTTTTTTTTTAATGAAATCTGTCGATGATGATGATAGTGCAATAAACACGCCTCACAGAATTCCATCAAATCAAAAACGAAAAAGAAAAACAATTATACCAGTAAGAGTAAAAATGTAAATTCATGAAACCGTAGAGAAAAAAAATTATTAAAAATGCACAGCGAATCGTACACCAAATGAATATAAAAAAAAAATTGTATATAATACTAATAGCACAAATGAACAATGCAAATATTTCATTTCATTCAATTTGTAATTATTTAAGGTAGAAACGCGATTAATTTACATATTGATAATTGATTATTTGCGGATTTATTATTATTTTTTCTGTTTAAATTTCTTCTGTATTTATTTGTTGGTTTAAATTATTTATTATAGTAGAAATTTTGCGGACTGGTGTGTGTGCTCAATGTATTCATTTGGGGGTTCGTTGATTGTTTAATTGAATAATGATTGTCGAAAGTGGAATAATTATTATTTTTTTTATACGTATGCACTTTCGTGTGATGTGACCGCGTGAGGGTTCGTGAATTCTTTGTGTTCTTTGTAAGGCACATCGAATTAATATGGGGGTCGAATTTAAAAATGAAGTAACAAAACAAAAAAATAAAAATACCGAAGGGACTTGGGATGAATTTATTTTGCTTGAATATTTTAAAATAACAATTCGAACTGAATAAATCAATGCTGTTTTTGTGAATTTGTACAGAAGTGATATGCTTGTTCTATTTTATTTTATTTTTTTTACGACAAGGGTTCTAGTTTTTACTGAATTATACTTTTTGTTTGACCTCTAGATCATAAAAGTCGATACTTGTGAATGAATCTGGTCTCAATTGAATGACCACAAGAACATGACCTTTAAAGTGTATTTATTGACATATACTTCGGAATATAGAAGTTTCTAGGACACATTAATAATGAAAAAATCTATATTAATCAACTTACATAACGTCAAAAATCGTGTCTGTTTGTAATACTTAAAAATGTTATATTTGATAACTTCATGTTGGTTTTTATTCGTCATTAGATAGAGATTAGATTGAGGGAAAATGCGTACTCCAACTAGAATATGAATGAAAAACGAATGTTAAAAATATGTACTTGGAATGCAAACGGACTTTTGCAAAAAAAACTTGACGAATTAGAAATATTCTTGCGTGAAAAATGATATCGATATTTGCTTGATTTCTGAAACCCTTCGGGAAAAGCGAGAAGCAGATCATCATTGTTTATTAAAGACTGCATCGAACAATCTGAAGACCTAAAGATCGAGCTTGAAACTTTGCAACTGTGCACGATTCAAGTAAAAAATAGTCAGCGTACTCTTAAAATCTCATCTATCTACTGCCCACCGCGTTTCGCGCTTGAAAAAAGTGATTTTACTAACTTGTTTAAATTGCTGAAACCTAATGTCATTATTGGACAAATACGGTCTACAATATCCTACGGAAACAGAGTCCAGCTCCACAACATAAAGCACTCTTGAATCACCTGTGCAATTCGTTGAAGAAGACTATAGAGGATTTTAAGAATCGTGCGATAGGCTCTTATCTTGAAAGTTTAACAGCGAAAAAAAGATTACAATTATTCACTTTAGAAAGCTGTAAAAGGCACCAAAAGGCCCAAGGTCCCCGCGCCGCCAATTAAATTAAATCACAATGGAATGGGCAAGGGAAGATAAAGAAAAAGCGGACGTTTATGCGGCCCTCCTGGAAGACACCTTTAAACCGTACGATGGTCAAGTGTCTGACGATTTAGCACTTACAAGTGCAACGCTAAGGGAACTCAAACATGAGATTAGGAATCTAAAACCTAAGAAAGGTCCTGGTTATGGCTTGATGACCGGAGAAATTCTCAAAGCTTTACCTAGAAAAGCATTGATTAAGCTTCTTCATATTTTAAATGCTGCGCTCAAATTAAAACACGTGCCTAACCAATGGAAAGTTGCGGAAGTTATAATGGCTTTAAAACCAGGAAAGCCGCCAAATGAGGTAAAATCTTATAGACCAATTTCGCTACTTCCAGTCGTATCCAAAATTTTCGAGAGGATATTGCTAAGGCGCCTCCAACCGGTTATAGAAGGAAATAATCTTATCCCTGACAACCAGTTTGGGTTCAGAAGTAAGCATTCGACGATTGACCAGGTGCATAGAATTACTGATGTAATCGAGAAAGCACTTGAAGAGAAAAAGATATGCTCAAGCGTATTTCTTGACGTCTCGCAAGCCTTTGATAAGGTGTGGCATGATGGCTTGAATTGTAAATTACGACAAATTCTCCCTGTATGCCTATACGACATTCTAGAATCATATCTCGGGAATAGACTCTTCCGTGTTAGACATGGAAATGAATACTCGGAGCTCAAAGAAATTTCGGCCGGTGTACCGCAAGGAAGCGTTCTTGGGCCACTTCTCTATCTGTTATATACTCGAGATATACCGAAAGAAGATGGCACTATCCTGGCTACGTTTACCGATGACACCGCTATCCTAGCCGTGGGTAAAACAATCGAAGAAACGACTGCAAAACTGCAAAACGCACTAAATAAAGTAAATGAATGGACGAGGGACTGGCGGATCGCCCTCAACGAATCTAAATCTGTTCACGTGAATTTCACTTATAAGAAAACTAGTGTTTTGCCAATTTTCCTAAACTTGGCCCGAATACATTTTGCAAAGGTATTTGGCCTCGAATACCTTGGAATGACACTCGACGCAAAACTGAAATGGAATTCGCACGTGAAAATGAAACGTAAAGAACTCGAAATCAAATATAGAGAAATGAATTGGTTGCTCGGAAAACACTCCCAGCTCAGTACTGAGAACAAACTGCTTTTATACAAGCAAGTGCTAAAGCCGGTGTGGACTTACGGTATACAACTTTGGGGCTGTAAAAAGAAAACAAACGCCAATATTTTATAAAGTGGTAAGAGAAATTGTCCACGCACCGTGGTATACTAGAAACGATGATATCCACAGGGATCTCGGAATTCCGACAATCGAAGCTGAAATTAGAAGCTTCGCGAGAAAGCATAGAAACCGACTAATCGGACATGTCAACAATACAATCCTACAAATTCTGGATGAAAGCAATTTATTGTGCCGACTACAAAGGGCGAAACCTTTCGACTTGGCGAGATAGGAATCAACTGCGCCTAGGTTGCGGAACATGCAGGATCTTTCAGTGGAAAGTAACCTGCCAAACGAGTTTTTTTTTCATGATAGAAAAATTGCTTGATAAGGTCCTTCTTAGTTGCAATATATAACAAATTAAATCGCAGGGTGGTGTTTTTTTAGTCAGTAAGAATCTGACACTACTATAAGCACGCGCTTACTTTCCTCATAGTGTCTATGGAAGATTTTTCACCAACCCTCGGGGGAAAAAAAAAATAAAAATTAGATGGCGCCACGTACAAACATAACAAAGTTTGTTTTACATCTTTGCGGACCCCTCAGCCTTTGCCTGACCTTCTTATCGTAACTGAATCTTCTGAGAGAGAGAGAAGGCTTCCTCAGTTAAACACAAAATACTGGGGATGATATTGAATACAGTCAATAGACCATAAGCTGTTAATCTCAGGATAGTGCATTAAGGCCCCACGTTGGGCGCCATTGTTTTGTCAGTTCGTTCGAAAGTCCCTGTGTCGGGAGGTTACCAGCCATATTGTTACAAATTAGCGAAAGTTTAGAAGCTACCCAGGGGATTTCTTGAACCTTTGACTATGTATTAAAATGATATCCACAGTGAGAAATATTTATAGGTTAAATTATGGGGAAAAACTCTTATGTAGTTGACGAGAAAGGAAATAAGGCTAATATCTAGCCTGTCTGAGAAAGCTCCTCATCTCACCCACCGCAGTACGCATCAGAAGTGTACGGGTTCCCTATTGTCCCGGCGTTTTTTGGATGTTATAAAATCATGGATCCTAGACCATTGTAATGTGGCTTTAATTCTACTAAGTGTAGTTTGTTTTTTCAGTGTTCCGGTACTACTCGTAACAAGGAAAAAAAGGAAGAACATATAAGAGGATTCATTTTAAAAGGACTAACTCCTCTTTCACACGTAATAGCCCTTTGCAAGGATTTCAGAGAACATATTTAACCAGTTCTCTTACGGTGATTAGGTTCTTTCGTTTATTAAATATAACACTACCTGTTTACATAGACGATCACTTCAAAACTTTACACTTTCAAGTGGTATAGTAAATATTAAACAAGACACCGGCTTCAGCTGTTTTTCGAAGATTTCCCCTTAAGGATTAGCTTCATCGGGCTAGTTTTGACAAAATTATCTGGATTTGTAAAAAGTAGTGAACTATGAATCACACTATTCTTTTTATAATACCAAAGTTTACAACATTTTCCAGCTTGATAATGGGACCTCCCTGGGAAGACACCCAAGTACTTTTATTTGACCAGATGACCACTTTCATCATACTATGACAGTAACATCGACAAAACCTTTATGCATACATACTCGTACATTATCACTTCCAGGTTCCCCCTCGCACTTGACTTGCTTTTTGTAAATTTAGATCAGCCCTGACAATTGACTACATTTTCTGCTATCTGAACTGAATTCCTACTACAAGCGTCAAGTTTTATTTTATTTTTACTCGCTTACTTCAAGAGCTTCAGGCTTTGCGAGTACACATTCCAACATATTGCATCTTTCTTTGTTTAAAGATTTGAAAAAATTATGAATATTAGTATTCTTGACCGATCGCATTCAGTGAAGTTACCAAAAAAACATTCATTCAAAAGTTCTGAGCAACAGATTCAGTGAAATCAATGTGGGGATTCTACTCGTAGAGCATCTCAAACAGACTGTCTTAAAATCTTTTCTATATGACATTATGTCTATAACGTGGTAGAAGTTTCAGGATTCACAAGGACACATGTACACGTCGGACAATTTCATTTGAATTTTAAAAAGTACGCAAAAGTAATTGTGAATTTTGGAAACTAAATGATATTGAAATTTCGTGGAATATACGAACTGAAATTCGACATTTGTCATTAACTCTTTCCATATCTATCCGTCATATCAAATATGTGTCTGCATTCATTTGCATGATGCTGCACGGAATCCATTTCGAAAGCATGTTGGTAATTATGTACACAATTGCCAACAGAAAATTACCACCACAAAATACTCTCCGTCTTTACCGTAAGAGCAACACCAATGCTGCCATTTTACCTTGGCAACGTGTACAAGACTACCATTCACCTTTGCTGTACGAACGACTCGTTGTCGTTCAGTGGCGTCGCGCGCGGACGAAGGAAGCAAGAACTGTTGCTAAACAAAATTGACAGCTAAGTAGATGTCGAGAGCAAAGCAAAAGCAAACAAACTTCTTTCTAATGGATGATCCGCATGCAAAAAGGAGCCAGCAGTCTCTGCCAGCACTCTACCTCTTTGGCATGTTAAATGCTAATTTTGCCTCCGGTGTTAATCACTTGAAAACACATTACCCTCATTAAACTGTAACTACAGAAATAACACAAAAAGCCAAAACCCAAAGGAGGAGGAGAAGGAGGCGAATGTATCCATAAAATGAGAACCAAGAAGGGGAGCACTTTAATTGAAATGTTAAAATCGCATGTCATATCTTAACAACTCACACTTGGGCTTCACATGACGACCCCACTAACAACGACTACGAGGACGATGATGATGATTATGATGACTGGTAGTTAATAAATGTGCATTGCATGTGTACAAGCCGATTATGCATAACATTTTACAACTTGCCATAGCCGTATGTAGTATGTGTGGTGGAAGAACGTACAAAAAATGGGCGGGGTACATCCATATTAAATGGGTGGAAGAGAGGAAGTTCCACAGGAGTAGTTTAATGCGATTTTGTGGTTCATAAAGTTGTTTGCTTGTTAAAAAAAAAAAAAACCAAACAGCAATCAAAACTTATGGGGGTTATTAAAATTGGATTAGGGCGGCTTAAGATTAAGTGAGGTAGCAGGCAGGGATTTGAGGCATTTTGAATGGGGTTCCTAATGTTATTTGTTATAACCTTTAAAAAAATTCAACTTGATGGTGTTTCCGGCACAAAAAAAAGCTTAATTTCGGTTGACGTTATGCGACCTAGAAACCTTTCGACGCGTAATCGATGTAAAGACCGATAGGTATATAAAACACGGTAAATTTAGGCTTCACCTATGTTATACTAATGACCATATTCCCCCGTTTGCAAATGTTCAAATCAGAAGTTCAAATTAATTATATTTATAATTGAGCTACAGGGCAACGTATAAAGATGACTTGAAAGCCTAAAATCTTCGTTGATTAATTCACTAAAATCGAATTAAATTTTACGCAAATCTAATAATGTGTCACTAGGTTGTGAGGTACAAACTTTGAATACTACTACAAACACTTTATCTCTTCAGAAGTTGTATGTTGAGCGAGTTTTGATTAAGCGACACGTCGTTCCATTTCCAACTTCGATGGGATGATGTGTGGGATTTTGTTTCTCCTAGGCATCAGGAGTAGCAATGTTTTTTTCGGGTTAGCGTTCAGCTAACGGGCCATGTAACTAGTTTATTAAAAGCGAATTAGAAAATTTCGGGAAGTGCACAAACGAAAACATTTCACCCGGAATCCTCTAGTTTTTACAACTAAATTCCAAAGTATATGGGTATGCCATGCCCTCTTAAGACGTGTCTCGGTTTGCTAATCCTGCTGCCTCTGAAGAGACAAGCAGCATTCAGCCAGATTGGGGAGTTTTATTAGAACATTCTCGATTCCTTTACAGGAGATTTTGCAAATACACACAATTTTGTTAATCAAACTTGAGCTTTGAAAGCCTTGAATATGTGACTTTTTTCAGCCTTATATGAAAGTGAACTATATTTCGAAGTGTCCGAAGTGTAATATTAGCTTCAAAAGAAAGCCCCACAAATTCCAAAGCATATTGTAGTACTTTCAGTGGAAAAACATCAGTGCTTAGTCTTAACCATCTGTATATAATAATATCGATTTGCGTCTTAGATCGAAGTGTCCGAAGTGTAGTTTCAGCTTCATACACATGCATAACATTTAGTCAACCAGGTACAAATTCAACGGGGAAAAGTCAATCTCTGCTCTTAAAGATATTGAATATGTCTTCTGACACTCAATAAAATTGTACTTCAGGTTGAAGTTTCTGAAATGTAGGATGACCTTCGAACAAATAGGCTCCAGTGTTTTGTCTTAAACATCTAATACAATTGCCTTGCATCTCAGATTATATTATCCCCGATTTTGGCCCGTAAATGACATTGCTCGAATGCCTTTATACTTCTGACACTATTGAGTTGCACTTTAAGTCGAGGTTCCCCAAAATTCCAAAACATACTTATTGTACATAAAACAGTGGAGAAACATCAGTGCTTTGTCTTGAACATCTGATACTATTTACTTGCGTCTTAGATCGAAGTGTCCGAAGCGTAGTTTCATTTAATTCCAAAAGCACAACGTTACCTATAAATACATTGTACCTTCAGTAAAGGGTCTTCAATGCGCCACCCTCGAAAGTGTTGAACATTATTTATCAATGCCTTGTGTCTTATGTTGAAAATTTTCAAGTTCCGTACACACAATTCCATCAATTAACTGCAACTTCAGTGAAAGAAAGTCAAAAGATGGCGTGGAGGTGTCCGAAGTGGAATTTCAACTCCATACAAATTCACAAAATTTCGTCAATCAAACTTCAGCTATTTTGAATATGCCTTGAATATGACATTATTCCTCTGAGCCTTATATGAAATTGACCTTGAACTTGTGATGCTACTCACCATTTATTTGGAAGTGTCCGAAGTGTAATATTAACTCTAAACAAAATTTCCAAATACTTTCAGTGGACAAACATCAGTGTTTGTTTTAATTATCTGATACTATTGACTTATTTTAGGGTACACATACAATGTATCTATTGGGCGCGCACTCATCCATATAAAATTTATTCTTTACCGCCTGTGGGCACAAACTGTAGTATTTGTATCTGTTTTAATTATATAATACATTCGCTTGACCACTGTCGGCAATCAAATGTAATTATTTTTTATTTAAAAGCCAATTTGTTTTGAATTGCTAATCAAATGATCAAATTGAATTTTTATTAGGATTTTCTGTGATTTTTACTCTTATTTAGCAACCAACCAAGCGAACGAGCGGTCATCATGATATGCTACACGCGGGGCCACAATTCAAAATTAATTATTTCTCAAACATTCCACTTCGTTAGCTTTATGTATATTTCTGGGTATGGGGGTATAGGAAATGGAAATTAATTAAATTCATAAAAAAAATGATAAATAAGCAAATAAATTAGTTTTGCAGCTAATTAACGCAACTAATTACACAAAACCCCGAGACATGAATTATGCAAATCTCGTTTGTTTTTTTGCTTTTTTTTTAATGGAGATTCCTTCCGTTTGTAGTCAACAAACGCCTGTGCGCCTCACCCTAGCTGCCGCCGTTTATAATTCGCTTAAATAAATGTGATGATTGAATTTAAATGTAGAAATCTGCTGCTTGTGCTTCTTCAAATAATTGTGTGCACGTTTGTTGTTGTATCTTCTCCCCCCAGGCATATTGCCAATTGATTCCTCTTCATACCCCCCATCCTAAGAACAAAATACTTCTACTGCTTGCTACTGCGTTTTAGGGCTTCCTTCCGTTTAGATGTCTGTGTTTTCCCTTAGGAGAGAATGAAGAAGACGCCAACCGCCTTGGGGCGGTTTATCATTCATTCGCGTTCTATTCGTTCCGTAACTTCCTTTTGGTATAATAAATAGATTTCCTCCTCTTCATTGAAAACCAACTTCTTCTTCGTCGGTGGGGGCGACCGAGAGGGATACGTGCGCCTGTATATGTGTGTAAACGGGCCGCCATTAATAATAAATAAAAACGATTTTTCTGTGTTCTGAATTTTGATTGATGTGATACTGCTGCTACAGCTAGCTACTGGTGCTTTTGGTGTGGTGTAACTACTCCTCAAGAGTCGATTTGGCTTGACGGCGGCGGCGTCTCGTACTCGTACAAGGGTGAGGAAATCGGAGTGTGTGCCGAGCATAAAGGAAGACATACACCCTGATACTCTATCAAATATTCATGAGCAATGAATGTAATTTTATTGGTTTTTTGTTGAAACGAAAAGGAGAGGAAGTAACAAGAGGGAACAAAAAGTTTGAGTTCCCCAAAGGTGAAGAAGGAGTGGTAGAACCCCTTAAGCGCCAAATAAGAGTTCTACTGCTACTGTTTGCGTTTTTTTTTTTTCGTTGCCTCCCTTTCGTCTCTTTATTTTCATCGCCGTCTTGTTCTTGTACTCTTCTCTGCTTGTTGTCTTTTCGAGTTTATTAAGTCGTTAACTGTTTGTTATGAGTTATGTAATCTGATGTACGGATGTACGTGGTTAAAATTCATTCGTAAAAAAATTAAAATTTTATGACTTTTTTAAAGGTCTGTCGTAAAAAAAAAAGAAAAAAAAAACAAATGAAAACGGGGCATGGGAAGGTTTACGAGGTTTACGGCCGCTTTTTTTACGACACTGGAATTACAACAGGAATGTGCCGTGAAGTTTCATAAGCGCTTGACTTTTGATGGGTTGTATGAGGATAAAGGTGAGACGAAAACGGGGTATGGGCCATTGTTTACTTTTCTTTGTAGGTTAGATGAGTAAAAAGATATTTTCAAGGAAAACTTTTTTTTTCTATCTCATAAAAGTATCTGTGATAGCAAGATGTTGATGTAGATGTACTAGTAATTGACGATTAACCTTATCCAAGCGTTGGTAACTTTATAATGATATCTGAAATTAATTTTTTTTTACACTTAGTGTTGCTTTTATACCTTTGCTCTTTGCAGGCTTAGCTATATTAAAAGCTTAGTAAAATGATATGTGATTACCGGAACCAGCTGGAAAATTCTCAAATTTCAAAATGAAAATAGGTCAGTCACCATCAAACCGAAAAGCTTGGAAAGCGTTGAATTAATGACACTGTCCGAAGTATAGTTTTAAATCCATACAAGTTTACAAAATTTCAACAGCAAATTAAAAATTCGGTGAAGGAATATCAATACATGCTTCGCTTTGGAAAATGTTGAGCTTGAGCATACAAATCACTTTTGTCGTAGTTTCCGAAGTAGGGGTTTAACTCCATGCCAACAACGCATACAACTTCATCAAGCATGTTCACCATTTGCGAGAAACTTTAGCGTTCTGGCCTGAACAGCTCTGAAATTATGACATTGTGTGTAGTGTCAGAAGTGCAACTTCAGCTAAGAAACGTAATTTTTTACTTGCACCTACTATAAGGGCAAATATTGGTTTCCTGGAAATGTTCGGTCTCAAGATTTTGATCAAACTTGGCATTACTCTAATAAAGAAACTAAAAAAAAAAAAAAAAAATGTATCTCAATTCTTCAACAAAAGCATCGTAAGTGCCCCACCCAATTTTGTTTTGCTTTGACTATCTGATACCCTTAACTTTTGCCTTATCTCCAAGTGTCAGAAGTGTAGTTTCATTCAAACACACCAAATACGCCCAATCTTAAATAATTCAATTGGCCAATGAAAAGTCACAAAATCGTCCACGGCGATTGTTCAGTTAAGCTCAGTGGGCTAAATTAAGTTGCCATTTAAATTTTGTAGTATGTCTCGTAGTCCAGTTAGGTAAACAACTGAACACCTTGTACCCCACACCGCTCATACAACAGTTCTTCATATGTGTATCCTATTTTATCTCTCCGCATTTAAAAAAAAATTCTCTTATGATACGAATTAAAAAACTTTATTTGAAAGGCATTTAAGTGGAGAATTACTGTCATTTAACCGACCATAAAAAAAAGTGATGCCAATCACAAAGTTTTCATATCTCCACAACTTGACATTAAACCACGTGCCTTTAAACAGCTGCCCCGCTAAGCTCTTTATGACATACATTCCTTCGTCGAAATTACAGTGTAAACAGTCCTAAGACTGTAATCATATGATATAACCGACCAGGCTTAAATAGGCTTACATATGTGTGATGTGATTTGATTGCAAGGAAACGATTTACGACCAACGGGCGCCATAAAATTTCAATTACCCTCCCGTGAAAGGAAAAACCTAATTAGCGTCGTGCAAGCTTATCACCATCAACTCACCGAGCACATATTTACAACACATTTTAAGAGGAATTAGTCGCCATTTGACAGGAACGCCCCCGCGCGCGCTAGTTCTCTATCCGCTAATATTTTACTCTCCAATAAAATTGTCAAACAACAGAACAGAAAAAAAAACAAACATAGCTCAAAATGGAATAATAAAAATCCATTACAATAATTTACCACACCACAAACACAAATTACAATTTAATAAATTGTTATTTCGTTATCAGATCGGAAAAAGGCAAACAGAAATAATAATCACGGCAATCAGCGGTAATAAATTAATCAAAACCGCTTAACCTATGTTTGCGCGCTGTCTCGTCGGGTTGTTGGTTAGTAGTTTGACATTTGCCGCGCGCGTTTTTTTTTTTTTTCTTATTTTTTTATGTTTCGCCGCCTCCACAAATTAATAGTGACTAATGTGGGTACAAATGGAGTGGCAGGGCCCAGGGGCAAACAACGACCACACATATTCGTAACTAACTTAAAATGCCCATGTTAATAAATTAGCAGCGCTATAAACTTAATAAATAAATGCGTTGCTGCTCACTACTGTTTTATGCCTGGTTGACTATAAAAAGCGAAAAAAAATATAAAAAAAAAATCATTGACGCGAGCAAGTCGGTTTACCGTCGTCAGTCAGTTGGTCAGTCAACCAACGCGCGGCCATTAACACAGAAAAAAAAAACTTAAATAAAAAACTACTATATTATGTTAATTATTGTATAATCGTGGGGAATACTAATTTATTCTTTTTACTTTTTGTATTATTGACGAGAAAAGGCACAAACTAATAACGCGATTAATTAGCCAGAGTGTATCTGTGATTGTATCTTTAAGAGAGGTGGGTAGCGAAAGATTGCAATAAAAAGATTTATGGTTACGAATGGATATAAACATAAAAAAAATATAAAAGCTCAAGACTCATTAAGGCTAAGCGTGTGGCGATTAAGCCGGGGACAAGGTAAGCATGTTAAACTGTCCAGCTTAATTAAGTTAGCCGATTTAATGGCGAAAAGATACTTATATATTCAAATGATGTTATTAACTTTGGCACGTTGTAGTTTAGAATGTGATGAGTGAATATTTTTTTTATTTTTGTCGCTGTTCATCTTAGGAAAGATTACGTTTTTAACCAGCACTTGGCAGCACTTGACGGCAGTATAATTATATACTTTTGGTTTATAAATTTGCAACAAATTTAAAAATTTTTTTTTTTTTTTTTTTTCTCCGAGGGTAGGTAAAAAATCTTCATGAAGACACTATGAGGATCGGTAGCGCGTGCTCATAGTAGTGTGAGATTTTTACTCACTAAAAAAACCTCCCTTCGTAATAAATTTCTTTGATTACATACTACAACTAAGTTTTGACTTATCCAGCAGTTTTTCTTTCACGTATTGAGATCGTTTGGCAGGTCCCTTTCCATTGAAAGTTCCTGCTTGTTCCGCAAATTAGGCGCGGTATCTTGCTATCGCATTAAATCGAAAGGTTTAGTACTTTGTAGACGACGCAGTAGATTCCTCTCATCTAGAATTCGAAGGACTTCATTGTTAACGTGTCCTTGTAATCTGTCTTTATGCTTACGCGCGAAGTTTTTGATTTCATATTCGACTGTCGCAATTCCTAAATCTCTATGGATATCGCTATTTCTAATAAACCACGGTGCATTAACTATTGATCTTAGCACTTTATTTTCAAAAGTTTGTAAAATATTGACATTACTTATTTTGGTACAACCCCAAAGTTGTATTCCATATGTCCATATCGGCTTTAGCACTTGCTTGTATAAAAGCAGTTTGTTCTCTACATTAAGCTTGGAATGTTTTCCAAGTAACCAGTACATTTCTCTGTATTTGGTTTCGAGTTCTTTACGTTTTTTCTTCACGTGCGATTTCCACTTCAGCTTAGCATCAAGTGTCATTCCAAGATACTTAGCCTCGTTTGCAAACGGAATTTGAACCGAGTTTGAAAAGATGGGCAAATTATTTATTTTCTTATAAGTAAAATTGACATGAACAGATTTGTTTTCGTTTAAAGCTAGTCGCCAAATCTTTGTCCATTCTTTTACTTTATTCAATGCTTCTTACAATTTTTCAGTCGATTCTTCGATCGTTTTACCCGTTGCCAGGATGGCAGTGTCGTCGGCAAATGTAGCTAATACGGTGCCTTCTTCTTGCGGTATATCGCGAGTATATAATAGGTACAAAAGCGGTCCAAGGACACTTCCCTGCGGCACCCCAGCCCTTATTTCTTTAAATTCCGAATATTCGTTTCCGTGTTTGACTCGGAAAAGTCGATTCGTCAAGTATTTTTCTAGAATATTATATAAGTGTTCCGGCAGAACTTGTCGTAATTTATATTTCAAGCCTTCATGCCAGACCTTGTCAAAAGCTTGAGAAACATCAAGGAATATGCTCGAGCAAATCTTTTTTTCTTCGTAAGCTTTTTCAATTAAATCAGTTATTCTATGCACTTGGTCTATTGTTGAGTGCTTGGTTCTAAACCCAAACTGGTGATTGGGAATAAGAGATCCTTCTTCTATAACCGGCTGTAATCGCTTAAGTACTATTCTTTCGAAAACTTTAGACATAATCGGCAGCAGCGAAATAGGTCTATACGATTTTTTATCATTCGGTGGTTTTCCTGGCTTCAGAATCATTATTACTTCCGCGACTTTCCATTGACTCGGAACATATTCTAATCTTATCGCTGCGTTTATAATGTAAAGGAACTTAACTAACGCTTTTCTAGGTAACGATTTAAGAAGCTCTCCTGTGATTAGGTCGTATCCAGGAGCTTTATTCGGTTTCAGTTTCTTTATTTCTTGTTGAAGTTCGGTCAGCCTTGCATTTCTTACTGTGTAATTGTGAAATGCTATATCCGACGCATTATCATTTTCAGCAAGCGCTTGCCCATCAAATGGTTTAAATGTTTCTTCTAAATGGGCGGCAAAGACTTCTGCTTTGTCTTTATCATTCTTGGCCCATTCGTTGTCATTTTTCTTGATTGGGGCCGCTTGTATTTTCGGCTTTTTAATGCCTTTTATAGCTTTCCAGAGCGAATAATTGGAATCTTTGTCCGCTGTTAAGCTTTCAATGCTGGTTTGTATTGTCCGGTTTTTAAAATCAATAATGGCCTTTTTTAGCAAGTTACACAAGCGATTCAAATGCGATTTATGTTGCGGAGCACGAGTTTGTTGCCATTTTTTACGCGCTTTTCTCTTCTCCCTTACCATTTCTTTTATTTCCGGTGGATATTTTTGGGCATGATTGATTGGCGTTTTCCTTTGATAGGGAGTATTTTTCCACGCGGCGCGCTGCAGAACTTCAACAAAACGATCAATTTCTATTTCGAGTTCAGAAGACGTCCTAAGTGATACTCTCAGTTCGGTATGTTCTTCAACGTCTTTTTTAAAGCCTTCCCAATCAGTTTTTCTGCTAGTTAGTCTAGCAGGTACATTTTTTTTAATTAGGCGTTCGGTCATCGTTAGAATGATAGGGGAAAGATCGGAAGAGAGATCAAAACTTTCATCAATTTTAATACATTTGTCTGGTATTCCTTTTACAACAAAGAAATCGATCAGATCGGGTATTTTGTTGTTATCAGTCGGCCAATATGTTGGTTTACCAGTCGAGTGAAAGTCGCATCTGTGTTGCATGCAGGCGTTGTAAAGTGTTCTGCTTTTTTGTGAGACACATCTTGAACCCCAGAAGGTGTGTTTTGCATTAAAATCACCGCCAATAATAAAATTCGGTCCAAGAGAGTTGAAAATATTTGTAAAATCATTTTTTTCAAGCCTGCAACGCAGTGGACAATAAATAGACGAGACATTGAAAGAGTAATGTCCATTTTTCACGCGTACAGTGCTCACTTGCATTGTTTCAAGCTCTATCATAATCTCTTCAGAGTGTTCGATGCAATCTTTTATGATTAAAGACGATCCGCCTCTGGCTCTTTCCGACGGGTGATAAGCGTGATAGGTACTGTATCCAGTAATGTTTACACGCGATAGTTTCGTCAGGTGAGTTTCACAGATCAAACATATGTCAATGTCATTTTCCCGTAGAAATATTTCTAGCTCTTCTAGTCTTTGTATGAGACCGTTGGCGTTCCATGCAACAATTTTAAGAAGTTTCGTCATGTTCGTTTTGAAATGCCCCTATTGTTAAGCTTATATTCAAGCTTCTCCAACCTTTCGACAATTAGCGTGTTTGTTTTTGTTTGCTCCTCAAGCCTCGCAAGGATAATAGAAAAGACGTGAGATACGGGGTTTTCCGAATTATCAGTGTTCGTTTTTATTGATGTTGATGCTTGAGCACGCGTCTGCATGTCAGAATCTGATGGCTTTTCTTTAGGCGCTTTTACCTTAACGCGGTGTGGAATTTGATCGGTGTTTGATGTCGCAGCTTGAGCGTACGTAAGCGCGCCAGGGTCGGCTCGATTGTCTCTAGTCACCTTTCTTGCAGCAGTTTTCGACTTTTCCTTATTTACCGGTTTTGAGGGTTGGTTTTCCGGCTTCATAAGTCGATCTCTTCTTTTTTGTAATTCTTTGGCTACTTCACAGCCTCTGTAATTAGCCGGATGCTTACCATTGCAGTTAATACACGCTGCAGGGGTTTTTTTGTTTACACCACACTCTTGACTAAGATGTTTACCGGCGCATTTGACACATCGCGGTTCTTTTCGGCAATATGTTTGCGTATGGTTGAATCCTTGGCATCGTTTGCACTGAGGTATCAACCTTGTATTCTTGCGCATGGGTTCGATTTTGACTACGACATTCAGAATTGTTCTTATTTCGTATATCTTTTCTAAACTCTCAGCCTTATCAAAGGTTAGCATAAAAAGAGGAAGCTCGCGCTTAACCATCGTTTCCTCGCCTTCCAATTTTTGCTTTTCCCGTTTAATTAAGTTTACCGCATCGACGATTTTAAAGTTTTTGTTCTTCAAATCGTGAACAACGTCTTCCTTTCGGCATGAGGCATGAAGTCCTCTAGCTACGACTCGTATCGGTCTTTCAGATTTATTTTCATACGTATACCACTGGATTTTTTCAGTATTCAGTTTATTAGATACTGAGCGTCCTTTACGTTTACTTTCCATTTGTTGTTGTTGAGCGATGTTACTTCAAAATCGGATAGCAACAAAGGTTTGAGAAAAGAATGCAGTTTATTATAGTCTGCAATTCCGATCACGTATATTGGTGGCGGTGGTCGTACCTTATTTCGTGGATTTTCTTCGGCACGCGTGATTATTTTGTCAGGCTGTTCTTTACCTTCTCGTTTATTTTGCGTGTTTTCTTGCCTCGTTAACATTTCGGGCGAAGAGCCAGCTTTTCGTTTTTTGACAGGCCGTTTTTTTAGAATCCAATTGGTTTCCCGACTTAATTCTTCATCATCCGTTTTATAATCCGTGTTATCGGGGACGATTGAACTCGCAGCAGACTCATTACGAGGTTTCGATGTATCATTAAATGCTTTATTTTCTGCTTTAAGTACATTTAATTCCTTTCTTAGTTCTTCGCAGAGAAGTTCCATTTTACTTAGCCTGGTCCGGAGTTCCATATTTTCGTCCGTTAGGCTTTGAATTTTCGCTGAAGTCCGTTGTTCGTGTGCCGACACTATCGATGTCGCCGGACTTCTAGTTCCGCACGTTTTCATGGTAGATCTTGATGTTGGAGATCTAACTACCCTAGTACCTTTTTTAAAAGGGTTAGATGAACGCAATAAATGGCTCTCCCCAGAATCCGTAGAGCCGACCTCCGAAGAGGGTGGATTTTCCAGTGTACCTGGACTGCCACCTGGGGTATTAATATCTTTCGTTTTGTTCATTGCATGTTTTTGTATACGCCATACTCGGTATACGGAGGGTGGATTTTAGTCGCCTCTTACGACAGGCATGCCTACCTCGGGTATATTCTAACCCCTACCCGAAGGGGTAAATTTAAATTTGGCAAATTTAAAAATGGCACTGTATAAGTGCACGTTCTATAGATTCAAATTTAAGATGTGACCCTCCAGTGGCTAATTAGGATGGATTAGTTTGAGAAGGTTACGTAGTGTTCGGCTTCACATAAATTGTTTTTTAAACTGATTGGGTTTCCCTCAGACAAAAAGCTTGGAAATGAGAAGATTCTTATTTATTTTTTTACATTGCTTAAACTATGACTCTGATTCAGTGATAAAAACGAACCATAGGTGGCTAACCCTAGACCTTGCATTCTATGACTTCTGAAGAGCGAGACTATGTTTTTGCATTGCGCGTATCAATTGAGGAGAAAACTTTTTCAACAATATTAACAAATATCGGATACGTAGACAGTTCCAGGAGTAGGTATGTATCGAAATGCATGCCTCAAAATGGTATCTCAAGGGACTTACCTATGTGTTTTAAGTGCACCTCTTCATAGACTACTTTCTATCTGTTCAAGCTATTCAAAATTGAGCAAAAACGTGGATCGTATAGATATGGATAATTAGTTGATCCGTAGTGCTTTTGTCGCAGAAATCTAGTTTTAGTGCAGAAAATTTGTCGCACAACACTTCTGACAGTCTTCATCGTTATCACACCGATAAAAAGAGTTGAATTAAATGCTTGTCAAACTTGCCGGTGAAGACAAAAATTGTGTTCTAATTGAGTTTGCCTCAAAAACCTACTTTTAGTGGAGTGAATTTGTTAAACAACACTTCTGACACTTATTACCCATCCTTATGGTTCACGTACAAGTTAAATGCGGTTAGACTATAGAAAATAGTATATATATATTAAAAGTCGGATTTACGTTAACAGTGGACTTTCCATTTAGTGTGAATAGTTTGTTGACCAACACTTCTGACACTGCGTAATATTATCATGGTACACCGACGCGTAGAGTGAAGTAATGCGTATAAAGACAAAACGATGAATTCGAACCTTAGAATAATCAAGACAAAAATTGTGTTTAACGTCAATAGTAGTTTTTGCGAAAAAAAAAATGCATTTGGTAAAGAGAATTTGTTGACCAACACTTCTGACATTTTTCTACCTTCTCATGATAAACCGACAAAAACAGTGGGCCGCTTACAAAAATCCTAATTTTTAAAAGGTCAGTATATAACTTTTATTGTTACAATAAAATTGGGGATTACAGAAGTCAACGTCGAACATATGTAAATAAAATAAAAAAAAAATTGTAAATCAACTCTAAGATTTGTACACGAAAAACAGTGCAAAGATTAGTCTGAACGTCAGCGCTTAAAGCATTGTGTCAAAATGGACGTCTAAATGTCTAAATGTTGGTGGAAGAAAAGCTTTTACTCTTCCAGCAAATTCAATTTTTCAAAAATGTCACGAATGATTTATAGAGAATAAAATATCTATTACGACCTTGAACGTTTAAAACTGTCACCCATTTCATTTATTTATAAGAAGCGAAACATATATCGCCATATTATCATAATAATCCATTTAAAAAAAAAAAAAAAAAAATAACAAAAACTATCATTAAACTGTCACAATTTCATTCATTAAATGTCGTTTCGTATCACGTTTTATGAGTATATGTCAATTGAAATCTTGCGTGAAATAAAATTGCACGCAATGCAATTTAACTTTCAAGTGATCTCCTAGTACAAACAATGAATCAAGCAAAGTGTGACGTTTGACATTGTTACCATTAGTTTTATACTGTGTACTATGTTGGCTTGTATATCAGAGGGTGGTAATTGCATACAATTCCACGCCAATTAGCAGCCAAGCAATTGAATAATTGCAACAAGAGCTAGTTTTTTTTTTTAATGGATTTCTGTGTAAGTCATTAACTGTGCTTACAACTCAGTCATTTGTCATTAATGTGTATAGTTCGTTATTGGAATGAATTAAAAGGCGTTGTTTATCATGGGAATTTATGTCAGAAAGTGTTTTTAATTATTGGACTTGTTGATTGTCTGGTTGAAGTGCAAATAATTCGGATAGATGTTTCGTAGTTTGAGATGAGTGGATTTTTGTCTGGGGGTGTCCGAAGTGGAGAGTGTGTTCAGATGTAAAAGCATTGTGGACTATAGATTTGTTACCTATCCGGTTTAAGTGTAGTTTATCCGGTCAGAAATTTGATTGTTCAAAATGCGTGAAATTTCCTGGAGGTGTCCGAAGTGAAAGAAGTTTGTTTAAATGGAAAAAGGAATTTGAATTTGTGGTGCGGAGGATGGCCTGGTCATCTGAAATATGTGGTTTTTCTGGAAATGTCCTAAGTGAGGAAGCATTTTCTTAATTAAGTATTAACTTTCAGTTAATATTTTTTCATATGTGATCTGAAATGAATTTAGGTATTTCAAATGCGTGGAAGTGTTCGAAGTGGTAAAGCATGTCATCATATCGTAAACCAAGGTATTGCGCATTGGCATTTCGCGCAATGTTACAATTTTATTGGTACGTAAGTTGTGAATTTGGACTTAACTGAGACTCTCGAACTAAATTGAAAAAAAAATTCAAGCCCTGGCCAATAAGTTTGCGGTTGCCAAATGAAGACCTCTCAGGAAGGCTTTTAGTTACTACCGGCGTCTTTTTGAAACTATGGTGCAAGAAAGGGTGGTAGCATACGACATCATATCAGAAAAGTGGAAAATGCTACATCGGGAATCTCATTCTTACAGTTAATTCCCGAATAACAGAGGTTGTTCTTATCACTAAGAGTAGATTATACTGATATTTGACTCGCCACTGATTTGTAGGTATTAGTTCATGTTTCGCACAGGGTAGTACACAAATCTAACTTCGGTTTCTGTCTGGTACGTTCGCTTGCGTGTTGCTTTTGCAATGTAATGAAAAAAATAATTTTACAACACGCATACATAAGGACCTTTTCAATGAAGACTTGGATGTAACCACGATCAGCGTACTACTGTGGCTGTGGGGGTAAGGTTTCTTTCTCGTTTGTATAGCTTCGTGTACTCGAAGGCAAAATTATGCCGAAAGCGATAGCAGTACCATCTTTTTCGTTCGTCCCAGCCTAGCTCATTTTCACGTCTTCCTCCGTAAACCTAAAGCCGCACTGCGCAGTGAAATAATCGAACATCGTCTAGTACTCAGCTTTGAATTTCCGTCCATGCTAGAGATACTTTCAAGAAAATCAGGTTCCACCAGCTCGGGCGGCGTTCAGGCAAACAAACAGATGAACAGAATTGCGAAGCTCACTTTCTCGTGCTCTCTTCTGTAAACTTAAAGCAAGTCGGTAGTGTATAGCTTGGATGCTAGAGAGTGGAGGCTTTAAGCTAGCCTAGCGAATTAGTAAATTAGGAATGTACCTCAAGGGTAGATCAATGACTAGCTACACACTCCAGGTAAATATAGCGGTCATAGGTTAATAATAAAAAAAAACTGTTGAACTTCAAAGAAAGTGTTTTCCACTATGGTATGTCTCAAGAATGTCGCATTAGTCCCGTTATCTTTTCTCTATTATTTTCTTCGATTCAAAGTGGCAAGTTAATATATTACAATTAGCGTGAAACCACTTAGACATTTTTGAAAATCCACACTCCATGCAATTAATTTTCCTCTTAACCATCGCAGCAGCAAAACCCAGCCATGCCACTTACAAGAGTTTCCTTTTCCGCTCCTGCAACTCTCGACTGTTGAAACCACAAAAGGAAAGACAAGCAGAAGCGGAGAGATCCATTGGTATGCATTACTCAACTCCACGTTGCGCTGCGCTGTGCTCACCGATGCAATCAGTAAGCATACATATTTAAACAGCATATTTTACATCAACCGATTTCGGATTCCGGCGATTTGCAAATGGAAATGTTCACAACATGGCTGCAGGGGGAAAACATGGCACAAAAAAACGGGCTTCGCCTCTGGCAATATAACAACTCCTTAGTATGCGCGGAGTAGAACCCACCAAGGCAGCTACAAGTTAATGCTGCAACCAGCAGCCAGCAAAAAAATGCTCAAATAGAGTGAAGGAACGTTGTCGTCGTTTTTTTCTTTTTCATCTGGAAACTTGTTCAAAAAGCTGAAGTTGACAAATTTAAATTCAAATCTGGTTCCTTTGTCATTGTCTGTCGGGACTTTTACTGCCAGGGAAATTCTCCTTGTTGTTTTTTTTTTATCCTTTTTTTTGCATGTACACAGGCTGACAATGTGTTGAAAGAATGCTACTGCTACTGCTTCTGCCAGTATACTTTTGGCATGGATATGACAATGATGACTCTGGATTCAAGAAAACAGCAAACAATTTCAAAAGATCGAAATCGTATTCATGAGAACGAGAGAGAACCATTTAGCAAAAAACAAAAAGGAATTCGAATTCGTTTCATATGAACATTTTTATAACATATCAACCGCGCCGGACAAGGACAATTCGAGATACAAAAAAAGAAATAAGGCAAATAAATTGCTTCAAGCATATGATGATGAGGAATTGTATCTCGATATAGCGCCAAATTAAAAAAAAAAAAAAACACCCGACAACAAAAAGGACAACAACGACGAGTGAATAAATATATTTCACTTCTCACTATGGAATTTGCACCAAGGATCCAACCAACAGTATCCCAATGTGGAGTATCTCGGAGTATCTTTGGTGACAGCATAAATAACGTACACATTCTCTGGATCTGGATGCGGATGCAGGAGGATTGTCTACTTTGCCTTTCCGCTACAGTAGTGCATATCGCTGCTCTCAACCTGTCGTCATGATGTGTGTTTTCTGGAGTGAAGAAGATGCGGAGACAACTTCCTCAGGGCAAAGCCGAAGCCGCTGTGTGAAGACAAAGGAATGACAAGCACTTGGATTGGGGATATATATACGAGTATATGTAGGTAGTTGCTAGTTGGAAAAATGTGATTTGTGAATTATTTTGCTCACGTCCAATTGCTCTTTTTGTTGTCTTTCACATCCATGCACAGACGGATGCAGAGTATGTGTAATGTATTTTGAACCAAAATTGAACTCCAATGGTACAAAATTGGAAGCACATGTATACAAGAAGTGTTCAACTTGAATATATTTTGTGTAGCACACACGGGATGGAAAGAATGTTTGAGTTCTGCTGGTGTTTTTTCTTGTTGGATGGTAAATATTTTTGGAATTTGCTATGACAAGTGATATCCTTTTAGCAAGAGGACTGCCATTCCTCAGGAACACTGATTTAGAAAGACAATTCCTTTTTTGTGGAATTAGTTTGTGTTTTGTCCTTTCCTGGTTGGTATGTCTATCATGATTTGCTGTTTTTGTCATAATAATACTCGTTTAATGTTGAAACATAGAATTGATAGTTATGACAAGGTGCTGTCTCTCATGGGATACAAGCAGCGAACAAGTGATGTATGCACTTTGTTACATGATCTGACTTTGTGTTGAATTCGAGAGTAAACGAGAAGGAATTTCATTGGCAAGAAAGTTAAATATCATATATTCCAATAATTATCCATCTTCCAACTAGATCACAGTATTAATTCTGTCGACAGAATTCGTCAGTGAGGTATTCTTCCTTTAACTTAAGGCCATACTGCATGTGGTTACCGTGTAGTTTGGTAGATATACTCTGGCCACAATGTACGGTGAAACTAATATCTAAAGCGGTTTCAGAACACTTTCTCAAATGCCAATAAAAAAGAAAACAAATCTCATGCAGCATTCAAGTTTAGTGTCAGCAAAAAATAGATTTCCGAAAACTCATATACTACTCCAACCATACTCAACAACCGTCATAACCTACCGAGTAGCACGTGAGAACTAAGATCAAATATCCATTACACTCACTAGTAAGGACAATAACCAAAGACAATCCCACCTCATGGTAGGGCAAAGTGAGGTGACATCATCATATAAAGTACTGCAAAGTTTCTAAATGTATTGAATCCTAGTCAAATACGAGTAGACATCTGCTATCCTTATCTATCCGAATTTTTTCTGCTATCAACACCGCTATTTTTTTTTTTTTTTAGCGAAAGCACAAATTTTAACGAAATTGTCAAAATGTACTTCTTTTTTTTAAATAAATCGGTGAACTCATTTTCGAGAAAATTTAAATTAAAATTTCCCACAGACTAAGTTCCAGATTGATCAAAATCTTGAGACCGACATTTTTCACATAATTTGTTTCAGTTTAGTGAATACAACAACCAGTGGTGAATATAACAATCCGGTGTGGTGAATCTTGGGTTTAAAAGTGCCCTGAAATCCCCTAGCTGTTCTATTGGTAATCAAACATGAAGCGCAGCTCAAATTATAAAACAACATTCCTAGTGGCTCGTTACCCTGCTTAGATAGTAAGGAAGCAATATGCGTCTGGTGTTGTGTGACTCCCTTTGATAGAAATGTGCCTCGAGGGTTGCCTAGCGACTCGCGGTTTTGTGAACCAACATCATTTTGAGTAGTTTGTAAACCTTGCGGTAGTGGGTATTCTTATGAAAACTAACAGATTTTCTATCAACTACCGGCTTCTCCTACCTACACATTTCTTCAAAAGTCTCAGAAATTGCGGTCGTACGTATTCGAATTAATAACCGAGAGTTCCTCATTCCATGAAACCCGAAAATCAGTCAAGAACGACCTAGGGTTCATAAAAATTGTCTAACTATATGTATTAACTACCCATAAAGTCCGTCAAATTTCTGGTAACCCCCATTCTTTGTGGGTCCTCGAGCCTCCGATATGCTACAACTCGTCATACTACTACTGCGGCTATTCGCAGGCGTTAGCAGATGCTTTAAGCGAAAGTCGACCTATTTACTTATTTATCAACTAAATCTAAGAGGAATTGACTTGATTATACCACTCATCCCAGAATTTAATTCTTAAAACAAGCATCTGAGAAATATCGGACTCTGAAGCACGAATATTTGTGGGATCTGTTTCAGACACAAGCGACGAATATATTTAGTAGCGAAGAGTTAAAAAACAGTTTTTCGAATATCTTTCCCACGTGCCCACAAGAAACGGACGTTATGATTAGTTGTATGCAAAACTTAGCTGAAAAATTCCCTAGAAAACAAAAGAAAAAGGCATGAGAATCGGATCGGCAGTTCTTGAGTTAACGTGTTACAACGTCGCTACCAACCGGTTCTTGTTGTTATCCAGTAGCAATCAGTCTAGTTTGGCTGGGGCGTTTTGCCAATGGGTCCAATGTGAAGAGAAACAGCTGACGTTTAATCATTTTTTAAAGTACCCATAAAAGTATAGTTGATACCAAACAGCCTTGTGGTGACCCAAATTCTTCTACACCGGAAACTGTGGACCGCTGCTTGATGGAACTTTCTCTCTATTAATTTCGGTTAATGAAGTTTTTCTGTTTTTGTTGTAACACTAAGCTCGACATATTCTGCGGCTATAATATAAATCTATACAGTCTCATCTCCTCTGGGAGGACAGCACGGAAGCGTTATTTTTATTCATCAGTGAAAGTGTAGTTTATAGCACACAACCTTGTGGCATCCCGCTTCTTTCATCCAAGCCTCCTCCCTTAATTATATCAACAATCAATTTACTTTTTTTAAATCCTGAATTAGAAATCCTTATATTTTTTTTGACTAGTAAAGCTATTAACAAGCCCATGTGCTTCACATTCTGCAAAATGTAAACAGATTTCCATCTAATAAGGAAACACTCAATTTAAATTAGCTTCATGTATCTGCTCACAATGACACGCATTGTGTTTCTTCGTCTTTATTTTACACTGCGGTCTAATAGAGGTTCTCTATATAACTTAAGAGGATTATTATTTTCAAATTGAATTTCCCTTTTCCGCTCCGGTTTTGTTCTCCGATTTTTTTTTTTTTTTTTTAAGGACAAACGTAAAGGCTCTTAGTCGCCTTTGCTCGTTTTTAGCTTGGCTTGCGTGCCAAAAGTATTTAAGTCCTTTTCCGTCTTCATTATTATACTTTGTGTCGTTTTTTTTTTTTTTTTTGTGTTCGTCGGTCGTCCTGCTGTGGCTAAATTATACACTCTCTTTCTATGCCGTGCCGGCCCTCTTATTCACTCTCTTACTCACCAGAACTATTTGTTATGTATACACTTCAACAGGAAGATATCCATTGCGGCAGGCAACCAAGCAGCGTTGAAGAGATACACACTTAGATAGGAAACAATAGAAAAGATGAGCAAGCGTACACCAAGTCTGTGTGAATATCTTCTGTTGCAGACGAACGAATTGAAGTTACTCCTAGTGTACTAGTACTCCTCCTGCTGATATCCATTTATATTCCAAACAGGAACTGAAGTTAGAGTACCATCAGGATAAATTATTTAATAACACGGCGCGCGGATCCTGGGTTTTTAGTTGTGATGTCTGCCACTATATTGCTCCTGCTGCTTGTAATGCCGGTTGGTGTATATCCTGTGGATCCTTGGGGGATTTGTTTTTCTTTTTTTTTTTATCTTTCTCTCTGTGTAAGAATGTAAAGGAAGATTGAACTTGTTAGGATGGGGTGGGTATGAGGGTGTATTTTCTCTAGTATGTGCTTCGCATCATTAACACGGACAACATTTCCGGTGGAATTTCCTTCCGTCTGGTTTTATGCAGCAATAGCGATGGCGATAGTGACGGCTTTTGAGCTTTCTGTTTGTTTTCGCCTTAAAATGTGCTAAAATGTTGTGATGTATGATAAAACAAGAATAGATAAGGGGGTTAAGGATTGAGGAGAATTTTCTGACAGCAGCGGATGTATCTCGGTTGTCTTTCGTAAGAGCTTTATGTGCACTACGAACGTTGGAGTTCAACAGAGTGTGTAAAACGACTAAATGGGTGAATAAAGATGTTTCTTTTTTGTTGTTTCAGGCAAAATGTGGAGAATAAGCCTTTTGTATTACTGACGGCGGCAGCCTGTCTCTGAATGAAGGATAACTGAATCTGGTTAAACTTTTTATTGCCTGTTTATTGTCTTACAAAGGATTCAAATGACTAAATAGTTGAGTGACAATGTGGTTTAGTGAAGAGCTTTAGCTTAGTATAAGTGATAGCAAACAGTATTGTGATCCGTTGTTTATTTGCAAAGGAAATCGAATAATGTATTTAATTGAAACTCTTGTTCGAATTTTTTGTCCACAATTTTCGTTAAGTGAAGTTTAACTATTTTTATTTATCATATTTGCTAGCTCAGTCTCCTCTGGTAAAACAGCACTAAAACCTTGCTTTTATAAATCCAAAAAAGTATAGGTCATATCATACAACCTTGTGGCACCCCAGTTTTTACCTCCAAATCCACTTGTTATTCTACAAGCAATCAGTTTACTGTTTTACTACCCTACTTAGATTTACTCTATCCTATGTCTCAACTGGAAGTGTGAAGTATTTTGAAGCTCTTTGTAGATTAACAACCTCATTACGCATATTTTTTAATATACATATGTATGTATAATATTCTTATTTTTAATTTCAATTTTTTTCTTTTCATTTTAGGTATGTGCAATTCAATTTTTAGTGAATCTAACCGCAAGTAAGTCATTTGAAGCAATTTTCTGTCATGCATTATATCTTGGAACAAAAATAGGCAATTGTAAAAATTTGATTTGTGGACACCCTGGTTCACACGGTTATTGTGTTGGACTAAACGAGAGGTTCAAGTTTGAATCTCAGCAAAACTCTGACCAATTTTTTTTTACTGTCCCATTGCTCTGACAAACATACAAGAATACAATTTTCCATAAGAAGAATCTCGCCGTTTATCAATAAAACACACATTTTCCAATAAAAAATTCACCGATTTGCTCATCAGCAATCATTCAGAATGGAAAAGAAATAGTTTCCTTGGGCTAGTACTATCAGCACGGATGCACACACTCATTCAACGCGTAAAGTTTGTTTATTCTCTATTTGTCGACTGATCTGTGATTCTGAATTTTGCTATTTGTTTCGTTAAATACACGTTCTTATGCAAATTTTTAAGTTTTTGATTTCAATTAAAAAGAAAGTTAAATTTTCTTTAAAATTTGTATATTCTTAGGACTTTTTTCAAAGTTTTAAGCGGCAACCCTGTTACAACAATTTTAATTTCCTCGGTGACATATGTACATGTGGAGCTACCACATAAGCAAGAAATGGTGTCACTGTCAGTTAAGTGTAGTGGTGTTAATTGCTGTTTTTTTTTTTCTAATGAAACGTCAAAATTTTCGATTGTCAAAGGGCAATTAAATTTAAATTTTCTCTATCATGTGAACATTGAAAAATAATCGTATTCGTCATTTGATTTGTGCCACAACACGTTCACATTCTCCACCCAAATAAATGTCCTCTAAATATATAGTCAACCTAATGACAAATAATGACAGATGCTCCCCGCTGACAGCAGTCTAAGCGTGTCTAAATCACTTTAAATGAATCGATAGACATCAAATGTCACGTGGAGCTAATGACAGAAGATGATGGGTGGAGAGGTGAAAAAAATATATACCCATCTCGTACCTATTGACATAAATTAAAATGTCAAGCTGCGAAGAAAATCCACTAGAGGTAGGTACGGTAGTAATGGCAGAAGGGAGGCGGGATCACTTTAAGCCCATCCACACAGCTATTGACACGAAGAGGCATCAATTAAAATGTTGAAGGTTCTGCTATTACAGGGGCTCTAGAACGACCCCAGTAATTTAAACTGATTTAATTACTGCCACACCGCCCGGTACGTAAAACCTCAGTCCCGCTGTGACTTGTATTTTTTCGCGGCGCTATTACACAGTCTGTATGTGTGGTATTAATTGACGCGCCGCTTCTATTTGCGCGCCAACTCGCGCGCTGTTAAACTACCCGCGGAGCAATAAATCAACATCAAAGGCGGCCGCCTTTACAGGGGAAACACGACACGATAACAACACAAAACCTCTCCAAAGCAGAGATTACACAGGCAGATTCATATCAATCCAACAATGATGTTGATGACGCGACGATAATTAACGCGCTGCACACATTAATTAAGTTGAGGGAATGCTTTAAGGTTGTTGCCTTGTCGTTTGGAGTCTTCTTCACCTTTCAAGCAGAGTTGGTACGTATCTACTTAATCAATTCGAGTTGTGATCTTCGGTTGAACTAGCGCGCGCTTACGTAACGCACTCACGTACCAATTAGGCATGCCATGAATGCTCATCGTAAATGTTGACGTACATCACATCACATCACATCGCCACTCACAGCAAGAGTCTTCTTTCAAACGCGATACTCTGATTGCTAATAAGATTTGTCGTGTGATATGAGGAGCTGTCGATGTTGTTAACTACAATAACAACGACGACGAGAATGATGACTACTGACTGCTGACTGCTGACTGCTTATGGTGGCTCAATGATGACTGTGATCGAATTCGAAATTAACTCTCAACCGTGTCGCCGTGGTGTGCATTTTTATTGTGACATCGACGACGACGACGATGCCTGATTATAGTCAAATAAATATGCGGAGCTATGCTGACCATTTGTCGTTCAATTATCTTTGTTTCTTTATTTTCTCTCTATGTCGTCTTGCTTTTTTAATCACGTACACACATAGCATCACTCTGTGACATATGCTGAACAAGCTCCATCGAATCCAACGAACCAACCCAACCAACCCCTCTACTGTCTCGACGTTAACGATCAATTTTTCACGTCTCCTGCCGAGTTCTATTTTCAATCGATCCGTTGTTTTGTATCGTATTTAAATTTTTCAATCGTGCCACGAAGAAGAGACGGAATGAGGAATGATAAATTCCTTGAATGCAAAACCAAAACTTTTTTTTTTTACAAAAAATGTTGTGCCAACATTTTCTACAGAATAGAGAGAGAGGAGTGCCGAGAAAAATCTTCCACTTGACCTGAACGGATGACTTTACTGCATACCTAGCGAATCTGGTTTCTTCGTCTATCTGTCTGTCGGTGATTTAGTTTTTGTTATTTTCGAACGAACGGCCAAAGAACGAAAGTTGATAAAAGGACAAATCAGCAAAGGCATTTAACCTCGTTAGCATTTGATTTCTAATTAAAGACGAATGGCTGGCCAAAAATAGACCTGTGGTTGGTTGGTAAGTTGAGCATCTGATGATCTTGTTCACATGGTGCGGGGTTTGAAATAAATCTAAGAAATGTCATCGTCGCTAAAAGCATTCTTGGGAAATGCCCATTTGAGTGATGATGTCTAACGGTTGGCAGGTTCAACAGAAAAAAAAACTTGAGGGAAGAGTACAGTGGTTTGAATGGAACGTTGTGGCATCTCATTTTATCTGCGTACAAAAATATTTTAAACATTCTCATGTTATAGAGACGAGGAATGAGTGGCATACTCAAAGTCATCTTGAATAAGGGAAGGCTACGATGTATAAACAATTGAGTGCCGCTTATAGTTCAGCATCGGTGTATGAATGTGCAACCGGGGGGCAAGGATTAATCGATAAGTCCTAGCTATCGATTTAGACACTCTTATTTACTACTCAGACTCACAGAACACCACCGACACATAGAAACCAAACAAAAAAACAAACTTTTTAGTAGGAAGTTGAACATGTGCGGAACCCTGCATTAGCCGATCTAAAAACACTGACCAGACCAAGAAACAGTTCACATTTTCGGCAAAGCCTGTCCATCCAGAACAAGAAAGAACTGCATGAAGAACGAATTTGTTGATGCATGCGAACGCTCAAAAATAAGACACAGAGAAGCAAATGTTGTCATTGGCAAACTTTCTGTGATAACTCAAAAAGTAGTGACTACTACTAGATACTCACTTTCCATGACCCAAGATATTGTAGTAGAATGATTGTGTCAATGATTGCGGAAGAGACAATCCAATTAGCAAGCAACTCATTCATTAGTATCTGGACCAGAAAATGTCGACTGGGCGGTCAAAAAACAGACTGTATCAGAGAAAGTTACCGTAATTTTTAAACTCCTGGGGAGATATTAAACACCCGTGGAGTTGTTGCTCTGATATGGGTGCAGCACATGAAAAGTGACCACCGAAGGTAGGTTAGTTGTAGAAGTATCTCTGCAAATTGATGAAGAACTGTCGCAATAAAAGCGATCTATGCAAAAATATTTGTATGGACATAATTGGGGGTCAGTACTGCAGCTAAATGTCTGGCTGGAAATCGGCCTTCTTGTCGTTCTATGGTTTTTGCCAGTGGCAGTGATGTCAGCTGATAATTGATAGTTTCCGAGTATGACGGCTAATCCTACCGGGAAAAAATGAAAGTCTGTGGCGATCACCGTTCTTCATTCTTTCCAGAGTTTTTTCTGGGCCGGTAGTCTTGTTGAAAGATCACGAGGTTCTTTCAACAAGAGGGGATATTGTAATTAATTGATCCATTTAACACTTTGCTAGGTATGCTTAGTATTTATCGACATTCGGCTGTATCCTTGCGTTTATTACTTTCTTGCCGGATCATATTATTTCCTTCACTTAAACTAACATTGTTGCGGTTGACACTGAAATTGATGTCTCAAACCCATTTCTTGGTTTGTGGTTTGATGCCAATTCCTTGGCCTGGTGTTACACGTGGCAGAATCTCTTGTCTTAAAGCATTTGGATGACCGATTAGAGTCATATCTCGCACGATTTCAATAATCTTGCGATGTCCTGTAGAAGTTCTTTCATCGAAGTGATTGAGCGTTTCAAGTCGTAAGATGCTTGTGTACTTCCAAATACACCATTCCGTACATGTTCGTGATGCCACTACGGGATAACAGAGCTTACTTCGATATTGTAGATATCAGTATGACGACGCATGAGAACTAGTTATACTTATGATTGTGTTCACGTGCCATTCCAATGTCAGTTCCCATAACTTCACAAGAGGTGGCGTTGCTTCCTTTTTTACCCCCTATCGGCTAGGTTTGTCAGAGTACTGTCTTTTTTAAATTTTCTAAACAGTCCTTCTGTAACACTTTCCAAGCAGTCTTTTGTCACTTTAAGTCACTATACATATATCCCTTCATTGCACAACTGCTATGCTCTTTTTTTAAATTTTTAATTTCTTGTCGTGTGTCCTTTCAAAAGTCCTTGTCTTCTTACAATGAAGTTTGTTTTTCAATACTCCATGCCCACCCTTCTCATTCTCATGACTACACAAACCCTTGCAGTGAAATATGCCAAAAAGATGTTGAATCAGATGAGGAGAGAGGCAAGAAAAAAAAAAAGAAAAAAAAAAACGACGCACACACCACTTAATAAACACATAGAGCCAAAGGAGCGAAAATAGGGACGAAACCGTTCTTCTACTACCAAAAGCATTGAGAGAGCACGTACTACTAAAGTACACACTAAGTGACTTTGTATCCCACTTAGCATACCACTTGAAAAGCCGTCATAAGAGATTGTAATGCCTTGACTATGCTTTCTCTTCCAACTCTTCATGGGGGATACTCAAAAGAATATGGAGGTTTGGCAAGAGACTTTGCTGACTACTCTACTACTCCTCCTCCTCCTCTATCACGCAGTGAGTCAAAAAAAAAAAAAAAAACACCAACACAATGAACGAATAGCGGAACGGTGATGCTAAGCGAAGCACAAAATGCCTCTGAAATATGCATGCAGACGACGACAACGAGAACGACGATGTCCTTTGGCATGATGTCCTCCAGTTTTGTATACCAGGGGTTCGCTTTTTTTTATATATACTTTCCTTACTCGCACAACAAGGATCTTTTTATCCACTTAAGTGTACGCAATCATTATGACTCTTTGCCTCTGCTCTCTTGTGTGTACCGCTGCTGCTCCTTCTACTACTTTCTTATTCATCTTTTCATTTTGCAATTCCATTTTTTTCCCTCTATTTTGCGTGTGTTTACTTAAAAGGGAAGAAAATGAAATTCCATTTTGAAAATGAGGTTATTCCACCATCCTGCCTGTCAGCCTTGCTATGCTACTCCCCATCCACAGCACTTAGGATTGTATTACGTTCAACATGACACAATGTTATTCAATGTAATTTGTTGTTCCGTTCTGTCAACTGTCATTTTTGTCGTCCCTCCTCTCCATAGACAGAGACTTTGTGTTTGTTCATATTTTATAATAAAATTTAAATTATAACTCATTTAGGTTAATAAATTATTTGTGTCCAACTTTTTTTCAGTCAATTAATTTTGCTCGCTATATGACAAGCGATAAATAACTAATAAAAAAAAATAATAACAAATTTAACAGTCTCTCATCCAGAGTGTGCGGTGGCGACGGCGATGAAATAAATTTTTCAAAAACTAGCGACAAACAATTAATGAAAATGACAAGCCAGACAAAATAGTATATTTTATGATGGCGGTGGGGTGAGGACACTAAACGCCAACGCCAAATGTCAACGTACATAGAGAGTGTGGTTCTCGCCACCGATGGTGATGCCATACAAAACACAGCTGTTGGCTAATTTCCATTTAACATGATTCTATGTTTAATAAACATGTCAACAAAAAAATATAGGCAACGGATAGGCGGAAGGGCGGATGAAAGAAGGAGGAGGAGGAGGAGGCGCGACAGGGTAAAATAAAAGTGACAGCGGCAAACGCGTCATTTGTGAAACTAAATTAACCAACTTGACAATAAATATTTTGTGATATTTGCGGAATGCCATCGGAGGAAGAGGACTACTAATGCACAAGCATGTTAAGGGGGGGGATTTAGGAGGAATTTTGCACATCAGCAGTTGCCACAAATGCCAAATATTAGGGAGGTGATTAATAAATTAAGCAATAAACTTTTATGCCGTTCAATTAAGAACTGTTAGTGGGGCGGTTAAAGTAGTTTTTTTTTTTTTAATTCTTGCCAAATTTTCAGTTTAGTTTGACTCGTTAAAGTTGAAAAAAGCAACAACCATACCTGACACTTCCTTAAAAATTGCCCCAATGAGTAGTTGGATGGCTATCCTTCGTTGGATAGGTTCGTTGTGGTCATTACCACAAAACAAATATATATGAGGGCAAGGTGAAAAGTTCTCGGCCTGACGCAGAGATGGTGTTCCCATCAGCAAAAATTTATGTTTGCTGCCTTTGTGCCCTTCTCATTAGTTCGTATGACAAGTTTCAACTTGTTCTCTCAAGTAGTTTCTTTACACGAATTTTTGCAGTAAACGTCTAGCGTGTTTTTCGTTAAAAAGGATAAACTTGAATATCGTGCGGTGATAAAATTCTTCGTTTTGGATGGGAAAGTCATCGAAAGTTGACAAAAGTTTACGGGGACTCTGCTCCTTCCATGTCAACCGTTAAAAAGTGGGCAGCTGAATTTAAACGTGGTCGCACGTCCCTCGAAGATGACCCACGTGAAGACCGGCCAAAAACCGCAACCACACGCGAAACCATCGAAAAATGCATGATATCGTGTTGGACGATAGGCGAGTGAAGGTGAGTGAGATAGCTGAGGCTGTGTGTATATCGGAAGTGAGGGTGCGAAACATCTTGCACACAAACTTAGGGATGCGAAAGCTCTGCGCAAGATGGGTGCCGCATTTACTGAATGCCGATCAAAAGCAAATGCGCAAACGGTTTTCGCGGCAATCTTTGGACCGATTTTGTGCGACGATTTGTCACCATGGATGAAACATGGGTCCACCATTACACGCCAGAAACGAAACAGCAGTCGAAGCAGTGGTGGAAGTGTGTGTTTTGGGATGCGAAAGGGATCCTGTTAATTGATTACCTTGAGAAAGGCAGAACAATTACAGGCGAATATAACTTCAACCTTCTTGACCAGCTGGATGCCAAAATTCGCGAGAAGAGGCCTGGCTTGAAGAAGAAAAAAAACATTTTTCACCAGGACAATGCACCTGTAGACAAGTGTGCGTTGGCGATGGGAAAACTGCGGGATTTGGGGTATGATTTGTTCGCAGTCTTTCATTGTCAGGCCGAGAACTTTTCACCTTACTCGTACCCTCATATATTGTGTCGCTAACAACCCATAAACGGTCTGCCCTAGCTTCCCGTAGCCACTGGTGCTGTGCGCCGCACGAATAGTTGGAACCTACAGTTTTATGTCGTTTACGAAAGGTAATATTTTTTTTTTTTCGACTTTTATCCCTATCATAACAACCATCGGCTACCGACAATGTCAGGAAACAGCCACATTAGAACATTCCAGATGAAAATATTAATCCCCGGAGCAACATTGAGTTGCTTAAGTACCCCAGCCGATCAAAAAGACAAATCCCAAGAATCCTCTTCCCAAAAGTTACGAAGCCCTTAAATTCCTAGAAATTAGATTTTTCTACTGTCCTTATTAAACCTTGTTACTGCACATTTTGTTTTACTATTTTTGACATCTCTAAACCCAAGTCACAATCCAACTAGCGGTTCTACAAGTAATCGTTCTTAAAAAACACACAGAAATATGATGGCAGATGGGCCGGTACTATAGGCTCTTAGGCTCGCATAATGCTCTCAGTAGTGGTTAGACGAGCTGTGTAGGTGCGGTTAAGTTTTTCACTAGATGCCGATCGCTTTAACACCATCTATTGGTGGATTTTTACTTACAAAAAAGTACATCGGTGATTGTCTTTACTAAACAAATACGAAACACCTTTTGTGTTTACTAAAAAAAAGTTCGCAAAAATAAATGAAAGTCTGCTAAAAATCGAAACGGTGTCGTTGAAAATTTTAAACTTGAAGCTAGGTTTTACTACTGGTGAGCAAAAAGTGTCTATTCGCATGTACCTGCACGCACTTGTTCAGGCCTTATAAAATACGGCTATTATCCGGATATCGTTTTCGAATGACCTGTCAAACTTTGGATATGCCATAACACGACACCAAACTGTACTTTTCACTTAGTATTGATGCAGCACTCTTCGATTTTCCGAACCTCAAAATGAGCGTCATCATGAGGTTTCTTAAAAAAATTTCTTCATTTTCTCCAGCTATCTGTACAAAACGAGTAGCATATTACAAGCATTGCTGAAGATCTTCTTCCATTTCGATTTTGTAAGGAATCATTTTGAAATCCTGTTTTAAAATCTATCGTAGCCATGTTCTGAAAATGGACAACTGTGTTGAACGCCGCAAGATCATCGGTTACAGTCTATCGTCGCAGCCTTTACTGCTGCTTCAAGGTGCGGTTAAGTTTTTCACTAGATGCCGATCGCTTTAACACCATCTATTGGTGGATTTTTACTTACAAAAAAGTACATCGGTGATTGTCTTTACTAAACAAATACGAAACACCTTTTGTGTTTACTAAAAAAAAGTTCGCAAAAATAAATGAAAGTCTGCTAAAAATCGAAACGGTGTCGTTGAAAATTTTAAACTTGAAGCTAGGTTTTACTACTGGTGAGCAAAAAGTGTCTATTCGCATGTACCTGCACGCACTTGTTCAGGCCTTATAAAATACGGCTATTATCCGGATATCGTTTTCGAATGACCTGTCAAACTTTGGATATGCCATAACACGACACCAAACTGTACTTTTCACTTAGTATTGATGCAGCACTCTTCGATTTTCCGAACCTCAAAATGAGCGTCATCATGAGGTTTCTTAAAAAAAATTTCTTCATTTTCTCCAGCTATCTGTACAAAACGAGTAGCATATTACAAGCATTGCTGAAGATCTTCTTCCATTTCGATTTTGTAAGGAATCATTTTGAAATCCTGTTTTAAAATCTATCGTAGCCATGTTCTGAAAATGGACAACTGTGTTGAACGCCGCAAGATCATCGGTTACAGTCTATCGTTGCAGCCTTTACTGCTGCTTCACACTACTGTATGTTAGAACGGGCCTTGCAATCCATGTATACAACCAATGTACCACACTAGGTCAGTGGACTGCTCCATATTTGACCGCGTTAGCGAAGTTCTAAACCACTCTTGAGTTGCAAAAAAAGTTCTTCAATCTTTGACATGATGAACAGTGGTTACATGATAAACGGTGTTCACTTAAGCGAGGGAGAGCTCTAGTCAAAGACTCTACTGTATTGTCAACTGCTTGGAAGGAATGGTAGGCTATCCAAAAGAGACACGATCCAATTAGCTAATATGTATCAAGCGGATCTAGAAAGGAGCGCAACAGACTGCAAGATTCCATCAGCTCCTCTTCTATCTCTTTATCTTCCCACAAAAGGAATAACTTCACTGTAGTAAAACTTACAAGTGAATATCTTACATGGTTTACCACCGCCATGATTGGCTGTACCGCTCTGCTGCTGCGCGCCGCTGTCACTTTAAGACTTTAATGGAACGATAATTTTTTAATAAATGGGAATTTACGTCGTTGACGCGCTTGACTTAAATTGCTGCAGTTAAGTATATTTTTTTCTTCTTATTTTACCTCTCTTTTTTCCATCGTCGTCTTTAGAAGTTGTTGTTCGCCTCTAGCTGCGGTCAGCTCTTTGTTGGCGCGACTGTATAGTGCTCGTTGCTCGTTTATTTTCTCCTTTATGACCATCAATGTGCCTGTGGACAGACGGGAATCAATTTGAAATTCAGAATTTTCATTTTTTTTTTTATTTCTTTTGTATCTGTTTTTTTATTTGTTTTAAATTGCCACTCAATGTGATTAGTGCGGTTTGGATGTTTATTGCGGTTTTCTCTACCCCTCTTTCTCTGCATCTTTTTCTTTTGCAGAAGGACTTCTTCGATTTTTTTTTTTTTTTTTTTTCTTATAGAAACTCGTTTTTATAGCTTCTTCTTGTGCTCTTCGTGTAAGCACTTCTCTGTAGGTAACTTGGGTAATTTCGATGTTTTTTTAAGAGTTTCCTGATATGGATCGGCGATTCAAGAACACAGAGCATCACTCTCCGAGGGGGTTATCGTTAAACATAAAAATTATTCAATGACGACAATTACCTCATCAGCGGGGTTTTAGTGGAATGTATTTTCTTTTGGTTTTGGGTAATAAGAATTGAATTGCCGCCCTAAATGTTGGCGCGCGCAGTGTGTGAAGGAAACGAGACGTGGTATGTGGTTAGCAGCACTTGACAGTCTTGTTGTAAAATTGAAGGTCACTAAAAAAAAAAAACCTGATGATATTGTTGATTACGATGTAGACCTCATCGAATATGTTTTCACATCGTAAAGCAGATGATAAAGTCGAAGTCGTTGATTGGTGGGTTATATTTTTTGATTGACCATGTTGTGCGGACTGTTGTCTTTAAATTAAGTACTGACTGACTGTTGGAAGTGGATTTTACTCTGCCTGACAGTGGTGATTGAAAATGTATAGTAACAATTTCCTCACTTACGATCCACAAGGTGAAATAGAAATAAACTCTCATATTCCAGAAATTATAATTAGTGTATTCGATACGTACAATGATGGTATCATTTTAAAATTGTCTTGATAAAGTGGGGTAAAAAACATGTTCATGGATCGGAAAGGTATGACCATGTGAATTGCACATTTGCCAGCTAGCAGTATGCTTTATTCTGCAAAATTTGTATTCAAATGATGTAAAGTACAACAAATTTTCTACTTAAATTCATTACGATCCACAAGAGGAAAGTGCTTAAATTGAATATTTCCCCAAAAATAATTAGTGCATTCGGTGCATAGCATCATCTTTAAGGTTTACTATGGCTTTTAAGTGCATAGTAACATATTTATCTCTTACGATCGACATGTGGAAGGTGGAATTAACTCGCATATTCCACAAAATAAAATTATTATATATATAAATTATTAGACAAAATCTCTTCAGCCATTTGGTGGGTTAACAAACATTTTCGCGGACAAACGTATGACCATGTAAATTGCACATCGAACAGCTATCGGTAGATTTAATTGGTGGTGACCGTGGTGTAGTGGTAACATCAACGCTTGTCACGCTCTTGGTTCACGGTTCAAATCCTGATCTCAACAATCATCTATTTATTTCGTTTGGAATAAATAAAAAAAGTCGATCAATTGGGAAAGCTTAGTCAACTCTACTGCGAAGGCATAACACTGGCAGTAGAGTGGTCATATGGCTTAAATGCAACTTGATCGTGATGATGACATCAGGTGGAGGGAAAAAAATACTGTGAATCATGAGCAACGACAAAAAGCAAAACAAACAAGCTCCCCAGTTATCTGGACGCCACCCCTGGAGTTTACTGAAACTTAATACCACCTAAGTTTCAAACCCACTACACCAATCTTTCTTTCTCTCTCTCTCTCAATTTCTGCAAACGCCCGTGCCCTGAAATAATTTAATGGTATTCATATCCCATTTGGCGCGTGCAAATTATAAAAAAAAAAAAAATTCGGCAAAATTAGTAATCAATATGATGTAAAGTGCGTCTAAACATTTGTCCCACTTACGATCCACAAAGGGAAAAAGTGCTTAACTTGAACATTCCACCAAAAAGAATTAGTGCATCATCGACTATTTTTATATGGTGAGGTAACAAAAATATCCATGGAAAAGAAAACTTCTGTAATGCAATTTTGGAATTCGCTTTATTGCGATCCACTACGATCCACAAGGGGATATAAGGTCTTAATAATGTATTTCACAAAACTTAATTGATCTGTACGAAGGCACCCTGAGAGTTTCAAAAATATCCCATAGGCCATTTTGATTGTATTTAGTATCGAAAACAAAAGAAGGCTAACTTTCCGCTTGATCATAGCCAGGAATCATGTAACATTACTGCTCTTGTATTCCGAGAAAATTCCGTCCACCAATTTTCATGTGATTCGAGAGCACTAACAAATGTCATTGTTAGCTTTACCATCCTCCAACTGCTTGACGAACGGATTTGAATTTCATTGTGTCGTCGTTGAGTTAATTAAATTAACTTCTGTCAATATGTCTACCTCATTTCAATTGAGATGCATAGCGTGGCTTTTTAATCCGAAAATGATTCAAATTTCATGGAAATTCCATATGAATTTCATGCTTCATATCAAATTTGTACCCAAACCGACTCCGCTCTATCAAAAGGAACAGAAATTTTTCAATGAAAATCATTTTTTCTTTCTTGTGAATTTTATTCATGGAACCGTTGAGGTATAGCCACTCCTTGACAGATTTACAGGAGAACGCAATTTTCATATCGTTTGAAGGATGACAATACCACAAACTGGCTGATTGCACAAGGCATTTGGAAAACCCGTTTCCAATCAAAAACCTCCTCCTTGTATTGTCATCGAATTATCATCACAACAGTTCTTTGCATTCGACATATCCTCTCCTCCATCGCACATATATATAGGTACGTAGATATCGAAATCATTGCCCTCATGAATGCATTCAAAAATTTTCTCCGGATAGCTATGCACCTAGTCTCTGCGAATATTAATTTCGAAATACCTGAATGTTGTTGGTAGGTACGTACAATAGTTAGTAGAAGTAGGTCCTTACAATGTGAATACATACTCTCCCGGAACAGTATTACACACATGGATCCAATTCACTTTGACTTAAAATCAGATTGAGTACAACAAAACGACGACTACGATGACAACGACCGGGATGAACATAGTTACGGATGCATTTGATGGTGGTTCTGCAACCAGCAAAGAGAGAGGTAGAAGAACTGCTACCATGGTTCTGGCATTGTTCTCATTCGGATGGAAATTGGATAGTTGCTGGGATTTGAACATCCGCGAGCGTTTTTTTTTTTTTTAAGAGTTTGAATTTTACTGTCAGTTTTTGCTACGAGAGAAGGTATCCTGTATGCGTTCTGTGTGCTTTCGAATGCATTCATGCGTATTTACATTCCGAATGTACACAGGAAACCTTGTATGTAGATTGTATGATGGGGTATCCTGGTATTCTGGTTTAGTTTTCACAAAATTTAGAGAGATAGATGCAAGACGATAACCTGAAATCTAATTTGTGCATGATATCCCATTGAGGTAAATAGTTTTATAAACTTTTGATAAAAGTACTGCATATGTGTGTGTTTCAATGAGTATTTGTGAATTTTACTCAGTCAGTCGTGAAAAGTTTGAAGAGTGTTTTTTTTTGTTTGGAAAAAGTTTTAGGATATGATTCTATTTTATATCTTGTTAATTAGCTTTGGCAGATGTTTGTAGGTGGTACTTGAAAACTTTTGAATAACTTGGACTATCTGATCCTTTTTGATGTATGTATTTGTTGTGACTCTGGCAGCATTTATAGCCACTACTGTGGATGTATTCAGAGATGTTATTGTAACTATCCGAGGAAAATCCTTTTGTTACATATGCTGCATACATTGCTGGACTGTCCTGTTAAGCAAAAAACACGATTGAAGAATTACAGAAAAAAGAAAGAAACACTGGAAACAATAATTCTCCAGATTAGTTTGGACACCAACCATCGAGTAAACAGAAGCAAATGACAGCTGAGTTTCAAACCACTGCACCACAAAAAAAAAAACTCTATTGTCCTACCTTTCTGACTACGCTTGCAAATTTATTATTATGGAAGTTACTTGAACTTTAATTCAATTAGATATTAACAAATACTGGTTTTCTAAGTTCTGTCACTATAAAGGATTGTATGGCGAAAAAGTATAGACTACACTGATTGAGGTCAATGCAAGTTGGACTTTTTTTTTTATAATTTGCACGTGTTAAAGGGGATTTGAATACCCTTATACTAATTTTTAGAACACGTGCTTTTTTGTGGTAAGAGGAAGAGACAGAGAGAAAGACAGGGTGGTGTAGTTTGAAACTCAGGTGGTATTAAGTTTCTGTAAACTCCAAGGGAGTATTTTGTTTGTTTTCGCTATTATTGTCGTTGCTTATGATTCACAGTATTTTTTCCCTCCTCCTGATGTCACCATCACGATCAAGTTGCATTTTAGCCATATGACCACATTACTGCCAGTGTTATGCCTTCACAGTAGAGTTGACTTAGCTTTCGCAAGTGATCGACTTTTTTATTTATTTCATGCGAAATAAATAGATGATTCTTGACATCAGGATTCGAACCGTGAATCAACAGCGTGACAAGCGATGAAGTTACCACTACACCACGGCCACCCTCACTTGTTATGATGAGCCGTTAGATCAGCTTAAAATTATCTTAACCAGCGTATATTGTCGACAAGTACATGGTTTAAAGCGTATCAAAATGCTTGTACAAATACAAGTTATCTAAGATTAGATGTTGTCTCCAACTAATGTACATATAAACGGACATTTTTAAATCAGGTTCTACTTTGACACCAAAGTATTATACGTAAAGCCACAGGAGGTCTGATACACCTTTTAACTTTCTGCTTCAATTTGTTTAACAGCAGACATCTTGTTTCGAAAAAAGCAAGTAGGTACTGGTCATTTGCGGAACAGTTTTTCATGAATTCTTTGATAAGTAGTGTCTAACGACTTACCGTGCTTACTTATGTACAAACCTATATATCCTAAACGCTCGCCGTTCATAGGGCGTCAAAAACGCTTACGCACTATTTTTTTTTTTTAAATTCTGCGACCCTCTCCAACTTATTCTCAATGTACTGGATTTTTCCATGTTTACTGAGGACATGCATACTCCTCTATCAGATTTGGTAGGTTTACCTCTGTCAGTAAACAGCTGGACATTTGGTGCAAGTTCATAGTTTTATGCTATACGAAGCAACAACGTCGGCGGAATCGAATTGTTTGAGATAAGTTATAAGACTCCATTTGATTCCACCCTTTTGTACCGACAGATCAATCCGAAGAACGTCACTGATCACCAGTAGAATTAGTAGTGGCCATAGTATACAAACTTGTCGAACACCGCTCCGGAATGAACATGCTGCTAAAGCACACCACATGAACTCTATGTCAGGGATGGTCTCAGTCCCAACCTGCTTCTTTGAGTGGCTGCAGAAGGTCTGCCGATGTTATTGGTGAAGCTTTGTAGAGCTCCGCGGAGTGATCAAGCCCTTCCACCTTGTTTGTTTTAAATGCTTCGGTCGCGGTAATCATGTCGTTATAAGAATCCTGAACCCGCCATCTTTTTTTTGGTACTGCTTCAGTACGAAGTCGGATAGGTACTACCATAAAGTTTCTACCTACCTTCTGTTGCGGGCATCTAAGAGACAATTTCTAACCCGTAGATCAATGAGGTAAATTTGATTGAAACTGCGTTTTTTACTCTTGTACCTAACCTGGCTGTCAATATCCGATCGCTGAAAGGCCTCCACAATATGAAAACCTGGCGTATGTCTTGAGTTAAAAGTTGACCTACACCAGACTCCCGTGCACTTTCGGACGGCTAACGCGAATAGTATTACGCACTGGAGATTGGAACTCACCCGGCTCTAACTACTTTATTTCACTTCGTCCCAAGATGTACAGCATGCACTCTCTCTCTAGTTGAACAAATTTTGAGTTTCGGTGACCTTGTCTGAAGCATGGTAGCTCGTTTGATACCGCCCTTTGTTCCTTGACTAGAATTATAACTAGTCACAGCACGCACTTCCAGTTTCAGCCTACATGTATGACGGTTTATACATCTAGTAACCGAGAGTCACCACGAAGAGGTGCAGAACGCATTGGATTGCGAACATGGTTGTTACTTTACAGGTTCAAATCAAGTTTTAGACGGTCAGTAAGTTCCCGACCACTAGCCACACAGATCCCCAATGGGAATTGTGTTCTTAAATTCATCAGGCTCAGAAACTCAAGAATCATGTTTACGTAGAGTTGCAGCTCTTTGGTTTTAACCTTTAAACACCTTCACCCGACGTCTTTTTCAAAGGCACACATTTGTTCACTTCATCTAGTGAATCTTTGTGTGTCATTCCTATCAATTTACACTTTTTTTTCTTATTTGTTTAGTTCCACACTTCGATTTTTTGAATCTTAAGTCCCCCACTTAATTTGTTTTTGCTCCACATTTCATCGTTGGATTCGCCTAGTAGCAAACTACAGGGTGGACCAATTAAACCTTCGGGATAGGTTTTTGGTAATAATTAAAAAAAAAAAAAAACATTTGGTCTAAAGTCATTTTTGGTTTATTTTGAACTTTGCAAATTGGTATTGATCACTTTTTCAAGGCTACTAGGGTCCGAGACTTGTTGACATAACCTTTGGACTTCAAATAACCCCACAGGAAGAAGTCTGGAGACACCATTTTTCGAAATTAGGCCTCGGAGGAACAAAGGACGCAATACAATGATCATGGCTCGGGCTGTATGAACTGTGGCGCCGTCCTGTTGGAATAACTTCAAATCAGCACGAATTATGCGTCGGAGAGACGTGTGGAGGATGCCCAATTACTCGATGTTGTCGGTGATCTCTCATCAGATGTACTCGGACGACGTCGGCCTTGATGACTGGCATTACCAAGATTATCGGTGGCGATAAATTTTTGGTGTAAACGGCCTGATGGTGTGGTCTGAAAGCGCTTCCCTCACTCGATATTTTGCACGATACGCACGTTGCGTTTTCACAATTGAGAACATGTTTTGAATGTAAAACTGCACGATAACAGCGCGTTGCGGTGGCGTGTACTGTTCCATTGCACAAATTCGCTTGAACTGACGCTTCGAACGCGGGCTGTCATAAGCCGATCTGAAAACAGATGTCAGGGTTGTCAGATGCCGAAGGTTTGAATGACCCACCCTGTATTTTTAAATTTTTTTTATATTCGAGTACATATGTTTAAACTCTTTTTATTTTTCTTAGCAGTTTTTTTCTGTCTTATTGTGTGATTCTTCGCATCCATTCTTGTCTGTGAGCATTTGAAATAGTTAACTTAATTAAACTAGAATCATAATATGATTTTCTAATCGCCATCCTCTGGATCGTAAATATTGTGTAGATGTCCCATAAAACATGCAAGATCCAAAGCATTTTACACACAAGAAGTTTTCTGCAATTTTTACCAGTCATTGAAACATTAAACCTATTGGAATGCAGTCAGCTTATCGGCATCCAGTACCAATACACATCCTTCCATACCACCCAAAGAGCATTCGTTTCGGATTATAACCCTCTAAACACCGTCTAAATGGCGTTGTATTACATTTCCTTTCTTGCCAAGTCTAGTTGTAACCCGTCTTTTACCAGGGAGATTTTATCGATTTTATCTAGTAATTAAGAAATTTACTTTTATTACCATTACTACTTATTTTCACTTGCCTTGAGTCTCTATTCTTCTTTTGTATAAAACTAAGCTAAGTGGCTAATTAAGAATAAATAATTTCCCATAAAAAATCTAGAAGCCATAACTGGATCTTTTAGAGCTGCGCCTCCTCCCAAACTCTTAGTAGTAATCATTTGCGTTGTATCTTTTCTTTTTTTTATTTTGTTTTGTAGCTGTGGTTTATTTTTATAGGTCTATATCTGGAAAATAAAATCTCGACGATCCCTCTTCCCCAAAGAAAACCTTCATCATCAGGAGTAACAACAACAACATCACGATAAATAACGACCATAAAATAAATGAGCACCAAGAGAGGAGTTCCACTCCAGGCATATAGATAGATATGACAGCGAGGCAGGCCTAAAGACAGCCATAAAAAGAAAAAAAAATGTAGAGACCGCGTACCGCAAACATGGCAGTAGGCAGTCGCGCTAGTGTTATAATTAATGTTTATTGCATTAATTTTCTCCCCTGTCATGTGGAAAAAAAAAAGCCGAGACACGATCCAATATCAATTTTCGAAATCAGTGTTTTATGCTTGGGTAGGTTTCCATTTAAAATTCACTTTGTTGCTGTGCTCCCGTTTGATGACGACCGTCGGCTGACGATGTCTTGAATGCCGTCAGTCAAGACAACTTTAACGAATAAGGCGGGCGGGAAAGAATGAAAGAAAATCGGTGCACTCGTAATCACGGTATGTGCCAGTAGTGGGCCCGTAATTTGCCCCGATTTAATTGAGGCACTCCAACGGCGGACCAGTGCAACTCCCGTGTGCTAATCATTGTCTCTATCATCTGTCCACCTTCTTGTTGCAAGTTCGTTGGAACGTATTGGACACTCCGCTGAACGCTGGACCGGTTTCAACTGAAGCATTTTGGAAAATGAAAATTTATCGTCGTCATCGTCGACGGGTTAAGTGCACACGGGGTGGTGCGCGTTTAATTAAGTGCGCCCATTGTACAAAAATGAATTTTTTTTTTGTCCACTTCTGACACATGGGGGACAACCAGAAATCAATTTAATTTATGCAATTCCACGGTTTGTTGTGCACAGCGCCGGCATTCGACCAGTGATAGGTACAACTGGGGGCGTTTGTCAATATCGATTTTTGTCATTTTCCACTCTGGCGCGCCGAGTCGCAGAGAAATTTATTGTCACCGCCTGAGGCGGACATTGGTTTTCGTTTAACGCCAAATCACACTTTGGTTTTGTGTTATTTATTAATTTTGCAATTTTTTATGGTCAAGACACGACGCGTTGCTGCAGTGTTGGAATCTGGCTTTGCCCATCGACACGGCACGGGGGGCCTTTTAGAGACACGGCTGGTTCTTTATGACGAATATGGTTTCGATTAACAGCCGCCGCCGTGGTACTCTGTCTGTTTTTGTGTGTGTGTCGGTGGGAGAGACGTAATTAAAAGCGATTATTAAATTATTATTGGCTTGTTAAGTGAATTGCAATGTTGTAAAGTGAAAATATGTTTGTGCGATTAAATTGCGATTAATTATTTATGACAGGAGGTATAATTGAGTTTTATGGGAAAATAACTTATAAATTATTGAGTAAGGACGACCGAAGGCAATAAATGGTATTCATTTGGTCATTTGAGAGTGGTTTACTGTTGGTACATCAATTTGGGGGCTTTATGTGTTTAGCCGGATGTTGTGAAAGCTGATTATGAACTTAGTTAAAGCCTTATCTTTAAAATTATGAATTATCCCACACAGTGGATGCTAGTGAATATTTCCAGATAATGTCATGTAGAAAAAATGTATATTTGTATAATAATCGATTACAATTGCATATTACGGTAATTGTAATTCTTTTATGATTACCGAATATTTCGTAGTTGTAATTTCGGTAAGATAATTACAGATTTCAAAAAGTAATCGTAATTGCCATTTATGAAATGTAATAGATTACATTTTGTAATGATGTAATCGGTAATCGATTACGATTTACCCAACTCTGGTTGAAGGCCGACAAAATTACGACAAAATGTCAATACAGACAGCTCTAATTTGGAGGTGGTCAAGGACTGTCTGAGTTTCTCTGTAATTTAAAAAAAATTTACACGTGTGCAAAGATGAAGCAATCTTTCGGACAACTATAGTGACTTTATATATATTGTAACATCCCCTAAAATTATGCTACAATAATGTAGAATAATAACTACGCTCCTCCAGCCCATTCCAAAGTGTCTTTTCTTTCGAGGTTCGTGTCTGCGGCTAAGTCTCCACAGTTCATGTCTACGAAAGAGACGGATAATGTCACTGCAAGAAATGATTGACATCTTGGAATTATTACATCAGAATTTTTCTTGTTCCAGTGGTCGAAGAATTTGCTAGAAGTTTCTGGCTATCAGAAACTTCTGCTATATAAGGACAGATGGCGATCGAAAGGGGGCAGTAGTTTTAAAACCGTGGCGAAGAGTTTAGAAAAGTGATAATGGGCGAAGTTGTAATTTTGTGATAAATTGAAAGTTGAGAGTTAACAAGAAGAAGTAATTAGTTTGGATTTGTGAATTAAGTAATTGAAAGGAGATAAAGTGATTTGAGAGGACAGAGACCTTGTAAGAAAAGAATTGCGAAGAATAGTATAGTGTGAACCTGAATTGTTCTATAGACTAGAAAATAAAGAAATAATTTCACAGAATATTGTTTTATCTACTCGAGCCGTAGCTCGCATATTACAATATGTACAACGAAAAGAATAGGCGTTATCAAAGACGGAGTGTGATTCGAGGGATTTTTGGTTCGAATATATGCCCTAAAATGGCTGGGACATGTAGACAGATTGAACATAAATCTGCGGCCCGTAGAACCTTCGAAACCATCACGGAGAAACGACGCAGTAAATGGAGGCGCGGAAGTGTGCAAAAAGATTAGACCTCTATACAACTAAGTGTACAAAACTGGAAGCGGCTAGCTAAAGATCGAATTGACTCAAGAGAGCTTATGGTTTGATTCCCAGGCACCGGACCGTACTACCTTTTTACTTGCAACTACCTATACTTGCTACCTTTTTACTTGCAAGTATTCGTTTCATGTAAATTTTCGAACTCAAGATTTTGATAATTTCTGATATTACTAATATAGAGGAACTCCAAAAGGTAGTAGGTCTGTCTGTCTATCAGTCTATAAGCACAACTGCAGCCGACGAGTTCTCTTCAAACTTCATATCTGGGGTCTGTAGGGTCACAATTCGAGGGGAAATTGGACTTTTCATTCTAAGCTCAGAATTAACTCTACTAATGACCGAATTTAAAAAAAAAAATCGAGCAAGACTACCCGTGAATTGATCAAGTTATTTTCAGAATTTTTAACTCAAAATCAACTGCGCTTACGATGGCGACCGGGTCAGATAGTCTCCTGTAAAGTGTTTTACATACATAAAAGGTTCGGTTGTCGCCTCATAATTGTCACGTACCCTTATAAATGTTTTAATTAAAAATGTGTTATGTTTCTTGACATATCTAAGAGTTTCCTCGATAGACAATACTATTGTATCTGCTTATTGACTCTTAAAACAAAATTCAGGAAGACAACGATTTAAAAAAAAAAATCGAATTCCTCGCTCTAAATCTTTTCGAAATTGTATTTTTATCGACACAACATTGTTTCAAGAAAAACAAATCTGTCAACAATGTAAATGTATTTTCTCCCCTTAAACATCGCGCATCATTTCCACACTCAGTCATGCATGCTCCCCTACGTGATTTTATTTTCCAATAAGGACACATAAATCTCTCAATAACCCGTGTGTTCCAAAATAATAATAATAACTCACTCACTCACTCACTTACCCAGTTGCATACGAGTATAGAACAACACCCCGCTCACATCAATCATAATCAAATATATACTGAAGTATAATAAAAATGTTTTCACAAATTTTCAACTTCAAATATAAACACTCACTTCATCACTCACTCTCATAAAAAATGTGGCTTCCATTTGATATTCTGTTTTAATTTTATTTTTATTTTTCTTTCGGTATATCATCGGCATTCGCTCCACAAAAATGCTCTTCAAGGAGATAATATTTTTTGATGACGACGATGTTGTGGTATGACGAACACAGAAAAAAAAAATCTTTTTTAATGCTTTTTTTTTTCAAGAAGCACAGAGAACGTAGGGCGTCTTGGGAGGGGAGTAAATGAAAATTCCACGCTAATTAATAATAAAAATCTCAGCAAGAGATCATCATCATCATTAGGGCAATTTATTTAAGTTTCCAGCAGATACAGTGCGCCCAACAACTCAGCGCGCGATGGCGTTGGCGACATTTTGTCAGCACATGTCTCTCCTACGGATTCACTTAATAAGATTATCACCAGACAGTGAGATGAGGAGATGGATACCAAACGAAAAAAAACCAAAAGGAATGCTAACAACGCAACAATGACGAGTGTTTTGACGAACTTAGCTTAGTTGTGGAAAGGAATTTGGAATCAGAATTAATGATACAGAGTCAATTCTTAAGCTATTTCGGGAATTTGAGGTGCCTTAAATATGATGGCATTCTTCCAGTTCTTGGTTCTAAATTTGTTGTATTATATGATTTTGTTCACTGAAACGAGGTTTCCCTACGAAAAGAGAATTATCAATCCCTTGTCCAAAAAAGAAATTCGAATCTTGATGGGCGTGCTAACAGGACACTTCGCGATAGGGGAAATGGCTGCCAAATTAGGCATCAACACACCCGACCACTGCAGGAGCTGTCAAGATATAGAGGAGACAGAAACCATCAAACACTTGTTATGTGTTTGCCCAAATCTTGAAAATCGCCGCCTCCGTCATAAAAAGAAGCTTTTTGACGAACTAGGGGATCTCGTACAAGTTCCACTTAGGAACATGATAGGCTTCATAAAGAGCGCAGGCTGGTTTACAACTGAACCTACCGCAAGACAAAGGTTTTAAATATAGGTTCCACATAACAAAAAGGGAAAAATAATGGACCGTATGGCCCCCATTAAATAAGCACTTAGGTGCACTTCCCTCAAACCTAACCTAACCTAACCCCTTGTCCAGTTCTGCTTCCAAATTTAGGCTACAGTAGATTTATTTGACCTTGAATCAAAGCCCCTCAGAATAAAAATACTAAAACCAACAATGTTTGTTAGGTGATTGTAATTTTGCTTAAAATGCATGCTATTGCATATTTCATTGTACAATTTGAACACTTTTTTTAAGAGGCAAAGTTATTCGCTGGAGTTAAAGGATACGCGTTGCAGAGACGAAACTGTTACAAATTTCAAGTAGAAAACACGAAAAGTGTTAATGGAAAACCGTATTACCGGTTGCAGAGATGTCGCCTAGAGACAAATCTAAACCGGATATTCTCCCAAAAGGGAGTCGACGATTCTGGCTAGGGTAGGTTATATCCCTCTAGTCAGAGTCAAAACAATATTCAAGTCTATACCTGAAAAGACAGCCCATGGCGTCAAGATAATTAACCTTTCGTCATTCATGTTATAGGCCCCGAACAACTGGTGAACGTGCAGCTGAAACGGAGAGTTAACTGGAGTTAACATACCTATCTGAGTCGATGGAGACATGACGGTGGTTGGGTCGAACACTTGAGCCCAAGGTGAAACCTTTCAGATACCTACTGTGTGTACATTTAGGTGATAAAGACATTATGAATTCCATACTTTCACTTAAACTTCGGAGAAATGTATCGTGTCTTTTTTTTTTATAAAAAATGCTCAATCGAAATAGCCAGTGTCATTTCTCCCCTTGAAAAATTCACCCGCAATACGCGACATGCTTCGAATGCACATCAGTTCACCCTTAAGCCCAACTTCGGTCCCAACTGTCAAATATAGGGTTCGTTTATAAGCCGAACGATACTGTTCACAACAAATAAAAAGCTGCATCAAAAAACCATTTTTGTGATCTATCTTGTGCGTCTTTAAAATCACCTAGCAAAGTCCAAATACTCGGGAATCCATCAAGATCGAAAGTTAAATATTGGAGTGCATCATGAGAATAGAAAATCTGGGGTCATCAACACTCTTTACCAACGTCGTAGAATGATTAGAAGTTCTAAAATGGATCGAAGTACCTCCTCAAACACTAACTAAGCATAGTACAGCACCTTAAGTCTGTTATTAAGACTGGTGTGATAAAAATAACGATAGTTTCTGCTCCTCTACACCTTTAAATTATATAAAGGATGTTAAATGGCCCCTCAAGTCCGTCTGGAACATTGGAGATGGAGCGCTCGACACGATACATTCAAAATCATTTGTGTAGGTTCGACTGCTAGACTGGTCTTCTAAGATGAGACTGAGGAGTCTTTTCATCAGTGGAACGGTCTATTCCACTCGGTGGCTTTACAACAGAAGTACATTCGAGTATATGCTAGCAAGCAGACCGTTCAGGTATGTACAATAGGTACATCTTCTCTGATAGTCAACCGGCTATTAAGCTTACCTATTAAGGCTTGTTGCCGAAAAGTAAACAGACTTGCATGTTGTAAATTTGTTACGCTGTAAAGGTCTAAGACCACGCAGGTGGAATTCAAGCCCCTTCGAGGAAAAGAAACCAACTGCCACTGGAGCGAAACATAAGGAAGAAACGAGTCAAAATCTAAGGTTCTCCAACCACTACACCAAAAATGGGTTTCTACCTGGTAACACATTGGGAAGAAATCGAGTTTTAGTCTTCCGAAATTTGGTTTTATAGATCAAGCCTCAGCTGTTCAATGTTCAAAACGTTGTAATTTGTATTCCATACCGAAAGCAGGTAATTTTTTTTATATAACTTCTGAATTATTGAACCGATTTTGGTGAAATTTAGTTCGTTGGTTAGAAATAGAAATTTTTTTTCGAGTGCCCCTTCAGGGCACGTGTCGAATTAGTTTGAAACAAGCAATCCGTTACTTACATAAGACATGTGATGATATGTCGCAAATTAATAATATTTTCAAAAACAAACGTTACTTGTACAGAGATTCGAAAATGTTCTACTATCACGAATTTGTTCGTCTTTCAAAAACGTGTCGTAGTTTGGAAATGCGAGGGGGGAACTCATTTTTCGCAGACATTTCGCAGAGCTCTTTTTAAGCTTTATAAAGGTCGCATTGCACGTACACCCCTATAACAAAACAAAAAAAAAAATATTGTATTGTGACTTTTGCTTGATGACAAATGCATCGTATTTGGGTCATTTGTTCTTCTGCATGACATGTGTGAAAGCCGTTCATATAGTTTTTATAGTTTGGGAGCTTGTTTGTGGTGACGGACGGACGGGCAGACGAGCTAGCGAGGGCAATAGCGTTCCGCTCTGTAGTCTATGACACACTTAATGATATAAAAAATAGTATCAAATCGATCAGGTTGCTCCTAAGATTAACCCGTACATTCACACTCTAAAATTTGTCTTATTTTGAAAATTATGTCTGCTGTAAATCTTCGTCTTTGACACTATAATTAACTCACTGCCAAATCTATCTTCTAATTCAAAAGAAAAACATTCTTGCCGTAACGCATTAATTACTTCCAAATGAATGAACCTCAACGAACATGCTTCTTCTCACTATTTAGCAAAAGAGGAACATAAATCTTTTTCCGTTGTGACGGAAAAATTCATTCATGTTCACCGCGCAGTCTCATTCGGATACATTCTTCTAAAGAAAAGAATGCGTGCCAACGTACACTGTGTGTTCATTCAAAATTAAACAATAAAGCCACAAAATGGTTACAACAAACTTTTACTCAAAATGAAATTAATTTATGAATTATTCATTGGACACAACCGCAGCGGAGACTCAGACAGCTTTGCATGCTAGTTTCTCGCTCATTTGTCTGCTCATTAAAATCATTTCATTTTTCAAAAAACTCGAAGATACATTAATCAACTTGTATGTATCTTACACTCGTTCCTATAGCCCCTCAACAGGGGGTCCCCCAACAAATATACAATAAAATTCAACAGAGGCAGCAACAACAAACAAAAACTCACTATATTAACCCAACAAACTGCTACAAGAGTCAGCAGCTGCTCTGTCGTCCACAACAGTTGCCATTGCCAGTATGCGCTTGAAATTTCAATGAGACAGATAATTAGAAGAATTGGCCACCGTTCGTTGTCATTTAACAATTAATTAACCAGCTCACCAGCTAAATGGTTCACAATTCAACACAACCAACAAGCCAACGACGACGATGACTCCCCTTTGTACATGTTCAGCGGCACTGAAAAGCTGAACAAAACGACAGTCGTCGTCACAGTCAATAACAAAAGTGAAACATGTGTTCCGAAGCGCGCTACCGACTGTCAGAGAGCTCACACCAACCATCTACCACCACGTAGTAGTAGTATCTATCTTTGTGGCAGGCATATCCATCCATCCATCGATCCAAAGGCACTGTGTTGTCATCGTCAGACAAACAGACAGACATACAGCTCTGCCACTGGCATACAGTCAGTCACGGAGGAGAGTGTAAACATTGTCAAGTCATGCGCGACGACAGATTAGATCCCCTCGGAGTACGTGAGTGAGTGTGTGTGCTGCTCTGCTCCTCCGGCTGCCTGTTTGTTGGTTCAACAAATTAATCCCTTTTAGTTGTAAAAATATTTCATTTATCACGGATTAGGTGTTGATTCTGCTCACGGTACCGTGTAATCGGTGGTCGGGTCGGGTGAGGTGAGGATTTCATACAAATACAAGTCTTGTGCACCTTCGTGTATGACACGGCATGGCTTTGGGGAATTCGAGTAAAAAAAAAAAAAATATGGAAACAAATCTCTGAATCATTATTGTCATGTGAATTCGCGCAATGAAACGGATGACATAATTTTTAGCACTTTAGCCGATTCGCTGGTTATAAGCGGATTGAAGTCGGCAAAGGGAGGGTACGGTACGGTCTACTTAACAGACACGTTGTTGGTTGATGTCAAATTTTGCAATCCGCACTTTGTCATGACGTATGTACATGGTTTCACTAATTAATAGATTAAACTCTGGGGATTTATGTTTATCAGGCTTATAACGGCGCTAAATGTTTTGTGACTAACATTGGAGCTAGACACAACTGGTGTTTAAGGTTGAGAAAGAGAGGCTAGCCAGACTACCATAAACTCAACATTAATATTTTATTATCTAACGTCTTGTTTCGGGAGACGTCGGTATAACACTATTAGCACTCAGCCATGCGCAGGCATAAACCTTCCTGGTCCTTACTCCTAATATAATTTAGGACAATTATGATCGGTCTTGATATACTTTGGCCAAGCCTAAAAATATAAAACTTGGACAATGTCGCACGCAATTAGGTCGATCGGATGGAAAGCACAGACTTTAAAAATGTCGATCGTTCGAAAAAAGTTCCGATACCTGTAGTAGAAATGTTGTTAGAATTATAATGGCGCGTTGAATTCTGTATAAGTTTGCTCCTTAAAAACCAGAACGAAAGCTATGTAGGGGTATAAAATTCTCCCTTGTAGGGGTATAAAATTCTCCCTTAGTATCTTATGTAATCTTAGTAAAGTATCTTATGTATATTTTTGAAGTTTTTCGGAAGAATATGGCTTAAGATGAATTACTTTGTGTACTATTTCCGTATCCAAAGTCTTATGTGACTTTATGCCAAAATATGAAGCAAAATTATATGGGGAAATTATTTTAAGCGAACTTAGGAACAGGACAAATATTTCTTAAGATACTTTGTCTTATCTGGGGGGAACTAAGTAAAAGTACAAATACCAAAGAAGAGAATGGGCTTCCTTGCACCAGTCTTCTTTAAATTTTAAGTTTTCACAGAACTTAACTAAATTAAAAACTCCACCTTCATTAAACTGCTCCTACTCGTTTCCTAAAATGTGTACTTTCTCCTATAGGGCAAGTATTGTTTCCGTAAAAATGTTCGATCTCGAGATTTTGATCAATCCTTGTACGTATTACTATTTAAGAGGGACACAAAAAAGTGGATCTCGCAATTGTGTACATCCGTCTGTGTTTACATCTGCCTACTTTTTTTTCAAACTACATATCTGGAGTCTGTGGGCTAATGCCCAGAGACAACATTTTCATTCTAGCCTCAAAATTTTACAGTAAGTACTATTTTCAATCTTCTTGAAAATGGCTCTAACGATCTTTATATCTGCAGTAATGTGGAGCATGACATTACAATTTTTGACATACACAGGTCATTCGAAAGGGTTTAAGACTCAACCTGAAGATGGAGGCAGTCGTCAAAACTATTCTAGTACCGCAATTGTACATGCTTTGGGAGACACCTCTGAAAACTTCAGCCATTTTGGATGCTCAGTTCTTTGATAGCCGTTTGCATCAGTCTAGATCAATGTGTTTTTATAAAAACGTAGAAAATCGAATATCGTGCCGTAGTTAAATTCTTTCATTTAAAAGGCGATACGAACGCGCAAATTAAAGCCGAGTTGGACGATGTTTACGCGGACCTCCGGAATTTGCCACCGTGACAAGGTTGGCAGTAAACATGGTTGTACCAGTTTGATTGATGATGATCGTTCGGGATGGTCAACAACTACGATCACCACCGATAGCATCGAAAGAATTCACCAAAAGTGGGCAGTAAACATGGTTGTACCAGCTTGGTTGATAATGATCGTTCGGGATGGTCAACAACTACGATCACCACCGATAACATCGAAAGAATTCACCAAAGGTGGGCAGTAAACATGGTTGTACCAGCTTGGTTGATAATGATCGTTCGGGATGGTCAACAACTACAATCACCACCGATAACATCGAAAAAATTCACCAAAGGTGGGCACTAAACATGGTTGTACCAGCTTGGTTGATGATGATCGTTCGAGATGATCAACAACTATGTTCACCACCGATAACATCAAAATAATTCACCAAAGGTAGGCACTAAACATGGTTGTACCAGCTTGGTTGATAATGATCGTTCGGGATGGTCAACAACTACGATCACCACCGATAACATCGAAAGAATTCACCAAAGGTGGGCAGTAAACATTGTTGTACCAGCTTGGTTGATAATGATCGTTCGGGATGGTCAACAACTACGATCACCACCGATAACATCGAAAAAATTCACCAAAGGTGGGCACTAAACATGGTTGTACCAGCTTGGTTGATGATGATCGTTCGAGATGATCAACAACTACGTTCACCACCGATAACATCAAAATAATTCACCAAAGGTAGGCACTAAACATGGTTGTACCAGCTTGGTTGATAATGATCGTTCGGGATGGTCAACAACTACGATCACCACCGATAACATCGAAAGAATTCACCAAAGGTGGGCAGTAAACATGGTTGTACCAGCTTGGTTGATGATGATCGTTCGAGATGGTCAACAACTACGATCACAACCGATAACATCGAAAGAATTCACCAAAAGTGGATGACCTTTGAATCTAGATTAGAGAGATGGCAGAGGCTGTTGGCATATCAAAGGAACGAAAACTGTCTTCGTGTTGGATGCCGCGTTTGCTAACAATGTACCAGAAATGCATCCGGACTTCATCTCACACTTCGGATTATGGGTCGAACTGATAAACCACTCACGGTATTCACCAGATTTAACCCCCCTGCGACTTTTTTATGTTTCCTAAGCTCAAAGTTTGGCTCGGAGAACACAGATTTCCATCCAACGAGCAAGGCCCCCATACTACTATTTGGATGGGGGTTAAAGAGGGGGTTAAAGAAGTTAATGTTGAAAATTAGAACTGAGTTTGACTTACTAGGTTGTTCAATAAGTTTTGTCGCTCGATAAGAGATGGCGCTATTAGGTTTGTCGTTTTATATTTCTAAAAACGGTAGTACTTTTTTATGAACACATGTGAAATTTCATGTAGATCTGTAACTCATTCGTGTATCTACAGCTGTTCAAATTTGAGGTGTCATAGTGTTTTTTTTTACAATGGAACAAATTGAATATCGTGCAGTAATAAAATTCTTACTTTTGGAAGCTGTAGCACAAAAAAAAATTCATGAACGGTTGTTAAAAGTGTACGAGGACCCTTCACCTTGAATCAGAACAGTTGAAAGATGGGTTGTTGAAATTAAACGTGGTCGTTTCATCACTATCGATGAGACTTGGGTCTACCACCATGATCCTGAATCAAAACAAGAGACTAGGGAGTGGTGTAAACCCGATACTTCGACTCCGAAGGGAGTTAGGGTCCAGAAATCGGCCAAGAAGGTTTTAGCATCAGTTTTCTGGGATGCAAAAGGAATTTTGTTCGTGGATTACCTCCAAACTAGTAAAACAATAAACTCACATTATTAAAGAAAAAAAAATATTCGTAAGACCTGGTGTACTCGTACAGAAGAAAAAAATCATTTTTCATCAAGACAACGCACCCTGTCACACAGCTCAAAAAACAATCGCGAAAATCAGTGAATTGAAGTACGAATTGTTGCAACATCCACCCTATTCTCAAGATTTAGCTCTCTCTGACTTCTGGCTGGTCTAACATCTCAAACAATTCATGCCGGTTTCTCACTTCAGGGGTGGAATTCAAAAATTAGAAGATCATTGGAACAAGTGTATTGAAGTTCAAAGAGATTACGTATATATATAATAAAAAGTATTTCAAACCATAAAATTTAATTATTCTTATCGAACGGCAAAACTTATTCAACAACTTGGTACTGCATTACTTGTTTCTCTGTTAACCTCGAAACTTTTCAAAAGACCATCGGATAGATATTCAAAAATAAGTTTTTTTTAAATTGATTAATGCATTTGACGGAAAATTCTATTTTTTCACATCGATTTTGCCTAAAATTTACGACATATGGAGCAAGTACATGCGACCCAGTTGTGCCCTTTATTTATAACTTAAGACACTTCTGGCCCCTTGTCTGCACGTGTATATATCCGGCATCGGATGACGACTTTCTGATGGCGAAAATAAAAACCGCAGTTCTATCCGGCATCGGACGACTTATGTAGGTGTATCCAACGTCGGGTACATCGAAACCGATTTCAATGTGAAGCGTTCACATGATTCATCCGTATTTCCAAAATCATCAATTCGAATAACCGACGTTCTCATTGAGTTCCTTACACTTCGAGCAGACTATCAGTCGTCGTATGTCCGACGCGAAAAAAAAAGCAAACCTTTATCCAAAACATTTAAATTTTTTATATAATTTGTTCATATTTATATCTAAATGTTTGCTTTGCGATTCTGTTTCTAATAATTTCTTTTATTTGTATCTTTTCAGGTATGCATTCGATTTTATAGCAGTACATGTCAGTAAGTTGTAGATTTTAAGAGTATGACTGTGTATCATGGTATCGAGGTACTGTGGTCAGCTATATTTCCTGTTTGGTTCCAAAATAGTGTTCTGATTTATGGACAGACTTTCAAAGTTTAGTTGTTTAGTTCGATCTGCGCAGATCTGGCAAACATTAACAAATCGGGCTGTTATCATGCGAATCGATTTCATCGAACATTTGTTGGCTTATGTCTGCGGGCACGCTCGAACAGAGAGTTTGCGTAAGCCTTTGCATCTAATGTGCTTTCATATTCATTATGCATCCGCTTATCATAGAAAAACCATTTTATGTCGAAATAACTTACACTCGTGAGTTACTTATGGGAACAAAATATATTACATGTCTGAAATGTTTTATCCTGTGAACCGCTGTACAGTTTTTTTTCGGAATCTTTCTCCTAAATGTTGGAAATAGTTCCTCGTTAGTTTTAAATTGGAATTAGTTGCTCAGTTATTCCCTAAAAACTATTGTCAATATTTTGCGATGAACTTTTCAAAACAGCCGCTGTGTTACTATCATCATTTCAACAAATCTGACCATCCATGGTAATTAAAAGGCCCTTCGAGAATGCAAACATTTCCTGTTCAGATTTTACAACCAATTTACTTGTTCCCAACACTACTCCAAGTAAATACACACTCATGTTCATTTTCTATTTGTGACCGCATCCGTACACCTTCTAACAATCGTTTCTAAACGAAAAAACAACGTGTTAGGCCACATGCCAACAACCAGTGTATGGTCTCGCGCGCGGCGATAGTTGTCCAAAGTAAGTTGTACACGAGCAGAGAAGTAGCAAACAAAACAGAAACACACCACAACCTCTGTGCACCGATGAAAAGGTGAAGCATTACAACGGAGTGTATGGAAATATGCATACGATTTCGTGTAGGTATCCATCCGATGCACACGAATGGGCAAGATTCCAAAGTACTAAAGTACATACGAGTACCTACGAAGAATAAAATAAACTTTACATGGCTCCGAGGAACAAGACGTAAAGAGCAGCAGAATGGTGCATATTGTGGAAAACAAAACAAGGATGCATGCAATCATGAACTATCCCCAACAATCCGACATATCTCCAGATAGCCACACAGAGACACAGTCGTCGTCGTCGTTGCATATACATCATTATCCGGACCAGAGACGACTATGACGACGAGGACGGTATGTGGCGGCAGCATGATACAGAAGTAGAGGTTGGGAGAAGTATCTATGATAGTGGCAGAGCATCCAATCGTCGTCTATGAGGGGGGAAAATATTCATTTAATGGACTTCCATTTGCCCTGAGCGTCAGAGAGCAAGCCAATCCCTTTTGGCATCCACCACACGTTCAAACACATGTGGAGTGGAGGGACAGTGAAAAAGGTTCATTTGCTGTATAAGCTGGATCTGTGCCTGGTTCCTCTGCCGCAGCCTAGAGAGAGAGAATCTAGTTTTGACTTCGTTTCTGCATGATATAGACAAAGAATGTTCCGCACATACACTATGTGTGCCTGTGAGATGTGATGGCAGGCAGCAACAGCAGGAGAAACATCTCTAGGATAGGGTCATGCGGACGTAATGGAGTAGATAGGAGTCGAGGGCTGGTTCTGCTGGTTTAACAAGAATCATCCGAGACAATTTATAATCGCAATTTCTCTACACCAACATTTTAGATACATACATACGTGGATGGAGTATCTATCTATAGGTGGTATCCTATCGTATGCTATTCTCTTCATAATAGACCATTAAGCTATTTATACACGCTGCTCGTATTTACTCCGGATCGAAGCCCAACAAGCAGATTGCTCTTGCTATGGAGGATAACATGAATTTCACCACAGAGTACTGCAATCTCACTCTTGGGGTGTATTACTAGTGTTTATTGTTAGAAAGTAGTGTGCATAGTGCAGGGTTGTTGCAGGGCGGTCTGGAATAGATGAAATTCCCCAAGAGAAAGAGATATTGCTGATTTCATGTCTTCCTTAATATTTATTTATTTATTTGGCAGCACACACATGCAAGGAGAAGATAGGCCTTCACTTCCCGAGAATAATGAACAGGGGCAAATTATAAACGTGTTATGAGCATCATTTAATTTTATTGCCACTGTTTCAGTTGGGGTCGTGCTCTACTATTCGTATGGGGAGAGTGGAAATTTTGCGCAGTCATGTTTGGTAATTATTAAGATGATTTATTTTTGAACACAAAGGCAAATATGGCGACAGTATTGAATACGATACAAATACTTAGGGATATGATTCATAATAGAAATCCGATAACAATGCGGAAAATATGGGAGTGTATTAACGATAGAACGGAGTAGAATAATCTAATTTTAGCGAAACTTTAGAGGGCCAACTCTTTGTTTTACTATTAGCTTTAAATTAGTTTTAGATTTTTAATTTTTCTTTGAAGAGTCTGTTAAATGAACTAAAATATATTATACGGAGGCTATTCGAGGACAAATTAAATGCTTCTTCTGACTTATGCAAAATAAAACGATAATTAGAATATAATTTGGCACATAAATGCATATACATATGTAAGTACAGTAGATCTGTAGTCCATATTTGTTCAACAAAACCACCTTCGGCATCGATAACAGCCTCAATTCCTGACCGGAAACATGACCATGCTTGGATGTTTGTTGGTTTTATGTTCAATTACGCCCCACACAAAGTAATCCAACAGATTAAGGTCTGATGCGTTAGGTGGCCATAAGTTTGGTGTGGCTTTGTGCGCTGATGCAGAATCCTGCTGGAGCACGTATGGTTTTCCTTCACTCACACTTTCTATCCAGGGTTTAACAACTGTCTCTAGCACCTCAATGTATCCGCCAGCATTCACTCGAAGACCTTGTGGGAAAAAGTAGGGAGGCATAACATGACGAACTACTCCAAGGATCATCACACGGGGGACATCTGAAGGCACCTCACACAGTCATCTGTCGTTCCTTCAACTGACCTGGTACTGGTAGAAATTTTGTTGATCGGAAAAAACCAAACCGTCATAACCTGTCCAGTTCACATGAAATGGAATAAGACTTATATTGGGGATTTCATGAACCATACCGCGAATTAGTCTCGCTCGGGTCCCTTGCAATTGACCTCATCGACATTCCAGGATCCTGGGTACTCATTCCCTAAATTTTAGGGCGATCATCGTCCGAACGATACTAGTGACCGCTATCGTCATTAATTTGCTTCACATAACTCTATCACTATCGTGTCGTCTATCGCCCAAAGTTTGAGAACTTTTAGTAGATTTCACTGACTGTCAAACTTTAGTTAAAACGTCATGTTGATTGTCATCAATTACATTTGTGGCAAAAATATTTTTTCCCGGCGCCGAAAGTAAACAAAAAAATAAAAAAGCAAATCACAAAATGTAATTTTTATTTGTCTTTTATATATTTACTAGTTAATTTATCAAAAATATGTGCAAAAAAAAAGTTATTAACAGTTCAGCTACGTCGGATCAAATAGCAATTTTAATCAATTATATGGAAGAGCATTCGGATTTGGCCAAGGGGGCTATAAGCCCAACACAGTTCAATGAAAACAGGGGATGAACAAAATGTGGACTGATTTGGTCATAACGCTTAATTCCACTGGACTGCCCCAGTAAAGTGTTTCAGCTTGGAGATAGGTAATTCCAGTGAAGCACTGGTAGCCTCCTCCACCCAGAATCTTTAGCGTTTCCGCAAGTCTTATTATTGCAGGAATACAAATTGAACGGCAACCATCTGACAAATTTATTGTTTGTAATACCAATACAAGCTCTTCTTTTGGAAGACGAACGCTTTGAGCAAAATTATGGTGATTTTAAATAGTAGAATCAAAATGAAATTGAGTTTATTATTTAATGTACTAACATGTGCGTTAAAAGAGACAAGCGATCTGTTGCGTCTCTTAATTGTCTCCGTCTTCGTATTGCTTGTAATTTTGTTACCATTCATTCATCGTCAGAAAGTAAAATAGTTCGACAGCGAAACATTTTGTAAGCACTGACACTAAAACTATTCACTTTAAAATTCCAAGTGAAAGCTTAATTTGTTTGCAAAATATACAAATAAATACAAGACGATACCTCTCTAGCTATCGTGCAAACGATGTCATCTTGACGACAGTGTTTGACAGTTTTTATGGTTACGTGAAGCAAAAGTTGAATCGTCAAAAGGATATCGTCTAGACGATACTGATTTTTAATGTTACGTGAAGCAAAACTATCGTCAAAACGATACCGTCCGACAATAATCGTCTTACGGAATGAGTGCCCTAGTGAATACGATGTTGCACTTGTTCCTTGCTGTTCGAACGTGTTGAATGCGAAACATCGCCGGCAGAAGCCTCCTACTCGAAGCGAACCTTGTAAACAAACGAGCGAGCGACTTTCAAAAAGCGCGATATAACGAGATCATGTGGTCTGCACATATGGCAACAATTACGGCGTGTCTTTTCATTTCTTGTATTAGGTATTTATCTGGTATTGTACCCGGGAAAAACGTCTGCTATCAACGCGATCAGCACTTCTACTGAACAAAGACATACTACTTCAAATAGTAGTACACATCTTATAGTACCTATCAGGTTGGCAACTAAGTAATTGCCGATTTCACACATACTCGTAGATGTCTTTGGCCATATTTTTTAATGGCTTCTGTCAATGACATATTTTTTTCCTTTTGACATTTGTTAGCTGTCAGTCTTACTTTGCTTTAGAAGCAAATTGCGCGTATTTTTGTGAAAAGGTATTAGTTTTGCGTCAGTTTTAATATGGAGTGCAAAAAGGAAAGAGCGCAGCGCAAGCTACTAAAAAGTTACGTGATGTGTATGGTGAAGAAGCCTTAAAAGAAAGACATTAGTTTGAGAAATTTCGTTCCGGAAAATTTTCACTGAAAGATGAACACACGATCAGGTCGACCAGATGAGTTTGATGATGATCAAATTAAAGCCATAATCGAGTCGGTTCGCCATGTAACTGTACGAGAGATAGCAAAAAAGTTAAATGTGTCACATACAGCGATTGAGAAACATTTAAAACGTATGAAACTAGTTAAAAAGTTCGATATTTGGGTTCCACATGATTTGAAAGAAATTCATTTAACAAAACAATCGATTCCCATCGTATCCCATTGATGTCCTCTTTTAGTTTTGGAATTATAAAGTAATCTCATCCAGCAAAATTTGGGCTTTAGGATGGATGGGGCCGCAATCCCCTTAAAACATTTCGAGATTGCCTCAAAGAATGAGCAGGGGCGTTATCTATCGGAATCATACTGCTAGATCCAAGTCGACAGTTTTAGCTCTTTGGACCATGTTTTCGTTGGGCAACGCTATACCTAGACACTCATCATGCTTAGAAAGCTTAGAAAGTCCCAAACGATCAGTCAAAATCGCGTGGATTTGTACTCTAATGCCACTGAAATGAAGATGGCTAGATCTGTCTGCAGTTAAGGTGATGGTTTTGGAGAGATAGAGTGTCCTACGAAAAATTCAAGATCAATTCAATTTCCACCAATTCTTAATGAAAACCGTCTTCGTTTTCAACAAACATTTTTATTGAATTCCGGCACCCTTATTCTAACCCCGCTGTCTTCTCATTATTCGAAGACATTATTCAACCATTCATCACCACAATCCCTGCCGCTTTTCCATCTGTCGAAACAAATTACATGCTCCAATCCATATTTAATGACAACAATTACGACCAGCACTGACCCAAACCCTCCATCAAAAAAGCAACTGTCATGTCAATTATAAGACGACCGCCTTGTTATTGATCATAAACCGGAATAGCTCTCATAAAAAAAAAAAAACACAAACCCGTAACAACCTTGCATACATCCTTAACGGTATAACATCCTTAAAAATTCCCAATATACTCCAATAAAATAACTTGCTTTGCATTTCACCTTTAAGTGCCCTCTCTCATTCCATTCCGCTGCGCTGCATGCATGCATTCCTTTCAACATATTCCAAGTGGAAAACATGCTCAAGGTGTGCACCTTTTTGCACCTGCACATAACATTATAATCATAAATGTTGTGTACTACCACACACTACTACTACCTGAAGGCAGGCCAAGGCATTCCACAGGATCTCACACTATAATAATTTATCTTTATCGTCTTGATCGACGTCGGCGACGACGACGACTACGTCGGTAAGACGTATGACTCTGGTATACGTTCGATGCGCCTCTATGCAGCTCCCTTCCTGAGAAGGTAACATGTAATTAATACTCTTGAAAGGAGGGCACGGCACACCAAGAAGGACGAAAGGTGCGCGCACTCGAAAAGTCAATCGCTCGTGCCAGAAACATTATTTAAAATGTTTGGAAAGATACACCTCCTCACCCGATGAAGATAGCAGTTTTGTGGATAAGTTTGACGCCATGTGTCGCTCGCCTCTCGCTGTTGGTGTATAGTTCCTCTTTTATTTGTCCATTTCTTTTATTGCTCCCCGGGCATAACCGTGTCTCTTTGACGCTTTGTGTCGACGTCTCTCTGATGACACACGGCGCGGATGTCTCTATTTTATGGTTTTACAATTTTATGGTTTTTATCTTGTTTTTGCTGTTGCCACATCATCATTGTCATCGTCATTAAATTAACTCCCTCCTGTGACATTTTGATGACCATCATTCAGCGGTATTGTTGGCAGCTTTCGGAGGGATACCACAATGCAAAGTCCTTTGTACCATTGAAATTAAGGAAAATCTACTTGAACTGACAGGCGACCATGGTGGAGTGAAGATTTGTCTTTTATCTGCATCGCCTTTTTTTTTGCATAATGACACGCTTTAAGGAGTAGGTAGGATATTCCATTGATGTGGTGCACAACAAAAAAAAAAAGCTGCGGGCTCTTTTTTGTGTTGAAATGAAAACTGTCTTTGTAGAGAGGGAATTTAATGAATGTGGATACTTGTCGCAAACAGAGCGTAGACTGAGTATATGTCTTTCACTTCTGAGGAAGTCAGGAATCACCTCAGGGTGTATAGTAGCGGAGTTTGCTCTTAAAACGCTCTCTTCTCCGAGAATTTTCTGTCTTTGGCGAAGGTGAGCTGGACATTATTTCTGGGGAATTGCGGCAAAATTATCTAGTGCTGGCTTAACTCGAAGCGGTTGACTTAACTCTCTTTAAGTGGCTTTTGCTGACAGCACTGAATAGTTGACGAGGTTGCCCTGCGTTTTTAACACTCCATTGAGTATACCCTCGACTCCACCCGATTCTAATATAAATTCTAATATTTAATCGTACACACTAGACTAGGCTTACAAACCACATTTAATCAAAATCTGTTCGGAGGTTGTTTATTTAAAGCTAAATTATTTGTTAGGCAAGGTCCGAATCGTATAGCCGACATCGAATACTTGTGAACTATCAAAAAATGTATATCCAACACTCTCATTGAATTCTCCACACATAAATATATCCGTCGCCTGATGCCGGATGGAATAGCGTTTTACTTTCACGCAGAAAGTTGTATATCCAATGTCCTTGTAGTTTATCCGGTGCTGGAAAACTGGTATATCCGATATCGGATATGTGTAAAACGAATCTAAGCTTTTAAATTTTGGAATACATTACGAGTACTTCGTCAAAATCCAAAGACATTGCATCAATTTCAATTAATTTAAGAAACCTATTACCACCGTAACGCATTGCAAATTAAGTACTCGTACATGTGTTTACCTCTCAAGTAGCCGGCGTTGTCGAAAAAGATCTCAACCGTCACTTGTCTTTTCAGCGATAAAATTGACATGTTCCAGTAGTACTTTTTTTATTTATCGTTGTACCTACAATCAGAGTTCACAATTCAACCAATTAATTGAAATTAAATGATATTGTTATCATCAGTCAACCATGTAGCCCGAATTTACTGAACGGGCATACCTAGAACATTGTTTGCTACACATTTTTATCTCATCTAAATTGGTTATCACTTGTCACTTGGGTTGTTTTAGATAATTTGTACTTACGTAATTCAGATGAATCGCATGATAAACTGACATTAACTGGTTTTGTTTTTTTTTTGTTTTTACAATGCTCACATAAAACATTTTTGTGTACACAGGAAATAACGATTGATAAGGTATAGATCTTTGTTTATTAGTTAATTGTATTGGGGGGATAATTATCAAAATTAAAGTACTTGACCATTATTGCTTTGAATAATTTTATTATTAATTTAGTATTGTCGGGTGCAAAATGTTAAACCGGTTCCATCGAGCATTATAAGTGACGCATTTTTTAGATTCGTTTCTTTCAGTTTATTATCAAACGGCACCTAATCTTAATAACATTCCTCTTCATATCAGTGTTTATCCGAATTATGACCGTATTGTCGAAGCAAGACTGACCACTCTTATTCCACCAATTTCTATAGTCACTGTTCTTTTATCACCTCCATCTTTGTATGAATTTCTAACTCTGTTCTCTTTAGGTATGACTTCATCCAGCATTCTCTGGATGAATGGAAATAATTGCCAAACAACTCAAAAATTTGTCGCATCTAATAAAATTCTTAAAAATCCCATACTTATGTTAAAAGAACAGGTCTACTGTGGTATCCTCGCAGCACCCCATCTTTGTTTTTATTTTTTTTACAATACGGGTCACTAACAAATCGAATATTCCATGTAAATCGCTGTTTTGTGTATAAGTTTAATCCCCCAAGAAGCCACCTATCTGTAGGTATGTATCTACAACAATACCATCCCAATCGCAGTTATTCCAAGAATCTAAATAAAATCGTCAACAAAGATGTGCCAGAGTGCCACCACCACCACACCACTACCGAGAGTTGTTATAACAATTTCAATAAAAATAAATATCTATACCATTGTATCTCATTCAGGAATATGTTTTGCCTCTTCAATAATTCATGGGAATGTTAATCCTACCCAAAGACATTTTACCGTTTATGTAAGTACAGCCGTCGTCAGTCGTCACAGAGAGACAGATACTCCTCATTGAAGTGCGCCTCCAACATCGGCACCAAGGCGCACAGCACGAAATGCCAGAGCAGATTGAAATGAAATGGATTATCCTGAATCGAATATTGAATACCGTGTACGGGTGGCCTTGTTATGTGAGAGATGTTCTGTATGCATACTTATCATTCATGAATTCAGTTCGAAATAATTCAATCAAATATGGTTAGGTTGTAATGTTCATTTGTCAGATGACAAATGGGGAAATAGCAGGTACTGGTCGTACTGGTAGTTTAGTTGTGTTTTCTGTATATGAATCTACGACGAATATTTGTCCAACTGTGAATGTGTAAAATATGGAAATTGTTATCATGTTATGCAGTTGTTGGATTGATAATAATCCGTTGCAATTTTGTATCGACTATGAATTAGGACAGCTTTGGTCGAGTAAGACCATTTAGGGGAATTGATGGTACTAGTGTTTTAAGCAGAAAATATACATAAAGATCTTGCTTGTCCTTGTGGATTGCAGTTATGGATAAGGTGAAGAATTCCAGGAAGGAGAGAACGTATTCGACCTTTTAATACATTTATAGAATCGTAACACTACTAAACAGTTTTAAACTATTGAACTGATAACCCTGATGGTGCGTTGTAAATCAGGTAACAATCATTTACCCAGGCCTTGTGCACATTCCACGCGTTTCCTCGAAATATATTTCTTAACATTGTCACGTACTACGATTTCCCCAACCCTAAAAATATTTGGCAGGCAGATGACAGCTAGCCCAGCCATCCGATTTAAAGCTACCTTCCACCGACGATCTTTTCGTCTCTCAGATCATTGTAGCGATTTTCATGCGTAAATAGTGGCGAGCAAGGAGTCTTTTTAGTGGCTGAAGTGCGGCATAACACTACATTTACTCTACAGCCAAATGAGGTGATTTCAAATGACTCATTTCGAGTTGTTTTCACAACATTCAGTTCATTTAAATTGACAGTTGACACAGCAAGAGAGCGTACCAGGTTCAAGCACTAGAACATGTGAGGTGTGTAACTTGTTGCTCCTCTGATAAGTGAGCTAACATTATCTACTTGTAAGTACATTCGAATCACCACTTCGCAAACCTGACATTTTCAGGGTTTACGAGTATGTGATAATAATTAAACAATTGCTTAACTATTACATTAGAGACGTCAGAAATGACACTTTAAAATAAAACCGTTGTTCCCATGCTTGAACGTGAAACGACTTCCAAATGTCAATTCTCTTTTTTTTGACAGTTTTACATTCAATAAAAGGTATGTTTGCTTGTTGAACTTTGTTTTGTACTCATTTGCTGGTAATGAGATAATTTAGTAAATAAATAAATTTATGGGAAATGCGATGATTTAGTACCTCATTTTCGATATTTTTTTTTCCCGTAATCATCTCATTTGGCTCTAGGGAAAACGTAGTGAAACGTATAACCAGGGTATTAGAATTTCCTCCGATGGCCAAGCCACTATTGGGGGGTCCCTGGAATAGGTCCCTTATATTTCTAAGAACGCCCTATATTGCCGCATAGCTCTTAACATGATAGCTCAACACACAAGGAAACTACATACATATACGAGTATGTGTATGACCGATGAACTTGGAAAGTATGGCACAACAACTGCCTGCTCTGTCGGAGAAAGGAAATCACGGCATACCTCTCGATTTGTATCTACATATTACACCAAAATTCACTCACTTAAATGGAAGTTATTGATGAAAATGATCTCCTTTTGTCCTTAAAGTGGTCTAGAATACAACCCTTTTCCTTATACCACCTCCCCTATTCAACTCTGGCGAACATGTTTCAACTGAACACGCCAACCAATCGAAGTCGTCCTCTCTTCTATTATCCACCATCTTCTATATCGATGACATTAAATTGATTCACGTACACAATTTACACAATGTCATGTGTGCTGTTGCGAATATGGGAGATCTCTCTATTTCAAATGAAATAACAATCTTCCAATTGTAAAACGGGCTTGTGGTCCAAAAACCAACAAAGAGAGAAGGAGGACTCCATATAATCTCTAAAATCGACGACAAAAACTGATTAAAATTACAATCACATACCCGACATGATATTGGGTACGTGATTTAAAGATAATCATCGCCATCACCATCATCATCGCCATCGCCATCGTATCACTGTTCTCGTTCTTGTTTTTTTTTTTTTTTTTTTCGCTCTTCCTCCTCCAAACAGACAGACAGAAAGACATAAATGTGCGACGTATATGGCATAAAATTTCTCACTTGAACGACCCAACGGCACAAAAAATAGAAAAAAAAAAGAATTCTCCTTTTCTGGACTTCCATCTCTAAACAGACGACACCAGACCAGTGCCTGGAGAATGTTGCTGGGGTACTTTGCAGGCACTTGAGATAGAATTAAGTGCGCTGCACATCACTATCAATCGACAATCCACTTGTAGATACAATTGGCATCCGCATACGCATAAAAATGGCTACCACACCATATAAACGGAGAAGATACTACGAGTATCTGAAAGACGTTCCATCGGAATGGAATTCCTCGCGTTGGAGTTGTTTTTGCGCTTCGACACGGAGTGAATTTCACAAATTAAATACTTGCCTTCCTAACTTATTATTCGACTCAATTCCCCATTCCCTGTGCCTAATTTAGGTACAACACATGCGGCATAGAATGTTATACACGCACACATGCCATCTCGTAGAAGTCCACCGAGGAGTTTCAGTTTCTCGTTCAATTGCTGCACGGGTGACAATCTTGGAAGTCTTTATGGCGTGCGTGTTCTGGCAGAAGACGATAGTAAGACAGGACTTTTATGTCATACCCAATGCTGGATATGGTGTGGTGGCTTTCAATGTTGGACAGCGATGAGGGAACAATTGCTTTATTAATAAGCACAGCACGGCATGGAACCAGCCCATGTTCATTGCAATAACTTCTGTGGATGATAGTTGTCCATTTTCGTCGTTATGGACGATGATGATGATGATGACCAGCAGCATTGGGCTGTGTCTGGACTGAACACAAACTGTCATCGGTGATCAGTGCGCGCACACGGATACCAATTACGACATGAAATTCTCAAGTGAATTGATGAGGTTCTTCTGGTGGTTGTATGTCAATTGAAATTCATCGTCAATGGCGCGGTTTGTTTCTTTTTTTATTCACTGCCTTCTTCTATGTTTTGATATCTGTCAGGATTTAATCGAAAACGACAAATGAGGTTGACAGAAGAAGAAGGATGCGGGCTTAATACTGCTATGCGTTTCTCGTGTGGAAAATGGAAAACCCATTTTGTGATGGAACGAGAGCGGAATTTGTGTTGTAGGCAAAATCTATTGAATGAAGAATGGATAGGCTGGGCAGGAGTTTTCTGTTTAAAGGTGTATCTTAAATTTTTGCAAATTTGTAGGTCTTTTTTTGCAAACTATAAATGGTTTTCGTTGCCTAAGAATGCATTTCAAGTCAATTTTTAATGTGCTCTGACAAGCACTACGCTTTTATAAGACGCATCGCTGTAACTTGCTGTTTTTATGCATTTTAAGGGTATATATATAAAATCCTCGCGAACTTCGGTTTAACATCAGGGTGAGAACGCATTAGGAGCTTTAGAATAAGAGAAAACAGCACATGTTCCAGAATCCTCATTGCTCAATTACTGGAACATTTCCCACGAATTTAATTCTGCGCTGCAACTAGTACTACAGGCGTATCAACAGCAAGATTGGGCAAAAGTTAAAGAACAGCGGTAGTGATAGAATAAAAATTCAAAAGCCACTGAGATTTTAACCTGCAAGTAATGTCATAATGTTAATGTTCTATCATTTTTGCAAATGGCGTCAAGTGTCATTGTGCTTTGACATTTATGTTGTAGACAGATAGAGAATTAGTTAACAACAAGCAATGAAGCGATACACACATGAAGAACGCGGAATTATTGTTACTGCTTATTTGACCAATTTCCGGTCTGTTGTTTTAACGCAGCGTGAATTTCGTCGTCGTTTTCCTCGTTGTCCTGCACCATGTGCGCGAAAAATTAAGTGTTTGGCTGAGCGTCTCGTGCAAACTGGGTCCTCTAGAGATGCCGCAATAAGTGGCCGGCGCCGTATTCCTCGTTCGGCCGAGAATATTACTACTTTGATCAAGGACGTCCGAGAGAGTTCACAAACATTGACGAGACAACTATGCACACAATTTGGCATCGGCAGACGTTCGTTGCGTCGAATTTTGGTGAAAGACCTGAAGATGTTCCTTTATAAACTGCAAACCGTTCACCAATTGCCGTCTGCTGACCGTCAAGCGAGGTTAACTTACTCCCATGCTCTGTTAAACCTGGAGCAAGAAGAGGATGATTTTGTATCCAAAATCATAATGTGTGACGAAGCCCATTACCACTTAAGTGGTTATGTGAATAAACAAAATTTGCGTTTCTGGGGCACGGAGAATCCACATGAAATGCACGAAAAACCATTGCATCCCCTCAAAATGACTATTTGGTGGGACGTTTGCAGTGAAAATGTGATTGACTGGTTGGCGCTACAGACAGATGTTAAACGAGTTTTTTCTTTTGCGCAAGTTGCTGAATTGGGTCTCAAGCACTGTTGGTTCCAGCAGAACGGAGCAACCGCTCTCACAGCTCGGGCAACGATGGATATTTTGAATCACCAATTTCCGGGCCGTGTGATCTCCCGCCAGATTTGACGGCGCCAGACTTCTTCCTTTGGGGCTTTTTGAAATCTCGCTCTTTGCCCCACCTTGTACAATACCGGAAATTGAAATAATTAGCGGAACGCACGAACGACTTCAGCCAATCTAGAAACTCGCAGAAGGACTTTTCGAAAATAATGTTCATTGTGAGCTTCACCATTAATACTCGTATGTCTATGTCAAAATGGTAGTAGTCGAGTAAAAATTGATGCCAAAGCAGATGTGCCAGAACCCCCATTGCTCAACTAAGGGAACCCTAGAAATTGATGTATACGAACAGTGGTAAACAATTATACGCCACTGAGTTTCAAACCCCTGATCGCCGATAGTTCGCGTTCGGTCATGATAGTATTTCTCATTCCGATGTCGAAAGGAATATGTGGCTGTTAAGTACAATGCATGCGCTTAGGAATACATCTTTGCGCACAAATTAAGATCTATTAAAAAAAGTTTCGAATATCTACGCAGCCGTTCTTTATCTACAGATACGAGTACATGCCAATTTGCAGCTTCAAAATAGATTTCTAAATTTTAACCACTTTGTCGTTGCTGACACAGACTTGATTTGTGTGAATGCAAAGCGCTTGCCTAAGGCAAACATCTATCTTTCCAAATCGATTCCCCTAAGTCTACTTAAAAATTACCCATAAATTTGTCAGACTGTCTCTCATTCCAATGGTATCTGCGCCAGCACTGTTACCGAAAGCAAAAAAACAGAAAAAAAAAAAGGTCAGGACAAGACACCAATCTTACCTCCTCCTTTCTTTCGCTGCTTTCTGTGTTCCCCACCCACTCCTCATCGTAAATAAACCTCTTAAGGAAGAAAAGCACTCGGAAAGCATGTTTGCCTGTTGTGTGTATGGTAATATTTACTTGTCACGTATGTCAACCTATTTGATCGGATTAGGTTGGAATTACATGGCATTGCTTGCCGCTCTACAATGCGTCCATTGTTCACGCTATGGCACTCACTCTAACGCCCGTGAGTGTGTGCGCCTTTTTTGTTGTTATTGTTGTTGTTGTTTGGTTTTAAGGCGGTGTTCACTTTGAGGTTTCTTCTTAAAATGTGAACTGAGTTGCTGGCTTCCAACTCCTGCTGGTAAGTCAATAAGTCTTTTGGATACAGAGGGCGAACAAGAGATACTTTTACCACTACGCGATAGTTGTAATAGCCGGCCCCCCTACTGGTGTACGATATGCGCCATGTGTGTGGTTCCACATCAGCATTGTCATCCCCCACCGTCATGTGCACACGGTATACACAGAATACCCCATAATTCTAGTCGCGCAGTGTGTGACCAGTTCAATATGGCAAATGTTAGAAAGTAACATATACCACACTCTGCAGGAAGGTGAGTCTCTGTTCCTCGTTCTCCTGCTCCTGCCGCCAACTCTGGTGGGATATGGTTTTATGAATATTTTATGGGGTTTTACCATTCACTCAAGAAATCACGCATGAATAGCAAAGGTGGGTAGGTAGGGTAGGTATAACACAGACAGTGAGGGAACTTGGTCTTTGCTTAGGCAGACTATATGGGGTCCCGGTGCATGTACACCGTTTGCCATACGTGGGCTGTTACGGATAACTGCCTAGGACTGGTTCTGTGCTTATAGTTTATGGAATTTCGCAAATTGCTTGGTATTTACATGGTTTCTGACATATGCTCGGGCTAATAGTGTGGCATACATCTCGCCTTTCACTTACGGGCTGGCTGGCTTTTACGAAGGAGGAGGAGGAGGCGGGCGCAGGTAGGCATACCAGATAGTGCTGATTTTCTTATTAGTTTAATGTCAGCTAACAAATTTATGTAAGCGCACATGAGTAGAAGATGTAAATAATTTCAACGTCACAATCAATTAGTGTGGGGTAAGGTAAGTGGATGTGGAACATGATGATAGGTGTGGATTGGTTGGAGGGCGGGCAGATTACGGACTTGGACAGACTGCAGACAGTTGAAGTTATTTTAATCCAATTTTATTTGCATGGCTTTGTGTGTAAACAGCGTTTACTGTTGGCCGAGGTTAAATATTTACAAATTGTTGAGTGGATTTAATTCGATAAGAGACCGGAGAGAGTTGGGCAGACGCACACAAGTCACAAAACACAGCTACAGAATTTCCTAAAGTAGACAACTTGAAGTGGTAGAACAATTTGTTTACAGATTGGTCTAAAACTAAAAGCTGTTCTAGTACCTTTCACCAAGAGAAGAAGTAATCAAACTTGGACCTATCTCCCTTAGAGATAGCTTTCACCCTTACAAGTCTTCATGAGGAAAACGGTCGCCAGTTGTGCAAGAACATGTTTTGCACCGTCCTTGACTTGATGATCGCGGAATACACCTTTGGGACGTTATTTGAGGTATAAATATTAGACTGTACAGTGGACCGTCACTGGACACAATAAGTGTGGTATGGTTTACTGACGGTTTGGTTAATTATTTTGACCACCAACTTCGTCTATTCCATTATGTTCCCGGGATTAGGCAATCTAAAACATTAATCAAGCCTTGTTTCTACAAAAAAAAAAAAAAAAATCCTTACTTAAATAAGGAGAGCATAAGGAAGCTGGTGGACTTCTTAACACTGTTGCCTAAGATACCATCTTGGGATACAAATCTTGTTTTCATAGCCGTGTCTCCTGAGCACATTCTTTGTGAATGTCTGCCACTCATCGTTTAAAACGGCGCACCTTCTACAGAGAGATACTAACTCTCGTGGAGAGTCTAACAGCATTCGTGCCACAAAAAACCTTTTAGTGGTTAACTACTCAACAGGATCAAGCTTGCTCCCATGGTATGCAACGGAGTACAAAACGAATTAAATTTTGTTGAACAAACTTAATGCGATTCACATGAATTTTCATGTCGTCAGTCTATACTATATAAGAATGTCATCATTAATGGACAGAATAAAAAGAATTGGATCCATGTGACTGTCTTGTGGGACTTCCGATTTTGCTATGAAGGACTTCCTCTAAATTTTACTTGATACGACATGTGAAGGCACCTGGAAATCGTAGACGTTTCAATTTGAAAATGATGAGATTGTGTTAAAGCTGATCGAAAGCTTTTGGAAAATCCAGTATTGCAAGATAGTTGGAGCATAATAAACAGAAGCTTAATGAACGCATCACAACATTTTTTTATGATCAAAGGTGGAATTCCCTCCAGACCAGAAGAATCGTCACTAAAGTGGTGTTATGTACAAGTTGCAGCTTTGTACAATATATTTGATTTGCAAAAATAGTAAATAAATAACAAAAAATACACTGAACTTCACCGGCTGTTACTTTAAAAATAACTAACTAAATATCTAGTCCTAGACATTATCTTTATCTTTACTGCAGTAAAGAATTGAAAAAAAAAAACAATGCCACAACTAAAAAAAACAAACTAGGTAACCCTTTTTTTGTGGCCTAGAAAAATACACCATTCGAAGCATTCTAGCATACAAAGTCAAATCACATATACACAGTTACACCGAACACCCTTTATGGCATCCAAATGCAACCACAGCGTATGCAGTAGAAAGTACATTTTTACAAGTGTAAAAGCATAGGGTTCAACAAAGCTTTGAAATGAAAAGAAACTTCCATTCGCACTGAAGTGGTTTACAACGGTTTAACAGCATGAGTACCGATGTAAAACGATGTTAACCATAAAGAGAACAAAGAAAAGAAACATACTCTTTTATAGTAGCAACAAACCACAAAAAATACTCAAACAATATTAAGTGGGGTTAAAAGGTGTTCTTTGCTTTGTGGATACGGTTGATTGAGTAGTAACTAATCAGTAGTGGAGGCTTTTTGTTCTGGACTACGAACAGAACTACAAGCAGTAAGAATAACAGTCAGGATCGGCATTTTAAATGAAGACATAATAAGTTTGTAGTAGTGACGTCAAATATTAACCTGGCGGTGGATTGAAAAGTTACCCATAGAATTAGTTTCAATTCTAAATTGGTACTTCCCCTCTTTTATTTCCCAACATTCTTAGAGTGATTCTAGGAAATTTCATTCCTGTGTTGCATTTAGTTCAACGCGGCTCATAAAGGGTTCACATCCCTGCTATATGGCATATGTCATCCATAGTGACAGGTATAACAGTTCTGTAATATCTGTGTGTCGCGAATTAAGAACAGATTATAAAGGGTTCACATCCCTGCTATATGGCATCTGTCATCCATAGTGACAGGTATAACAGTTCTGTAATATCTGTGTATCGCGAATTAAGAACAGATTATGGTTGTCATAATCGCCCAATTGAGCAAACAATTCGAAACACAATCGTCAAATTCGAACAAATCTGTAGCGTTTGTGATGTAAAGCCTGTGCATTGAAGACAAGAAGAAGCTACATGTGGTTCCAACAGGACGAATTTTTGGAATTGTAGGGTCACGATTCGAGGCAAAATCGGAAGTTTTATACTAACCCCAAAATTAACGAAGCAGATTTCTATAAAAATCAACATTGTACAAACAGTCCGGGACAAAATGAAAAGACACCTCCATAAATTTTTAAAAAGAAAAAAGTGTGCCCATTGCCATAAAATAATTTCGGGAAAAAACCTTAATTTCTTGTTTTGGAGGAAAAACCCAAAACTACGTGGGACATGTTGATCATTTTGTGTCGATACTTCGTTCAATAAGGATGTATTGAAGTAAACATTGATGAAAATAGTTGTGCTCTTGTTTTATTGGTATTAACGCGGAGAAATGTTAAATTCAGCTGAAGTACAAGGAGTTTTGAAATTTAGGAATGAACGCTGACGTATTGCAAAAATATCAAAGTCAGTGAAGAGAAGTCGAACAGTAATGACAAATTTAATGAACGATCCTGAAAATTATGACAAAAGAAAGTCTCCTGGGAGACCACCAGCATTAACTCCAAGAGAAAAACGTGCGATTTTACGAGAAGGTTCAAATTCTTTTTTAACGACTCGTCAAATCACAGCTAAAGAGAACAGTACAACAATATTGCGTAATATCTTTTTGTCTCAGATAGTTTTCGTTTTTTTCCCCAAATCAAGAAAAGTAAGAGTTCTTCTAGAAATTATTTTATGACATGCGGTCTAAATACATCCTGTTATCTAATGATTCATAAGGCACTTTTTTTCTCTTAAGAATTTGTGGGGTGTCGTATCATTCTGTCGCGGAGTGTATGTACATACATGGGTGCGGGTACGTGTGACCCAGTTGTACACTTTCATTGAATTCCAAGAAGACGTCATTTGACTTCAAAATCTTAAAATTAGTCAACATTGTGCCGTGTTGAGGACTACATTCCTAATGGCGGTAACACTGCTTACGTCAAAAGACATTATGCCGAAAATTTCTTATCAAATGAATAATTTCTTTGTATGACTATCGCGTGCATTAAGTCCAAAAAAAAATCCCCTGCATGAGTAGCGCAATGAGGTTTTTTTTTTTTTTTTGCAAAAGATTACAAAAGTATCACCCACCATCAATCGTTAGGTCTTCATTTTGACTTATATTCTCATCAGTAAAGTTTAAAGGATTATGAATCACTCCGACGCAAATAGGTCCTTCTAGATAAACATTAATTAGCATGATTTTCAAATCCACCTATCAATCAATTGAAAATCTTCTTAATCATAAAGCAGCAACAGATTTTTCGGGGTTTTAATATGACTGAGTGAGGCTTAGAGAAAGTTAATTCCTTTTTTTTGTGTTATATGACAAACACCAAGATCATAGCTAAGAGTTTAATGGGCCCGTTTAAATGGTATTTTACGGTTTAAATGGGATTACAAATACGTAGTCTTGTTATATCGTACCGAGTGCTAAATATTTAAATAGAGACGAGAGCTGATAAAAATTGGCCAGTGACTCATGAGACTGATCGTTTGTTTACGGCAACTTCCCGAACATCGTCTTTGGAATATGAACAGACTAGTGAGTATTTTGTTACCTAATTTGAGTATACCAATCAAAAGGAACATAAATGGCGACTTCGCGAATACTCGGCTGAAAGTAGCTGACCCTATTGGTTGATGTTATTAATGATCGGTGGCATGATCCCCGAAGCTGATATGATACTTCTAGTTTCACTCATATCCGATATCGTATATACGGCGTCGGGTATCCGATTCGATCATTCGTTAGTCGGATACATAACTTCAGAAACTATTTCAGTCTGACTGAGTTGACCTCCCACACGAATAGTTGTGCCTTTACTTAAGAACCATGTAACAAAATTTGATTAAATATGGTTTCTATGTACCTATATTGTCTGGATGGTCGCATCTAAAAATTATTAGAATTGGGTCTAGTTGGGTTAAGATACATATATATAGATGGTTGCATGCCAAAAGTTCTAAAAAACTGTGACTATCAAGAACCGCCCAATGAATTGAGCTGTTACTTATTTATTTGGTTTGCTAAAATGTTGAGATAGTCTCATTTGAAATTCTTTAGAATTCGATGGAATGGAGGCAAGATATGCTTGGTGAGGTTTGAAAAATCGTTCATGCTACACACGTAACCAAATAACCACTAACCGGCATGCGGTAAAAAAAAATTGTTTAGAGTAGGAATTAAAAAAATACTGTGAATCATAAGCAACGACAATAACAGCAAAACAAAAATACTCCCCAGTTATCTGGACTGGCACTGAAACTTAATACAACCTGAGTTTCAAAGCAACTACACCAATCTGTCTTTCTCTCTCTTTCCTTTCCGCAAAAAAAGAAAAGCACGTGTCCTAAAATCAGTATAAGGGTATTCATATCCCCTTTGACACGTACAAATTATAAAAAAAAATAAATAAATAAAAAGTCGATCAATTGCCTAAACGTATGTCAACTCTACTGCGAAGGCATAACATTGGCCAGTTTTTCAAGTGGTTCGAAGGAATTGCAAGTACAAGTACAATTCCCGGTACTAGTACTTGAAATTTTTAAGTAAAAGTACCAAGGAATTGTACTTGTACTTAAAAAAAAATAAGTACGAGGCAATTGCACTTATGTTGTACTTCAGTACAAAAATACTTAATTACATTACAGGTCTGAGGTAGATAGAATCATAAAACAACGATAATAACAACAAAAATGTTCTCCAGTTATATGGAGAGTTTACTGAAACTTAATGCCCTCTGAATTTCGAACCTCTACAGCAATCTCTCTCTCTCTCTCTATCTCTCTATCTCTTTCTCTCTCTGTCCCTCCCCCTCTCTCTCCCTCCCCCCTCTCGCTCCCTCTCTCTCTCTCTGTCCGTCGAACTTACGTCGTGGTTACGTATAAGGTTAATATTCGATGGTGGATACGTGTCAAAAGTACTAGAAATCATGTATTCGAGGTCGAATATCCGATACTGGATATGTGTGAAACAGGCCTAAGTGTTCATTCTAGTTAATTCATGTTCAATCTACAGGTTGGCAGGTACCGCTGCCAACAGTCGTGCACCAGTGGATAGGTTGGCAGTGTTGTGTGGTCAGTTTTTTTCTCTGAACAAGATTTTTTTATTTTTGTTTAAGAATCAAACGTATTTTGATGATATTTGGGAAGCGATATGATGTGAAAGATCCATGGTGAATGAAGCATTCCTTTTATTTCCCATCTTGAATTTAGTATTTTCTGCAACATCCTCACATTGCTTTAAAAGTAGGTAAAAGCCACTTGTAGTTTGCATTAAACATTTACATCGTTTTAGAAATATTTTTTTTTTCTCGAAAACCTACATATATTGTTTTCGCAAACTTGTACCAACTTGTTCTACAATTAGGTGAAAACAGCTTTCCTCTTCGACTTGAAGTTTGCCTCAAACACGTACCACCTCTTTCAATTTAGTAAGAGATTGGTGTTTCTTGCTCAGCTTCAGAATAGCATACGAAGAAGATTTATAGTTTAAAACGTTGGTTGATTAATGCACTAAAAAGAAATTTAATTTTATTATCATCGGATCGTAACAAACGTTTTTAGATGCAGGAGTTTTTGGGGGAAACGTTGATAAATGTGAGTGTGTCGGTTTTGGCTTTCAAATTTATTAGAATTATGACTTCTAAGACAATCTGACTGAAAAATTATCGGATTCCATAAACCTGGTAAACTTTTTAACCACCCTGTGTATGCTCGACCCAATGGCTAACCTCAAACTGCATTTTGCTTGAAAAGCTCCTTTCCCATCCCCGTCTGTCTGACAGTTTTTATTCTTCCTCTTGGTTTTCCGTTTTCCAGTCTTTTTAATACCAGAAAATTTGTTGTTCCACCATCCGGGTAACTAACTCAGCATGAAGAAAACCATTCACACACAGGAAAAATAACGACGGAACATTATACGAGCGTTAAGCTTCTTTAGACAGCGTGTGCAACGTTGTACAGCGGGTAAAGGATATATAGTAGTAGACTCCTTTTTCCTAAATCGTGTCTACCCCATGGCGATGCCGGTGGTTCTTTTCTATCTTTTACCATTTTATATCTTTTTACTTATTTTCCTTTTGCATTCAACAAGAGGATCAAGCAAACGGAGGGAAAGAGGTTTTTTTTTTTTTTTTATGCATTCACAAGTACGATTACTTAAGGGATTTGCCAGCCAGAAATGATGAAAAGGACATAAAGAAGTAAATCGAGCAAAGACACGTTGGTGTGCTTTGAATTGAGTCAGCAACTCAAGAGATTTTCTTATATCATCCGTCTACAGATGGAAAACGACCGCGGGGCAGGGTACTCCCTGAGAAGTCATTTAATCAGAGAGTTTTCCAGGGCTCACCTTCACTCTGTCTTCTTTTTTTCTTTTTTTTGTAGATCTTAAGTTGTGTGTAGATGTTTTTTTTTGTCAGAGTCTTAATAGAATTTTTCTCTCTTCTCTTTACAGGTACGTTCAAGGATTTGTCGACAACTACTACCAGGACACCAAATGTCAATAGACAACGACGATGACGACGACAAAATGGTTTCGAGTCTTGTGTGTATAAAATGTTTCATTCATTTTACTCCCTTTCTTTAATGCTCCCACAATTCATCGCACGTTTTATGCGAGCACCAGAGTCGGTCGTATCGCAGGTTATGGTGTCGTATTACCAGCGCGAATGTGTGAACACACTTAAAGCGATTTGCGAAAGTGCTAATCCACATCTCAGCACCTTTTCTCGCAACGGCTCCTCCTGGGAGGGGGCTACCTACCTACCTACAACACTTATCCGCTCGGGGGGTTTCTTTTTCACAAGGGCGGGCGAACAAGCGGCAATGACGACGACAACATAAGCCATTTGTGTCGAGTCAGTGTTTAAACGGGAACATGGAGTTAAATGTCAAACGGAGTAGTATGCTCTGTGAGCCAAACAAACAGTCATTATGATTACACCAACACCGCTTGTGGCTCTTATGTAGTTCTGTGCTTCTGCTCGCGGCTTGTTGAACACCCACTCGGGGATTTTATTATTTTATTGTGTATACTTCAGCATTGCACAGCGAACGTGAATCCCTAAGGCGAAGTAGGGGGCCGGAGGTATAAACGATGATTAATTAGACAAAGTGTTGACCTTTTTTTGTTTTTGCTATGCTTTCGCGGAATTAATTAAGTTAATTCCTTCCATTCGCTTTCCATTCTTGTTTTTACGAAAAATTAATTATGTTCCTCCTTGTGGAAAGGAAACAAAAAAAAATCCTTAATCTCTGTGTTCTCTGTGTGTATTTCTATAGAACGCCCGCAAATTGAGAAAGAATGGAAAATACCTTGTAAGAGGATTAGTCTGTTCTGTGAGCTCTCGTAAAATTGAATTATAAATTCATTAATTCCAGTCATTTTGAGCAGAAGAAACTAGAGGCTGTTATTTATTACAAAAAAAAAAACGATAGGGATGGGTATCCATTGCGTGTGACGGTTGTTTCTATCAAATTGTTTTGTTACTTCAATTCTCTTAAATAAAAAATGCTAATGCTTAATCAGTCCGTCACCATGTTCTTGCTTATGAAACTTACATTCTTCACGAAGTTTGTACTTCTTGGGCGCTAATTCACCGACTTTGATCCTGTTTTAAATGCATGTGGACTACCTTTCACTTCATAGAACGTTTGAGTTTTTTTTTTTTCCAGTTTTTTGGGATTGAAATCACAAATTTGCAAGTGCGTATACTCTTTGTTTAATAGTTTACATATATAATAAACTAAAAACAATAGCGTATATACTTATGTACTCTCAACATGTGACAATAATTTGTGGAATGAAATGGGTTAAAACAAAAGAAGTAGTGGTGTCAGTATACAATCTTGCGGAACATTTATACCTGTTGCTTCGTGCAGATGTGGATGGAGTATTATTAGGTCGTTACGATGCTCTCCAGTATTTCACTATCTTGTAAGACAAACAAGAAGCTCCTTAGAAAGGCGGATCCTTTAAAAGGAAGATCACCATTGTTGTTTTTTCGAAAAATTTGCAGAAAATGATTCAGAAACCGCACGACACGGAAATCGTTGTGATTGTTCCTAGTACGTGTCAAGTCGCTCATTTCAATTTTCTTTCGATGTAAGTTGATTTGAGCCAGTTCAGGACCAGAATAATGATTCATATGACGAGTTTCACGCATATCCGTTGGGAGTAATGGTTTTGCTTGTACTGTCAGAAGTGCGATTAATAATTTAGACCTGTCTCAGCCAGGCACTGAATTCAACATACTTGGGACAGCTATTGTGAAATATAAACTTTTGTTTAATGTCTGAACTATCTGGAAAATGTGCATTTAATAATATGCGTTAGTTTGTACCAAACTAGGGTCACCTGTAATAGAGTCTAAGTTTGTTTGCTCTCTGAAGTGACTACCTTTAGAGTCAGAAGTGCGATTAATAATTTAAATCAGTCTGTGTCAGAACACACTTGGGCTACTTGTCATGGAATCTAAGCTTATTCTGGAAATATTTGTTCGTACTCTTAACTGGTTCTACTCCCCCGGCTATGCGAGAATAATAATGTTTGGACTGTCAGAAGTGCGATTAATAATATGGATCTCTGCCAGGCACTGCTCTTAACAATCTCGAGTTACCTATCATAGAATCTAAGCTGATTTTCCAAATTGTTGTTTTGAGAATTAGCTAATATGCCTGAAGTGTCAGAAGTGCGATTGTAAATACACGGATCAGCCTCTAGCAAGCGCTGTTCTCAACTCTTGAGTCTCTTGCCATGAAATTTAAGTTCGTTTTGCAACCCTTTATTTGCTTTCTAAACTGGATGTGCGAAAATAATATGCGTGGAGTGTCAGAACTGCAATTAATAATATTCATGAGTATCTGAGAATATTACTTAGTATTATGCTTTTGTATGATAGTCTAACACAATTGTATTCGATAGATGAAATAAATAAATATTTTTTTTTTTTTAAGAAATATTTGGGGATCACAGTTTCTGTGCAAAGATTCTCGGTCAGTGTTATGTGAATAGAAAAGGCAGTAGATAGATTGTTCAGTCTATCTTCTATTTAAGTATATCCACGATAATGTAATATGCGAGCTACGGCTCGAGTAGATAAATCAATATTCTGTGAAATTATTTCTTTATTTTCTAGCCTATAGAACAATTCAGGTTCACACTATACTATTCTTCGCAATGCTTTTCTTACAAGGTCTCTGTCCTCTCAAATCACTTTATCTCCTTTCAATTACTTAATTCACAAATCCAAACTAATTACTTCTTCTTGTTAAATCTCAACTTTCAATTTATCACAAAATTACAACTTCGTCCATTATCACTTTTCTAATCTCTTCGCCACAGTTTAGAAACTACTGCCCCCTTTTTGATCGCCATCTGTCCTTATATAGCAGAAGTTTCTGATAGCCAGAAACTTCTAGCAAATTCTTCGACCACTGGAACAAGAGAAATTCCAAGATGACAATCATTCTTGCAGTTATAATTCCCTCTCATCCGTGATATTATCCGTCTCTTTCGTAGACATGAACTGTGGAAACCGCAGACACGAACCTCGAATGAAAGGACACTTCGAACTAAAATTCTGCCAGAATGAAAAGACACTTCGGAATTTGTTGCATCATACTTTTAAGGGCGTAGTTATTATTATGGTACAATAACATTCAGCTTTGTAGCAACAGCCATACAAATTACAACTTATCTGTGTACTCGTTCTAAGTATCTGACCGTTATAACTTCATTAGACTTTTTCCATCAAGTCGCAGTAGCATAGGCTATTACGGGTCTGGCGACAAGTGTATACGGTCAATGTATCTTCTTGAGTCTATGGTTTTTTTTTTCACTTCCATCAACAAAACTAAATCTCTTAACAACCCACTCCTACAGTTAATAAAAAGTAATCCTAGTGCTTCAAGCAAAAATCCATTCTTATACGTACTACCCCTCTCGCTTTTAACAAGAAAAACACACTCAATACGCTTTTACAGCAAAAACAAGAAAAAAAAATCGTCCTTTTTTTTCTGCGGCATTTATCCAGTCCTTTGCTTGTGAAAGAGAACGCGCGCAAAGCACAAGCGCGCTCCATTCGGTATGATTATTGAATAAGCTTTTAAATACTAAATTAATCCGATTTAATTACACAACAGTCTGCTGATCAAGCAACTGCAGCACCGCTCCAGTGGAGCGCCCCATAAGCCCAAACTGACAGCCATCACGCAGCGTTGTTTGTGTGCAGAAATGTGCTGAGCCACCGAAAATGCCGGCAATAATAATTCACATCAATTACGCTTTAAGCGGATTACGAATTAAATATGAGAACGAACGGAGGGATAATAATCCTCCATTTCACCCACCCACCAATCCGACTCAGAGGGACCATAAAAAAAAAGTATCTCAAACTAAATGTTGAAGAAAATGGCATGACGTGCTATGGTAGTGGGTGGTAGGTGGTGGGTGTAAGCTCAAACGAAAAGAAGTTAGAAAGAAGCCTTTGGCATGAGGACATCCAAAGTATTTTCCACCAAACCAAACCGCCTAAAGGAAGGAAATTAAAATCGCACGGACTGAAGCATCATTGAATTAAGGAAAATACCACGAAAATTTTTTAATGAAACGGATGACGGCACACGGGAAGAGGAAATTTTCAATTTAACTCTGAGAATGAGGAGGTGTGGGCGGGTATGGTAATAAATGAAAAAGGAGATTTAAGTTAATTAATTCAGCACCGTACTGTGCTCTCTCTCAGAAAAGGTCAACATTTTTTGCCTAATTAATCTTCGCCGTTGTAGGCGGGGCGGGTGCGGATGGACGAGTATGCTTGAAAATTGGACAAGAAATGAAAATCGAGTACGGTAATAAAATGGTAAAAGTGAACAACAAGTGGATATCTCGAGATTACTTAATTAGATGCCAACAAAAAACTTGTTTTGTCTTAGGGTCAAACCTAGATAAATAAAGTTACTTAGCAACCGTTTACTTTGAAAACACAACACTTACTCGTAAGTTGTTCACTTCACTTTTTTTTTTCTTTTTTTTTTTTTGCTTTCAAGGGATTGACGGTAAACGGTTTCGAGGACATTCCAGGATGACTATGTACGAGTAAAACTTTTGGGATGGTAAAATATTTTGCAAGGTTATTCGCCAGTATTTTAGTTTTTTAAAACTTAAAAAAAAAACTTTCCAAACACGCAACGGGCAGCTATATTGCTATAGATACAGCTGTTCCTTTTGCTGAAAATGAAGCAGAAGGAACAGCTGTATCTATAGCAATAAGTTTGCGTTTGAAGATAATAGATATAGTTAAGGAAGGTAATAAAGAGTGCTGCGCAATGCGGCGCAAACCCATTAAACATTCAGGAAAGAAAATTGTCTATTCAGAACTAAATATTGTCGTTGTTGACCATACTTTTTAGCGTCGTTCTTGTGAACTGTTATAGACGAGCTCCTTCTGTTACAGACGAGTTTAAACAACCCAAAAGTTACTCGAATCGTACACAGACAGTACACGACTTGTCTTACACTATTTTTCAAACCAAAGACCAGTGACCGAGCTCGTAAGTATTAAGACCTCTTGTAATCGATAAGTCGACTTGATAATTTCGGCGACAATGTACTTGGACGCAATTTAAATTCCTAAATTAGCAAGATAAAGCATCCTTTCGATTTTGGGATATTGAGATATTCGATATTGGGATATGCAGCTTGGAAGACTCCAAACTACGAATATATTCTCAGACACTGTGGGGCATTTACTTGCCATAGAGTGAGGGAAACTAATCTGAAAGATAACAATGCAGACTTCCCTTTTTATCGGTAAATTGCACTCTGCATCTTGCTCAGCAGTGAAAGATAAACAGTTAGATCCACACCTAGGGCTTGGCTAAAGGGGGTCTTAACCCGGGATTTAAAAGACCGGCTGACCCTGCAACAAAAGGGTCAAAATCGAAAATGCATATCTTCCATGCGTAGAATGCTGAAATTCAGCGATGAAGCCACAAGAAGAGCAAGTTGGTAGTAAGTCAGTAATCACATGGATGCACGCGTTGTTATATTCACTGGGCTCCATCATATGGAGCGTCTCGTTGTTGTCCCCAATAAAATATCTATCTTAAGTATTTAAGATGGCGACGAAGAAATTGAATTTGTGCTCCGTGCTCCCTTAACAAAAATTAAAAAAAAAAAAAAACTGGGTGATATTATGCCACCTTGTGGGACTTCAGATTCCACAGAGTCTACTACAATACAGAGTGAGACTTTAGTATTTTTTTGTTGGCAAAAATCATTAGCTTCACCTACTGCCGTACGACAACAACATATTATCTTGTTTTTCGTTCTATTTCTTAAAAAAATGAAAAGTAAGAGCTAATTGAATTATTATGCCCACTTTTGTCTGTTTTCGAGCACGTAAATGTTACAAATATTACACATCAAGGCAGTCTAAATGTGTAAGACTATAAAGAATTCAGTTTTTTGCCGGTACAACTACTACTGCACTGTAAACTTCTAAATTTACTCCAAAGAAAGCCACTATAAAGGATAGTTTCCATCCAAATCGGTCTACTTGTGCGGAATAAATAGAATAAAATAAATAAATAAATAAATAAACAAATTTTCAATTTTCTGGTTTTTATGTAATAGAATTTATAAGTCAAATTGTTTTCAGAGACATTAGAAATAATGCTTTAAGTAACAGCATAATGATTTAAATTCGAATTTAGCTAGTATCAACTTTGCAAAAATCGACTTTTGCATTTCATGTAAACTTGACCACTTTGTAAATCTGAAAACAAATTTATTAAATAGCAACTCGTACATACATATATACCATTCGAAGACATAAAATGCTAAATGTGGTTTAGAATTTCATGGAATATCATCACTTATTCATTTCCGTGACAATCCCCTCATTCCTTTTATACTTCATTGTTAGCATTTCTCCAGGAGCCCCCTTCGCAATTTTGAATCTTCATTATGCTTACTACTAGCCAAATTAAATGTCAGCGTTGTATGCATTGCCTCCTTTAAATCACTCCACACTCCCTCCCTTCAGGCGGCTCCACTTTTTAATTCGAAGGCAAGCGAATTTGCCAACTCCTTGCTACACGCCACTATCAGCCATCACCACCACCACCATCATCATCATCATGCTCACACACAACACAACAAGTTGATTTAATTAAATTCATCCGCAGTTTTGCGAAAGTACTTGCGAACGGCTTTTAACAAGGAGCTCCCAACCCCTCCCTATTGTCCAATTGCTGTTGGCGGAGGGAAGGAAGCGACTGACGACGATTGCAACGGCAACTTAAAACTGCTCCTTGCTCACACAATTCAAATTGCACTTGCAACCATGACGAGTTGATTCCTTTGATCTTTGTTGTGTGTTGGACTAACGAAGGAAAATGGATTTCGCGCTCTGCAACTGCATCGCGACGATAAATTACATGTTCAGCCTCCTGTCCTTCCTACCCCTGGAAGGGAGAAGTTGGTCCTTGCAAAAGCAACAAAAAAAAAACGGGTTGTTCCTCGTCGTCAGAAGAGGTTATTATATCGTAGGTACCTACTTCTACTGCTACTTCTTCATCGTCTTCATCTTCTTCCAAGACGTGGTAGCTGTTGCCTCCTCGTTTACGTGTAAAACAAGGGGCACTGCCTCTACTCGTATTAATGCCACCGTACTGCCACTGCTACTGCCATTCATCCAAAGCAGAGTAGCGTAAAAAAGGACGAGAAACAGGAGGAGGTGAAAGCGCGGCGAACACTATGTAGGCACACACCAATTTACCGCGTGTAATTAAATCACAAAGTCCACAAAAGGGTGTGTGCAATGTTTAGCGGTAGCGAGAGACTCCAGAGCAAAATGCAAAATGAAATTCCGCCAAAAAGGAACACAATCACAAATGAGAAAAAGGAGCAAGCGTAGCGGTGTGCTGAGCGTACCATGGAAGGCAGCTGCTTTTGGCTTCTTACTTATATACACGCCGTGTTTGCAATTTGCAATTTGATATCTGAGGGAACTTGCCCCAGCGCGCCACTAAAGCACTACCACAGGATACACATACTCGTAACCATAGAACGTGTGGCATGTTTTAATACCCTGTTCAGTCTTTTGCTTGGCATACTTGTAATTAAACTCATTACTGAGTGAGGTTGTCATGATGGGCATGGTTGAATATATGTCGCCGACGACAGGAAGAACGCGCAGAGTAGCGCAGGGCATTTAAGAATGCATTTCACCTCTCATTACAAATTTAATTTACGACTGTATGCCTCAATTGATGTGCAATGGTGGTAGTAGCTAGCGCGATGCGAATTGAATGTGTAAAGAGGTTTATACAGTGGTGATCAAAAGTAAGTGATTTATTTTCAAGATTGAGACCGGATAACCTGAAAATTTTCTTGACAGGGATTATGGGTGCTTCGGTGTTGATATTGGCAGGGGGCGGTATGAAATCCCCAAAGTTAAAATCTCCAGAGTCAACCTGACGCCAAAATTATTATTATTATTTACTCGTATGTGTGCATCTTCAGAAGCTCTACTGAAGATAGTAGTTCAACTCTTCCCTCAACCCCTAAGCTGACTGATTTCAACAACAATTCGCTAACCGATCGGTCTGCCTTGCGCACCCTGACTCATCCTGAAAAAAGGCGGAAAGGGAATGGAAGCTACCGCCTTACCACTGGCTGAGCGATCCGTTGTTGCGATTAGATCAACGCCGGAAGGTAGTTTGTCCATAGACAAGAAAACTGCCTTGTAATTGTGAGCGCTATCTAACCAATAATTACAAATCGTGTCCTAGGTACGTAATCAGAAAAACTATTTCTGAGACGCTCATACCTCTTGGCCGCGATAACGATGATGTTTTGGATTATATTTACGAGCATTTCCTAAACTTGGTATGAGAGGATCAATTTTTAGTCGATTTCATCATAACTGCCACGGTCTAGTTTGATGACGAAAAGACGATCTCTGATTTTATCAGACATGTCGCGAGGGTAAATGTATTATTATAAATTCGCTTCACGATCGTTCCCGGTCGCACATGCTTGTTGCGTATGGGGATCAGACTTCGATCGACTTCCTTAAGACTACCATCATCAACTTTAGTAAAATACGGCCGGGAGCAAGGGTCCAGGTTCCACTCAAATGGACTGATCATTATATTCAGAAGATGCATAGTAGAAGAGCCTTCAAGCCGCAAGAAGTTTCAAATCCCGAAAGAACAAAAAAAATGTAACGATCACAAGTGATCGTGCTTTATACCTAGTCTCCTCCTATCGTTGCCTAAACGGTGATATACCAGCCTAAGACTGGACGATACTAGAGAAGTCTACAATCTCTATGAAGCTTCATATCCTGGAATAACTCAAAACAAAAATTTTAACGATCAAAGGATAAACGGAAATTAAGCGTATACTTAACTTTAATAACTTTTTCTTACAAGTGGAAAAAATTCCTATGTCATGTAGTGCAAACTTTTGCCAAACACTGTAAGGACAAAAAAGCAACTACCAGTCACATCTCATTGGCACTTCGCGCACTTAATTGTTGAAGTTTATCCGACTCTATCATCAACTTTAAAATCGTTTTTATCATCAGCAGTAAAAGCAGCGTTCTGTAGCAAGAGTGCAGCCCATAAAGAAGTAGCTTCGAGGTGGTGAAAACTCCTCTTTGACGTGTCGTCGTTCCCATGCCAAAACTACCCAACCGTAGGCCAAGGAAATAACATGGCTGCTAACAACTCCTCTCTCTCTCTCTCTCTCTCTCTCTCTCTCTCTCTCTCTCTCTCTCTCTCTCTCAATTTGCTTCGTATGGTATGTGCTCTCGTATATGTGAAATTGAGGTTTACGTCGCTATACTAAGAGAAAATCCCTTTTGCCTGGCATTATGTGGTTTTGGGCTATCAATTCCTTACGAGCGCACACACATACGCTTCACTGCCACACCAACCAGGATGACTCTATTCAAATCGTATTACACAGAACTTAATACATCCAATTGCGGTCTTGAAATTATTTCACATGGCCTGGCCATGGGTGATGACAATGGCGTCGTCATCGCTGCCGTCTCGTAATCGTAGTCGTGTCGGCGGTGTCACGTTAATCAGAAGAATTAGTGCAACTTAGTTTGGGGAACGACTAACCACAAGGGTATAGTGGCAAGGGCGGCGAAGTTGTTTGGTGATGGTGATGGGTTATTAGGTAGCCAAACCAGGAGCACCACCGCCATCGTCACCACTGACACAGCCACCACCAAAAGACATATTTGTGGCTATTTTAACGAGGCTAACATGTGCCAGATTTCCGTTGGGTTGCTAATGATATCCGAATTTCATGTGAGCATTCGCAGGTAGCCAATAACGGAGGCGGTCGGTGGTGAAATGAAAACCGAAATCTATAGTCAGTGACAAGCGTAACAGCAGTAGTGGCAGAGGTAGCGTTTAGGCGCTTTTTATTACATGTGGATTTTGTGGTTTCAAATTGAGAAATATGAATGTGTCACATTTATTGACAACGCAGCAGCAGCGGAACTTCAATAAAGTATTTTATAAGATTGGTGGCACGTGTTTCGTCATTCTGCGAACAATAACGACTTTTGAAACATTGATTCCTATTCTAAACAATTTTGAAGAAGAACTTCTAAGGCTAGATCATTATTACGGACCAGATTTTATAAAAAGTTGTTAAGGGGGTTTTGTGTTTAAGCGCCTAGAAAGTTTGTTTCAGTTTCAGCTATTCCAGGTACATACTCGTACTTATAGTTCGATTACTAGCTTTACTCAGAGTGACTAAGGTCCCCTTTCGTCCCTTTTCGCATCATGTAAGTCGAGATCTTTCTTAGACGAATCTATTTTGTTACTATGGAGACGTAGACTTCTGATGTATTCTTTGGTTTATAGAGCCACCTGACATGACATTGACTAGAAGTAGGACAAGGAACTATAAATTTTAAACCGATATTAAGCATGTCTAGAAGGAGTTGCATCTTGTGTTTTGTAGATCATCAAACTTAAGGGTGATGGTTGAATGTTCAGAGCATATCTTCGATCTTTATCGCAAATGTTTCTTGTTATTTGCCCAAGTAAGCTACAATTACGACATAAAGTTCTTAAATATATATATCCAGTGACTTTTTTAGAGCCATAGCATTTTTTTAGGCATGCAATCTCTTCTACCAAAAATACCCAACGGACATGAAGCCATAACAAACGGAAGGTTATGGTCTTTTGCGATATTGAACCACACAAATCAACGTGAAAATACTTTTCGATAAATGAACTTCCTCAAGTATTGGCTTTAGAGTGACGATCATGAGGTCAGATCTGTTTTCAAAACAACCGCTGACGGCATTATCAATTGCACGGTCTAGCTCTTGCTTTCGCTACATGCTAGCAAATGTTACTGTTCTCGTAGTTTTTGTTTTTGTTAATGAAAGGGCCTCCATTTGCATTTATGCAGGCCTTGAGGCGCTCTGGTCACTCATCGATCGCAGCACGGACCTCGTCCATTGGAAAATTGTTCAATGCACGGATAAGTGGGCGCTTCAATGACTCAATATTTAGGTATCGAAGAGAACAATCCATCGCCTCTAAAATAGAACTCAGCTTATAATCGAAAGGGTTGAGGTCTAGACTGTCTGATAGGCAATCGTCTCCTGCACATTGTTTTGGAGCCACCCTTGTATTGTTTTTGCCGAATCTTGTTGGAAAGTCCACTGAATGTTTGAAAACAATTGTTGGTTAAGTCCCATCACAACGCCTTTCAGAACTTCTTTTTGGTAGATTCTGTCATTTTACAGTATCCGATGCGATGTACTGAATTGAAATTTCATTTGCTTTTGTGAAAATAATTTTCCTGTGAATTGATAAAAAATGAATATTACAAAATACAATAAAGTTCGGACAGTGATATTGATTTGAACAATGAAACTTCAAAAGTTGGTGCCAACACTGTTGATTGCAGCGAATTTAGAAATAGAGATGTCTTGCATACTTGTAACAGCACTGCATGCAGCATTTATATGTATCTTCGCGAATTTAAACATGTGTATTCTAATTTCACTGCACACAGAGTTCTGCACATGTGTTTTGGGCATAAATGCCACTCATGTAATACCTGTCAATATAGAATGGATGTGTTCAATGCTACGAGGGTGGGTCAATAAGTTCCTAAAAATTAACACAAATTGTGTCGTCACCTTAAATTTTATTTTATTTTTTTTGTCAAGAGTAATCTTTCAAAAGAACGCACCCAAATTTTCAGACAGATCTGTCAAATAGTTTTGTTGTGGCAGCCATTTTAGCATTTTCGTTAAAATGGGAAAAAGTGAATTTCGAGTGCGCATTAAACACTATTTTTTGCGAGAAAAAACTATCACTCAAACCAAACAAAAGCTTGACAAATATTATGGTGACTCTTCACTATCGTTTGGAACCATTCGCCACTGGTTTACTCAATTGAGGTCACCACACCAGAAATGGTCGACAAAATCCATGGTTTGATAATGGTCGATCGGCGAGTGAAAGTACGCGAGCTTGAAGAGGCCACAGGCTTATCACATGGCTCATCGATTTTACATAAATATTTGGACATGAAAATGCTTTCCGCAAGATGGGTGCCGCGTTTGCTCACAATCGACAACAAACGCATTCGTTTGACAACTTCAAAGGTGTGTTTGGCGATGTTCGAGAAAAATTCGGCTGAGTTTCTGCGCCGTTTCTTAACCGTGGATGAAAACTGGATTCACCACAACACACCAGAAACCAAGGAACAGTCAAATCAAAAATGGACTTCTCCTGGTGAATCGAAGCCGAAGAAGGCCAAGGCGGATTTGTTAGCAAACAAGGTCATGGCGACAGTTTTTTGGGATGCGCGCGGTGTTATTCACATCGATTACATTGAAAAGGGTAAAACGTTCACCGGCACATATTACGCAGAGCTGCTGGATCGATTCCAAGCCGATTTGAACCAAAAACGACCGCATTTGGCGAAGAAAAAAGTTCTTTTTCACCAGGACAACGCACCGGCGCACAAGTCCGCAGTCGCAATGGCAAAATTGCATGAGTTAGGCTACGAACTCCTCCCTCATCCAGCATATTCCCCAGATTTAGTCCCCTGCGACTATTTCTTGTTTCCAAACATGAAGAAATGGCTCAGAGGTAAGAGATTTGGGTCGAGTGAAGAGGTCATCGCTGAAACAAACGCTTATTTTGAGGTGCTCGAGAAATCGTATTATTTGAAGGGCATCAAAAAATTGGAGAAACGTTGGATGAAGTGTATAGAGTTAAAAGGACACTATGTTGAAAAATAAGATGTTTTTATACCGAAAAGAATGTTCCTTATTTCATTTTTCAGGGACTTATTGACCCACCGTCGTAATTTCACGATGATTGCCTTTAATCGTGTACCAGTATTTATGACATGACTAGGCAATTTTATTGTCAAATAGAGTGAGGAAAAAAACTAGGCAAATGACCTTCTGTCAACTACCTGCATTACTTTAAGATCTAACAAGATATCAGTGCGTAGAAATATATATATATGGAACACATTTCCAGCTATTTAGATATGGCCTATCTTCCACTTTTGTAGGAAGACACTTTCACAAAACATCTCTCACCGCTTATCATCTCCAAAATATGTCCCTCAATTGGCTCTTAATCCGACCCCTAATTTAGCCATCAATTTCAATTAAAACCGAACTTTCATTTCATCCGTGTTTAATCATGTCCTTTTCCACTTACATACATCCTGACAGCACAGAAATAATTACTTAAAAACTCACCGGAAATTCAAACTAATGTCATTAATTTGCGAGAACTTCATCGTCATCGTTAAAGGGGAAAAAAAAGCTACAAAAAAAGGACTAACTGCTGGCGCAATAATTATCTTAATTTCCCTCTTTGTAATGAGACTCGAATCTACTTCCGTGCTTAACACGACGACACAGAGCGACCACTTTGACGTAGATTGGTTTAGATCCTTTTTTAATTATCTCTTAATGATGACAACCTGACTGAAGTAGGAGGTTCATCAAAAGCTTTTTTTTTTTTTATTATTCCTCTCTGCTTTTTATGTTTTAATGGCTAAATTTTATTTTTAAAACTAGAAAAAAAGTGCCCATAATATTTTTTTTTTTTTTTTTTTATTGATGAGACAAAAATACTAGTTTATCACTTTCAAGATTTATCGTATCGTACACGTGAGACTACATATAACTCAAAAAGTAAAAATACATTTTTATTTTTATTAACTTGAATTGTAGGTTATATTTTTGAAATGAAATGAAATGAAATGAAATGTTTATGCGTAGATCAAGTTTTGATATTCAACTGTCTGTCTGCTCTTAGAAACGACAAAAAACAATAATCGTAAAGATTTTAATGGCGGGAAGAAGAAGCAACAAGGGAATAGCAGTATAAATAAAAAATAATGTCCCCATTTTTAAATTTTATTGCAACCACATGCATGGAATTGTTAATTTTGTTATTTTTATTTGAGAAATGTTTCGTGACGGGAGTGTCAATAATTATGAGGCGATAATAATAACGATGTTGTTAAGTTAAGATGTACATATAAAATTGTTGACTGGTTTGCTTTGATCTTTGGTTTTGTTCTATTTTTAATAAAAAAAAAAAAAAAAATGGAATTGTGGGGCAGTGTACGAGTTTGATCAAAACAAGATTTTTATTAGTTTTATTCTATGGAAGAAGAAGGACTGATTACATTAAATGATCTTATCAGGTGGTGCACGAGTTTCCGAATTTGAGAAAAATTAAGTGTGCCGATTGCTTGATATTGTGAATGTTTGTTGACAAAACAGTTTGAAGATTTTGAAGTAATAAAACTAGGCGCCGAACCTGACTTAGAGATCGTATCTGACATACGAGCGGTGGGATGAAAAGTTCAGGGTCTGAATAAGAAAACATATTTTCGACAAGGTCTCCGTTTAATTCGACGGGATGAGATGATAGGTCCATGGGCTGTTGCCTGAAACGTTCCATCGCTGCTGTCATTTCGCCATACTGTTTGCTCTCTCTGGTGAGTTTGCTTCGCTGTCAGTTAAAATAGGTTCCTGGTTCCTCATTTCATATAATTTGTGAAACTCTTCGGCCTTGCGAAACGCGTTACGTACTCTAATTGCGCAGAGTCGGTATGTCTATTCAATTTTACATCTATATGACTTAATTTTCATGGCTCCAACTCATATTGGTGACCCGTAGAGCACTACAGATATAACCACTCTGGCCAAAAGTTGCATTCGACTGTACTACGGTCCTCTATGATTTGGCATGGGTGTATATCTGGCGAGTATGGAGTGTGGGGAAGCAGCTCAAACCATAACTCATTAATTTTAGCCATAATAGTCCTGATAAAACAACAAGTGCAGTGCGGCACTCATCCGACGCACAGCTTCTTCATGCCCAAACGTTCGTATGCACACGTTCCGTCCACACACTAACAGTTTCTGCTAATTCCATACATCTTCACTCTATGGTTGGCCAAAACGATTTTGTAGAATTTTTCTATCGATTTTGGCGTCGTTCATTGCGTGGGTCTTGGTCGACCTATTTTAAATTCAGCAAACCAGCGCTTAACCGCTATACTCGACGGAGATGATTTCCCCAACGTTGAATCTAGTTCATTTTAAATTTCGGTTACACTCGGGCCTTTAAAAAGTATTCTATTGCTTCGTGAATTTCAAACTTTTAAATTTATTGCAAGTTACTTGAGGCGTCTACCCCCGCGCACTGTTAAACCAATAATAATAGAACTATTGAGTTCAAAATTATTCTCATAAACCCTTAAATAATGCCCGGAACTTGTCACCCCACCCTCGCATATTCTGAGGGTCAGCTTGTCATATTGAGTAAACTTTTCAATCAACCTTTGCAAATACTCACTCATATACCAGAAGACCTTCTCGTTAATCTAAACAATATTAGCCTCAAACATGACCGTTGCCTCCTGGAAAAACCATCTACCCGCCAGTAATGTCATGTGATCAATGCATAGTCTTCCTGTCTACATAATCTCTAATCATCTTTCGAAATATTTGGCTCTTCAAAACTAAAAAGTCAGATATTTAGCAAGGAGTTCGCTTCCTTAACTAACTTGACAGACGTCGGTACAGAATTGCAGACATTAGAATATGCTTTGCAAAGATAGAGCTATAGTAGTGCTCTCTGTGCTCTCGAAAATTCGACTAATGCATGATCGTGTAATACAGTATCAAATAAGGTTCTAAATAATTGGCTTTGAATGTTCGGTAGCAACTTGTAGCGGAGTGAAATTCATTAAAAATTAGATCACACTTCTGACAATGACTTCTAATTCAACCTGGAAATATTGAAATCCGTTCTTCATTTCAGCTCTGATATCCAGAGAAATTTACTTGTGATAATATTTCATTATCCCGCTTCTGACAGGTGCTTTCAATATGTCTATTTTGATGCTTCGCATGCCTATGTTCCAGGTCTTATAATGTGACCTCAGAGAAATCCACTCGACTTATGGCTTTATGCTCCCACTTATGGCAAGTGCTTTGAAATGATTGGTATTATCTTGAGACCTCCGACATATTCGTCATAGAGTTTTATGTTCCCACTTCTGACAGGTACTTGCAAAACGGTGTACATTGATGTTGCAAGTATTAAAATGTGTTTTTCAGTTCCGTGCTGGTACAACCGTTTGATGGGATGTTAAAGAAATCTATTTGTCATAAAATGTTATGTCCCCACTTCTGAGAGATGCTTTCAAATCAGCATACGACTAACAACTCCAACAAATTAGCATGATTATGACGCTATACTTTGTGTAAACTATATCAAACCGAACCCTAAATCAAAGCGCCATTCTTACCCAAAACTTCTCTCTCTCACGCGCAAGCACTTTCTTTCAAATTGAAAAGCGTCCGCCTATAAAATTAACTCAGCCATAACAACATCTCATACGTCACCCGCTGTCTGACGTTTATCGCGTAAAACTTGACAATTCTACTAATGATAGCAGCGTAGTAGCCTATCCACATCTGGTTGGACTTGCAAATTGCCTCATTTTATTATCCATTCCGTTCAACAGACCAACTAATACACTCATTTCTTTCTCCATCGTGAAATTGGTAAATAAATTACCCTCGACAAAAGCCTCAAATGAAATGCCTAATACAACCACCAAGAACAGTCAGCTCTCCACCAGAACAATCATTATCCAGCAAAACCACATCACCATGATCATCATCGTCACTGAGAGAGCCGCCAACTCCATACCACCAAACAGCCAACAATAATTCCAACATTCAATAGTCCAATCCGCTATTATATTTAATCGTCCCATTAATTCAAAGTGCTCAACAGAAGAAAGAAGAAGAAAAAAATAAATAAAATAGCCAAACGGGGATAACAAACGACAATAAACTTGCCAAACAACAACCGCCCTGGCAAGGCAGGGAGGGGAGGGGGGTTTTGCCCGACCAACACATAGAATCATTGCTTGCCTATGCCCAGATACATAGATAGATAGATAGATAGATAGATAGATAGATAGATAGATGGATGGATGCATGGTTGCATGGATGCTTGGTTGCATACTGCATGCATCAGCGTTAACGTTTGAGGTAGGTCGGGCTTGACACAGCTACAAATGAAACGAAAGAAAAAAGAAAAAAAAAACGAGGAAATATCTGACACACAGGAGTGAAACAACATGGAACCCTCCACCTCATGCAAATGCCTGCAATTTAAATAGTTTTATCGTCTCTTGACATCGCAATGCTTGCATTATAAATCATTCCGAGTGGCTGCTGCTGCTGTTGCAGCAACTCTGCAGTTCAGTATGTGTCTCTGTCTAGAGAGGGGGGAGAGATGGGTGGGCAGAAGGCTATCCACGGGCATGTGTGACTTTTCGACTTGCTGTTTGGTCAATATTCAGCGGACGAGGGTAGAAAAAAACAACTCCAGACAACCATGAGTAAAGGTATCGGCTTCGGTAAATGTACTCTGGTCCTGCCCTGCCCTTATCCATGTGAAAGGTCCAATCTCTGTGTATATGTTATGTTGTTGAGTTTGCGGTTCAGGCGACTGACAGAGGCAAAGGCAGTTGTAGACCCCTCGAGTGTTACATTTAAATATGCAAACTGTGGACAAACTGTTGACATCGGGTGGAATAATGGACATCTTGGACGCTGTTGGCGGCTTTAAAAGAGAGATTTAAATCACTTCTGGTGTAGTGGCTGTGGTTTGGGATAAGAGTGGGGAGTTTTTTTTTTTTTTTTTAAGGTCACAAGTTCTTTACACTTTCTGTCGTAAAAATAATTTTTTAATAATAAATTATCTTAGGGCGGACAAAACTTTGATTTGAAAGAATAGTTCGAGAGTGCCTTGGCTTCAATTAGTCCATGAAGCTATGCAGACACCACCCACTTTTGACCATACATCCATCAATAGACTGTCTACGTCTATTTGAGACTCACATAATCTTGACCACAATCGATTGAGCGATTTTAATTTTTTCTTAAAAATATTCGCTTTCCCGAAAAAACCTGAAACCAATTAAAAATGTTTCCTTAAAAACCATTCGCTTTCCAAACAAAAAGAAAGTCGTCGTCTTTTACATATCTGTAACATGCGACCCTATAGAAACGATGAAAATAAGGAATGAAAGCAAAAACAAATGCTAAGAAACAAATTGCTCGCCCCAGAACTACACAAACTCATCCACTGGTGCACCGATGTTGGCAAATTCAAAAACCTTGACCTTTAAAGGAAATATTTTATTTAAATGCTTTTTTTTTCTTTAACTTCTAAATGTCCGTGTTGCTAGTGCAACAAGATGTTCATCAATAGCGATTTGTTTTCAATTTTGTAAGTAGCACTCAGCTTTTACTTCTATAGTGGGATTCTAAAACCTTTCCCCAATATTTTGGCCTAGTAGTTCCGATGGGCGGATGGGAATAACGAACGGACAGCAAAGGTCTGCAAAGGTTGCGGACACCCTAATATGAAAAAAGACACCATTCACTAATTGTGCCAATGCCCTAGCTTAAGTAGATGCCTCTTAACGCTCCTTGGCAAACTCGTTCTTCAAAGAGTTACACGAAATGGCAGACATACATCTATATGTGTCTTAAAGTTCTGCAACCGGTCAGGATGAGAAAAATTCCTGTTCGATGCACGTGGTGCGAAACCTATCACATCTTATATACTCTAGGTTGGAATGATGTCTCTGGCCTCTTCTTGGAAACTTGTTCTTCGGTTAATTGCAGAAACTGACTAACCTTCACCTATTCTGACATTTTTTCACCATGCCAGGACGGGAAACACCTGTTGGAGGCAAACAGTGAAGTGCTCACCACTCCAACAATTCACTATTGTGGGACTCCAATGTTTTCCTTTTTTCTTTTTCTTCTTCTTTCCAAACTTCTAACTTAGGATAGCGCTAAGTGTCCTCGTATGCCTACGCTAGTTCACAGTTATAACTGTTTCAGCAACCCTCGTACCTATTATAAACTAGCAACTTCGATTTTGGGTGACCTGCGTCGAACACCTCTTTCTTGATTTCTATGACATCTGACATGCCATTGAAAAACTGTCGAAAAAAAAATATGACATTTGGAGGTCATTCCACGTTCAATACAAAAAACTACAAACAATGACTTATTTGTTTGTAGTGTCATTTCTGACGTCTCTGAGGTAATAATTAAGCAAAGCTTTGGCAAATTGGTACTTTGAATGCATTTACAAATAGACGAAGATAGCTCACCTATGGGAGGAATAACAACTGGTCGTCCCAAGTTGTACACCTAACCAGTTCTCGTGCTTGAACCTGGAACGACATCTAGTTGTATCAACTGTCAAACCGAATGAGCTGAATGGGATGAAAACGTCTTGAAATGGGTCATTCCAAATCATCTTTCTAGTGAAAACGTAGTATTATTCCAAAGTTGTATAAATAAACTTTAAAAATCTGTTAAATAGTAAAGTAGACACTCCAATCTACGAAATAGTTAGAGTCGAGTCATTGGTATTCAACAGACAAGAAACATTTAGTTTATTTGGCATCTGTCATATTCCAACAATTAAACCAAGTTCACAATAGTAGAAAAAAAAAGCTCACAGTAGTGGTGAAAAATTAACTTTAATTAAATTTCATTTCTACGAAATACTAGAGATATCCTGGGGTCAATTAACAGAAGGCTACTCTAAAATCGACTTTTAATATTTCTATTTATACCAGCCTTTGACTGTTTAGGCAGGCACGCTATAGTCAACAACATGTGGACTGTTGTCCATGTTAATAACACAATTCCATTTAACGAGTCAGTCTTTCATTGAATCTGGGTGACACAACCCAGTCTCTAACCCTAATATTTTGTTCCGATCTTAATCAATTCCAATCGTTTATTGAAATAACCACCGCTGTGTCTCTCTAACGAAACCCTTATGACCCTAACTACTTGAAATTGATAGGAGAAACTATTAACTGCAATTATCAGCTTGTCTATAATTTATCTCGCCATGGGCGTATTTCGATTCATTAATACCCGCCATTTCATTTCCATTTCATTGTTTATTTTGGATTTTCCCCTTTTTTTTTTGTTCAAAATCCCGTAGTAGTTCCTGTGGCTTTTTATTTTTAATATTAACTCCCACTTATGTCTGCAGTCTATACTACCTCCCCTGGAGTGCATGCAGCAGTGGTGGATACCGCTTCGTCAAAACAAAGCCAGCTACCTTCCAATAATCCCCACACTCTCCAGCTCCGTTCAAATATTTACCAATTGTTAGCGCGAGCGTTATTGTTGTTGTTTTTTTTTTTTTTCAACGCCAATTCATTCCGGGAGGGTTCCACGTCAGCTCTCGACTTCGGTAGGGAAAAAAAGAGCTCGCCCAACCGTATTCTAATTACCAATCGAGGATAATTACCTATAATTATTCAATTATTCCCCCCCGCTCCACCTATCATTCGAACGAGGTCTTGCATGCGTCCCAGCTCTGCGTACTGTTTAGCTGCCTGATCCGAGAGTAGGTGGCCGGGCTTTGTGTGGTTGACTAAGTGCGTGTGTTTTGGTTACCACAGTGCATACATTGTATATTGGTATATCTGTATCACGTATCGGTCAGATAATGACATTATTATGGTGTAACCATCCCTTTGATTGCAATGCCGCCAACAGTATAGGCATGGGAGAGGGGCCGCACCCGGACATGGACACTTTTAAAGTGTGTAAACTGGTGTTCTTGTGCACTCACTCCATTATTGTTGTAGAGTAGTGTGAACTTTTGTAGTGGATTAATTATCTAATTGAATTGAATGTTTTATTTACTCGTACTCGGTCGTAATGTATGTGATCTGTGATCAAAGAATGCTGTAGTGGGGTGAGTGTTGTAGGGAGGGGACAGAGCATGTAATTTTTATTAAGTGCTTTGACAAACTATGTGACAACTGGTTATTATCATTACAAATCGATATGACCGTGTAGACCGCAACGCGCTATTGTTTGTGTTTGCATTTGTGTTTCGAACAAATGTTAATTGCTCGCTTATCAATGACGGTTGAGAGGTTCAATTACAATTAGAATAAGTGGTTAAGTTAGATACTACACTGTATACACACTATGGGTCGATGATTGTTGAATAAATCATTTGAAGGACGCGCTTTTCGATTGGAGATTGTTTTCTGTCGAAGTGATTGTCAAGGGGTTGATACTTGGGGTTTTCTCAGACATTTTAAGAATGAAGCTACAACGTATGTAGTTTGTAAGTTTCCTCTAAAGTTGGATCTGGTAATATACGAGTGTGTATATACGCAGTGTAAACTATATTGACTTGGAAAACCATGTAGTACAGTGCCTGCTTATTATGGGTAATGCGCGAACTTTCACCTAATTCTCTTTTGTTGGCTTTAGGGATGAACATGATATTTAGTTTGCAATGGGTTCTGGAGAGTTTGAGAGTTGAACCAAATTTGTCAATTCCTAGTTTCAAACAATACAGTTTCACTTGGTGTGTGAGACCTTGCAAACCTTGTGAAGGAGATGTCCATGGACATGAACAGCGGGGCTAACAAATTATTGACGGCCAGCGGAATTCGTCAGTTCCCTAATTGTGGTGATTCTTTTTCAACTGTTTTGTGCAATATATTTATCGGTCAATCCGCTATTCTGCCATCCTGATTTAGTAGGTTCAATTGCAGTTAGCTGCCATCGACTTGCTATCAGTAGCGGTTAGATGAGCTGTATAGTTTCTATTGAGTTTTACACTGTATGGCGATTGATGCAGTGCCATCTAGTAGAGGGATTATTCCATACAAAACAGTAGATAGATGAATGCCTTTGCTAATAAAATACGAAAATGTTTTTGTGTTTGCTAAAAATCGAAAGTGTCACTCGAAAATGCGGCGAAACAAGATTCTTGCACAAATTTTCAAGTACGGAAACAAACTTGAAATTAAGTGAGGTGACAATCTGTCACCTCCACTATGTGAAGGCTGAATGAAAAGAACATAGACGGTTAGGTACGTTCAATTCAACTCGTAATTACGTGAATGTTACTGCTCTTGTACGTGAATACATATCCTTGTCGTAGAATTTGTGACCATTCCAGTGCCACTTGCGTCATTGAATAGTGATGCCTATTGGAACTGTTGTAACTTGATATTTAAGCTAATCGCATTTCCTTGCCATTGGGCAACGATTTATTTGCGAGACGTAGTGCATGTGTTTGAGGTGGGATACAAAAGTCCATTCATTTAATTTCGAACATGTTGAACGGAAATGCTCATGATATGCTTTGTGCTAAGGCAAGATGCAATTTCATAAAATTCTCGACTGATGTGCAGGGATTGGCCTGTTCAGCATACCTTAATCAATATCCTTCACAGTCTATGAGTCTAGCAAATTTTAAATGAGGGGTTTAGTGCAAAAGGGTGCACATTTTCCTAAAGGTGTGATGAGTGCATAATATGACACTTTTTGTTACCGTGAATTACCATTTTCTACTCCTACTTCAGCGTTTGTAATATTTGCACTTATGTATACTCCTTGTGCTCTAAGCCCGTCAAATGGAATAACTGACGCTGAAATGGAGTAGAGTCTCGGTGATCCAGGTGAAAGAAGAATGGTTTTCAGGAAACAAGAATCTGTAATGTGTTTGACTACTAGAAGTCGTAATCGAATACACAAATTTGAAGCTGTTTTCCCCGGTTAGTTTAGACAACACTCATTGAGAAGCAAAAACACCTAAGTTTCAAACCAATACACCAAGGATGTATAGTGTAGTGATAGTGGTGGCACAGCTAGTAACTTATATTGCCGGACGTAATGTAGTCCATGGATTTAGAGTACGTGCTATTCACAGAACAATGTATACAATGAAAATGAGAAATAAGTGGAATGAAACTTTGTTTTTCCTCAAAGCTTACAGCTTAGAAATTGTAATACAAATATACCTACTGTATAAGACGACAGATGGGAGTTAGCAGTTGGCAACTTGTGAAAAATGGTATTTAATCTAGTATTTTAAAATTATTTAAAGACATTGAATACCTGAGCTACTTTCGCTCAAATCGTACACAAGCAATGGGTCATGATGGTAAATGTCAACAGGTTTCGAACTTAAATTGGCGCTGTCACCAATTATCTGTCAAAAGTGACCAAAATTGCTATCTCTCTGCCCATCAAAATCACCAACTTTACCCTAACACCCCATAAAAAGAACCTTCTCCGGAACTGAAACAAATTTCACTTGTAGAAGATTCATGTCAGTAAAGTATAATCACACCGCCGCGCCGGACCGACTCACCCAAAATCTTTTCACAACTCGCTGCCTCGACAAATTATACACTCATTCGGGGGCTAATTTAAAATCTCAAAACTAATGCATAAGAAAATCCAAACAGGAGGCTTGTCGGTCCTCCTTTCTTCCTCCTCCTCATCCGTAATACATAGTAGTAGGCACTCGAGCGCGCAAAAAAGAATCATTTTGCTGCTTTCTGACAACGTTGGTGGAGTGTACTTGGTTGTTGGTGGTGTGTACTACATGTTGCATTAATCCCCGTAATTACGCAGTAATTTCCATTTGAATTACGGATAATTACCGTAATCTGTATGCAAATTGCGAGTAACAAAGTGTCAATTAACTCGAATAATAAATCAAATGGAATTCCATGAAGACGTCGACTTGAGCGAGCGCACAGCGAGTTCTGTAAGAAAAGCAGCACCCATCTACGGTCATACTAATAATAATTCTGTTGTATAATATTTATGGTGTCTCAGCGGGGAAGAGAAACGTTTAGAAAGCGTAGCCGCGACGCGACAACTCTGTCATGTCAGATACCCCGACAAGATATGATATTCTTAAGTACATAACTACGGGCCCCAATTACCCTGTCTTGATATTCCATCGAGGCTGCCTCAGAGCACACACATGCCAGACACATTACTCCGATTCGATTACAAATGATTGCGAGAAGTTTGCATGTAAAATGCAAATTGAAAATCAATTTAATCGACATGTAGGCCGGGGCTCCACTCTGAGATATGCAAACACGGTCACCGCCAACTTGCGAAGCACATGCCCCAACGGCAGAACGTCGTCGTCGTCGTCGTCGGCACATAATTAAGTGTCCGAGGAGTGCATTTACAAGCTGCGCGGCGACTTGACTTCGAAGTGACTATTAAAAATAATTGAATGTTGTTAAACAGCAATCGTTATCTTTGCGTTAGCATATCATTTAGAGGGGATAGTCCTCTATACGGGACTTGGTTTTGTTTTTAGTACTGCTCGTATGTTCGACGTAACTCATTATGTTCGGATGTGTACTATGCATCTGTGAAACTTTGGAGGAATTTTTATGGCTGCTTCGAGGCGGTAATAAATTCACACTCCATGAGGAGACGAATGGCTGAGAGAGCTGGAGAAACGGTACCACGATACCAGAGTCCTGCACCATCACTATAGTCGGTGACTGGACCGGGCCAAGTAGGAATAAATTAACTCCAACGGACCAACACATGTCGTCTGTCGGCCGTCGTCGTCCTCCTTTTACGTATGGGCACGGTGAAAGATAGCTTATCGGCGCCCTGGCTTCATTGGAACATTGGTCCGTTTAAAGATGTCGGTTGAGTGTCCGTTCACCGTCCGGTGTAATGCTTACGGTAAGCTGATTATCTCATGATGAGAGATAAATGTGTTAAACTTTAATTAGCTCTTTACCCTTGGATAGTGGTAACCAGCGCCCTGGATAGACGGTGAAGTGTTGCCAGAGATAAGGTCGGTCTATTAATGAATCAAATTCACAATGTGATGGCAAAATAACCGAACGGAATGTTGTGAGTCATTGGCATCTCAGTTGTATGCGCTTTTAGTTTGGAAATTCGGCCCACTTTTGGAGTTTTGAATGTGAGTAATATTGATTCGGCTTTATCAGGAAAATCTCAAGCAAATCTCTATACTCTGGAAGTCAGCATATCGTTAACTACTTAGATGTTAGCGTCTCGGTCTAGAACTCGTCTATTTTGTACCAAGTTTGGTATCAGTTGTGATGAGCTTAGTTTTTTTTTTTTTTGTTGGTCAGTGGACTGAAGACAGTTCCTCTATCGGCTTTATGCTGTTCAATCACCAGGATCTTGCATTCACCTCGTCTTAACAAAGAATCCACGGATTCTGATGAAATTAACAAAATAATTTTACAGACGAGAAAATGTTCACCGTCAAAGAATGCTACAACAAATAGAAAGTTTAGAGAGGTTATAGTGCCACATCTTCTTAGGTTTAGTGAAGTGTGATGCCCTGTATGTTTTTCTTAGGCTAGACGCAAACTTTGAACAGATTAACAATTTATTGTTTATAAGCCTTGAACTATTGCTGCAGGCTTTACTTAAGACTAACTAACAGTTTGTATACTTACGAATCCAGTTCATAGCTTATATACAAGTTCAGCCTTTTGAGGAGTGATCGTGTTAAACCAGAAGTCCAGCTTTTTGAGGAGTGGTCATGTTAAGCCAGCAAATCCAACCTTTTAAAGGGCGGTCCTTGGAAACCAGCATGACCTGCCTTGTGAGGGCGCTCTTTTCTTTGGCGGCCCTGGGAAACTAGCACGTCTTACCTTTTGGGGGGTAGTATTGGGAAACTAGCAAGTCCTGAATTTTGAGGGGCGGTCTTGGGGAACCAGCAGATCAAACATTCTTAGGAGCGGCCCTCGGAAACCAGCACGTCCTGTTTTTTTTTTTTGACATGTAGCCGTGGAAAACCATTAAGTCCTGCCTTTTCAGTTTTTAGGGGTGGATTGGGAAATCCACTAGTCCAGTATGTCCTTGCATTTCACCCGGCTACTCGTGGATTTGTCTGCAAAGCACAAATGTGATTATAAGACATGACTAAGTGATACTGAGATCATCTATGATAACATCAGGGGCGTGTATGCTATTGCCCTCTAAAGAATGAAACATTGTTGGAAAATTCCACAAAGAAGAAAACAATTGATCCAAGCGCTGGGGACGATCCTGTGATAACTAAGGTTTTAGCCACCAACGCTCTACCAACTGAGCTATGTGCATGGCATGGTCAAAAGCTATACTAGTCATTCTGACACTGGTTGCACTTAATAAGGAAATAATTATAATGAAATTAACCTAGAGCTGTAGAACTTGTGAAACATGAACAAAGTTGCCGCCTACTATTCACACCTTCAAATGTCTTGTTCTATTAATGGTCTATTCTTTCTGGCTCTATGTGACGCGATAGCTAATAATCTCACCTGTGGCACCGAAGTTGGTGCAGAGGCTTTTTGACAAATCAGCATATCACTAAATATTTTCTAATAATTTACCTCTTCAGATTGATAGTACTGGTTTAATGTACATACATCAGGGTGGCCGTGGTGTAGTGGTAACATCATCGCTTGTCACGCTGTTGATTCACGGTTCGAATCCTGATGTCAAGAATCATCTATTTATTTCGCATGAAATAAATAAAAAAATCGATCAATTGTGAAAGCTTATGTCAACTCTATTGCGAAGGCATAACACTGGCAGTAGGGCGGTCATATGGCTAAAATGCAACTTGATTGTGATGATGACATCAGGAGGACGGAAAAAAATACTGTGAATCATGAGCAAAGACAATAACAGAAACAAACAAGCTCCCCAGTTAAAAAAAAAAAAAACATAAAATTACTAAATAGTGTTAGCAGTACCAATAAATCCAGTCCACTTCAAACTATGAGTATCGACAAGTAGGTACTTTATTTCTTTTAACTGACTACAGACAGCTGTAGACCATTACATTTATTTGGAAGAATTTTACTATAGGTGTTCATTAAGTGAAATAGTCAGCATCTTTACTTCATTATAACCATTGTAAATTAACATGCTTAATGGAGTGGAGTATACAACTGTGAGAATCAACAAGAAGGAAGTGATGTTAATTTGTTTCTTCATTTTTGCAACTTTTCTACTTTCTATCAATTAAAAAACATTTATCACTTCTTTAACAATTAAATTTCAATACCTTACCATCTTCTTTTTCCAAGTTTTCAAACAAAAAAGTAAAATATGGGTACTTGCATTTATAATCGCATTTTCAGTGTGTTTATTATAAGAAAAATTTTAAAGAAAAACAATTCCTTCACGGATTCGGAGAGAGAGAAAAAAAAAGAACCAAATCCACGAAGACGCAAAGAAATATTTCTTTTTTTCCTTTTATCTTTGCAGAGCGCATTGTAGATGTTTGCCTAATGAAACTTTCATTAAAATCCAGCCACCCAAGTATCTACCAAGGATGAAGGCAAAGTGCAAGAAAAAAAAAAAAATGTTATTATATTTGCCAAGTAGACGTTTGTGGGTGGAGAGATACTTTCTTCCCTCCATCCCACCATTATGAGGGCATATAGAAATTGACGAGCGCTAAAAAACACAAAACCTTGAAGAAGACGAAGAAAAAAAAACTTTGCGGAGAAGTAGTTGAAAGAAATATAAAAAGGAAAAAACTGTTCAATGTATATTTTATCTTCTTCTACTCAAGAGAGGGGGCGAGAAGTTGCAAGTGAAGATGTTTATCATAATGAAAACGGAAAACTTTCACATTGTAAAATTGGCAAAAGACGACAACGGCGATGGCGACGACCATAGAGGAGAATACTGTAAGGACTGCCGCCAGTGGGGACTGGGGAGTAAGAAGTATTTCCTTTTCTACTTCGAAGAACATATTTTTTTTTTTTTGCTCTCTCTCAAAAAACTAAGTAAAAGAAGAAGAAACAACTCAAAAAGACGATGAAACTTTTCGGCTTAGTTGTCTCAAATTCAAGAAGAAATCTACGAGTGTCTGCTGCTGCAGTGTTACCTCCCACTTGTGCCCCCCCCATACATTGTAAGGTGCATCCCCGTGGAAGATAGAAGTTTCAACTTATTGAGCTCCAGTGAAGTGAAGTAAAATGAACAAAAAGAAATGAGAGAGAGCAAGAAGATGCTGTTATTTCTTTAGGGTTAATTAACAGCCAGTTCCATTGTAGGTTATGCCATGCAGGAGCGTTAAATGAATTGCGTGTAGACTAGCTGGCGTTAGAAGAGATCGATTTTAGCTCTTTGTACCTCACAGCCACCCGCACGCATAAATGTTGAAGCGAGGGTCCTACGTTCAAAAAGTGTGTCTAGCAGAATCGAATCAAATATTAATTACTTTGTCATTTTTCTCTAATGGAATTTTTCGAAGTGAAAGCGGAAAACTTTCTGCAACTTATTAGCTTCTTGCGTTTGAAATGAGAAGTTACGATTAAGTTTTAATTAATTAAATTGGCAGTCGGGAGCCGAATAACTTGGCAAGTGTGTGACAAAGGTGTATAGGGCATGGTCTACCTTGTGCTATGTTTGTCACACGAATGGCGTAATTGAGAAGTTCTTGACAATTTTACTTTCGGACATTTGTCAGGCGAGTGGTGATGTTTTTTCCTGGGATTCGAACCAGAAGCTCCTGCCCACAGTTGTCCATCGCACTAGTCATATAATGTAAGGAGCAAATAAAAGAATCGACGTAAATTTGGTCAGCATATACTTTTATATGCTTCAGAAACTTGTGAATTTCTCAGAATCCTTTTAAGAACGATGTCAAAGAGTTCACATGACTTTTGACGGTTTCTGGCATCAACATTTTCTTCCAAGTTGTGGGCGATGGCGTGTCATCTGATAATTTTGCTGGAGTGCCACAGGGGTCTATTCTTCCACCAATCTATTTATACTTCATATTAATGATAATCTAGAGTCGACAAACAACAAGATTTTTGCGACAACACTGGGGAAAAGCAAACTTAGTTGAACACATCTACTCCCACAGCTCCAAATGGATAACAAATTAGCAATCCGAATTGGACCATTCATCTTTGCATGGCACGATCACAAATTGAACATAGCAAAATCAACGCCCATGAAATTGAATTACCTAATTACAATAGAACAAAGAGATAATTCACATTTTTCTCGCTTGGGTATTCTTCTTACGTTCGGAGTTTGTCCCTTAAATATTCTATTCATCTACTCGATATCACACACAGACGACCAGTTCGTTTAATAGAAGATCCTGCACTAACATCCAATCGTAAGCTCATCGAAAGTTTGTAGATTTTTCGAAGAACTCATGCGACATTTGCACGTCATTGGCCCGGCCACATATAATCGCGCGACCCTTTGTCTTGCAATCTGCGGCCTTACACACATGACGACAGCGACTTTTTCCCCGTTTGCCAGTGGTGACAAAATTATATGTATTGACATGTTGACGAAATTAATGACTAGTTGACGCAGCTCAGAAGTTTTGAATCGGGCAAATGATGCAATTTGTGTATGCTTCACTTCAATTCATCTCCTGGTCCTTAAAATGGTTTGACAGATTGAATATTGTTATCTTCCCTTCAGTCACATCGGTGCTTTGGTTGTCATCGTTGGTTTAACAGTCTATAGAATTCCTTTAATGCCTTGGAACGTTCTTTTATCGTTTTATTCAAACTTTCGATTACCATTCCTGCATCTCTGTCGATCCTCATGCTCTCGCTCACGCATCCAACAGTCTTCCTCTCTCACCACCTTCTAGGCCCTAAACTACATAAAAAGCTATGCGAATCATTTTTACGCAAGCTATCTAAAAAAGATAATTTTAGTTAGAGGTGGCTTTAAGCAAAAGTGTAGTAAAAATTAAAAATATATTTTTGCGAATACAAATTTTAAATTTGCGTGACGGAAAAAATTTTAATAAAACATTTTCGGATTTATAACGAATTTTAATATTCCAATTAATTGCACAGAAAAGTCCATGTCGAAACTTCTCAAGATAGACGACTTTCTAAAACAATCATCAAAATCGGTTCAACAATTCCGAAGTTACATAGATATATGTACATATGTAGTCAAGTAAACGACAGACAGAACGCCCTGCCTGCTTTTCGTATAGAACAATAGTTAGAACTTTAAAGGTCTTCGTTCAGAATCATCTATGTTCGAGCGGAGTTACAAATAATAACGGTAGACCCCCAAGAGTACATATATTTGATCTTGTCATGTCTGTCTGTTCATCCGTTTGTATGTCATCATTTTTTGGAGCTTAAATTTTGAGCTAAGAAAGAGAAATATCGTATATAATCTCTTTCTACCCCAAGCAGTAGAAGTGTAAACATTTTTAAAATCCTCCCATAAACACCCCCATTTTTTCACTATTTTTACTAGAAACCTACGAGTAAGAATATTGCTCTAACAAAACATTTAGACGTTAATTTTAACTATAATTGGCCCGAACATTATGCAGAGCTACTCCAACCTATGGTATTGGGGGAATTAAAAAAAAAAAAAAACCTGTTTTGTTTTCACAAAAATCTATTCACGGTGATGGTTAAGCCTTACTGTGAATATTTTACCCAAAATTGTGAATTTTTATTACGAGTGATGACGGCCACGCGGTGTAGTGGTAACATCATCGATTGTCACGCTACAGGTTCGCGGTTCGAATCCTGATGTCAATAATCATCTATTTATTTCGCATGGAATAAATAAAAAGTCGATCAATTACGAAAGCTTATGTCAACTCTACTGCGAAGGCATAACACTGGCAGTAGGGCGGTCATATGGCTAAAATGCAAATTGATCGTGATGATGACATCAGAAATGACTGAAAGAAATACTGTGAATCATGAGCAATGACAAAAGCAAAAACAAACAAGCTCCCCATTTATCTGGACAGCCACCCTTGGAGTTCACTGAAACTTAATACCAGCTGAGTTTCAAACCAACTACACCAATCTGTCTTTCTCTCTGTCTCTTTCCTTTCCTCAATACGCCCGTGTCCTAAAATTAGTATAAGGGTATTCATAACCCCTTTCACACGTGCAAATTATAAAAAAAAAAAAAAATTTGACAACAATTTTTCTCATAAAATCTCATAAAATTCGCTAATTTACTGTAAGTTAGCTAAACACCCATATCTGATGCAACTTTCTACCATAGGCGAGACTATGCTAGATGGCCAATCAATCGATATTTCACAGTATAAAACGTAAATTTATTTATTTTTTTTACTATTCCCGTTATATAACTACTTTTAAAGAATGATGACAGTTGTCAATGTCATTGTGACACTTACGTATACAACCTAATTAATGACTGAAGACTCTTTTTTTTTTTTTTAATTTCTCAATATGTATGTAATTACTTGAAATGTTTTTTTACTCTTTTAATTAACATTGAAAGCATTGTCAGTTGTTGCTGTCAACACCACTTGACCCCTAGTGGTAATGACAATTGCCTATAAATTACTATCAACGTCAGTGTCTTATTTCTAGATAATTAATCTATAATTTGTGTCTGAGATTGGAATGGCAGTAGGTTTACTACATAAATAAAAAAAATTAAAACCCCTGTAACAGCTGTACAGGTTAATGTAGTAATTAATCTAAATTGAGTCGTTAAAGTTTTACGAACTCCAATCCAACTCGATTTCGATTTAAAGTTATCCACAGCACTGCTGCTGCTGTCGCTGTGGTTCGGGCCCATGTGTGTGGTCGGCTCCAGACTTTTAAATTAAACCGACATTACCAATAATGAATGCAATTAATAATTGTTTGTTGGCTTTGGGATAACGTTGTTCCATTTACAAAATATGGTCTGTTTGTGTGATTATCCTTTTTTTTGTTTTTTTTTGTTGCCATTTTCTGCTACGGATATCTACCCTCACCATGGGAGACGACGCGACGGAGTATAGCATGCATGCATCCTTCTGAAAAGAAGCAACGTCGTTGTCGGTGAAACTGGGGTGAAGTTGGTCGCATAAAACACACACACGTCATGTGTGGCTTGTGCGCAGAGATGACAACAGATTAATTTATTTGCCGAGTGTGGTAGGCAGCGCGGATAATTGCTTGGGGAGCGCGAATTGATTATAAGAATACGCTTTCTAAGCGTAGCTGGTCTGCATCTACACCTCCTCTTGGGCTGTGCGATGGAGTATGGAGACTCCCTATCCCCCTCTGCTTTTTTTTTTCTGTCTCTGTTAATGAATTCCATTAATTAATTCTTTTAATCAGGCATTAATTGGCAATTAATTAAAATGCAAATTGAACACATTTTATGCTGACACGCCGACATGGTCGTAGGTTACCACCGCACCGGCTCAGCGATGCATTTCGCCCCCCACTTCTGATGGTAGGGTGCTTGGTCGTTAAGTGAATGATATTTAATTTCCCAGTCGCCGCTGATCAATTTAAATTAGTTCCGCCTGTTGGGCATTTTTAGGCGGTTCGACGAACACACTCATGAAATGCTCACCGCACCTAGAAACGAAAAAAAAGAAAAAAAGAAAAAAAGAAAATGGACAGCAGTGACAATCTGTCGTCGTAATCAAGTTTTAATGGTGAGTAGCGGTAGTAGGACAATGTCACGGGTAATAGATGCATGATTTGGAGGCAATAACATGAACAGAGTCATTTTTGATGTTGAAATTGTGACCTGAGGCATCGTCGCAAGGGGGAGGGGAGGTGCGATACGTAAACTGTGTGGTGGATTATAAAAGGTTGTCATTCAGGCATTAAAGATAATGGGTTGACTTTTGTACTCAAATGTCATTGGAATGTCATCAAGATGTCAATAATTGGTTAATGGACAAGCTTACAGACGATCAAGGTTGTCGTGTTAAAGAAAAGTCATGGGAATTGGGCTTAACAATGAAATTGATGGAAATTGGTTTTGGGATTTAGTAGGTATTTTGTTAATGACTAATTTGGAAGAATATTCCCGCTCCCATTCGTGTCAATGAGACTTTGAAAGTTTTATTTAAAGGGAAATTCAATTTTTTTTTTTTTTTTTTTTTTTTTGTTGCTTTCTGATCGGTGAAGAGTTTTGGGGTGAAACAGCTGTCGGAGAAACTTGTTTTTTGTCATTTGCCACTTGCGTCATGGTCGGCTCTCATATAAAACTCTATTAACACTAGTCAGTGAATGACTGCAGTCTAGAATATTATGATGTTGAGCCAGAATAGCCTTTAAAATATTGCTTTTTCGAATTATTGATGATCGCAACTTGCCAAACTGTGTAGGTTGACCCTATTGATTTTAAATAGCACTGTTATGCTCTTACGATACTTTCTGGCATTCCCTTAACCTTTTAACCAAATCATCGGTTTTTGTTTCATATCCTTACCCACTTGCTCTAAACCAAGCTTTCGGTTGCGTACATCAAGTTGGTGAAATTCCATTTTCGCAGTCATAGTGTTTTGATGACGTGTTCAACTGTTAAAGGAAACATTGCTGGTTCAAATCCCACACATGAAATTGGTACCGAACATCTCAATTTAGTTTGGACAGCAATTAATGAATAAATAGACACAAATAAAAGCAGATAAACCACAGGGAATAGGGGACCAACTAAGGGTAAAAACTTAGTGGAGATGAAAGAAAAGTGATGCGATATTTTTCAAGTGAAGCGCTCTGAAATCAAATGATGCGCAGGGTTTCGACCTAGAAGAGCGAACTTAAATCTAGAATTCGTTGTATGTACATCAAATGTCTGTAGAATCCAATCGTCGCAAAACCGGGAACTAATCTAATTTCCTGACTGTTAACTTTTTAGCTTACCCTAGAAACAGAAAAATCAAGTCACGGATCAGTTTCTGAGTGTATTTTCAAGTGCACTTGCTGAATAGAAATTATTCGATTTTTCTAGATCATATAACAAATTAATTACCTTTTTTGTAGGTTTATATCCCAAGATCTACGTTGTTGGATACCCTAAACGAAAATAAAAATTCATTGAAATCGGTTAAGATCTGATCTGTCGTCGGGTGAATGGAAAAAATTCAAATCATTCAATTCATTCAATTTTAGATCTCAAGTCTCAGCTGTCATGTGTAAAAATCAAAAATTACATTTTATCTTTTCAGGGTTCTGATGGAGGGTCAGTGGTTTCTCCATCCACACCAACACAAGTTACAAATACCACACCCAGCCCAACAACACCGAGAAAATCATCGGATTTTCCAAATCAAACTGGTCTGCCTCTCAGCAACGGACCATTGGGGCTGGGAGGCAGTGCTAGTCCAGTTCCTGTTCAACCGTCTACAGCAGCTGCCAGTGGCGGTCAAAGCAGTGTTGGTGGTGGCATTGGCATGGGAGTTGGTGTTGGGCCTGGTCAAACACAACAACCGGCGCCATCACCAGCATCGGCTGCATTGCCACCACCAAGCCTGCCACCGCCTTACACAACAACACCAATGCAGGTAAGAAAGATTCAATATCACCTTATAATCCAACAAAAAAATACCCATTCAATCCGCATAATAAGGTACAAGAAGTTAAAAACTGCCTAAAGTCGCAAGAGCTCTCCAACCGAAGAGGCCTTAGAAAGTCTTCGGCTTTTTTTACAACCAAAGAGCTTTAACTTTTCTTCGAAAAAGAAATTGAGTCCAACTCGAGAAAATTAAAGAAAAAAAATAAAATAGAATTCTCTGCGCTTATTGTTGATGGATAAAAAATAGAGGGCGGTGGCCCTCGGGTCAAACTAATAAACAAGCATAACTCTTGTTACAAAACTTATTACACATGCCATGTAAATACGACCGCCGCCATACATTGATTTTTCTTTATTGGTTGTGCCTTGGGCACTGCTGAGCAGCCTCTATCCACTAAGAGCACAGCTCCTCGTCAAGTGGCATTCTCAAGTGGTACCACGACGATAAGAGGCATAAGTGCTATGAATGTTTACATTCGTTTCTTAGAAGACGCTGCAAGTGTTTACACACAACACCATCTTGTGCGCGGGCGCTGATTACATTAATATAATTTATTTTTTTTTTTTTTATGGCAAATTGACATGGATTCTCTGGGTTTCGTGTGTGCGCACCCATAAATCAGAACGTAATTGAACTGCTTAACCGGAGAGATGAAGAAGGAATAAGAAGCCAACTTCAGCAGCAACTCGAGAGTGTTGACTCCAAAGCAGCAGCGACGCCAAGAGGATAGAGTTCACAATCTTAGCACTTGATTGGGAGAGGGTTTTGAGTTGGAGGTTTTTTTTTTATTATGTATTATGGCTGAAGGCATGATTGCAGTCTATGCAATCAACAAGCAGCTTAAAATTTGCAAAGTGGCAATGAAATTCAAGGGCGTTTGCTGCGGGAAGTGTCGTAAATTCAAGAAAAAAAAAATAATCCTGCCATCATTAGCTTGACAATTATCCTTCTGTTTCGGTTGCAAGCAAAACGAGAAGTGGTTTTCAGATTAATTAGCCACTGATTTAGAAGTAGGGCTCAGCTCACATCGCGAAAAAGGGAAATGATCGCACTTTGTGAAGAACCTCCTTCAGTTTTGTGTCATAATGATGTGTCTCTCTATATCGCAAAAGTGCTCCGGTCCTACGAAGGGGGATATTCATATTATCGGCTTCGTCGTTACTCAGTATAGAGTGACATTTTTAATCTTGTCCAATCCTGAGCTGATTACAAGAGAGATTAGTGCATTAATGGCAACTTAGCTACCTGTCCTAATGTCGCAACACAGTTGCTGTAGAGTCTGTAGGTGCAGCTTTCACCCAATTCAGCTCTGTAAAAGTCGACAACCATTCAAAGCTACACTGCTTAAGTCACTTAGTAAATGTCATTATTGGAGGATTCTTTTTATTAGTTTATTCTAAAAACACATATTCTATAGGATTTGGGCATACTTTAAGCAAATATAATACTTTCTGTGTAACATAGTGACAGACTGCCAACCCTTAATGGCATGGAACTCGTCATTCATCGTTTCCCATGGAGAAAAATAATAAAGTAACATATCCAAGGGCATTTCAATTCGAACAGAATCACTGCTCTGGTCAGTGGTTCTTTATTGGTTTTGTCTTTCCCAATTAGTGTGTGTGCAAGTCAAGTTCATTTAAACAAACACAGTCGACCGGATTCAGAGTCTGTGAACTGTCTAAGACGGATGATTATTAAAAACCATTTTGCTACTGAATTAGTAACACTCTGGACCGCAAGAGGTAAGGCTCTAATTGCAAAAATATTATCGCTTTTGTGTACCGTATTTGTAGTCTTTGTCTATCCAATTTGGTTGTACGAAACAATGGAACAAATAATCTGTATTCGCCTTCAAAAGCTGTGACTTTATTTTTCGATCTCGCAAAGGCTTTTATGGATTGCTGCGTGAGGCTTCATTGGGCATCATTGGACCCAACGCATGTTTTACCAGAACCAGAATGTAAATCGTATCTTGATACGTGAAAAAATTGTACTTTATCTGATCTTCCTCTCGTTTCCAGTCCATTGAAATCATTTGTTAGATTAGGTTTTCTAAATTATTTTTCCTTCCCTAATTTCTTCCTGCGATCCTGTAACCCAGTACTTTGTTCATTTTTCGTCATTTGCTTGTATTAAGTGTTCATACCAACTTGTCTTAAGGGATAATACACGTCTTGAGACGGTTTATACCTTAGCGTAGGTCTGCATCTCATTTCCACTTTGTGCATTCGATCCTTTCACGATATGCCGAATATAGTTTGGCCATTTTTAAACCGAAATTTGGGTGTTACGAACCACAAATCGCTAACAATAACGAAATTCTACAAACTAGTCGTCTTAGCCACGAGGAATAAATATTCACGAATAAGTTGAGTGACTATCAACTAGTCGTGAGTGTTGAGTACCAACAACGAATGAGCTTTCCAACCAATCATCTCGCAGTACGTATTTGGAGAAACTATTCCGAAACGAGAAAACTATCAGTCAATTACTCGTATGGTGAATCACCATCTACGAATGGCTTCTAGCCGCGTGTGATTACTAAGTACTCATGGCTGCGAACCAATAACAAATGACTACCACCAATAACGAAAGACTACCATAGACAAGAACTTTCTAACCAAAAATTTCGGAGTACGATTTCCCAAAGATTGCCAGAGATGAAAGACTATCAACTAGACACGATGGAACTTCAATCACAAATTACTACCAGAGGCGAGAGTTTACTAGCAAGTCAATTAAGAAATCATACCATCGATAAATGATTACCAGAGGCGCAAGACTTTTAATTTATTCGCAACAACATCTATGTCTCGATAATAGAAAGTATTTAAAAGCTTTTCTGATTGTTAATGATAGGTTTTTGATGTTCAGATTACGCCATCTTGTGTGTGACATTAGGTGTGTTTTTGTTTTTTCATATCTTATATAAGCTTAGCGAAAAATGTGTGTGTTAAACACAACGACAACGATAACCTATATCGGATAAAGATATCCGGAACAATATCGCAGCTTTCAACGTGCTGCGTTAAAAAAAAAAAAGTTCGCCCATATTGTTTTTTCCACATGTTATCGAAAACTTGCGAGGAGATGTCACAAATGACTTCATCCGTCATTTTTCAGGGGCCATTACATATCATGAAAGGGACAAAAAAATAATGAATGAACAAGAAGGTATTGAGTGTTGTTCTTCTCTTACAAGTTTTTAATTCTTCATTCTTCTCAATCATCGAATTTACACTAGTTTAGAATGCGTATCCAACAAAAACCAATCTTCCAACAGCAATTTAGAAAAAGAAAGACAGCCAATTATCCAACCTTGTGGTACCCCATTTTTGTTCTTTATTTTTCTTCACAACCATTAAATTTTCAGTTTAAAAATATTCACTATTATATGTATATGTACACAATATCTTCTCCCTCCCGAGTATTTTATTTCATTTCATACCTTCTGGCTCATCACTGAAAACTCAAGAGTGTGCTCCATTTATGATATGACATACAAATTGACGGTCAAGTAGCATCTTTATTGTTTACATACCACAGAAGTAGTAAATGGAGAAGAAACCAACAAAAAAAAAATAAATATCCCTCATCTCTCATCTCTCAAGTGGAACGAAATTCATTGAATAAAATCATGATGATCCTCAAAATAGCCTCAGCCCCCTATTTCATGTTTCGAGTGGTTGATCCGATTCTTTTTTTACTTGTTTGGTTTTTTTTTTTCACTTTGTTATATGAAAGACTTTGGTTAATTTGATGCAACAAGCAATCTGACACGCAACCGAATCAAATTGCGCTTGCGGCTAATTTTTTCATGAAACACAGCAGAATCACTCACCTCTTCTCTTATCTCATCTCGGGTGTCATACACTTGAAGTGATTTTGAATAATGAAAAAAAATATACTTGCAACGTGTGCACATTAATTTTTTTTTTTTTCTCTTATTTCTTTGAAAAACTTTTGTGGTGAATACCGTGACTAGTTATTGTTTCACCTTCTTAAATTTCAAAATTAATACATACCACATCGGAATGTTATTTTTGTGGTGAGAATGTGAAGGACCTTAGAGTTGCTTGGATTTTGTATTTGTTTCCAAGTGATGACGAGAGAGAATCTTTCTTTGTTAACTGTTGGCGTGGCAAATGTTTCCCATATGTAGGTCTCTATTGGAAGTTAGTATGTGGCCAAGTAGTTGATCCTGATTACGTGGCTATTTATGGATTCGTATTTATTTATCAGGCTCAAGACCACGGGAAGAGTCTTTGCCTGAAATGCCACAGCCTTACTGTATTTGTCTTTTAATTAATGTGGCAGAGGGTAGCGCTATTGTTAGGTATATACGAATAGATAGTCAGAGTAATAATACAAAAAAAAAAAACTGGTGACGTCCTTCTGCCAAGACATGTATTAGCATTTATTTTTTATGAAATAAATATAATATTAAAAAAGCCTTGGAATCACTGACAGTATGATCCATGTTGGTAAAGCAGGTCTCCGACAGATGCGACGTTTCCCTGCACTGGGTTTCTCTGAAAATAAGGAGGATCTGTCTACTCCCATAGAATCGATAAAGTTCCGCCTCGATACTGAAACCAGAAGAATGGCAAACAGCAGGTTGAACAATATCACCACTTGTCGTTGGTCTCGAAGCAGATCTGACCTAACCTAAATCCGAAGAGAACGAAAAGACTTCTGTCTATAAATAGGAAATGTTTAAGCTTTTCCTATCGTGTAAGTTACCTTGAGCTAGTAATCCGGTATCTTCTTGGTATCACTATGGACCTACCTTTTGCCATAAGAGTGCCTCTGCTTAGCGTAGATAGTCACCTAATCTAACATACCGCCTTAGTCGGGTCGTGCTGTTAAAAGAGGCGGTCGATTAGTCACTCCTATTTTGATCAAATAAAAGCTGATATTATATTTCGCCCCTATATGGCGCAACAAGTAGCAAACTGCTGAAGCGTTTCCGAAAGATAGACATGTATGTATTCCATTGAATCATTAAAAGTTTACCTAGAAGGTTTAGTATTCGATTTGGCCTCTAGATGGCGCTATAACAACTTAAATGCTTCTATCTGATAGACTCGGATGTGTATTTCTTGCCGTCTTAGTTGGGATAAGTCCGATTTTTATAAGCACTACTGGCAAGTTCTTTTAAATTGAAATTGTTCTCTACAAATCTGTCAAACACAAATTGACAAAATCGAAACTGCCCGGTGAAAGTGGCAAACATAAACGTAATCCCTGAAAAGAGCAAACAATTTTCGAATAAATCGCATTATGCAATAAGTCGTTGATTACTTAATTCGTTCCCTTTCCCTTTATCATTGTGCATTCGCCGCCGCCGGACAAAAAAAAAAAAAAAAACAAACACCGAAATGATATCCCGTCGCTTCTACGTTAAACCATTTCAATTAGTGACAACTTAACAGACGACGTTCCCGATTAAATCGCTTTTCATCAATCTCCCGGCAATAATCCGTCCCCCTTTTTCGGACTTTAATCGCATTACCAATATCATTTGATTATCTTTGTATAGCGTCTTCCCCATACTCTCCAGGTTCGGCTCTCACACTACTTACTGTAAAAACAATTCCGCCATCCGATTAAGTGGATATGCAGCTAACTTGGGATTTTCCAATTTACCTCGACTGATTTTCACGCTGTTCTACGTGGGTATGAGACGCGAAAACCGACATATCGCCTCCCCTAGAGGATTAAAATTTGTTGTCATCGTCGACGCGCAGTACTCGTAGTCGTCGTTGTCGTCTACAGACAGCAGAAAGAGAGACGAGACCGAACCGGAACAGGAACTACCGAGGCAGGAACCATTTTGTTTTAATACCCTTCCACAATTCTGTCGCTATCTACACAATCCCTTTTTCTGTCTCCCCTAACACCACCGACAGATGGAGCATTTTAAACGACCCTTGTGTGTGCAGCAGAAGCACACTCGTCGTTGAGGAATTTTAATTTTATGCCATCGCAATGGCTGCTACTACCGCTATCGTCGACGTCGTTGCGCCATTTGTAATTCAAAGCAATTATTTGAACTACAAACAGATTCCCATTTGGGGATTTTACTTGTACAATCCTTGCCACGACGACGATGTGGATGATGATGATGCTATAGCTGGAGCTAAAGCTGGAGGAAGGGAATGAACAGTTGAATTGGTGGTGGTACTCGTAGTCTACGTCGTCATCGTTGTCGGAGTAAAATTCATTTTGGTATTATTTTGTTTTGCTTTTGTTTGCCCGTGATGTGGTTAAGGGAAGGAGGATGATGGGGGTTTTTTTTTAGCATAAGCAACGTTCAGGGATTAAAATTTTTGAGCGGGACGCACAGAGAGAGAGAGAGCAGAAGAGAAAATTCGGATTAACTCTCTGCAACGCTTATAATGTTAATTTGATAACTCAGTGCAAATCCCTTTTCGACTTTTCTTGCACACCTCCCCGCCTTACGCGGTATGCATAATATTCCAATCTCCTCCAGCGAAACCAATTACTGCTTGCTAATTAACTCGTTTTCTAGGTTTTCTATTAAAACGCGCATACCAAGGGGTTGTGAGTTGTTAGAGATGAATACGCTGTTGGTATTTCATAAGACGCCGCTAACCTAATCACAGATAGCGCTTACGCTAATGAGTATTAGTATCATCATCGTAATTATCGTCTTCTCGGTGGCTTTGTATAGAGATGTTTTAATTATCTGTTTGCATAGTTTTAAGGTGGCGAAAATGAGAATACTTGCTCCTCTTTGCCAAGAGTGAAGAAGCTGTGAAATCTTTGAACATGAACATCTGTTGGGGAGCATGCGACATTAGAGCTAAGGGATTTAATATACAGTTGGGACTTTTAGAATAATATAGTGGAGGAAGTTTTTATTCATGCCTCTAAGTGAAATAGGAAGATATTCAGTAGTGGAGGCAATAATAGTAAATCCTGGTTGATATCCATGTAGTTGGCATTTACTTGTTAAGACCTTCGGCACAAAATAAAAGAAAACTACGAACAAAAAAGGTTGGTTTAGTGACCAGCGTGTTTGCTTGTTGATCCCTAATCAATCTGTGAGAAGATTTTGTTTTTTTCAGATAAAAGATGGTATCTTAAAATAAAACTAAACCTACTCTGGTCTAATCGTTGCAAAATCTCTCTATTTTCTCTCTATCTTCTCTCTCTATATTCTTTCTCTACCTTATCTCTCTCTCTAGCTCTTTCACTATCTCCCCATCTTCCCTCTCTCTCGTTCTCTGTCTCTGTCTTTCCGTCTTCCCCTCTCTCTCCTCAGAAACACTTTTTAAACGAATTTAATCCCTCTTTTCTTAAAGTCACCACTAACTCCAAATCGGTAGTAATAAACACGAATGTCACTCCTAAAATAGTTAGGAATTTAGGTGAGCTCACCCGTCTCTAAGTCATATTTAAATTGACAGCCAATAGCATTTGAACAATTGATATTATTCATCACAAATCGAATAATAGAGCACAAAATGCTACACTGATGCACAATTTTTAGTCTGAAATCTGAATTGAATTTCTTCGATCTGTCAAGTCAGCTGTGCAAGTTCACAGTAGCGAAAACAAATTGAAAATCAATCACAATAACTATGATATTTTGAATTTAAGTTGCTTTGAGTTGCTTTTAGTATTTCTATTACTGAGGGCCATTGTTCCTGCGACTATTGCTTGTACTGGATCCATCTTCAGAATTACGTTTTCTTTTTGGAACATGAGAAGAAATAAATAAAACGAAATGCTAAATCGCGAGACGAATGTATTTCTTCAGGGAGACCAGACCACACCGGCGAGTACGTTTTCGTCTCCAGAGATCCTCTATGACATCGATTCCTAGAGTTAACGCTAGCAATTGTTTGAAAGATATCCGACTAATCTTCTCTGTTTCCAACCATTTGTGGTCTGTTACATTTCTTCTTCTTCTAGCTAGTGCCGAACGTAGGCATTGTACGTATCCCATCGTCACCACCTCACAAGTCACATCTTCTTTGGGTTGTACCTATGGATATCGCTACTATCTATTTAAGCATTTCTCGCTTTATGCTTAAAATTTCTTTCTTGGTAAAGCCTATCCTCATTCTAATAAGCATCTTGGTTTGGCTGCGTCGGCCTTTTAACTTTCTTCCATCCCTACATGTCTCTTCGAGCATCACTGCATTTTGAATTGCACATTCGTAAAGTTTCTAGATACATTCCATCGCCAGTGATGTGCTAATTTCAGTCCGCTTCAAGCGCATAATCACTGCCTTATTGTCATCTGCATTCAAGTGACTGTTTAAGGTTTTCTGTGATATTTTCTGCCACCATACATTTGAGGCTTATACAGTTATACTCCACCTTCATTTCTGTTCCAAAAGTGCCAAGAGCTGGTTAGGAAGTCTGTTAAGAGCTTTGTGTTACGCCTACCGTTCTTGGTTGCTATGTTTTTCTGAAAAATATTAAATTTTCCGGCTTGACATAGCTCTTGTGTTGAGTTCCATTTCGAGAGTTTTTCTTGGAATTGCCAGGAGCTTGACACTAGCTTCAAACATTAGAGATAACTGCTAGCACCTATAGTAGCGCAGTGCTCCTTACCTGAAAGCTTAGTAAGAATAGGCAATAATTCCGCAGTCTTGGTTTTTGTCCTCGACTGTAAGATGGAGACATCTGCTTCTTTTTTTTATGAAAGAAAGGGTGCTCTGCCTAAAGAACTTTCGGTGGGAGTACCTTTATCCTGACCTTTTGGAATCGTTTGGATTTAGTTAAAAATCCACACTAGGGACCATGGTGAGGCTTATTGTATACATCACCACAACAAGCTGCATATTAACAGATCTATTATTTTCTGATATTACAAACATATACATACATATTGTTTATACTAAACGGTCAAAAATCCCTCCTAGTACAATTCTATGTTCTATTAAATTAAAAATTGCATTTCTTTTTTTTCTTTCCAGGTCTCAAATGGTCCGATAAGCACACATCTGTTGCCGATCTCAAGTCAATCGCAGCTGACAGCGGGTCTTGTTAAACCATTACCCTCAGCGGTTGCGAAAATTCCTCCAACGTGCACAACAACCTCGTCGCCCAGCAATAAACAGCAGCAACAGCAACAACAACAACAGCTGCCACACTCTCCACAAACGGCGACATCAGCATCACCTAAGCCACCTGGTTCAATACATTCACCAGTTGGGATTAGTAATTTAGTTGGAGCACCGCTAACTACCTTGGCCAATGGCTTCGCTTCGTCAATGCCACCATCGATTACAACATCGCATCCCATCAGCAGCTCTAGAGTATCACCAACATCTCCATCAAACCAGCAACAACAGCATCAGCAAATGCAACAATTGACGCAGGCGCCACTACCAATGCAAGTAACGACCAACAACAACAATAGCGGCAACAACAGCATCAGCACCAGTAGTAGCCTAAGTAATAGTAATAGCAGTAGTAATAGCAATAGCAGTAGCAGCAGTTTAGTACAACCAATTCCTGGATCGCTGTCAGTTGCGATGCCACAGCCACCGCCTGCGACTGCGCCCGCAGCACCGCCGCCAATAGCGCCGAGTGTCCATCACCCCGGTTTAGATAGTGCGGCAGCGGCTAGTGGGCGAACTAATAGCCCAGCAGTGGCGACCGGTGCAGTGCATACGGCAACAGCGCCTTCAGTGAATGGCGCTAGCATCGGAGCTAATGGCGGTGGTAGTAATATACCGCCATCGGCAGCGTATCGCACGCCATATCCAAACTATCCGCTGTACGCACCGTATAACAATCTTCACCATAGTCCGTATCTGCCGCCTGCAGTGCCATCGCCAACGGCGTCACCACGCACCATCGACTCTCGGACTAGTAGTCGGGAGTCACCTCTGATAATCTCGAAATCGGTGAGGCCACATACGCCGTCAAGTGGCGGTGGTATGATGGCCGGCTCCAATAACGGTCTACCGCCACCGTCTCCAGGACAGACTGGTCCGCATGGAATTGCTCCATCGTCACAACACCCACAACAGTCACAATCGCCGTATGGACCACCGCCGCATATGATGGGCGGTCAGTCGAACAGTAATAATAGCAGTAGTGGGCAACAACAGCAAAATTTACCGCCAGGTAGCATTCTCAGGGATCAGCAGTCGTCATTGAGTGCACAATTACAGCAACAACATCAGCAGCAATTACAACGGCAGCAGCAGCAGCAGCAGCAAATGGCACCGCTCTCACACCATCATCAGCAACAAGCCGCGCAACATCAAGTGCAACTATCGCCAATGGCATTGCAAGGCCATCCACATGCACAGCATATGCAGCAGGGACAGCTGCAGCCGCATCAATTGCCACCACACGCCTCAGTCGCCGGTCTTGGTGCGAACAGTTCATCATCTGTGATTCCACGAACTCATTCGCCGAGAGGACATAGTCCGAATCGGGAAAGAGATAGTTATAGGTAAATTGACAATGTGGCTCCTTTTTAGAGTAAAATATATTTATAAGTTTCCTTTGTATCGTTGCAGTAGTAATGTAAGCAGTTTGTCGAGATCCTCAACGACGCCGGGCGGTGGTGTGCCGTATAGTAGTGCACCACAAACTGGCCCATCGCCATCGCTGCAACATTACAGTAGTAGTAGTAGTAGTAGTTCCATTGGTGCGACATCCTCACCATTGTCACTGCCACCCACATCGATTGGTGCCACTCCTTCTAGTCTACCATATCCGCCGAAAAACTCCGTTTGGGCATCAAGGTATGTTCATACATAAACCCAAGTTTCCACCAATAACTTAATGCCATCTGGTTTGTTTGTTTTACAGCACAACAAGTACGACGCAACTTTCGCCGGCGACAACAAGTACAGTGACGCGACCTACACCTCCTCCAGCCCAACAACAACAGCAACAGCAGCAGCAACAACAACAACAACAACAACAGGCAGCTTCCAGTGGCGCAAACTCAGTATCGCCGCATCATTCGTCAGCATCAACAACGCATTCCACATTTCAGCCGCCCTTGTTTGCTGCGCCGCTACCGCCACCAGTGTCAGTTAGCTCAGCATCGACTGCTCCACATCCCTTTTCCGCAGAATCTCTCTTCCAGTCAAGTAAAAGTAAGTTTTTCCTCCGAAGGAAAGAGTCGATGAGCAAAGAAGCTTTTTTTTTTTATTGAAATGACCATAGTCAGAAAGAACTGTTGGGCCATTAACAGCTTACTGCTCAGTATTAGCTCTTTTGTGCCTCTTTGTATCAGTTTCAGTAGAAACTAATGAGTGAGATTAGTGTACCAGCTACTTACTTAGAACTGTTTTTTAATTGGCAATAAATCAGCGAGAAATAACTATTCTCTCGACAGCTTAGTCAGATTGATGATGAAACTTACTGTTCAGTTAAACAAACCTAAGGCAAGAGCTGTGTGGTTATAACTAATTGCTCATATTGCAGTTAAACCAATCTTGTAAGCACCAACTTTCAGCACAAGAGCCGTTGTTATGGCGCACTTCACGGATTAAACCTAGTAGTAGTTCGAAGTAATTGCTGTATTAAGCATTTCTATACATTGCTCCCTACACACTGTTATTTTTTCACTGTTTGCTCACTTCATCCTTACTCAGTAAAAATAAGATAAAGCAGCTCTTCTTTGACTCCTTGCTCTCTAATCATTGTTCTTTTTCACTGTTCACTCAAAAGAACAGTTATCAATATTATATAGCGAAATCTATTCTAATTATTTTTTTGTTTACTTTCTCTATTCACAGCTGATCAAGCAGATCTCCTTCGCCGTGAACTCGATAGTCGATTCCTGGATCGTTCAGGTTTAGCTGTACCTCCACCCACATACTTGCGGCAAGAACTCCATCATCATCAGCATCAGCATACACATCTGCATCAACATCAGCATCAGCAATTATTGCCGGCTGCACCGCCACCAGCTGCAGCATCAATGTTTCCCCCGCCTCTCTTCAAGGATATACCCAAAATGGGTGCCGTTGATTCGCCTTTCTATAGGACCAGTCTGGGTATACCTGGTTACCCGGGCTATTCACCCAGTCTGTTGCACCCCGGACTCGGGGGTCCGACACCGTTTGTGCCTCCTAGCCATCTGCCATCCTTTGCTCCCAAGGTAAGTTGTGCTAAGTTTGATGGTGAATTCGATTTCAATGTCAAAATTACTAAGAAATATTCAAATCGAATTCACTCTACGTGTACTCTCTAGATGCAATACTGTGCGAATCGGCGGCGTATTATGTTATGCGTGACAACAACGTGTATCACCTTATTTTCTATTTGTTTTTTCTCTTACACTTTTCTTTGTTTTGTTTTCGGTATCTTTTTTTATTTTATTTTGGTGAATTGCTTTTAATTAATCATCAAAATTGCATTAAACATACACATACATACTTACATCATCGCTATTACTATTTTACACGCCAAATCATACGCTCTTTTGTATCATGAAACAAAAAAAAAATTAAAAAAAAAAATCATCTCGCTAACACTCATTCATTCTTTCATTTCGTTTCGCAGCAACCGACCCCGATCGTTGATCCCAATAAGCCTAAGCAAATGGTAGGTTTAAGTTTGTTTCTGATTTAATTTAATTTAATTTCTATCCACCCCACCTACTTATAACATTCCCAATGTGTTACGATATTTGAGGAGACAAGGCTTCTTGTTTTTATACTTTACGGTAGCTAGAGCAAAAGAAAATAGGAATATCAGTGCTTTCCAATAACTATAGAGTACTTACAGACATGATAGTGATGGACCCTTAATTTGGAGAAGAAAAGCTTAATCCGTTAGCTGTTAAGCTGTAGTTATAGGCATATGTAGTTCTTCAAACGCAACTCACTCCTTATAATGCCCTGAACAGCAGTGAAGATTATATATACATCCGTATTCCCTAAGTCGATTTAAAACGAAATTCAGGGTGTCCCCAGGCTAGATCTGCTCAACACGGTCTCCGATTTAACGCCCAAATCACTCTACTTTGATAGATGGTTTGAGATTGAGTTCCCAAGCCGTGATATATGGAATAATGGCGTTAACCGTTGCTTGATCGAAAAGGAATCATGGGGTATATCGATGGATGAAAAATGGATTCAGGAATTGTCGCCGGTGTGTATGGACCCAATTATAAGATTTCGAAATCACTTTGAAAGAGTCCTAGTGTTTTCCAGGCCGAGCTTTACGCTATCGAGACCTGTGCTAGTATAAACTTGCACTCAGGCATCAAAGGTGCCGCTATCCACATATTCACCAACAGCAAAGCGGCGCTTAAAACACTGATCTCCCACCTGATCAGCTCTAAGCTGCTTCGACAGTTTAAAAAACTTGGCCCGATACAATAAAGTAAAATTGCGGTGGGTACCGGGTCATGACGGCAACTAAACTGCAGATCTGCTAGCTAGAAAAGGTTCCCCCGAACCCTTTTGGGGAATATCTGATTCTGCCTTTAAACTGACCCTAAACAGTTGGGAAAGCAACATGTGCATTTCCCACTGGAATAACTCCCAAGATCTCAGACAAGCTAAAAGATCTATTCAACTTGAGCTTAAACAACATAAGAAGGCTTGTGAGCTACCTTACTGGTCACTGTCAATTACTTTACCACCTTAATAAAATGAGAATTTCAGAGGATAAGAAGACGAAACCGCAGAACAAGTAGATCATATCTTCATTAGAGTTAAGGAAATCCTCCGCAGCTGTAACTATAGCTTTCATAAGGAAAGTAAAAGTACTGCTGCCCTAAAAAGTGGCCTATGGCACAATAGATCTTTCTGGTCGCAGTGCCTACACGCCATTTGGGTGTGGCCACATACCTGTTAATAAAATAAAGTCATTCTGGGTGAGAAATGTCACATTCTGTAAGGCGTAGGAGACAAGAAAACAAGACGAAATTCCAGTGCTTTAGTTCTATTTGTGCCTTACTGAGAGCAAGTTTTCGTGTAATTAAAATTACAATTTTACGCTCCAAGTGCCACTCGAACTCTCTAAGTCACTCGAAGTCGAACTCTGAGTAGATTTAATTTTATCCAAGCGAATTGAGCGAAGTTTTCTATGTATCATTTGACAAGAATATCACGTAGTAACACGATGATTTGAGAGGTTTGAGATGAGCTGCTGAGGATACTGCTGCTGCGGAAACTGCACTTATTGACTAGAAGGAATAACTTCGTAATGGGCTAAGTCTGTCTGTTTTTAGTCAGAAAAATTATATTCAGCAACACTTTGAAAGAAGTGCTAGTAAGCAACTTTACTGACATCAACTCTACGAGAACGTTACAATGCAAGATTAAGTGATTAGTCCCAGTTCAAGACTCAGTACAAGTTTAAATTGCGAATTTTTGTTGAAAGCCAAGTTAAATCCGTTCTTTTTCGAATCGAGAAGAGAATACCGATTTTTTATAGAGTGACCTATACCTGAAAAATGTTAATTGTCGTGCCTGAGTGCAATTTTAAAATATCTTTTACTTATATCCAGAATCACCTTGAGGGGTATAATAAGGCATTAATCAGCCATCATTTATATATCTCGGTTAAGGATTGTCACCTTAAGTGAAATCGGGATGAAGCTGAAATGGGACTCTCTTTAATATATTGAAACTTAGTACTCTAAAGCGGAGGGAAAATCATACTTATTTTCTCTGACAGTTTGGCTGAGCTTAAAGACTTTAACGGTACTCACTAAACTGACGAATGAAAACCTTGTCATTCTCTCCTGGATTCCATCTCACTGACTGGGTGAGAGCTTCAGTCGCTCTAATTCGTCCTGAATCTGTCCGTGGTGTCAACAAAAGCCACTATAAAACATATACAAAAAACGCTTGCTATACGAAATCGGATTAAATATTCCGAATCACACTTTTTTCCTGAGATTTTCCAACAAAAAATCCAACTTTCTGGTGAATTTTGACAGAAATAGTTTTGACATTCAGTGAGCTACGCACTACAAAAAAAAACACCTAAACCGACTAAATCATGCAACAGGCACACTATAGAGTGCGATAAAACATTTTCCTACATCCTTATGGAATATCGAGTCCTCCTACGTCTTAAAAGGGCAATTTTTGGGGAGAAGATAGTTTGAACAGCAAAAATCGCTACTCAACACTGAAAAGATTCCTGACTTCTTGACAGCCGCTGAGCTATTTAGACGCTTTTTTGCCCCAACAATCCAATCTAATCTAGTAGAGTAAAAGCAATAAAGTATCAGCAAACACTTCTGCTTTTATCAATAAATTCAGCTCTTCAGAGGAGATCTTGCAAATAAAAGTGCAAAGTTCTTTTCTTGATCAAGAAAATATTCGTAACACATTAACAGCTTTTGTAAACTAATCTTTTCTCCTGCATATAAATCTTTTCAATTATTTTTCTTTTTTTGTTCTCATCATCCATTCTTTGTAATTTTCAGTTATCTATCTGTGTCTCTCTTTGTCTCTCTGTCTTTTTTCTCTGTGTATCGGTTGGCTAACTCTGCTTAGCTCAATCTATAAACCTATCTAACTTATTCTCCATTTGTTTGTTCTTCTCTCTAGAAAACTGGTCGATGGAATGCAATGCATGTGCGAATAGCGTGGGAGATCTACTATCACCAGAACAAACAAAATCCTGATAAAGCTGCAGCAGCAGCGGCCGCCGCAGCAGCTGCTTCTGGTAATCCAAACAATTCGTCAGGATCAGGCGCACCTCCACCACTAGGCTTAAAGGCATCTCCAGCATCAATGAATGAAATGTTGCGCTCACCATCGCATATGTTTCCCTCATCAGCTGCAGCAGCGGCAGCAGCCGCATCTGGTCTACATCGTTCTAATGAAATGCCACCATCCGGTTATCCAACAGGACTTCCTGGACGATCGCCATTCGAAACGTCACCACTGTCGGCGAGTTTCTTAGGGGCACCGCCTAGTCACTTGGGTAAGTGTATAAGTAAGGCGTGTGTATAACAAATATTTTATTGCGATGTCTGAATTTTGTCTAGGTACAGCAGTGTCTCCATTTGGACGATATCCTGGACCGTTTGTTGGTTTCGCTGGTTTGACGCACTTTGGTCGAGATATTCCAATTGGTGCCACCATCCATGATCCATGGAGAACGTAAGTTTGTTTAGTGTTTCTGCACACAATTGCAAAGTCTAATGTTATGTGCAAAACCTTTTTAGGAGTCTCCAACGAACAGTCGGATACCCTCCTGCCCCCGGTCAAGGCGCTTGGCCTCTCAAACCTGACCCTGGTCTAGATGCAGCTCGTCGAGAGGCCGAGGAACGGGAACGAGAACGTGAGCGTGAAATACGCGAACGTGAGCACCGTGAACGTGAACGACAGCGCCGAGAGCGTGAAGAACGCGAACGAAAGGAGAAGGAGGAAAAACTGAAGAGGGAACAACAGGAACGTGAACGCGAACGGGAACGAGAGCGTGAACGCAAGGAACGTGAACGCCGTGAGATGGAACGTCGTGAAATGGAACGTGAACGAATGATCCAACAGCAGCGAATGAATGAAAGTTCAAAAATGGCCGCCGCGGCTGCTGCAGCTGCCGCTGCCAATTCCGCCGCTCGTGATCGATCTCCCCTGCGAAATGGTTCCGCTGATGGTCCTGATATAAGAATCAAAGATGAACATCCTCGAATAGACACCCGAAAGGAGGAGCAGGAAATGCTAATGCGTAATGACCAGCGTTACCATCAAAGTCTGGCCGCAGCGCAAGCGGCCAGTGCCGCACATCATCCTTTCATGACGAGCCGCCATGGGGCGCATGTTCTTCCGCCTCCACCCCACTTATCACGCACAATGATGCCACCATCAATGGGCGGTCCACCACTTACCCACTTTGCTTCGCCCGGAGGTGGTACTTGGAGCATGGACCCATACCGCGATCCATACGGTTCGATAATGCGCTATAATCCGCTCGTCGAAGCAGCATTCCGCCATGAAGAGGAACGTGCCAAAGTAATGGGCATGTATGCCATGCAATCAGCAGCACACCTCCGTGGCAAAGAGCCAAGTCCTATTCCGCCGGCGGTTGGACCGCCACCACCCCATCATCGAATGCAACAGGTCTCGCATAAACCGCAACAACCGCCACCGCATATGCAGGGCATGCAAGTCTCAGTGGATATGCACAAAAAAGAAGACAACGCGCCAGCCCGATGATAGGCTGCGGAACATTTTGGAAATGAAATAACCTAAAGAAAATATTTAAATTATCTATTTAAGGATATTTGTACATACTTCTAGTATTTAAGGCCCCCTCATCCTTCCTCCCCCAGTGTTGTAAAGACCAAAAAAGGAAACAGAAACAGATTTTCACCCTTCGATCATTGACTGTGAATAACGGTCTCCCAATGTATTATAGAGAGATGCAATAGGAAACGACAAGCGTATATATATATTTTTTTTGTTTTTGTTAAAATAAATCTTCTCATTGTGTAGATAGTTCTTTAGCATGTAAGAAAAGACGAAACACAAAAGGCTTTTTTTTTCTAATTTGTTATCCTTGCTCTTTCTCTGTAAAAATAAAAAAAACAAAAATTTTGTAAATTATCCTGCTGTAAATATGAAAATTTGTTTGTAACCAAAAATTATGTAAAACCAGTTATAACTTAGGGAAAGAAGGATCACCGCAATCGATGGTCCTCGATTGTTCTCCTTTTCTATATAAATATATTTTTTTTAATTAAAAAAAAAAGAAGAAAAGCACACACTCTACACACACAAAAAACCAACCACAAGCGGAACATGTTTATTAAAAAAAAAAATCTAATTTTATACATACGAGTATATATAAATAAATATGTAAAGATATATTTATCTTCTTCTTTTTTTTTTTTTGTTCTTTATGTAGACTTAAGATTAGGACTTAGAGTGTCTGCCTGTTAGCACACAGGCAGCAGGTTTTAAGAGAGCGAGAGAGAGACCTATTAGATTATAATTAATAACGTGTAAAAAGGATTGTAAGTGTATATTTTTAGGGATAGAAAGGAAATCCCTCTCTCGCCTTTGCCGGCTTAAGAATGACACAGACACACACACACATTGTAGAGAGTTAGGACATAATAATTTAAAAATTTAGGATATAAAAAATAAAAAATAAAAAACAAAACAAATTTGCTATGAAAAAGAAGAAAAAACAAAACCTATTATTTATTGTTAAAAAAAAAAAAAAAGTATTTAAACAGAAAGATTAAGATTTTGATTATTAAGAGCCAAACACATATAAAGAAAAAATTCAAACTAATAAAACACCACACTCTCTCTTTCATACAGAGACAGAAAGAGCAACTATTTTACGAGGGAATAAACTGACACAAACAACAAAACAAAATAAAACTAAATTAATAAACAGTTGATAAAAGAAAAAGAAAAAAAAAAGAGAAACATAACAGAATAATATTTACTTATTATTATTATAATCATCATTGAGGATACATTTTTAATTATAATTGTAACCATTTATTATTATTATTATTATTATTTAATGCAATGCAGTATATATACATATATAAATATATAAATATATCTAAAATAATTATGAAAACAACAAAAAATGAAAACTTATAATGTAAGGTAATTTAAATTAAAAGAAATTATTATAATTATAAAAAAAAAAAAAAACAAAAAAACTAAAAAAAAAAAACACAAAACATTTTTGTAGATAAATGTGAAAGCGAAAGTAAGAAAAAACATACAAGAAAAAAAATAAATAAATATGAGAAAAAAATATTTAAATAATTTTTTGTGTTTTCATTCGAGATGTTTAGTAGGAGTGGTGGTTCTGTAAAAAGCAATGGGTGCCGTTTTGATACCACAACTCAAGTAACCTGGCTATTAACCCTCTAGCAGGAGAATTTTTTTTTTTAAGAACAAATTATTCTTGATTAATTTTAGTGCGAGGGTGGCCGTGGTGTAGTGGTAACATCAACGCTTGTCACGCTCTTGGTTCACGGTTCAAATCCTGGGGTCGATTTACTGCATCAGTTATCGAGCAACACGTGACTGATAAATGTTGATTTAACATGACCGCTTAAGAGATCGAGTATCGAGTATCGACATTTTGCATTCTGTCATCAGTGATCGTATATTTATTTATTCGATATGGTTTCTGCTGACGAGCTGAGGTGCATTTGGGAGAAAATATGTGAGAATATCTTTGTTTATTGTTATTTTCGCGTCTGGTTAAATTTATTATTTGAAATTTATTTCACGTTGAGTCTAAATAAAATTAACCCCCTGCAAAAGGAGATTTTGGTAAATATTATGAGCTGGGACAGCGGTTTAGGTGCATCCTCTAAAATTGATCTTCTCCAGTATAAATAAAAATGCACTCTTATTTGCCCTGACTGTTTAAATAGAGCTGCAATCAAAAGTGTATGTTGTGAAAGATATTTTCAGAAAATTATAGTTTTGTATACGTAAGTAGAGTCTTTTAAAGGAAAGAGATCGCTTTTATCTCTTAAACGTCTTCGTTCAATACACTCATAGCGATCATCCTCTGAATCAGAAGATGAAAAATAAAGTAAATATTAAATTTTTAATTGAAGACGATAAATACAAAACTTTTCCTCACACAAAAATTAATAGTTTTAACATTTGTCAGCCATCTCAATTCAATGTAGTAGAATTGTACTAGTACAATCTTCAAAGTGCACTCGATACGTGACCATTCTTATGTGATCATCCCAATGTAGTTACTCGATGACTCGATAGCGTATGGATTTCATTCACTCGTTAACTGATGTCGTAATTCGACCCCTGATCTCAACAATCATCTATTTATTTCGTCTGAAATAAATAAAAAAGTCGATCAATTGCGAAAGCTTAGTCAACTTTACTGCGAAGGCATAACACTGGCAGTAGAGTGCTCATATGGCTTAAATGCAACTTGATCGTGATGATGACATAATGTGGGGGAAAAAAAATACTGTGAATCATAAGCAACGACAAAAAAATCACAACAAACAAGCTCCCCAGTTATCTAGACGCCACCCTTGGAGTTTATTAAAACTTAATACCACCTAAGTTTCAAATCTACTACACCAATCTTTCTTTCTCTCGATCTCAATTTCTGCAAACGCCCGTGCCCTGAAATAATTTAATGGTATTCATATCCCATTTGGCGCGCGCAAATTATATATATAAAAAAAAAAAAAGTGCGTAGAATACGAAAATGAGACCGAAAATAAAATCAGATTAATTATTTGAGTTGTGGGTGAGAAAATAGTTAGACCGCCAAAAGGCGAGTAGTCCAGAAAAACGGGTGTATTTTTGTGGACAAAAAGGCAAGTGTGTTTTTTTTTTTTTTCTTTTGTTTTATTAGAGTTAGGAAAACGAATAAAGGGACACAATTTATGGCTTAGTATGATAAATTTTGAAACATTTTTTTGTCGATTGTAGGCACAAATTTACCTTACATTTTAGCTTCATGCCCCATTTATGAGGCTTATTGGGCATATACTGTCTGAATGAGGTAAACATCTTTGTGGACAACATCTGCTCGTCGATGCACAACCGCGTTAGCTTAGGAACCGAATCAAACACTTTATTCAAATAATCGTAAACTTGTCTGATTTTGAACAGTGGATCGGGATCAGGGTCCTTATAATCTTTCATTAGTGAGAAGTCATTAAATTGGATATATTTTCTATTAGCATAAAATACGTATCGCTTCAAATGAATATTCTTCCCAGTACTCTTCTAGGCTTGAGTAACGATATACTGACATATAAATCAGTATCCCAATGTACTGCCTAATGTCCACATTAGTAACCTGGAACTTGGTGTTCACAACCTGGTTCCGAGGATTTTTTCTAACAGGTCATCACGGAAAAAATATTGAAAACATTCAAATGATGTTTTCAATTCATGGAAGCGTTCAGGACATCTGTCATCTCCACGAAATACCACCTCGTTGCGATAAAACTCTGCAGATTTAGGATCAAATTCCACCAGGTTTGAAGTAAGCCCCCCGTTATTCGGCTGCACATCTGGTCCTCCTTCTTCTTTTTCTAGTGGTGGTGAACGAGGTATTTTTTCTCGTCTTCCTTTCAAACGTGGATGATCAATTGGCGCAGACGAAAGCATTGAGGATGTACCTGTTTGAGATGACGGCTCTGTTTCTGGAAAATGTTCCTCCTGTTGTTGTCGATCAATCAAAGAAGAAGGCGGTATGAATTCAGCTGTTAGAATCGAAGTATTACTGAGATTGAAGCACAGATCTACAGCTCTATTCAGAAAATGAGTAGAAGATGATCTTCCCAATTCAGCGACACAATCGTCAATTTGTTCCTCATCTTCTGGCGATACGCGATAATCTAGATCTTTTACATTATTGTTATCTTCAAAGCCGCCTATCGAGTCACTATCATCACCAGATTCAGTATCAGTAGGAACTGAATCCATCATTTCTTGGATCTGTTCGTCACTCATTTTGGACAAATTATATACCCGATGTCGTTCAGGTTAAGAATGAGCCACCTTCTTCTTCTCTTTTGGCATTTTATCAGACATTTCTGCAACCAAAAAACGAAAAGATATACTCAGTTGACATATAAAACGTAAATACAGATCAAGCCACGGATGATAACAAAGAAATCCATGTAAATGCAAAGCTATTCATTGAATAAAATATATACATTCAAACAAAAAATGCGCAATATACAAGTGCACAAAACTTCATGTTACATGGATTACCCGCCTTTAGGCGGGGTGAGTTTGATGGCCGGTAGTGGGCAATTATTTATTGAAAAAACATAAACCACTTTGATAATCACAAAATATAATCAATTTCCTACTGACCAATAATTTTTTTCACTTCCACAAACAACAAGTATTTTTAAAATTAATTTAAACTTCTCACTTTGTAGACCGACTACTGTTTCTTTGACTCGCATTGACAATTCGTTTCTAGCTAACAATACATGCCAAAAAAACTATACAGTAACCGTTAAACTTATATCAGTGTATAGAGAAAAAACCAACCAAAGGCGGCGTAGCATGCCAAAGGAGATAAAAAAAATATACATTGACGAAGAATTAGATCAGAATGTTATAAGTGTGTTTTTTTAAGGTGTGTTATTCATTAATGTTTTTCCCTGAGATCTCCTCGAGTGCATTGAAAAAGGGTTTACCTAATGCTCGTTGTCTGGCCCTAGCTAGAGTTGACAAACGCATATACCTTCTGATCAAAAAGTACCCGGAATTTTCCATTCAAACAAACCTGAGATATTGTCAAACAAATTTTTTTTTTAAGTTGGTACAAGGTGGGCTAAATAAGACCTACGAATGTTAAAAACGTATAACTCTTGTAATAATCATTTGTTTTAATTAATTTTTTTTATGTATGAAATACATTTTATGGAAATTAAGTATGAAATAAGACATCAGACAAATGCTCGATACAGGCATTGGCTCTTTTTAGAGCGTTTAACACTACACCACAGCTTCAAAGTTGTCTTCAGTGTGAATATTTCGATGAGCACCTCTTCCAGGACGGTCGGCCACTGAACCCCGTTCCTCAAAACGGTTGACCAAACTCCTAATCATAAAGGCTGTGGGAGCTGATCTTGAATTAAAATATTGGCGATATTTTCGCCGCGTCATAACAATTGATCATTGACAAGAATAGAAAAAATCAATAACGCGTTGTGTACTCGTACCTACTGTATGTATCCATTATAAATTTCCAAGAAATCAATTGTGCAACAGAGAAAATCAATTATATTGGAAAATAAAAAACATTGGTTGGTCTTATTTGGCCCACCCTGTACATCTGTCATCTGGCGCTCAAATATCTGTTTGGGCGCCATTTGTCGGGAGTTTGTGCGTGATAGCTTTTTAGACAAGTCAATGTTTGTTGTGTTCTGCGAATTTGCTGAATTTGTTGCAGAAACAGCATCGCTTTGATGTCGTTAGGAAAATGCTTTATTTGGGCCAAAAAGGTAATCGATGGCATCATTACCGGTGACGAGACATGGGTCTATGAATATGACATCGAAACTAACCAATTATCGAAATGGCACTTCTCAAACGATCCAAAATCCAAAAACAACGACAGAGTCGATCCAAAATCAAGGCTTTGTTGACCGTTTTCATTGATTGCCGTGGTGTGGTCCACTCCGAATTTCTTCCGCCAGGCCAGACAGTAAATAAGAAATATTACGTGGCCAGAATTGTGGAGAAACAACTCGTGGATTCTTCACCACGAAAACGTATCGGCTCACATATCTCATCTTGTACGCGACTATTTGATCAAAAACAACGTTCATACCGTTCCGCAAGCTCCGTATTCACCTGCCATTTCTAATTGTGATTTTTTCCTATTCCCACGACTCAAGCTATTCTAACGACGGAAAGCGTTTTGAGATGATTGAGGCGATAAAGGAGAATTCGCAGAAGGAGCTGAAGGCGATTCCAAAATCGGCCTATGAAAAGTCTTTTGAATATTGGAGGAAGCGTTGGAATATGTGTATTGCTTGCAATGGAGATTACTTTAAAGGGAATAAAATGACTATCGATGAATAATTGAACCGTTTTCGTTTTATTGAAGAATCACGGGTACTTTTTGATCAGAAGGTATAGTAGGTGAGGGTTTCTTTTTCGGTTGTGATCTTGCAACTGCGGCAGTGTGTATTATGTGGGATACCGAGTCTGGCTGCGTGGTACCCTATCGGCAAGTGTCCCGTGGTGATTGCTGTTATTCCGGCAATGTCTTTACGCATTCTGTTTAGGAAGACAGACGACTTCCTTGTTGTTACCTTGTTGTAGTTTGGTCACATCTTTCTAGATATGACACAGTTTGTTAGCCTAGCCCATCTGAGGTTGGCTTTTCTAAGGAAGATTGAGGAGATTTTTGCTTTGATTGAACTGTGAAGGGCTGAGCCTTGCCTAGCCAGTCCGCCAGTTTATTCGTTCCCATAAACGTTACTATGCCCTGGAACCCAAATCAGGATTATCCTGAATTGGCCATCTAAAAAGGTTAGCTCACATTCTTTTAAACGAATTTTTTTTTTCTGTAAAATCTTAATTGATTATTTAGGAAACAATATTTAAACAATTTATTCGAAATGGCTGCAATTTGCATTTTTGCAGGCCACTCATCGATCGCAGCACATACCTCGTCCATTGGAAAATTGTCCACTGCACGAATAAATGCGCTTCAAGGACTCAATATTTGGGTGTCGAATAGAACAAGCCATCGCATCTAAAGCAGACCGCAGCTTATAATCCAATGGATTGAGGTCTGGACTGCCTGTCAATCGCCTGCTGCAATAAAGTCCGGCATATTATTTTGGAGCCACCCTAGCGGAATCTTGGTAGAAAGTCCACTGGTTTTTTGAAAACAACGCCTGCCAGGATTTCCTTTTGAGGGATTTTTACCGATGTTTTTACTCCCTTTTCGCAAAAATGAAGATTGGTAACGCCATCGTAGCTGACTCCCGTTCTACTAGCGGGATGAGATCTGATGCTTCTTTGGATGACCGGGCATAGGACTCTGTCATTTTGCTTATTTAACGATTCCCCAATAGTAAACGATTTTTCACCCATGAACAAAATATTTTGCCCGCACCGGCCGGCGGCGTAGCGCTTTCGATATTTCATTCCGTTTTTGCTTTAATTGGGATGTGAGTAAGTGACCAGTGTGCATTTTATATGCGTTGAGTCCCAAATCTTGTTTGATAATGCAAGACATGAATTTCTGCGATATTTTCATGACAAAATTTTCTGCTTTTATAGCGGTTTCCGATTAATCCTGGCTTTAACAGCTTTGATCGCCTGTGGGGTTCTGACAGTGCTAGGTCGTCCGGATCTTTGACAGCCAGTTATTCCACCAGTGTCTCCAAACAATGTAACAGTTCGATACACAAAATTCCGGATTAGAAAAACAAAGCGGTCGCAAGACCCGAAAATATCGCCTGTTTCCATATTACACTTGTGAAGGCTAATACCACAAAACGGTTTTTAATATCGCCCAACTCCATATTAACCGTTAACTTAGTAAAAATGTAACTCATTATAAACCTGTCAATATAGAATGGATATGTTCAATACTAGTTTCACGATGAGTGCGATTAAACGTGCACTAGTGTTGATGACATGACTAGGTATATAACTCGTGCATATTATGTTAAGTACTTCTCCCACATATTTTTCTTGCTGCTGTGCCGCTTGTGGGTTTGGCTAAGTTTGCGGACTTCAGTGTGATTCGAGAGTTTGGGTTTTTTTTTGCATTCAATAATAAATCTTGCACGACATTGAAAACTTAAGCAACTACCTTGGTTCACTCTTATTTTAACTGCGAATTCTCCAGTTATTCCCGCTCTGTATTTTAATTTCGTTTTTAATCGTTTTTAAGCCATTGTACCTATCTTGTGTCATTCTAACGTACGTGTCTGGTACTTTTTGGGATTTCAGCGCCGTCAATATGATGAGATATTAGCTTCAGCGATCGATAGTTGTTGCAATTTCTCGTGTCGCCTTTGCCTTTATACAGTGGAAAGCTCTCCTTCCACTGACTTGGCATTCGATCTTTATTATTAGTTTAAATAGAATCACGAGCCATTTAAAACCTGCATGCCGATTTTCAACCATACTTCCGAAGGTATATGATCTTGTATAAGTTCGGACCGCTTCGCTCACTTTGTCGACCTTAAATTCTGTTGTTTCCTCTCCATGAGCAACAGCCCTTAAGTAAACGTCGAAGTACTCTTTCCACCTTTTGCAAATTTCTTTGTCGACTGGTAGCAAACGGCCTTTTTTCCCCGTTGAGTATCAATTTTGAAAAAATTGAGCGACTTTGTTTGTTGCTCGACGTTGAAGCTCTTCAGAAGCTTGCTCCTTATTGATCGGAATCAAATTTTTAATATTCTCCCGAAATAAGGTGACAGGCACAAATGGACCCATCAGTCCATTCATGTGACACATTGATCTACTATGGGAATACACACGAAAGTGAAGCCACAAAAACTCATTCTATTTCGAATATTCTTTAACATATTCTAATCTTCCACGGAATGAATGAAGAAATTCACTCAAATTTCGCAGCAATTTTCACATATGTACATACGTTAATCAGCTTAAAATAAAGTCAGATGACAATCTGTCCCTTCGACTAGGGGAATAAGGTAAATAGGTACTCTATTCCGATCAAAGCCTTGTTCGAAAATTTTGATTATGCTTACCTTTTCAATCCTGCTGAAAACCTTTATTATCCAATGCAAGGCGTATGAAACATTTATTTCCTGTTTCATAAATGTTAAGTTATCACTGTAAAGCAAGCAATCATAGTTGAAATAACACGCGTTAATGCAATGATTATAATTCTGTATTTGAAAATTATTTTTGAACGAAAACTAATAAGTATATGTCGAGAACCATTATATCCCTCTAATCACAGGCTCACCATCCAGTTTCTTTAGACCTTGAAGTTTTCTAATTGCTTCATTGCGAAACGGTCCTTCATCCATAGTATCACACAGAGGATTTCCCAGAAAGCTAATCTCTACCAAACTTGGAGCTTGCCCCATCCGATTGAACTCAATCCAATCTTTAACATAATTGTTAGAAACGTAAAAAACTTTTAGGGCTTTCATCTGATCAATGGGTTTGAGTTTTTCTATCAAATTATAGCTCACCCATAGTTCCTCGAGTGTATCGCATAGAACTTCCTAGAATTTATAATTGACGTTACAATTCTTTTTTTTTTAATTGAATGGTATTTATAATTACTATTCCCTGGAGATTCTTTATGTAGTTTCTAGCCAATGAGAGGATACGTAAGTTCTTCATTCCACTGATACCGGCGATCTTGTCAATCATATTTGTCGAAAGACTCAGTTTTCTGAAATTTGAACGATTCTTCAGTTACATACCGTTAGTTATTTTGAAGCATCTTCTACCTGCATTCGACTAGAGTAGACAAAGTGCTGTCCATTTTTTCAATTGGAGGCCATTGGAACTGTAATCCAATGTCCTCTGCTTCGGTAGCAACTTTATTATATTTTTCCTCCCACAATCTTATAGCCTCTTTTATTGGAATTCCCTTTGCCATTTATTTTTTTATTGCAGGAAATACGAAATTGAAAATATTGGCTGCTTTTAAATTTTAAAAATTCAAATAACCGAAAGTAAATGACAATGTATTTGATGAAGTGATTTTAAACCGGTTGTTCTAAGTGTTCCCATACGAATGGATCCGAAGAAAGTAGATACAATTTTATTATTTTTTTAAAAATGGCTTCAACACGATTTTTATAAAAAGAAGTTGAATAGAACTTAACTTCATGCTTCGGAACCGGTTGTGAAATTGCATTTTTCTCTTCGTTCATTATAAGCCGTGGCTCAGTGGTTAAGTGCGCGATTGCTGAGCGGGAGACTTAGGGTTCGAGTCTCCAAAAATATTTAAATGTTTTTTCACGGTTCCACCTGTTGCGAATGTATGACAAACATCCATAAATGAAAATACATTACATCGTCAGAGATGCGACCAGATCAACTCATTAAATGAGGACCTGCACAAAATCCTGTAGTGGCAACCTTAGTCAACCCAATTGATCGCCTTTCGCGGAAAGAACTCGTCTACTGAACCACAACTGCATCTTCTTGGCGTCACTATTGCAAAATCGTTATACATGAAGCTGCGCTAGCTATTTAGAGCAAAGAGATACTTTACAGAGCAACAACTCATTATACTGTACAAAGCACAAATTAGATCAGGACTTGAGTGTTGTTCTCACATTTTGAGTTCGGCCTCAAAACATTTTATTCATCTGCTCGATAGCATACAGAGACGAGCAGTTCTCTTAATAAAAGAACCCGCACTAACTTCTAATCTCCAACCGTTAGCTCATCGAAGACTAGAAGTAGACCTATAAGAATCTGTCATCCACAGTGACAGATAGTTAGTTCTTGCCTTTTAAGGGCATGTATTTTAAGTGTATGTTTATTTTCACAAGGCTCGCTAGACATTTTGACACTAAATACAATTTAATGAAATTTATTTTGTATTGTACGAGTATGTATGTAAAGGGTTATTCATTTCAAGGTTGGGATTTCACATTCCTGCCATATGGCATCTGTCATCTATAGTGACAGGTAGTTAGTTCTTGCCTTGCCATTTTACAATATTGATCGTTTAACCACCGCTCAACGCATTAAAATTGTTGCATCTTATTACAAAAATAACAGTTCTGTAATATCTGCGTATCGCGACTTAAGGACAAATTATGGTCGATGTAATAGCCCGACTGAGCAAACAATTCGAAATACAATCACCAAATTCGGACAAATTGGTAGTTTTTGTGATGTCGTATGGCCTATGCATCATCGTAATTCTCAATCAACTGAAAATATAGCCGCTGTAAGTGTCTCAGCGGCCGAAATTATTAATTCCACGCTCCCAGCAATTGGGCATTTCCTACAGCTCCGTTTAGCTTATTTTGCGCTTGGGTTTGCATCTTCATCCCTATAAAGACGAATGAAAACTTTTTTGGCCTGAGATTGAAGACATTGATAGGAGCAACATGTGGATCCAAAGGGGCGGGGCTACGTGTCGCACAACACAGTCAAATTTTGCTCTATTGCACGAAAAATTCCCCGACCGTTAAACTTCAAGATAAAGATCGTGTTTATGCAGACAATCCCCGAACTTTGAAGCACTCAAAAAAAAAAAAAAACTTAAGCGAAGTTATGGCCACAATATAGCCAGAAATGTGTCGAAAAGTCGTGGCATAGTCCAACATTTTTAAACAGTAAAAAAAATGTGATTGAATTCTTTTAATACTTTTTATTTTACATTTTTAAATTTAAAATCCTAAAGCGCAAAATGAATAACCCTGTATAAATAAATATATCATAATACTGCGGTCAAATGAATTATTTACCTGCACATTAGACCAATTGTGAGATTTCTATTGGCCTTCATGTAGACCTATAAAAGAGCAAAGTATCTCCCATACATTGGGCCGGTTCAGTTGGCTAACCACTACGGCGCATTGCATCGCTAAGGCACTAATTGCTTAATGACCAACTGAACAAGTCTAGTAATCATTTTTATTATCCATTTCGTGCTGACCATTTTCTTATATTATTATATTATATATTAATTATTTGTTTACAAAAACCAAATGCAATTGCCGTACTATTAATTTGGGATCGAAAATTTTCTATTATAGTTCGGTATTTAGTTGACAACAAGCAATGGAGCGATACACACTTGAACAACGCGGAATTATTGTTACTGCTTATTTGACCCATATCCGGTCTGTTGTTTTAACGCAGCGTGAATTACGTAGTCGTTTTCCTCGTTGTCCTGCACCATGTGCGCGAACAATTAAGCGTTTGGCTGAGCGTCTCTTGCAAACTGGGTCGACTAGAGATGTCGCAAGAAGTGGCAGGCCCCGTATTGCTCGTTCGGCCGAGAATATCACTGTTTTTTGAGGACGCCGATAGCACCACCGTAACCGTAACTGTTGAGCGCTACAGACAGATGTTAGAATGAGTTTTTTTTTTTGCCACAAGTTGCTGAATTGCGTCTCAAGCATTGTTAGTTCCAGCAGGACGGAGCAACCGTTCACACAGCTCGGTCAACGATGAAGATTTTGAATCATTAATTTCCGGTCCGTGTGATCTCCCGTTTTGGGGAGTAGGGTCCTCCGCGGTTAATGTTCTGTACCGCTATTTTCACTCTACTTTTTTTCTCGTTAATTCGCAGAAAAAGAGAGAGCTATGGTCATACTTGAAAGAGTCAGATCAATTAAAGCTCACTTGAGAACCAGTGAAGACATTTTGATGAAATTTATTTCATAGTCATGTATGCATATGTGCGAGTATACCCTGATACGTAAGTCATTTCATCTAAAAACTGTAAAAATCGGCTCAAGTGTGAGTGGAATGGGGGAGGGGTCAGGATTTCAACAATCTTTAAATCATCTTTGTTAGCCAACTAACGTAAAAACTCCTGAATAAATTTGGCCACCCCCAATAAAGCCAGGGCTTTTTGAGTTTGTTTGTTCAAGAAAATGTATCCAAAAAATAAAATTTTTATATTTTTGGACTCCTTGTAACAAGAGTGTGACAGACACGCGGACAGATGGACAGATGGACAGACAGACATACATGTGTGCATAACATCTGTTGTCTGATAAATATACACTAATCTGCTGACGGTCAGTAATAAATTTTAATAAAAATAAAATATATTTTCCAATACCTAATTGGTGATTTATTATATTACAAAAAATATGTTATGTGTACAAAATTCTAACATTCCATTTAATTCCATTTAAACATGAAATATAAATACTATTATATATTTATAAAGCCTTAATAACAACTTGTAGTGCCATGTAACCGGTGCACAAAAAGGCAGCGAAGAACGATAATGCACGAGCTGGTTGTGGGACCACAAATACGGCATAAACGATAGTGTGCACAATACGAGAAATGCCAACAACGCGGAATAGATTAATAGCCAAGGACGCCGATGGATTAGTCAGGACGTACAAGAATCCAACTGGGAAAAATACTAAAATGTTTTCCATATCATTGCGATGTGCCCTGAGGGAAGAATCGATTAATTAGAGTTAATTAAATTAAGTGAATGTTTTTAACTACAATGCTCTGTATAAAAATAAAACCACAAGCAAAGTTGAATTTTACGGCTTATAAAGATTATATAAATAATATTAGTAGGTATATTAATTTAATAGATTTGTCATGGAATAAAAACACTCCATCTGGAAATAATTAAAAACAAAAGTTCGCTCCTGTGTAAAATAATAAGACGACTTCCAATATGCGTCGCAACAAGAGAAGTAAACAAAAATTATTGAACGGGTCACCCTGCTGCAGCTGTTCAAAAGTACCGCTTCATTTTCCTGTGCACGACAGAATACCGGAAACCAATTTGGTTTTGACATTCATTAGTAAGTAATCACGAAATAAGAAACATTCTGTTGACAAAATAACTTTATGGCAGGTAAAACGGTTGTCGTGGTGTAAAATGCAAAAACAATTGGACTATGGAAAATTGGAAAAAAAAGTTTTGTTTTCTGACGAATTTCTTTTCAACATTTTATGAATGGTCGAGTTCAAATATTCTCTCTTTCATCGTGTGTTCAACCACGTCGACAAGGTGGTGGAGTAAAAGTCACAGTGTGGGGTGGTATTTCATGGTATGGTTTTACAAATTTAGAAGTTACAAAAAATTATCAACGATTTAAAAACAACTTTAGTAAAGGAATGGAACAACATGACAATCGAATCATTACACAATTTAGTGGCTTCTCTCTGTCAAAGTCGGTGATTGTCGGTGATTGTTTTCGATGCAAGGGCTATTATTTCAGAGACTAAAGTGGTCTTATTATTATTATTAAAGTGGAACTATTATTTTACACAGGACTGTACTTTTGCTTTTAATTTTTTCCATTTTTGTTTAGTGAAAAAAAAATGGATAAAGTTAATAAACAAATATACAAATATTATTTATAACATCTTTATTTTTTAATTTGAAAAATTGTTCAACAGTTGTAATAGTTAAAAGTCATAATTGTGTACTTAATCTTTTACACAGGAGTGTACATACCTGCGTACGCGTTCCACATTTGGATCATCGAATTTGACTTTAGCTTTCTTTGAAAGAGCATCTTCTGGATTGGCAAATGTCTGCAAAAATATAAAAGAAATTTAATATCCGTACAATAGGGAATCTTTGTCACATCTTTGTTTTATTGTTGTCAATCAAAAAAAGCCGGTAATTGTTTTGAAATTCTTACTTGACCCTTGTGTCTCTTTATTCCTGTTAATACCGACATTGCCATCATTTTCAAGACAAGTAGTCCAACCCAAAAGACATAGGTATTGAAGATTGGATTTTCCAATGATAATAGTAAGGGGGCAACCATTTTATTTGTAGAAATGAAAATGTTCTTAAAACAAATTAACTGCTTCACACTCAAAATGATACTGCTATTGCTATACGTAATCTTTTTTCGCTAGAACCATATCAAAGTTTTAAATTTTTTTCTTATCTACAGATATCGACAACTGGTTGAACTTGAAAGTATTTAACCATGAGTTGGCAATTTTAATATATTGCTGAATATGATCTATCGGTAGATCCTAAAATTGGAATAAAACTTGTTGTCGCTAAACCAACAAGCATTTTAAGATCATCAAATTAGATCATTACAATAATATACGTTGAGTACATATTTCAGTTTGAAAATCGGAAAAGAAGTAGAGATATACGTGTAGGTTTTGTCGCACATTCTATACGACAGAAAAAAAGATACTTGCTCTGCTTTCTGGGAATGGATGATATTTGGGCAAACTACTCACTATCCAAATGGTGGTTTTGGACGGTAGGAGAACTGGCAATTTCATATATGTACGTGCAGGCTAAAATTCCTTTTTTACTTACACTTATAAGAGCAAGGTAATGGTTTCGTGAAAAAATTCGACTTCGGAATTTTGATGAATCTTGGAGTTACTATAATAAAGAATCTTAAAAAAGTGGGTCTCTCATTTCTGTCTATCTGTCTTTATGTATGTCTGACTGCATCCTAATCGCCTGGACAGATTTGCTTCAAACTTCATACCTGGTGAAGTCGGAATTTTGCATTCTAAGTCCAAAATAAACGGCACTTTACTAATAACCGAATATGAAAAAAGTTAATTAAAACGACTCTACGATTTTGATCAAATTCCATATTTAAGTTGGACTATACTGGCATATACTATATGATGGAGTTTCAGGTTTTTAATATCTTAACAATATTTGTACATGTGTACTTTATTATCTACGTTTTCGGAAGAAATGTGTCTTCGATTCTTCAAAATGCTCTTCTCTTTCCACATCCATTCCTGTTCAACCCAAGATTGGGAGTCACGTAATAATCAAATATCAATTTTACATGAAAAATTATATTTAAAAAATAATAATTTGTTCAATGTTAACTTTGAGCCACTGTACATGTTTTCAAAGCCCCTACGAAAAGGTTTGCGTCTATACATGCATATGTATCACTGAAAGCTCTAGCATTATACACACATATTTGTTTGCTCATATGGATGGTGACAGTTATACACACATAGAGTGACCAAATCACAACCATCAAAAATGAAAATAAATTTTTGTAGAGATAACTTTATTTTTGTATGGTAAGATGGGAATAGGGTCAAAGATCAATGGTTAATCTACATACACAGGTGAATGTTTATGTTACCATGACGTGGCGTAATAAAAAACAGAAAACAACGATGATGAAAGATGTTTTTTTTTTTTTTTTTTTGTGAATGACTATTGTGACTCTAGAATAACAGTATTGACCTCAACACCATTGGCCATTAAACAATTAAATAATTGATGTTGTATATAACACTCCACAGCTTTTAAACCATTTTACATTTAATCATTCTTATTAGCACTCCGAATTTCATGATTATTAGATAACTAAAAAATATATTTGTAAAATCTTACCGCAGTTTTAACCCGCTGGACTGCTGTTAGTCCTGACATTGCCAACATTTTCAATGCAAGAACACCGGCCCAAAACGCAAAGGCATTAAAGATGGGATTCTCGAACGATATCAATTCGGAGATAGACATATTTCTTCAGAAATTTTATACAACACAAGCAATTCCAATCTTAACGTGACAAAGTCTGGCACAGCACTAAGTCGAGTTTGTAGATAGTTTATACCGGCCGGCGTTTGACTCGGCAGCGTATATGTATAATCTATTTAATAACACCCCACCACACGGCGATGACAAAGCACATTTATTACACTATCTGGATAGCGAATGTGAATGCCATTTGATATGGAGAAAATATCCGAAAAAGCTTTTCCGTATATTGTTCTTCTAAGCCTAATTTCTCTTGGACTTTTACAAATAAAATATATATTTAGTATATAGTAAATAATTATGCTAATTGCTTCACTGTTTAGCTGATTAGATATAGTATGTAACGATAACAAAACCAATATGTTTATGCAGCGTTTCTAATCAAAAAATATATTGATGAATCATTAAAATCTGATAGCCTTTAATTTCAAATCAATTATTTCTGAGTGTTTACTATTTAACGAATGAGATTCATTATTTGCCTTCAACAAAAATATCTATCACACATGGTGCTCATTAGAATGTTTAATACGAGTATGTACCTTCTTTTTTCTTGCATTAAGACCCCAGTAGTATGTAAATACCGAAAGTGCAGACATTGACAGCATTTTTAAACCAAGTGTCCCACTCCAAAACATATAGCTTTGGAAGACAGGATTTTCAATTGAAATTAACTTAGAGAGTGTCATGTTTTCTAATTTTCTTTAAAAAAAAAACTTATAACGACAAAAAATAAATAAATAAATAACTATCAATGCAATCACTAATAATTTGTAATGATCAAATGCGAACTATACGCTATACTAAACCTATACATGATGATAAGTGGTTAGGCATGTCCACCTAAAAAAAAACAATCATATTACACACGTCATTTCTCCTTAGATACGCCAGAGCAGTACGCTATTAATCTGAACTTTATTGTGCTACCTATGCATTTGGATTTTGAAACCCTTCTTTCGAAAAGTTTTAAGACTGAATTATTTCCACTGCAGTAAGTCGTTTTTTTTTTTTTAAATTTGTACGAGTAGAGGGCTAGATGGATGTCCATAATCCGAAATTTAAAAAATCCGAAAACTAATTCCTAATATTCGCATTCTTTCGCAATTTGAATAGAAAACTTTTCGCATTTAGATACTGCCGATATTAAATTTTAAATTCAAATTTCAGAAATCGACAGGAAATTGGCTCGAGTTCAAGAAAAGTACCCGTACACTTTTCATATGAAATCAGATAAATGTTAATGGAGAAGATTTATGTTTTCTAAACAAATATGTATGTCTCAGATTCAACTATACAAATTTACTTCTTTTGATTTTAAATCATATTTTCTGATTTCATTTTTTTGTGATATGAAATAAGTGAAGAAAATTACGGAAAAATAAAGGAAGAAAAAATCATATCGCCCTCAATGTCGTTAAGTATTTCTGAAAGCGTACTCTAATAAGTACTTTTCTAAAAGAAAAATTTAAAAACATTAAAAAAAAAGTCAAATGACAATTAAAGTTGGTTTTAAAATAAAAGTCAATGGAAAACGTTTGTTTATTCCAACCTAATAAATAGCAGATTACACAAATCATAAAGTTTAACTTAGCCTTTTTAGTTCAAAATTGATCCCACCTCAGGCAACTCAAATCTAGCCCTTTATTTACTTCTATTAAGTTTTAATCAAAATCTGGGGCCGAATTACAACAATCGATAACGAGTAACTCGTCATCGAAATGTGAGGATTTGGCATTACTGCTCTCGTAATCGAGCATTCACTATCGAAATGTGAGATGACAGCACACGTTATAGTACGTCTTTTCATTCGAACACTATTGTGCTGTCGAGTCGTCGAGTGAAACAACAAAGATGTGAATATTTTTGTTTTTAATTTTTTTTTAATGGAATTTACTAATACTATGTCCGTTTTTTTTAATTAAGGTCCAATCTGAACAGAAAAATATTCTGGCCGATTTTATGGCCAGAATATTTATATTTTATGGAATTTAATGGTGGTTGGCAATTGTTCATTAAATTCATTTCAATAAAAGGTATGTTTTGTGGGCGAAAAAATTGCACTTCGGAAACGGCAAAAAAACTGTAGGTCCCAACTATTCGTGAGGCGAACAGCACGAGTGGCTGCGAGAAGCTAGGCCAGGCCCTGCATAGCGCCAAAATATTATTATTATTATTAAAAGTTATGTTTACCATGTTTCACTTTGTTTCATTCATTTGCCACCTCATTTCCTGGTAATAAGATGATTTCCGATTTTGTCCGTAATCATATCATTAAAATCACAAAATCTGTACTTCGAATTTTCAGTATTCCAGAAATATGACCAATATGTTAGAAGCTTCAAATTTCCGAAATTCACCGTTTCCAAAATTAGCCAAAGTGAAGTACCTTAATTATTTACCCTCTAGACAGTTCTGCTCGACAGCAGGTACAAAATTTTAAATAAATTTGGTTAAATGACTAATCTGCAACCGGAGGTCGGTTAACAAATAGCCTGGCAGAATTAAAAGACCAACTCTTAACATCCAGGCGTTCGAAAATTAAGAAAAAATATTTAAATCACTTCAGATACAATTTAAATTGGTTAGCAACACTTTTAAGTAAATTAAGCCGGCAATGCATTTTTTATACATTATGTCGTAGTAAAATTGAGAAATAAATACACCCCGTTACCAAACCCATAAAATAAAAAACAAGAAAAGCTTTTTATAATAATTATGTGTGGGCATAAGAGAGAAAATAATACAATTTGTCTCTGAAAGTTCGACTTTTGTTTAGATAAATAAAATGACATATTTATACATATACATATGAATATGCACTCATAAACGCACACAATACATCCTTATAAACTTGTTGTTTCTTTTCCAAAAAGCTTGAAAGAGCTTTAGAAGATGTCGCAAATTCCATTTACATGTTTATTCATTTGTGTACCAAATGCCGGTCGATGCCATTTGAAGGTTTATGTAAGCAAATACTTGAAAGACGGAAAACCACTTGGCTTATGTTTGTTTTTCTTCTCATTGCGTATATTATATATAAATTTTTTTTTTTTTGTCATTATTGATTAAATTCAACCTAGAAAAACTAAACACACTTTACTTTTTAATGTTCACCTACAGTGTCCTAAAATAATTATTAAAAAAAAAACTTTTCAATGTTGAAATACGAGTACAGTGTCGTCGATAGGGGCATTGGATTAATGTAATCGGAAAAACTAGTTATCTGTAGATGAACTTTGCAGTTTATTGCAATCGCGTATATTACAAATCGATCAAATGCATTCAGTTGCTTTTTACTTAACCTTGAATGGTTTAAGTAACTACGTACTGGAACTGTATACCCTTACAGATGAAACAATATACTTAATTACACTCCATGGTGACTATCCATATACATATATGTACGCAGGTATATTTTTGAAGAAAAGTGTACGTAATATCTTACTAATGTTCTAAATCTCTGCAATCCCGTGAGCAATGACATCGCCAACATTTTCAAACACAAAACACCGGTCCAGTAAACATAAGATTTGAAAATAGGATTTCCCCATGATACTAGTTCCAATGTTAATGCCATGATTTAAAAAAAAATTTATTCGAATACTAATTCACAAAAAACAAACTCAAATATCAGAGCGAATTACAAGTACGTTCAACGACAACTTACTAAGTGCAACTGAAATGAATGCGGATTGATGGTTCAGCTCGCCAGCGAACATAGGGTATATTCAATGTGTTTTATATATTTTGTAAAGGTGAACTGGACTTTGATTGTAAAGATAATCACAATTATAAATTATGTTTTGCTGTGTGAATATACATAACTTAATTACTGAGGCATAAAAATGGAGCGGTTGGGTTCAAACTCCAACATACATATGTATGTATAAAACGACAAATGGGTTCGAATGGGTAGTAATTAAGGGTATTAAATAAAATTAATAACAGGGCTTTTTTTTAAATTTTTCTTTTTTAAATAAATAAATCTTTATTGCCTCAGCATTGGCAGATGATCTGTAATGAACTTAATGAAATAGCTTTTGAACTCGCCGTGATTGTTGTTATTTCTGTTACCATCGAAACCAAGACAAAGTAGTGGATTGAAGATAGACGAATTTTCCCAACCGAACGTTTACAATAATAGATTTTTGGAAAAGATCAATTTCGAATAATAACGTATCTTGAGTAGCCAACAGCTTGAAGGTATTTTTTTATTTTAAGCAGTTTCTAACAAAATCATCAAAATGATTGTTTTTAACTTTCCTTTTCCAGTCAGTGAGAATTATGCTAAACACCGGTGCACTTTCTTTATCGAAGAGGTTCCATACTCTTGATCTAAGTTCTTTGAAATCGTTTATCCACCGTGTAGGCTGCCTTTTCCCTTTTCCCCTTTAACCCTTTTTCACACACATTCGGCTCGAAGTTTATAGAATTCTCATTGAAGTTCACACATTTCCGTGAAGAAAACTTATTAGTGTTTTTGGGATTCGAACCCGAGTCTCTCGTTCAGTAGTCCACGCACTTAACTGCTGCCTTTTCTTGTTAACGCTTAAGGAAACCATCCGGTTCAGCTGAGGCTTTTTTTACTCATAACGTTCTCCTGAGAATCAAGCCTCACAGCTTTATTAATTTTGAGTATCTTAATAACGATTAAAACCTGTTACTCGGAGGTGCAGTGTTGGTGTCTTCGGATAGTTCATTTGACTTTGATGCGCCATTTAGACAAATTTGATGCGGATAAATATGCTGCTTCAGCCTGCTGAGCCTTGAGTGACATAACCCCTTTTGGTTCATATCAAGGTGTCTGCACATAGCCATAAGCTGAGCTGGTGGCAGCCCTATGCCTATAGAATAGATACTACTATGGCAGATGTACCCAAAACCTCAATGAAATGAAGTCATTTGAGCGTCCTACTAGACAAGCTGCTAGGCCCACCTGGTAAACATGCGAACATCTTTTTATCAATATTTCTTTTGTTACAAAACAAGACACATTAGGAGAGAAGATTATAAAAAAAAAACATGACAACAATACCCAAGCTCCGGTCTAACTTTTGCTTTGAATGAAGTATTTTTACTCTAAACTTATACCAGAGTTGATTGCGACAGTAAGAAGATGCATGTTCTTCTTTGTTTTTGATAATTTCGTTGTCCATTTGAAGCTGTGGTAATTTAAATCCTGAAAAGTCAACTAATTTTGCTTTTCCCCATTGCAAGATTGCTTAATGAAGGTTGCATTCACAAACATGTTGTTCGAACAAGATTATATTAGATCAGGGTGTTGTTATCGGCAAAAATAAGAATCTTGTTGTGTGTAGACCCTATCAGGTCATTAATACGAAGTAGAAGTAGTGTTGGTGCAAGTATAGATCCCTGGGGCACTCCAGCGTTTACAGCAGGTATGGGAAGGCACACCGTTGTTAAATTCATTTGTTCTAAATAATGTTTTCCATATAAGCGCAGAGCTCTTACTCAGACCAATTAGGGCTTAGTGAATTGATTCCAAGTCAAAATAAAAGCAACAAATAATAATACCACAATACCTTTTCTGTGTCCTCCGTCTCTAGCTCCCAGACCGATCGCTTCGCTTTCATATTCCTTACGGCTGCAGTGTTAAAGTAAAAGACGTCATACGGTACACTTAAATGACGCGATATCTAGAAATAAGAAGAAAATTCCGTCGAAAGAAATGAAGAAGAATGGATGAAAGTATATCTCAAAATGTATGGTATGTTTATCAAATAATTATTTAAATATTGGAAGAAGGCCCCAGGACAGACTAAATTTTAGCAGGCTAATAATTATTAGCCCAAGTTGGCAGTGAATACACATTTTAACCAGTACTACAAAAGACAGTTCTGAAAGGTAGTTTGAGTATTTACTAAATTTTAAAGTAGCTTCTTTGGTAGCATTCCTTCATCTCATTTAAAATACGATTACAATATCAACTAATAGATTCTTTGATAAAGTACCGACAAAAGGCTAGAAAAATTAGCTCTTCTCAAGATGTCTATCCTTTTGTCTATCACAAGTCACTAGTGTGACTTATTAGTCAACATTAGTTGTGAGTGCATATGCATTACAAAAATGTCAATAACTCATTCATATCAAAATGTTTAAGGCTTTAAAGAAAAAGTATTCAAGGGTACCCAATATCTTATAGAATTTGTTTGATTCTACCCTGCATTCACACAATGTTGAAAGAAGTAGTCGAAAATGGTGCGCTCTTTTACTTTTAAGAGCAACATTTTCAAGAATAGAATGGAAAAAGTGCGAGATTCATAAACAGCACAAATGGAGTGCAGATCTTGTTCGAGAAAACAAAACGCTATCAATGTTAACCCATAGCGTCGATATAGGCATTGGATTAATGGAATCAGAAAAACTGGTTAACTCTGATGAACTTTGCAGTTTATTGAAATCACTTAGATAACGAACCGGTTAAGTGCATTCATTTTTCTATGGGTTAACAATGGCCTTTGCGCAATTCAATAACTATGCACTATTGTATTCTCTTCCAGATAAAATAAGTAAAATTGTGCGAATTAGAATGAGATACTCGTATATACATAAATACAAATATAGTATGTATCTTTTAGAATGAAATGTCACCCAAATTTCAATAATTCTCTTACTCTCTTAGTCTCAGAGTTTAAAATTATGGGGATTGGGATGTAATACCGTATGACAAAAAACTCTGCAAACAGGATTCGGAATTATGCTTTTCAAAATTCTTTATTCCGAGATTTTGTAAATAATAAAACAAAAGAGGGTCAAAATTATGTACTTCAAAATTCTGTTTGAATTAAATTCTGTAAGTCTCGAAAAAGTTGAATAAAATTCTGTATATATTTTAAAATTATGGACATTCTGTCATTATGGCACGTAAACACACGAGACGATCGATAGATTGAGAAATACAACCATATAAATACACACACAATTGTAATTTCCAGTGCGATTACTTGCCGCCTTTCCTAGAAATTTTATGGGGAGTTTGAAAATGACGTGAGGTGGAGGTAATTTCCCTATAAAAGTATGAGCATGTTCACATCTCTCTCATACAATTGGTTTCAAATTTCAAATCGTTGTTCGCCAATTTGAGAAACATCTTCGTACATCTGTATTCAACGAGCAAATTATAATAAGAAACAGAGACTTGTAAATCTAACTAATGAGATGATGATTATGCCTCTAAGAAGAGAATGATGCCTTACTATTGTTTTAACCCGCTCCACTGTTGGGAGCAATGACATAGCAAGCATTTTCAAACACAATAGGCCGGTCCAGTAAACATAGGATTTAAAAATGAGATTGTCCCATAGTATTAGTTCTATTTCCAATGTCATGGTTTAAAATAATGTATATTAGAAACTTAATTCACAAGAACAACTCTATCGCTTTAAAATGAATTACTAGTGCGCTTAACGGCCACCTAATTGCAACTGAAACCATCCGTCATATTACAAGTTATCGATTTCATTGCAATAATAAGTGCCTACTTACATATGTAGTAATTTATTAACTTAGCTAAGTACAATGTGTTGTTTTGTAATTAATTCCTTGCGATTTTGTAGTAGAATCATAGGGTTCAACAGAATCAACTGAGCTTTTACTATTTAAATTATATTAATTAAGTTTGATACTAAAAGTTAAATTACTTACATAAACTCGCTTTTTGTAATTTCATAAGGGTAAGTTCACTGGCGTTGTACCATGTTTTCTTCTTTGTACAATTATTTTAGAAATATTTATTTCTATAATTAGATCAAAAACTCTATTAAAAATGGTTTATGTTGATAATTTGTCAATTATAATAATTATTGGTTGGTTGGTTAGAGTGGCCCTCGATGAGGTACACTTAGACCAAAAGTATATCCATTATGTTGCAACTGAGTAAGGACGGGTGGTTCACACCGCCTACCCTTGGAACCAATTATTTTTCATAATGGAACCTTAAATTGATGTTGAAATCGTTAAGATCATTGAAAAGGTATCCACCTAGTATAGCCTCTATAATGTTAACGAGTGCGGGGCATATACACAAGAAGTGTGTTACTGTTTCTTCTTCCTCCTCATCTCGGCAGCTCCTGAAGTAGTCAATGTAGGGGATACCCAACTTTTGAGCATGCCTACCCATCGTACAGTGCCCTGTTCCTCTCTTGTGTTTTGGAAGTCCGTTGGACCTCTTTTAATCTAGTACTGGCCATATATATATAATTATAAGTTGAATTAAAATTTAAAAAAAAATAAACAAACAATTCATCCACTGCCGGCATTCGATCACAGATCAGCCGATCAAAAATAAAATGCACGACTGGGTTGCACGTACTTTCACCTACATACGAGTATGTGTTTTCCAAATCTTGCTGTGCCATGACCTTAAGTACATGTATCAAATTTTGTTTAGATATGATTTTCCAAAAAAAAATTAATGGAACCATAGCTGCGAAATAGTCAATTTTTAAGAACCAGTTAATAAGTAAAGTACCGAATTTGGTCAAAATCGTTAGAGCCATTTTCAAGAAAATCTTTTTTTTTTTAATCGACCTTTAGTAAATTACCGTTAATTTTGAGATTAGAATTAAAATTCCTATTTCGTCTCGAATTGTAAACCCGCAAATCTCAAAAAAGAAGTTTGAAGAAAATCCGTCCAACCTTTTAGGCCGCAGTTATGCATACAGACAGACAGACAGACAGAATTGAGAGACACACTTTATTGAGTTTCTCTATCATAGTAATGTTAAGTGTGGACAAAATCTTCAGGATACCAATACTTGCCTTATAGGTGCAAGTAAAAATGTATTTGTATCGTTGGTGTAGCTCACTAACTATTGCGACCATGGATGTGCTATCGACGGGAATGTCATGTTCTTAGCATGCAATTGTATTTATTCATCATATTCATAATTAAAAAAATTTCGTAAACCAATTGAGGGATAAATAATTATTTGCAAAATAAATTTACTATAAACTAACTAATAATAAAATACATGGACAGGAGAATTTATTATTCATTTCATTGTGTAAAGCTTTCGTTAAAACAAGTTTATATTGAAGATGTAAACGGTTCTATAAAATTATATGCATATGATCAAAAACAACTAAAATTAAACTAAAAGATGAACATACTTCAATTGACTTTTTAATTATTAAGAAATTATGGGACCGATGGACAAGCGTTTCTGGAATTGATAATGGGTTCTGGGGCGTCTATCTGCCCTTTATGGTATTTGAATAAGTCTCGAATTAATATTTATTTTTGTGATAATGCTTACAATCTAAGCGGATTTGCTTTCGAGATTTTTCAGACGGGATTTTGTTTATTGAGATTTTTTTCTGCGAAATTGCACCGATTTGAATCATTATTTTTTAGAGTGTTAGCCTAAAGTAGTACCCGATATCCATTGACAATTAGATTAACGGCTTTGAAAATACAGTTTTTAAGTTCATTTATGTCATTCACGATGACTTAAACAAAAACGCATCAATTTCGATTCTTATTGTATAGTGTTTATCTTAGTGAGGACTAAAGCTCTATTATTTTTGGTGGCAATCGGATTAGCGGTTTTAAAAAAATACAGTTAATTCTGTGTGCTTTCGGTATATTCTTTCATTCACTATAAATTCTGCAAAATCGCACCGAATTAAATGATTCTTTTTGGAGAATGGTTACTCAGACTAGAGCTCAAAATATGTTTTAAGTTTCAGTCGAACTAACGGTTTTTGAAAATACAGTTAGGTTTGTGTAATCGTAACAGAAATTTCTTTCGCCGCACTATAGCTGGCTCAAAAATCGACCGATTTGATATTTGCAAACTATTAGCTGAATTGGAGCTCTAAGCATGTTGATTCTGGTCCTAATCCGTTTAGTGGTTTTGGAAAAATGCGAGGTTTTGTACTACATTTGTGTTTATTCAATCGTGCTTTGCGTTCGTTGACTATCACTTCTGTCAGATGAGTAGATTTAAAAGAATTTTTTTGTAAGTTGTAGAAAATAAAGACCTAACGCATGCTAAATTTTGTTCAAGCAAACGGGGGGTTTTGAAAATGTAAACAATTTTGTAACATTGTTCTTTAAATCAACATTTTAGATATTATTTTAAGAAATGATTTTGAAACGTGGAAGTTCTGTATTGTTCTCTATATCGATATTTTAAAATGTTGCATATAGGTATATGCTTATATCAAACTAAAGTGATCAAAGATCAGCAGCCCTATTATGCCTTTCGCTTACCTTAATCTCCAAATCGATCCCTGCATTGCTAAAAAAAAGCGAATGAGCGAATTTGAGATTCAGCAATTAGAATTGCTCAGCTAAAATCAATTTTGTGAAACTGCACATATAGAGGTTATTTTTTCGATTTTCAACTGTCAAACATTTTATTTAAATTTAAGTTTCTAAAACTCAAAAATTTGACAAAATGCGAATAAGGAGTAGTTTTAGGAACGCCTTAAGAATTTGATCCGATTTGATGATTTGTTGAAAGGATAATTTATATAGCTATTTAACCTTCTAGAACAAAACGAAACATTGTGAGTATTAACTTCACTTGTATATCGAGGACAGCGATTAAGTGTCTGTTTACGCTCAAAGAACAAAAATTATAATTTTGTGAAATTCCATTTAGAAAAACAATTTTTATAAATAATCGAATATAAAACAAAATGAAAATTAGGCACGGCAGAATTATTCTGAGCACTAAATGGTTCTAAATAAGTAACATAATTAAAAGAATTTACGCAAACTGTCACAAATACAAGGCCAACTCAATTTTGGGCAGTCAAATTTAAAATTTGTTGTAATCACCGGAATCGGGTCGGTAGTATTTTGTGCTTAACCCTTAAATGCATGACAGTTTGAATTTTCCTGACAAATTATTTTCTTGATAATTTTTGGACTCTGGAGTACTGGAAAAATAAAAAAAAATTAGATACTATCGCATGTTAGGATTTTGTTGAACGGAAGTCAAAAGAGATATACCTACAAATCTTTTGATTTCATTTTGTAACACTTATTGGATTTTGTAAATTGCTTTGGCATGCAAACAAGTTACTTTGTGTAAAAGACCTCAACAAACTGAAATAGCGATGACAGTTGCGAATCAAATTTAAATTTGAATTTTTCTTTATCCCCAGCAAATACTCTTTTTGTCCACAAAAATTGCTTGTAGTTTAACTTCAAATTTGTCAGTTCGTTATCAGCTGATGAATTGTTATCTTGCGAATTAGGTTGTACATTTTCTTCGACTTGAGGTGGAATATCGTCTTCATTTAATGTGTTATCTTCACAAATTATATCACTGTCGTAATCCTCATCGTTTACTTCCAATTGATTCGAAATATTTTCCAAATGCTGTTCCTGCTGAACAAGAATATCCGCAATACTGGTTCAGTCCAACCATCCTCCCTCGCTCCAGGTATTTGCAATATCCTGTATTTCTTTATAACTAAGCGAATACTTTGAGCAAGCATCGTTAATCATTCTGAAGAAAAGAGAAAAACTGTATGATGTCTCATATGTGATAAATATTGCATTAAAGCTTTGATTTTTTTTTGCTATTTTAAAGGTGTTTTTTACTAGAATCTATTGTTTTCACAATACAACCATATTTTTGTTGTTTCTTAAAAGTATATTAGAAAAATACTAAGCACCACTTATTTGAAGACACACAACTTGACTTATTGATATTTGGAAAATAATTGAAGATAATTACAAATCTAAGAATAACTCACTCTTTGCCAAAGAAGAATGTATCTTTTTCATTAAGAAGAAAATAAATATTTGGGAAAAGTACATAAAATAGCAGAACAATTTGATACATAGCATATATTTATGATAAGTCGTGCACAAATACAAATTTGTCCTCGCTTGAATGCAGTCATCGAAATAACTCACCATACCACCGAGATGAATCAAACTTTAAACAACGCAAAGGAAAAAAAGCGACCCCAGTGACATTTGGCATGTCAATATTTATTATTACGGAAAATACTTTATACAAATAGAAAACTTTCAATGAAAATCAAGTTTAACTTCACTTAAAATGCTCAAAACAACTGAATACTCTTTACATCTACCGAACGCAATCAAAGAAGAATCCGAAAACTGTCGTATGTGCCTAGAAAGCCTTGGTGAGTTCATCAGTTTCGAAAGTACCTTTGAATCTTCATCAGATCAGTTGGAACCGACCTACTTGGATGCATACAACTTTTGCACGAATCTAAATGCACAGCCAACAGATAGTTTGCCAAAGATTATCTGCATAGAATGCGCAAGCAACCTTAAATTTGTCTACGATGTCCTCAAGAAAGCTGTGAGTGCTGATCTAGTGCTGAGGCAAATTCTGGGGAAGCAACTGGTGATTGAGAAGTGTACTAAGGATTACGAAGAATTCGACGAAGAGCTGGTAATAAAAGAGCTAACCGAGGAGAGCTGCACTGAACAAAATGACGATGCTGACGATGTGGGCTGTGCGGATAATGAAATGGAAGAGTTGATTTACTTGGAGGAGGACATCCAACAGTCGGAAGATGAAGGTACGTTATACTGCCCACTCATCACAAGCTGTTCACTATTACAGAGTTAACTTTCAGAGAGAAACAGTGAGCAGGAGTATTCATGTGACAATTGTGAAGATGGGTTCCCAACTGAGAAAGACCTGGAGGAGCATACGGTTGTCCACAGCGGTAGGTACGATACAAGCTTCAATGAGTTGCCTTATGTATTCCCTTTCCTTAGAAAAACAATTTCCCGACGTAGTTGGCTCTGAGGATGGATCCCAGGAAGCACAGCAAATCGAGAATCCTCAGCAAGAGAAATCGAAAAAGCCAACAAAAAACCCGCCAACGAAAAAAGTCTGTGAAATTTGTGGCAAAATCTTTACATCAAACCAAAAACTGAAAGCGCACAATCTAGTTCACACCAAGGAAAAGAATTACCCATGCAATCTATGCAGTAAGTTATCGCAATGATTTGAAGGCAAAGTAAACGCATTCATTTGTCTATTCCTTAGCAAAACGCTACTCGACTATCTTTCGCCATCGAGAGCATATGAGGACACATGCTAATATCCGGCCTCATGAATGTAATTTCTGCAAGCAAAGGTTCTTCTCGAAACACACTCTGGTGTGCCATATGAGGCGGCACACCGGCGAACGACCGTATAAATGCGAAATATGCGGAAAGTCATTCACACAGAATTCCATAATGAAGACTCATGCAGCGCTGCACACGGGAAAGACGGTTGAATGCCCTCATTGCTTTAAAAAGTTCAGTCGTCCTTCGCATTTGATTTTGCATCAGCGAAGCCATACTGGAGAGCGGCCCTATGTATGCCATCTGTGTTCAAATAGTTACAAGCAGAAGAGTCACTTGGATCGACACCTAGACACCCATTTAGGTGTAAAGCACACCTGTGAGGTATGTGGCAAGGAATACTCGAAAAAGTCCTCGCTGAATACGCATATGTTTGTGCATGCCGCTATAAAACCGTTCAAGTGTGACGTGTGCTCAATGGAATTTGCTACAAAAGACAAGTAAGTATGTTCTTTTGTGTAGTTTAACTTGGATTCAATGGCTACAAAATAAATTGATAAATGGATAAATGAGTAGCCAATATCCACACTCATTCGCCCTTTTTAAACCATGTATGCAGTGCAAATTTCAGATACGTTCTCTCCTGAATCTTTTATTTAAAGACTCATTAGTTTAGAGAGGTTTTGTGCGACGAGCATGAAAAATTGTTTGACGATGAAATCAGAGCGTACCGACAGAACAAAACTTTGTTTTGTAACAGGATTTATACTTTGTTTCATATGGCCTAATAAACAAGCGCCTCTAACTAGCCGCCTCCAGTTTCTCTTGTGTGCGCCACCGTAGTGAGGTCTTCTTTTACCCCGTCGTCTCTCTGGGATGAATTCGAAGACTCTTCGAGCCGGAGCGTTAATGTCCATTCGCTTTTTATGTTCTAGCCATCTTAGACGATGAATTCGAATCATTCTGACTCGCTAACCCTTGTATACATCCGATAGTTGCGATTCAAAATGTACAATAGAAACAAAAATAATGACAAATGTATGCATTCAATAGTATTTTAAAGTTTATTAGCCCAGTGATGTAGAGAGAGAGGAAAGGATAGATTTTGCCAGATTAAAAACGGGATGCTAACCCTGCATGCTGGAAAGTAATATCAGCTTTTTCTAACCTGGAGAAACAGACGTTCTAACAGGCGCCCATTTTGGTTTAGACACTGCGAAGAGGATGATGACCTGCTGCTTATTTGGATATGTATGTATGTACATATCTATGTAGCTCCATCTTCGACATATTAATAATAAAACCTCATTGACTGATTTATGATTATCTTGTCTTGTTGCAATCGTAGTACGTGTGTGCGCAGTCCAATAAGCTGTAATCTTTTGAACGACGACGCAACTATTGTTTGATTGCAAGTCGTGTGCGTGGGCGATGCTTTACGGTTAACGAAAATAGTCGAATATTATGAAGAGTAATCTTGTCGACAACACTGTGAGTTAGGGAAACTCGACGACTCCTTGGTGGATCCAAAGTGAAAGGTAATGGTAGACATTATGAGAAGAAGAGGCATTGGCTCCAGAACAAGTGGAATTGCATGATTTTGTGTAAGCTGTCAAGACTGAGAGGCATTCATTTGTAATGTTTTTTTCGGCAGTCTTTTTTCGGGTCAGATTTTCATATTTTAATGACTTTCTCGAATTCCGTACTGAAACCAGGCGGTCTGACCAATGTAATAAAAGAAGCGATTTGCTCTACACTCTCTCTACGGAAGTCGACCAGTCGAAATTGCCTTACCGTTGCCTTATCGTTGCTCCATACTCCATACTTAATTGTGCCATCGGTCAGAGAACGGGTAAATATAATTTATCCTGTGATATCGAAAAACTTGAAAGACTGTATGGATGAGCAACCCTGTCTCCTAAAAACAATTGTGTCAATGAAGTAAATAACCAGATTAATGATCTGCTTTCAGGTTCTGTTACTGTATACATTTGCATAGGCACTGTCACATATGCTAATGAGGCTGTGAAGTATCCTACAGAGTTTCTCAAAGATAAAGACAAAAGTTGAGTCACTGATAATGCTGCTACGAAAACCGGAACCGCCAAAACTTTGTAATTTAACAAGCGTGTGCGTTAAAATGTGTCTACTAAATGTTATTGAAGCGACAATATTGACTGGCATGGCGAAATGTGTTCATCCCCGACATGCCTTTCGACTTTAAAAAGCTTCAATTCTCAGTCGTGGTACTCAAGGGTAGTTATACGTTGCCTATTCAGGGTGGGTTCTTAAAAAAAAAATGTTAATTTTCGGTCCAAATGGAGAAATAAAGAATATTGTTTATAAACGAGGTTTAAAGTATGGAAGAGGGTGAGAAATTAGTTGAAAGATGGAAGCAAGGGGTCAGAAACGTTTCATTGAAAATGGTTATATATGCTTGTCACAAATATACAGTGTTGTAAAGAACGTACCGGATTTTTCTTGAATATTTTTCATTGATGAATTCTAGGGGATAGGAATACAGTAGGTAAACTTGTTTGTCAATTTAAGAAAACCTATTACATAAGTTTACAAATACAAAAAAAAAACAATGTCTTGCTGTCATAATTTTTAAACTTTTATCCAAAACTGTAACTCAACTCAATGCCATGCCTGTGCAAAACATACCGAATTTTTAAAAGTACCGTATTTTCTTCCTCTACATCTTACTGATAACAGTTTGGCTGTCATTTGGATTGAGTTATAGACTGAACAAAACCAAAAAAAAAAAAATTGTTTACTATTAAAATAAATACAGTGGTGTGATTAAAAATCAGGTCGTGGCAGATTTCAAGGCTAAAACAAAAATGTATAGCCAGAAAGTATAAAATGCCATCATCGACAATGTGTGACATTATAAAAAAGTTTCGGAATGGATAACCGATCGAAACTATTCACTGTGGAGGACGTTCGATATATAAAATGGGCCGTGGTGGCCGCGTCCCCTTCAAACAAACTTTTTGCCCGCATAACCATTATATATTTCTACCTTTCCTAACATTTTAGTTTGATTACGAATATTTTATTTTTTATTTTTTGTTTGAAAAAAAAAGAAAAAAGTTTTCAAAATTTTCCAAAACTTGGAATGCCATAATCACATTAAATATTGATTTCGAATAGTTTTTTTCTTTTTTTTAAAGTTAAAATTTTTCAAAACTTAGTACCTATGCCATAATCTTGTATATGTCAAATATGGTTCAGATATAGATTTCGAACAAAATCGGTCGAATTATAGCCGAGATATAGCCAATTTTTAGAAACCGGTGACTAAGCAAAGTACTGTTAACATATTTTCTGAAAAAAAACCTGGTACGTCATCTGACAGCATACGTATGTTTATGTATGTATATCCACCATAACTCAAATATCAGACAGACAGAATTGAGAGACTTACTTTATTGAGCTTTTCTATCATAGTAATGTCAAGTTTGATCAAAATCTCAAGATCGAACATTTTCCGGAAAGGGCAAGTATCCCTTATACATATGTAGGTGCAAGTAAAAAGTTTCGTTCACTGTTTAAACAGAAAGAAAAGTTTTCGTCCCTATAGAAAAGGATAAAAAAGAAGGAAAAGAAACCAAAAACAAATGTAAGCAGAACAGAACAAATCTCGCAGCTATTCGAATTACAAACAACCACACAACCCCATCCACTGGTGTACCACTGTTAGTCAATTAGGAAATCGATTGTGTTTATTGCTCAGTATCAGGATAACATACAATGACGATTTGTAGTTTCTAATGTTCATTGATTGGTACCCTACAAAGTCGAATAATTACATACGTCATATATTTAAATTAGAAATTCGTGATAATTATTCAGAATTTGAAGGACCTTATCTGAAAACTTCGCTAGTGATCCGTTTTTGATGTACACTGTTGTTGCGACGCGTAAAACAGTAAAAGGCTAAACTTTTTTTTTAATAATTAGGGATTAGCAGTAATTTTGCATCAAGCACATTTTCATTCTCATTTGTCAAATATGATAGATAAAATCGCATAATACTCTAACTAATGCTCTTGTTGACCGAATAAATACATCCTTCTGTACCTAGTATTTGTCATCGTTCATCTGCCACACTCAGTCATAACCATCAAAAGGTTTTTTCAACATAATAATTCCCTAGAAAATTCACTACTATGGGTGCTAGAGTTGCTGATTTATTTAGATAACTCAAAAATGCTATACCATCGCAGAGTCACTCGATATCTCAACGTATAAAAAAATAAACATCGATGATTCAGCAACACTTATTAAGTGTATTAATTTATTGTCTTTCCATCCCCCTATCCCCTCATCCACCAACATTTCCCTGTTACAAAATTACACCATCAAAACACGACAGAACAACCTCTTGCATTAACCAACTAATGGTACGAGTACACCAAATTGACTTACGTCTAAGGTTACTCCCCCTAATTGAATGGAAAATTTGAATTAGGTCAAAGATTTCATATTTTAGTTGAATAAAAAAATAAAAAAAAGCACTCACATTTTGTAAGTGAAGATGCCCCCTGTGAGGTTTGAACTCACGACCCCTGGTTTACGAGACCAGTGCTCTACCACTGAGCTAAAGGGGCTGGTTTGGCGGGATGGTTCCAAACGCCTTACACATTCTTAGACTCCAATTTTAAGGGTTGTAAAATGTAAATTACAACCAGAATAAATACTTTTTACTTTATTTTAAAGATATTAAGAAGAATTATGCTCCTTAAGATGAATGAGTGTGATAGGGAAACGTATTTTAAGCTGAAGTAAAAGTTGTTTAGAAATTGACGTGTTAATCATCTTAATCACGGTTTTCAGGTAAAATTTCTGTGACTATACATACTCGTACACCCGAAACTAAATTTTAAACGTAATCACTATGGTATTGTTGTAAAGCTTCATTATTTATTTACTCGTAATCTACCACTCTAAATATTTACTGATTATATATGCTTAAAAAAAAAGTTTTAGTAAAAGTAAGTAAGAACTTCCATAATCATAGGAAAAATATTAAAAAAAAAAAAAAAATTTTCTAAAAAAAGAAGATGAATAGTAATAAGGAGGAAGAACAAGGAATATTAGAAATAGGCAAAATCTATTAGTGAGGAGTAAAAGTTCTTTTTTGAAAGTTTCTCTACTTGTAGCCAGATCAAGGGAGAAAGAGACGTCATTGTAATCATGAAGACACATTGAAATAGGTTCACTCTGACCGTAAGTTGTTTTGCGTCTATCAGTCATAAAAAAATCCCTTACACAAATGGAATAGATTGTTCGAGTACAAGCAATGTCCCTAATAAACATATCTCCTTGCAGTTTCCTTGAAGTGAAAAACGTTTGCAATAAACGTGGAGCTTAATATTTGAGCATGTCATCAGGTCAATTTAATGTTGTTATTGTAATCCTGGTAAAGATATTCTGTACATATGTTTATACATATGTGCCTCCTGATATTGGGACCAAGATCTAACTAGGGAACAATATATCAATTTTCATGTGAAGAGGTCTAGAAAATCAGAGGAATTTTGCTTTAGAATATCGAAATGCGAACCAAAGGTAAGTGTTATGCCGCACATACAGAGACTTCATTAATTCTTTCCAAGACGATTTCATTGCCTGAATAGGAATATCAATATTTCTAAGAGCCTTGTAGCTGTTAAAAGTTTACACAGAGTTTACAGGTTAATGTCACGCCAGCGAATGAGGGTCTTAAAATCTCATTGAAGATTGACGCAATCATCGGCATATTCTGAACAACTCGATGTGTTGATGAATGAAGGGAGATCGTTTGTAAAAGTAAAGGACCTAGATAACTTCCCTGTGACACACCACTCAGATATTGGTTTTCACAATCCATTACATATGTAACTACATATATTCTTTATGTTAAGGCTTCTCTAAAATTGTTCTGCGTTTGCAGGAACCCAGGGTATTTAGAAAAATTCTTAAAAAATACAAAAAAATAAATACGAATAGTCCGCCGAAAACGCGATCAAGATTTCATTCTTTATTACTGGAAATAAGCAGGGAAGATGTTATTATTATTAAGCAGCAGAATATAAATTAATTTAATTTGTTCGTAATCTATTGAAGTTAATAAATGTTGTTAACTTTGGGTTAGGCAAAGTTAAGATTTCAAAATTCCATATTGCAGATTCAAAATAGCGCCCAAAATCAGAATAACATAAGCAAATACAATTTGTTTGTATATTAATGACGTAAATCCATTGCCAGTACAAACAAAAAGGGTTTAGGATCGCTTAAGTCGAAATCAGAGTTTCAAAATTGCAAATGGCGGATTCAAAATGGGCTATGATATAAAATAAAAAATCGTTAAGTACGACTCCGTTCGCACATACAGGGTTCAGTGAGAATGAAGATGTTTTAAAATTGTAAGATGAGGCATTCTGTCGGCCATTTTCTTTCTGAAGCGATATGAAATAAACAAACCGTTACTTGCATACAAAATGTGGTATCTCGCAAATAAATAAGAGTATTGAAATCAGACTTATTTATCATAACCGGAAAGTGCTCTATTTCTTTGGGTCACATATTTTGTAGTGGGGGACCCTCATTTTCGTAGACATTCTAAAAAAAATATTTTCTAGATTCTACTCAAAATGCTTTTTTAGCGATGCCTATAGGTATATACGAATAAAAAATTATTTATTTTGCGTCATTTGCTTGTCCGGGAGTCATCTCCAAAATAACTTCTTTTTTTTTTTTCAAAAATGACACCGAAATTGTGTTTGGGCCATTGTTCTGCATAACTTGTGAAAAAATATATAGCTTCTATAGTTTAAGAGGTAGAAGATGATGACAGACGGACGGGCGGCCTGACGCTCTAATGGGAGCAATAGGATTCCGTGGTTTGTATACGGAGAAAGATTAAAACCACAGACAGTTGAAATAATTTTAAGTAAAAAAGACTTACAAGTAATAAAGATAAGTCCGATATTTGTTACTATCTCCTTTTCTTGTTCTTAATGGAGCAAAATGACGGCCATTGTTAACTTTTTCTGCAAAAAAAAAGCTAATTTTTTGTAAATTTTTTTTTTGTCATATTGGTACACAATTATGTGTAAACCGTTCGAAATGCCCGCCATTTTTCCTTAGTTGCTATTCGTGTAATTGCTATATTTACGAAACAAGAGTTAACGATATGTTTAGCTATTTTATTATTTTTAATTTACACGCTAGCTAGCAGGTTTATTGGTTGTTTTTATATATATATATTTTTTTTATCATTTAGCTGGGGCGATCTGGATCTGACAGGTTTAAGTAATATGTTCGTTACGCAGGCCAAACAGTTTTTGATTAAATAAATTTATACTTAGGAACATACAGATATAAGATGTTTAATTGTTAAAATATGACCGGATTGTCAGAGATGACAAATGGGGGGATTATCTTCATTGACAATATAGCTTTGAGTCGTTTGCGTATGTCCCAGTCGGAGTCCTAGGAAACATTTTGTTCGTTTTAGGTGTAGCTTTGTTTGGTATAATGCTGGAATACCATTAAGGTTTAAGTTTGTCTAAAGTTTGATGTGTTGCGTCCATGCTTGTTTTTTTTTTTGTTTTCCCAATATCCTTTTCGTCTTTTGAAACCATTTTTGAGTGGTGGGTAGGGTGCTAGGATCGGCTCTGCGGAAACTTTACACTGTCTGCAAGTTCGTTTCCTCTGATCCCGAATAGCCTGGGACCCAGGGGATTATAAATTTACATTTGCTATTGATGACGTTGTCTCGAATTTTGTTAAGGACAGTGGTGCTTTAAGAGTGGAAAGGCCATCGGTACAAATAATTGTGTTTTTACGAGACATGTTGTTAGCCTTTTTAATTGTTTTCCATATTGTGCAATAAAAAAATCTGTTTACTACGCACTTTTCCTCAAAAAAATTAACTTAGATTGACAAAAATTAAAAAAAAAAACAGATTTTCAATTTGAGCGAAGGAAATACAAATTTTTGACAATTTTCAAAAAATTGTATGCCATGTTGTTACATATGTAAAATTTTGCTTAGATGTCGATTTTAAATAAAATCGTTCGTTATTTTCGAGAAATGGCAAATTTTTAAAAATCGTAACTATCTTCACTTTTATTGGTATTGTGTCAAAAAGAAAAGAAAATTGTATGAATATTGCAGGAAAATGTTTAGAAATAATGAATATTCTTTGACAAAATTATAAAAATTTTATGAAACATTGTATTATGTTGAATTTCATGTTTTTTTTTTTTTTGTGAAGTTCAATTCCAGTAAAATAAACTTAATGCTTGCATAAGTTCACATGTTTTCATTGTCATAAAAAAAACAACTAGGGATCTGTGGTAGAACAAAAACCAATGTCGTTGAGCGACTGAATTCGTAACTTTGTATTTACGATAGCTAGGTAACAAGAATCGTCAAACATAATAAGGGGCCTTTAAACGCACTGCGATCTAAGGCGACCTATTGTGCCTGGGGCTAGGTGAAGTTGTTTTCAGATCCGAGCTCCTCTTCCAGCCTAATTTCCTTTAGAAACTTGAGTAGGTATTTCCATTTGCATACTCAGATAGTGTCCGCCTTCTTGTAAAACTTGAGCAGGAGTCTACTTGGAATTGTTGTGGAATTTTTTGGTGCCGTTGGTTACAATTTTCTTTTTTTTTAATTTATTTTAAGGAAACCTGTTATTATCTGCAGTACTTTTTTAAGCTTATAAAGGGTGGTTAAGTTTTAAGGGCCGATGTTGATTTTGAATAAAACACAAATTATTTAGGAAATTACTGTCATTTCTTTTTATTATGATAATATTGGTATGGTTCTATTATGTATGGAACAAAATATCGGCCAAATAGCCGCCGCGACCTCGGCGGCACACCTCCATCCGATGGTCCAAATTTTCGATGACGCTGAGGCATAATTGAGGTTCTATGCCGTTAATGTGCAGAATTATCTCATCCTTTAGCTCTTGAATTGTTGCTGGCTTATCGACGTACACCTTTTCTTTCAAATAACCCCAAAGAAAGAAGTCCAACGGTGTCAAATCACATGATCTTGGCGGCCAATTGACATCGCCACCACGTGAGATAACACGGCCATTGAATTTGTCGCGCAAAAGAGCCATTGTTTCGTTAGCTGTGTGGCAAGTGGCACCATCCTGTTGAAACCATATCGGGCCATAAAAAGTTCGTTATCATCTCACGATAGCGAACACCATTCACAGTAACTGCCTGACCGGCCTCATTTTGGAAAAAATACGACCCGATGATGCCGCCAGCCCATAAACTGCACCAAACAGTCACTCTTTGTGGGTGTATTGGTTTTTCGACAATCACTCTTCGCCCAAATGCGGCAATTCTGCTTATTGACGAATCCACTGAGGTGAAAATGTGCCTCATCACTGAAGATGATTTTCTTCGAAAATTGATCATCCACTGTTGCCATTTCTTGCCACCATTGTGACCATTGACGACGCTTGAAATGGTCAAGAGGCTTTAGTTCTTGAGTCAATTGCACCTTGTAAGCGCTTAAATGCAAGTCTTTATGCATAATGTTCATCAACGACGAGCATGAGAGGTGCAATTGTTGGGCACGACGACGAGTTGAGGTGGACGGCTCTTCAGCCACACTATCGCGCACAGCAGCAATATTTTCTGCAGTACGAGCTGTACGAGCATGCACTGGTGTTTTCACATCTCCTACAGACCCGGTTTGCACAAATTTTTGCACGATTTTTCCGATTGTACGCACATTTGGACGATTAAATTGACCGAAAGAATCACGAAATGCACGATATGCATTTTGATTTGAACGCCCATTTTCATAATAAGCCTGAATAACTTTAACGCGTTGCTCGATTATGTATCTTTCCATGGTTCAAATTGAGTTAGTCTGAAATTGAGAAATGTCAAATGAAATGCAGAAAAAAACTTGACGTTTAGGTGTGGTTCACATTCAACATCGGCCCTTAAAATTTAACCACCCTTTACAAGTGAACTAGTTAAAAAATAAATGAACTATGCAAGCAGTTCAAAAAGTGAACTAGTTCATTTAATGAGCTAAAACTCAATGAGTTAAGCGCAGTTACCCCTCACAGACTGTCTTCTCGAATTTGCTACTCGCTTTTATTACAATGCTATCGACTTATGCCGCTGCTTGTTAATCAAGTTCATCCACTATAATAATCTACATTAAGGATAATAGTACCCCTCCTTCAGGACATACTCATGTTGTACTAAAACTGGTGCAAGATCTGTCAACATGAGAATGTTGCCACACTTCAAAATATATTAGTGTTGGCTAAAGTTTTTTATGCATCAGAGCTGTACCTCGGCAGTTAAGCTAACATTTTTTTTTTTTTTTCAGATACCAACGCCATTTGAAGAATGGTCACAAAAGCACAAGCAAAGTTGAACTTGCGAACGTTCCAAATGATAACTCAAAACTTTCACTTGTGTTCCATTGAAAATCGAAACAAACTGGTGATTTCGAAACAGCTGACACTCTTGCTGTATAAGGGCCTGCAGTTATTCAATCGACACTCAAATGATATTAAGAATTTGTCAAACTTGTTTGTTTTCAAAGCAAAAGTAAATTTATTGTTAAAAAAAATAGTGATGTAAGTAATTTGTAAATAGTATAAGAGTTTTATTATGAACTAATAAAACCAATTTAAATTAAATTAGAAAACTTGAAGAAAATACAACGAATGATGCTAGAAAAGAAATATTAAGATAGACAAGTTTGTTATTTCATCCCAAACATATTTTTATTCGTTTCAAAGCTATAATACTTAAAATCTTAAATTCCCCTTCTAACAGGTTTTGGGGCAAACAATATCTTCGCTGGTTTACACAACTCCAATTCTGTGCCAGGACGAACTGCCAAGCATAAAGTTATCTCCACCGATGAGGCCTCCGTCCAAACACTATGCGACAGAAGTATTGTTGTCCTTAGTCTGCAGTTCGTCTCATGCTCACCAGTTTCAGTCATAATTTTCTTGAAATCGGAGAGTTTCGGGACAACGGTGTGCACGTTCTGATCGGGATATTTGATTTTGATACGCATATCCTGCTTTTGAGTCTCTTGAAGATTATCTATCTCTGCAACGAATGGCAGAGCAGCGATGAGTCCCGCAGTTACTTTGATAACATTGTCCTGTGATTGCGTTGGACAGGGTTCCACTATACGGGCTGTGCACATTTTTATGTTCACATTTGCCGGTGGTGTCACCACTGGAGATGCACATTGGACAATGGGGAGAATTTCACGGAATACTCTTCCTGGCTTTGGATCGGAGATTGTCGACAGTTGACCGAGGAGTGATGTGGTGAATGGATCTGGTGCAACGCCTTCGGTAATGAAGTTACTTATGTCCGCCGCTGTGTGGAGCAGTAGCTGGCATGGACCCAAAGCACTCTGAGAACGATCTTTCACAATAAGCACCAGGTGCAGAGCACTAGCACGAAGGCAAATCTGTTTGACCAGCAACATATCGCTGTAGGTTAGACCAGAGAAGACGTTCTGTAGCTTCAAGCAATTGCGAATCAATTGATTGAGGGACTCTTTCAACGGCGCTCGACTCCTCTGCGAAGTTGTGAATGACTGCAGTTGTTCGATGAGAATCTGGGCGGCAAGGAATGTTCCTAAGAAGTTGGCTGTTCCAAACATCTCTGGATCAATTTCACCCAAACGATTGAGATTTTCTTGTGCCGTCTTCAGCAAGGACACGCGGTTTCTGGTGATTGCAAAGGATGACTGAATGTTGGCGAGGATTGTGTCGAGAAATTGTCTCGAGGTTGTTGAACCTGACATCTTGAGGGGTTTTTTGATGGACGCTCCCTCGATGGGAAGATGAGGCACCAAATCTGGCATCGTATCGCGGAGATAAGCGTAGTGCTTCAGTGTGACATCAGGGAAGAGGCTTATGATTGGCATCAGATGTTCCGCAGCGTTGAAGAGCATAATCAGAATGCAAATGTACTCAGGATCTTCCACATCCCGTTCGGCACTGTCGAAGAACGGGTGGTCCTGCAGCAGATCTGAAGTAACAGCCAAACAAAGATCGGCATGCTTCTGGCCAACTTTCCGCATGCAACCAAAGGCAGAGTGTTTGTCCTGGGGATACTTGGAGAGAACGTCAAGCAGCTTCTGAACGACCATTAGCAGGCAAGATTGTGTAGACACCTTGCAAGCGCCCAACATCAAGTGCAGACCTTCGCGAACATCAACAGAATAGTCTTCCAGCGAACTGAGCATGATCTCCAGTTGGTCCTCCCGCAGTATTATGTGCCGTGAAATCGCTGTCAGGCTATAGATTGCCTTTAAGCGAACGTCTTCAATTTCGTCGTTGAACATATCCACCAAGAAGTCCAAAGACGTCACAGCAAAATCAGTGTTAGTAATTGCCAATTTGCACATAGAATGCACAGCAGCTGTCCTCACTTCCAGAAATTCATCTTCGAGGCCATGAACCAGTGCGCCACAGGCCCCTGAGGCAATCAAAGATATCGATGCAGCTTCTAGCTGCTCTTTGGGGACATCGTCAGCCCAGCGTTTCCCCGTCGACCACTCTCCACTCGAGAACAAATCGCTGGACCTCTCGTGTAGGCTCTTCTTTCGCCGCAGGTTACTCATCAGCTTCTTGTCCAGTGTCTGGTGGAGAAATTCCGAGCTAACTTGCGTCATATCGCCCAGAAGCTCCGCAGCCTGTGTGCGGATTTGCATAGAAAGGTCACACAGCGCCCCGCAAACCTTCCCGAATGCCGCATCAATAAGTCTCAGATCCTCGTCATTCAGACTTATGATGTAGTCTGGATGCCTGTTTCCCAATTCAAAGACCAACTGCAGAGCTTCCTTCCTTACACACTCATAGTCGTCTTGCAGGGCTGCGACAGCTCGACTAAACAAATTCGGCGGCAGAGCGGCACCTCGTTCTCCAAGTGTTAGTATCGATCTGAAAGCTTGAGCTCTCACCCCAGCATCCTGAGAGTCGGCATAGTGAGCAATCGTATCCAGGATACCCTTCTTAGCCTCAGCCAAGCTAATAAAGGCTGCCAACACCAGCAGGGCATTCTTCTGTGTATTGTGATTCTCAGAGACCATGTGACTTTGAGCAAAGAATCCCATCTTAGTCACATGCGTCGATGGCAGATGAGTGCTGGCCGTCGTTCCAATTCTGTAGAGGCTGTACAATCCCTGAGATATCACCTTTGCCGACTTCTCACCTTTCAACACGTTGACAATCTCGTCGATTAGGACGTTCAGGATTTCACTTACTTTCACTTCGGCAAAGTCCGCCAGCAATCCTAGAATTTTCGCGCGAATTGAAGCCTCCGACTCCTGGCGGAAGAGTTCTATCAACTTGCGGATACAATCGTATAACTCGGGCATGGCCTCTTCCAAATTCAACTCGTCACATATTTTCACAAGGACTTCAAGAAGTTCCTTGCTGCTGCTATTGGAGACTCCTTCCAGCGAGGCAAGTATAGATGTGGTGCGGCCCGGTGTGGTCTTGGCGTGAATGCGAATCTTCTTTGCAGTTTTAATTGCTGAATCGATTGTTTCCGAGACCGAAAGCGGCCGTTTAATGGCGACAGCCATTTTAAGTTTGATATTTTATTGTATTTTTCTTGATTTCTGAGGTTTTACAAGCACTTAAACTTCGCAGAAGCTATGAATACAAAACGATTTGAGGATTGTCATCTTGTGAAATGCTGTCAGGTGAATGATGGGTGAGTTCAGTTTGTTATGATATTTGTTTTTGATAAACGCATTCAGCACATTATACCATTTAAGTCGCATCCGAATTGGGTCTAAATTTAATCCTGTGACTAGGTTGAGAATTGAATAAAAATTAACCTTTTATGGTTTTCGATTGGGGGAAATATCAATCTTTTCAGATTCAGGGGGCCTATTTTCAAATTCATTGCCTATACGAATAAGTACCAAAGGTCTATGGAATCACGAAAAGCATGTTCTTATCGCGCCGGCTGTAGCCATTTTTTCGTGAAATTGAACTGTTTTCAAATTTTAATCCACAAAGCTCGAAAGCGTTTGAAAAGAAAAAAAACATCTTAAATTACCCGTTATTGCTAGATGTAGATGCCTTGACAGACAATATTGTTAACCAAATGCATATTTTGTTTCCCATATTGGCTATAGTGACATTTTATTTACTTATTTTTGCTTTTTTGTACATTGCACATTTTCGTATTTTTCTCTTTATCGACTCTACTCGCATTGCATACTGCAAAAACATTTGCCTGAAAACCAGTTCACACTTGGTTGTTTGTGAATGTACATCAATTTTTTCCCGTAAAACAAATTCTCAAAAAATTCTCAATTCGTCACAGACTTTTTATTCGGCCGAGTCCGCATAGCAATGGCATCGATAGCATTGCTATGGAAAAAATAATGGCAGCTAGGGACAATACACCTCTATCAAACTCTTTTGTGGATTTGCAAGGTATGCTTTTCATTTTTGCCCAAAACTGTCTTTAAATAGCTATCTGAATTAAAAGGAAAAGATAAGCGTGTTTCGTTCTAAAATTAGCGTTAGGTTAAATTAACCTTAATTTGTTGCCAACAGTTTAATTTTTTTTCTTCTGAAATATTTTCTTCTGGCACAGACTCCAGATGTTGGAACAATTATTATTTTGATATTTCTTTCTGTTGAAATATCATAGGCAGTTCTAACTGCTCACTACCTTTTGGTTATTAAATTAAATTCAATTTTATTTAAAACTTAAATGTTCAGTCTAATTTAATGTTTCATAATTAAAATACTTAGAAATACTTTTTATTAGCACAGGGTAACAATAAATTAATTTATAAATCTATAATGTATTAGCACTCCCTTTAACTGAAATTTTTCGAGTGTTAATCATATAATTGATTTTTTTAATTGCAGTTTGCTTCTGCATTGAATAATAAATAAATTATAACTAAACATCCTTCTCTGCAATTTTGTTGAATATTTTTCTATGAAAGTGAAATGTACAAAAAAAAGAAGATTAAATCAAAAATATCCTCTTTTTTTCTTTCATTTTCATTGTCACCAAGAAATATATCTATTTTAAATGTAAAGAACGATTATTTTAGGAGAATTGTATAAAGAAGAAAACATTTCTGATTCGAGAACATGGAAAAATCCTTCGATATATATAGTTTTAGCAACCAATGTCAAACAAACAAAGTCCGCTTATACCTATTTTAGGCAATTTGGAATATTTAATAAAAACAAAAGAATTCGCCTATTACCTATTAATGAGTACATTGAATGTGGATATTTACTGATGAAGTTCAAAGGGTATATTTGTTCAAATTTGTCAAACATTCTTAAAAAAAAGCAATAGACTTCACTTTATGCGTTTCATTTCCATCCTGACCTTGTGTGATAGGGTCGAATTGCTGGTCGAGATTGAGGTTAAGTGGGATCAGGAATTTATCGCAATCAGTTTTAGTCTGTCACGAGTATAAGGGTGCTAATAACAATCCCTAGTTGTTTTGCTTACATATATATTTTTTGTTTGTTTACTGGAGGACGCACAGCTCTCTTCAAATTCTTGTTACCTTCGAAGGTTATTATTTGACTTTTACTTTTTTAAGGGGCTGTAGAGCTTTCTAAATGGTTGTTGCACTTGACACGTATTCACATATGACACGTATTCACGTATGACACAAGCCAAAGAGAGAACTGCCCTTTATTATGACAAAAAAATTCTTTACCAGAACACCCTAAAATTTGACTTTTTTTTAATGGTGTTGAAAGAGATCAAGTGAAAACCAATTTTGGCACTCGCTTACCAATAATTAATTAGGGCCTTTTAAGTCCAGTCCAGTGTTTATACACTTTGACAGACTTAACCTATCAAAAATGGATTTTTAAAATGTTCTAATTAATTTTCAGTAATCGAGCGCCCACAATTGTTTTTACACGGTGAAAAAACCGAGATTTAAAGATGTTGCGGAAAAGTTAACTTAGCCTTTATTTTTTGCGTATTTTCTGGCGGCAGACCAATGCAAGTAGCTTGTCTCGCCTCAGCATTAAAAAAAAAAAAAACCAAATAATCAAATATGAATTTTGGCAGTACTGTCGCAATATGTTACTGCCCTCTATACTCTCATACAGCAATCCCAAATCTCAACCGCCATATTTGGATGTTTCTCCGAACCACAGACGGCTGAATTCCGAAAATAATCCGAGTCCGCCATTTCTTCACGCGAAAGTGTGGTCGCGTTTCTGTGCGTTATATGAAACTTTTTTTTCTCTCATTTAAATTTTATTTCCACATAAAGTTGCGCCGCCAAATAAATTCTCAACAGTTTCCTTCAATCGCAATCAAGTGAGAAAAATCGATTTCATCATCACAAGCAACAAACTTAAATACTCGAGTAGAACTTTCCGTCGAAAGAAAAAAAAAAATGCAAAGTAAAATGGGGGGTTCGTTCATCGTCGTCGGCAGTGATAGAAAAAAAAGTGTGTGTTGCGCGTAATGCGTGTGAGTGAATAAGCCAATAGCGCAAATTCATACCCTAGAGCGAGATAGAGACCGCAAAAACCGGAGAGAGAGGTATCACAGAACGCAGAGCGAGGCCAACATTTTTTTTTTTTTTTTATTATTTTTTGACAGAAGTAATATTTTTTGTGATTTCGCGTGGATGAAAAAAGTGCAAAAATTTTATCCAGTAAATAATAAAATTGTATTTGCGCAAGTTTTATAAATAATTATTCAAACTGAAGCCAATAAAGTGACTTTAGTGACAAATTGAATAGGAAAAAAGCAAGCCGCTGTTGTCGCCGCCGCCGTCGCTGTTGGAACAATGTCGGATCCCAATAGCCCCACACGGGGCGAACGCGACGTGCATCACCATCACCACCAACACCATCAGCCGCACCAACTCCATCAATCACCGTCGCAGCAGTACAACGCCGACGAGCGTGATGATGCGAATAACGTAAGCATTGAGATTTTAATTAAAAATCTAAAAAAAATAAAAAATTGTGTTGCAATCCACCAAAAATTTAAATTATTCTCCTCGAAATGTCATTGTTTGTGAATTTTCAGTCAATTATTGGAAAAGTAAAGTCGCGCGTATCGAGCATATTCCCACAGAAGCTAACCAATTGGTTCTCGCCATCGACAGCGGCGACAACCACTACAACCAGCAACGGTGGGGTAGGCCGTAGACGACGCCGCAATGACGAATCTGAGGATGAGGAATACCAGCGTGCGAATAACTCTGATGACGAGAGCAACAACAGCGCTGAGGAAGAAGAAGATGATACTTCGCCAGCATCTACACAGCCACCGACAAAGAGGTCCCGGCTGAATGTTGAGGTAAGATGAGGGAACAAATTTTATATCCGTATCACGTAAAACTTTGCAGCAACCATGCGGTAATTCCAATTGGAGTTGTGTGCATACTTTTTTTTTTTTTTTTTTTTTTTTTCTGTCTGTGTTGCATTATGAATAACCGTTGAATGGTACCTAGGCTAGCACTTTTACCATACCTTGACAAAACAGGGGTCAACTTTGGAATTTCTGAGTGCTGTGGCTCTAGGCTGAAGAACGGTGATGTCGAGATCGAGTAATGGGCCGTACAACGAGACGTAAAGAGGTGCGGAGAGCTAAAATAGCTGTTAGAGAATGTTGGCAAGCTCTACCAAGAGAGAAGTTCTAATCATGAAGAGAGAAACGCTCAAATTGAGAGTAGTAATGGTCATTTTATTTGCGGAAGACGTGTCAATGAAGTGAAACATCTTCTTGGGGATACATCACCATCTAGAGGCGGTATTTGGGACTTAGGAGGGAACTCTACGATCAACCCCATTTCTGTTATTCAAATGTGGTGCCCACTCTTGGAACGATGACCAAATTACAGGAACTAAAGCGAGTGGACTTAGGCATTCCTGTATCGAGTTTACATCGAATTGTGGCCGTTTATATTAAAATTAGGAAGCTCTATACCAGAGGTCTCTATATCACATATAATCACAATACTATGGTATTCGTGTTTTAAAACGTGATTCTGCGCTCAGAAAAGCTGTAGTGATATAGTTATTAGTAAACATAGACATACATAACGCTCGCTTCTTCTGACTTCAATTGACTGCTAAACCAGAAAACCAAAATGCATCAATTACCATGCTACGCGGTCAACCCTCGAACTGCGTGTACTAAATATTAGGTTAACTATCCGTGTACGCGGATATTACGATGCATAATTACACATGTATTAAGAACACTGACTTTTAGTTCGCTAATGAAAGTTTTACGGATTCGTTATACTTATTTACTATTTACTATTAACTTAATACAAGCAGTAAAGGACTTCTATTTAATTTTACAATGTTTACTTAATAGCTAGTATAAATCTACATCAAAACCTGAGTGAGGAAGGGGATTAAAGGGAGTTTTTGGCAGTCATTAGCCATGCGTAGCATTCGAGACATAGGTTCATTACATCCGTAATTCGTACGGTGAAACTTGAGGCGGAAGAGAGGTACTGACCTCAGAATACGTGGATTGGTGTGAGATGGTTTGGAGCAACATAGGACAATCAATGTTGCCTGCTAATAGTTGATGTACAAATAGTATATCGGCAACTTTTCTAGGCTTTTCAAGCGATTGTATGTTCAGCAAGTTCAAACGATGCTCTTAAGGAGGAAGGTTGAATCTGTCAGGTCACGGTTGAATCTGTCCGCGTAGAGCCAAATCGGATGAACCTCCGATGGACACACTCAATTCGATACGAATGTGTATCGAGATAGGGAGACCAAACTTGGCTGGTATATTCTAGAATTGGTCTAGAATTGCTCTATTAATAATATTCATATTCACTGTCGCATATGAAACCCAAATCACGGAGAAAGGTGACAATGGGAACCGGCTCGTCGCATATCACATACGTTCTAGGAGCTGTCGGAAGACGCTTCCGGGAATAAGTAATAGCTTGGCATTTGTTGACATTCAACTCAAAGTTTTTATTACACCAAGTAGAAAAGCTGCTGAAGTCATCAGTTTCAAGTGCAAGGGAGTCAGTGGGAGTGGAGAGATAGAGATAAACTGATCGACGGGAATATTTAATAATGCCATTAAGGGATCAAGATGGCTAGCTTCAGGGACACCAGAGGGAGCCATAAAGGGATCTGATACAAAGGTTCTAAATGTAGGATTTGATCCACGCATTAAACCCAGACTGAAAACCGAGAGGTTTGAGTTTCAGAAATACAATTGTGAGCGAAATGTGATCGAATGCTTTGCTGAAATCGGTAGCAACAACATCGACTTGCTTGCAATCCTCCAATGCGCACGAATTGGGTAAGGTTTGTAGTTGTTGACCTTCTCTTTAAGAAACCGTATTGGTGAGGGCAAAATATAGACTTACAATGGTAAAACATTGCATCGTAAACAATACTTTCGAATAGCTTAGGTATGCAAGAGAGTTATAGCTAATAGGACGATAATTAGAAATTTCATTTTTCGGAATAAAAGAGCTTCTTCATAGCATAGGGGAAACACTCTGTGAAAGCGACAGTAGAGCTAAAAAGTCTGTACAGGTTTGGGCACAATCTCTCATGTAGGAGAAGTAAGAATAGTCGGGCTCTGATATGTGGTTGGAGAACGATTGACTGAATAAATAAGCGAATAAGTTTGCTATTATTCGAGGATCGCTCGACGATATATTGGAGAATGTCAGAGTTGATGGGTAGTTGTCAGACTTTTTTTTTGGAATTAATAAAGTGAAAAAATCGTTTGGTGTCAGCGATGATGTCAGATTGAATACGGTCAATATATTCGATACAAAGATACTCATAGAGTTCGGAAAAATGCGTATGTACAAGGACGTAATTGGAGAAGTTAAAATCAGAGCGAAATTCGAGGTAGATACGCTAGAGCTTATTTCTTCTGTTTCGAAGTGAGCGTAATTCCTTAGTATACCAAGGTGGAGATGACGAGAAACTCTTTTTCGGCAAGTATGGGACGGATTACATAAAGCAGCTGAAATCCAAGTGCATCATCGACAAAAATATGTGTGCTGTTAAAAATGCCGTTGAAATTAATAACACTTCAAAGGTTACTAAGTTTTGTTTAGTCTGCCTTGCGGAAATTAAAGCTATACGAGTACTCTGATTGGACAGTATTATTGTAAGACAATGTAAGGGATAGAGAAGGGTGGTAATGGTCCAATTGGATAAAACATGATTGCTGGCTGAAACGGCGCAGTTATCGGCATCTGACGAGAAAATAATATCAAGTTGTCTACCTAGGTTATTAGTAACTCCACTTAACTGATACAGGCTGGTGTCTGAGAGACAGTCAATGAAATGGACTATCTTTTTCCGAAGAGGGGTTAATTGGGGACTGATCGTCTGATGGAGCAAGGATCAACAATATTAAGCAAAGTATCGAACGCGTTAATTGCAAACTGGTAACTCTACATGGGCTGAGATGGTCGAATATAACAGCAAAGAAATAGTTATTTTGACACAAATGTACTCAAAATACATACATGTGTACCTTCAGTAAAAGTTTAAATATGTAGGCCCTATTTTGTACCCTCTCGGCACCTCATGCCCTTACGCCAGAACAAAAGAAATGCAAAGTAAAATCATTGCGGAACATGGAAAACCAAGTTGTAACGGGCGACGATAACTTGCTTTTTTATTACGTCTTTCCAATGAATCACAAAAAGATATGGGTCTTTGGAAATTAGTTAGTGTCCCTGTTAAAGTATGCAAGAAACCGAAAATGGGGTTTTCCCTTTTTACTTCATTATTTTTATTTTCAAGTTTGTCATCAGATAGCAGAGAACAAGTGATAATAAAAGTTTTAGAAATGGAACCGAAGAAAATTTTAAATGAGGGTAATCAAATGACTGATAGTGTATGCAAGAGAGTTTTGCGACATTAGTGTTTCGTAAACCATTACTTTAACTTTTGCTTTCTAATTTTTTTTTTGTCTTTCTAAAAGGAAAAAGTAAAAGCTATGATCGTTTCGAGAGTGTCTGGTAAAACAAACAATATTTGCCGGTCTGTTTGTTCTCACACGCCTTGCTCAAGAACCACTGAAGAGATTATCGCGTAGTTTGATCGAATATGTAGGTAGTCTGTTCTAAAAATTGGAAAAATCGAATAGAGTATTGTAAAAATGTGGGGCGGTGTTTCAAAAAATCGTAAACCCATTTTGATTAGTTGCCTAATACAGAACATCTGAACGGATTTTGATGGAATTTGGCTATCAAGTTTAGACTGTTGTGTTACTAGCCTCACTTGAAAAGTATCATAAGTGAGGACAATCTAAAGTCGGCTGTGAACGAACCATTTCAAATTCAGGATCACGCGGTATCTTTTGAGTGCGACTTTGAAATTATTATGCAGAACCTGACCTGCATTATGAAGGGTTACCTGGTACTTGGAACTATGATGGCCGTGGTGTAGTGGTAACATCATCGTTTGTCACGCTGTTGGTTTACGGTTCAAATCCTGATGTCAAGAATTCGCATGAAATAAAGAAAAAAAGTCGATCACTTGCGAAAGATAAGTCAACTGTACTGTGAAGGCATAACACTGGCAGTAGGGTGGTCATGTGGCTAAAATGGAACTTGGTCGTGATGATGACATCAGGCGGACGGAAAAAAATACTGTGAATTATGAGCAACGACAAAAGCAAAACAAACAAGCTCCCCAGTTATCTGGACACTGCCCTTGGAGTTTACAGAAACTTAATACCATCTGAGTTTCAAACCACTACGCTAAAATCTTTCTTTCTCTCTCTTCACAACGCCCGTGTCCTGTAATAGTATAAGAGTATTCATATCCTCTTTGGCGCGCGCAAATTATAAAAAAAAAAGTCAAAATCTCACACACTCCCCAAGGACCTCAGATCGATTAGCCTGACGGTCTTCGTACTATAAACACTAGAGAATTCTAGATCTCTACATTAAGGACTCAGTGGGTAGTAGCTTCTTATCTACGAGTAAGTAGCAACATGTCCTACACGCAAGCTCTAAAATGTCGAATATGCTATTAACTCAAAACTGACATTTGCTGTGTTGTGAACTTATTATAGCCAAAGTGCAATATATATGCATATGTATTTCTTCTGGTCTCGGGAGTAATTTGAATTTAATGCAAAAACATACAGGAAAGTTACAATCCGTCTGAAATGGATCGTATGATACCCTATCCTATCTTCAACCCAACCCAAAATAAAGTGGGTGTGGCGTTGCGAAAAAGCACATCCAACGATATCTTTCTATTCAGAAGTTATGTACATACATACATATGTATATTCGCGAAGTTTAAGACATTTTGTCAGAAAACTGTTGTTAGGTCTTTTTCTTAGAACAATGTCGGCGCGACTCAAAATTTCTAATCGAAATTCAAGGATTCTTATGAGATATTCACAATAAGACAACCATCACCATAAACAGCTTTCAGAAAGTAATATAGGTTTTTTTTTTTTTTTTAAGAAAATGCTCACAAAAAGTGGGCGTGGCCATGTACAATGTAAATATTGAGAAAAATGAAATTTTTTGAAAAGTGGGCGGATTTCAAAAATGTTTACACTTGTACTACTTCGGATTCTTAAAAGCCTATGCCTATATATACCTATATATGAAATTTCATGTTCTTAGGTCAAAATTTAGGGTCCAAGAAGTGGTGACATACGGATAAACGGACGGACATATGTACATATATACTTTTGGAGGTCTATCATTATTATTTCTCCATGTAAAAAACTATGTACTAAGTACGTACTATGCATCACAATTGATATACTCTGTGGAATATACAAATTATAGTCCACAAATTAAAAACATTTTTATATGCATCTATAAGGGCAAGTATTGGTTTAGTGGAAAGTTTCGCTCTCGAGACTTTGATCAAATTTGACAGAACTATAATAGAAAATCTCAAAAAAGTGAGTCACTCAATTCAGTTTGTCTGTATGTCCCGTTGACTGCAGCCTAAATGGCTCTCCTGGGGCACAACGAATTTAAATTTGTATTCTAACCCCAAAATTAGTTTTTTGCTCATTAGCGGATCGGTATATATGTATGTATGCACATATGTGGATGAAAGTACGTGCGACACAGTTGTTATTGTAGTTTTTTTTTTTTGTAAACTCTATTTCTTCCCTATTAACCAATAACATCAAGGAAAACTAAACTAGCTGTCTCATAGGAAATTGTACATTTTGGTCCTGTGAATTTTTTACCTAAGCTCAACTGTTTCTTAGATAATTGCGAAAACTTCTTGGTCCATCATTTTTCCAAGACGGCGCACCTTTCACAGTCCGAATTGTTTAGGATATTTAATATGTTGTTTAGGAAGGCAATTACAATGATCTTCTTCTTTTCCTTACTGTGACCTTATGATCCGAAGTATAAGAATCACAACCCCCCACTTTACTATAATCCTACTGGTCCGCCTGTGGGGTTTGCCGGTTTGACCTCAGGCAGTTATAATGATCGTACGAAAAAAAAGTGCGCCTGGACTAAAAAAAAGAACATTTAACAAAGAAATGTTATTAATCATATGAGTGAGTGAGAATCAAAACTCGTCTGATCTGATTCCGTACCACAACGATTTTATAGGCGTTTTAGAGACGACGCATTACGATGATAAAATCGGGATAAAGCATGTTTTTGTACCAATATAGTTCGTACTCCAAGGACCATCACACTGGCAGGAAACTTGGTGTGCATCGGGGGATATCTGAAGGTTCTGCACACAGACTTCTGTCTTTCGTTCTCTTGACGTTCTGGTCAACACTTTTTTTTCATCGGAAAATAACAAAAGAAGGCCTTGTTCTTCCGGATAATTCAACTTGTAGAAGAGCCGCCTTCCTCGGAGCATACGCTGGTTTTTCGTTTTATCCAACATAAATTGGCAACTTCTCACGGCATAAGACTTATATCGCAGGTTTTCCTGAACCACATCGCGAATTAGTCGCTCAGAGTCTTGAAGGTCCCTTGTAATTGACCTTATCGACGTTTCACGGTCATGTTGAATATGATGATGCACTTGTTGAACAAATTACGGGCTTTTCTTGCTGTCCGAACCTGTTGAATGCTTTTTACGTTTTGAAATAGGCAAGACATCGCCACCAGAAGCCTCCAACTCAACGCGAATCTTGTGAATGAACGATCGGGTAACTTTAGAAAAGCACGATATTTAGAGATCATCGTGGTCTGCACATCACGGCGTGTCTTTTAATTTCTTGTGTTGTGTATTTAGCTGACATTGGATAAAAAAACTTAAACGTCTGACACCAACGCGGTCAACACGACGACTGAACGAAGGCATGTCCTCAAATAGCCTCTTTATAATTTACCTAATTTATTCAAGTCTGTGTAATGTTCAACTTTTCGATAGCGGTTTGCCTTTAGAAATCCTACTTGCAACCGTAGTTAGTCTTTCATGGCGCTTTTCAATCTTTTTCTCAATAATCTAGAAGCCTAGGTGCATAATGTTACCGCCGTGTAAATTGTCCATCCAATTTTTTTCCTCAGTTAATTCTTCTTTTTTCTTATTCTTATGTATGAAAAGTTCATAGATTAGTGGTTTTCTTTTTTGTTAATTTTGTTTAATTATTCTTTTTGTAATAGGTCACCAGAACTAATTTCAAGGATAGTCAAAGTTTCTTATCCTCGACACCAACTTCAGGAGGACGCCGCCGGGTAACACATTTGAATTTATATGGAGATCAGAAGGAGCCGGCATATAATTTTTCCCAAACACAAACCACAACGAATACATCAAGGAGCGTTGTAACAACAAAGAACTCAACTGTTGATTCGGCTGATATAATAGAAGTTGTTCCCGAGAGAAACCTCCTAAACACCAGCATAAGGTTAGAACAATGAAAAAGAAATTAACTTGAATTAAATGAAATTGAAATATTTGTATTTTTGTTTTACTAGTTCCCGCAGAAGCCTTAATATACCTTCAACATCGTCCACGGAAGGCGGCTATCGTAATGTACACGAATTAAAACGTCAACCAGTGTCGAGCTTGAGGACATCAGGTGTCGGTGCCTCAGCATCTATGGGGTCGTATACACCACAGCGTACATCAACAACAATTATAGAAATAGACGACGATGACGATGATGAAGGGGAACAAGAACCAGCTAGGAACCAGATCATAACCGTAGAACAAGTAGACGACGATGACGACGTCGAAGAAGAAGATGATAATGAGGAAAGTGAAGAGATCGCCAAGGTTACTTCAAAGAAACAAAAATTCACTAATGGTAATCTAGTGGGTCGTTCATCATCTGTTGCCACTGAAAGTGGCGAGAGTCGAAGCTCAAGTGTTGCCCAAGCACAACCACGCAAAGCGGGGTTGTTCAATCCAGCCAATCGTGGTTTGCGTACTTTGTCTGGAAATGGCTTGAATTTCTACAGTCATTTGGAGGGGCGAAAGTCTCTATTCTCTGAAAAGAACATGCCGGGCATGTTAAACAACTCAACACTATCGCTAACCAGCCTGAATCGTCGTCAATTTAATTCCTCAATCTATGGCAGCACATCGGCGCTAAGTGACAGCCGTCTACTAAACACATCTTCGCCATTTTACAAGGGACATACTGCATATGGCGGTGCTGCCGCATACAATAAATTCAATCGTACGCTGAATCAGTCGGTTCGCATTGCTCCGACCTTGATTCGACCAACGTCGAGCTTATCCACGCTATCTTCGTCTACAAATTCTCTCGCTCAAGGAAATGACCAATCGAATTCCACAATTTCCAGTACAGCCAAGAGGATCCTGGAGTTGATAAATGATTTCTCCACACCGATAAATGACGCCAAGAAGATGGCTAGCAATATCAAAACGCCGGCAATGTTGGCAAATCGTAATGCAACAGGTAAGCGTTTTAGCGAAGTTGACTTGGCTTCGTCAAGAAGTGTGCGACTTTCATCGGTACGTACACCGTACACACGCCCCACAGTGACTTTGAATCCTAGCAATAATGACTCCAAGAAGCTTTTGCCTCCACTCAAGGAATTGCAGGTGCCATCGATGTCGCAACTGCTGCAAATGAAGAAGATGGCTAGTTGTACAGAGCGTTCTCGACAGATTGCCAACACATCGAAATCAGCTCTGAACCGTGAGTGTGAGTACAAACTGCCAGGCGCGGAAGAGGGAACAACTGACAAAGACAAGAACAGCAATAGGCACGTTAGCAAGATTAAAAACAAGGTGACCACCAGCTTGAGGGTAAGTTCAAAGAATGCGAATACTGAGGATCAGGAAGCACCGGTACCAGCTAATCTTCCGAATATTGCGTTCCCATTCATGGAGTCAGTGCCGAAGATTGATATCTCTGTGAAGAGCGGTATATCAGCACCACTAGCGAAGACGGACTTTAAGTTTGCAGTGTCGGCAGAAGCAAAGCCCACAAATAATTTTTCATTTGGCATCGTTAGTAAGCCTGCAGAAGTGGTGAAATCCACACAAGCACCGTCGAAGCCTGCAGTGAACTTTAACTTTGGAACAAGTTCGACACCAAGCACACCGATTGCCACGAGCAATGAATTCAAATTCTCTTTGCCACTCAGCTTAAACTATACTCCATCGAAGAGTGAAGTATCTCCGATAAATAATTTCAAATTTAGTTCACCAGTCATGGTTCGTGACCAGAATGCAGTTGAAAAGGTAGTATCCCCATCGACTTCAGTATCAAGCGCTGTACCTCAGCTAAAGAAATGTAGCGTGCTTGATGCGCTTAAGAAGCCGACTGAAAAAGTTGCGCCTTCTATAGCAATTATAACAAAAACCCCAACAACTAGTGCCACACCAATAGGTTCCACAGAAGCCTCAAACTTTGGGGCCCAATTCAAGAAGCCTTCCAACGAATGGGAGTGCTCAGTGTGTTTGATTCGTAACAAGGAGTCTGTTGATGCGTGCGTAGCCTGCACAACACCACGTACAAAGAAAGTAACAGCTCCCACTTTGCCTCTGTCAAACTCGCTTGTGAAAAATACCTTCGGAGATGCCTTCAAGCCGAAATCCGACACTTGGGAGTGCTCAGAGTGTTTGGTACGCAATAAGAATGAAGCGAACGAGTGCGTAGCTTGTAATACGAAAAAGCCAGGTGCAACTGGAGTCACCACAACCGCCTCAACAGCTAAACTACAAACCACAGATGTTGGTTTCAAGTCTCTAGTGGCTAAGCAAACTGCCTCGAAGTGGGAATGCGACGCGTGTATGACTCGTAACGATGCCGAACGCAATAAGTGCGTTTGCTGTGAGCAAGCGAAACCTGGCACACAAGTGGTTAGCGAAAGTGTGCCAAAATTCAGTTTTGGCACGAGTAGTGCATCAAAATTCACCTTTGGCTTCGCTAATGCTGGGGCAAAGAACGAGAATGAACTAAAAGCAGAAGCAGCGAGTAAGACTGAGAACAAGACAGCATTCACGTTTGGTATACCAGCGAAGGCTGATGCGGGATCTACGAGCGCTACCAACGCGCCTGTAACAAGTACTAGTATTGTGTTTGGTGTCCAACCAGTCACACAATCTACCTCATCCGCGAGCGTTGGCAAGGATGTTCCAGATGTTGTGAAAACAAACACAACTGGTTTCAAATTTGGCGTTCAACCAGCGGATAGCAGTAAATCTGATGCTACCGCTGCTACTACGGCGCCAGTGAGCTTTAGCTTTGGGATAAAGCAAGATGCCAAGCCTTCAAGTGTCAAATTTAATTTACCCACGACCACAGATGAAAGCAAAACATCTACGACTTCGACCTCAGCAATAACTTCCACTTCTTCGAGTTCTACTGCGGCTGTGTCACTCTTCAATCCAATAGCTACGTCAGCCTTTGGAGCGGCACCACAGAAGTCAGAAGAAAAAAAATCAACGGCAGCGGAAACCAATAAAGTAACGACAGGATTTGTATTTGGAGCGCCAACTCCAGTACCAGTTCCAGCGCCTGCTTCAATTGCAAACACAACTAATTCACAAACAGTGAAACCAATCACGTTCGGTAGTAGCACTACATCGTCGGAAGCTAACAAATCACCGCCGAAAATTATGTTTGGGAGTCCTTCGACTACGTCCACAGGTGCCGCGAGTACATCATCGCCCAGCGGTGGTTTTGTATTCGGCAAACCAGTAGCTACAACTGTAGCATTTTCGAAATCACCATCCACTTCGTCAGGCTTTGCCTTTGGAAAGGATCAAACGAGTGGTGGTGCCCCCTCCCTATTTGGATCGCCAGCATCAAGTTCCACAAGTGTCGCCTCCAAGAGTGCTACACCGATATTTGGAACGCCAGCTGCAACTTCAAATGTTCTCACCGCGGTGAGTAGCTCTACAACCGGTTTCGTCTTTGGCAAACCCGCAACAACATCGTTGTTCGGAGTCAGTTCGCCAGCGTCAAGTACTGCAACGACTTCAGTTTTTGGCTCAAAGCCTTCGTCGTTATTCCCAGGCAGTGCCGCTTCATCGTCGTCAACACCAAGTTCCACAATCTCCTCGACGCTTGCCACAAACCCAGCATCAACAACCGCGATTTCTTCTACCCCGTTTGTATTTGGAAGTGCCACTGCCACTTCGCATACACCTCAAAATAGCAAACCCCTCTTTGGGTCCAGTCCATTCGAGTCAGCATCCGCTACTTCCACAACAGCAGCCGCATCCAGTTGGCCAACAAACACATTCACCTTCGGATCCAGTAAACCCCCCGAAGAGGTGAAAAACAGTTTAACACCTGCGCCAGCTTTTGGATCATCTGCATCAATTTTCGGACAAACAACGCCAATTTTCGGCTCCAACCAGATGGGTGAGGTGAAACCCACCTCTGCAGCTCCCTTATCGGTGCCAACCTTTGGGGCATCGTCAGCGTCAATATCATTGTTTGGCTCGAATGCAACTTCCACATCGGCTGGTGATGGTGCTGTACAGCAGACGACCGGCAATGTTTTTGGTTCCACAAATTCCACACCGATATTTGGTTCGATGAGCTTTGGCCAAGCTCCCGCCGTAGCAGCTGCATCAGCAGCGCCAGCGAATAGCAACAATCCCACAACGGCGGCAACATTCGGCAGTTTAGGTTCCTCAACATTCTCCAGCGGATTTGGTTCACTAGCAGCAGCATCATCGTCAGGCAGCAACGATGGTGCCTCAGCACCAAAGAAGGCAGAACTTGCGTTTAACTTTGGCAGTGCGCAGAGTTCCGGAAATGTAAGTTCTGACAGATTTGATATTTCTGTTTAAATAACTCAACTTTGTTGTCTCCTTTCAGAGTGGCTTTGCCTTTGGATCGAATAATAATAATAAACCACCGGCAGAGTCTGTATTTAAGTTTAACACGTCAAGTGCACCTAGTTTCAATTTTACAGGGTCAACCGAGGTATGTCTACTCTCTAGAATTAATGGGTTCATCTTTTATTTTTCTATGTGTTCTCTTCCATCTGAGGAGAGAACTCCTATTTTTTTTAACCTACGGTTAAGTAATGTTTTCCGTATAACAGTAGTTAATCTCTTTTTTTTTTTTTTTTTTTTTTTCTTTTTCTCTTTGTTTTCTACTTTTTGTTCTACATATATATTCCGTTTCGTATGCAAAATTTTAAATGAAATGAAAAATATGCGAATGCGACAATGATGATGAATACTACGCACGAACGCTTGTAATCAAAAATAAATAAGCCATCCAACGCAACACAACCGTTTCAGTTTGGAGCTCCGACCAGTACACCGGCTGTTTTTAAATTTAGTGGTGTTGAGGTAAAGTAAAAATTTATTTTTTTGCTTATACAATTTTCAACACACTCAGTTACTCTCAAAAACACACACACACACACACGACAAACATGCATTTTGTACATAGAGACATGAAATGAAGTACATAATAATTTGATTTGTTCGCTGCTTTCCAAACAATGCTACTTATTTACTCACATTATTGCGTTTGCATATTTTTTTTCTGTTTTTTTTTTTTTTTTTGTTTTTTCCTTTTTTTTTTTTTCTTATCGTACTTTCGAGTGTAAATATTTTTCATGAAACTAACAAAACGATGTAATACAAAGGAGAAATGATTGGTACTAAAACTTAGTCTAACCGTAGTATGGTTTTCGCATTTCCTGACTGTTTTTTTTTTTTTTTTAATGAACCATAAATCAGGGCTGATCTTTACATCCCTGCCATAGGGCATCTGTCAAATCCATCTGTCATCCATAGTGACAGGTAGTTAGTTCTTGCCTTGTCATTTTCCAATATGGATCATTTAACCGCCGTTCCCTCAACGCATTAAAATTGTTTCATCTTACTTCAGAAATAACAGTTCTGTAATATCTGTGTATCTGGTCGTCATAATCGGCCAACTGAGCAAAAAATTCGAAACACAACCACGAAAATCGAACAAATCGGTAGTGTGTTGGCGTGTGCATCATCGTAATGCTCGATCAACTGAAAATATAGCCGCTGTGACGCAAACCCGGAATTGTCAATTCGACGCCGCGCTCAGCAATTTAGGAATTTCATACAGCATTTGTCAGATGTGTTTGGTGTATTTTGCGCTGATAACCAAATTTCTTTGGCCTGAGATTGAAGTGAGCGACATGTGATTCCAACATGACGGGGCTACGTGCCACACAACATAGGCAAATTTGGTTTTACTGCACGACAAGCTACCCAATCGTTTAATTTCGATATTTGGCGACATCATTTCGCCACTAAGATCGTGTGGTCTGACCCCGTTGGACTTATTTTCGTGGGACTATGTTAAAGAACGTGCCTATGCAGACAATCACCAAACTTTAGAGCACTTAAAAACCAACATCTGTGAAGTTATGACCTCAGTACAGAAATATCCCAAAAAGTCATCGAAAATTACCTTACAATAATTGAGGTTTGCAAAAAATCCGTGGTGGACATTTAACTGATGTTGTATTCCATACATAATGGCATAATCCAATATTTAAAACAGTAACAATATTTAATACTTTTTATTTTATTTAAATTTAAGATCCTAAAGCACAAAATGAATAACCCTGTATACTATAACTGCTGCTTCACTCTTTTATGAATCTCAGAATTGCAAAATCTTCACCCATTCCATTCACGAAAAAGTCCACCAATCGAAAACAACATCTTTGTATACCTAAAAATATTATAGTGTCCCATTCGCTCAAGATGTATGATATAACATTCACTCGCATAGGAACAGAAGGAATGAATGTAAGGAAATTAAAAAAGAAACATTTATCCAATGCAAATAAACATGCACGAGGCTATACACTGCTGCACCGCTGTTGGGGATGGTATCCGCTGATAGGAAACTGATAATGATTTGTGCTATTGCTCAGCTTCAGAATCAAATCAAAGATGACTTGAGGCTTCAAATGGTCGCAGATTAATTTACTAAGGCGCAAAAAGTATCTCTTTTTTCTCGGTTTATACATACATACGAGGGCAAGGTGAAAAGTTCTCGGCCTGACAATGAAAGACTGTGATTTTCAGTTAAAAAATGATTTTATTTTTCTACATAATCTCCCTTGACTTCAACACACTTGGTCCAGCGTTTCCCCAACATCAGTATTCCTTCTCGGAAGTGAGAGTCTGGAAGGCTGTGAAAGTATTCATCTACGGCCCTCTCAACTTCTGCATTGGATGCGAAGCGCTTCCCAGAAACAAATTTCTCCAAGTTTGGGAACAGATGGAAGTCTGAGGGTGCCCAATCAGGTGAATAGGGGGAATGGCCGAGCAAATCGTACCCTAAATCCCGCAGTTTTCCCATCGCCAACGCATACTTGTGTACAGGTCCATTGTCCTGGTGAAAGATGATTTTTTTCTTCTTCAAGCCAGGCCTCTTCTCGCGAATTTTGGCATCCAGCTGGTCAAGAAGGTTGGAGTAATATTCGCCTGTAATTTTTCTGCCTTTCTCAAGGTAATCAATTAAAAGGATCCCTTTCGCGTCCCAAAACACACTGGCCATGACCTTTCCTGTAGATGCGATCGACTTCGCTTTCTTTGGCGCTGAATCACCGGCTTCCACCCACTGTTTCGTTTTTGGCGTGTAGTTGTGGACCCATGTCTCATCCGTGGTGACAAATCGCCGCACAAAATCGGTCGGATTTCTATTGAATCGGTCCAAAGATTGCCGCGAAAATCGTTTGCAAATTTGCTTTTGATCGGCATTCGGCAAATGCGGCACCCATCTTGCGCAGAGCTTTCGCATCCCTACGTTTTTGTGCAAGATGTTTCGCACCCTTTCTTCCGATATAAACACAGCCTCAGCTATCTCCCTCACCTTCACTCGCCTATCGTCCAACACGATATCATGCACTTTTTCGATGGCTTCGGGTGTGATTGCGGTTTGGTCGTCCTTCTTCGAGGGATGTGCGACCACGTTTAAATTCAGCTGCTCACTTTTTAACGTTTGACATGGAAGGAGCACAGTCTCCGTAAACTTTTGTCAACTTTGGATGAATTTCCTTAGGGGTTAACCCATCCAAAACGTAGAATTTTATCACCGTACGATATTAAAGTTTATCCATTTAACCGAAAAACACGCAAGACGTCTACTTCAAAAATTCGTGTAAAGAAACTACTTGAGAGAACAAGTTGAAACTTGTCATACGAACTAATAGAAGTGCACTCAGGCAGGAAACATAAATGTTTGCTGATTGGAACGCCATCTCTGCGTCAGTCCGAGAACTTTTCACCTTGCCCTCGTATATGGGACTTGCGCCATTTTCTAAAAATTAAAACCAAATTGCGGTGCACTCAGACTGAATTTGGACAATTGTACAACCAGGCAGAAACCTCTTATTAGGGTAATGATTGGAGAAACCTAGATTTTATTCGTTTGTCTTACATAATACGCTCGGTTGGGTGTAGATTGTTTTCCCCCAGTGGTGCTCGAACCTACAGCGTTGGCGTCTATAAAATGTCTCTGGTGTAGAATGCGCTTTACTTTCCTAAAATACTTAAACATGTTGCCAATATCAATAATTTCCTGAAAAACAATACAACTTCTTTCTTCAAATTCCCTCTCTTTTAGTATTTATTGCTATCTCACCTTCATTTTAAAATTCATAAGTAACACCCCCTTACGTATAAAATATTCCATCTATAATCTTCATCTTATTTTGTCTTTCACATCAGTAAACTATCCTCTCTTTTGTGTATTTCGAACAAAGTTTGTAAATTGTTTTAACAAAACTGCTGTTTGTCAAGAAAGCAAAACCAAAACAACAACAAAAAAAAAAAAAAAACCTTTTTTCTTCCTTTATTTATTCCAGGGATCAAATTCCGGCGGGGCTTTCCAATTTAACGCAGTTGCTCCTGCAGCAGCAACAAATAATATTTTTGCGTAAGTACCGTCGTTAAATTGAAAAGACATAGTGAGTTAGATGATTGGTTGTTTTGATTTTTATTTCATTGCCTAGAGATGGTTCGGTTTCTTCTCATCATACAACAGTATGCACATCAGAGTGATAGTGTCAGTCCATAAATATAGATCCGCATTATGTCCTAAGGCATCATGTTTTAATTTAATTGAAATCTAACAAAGCTCATTTGTTTGGCATGAATTTTTTATTTATTTTGTGTTTAATTTGTGAAATATTTCTTAAATTCCATTACATGTGGAACGCATTTTGTGTATCATAGTTCCCAAAAAAAGAAGGGTGCCTTTTTGTGTGTACACCAAAGAAACATTGCATACGTCAACCGAACATCACTCGAAATGTTTTTTTTTTTCTTCTTTTTCGGTTTGAGAAGACCACAGATATGATTTTATTTTTTATAATTACAGTCCGATGCCAACACCAGGATCACAAGCGGCCAGTCAACAAGCTCGTCGAAAAATGCGTACAACAAATCGCCGGATACCACCACGGTAGACCATAGTATTGGCAGTAGACAATGGTTGAGACCGATCAGGGACGACAAAAATAATAACACTAACACGTACATCAACGCCAATGCCATTTGCAGCAGCAGCAGCAGCAGAATAAAAAGCAGTAAAAGCTCACACCAAGCTTCCACAATCGCTGCATCCTATAATCAATCCGATCAAGAGCTTTCCACATTTCCTCCACTATCACCACCACAACAACAACCACTACCACCACAACAGCAACAAAAGTCATATCATTATAAAAAAACATTTTTAATGCAAAAATATAAATTCTATAGAACCAGCGAAACAGAGCAGAGCAACAGTAGCAGCAACCGAAGTAGCAAAGTTAGCGATGGCAATGGCGGTGACGATGACCACCACGACCCCAAGGACGACATAAAAAACAACGACAAAGCATCAGCACCTGATAACAGGGAGCAGCATTATCAAACAAATGCAGATGAAGTAGTAGAATATCTAACGACAGACAACGTAAAGACTGGCGACGAATCGACAAAGACAAATTCATCAATCCATTCAGCAAAAAAAAATATTAATAGTAATCCAGAAGACCATTACAATCAGTTTAACCATGAGAGGATCAATAGGATCAGCCGAGTGCAGCCACCTGTCCGACAAAAACGTACCCTGCCCTACAAAAAGTTTGCCCTTACCGCAATCAGCAGAATTAGTAGTAGTAGTAAATATAAATTAATACGCAAACGGGCGACATCTGCCTCTTCCAGAGAAGATTCCGCATCCTCTACTATTCCCGTTGGGACCGCAAGGACTCTCCGTACTCCTTCAAAACTACCAAATAGCGCATCATCATCTTTGGCAGTAAAGCGAACAGGTAACAGAGCTTCATTTTTAGCCAACAGTACCACCACCTCCACCACAACTTCCTATCAAGATCCGGCAAAGTACAAGTACGTTAAAAAATCGCAAGGAAATTGAAAGGAAAATTTAAAAAAATAAAAAATTAAATATCATAAACCATAAGTAACAGAATTCAAAAAGAAAAAAAAAAAATACAATACAAACTAGCAGCGATTTGTTCCTAGGCAGTAAGAAGAAACATAATTTTGAAATTAATGAACAAATTTATTTTTTTTTTTTGTACTATTATCCTTCAGCTATACATACATATATATAATATAAAAAAAAAAATATTTTCTTTTTTAATTGTTATTTTGTAATTTATATTAGTAAAAAAAAAAAACAAAAAACAAAAACAAAAACTATAATAATAATGGCTTATATTATGTTATTTTTTAATAATTTTCTTTTCTTGGAATCAGATTTTTAGTTATTAATAATGAAATAATATTAAAAACAGTTACAGAAAAAAAGAAAAAAAAATAATAAAAAAAAAATAAAAATTAACTTGTAAATAATGTAGTAGTAAAAAACAAAAACAAAAAAGATATTTTTGAACCTTAACAAATACTTTCTTTTTTTTTCAATTTTTATTTGTTTGTGTTTGTGTTGCGAAGTGTTGTGTACTTGTAAGATGCAAGGCTAGGAAGGAGTGTTGCGGTGTTAATCGTTGTGGATATCCATTTGAATGTTTTTTTTTTTTTTTCTCTCTCTCTCTTTCGAAAAGACGTTATAAGAAATTGGAGAAAACTTGTTAGAAATTACGTTTACGTATAGTTTCGAAATAGAACTTAATGTGAATATCGTGTATGGTTTTTGGAAAAGTCAAAAGTTTAAAATCGTCAAGGTTTTAATAGGTCCATTGACGTACCCTTTCGAGTAAAAGTTTAAAAGAAAATTGTTCCATAGTCAAAGGCAATGTCGTGTTTCAGAACGTCAAGGTTTTAATAGGTCCATTTGAGTACACTTTCGAGTAATACTTTGAAAACTGTGAACTATAGAAGATTGGGTGAAAAATTTACGTAAACACATTTCGAGTAAAAAAACTTGTTAAATGCAAAAAAGAAAGAAAAAGGTACTAAATTGGTTCGTTTCTTTTTTTTTTAGTTGCCGTTGGTACCAAATCATGATATTTTGCCGCAATCTTGTCGGCCTAAATTGAAATCAAAATTGTAGCCGCAATGTTTTGAAATATTTATTTTAAGGACAAATTTTTCCACCACTTTCAAGCACAGTGTGGAACTGCTCGCTACTCGTTACTTTTCCTTTTCTGTCCTGTTCGAGTATATTCAAAAGATTCTCATTTGCTTGACGTTTCATACGCATTGTAATTTTGACATTTGACGGCATTCAAATTTTGACGCAAAGTAAGGTAAAAAAAAAAAAAAACAATGTATGTATGTACTTACGTCTTGGAACACAGATATTTTGTTTAATGTCCTTTAAATTTCACTTTTTATGGTGCGAGTGTCGTCTTTCAGATTTGGTAAAACTTTGGCAAGTAGAAGTGTGCAGTTTTGCAAGTTTTATGCATAGCTATGAAAGCATTTAGAAATCGTGTCGCTAATAGAGAATAGAAATATGGCGTTTTCCGAAACGTAAAAAAAAAGTCATTTGATCGTCAATCAAGACACAAAAATTGCGAACATCAAATTAGCAAATGTCATTTGGTCCGGCTGACTTTTGTCACAGTCAAAATTTGTCCTATTTTTTTTTTTTTCAAGGGCATAGGTACAAATTTCAATAAAGAAATATGCAAATTCCTAAAAAAAAAGTTTGACAGCAAATGCTATTGTGATTTTTTGTCTGCTTTTCTGCACTACAAATGATGACTCTGAAAACATTTTCAAACAAATAACTCGCAAATTGCGAGTATAATTTTAAACTTTATATCTAGGGTCGGAATTTTCGTTTTAGCTTCAAAATTAATTGTACTTAGGGCAATTTTGGAAAAAAAAGTGAATTTTCTCGATCAAATTTTATATCTGAGGTAACACTGACATTTCGAATAACGGTAATTGGACATTTCTCGGGTATGATTGTGATGATTTCATTCCAAATTGATATCTAACAAATCTTCGACATATGCAATGACACGGCATTCAAATTTTGACCATATGATCAAAAAAGTGTCTTAACACATTTTTCGAAAAGTAAAATTTGTGCGTCTCTTTTTCAACTTTGCATAGATTTGAAATCTGAACAACATACGAATGAACAGAACATATGGAGTAAGTAAGTGCGACCTACTCGTGCCCTTTTTTATTTTCACCTATCTTGACATAAAATGTTATTATCCGAGATAGTTAAAAGAAATAAAACTTAAAAGCACTCCTTCGACTATTTGCAGTGCTTCAAAACAATAACTGTTAGTTGTTCGCACAGTTGTTTACCTTTCAATATTTAGCCTGATTCCCGTTGTAGTTTTTTTGATTTTCCACCAATGGCCTTTTCTAATATCCATAACTTTTTTCATCCAACAGATATGAATTATATAATCGAATTCTAGACGACAAAAAATAGCTGTAGGTTGGCAGCACGGTGCGTTGGCAGTGGTTGAAAACCAAAAAAAAGAACATCAACGGGAAATCGTGGTGAATGATAACTGAAAATGTATAAATTGAGCATGGTTATTTCAATCAACGATTCCGAAATATATGGTTTTAAAAATCGTTCTATGAAGAATAAACTATTCCACTTCAAACTTTTTATATACGAATGATGTGTACAATGCGACTTGCAGTAATTCTGTGGCAATGACGTCGTCGGTTATAATGACTCTGCCGAATATTCATTTATTCGCTAACCGTTAGCGAAGAAACGTTTTATTAACAAAAATTGTGAGGGAAAGTAAACTAAAATTATTTTCATCTTTTGCCATCCAAATTGATAAGAATACTTATTTCCATAGTCGAGATAACGGATTGTCAAAACAACATATTTCGTCATTTCTTTCGCTGTTGAAGACGAACAATTCAACACTGTAAAAATCCTGCTACTGAAAATGCCAATTTAGAAATTGTTCAGAATCCACAAAAAAAGGAAATTATTTTAATCTGAAACTTTGACAAAAAAAAAAAAGATGTCGCCACTGCATATTTACATCTTAAACTGTGTGACACTCTACCAAAAAGCGAGTTCTCGAAAAAATCGCAGTTGTGATATCATTCACCCTCATTTTGAAAATTGAAAAAAGGAAGCATTTATTACCTCACTGTATTTTGTCATCTAAAGTTTGTGTGTATTCTTATAGTCGTTGAATGTGACAAGCTATTCAATTCAGTAGAAATCCTGTCAATTAAAGTGAGTCTAATAAATAAATAAAGCATTAATAGTAACGAATCTCGAAATATTATTGAACTTGTTTTTTTTATAGCTCGTTGAATAAAAAATAGGTTATTCGCCCCTGACTTTTAATTTTAATTCGTCTTGTCCATGATAATATGGCCCTATGTATTACGAGAATCGTCACGATTTGCATTAGTTTAGTTAAAAAGGTACGACAGTGGTGTATGTTTTGTTGTTTTGCGTGACAATAGTTTGTAATGCTTTTCGTAATAAGCATAAAGTTAGTTGGAAAAATTGTCGTGATAAAGAAAAAGTTGTCGTCGTTCATTTCTTGAACTTGATATTCACCGCCACTTCCGGTATCGTTATTCGTATAACGACGATTGCCATTATATTCGTCGTGTCTTCGCTTATCGATAAGAAATAAGCAGGCAGATTATTTGAATGCTTATGATGTCGAACTATATCTGTTAGTCAGTTTCGTTTGCTTACTCATTCTAACAAGAAATAAAAAAAAGCACACTTAATAACGTCTTAATTTTTTTGAATCATCGCAGCGATAAACTAATTCGCAACAATGAGAGCCGTAAAATTGAAGAGATTGCAGCATCGGAGATTTATCAGTGAAGGGGTGACCCCTTAGAGATGAAGATATTTAACTATTGTTTATTGAAATTTTATTTTGTGTACTCGGCTAATAATGGATTTTGAATATGGTATCAAGCTGAGGTACATAGGATCAGTTACAAGTCGCCTACATACATATTTAGAAACAACTTACCTCTGGTTAAAGTTGGTTGATGATTGATCTAACCAAACATTATTATTTTCTTTAATTTGTTCTTGTACGAAAGTGTATGTATGCAACGGTTGAACAGTTGTGGCAGATATTTTTGACTCTGCTGTTAAAAATCATAATTTAAATTGTAATTACTCCCAATTTACTTTTTTCTCTTCTAAAAGTTTTTTTGTTTAACAAATTTGCTTTACTGTGTGATTAATATCGATTTTAAGCTTTATATCGAATCAAAAGATGGTAAATTGCGTGAACTTTATATACATATAAGCATTATTAACTATTGTGAAATAAAAATATTAAAAAAAACAAAACAATGTATGTAGTTAACTTTTGTTTATATTCTTTTTTTAAAAAAAAAAAAATCTTATTCAATCAAATTAAAATGAAACGAAAATTTAAAACGCAATTTGTTGTTGAATTAGACTTTAAGTTGTTTTTTTTTTCTTACCTTGTCAATGTTATGTACTCTTTTGGTTTCTTTCCATGTTCTTAGTTTAATTATTACGCTGCATACAATGGATCTGTAAAAATGGAATAAAAATAAAAGCAAAAACAAAAAAAAAAAAAGTGAACAAAGTGAATATGTATTGGAAATTAAATTACGAAAGACTTGAATTTTAATGTTAGGTAGGCACAGAGAAGCGTGAATGGCCCAATTGTTTTTTGTCTTATTTTTTATTGTTAATGTTTTTTTTTTTTTTTTTTTTGTTTAGATTTTTTTTTGAAATGCTTATAAAAATTGTTTTGTTTTTTTTTTTTAGAAAAATTTTTTGTGTTTTTTTCATTTCCTTCAAAACAATTAAAGAAATAAAAAGAAAAGATGGATAAAAATAGGAGTGGAGTGAAAAAAAAATTAAATCTATATACCATAATAAATATTGTATTTTATGGTTGTTAAGTTATGTAAATAATTTATTATTTATAAGAGGAAAAAGTAAAAAAAAGAAAAACAAATAAAATAAAGAAATGGATTATTATTACTATCATTAAATAAAAGAAAAAGAAAATTACAGATATAAATCTTTCTATTGATTTTTATTGATTGAATTTTCCACCAAGAGGTGGCTACTGCTCTCATACATAGAGGAAGGAACTGGTATCGGAGTCTACTCGGACAACCTGCACTTTTCGAAATGTTCGAAGCTTTTGTTAGGTATCTCACATTAGGCTGCCAATTTGTTACGGTCGTATAAAATTTGCTACATCTTTAAAGAAATAAACTATTATAGTTTACTACTCTGCAAAACTATAAAACTCCGCTGTAAGGCAGAATGCTCCATTCAAGCCAAATGATGATCAACAATTACTTTCTCCCGACCAAAGTGAAGTGAAGATAGCACTAGTCTAACTGCCGAACAATTTAAACCAGCTGGAGATGATTTGGAACGGAGCATACTTCAACTCATCTGTAAGATACGAGTATAGCCGGATGAAAATATACCCTATGAACGAAACCTCAGCATCGTTTGCCCGATCTTCAAGAAAGCGGACTCTGAACTGCGCGTATAAGATCCTATCTGCCATATTATGTGAACGCCTTAAACCTTTTGTCAACAATCTGATTAGTCAGTATCAGAGTATCAGATATTCACATTGAGGCAATTTTTGGGAAAAAAGCAGGAACTCCCAATCGATACTCTTCACCTTTTCATCGATTTTAAAATCGCCTATGATAGCGCCTATAAAGAAGAGCTATACAAAGCCATGTCTAGTTTTGGCATCCCTCACAAAGCTAATTAGTTTTCTCCTTATTTTCCGAACCCCTACCTAGTTAGTGTTGTCAAAGAGTCGTATGGTCATTTTTTTTTTTATTATTAAATACATTAATGTATTTCCGTAATTCATTGAAACCCCAAATTTTTAGAGAAAATACCAAATAAATACGAAACGCACCAACAGAATAAACTGAAATAAATTGATTGTTCCCTACATGTTTTACCCAACTCGAAGGGGAAATTATTAGGTGATTACTTGTGTTAATCGACCAATCAGAAAAAAGTCCCCTAGCTATGCCTATCTAGGGCATTGAAATCTGAACGCGAAAATCAACAATCTTTCAAAAGTGTAAAACTACTCGCGTACGCCGATGACATTGACATACGAGTAATTGGAAGAACGCAGCGGGCTATCAGTGGTGCTTTCGGGAGTATTGAAACAGAAACAGTGAAAATGAATTAGCGGTTAACGAGAGCAAAACAAAATATATGCTGTCACCAAAAAAAAGAGAACAGTTAACATCGGCGAGTTGGACAGAACGTCACAATGGACAGCTACAATTTTGAGTCAGTTAAGGACTTTGTCACCAGCGCAGAGATCAAGCGAAGAATTATTAGCCAATAGCTGTTTCTTAGGTCTAAGAAGGCTATTGAGTAGCTACGACAGACAACTAAGGAGACTTTATATAAGATCCTCATCATCCCAGTCCTGCTATACGGCGCAGAAGCATGGATGTTATCAAAGGCGGATGAAAACACAGTTGGTTTTTCGAAGGACAAATTCTTCGAATGATTTTAAGTCCCGATTAATCGACGGGGAATGGAGGAAAAAATACAATAACGAACATAGTCTGAGATGCCTATGACATGTAGTGCGAATAGACATCAACGCTCTGGACCGGAAAGTCTTCGAATCCGTCCCAGAGGAACGACACGGTAAAGGAAGACCTTACCTAAGGTGGCGCACACAACTGGAAAGGGACCTCAACTAAGTTCTTTTGCAAAACTGGAGGCGCTTAGCACAAGACGGACCTGGCTGGAGACGCTTGTTGGTTGCAAAGAATCGTTACACGAGTTTTTGTAAGCATTTATTTGTATTTGCATAACCCTCTTGAACACTTTTGAAAAGAAAGAGAGTTTTGCAATTGGTCTGAAATCTTTACCATTGGGACAATTAAATACTGAGATAATTTTAGGCTTTTCCAAAGACTCTAAAATTTCCAAGCTTGCTCCTATTTAAGCTGGTTCCTTATATTTGTAGGTTCCGACCACTTGGTCCAAACACTTTTACCTACGTCCTCTCAACTGTCCTTCCAACCATATATCATTTTATAGTTTGATTTTCTTAGTGCTTAGATTTGTGGTGAAGATTTTGACGAAGCTGTATTTCTTGATTTTCTATTAACCCAGCAACTACCACAAAAATGCACTCACGTCTGCAAATGCGCTCCTGACAAGACCTGCCTGAACTTGAAAAATTCAAACTGAGAGGTCAACCGTAGGGTGTGTACAACAAAAAGTTTTCTGAAAACTTGCCTATTATTACAGTCAAACTTCAATAACTCTAAACTTAAGGGCAACATAATTTTCTTAGAGTTATCGGAGTTTCGAGTTAAAGAGGTTATGAATTAAAAAATTCGACTTTTAGAGGTTAAGGTTGCAGGACTGAAGTATATTCGAGTAAAAGAGGTCATATTTTTCAGAATTCTAGTTATAGAGGCGAAATAATGTGATTGGAAAGTTAGAGGGCGATTCTAGTTGTCAGATGCTAGTTTTTCAGTTTAACGACTTTTTGACCTTCCAAGATCAACTGAAAGGGAAAATTCACAGATTATCGGCTTAAAGAAGTTCGAGGTGTTGAAATTCCACTGTACTTTATTAAATATGTATGATACCATGATCGGTCTGCGGAAACTAACAGGTCAGCCAGGCCGTGTGAGCTCTATAGGTATTTGATCGGTTATGACTTTTTAGACAGGCCTGACCTCAGCTTGTGTAGCGGACTTTTGTTGGACTGTATTGTCTTGATGAGGAGGTGACATAGCTACAAATAGCTAGCCTAACCTTTGCGGAACACCCTGTATGTGAATAAACACATACAGGGTGGTGCGCTGTTCGACTTTTTGCTACGCTATTTTGCCACGGAAATTTGTTTCTTAGATAGAACACTGTTTGCAACGAAATTAACATGGTTGAGACTAGTTGCGTAAGTACAATATAATAACGTGTATTACTTCATGTCTTTAGTTTTTGACAAAGTGTGAATTTCTGTTTCCCTTTTTCCAGAAGTTTCCCAGCTGATTTAAGGCTGGAACTTAGACATTTTAAGTTTGCCTTTTATGAAAGGTATGCTTTTCGTCAGACTTATGCAATCATAGTTTTATGAAAACACCCATATTAGCATTTGAAGCGTCAAAAATAAGTTTGCTCACCCGAAAGCTATGAGTTTATCTCTACGACTCCACCCAATCCAGGTGAAATAGAAATAAAGTGCATGCCTGGGTCGCACGTACTCGCACTTCTACTTATTTATCTGCGAATCACTCAAAGTTAACATTTTTTTTAAAAAAATATTTTTAAATTTTCCAACTCCATAATCTTTTATAAGTCAAATGTTGTTCAAATCTTGACTTTGGACAAAATCGATTGAGTCCTAACAGAGAAATAGTACAATTTTAAAAATCAGCTAATAAGTAAAGTACCATTATACGAACATTTTGACAACAATCTCGTACGCCATATGTTGACATATATTCGCTGTAACTCAAATATTAAATTTGAACAAAATCGTTCAAATAGTTTTCGAGAAAATCGATTTTTTTTACAAGATTTGGCATTAGTAAATTACCGTTAATTTTGGGGTTAGAATGGAAATTCCGATTTCCTGAAATTGTGAACCCACATACCAAAGATATGAAGTTTGAAGAATCCAGCCTTTTAGGCTTCAATCGCCCATACATACAGGCATCAGACAGACAGACAGATAGAATTGCCACAACCACTTTTTTGAGATTCTTCATTATAGTAATAGCAAGATTGATCAAACACTTGAATTCCCCTTTTTTAGGAAACCAATACTTGCCCTTATGCAAGTGCAAGTGAAAGCCATAAAACTTGATAATTTGTCTGTGTCACTATTTTCGTTCATTATGCATGCAACTACCTTGATTTCTTCCAATTATTCGCTGGGCGTGGTCGCACTTGTTTTGGGTCATGACACTCTTATTTAATAGACGAGTATCTTCTATCGTAAGCAGTGTTGCAAAACAGAACAAATATTTTTTTAATTTCGGAATGACATATTTAAAATTATGTTTGAATAGGCTCGTCTTTGCACTCGATTGATAAGAGGGAGCGTTAATTGGACTCTTCTAGTACTTAAATTTTAATGAAAATATATGAAATGTAAACATTTGATATAAGTAGATATATATACTATATATTTTATTTTGTTCACTATAACTTCCGCTAAAACACATATACCGAATTTGAACGATTCATTTTGGAAAATGTTTACCTGGAGTAGCACTCAAGATTTATTTTATTTTAGTGTAAAACGGAGTCATTTGGGTGTCCTACTAGATTAGCCACCAGGGCCCATTATCTTTAAACCCACCTAGTAACCGCGCAAACATCTCTTTGTCAAAATTTATTTTGATAAGCCTTGGAATTCATTTTCAGGTGACATCTACATATTTCCAGAAGCTTTTAAACTCAGGCATCTACGAACATCCCGGGACACTGTTTCAGCGTTATAAGTTCTCATCTTCTGAGAGAAGATTATACAAAAAAGTGCATAAAAAAGCACTTCCGTAATCAGATTTTTAGAGTGAGGAAGGTAGGACCTCGGTTTTTTGTACAATAAAAAATATAAAGGGTGGTTAAGTTTTAAGGGCCGATGTTGATTTTGAATAAAACACAAATTATTTAGGAAATTACTGTCATTTCTTTTTATTATGATAATATTGGTATGGTTCTATTATGTATGGAACAAAATATCGGCCAAATGGCCGCCGCGACCTCGGCGGCACACCTCCATCCGATGGTCCAAATTTTCGATGACGCTGAGGCATAATTGAGGTTCTATGCCGTTAATGTGCAGAATTATCTCATCCTTTAGCTCTTGAATTGTTGCTGGCTTATCGACGTACACCTTTTCTTTCAAATAACCCCAAAGAAAGAAGTCCAACGGTGTCAAATCACATGATCTTGGCGGCCAATTGACATCGCCACCACTTGAGATAACACGGCCATTGAATTTGTCGCGCAAAAGAGCCATTGTTTCGTTAGCTGTGTGGCAAGTGGCACCATCCTGTTGAAACCACATATCGTCCACATCCATATCTTTCAATTCGGGCCATAAAAAGTTCGTTAACATCTCACGATAGCGAACACCATTCACAGTAACTGCCTGACCGGCCTCATTTTGGAAAAAATACGGCCCGATGATGCCGCTAGCCCATAAACCGCACCAAACAGTTACTCTTTGTGGGTGCATTGGTTTTTCGACAATCACTCTTGGATTATCATTCGCCCAAATGTGGCAATTCTGCTTATTGACGAATCCACTGAGGTGAAAATGTGCCTCATCACTGAAGATGATTTTCTTCGAAAATTGATCATCCACTGTCGCCATTTCTTGCCACCATTGTGACCATTGACGACGCTTGAAATGGTCAAGAGGCTTTAGTTCTTGAGTCAATTGCACCTTGTAAGCGCGTAAGTGCAAGTCTTTATGCATAATGTTCATCAACGACGAGTTCAGCCACACTATCGCGAACAGCAGCAATATTTTCTGCAGTACGAGCTGTACGAGCATGCACTGGTGTTTTCACATCTTCTACAGACCGGTTTGCACAAATTTTTGCACGATTTTTCCGATTGTACGCACATTTGTACGATTAAATTGACCGAAAGAATCACGAAATGCACGATATGCATTTTGATTTGAACGCCCATTTTCATAATAAGCCTGAATAACTTTAACGCGTTGCTCGATTGTGTATCTTTCCATGGTTCAAATTGAGTTAGTCTGAAATTGAGAAATGTCAAATGAAATGCAGAAAAAAACTTGACGTTTAGGTGTGGTTCACATTCAACATCGGCCCTTAAAATTTAACCACCCTTTATAACCTCATCATGACTATGTATGTACTTTTGTCATAGAAAGAAAGGTAAGACTCCTTACCTTACAACAAATTTGGTAGTTTTCGGTTATTGCGAACAAATCGAGAAAATACCCGATCTCAAAATTATTGTGGAGGAAACGATTCGGAATAAAACTTGTTTAGCGGCACTTTACGATTTGTTCTTTGTTTTTTCTATTAATAGATGAATTTGTTGTTTGTTGTAATTTATTCTGATGACGATTCTGGAAAAAATGATCTGCAGAAGTACTCGTAAATAGTTTTTAAGTTATACCCATTTAAAATTTGCAAATCAGTTCGCATTGGTAACACTTCCAAATATCCATTCAACCGATTTCTCTTTAATCATTCCGCATTTGCCTGTTAGATTTGCTCTATTCCAAAGTAACTCATGTCAGACTTTGATCTTTCTGACATTTTACGTATTCCAGTTCCATACTGAACTGTTCCGAATTTTATTTCATACAGTTATCACTTAATTGAATTCGGAACGTTCCTTCTTGACAAGTCGGAAAAGTCGTACAAAATCAAGCCGCTGGTTGTGCAATCAGTGTAACCTCTGTAACTACGAAACTTATTAATTCTACTGATTTGAATTCGCTGATTTGAAATGTTTGTTAGGTGATGATTTTTTGTCAGATAAACAGCTTCGAAGTTACCCAAATTGGACACCATTTCCTTAAGATACATGCCAACGTTGGTGAAGGTCCAAAACAGAAAATAATTTTACAGGATGGCTACTCGTACGTCTATGACGCTGCTATGCTTCAGTTTCATGCTTCCGTAATAATACGTATTAAAATACGAGAAAAGGTGATAAAACGATAAATCAATGCTCAAGCTACTTTTATTATGTTCATGACAGTCTGAAATGGGATCATAAAGGAGGATGGAGTCATCATATGTGAACAATGAAGCTCATAGGCTTATCGCTGCTTTAACTTAATTTTTCCAGAAAATGTTAGACCCTTTTCTATAGAGTAAATATACAGTAAATAATAAAAAAATTATAATAATGATCCCCCCATCCAGATCCATTCTTGTCGGTCCTAAGATTGGGAACATTCCATCCAGATAGGCGATCCAAGGCTCTTACATTAAATCGAATGTTCGGCCTTCCTTGTAATGTAACGAACCTATTTGATAGGATTCGAACACTCACTTGGTTGGAGTATGGATGTCTATTGGTTCGATATGTTCAAGCCAATGCAATCTCTCGGTTGGGCTACATCCACACCCTTTGCAAATTTTTAGTGTTGAGAACAAATTCTACACTTAAAAAAATGCAAAAAATTATATCAAAAGATACCTTCTGTAATTGGGTTACCTACTGCATCACATTTTGCGTAACTATAATGCAATAGTAAGTTTGCTTAAAACCGACCCCAATCTCACAATTATTGGACGCGAGCCCTCGATTTTATTACGCATTTCCAACACACGACAATCGAAAAGGGAAATCGATGATGGTAATTTAAAAATAGAAACTAATGTAACACGTAAACACTCTTAGGTCTTCTCCAGTCCAATAAAATAATTTAAATGTAGACAGAATTAAAAGAAGAATAAACAATGAAACCTGTTTAAAACAATTATTTTATGGATGATACGAAACTTATCATAATAACAATTCTCATTCGCAAATAGTATCTGAGAATGTTACACGTTCAAAGCTCCACAACGCTTTATCAGCTGCATCAGTAAACAAAAAAAAAAAAAAAATGTCCAAAACAAGACGCGTATAAATATGTAGAACTAGATTAGGCACAGCGCACACGATAATCTCGAGATAGACATGGGTAATTAATACGTTTAGGCAAACGTCAATCCGCGGTGCATTTCAAATAACCAACCAACTATCCCATTAGCGGTTTTCAGTGTGCCATTAACCTTCATTAGCCCGTGGTAACTGAATCATATTAAAAACGACATGTATAAATTAAAATAACCTCAACACTACACACCCACAGGCTTATCAGCAAACGATAAGCATTACCAGCAGTGGTCTAGGGGTTGGTTAGTCTGTTCGTGGCTAACTGAACTACAACTACCAATGCCAAATAGTGGTAGGAGTTTTAGAGAGGAAAGCTCTATGCACACAGAAGTTTCTTCGCTCGCAAGTGGTTTACAATTAGTCAGTTCTAGACGTGCCAACACCGTCTGAGAACGTGTCAGCCAGCTTTCAGCGTTCGTGTTTTCTTCTATCTTCCACACTAAATTAAACTGTGTTATATTTGGTGCGCTAAATTGTTCGGCAATAAATTCAAATTTAAATTAAAATTTTAATTAATTAATCATCGGGGTTCGAAGCAATTAAGTGCGCTCTCATTGAAGTTTCGATTTATTCGCTTTGTACCAGCTGTTTGATTTTTTTTTTTTAATTATCTTCGAGGGCTGTGTGTTATTTGTTTTGATTGAAGATAAACCTTTCCGTGAACATGATCGCGAAAAATATTCCAAGGCGACAGGCGATTCCAATTTTATACACGAGAGGAACCCACTATGACGTCGGTTTTGATATGGTGAGTAAGTGATTTCAGGTTTAGAGATTTGTGTAAATTTGTTTTTAAAATGTCAAATATCAGATAGTGTATGGTCAAGATAATTATATGTAATTTGTTAAATAACCGAAAACAATTTGTACAGTGTGCTAATAAGCGAGATAAATTCAACACTAGTCTAATCAGACATTAGAATACTCGTATACCTTCTTCACTGAAGGTCATCTTCGCGTTAAGTTGTGCTTAAGGTTTTTTTTCGGTATTTAATCTATAGAGTAAAATTATTGCTTAAGGGAACTATCTATTGGCTAAATATTCTGTCATCCATTATGGGAATGGGAGGGACATACCGTTTTATTCTGTTTCCGAAGTGCAATTTTTTTCGATTGAGAGTAGCTTGTCATAATAATTTTATTCTTGGATGTTTGTCAGACGTTTGCGAGAGGTGGGACCGTGAAAAAACTTTTTGGTATTTTTCTGGACTCGAACCCGTTTAGTTATCGCGCACTTAACCACTGAGCTACGGCACCCACATACTAGTACATATGCCATATGTAAGTGAAGATTTTTCCTCAACAGCAAGTTTTTTTTTTTCTTAAATTTTTCTAAAAGTATTCAATTGAAATTTCTGTGCTATCTGTGCAATAGAAAAAAAAAATGCAGTTGAGGATTTTTAGGAAAATTTAATAAAAACATTTTTACTTTTTAAAGAGAAGAAGATTTTAAAAGTTGTCCTCAATCTCAAAAGTATTTGAGAAAATTGTTAAGAGAAGGGTCTTACTATATCTTAAGAAAATATTTTTATTTTTTAGTCGAATGCAGTCGGTTTAGGGAGGAACTTTCAGCTCAATATGCTTTTCTGGACTTTTGCTCTCAAAACACACAAAGGAGTATTTAACAAAAAATGTTGCATTGAGCTCTTTGTTGACATAACCAAGGCTTTTGACAAGGCTGGTAAATGACAACATTATTGTAAATAAAATATATAGTGTGAGCTTTCGTGGACTTAATTACAATTGTTTTTGGTGTTATTTGGAAAACAGAACACTATAGTGGTCTAAGCAATTCTAGGTGTGCCCCAAAGATCAGTTCTAGGTCCTATTTTATTTGTAATTTATATCGATTCGCTATTCGCATAATCGTTTATGGAAAAGTTAGGGCCTTTAATAATTGCTTATAATTCAGTTAACCCATTGAATTTAGTTGCTGATATAAATCATGATGTTCACGTTCTACGGTCTTGGTTCGCAGAACATAAGCTAGTTGCTAGCAATAAGACTCAATTAATGTTCTTCAGTTTAAAATTACAGGAGTCCCCAGAGATTGATATAATATTTCATGCACCAAATTGTGTTAGGTAAAACTTGTTAAACAGCATGTGAAACTCTGGATCTCTCTTTAATTCAAATGTCGCCTGCAATGCTAATTGCTTTAGAATTGAAAAAAATACAACTCTATAATTAACAAGATGTTACAATAGAACAAAGTTGTCAGTTTGACTGAATACATTTTAATCTTAAAACAGTATCTACTGTCCATTCGATGTTTTTACCGTCTCAGGGAATTTTGTTCTAATAACACATTAAAGAAAAATAATTATGGGATATTTCATTTATTGAATAAGGTGTTGAAGAAGTGCTTATCTTAGTAAATTAAAGCAATTATTTGTGCTGCAAAAGTGCGCCATAAAAAAGATATGTAATTCGTCTCGACTGTCTAGCCCACACTATGGAGGTATTTAAAAAATTCTACCAGTACGACACTTGTTTTACTTTAAAGTCTTAGAAATATTTTTAATGAGAGGTGGCTATATGCAGAGTCCTATCTTTGATAGCTATAGTTTGTGAAGCAAATTAAGCTCTGTTGTTGCCCTGTTACCTGCCTTTTGCACTACAAAATTTTAGAAATTCATACACTGCTGTATTTTGCAAATTGTTTAATAGGAACTTTACGAAATCTAAAATGTTGGCTTCTTGATTCTGATTTAAATGAAGTTGCTGCCTACTACTCGTACATTGTTTAATATAGTATAACAGGGTAATGTTTACTTTTATTCCTCTTCCGCTTATTACTTTGTTTTCTAACTTTTTAATTATTCTGTGAGTATCTTTTCTTAATTGCTTTTTTTGTTCACTCCACAATGAATTATTTTGTTATGATGTGACATTTGCATTAATTTTTCTTTAAATACAAATTGTCGCTATCTGTTCTCTTAAATCTATTGTTTATTGTTAGCTTAAGTCTAACAAATTTGTAAAAACGAGAATAATATATAAAATGAAATGAATGATAATTTTATTTTGTTTGATTATTCATAAAATATGTAAGTTCCTGATGATTCCATGCCAAATCCCATAAGTATCAATATTGTTTTCATGAACAAAATTTATTGACTGAAACTTAAAAATGTGGGTTTGGCAATTCTATCCGTCTGTCTATCCGCCTGTACCTCTGAATATTTACTTACTTATTTACTTAAGATGGATCTACAATCTGTGGTGATACATTATTTATACTTAAAACGAAGGACGTTTAAGGGCTCTCCAAATATTACAACTCCGTTCCCAACAACTTTACTCATAAGTGGTTTTCTCCTAACTTGAATTCTTTGCAAGCATTAACGAGGTTATCTTATTGTTATTGTAGGCTTAGGTGGCTTATGTACACAAAATATTTGGTTTTTAAATATTATTTAATAATTCATTACATATTTTTCCTTTAAGGAACATTAAATTCATTTATTGCTGCAATTCTTTTAGATTGATATTGATGTTCAATGTTATTATAGATGGAGCTCCAGCCTTGATATTCTGTGTTGCCTTAGTTAAATGCTGCAATCAAGAGATTCCTTTACATATTTCTATATTGTATAAAGGGTGAATCATCTGTTGGTTTCTTTTTTAAAATTACTATAAAAAAATCAGTTTAATATTTTTCAAAGTTTTTTTTTGCTTTAAGTGGTACACTTTCCGATTATTTATGGAAAATAATTTCATTTAAATGTTTACGGCGGCTGTCTTTTCAGTAGCCCATCCTGCCAACCCAATTTATCAGTATATTTTGGTTCTCTATTTCACGAATAACTTGATCAATATTGTGCTCAAGTGCCTGAATTGTTTGTAGATTGTCAGCAGAACATCGATCTTTAACTGCACCCAACAAAAAAGAAAGTCCAATAGCGTAAAATCGCAGCTCCACGGAGGCCAAGCAATATCACGAAAACGGCTGATTACACTATTATTGAACTAAGTTGGACAGCATGTTTCTGGTCAAAATACGAGAATAACTTGTGTTATCAATTATCATGCCAATCTCATGAACTTTCTTCACAAAATTGCGTACACCACTTGTAGGCACGATTGGTCCATTATTTTCAACGAAAATTCTTTTCAAAAATCGCTCTTGTTTTAGCAACACTGCATTCACTTTGGAAATAAGTTCTCAATATTTTCCAACATTGTTCAAGCATAAATCGATTCATTTCGTACCGCAGAGATATGATACTATGTTTCTGTCAATTTTTTGAACGCGAAAGAGCTGTCAGTGTCAAAATAACAAAAACAAAAAACAGCAGGTAGCCAGTCCAATAACATATAAACTGTTTTCTGAAGCGCTTAAATTACACAATGTAGAGGTACATACAGGGTTATTCAATGGGGACATAACAATGTAGTATTTTAATACAAACGCACTCTCAAACAGTGGACATACTGCAATAACATATAAACTGTTTTCTGAAGCGCTTAAATTACACAATGTAGAGGTACATACAGGGTTATTCAATGGGGACATAACAATGTAGTATTTTAATACAAACGCACTCTCAAACATTTTCTATAATCCGTCAATGTCAAAACGTCATCAAGGTTTACATTTTTATCATGATGAAGTTATTCAAAATTACTACTGAAATTCTGAGCGGTGGTCACAATTTCAAAAGCGCTTACTAAAAAAAAAAAAATCATCTTCAGCGATGAAGCTCATTTTTGGCTTAATGGCTTTGTCAAAAAGTAAAATATACGTAATTGTGGTTACGTTAAGTCGTTGGTTTATGCCAACAAGCCAACAACGTTAGAGGAGCTCAGGAACAATATCGAACGCGAAATTGCCAACTTTTCGGTCGATAAGTGTGGAAGAGTGGTAGAAAATTGGCTCCAAAAAATAATGGTCATATAAACGAGATTGAATTTCATAATTAAATTTAACATGTGTACTACACCTGAAATAAATTTTAGCCCGATATCTCAATTATTCCACATTTTATTTAAATACAAAATTGTTATGTCCTTATTGAAAAATCCTTTACATACTCGTATATCATCCATGATGTTTCTAAACGCTCTTGCATTCAAGTTAAGCAAACCCCCCTTTCCATGAATATGAGTCTTATTAAGTGACCACTTTTATCTGAAAAGTAATTCGGTACCTGCTCATATTTGAGACTGAAATATTCATAGTGGAACTGTCCCCTTCTCACTCTCATTCGCTGGTCATTTCATTGCTGGCATTTCAAAGCAGTGAGAGACTCAGCATATGATTGCCGCCAACTCAGTTTATCTTCCATGTTTATTCACTCCGCTGCCCAACTGATTGCTAGTATCTTAAGGAGTCTATCTTCGGAGTAGGTAAATATTTTTGGTATACAACTAAAATGCATGCGCAGGGTCTCCAGAGACAGAGTTGGTAATCCAGTTTCTATGTGATTCATGAAAATTTATTTCACAAAATATCTTAGTAATCAATCGGTTCCATTATACTGGAAATAATGCTAGACTTGAGCAGCGTACAACATGATTAACCTGGCAGTTGCTTCGACATATAGCAACTATAGCTGCTTTCGACATTGCAAATTTTCCTTCTAAGTAGGAATTGTTTGGCATGTTATAAGTAAATTCCATCCCCAGTAGCAGTCCTCTTACCTCCTTTTCTTTTGGATTTCCCTAAATTTATTGGTACCAAAATCCATGATCATACTTCCAAAAATCCAATTACTCGTACAAGTTTTGTCCTTATAGTAACTTTAGTTCCTTAAAATGCTCCTAAACGTTGGTGTAAGTTTTATAAATGTATGTACATACTCGTATGTATGAACTTGAAAAATAAATTGCACTACGAATACAAAAAATTCCCACTGTCTAAGAGATCAAAATATATGAAATCTTTTACTCACTTCTTTCGAACAACGCACTCAAGTATGTATGCAGGTACATTAAAATTTCAAGGTAATTATTATTATACGTAGGTAAATTGGTAATTACGAAAAAGTGGCTGAAATCAGATAAATTGTTTTGCATCGATTCTTAATGAGCTTTTAAGTGCTTTAATTGCTATACATATAAATGTCGACTAGCGAAATTAATGGTTCGAAAAATAGTAATTGTAACGCTTATGTTATCACGATATGCACCTGTCAATTGATTCAAATTTGAATGGTAGTTACGTTAATCTAGCTGTTGGTTGTGAAAATATAAATTGATTTATATTGTAGCGCTGTAGTAGCCACCTACTCGATAGGTTCTGAAATCTGATGTTAGTTACGATGAATTAGAATGATATTTTGTCGTAATAGTGATTTGTGACAAATGATAGTAACAATTATTATGTGAAATTGATAGGACAGTGATTACATGCGCATTTTGAGATGCATTGATGATCAATTTGTGGATAAGAAGGATGTGGAAAAAAGAGAGGGGGTACTCATGACCACTTCCGAAATATTCCATGTCATTCCGATTTTCAGGATGTCGCATCCGTCCATCCATCTGTCACCAGCTGTTACCTCATGAACTATAAAAGCTACATATGTGCACAGTTTTCACACAAGTGTTGCAAAACAATAACCTAAAACGATATTTTGAGGGTGGCTCCAGAACAAGAAAATGTCGCAATAAAAAATTTGTTAATAGAATGCAAAAATATGATTTTTTTAATTTTTCGAATTAAAAATATTAAGTGGAGGAATGTCTGGGAAAAATGAATGTCAATCCCCCTGGTGTTTCTAAAGTGGCTAAGAATTCATAATAACAGAGCATTTTCGGATCTATAACAACAAATATCTCTACATTCTTATTAGTTTGCGAGATATCATATTTCTTATGCAAGTGTGGCCGTGGTGTAGTGGTAACATCATCGCTTGTCACGCTACAGGTTCACGGTTCGAATCCTGATGTCAAAATAATCATCTATTTATTTCGCATGAAATAAATAAAAAGTCGATCAATTGCGAAAGCTTATGTCAACTCTACTGCGAAGGCATAACACTGGCAGTAGGGCGGTGATATGGCTAAAATGCAACTTGATCGTGATAATGACATCAGGAGGACGGAAAAAAATACTTTGAATTATGAGCAACGACAAAAGCAAAAACAAACAAGCTCCCCAGTTATCTGGACAGCCACCCTTGGAGTTCACTGAAACTTAATACCAGTCTTTCTCTCTGTCTCTTCCCCTTTCCTCAAAACGCTCGTGTCCTAAAAATTAGTATAAGGGTATTCATAACCCCTTTCACACGTGCAAATTATAAAAAAAAAGTAAAGGGTAGTTTGTTTCATATCGCTTTCCCACGCGTCCGAAAAAAATATTATTTTTCTGGGCTTTCTAGCCAACAAAAAAAAAATCGATAAAATCGGTTCAATAATTTAGAAGCTATTCAGGAAAATGACCGAAAGAACTCCCGTCTTTTCGTATGGAATAATAGTACAGTTTAAAAGCATTTGCGTTCTAACGGAACTCTGTATGTGCGAATGGATTTTGTTAGTCAAGGGTGTCTCAAAATTCACGCAAGATTTGAATTTTATGCCATTTGTGCGTAAAAGTGTTGCCAACGAAAAAAAAAGACAGCGTGGCAACTGACAGTTCAGGGTTATTAAAAATGGAGTGCTACACGAAAGAACAAAACTTTTTCATTGTTGAGCAATATTTTAAAAAGATTGGCAGTTACAATTTTTGATGATTAGCTATGAGTCTCATTTTCATCTTGATGGCTTTGTTAATCGTCGAAATTGTCGAATTTGAGGTTTAGAAAATTCACGAGTGATTATTGAGAAACAAATGTATTCACAACGTGTCACTGTTTGGTGCGGATTTTGGGCTGGAGGCATCATCGGGCCATTCTTCTTTGAAAATGCGGCTGGTCAGGCTATAACAGTTAATGGTGCTCGCTATCGCGACATGACAATACCGATTTTTGTGCCTAAATTACAAGATATGGATATGGACACAGCTACAGCCCGAGAAACAATTAAATTACTGCGTGAGCCATTTCTTGGTAGTGTAATGTCCCATTTTGGTTATCAGAATTGGCCGCCCAGATCATGCGATTTAACACCGTTGGACGTTTTTCTTTGGAAGTTTTTGAAGTCTAAGATTTTGCCAACAAGCCCACGACTACTCACACCTTAAAGGAGTAAATTGAACGCAGTATCAATGAAATTTAGCCACATTTATGCAAAATGGTCCTTGAAAATTTCGACAAAAGAGTGCGTTTGTGACAGCAAAGCTGTAGAGGCCATTTATCCGATATGCTATGTATGACAGGGAGCGTTTTCTTGCTGGAATATTATAGCCTGTAATGTTCCAGATCTAAATAGTTTCTGGTAAGAAACTTAAAAGACAAAAACATAGCATAGCGTTTGCTGCCATACAGCCCGACGCCATCACACTTCCACCACTTAAAAATAATTTTGATTTCTCCATTTCTCATTTTGAGTAATGGGTGGACTAAATGCAGTGCATAATTGGCCCTCCTTAGGATGATTTTAGCGTGAGGATTAAACTTGAACATCTCACTGAAATGGATTCGAAGATATTTGATGGTTGTCTTGGTTGATAGCTCTGTGTTGTCTGGAAGTGATATCCTAATATTGTAGCAGCGAGTTGCAAACGCTCGGCATCCCCTCGCATCTGTAACTGAATTTCTAAAGCAGATTAGCTGCTGCTGTTGATTTTGAGTTCCCACTATAATAATATTCCCAAAGATTTCTGACGTGGGTTTCAACTCTCCTAGCTGCTATTTCTGGGAAAAGGGAAACTGCGTAAATAATAGTCATCCGCATTCAGTGAATATAAATTCACTTGATGTACCTATGCGAAGAAGATTCTATGGGTTAACAAATTGTCACTTTATCTAATATTTCCGTTTGAAAGAAGCCCATGTAATCATGGTCTATGAATGTGACTATCATTCGTCCCAGATCATATCAAAACTTATAATTTAACAGAAAATAATTTCAGTTGGATACTAAAAGCTAAAACTAAACTATTTTCACGGTTTATTTATCGTTCGCATTATACCATTTCCACAATGATGCTATCAAATTAGTCTTCATTGCAGATTGTGCAAATAAAATTGGAGAATGGTATTTCTGAATGACCTCTACCACCAACATTTCAACTAGCGGCTATTTATGTACATGTAGAATTGAATATGAATTCGTATCTGTCATCAAATCGAAGCTAACTAAATATGGATATAGTTATAAGATTAATGCAGGTGCATACATAGCTAATAAAGACTTTTAATAATAAATTTAAATCTGCATTTTTACTTGCTAAAGCGCAAGTATTGGTTTCGCACAAATTGTCGATCTTCAGATTTTGATTAAATAAGTTAAGCTGTTCTGAAATTGTGAGTTATTATTCAGTAAATTTAAACCAAAAAAATTGATCCTCACGTATTCACGCACCTGTTGTGCTCTGGTATTTGGCACGAGTGGTTGTCGCCGTTGATTGAACCCGTCGAAGCCATTGCCCTCCGTCAAAACAATATTGCATCGCAATAACATTTAAATACTTACGCAGCTATATTGTTTCGCGTTCACAAAGCTACGATAGGTCAAGTAACGGAAAACTGCTGATCGTTCTAAATGACCAACATTGTATCGACTAGAGCTGGACGTGAAGAAGGAAAGTGCCACTGAAAGTGAATCTCGACGATTGTTCTTTCTTATCTCTCTCCAGTTTGTTTGTTGTTTTTTTTTTTTTTTTGTATAGCTGTACAAATGTAAAGAAACAACATATCCTTTTGAGCTAGGGATTATGAATGTGGTTAGTGGAAGTACCTTTAAACTTGATGTCTAGGTTCTGATCGGAATTCAAGGCAAACTTAAAATTTTCATTCTTATCGCAAAGTTATGTAACTTCCGAAAATGTTATTCTGAAATGTTATTTAAGTTATAGTTATGGAAAGTGAATTCAGTATTGAACAATAACGTGCATGACATGGCAATTTTGAACACGAAGAAAATTAAGTTTCAAATGTTTTTGTTAGAAAATCCGATTATTTTACAAACGAATATCATATATGAGCGAGTACGTGTGACCAATTCATGTCCCATAATTTCTCGTATATGTAGTAGTTACAGTGTTGCATTGAGTAATAAAATACTATGCTGTATTTTAAAATGAATTATTACCGAGTTCAATCTGTATATTTAATTTATGATGTTCATAGCTCATGTAAATGCGGATAAAAGACGTTGGCAACATTTTATTTTTCATTAATTAATTGAAATTGAGAACATTACTCGCAAGGTGCCTTTCAAAAATGTTGTTTCAGATTCTTGTGTAATCGTTTCTTTTCCATAAAAGGTGCGTATGTCGCACAATGTGTGGCACACTGATTAGCGTCTGATCCCAGAGGGGTAGCTGTTATACACACAGGTGGTATACACGGACCCAACCATCTTGTGACCCCGTGAAAAGTAGTCATGATTTCGTTTCAGAGGTTGGCAGATGGGCAGGTACTACAGGATTATCAGGGCGATGTCACATCGATATAAGAGTTCGTCTTTTCTGGCAGTAGTTTCTATACACACATAAAAAAAGCATAATAAATAAGCGTAATAAAAATATTCATCTTAAGAGTACACGGGAACATTTCTGAGAACCGAATAATTATTGGTGTCTGATTTACAAATTTCGAATTGATCTTTCCATTTTAGGTCAAAACAAACACTTTTCGTCACAAACACTGTCTGTTTGAATATCCCGTTTCTCATTCTTACATTTTTTTTTTTTTTTTATAATTTGCGCGCGCCAAATGGGATATGAATACCATTAAATTTTTTCAGGGCACGGGCGTTTGTATAAATTGAGAGAGAGAGAGAGATAGATTGGTGTAGTGGGTTTGAAACTTAGGTGGCATTAAGTTTCAGTAAACTCCAAGGGTGGCGTCCAGATAACTGGGGAGCTTGTTTTGTTTTTTGCTTTTTTGTCGTTGGTCTTGATTCACAGTATTTTTTTCCCTCCACCTGATGTCATCACCACGATCAAGTTGCATTTAAGCCATATGACCACCCTACTGCCAGTGTTATGCCTTCGCAGTAGAGTTGACTAAGCTTTTCGCAATTGATCGACTTTTTTATTTATTTCAGACGAAATAAATAGATGACTGTTGAGATCAGGATTTGAACCGTGAACCGCGTTGATGTCACCACTACACCACGGCCACCCTAACATTAATAATTCAAGAGCAACCAAACAGATTTAAGCGCCTAAATTAAGTTAGGCTCCATAAACCATATCTGTTCTGATATGTAAATGATCCACATGCAATGTAGATAAAATTTAGGAATGGGTTTCTAAATACGAGCACGAAAAAGCGCTGAGCCATCACTTTTTTTTAAATTGGTACAAAGCCGTTATAAACAATAATACAAAACTGATAAGAAACGATGATCGAATAGAAGAAAAGTTAATTTTTTAATAAAATTAAAAAGTTTCCAAATATTTTACTAAAATGACAATAGCTTTACTTTAGAAGACGGCCCATTCCGCAATGTACCTGAGCCTTAAAGTAGACTTTCCAAGCTGCTTAATTCTTAACTAAATGCCTTCAGTTTCGTACACCAAGTTAATTGTGGATCCTTCCGGTAATGAGAGGACCCTAAGGCGAGGCTCTTGGTATTGTCCCTCCAGGATGAATTCGGAGATTCTCCTTGGCCTTTGCATTATGTTCTAGATTAAGCGATGAACTCAAACCTTTTTGACTAATTCGACGTTTCTGTATGCAAAGTTATTCGTTGTATCTTTTCCTACATACTTCGCAAATACAAACGAAACAATCAAGGGTGTTTGCATCTGTGAATATGTTGTTTATTTACAAATTACAAAGATACAAATTTAAACAAAAGCTTAGAAATGCATTTTCCTTTTTAAAAAATCCGTTAAAATGAAACATGACCTTGTATATGTCAAATACTGTTTAGGTATTAATTTTGAGCAAAATTGCTTGAGTTATATTCGAAATTTTTAAAAAAGTTGTGATATACTACTCGAGTCGTGCGTCTTTTTTTAAGTGTATGTTTGTTCTCACAGGGCTCGAGCGACATTTTGACATTTTGACACTAAAGACATTTTGATGAAAATTATTTTGTATGTATGTCAAGGAAGTTGTTTTTTTTTTAAATTCCTGCCAAATGACATCTGTCAAATCCACATGTCATCCATAGTGACAGGTAGTTAGTTCTTGCATTGCCATTTTACTACAAAAATAACAGTTCTGTAATATATTGCACGAAAAATTCTCCGACCGTTTAATTTCGAGATTTGGCGACATCAATTCGCCACCTTCTGTGAGGCTACGCTAAAGATCGTGTCTATGCAGACAATCTCCAAACTTGAGGGCACTAACATCCATGAAGTTATGGCCGTAATATAGTCAGAAATGTCGGAGAAACAAAGGAACAGAAACAATAATTGAAGTTAGCAAAAAATCCCGTGGAAGCCATTTAACCGATGTTGTATTCCATACATGATGGCATAGTCCAAAATTTAAAACAGTAAATAAATTTCATTGAAAACTTTAACACTTTTTATTTTATTTAAATTTAAAATCCTAAAGCACAAAATCAATAACCCTGTATGCAATGATACGTAGGTAATTTCGTCTAAAAATTGTCAAAATCCGATCAAGTGGCGGGGTATCTTGAATTCATCTTCTAAATTAATTTCGGTGAAATTTGACATGTGGGCTTAGAGTTAGTTGTTCCATTTGAAATTGATCAGAATCGAATGGAGTGGGTGTAAGTTATGAGGAGCGGCTTGAAATATTTTCGAATCTCTTTGGTTTTTTTTCAAAAACTTTATTCAAACAAGTATTTTTTTTTATATTTTTGGAGTCCCTGGCAGTTCAGCATTAATTCAAAATGTCACATGATGGAATGGGGTATGTTATGCCCCCAAAAGCCCTTCCACAAAACCATTCTTTTTTTATAATTTTCCCTCCGATTATCTACCACATACTATTTTTTGTAAAATGTCAGCTATCTATTATACAGACACACACACAGAGTTAAGAGACCCAGTTTTTCGAGTTTCTGTATTATAATTATTAATACCAAGGTTAATTGAAATCAAAGCCCTGATAGGAGCAATTAAAATTAATAATTATTGTGGACGTGGGAAAACAGAAATTTAATTTCAATATTTTTTGTCGTTCGAGGGCTTTTTTTTACTTGTTCCTATAAAGGGCGAGTATTGTCTTCGTCAGAAATAAATTTTGATCGAGTATTACTACATATTTATAATTCAGAAACTCGAAAAGAGGGTCTTGCAGTATTTTCCGTTTGTCTGTCCGTATGTCTTTCTGTTCATCTGTCCGTCTAAACGTCTGCACCTCGGACTGCAACTTAAATGACTGGTTGGATTTATTTCAAATTTCATATCTGGAGTCTGTGGGCTTACAACAATACCTTTCCTAAACTGGCAATTTCTGGCAAAAATTTATACGAATGGCAATTTACGAACTCTGAACAATTTACAAATGAACAGTGGGCAGAATGTGTGACGCAGTCGTTCCCTTTATTTTGATTAAAAATGATAAACTGCTGAAATTAATATAAGATGCCTGTTAGATGCGAATCTTATGTGTATACTCGTAACTACCTATTGAGGGTTAACTTTATTTGAAATTTTCACACTCGTTTTTTTTTTTTTTTTTTTTATATAATTTGCGCGCGCCAAAGGGGATATGAATATCCTTATTCTATTACAGGGCACGGGCGTTGCATAAATAGACAGAGAGAGAGAAAGAAAGAAAGATTTGGTGTAGTGGTTTGAAACTCAGGTGGTATTAAGTTTCTGTAAACACCAAAGGTAGCGTCCAGATAACTGGGGAGCATTTTTGTTTTGCTTTTATTGCCGTTGCTCATGATTCACAGTTTTTTTTTACCTTCCTGATCTCATCATCACATGACGACCCTACTGCCAGTGTTATATGCCTTCGCAGTAGAATTGACTTAGCTTTCGCAATTGATCGACTTTTTTATTTATTTCATGTGAAATAAATAGATGATTCTTGACATTAGGATTTGAACCGTGAACCAACAGCGTGACAAGCCATGATGTTATCACTACACAACGGCCACTTAGTCCGCATTTAATTTTTTAATTTTTTTAATTATTTTATTTATTACAGCTTTTTTTATCCAGCTTTTTTTCGATACAAAAATTGATCGATTGTGAATCAATTATATATGTTGGTATCTCAATGTAATGTCTGAAATTGACATACATATATGTAAATGTACCTACCCCTTCGGGTAGGGGTTAGAATATACCCGAGGTAGGCATGCCTGTCGTAAGAGGCGACTAAAATCCGCCCTCCGTATACCGAGTATGGCGTATACAAAAACATGCAATGAACAAAACGAAAGATATTAATACCCCAGGTGGCAGTCCAGGTACACTGGAAAATCCACCCTCTTCGGAGGTCGGCTCTACGGATTCTGGGGAGAGCCATTTATTGCGTTCATCTGACCCTTTTAAAAAAGGTACTAGGGTAGTTAGATCTCCAACATCAAGATCTACCATGAAAACGTGCGGAACTAGAAGTCCGGCGACATCGATAGTGTCGGCGCACGAACAACGGACTTCAGCGAAAATTCAAAGCCTAACGGACGAAAATATGGAACTCCGGACCAGGCTAAGTAAAATGGAACTTCTCTGCGAAGAACTAAGAAAGGAATTAAATGTACTTAAAGCAGAAAATAAAGCATTTAATGATACATCGAAACCTCGTAATGAGTCTGCTGCGAGTTCAATCGTCCCCGATAACACGGATTATAAAACGGATGATGAAGAACTAAGTCGGGAAACCAATTGGATTCTAAAAAAACGGCCTGTCAAAAAACGAAAAGCTGGCTCTTCGCCCGAAATGTTAACGAGGCAAGAAAACACGCAAAATAAACGAGAAGGTAAAGAACAGCCTGACAAAATAATCACGCGTGCCGAAGAAAATCCACGAAATAAGGTACGACCACCGCCACCAATATACGTGATCGGAATTGCAGACTATAATAAACTGCATTCTTTTCTCAAACCTTTGTTGCTATCCGATTTTGAAGTAACATCGCTCAACAACAACAAATGGAAAGTAAACGTAAAGGACTCAGACAGTTACCGCTCAGTATCTAATAAACTGAATACTGAAAAAATCCAGTGGTATACTTATGAAAATAAATCTGAAAGACCGATACGAGTCGTAGCTAGAGGACTTCATGCCTCATGCCGAAAGGAAGACGTTGTTCACGATTTGAAGAACAAAAACTTTAAAATCGTCGATGCGGTAAACTTAATTAAACGCGAAAAGCAAAAATTGGAAGGCGAGGAAACGATGGTTAAGCGCGAGCTTCCTCTTTTTATGCTAACCTTTGATAAGGCTGAGAGTTTAGAAAAGATATACGAAATAAGAACAATTCTGAATGTCGTAGTCAAAATCGAACCCATGCGCAAGAATACAAGGTTGATACCTCAGTGCAAGCGATGCCAAGGATTCAACCATACGCAAACATATTGCCGAAAAGAACCGCGATGTGTCAAATGCGCCGGTAAACATCTTAGTCAAGAGTGTGGTGTAAACAAAAAAACCCCTGCAGCGTGTATTAACTGCAATGGTAAGCATCCGGCTAATTACAGAGGCTGTGAAGTAGCCAAAGAATTACAAAAAAGAAGAGATCGACTTATGAAGCCGGAAAACCCACCCTCAAAACCGGTAAATAAGGAAAAGTCGAAAACTGCTGCAAGAAAGGTGACTAGAGACAACCGAGCCGACCCTGGCGCGCTTACGTACGCTCAAGCTGCGACATCAAACACCGATCAAATTCCACACCGCGTTAAGGTAAAAGCGCCTAAAGAAAAGCCATCAGATTCTGACATGCAGACGCGTGCTCAAGCATCAACATCAATAAAAACGAACACTGATAATTCGGAAAACCCCGTATCTCACGTCTTTTATATTATCCTTGCGAGGCTTGAGGAGCAAACAAAAACAAACACGCTAATTGTCGACAGGTTGGAGAAGCTTGAATATAAGCTTAACAATAGGAGCATTTCAAAACGAACATGACGAAACTTCTTAAAATTGTTGCATGGAACGCCAACGGTCTCATACAAAGACTAAAAGAGCTAGAAATATTTCTACGGGAAAATGACATTGACATATGTTTGATCTGTGAAACTCACCTGACGAAACTATCGCGTGTAAACATTACTGGATACAGTACCTATCACGCTTATCACCCGTCGGAAAGAGCCAGAGGCGGATCGTCTTTAATCATAAAAGATTGCATCGCACACTCTGAAGAGATTATGATAGAGCTTGAAACAATGCAAGTGAGCACTGTACGCGTGAAAAATGGACATTACTCTTTCAATGTCTCGTCTATTTATTGTCCACTGCGTTGCAGGCTTGAAAAAAATGATTTTACAAATATTTTCAACTCTCTTGGACCGAATTTTATTATTGGCGGTGATTTTAATGCAAAACACACCTTCTGGGGTTCAAGATGTGTCTCACAAAAAGGCAGAGCACTTTACAACGCCTGCATGCAACACAGATGCGACTTTCACTCGACTGGTAAACCAACATATTGGCCGACTGATAACAACAAAATACCCGATCTGATCGATTTCTTTGTTGTAAAAGGAATACCAGACAAATGTATTAAAATTGATGAAAGTTTTGATCTCTCTTCCGATCATTCCCCTATCATTCTAACGATGAGCGAACGCCTAATTAAAAAAGATGTACCTGCTAGACTAACTAGCAGAAAAACTGATTGGGAAGGCTTTAAAAAAGACGTTGAAGAACATACCGAACTGAGAGTATCACTTAGGACGTTTTCTGAACTCGAAATCGAAATTGATCGTTTTGTTGAAGTTCTGCAGCGCGCCGCGTGGAAAAATACTCCCTATCAAAGGAAAACGCCAATCAATCATGCCCAAAAATATCCACCGGAAATAAAAGAAATGGTAAGGGAGAAGAGAAAAGCGCGTAAAAAATGGCAACAAACTCGTGCTCCGCAACATAAATCGCATTTGAATCGCTTGTGTAACTTGCTAAAAAAGGCCATTATTGATTTTAAAAACCGGACAATACAAACCAGCATTGAAAGCTTAACAGCGGACAAAGATTCCAATTATTCGCTCTGGAAAGCTATAAAAGGCATTAAAAAACCGAAAATACAAGCGGCCCCAATCAAGAAAAATGACAACGAATGGGCCAAGAATGATAAAGACAAAGCAGAAGTCTTTGCCGCCCATTTAGAAGAAACATTTAAACCATTTGATGGGCAAGCGCTTGCTGAAAATGATAATGCGTCGGATATAGCATTTCACAATTACACAGTAAGAAATGCAAGGCTGACCGAACTTCAACAAGAAATAAAGAAACTGAAACCGAATAAAGCTCCTGGATACGACCTAATCACAGGAGAGCTTCTTAAATCGTTACCTAGAAAAGCGTTAGTTAAGTTTCTTTACATTATAAACGCAGCGATAAGATTAGAATATGTTCCGAGTCAATGGAAAGTCGCGGAAGTAATAATGATTCTGAAGCCAGGAAAACCACCGAATGATAAAAAATCGTATAGACCTATTTCGCTGCTGCCGATTATGTCTAAAGTTTTCGAAAGAATAGTACTTAAGCGATTACAGCCGGTTATAGAAGAAGGATCTCTTATTCCCAATCACCAGTTTGGGTTTAGAACCAAGCACTCAACAATAGACCAAGTGCATAGAATAACTGATTTAATTGAAAAAGCGTACGAAGAAAAAAAGATTTGCTCGAGCATATTCCTTGATGTTTCTCAAGCTTTTGACAAGGTCTGGCATGAAGGCTTGAAATATAAATTACGACAAGTTCTGCCGGAACACTTATATAATATTCTAGAAAAATACTTGACGAATCGACTTTTCCGAGTCAAACACGGAAACGAATATTCGGAATTTAAAGAAATAAGGGCTGGGGTGCCGCAGGGAAGTGTCCTTGGACCGCTTTTGTACCTATTATATACTCGCGATATACCGCAAGAAGAAGGCACCGTCTTAGCTACATTTGCCGACGACACTGCCATCCTGGCAACGGGTAAAACGATCGAAGAATCGACTGAAAAATTGCAAGAAGCATTGAATAAAGTAAATGAATGGACAAAGATTTGGCGACTAGCTTTAAACGAAAACAAATCTGTTCATGTCAATTTTACTTATAAGAAAATAAATAATTTGCCCATCTTTTCAAACTCGGTTCAAATTCCGTTTGCAAACGAGGCTAAATATCTTGGAATGACACTTGATGCTAAGCTGAAGTGGAAATCGCACGTGAAGAAAAAACGTAAAGAACTCGAAACCAAATACAGAGAAATGTACTGGTTACTTGGAAAACATTCCAAGCTTAATGTAGAGAACAAACTGCTTTTATACAAGCAAGTGCTAAAGCCGATATGGACATATGGAATACAACTTTGGGGTTGTACCAAAATAAGTAATGTCAATATTTTACAAACTTTTGAAAATAAAGTGCTAAGATCAATAGTTAATGCACCGTGGTATATTAGAAATAGCGATATCCATAGAGATTTAGGAATTGCGACAGTCGAATATGAAATCAAAAACTTCGCGCGTAAGCATAAAGACAGATTACAAGGACACGTTAACAATGAAGTCCTTCGAATTCTAGATGAGAGGAATCTACTGCGTCGTCTACAAAGGACTAAACCTTTCGATTTAACGCGATAGCAAGAAACCGCGCCTAATTTGCGGAACAAGCAGGAACTTTCAATGGAAAGGGACCTGCCAAACGATCTCAATACGTGAAAGAAAAACTGCTGGATAAGTCAAAACTTAGTTGTAGTATGTAATCAAAGAAATTTATCACGAAGGGAGGTTTTTTTAGTGAGTAAAAATCTCACACTACTATGAGCACGCGCTACCGATCCTCATAGTGTCTTCATGAAGATTTTTTACCTACCCTCGGAAAAAAAAAAAAAAAAAAAAAAAAAAAAATATATGTAAATACATAGTGGGTACAAAACTTGTTACAAGAATCTCTACACAGTCTGGCAGTCGTTAGTAGTGAGTCATGTTAAGGGTTTGATTATATTTTGTGAGGTAATTATTTTTTCATAAAACAGTGAGACAAAAGTTTTTTGACCGTGAAGTAATCCCTATTATTGTGGGATTACTGTCAATGGTATTACATATGCAAATATTTTACAATATACATATTTGCAACCAGAAGAGGGAGAGGAAAATTAATAGATATTTTGAGTTCACTCTCAGTTCTAACAAGTTTTAGAACAACAATCACAGAGATTCTCGTATTTCTCACTTTTCCCGGCATACGTGCATACAATGGTTACAGTAACCTGATAAGTTAAATTTAAAAAGTATTATAAGTAAGTATTTATACTTTTCATCTGTCTACAATAATTGGAGTTATGAATGTTAGAATTTATGACTAAGTGTTGTTAACAAACTCGCCTAAACAAAATTAATAAAAATAATTTATTTAAATCAAATCACATAAACTGCTACTTCGGTAGTATAAGAAACAACTTTTTTTTTATATTTATAAGTAGAACGAGAAATAAAATTGAAGGAGTCTCAAATCCAAGGTACAAAAACAAAGTCACGAGATTTGTTTGTTGGAACGAAACTAAAATTTGCATGCACAGTGATTTAAAGTACGATAAAATGAGAATTTAGAAACTAACTTGTTGTGCATTTAAATACTCGTATATCCGAATGGAGGTGTTTTAAGTAAAGGTTGTTCAAATGAAATATTGCTCAATGTAAATCCATGTATCTATAAATACAGTTTACAATGCATGTAGACTTGATGATAGAACTGTTTTCTAAGTTGATTCTATTTTTTTAACATTAGCAAATCCAAAACAAAATAAAATACACGACTGGTTCGTACGTGCTTGCACCTATATGCTGTTTATTTGCATATCGCTTACATTTGAGGTTTAAATAAAATCATTAAAATGTTTTTCTTTTTCTCTTTTTAAATCAAAAAAAAAAAAAACTGTACGCCATAATCTTTTACATATGATATATGGCTTACATATATACTGACAAATTTATAAAAATCAGTTAAAAAGGGAAATTCCGCTTACCAATTTTTGACAAAATATGCGTAATTTTGTCGAAAACTTGGTACGCCATCTGTTAACATATGTCCGCCGTAGCTCAAATATAAAATTAAAAAAAAATTGTTTAAAGCAATTTTCGAGAAAATGTTTTTTTTTTTTTCAAAATCCGCCATTAGTAAATTACCTTTAATTTTAGGGTTAGAATACAAATTCTGCCTCGAATTTTGACCCTACAGATCCCAGATATGAAGTTCCAAGAAAATCCATTCAGGCGTTTAGGGTGTAGTCCAGCCTGTACATACGTACAGACAGATAGCCAGACAGACATACAGAGTTGAGACATGCACTTTTTTGAGTTTCTCTATTATTCGAAGTCGAATTTGTTCACGTAACCAATACTTGCCCTCAAATTGTGCGATTAGTGTTCCGTAGAGTTATTTATTTATTTATTTTTGTTTGGTTGCACTAATGTATGTGTAATCAGCCTGGGCTAATAGCATGCATGATTGGCAGATCTAAACATTAAATAATCGATGTCAGGAATATGCCTAAGCGATATGTCGCCTGGATTTGGTTTTGGTTCTTGTTCTTTTTGGCTCTCTTCAACCGCTGAAGTTCATTCATAAGGTGAATCTGATATTGCACTAGATGCCTCATATGGTTTATGAGTGCAATATTCTCAGGAGTTGCTCTTTCTTCAATTTTTTTCTCCAGAATTCTGCGATCTATGATCTTCTCTGGCCTCTGCGCAATTTAGACAAATGGGAGATTCATCATGTCCAAACCTGTTTAGATACGCTCGAAAACAGCCATGTCTGGTAAGGAACTGTCTGAGGTAAAAATCAAAGTCTTCTTGACGCTGGTCTGTCCTTTTTTGTGTATATGGTATGAGTCGATCGGTATATCTGCCCTTCGAAGACTGATTTCGTCTCTCCTGCAACGCTCTCATTCTTCGCTGTCTTGCGTCTAGCTTAATATCTTTGATTGAAGCTCGGGATTCCTGAATTTTGGCATCGTAGATCTTCTGTAATTCACTAGGCAAGATGGATAAAATGGGTGTAAGATATGGGGAGGAGTTTTAAAAATCTTCGAATCATCTTTCTCACACATCAAACTCAAGAACTATCTAACGGATTTTGATGAAATCGCAGAAAACTCTAACTGATGATGATGGATCATTTTCAGATAAGAAGACTAGAAAAATAACTATCTTCACGGTTGGATCCATAATAATGGAGAAAGAAACTTGATTCAACATTTCTTCTTTAGTTTAGGTGTATTATGCCTAGATTGTGGCTCGAGAAAATAGCAGTCTTCAGGGATATGGAGCGACGATGGACTATGTCCAGAAACTGAACGAATATGCAACTCGAAATGCAGTGACACCAGCTTGGATGAAGGGCCACGTAGGGTTCTGAACTAATTGCTATTTTAAGCAAAGGAAAAGAGAAAATAAGTGGGGATAATTCAAAATGGTTAGAACTTTGGTAAGCTCTATTAGAGAGAAGTACTAAACATGCAGAGAGGAACTTTCAAATGATTAGTAGCTAAACCCACAGGACATGATAACTTTAGACATATTCTAAAGAAGATGGGACATGTGAAAGACTATCTGTAGGTTTTGCCTCGATAGCGATACTCTATATGTCGAGACAACGGTAAATGTATTGTATCAATGTTCGACACTAGCTAGTAAAAGAAGAGATATAAGAGACTAATACTGTCTGGAAACGAAAAAAGATTAGCCAGAAATCCTTCAAGCAAATACTAGCATTGAAAGGAGGAATCGATGTCCGACTCGTGGAAGGTGGACGAAGAGAGATCCAACAAGGTGATAAGGAGCCAATTAAAGTGGGTTTTTACTATGATCGTTTGATCGCTCAAGGAAACATCAGTTGGCAAGAGTGATTCTCCGTGTTATTTCTGCTCTAATCTCGCTGGCATAGTTAACAGCAGAGCTTAGGTAAAAAAAAATCCTTAATTGCCGCGAAATTGTAATATATCCTTCTATCGTATATACATATACATAATTCGTCTTATCCTCGTTTATAATAAGATCCATCTTAGTCGCTTCTGATTCAATATTAGGACTTTTGTACTATTTTTTTCAAGAAACATCTTGCCTGAAACATCTGGTGGAAATAAGTGAATGAGTTTAGCATGTACGCCAAGACTGAAGATGACGCGAGATAGCTCAACCCTATTCACGCGGTTTGGAAATCGATAAACAGATGGTTTGTATCAATTTCGAATTCCTGAATCACTCCAGGATCTGGCATAGTGCAAAGATTTTCCATGACTAAAACCGAAGTGATAGGAGCCAATCAGCTATGGTTTTAGATGCTGACATATTACACGACTTAGGATTTACCAAGACATGTTCAGAAGGCTTATACCTCTATTAATGCGATAGAGGCGATCTAACATTTTCTGGTGCTGTGTTTTCAATAATCGGGCATACTATTCGTATCTTACAGATGAGTTTGTTCATGCTATCTATCAAATCATCTCCAGCAGACTTAAACAGTTCAGTTTTGCACTCTTCGGATCTACTAAAAATTCCTTGAGTAGCGGGTTTCAGTAATATATATCCGCTGTGTCAATCATTAGATAGAAGTTTCAGCTTGAATCCTTATTTGTGGCTTCGTGCTTAGTCATAATCATCATAATTTATAGTTTTCATGTCAAGCTGTGTGGTCATGTAAGGAGCTTTTTTTTCCTATCAGAGAATACTGTTTCACTTAAGTTGATCCACTCCAAATTATATCTGCCGGTTTCTCTAAATTTGAATAAATGTGTTACCACAAAAAAACCACTCAAGCCCACTGACATAAAGATTATTCAAATTTTATGACTCAAACCCGCCCAACCGCTTGAAATTCAGAGAAATTCGAAAATTTGTGTATCTCCAACGATTTACCAGATTAAGATATGCTGCACATTGTTAAGTTTATAGGTATATTGGTCACGGAAGTAATATATAGAACCAAATGGTGACTCGCCAGACCACAATACTCGAACTTTGGTGGTATCACATGCTTGTCTCGTTAATTATTCATGTTTCTTTATTGAAATAAACAAATAAATGTTTCCTTAATTATTTATTTGTACTCGTACACCACACCATTCATAGGGCAATGTTGGGGCCAAGAATCAATTGTTACTCTGGCTATTCGAATTGCAATTTGTTAATAGCTTTGTCACGAAATCATTAATCAACACAGTCGACCGTACACCGCTATAGACACGAAAGAGGTGTGCCTCAGACTGTGGGGGTTAAACGTATCGATGGCGTATACGTAACATTCTGTTTGTGGTCAGTTGGTTACGAGTACTTTCAGCAGAACGATTTGTTATCTTCATCAAGGGCAAATTTGAATTTTATTAAACTGGGGGGATTTCGGTTTTAAGAATTAGTTGTGTGTGGTTTCCAAAATGAACCTTGAGAACGTACAATGAAAGGACAATTTTTGTTTACTCTTTTTATTTTAGGGTCGAACGTTTGGTTCAGTGATTAAGAGCTTCCTCCAACTATCACGACCACTCATTGAATCTTACCTGCCACTTTATAGCACCAGTAAAGGAAGTAAGTCTCTCCAGATATTTATCTTATACTCTTCTAAATATAATGCTGCTGTTTTTTTTCCCCTTTTTTTCCAGAAGCCGTCTATAACGAAACTCTTGAATGTGTCAAACAATCATTCCCGCAATATATACGCGAATTAGAAGGCATCGCCGATGGAGCTCAAGTGGAGTTCCACAAAGTAAGTGATATGTTTACGTTGATTCATTATCGAAAACATGTCAAATTAATTTACAAAGTTTTTGTTACTTATTTTTCAATTAACCAGGTTACTAATGTAAGTTGTAGTTGACAAATGTCTTCTTTGTGTTTTATGGTCATTATTACAGACCAAGCATAAATGAATGAATAATGTAAGGTACTTACGTCGTAAAGCTAACCAGTCGTTTATTTGGCGGCGATGTTTGATGGTTTTTCTTATATTATCGATTTCTAATGGTCTGCAAGTTTAATTAGTTACTAATAAATGCACTTATGTGCATGCAATGTTATTATCGCCGTTTAGATCTTTTGGCACTGGCTGTTGGTTATAAAATGCCTGTCACTTTGGAAACTAATGAATGCTATGAATGTGAAAAGTAAGACATACATAAATTGTCATTAATCTAAAGGAACGCGAACTTGAGCCCAATATATGTACGGGAATTTCATGACGAGTGCTTCAACTTTGTTAGATGTGTCTCACGAAACATCCTAGCACTTCATAAATAGGTGCTCTTGTTTTATTCCAATTAGACTATCTTAGGCAATATCACCCCTTCAAAAATGAGAAAGAAGTGGAACTCAACTTTTGCTATAGTTACTTGCACGTTTGATGCGAATGTCAATTCAAGGGAAAGTATTATTTTCAACGAATTCGTGCAGCTGCTATAATACTCAGCCATAATTGACTTTATCGGGCGTTTCCAACGTACAGTGGTGGAGGATTTCACGGCAATTGAAGACTAGATGAAGCGAGGTGTTTCTGAGGTTAATGTGCATGGAACGAAATACTATTGATAACTTTAACTCCAAAGTAGTTAGGGATTTCATTTACTTTTGATTAAAATAAACTCAACAAATGACACCTTCGTGGAGATCCGATGATGACTGAACCCAGGATTGGGTTTATCAAAACAGCTGAGTTCGAAACTTCAACAGATCTTTTATGGTATCTCAGCAAAAGCTGAGCAAATATTAGGGTCTTTGAAAGAAAAATCCCAAGTCGAGTATTCGGTGCTATGGGTGAAGAGAATGAACTGCGGAGAAGATACAACTGCGAGCTCTATGAACTGTACTAAGAAAATCTTCGAATCGTAAGCCCAATGTTCGAGAAGATCAGAAAAGACCCAGTGATTCCAGATACAAGGGAACTTAATTTACAGAGAATTGGAAGCATTGTGCATGACAACAAAAATTATGGAAGGATGCAGGAGACATTTCACGGGTTAGATGACCACCATAGTGAATGTATAGAGAAACTTTTTGGGTTTATATTATCTTGAGATTGGGCATAGGTTTGCATATGCAGAGGATGTGTTTGGTGTTAGTGCTAAATGATCTTTCTCTTCGCGATCAGTGACTTTATGCATAGGCCAGAAGTTGTGGACTTGGTGTTAATTCCGATGTTTTTCAACACCAAAACGAAAGTTCCTGACTGTATCTTTCGCATGCTATATATTTGGGTACGAGGGTTTCAACTGAGTAAAGTCTACGATGACCTACACTGAGTAAAGTCTAGCACTTTGACGGGCCGCATCGAACAAATATGCTCGCAGGAATCATTTCAGCTGATTTTATAATTTTAATAGATTCAAGTGGGTTCGAAGAATTGTAAGCACACGCATCATAGGCATCATGTCTTCTTATCTGACAGACGAGTTGCAAATAAGTGTCCTTTTTCACTCTCATAGACACAATCAAACTGCTAGAGTGCTAGCCCATAAGGTGACAGGAAGCAACATTCTGAATATCCAACCGACTAACTCATATTCTATAAATCCTCCAAAGGTGCCGGAATGAGCTCAACTTTTGACCTAGGTCTGAGGTGGATTGTAGCATTAGTCAGCATCCACTGCACAGCTAGCCTTGGTATCGACTATAATGCGCATTGCAATAGTTGTACGTATGGACACTTCCTTTTCAAAATGTTTGGTACTCGTATTAGCTAGAGCAAGATACACTGTATTAAACAAATCCTTCTTTGACAACGGAAGGATAAGGGATGAAGTGTAATTTGATCTCTCTGTTCGAGGTTTGACCAACTTTTTCTGTGTTGTTAATCCAATAATTGCGCTAGAGAGACAGAATTTTGCCTTCTCGAAAAGCTGAAAAGTATCACAGTGACATTTGTACATACAGCTCCTAGAGTTGTTTCTGATGTTCAGACTGCCTTGAGTACTTTTAATGATGATTTCGTAAACATAGTCGCATGGCATAACCTTCAAAAGCTTCGCTTCACATAGAATAATTAGTGAGGCCGCTCTCTAGCTACCAATTGTAGACATTCTTCAAAAATTTCATCAGCACGTAAATTATCCAAAGTTCCTTGAAGTTCTTGGCTTTTCATTGCATACCTAATACCCACATCAGTCAAGACCGTCACGAATAGTATTGTAATGAATCCTTGTTAGAATTAATTACTTTTTTTAAATGTAAGGTCAATAAAAAGCTAATCCCTACCGACCCCAAACGGTATAGCTTATCCGCACTCCAAACACGATAATGAGCCACTAATAACCACTCAGTGGTTTTAATAGCTATTTTTACAGCTTTACACTTATTTTACATGTTTGCACAGTGCAATGGCTATTTACACTCCAGTGCAATTGATTTATTGATTAATTGGTTTCTTTGATTCAATCGATGGTTAAGCAAGCGTGTGATGAGCATGCAACAAACCGCAACATGTTTTCAACGCCAATTAAATGCCTAAGTGGCCGGACCCGCTTGACTTGGCTCAAGAACGCATTAAAATACGCAAAGAAGTTCAAGTTCGAATTCGGTGGTAACGCGCGTCAGGTTAAGGAGTACCTCTCTAGAGTGCGTTAAACACTGGCAGCGACAGTCTTACAATTCACAGCTGCCATTTTCAATTCAAATAATAGGCCTGATCGGATTCGGTTCTGGCCATTAGTTTTGTATCTGTTTATACGGTGTGTTATTCTTGTTTTTTTTTCTGGCCATTTAAATAGACCACGAAATGGCACTGCTGCGGCCTTGGATGGACTTAGATTACATACACGGGTTGCCTGACTGTTATTACCTTGTGTGGCTTCTTTGCCGCATTACACAAATGATTTATTGGATTTGCCATATAGTCATCGCATTTTGGTGTCATTCGAGTGCAATTTGTTTGTGGCACGAACGAATGCTACTGCTGCACAATAATTTGCGTGGCAAGGTGATATTGCTTGTTTTGTTGGCTGATGTTGATGTCGGTAATGTTAATTAAGTACATGAGGCTTATCAATAATGGACTTGTTTTATTTCTAACAACTGGAATTAAAATGGCTAACTAATTGAAATATTTCCTTTGAAGGTGCGATGTGAAGACCTTCGTTTTCTTTGCATACTTCTCTGCCCGAGGTTGTTGAGTGTCCTTGGGTTTTATTCAACTAAACACGGCTTTGTGGTTCAATGAAGCTTAAATTAAAGTGAGAAAGAATTTTTTGAAAAAAGGAGGGTTGCTCGAAAGGAATATTAAGAGGTATGAATTAAAAATAAATAGAGAATGATTTCAGAAAAATGGTACAAGATGGTTAGTTATTTTTACTTGCTCCTGGGTATATATAGTCATCAAGTAAAACTAGTGCTGGAATGTTGTTTTTTTAAGCATAGACTGCTAATTTTTGAGTAGCGTTTCGAGACAAAGAGTAATAAAACTTGTCCCCAACTTAATGGGATTTTTCAAAGCTTTTTACAATGATCTATTCGATTTTTTGCTTAGCACAGGTTGCAGCGATAACCTACTTATTGGAGACTTCAACACTAGAGTTGGGAATGATCAAGTGGTGCATTGGTAATCGATTATCTATACGTTTAGCAGTGGAGAGTGGCATAATATTATTCAAGATATGGAAATTTCCACTCAAGAATACTCAGATCACATGCCTACATCTAATGTTCCTTGTCGGTAGAAGCGACAACTGTGAAAGAGCTGGATCTGCTCCTGAAACTTGTTTGAAAAGATAGTAGTCCCATTTTTGACGATGCTGAACACATTTCGGAAGTTGAACACTTCATCAACAAAGGAAATATGCATCGAAAAAAGTGCAATGAATAGTAAAATATATTGGTCAAGGGCCTAAAAGCTCAACGGAACTGCATTCAAAGTTGGAAGTCAAATCAAAGCCGCCGCTTGAACCAGCCATTTTAAGTTAATTCTTAATCCGTAAGGAACCGCACCTGCTCTCCACTATGTACTATCCTTATATGTACGACTATGCAATGAGAGCTTAGACAAACCTTTTGATGAGCATGAGAATTGTTATCATCCTTTAATATAACTTTCGATATAGGCAAGGTACCGAAGGATTATTTAAAAAGGGCGATACAAATGTCTCAGAAAATTATAGAGGAATATCATTCATGAACACTGTCTTCACTGCCTTATTATTATTATTTGTGTAGGGTTATGTGGCACTGCGATCTAATGGTCTATTGTGCCCCCTGCTAATACCAAGGAGAGATTTATTCCCTCATTAGAGTTTCCCTCAGAATATAATTCCTTCAGAATTGTTATCGAGGGTCAAACACTCTTTTTTTGCCTTGGCAAGGATAGTTCACCCTAGAGCATCCTCTCTAATCCGGTTTCTCTTAGGAATCTGAGAATGAGAAGTGGGTCTATGGTTGGCATATAATATCCTCATCTGATAGTTGGTACGTGCCCAAGCATTTCAATATTTTGTGCCCACAAGACTTCAGAAGATGTTCTGGAGTCTCATTGGACTCATTGCAGAATCTGCAAAGGCATTTATTGTTATACCTAGTTTCCTTAAATGCTCCCTGAGTTTACAGTGCCCCGTTAGAAAGCCTATTAGGAAGCCAGAAGTTTCTTAGCTTACCTCAGACCTGGAATTCTTAGCATATGGTGTGATTTCCTATTCCGCAGAATGGTTTAGGTCCAATAAAGGATTCGGCTGCTCCTTGTCTTGCTAAGGAGTCTGCTTCTTCATTGCCCTATATACCAGCGTGGCCAGAAATCCAATAAGAGGGTCACCCTGTTACTGCTACCTAATTCATTAAGTTTGTATAAGCATTCCCACACAAGTTTTGATTTAATGAGATGACAGTCAAGTGCCTTGATAGCTTCTTGACTGTCTGACAATATTGCTAAGTCGCATTTTTTGTATCTTCTATCGAGATTGAATATATTTCAGATTGAAAGATGCTGGTACTTTTGCCCATAGGTTCGGAGTACTTTCTTCTTGGCCGAAATACACTTCTTCCTGTTCCTTCTTCAGTTATCGAGCCGTCCGTATACCACTTTATTGTGTGGTTACTCAATCCGTATATTATGGATTTATTGCTTTAAGCTTTTTTGTTACTTAACTTCGTACGGAATTTTGTATCAAAGTTAAATTTCCTTATACTATCGTCCCTAGCAATTGCTAGAATGGGGAGTTTCTTAAGAAGTACATCATATTCTTTTGAATTGATGCATTTCTCCCTCCCGATGCTCTCTTTTGCTATCCTTATGATCATTCGCTTTGCTTATTGCTCAACTACAATATGAAGCGGAGTTAGTTACAGGAATACTTCCATGGCAGCAGTTGGACGTGTTCTCATAGCCCCAGTAATACAGAGGCAAACCCGTGAGTGTATTCCTCGTTGTGACTAGACCAGTTCGTTTGGCCCACGCTATCGCTCCATATGTGATCATTGGTCTCACAATGGCAATATACATCTATCTTAGAATGCTCGGGTTATGTCCCCAAGGCTACCCGCTAGGCTTCTAGATATCATGAGTGCACGGATGGCCTTATTGGATATCTCTTCTGTGTGCTTTTTCCACATGAGTTTACTATCTAGGTGTAATCCTAGATCTTTCACTTCTTATACTGGTGTCAGTTCCGTGCCCGACAGCCGCTTCACTGGCTTGCTGACAACTATAAGATAATAAAAAATGAAGTTCGTTCCAAGCAGGGTTTAAGGTTGCTCTACAGTTGATTAAATATTTAGTTTAACATAGATTGCCCAATATTTCCTGGACTGCGTTCAATACAATAAATCTTTACTTTCTCTTATTACAAATTATTCTGAATTGGACTGTCCTCTGATTTATAAATATTTTAAAATTTCTGTACCGTAATAATAAGGCGGCGATATGGAATGGCGAAGACATGTCAGAATGGTTCGAGGTCCAATTCGAAGTCAAATAGGGATTTCTTATCAGCTTTCTGATATTCTTGCTATTCCTGGACGATGTTTCGAACTTGCTGCCTGCAGAAATAAGTGTAGAAGAAATTAAAGTTGCGGTATTACTCTACGCAGACATTATTGTCCTTACAGAATCGCCAAATTCACTACAACTCATGATCAACATACATACTGAGAAATCCAAAGTTCTGGTGTTCCGCAAAGGCACAGGGCGCTTCGCAAGTAACGAGCAGAAATACGATGAAAAATACCTGGAAGTAAACAGGTCATATAAGTCTCTATGTGGTACAATAACCCGTTCGCTTAAACAGCATTTTGAACTTAAGCTCTTAGAAACAAAGAGCACCATCGACTTCACGTGGAAAAATCTGATTTCTAACCCCAAAGTCCTCATATCGGTTAAAGTGAATGTACTCCAAGCCATAATGCGATCTGAATTGTGCTGTGGAACCCAAGAATGCGGATGCAAATTATACGAGTATGATGATGTTTGAAAACTGCTCAGATTCTTTTTGAAAAAATTGACATCAAATACGCCGAACTACATAGTATACCTATACGTATGTTACACCTGGAAAGTGGAATATCACCACTCTTTTATATTCACTTTAAATATGAACATGAAGTAAATATAATTTAAAGGTGATGAGTGGAAACGACGATACATGGCTAACTAAGATCCCAGTTCTTTAAAGATTCGGAAAATATTGCTGATAAGTATAAAATCACATGAATTTAACGGAGTTAAATCTCCGTTTATATCTAATGACGGAACAAATTCAAACTCGAGGCTAATCTGTAAAAACTTAACCTACGAGCAGGACTATCCGGATTCTAATCTCAGTGTCGCACAAATTTAGGTAATTTTTAGAACGAGAAAGGCCACACCGCAATGACCTACTCCTATTATGTAGAATATGTAATATAGGTGATAAAGAAGATACTGCTTATTTCCTAGATACTTGTCCCATATTAATAAAAACCATTCGAACATATTTTGGAGAATGGATGGAATTATGAGTTTACTGAATGGAAGCGCTTGGATTGCCCTTGCAGCATACTGTCACAAAGCACTAAATTATAGTTATTAACCCAGTGACAAAATACCCCCAAAAAATAGCAACTTTGTTTACTGTGATTTTTTGGGATGAGTAAGTAGAGGCAACTTGGCTTGATTCGCTCGCGTCAGAGATTTTAAGCACCGAGTATTTCATTTTTCAATTAATTTTCGATTTGTAAAGTATCTACTCGTATATGATGTTTTGGAAAGCGCTAAAGGCAGCATTTGGCGATCAGTTGACTTACTTAAAAGTTGTCACCTGGATATTCAAAATAGACGTGAATTCAACATTCGGATGATACGTGATCACTATCTAATGCTAGCTCTAGCTACTATCAAACTGCTTACTGTGGCAGTTCAAAGATAACAATAAGAACCGCACAGAGTTGAGACAATCAGCAGTTTACTACTCTCAACCATCTAAGATCACTGATGTGCTGTGAAAAGAATTTTTACCTTACCGGTAGATCTCAGTGAAGGTATAGCGAAGTTACCTGAAGGCAATATGATCAACGAAAACAACTTAAAACTCGCATTGAAGCGAACCTAGTAGTAGGAAAGATCGAACTGGAGCCCGAATATCGTATGAAACTGCATCAACGCGCTAGCTATAGAAGCAGAGTAAGCAGCAACAACAGATGTTAACATGACAGGAGCTGGCAAGTATATCACAGCTAAAAATAACATTAGGTGAGGGGCTTATACGGTTCCCTACTTATTTCGCGTAAGGACCAGCTTAATCCCTTAAGCTGATCGTTAGCATTTTGCTAAATGTTTGGACAGAGCATTTGTTGGCGATGTGCACCTAAAAGACTATCAGGAGAACTCGAAATAGAAAGTGGGCTCCAACAAGGTTGTATTCTTTCGCAAATACTGTTTTTATTCCTGGTTTTGACAGGAAAAGATGAATTTATGCACTCTTGCATCTCACCCAAAACACCTTGACTATGTAGACGACATATGCTTACTCTCTCATAGGATAGGGGAGGTGAAGGTGGTGGAGCTGGAGCTAAATACTGCAAAAACTAAAATGATCAGGCTTACTCGTAAATAACTGATTCGCATTAATAGATAACCGGCGGAGAGAATAGAGTATTGGAATGTTGTCCAAAGTGTAGCCAAATAATGCATCCGTGCTTTGGATAGAGAAAGCTTCTAGCATTCGAGAATTTAAGAAACTTCTTACCTAACTGTATCTCTAACTCCATGAAAGAACCACCATCCGACGGCAAAAGTGGAACTGGTATTGGTGATAAATTTGAAAAAGGCGACAGTTCCTTAGCTAACTTGACAATAAAATGGAACCTATTGCAAGATGGCAGAAAACCTGGACGATTGAAAAATACATGAGAAAAAGTTAGCTAGAGCTAAGTCATATCTCTACAAACTGAACGAAATGGAGTTTAGGCCTAGTGCAGGCACTTGGCCATAAACAAACTGTTATTACATTATTAGCCCTTATAAGGTCTGCGTTTCCTATAAGTATCACCGAGTTTTTAACGATTAAAATGGGTATGAGGAAAATACAAAGTTACAGAGTACGTTGCGGGGAGTCTTCTAGTGATCTTGTATGATCTTTAGTGCTCTTGGTTTCCTAATGAAATTTGCAAAATTTCCTTTTTCAATTGCAGCTCTTTCTACTGCATATGGATGAGATCACTCCACAATCTCTCAAACATCAGAATGTGATAAAAGAAGCAACTGGTTGTTCAACAATTATGCTCAACACAGAGGATAGTGTAAGCTCCCTTATTTTCCAGTATCTTTTGAAACAGATTGCTACGAGTTTTTTTCCATTTAATAGAAAGTTCTTGCTCACACAGAGGATGCTCTAACAGAAACCCTCAATCATTACTACTTCGTGGTTGCGCATATAATAAATGAGACCCCCCAGGGTAAATACAATGTCAAAGAGGAACGTTTCATGTCCCTTTGCTATGCAGGACATCTACCAGGTTATACAATGAACTACAATCATCATGGGTTGGTGTTTTCCATCAACACTCTATCCGCCGAGTACCTTCGAAGTGGAAAGACACGTAAGTAGAGGGGGTACCTTTTAGCTATATATTCAGATAATCATCTTGAATTTCTCTATTTAGCTCGACACTTTTTAACCCGGGCGTTATTGTCAGCTGATAACTATGAACAGGCTGTTACCATTCTGAAAGATTCTGGTGTTGGTGCAGGAGATGGGTGTTCAATCAATATGACGTTCTTAAAGTTGGTGATGTTAAATATTATGTATCACGATTCTTATTTAACAACTTTTTGAATTCAGTGTTGATCCACAACCATTCTACAATATTGAGATGAGTCCAGCTGTGGGAGATAAAAACGAATCCCAATTGGACATTAAAGAAATTCCACTAGGAGGACATAGCTACCATACAAACAGGTAGATACTTCTATTAATTTCCACAGTTTAGTAATTTAAATCGTATTTTATTTTTTTAAGCTACCTCCGTCGAAAGACCCCGGAGGCGAATCAAATGATGATAGATTCCAGCGTGTCTCGAATGAACACATTTAATAACTACGATGCTCCAAAGAGTAAAGAAGATGTCGTACACATGTTGGGTGACTGTTCAGGTGGTGAACACTGTGTTTTCCGGGAGAATGGTGATCTCTCTGAAGTGGTCAAGACCATTGCTGTTGGAGTATTTGATCTGAAAGCTAAAACTTATACATTGTACTCGGATAATCCAAGAAATAGTTTGCCACATGTTACCATTCCATTGGATTTGAAAGAGTGAATGATTTTGAATGACGGTTTATTTAGGGGGAGATGGTGGGTGGAATGAACAGAGCTATTGTTACTTAATTTATGTATATTTTGTGATGCGAATAGAAATAAACCGAATTTAATGAAATGTATTGTTCAAGCAAGAAATTACTTTTATGCAAAGATTGTCTTTGACATTTTTATATGCAGAATACGAGTACAAACATCTAGCATCATCTTTACCAGCAGTATCAGTAGTTTGCCGATTCCAGCGAAGATCTTGTACATTCTAGCGAAAGTCGTGTACATACATTGACAAGCCACTATTTCTCACTATCAACTAAGCACATTTATTGTTAGTTCGGCTAAGATAGGGAACAGTACAGTGTATTTGACGCGTTGAATTCAACTCGGTTTTTTGCACCCCATTTTGGTACTTTGATCAATATCGTTTCTCGATGAGAAGCTTTTTTTTATCGTACGAAATCAATTCATGCAACCATTTTTTGTATTTTACGCGTACCGGCGGCGTATAGCTTACGATATTTTATTCCGTATTAGCTTTTATTGGCCTGAGTAAGTGACCAGTGTTTCTTTTATATGCATTGAGTCCTAAAACTTGTTTGATAATGCGAGACACGGATTTCTGCGATATCTTCATTTCTCATGACAAGATTTTCTGCTTTTGCAGCGGTTTCCGGTTAATCCTGTCTATAACAGCCTTGATTGTCTGTGAAATTCTGAGCGTCCGGATCTTTGACAGTCAGTTACTCCGCTAGTGTCATCAAACAATTTAACAGTTCGATACGGCGAAACTAAGATGGTCGTAATTGATATTTTAAAGGCATTTGACAGAGTTTGGCATCAGGCTCTTTTGTCGAAAATGCGTGCATATGGCGTAGATGAGTCTCTTCTTCGGTGGTTCAAGTTATCTTGGACGCCTTCAAGTCTGCAATTCATCAAATAAATGCTGGTGTTCCCCAAGACTCTGTTTTGTCTCCGACTCTCTTTCTTATTTTTATAAATGATCTCTTGTCTACAACTTCTAATCCAATCCATTCCTTCACTGATGACAGTACCCTTAGTTTTTCATATTCGTCCCCTAACTCACCTCCTTGCTCGTCGGCCGTACAAGAGGAACGGCAACGTATGTTAAACCCATTAAATTCCGACCTGTACAGCATAATCAAACCAACAGGGTGGAATTTAATGCTTCCAAAACCCTCAACCATTATCCACGGATGGTACTTACATCATTGAAACCGAAGGACTTGCCATTCTCGGTATGAGTATTAATAACCATCTTCGATGGAACGATCGCCAAAAATGCTGCAAAATGCCTAGGATTCCTTAAATGGTGCAAGAAATATTTTACCCCGTTTGATCTGGCCTCAATTTATAAGGCATTCATCCGCCCTAAGCTGGAATATAACGCCCATATCTTGTCTGGTGCACCCAAGACCATTCTGCACATGAAATGTCTCGTGTCTCTTCCTATTTTATCGCTTTTTTTTTATAAAAAATGCTCCAGCGATATAGCCAGTTCCATATTCCTCCCCTTCAAAACTTTACCCGCAATACGCGTCGTGCTTCTAAGGCACATCAGTTCACCCTTCAGCCCAACTTCGGTCGTACTGTCAAATATAGGGTTTCGTTTATAACCCGAACGACACGAATATGCAATGATCTACTAGGCTCTGTATTTCTCCATCACTACAATCTTCAAACATTTAAAGCCAACGTGTACAGGCTCCTGTTCTGTTCCTCTTCCCCCTTTTCCAAAAACGCCCGTGCCCTGAAAGGGTATCACATTCATTTCGGCGCGCGCTGATTATAAAAAAAAAGGTCCAAGATCCGGAAAATATTGTCTCTTTCCATATTGCACTTGTGAAGGCCAATTACTAGAACATGGTTTTCCATATCGACCCACTCCTTTGTGTAATTCTTTTTGCGCATTAACTTAGTATAAATGTCACTCATTAAATACCTGACAATATGTAATGGATGTGTTCAATACTATTAGGTGCGCAGCTAAGTTCTCGCTGTTTTTTTTTTTGATGAAAATACAACTTTATTGTGAAAAAATGGTTACAAATGAATCATTCAAAGTATTGCCCATCGCTAGCTACAACTTTTTCCCATCTTTCTGGCAGAGCTAGAATACCGTTACGGTAAAAGTTTTCATCTTTTGAGGCTATCCACGAATCAAGCCATTTTTTGATGTCTTCATATGAGCGGAACTGCTGATCAGCCAGACCATGTGCCATCGAACGGAACAAGTAATAATCAGATGGCGCAATATCTGGGTAATATGGCGGGTGGGGTGAGATTTCCCATTTGAGATCACTTTTTCGTGCCTCTGCTCGTATTGTGGCCATTTTTCGCGCAGTGCTCGGCTCAATCGCATCAATTGAAGTCGATACCATTCCCCAGTAATGGTTTCGTTGGGTTTCAACAGTTGCACAGCACAATCTTCGCAGCGTGAATATTTGGCCTAGCCGACGACATAGAAGCATGACCGGGCAGTCCCTATGACTTTCTTTTCTTTGGGTTGCTGTAATGAATCCATTTTTCATCACCCGTCATGATGCGATGGAGAAAACCCTTCCTTTTTTGCCGCTGGAGCAGTTGTTCACAGGCGAAAAAACAACGGTCAACGTCCCTTGGATTTAAATCATAAGGGACGCAAGTTCCTTGTTTTTGAATCATTCCAAACGCATGCAATCGCTGGAAATCGCTTGACGGGTAACTCCTAATGCTGAAGCAATCTGTTATTGAGTTTGGCACGGATTCTCATCGAGCAATGCCTCCAATTCAGCGTCTTCGAAGGATTTTGGCTTTCCTTCACGCGGACGGTCGTCAACATCGAAATCACCATCTTTGAAACGACGGAACCATTCACGGCACGTTGTTTCACTTAGAGCAGCATCTCCGTAAACTTTTAGGAGCTCTCGATGCGCTTCAGCGCCGTTTTCTTCGAAGAAAAGAAGGAAATCAACTCTTCCCGCAAATGGCGGTTATTTGGCACAAAATCATACATTTTCACACAGCCAAAAGTATACGACGCCAAAACAAAATCACTAATGTGTCAAAACAGGGGTCGAATTACGACATCAGTTAACGAGTGAATGAAATCCATACGCTATCGAGTGATCGAGTAACTACATTGGGATAATCACATAAGAATGGTCACGTATCGAGTGCACTTTGAAGATTGTACTAGTACAATTCTACTAAATTGAATTGAGATGGCTGACAAATGTCAAAACTATTTATTTTTGTGTGAGGAAAAGTTTTGTATTTATCGTCTTCAATTAAAAATTTAATATTTACTTTATTTTTCATCTTCTGATTCAGAGGATATTGCTTTGAGTGTATTGAACCAGGGCGTTTAAGAGATAAAAGCGATCCCTTTCCTTTACTTTAGAGAATGCACCTAAACCGCTGTCCCACCTCATAATATTTACCAAAATCTCCTTTTGCAGAGGGTTCATTTTATTTAGACTCAACGTGAAAAAAATTTCAAACAATAAATTTAAACAGACGCGAAAATAACAATAAATAAAGATATTCTCACATATTTTCTAACAAATGCACCTCAGCTCGTCAGCAGAAACCATATCGAATAAATAAATATACGATCACTGATGAGAATGCCAAATTTCGATACTCGATCTCTTAAGTGGTCATGTCAAATCAACATTTATCAGTCACGTGTTGCTCAATAACTGATGCGGTAATTCGACCCCAGTTTGTTTACCATAAGTCTAAGCTCGGTTCATGACGTTTTTGATATGGCAAAGTCGACAAACAGCGAGAACTTAGTTGCGCACCTAATAGTTTCACGATGAGTGCAGGTTATCTTCAGTGATATGTACTTTTGTTTATAATTTGTCAAATGGAAATAGCACTTACAATAAAACACTTAAATATCTAATGCCATGAATTTATTTTTCCTTACATGTAGTTTATGCACAATTCATACACATAACTCTATATTATTTGGAAATACTCTAACATTCCAAGTTTACAATTTAATAATTAAACAATAATAATAATAATAAACATTGCCAAAGTAGTATAATACATAGTTCAATATATATACATATACATTTATCTTTTTAATATGATTGGAGATTTATTATATATCCTCTATATAATATAAAAGTTAATCTATAATAATGTTTACTTTATATATGGCGATCAAAATTTAAATTTGTTTCTTTCTCGTTTTACACTCTATTTTCTTCTTTTTTTTGTTTGTTTTTACTTTAACATTATTTAACATAATTTGTGTATATTTTGTTTTTACTTATATAATCTGTAAGGTAGAAATTGCTTTACTTTCCATTTCTGTTTCATTCACATTTGAGATAGGAATCAAAATTGTTTTCATCGCTTAACTCTGGTTCTAAATTTATATAAAAAAAAAAAACCACAACAATTCATTGTTCTTTGTTATTTTTAAATATTATTAAAGCAAACTCGTGGTATATTGTACGTATAAAAATAATAATCTTTCTGAAATGTCGCTACTATTTAATAGAAAGTATTTAACCAAAAAAATATTAAAATCACTATTTGCTGATTAGAATAAATTTATTCCTTCATGATTTTGTTCCGTTCCGTTCCGTCAATGCTTTTCGATTCTCAGTTGGGTGCACACATTTTGGTAGTTGGAGTTCGCGTGTTACTTTTGTTTTACCTAGTAGTGGATGGTCTTACATAAAACGTTGCCGTTTACTGCTATAGTGACACACATCCATTGTGTCATCCAATGGACTTGCTGGACGCTTACAGTGACGTGCGATCTCGTTGGCTACAAATGCAAACAGTTCTGGACCTCTGTGGGAATAGAAAGATAAATTGCAACGATTGTTCGTGTCTAGTGCGTTTTCTTAACTTACCTAGGTCTTAAAACTAGGGCTTCTTTGAATGTGTGCAAATCTGTCGTAGGTTCACCGCCAGGGGTTGTTGAATTGTTGCTGACGCCCAACATAAATGCATTCGAATTTTGTTCAGGTTTTGGCGAACTATGAGAAAAACAAATTAAAATTATGATCCAACTTTGTGAAGTAATAATTTGGAGACCATTCATGTGTATCCATTAAGACTCACCGACGTGTAACATTCAAAGGTGGTGGTGGTTTTCCAGCTAAATAGGCTAAAAGATCAGCACGACGAATGACCCGGCGCTTTTTGCTACGCGCCCAATCGACTAATTCTCTAGTCCGTCTTTGGTATCCACTTTGTACGGCAGCCTCACCGGTACGTTTGATTCCTTCGCAGGATTCTATTAAAAAGAAAAACAGTTTTAGTACAATATCTTTTTGAAAAGAAAATTATTCACTTACCTTTGTACAAAGTGGTCACAGTTCCGGCCGCTGTTTGAAATGGTAACCACAGAGCACCGGTATCATGATGATAAGTATTATTTGAGCGTTCTGCAAGAAAAAACAAAATCATAAGACTTGAGCCGAAAAAGTCGAAATGCGAATTTTAGTGTGCGGTTCATGTAGCCCACTAATTTATAGAACTTACGTTCCTTCCTCAAAATGTTTGGAGACAATGCAGTCGCAAAGAACTGGTTAGATATAAAAATAAACATCCCTTTCATTTCCCCTTCGGAAGAGGAAATGAAAATAGCACGCACAGTAATTCACGAAGCATTTTATAATGAGTTTATTAACAGAAACAGACTTTCGTCGAATCATGGGCTAAAGACTGTTTCTACGAACTTCTCCATAAGACCTTGAAAAAAAGACATCTGAAATCACAGCCTGCACGACTCTACCCCCAAAAAATGTGATTGAAGTGATCGAGTCTGCACAGGACGAAATTGGGTAGAAACTATGTAAAAAAAAAATGTCTTCTACATCTCAATATTCATGAGGCAACATGAGAAGAATGCCAACCATTGCAGTCCACGGAAGACAGTTCTCCAGAGTCATCCAAATATGTTCGAAATTTGCGAAGTGCCAACACCGAGTCAGACCATTACCTTGTTCCAGTGATGGTATATTTAGGAGCATCATCATGAGGAAATTCAACGTTGCGGGACTGCAAAAGCTAATCAATGCCAGAGCTTTAGTATCGGCTGCCTTTAGACCTCACCAAAAGCTCTAGAGCAGCAGCACTAAAAACAGTAGTGCAGTAAAACATTGACTGAAAAAACAAGCATAAGCAACACGAGGCGGTTACGATCACCTGTATGGAAACACTGGCTGGGTGGTCTACAAATACCTTCCCAAATACAAGAAGGATATCAAGCAGTCAGATAAGAATAACCTGAATAGCTTTAGGTACATACTCATATGTACTAATCCCCTGGAGAAGAGGAAATATAATGTTCATTCCCAAAGTAGAAAAGAAAAACACCACTGCTTTAGAAAAACGTAGGAAAAAGCTTTGACAGCTACATTAGAACAGAAAGAGCTAAAAGTATTAGGCACTTTGCCTTTGCACCTTCGCAAACATGCGTACCGGACAGGTTGTTCCATGGAGACTACCTTGTACCAGATTATGGACTCAGTCTACATAGGTATTACTTGAGATCAAGGAAATGACAATTTTCGTATTCCTGGACATAGAAGCCTTTTAAAGATATTCATACAAACATGTTCAGAAGACCTTCCCACAGAAGAAGCTGTATATCAAAATTACAAAATGGATGCGCTAGACCATGGATTCGAGAACTGCCGAAACTTATAACGCTGGAATAGCTGCCTGTTGATTTAGCTTTTGAGTAGCTTCTAGAAATATAACTCCTGAGAGTGAATTTCAAAGATAGAGAGATGGTCACGCGTTTGCCAGGTGGATGAGTCCCAGCTGCTTGTCTAATAGGACGCTCAAGTGAATCATTTGTAGGGACCATTCCATTGAGGGATAGAAGACCTATAAGTTTAATACAATAGATAGACTATCTACAAGCAGAGTCTACACCGAACAAACTCCTCGATAAGCTAACAAGTAATGGCATATACTGCATTAGGGACATGCGAACGCTTGGCCAAAAGGAAGAATCTAAGCACACAATAAAAGCTTTCGGGAAGTGCAAACTTCTGAGACTACTTGTGAGCTCGAGTCGGCAAACCAATACTTTTTGTTCTATAACTGTCCATATGTTTGTTCTCACACGGTTTGCTCGAGAACCACTAGACGTTTTGTTGAAACTTAATTTCTATGTCCTGATTTGTTCATAGGTAATTTCGTTTAAAAACTGTCAAAATTGTATCAAGTGTGAGTGCGATGTGCGGGACGGGGTTAAAAAAAAAAAAACTGAGGCCCTTAATTGTGTACTTGTGTGTGATCGTTTGGTGGCCAGCTCTGTCCAAAGCTATACACCGCAATAAGCTGGTGAAAGTACAGAGATCAGCTTGTCTGTGTATTAGTCGTGCACTTAGAACCACCCCTTCGAAAGCACTAGACATTTTCTTCCATTTGATACCACTAGACCTCTTTGACAAGCAAATGGCAGCTAACGCAGCCATTCGACTCCAGCAATGCCACCTCACAATGGTCCAGCATATCCAAAAGGAACTCAACAATTTCTTACAACCTGGAATTCATTAGAAAACATCGACTACACCCTATCTAAATTCTCTTTCAATAAAAAGTTCCAGGTCATTATCCCATCTATACAAGACTGGACAATAAATCCGTACACTTCTACACGGTTGGTTCAAAGACAATCAATCGACGTTTAATCTTCGACACGTTAAACGCTAGCTTCTCTTTCCACCTCTCAAATCACTGTATTGATTTTCAGGCGGAGATAATGGCGATCAAAGAAGATCTATCTTGGATGACTGACAGCCAAGGTGCTATAAAATTTCTGAAAGACGCTTTTGAGGAAATTCCGTTAGATTATTTAAAAAAAAAAAATATATATTGATCTTTAGAAAATAGAACTTTCGAAGTTTTACGCAATAACATATGACCTACAATATATTTTTACAGTGGAGAATAATCAAGAGTCCCCGTTAAAGTAGGCACGACCGGTAGTGTATTTGTTCGAAATACGATCGTGAATTAAGAAATGTATCGCATACACGGTACTGTGTGACTGTTACTCGGAGTATTAAGAGTGCATTAATTCAAATAGTCAAAAACAACAGAATTGCATAAGCAGCGCCGAGTTAACCGTTGAACTTTGACACAAAACTGACACTGAAATATCACTCACAGACGCAGAATTCTATGTGAAGATAACTTACGGACTCGGGCTGCATCAAAGAAGTGCTTGCTAACAAAAAGACATGCCAAAGAAAGGTTGTTGTGGTGTAAAATGCGAACAAATTGGACTATCTTTCCAACTTTTTCCGAATGATCGAGTTCAAGTGCGACAACTTCAATCGGAGCAGTATCTCCCATCATGTGTTCAATCACGTCGATAACGTGGTGGAGGAAAGTAACAGTATGGGATGGTATTTCGAGGTATGGTTTCACAAATTTAGAAATTATCTCAGCCACCGTTGACCGAGATGACTACTTGGACATTTTGCAAAAGAACGTGCTACGCTGTCGCTGTTTGAAAGATAAAATGCCTCTAATAGGATAAATATTCCAGCAAGATAATGCAAGCCCCCCTCATCACTAGGAGAACTTTAGCATTTCTGGGTGAAAATAATTTCGATATTCTTGACTTGTACACAGAAGAAAATCTTTGGAAGATGTTGGGAGATAGGGTAGCAAAAATGCTTTATTTATTTATTTATTAATGCTAACTTAGTAATTACAAATTAATAGGTTAGGCCGAAGTATTGAACTCTAGCATCAATGGCTTTCTGCTCTAAATTAAAATATAAGCTAAATTACAATCTTATGTTTAATCTATTAATTAATTGGTCTATAGTTTGAATATTTACAGCATCTGTAGTTTTTAAGATTTCATAAATGGAGGAGTTTGACAGCATTGAATTCAGGTGGGATAATAGATGTTGCAGGTTGAACACTGGTTGCAGGTTTGGCAGTTGGGAGCGTTGTCTTTTTTTAGCAGGTATTGGTGTGTTAGGCTGGTGTGTCCTAATCACAGGCGTACAAAGTTGGTGATCATTGCTTTTGATACTGTTGTAGAGTATATGGGCTGGGTTTTAGTTGGGTTTACTATTTGTAGTTACATCCTTAGTTTTGATTTTGCACTTGATAAGTTTTGAATAGTCAAGTCTGTTGTAGGTGTTTAATGCCAAAGTAGGATAATTTTTGACTGAGTTGGCTGCATTATCAGCGTTCTCATTCCCTAAGATGTTTTCGGAGTTCTGATAACTATGCCTCTTAACTTGGATGTAACTGCGGAGGTGTTGTTTGGGTTCATGATAGCTTTTATAACTGCGAGACTGTCTATGCAAAGGACCCAGTCGCCTTTGGTTTTCCTGGCTTGTTTCATAGCTCCCAAAAGTGCAAGCGCTTCTGCGGTAAAAATTGAGGAATAATCCAGAAGAAGACCTTGTTTAATGAGTGCGCCATCTTGGGTTGTTACAGCGAAACTAGTGTGGTATTGTGTTTTCGAACCATCGGAAAAAATAAATTTTCAGCTCCTAGATTTAAATTCGCTCTCAAGACTTTTAAAAATCGAACGAAATACTAGTGATGGTGTGTGGTCTTTTGGTTAATTTGCCAACGTCAATTCAAATGATTCGGGTTTTAGCAGCCATGGTGGGTACAGTGGTGAGGGTAAGTGGTGTATTTTTTATGGTATATTGAATTTTTGTATCCGGTTCCACGCACAAGAGATGGCCGAAGGACATTTTTATTTGCGCTTTGATCGAAGAGTTTTGATCGCATTTTTTGCCGATATAGAATTGGAGCAAAACAGTAATTTTGTGCCAAGTTTAAGCGTACTTTCCTCATACGTTTCGTCCAGCGATGGAAGGCCAGACTCTGCTAAGATGTTCCTGATTGGTGTTGTTGGGAAGGCGAGTATTCCTCACAGCTTGGTGGTAAGATGGTTTCAAAATGTTGAACGTTGAAAATGAATTTTACATTTTTTAGCGGAAAAAATATTTTATAACATTAAGCCTAGGTGTTAAGGTTTTCTTAAGTTCTATACAATGATATCTCCAATACAATTTCATATTTTGAAATAATTTTACTAACGTCATCGAATGTAATAGCAAAAAGTATCACCGATAAAGGCGACCCCTGTGGGATACCGTTCTGTAGAGGAAACGTATTGGAATAAGTGTTGTTAACCTTAACACAAAACTTTCTATTAGAGAGGAAAGCTTTTATAAAGTTAAAAATCTTTGACCCAATATTCTATTCTACCAGTTTTTTTAGAACTATGTGTATGCCTATCCCATCAAAGGCCTTTTCAAAGTCCAATGAGAGGATGGATACATGATTTTTGGCCGATACTGCATTAGAAACGTACAAATCAATGTGAAGTAACGCGTCGACGCTGCCGTGGTTTTGTTTAAATGCAACATGGTTTTGGCTTATTAATTTTTTGGACTCTGTATACCAAAAGAGTCGTTTGGCAATGATCTTTTCCAGAATTTTTGATATGCACGGCAATAAAGAGATTGGCCTATATCCATCAATGCTGTTTATGTCCTTTCCTGGTTTTGGTAAAGGAATAACAGTGGCCGTTTTCCAGCTTTGTGGAATGATCCCAGTGTTGAAAACGTAATTGTAGAGTAAAAGAAGCGTATTTTTGGCTGGAAGAGGTAAGTTCTTAAACAGTGGGTAGGAGAGCCTATCCCTACCTGGTGTTTTACCTACCAATTTGCTTAGACATGCTTCTAATTCTACTAATGAGATCGGTTGTTCTATAAGTTCACAGGTCTTGTTGGTTACAAATTGTGTTGGGTTTATCAGAATTTGCTTTTTGTAAGATACAAAGTTATTGTGGAAGTTGGTGTCACTAGAATATTCTGCCCATGTACTGGCAAAGGAGTGACTGATTTCAGCAGGTGAAACAAGGGAGCCTGAAATTGTATTGATGCATTTTATCTGCTGGTGGGTGGGGGTCAGACCGTTAAGACGCCTAATTTTTTCCCAAATATCGGCAACAGTAGAGTTGGGGTTAAAAGTAGCAGTAAAAAGATCAAAGCTTCTAGTTTTGCTGATTTTTGCCTGCCTTCTAAAAATAGCGTTTTTGCTTTTTTATATGCGATTAGGTTTACATCGCTAGGGTTTTTCTTGAATCTCCTCCACAATCTCATTTTATCGCCTCTTAGAATACTGAGTTGTCTGTTCCACCAGGGAACTCCACGGTTGATCTGGTTGGGAGATGATTGAAGAATAGACTCATTTGCAGCGATCCGCAAAGATTTTTAGAAAAATGCAACTATTCTGTTGGTGTTGCTATCCACTCCGGAAGGACTGATCACTCTCATAGCACACTTTTTGTATTTTCCCCAGTCAGCTTTAAAAACAACTTTAGTAGAGTAGTGGAACAACATTCCAATCGAAGCATTACACAATTTAGTTTCTTCTCTCTGTCGAAGAGTCTGTGATTGTATTCGAGCCAAGGGCTATTATTTCAAAGGCTTAAGTGGTCTTATTATTTTACACAAGAGTGTACTGTTGTTTTTATTTATTTCGAAATGAGTCGTTTTTGTTTAATAACAAAAGCGATTAAGTTAACAAACAAATATTATTTATAAAATCTTTATTTTTTAATTTGAAAAATAACAGTTGAAAAATTAGTCACCGTTTTATACAACAACTTTGCATGTGGTCTTAATATTTGACACATGACTTCAGTTAGCACACCAACAATTTTTTTTTTTTTTTTTTGCGGGGCGGGTTCACCCTACTGGAGCACTCAGACTCAAAACAGGTCCGTTGTACAACCAGGCAGAGTACCCCATTTTAATGTGTTTTCTTGGTCTTTTGTAAAAAGACGAGTAGACGCTTCAGTGATGAAGAGCTTCAGTGATGAAGAGCCGGCTCTACCGGCATTTTTATTAGCTTAATACAAGCACAAGAAAACTTAAACAATCTAAACTTAAAACTACAAAAAAAACTAAAATCTACTAGGAAGAGCAGGTAGGAGGTAGAAGGGGTTAATAGAAGGGGGGTGTTGGCAAAATCAAGACTTGGCTAGGTGGAATTGAGGCGATGCTGAAGATTGTTTCGAAGCGTAGTTCTGCTGCAGTGGAAGTCAAAGGTGTTTTCCATATTGTTAGCCAAATGCAACATTCTGGACAGTGGTGCGTTATAAGCATAATTGGTGCGATGATAAGTGAGAAGGAAGAGGGAATGGACCTTAGGTTACGGGGATTGGTATTAAATGAGACTAGTTGAAGGAGCACAGGGCAATCAATATGACCAGTAATTAGCTGATGGAGGAAGAGTAAGTCGGCAATTTCGCGACGATTTTCAAGAGATTGGAGATTGATGAGTTTTAGACGATCAGAGTAGGGAGGCAAGTTGTATCTATCAGTCCAAGGGAGACCACGTAGGGCGAAACGGATAAACCTGCGCTGGATGGCTTCAATGCCTGGCGACCAAGCTTGGCTAGCATATTCGAGGATAGGTCTAACGAAGGTGGTATGAAGTGATTTGGTGACGTATGGGTTCGAAAACTCCTTGGACCAACGTTTTACAAAGCCAAGTGCAGAATTGGTTCTATTTATTATGTGGTCAATATGAGAACGGAAGTTAAGTTCCCTATCACAGATTACACCTAAATCACGCAAAGATGAAACTGGTGGGACGAGCTTGTTGCAGAGGAAGTAGTTCCTATGGGTTGGTGGAAGGCGTTTACGGGAGTAGGTGATGAATTGACATTTGCTTACATTAAGTTCGAGATGATTTTTCTGACACCACAGAGAAAATCTATTAAGATCATCTTGAAGTGGGCGAGAATCGATAGGGGAAGATATGTATCTAAAGATTTTCATGTCATCGGCATAGACAGAGAGATACGAGTCTTTGATAATTCAGTCGACGTCGTTGATGGTCAGGACGAAAATTAAAGGACCAAGGTGACTACCCGAAGTGGCCTTAATGGGGTTAGAGACAGAAGATCTAAATATAACCTCGTACTGTCGACCTTCCAAGTAAGATTTGATCCAATTGATAAAACCGGGTTGAAAACCAAGAGCTTTAAACTTAAGAATAATAATTTGGTGCGATATTTTATCAAATGCTTTACTGAAATCAGTAGTAATAACATAAATTTCTTTGCCATCTTCAAGTGCACACAGCGCCTGAGAAACGAATTCAGTTAAGTTGGTGGTTGTCGATCTACCTTTAAGAAATCCGTGTTGGTTAGAAGAAAATAAGGATTTGCAATGAAAAAACTTCGAGTCATACACTATGCTCTCGAAGAGTTTGGGTATGCATGATAGTTTCGCGATAGGTCGATAGTTGGAAATTTCGTTTTTTGGACCTTTCTTGTGAATGGGGATAATGAATGAGTTCTTCCAAAAAAGCGGGAAAGATCTTTGCGAAATGGACAAAAGAAAAAGGGAAGTCAACGGTTGGGCCAAGTGGGTCACGCATTTTTTTTAGAACTATTGCGGGTAACCCGTCAGGACCAGGGGAGTAGTCATCCTTAAGTTTATTAATCTTCTCTGCGACAAGTAACGAAGTGATATCAACCGAGACTAATGACGTTTGGGCGCAGTTGTCCATATAAGAGAAGTAATCATGGTCTGGTTCGAGGATGCGGTCGGTAAACGACTGGCTAAAAAAATGAGCGAATAAGTTTGCGACAATTTTAGGGTCTGATGAAGAAGTATTGGAGAGTTTAAGGGTAGATGGATAACTATCAGATTTTTGTTTGGCATTTATGAAATGATAAAAACGCTTTGGATCCGTGATAAGACTGGATTGCATTCGGTCAAGATAATCCTGGTAGAGCTTCGCATAGTTCGGCGAAGTGTGTATGTGTGTGCTGATAGATGGTGTAATCATAGCCAGAACGGGATTTCAGGTATGCTCTCCAAAGTTTATTCCTCTTATTACGAAGTGAGCGCAATTGTTTGTTATACCAGGGTGGGGATGAAGTTTAGTCTGCCTGGATCCTGGAGAGTCTTCCCACCTTCGATTGTGTTCATTGAAAACCCAATCTTCAATGGAAGCCCTAACCGAGGATACTGGCAAACCCAACGTGGGTTCAGGTCCAGAGAAATTCTCTTCTGAGCCTTGTCTAGCAAGCTCTCGAACTATTTTGGAAGTGGTTTAATGATTGAACAAGGCTTTAAGCGCAGTCTGACTGTCACTACAGACGCAGATACTTCGCCCGTTCCACCTGTTCTTCACAATATAGTCAGCAGCCATTACGATAGCATATATAGCCTGGAAGACCGATGTACATATGAATGTAGTCTAATGCAGTCGCATTCCACAAATACACCAGCACCAGATCCCTGTCCAGTTTTAGAGCCGTCCGTGAAAATACGACTACATTCCTTTCCTGGCTCAGACTCTGGCCAAAGCCAATTCTGAACAGAAGGAAAGTCAACTTCAAATTTACACCACAGCCGTAATTCGGGTGTCATTGCATCAGACGGCATATCAATGAGACAGGGGTCGTAGAATAATCGTCGCGCAACGTCATCAAAACTCCAGTGCGAGTCGTGCCAGAAACTACTTCTTTTTAAACGGAAGATCGCTCTGAGTGTACACCCCATGATATAAATATCAAGGGGGGAAGGTTCATCAAAGCGTCCAGAGCAGAGCCAGGCGTACTGGAGAAAGCTCCCAAGCAGGCGAGACAGACCGTTCTTTGGAGTTTGACGAAAGCAGCAGTAACGTATTTACGTGAGAGTTTATTCCACCAAACAACTGAGGAAGGGTCTTATCATTGCCGTCCTTGACTGTCCTTAACGACAAGCTCCATGTCTTGTCGAAAGCGCCTTTGCATTGCCAACATCAAAATTCACTACAAATATTTATAATTCGAGTTAAAACAAATGTAATGGTTGCAGTCATATGAAATCCTACCGTAAAATGAAGAGCTTGTGTGATAGCGTATCCTATTCCTAAGTACACACCTACTATTTTGCACACAACTGTACATCTTTTTATGAAGTCTTAAAAGAAACATCTAGTAAAGGTTTCGATAGAGAATATAGTTGCCCTCGCCGCGTGTTAGATCAAAACAAAACATTTCCACGGTAAAGAATAAAATAAAAATGCAACAATCTACCGGCGCACAACGGATAAAAACTACCGGCGTAGAGTAACCAGCACACGTGCGAAGTCTACTCATCAAAACATACTTCTTCGTGTGCTCTATTCACAATTCAAACTTCTGGAATAGTATTTATTTTACACCTAATTCTATTTTTAGACATTACAGCTGATTATCTAACTGTGTCAATACTACAGCTTCTCGCCAGTAGCCTCTGAATATAACAATTTTGTAACAATGTCGATATAATAACGCCTAATTCGAAACAAATCACTTTTATGCCCTAACAAAGAACAAACAATGAAGCTCCTTTCCTTTTAACAAAGCAAATGTCTCGAAGAAATAATAATAAAATTTCGCAACATTAGCTTCGCCATTTTTAGAACCTGAACCCGAACAGACAAAATAGATTACATTAGCGCAGACCAAAAATAGACGAGCATAGATAGGTGTATAGAAAATAACAAAATATTTTATGTAGATACATTTCTTTGCGATGAAATGTACAATAAAACTGCAATAATAGAACGTTCTGATGACTGATACCAAGGCCAATACAAAGGTCAAATGTACACTCAGGACATTAACGGCTACCTGTCGTGGAAAACACGAAGAACGAAGAAAGGTCTACCTATCTCAAACAGCAGGTGTCATCTCATCACCTAACCCCTGAACCCAAAGTAATATGAAGTTTACACGAACAAAAATATGCAAATATTCCTTTTCTTCAACAAAAGACACGTCCATGTCTGCAAGGAAACTAAAACAAAATGTCGGCAGACAGTGGACTGCGGGAGAGAAACATAGGCAAGAGTACAAAAAAAAAAGCGCTGATCACATCAGCAAACTTGTCCTTGAGGGAAAAATTCATGAAACACGAGCCCCACCAAATCTCAAACCAAACATACCTCGGTATAACTGTGCTACGGCTGTCGCTGAATCCTGAAATGCACCCCAAACGGTACTGATGGAGTTGTCTCTTTGTCTGTGGTACTCCCGTTCGTAGTCATGCTGGGCGTCTAGCTCATGGAGGCACTGCTCTTCCAGCCAACTTTCATCGTTGGGCTCTTGTTGCATGGTAGGTATGTAGGTGCGATGCGATTGATTTTTTCACACTTGAGTACACTTTTTCCAAAAAATCACAACACAGATAGGTACAACTACCGTTTTCGCTTCTAGTGCGCTTTATAATATTTTTTTTTCTTTTCTTCTTTTGATGAGCTTAGGTCGAAGTGTAAATCAACAAATTATACGCACATAATTAACATTTCTATTGTTTGCTTAATTCGATTGTAAATACACCTTGATTTTGTGTTCACACATTTATGCCGATGGATTGGCGAGGAATTTTTTCTTCTTCGTTTTTGTTGCTATTAACTAAAAATATGAGGTTTATTTCTTTTGGATGGGTTTTGTGTCACGAAAATTGATTGTGACGAAAAATTGAGAACATGAACGCCATTTTAGTGCAGAAGAATTGGAATGAAAGACAAATGGAGACAAAATTGCGACGAACCAAGAAGTGTTTTCAGCTGTGTTGTTGGTTCTGTGCAGAACTGTCAAAAATCTACGTGGTTTTTTTTTTTTTTTTTGCTTTTCTCTAGATCTATCGCTGTCAGGGTGACAGTTCGTAATTAGAAAAATGTGATGCCAAGTTTCTTTTGTGATTTGACGAAATATGATTTGAACTTAACGATTATAAAGAATGGGCCAGCGCACACTGGATCATTTCACCCGAGGTAAATATGACTTTATAGAAGAGATAGATGATGTGTAAAGTAAGAAACGGGGTGGGGCGGGCGGGTTTCCAATATAGGAAATTCGCTAAAAATTTTTTTTTTTTTAGTTAGTGTAAAATGGTCTAAAAAGCATAAAAAGAAATGTTTGAGAGGAAGTTAATAGTATAAAAAAAAAAAATTTTGAGAGGAAGTTAATACTATAAAAAAAAAAATTTCTTTTTCTTCGAAATTTTACCTTGACCTATTACTTAATAGCTAAAAACAAATCAAGGACAAGATCAAATAACTGTAATGTGATAAACAAAAAAAAAAAAAAATAATTCCAAATTAAATTTGGATGATTTTTGGTAATTATTTCGAAAAGCTAACTTATATCCAACAGTGGGTAAGTGGAGCGCTTAGCGTGATTAATTTATTAAAAGTGGTTTAGACGCTCACGCGACTTCGTCGCTCCGCTAAGGGTATGTCAACAATTGTCAGGCGGGCGCCTGGGGCTAAATTTATTAGATAACAGTTTTGTGCCGGCCAACAATGGATGAGGAATCAAACCTTAAATATATATATCAAAATTCTTAGAAAAATGCTTGCTATCACATATTAAAACTTCATAGAAATCGGAAAATATTTTCATTTTCTAAATAAAAACCATTTAAACTTATAATCCTTTAATTTGAACACCATGTAAAGAAATAAAATTATGTCCATTTATGTTAAATTGGATATACTTAGCACTACAAGTCGACTAAACACCCTTTTGTTGAGTTAATATGGAAGAAAATATGCATTTTACTAGTCAAAACCGAAAACTTTAAAAAATTTAAAAAAAATACAACAACAAATTTCCTCTCCAAAATTTTTACATAGTATATCTTAGAATAAGCCATTATAAGTAAAAAAAATAATTTTAAGTGAAAAGTCGATTTCCTATATTGGAAACCTCAGCCAACGGGGTAAAATGTTCATCCAACGATGAAGTGGTTGAACATCGGGGGAAACCAATACACACATAAGTTGTCAATTTCGAGGGTAAAACACTCAGAAATACCACTACAATGAAAGTCGGTTTATGTAGTATAACACAATTTCCCTCCGCATTATTCATCCAGTGTGCGATTGAAGTAAAAGATACCCCGGTCTTACCCCGGGGGAAAAGTAACCAGTGTACCCTGGCCCAATGAGACAATGTTAGAAAATTGCACAAAGAAGAAAACAGAACGATCCTGCGATAGATATGGTTTTAGTCACCAACGTTATACTAACTGAGGTATCACTGGTTGTTTAACAAAAATATCAAAAAAATCATCGGTGCCGACGGTATTTAAACTTGCGACTCTCTGCCCAGGTTTTAATAGTCAATACAAGCGTTAGCTAACTCGACTACGTCGGTGTTGTTTATGGCATGGTCCAAAGGTATACTATTCATTCTATCACCAGTTGCACTTAACAAGTAAAATAATTATAATGACCATTATATTCTCTGGTTTGATTTTATACGAATTTCTTGACATCGCTAGAGGAGATGTTTTTTAAGTGCGTTTACTGCACGTTAACGTAACCTTAATGTTGCTCCGGGAGAAAGATTAGAATATCACTTCTGAAAGAAAAAGAGTAAAGGTAAGATTATACTGTATGCCAAGTGGGCAAATATATGACCACAAAATAATGACCACATAATCTGTCATAAGACCATTTGACTATAGATTTCTTAATGGTGTATTAAACTGCGTTACCTATTTGACCAAAATGGTCATACATACTATGCTGGTCATATGTTGACAATCAATTTTCATAATTTTCTTCAATATTTAAGAAGTGTCAAGGAATGGCTCACTACATTCCTCGAAATTTTCTTTTTCACAATATTTAATTGAACATGCACTATTCTTGCCCAGTTCGAAAAAGGATTTGGAAAATAATTTTAGGGTGCGCTTGGAACTTTATAATTTATTTTTCGCATATTCGAATTTGAACTATCATAAACTTAAAAGCGGTTTATTATTCCTTGGTGAAAACCGACCCAAATCAAGTTTCAAATCTGACACTTCCGTCCATAAAAAAGGGAGTGGGTCATTTCGCACTAGTATTCTTTCATCAGTTGACGTATGAAAGACAAGGGGATATATCGTCAAAAGTAGAGATATTTCCCCTTGGCTTTTATTACGTCTTCCCCAAAAACCGACAATTGATGCAAGAATATCAGTGTGGAATGGAATTTGGCTATGTGATTTTTTAAAATAGAAACAAATGTAATTATCTAAGAAAATTTTCTCGATTTGTTAGACATTTTCCTCGATATAACATATATAACAAAAATCATAAATACATGTTATTTAGTAAAAAAAAAAAAATACAGCATTGTATCGCTTCTTTTCTAAAGTTTTGCATGAAAATAATAGAAAAAATGGTAGAGGTCTACGAGCAGAGCTCGCTACTCCATCTCTACATGGGAGTAGAGAAGTCTACGTCTTTGCATTAGCCGTGATTCTTCGTGAAAATAATCCTTAGCTCAGAAAAATGTTGCATGGCAAACAAGAACAATAACTAACTGGATATACTGTTTCAGTATTCAGTAACTTTCGATATTATCCACAGTTACCGGTAACTAAGTATAGGACATTTTGACTATCGGGCAACAGATGGCACTAAAGGTTTCTGATCTTAATTTTGGAGAGAATCATTGCGGTTAAAAGTCCAAAACAATCACACTGATTGAATTATTGGAGCCTCATTGAATTGTTGGTAATTAGTGTCAAGTACACTGAACAACAACCAGCACGAACAGCAAATGTTCATAACAATGGGACATTTATATTTATTTTCTTTGCAAATAATAGGTATTTATAGCACTTAACGTAATTTCACTCCGAATTTGGGCATAAATTGTATGAAGAACAGCATGTAAACTGCAATAGATCCTAGGACCTAAAAATACAAATAAAATAAACATTTAGTTTCCCATTTGGTAATTCTTCAAATTTACCTGTTTTAATATTTTACAGTCAAATGCAAAGAGCCCATAAGCATTAATTTCTAACTTTTGATGGAAAATTTGAAGGGAAAAGCTTTCAATCTGTAAACAAAAAACATCCTGATTAGGTAAGCACAAGACTCTAGATGAGTCCTACCAAAACTGAAAATCTGAACCATTCAATTGGATGCCTCAACCGGTGGACATGGTAAGATGTGTATATAGCCTGTGAAAAGAAATTCTATTAATTTTTTTAAGCTAAAAGGTGACTTCATAACTCTTTATTAGACTTAAGGGCAATATAACTTCACAAAAGAAATTTTTAAATAACATGTGGAATGGACAAATCTCTAGTTCTACTTACCTCCCGCATGCAATTTCTCGAAATCACCAACGGGAAGACCATTTCCAATATTGCCGGAATCAAGAGAAGGTATTCTGAGGTGGAAATGCTTAATAAATATAAAAACAAATCTAAAACGTTTACCAATAAGTTCATCTTCGTAATAAACTATCCAGAAGGTCCAATAGAAGTTCGTTAAAATTATAATATAAGATTTGACGAAATTACTTGCTGCAGACCATCCAGAGGCGGCCTTAAAATGTTCCACCATTTCATGAATTAACTGATAACTCGCCATCAACTGCGTTACCTTTCTAAACTCTGATCCTAAGGCAGCACCACGGAGTCGCTTACATCTTCTTCTCAAGCTTATAAGTCGTAGATTTAAGTCCTTAACTTCATCCCTTATAAGCTCAATGTATAAAATAATTTGCATCATTCTGAATGCAGTTATTAGGGCACTGGGCGTAAAGATCAACCAATTATTTAGCCATTGCTCACGGTGACGTATTGCCATTACAAATGATAATTCACAAACAATCTTTGTCGCAATATAACCATAGAAAGACCAGAAAAAATTGCGGTATCGATAAATTGGTTTCTCGTTAAATTTGTTGGATCTTTCCTTTTGCAATTGAACGTATTTGTTCCAAAAGCAACGGTCATGTTTTCTACTGAGAACCGCTTCGATGAGAGAAACTTCATAGGCAAAGGCAACACATACAAATTTTGAAATGTCATTCAACTCTCCGAAATTGTCTCCAATAAAGAGGATATTGTTTCTACCGATAAAAATTGCTAGCGTAACTACCATAACTGCCACTACGGAGATCACTGACCAAATTGATAGAATTTTCTCAACCTTCTGCTGATTGTGACGAGAATCCAATGAAATTGTACAAAAACCAAGTAATTGAAAAAATTTCATGTGATTAAGAATAGGGAAATTAATTGCGAAATCCATGTCGAAGGATGTCCGATAGAGAATTAACTCACAGTGTTGCACAGACAATTGGAAATAATTAATTTGCTTGTGTCAGTACCTACTACCAAGTTAATTACCTCACATATGAGCATATATCATTTTTGACAGCTTTTATGATGTTATCATTGTAATCCACCAATAAATCGATTTTATTTTGTTTTCTTCGCAGTATGGACGGTAGGAACTTTAATGTGGGAGGTTGTTCGTGAACCTGAATTCAATGTAATAACAGCCCGACGACAAAATAAGCAAACGCGACAAAATAACCCAACTACAAAACATTCTTTTTTTTTGGGCAGGCGGTTTTAAACCGCTGATATTCCATTTTCGAACAGTCGGTCGCTTCAGTTTCGTTCCCTCACTCTCTCAAGAATCTAGAGAGCAGCATTTTGACGTTTATAAATTATAAGAGTAAATGGAAAGAGATTCTTGCAATTATACATACATTTGTATGTAATTCAGAAACAGTTTTACTTTCTATTTTATTTTACAATGATTTTAATATGAAGTAGCTACATAAAATGCACAGCACACAACTGAATACGCCTTTTATTTATTTTTAAGTTGGGCGCGAAATTAAAAAGAGAATTGGAGGGCGACATATGTTTTTGACAGCTAAATCTCAGCGGAGAATTCGTGTTCCCTTTAACAAATATTCTCCGCTGAGGAATGCGATCCGTAAGTATAACACGCCTATTATAAGTGAAACACGCCTATTGAAAGTGGAACACGCCTATTGTGTCGGCGTTATTTTGTCGCTGGGTTAATATGATATTATTATATTTTGAACCATCTGATTTAAAGTAATTAAGAAAAGAAAAAAAAAACAAATTTGAACATTTTTAAAATCTCTCCCCATATCTCAACTCTACTCCATCCATTGCGGTTGAGCAAGTACATGCCGGTAGTGAGTAGATGTTGAATGGAAGGCACTTTTTGTAAGATTCTTTTCGTTAGTACACTTTCGCTATTTAGTAAGCACAAAAGAAACCGCAATTGCTTTTGTTGTCCAACAAATATCATATAGGTATATATATATTTTTTTTAAATTAGAATTTTTTTTTTTCAAATTTGTATCTACATATGCCCTTACAAAAAAAGGAAGAACAAAATTTGACTGTAAGAAAAGTCAATTGGACCAAATGGCGTTTGTGAATTGGATGTTCACAACTCTTGAGTATTGCAATGACGATCAAATGACTTTTCGATCTCCATCCAGCGAGAAACTTAACCGCAAATACACATCTCATCTACGCACCACTGACAGTATATGTAGTTGGTGGTTACATGTACCTAATCCTGACATAAGTTCTGTTACACAATTTCCAGCGCTTATCGTTCAAAACTTCTTGCGGGAATAGAACCGTTAACTTTTTTTTCAGAACACATGCACTGATCAGTGAAGAATACTAAATAGTTTGGTTTCAGTTTGCAAACTATTAATATGGAGTGAGACGTTAAAGAGAATCAAGTCGCGGTAATAGCGTTGCATAAGTGCGGAAAGAGTGCTGACCAAATTTTCGAGTTGCTAAAACCACTCGGAATATCGAGAATATTCATTTATCGGGCTATTGTTCGCTTCGGCGAATTGTCTGGAGTAGAGGACAGGCCAAGAAGTGGTCGCCCACGCGTCGTCCGTACGAGTGCGGTATTAAAGGCAGTGCGTGAACAAATTCGGAGAAATCCCCTTAGGAAGCAGAAGATCATGTCCAAGGAATTGTATATATCAACCAGATCCATGTCTAGTCTGATTCGGGATGATCTGCATATGAAAGCCTATCGTCGGTCCACGGATCATCTTCTAACTCCTCACCTAAAAAAAATTAGGCTGGAAAGATGCAAGCGACTTTTGCAGTGGCACGCGGACAATGGCCATGAAAACATTCTGTTTACGGATGAGAAAGCCTTAGAACAGCATTGAAGAGGGGAGAAGAACTCCCCGGGAGTTGTATTCTCCCCAGGAGACAATTCTCCCCTTCGAATTTGAGAGTGTGAATTATTAATGTTCGAATGAGCATTTGACATTTAAATAAAATTTAAAAATTAATTTTGTTGTTTACCAATTGTCAAAATTTCTCATATTTAAGAGATTTTTGTTATTTTTCGAGGTAAAATTAAGCTTTGTGTTTTAAGTGTTAGATGTAGTAGACGTTATTTTCCACGGTTGTGTTGATTGTGAAAAAGATAAGAAAATGCATAGCATTGCATTCAGGTTGTTGGCAGAAGAAGTGGATGCTGAAGACAACCGACAAGGACAGCCGAGGGCTATTAGGAGGTATTTACGAGATAGCACAAATCCTCTGGAGTTGCCTGAATCATTGTACATAGGTGCAAATGTATTTTATTTTACTTATATTAATACATTTCTGTTTATTAGATTCCAGAAGTATTGTAGAGTCAACAAAGTGGCCTTCAAATATTTGTTGGAGTTGCTCACAACGTCCCGACAGCCGAATAGAAAGCGCTTTTCAATATCCCCTATTGTGAAACTGGGCGCATGTTTGCGCTTCTTTGCTGAAGGGGGATACCAATCGGGTGTTGGAATAGACTATAATATTGGTCTGGCCCAATCTACCTTCAGCAAAGTGCTTGCAGAAGTGGATAAGTGTCTACAAAACGGTCGAAGAAAAAAGGAACGTTACGTTAGCATTCTACACCAAATATAGCATGCCCGGTATTGTTGGATGTAATGACGGCACACATATCCGGATTGTTGCCCCTTCTGTTAATAAACATTTATTTTATAACAGGAAAGGAACCTACAGTTTAAATGTTATGCTGGTAAATTGTTTTATTAGTGCAGTGGTGTTTTTAATTGCAAAATAAAATTAATTACTTGCATATGTGTGATGACGAATTGAGCGGACCAATGGAGTGCTTACAAATAGATGGAGATGCCTTCTAGGTGCGAGGGAACTGCATTCAGTCCGATAAAGGCAGCAAAAATCGTAAATGTTTTGTGTATATTGCATAATATATGCATTCATTTCAAGGCAGACTTCATCAATGACACCCTCATGATTTCGGACAATATTGAAAGTACGGAGACCAACAACCAGATTGATAGTGGAACTACTTCCTTAGAAAGTCATGAATACTTAATAGCAGCGCTTAGGATTCGGATCAATATCGGAAGCACGCTTTAAGGTTTGATATGAAGAAGACAGCAATTTAATGAAATTTAGCGTTGCTAACTCTGTTTCAGTAAGCAAATCTATTTCTTGTACGGGCACCGTATTCAGTAATTTTTATGGCGGCTCTTCATTTTCATTGGTCGCTTTCATTTTTTTTCGGAAGAATTCAACACAAATGATACTGTCGCAACCCCTTCCACAGACTCTTTCATACCTACTAAATTGTATATGGCCTGTTATGTTACCGAAAATTTGTATTCTTTATGTGGTCCTCCCCCAGTGGCATTTCTTGTTTTCACATTTAATGCTGCCTTTGCTCGCACATATTTTTTTTGGTCAAAAAAACCTAAATCAAATTTTGTTAGGCTTGTGTTCTAAGCCATTCGTACAAAAATACCCTTTCCACTCGGCAAGAGTTTTGCATGGTCCCGCTGAATTCAATTCTTTTTCAGCCAATTGCCAAAACAGGGCCACCTATTCTTTACTTCCCTTGTGGAATCCGCATGCAACGTCTCGATGTGCTTCCATCAAATTTAGCAACGTTTGAAGTTGAAGCTTATTTGCTGTTTTAGACCTATAAAAGCATTTTACTAAAATTTAAATTTGCAAAAACTAAATTACTTACATTTTTCCATTAAACTCACTAGCAAATGTTTGGGGAATAAAAGCGCGGGAAATGAAATGGCATTCTCCCCTTTTTTGAAATTTGTGATGCCTACTTTTTTCCCAGAGAGTTTTTCTTATTTTCGAAGATTGTGTAGGATAGGAGAAATGGGAAAAGAAGAAATTCCCCGGGAGTTTTTATTTAGAATTGGTCTGAATATGTTTACTGGTTGTTTTTTTTTTATAGCGTTTTATATTTGTAACAGAACTTATGGCAGGACTAGGTACATATACACAGGTACGCTAGTAGCGGCTTCTTTTTATTAGTTAGTGGATAGGGCTGAATTCAGTAATAGTCAGAGTACCTTTTTTTCGCGTTGAATGTTTGGTTCTCGTAGTCTGGTCCGCCTGGAGGCAGTAAGGTTGTTATGTAGACTCGATTTGAGAAAACTTACCGCTTTATCTCATCACTATTCATACTTTGAAGGTCAGCACATTAATTTAATTCCGAACTATTGCTATGCGTTGTAAATACAACACAGATCATCATTCTCTACATAATGAAAACACTCAAGTTAAACCATTTAGATAAAATACATATATATTGCTCATTCTCAAGAATATGCGTGAAGACAATAATTCTGTTAAAACATATTTGTTAACATTTAAAATAACTAGATTCTACAATAGTTGGATAACATAAGCATTTTGCCTAGGTACGCTTAATTAGTTAAGTATTCATCGTTACAATATCAATTTCGAGACACCTAATTGACAACAACGCATGTCGTGGGCACTCCAAATGGTAACTTAATTAAAAATAAAAAAAAAATAAAAAAAATTTCTGTAGATTAACGAAAGACTGTATGGAAAGATTAGGGCGTTGTTAATGTTGTCACTTTGAAATTAAAATTAAAAAAATATTCAAAAAATAAAAGAAAATATCAAATATTCAGCTGTCTTTCTTTGTTCATCTCAACATATTGTGCAATCCATTTCACCCTGTTTTGGTACACATTCCAAAACGAGAGCTACTGCTCGAGCCATGTATGTCATGGTTCCGTAACTTCCACTAGGGGCGCTGTAAATACACATAGATAATGAGAGCTACCAAATCTCAATGAATACCTTTTAACTCACCTATCATACAAGTGTTGACAAATATAAGCTGCCCCACCACACAACAACATGCCAGATGCAGTTGTGTTTTCTTTACCGTCCTTTGATTTGGCACAGCATAAGGTGGCATCACCTTGAACCTTCCGTTGATCGTCGAGGAATAATTGATTGGCCTTGTGCACTAGGTGTTCTACATAGATGATTCCACCCAATGATGGGACCATATTGTGCTCGGTAACGAGTGTGAGTACCATTAGAGCTTCAACGACTAATTGTCGATACTCCGGTTGGGGAATTTGATTGAGTGCTGTCTCAACTTCAAGTGCGAATTTCAATTCGCCTGGTGTCATCTCTTGAGTTAAAGATTGTTGCAGAATACGCCCTTCAATTGCAAGACCCTGGCACTGAAAAATTAAATATAATACGATGTCAGTAAGAGTTTGTGTCATTCAGTTGTCTTACGCAAATGAAAAAAAAGTAAAATAAACAAATATAGACCACCCTATGTTGGGCGCCATCCATGTATTCTAAAAATACTCCATGAAACTTATTCTTTAATTTTAATTGTGGTGATAGTTTATCGGACTATTCTACTTTCAATGGAGCAGGATACAGCTTAATCGTTGTATACAATGTCTACGATTTACACAGAAAATGCTCAGCTGAGTTTGATGATTCGACAAAGTCGAAAAATAGATGACGATTCTATGTTGGGCGCCACTTTAAATACAGTGAAAGTTCCACAGATTTGTTTACTTTCAAAAAATGAGCATAGTTTTATTCTCGGTATAAACTGAAGAATATTATCTCAACATAATGCTGGTGCTGTTGTGAAACTTTGATCTAGCTGATGATAATAACGAGGCTTTTTATGGTTTGTAGTGATCACGTTAGGCTAGCATTCTTACTGGACTGAGTTTATCGATGTCCACCTTATTGACCACTTATTAGGGTTAAAGGGGTCACATGGTATTATGTCTCCATGCCATGTGCAGTTGATAAAATAGCTCTACCAATAGAATCAGTCCATGTACCTCTAAGACAAAAGTCGCTCGTATAAATCTGCATAAAAGCTGTGAACTGTTGACACTCTGGCCCTTCCACTCACTTATTTTAGACGCTACAATTTGCCCGTTGCACATTTTACGTGCATTGCATGCATTGCATGCTTTATAAGGCTTCATTGCTTCCGATATATTCATCCTGTGTTTTGTTTCTCGGCCGAGCCACTTCTGTTTATAAAATCAACAGATCGTCAAGTATCAAGTACTTTTTTATTTACGCAGATACATCTCGCGGAATAGACATAAATGATTTGTGATTGGTTTTCCAGTTCCGAATATTCATTGATACTGACCGATTTTCTTCGACATAATCGAATTCTTTACAAATCCGATATTCGTCGGGCGCCATTTAAGTAAATTCCGCTCAACGCAATTTTAATAAAGAAATAAGTAATTTCACCCCGCAAATGCTTCATCTTACTGGAAACTTTCCAAATTACTTGCAGCAACTAATCTTTTAAAAAGCCTACACCACATAAACTCCATATACTTTCTTACCCTTTCCAAAACCGTCCACACTCTTGAGTAAAAGTCTCTCGGTACGCGATTCAAAGCTCCATCCAAACGTCGTCTTCGCAGCCACTGTCCCTGTCTATCGTCTATAGCAGGAATAAGATCATCACTTTCTGGATCTCCAAGACCGATTTGACTCTTCTTGCTGACGCGACTTGATTTGCAACTAACAATCGATAGATTTCCACGAGCAACTATAAATATTTAACATTCAAAAAGAAGACATTGCCCAAACAAAATCCACTTACCACTGCTAACAGCAAACTCTTTACCACTCAAAATATGATACAATAGATTCTTCATCTCGAATGGTGATAGATTGAGCAAATGTTCTGAAGCTTGTTCACCATCACAGTTCAAAGTACGTGACAACTCCTTCGCCATAACCTGAATAATTAATCCGACACGCAAGCGCAACATCTCATGGAACAACTGAGGTTCTGTACGGATAAACATGGCCAGATAGACCATCAACTCCTGAGTCAACATTGAAGTACTTTGATCGTCACCATAGGCCTGAAAGAGGGGTATAATTTAAAAAAAAACAACCACTGGCCCCAAAAACTTACATCATGAATTAACTGACGTAATTCAGTCTCTGGAAGAGGCGCTGTGATGGTGAACTCATTATGCGGCGGCATACCAACTGTTACCTAATAAAATGTATAAGCAACTTCCATCACATACAAACAAATATATATATATAGTTAGCCCTTACCTGCTTCTGCCGAACTAACAAATCGGTGACCGCCTTTGCCAAGTCTTCAACCCGCTTACCCAACATACCAGCCGTGTGACGAACAAGACCCCACAACTTTTGTTGGCATGCCTTCTCGTACAAGCCCTTGAGGAGGCCACGCACTGTGACGACTCTACCCTCTTCTAGCATTCCTTCAGATTGAGAAGAATTAGTATCTTGTTGCAAAACATTTGGATCATCATTCGAGGAACCATTCTGCTCCACTAAAGATGATGATTCGACCTCTTTTATGTTTAAATTTTTTTTTTTTTTGATTTTTTGTTTTTTTTTTTTTCAAAAAAGCGTTAAATATTTTGCATTATTTTTTTGAAATTGCGTTAAAACCGTTATATAGATGATAAAAACAAATCAGTAACATCACAGCATAGGCCAACAGCATTCAGTAGTAGTTATGTACATTGATATAGATAATGAAATAAATTTAATTTAACTAAGAATTTAGTAAAAAAAAAAAAAAAAAAGTATCTATGTGTACGTTTAAATGAAAAGAATATAATGTAATGAGTACGAGTATACTGCGACATAAAACATAAGCCAATAAAGCGAACGCGGTTTTAAACCAGATCTACTTAGCATCTAAGATTCTTAACCGTTCAGCTGGAAAATAAATGTGGGTGTGTGTGTGTTTAAGATTGAATTTAAAAATAATGTGATTCTCACTTACTAAGAGAAACAACACCAATTGGGGTAGAGAAAGATGCGAAATAGGCAGGCAAAGTGCTAGAATTTCTAATTGCAGTGGAGAGATATTCCAGTTGGGGTACTTACCGTTCGATTTGTTTCGTAATCCCAGTCCAGCTAGAATGTGATGTGTCGGATTGAGATATTTAGTTTTTTTTTTTTTTTTTTTGAATGTATGGTAGACAAAGGAGAAGAGAATAACAAACAAAACATAACAATTGTTTAATGAATTTTGTTTTCATTAAAAAGCTTTAACATATATACAAAATGTATTTATTTTTTTTTTCGTATGAAAGTGTGAAATTGCTGGGATTTAAATGTAATGCATGTTTTTTTGAATTATTTTGATAGGGAAATATATACGGCACTACGAGTATTCAGGGATGGCTGATAGACATTAAGTGTTGTTTATAGAATAATGTATGTAACTAGGACTTTGAGATTGCCATCACCTTTGAGTCATAAACGACGTAAACTAGGCAAGACCTCATTCTTAGGGAATCGAAATGATGATGGACAGGAAACAAGGCATAGCATAAACCCGATAGTGATAGCCAGTTAGTACCAGCAAACTGATACTACTGGATTCATTTATCACTGTACAGGTCGCAGTTGAGCGGATTATTGCCTCAACCATATAATACGTAACCTAGGGCCTATGGCAGAAAACTACAATTAACTGTACCCTACTCGTATCTGCAAAATTTGGAAATTCGAAATAAATATCATACCATTGTACTACCAAGCAGAACTCCTTTTGGTTTAGTGGTTGGAGAAACTTGGATTTTATTCGTTTCTCTTTTATGCTCGGGTAGCTGTGGTTGCTGTTCCCCGTCCGGGCTTGAACCTGCACAGTTTGGATCACAAGCGAACACACTGCCCGCTACTCTATGGCCACCACTCATTTTATACTTTAGGATTTTAATTTGAAATAAAATAAAAAGTATTAAAGATTTCAATGAAATTTGTTTACTATTTTAAATTTTAGACTACGAGTATACCATTATGTATGGAATACAACATCGGGTAAATGGCCGCCACGGGAGTTTTTGCAAATTTCAATTATTGTGAGGTAATTTTCGATGACTTTTCGGCACATTTCTGGTTGTATTGTGGTCATAAGTTGAAGTATGTTGGTTTTTAAGTGCTCCAAAGTTTAGGGATTGTCTGCAGAGACACAATCTTTATCACAAAACCCACAAAAAGAAATCCAACAGGGTCCAATTGATGTCGCCAAATATCGAAACTAACCCGCTAGGTTACTTTTTGTGCAATTGAGCTAAATTTGCCTGTTGGAACCACATGTCGCTCACGTCAATGTCTTCAATCGCAGGTCAAAAAAAGGTGGTTATCATTTGACCAATCGCGCAGAGAATTCACTGTAGAAGTGGCGCCTTCGTCGGTTTCAAAAAAAACAAAAACTGCCCGATCACGCTACCGGTCCACAGCGCGCACCAAACTGTCACCCGTGGTCGATGTAATGGAGAAATAGGCCTCATCGCTGAGGAAAATTTTGTTCGAAAAATCGGCGTCAACTAACATATAACAATTTTAATGTGTTGAGCGGTGGTTAAACGATCCATATTGTAAAATGGCAAGGCAAGAATTAACTACCTGTCACTATGGATGACAGATGCCATATGACAGGGATGTGAAATCCCAACCTCGAAATGAATAATTCTCTATGTGATCAGGGCACCCTTCTAAAAATATCTAAACAAATTCGTCAAGTGCGAGTCGGGCCTCGCTTGGTTATTGTTCCGTTCCGTTATTTTAACTGTATCTTTATTTTTATTTCTCGATAATTCGCAGAAAAAATGAAATATGCTTGTCCACACACTGCGCACTTGAGAACCACTAGACATTTTAATGACATCTATTTCGCATTCATGCACGACTATATTCTGATACGTACGTCATTTCATCTAAAAACTGTAAAAATTGGACTATGTGTGAGTGCAATGTGGGGGGCGGTGTTCCAAAAATCTTTTATTATCCGAACTACTCAAAAACTCTTAAACAGATTTCGATGAAATTTGGCACGTAGACTTAAACTGATACGTCAGTAGTTCCGCTTGAAATTGATCGAAATCAAATAGAGTGGGAGTAAGATATGGGGAGAGATTTAAAACATTTTCAAATCATTTTTCCAATACGCCTAACTCAAAAACCACCGAACGGATTTGGATGGAGACGGGATGAAATATGGTGGGGTGACTTTTTACTCCAAGTATTCCAAAAATTTTCAAGAACTGTTTGTGTCAGAGTTCAATACTACTTTTGTGTACCGCATACAATATTTTCCGCACTCTAGTTCAGACGATTCAAAATTTACAAGCCTACACTGTGTTGAATTCATTAGAGTTCCATTTATACCATTTTGGTATGGAATATTAAAAAAGGGCTAACTACCTAGACAGGGCTTTTACGCAAGTTGCGGCAGTGTAGTGCAAGTGAACTTATACAGTCCTGGTCAAATGAGTCGTAATAGCAGTTTTTAAACCGAAATTTTAATTTTAAACGCCAATTTTATACCTGCTGTCTTAAAATATACGGAAATTCTTTAGTGTTTTCAGTTCATTATTCAATTCGACACAAGAAGCTATTTCAGATGATTTTTAGCAAAGAAAGAATGAGTGTTTTTTTTTTTTTAATTATTTTCAATTTATGTACGAAATTTTTGTAAAGTATGACACATTCAGTTGAATATTGAACGAAAGAACTGACCGTAAAATGGCTGCAATAGTTAAGTGTTCGAGCAATTTCTTAAAGATTACAAATTACAAAATTTTTAAGACGATCATACGAAGAAAGGGCGGACGCCCCAAAATGATGACAACTGAGGCGCTTTCAATTTAAAACCGATTCCGAACTTCACGTGAAATTAAGAATTTTTTTTTTTTGATAAAACTGGTGTAAATATTTCAGCCAGATCTATGCACAGCTGGAGAAGAGTTGAATAAAAATTGCCTTCTTTCTGCTCTAAAGCGTACAGTCGGCGTCATGGTTTGGGATGTTTTCCGGACCAGATTTATGAAAATTTGAGTTGACTAAAGGTCATGTCAATATATAAATATATATATTCCCAGCTGTTTCCTGGGAATGAAGACTATATGTTTCAGCAAGATCACGCACCTTGTCATACTGCAAAAAAAAAGTAATTATCTTATATTTTTAGCACCATTTTTGTTTATTATTGTTTTCTCTACCAGAAAAATTGCGTACAAATGACCAATTAACATTAATTTAATTAAAGGTAAGACAATTCCTCTTAGACAACGGTGTTTTTGTCCTGGAAACAGTTCGGATATTAAGCTGATGAAAGGTTAAAATAGCAAAAGAGGATGCCTGGCAACAAAAATGAGTTAAAGCAAGTCATCAAAAAAATGTGGGATACTGAGATATCAACAAATTATTTGGAAAACCTTGTGAAACCAATGCATTATACAATAGAATACAAGCGGTAATTAAGGCCAAAGGAGGTCCAACGAAGTATTGACTTCGAACTTCAAACTTATTAATTTGAATATTTGGATTTTTTAATTTTTTCACCAACGAACAAGCTTTTTATTTTAAAATAAAGACACTCCCAATTATAAATCAAAAATAAAGTCAACCTCTATTCGCAACTAACAACAGAGAAAAGTACTTTGAAATCGGTGATTTTGATTAAAAAAAAAAACGGTGTTACTGTTCATTTTGCCAGGACTGTACAATTGTAGAAAGATTCAGTTTTTCCATGGAAACATTTTTACACAGAAAATCACTTATACTACAACACTTGTTGTTTTCTATCATAGGTCCCTGGTATCAGGATGCCAATGCTTATGCCAGTTACCTACAAGTCGAAACAAATGTATGGAATAAATTGGTTTGGAAAACTTGATCGATGCTGTAGTATATCACCATCAGACAAAACAAGAAACAAACATCAATTATCTTCAAAAGCCAATATAACGAGGAAGACTTACATATGTCCACGAATAAAATTTGTAAACTGTCTAAGTAAATTTATAAATATTTGATGATTTTCGACAATTGATGGACTTTTAAACTTTTAAAATCATGTCATAGGGTAACCATGTATTGTATTTCAATTCTTAAGCAAAGACATTCAAAAACAAATAGTTGGTACTTAGTAATTTCAAAATCGAATAGTTTCGTAGGTGAGGTGTTTAGTACAAAATATCGGGTACCTTGAAACTATTGTCTTGGTTGGCGGCGGTACCGAATTGGATGCAAGCAGTCAAGCAAAAGCTGCATTCGGTATGTTGTCTGAGGTCTGGAAAAGCAGTACAATCAGTTTAAATACAAAACTGCGATAGTTTTGCTAAAATTTGGAGTTGCTGCTGTTATATGGATACAGTAACTGGAAAGTGACCACTGATGGCACAAGAAAGCTGTAAACTTATCCCAAACAAAAGGAAAATTGTAATTGAAATGAAACAACAGAAAAGTTTTCGGTCTGACACAGAGGGGGCGTTCCGATCGAAATGTTATTGTTTTGATTAAATAGAGCAGCATGTCAAATGCATTGTCCCCAATCCCCTACACTTCTGTCTGTCAAATTAAAAAAAAAAACTTACTGTCCATTGCATCAAGTCACTTAAGCATTTTTTTTTTTTTTAAATGGATAAATTGAAGTATGGTGCAGTGATTAAATTCTTAACAAAAAACGGAGAACTTCCAGCTGAAATCAATGAACTCTTGCAGGCTGTTTTTGGGAGCTATGCACCTTCGTTTTCAACTCTCAAATTTTGAGCTCATTAATTCAAGTTCGTCAGAGAGTCACTGGTAGACTCCTCGTCCTCGCAATGTACAGGATCGTCGACAAGTTCATGGCCTCTGTTTTCTGCGATGCGGAGGGAATATTACTGATTGATTATTTGCCACACAGAACCACCATTACGCGAGTCTGTTATATAAAATTGCGCCACAACATCCTTTAGAAAGGACGTGAACTCATCCGGCGTGGTGTGCTCTTTTTGCACTACAATGCACCAGTTCACAAATGGCAACTTGCATAGGCTGCCTTGAGGGATTGTTGCTTCCAAGTGCTCACCTACCCACCGTGCTTTCCAGACTTGGCCCCCACCGGTTACTTTTTATTCCCGAACCTGAAGAAAGAGCTCAAAGGCAAGCGTTTTTCGTCTGACGAAGAGGTTCATGCGGCTGTATCGCAACGTTATGAAAAGTGTGTTGAGTGTTGAGCTTTTAATAAAAACACTGTCTTCCAAGATTTTCGTGACATTTCAGTTTAAAACCAATAAAACGATTTTTTTTTACAGTTTTTAATATTTCTCGCAACATAATAAATTTGGAGTTACATTCAGCCTTGACAAGTACTCCCCTGTACACATGTACCATATATATAGCTCTCAGCAGGGAGTAGATGAGCTGCGTAGTTCTAGTTAAGTTGTTCACTGTATGACTATCGATTCAGCGCCATCTAGTAGGAAATGCTTTGCTAAAGCAATACAAAAAGATTTTTGTGTGTGCTGAAAAGCGAAAATGTTTGCTAAAAATAACCAGTTTTTGGAAAAAAATTAAAGTCTTGGCTAAAAAACGAAAGCGTGTCAATGAAAAGAATAAATTTGAGGTAAAGTTTTACCACTGGTGAGAAAAAGTGCATTCCAATCAATATCTCCTTGTCGATTTCAGCTGGATGATAATCAGTACAATGCAAGCCCAGTGAGGTAATAAAATGTACATAGCAGCAGCACTCATTACATAAAATATGGAAAATCATCACAAATTAACAAAAATAAAATCGGGTATCAAGTCGAACTGGGTGACATGACTAGGAAAATTTTATCTATATAACTTCAGTTAGCTGTCGTGAAGTCAATATGCCATAATTCATGATGCAAAAATTACTTGAATTTCGGAAAAAAATCTTGTACAAATTTTCACATCATGAATATTTTATAATAGTGTAGGTAAATAAATAAATAAATATTTGGCGCAACAGCTCTTTAAGTGCCAGGGCCTAGCTTCTCGCAACCACTCGTGTTGTGTGCGTTATATTTTTCACACGAATGGAAGAGACCTACAGTTTTGTGCCGTATCCGAACGGCAATTTGTTTTGAGAAGCTTTCTCGTGACAACAATACTCTCGTATGTTTGTCAGACGTTCGCGAGAGGTGAGATCGTGAAAAAAACTTTTTGGGATTTGAACTTGGAACCTCTTGCGTAGTGATCTGACACACTAACCACCACGCCACCATGCCCACCCCCCCAACAGTGTAGGTACCTCTTTAGTTTTGAATCGAAATACAAAGTTACCCCACAAATATGCAATTTATTGTTGGCATGATATATTATTTTTAAAAGTTTAAATATTTTGGTCAAAAAATAAAGAAAAAATTGTCGATAGCATTCCTCAGTTGTCCATCTTTTTCTTCATAAAAATTGGTCATAAAATATATTTGTGTTCATTCATATCATCAGGACACACGGGAAAAAGACGCAATGTCGAATTTCGGTCAAAATTATTACTGAAGTGACATTTATTGGTTAAATCCATGCCAAAGAATAAAACGTATTGTATGTCAATTTCATAGTCTTTATTCCAAACTTCATCTTTAAAATTCTGTAACGCTCAGGGTTATTAAATTCTCAGTGATGTTATCTGTCACAATTAAAAATTTGAACACAAAAATTGGTCTAACAAAATTGTTTGACAAAGTAAGACAATGCGTCTTCTTTCCTTGCGTATTCTATTCTAATTGATTTTTTAAATTTACTACCTAAAAAAATCCCCACTTTTTCGGACAAAACAACATAATAAAATTGAGGCAAAAAACAAATAGCAATAGAACTCAAAAAAATATTGCTTCGAAAAAAAAAATCAAAATTATGCCAATTTAGTTGTTTTAATTTGTTCATGCATGTGTTCTTGTGTTATGCAAGTTTGTTGTTTTTGAATCGTGTAATCATGTAAAATAAAATTATATGCAACCATATGTGCCTTCTACTACAATACAACATACCTGTGTTGAAGTCCAAGCCTTGTGTATCAACCAAATACTGTAGGATATCGCCTTGCTCCTCGAGATTCTCAGTTTCACGTAACATTGCAATCAATTCCTCGACTTCTGTTTCAGCAAAATTCGTATCCGAGCGATGGCGTTGGATAAGAATTTTAGGAACTTTTTTTTCAAACAATCACAATTGCATTTTTTGTGTGTAATTTTTTTGTGAAGAAAAAATTAACAAAATCAAAATTTATAATTAAAAGAAGAAAAAGTAAATAAATAAATAAATAAACAGGTAAACATAATAAGGTGCCAAAGTACAAAGACAAAGAGAACAAAAATAGAGAAAAGCATATCGCTACACTCACTTTCAAGCTGCTTTGCAAACTCAGTTCGACGTTCGTGAACCGTTCTATTGTGATGTGGATCAATGGGATAGATATTCTCACGAATTTCCAGACGAGTACGCTCTTCTTCGGGTGTCGTAGCGAATAAATTTAAGTGGTGTTGTTGCTGTGCATTTGCCTGTAACCATGGTGGAGGTACAATAGAGGATAGTCGACGTTCGGTCAATGGACCTGGACCCTCCATGCCCAGCGTGTCAGCTACAAAAAAAAAAATTCATAATAATAGCTCACAATCATGGCAATTTTGTACTTACAATCCACATTGATGGATCGTGTTTTCTTGATGGCACCCTTGCAAGACATACGCCTGCGCAGAGAGCGTGGTCGAAGCCCTGAAGTTCGAATATTTACAGCGTTCTTGTTACTGAATGAACGCAAAAGATGATCGTCTAGATACGTTTGCACGTCTTGATGCAGACGATCAGGATAGCCATCTTCTTGGCTTCCGAGAAAACTTAAATCAGTGATAGCCGATGTATTGAGGAAGTCCTTCAAATTGCCCAACATCACCCGAGTACCGTTTATGTAACCGGATTTGAGTTTACGCATGGTTTGTATCATGGCCAAGGGGATTTTATTCTGATCTGCATTTATTCGAATGCAGAACGTGTCGCAGTTAAAAAAAAATATAAGAAAACGATTTTAGTATGTATATTGTTTTAAGGATGAGACTTTCTTAGAGAACAGATAGAAAACACATACAAAAAAAAACCAAAAGCACGGACGAAATACACACGGTTAGTAAGGAGACATGCTTGTGTTTGTTTTTACTTTTATGTTAGAAAAGATGAGCGTTTCCAAGGCGGAAATTAGGATTTTGTAAATGATTTATAGTGAACATGATAACCGTTACCCGTTAAAGATGGGAAAAGGTGTTTTCAGCACTACGAGTTGTGGAGAGTCGACGTTTAATTAGTTACTAAAGCAGGAACATTTAGCTAACAAAACCTTTTATGAACTAATATTGAAACTTTAAATGGTGCCTTATTCATCTCAATTGTGTATTCTGAATAGATTGCCCTGAGATAAGAAAAAAGGGACTAATTTCTCTTTTGTTGCAAAACTGACTACGTGTCATAGTCCTGTGGTTCTAAAATAAGGTAACAGCTAACAATGTTTTTCAACGACAGGACCGAATACCTCGTCATCAAGAGCGACTACTGAAATACACAACAAAATCAGGTAAAAAAATATATCGGGCTGACAATGTGTCACTTCGACTATAGGAATAAACAGAATAACAGATCTTAAGATTTTAGAGTGTCACTTTCCTTTTTGTCCATGACAAATGCAGATTTATATGGAAATCGGAAACATACTCGGTCGACACCATTTCCTCGGATATTATTGTTGGCGTAAAGAGTGAATGACTTACTTGATTAGAAATAATTTATCACAAACACTTTAATTCGGAAGCCTGACGTCGAATAGTTGTAACCTCAAGAAACAGTCAGCTTCACGTGCTAATATAGAAACTATACCACATCATTCTTTCCGCGTCGAACCGAGCTCACAACACAACTAAGTTCGTACTTTTTGAGTATTAATTTTCAGAGAATGGCAATTAAGGCAAAAAGTACGTGAATGCATTCCGAGCTAAAAATTTGCAAATTCGGTTTGCTTAAATAAATAAAATATATATTTTGGCGCTAACAGCCCCATACAGGCCTTGCCTAGCTTCTCGCAGCCATTCGTGCTGTATGCCACCCGGATGGTGGGGACTACAGTTTCCGAAGCAATTGTTTTCGATTGAAAGAAGACTACTCTCGCATGTGTGTCAGATGTTCGCAAGAGGACTGAAGGAAAACTTTTTTTGTTTTGTTTTTTTGTGTTTTCTGGGAATCGAACCTTCAATCTCTCGTTCAGTGATCGCGCACTTACCCACTGAGGCCACCTCGTTCCCGAGAGGACCGTAGGAAAACTTTTTATTTTTTTTGAAACAACGTTAGAAACATACAAATTATATACAGTGTTGTAATACGGATCATATTACGAATCAAACCAAATTTGATTAACCTAAACGGTTGCTGAGATACAGGACTTCAAAAAACCCTTATTTTGGGTCTGACTAACTTACTGACTGCCGGGTAAGGGTGTACCAGTATAGAAAGTATCAAAACCTGAAGGGTATTTCTAGTCCACTTTTAGTCAACATCGAACCCTGGAACTGATATAGAGCTAGTGCTTGGGGTATAGATAAAGGATAACGTTAGTACAATAGAATTTGAAACCTTATAGGTATAAGATCATCAAAACCTATAGGGTATATCCAATCAAAATAGAAACTTGAAATTTACTACAGAGGCAGTATTTGGGTCACAGACAAAGAATGCAATGGGCGGACGGAGCTTTTCGTGGCATAATAGTTGCAGGATTTTCGTACTAGAACAAACGAATTTACGTACTAGAACGAACAAACTTACGGATAAAGACTTTGGCCCTCAATTAATAATAGAAATACTAAAAACAACTCCTAAAATCGTTGTTAGTTAAGTGATTGTAAGTTGCCTTTAAAATTTCATAGCAATGCAACACATTTAGCAGAAGTTAAAGTTAGAATAGTTATTGCGATTTATTTTCACATTTTAGCTACTGTGGATTTGTTCAGCTGACGTTTGACAGATCAAATCAAATTCAAAAGTTCAGACTAAAAATTCTGCAATAGTGTAGTATTTTAACACATTCAATTGTTCAGTTATAATTTGTTCGTACTCTATTATTCGTTTTATGTTGAATAATATTAAAATTTGTTCATCCCCCATTTTTACTTGAATACTATTGACTATCACTTTAAAACCGACTTAGAGGCGGGTAATTCACACTTAAACTGTTCTCTATTTTAGGAGTGACTTTCGTATTTGTTACTACCGATTTGGAGTTAGAGTTGACTTTAAGAAAAACGGAAGTTTAAATTACTGACGGCCTTTATTTTTGTTGTATTAGTATAATTACTCTTCAATTCCGTTTTCAACAATAGTATCTGAAGAAACAAGGTGAATAGGTCTTATAGTTCACGATTAGATGAAATAGTCTGCTGTAAAGCCAATGATGTATTCTACTTGCAACTTTTGACTAAAGAAAACTTATTAGAGAATATTGTTTGCGATTTTGGATTGTTCTAATAAGGATTACATCTCTTGCCTTAGATAGGTAGAAGTGGCAGTTCAATAAGAACCCAATTAGCTCCAGAATCCGCAGTTTTAAAAACCACAACTCATGGTTGTTTGAGGATGTTGATCGATTGGTGAACCGAGATATTTAAACCCAACCCGTGGAGTTCAAGAACAAGATTAGTTTTCCAATCCTTTTGTTAGGTCGTCGTAGAAAGATTTTCCTAGTGTACGCTGGGCTGCCCTCACAAGGGCCGAACATCTGCAGAGGAAGTGAAACAGAGATTCCATTTCTATCCTTGCAACTACGGCAAAAAGTGTTATGGGGGATACCTAGCGTGGCTGCATGGTCCCCTATTGGCCAATTGCTTATACTAATAGCTACAATTCTGACAATATCTGGTATTGATCTGCTTAGTAACTCCTTCGTTTTCGGTTGATTGTATATTATGCACTTAGTATGCCTATTCCATTCGAGATTTGCCAACTTTAAAAAACAATAGTGTTCATTGCCCTTAACAGCTCCCAGTGGAATATTGACGCTTTTCGCTAGTGAGCCGCTAAGGACTGACCCACATACAATTGCGTATGTGCAGTGCAGCAGCGTGCATGTTTCTGTTTAAAATCTGAATACTATTGAATCTATTACATTATCTAGTCCAAGTTTCCGTAGTAGAATATAAAACAAATGCGTGGAAATGTTCTTTGTAGATACAAATGTCTTTCAAATGTCATTTCGAGGACCATAGCAGTGGCTTACTTATATTTTTCAACTTTTGTTCATTTTTTTTTTTTTTTTAAAAAAATATTCTTTAAATTTCAAAATTATTAGGAGAAGTTTCGTTGAAATTGTTCGTCTTATAAAGGATCATTTTTGTTGTTAGCATGGGCCGAAAAAGACACTGCATATATATAAAAGCCATCCTTAATCTAAAGGTTTCTTGCCGATGGGCAAGGAAATGAAAGATCGGTGGCTACTTTAGAAAAATGATTGCTTATGACGTCTAAAAATAGTTCTGTCTGCAAGAATAGTGAAACGCATTATTAGATATTTGATCAACAATACCAGTGCTCCAATTACAGAGATACACAAAAAGTTAAACATAGCGGTTGGTATTGTTAACAGTACGAAGGTTACTAATAGAAAATAATTCACATGCCTGCAGTCCGAGAAAGGTCCCAATTTAAAAGAAAAAAATAGCATCTTTCAAAAAGACTTGATTTTGCCAAAACTCATGTTTACTGCCCGAAAAATGGAGAAAAATCATCTGGACAGAAGAAAGCAAAATTGTTTTGTATGGCTGCGCTGGATGAATATGTGAGGCATCCACCAAATACTGAGTACAATCCTAGACATACGTGCACAACGTTAAAACATGGGGGTCCAGTATTATGGCTGTCGATGGCTTAGGGCAATGGGTCAGCATTTACGTACTGACATAATCCACCGAATCATCCTTCCTTACGCAGAATTTGAAATGCCTATCAAATGGGTGTTTCAACAAGACAACTACCCAAAACAAACCGGAAAAAAATTATTACGTTTCCGCTTTTATTTTCATGTTTTTGAGACTTCATATAACAAAACACCTGCATTGCTATTATTTTGATTCCTCACATGTGCACTGCCATTGAATTTCGAAGAATTTGTTTTATTAAAAATTTAAAATTTTTAAAAAAAAAATTCTTTGTTTTAAGTAAATGTTGAGCACTATAAAAAAAAAGTTTCGTAATCGAAAAATAAAGAAAACTTTATGAAACATAGAATTTTGCAACTTTCGTATGTTCACTGCTTTTTTCTAATGCAGCTGTAAGTGAAACAATTACTATGTTATAAGTAAAGTGCACGAAAAACCGTTAAAAAAAAAATTGGTATGCCATAATCTTGTAACCTTGATCAAATAGTTTCAGGAATTTATTCAGAAAATTAAAAATACAAGTTTATTCTTGATAATCGATATTGTCCCCTTTAAAGTACTCTTCATTCAGCCTCATTTGTGTGCCTGGTCGTAGTAACATTGACGGAAACGAAAGGGCTGATGAATTGGCGAGGCAGGGATCTGCCCTTGACTGCTCCCGTGAGGAGGATGTCAACATTCCGTTAAGGGCCCTTAAGGGTAGAATCTTTGCTCATTTCCTTACAGATGCTGGTAATAGATGGCGAGGGTTGCAGAACTGTGTCATATCCAGGCAGATGTAGCCCAAGTATAACTGGCGCAGAACACAAGATCTATTAAACAGAAGCCGGGCAGATATTGCTAGAGTTCTGGCAATTAGTACTGGCCATTGGCCCATAGGGGTCCACGCAGCCAGACTGGGCATTACTTTTAATGCACATTGTCGTAGCTGCAATGTGGCCAACGAGCCTGAAACAATAATTCACTTCCTTTGTAAATGTTCGGCCCTTAGTAGGGTCAGACACCGTATACTTGGCAGACACCTTTTTGATAATATTAGTGAGTTAGCGGAGACAAGCATCGGGGACATCATCAGTTTCCTCAATGCCACGGGGTGGCTTTAAATAATCTTTTCTCTCCTTTCCCACAAATCCAACGGCAGTTTCTACAACAATTTAGGTCACTTGAGTTGTGGTACTAAAACGGCGCCTATGCGCTAATTATGTTTCAGCATAGCATGCTGTCACAACCACACCCACCTACCTACCTACCTACTCTTCATTGACTAAAACGAACTTATGCCAGCGCTTGATCCACTCCTCGAAACATTTTTTATAATCGGATTTTGGTATAGCCATCAGAGCCGTCTTCGATTTTTCTATTATCGCTTTTCGGCTGCTAAAACGAGTTCTCCGGAGCGGTTTCTTGAGTCGATCGAACAGGAAAAAATCGCAGGGGCCAAATCAGGCGAATTCGATAGCTGTTGGATGGTGCAAAACCGACGAGTTGTTTGCCCACAAATCCGGTCTTTTTTTGACGAATTGCTTCACGCAAACGTCTCATAACACCCAAAAAATAATCCTTGTTAACTGCCTGATCTTGTGGCAAGACTTCATGATGCACAACACCGTTGTAATCCATGAAAACCGTGAGCATCGCCTTCTTTTTCGACTTAAAACGACGTGGTTTTTCCGGTCTTGACTCATTCGGTGTACGCCATTCACTCGCCTGATGCCTGGATTGCGTTTCGTACTCATAAACCCAAGTCTCGTCTCCAGTAGTTATGCCTTTGATGAATGTTGGGTCGTATTCAGCCCTTTTTAACACAAAATTTGATACAAATTCGTTTTGCAAAGTTGATCCCATTTTTAAAATCGTAACAAATCGAAAACACATATGGAGGCAGATGTACTCTCGGCAGCGTAGCTTTTACAAATGTTAAGCTACGACGCTAAAATTTGGAGGGAATATTAATGACAGATGTGTCAACCTAAAAAAAAAATCGAATCAGATGACTGAAAGCGACGCATGGTAGTTATTCGTGAACCTTTTTGTTCAAGGTAGTTCAAATATTGATTTTAAACAAAATCAATCGAATCATAAACGAGAAATAGTCAATTTTCAGAAACTACTGCTAAACGTATTTTTTGGAACAAATCCTGGTACGCCATCTGATGGAATATATCCAAAATTTTATCAAAATCGTTAGAACTGTTTTTGAGAAAATCGATTTTCTTTTAAAATCGACCATTAATAAAGTACCGTTAATTTTGGGGTTAGAGTGAGAATTCCGAAACTATAAGCAGAGTAAATGACCAGTAAGCTATATATGTATGTATGTACACATCTAACAATATCCTATAAACTTAAATCACAAGTCAACACTTTTAATAAACACCTTTTCCCAGCGTGAAGTTCTAAATTTCTATTCAAAAATTTTAAAATTTGATTCAAAACGTATTTTAGTACTTAAGACTTTGTTATAGTTTTAGTTTTACCAAATACGTTTTTTTTTTTTTTTTTTTTACAATTTATAATTATATTTACAAATGTGTTTTTTATTTTATTTTAAATGCCAATATCATTCAGTGCGTTACAAGTGGTAATTACCTAAGAGATAATGAGTTGCCATTAGAGTTATGGTCGGCCTTCCCAACATGTGCCGCCAATTATTCGTTAGGAAGGCCAAATTTGTTGTAACAATGCTTGCTAGTAAGTCTGGATCGCGAGTGGTGTAGTATTCGTCAAAATCGATGTTCTACGATTAATTATACATAATTTAGAGGTTTTTTTTTTTTTTTTTTTGTATTTCTCTTCTTTGATATGTTGTGGTGTGTTGTTGTGGATTCTTGAATAAGAAATTAAGGAAATGGCATGGGGATAGGAATGGAGTGATTTTTCGTAAAGCATTGTGCAGCGAGGAAAGGTTCATTATTATTTTTTTTCTCATTTCTCATTTCATATATACATTTCAAAAGGCAACTGATGGTCTTAAAAACTCAATTGGTATTAATACTTTGGTTAATTGACTAATTTAAACCACTGTGGTGGATATCTCAAGAAAATGGTGCAGGGCAAAAAAAAAATCTGTGCAGTTTAGATAGAAAATACAATTTTCAGTTCTAATTTTAAGTTAATCACGAGAAAAGGACCAACGAAATCTACATAATCGACTGTCGATGTTCGCATGCAAAAATTTACTCAGATACAAATTTATTCGTCCAGTGAAAGCAAGTTTGGCGAGGTGACAATAAACTAATTATTAGATTTGTTATGTTGTTGTTGTGTTTTGTTTTTACATTGCGCTAGGTGCATACTGCGATTCTTACTTTCAATAATCAAATACATATGTGCTTATATATACCTAGTCATGTCATAAATAGTGGTACACGTTTAAACGCACTCATCGTGAAACTCTTATTGAACACATCCATTCCATATTGACAGATATTTAATGAGTGACATTTATATAAAGTTAGCACACAAAAAGATTTACACAACCACTACGAAAGCAGAAAATCCTGTCACGAGAAAATGAAGATATCGCAGAAATCCATGTCTAGCATTATCAAACAAGATTTGGGATTCAACGCATATAAAAGACACACTTACTCACGGCCCAATTAAAGAAAAAACGGGATGAAAGATCGAAAGCAAAAAATGGTCAAAGGACAATTTTGTTCACGGATGAAAATATTTTTACTATTGAGAAATCGTTCAATAAGCAAAATAATAGAGTCTATGCCCGGTCATTCAAAGAAGCGTCAGAACTCATTCCGCAGTTCAAACGCGATCTGCGATGGTTTGGTGGGGAGTCAGCTACGAAGGCAATACCGATCCTTATTTTTGCGTTGTGAAAGGACTTAACCAACAATTGGACTTTCCAACAAGACTCCGCACCAGCTCATAAGGCAAAAAACAACACAATAGTGACTCCAGAAACAATATGCCGGACTTCATAGCAGGAGACGATTGGCCGTCAGGCAGTCCAGATCCCAATCCTTTGTACTACAAGCTGTGCTCTATTTTAGAGGCGATGACTTGTTCTACACAGGGCGCACTTATCCGTGCAATGGATAATTTCCCAATGGAAGAGGTACGTGCTGTTATCGATGAGTGGCCAAAACGACTCAATGCCTGAATAAATACAAATGACGGCCATTTCGAATAAATTTTATTATTTTGTCATCAAAAATGCATGTACCAGTAATTATGACCGGATTAGGTAAAAGCTGGTGTTATAGGTGGAAAGGTAGAAAAGTTCCTCTGAAACTAAATTGGTGGCAGACTGATCGTAAAAGCAAGATCTTCGAATAAATTAAAAAACGTTCTTCCTTATCAGTTCGAACTCTTCGGGTATATATCGAAGAACTTCAGAAGCAATAACAACACACAAAGAGCATAAAGTCATAGAATGAATTGGGTATAATGAGCTCACATTGGCTTCAGTTGTAGCGAGAGCGATAAGGAATCATATCCGATTTCTTCAATTGAAAACGTTCTGTATGGGTACGCTGATGATATTGTCTATATGTTCTATATACACGTATCATTTAGGGCTAGAATCTTTAATGTTTAAATCCAGCGTAGAGAAAGTGTATAGAGGAGAATTAAAGATTAGAGGTGAGGGGATAGAATGATGACAATGCAGATTATATTAGGTGCGGAACTAAGTTCTCGCTGTTTGTCAATAGATGGCTCCAGCAGTAAGTGCTGGTCGATTTTGACATATCCAAAACGTCATGAACCGAGCTTAGGCGTATGGTAAACAAACTGCTTTGACACATTAGTGATTTTGTTTTGCCGTCATATACTTTTGGTTGTGTGAAAATGTCTGATTTTGTGCCAAATAATCGTCATTTGCGGGAAGTGTTGATTTTCTTCTTCCATTCGAAGAAAACGGCGACTGAAGCGCATCGAGAGCTCCAAAAAATTTACGGAGATGTTGCTCTAAGTGATTGGTTCCGTCACTTTAAAGACGGTGATTTGGTGGCATTACTCGATGAGGATCCGTGCCAAACGCAAGAACAGCTTGCTTCAGCATTAGGAGTTACCCGTCAAGCTATGATTCAAAAACAAGGAACTTGGGTTCTTTATGATTTCAAGCCAAGGGACGTTGAGCGTCGTTTTTTCGCCTGTGAACAACTGCTCCAGCGGAAAAAATGGAAGGGTTTTCTTCATCGTATCGTGACGGGTGATGAAAAATGGATTCATTACAGCAACCCAAAGAAAAGAAAGTCATGGGGCGGCCTGGTTCACGCTGAGAAGATTATGCTGTGTATTTGGTGAGACCAGGTCGGTGGCATTTATTATGAACTGTTGAAACCCAACGAAATCACTGGGGAACCATATCGACTTCAATTGATGCGATTGAGCCGAGCACTGCGCGAAAAAGTGATTCTACAGCATGACAACGCTCGGCCTCACGTTGCCAAACCCGTTAAAACCTACCTGGAAACGCTCATATGGGAAATCCTACCCCACCCGCCATATTCCCCAGATATTGCGCCATCCGATTATTACTTGTTCCGTTCGATGGCACATGGTCTGGCTGATCAGCAGTTCCGCTCATATGAAGACATCAAAAAATGGCTTGATTCGTGGATAGCCTCAAAAGATGAACACTTTTACCGTAACGGTATTCGAGCTCTACCAGAAAGATGGGAAAAAGTTGTAGCTAACGATGAGCAATACTTTGCGTAATAAGTTGCATTTTCATCAAAAAAAACAGCGAGAACTTAGTTCCGCACCTAATAGATTTCCAGAATTATTGAGGGAGGCAAGATATTCCATATTCTGGATAACAAACGGCTAACAAAGGACTCATAGAAGTAGCATATTCTGCTAGATGTAAGATCGCAAAATGATAGGAAGGGACCAAAATAGACGATTTTCTTCTTACTCTGTTAGCCAGTCATACTACCAACACAATATGGTTCCATCAGGGAGGTTTCTTTCAGAAATTGATAATTGTATAATATAAACTATAAAGCTTTGAACCGTTAAGGACGGTTTCTTCTGAGCTTAGGTGAGGATCAACTCAGAAGATGAATGGAACATTTTCCCATGATACTAAACCATTTATTCGACAGTCATATGTATATAAACAAGACTGTTGGCAATGAATTACCCCGGCCCGTTGCAAATTATCTTCTATATGTTTTTATAATTTTAAGGCAGTTTAAATAAGTTCTGAGCACTGTTCCAAATGTTGGCAAAGTTTGTATTATTCATGCTAAATAAGGCCAGAAGCATATTCAATCCACCACCTTATCCACTTGCCTTCGGAATACACTTTAGAAACTGGTCCGCAGACCTTATAAAAATGCAAAATAAATTCTTATTGCATGCAATTATCCATACACCAAATTAATTCCTATCGCCTACCACCACCACCACCTGTGACATGTTTTTTTTCTAGACTGTTAAATTACAGACCAAATACTTTCGTAATAAAATATGTACAATGTTTTCTATGGACAACGATATTATGTTCGTGCGTGTGTGGCATAAAATTGAGTCTACATGTGTTCTTTTTACAGCGAAATAAAAAATTCATAATAGTCAACTTGCTTTCACTTTATCCGAGAAATAAAAAACCGACAAATAAAGTAGAAAAAGGAAAAACAACTTATATTACAGAAAATAAAGGAAATAAACACAAAAGATATCGATGCCCACTAAGACATTATTTTGTTCGTGTTGTTAACTATACAAACGGACCTAGATGGATGTTCTTTAGAACCAACGTGACCAATGGACGTCCGAGTAAATCCCAGGCTGATTTGAGAAAATTAATCTCACCCTTGAGTATGTCAATCATGAGTTCGTTGTCGGAAGCAATGTAGAATCGTGACAGATCGACAAACTATTTGATTTTCAAGTTTTTTTTTTTTTTTTTTGAACAAAACAATAATTAACTTAGAAAAATAAAATTAAAAATCTCAATAAATAAATAGAAATGGAGCACAAAACTTTTTTTCAGGATGAGAAGGATGTGTGAAGTGGGAGTAAGCAGGATGCATACAACTCACCTGTGGTGTGAAGGCGAATATTCTATCCTTTAGTGAGTACAATTTACTTGTACTAAGGATGCCGACATCACGCGATTTACGACCAGTTAAGCCGAGCTTACGATTTCTTCCCAAGTAAGTGTACAGGTGGCTGAGGACACGTGCTGGTTGGACTTCAATTGGTGCTACCTCGGCGATGGTTTGGACGTGTAGATCATGTTCGGCGAGTTTGTCACGGATTTCATTGTCTTCAGCAATGATGACGACTTGGACGACTACATCGGGTTTCTTTTGGGCGCCTAGTCGACGATTGAGTGGATCGAGTTCTCCAACGGCAAGGAAACCCTGAAAGAAAAATAGAAGAGGGATTTTTAATATAAGACAAAAACTGTTAAACGTAAAATCAATAATCGTAATTAAACCGTGTTTACTAAATTAAACTACGGTCACAAATCTGTATCTAAACACGATTTCTTCATTAATATATGATCATCATTTGGCAATATTTCTCAGTATTTCCAGAGACCTATAATTTGCATAGATTTTAAATTAACGCGCATTATTACATCACTCTCTCTTCTTATCTGTCCACTCTTTAACACTTCCCTTTACCTTTACTTTTCACTGCATAAGTGGGTTTTATAAACAGTTCTAAGTGATACGAATATTTAAAAAAAAAAGTTGCCACCAGCGGTACAGCAGTGGATAGGGAGGGTTGTTGTCTGTGCTCAGTACAGCAGAGCCAGGACTTTGCTCTTACTTAATTGATTTTGTTTCTTGTGGGCGCCGTGGCTCTGTGGTTAAATGTGTTGACTATTGAGCAACAAACAATTGGGTTCCTTTCATTCGTGAGACTGCGAGAAGCTAGGCCAGATCCTGTATGGGTTGCTATCGCCAAAATATTTACATATGTATATTTATTTATTTATTTTACACTTCTTACTGGCACATACATATTTATGATCAATTCTGGATTACTAGTATACAGGGTTCGGAGGCTGTTTGAAGACATGTCTTTGTTCAGTCGTAATGTCGATCGCGTTGAAAGTAGATTTTTAAGATAAATACCTAACACAATGCTTCCTTACTTTTTCCAACCAGGTCTTCTAGTGAATGCTACCGGATACATCGAGGTGCTAGAGGCAGTTGTTAAGCCCTGGATAAACAGTGTGCGTGAAAAAATGGATGGCGATAAATTTTCATAATCACATAACACGAAACTTATGACCACCTAACTCACCAGACCTCAATCCGTTGGATTACTTTGTGTGGGGCGTAGTTGAACATAAAACCAACAAACATCCCCACAATACAATAGATGAATGCAGCCAGAGCACAACTCACTTAGAGAGAAGTAGACACGGCAAAAAGGTGGAGAGGATAGGAATCATATATGTAGAACCGGAGGTTTTGGTGTTCAGTAATGGGTAATGTTTTCATACCCGAATAAAGCAATAAAGCAATGTGCAGATGTGCAACAACAATGGATCATTCAGACTCCTATTACCTAATCAAGTTGCATACCTTTCCTTTTGTACTTTATTTTTTCAAGTAAAACTCACCTCCTGAAGAAGTTTTCCTAAAATATGCAGCGATTGACCCCACAGGAATGGGCATCGACCAACAACTTCCCTGGATTGGGAGCCAGGCTTCTGGTACTCCTCTCCTACTAAATTATTTGGAACAGCATAGCTTTCGGGTATGAGAAGCACTCCATCTTCTCCACGAACCATAATTTTCTGTAAAAAAAAAATAATTTACGACACATCACACGGAGAAGAACCACCAACTCACCTCCAATCGATCAGCATAGTCCTTAACAGAAATTTTATCGTTCTGAAACGCATAAAATAATATCAAGTAGGCGAAGAACAAAGGCCACTCGCATTCGATGTTCTCAAACATCCGCAATTCCCAGCGCTCGTAATACAATCGCGAGGGATCCTCCTTCGGTGTGCGATATCCATCACGAAGAAACCTCTTACACCCATATTTTCCCTGTAAGCGATTCATAATTGCTTCCTTTGTAGTTTTGATCAATTGTGGGTCGTCAACGGCAAATGCAGGAAACCCAATCACCGACAGCAGTCCAGAGTCCAACTCTTTACTGTTCGACTCACGCGGCAACATCGACTGGAGCACAGCTTGACACTTGTGTGCCTCATCTGCCAGCACATGGATTACTGAGGCAGGCCCTCCACGGGCACCAAACAAATCCAATTCATTCATTGCCTCCAGGGCAGCCTTAGCCATTCCAATGGAACTGGCATTGAGTTCTGGCTCCCCGTGATTAGTTTTGTCACCGCGTTCCCATATTCCATAGTCAGGGATACAATACGCCGACTCAATGTAGAACACCAAGTTCTGAATGAAAGACACCTCGTCCAGCGAGAAGACTATTTGCAGGCCCGAAGCAGTCATTTGAGCCAAAATAAGCAAATATAGTGACACCGCGTCGATTTGAAGATGTCCCCACTCGGTATCACCTACAACAGGTTGTCCATTGCGACTGGAAAACTTTGCATGCAACGAATCCAATGGATTCTGTGTGATTTTGAAACGTTCCACTTTGTCTTTCTGATTCATCATGGCCATGAGGAGCCCGCGCATTAGTTTCACACAACTCTGTTCGAGTTCATAGCATTTGGCACGATCCTCATCTTGATCGGCGATTTTCTTATAAGCCATCGACAGGCCCCATACTGCCAGAATACAGTACACATTGTCACGAATCCAGGCATGCGAATTTATCGGACTAGCCGGGAATAAACCGGTCACAGGCTCCTGATGGGCCATGATCAGGCGATGAACAATTCGCTGGTAGTAATCCAGGCGAACGCCTGAATTGCTTCGACTACGCATTGTTCTTGAGTAGTTTTACTTGTGCGCGCGTGATTGAGGCAGAAAAAAAATTTAAATTTGCACCAGGAGCTATATTTAAACAAGATATAGAGAAATGTGTGCTTAGCAAATACCTAGGCAATGGGATGACGGAAATGTAATGAAAATTTACTCACCGCTTCTAAGAGGGATAACAGTTTGCACTCAATCAGAAGGGGGACATTTTCTACAGCTTCTATGTTAAGCAAAACGCAAATGCAATTAATTTAGTTAGGTAAAACGATTTTATTTTGCAAAGAAAATTCTGATTTCGGCCCTTAAAAAAGAGGTAAGAGTCACGTCAATGTCAAACTAATCAGTCGAGTGACAGTGTGAAAAGTCAGCTGATTGTCATTAGGCATGGTATGCATCGAGACGAGAGCCGCTGTGCGAGAGAACGCTGCATTATCACTTCAGCTGAAGAGAATGAATTTTTTCCGAAGTCGGGTGGTGGGCGCCATAATTCAATGGTTATATGCATTGACTACTGAGCGGGAAAGTCTAGTTCGAATTCCAGAAAATACCAAAAAGTATTTTCAAGGTCCCACCTTTCGCGAACGTCTGACAAACATCCGACAGTAAAGTCTAGAATGAAAAGCTTTCTAGTTTGTATTTATTTCAATGTAAAACATTTGCACATTAAGATTACAATTAAGTAATATTCAAGAAGCATTAGTTTTACTTCAAGTATATACAAGAAATTGGAAAACAAATTAGAGAATTAGAAAAAATATAATAAATAAACATAGCATTATGAACCATTGGCCAAGTATTGACAAAGATGGTTTTTAAATCTGCTTGAGCTTTCTGTTCTGCGATTAATTCTCGATCCCGCTCACTATTTAAGCATAACAGAACAGGATGCCCTTAAAATGCACTCATACCAATGCTGCCACTTTGACTGCGATAGGACTAGATTCACTCAATGAAGTCTATTGTCTTTTTATAGAACTCTTTTCAACACACATACTTTTTGAATTGCATCAGTAAATATGTACATTCAACGCATTCATTGCTATGTTTCGATTAGATATTGCAAATTTGATAAATAGGTTTATTTTTATGAATAAAAAGGAGATGTTTTCTTTTTGATTTATTTTAAGAATCTTGATTTGTTTTAAGTAAACATGGGACTGTTGAACTTCCTTGTCCCCACACAGTAAGAACAATAAGAAAACATTAAGCTCCAATTTTTTTTTTTAGTTTCATCCTATTACGAGGTGAAATAATTTTATTATTTTTTTAAATATTAGCTTATGCGTAGGGAGTAACCCTTGAATGCAATTAATTACACGTCATAAACTGGAAAGATAGGTAAAAAAAAATGATACTGCAGTTGTATTTTTTCACTCCGTTCCCAACTTTTCCGTTTCAGAGAAAAACGAATTGATCTTAAAAAAAAATGTTCGCCTCACTGAAACTAGAATTTTAAATCGTACTTCCATGATTCTCCCAACAACCCACAGAATTTTATCCTTTGGTTCCATAGTAACTTTCGTTCCTTGAACCACCCCCTAAACATTGGTGACAGTTTTATTAGTTCTGTTTCCGTACTTGACTAGAGTTGCGAATTTCTCCGAAATTTGACGAAAATTGCTCAAATCCAGTTCCCGTACGCGGAAATCTCTCGGTCGAAGGACAAAGAGATCCAGATATGTACATATCCGTAGATATATGTATGACAAAATAAAAAGAGGTGAAAATTCCTTTTTTTAATATTAGTTGTTCGTTAACATGCAATTAAACTGAATTGCAGTCCATTAAGGGTTAATTCATCAGACTTGACAGCAACATGCCCAGAGTCATTATAAATTTTCAACTGAATGCAGTATATTCCCGACATCAAACTTACACACTTGTGCCGCTAATGAACGACGAAATAGGTTTGGTTCTACGATGGCATATCTATTTATTTCGAATATTCGGATATTGTCCGGTTTCCATAAATTTGAACACCTATAAAAATCAGCTCTACTTTTTGTGGTCGATTATTCTGATCACATCCTTAAACATACTCATAGCAATAGTTTTCTTGTATCCTCATATATTTATTTTCAATGGTGATTCATTTACGGTATTTAACAATTCCTTGAAGTTTTCCATCGCTGCAGTATCTTTGAATATATCTGCATGGCAGTCCTTAAAGATGAAGCATCATGAACGAGCATTTTGGAAATTTTACATAAAATTACGGTCCACTCGGAATCCAAATGTGAAGGGGCAAAGCATATTTAACCAGTTTTGTGAACATAAGAGATTTATTTTTAAATTTTTCGTCATGGTTTTTACGAACATAGGGTCCGCCATTGCGCTTTTATGTACAAACGAGTCATTAAATTTTAAATTATACTTGATTGTAACCGCATTGCATTCAGGCGCAATAGTAGTCCGAAACGCACAATTTATTCTTTATATGGATTTGATTCGCATTGAAGTGGAATGCCTTGAGAAGGATTTGACTACGCTAGTGGAGTTTACGGAGTGGGGAAGACCGAATCGATCATTTCCTCACTTTGATGAGTTCATTCGACGAAGCATTGTCAAGAAACAGCAAATATATCAAGCCATCTTTGAAATGACTGAGAGCTTTCAGGCAGCATGTAATTGGTCGATGGTGGTGCACTTGTTAAGGGGATATATCCGACTTGTAGTGGAGTGCTATTTTTGCATTTTGTTAATTTCTGATGGGATTTGGAATCCAATAAGTAAGTGAAATATATTTGTAAATTTTGTTAATTTTTGTCAGGGGGTAAAAAAAAATAATATTTTCTTTTCATCGAAGAATTTGATTTGAAGATTTGATCCATAATTTGATTTTTAACACTACTCTTTTGATGAATATCTAGATGGGATTCGTTATGAGTGAATCACTATACAAATTCCGAGTAAAAAATGTGTTATAAGAATACATTGGTCCAACTTTTATCATTACAGAGTTATACAGATTTTTTTTTATCATCTACTTAACTTGGCTTTATCTTCACCATATCTGTACTAATTTCAACAGTTTTGCTTTTATTTGAACAGATTATATTCGTTGTATAAAGTGGCTAACAATTAATAACCCTATATAAATTGTCCATGATTTTGCAAATGGCATCTCCTGTCATCGTGACAATTGACAGTTGTGTACTTAACAGATTCGAAAAACACGATGATGAACAATGGAACGTTATACTTCTCAAGAACGTGGAATAATTGTGTCGATTTTTTAATTTAGAAAAAAAGATAGCTAAATCAAATTGTGTCACTGCTTTTCTGCCAATTCTCTTTTCAAACAATGCCAGGCAATCCAATTTTCTTCTTCCTCATATAGTCTGACCTGCTTTGCAGCGTGTGATACTCCCTGGTATGCCAAAATTCATGGCCTCTGTCGTGATAAGTTTTAACAAAAGTTATTAATTGCATTGGAGTGACATGGCTGAAATATCATAATTTGACCCAACGTAAAGTAGGAACGAAAGTTATTTAAAATTTAATCATAATAATTAAAATTATAACGTGTTTTTCTGCTACAAAAGGCATTACAAACCGAATGACAAATTGGGTTGATGTTGGATTAACGAATGGTGAGGTCACGCAATTTATTTGATTCATATCGCAAGTTAATTAAGACAACTTTATAAAGACAGCACTCTACGTTTGAATTGTATTAACCCTGACAGAAAAATGCAACTAAATCCAGTTTATTCACGACACCAAAGTTACACACGTTTGCCAGTGATGAAAGACGAAATAGGTTCGGTCCTACAATGGCATATCTATTTATTTCGTATTTTCGGATATTGTCCAGTTTCCATACATTCAAATACCGATAAAAATCGACTCTACTCTTTATGGTCTATTATCCTGATCACATCTTTAAATATACTCACAGCAATAGTTCTTCTTAATCCTCATCTATTTCTTGCCGTTGAAGATTCATTTGCATTATTTAACGATTTCCTGAAATTGTGCGCTATGACAGTATCTTCGAATATATCTGCATGGCAGTCCTTAAAGATGAAACATCATGAGCGAAATTTTTGGAGACTCTACATAAAGTTACGGGCCAGTCGAAACCCAATCGTTAAGGGACAAAGCCTAGGCAGTCAACTTCACGAACATAAGAGATTCATTTTAAAATTTGCCGCCATTGTTTTTTCGCACATAGTGGCAAGTATTACACTTATAATTCTATATGTGGATATGCCACAAAGACTGGTGCAGTTCTATACTATGTTTGTACCATACTTAGCCATAGCAGTCGTCCGAAATGCACAATTTGTTCTTTATATGGATCTCATTCGCACAGAAGTAGAGTGTCTAGAGATGGATTTGGCCACGCTCGTGGAATTCACCGAATGGGAGCGCCCGGATCGCTCATTTCCACACTTTGATGAGTTCATTCGACGACGTATTGTTGAAAAGCAACACATATACCAAGCGATCTTTGAAATGTCTCAGAGTTTTCAGGCGGCATGTAATTGGTCGATGGTCGTGCACTTGTTGAGAGGATACACGCGCATAGTAACCGATTTGTATTTTTCTTTTTGGACAAGGATGATGAATTTTAATCCGATAGGTGAGTTAAACAAATGTTTACATTTTATCAATTTGCATACCATGAATAAGAAACATTGAGAAACCTTTAAAGTACAGGCGGCGATCCTGCGACAGAAGAAGAGATTGATTTGTGAAAATAATTAAGTAGGTAACAAAAAATGCACACGCCACAGAGATTCGAACCCATGATCATAAAAAGTAAGAATGATTGACGCGACATCTTAGCAATCTCGGCTACGGTAGTATTACTCTGGCTATGGCAACAAGTTATTTTTGTCAGTTCTGCAGACGTGCAGATATATTTTGATTGTTTATATGATTATTAATAAAAAAAAATCATCGGTGCTGAACTTGCGACTCTCCGCGCAGGTTTGAATAGTCAACACAAGCGTCAACCAACTCGGCAAAGCCGGTGTTGTCCGTAGCATGGTCGATTAGCTATACTAGTCATTCTAACACTGTATAGCACTTAATAAGTAAATTAATCAAAAATAATTGATCTTAAGTCGTCTCCCTATTTTTCACTACTTAATTAATTTGCTTTTAAAAAATATGAACTTTCAATTCAAATAAGTGCTTAATTTTAATCATCCATTACGCCCGAAATTCCTCACTTCACTGAGCCATAAACAAACTCTTATACTAATTGAATGACTCAATTTGCTCTCCGCTTCGATGGTTCATCTGCGAGTATTGTCCACTTTCTATAAATTTCAATAGTCATAAGTACATACGATCAAGCCAAAACCGTAGAGAACAAGGCATGTGTTTGTTCAATTAAAATGGAACTTTTACCATCAGCGTACTCATACCAATAATATTTGGCTTACTGTATACGATTCGAAGTATTTTTGACAAGCATTCACACCGACAACATGAGCTACGATATTGAGAAACTTGCAATTTGGTCTTTATATGGATTTGATTCGCATAGAATTGGAAAGTGTGGAATTTAGAAAATGATTCGGCTACACTGGTCGAATTAACGGAGTGGAAAAGACGTATCGTAGAAATCCAATGGTTCAGTTTTAAAATTACGTTCTGCAATCTTATGAGCAAGTTATAGAAAAGTTATTAAGGATTTTGAATACTTTACATATCACCTGTAAGCAAACAAACAAAAATGTAGCATATCCAATTTCAGTGAAATGCAAAATTTCATATTCCCTAAGTCGAGCAGGCGCGAAAACTCACTTGAAGTGACAATTTCAATATTTTGTAGGCAGTAAGAAGTCTAAATCATTGAACAATTTATTCTTACCAACGAGATTATGACAATTTTTGACAAGAACGTCGTCAACTTTTCTTACTACCATTGTCACCTCGATTAAACACGCAATTGCCTCCTCAACTTGTGTCACTTCACTGGCTGACTGACAAAGGACTCAACGCAGTGTCGTATCGCCAAACTTGACTCGACTTAGAGAATAACTGCTTACACTGCTGATCCTAATCGCAGAACTGTCACCGAAATCGTAATATGTAGCAACATTTTACTTCGTAAAAAAAAGGCGCGTTATAATGACATTAGATCCGTGTAAAACATTGCAAAGTCTGGAACTTAATTTAACATTGAATCATACTGTCACGCGTTGATGCATAATATATAACTCAATGAATATAAATCGACATATGAAAATGAAAAATCAGCACTTAACCGTCTATCAAACACAATAAAGTAATCAACAGGTACACACTCAACCAATTAACTAATTACCACCCCAGCCTTATTACTTAACCAGTAACTTCAATCAACATATCCTCAGTTAACATTTTCAATCATGGAGGACGAACTTTGTTCTATAGTCCGCTGGCATTTAAAAGTTTTTCGATTTTTCTGCTTATCTCCGATCTCACTTACCGCCAATGCTAGGGCCGCTCGCATTCAAGAGATATTCTGGCCTATTTGGAGTCTTTTCGTTGCGATGTATTTCGCGTTTCTTACATTTGTCTACTTTAAATATCATAATGACTTTATGTACAACGGCGATAATTTTGGATTTGCTGTCGATTGCATTAAACTTGTCACCACTTCTTTGACTATGGAAATATCTGTTTTAGAACCGCTGTTCAAGAAGAAACATGAGCGAGCCTTTTGGAGACAATACATTCGTCTGAGTTCAACCCGTCAATTGACTTCAGCTTCGTTCTGCATCCAAGTGAAGGAATACAAGTCGTTCCTTTTGAAATTTTACGTGTATTTTCTTATAAATCTAATTGTGGAAGCTGCAGTTCTTATTTCAATGAAGGAGTATTTCTTTATAATGATAGTCTATTTTGCATTGTTTATGCCCTTTTCGTACATTTTGAGATTTCGAATAATGCAGTTGATATTTTGCTTGGAATTGGCGAATGTTGAGATTCAGAGTTTAAATAAGGATCTGCAACTTTTGGTGGAATACACTGAGTTTGGAATGCACCGGAAAACTTTTGTGAAGTTCGATGAATTTATTCGATTGCGTATCGTAGCTAAACAGAAGATGTATGAGGACATCTTTGAAATGGTGGAGAGTTTTAAAAATGCCAATGGGCTATCGATAATAGCAAATTATTTTAAGTGTTGCGTGCGAGTGCTGGTCTCTTGTTATTGGTTGTATTGGACGTGGTATAATTCAATTTTCACAACAAGTGGGTTGGGGTACTTTTTAGTGGATTTTTTTTTAAAAGTTTTATATTTATCTTTTTGTAGAGGACATCCTTTTGATTCCGGCGATTCTGGAGATTCCTATGTTCTTGCTCACAGCTAGGAATTGCACGAATGCGGTGAGTAGAGTTCATAAGTTAAAAACTACTCGTAGAAAGATGAATGACTAAAAGTGTGTTATAAAATTTTGATAATACGAAACAGTTATTTGGTTTTCTTATTATTTTAATTCTAGGCAAAGAATATTTCGTACAGAGTGCATAATCTAAAGCATAGCGCCGATAATATAGCTGCCTCCATTCAGGTACATCTGTCTATATAATTTTTAGAGAGCACAATTTAAGAATGCGGTGCTTTACTTGCAGATTCAAAACTTTTCTTTGCAATTGTTACATCAGAAAATCAAAATTGATGGACTTGGAATTTCTTCGATGGATGGATATATGTTAACTAAGGTAAGGTTCCTTTCGAGTCCGATTGGTAGGTATTGTAATATGCGAGCTACGGCTCGAGTAGATAAAACAATATTCTGTGAAATTATTTCTTTATTTTCTAGTCTATAGAACAATTCAGGTTCACACTATACTATTCTTCGCAATTCTTTTCTTACAAGGTCTCTGTCCTCTCAAATCGCTTTATCTCCTTTCGCTTACTTAATTCACAAATCCAAACTAATTACTTCTTCTTGTTAAATCTCAACTTTCAATTTGTCACAAAATTACAACTTCGCCCATTATCACTTTTCTAATCTCTTTGCCACAGTTTAGAAACTACTGCGCCTTTTTGATCGCCATCTGTCCTTATATAGCAGAAGTTTCTGATAGCCAGAAACTTCTAGAAAATTCTAATGTAATAATTCCAAGATGACAATCATTTCGTGCAGTTATAATTCTCTCTTGTTCTCTTTTATCCGTGATATTATCCGAGCTGTGGTGACTAATTTCAGACACGAACCTCAAATGAAAAGACACTTCGGAATTTGTTCGAGGGCGTAGTTGTTATGCTACATTATGTTACAGTATAAATATAAATAAATATAAATATTTTGGCGCTAACAATTTAGCTTCTCGCAGTCACTCGTGCCGTGCAAGAATGGTTGGGACCTACAGTTCTATGACGTTTCCTAAGGGTAATTTTTTGTTTGATTGAGAGAAGGTGGGACCGTGAGATAACTTTTTTCTTGTGTTTTCTTGGATTCGAAAATTGAGACCACTATTGGCAGGTATACCTGCATACTATGCAGAGAAGATGCATGACCTTCTCTCTCTCTCACACGTAATCCAATCCCTACCTTCGAGGAAGATAGTATTCTTCATTTACTCTTTAATGACTACACAGCAAAGGCTCAAACTATGAAATTCCGCTAGCGACAGCGAATGTCTACCGAACTCAACTCTCACATTGATGCAATGATCATTTCTGGTGCGAAAAACCTCAGTTCAGCTCAACGCGTCAAAAATCTCTTATTCCAACTGTCGTTTAACGTCAGGTAACAAAACGACAATGTGAACGCGGCATTACAGCTGGCGTTTTACGTCATTAAACGCTAGATGTCGATTTAGTTCATGTGGAACCTAATTTCTTGTTCGACAACGGTCGCGCAACAAACTTCATCCTTATTCTATCAGGCGTATTACTCTCACAAAATGACAAGCTAAACGGCATTTATTGTCGTTCGGAAATTAGTAAATGCCAAGCAACGAAAATTTCCCTAAAATGCGAGTTTTGTTTAAATTTTCAACTCATTTAGTTAAGATTCCACCTATTTAGTTATTTATTTTTTCTCAAGGGTGGAAATAACGAATTTAAAACTAATGGTAGAGTTAATGGAAAAACATCATCCTCTGACAATGAATTTTAAAAGAGGCGTTCCACAATTGGATGTATTTAAAACTGGATGGAAAGACGTTGCTGCAGTACTAAACGGTTTAGGACCACCCATACGAGATGATACCCACTTTTCATTTGGTAGATCCAATGGATTAGATTTTGATCTTATACTTCTCCCTATTCTCATGAAATCTCTTTTGTTGCTTTCCATTTCACTGTCATCTTCGCTGCTTCACGATAGAAACATCACAATGGTGTCCATATTTTCTTTTAGGTAATTTTATTATTAATCAAAATTGAGTAAAAGCGAAGGAAATAAACTTACGAGTGCAGTTAAAACATAAAGTGTCAACAACGAAACAATTAAATACAGGGACTAATCCAATAAAATATTTGCTTGTCAATATCAGCTGTTGTGGAAATTACGTGGAATGTAAATAAAATGACAATCATGGCGTTTAAGTCGCAGAATACCGATACTAAAACTACAGTAAACCGACACGACTCAAAAAACGACAATTGTCGAAGAAATTAAACGCCTGTTATAATTAGGGTGATTGTCTCATGTCTCTGAAGCACGGTACCAACGTAACCGAACGTTAAATGAATCAAGTTGATGTTGAGGAATCTATTGGCTTTTCAATGTGAATGTTAACTCAGATCTTCTAAGCAGATTCTAGATGCTGCTAAAGCTGCTACTAGATGCCTATGATTCCTCAAAAGATGCAAACGATTTTTCACTTCCGCTCATCCTTATACCTTAATGTTCTGCTTTCGCAATAGACAATCGTTTTTTAACGCCCATCCGTTTTCAATCCTTCCCTACCCAATTTTTTCCTATACCATTTCTTTTCTCTCCATCGCTGGAATTCTGGAATTTTTTTGATCCGCTAGGTTGTTCATCAAATAAGCCGCCCTTTTATTATAATGCTTCTTTTTGTTACCAATACTTCAAAACATCGTCAAATCGAAGGATGAAATGTTCAAAATAAAAGTAATTTTATTTTGTTGCTTAAGGTATTCATCAACGAAAATTTTAAACTATAAATAATTTTGTTGTGCTATACTGAAGCTGAGCAAGAAACACAATTAATTTGCCTCCCTGATCTAAGTTTCATTCAGCGAGTACCGCTCATTCTCAATTACCGTGAAGCAGTAGATTAGCAGACATGTGTGCATGTGTACTCAGTTCGCAGTATGAAAGTATTGCTCATTTCCTTATATACATTATGTGGCCGGAATGGACGACCATTTCTTTTTTGTTAAAAGATATTTCTGGGTTCGCGGGGATAACAATATGGAATAAACTGTTCGCTTTAAGCAAAGCCTTTTTTTTCAAAATGTTCAAAGATGTGTGGTGCATGATATGTATGTAAAAATTAAACATTCAGTGAGTAAGACCACGTTTTAGAGGTATGACACAGTGCTCCAATCTTAATAAAAATGTATTCACTAACTAGACACTGGGGAGCTTTTATGTAAAACATTATTAAGAACGGATAAGTAATGAATAAGCGCTGAAAAAAAAAGATTAAAAATCATGCTTACAGCTTTTATAGTTTAAGCGCTAGGTGATGACAGACGGACCTATTGTCCGTGGTCATATAATGTTCATGCAATTTGGGCAAATTAATCGCTTTTTTCATCCTTTCTGTTAATTTCGATTTTTTTTCTAGACGCCGACATTTTAGATTTTCTCAGGAAAAATTCTCTCGACTCTTCTGAGCGAAAAAAAAGCAGTTGTTAGACTCATATTTGCTTTTTTGGATTTCTCTATATGAGAACGTTCTGCTTTATAGGTACGCATTATTCGCAACCTTTGTTGTTGACGGAATACATTTTCGAAAAAAGGCACTATTTATCAATATTTATAAACCTTGAGTAATTTTATTGTAGTTTAACTCACTTACCACGTTTATATGCACAATCGAGGGATCGAGTTGAGATTTCGATCTGAGTATTTCTACACACAGAGTCGAAAGATTGAAAAATTCAAACGTGGTTGAACTGACAGATGAGTATAGCAGACATTCTGCTTTTGATTGGTTAGTGTTCTGTTGTGTTAGATTCGTTATCCGAAATCACACACACACAGAGACAACATGTCAGTTCAACCACTCAACCCCGGTATACATGCATTTTTCTAACTCGATCCAGCTCTGTTAGCTGAGTCCAGTAGAGTCAATCCCATTTCAACTCGATCTGCGTTTATATGAATCTCACGCCGGGTTGAACCTGGCTTCAAGTATGCATATAAACGAAGTAACTATTACTCACAAAATGTCAATAAACAAAAAATACTTTTACGATCGCAAAATCCAATAACATTCATCACTCTTTGATATACAGCTGTGTGCAAAAAAAAAAAATAGCAACACCCACAACCGATTCAATATCTTTCGTTGCGTTTTGAATAAAAACATTTCATTTTCATTTCCTTGAAATCCTTCTTCTTTATTAATATTTTGTATAAAAACCTTTATTGGCAACAACTGCTCTGCATTGGCGTGGCATAGAGTCAACTAAAGATTAACGCCTTTCAATGGGTATTGAATCCCGTTCTTACCACACGTCTCACCAAGTTCGTCTTCATTTTTGGGCTTTTAATTAAATACAGCCTCTTTCACTTCTCCCCATAAGTTCTCTATTGGGTTGAGGTCCGGAATTTGAGCTGGCCAGTCCATAACATTGACGTTGTTCAAACCAAACCAATTTTGTGCGCCTGTTGGTGTTGGTCGTTGTCTTGCATAAATATCCATTTGAATGGCATGTCTTCATTAGCATAAGGCAACATAACCCTGTCTAGGATTTGAACATACGCATTTGCATCCATTTCACGGTTTATGCGATATATTGGGTCAGGACCATAAAAAGAAAAGCAGCTCCAAATCATAATTTTACCTCATCCATGCTTAACCGTTTTAAGCATGAACTTTGGGTCATATGCTGTATTTGGAGGCCTTCTTACATATAGTCGGCGACTACTATATCCGAATAGCACTATCTTTGACTCATCTGACGCTAAAATATTACGCCACTTACTGGCTGGCCAATCCAACTGATCCATTACAAATTTGAGTCGGCTTTCAATATGTCGTGGTTGTAGTAGTGGCTTTTTTTTCTTGGGCTTTTCCTGACAACTTCTAATGATGGAGTTGCTAACATCAAGTTGAAAATCTTGTTTAATTTTTGTTGATGTTATAAAAAGCTTTTGATCAGTGATCCGGTTAATCTTTCGCACAGTTCTGGTGTCCAACTTACGCTCGCGACCTCTTGATTCCCGTTTATTTTGTCAGTTTTTTGCATTGGCCATCACTTTACTTGAACAATAGTTGTTTCTACCGATAAGATTTGCCTTCCGACACTAATTTTAATATGAGACCTTGTTGCTCTGCCCATTTTAGCTGCATTCGAAATAAAACTAATATTAATGGCAATTTGCGAAATTTAACTTGCCTGTTTTACCTCATTTATGCAAAAGCAAAAACTTTAAAAATTAAAAGACAATACAAAATAGCGAAATTTCTGCAGCACTGTTATTATTTTGCACACTTTAAAAGTGACTTTTCGTAGTACCGATACCATTATTTTTTTGTTTCCTGCACACAAGAAGGTAATCAATGAGTGCATTCAGTGCCTAAAATAGCTGTGCATGTTGACATGTAGATGGCGGTTGTGTACTATACTTAAAAAACTACAGCGAAGGCATGACACGGCAGTAGGGTGCTCATATCGCTGAAAATGCAAGTTGATTATGATGATGGCATCAGGTGGACGGAAAAAAATACACTGAATCATAAGCAACCACAAAAACAGCAAAACAAAAATGCTCCCCAGTTATCTGCACGACACTCTTGGAGTTTACTAAAACTTGATAACACCTGAGTTTCAAACCACTACACCAATCTTTCTTTCTCTTTATCTCTTCCCCCCTTTCCCCAAAAAACGCCCGTGCCCTGAATTAGTATAAGGGTATACATATCCCTTTTGGTGCGCGCTAATTATATAAAAAAAAAAGAATATATATTTAAGATTATTGATGGATGTGCTGCTATTATTTTGTATAAGCACTTGTCGCATTGAGTGTTCTGAGTACGTACTTATACCTCTCACGCACACATAACGGCATACATTTTCTATACCGTTATTAAGAAAAAGGATTCGTGGTAGTGTGGCGCACTCACAGAGCAGTCCATTTATTTCCGAAACGGAGAAGAAGATAGCGTTCCTAATTTTATTGCGTGGTACTGTATAAAGAGATTAGTACCGAAATTGTTGTTAAACAGTAGCTTACCTTGTCGATGGACGGGGGAACAGCAACCACAGCCACCCGAGCATAAAAGAGAAACGAATAAAATCAAAGTTTCTTCAACCACTACACTAAAAGGAGTTCTGCTTGCTAGTACAATGGACTTCCTGTGAGTTTCGAGTGCTCCGGTATTTGAAAATTTCCTTTTTATATATGTACATAAAAAAATAAAATAAAAATCTTGTCGATAGATAGTGGCCAAACAGACTTTTCTTCAGATAAAATTAACAGTCGTTACGTCTGAATGAAGTAACCATCATCGCATGATAGCATGAATTTATTGCATACCAAGAATAAACTAAAAGAGATTCTAACTTAAATTCAAGATTGCCGTAACCTAACTTCATTCTTTTCTTTTTTTTATTTCAGGCTGTTGGATCCATAACGACATACATGGTTTTCTTCATACAATTCATGCCAAAGTTCAAATCCAAATACGATTGAAGCCTTTACGTATTCTCATCACCAAACTACACATAGTTGGAATATCTTTCAAAAGAATGTATTTAAAGTTTCTTTTACTCGATATACAGTGGATTCTATTTCAAATATGTTTTTTTTTTTAAATAAATAAAGTTTTCTTTAAAAGCATTTCTAGACAATGTACATCTCAGCAAATATATTGCAAGGTCAGTGTATAAGGATTGCTATTCTTTGATTCATCAACTTTTTTATTTTTATTTTGGTGCCCTTGGTCGAATATATGTTTACTATTTTATTTTACATCACTAATACTACGAATTAAAATAAAAAGAAATCAATACTCAATCATCCTCGCTTTCTTTTAATCTTCTAAGGAAATAAAATAATAAAATAAAAAAAAAAGGACAAAAAGTACCTCAGTCTGCAATGCCAATCGTCCTTAAAAGCACAACAATTATAAAGTTTCAACATTTTTTTTTTTTTTTTTTTAAATCGAAGCTGTTTCGTTCTTAAAGTTTATCTTCAATCATACTCATGACTTGATTCACGTTTGCTTATAAGATTCTCCCTCTCCTCATCATTGCCCTCAACTATTGTGGTGGTCGGTGGGGCGTTACGATTTAAAGCTTTTGTCTTGTGAAGCCCTTCGGTTAGGCCTGACTCTGTAAGTACTTCTACCTCATCTTCATCGTCGTCATCGGGTACTGTAAAATATGGATGTGACGATGCTGGGCGGAATTTATAACCAGTCAGTACAAAGAATACATAAGTGGCCATCTCGTGGAACATCTCATCCAGCCAAGCGTATTGGAATGCTACTGTTATTTTCAGTAAGTATACAATGATGCGAGTGAAATAGATATAGCAGACGATCATAATGTAGAACTGTCGGAATAGCTTTAGTTTACGTAGATTTATGGCAGCCTTGCCATCGGTAGCTGATGCCTCATGCAAGTGTCGAATTGACCATACCACGGGGAATAAAATTGCTCCGCAGCAAAGCAAATCGACTAGAATGAATATATCCCGCCAGGTACGGTACTCAATATCGCTCTCTTCGCTTTCAGCGATAATGATCTCAGCAACATTCGCAAGAACTTGTAATGGAATTACAATCATGAAGATCTTCTTGTCTTTGTCGTTTAAGATGTGCTTGATGAACGTCCATCCGGTTCCAATTAGAACAATGGTTATGAAGAGAACTGCTCCTTTTAATCTGTGAATGAGGAAATAATTAAACAACTTAAATAAATACATGTACTCGTAATATACATAAATATTTGTTTATGCAATCTTTTGTCTGAAACTTCTGAACATAGCAACTTGAAAATTTAAATGTAAATTCTTTCTTAGCATCCGTCACATGACAGTCACCTTGACGTTGATGCGAGAGCTTAAGTTTCAACGGCTCAACAGGTTATGCTGACTGGAGCTTTTTTAGACATGCTGTTGACAAGTTAAGAACTAAGACGCTAGCAGCGGGATATGACGAAAAATACCCCTGGTAAACATCAACTACACTAATACGGCATCTATAGTCTTAGTTTAGCTACCTGCTTAGAATATAACGAAGATGGGGGATACTTCACAGTGCACCAGCTCATTCTCATATACAAAACAGAAGTAGCCCGGAGCTTGAGCATTATTGTCACATTTGGAGTTCAGTCCCAAAATATTCTCTTCATCTGCTCGATGCACGCAGAGACGAGCAGTTTGCTTAGTAGAAGATCCTGCATTAATATGCAGACCTATGCCTATAAATATCAATTGAATGATCCCTACAAACGAGTCATTTGATCGACCTACTAGGCAAGCCACTAAGGTCCATTTTATTATGTCCACCTGGTAATCGCGCAATCGTCTCTCTACCCAAATACGTTCTGCAACAGAATAAGTAAACTTTGGAATTCACTCTCAGAAAACATATTTCCAGAAGCTTTAATCTCCAGCTATTCAAGATCAGCCTTCTTTCATCCAATAGTGGTCACGAAAAATACGACCAATTGGAAATCCTTCAGACCCATCAACCATACTTTATTTATGCTGTTTATGTTCGTTTCTACGGGGATCTGTGTTATGCACCGGAATGGAAGATGAAATAATATAAACTATTGAAGATGAATGATAATAATAATAATAATACCATTCAGCCATTCTTGCCGTGCGCTGCACGAATGTTTGGGACCTACACTTTTATGCCTTTTCCGAAGGGCAATTTTTTTTTGAGAGAAGGTTCTCATGGGAAAAACGACCTACCTCGATGCACTCCTGATTATACCGACATACTCGTATGTTCTCGAAAAGGTAACAGAATGTTTAATTAAAGCCAATTCGACTGTCTATGTCAAAAAGTCATTGTTCTCATTTAAAGAGATACATATGTACATATTCGGCTTAAGCCAAATCTGAGTAAAACATCTGCCGTACAGAACTTTCATATTCCATCCGCACTGAATCAAATAGTGAGATTTGTCAGTCTTTGTGATTATTACCGTAGATTTATTATAAATTTGTCATCAGTGGCAACACCGTTGACCAAAATATTCGTCCTTACCCTGAAGTTAATGGAAGAAGTTTTGAGTGCGAATGTCTCGAAAACGGTGCGTCGCATGAAAAATATTATTTCCATAAGGAAGTATAGCTTTTAAAATTCTCTACAAGATGGATGCAGATTTTTTCAAAATTTAGTTATTGGAAATTGTTTTTGAGTGGGAATATTTCGAAATCGGTATGTCCTATGTAAACAATTTTAGGTTTTGGAATTATGTACAAGGTGCGAACCGAAATTTTAATGTTTTCCAGAAAGACCCGAAGTGAATACAAATCGCTTTGCAGGGCAGATATTCTGAAAAAGGTTTTTTCAGTGTTCCGTACCAGAATGTTATAAAACGGAACACTAATGTATTCAACACGGTGCCTTTCTATCTAACCATCAGTATGTCACACGTTTGTAACTTTTCAACCTTTAGAACTAGAAAACTGAAATTTTACACAAAAATATGTAGTTTGTTGAACAAAACAACTTTAAAACCCTCCCCCTCGCTCTGTCACCGAAAGTATAAACGGGACAAATCTGAAAGAAAATGAGTTTGAAGTCATAAGGTTACATGAAAAATATAATGGGTCTCCTGCCGCAAGCCCAAGTTGGATGGTATGGGGTTAAAAATCACCCCACCATATCCTACCCTTGCTTCATTCGAACTTTATTGTTCACTTAACTTAGATGTTGGATAAGAATAACTCAAAGAACTACTCCCCATACCTTAACCCCACTTCAACCGATTCAGATCAAATTCAGATGCCAAATTTCATCAAAATCTGTTCAGACATTCTTAAAATAATCGGCCAATAGAGACGATTGAAATAATTTTAAAGCCCCGCCCCTCACATCTTACTCAGACTCCATCCCATTTTTACTTGTTGACGAAACTAAAAACCTACTTATTTCTTCACTGGCTCTTGTTCGACCCGTGTTGGAACAAACAGACAGGTGGACATGGAACAGTGTTTTTTTTTTGTCCTGACTTGATAAAGCGAAATTATTATACAGTTAAAATAGTAGTACAGAACACTAACCGCCTGAACACTGATGACTGACTCGCTTTAACGATATTTTTTTTTGTTTTGCTATGTAAACCCGCGTAAATAACTCCCGTTATTGTCAAAAATAAGTTAATCCCTTTCCTTCATATATGCCAGTAATCAAAATATTGTATTGTGTGGCACTCATTACTGAAAATCATTAGTAAAATTCATACCGGAGGGTTTCACAGGGGTGAAAAGTCAACTTATACTCTTTTAGACTGAAGATATGATTCGTTACCTCTATTTTTTAAGAAAACAAAATCACAATCATATTGTACTTTGCACTTACAAATGAGTTATGTAGTAGAGAATAGCCCATGCCTCAACATGCTCGCCTTTGACTTCAATGAAATGGTAGTTGATCGCATGAAATACCAGTGACAACGACTTGAGGAACACCAGAACGGCCATGATGTAGTGGATTTTATATACGGAATGCCTAGAATGAAAATTACATTTCGTAACTATTCCAAAATATTCTAATTAGAATTGTCCTACTTGCTCTTTTTCAAAATGAACACCCAAAAGAGTCCAGAAAGGAAGAACAGAAGACTCATCATGAAGTACAAAGCTGGCAAGGGCATCTCGCCAGCGGAAAGGAAGTTTCCATTATTGTTCTCTTCTATATCGACCTGCGCATTAGATGTGAGTTAGAAACAATCACTTATCGCAGACACACATATTCTTACGTTAAAAGACAGTTCCTTGGAGGTGTAGTAGTTCGGACAGGCATGGAAATACAAGTTGTAGAGGCCCTCTTCGTGTGGTGATGCCACGAACATTGAAAACTACAATAGGAGATTTCACATTTCATTCACATTTTCTTTGATAATTTCTTGACTTACCGATGTATTGTAGAACTTCTGTTTACCAACCACAGTCCGAATAAGTGGCAATGTGAGATCCTTACAGATTGCCTTATTTTCTGCTGGAGCAACTGGAGCAACCTCGTCTTGTGGGGCTAGGTCTCTTATTTTTCGTCTCTGCATAAACAGCGAGGAATCACTGACTTTTGACTGCCTCTTCGATCGGAACACGGGCAACATTGATCGGTTTTTGTAAATATGTAGGTTTTTCCAGTCAGGCGAGCATGTCACATGAACACTATCAAACAGATATCAAATTAACAAGACTTTTTGCCACAAAACACTTCCCTTACATTTGGTTCTTTAGATCCATCAGAAAGAAAACAATTGGTCCACTATGCTGCCCCGAAGCAGGTTCCTCAAGAATACATTTATTCTGATGCGAGTCCAAGTATGGATTCATCGCATCCACTGTTGTTTTATCAAGAGATAGCCCAAACTACACAATCAAAAGTGGATTGACATTCAGTAGGAAAACGAGAATCCATCCAAATCTTACCAAATCATTTTCCTGCTCCTGGGAGATAACGAAATTACTTAGTTTCACATCGAGAATACCACCCTGGTAGAAACCGAATGTGCTCAACGCAATATATCGCCGAATATCGTCCTAAATAGTTGTGAAATTATGATGATTCCATTTGAAATCAATATTGCGGCGTGGCCGAATAAAAGCCAAACCAAAAAAAAAGGAAAAAACAAAAGATTTTCGTAAACTTACTCGAACTTCAAGGTGATGTTTACGGGCCACGCATAAACTACATAGAAGCGCGAGAATTAGGAATTCTCTAAGTCGCTGCATATCTGTGGACGTGAAATTGTTATCAAAATTGATTTTATTGCTTTCGCAAACTGCGACGTGTTGTTTTTTTATTAGATTTTATTTTCTTCAAAAATTCTTCACTCGTTAGACAAATAAAAAAAAATTGTCAATTGTCAAAAATTTTCGTTGATGACAAGTGTCATGGGAAGGGAAGTTTTTTGTTTTCGTTCCAACAGTGCTGCCAAGTTTCAGCTCATGTTAGCTACACCGCTGTGCCATCGCCGCACTCCAAACACTTAAACCGCTGATAGCTAGAAACTCTCTAGATTTACTAGAGCTGGATAACTATCGGTAGTCGTCGCTATCGATAATTCTCGATAGAATTCGATTGTTTTCATTGAATCTTTTAATAAAATGTAGTTAATTAACCTAGTGAACTCAAATTTGACTAAGATTGCAACGAACTTCGTCAAAATGCAGCAATTTTTGTTTATTTCAATTTATGCTGATATCTAGAATAATATACGTGTACAATGTCATTTGAATTTAGTTACCAAAAATTCAGAACACATATATGTATGTTGTAATTAATTTAATCATTCTATCGATAAAGCTACCCGATTTTTTATTCTATCGAAGACATTGTAATGCCGAAGAGCAGTCTCAAATAGAATTTATCTGGAATAGGAAGTTTAGTAACTAGTAGACTAATCCAAGAAGATTTTAGTTAAGATACATATAATTTCGAGCATTTACTGTATGTATCCCTAATTATCGATAATAAACCCCATCGCTAATGAATTGTATTGACAAATTACGTTTTTCTCTTTTTCTTATCTAGCTAAGTGTTCTAACGAACAATTTTCTCGCTACATCCCTTTTCCAAAGATCATTCTAAAAAAAATTGGTTGAAAGTGATAAAAAACATACACATAAGCGACCTTATAATGGATTTAGATGGTCACACTATGTAGAAAACTAGAACAGGAATCTCGTGGTTGACCACCCATGCTAAATCTAGAACAAGAGTGAGATCACTATTCTCCCTCATCCAAAATTATGTTTCCTGCCTTAAAAATGACGTCAAAATTCGTTGCAGCTTGTAATGCTGTTCGTTACTGACAGCAGACTTTCGTTATATCTTACAGCGCTTTAAATGCAAAACTCACTTGCGTGACCATGTAAATCGACCATTATTCTCATACTCTTATCATCTGAAAATAAGTTAATTCGTGACATCTTGCACCACAAATGGAATACATACAAAAGTGTCATTCAATTAAATTCAAATCATTTCAAGGTGCGTTTGAAACCATGTAAGTTAATTATTCGCATGTTCGAATTTTAACTATTAGAGCTTGGTGAATAAAAAAGAGTGGTTTATTATACTTTGGTGGATACCACCCGTAATGTCATGTGAGTTTTGCTACGTATCTGAAATGCAAAAAAGTGAAGCGAGCTACTTCGAAAGTACATTCCTGACCCTCTACAGATGCATGCTCATGAATCAACTCTTCAAACGAACAGAACTAACACATCTCAACAAAACCAGCTTCATAACAAAACGATTGTGTTTTGGATACAAAAAAATGGAAAAATTTGATTTAATTTGCCGCACCTGTAACACAGAAAGATCAAATTTAATTAATCTTTCTTCACCTGCACCAGGAAATGAGGCTATTACTTTGGGTGACGTGCTACTCACCGTTTGCCCATCAGTACCAATTCAGGACAACGATAGACTACCTCGAAAAATTTGTTATTTTTGCTCCAAACAATTGGAGATCGCTTACAAATTCCAATTGCAATGCAAGAAGTCATATGACGATCTATGGACAATCATAGAATCTACTCTAAAGAAAGAACCAGCGCAACCCCTATCGCCTGTGAGGAACGAAGATCTGCAAACCAACGAAGATAGTGAAGACAAGTATGCGCATAGATAAATGTATTTACTGTGATTGCTAACCATATGAATTCTGCAGGTCATGTATAGTAGAGGAATTCGAGGATTGTTCAGCTACAATGTCTGAAAACCTAGAATTTCTGGAAGAAGATGAGGACATGGGAGAAAATGGTAAGGATTAAATAAGGCACAAGATTGCAGCGCAATGAAATGTTTTACTTAGACGAAGAAGAAATCTCGGAAGTAGAAGCAAGTCCTCAGGAGACTGTCCTTTCATCCACTGAAAACGCGGGGCCGACTGTATGCTGTCACTGTGATACAAAATTTTTCACCGTGAAAGGCTTGCGACTTCACGAGAGACTCGCCCATAAAAACCTGCAGCCCATTCTAACGAATGCAGAAATTCTAACCATCGAGTGTAAATATTGCCTGCAGGTGTTTGAGAAGAAAAGCGAACTAACGTTGCATTGCAGCAATGAGCATAAAAATGAGTTAGCAAAGGATCTTACATGCGAAATTTGCCAAAAAACTTTTTCTGGTAAGAATAGATACGAACATCATTTACTGTACCATGCGAAGAGTCGATTCCAATGCACAGTCAGAGATTGCACAAAAACTTTTATAATCAAATACAAGTAAGATTACCGTGTTCATTTGATAGAGTGAATAACGATTTTATTGTTTTTTACAGGCTAACTGATCATTTGAAACGCTTTCATGGAATCGCTCTAAGCGCCAGCCAAACGAGAGCTCTGAAACCACGCATTGTTGAAGAATCATAGCGATAGAGATTAAAAAATTATTATTAAACAGAAGGAGGGGAAGTGATACTGCTTAACAAGAACAAACAATAAAATAAATACTTGTAAACCTAGATATTGTTAATGAGGGCAATACATTAACTTTTGTGACTAGGTTATAGACATAACACTCGGCAGCCCGAATATTTAAGGATGGGTAACAGGTTCGGAAGGTTTCTAATGAGCCTTCAATGTCAGGCCACAGGATTATTACGTTTAGACTTAAAAAAAAACTGCAACACCAACAGCGATGAACAGAACCACTTTGGAATGGAATTTGAGCAGTGTGTGGGAAACGTAATTCATAAAAACTTAGGTGGTTCTCTTTACGAAAATGAGTTCTCTAATTCAGCCTGTGCTCAATCAATACCCGAATCTCAAGTATTTAGCAGTCATCCTGGATAATAAACTTTTTTGGTCAAAGCATGTTGAGTCGAAGTCATCTAAGGCGCTCTCTGTTTTTTTGCAGTGTAAGGGAGCTTTTGGCAAGACATGGACAATGATACGATCTTTCTTAGCATATGCGTCAGTTTGATGGAAAAAACTCATGGGCAGTACGATAAAAGCAATCTTTTCAATCAGCCAAAGGGGAATCGTGAAGGATGACGACATTAGGCTTAACTTCTCGTTAGTTAAACATGCATCTGACTTTCTAGCGAAGACTTATGCAATCCTTATGGCTATGAGCTATATTTTAAGCAATGGGTGCAGGGGGGTGCTGTGTGTGTTGCGTCAGCCAGGCTGTGCTTGAGGCTTACTCAACCCTTCAATCACTTCAAAAAAAAGTTCGAGAATGCAAGAGCTCTCTGAATTCGGTCGCAAGTCTAGTCAGACTTCGTAGGAGAATAGGGTTTTCCTGCGTCCTCGGTCAGTACTTCCATTGACGGTTGGGTTTCCTATGAACATAACCGTGGGTGGCATTACTACAGGATGTAGACATACTAAACAAATATGTTGAACAAATAAAGATGCTGAACTTAAACCTAAAGATCATCATAGCTTATTTTCAGTTGCTGGAAAATATTTAATATTTAAGATATTTTAATTTTTAACTTTTACTGATATTTAAGACTTACTTTATATTTCGTGGAAGTGATACTTAAATATTTAAGACTCGTATCAGCGGGCCTTAATGTGTTAGGTTAAGCGACACTGGCATCTTCGACATATGTAGAGGGGAGACGAAACTGCAGAACAGTTCAACGTCAAACCAGTGATAAATTTACCGAATGTTTTCTGGTTGTTTACACAAGTATTACTATATTGAACAAGTTCTGGTTCACTGTTGACTGGATTGTCTGTTTTTCTAATTGGTCAACAGTGCCAAATATCCACGTGATTTTTAAGAAGGGGAAGCAGACAAGCCATTGCGATGATTTCTACGCTCAACTCGTAGTCAATGAAATTAAACACGTCTATCACCGAAATTAAGTTGTTTTTGTATTTTTGACAGCTTGTGTAAATATTTTTAAAATTATTTTACATATTTAGAACTGATTTGGCTGATTGATAATTTTTTTTTTTAAATATTTTTTTGTATAAATAAATATGTTTTCCTAACGAAATTCCTATGTAATCTGACTTAACTGAGATTAGAAATCATAATACAGCCATTATTAAATATATAAAACTAAGTTGATTTTTGCCGGTTGCATTGAAAACGACGAATTTTTGTTTTGTTTATTAGGAAGGAACAGGTTTGTATAAAGCTACTTTTTGGGCTCTGGGTTCCAGAGACAATGAAGTGAGATAATAAAACTTGGAAACGCAAGTAACTTCAACTTCGGCTTTGGAGGTTTTAATAAAATTAATTTTGGCTTTTAAAGTTTTTCAAGCCCAAAATCATATAGAAAATATACCTTAGAAATAACAGAATTTAATGAATTTTTTCTTCCACAAAGTACCGAATCTACACTCTGGCAATTACAATTTAAGAGATAAGTCCAACCCCTTGGAATTACCAAAGCATTGAAAGTAGAAGCAAAATAATGTTGCAAAATATTTATTGCATTATATTCTTTATTTGTCAGATTTCACGAGTACTACAGAGTAAATGAAGCAGTGTTTAAATATTTATTGGATTTGCACTCGGAAAAACTTCCCGCATCCAAAAAATCCTTTGCGGTGCCTCCCGTCGTTAAGATGAGTGTTGGTACTGAAACCATTGGGTATGTCCCGATTTAAGTTGGACTTTAATTCAAATAAATCAAAGTTACTACTACTGCCCTGTTACTGTTGCTCTGTGCAATTTATTTTGACATTTATGAACAGTTGTGTTGCAATGCTTTACATAATAGAAAAAAGTGGAGAACGTAATCAAAAGTTTTGTTTTGAATAATATCATCGAAAATTTCGAGCCGAAACAAGACTTTTAGTGTAATATATTATAAAGATTAGGATTTAGATAAAACAAACGAAACCAACAGCAAACCAACTGCTGCGCAGATGCTGCTTTGACATTTCATCTCGTTGGTGTAAAAAAAAAAACCATTTGATTTAAACAGTACTGCCAAATTGTTTCTTTTATGTTGCCGAAACATTGTATATTGGAATATGGGCCTATTTTACAACATTCATTTAGATTTAGTTCCGAAATTTTTGACATTCCTTTAAGTTAATCCAAGTTAAACTTATAAGCAGGAATGTTTGATGATTTCTAGAATGACTCCCAAATTTTGAGGATGCATTGCAGCCCTGTTGTAGTATTCGATTGCATACACATTTTGTATCTCTACAAGGAAACAATTGCAAAAATAGATACTTTCCCCACCTCCAACTCTAGTCCAAATGAGTCTGACCATTTAGCACGACCAGTAGTTCTTTGTCGTTTGACCTATCGCACCATAAGGAACGCGAAGCTGCATTAGTTTTTAAATGTTATTGGAATACAACATTATTTGACATTGACAACAATGACGGGTTCAACCAACGGCGACATCCCCCTCATGCCAAACTTCAAAGCATAACAGCCTTATCTTTTTCGCACCATGGTTACAAATTCAATTCAATTTTTATATGATTCAGCATCATTACATATCACTCTACATTGTAAATATACTATTGGTATTTGCGTAATAATTTAATTCATGTGGCAACAATGAAATCAAATTACTCCATTCGTCGTTTTCAGCATCATATTGTTCAATTGAGCCTATCCAGTTTTGACCATCAAATCCTCCGCAAGCTATAAGTCGACCATTCAAAGCAACACATCTTACTGAACTCCGTCCTGTTTTTAATGGGCATACAACTGTCCACATGTCTTTTGAAGGATGGTACCGTTCGACAGTTTTGCATCGTGTTCCATTGTTGTCACCTCCAACAGCATATAAATAGCCACCGACCACAGCGATTCCAAACCTTAAACATTTATTGTTCTTAATTGCCTTCATAGTCCATTTATTTTCAGAAACTTCGTAGCATTCCATGGCATAGCTATTATTTCCAACAGCGCACAAGAATCCTTCATGAAAAGCTACCTGGATCCTTTCAAATGAAGAATTTAACGGCGCCACATTTTGCCATTTTTGTGTTGAAAAATCATATTTCTCCACGGAACGTGACCAACTTCCATTATTCAAACCACCAACGATATACAAATCCCCACTTAATTCAGCAATAGCAGGATGGTTCCGCGCTAATCCCATTGGAGGTAAGGACCTCCACTCATTGGTCTCGAGATCTAAATATTCAACGCTGTTTGTCGAGATTTCATTAATTTTACCTCCAGCGACAATCATCTTTTTATCTATAACAGTCACACTATAATCGGTTCTCTGCTTCGTTGGAATAGAAAACTCTTCGTAAGACCAAGTACTCGACGCTGGATTTAAAGTCTGAACTTTTAAATCATCGCTCTGTATTCCAGTTGCAAAGGCAAGTTTACGGTTTGTCTTTCTTGTTCTAGTCTGCTCGGTTGGCGACCGGCTTTCAGGCGACAAGTGCCATTGAAGCCAACTACAGATCAACTCATAGCAATCAATGGTTTTGCATACTAAATGCCTGTTCTCGATTATGAATTTGGGCTTCAGCAACGTGAAACGGACGTGGGACAGAAGATTGATAATTAATTTCTCACGATTTTCCTTATCATACGCAACCCATGCCACCAGACTCCGGAAAACAATTTCCTCCGAGGGCGCAATGATATCTTCGCTAGAAAGAAATTTATTTAGCTGCTCCTCGCTCAACTGGACAAACTCCTCCTCGGTCCAGACCTTATCAAAGTGTGTGAATGCAAATGAAGATGCTTTCTTATAAAGTGCTTCGAAGCTATGCTGCTCTGCAAATCTGGCAATGCCCAAACAATTGCTGGCATCCAGCTGCTCTCCCATGAAGTCACAACAGGCGGATATCAAAGTGTTCATTTGCAAAAAGTCTGCGGCTATCAATACACTCTCTACGTTATCATTGTGGAGCTCAATAGATGCCGTGTACATGAACTTGATTATCAGCTTCATAGTGTTGGCATCGATTTCATTAAGTTTGATCTCATCAGCCTCAGCATCCTGCAGAGTACTGCAAAACATTCCCAGGAAATAGTCACTCGATGCGGACAGGACGATCCGATGAGCCTCAAGTTTAACATTGTTGGCACCAGTGATCAGAAATGCGTCAAAGAATTGATTCTTTTCATAGAAAGTCTGCAGTTTCTTCGAAATGTTGTTTGCATGGTCAGCGCTGTTGAAGATTTTACTTTTATTGGATGAGGGACCAAGTCGAGGAGATGCGGTTTGATTTCCGTTCGACATCATATGAGTATCCTAGAGAGTAGAAAAAGTTAAGTTATTTAGACTCAAGATTATGGGTCCAAATAATGAAATTCTCACCAAAACTTGTTTATTTATCAAAATGTGTCTACGCAGTCTGCAGGTGATTTTATTAAATTGAACAAAGGAGTCTGCAAAGCAAAAGGTCTTAATTCTAAAGGATTTACCCCGTATATATGAAGGATTGAAAGGTCGAGTCCAGAATGAGTTAAGATTTCGACCTGGGTAGTTACACACACCTAGTTGGAAGATTGAGTCGAAATTGGATTGACAAATAGTTGAACTGACAGATGAGAGCATTACCACCATTCATTCGTTGTTTAGCTGTATAGAGTGTGTTTCATTGCAATAAACGGAAGCAAACTGAAAAATATTATAAATGACATGAACACAAAAGAAAAAACAAAAACAAACAACGACCATCTGTCAGTTCGACTCCTCGCCCCAGGAGCCAATTAGTCAATTTGGAGTTCAGTATATTAGGTCTTGACAAAATGTTAGTATATAATTAAAATTTGACTAACATTAAACAGAGCCTAAGACTGTTTTTTGTTAGTTTAACTAGATTTTATTAAAGGTTCAATTAAAACAGTGGTATAGTATCGTAAGTGGTGACTACCGATTTACCTCTAGTAAATATAGTTAGTTTCTAGATATCAGCTGTTGTAAGGCCAAATGGGCGTTCCATGATTTTGGTACTAGCGGATAGCAAATTTGGTGTGCTTGGAACGCGCTGATTGCAGTCATTTTTCGCTAGAGCACTTAGCTAGATAAGCACAAAGAAAAACGCCATCTGTCAATACAATTCACTAGCGATGGGGTCTTCGAATAAAAGCGGAAAACAATCGATATTAAAAAAAAATATCTGCGAAGGTAAAATTTGTTTTATTTTGTTGATTTGTTGAGCTGGGTTGTCTTTACAATCAAAGTGTGTAGGAGAATTTGTGTTTTGATATCTGAAACCTACTGACAAACTCCCTGCCTATTAACATTATCATGCAGTTAAACTTAAAAAAAAAATTAAAAAAAATTACAGTGGCACTGACATCCTGCCCAGCGTTGTCGTAGTTACTGCTATAGTGGCATTTTGCTACATATTTTACCCATGGTACTATGCTATACAAACTACAATCATGCTACCCTTTTTTTTGATGTTCAAGAATGGATTTAGTAAGGTGGCAATCAATTTATCTGTCCGTGTGTCTGTTATAGGCCTGTAACTTTTGAACCGTTAGATCTATAATAATAATCAGGGAATCAAATTATTAGAAATATTTGTTTGGGGGCATAACCACAAGAAAAAAAGTGTTTACTCTAGGAATTCGAAAATGTAAAAAATATTTTTTTTTTCTGATAGTTAATAGCTTTGAAAAAAAGGTAAAGGCGGTATCCCCATTTCATTTCGGTCAATACGAATACGTATAGGTTTGTCTATAATACTTAAAATTTTATGTATTACAAATTCCTTCAACTTCCCTTATAATTTTAGTTTCTGTTGTCAAAATGATTAATGATTGCAAACACAAATTTGACCTCAAATGTAATTGATAATAAAATAATATGAAAATGTTTCCGGAAATTTTAGTTTGGGCCTAAATTATTGCATGGCTACTAAACAGCAACTTACTAATAATTTACCAAAAATAAAAATGAATTATTAAACTCGTCATCAAACCATTGTGAAAGCGCACAAATACATTGTTCTCATATTATGAATCAGATATTATATTCCTATTCGATAAACAAAATCTTGGCATTTTACATCGGATGTGCAAATAAATTAAATTTTTTTTATGCAGGAATAAATTTAATTTTCCCAGCAATGAAAATTTAATGAACATCTGCACTTTGAGAATAAACTACAAATTTTTCTTTCATTTTCATTGCTTACTTAGAAATATAACCATTTTAGCAAATTTGAAATACTCAATCAAAAAAAAATAGAATTCTCCTATTACCTATAAAAAGAATATATTAGAGCGCATTTCAGGCTAATCCTCTTTCAGTCTATCAGGGTTAAAGCGCTAATCGGGACTAATGTTAAGCAGGATTGATAGTTAACCGGGATCAGTTTAGGTCTGTCACGGGTTTAACTTTAGTCCAGTTTCACACCGCGCTCATCTCGTTTGGATCTAAGTCATAGGTGACAGACCGACTTTCTGCAGGGCGGTAGCTATTTCGAGAGTGATACTCTCACTCCGCAAATGGTGATTGCTACTCTCCACTCCACTCTCACTCTCAATTCAATTCAAGCAATTTTACTATTTCAGGGAGTTCGAACTAGTACTATAAGTTTCGACAATCTCTTTATCTGTCAGAATCGTCCTTCGCGGCATTTCCCATTGTTATGAACAATTTATTTTCGCTTGAAATATAAAGAAATCAAGATATGTTAAAAGAAATATTGTTGGAGTGGTCAAATTACAATCGAAAACAAAATTTTATATTTAAAAATATATTTTTGGTTGTATATTCATATACTTCCACTTTTAGTCACTTGCTGAAATGGTAATATTTTGGCGATTTTATCTTTTGTGTCTTTTTTTTAAGTGATTCGAACACTTCTTGTAACTACATATACACATCTTTAGAAGTTCTGTTTTACACTTGTGGTAATGTGCTTCCAAGAATCATCTTAAAAAACACTTCCACTAGACTCGGCAAATTTTCCATATTGGCGACTACTGGGATAAATATATAAATACCTACCAACATGAAACCCAAATTACGTCCAATAAGTACGACCTCTACTGTCGAATGTTACAAATCTCATTATGACACTATGCCGGTTGTTAGAATCTGTGGAAAGTTTTGTTGCAAAGTAACCACAGGTAGTTTTAATTAAAAAAAGAAAATTGTGGACAATATTCGTTGTCATGACTGGTAGAAATTCACTGTGCCTAACATGCCTTTCAAATACTGATAATGGTATTACAATGCCATCAGCAATTGCTGAGCTCCTGCAGAATGTATTTGGCTTTGAGTTTACGCTGAGGGGGGACCTACCTAGCTTCGTTTGCTTACAATGTTACAGAACTTTGTGCGAGATAAAGCGTTTCTATGTCCAATTACAGGATGTTCAAAATTACTTTAATGAAGAGGTAGTCAAAGGTATTAGAAAAAGGCCAACCTTCTCACTATTAAACACCAAAGGATCATTGCCGTCGCTACAAAGTGGAAAAGATGGCAATAGACGGACACGGACAACTAAAATTGCTAAGCCGAATCTTTATTCAAATATCAAGATTTGCATGATTGAGTCTCTTAATCCTTTAAATAAAGAAGAAGTAGCTATAGATCTTGTGCCTGAAATCGAAGACGAGGAATGTACGGAGGAATTATCTGAAGAAATGGTAGTCGCAAACTTGTTTACACTCGATGTTGAGGATATTCCCTATAAGTGCAACGAATGCTTTCGAGTCTTTGGTAAGCAAGCACGTTGAATGGAATTTTTCTTTTTTTTTATTTACATTTGATTCTTACAGAAGTGACTGAAACTTACAAAAAACACATGCAATGGCATTCTCGCCACAAACCAGGTACCGCCAGAGCTACAAGAGTAAAGAAATTTGAATGTGAAACTTGCGGTAAGTTCATAAATCTCCCAATTAGCTGTTTTGCCTTACTCTCTCTCCTTATCTGTCCACTCATTAACACTCCCATATACTTTGACTCCATCACTGTCTTACAAATCAAAAGAACCCAATTCTAAGTGGTGGAGAATATTAATAAAAAATTACTCTCCACATGATACAATTTTCAGGAAATAAGGGATTTGCATTGAAATTGGCCCATTGCCTGAGCAAACTTCTGACATTGGGGAAAAAAAAACGTTTCCAATTTACCTACACACAAGGCAATTTGCAAGATCCCTGCAGATTGGCCTCAAATTGCCGTATGTGTAGGTCCTTTTTAACTGAATAACGTCTAATTTCAGGGAAACGTTTTTCAACAACATTTGAAAGAAAAAGTCATGAGATCACCCACACGGATTTGAGGCCATATAAATGTAACGTATGTTCCAAGACATTTCGTCAATTTAGTGCGCTAAGTATTCATCGGTTTGTTCATTCTGGAGGACGAGTAGAGTGTCCGGAGTGTGGTAAGCGGTTTTCGACCAAGGCCGAAATGTTCAAGCATAGGAGGGTGCACAAGAAAGGATCAAGAGTCTACCGATGTAATATTTGTGCGCAGACGTTCTCGAACCTTAGCGAAATGCTAGAACACAAACTATCGCATAACGAAAGTTTTAAATGTGATGTATGCGATAAAATGTATTGCAATGAGGATACTCTTCAGGCGCATGTTCGCATTGCACATCTTCAGCAAGATGATGAGTAACTTAAGTCTAGCTTTCTTTTCAGGTATGAATTGAACAATTATCTTTTCATTTTAGGACTGTAATTCCGACCGAAACTACAAGTGAAATTCAGAAATGTCCAGTGGATCGCTCATCTATGGAAATTGAGGACAATTTATTTATAGAAGCGATCTCTGAAGGTATTTTAGGATAATGAGCTAACAAAGTACAAACTACAAATAAATTGAATTTTTCTGACAATAACTTATACATGAAATAGAATTTGAAGGAGTTTCTATCATTCTGTGTCACCACTTTCTTTAGCGGTGATAAGTGCTGCAGAATCGGCGCAATACTCAGCAGATAGAGCTGAGTTGGAAGCTCAGTAGGGTCAAAAATAGAAAAGAAATACAGCGTAGCGTAAAATCTGACAATCACAAAACTCATCGACGTCTTTACTTCACAAGTTGTACAAGTATACCTGCCGAGCTTTTCCAAGCCAGGCTAAATGATATTGACAGATCTGCTATCTCTATCATATTTATCTACGCTGACAAAATTTTTTAGCTTTCGAAAAGAAAAAATAACCTGTATCATAATTTATGTAGAAGCCGAAGCAAGCAAAGTGATTTGGTCGAAGAGCATATCTAAAAGTTTACTCATTTAATTTCCTAAGATGGCGACGTCGAACTGGGTATGGGCCGTAAGATAGAGAAATCAGAAGCTCCGTTCGGTACGCTGTCAAGAATATGGAGAAGCATTGTGTTCAGTACAAAATCTATGCTACAACTGTTTCGCTCCAATGCAGACTCAGTACTACTTTGAGTGTACTTTATGCGACAACGGGTCATGAACCTATAGACACCACAATTCGAGGAAGTAGCATAAGTCAAATATTTCCTCCGTAGATAGGTGTGGATGGATTCAAACGAAATCGCATCCATATGTCGTATCCAAGAAATAACTAAATTTCAAAAATCCGTTAATAAGTAAATTACCGTTGTACCTTTTTTTTTTTTATTGTGCTACCTCCTTTATTTTCTACAACTTCTAACATTCTCTTAGGCATAGTTTTAAACAATTTTTTAACATATTTTTGATCCATCTTGTCCCATTCTGTACTAATGGATTCTTTTAATTCCGCAATATTGTTGTACTACTTTCCATCTGCATAAATTGCTCGGGCAAGCTCTCCCCACATGTTCTCAATCATATTTAAATTAGGTGATCTTGCTGGACAGTTAAGAAGGGATATGTTTTTTGAGTTATAGTACTTGGCGAGAAGTATGGATTGCCGTATTATCCTGTTGAAAAAATAAGTTTTCCTCGGCAATAATTGAAGCAAATCTCTCAATTTGTTCGTTAGTAAGTTCAATATATTTGGTATTGTTAATTCTGCCACTGACAAATTTTATTTCGGTTCTCCCGTTGTAACCAATTCCAGCACATACAATTACAGAACCTCCTCACATTTGACGGCGATTTAAAATTCGTTGCTCCTTACGCAGATCGTGAAAATAATAATCCCAGCCATCAGGTCCATCAAAATTGACTTTTTCTAATCGGTGAATATGACTTTTCTTTTTCTTCCCATGGCAATGGCTGCGAGCAAACTCTAAATGACACGTTTTGTGATCTTCGGTTAAAGTTGGCTTCCGAAACAGTTTTCGCCATTGAAATGTTCGAGTTGTTAAACTCTAACATTTTTTATGTTAGTTTACCTCCCGCTTTAGCTGCGATTTGACGAGCCGTTAAAGAAGAATTTGAAGCTTCCCGTAAAATTTATTTCTCTTGGAATTAATGCTGGTGGTCTTCCAGGAGACTTTCTTTTGCCATAATTTTCGGGATCGTTTATTAAATTTGTCACTAGTGTTCGACTTCTCTTCACTGATTTTGATATTTTTGCAATACGCCAGCTTTCACTCCTAAATTTCAAAATTGTTTGTACTTTAGTTGAATTTACCATTTGTCCGCTTCCCAAATTGTCCCTTTTTTGTTTGAAAAAGATTTATCAAATTTAAAACCAAATGAGAAGAGCAGAACTATTTTCACTAATAAAATACATCCTTACTGAACGAAGTATCGACATGAAATGATCAAAACGTCCTTTATAAATAAAAAATGAATAAATATTTTGGCGCTAACCGCTCAATGCAGGATCTGGCCTAGCTTCTAGCAGCCACTCGTGCTGGGCGCCGCACGAATGGTTGGGACTTACAGTTTTATGCCGTTTTACTCTCGGATGTTTGTCAGAAGTTCGCGAGAGGTGGAACCGTGAGAAAACTTATTTTATTTTTATTATTTATTTTATTTATTTTTGTGTTTTCTTGGATTCGAACCTTGAACCTCTCGCTCAGTGTATGCGCACTTAACCACTGAGCCACGGCACCTTGCTACGCAAACTGGCAGCGAAATGAGTAAAATGTTTGGATTTCAATGCCCTAGGTACTTACGCCTAACTAGTATTCTCCCTGTTTCCCGAACGCCTAATTAGTGCTTTTTTTATTATTATAATTGTTCATTGAACGTAAACTAGAAAACTAAAAGTTTCCGCTTTCATCGCAATAAAGGTACCACTCGATTTTTCTAAGTGATTCCTACTGGCTCCACTCAATGTTTCGATTTTTTCGTAAAAATTTCTATAAGAAGCACTTTTCGAAGCTGATATTAGTCTCTTATATTTTGTATGCTGTGCTCGGTTTGGTTCCAGTTTTCCTCCAAATTAGTTTTTAAAGACCTGCTTAAAAGTTTTCTGGTTTATTTACGTAATCTTTGCAAATATGAGCTCCACAAGGGAACTGACGATCTGCAGGAGTTTTTTGTTACAGGTCACGTCAGTTTGAAAAATTCGGTGCGCTTAAAGTAATTGACTTAAAGTACCTATTAGATACGATCAAGTCAATCTCCAACTGCCTCCTTGCTGTAACAAAGGTCCCCTGGGAGCCAAAAATGTTAATTGTTATGCCAAACGATATAGTATGAAATCCACTATATGGTTTTCTCGTATGTTGCATTTGCTGCTGCCCCAGAACGTGTTTTGAGCATTAGCATCACAACAAAGGACTAATTACATCTTTCTGGTGTCACAATACTCTGAGTTCAGTTACTGCCTTTGGTGGTAGGCGTTACTCAGTCAGGGGAAGTAAGCTGGCGCAACGATGAAGGGTTTTCACTCTCCCATCGTTTCGTAGTTTACATTTGCAGCAAGCAAATCTGCTACAGAATTCAAAAAAATTTTACTGAGAGGAAATTCGGCACAGTAAGACAACTTCTAGGTCTTTCCGACAGCTCGTCATAGAGTACCGTAATGCCACGAACACCCCTTAAACCACAGACGCGCTTATTTCGCATCTCCTGAGTAGATGTTATGTGAGGTTTTCTATGCAACAGGTAATGTCTGCTGGTGACAAGAGCAGTATCAGTCTTGGAATGATGAACACCAATCTAAGTTATTTCTATTTTACTAACATCAATTTAAATAATATATTTGACATTACAATCGCCAAAATAATGCCTTTATGTGGTTTCACAAAAAAGCGATGTAGTACCATAATCGCAAATTTGCCAGTCGCTTAATGTGATATTGCTTTTTTAAGGAATTTAGCAATCCATTTGGAGATTTAAATAAGCGAATGGCAGAATGTCTTGGCTGCAGAACTAAAACAGCGCTCTAGGGTAGACCAATAATTATACCAATAATGTCTTCCCCCTAATGCATATTTGTCTGTTCATCAAATACAACCGCTACTGTTTGACTGTCATTTTTGACAACTGAAACATTTGTCATCGCTGTCAACATTGCAGTACGTTCCAGCGCTTGGTAATACTACTCTACAAAATCGTCGCATATAATAAACAAACTACTGAGTAGAAAACCCCGAACCAAATACGTTCGATTTCGATGACCAATTTAAATTCTTTGTGTATAACATGCCTTTCAACCGTCGAATATGGGGCCAACATATCCGAATCATTGTGTGACTTCCTCCGTAACGAGCTTCACTTCAAATGCCGTTTTGAAGAAAGACCAACGAAACTTGTTTGCCGCAAGTGTTATAGTACCTTAATTGAAATTCGACGCTTCTGTTTGCAATTGAGAGATGTTGAGCTGTATTTTGAGTGTAAATCCAAAGCCTTACAAATTCCTGATGTGAACGATTTGATCGAAGAAGTCCATGATGTCGAGGGAGTTGACGAGGCCGAAGAAGCATTCGCTATGGATTTTGATACTACAGACAGTGTTGCCGAACAGATGAACGATCCAATCTTGATTGAAACAGTACCACCACCAGTCCTGAATGTCGATTACCATGTAATTGGTGAGTAATAAAGCATTTCTTTCCAGTATGGTGTCCCATCATACTCTTCTCATTTATAGAAAGTAGTGAACCCCCACCTGACCTACCGCAAGTAATAGATAAGGAAATAAAACCTAAAGAAAAAAGATTCGTCTGCCTGGTTTGCAGTAAGTAATACGGTATTGCCGTGTATCATAAAATAGGTCATTTAAATATCCTCAGGCAAGCTCTTCAGTTCCATTAATGACCTTCGTTCCCATGAGAGTACACACATTACGCCGAATAATCCCAAAACCGTACCCGTATTCCTAGGTGCGAGAAAACAAAAAGCCTGCCCTCAATGTGGCAAACGTTTCGATCTAATGAGAGAATTCACGGCGCACCTAAAGAATCATGAATTGGACAAAACCAAACCTTTCCGTTGTTTTAAATGCAATCGAAGATGCGTAACAAACGAAGCACTACGTGATCATGAGCTAATGCACGCTAGTAAAGATGTACAAATGTGCCAATGTGAAATCTGCCACAAGCAGTACTATAATCAGTCGAGTCTAGAAGCGCATATGAGATTGTCGCATGGGTGAGTTATGTCTATATTTAATCTGTTTCTCATTTAATTCCTGTACAGAAATTTTAATTTATAAATATGTATTGTAAACGAAATGGAATAACTTACATGCAGATAACATTTTGAATTTTAACAAGAATGGAGTCACTTCAACGGGCTGTTCTACACCAGAGCTTTGTTCAGTGCACAGTCCAGCACAAAAAATTACAAGTTTTTGGGTTTAATGAGAAACTATCTCGTCTAAAAGTGTTCTTCGTTTTGTTCAATGACTCTGTACCGCACAGTCCAGCACACGATTTTCTGCGCCTACTATCGAAGTAGAACACATTTGTGAGAAGTGTCAAAATCAGCTGTTTTATGTGTCAATTATTTTGGTTTAAAATCTTTCGTTTGTGGAATATCCTATTTTGTGTGTACTAATACTAAAGAAATACAAAAAAAAAACAATAATTCCAAACAAAATAATGGAAATCGAAATTAAGTCGTCGACGGGATAGTCTGTGATGGTCCAATGCTCCCACACAATACGAAATACCCGAAAATGTTTGACAACTTAATACTTTTGACAGCTAACCCAAGCCTGTCATTTTCTGTTCCGATAGTTTTCATAAACACGTGCTGTTTTGTGCTAGTTTTTCAGCCACTGAACAAAGCTTAGTAATCTGGCATCACCAGTGCTGCCACTAAGAATAAATTGTGCGTGTCAGAATAGCCGAGCAAGTTAAATTCTTTATAAAAACATATTTAATCACGTACAGGGTGTTTCAAAAAGGTTAATATAGCTACATAAATGTATGTGGTCATCTTCTCACCGAAATAAACAAAAGGTTTCATCTAAATACACAAGCTCAAGGCAACGTGAGAAGTCTACCTAAAGAGTCTGACATGCTGACGAAAGCTTTATAGTGCGCACACACCACCGACCACAGTATCAAACAAATGCACTAAAGTCTACAAAAGAAAGGGCAAATTCATAAACGCACATATACCTTTTGGGAGATTTTCTGATAATGCAAATCAGCGGCCCATTTTTATTTTCACATTTCTGGAGCGACTAATATTTTAGGGTTTTTTTTTTTTAATAAAACGACCACTGAATTGCAGTAAAGCCGATGTCTCTCGACCAATCAGAACCGACTGTTAGTCCATAGAAGGTGCCCAATGTTTTATCAATGGGCGGAGTGACCTTTGAATTATAAATTATAAGTTATTTTCAAGCATATAATATGAATCAAAATTTTACAGAAAATTTGTTCTACGCCCGAACATTTAAAAAAGCTTATAAACCTTCATGACGAAAACTTAAAAGCCAATGTTAAAGATGGTTCATAAACATTCTATGTAAACTAAGTGTCCTGAGTGATTGAGGTACAATTAGTTTATTAAATAAGCAACAAGATGATCCGGTATGCAAAAAAAAAGAAATAAAGTGCACGGCTGCGTCGCACGCACTTGCACCTGTATCTTGTTTATCTGCAAATCTCTCAGATTTAAAATTTAAACAAAATCGTTAAACAATTTTTTTTTTTTCAATTCGTTAAAACTGGTATGCTTTAAATCTTGTATTTGACATGTTGAAATATTGATTTCGAACAAAATTGATTGACTGATAGTCGAGAAATAGCAGGTTTTCAAAACCGTTATACGCATTTTCTGGCATAAACCTAGTACGCCATCTGTTGGCATATGTATGTCCGCTGTAACTCAAATAATAAATTTGAACAAAATCGTTTGAGCCATTTTCGAGAAAATCAATTTTTTTTACAAAATCGACCATAATAAAGTATCGTTAATTTCGGGGTTAAAATGAAAATTCCGATTATTAAATAAATAAATTTTGATGAAAATCCCTACAGCTGTTTAGGCTGCAAAGACCACACATACAGACAGACAGAATTTATAAGTTTAAGACCACCACTATTTCCTTGATTGTACCCATTTTTTTACCTAAACATTTACATTTAGGAAATTATTTTTTTGTTTAAATCAAAGTGAAAGATTAAAATAAGTAAAGTAATGAATGGGTCGTTTGAAGCAAATACGAAGTCAAATGAAATACGAAGTCAAATTATTTGTCTTCATAAAATGGGCAAATCCGAAAGTTTACCGAGAACTTAATATTTTTAAATCTGGAGTCCATTACACCATCAAGCGATTTCATGAAATCGGAAGCAGTGATCCCAGACAAGAAAAACCACTAAACAGGAAGATAGCTTAATTGTGATTACTAGCAAGAATAATCGAAGGCTTACGGCACCAGAAATCTGCGAAGAGATCAACAGGAATATAGAAATCTCAGTATTCGTTACAATAATCAAAAGGCGTCTTTGGGATGTAAATTTGTTGTCGAAAAAAGCTGCTACTTCGAGCACAAAATAAGAAGAAACGATTGGAGTGTGCTAGAGCTCACCAAAATTGGAACATTGAGGACTGGGGAAGGTTTCAGTGGACTGATGAATTCAAGTTCGAACTCTTTGACACGAAGAGAAGGGTTTTTGTTCGACGTTCCGCAGAACAAACCGCTTCGTCGCAATGTATTGTGTAAAGAGGTGGATCGATTTTGGTGCGGGGAGTCTTGAACAAAGAGGGAAAATGCTATTTCAGGTGGTCTTCGATTGATTGGAGAACAGTTCGTCTTTCAAGAAGAGAACGACCCTAAACACACTACAGTTGTGCTCAAGCTTTTTGCAATAGGAGGGAGAAGAAGGGGTGTTATTCAACATGGTGTGGCCAACACAGTCGCTAGATTTGAACTTTTACGGGATCACTTGGAAAGAAAGGTTCGCCAAATATCTTCTTCTTCACCAGGAATCTGTTGGCATTAATTGAACGACACTGAATCAATATAACAAATTCATAGAGGATGCCCAGACTTGTTAAAGCTGTTATAAAAGCTCGAGGTTAATGTTTTTTTTTGTTTAGAAAAAATCTATTTTGTTCATTTGTGTTTCTTAATTATATCTTAATAGTGTACTCCAGTAAATAACAATAAGTAGTTGACCGCTTTCAGTTGTTTTCATAGAACTTATTGGTGGTCGCAAACATATAACGGTACGCCATTTCTTGAGTGTAGATTCCCTTTACATAAGCTAAATTGATTTTTGTATTAGAAGCATTATTTTCTGCTTAAAATTTCTCTCCAAACTCTTGTCTTGTATTAAGTTTTAGGGTAGTCAATTTTAGTTTACTTGCTTTCAAATCTGTCCCTCTTTTGGAACAAAATTAAATTTTTCTGTTTATTGCAGCACCGATGATAACGCGACTACACAGGTAACCAATACGAGTTTTGAACAACGGATTTAAAGACATTGGAGAGTCTCACACGCTTTTCTCAACTATGGGAGTTTCCTAAACGAGCAGACAACTAACATACAGAAACCACTATTTTTCTTTCTATGAAAATTTATGTTTATTAACTTATTTTTCACAAATTTATAATTTAATTATGTACAATCACTTGTGGTAACTGCAGATTTTCTTATTAGTGTCGTTATATTTCAACTTTTATTTGCACTTAATGTAAAAAAAAAGACCTATAAACTAAATTGTCTTAGCAACCAGCAATGTTAAACATTATTTTCGCTATAACATTCTTTTGTTTTTTTTTTTTTCTAAAAAAAAGCCACTTTAAACATGATACACATGTATCATTACTTAAAACTAGTCTTATATAAAAATATAGTGGATTATGCAAAATGCCATAGATAAAGATGGCAACACACTTCTCACGTGAACTTCTAAATAAAAACAAAATATCAGTATAAAAATAAAAACTTAAGGAAATTCTCTTGTTCCATTCCGTATGTAGTATACTCTTGAAATGACGATTTTTATGATGCATTTGGCCAATTCCATCGAATTAAATCGTCGACCGAACGTCCCATGCGTTCGGGGTCAATAACTTGTCCCAGCAAGTTAGTTAGATTATCAGCAGGTGGATGAATCACTTTTATTATCTCTACGGATCTGCAAAAGGACAAATTGAAGAGCTTTAGTTAGTTATATACTAATATTATTAGCGATCAGCTAAATATACTAGCAGCAAAATAAATCATTTTCCAATCAGCAAAAAGTAATTTTTTGACCAGCAGAAAATAATTTCTTGATCTGCAGACAATAGCAGTAAAAGTAAATGATTAACAAAAATGAGGAAATAATGATTCAAGAAAAAGAAAAGATAGAATCAGTTATTCAAGAAAAAACATGAGCGGTTGTGAATTTCGAAAGATAATAGTAAAAAAATGGGGCGCTCTTTCTTTTTGCTTTCTTTTTTACTTATTAATTAATATTTTTGCAGATAAAGTGCGTGGTAAAGTGCGCGACCCCTGAGTGGGAGACTAAAGTTCGAGTCCCAGAAAAATACCAAAGTTTTTTCATGGTCCCACATCTCGCGAACGTTTGACAAAAATCCAAGAATAAAATTGTCATGAGTAAATTTGTCACGTGAGAGAAAGAGAGAGATTGAAACTCGGTTGTTATTCGGGGAGAACGTGCTGAATAACTTTGTTAAATGCTTTAGAAAATGGAATGATGACTTCCTCATCGTTGTCCAAGTTACTTTAACTTATCAGTTATCTTTAGCAACGTTGCGGGTTACAAATGTGTTTGAAATGAAATATTTGGTCGAGACTTTCGACCAGTTCTTATCGACGGTAGCTACGTATCACCCATGCATCTTGCATCACCAGTGCTGCCACTAAGTATAAATTTTACGTGTAAGAATATCGCAGCAAAATTCCAATTCTTTATGAAAACATATGTGAATACAGGGTGTTTCAAAAAGGTAAAGCTATATATGTATATGTATGTGGCCATCTTCTTCTCAGTTATCTTAAGCAACGTTGCGGGTTACAAATGTGTTTGAAATGAAATATTTGGTCGAGACTTTCGACATGTTCTAACCGAGGGCAGCTACGCAATGTCAATATCTCTCAACTTATCGCTAGCAATGGATTACCGAAAACAAATTGCTTGTCTAAATTCAATTTACAAATCACTCGTAAAAATTTAGAAATATGTTCACACGATACGAATTGTGTCGAGACGGCTATAGCTTGTATAAAACAAACTACGGTTCAAAATGAATCTTTATGAAAACGTTGTGTTGTTGTGCTAAATATGGGCTTAAGTGCGATTTTCAATGAACAGTCATTGCAGTTGGCAATTAAGGAAAAGAACTCTTAAGATCACATTTAACATTTGATTGCTATGTAATCCTTAGTGCTCTCTGTAAATGCTTGCTGCTCTATGTTGGTCCACTGTTGGGTAAAGACTGTTGTTTGTGTATATTGAATAAATAATCAAATAGTAGACAGCGTCGCAGAACATATTTCTTGTACATAGTAGAGTAAATATTGTAGAGGAATCGCAACTGTTATCTGCTCAGTGCGAAGAACAAACAGTTGAGTAGCAGTGATCGCAATCACAGTCTCACTTTACCGGAAAAAAATCAAATGTTCTTTTTTTGATAATAGGTCTCTTTCTGAATTTGTTCCACTAAATAACATACAAGAAAGTGTGGGAATGTATTGAACAACTAACCCTATGCAATCTCTATGTCGAGTCATGTTGACAATCGGTATTCTGTAATTTCAAAGAGGTAGCATAAATTTAAGTGCCAATTGCTTCTTAAAGTTGTACGAAAATTTGGCAGCACTCTTTATTTAAACTTTAAACAATTTCCATATGTTATGTATCAGAAATCTCTGTAAGAGTACGATTAATAAACATTTGCAGTATGTCAGGTATGTCATATTTTTTTAAATCAGTGAAGTTAACCTTTTCGTTGACATTAAAATACGAGTATGTAATTTCGAGTAAGGGTAACGAATGATTGAAGTTCATAGGTTAATTATGAATAAGTTTCTGCTTCAAGTTGAATGCATTTAGTAGAGTATTTATAAACGTTCTCGTAGCAGAAACTTCATGCTTTAGGCTGCGCTTTATAAAAGCAAAACGTTGCTGTATTTTTGTCGTCATCCTACTATTAATCACCACGCCTATAGAAAAAAAAACCCATACTGATACAAAGTATTATTCTTAAAGAAAAATAATACCCAATTGAGGGCCAGGTCTACCCAATACTGTAGCACCATCTAGGTAAGTAACTGAGTTCTTAAAGTCGAACAAGGACACAGGGCTTTGTTTTTTTTTACTTGCTGTATGAAATATGTACTGCCTGCAATAAATGTTTCTCTCAATTTACTTCTCGTTAGCCAAAAGTTTTACGTAAAAATAAGAAAAATAAGTAAACACAATCATACTCACTCTAGTCGGCCGAGCGGCACATGGGCCCCTCCTCCGCTACCCAACATATTATGCGTTGGTATCCCTGTGGGAATTTCCGAAATATTCATACTCATAGGAATACTGTTCTCGTTGTTTGCCGAACGTGGTGGTCCCATATTCGATTGTTGTATATGCGTTTGCCGTTGCAGCTGCTGGTGTTGCTGATGTTGCTGTAGTGATGATGGTGGCCGAGACGGTGGTGGGGGCATGTGATTACTATGATTACTACTATTACTCTCGTCGTTCCCCACACTTCCAGGCGGTGTGGCAGTTAGATGCACTCCTGCCGTTGACACAGTCGCTGTTGTTACCGACTTGGCTAACGATCTCACATTTATCAGCCGTGGCAATGGCGGCTGATTTTGAGTTTGCCCTTGCTGTTGCACTGATTGCCCAACAATCTGGTTGGTTACTGTTGCACATGTCGCTGAATGAATGGTCCGTGGCAATGAAGGATGGTTTTGCATTTGTCGTTGCTGCTGCTGTTGAACTGATCGTTCAGTACTCTGATTGGGTGCTGTTGCCGATGCCACTGTATTCATCGCTCGTGGCAACGGGGGGTTGTCTTGATTTTCTCCTTGCTGTTCCATTGATTTTTCAGCATTCTGGTTGGTTGCAGTTGATGCTGCGGCGAGGGCTGCTGCTGCTGCTGCTGCTGCTGCTGCAGCAGCTTTACTCTTCTCCGAATGATGTTGGTTCATATGCTTATTGAGGTTTGCCTGTCGTATAAAACGACTTGGGCATAGTTCACAGGAGAACGGCTTATCACCCGTATGACTGAGCAGGTGAGTGTTCAAGTCCGTCTGGCGGGCATACATCTTATCACAGTGCGGGCAGGCAATTGTCTTTACCATATGGTTCAGTTTCATGTGTGTGGTCATGGACGAGTGCTGGATGAAGCGTTTGCCACAAATATCACAGCCATACGGTCGTTCACCGGTATGACGGCGCATGTGTGATTTCAATGTAGTCGGTCGGGTGAATTTGTCGCCACAAAATTTGCACTCGTATGGCCGTTCGCCAGTGTGGGTGCGCATGTGGTGCTTTAGCGCGTATATAGTCGAGTAGGCTTTTGCTAAAAACAAAAAAGTTTTTTAAATATAAAAATATCGCACAAAATCTTGTAAAAACTTACGACACATAGTGCACAAGTAGTCCTTCTCGCCGGTATGCATAACCATATGATATCTCAACTTAGAAGCAGATATCATGTGTTTGCCGCATACATGGCATGGGAACATCTTTTTAGGCTTCGGCATCTTGCTTTTGCGCTTTTTCTTGCCATCTGTTACTTCTGCATCCACGATCGCTAATTCATCTCCTTTCGTTGTCGTTGAATCATCTTTCTCCTCAGCCGTTGCCGTCTCATTCATATTCTTAGGTTCACTGTTGTCCTCGTCCTTATTCTCATCTCCGCCGTCTTCGTCGTCCTCATCAGCACCACCTGCCTTTTTATTCTTTCCCTTCTTTTTGTTGGGCCCACGGACGCGTTTCACTTTTTTCTTCTTGGGCATGTGTACCGCAATATGTGCCTTCAGTCCCGCTGCTGTAAAGTATGTCTTCTGGCAGATTTTACACATATAGCGACCTGGAATAGTACAAAATTACTTCAGTACTGTATTTATAGGATTAAATAGGCAAGCATTGATACTGCACAGAAGTTGTATCAATTATGGCAATTGAAAGTAGTGATTTGACGAAATTGCTGCAGAACTACGACAACTATTGCAAACAAGATGCATGATTGTCGAAAAAATAAAAGGTGCGAAGAAACGCATACACATCTTCTGCTGCAGAAATGAGGAACACACTGAGAAGTTAAAGTCAGTTGTGGTAAGCACAAACGGTCAAATGACAATGTTTCTTCGTTTGCTGCATTTTTTAGGCCGTAAAGGAATTAATCCTAAGAAACGATACATTGCGTCAGATCTTGGACAAAACTTAGGAGCTCCAAATTATATATCCTTCACCTTTCCATCGACAAGCTATACAGAGTCATGCCCATCTGGGGAGGATAACGGTGGAGAATCCACGCTGCTCCATCGAGTTTGGCACCAACATTATCGATGCCTCTGATGTCGCAAAACGACTACAACAAGGTCACGCGCTGTCATGTGATTTTTTTAAATATCATACAAAACTCTCAAGCTAACATCAGGGGTTCGATGTTTCAATAGTCTGTACAAATATGCCGACGACATGGACTGTCAGTCGTTCGTGAGTATTGAGACAGAAGCGGCAAAAATTGGTTTAGTGGTTAACGAGGGCAAAACATTGGTGATATAGCTAATGTCACATGATGGGGTATGCAAACATTTTTTGAGGAATCGTTCAATAAGTAAAATGACAGAGTCTATGCCCGGTCGATCAAAAAAAGCATCAGAACTAATTCCGCGAGTCGAACGGGGCCATCATCCCGCATCTGTGATAGTTTGGTGTTTTTTCAGCTACAAATCCGTTACCGGCCTTCATTTTTGCGAGAAAAGAGTAAAAACACTATCAAACGGATGTTTTGGAAGGCGTTGTGAAGGGGCTTAACCAACAATTGATTTCAAACAACCAGTGGACTTTCCAACAAGTCTCAACGCCAGCTCATAAGGCAAAAACAACACAAGAGTGACTCCAATACAATGTACCGGACTCCATAGCAGCAGAAGATTGCCTGTCAGGCAGTCCAGACCTCAATCCTTTGGATTATAAGCTGTGGTCTATTTTAGAAGCGATGACTTGTTCTACACTGGACAGTTTTCCAAACAAAAACAATTCTATATAAGAAATTGTAAATAATATTAATTTTTTATTTTTTTTGCAAACTAATAAAAAGGTACAGGAAAGTTGCAATTCCTTCAGAACGGATTGTATGATACCTTATCTCCCATCTTCTTACTCACCCCTAATAGAGTGAGCGTGGCTTTGCGAAAGTTTGATATTATCACAAAACTGTTACAACTTTTTCTTAGCAGAAAGTTGGCATGGCTCCCAAAAATTGTTACCGAAGGTCACGAATTCTGATGAGACATTCACAATAAGATTTAACAATCACGCCCCCAAGTGATGTGAGGCAAATGTAGAGATAGTCAACGTCTACATATCTTACCTAGACAATATTTTTCAGTTTCCAAAAAAAAAAATTTTGAGAAATGAAATTTTTTAAAAAGTGGGCGTGTCTGTAGGCGGGTTCTAAAAATGCGCACACTTGTACTGCTTCGGTTTCTGAAAAGCTTATATACCAAATTTGATGTTCCTAGCTCTAAATGTAAGGCCCAAAAAGTCGTGACGTACGGACGAACGGACGGACATGGATCGACATAACTTTTGATGCTGATCACAAATATATATGTACTTGATATCCAACCTTAACATTAGATTGTAAATTAGCTTAATTTTAATAAATCTGAATCATTGAGCGGAAAGCCTATGCAGCTTAGCTTAGTAATTTAAGATTACTTTGTTAGTCTTTATAAATAAATAAAAATAAATATGTACATATACTTTTGGGGGTCTATCTTCATTATTTCTCTATGTTACAAACTATGTATCAAAATTAATATACATAGGGTATAAACAAAAGAAAAAAAAAGGTAACACAGAGCATAGCAAGCCCAATAGGCAAAAGTAGGATTCATAAGCCAGTGAATAAAATATAAAAACAACCGAAAATAACTTAACTTTGATTGCGATAATATTTTTAGTATTCCGTACAAGAATGGTATAAAACGGAACAGAAATGGATTCAACTCGGTGTCTGTCAGTCTGCCAATATGTCACATGCTTGTGACTTTTGAACCGTTAGATGTAGAGAGCTGAATCGTTACTCATAAATAGTATGTCGTGGACCGAAAATAACCAGTGAAACAAATTTTAAAAACAAATATTTATTTGGGGGGCTTTTGAGGGCCTAATGTACTCGAAAGAAAAAATAATATTTTTCACCGCAACATGCGACATATTATATTCAAGCTGAACTTCCAAGGAATTGGAATATGTAATATTTCCAGGACATTCCGGGATTAAAGGGAATGAAGATGCGGATACTGCTGCTAAAGATGCTCTCAAAGACCCCCTAATCTATCATTACATCCACAACAAGAGAAATATTACGTCTTTGGGAAGTCCATAAAAGGGAAAAATGGAAGCATTACACCCATCATTATGCTATAATCAACCCTGATGTATAGCCATCTACTCACATAACTACTCCAAGAACACAATCAACGCTTACATCCGTCTTCGTCTAGGACATACATCACTGACATACAGTCACCGCTTTTCCAAAAATACTCCACCCATCTTTGTCATCTATGATCAACCAATGAAACACTAACAAATCAACACCTAGTCTACGACTGCACCAAGATCCAAACCACAATACAACAACACCAACCCTTCAGAACTAAATATAAAATATACTTTTAAGCTATTGTCATCATTAAAATTAGAAAATGCTATCTAAATCCAATTTTGTTCACATTTCAGTACCCCCACTTATATTTTTTTTTTTTACTCTTTAGATATGTATGTACATGAACAGTCGTAAACTCTCGGGTTAGTGCTATTTATATATATTAACTTTGTAATTTATTTATGAGTTAATAAAGTCATAATAATAATAATAATATTTTTTTATAGTCTGTTTAACAAAAAAACCTCAAAAACCAAAACAAAAGTGATGAAAAAAAAAACAATCTGAACAAACTTGAGAGACACGTGGGTTTAAAAATCATCACACCACATCTTACCCCTGATTCATCAAATTTTGATGATGATAATGGCAAACACATCTACAAGTCTAACGCAGTCAAATTTCATCAAATTCCGTCAAGTGGTTCTTGAGTAAGACGTATGAGAAAAATTATTTCAAGATTTTTAAAACACCTTACCATGTCTTACCCCTTTTTTTAACGGATGCCAGTATTAGTTTACGAGCTGATTTTCATAAAAGTTAGTTGAGATATTCATGAGTTAGACAGCCAATAAATATGATTTAAATATTTATATGCCGACCCACATCTTATCAGCACTCAATCCGCTTTTGACAAACGAAACACCTCCACATCAGAACAAACATACAATTCAAGCGAGCCGTGTCAGAACAAATACCCAGGTAGACATGGAACAAAAAGTGTTTATTTTGATCTGACTCTTACAAATCCTTTCCCCAGGATTAACGAGCAATAACTGTACAGAGCACTCATCGCACGAGACTCGACTTAACTAATTTATTTTCATTTTCTCAAATGTTCGGTTGGTACTTACCTTGTGGGAATATTTGTGCTTCTGGCGTTGTCGCTGGTTCAGGCACACGTTCAACCATCTTATCATCAAAGGCACCATCGTCATCAGAAGAATAATTGTCTGGCTCAGGGAAATCATTAAAGACATCCGACGAATCGAAGTTTGCATTCGTCTTTGCAGGCTCTTCGGCGATAGGTTTCAGTTTCTCTATAATAAAAGTCGGGTTACACTACAACAGTTGAATAACAGTACATGTCACAACCAACCCTTTTTGATTAACTCCTTAAGAGGCTTATCATCATCTTCGTCGTCATCGTCAACTGCGGGTTTTCCATCGGCAAAACCATCTACTTCCATTGTATTGCCGCCGTCTGCTATCCAATTCATTTCGATCTCATCCTCGGACTTCTCATTGGCCTAGAAGTGGAAAGATCACAAAGTTACAATTTCAAGTGATACAACAAATCCCACCAACTCACTTCCACATCGGAATCCTCTAATGGATCCTTAGTGCAGTTGATGAACTCTGTCTTGATCTCCTCAAAGATAGTTTCCACGTCTAATTGTGGTTGCGTCAGCTTGCTGTTACTCTCTTCCCGCTTTATCCGTCGACTGCTTCGGGTGATGCGAGGAACTCCCAGCTTTTCTCTTAATTTCTTGTCCGTTTCCTTGGCCTTTTGCATAAACCGAAATGCCGCCTTCAGCTCATCCCTACAAGGGGTGCAAAGATTCTTCGGAAGACCATCACTAATCATAGCATTTAACTGGGTACAAATATTGTAACCCTCCAGATAAGTTATTCGTGGTTTCCGCACAAAGATTGCCTCTAATTCGATGGAATCTTTGGATTTCTTCATGCATACTCTGCAGGTAGCAGATTCTCTGCCCATTTTTTCACAGTCGATGGTAATGGGTGCATACACTCAGTGGGCGGCGGGTGAGTGTGACACGACCAAAGCTAGACGGAGATGCTAAGTAGAATTTGTAATATTTTGTTTTTTAAACTATAAAAATGAACACAATCGAACAAAGTTGAAGAATATTTAATTTTATTTTTTATTTTTTACTTTTTGTTGACATTTGAGCGTTCTACGTAAAGTGCTGCCAGGCTAGAGCGGAGTGGAATGATTAATTTCCGAACGCGTACTCGTTTGTTAGGAAACACCGGTTCAGTATGTGAAACGGGTCGTTTTGCTAATATTGTAGATCCCCTCTATGTTCTCTACCACCAGACACTGACACTGATCCATTTCTAAAATTATAAAAATTTGCTTAGTTTTTGGCGACTTTTTACCATTTTTGGAATAATGTACTAAACCGAATCATTTCATATATCTGCAAATCTGATTAAGTCTATAGCTTGTTAGTTTTTTAAGTAATCGATTTAATAACTATGTAATGCTGGTGTTCCTTATGCCAAAGGTAATTTTATTTGATTTAAATCATTGACCTTTCTTTTATTTTTAATCAGTTCCATTCTGTCTTAGATGACAGTACTCCTGACTTCATTTATTCTTTAAAACTACAACGACGGTCCCAAATTGTTGAATCCCATTGGCAATGAATTTCTAACGAACCCAGATCTAATAGTGATCCAATCGTCAATTGGAGTACGGAGAATCGACTTGAGTTCAAGCTATTAAAACTCCGCCGTTAACTCTTGTTCTTGAAACGGCATACTAACATAAACCAAGTGTTGATGGTGGTACTAGATACTTCTGATTTCTCAAAAGACTTTGATATGATCCTTTAAGTTTATATCAGTCCGTGTGATCAGTCTATTTACAGTCAAATTCCTTCATTTATACACAGTCGTAACTTTGGATGTTTAGTGCTCCTTTATTGGAACTTCCACCATAGATGGTGGTTGGTGAAGTCTATTTCTTGCTTTACCAACCCTTTTTCGCATAAAAATATCATTTAAATTGAAAATTTAATAGAAATGCACTTAATATTTATGTCACTTTACAAATAAAAAAAAAAAAAAAATATTCTATTGAAATGTCCTCAAATTGTTCCAGTTCCTCCTGCATTTCTTTTGATTGCAATGTAACTAGTGCTTTATGCAGATTTAGATTCAAATTCTTTATTGAGAACTTTTCTTTGGGATAACAGTTTAATATTTAGTTCATTTCTCTTTCTTACATACCAAACGGTCTGCAGTTCGGTGTGTGTGGAAAAAGTGTCAAAAAAAATAATTTGTGTTCCTCGGGGTAAAAACATAAACGAAAGGCGAAACAAGAGTTTTCAATGCTTCCTTTGCATATAAAAAACCGTTAATCATGGTCAGCAGTGTATCCATGACTGACAGTGACTATAAAAACCACCCCTAAAAACAAGTTCTGAACCCCAAAGAACCTGTCACTGGTTCGTTTATTTGAGTGGCACTTGATTGAGTGGAGAACATTTGTGTTTTTCGTGTTTTAGGATCTCTGATTATATAACTACAAGCAAAATTAATTTCATTCCAATCGGTTGAGTTGTTCTGAAGTTAGAAACGTGTAGTAGAGTGAATTACTTTTCGAATCTTATAGCAAACAGTCGAGTGCGTGATTAGCTCATTGCAGTGTTGCCTTGCCGACGATCTAAGGCAAACTCCGTGCCTCATGCATTGAAGAAGCGCTGATGTAAATTTAACTGTTTGTTACGTTCTTTTTTCAACCATTTTCTACACGCTGTTAGATCACAATTTTCAGACTTGGCATCACTTGCATTATAATACATCTCGCTCCTGTACATACCTTTGCATTTGTTTTGATTTGATTTGATTTCTCAATTTGTGAGCGAATACCGCCGGCGTGAAGCTGAAAGCAGAGCATTTTTCATAAAATTCCTATTGTAACGGTAAGTACAGGAATTCTACAATACGTATTTTGATTAGCTATGAATAAATTCTGTAATCACTACAATTCCACTTGTTTTACATTGAAAACCTAGTTCAGCAATGGACAAAGAAGAATTCATAGCGATTCCGCATTTTATAAATCCCCAATTGTTCTGGTACCACACAGTCGATGGCCGAAGCCCAGAATTCCTTGAAATGCAGCGACTCGAGGAATCTGTACAGTCTCAGTTCACTGCAAAACAAAGTGCAGCCCTACGACCGCATCGGCCACTTGTTGGCGAGATCGTGGCCATTGCATTTGTTTCGTGGAACAAGTTTATCCGAGCTCGTATAGAATATATTGCGAAATATACAAAATCCGAAGATGAGTACATTGTCTGGGCACTGGATTATGGTTTTCCCTTCCAGACCAAGTTGTGCTATATACGAAAGTTGCCAGACTCATACGCTCAACTAACAGATCATATCCGGGTGGGAGGTGTAGGGAATGTGGTCCCGGCTGAGCTAGATTTTGACTTTGTCACCACCACCAGTCGAATAGTTTGCAAAGATTCATGGTCACAACGTGCTGTTGAGTTGCTGGAAAAGGTAATCAACGATGCTGCATCGATATCATTTATCGAGTCATTCTGTGCCGATGGTGGCACGCAGATGCAACATTTCGGTGATTTAAAGATCATCAATCACTCTGGCGATGAGTTCTTTGTGAGTGACTACCTGATTAAGTTGAATTACGCTGTAAAGTGTGAGAATGACTTCCGCGATAAATTGACCACACTGCAGACAGTAAAAATCCCCTGCTGGCAAACGAACAGCAAGACAGTCAAAATTATTGAGAATAAGTTGAATACATTGAACGTGCATTACGCGCATCAGGGAAAGTTTGATCTATCTGGGACGCTGTCTGAAGAGTCGTGCGATACGTTTTCAAAACAAAAAGTAATGGACTGGTGCGAGCGCAATAATAATTTCAATAGTCAAAACGACATAGAGGCGGAAATCTCGTGTCAGGCGTCTGCATTGGATGCTACTGATATATCATTCGACGATTCTGTAAGCGTGCAAAATCTAAAAGCTGTTGGCAGGCGACAGTCAAGTGACGAAACGGTAATGGGCTGCGCAGGTGCACTTCACGAGAGTAGGAGGAAAAAATATGAAGGCAAGGGATTACCACCGAAGCCATCGCTAGAGGTTTTCGAGGTAATCCCAGAAAAGAAGACCTCGCAGGATGAGAAGAAAAATGTTTTGACACTATCGGGAGGCAGTTCTGTCAGCGAGAGATCTATAGCACTCATGGAGTTGCGGAAGAAGGTGAGTTGGGGGTTTTGTGTTGGAGGGGTTCAATCTTTTAATAGGAGATTTCGTATGACCTAGTACCATGAAAATTCAGAAGAACAGAAGGACGAAAGCATTCCTCATGATGAAATAAATTCGCAAAGTGAATGCGGTACCATCGATTTTCTTGAGTCGTGCAAGCAGGTAAGAGGACAACAAGAAATACACCTCGAACTTGTGTTTCTAGCACACAACTCGTTTAACTTCTATTTCAGAAAAATTTGCTAAGCACTCGATTGGAAAAGCTGGTGGAAATTCGCAAGCGACTAGTCAAGGAAGTACGTCATACAACCGAAAGCACAAATGAATTGATAGAAGATAATTGTAGCGATTCGACTACATCCTCACGGTATATCCGTTTGAAGAAGGTTATCAGGGGCACATGTCTAGCCGGGGATGAAGTTTGTGTTAAAAAAAAATTTATTTTGCAGATAAAGGAGAAACATTCGAAACAAAATACAAAAGAATTGAACACCGGAGATGCACCATCTGATATGCCAATCTTGGTTAGTGCCCAAGATGTCCAAAGTCAAACTGATTCAAATATATCGTCTCATATTGCAAATTTGATTAGTTTGCGTAAGAAGGTATGTATAAAGGGATTTATGAAAATGTCTGTCCGAAAAAGGCCACTTTGCTTGCATGCTATCTAAAAATAATTTAGTTGAGAGGTAAATGTAAAATGCTAGTTCGTTGGTAAAGTTGTAGAGGTCGGGGTTGAGTCTTCTTTTAGTTTACAGCAGTCGCGTAAGCCTTAAGGTTTCTACTTTCATTCGCAACTGGAACTAAAAATTCGAGTTCAGCTATACTTTGGTACGCGAATGGAATAATTTTCAATCGCACCTTGCATGGCACTAGAATTCATCATTGCTTTCGTTCGCAAGAATTGTTGTTGAAGTTGTATGTTCCTTAGGTAAATAATTTAAGTGTTGAGAGGCCTCCGTTCCAAATGTCGAACGCAGATTCGAACACAGCTTGGAGCAGGACCACAAACAAATCGGATAAACGATAGTTACGAGGGCAAGGTGAAAAGTTCTCGGCCTGACGCAGAGATGGCGTTCCAATCAGCAAAAATTTATATTTCCTGCCTGGGTGCACTTCTCATTAGCTCGTATGACAAGTTTCAATTTGTTCTCTCAAGTAGTTTCTTTACACGAATTTTTGTAGTAGACGTCTTGTGTGTTTTTCGTTAAAATGGATAAACGTGAATATCGTGCGGTAATAAAATTCTTCGTTTTGGATGGGTTAACCCCTAAGGAAATTCATCCAAAGCTGACAAAAGTTTACGGGGACTCTGCTCCTTCCATGTCAACCGTTAAAAAGTGGGCAGCTGAATTTAAACGTGGTCGCACATGCCTCGAAGATGACCTACGTGAAGGACGGCCAAAAAACGCAACCACACCCGAAACCATCGAAAAAGTGCATGATATCGTGTTGGACGATAGGCGAGTGAAGGTGAGTGAGTTAGCTGAGGCTGTGTGTATATCGGAAGAGAGGGTGCGAAACATCTTGCATAAAAACTTAGGGATGCGAAAGCTCTGCGCAAGATGGGTGCCGCATTTGCTGAATGCCGATCAAAAGCAAATGCGCAAACGATTTTCGCGGCACTCTTTGGACCGATTCAATAAGGATCCGACCGATTATGTGCGGCGATTTGTCACCATGGATGAGACATGGGTCCACCACTACACGCCAGAAATGAAACAGCAGTCGAAGCAATGGGTGGAAGCTGGTGGTTCAGCGCCAAAGAAAGCGTAGTCGATCGCATCTGCCGGAGAAGTCATGGCCAGTGTGTTTTGGGATGCGTAAGAGATCCTGTTAATTGATTACCTCGAGAAAGGCGAATATTAGTCCAACCTTCTTGACCAGCTGGATGCCAAAATTCGCAAGAAGAGTCCTGGCTTGAAGAAGAAAAAAATCATCTTTCACAATTACAATGCACCTGTAAAACAAGTGTACGTTGGCGATGGGAAAACTGCGGGAATTAGGGTACGATTTGCTCGGCCATCCCCCGTATTCACCTGATTTGGCACCCTCAGACTTCCATCTGTTCCCAAACTTGAAGAAATTTGTTTCTGGGAAGCGCTTCGCATCCAATGCAGAAGTTGAGAGGGCCGTAGATGAATATTTTCACAGCCTTCCAGACTCTCTCTTCCGAGAAGGAATACTGATGTTGGAGAAACGCTGGACCAAGTGTATTAAAGTCAAGGGAGATTATGTAGAAAAATAAAATCATTTTTTAACTGAAAATCGCAGTCTTTCATTGTCAGGCCGAGAACTTTTCACCTTGCCCTCGTAAAATAGAGAATTTTTTAACAAAATTAACTTTATTTATAAACGAAACGAACCAGCACATTGAGGAAAAGCAGTCGAAAAAGAAGATAGGTATGAACGAGTGAGGCGATTCTGTTTTTATTTTTGTTTCAGATTTTTTTTTTTTTTTAGAATTTTCACTTACGGGGGTAGATTTGGTTGTATAGGTATGTGCCTTTTTTTTTTTTTTTTTTTTATATAATTTGCGCTCGCCAAATGGGATATGAATACCATTAAATTATTTCAGGGCACGGGCGTTTGTATAAATTGAGAGAGAGAGAAAGAAAGATTGGTGTAGTGGGTTTGAAACTTCGGTGGTATTAAGTTTCAGTAAACTCCAAGGGTGGCGTCCAGATAACTGGGGAGCTTGTTTGTTTTGCTTTTTTTGTCGTTGCTCTTGATTCACAGTATTTTTTTTCCCTCCACCTGATGTCATCATCACGATCAAGTTGCATTTAAGCCATATGACCACCCTACTGCCAGTGTTAAGCCTTCGCAGTAGAGTTGACTAAGCTTTTGCAATTGATCGACTTTTTTATTTATTTCAGACGAAATAAATAGATGATTGTTGAAATCAGGATTTGAACCGTGAACCAAGAGCGTGACAAGCGTTGATGTTACCACTACACCACGGCCACCCTTAAAATGCCTATGTGAAAAAATAAATTATTTCAATACAATTTGCTTTTAGATTTTTATCATTATTCTTATCTGCTCTGTTGTTATCGGTAGTTCCCACATTTGTTTTCTCCTTTGGTAGTTATTATGGAAATATTTTTTAGTAGACTCTTTGATTGTACTGTGCCATGTAGGTATCTAGGCTAGGAATGATTCTGTGAGAAAAAAACTTGGTGCCTTATGAGATTTCACAAGCAGACTTTAATCTAAATTTACTCTTACTCGTATGCCTATGGTAGGAAGTAGGAAATTGAATGAATATGAAGGAACGAAATGTGTCATATACACTAGGAATGTCATTGACTTCGAAGACAATACACTGCATTATGCCAGAGTGTAATGTTGGAACAATGCCTCAAAAAGTTATTCGTACCACCCGTATTGCGAGAATCGCAAACCTGACTACGTTGAATCCTCACTCGTGTTCGATACTATCAGTTTGTGTAAAATCTAAGCTTTCTATGTCATCTAGAAGTTTATGGTGGGCGCGAGGGCACTAACATTCAGAAATTTTAGCTGTCCAGGTCATTCGAGAGCTTTTGTACACCTTAGACAGGCACAAAGTTATATGCAATTTCTGTTCGCAAAATATACGTACATACATACCTACGAGGGGCGGCTGATAAGTTCACGGCCTAAGAGCATTAAGTGAAAGGAGAGATGCGATTAAAAAATTTTATTTCTCAATATAATCTCCCTCACATCGGGCATACGAGTACAGTGCCTTAATACCACCGAAAAAATATTCTTTTTCTTTGTCTTCAAAATTACTTTATACGGCCGTCTTGATCTTTTTCTCATCTGCAAATCTTCGGCCTCGTAACTTCTTTTCACTGTTGAAAAAAAAAGGGAAAAAGACACTCGGGCCAAGTCTGGGCTGTAGGATGGGTGCTCTATCGTTGAAAAACCTGTGCCTTTTAAGGCGTGTCTCGAAACCCGGGCCGTGTGAACAGGCGCATTATCCTGCAAAAACAACACTCCATGCCTAAGTTTTCCACGTCGCTTCCGTACGACCACTTCACGTGCCTGAGTCATTAAATTTGCGTAATATTGACCATTCATCGTTGTTGCCTTTGGCAAGTAATCAATCAGCAAAACACCTTCACTGTCCCAAAAAACAGTCGCCATAAGCTTCGAAGCCGACTTTTCCACCTTGAATTTCTTCGGCGACCTCACCCCTTTTTCAATCCACTACATAGACTCTTGTTTGCACTCCGGATCGTATTCGTATTGGCGAACCCAAGTCTTTTCTACAGCTACGATTCGGTTGCAAATTTCATCGAGATTGTCCCCGGCTAACTCTAAAAAATCTGCAGCACTCGAGTCGTCGTTTTCTTGTCGAACGGCGGGAGCATTTTCGGTACCCAGCGCGCACAAATTGTTTTCATGTTTAAATGCTCGCGCAAAATTCTCCAATCCGTTCTTTTCTGATGTGCAACTCGTCTACTATCTGCCACATTTTTATTCTTTGGTCGGCCGGAACTAATTTTTCAACTTTTCCGACGTTTTCTTCAGTGACCACTGATACAGGACGCCCTGGGCGGGGTCGTCTTCACAGCTCTCTCGCCCTTGTTGAAATAAGCGAACCCATTTTTTGACCATGGTATACGAAGGCCCAGAATCCTGAAGAGTCGGTGACATGTCTTCGAAAATTTCTTTAGGCGCTTTTCCTTTTTTCACGAGGTACTCTATCACGGCGCGGTGCTCAAAGTGTTAGTGCTATCACTAATGAGAAGAGGACTCGTTGTTGAGTATCTTTGGCCCGGAACTAACCAGCCTCCCCTGGTATTGTTAACAGATAATTTCGGATCAAAGTTGATGAGCATTACTCGGACATGTTTATTGCGAAATCTGGTGTTCCTCAGAGTAGCCATCTAGGACCATTACTGTTTACTCTGTTAGTTAACGAAATCCCTTCACACTTTTTAGAAAGCAAATGTATGTAGATAAAGATTTTTATGAAGATTACGGATAACAACGATTGCTTAGTTTTTTTAGAATGAAATATTCTCTCTTGAGCGTTGATGCAAAGCTAACGATTTGGAGCTTAGCCTACATAAATGTAAAGTTATTTCAGTGTTCAGATCGAAAACGCCCATACTTTATCCATACGTTGCGAGTAATATTGTTTTTAATCGTGTTAAAGAAGTAAACGATCTAAGAACAATGTTCTACAATAAAATTAGTTTCAATCTACGAGTACACATTGATCACATTGTCTTGAAGTCGTCATACTCTACGCTTACTTTCATTTAAAAAACAACACAAAAGGCTTTGGAGACCCATAACCATTGTATTTGAATCTAACACAGACGTTATTTTCAAATGTTCTTTCCAAACTGTAAAAATTGGCACCGACAGCGATTCCAATAGAAAGTTTTCTTCTTCGTATTTTTCGTAGCTTTGGCCTGTTTTTTACCTTCTGGTTGAATTTAAACTTCGTCTCATTTGTTTATTTACTCATCAAATTAATTAACTCACTCTGGCCACAGAGAACATTTAGATAGGAACATTTCCATGGTTCTCTTTGGTGGGGAACGTAGCATCATTATAAGTTCCTTGAGATTTCACAATTCAAATACGGAACGAGCAAAACAAAAATTATTCTTTATATCATTTTCCACTTACAGAAAATGATGAAGGACAGCCAGTCTCAACAATCTCAAGCAGATAATGTTGATAGTGGCCACAAGCATGGCTATAAAATGCCACAACAAAATGCAAAATTTAACAAACTCGAATTCGTAAGTACAATATACACCTTCCAGAATCGTCAGTATGAATCCTATTTCTAGTCCAAAACGTCTCAAAACTATGTCGAGTCACCTATGAAGAAAACTCAAGAAACGTGTCTACCACCGGTGAATGAATTGAACTCTAAAGGTGTTGCCTCTAGTCGAACATCGACAACTGTACCTGAACAGGAGTTACAAAACTTACGAAAAATGGTAAATAAATCGTATCAGTCAAATCATTGAAAACGTCTACAAAACAATTCTTTTTTTTTTCAGATCAATGAGAATCCCTTCCAGAACATGACTATGGTACCAGCTGGATTTGATGTAACAAAATTAGTAACACGACGCGATGAAGAGCAGCACTGGCACACAAAGAAAACAACTCTAAATGACTCGGCTCTATCGAATTACTCCAGCGAAGAATATCAAAGCTGTGCCGGTAGTAATAACAGTAACAGTGCAAAACTACCGATTCCACGTCGGACCGAGGGTGTTAAGGAGCAAAATTTTCGGCTTACTAGGTCTCGAAAAGAACGCAAGAAAGATGAAGCTGGCGAATCAGATCAGAAACACATTTTGGATTTGTCACTGAATGATTTTGGTTGCGCACCAGCAATCAACCCGGTAGTTGTGAGGCCAAACAAAGCACAAGACTTGCTTATTTTCAATGAAAGTGAAGAATCCACTCATGCAGATCTCAAGAACATTGAAAAATTAATCGATTTGAGTGTTAATAGTGATGAAACTTCAGATTCGTTTATACACTTCGTAAAGGAAAGGAGTTCTGTAAGGGACACATCAAGGGAAAAACTTTTGGAGACAAGTAATATTACAAGTGACAGCTCAATGGATTTGTTCACTGTAGATCGTACAGCAAACCCCTTTAATGACAATCAGACATACAGCATAAAAGTAGAAGCCAACGGAAAGGACCCAGACTATAGTTATGAAGCGTCCTCTTCGTCTTCTTCAGATTCCGTGAGAAAGACGAAGATTGTAGGTCAGGTATCCATTAATTCAGAATCTTTAGTATCGTCGGCTCAAAGGCAATTTGTAGCTGCACCTAATCATCACCAGTTGAATGAACAGCCAAGCTGTGCGATCAAAGACTCATCATTACCGATGTCAAATGGCACTACCAAGAAGCCTTCATCTAAAGAGACTGAATCTTCAGTGCTGAAGCCACAATCGTACTCAAAAAACCTGACTTCCCTTGTTAAATCGCCTGCTGGTACTCCAACTCATGAGAAGAGACTTACCAACGGCAATCATGGGGATAAATTTCCAAGCCAGTTACTGCAGGATCCTCAGTCGTTCCCGTCATCAACTCAAATTGAAAAGGATAAATTGCCATCCTCCTTAGTGAATTCAACATCAAAGTGCATCGAATCGGTCGCTCATTTGCCAGAAGTTGCTGGCGAAACTTCTCTTAAGACAAATCTCATTCAACATCTTGTGCTGGCACACTGCAATGTTAAAGTGAATCCTATCGAACGTATGACCAACGCTTTGTTCTCGCCCGAGATCCACCAAGAGATGGAACAAATGCGGCTGACTAAAATGTATCGCACCCAATCCTATGCTTGGGCACACCTCGTCCGTGGCAATTCATTTTTTGTGATTAACACCTCTAGAACGGGAAAGACTTGGTGTTATTTGCCACCAGTTTGCAGTATGGTTGGTTTTCGGTTGGAGACGGAATGCCTTCCACAGACTTATGGTCCAGTTGCGGTTATCATCGCACCGTCGTCAGTTCAAGTGGAGAGTATTGCCCGTCAGTGCCGTCGTCTGTTGGCCAGTACTAAGACAAGTGTAACCATCGTGCCGTCGTATGCATTTCGAAACGTCGAAGAGGTAAAGATCGAACTCCACAATGGATGTGGTATATTGGTCATAACCCCGCCGAGTCTCCAGCGTCTACTCGTGACTAATGAGAGGGAATCCCTGCTAAATATGGAACGCATTCAATATGTCGTTGTCGATGATTTAGACACAATGATGAGTCAGGATGAAAAGTTTTATGAAACTTTGCATAAATTCATCGGACCAGTTCTACAGCATCAGCAGAACGGAAAGGTTCCATTTCAAATGGTGGTCACTTCAAAAAGGTGGTCGCGACGATTGATAAATTTGCTGAGGATCAGCAATCAACCACTGTTGTGTATTGCCGACTATCTAGAGGCAGCGGTATATGCAAAGACTAAGGTTTCCGTTAAATTGCAAAGTAGTGCAGAGAAGATGGCCGTAATGATTAAGTGTTTGGAGAAATGTCCCTATGGTTTGGAGCGAGTAGTAGTGATATGCAGTTCGCACGATGAAGTCGATGAAGTGGAGAAGAGTCTACTAGACGCTGGTTATTCTTGTTTTGCGTACACAGAACGCATGTCGGTAGAGTATGCCGATTTGATCAGCGAGTGGAAGGTGAAGGTGAGTTGGATAACATACTGAATACAATTTGTTGTTTATGAATGAATGTGTGTCCATTTTATGAGTTTCTAGGATAAGAATTATAAAAAATAATACAAGTACCTCGTTCATCAATATTCGCCGTCTCCTGCTTGAATGTGTGTAGTATGATTCAGGTTATTCTTCGTTCGTTACTTACGTTATTTTTGAGGCAGACGTATGGGTTCAAAATTTGTAAGTCTTTTTTTTTTCGAGATCTTGTAGTATTTTTGTAATTTTTCCAACGTTCCTATCTCGGTTTTATTCACTTCAAACGTAAGCAATCGGGTTTTGTTCCCAGAATTATATTTTTCCATTATTCTCGAAACCGGTTCAAGTGAAGGTAGGTGTGTCTTGTAGATTTGCGCGAAAATGCGACCTACTCTGGAACATGCAACTTAAACTGCCATGAGCACTTTATAGACTGTCCTTATTGATTGTCATGGCAAAAGCCAGTATGACTGAGAATTGAAGCCTTTTAAATCTGATTGTATTAACGGCATGCGGGGGATGTACACATTTTCTCCTTTCGCCAGTCAATTTTGTCGCTTTTAACGTTCAGATTCCGTAGCAGCATTATTGGTGATCCAATGTTTATTCTTATATTGTGTTATATATTCAATGGAAAATAGATTGAACCTGAGATTGGTTCAAAGGGGAAGGTGCCTTTATCAAATTTATAAAAGCTTGTAATGACATTTTTTTTCAACGTACATATGCATTCCTCCCCTTCAAAATTTCACCCGTAATACGCGACATGCTTCGAATGCACATCAATTCACTCTAAAGCCTAACTTCAGTCGTACTGTGAAATATAGGGATTCGTTTATAAGCCGAACGACACGAAGGTGGAATGATCTACCAAGCTCTGTACGAGGATCAATAAGTCCCTGAAAAATGAAATAAGGAACACTCTTTTCGGTATAAAACATTTTATTTTTCAACATAGTCTCCTTTTAGTTCTATACACTTCATCCAACGTTTCTTCAATTTGTTGATGCCCTCCAAGTAATAAGATTTCTCGAGCCCCTCAAAATAAGCGTTTGTTTCAGCGATGACCTCTTCATTCGACCCAAATCCTTACCTCCGAGCCATTTCTTCATGTTTGGAAACAAGAAATAGTCGCAGGGGGCTAAATTTAAGGAATATGCTGGATGAAGGAGGAGTTCGTAGCCTAACTCATGCAACGGACTTGTGCGCCGGTGCGTTGTCCCGATGAAAAATAACTTTTTTCTTCGCCAAATGCGGCCGTTTTTGCTTCAAATCGGCTTGGAATCGATCCAGCAGCTCTGCGTGATATACGCCGGTGATCGTTTTACCCTTTTCAAGGTAATCGATGTGAATAACACCGCGCGCATCCCAAAAAACTATCGCCATGACCTTGTTTGCTGATAAACCCGCCTTGGCCTTCTTCGGCTTTGATTCACCAGGAGAAGTCCATTGTTTTGACTGTTCCTTGGTTTCTGGTGTGTTGTGGTGAATCCAGGTTTCATCCACGGTTACGCAACGATGCAAAAAAACTCAGCTGAATTTTTCTGGAACATCACCAAACACACCTTTGAAGTTGTCAAACGAATGCGTTTGTTGTCGATTGTGAGCAAACGCGGCACCCATCTTGCGGAAAGCTTTTTCATGTCCAAATATTTATGTAAAATCGAAATCACTGAGCCATGTGATAAGCCTGTGGCCTCTTCAAGCTCGCGCACTATCACTCGCCGATCGTCCATTATCAAACCATGGATTTTGTCGACCATTTCTGGTGTGGTGACCTCAATTGGGCGACCAGAACGTTCGGCGTCACTTGTGCTTGAACGACCGCACCGAAATTAAGTAAACCAGTGGTGAATGGTTTCAATCGATGTTGAAGAGTCCCCATAAAATTTGTCAAGCTTTTGTTTGGTTTGCGTGATAGCTTTTTCTGGCAAAAAATAGTATTTAATGAGAACTCGAAATTCACTTTTTTCCATTTTATCGAAAATGCTAGTAGGCGTCTATATAAAATGGCTGCCACAACAAAACTATTTGACAGATCTGTCTGAAAATTTGGATGCGTTCTTTTGAAAGATGATTCTTGACAAAAAAAAAATAAATTTAAGGTGACGACACAATTGGTGTTAATTTTCAGGGACTTATTGACTCACCCTCGTATTTCCCAATAACTACAACCTTCAAACATTTAAAGCAAACGTGCACAGGCCCTGTAACAGTATAAAGGTATTCATATTCCTTTTAGCGCGCGCGAATTATAAAAAAAAAGAAAAAAAAAATACATATCTCCAAAGAAATGAAGCTTCAGGCAAGCATTAAGCTCGCTGGCTTACAATTTGGTTTGAGTGGAAAGGTTTGGCGGAAGTCATCAGCCAATACCGACAGAGCTGCTACCATCAGTTGGTTATTGCGTCTTAAATCTTGTAATGTTCGATCAAGGGCCTTTTGTTTTATGGGCACCATGTTACATTCATGCCATATGATGACTGCAAATTTGTAATAGTTTAGCTTGCAGTCGGAGAGTTCGAAGTTTCACAGGTCATCCGATTTTCTAAAGTTTTCGATGAAGAGCTTAAAATTACAGAAAACGAAACCAATGAACTATATATACTAAATATGTGTTAAGAAATTATTAACTTAATAAACATGCATACATTTTTTTACTTTTCATGAATCGGGAAAGGGAGGCAGGGAGGGGTTGATCCAATAAATTGTTTCCTAGAGCATGGTAGAATATTCATGCTAAATAACTAACCAACTAACCACATAATTAAGGGAATGGGTGGGAGCCCCACACAAATTTTTCTAGATGGTGTTGAAGAATATTCCCCCCCAAATTTAGTGAGGATGCGTTGAACGGTTTAGAAGTCTTTCGGAACATATAGTCAAAATAGTTTTTTTTTTTAATTAATTTGAAAACTGAACAAGACTGAGTCACGTGCCCTTTCATCATCTCTGAATGAATCATAGTTCTAGATCATGCCTCAATTGTGTACCCGAGTTGGTAAGACTTTTTTGGACAATTTGCTTAACAACTTGTCGAGGTATCTCCATCTTAATTCATTCTGGCATGAATAGCACCTTGTCTCTACGATCAAGACACTTAGCTTCCACGGAGGATCACTCCAACAGGCGTTGCTCTCGACTTTCTGAGTGACTATTTGCAAGTTATTCTCTACTAATTCAGCCAAGGTAGCTGTTAATTTTGAAATTGTTGGTGTGTTGCTGCTTTTCGCCGATGTTTTCGTACATGTCGAGCTCTTTGATCTGCTCGCTGCTCTGATTGCCTTCCCTTTCTCCATCCTTTCTGGAAATTTTAACGATTACTGATTTATTAGTTGGAGCCTTATTGTGTTTGTTGATTCTCGTTACATAACTATCGCAAATGTTAAATTGCGATTGTGTGTTACGACTTTGGTCGCTCAAATCGTTATGGCAACGAGAATGTTTTTTGTTGTACTACATCTCCTTAGACGTCGTTCGAGAAAGCATGAGGGTTGTTTTTTTTATGACAAATGAAAACTCTTACACATGTGAACTTGTGCATGCATTAGGTTTATTTTTATAGAATTAAAATTCACAAAACAAATGCATCTAACTAATTTTATATCTGGTAGAGTTGCCGCATATTTCCAAACATTTTCCCGTAATATTTGTACAATTTTCTTTTGTTTTTGACACAATACTAATAGAAGTGAAGATAGGTACGGTTCAAAATAGCCTTTCATCAGCATGTTTCCAGCAACATATTTTATCTGTTGGTATCGTTATCTGAAAATCGTAGTCGTGCCTCTCGTCTCGTTATATGCAATATGTCCCCTCAATTGTTGAGCGAGGTGGTGATCGTACTCTTTCCGGGTAAGCTTACGTTAAACATTTATTTTTAACCTCACTCAGCTTACGCTAGCGGCGACAATATATATTTCGAGAGGCATGGTCGTCTACCTTCGTCTTCCGAGCCTATCATACAATCTCCATTATCTATTCGATTCGCTGTTCGTGACTAAAAAGCCGGGAAGGTGTTTGTAGACGTGTTGTTTAATTTTTTTTTTGTTTTTTTTTGTTTTTTTTTTACATAAACAGGGATTTATTAAGAGCTGATCCGGTATCTGAAGTTCTGCCTTCTGACTGAAGACTGAGTTTGACCTGCCAGCCACTGATTTTTTTTCAGAATATGATAGAACTAATAGCATGTTGTTTGGAAACGGCTCATCCCATACCTGCTTGAATTGTTAATCTTTTTAAATTAATTTCAGACAATTTGTCATCAAATCCTCGTCACCACCGATAGCGTTCTGCCCGAGCTGATGATCCAAAATGCCTGGACTATTATCCATTATTCCTTACCAATGTCGTGGACAAAATTTAACTTCCGTTTTTCGGTTTTTCTTAAAAATTATGAGAACCTACTAACAAAGGACTTTGAAAAACCAACCAAAGTGCCCAAATCTCTGATACTACTCGATGAAGAAAATAACATGCAGTTGCCACGTTTAATCGAATTCATGAAACACCACAACCAATTGAAGCACATTCATCCAGATATCCTCAACGTAGCTGCAAGAGTAACTGCTGATCGGGAAGAGTCACGCGTTGTACAAGGTATTTTAATGTGTCCGAAGATTTTGGAATTCGGTTCGTGCGATCAAAGCAATAGATGCTCACAACGTCATCAGTTGACAAAGTACGATGGTCCAGTGGAAGGAATTCCGACGCACGGTGAGGTGAGATTGAAAATACTTGAAGTTCTCTCACCCACTCACTACACAGCTAGACTTTTGACTTGCAAAGTTGAGCAAACTTGGGAGGTAATCAGACGCTCCAATGAGGTTACATATTTTCTCATGCAGTTGACATTGCATTTCATGAACGAGGATGCACAGGTTATTCATTGGCCTTTGAGGGTAAATGATCTGTGTGTGTTCAAAGGGGAGGGCATCTTTCATCGATGTCGTCTGTTGGAGGTACCGCAAATTGAACACGAGAACATTGTAAAGCTGGTGAATGTCAAAGTGAAACTTATCGATTCTGGTTCAAGTATTATGTGCAAGTCGCATGATATATTGGTCATTCCGGAGCAATTTAAAGATTTTCCTCCTCAGGCAGTGGATATACGATTGTCGGGTGTAGTTCCGTTTGACAATGAGCGTGTTTGGGACTCCCGAAGCACACGCACAGTAAAAAAGTGGATAATGACTGATGTCACAGATAAAGACTGCTTGCAGGCGAGTATAAATTTCGCTCTGATGGACACCATTTGGGTGAACAATGTTATTCTGATGGAAAAGTTGGACGCGATATGTGGCTATGCAGTGAAAATTAACGTGCGACGATCGCTGCTGGGAAAGGATTTTGCTTTGCCCGATGATGGATTGCCCTCAGTGAAGAAGATTGCGTTGGAGAATGGTTTACTGAAGGTGGTGCCAAGGACTAGTAAAGATGAAGAGACTGTTGAGAAACTTGAAGAGGAGCAGAATCTTTTGGAGTTCTCCACATCGTCCATAGGAGAAAAGGATGTCAGCCATAGTGAGCTGACTCCGGAATCAATAAAGAAACCAGTTTCTACCTCAGCAAAGAAGGTAAGTTTTTGAATTGCAATCGAATTTTTTATGAAGATTTTGTGTTCTTTGAAGGTATGCGCCAAAGTTACCGAAGAATGGATGCAGCTTGAACTAGATGAGCTGTTGCAGGTAAAGGTCGAACAACTGCAGGATCCTAGTAAGTTTTACCTTCGCTTGATGGACAAAGAGGATGACCTTAGAGAATTGGAAGACATGATACGAAACCAGAAGAAGACCCCGCTGGAAGATCCACATCCAATGCAAAATTGCCTGGCTCAAGGTAATGATGGAAGGTATTATCGTGGAAAAATTCAGCGTTTAATAGTCGACTGCACCGAAGGATGTGTCCAAGCCAGGGTATTCTTGTGTGATATTGGCTTGTTCTCCAATTATGCACTAGAAAAACTCCGCTGCAGCAGTAAAGCAATCACAGAATACATTCCATTCCAAGCGATTTGCTGCAAATTAACAGGAATTCATGTGGAGTGTGTGGGAAAAGAGATTGAAAAGATCTTACAAATAGAAGATAGCGTCCACTTGGCATATGCCGTAAAGGAAATCTCTGATGCCGATGACTACGATGATGGTTTTTACATCCGCAATTACGAAATTATTCTTTATGAGTGTTTTACCGATAAGAATGATACTCAAATCAATAAAATGCTTGTGGAACACGGCTTGGCGACCTACGACGATGAGACTAAGCATTTTCTGGAGTTGGAATCTAAAGTGGATTTCACTAATTTTGACTATGAACAAGGTGAAGCAGACAGTCCTTATGACTTTCAGGGTTTCCTCGACCGTGTAAAGCAACAAATGGACGAAGAGGATGCTCAAGAAAAAGAGATGTTCAATTCGTCATACGAGGCGATAAAAGATGCAGAACCTGAGGAACCAAAAATTGTGGAAATTACCGCAGATTCCTCTGAGGAAATTGTAGAAATTCCCTTACCAAAAACAGATTCCACACCACCGACACTAAGGACACTTCACAAACGTCCTTCAACCACATGGTACCAGACAATGTGCATGATATACTTGGTAATTCATGCTCCAGATATTTGCGACTATTGCTTGGAGGTTAGTCCAAATCGATTGATTTTTGCGGCCATTGTCAATGGAGAACAACAAATGCTGATACTGGATCTGTTAGGATATGTGGAACCTGACAAGGTGACGCATGAAATTCGTGGTTTAAACGTGGTCGTTCGATTGGTGAAGAGTTTGCACATGGAATGGCCACGATTATTGGAGGAACCAACAAAGTTCTCTTGGCTAACTTACAATTTCAATGCAATAGACGCAATGGAGGCGGAACATATGATCGAAGGCAACCGTTCTGCGCGAACAAAGAGAAGAATGTCAAGCTTTTCAAGTGATGAAGGCTCCGATACGAGCGACTCAAATCCGTGTGAAACATTTACACCGATTGTGAATGTTGATGAATTGCACGATCCGATGGAGGAGATCTTCTAAAGAGTTTTATAGAATATTTGTGAATTGTTCTTTAAGTTAACTATTGGCTACCTGTCAAATGCTTTATATGTATATGTATGTGGAACACATGTTTTTTTTTTTTTCTTTTTTTTTCACTGTTTTATAAACTTAACTAAGTATAACCTTATGTTTTTTTTTTTTTTTTATAACTTGGATGTATTATTACAATAAATGGATTTAAAGAGAAAAGATTGAATTTGAATTTCTTAAGTGGCGATTGTTGGGGGACGGTAGCTGGTGTTCGTTTGTTTTAGGCATTCTGGGTCATGAGTGAAGATTTTCACTGGCTTAGGGTTGGGCGAACGAAGCCACCACACTTAGATGGCTAGAAGAGTTCACATATATTTAGGTGTGAGGCTAAATTGCAGTCCAAAATTCGCGAATAAAACATCTTTGCATGAGACGGCCAACCTGCCGTGAAAACTTGTAATCAAAGCTAGCTGTACTCTCCAAATTTGTCCGGAACAAACTTGTCATCCTCTACTGGAAATCTTTCTATTGGACGTGGGAAAAGGCTAATTTGATGGCCAAAGATGGTCAACCCTTTCATCCGTTCCAAATCCTTCTGTTATCAAAGTTGAAGTTATCAAGGCAAGTGGGCAAAGCGTTTACCCAAAAGCATATCATATAAGGTTTCTAGTAGGGTAATCCGTTACTCTTCGTGCCTGACTAGGGCCATGAAATCCAGGCGCGCCCAATTTAAATCTGGCACTTCTGTGGTTCTGTCAAATATAATCGACTGAATTTTGACATCTCTGAATACTAAACATTGGCATTTGTAATTATGGAGCGATATACGAGAGGACAACGCATTTTAATTGTTGGAACAAATCTAGGAAATGTGGAAAATTTAACCAACCTGATTCGCACATTGCGAAATAATGTTGGTGTATATAACCCTCCATGTCGCGCCGCATCGAACCGCGTCAATGTCCTCATAGTGGCGGACGTGGAAATATCGGCGCAGTGAACGACAGAGTTGGTGACAACCCGTCAAAATGCATTCGCCATCGTTCCCAGCAATTTAACTCTTCCTACAGCTCCACGCAGTGCTATTTAACAAAAGATTTGCATCTGCATGCCTACAAAACCTAATTGACTTAAAAATTAGGCTCACTTATTACATTTGGGCCACGGGCCATTCTTTCGAAAGTCACTGTTTGGTGCGAATTTTGGCCGTACTTCTTCAAAAAATTCTCGTGATGTTGCTGTGAACGTTATTGGGATCTTCTTCTTTTCCTTACGGCGAAGTTATGATCCGGAGTAGAAGGATCACAACCCTCCCACTTTGCTGGATCCCTGCTGGTCCGCTTGTGGGGTTTGCCGGTTGACCTCAGGAAGTATCGGCAGGCTTCGCGGTTTCGGATCACTTCGTCACTGAGGCCAATTAAATGCTGGTGTTTTTGCATTTTTGTGATCCAGTTGTTTTTTGGTCTGCCTTTTTAGCGCGATTGTGTAGGAACGTTGATTGATATTGCCTTTTTAACGGGGTACGAAGGATTTCTCCTTTGAACATGACAATACCAACTGAGCCGGTCGTGCTCTATCTTGCTTGGGTTCTTTTACATGAAGGCTTCCTCGAATCGTTGAATTTCTTATTCTATCAAGCTTTGTTACTCCTGCTGTCATGCGAAGCATCTTCATCTCAGCTGACGTTAATTTGCCCTCAAACTTTTTGCACATTGTCTAGCATTGTGAACCTTATGTGAGCTCCGGACGTACAACTGCGGTGTAGAGCTTAGGGGCATTTTTCAATCACAGAAGATAGCGGAGTTTTCCCGCCACTTCATCCACCCTGACAAGTTGCTTCGCTATTGATCATAGATCCCAGATATTTGAACTTCTCGCACTTGGGAAGCACTTTTCCATTCAAGTAAATGTCTGGAATAGGCCGGTGTGGATCAGAGAACGGGCAGCACAGATATTCTGTCTTTGATGCATTTGGGGGTCCGTCACTTTTCCTTCAAGCAGTTAATCAACGACTGCAATAAATAGCAAAGGACTGAGGACGCTTCCCTGGTGTACACCGACTTTGATTGGGAACTCTTCTTTTCTTTGGGGCAATGTGAAGCAAAAGGTGTATGCCAATGACGCCAAAACGATTCCAGAGCTAAAGGACGAGATTCGACGAGTTATTTATGAGCTACTGCAGGATTTATAACGAAAAGTAATGGAAAATTTCATCAAAAGGGCGCAGTCTGCAAGGTCAACCGTGGCGCCCAATTGACCGATATTATTTTTAATGTTTAATGTCAACGTCTCAACATTATACTCACATACAAATATCAGCAGTTTATCAAAAACTAATGTGTTTTATTTCAAATTTAAATTGCAACCTCCAAATGAATCATTGTTTACATTTATATTCATTCACACGATAATGTTGAATAAAACTGTAAAGCTGATATGTACAATTTTGTTTCCATTGCTACACTTCGTACGCATCTTACATGCTTTTGGGAAGTATTATTGTATAAAACTCAATCTACCTATGTATGTTTGTATGCATGCTATGGACTCTAAAACCACCGAACCGATTGATCTCAAATTTCTGTGAAGTTTAATCAAAATCGGTCCAACTGTTTGCCCACAACTGCTTTAGTGCTAAAAAAAACATGTATTTCCTTTTGTTAGACTAGTACTGCTTTTATAATTGTCTGTGCTATTTATTTGTATTTAAATAATTTTTACTGTTTGCACACCAATTCTAAACAAAATTTATTTTCAAATTAGAAACATTAAACCAATATGTAGCGAAGTTAGTTATGATTGTTTAGGTGTGTTCAGAATCGTAAAACCCAGCTCATGTGAGAAGCTCTCACTAAAGTTCACAAATTCAAATTTACATAATATTCGACTCGATAGTGAGCTCACAACTGTCATTCGGTTCGAGTACACAAATAGGCCCCTGATTTTGATATTCTTACTTACTTATGTCCTATATCCCCTTGTGGGTCCTAGGGCCTCGACTACTCCTACGCGCCATCGTTTCTGGCAATGTGTCTCAGCTCTCCCCAGCTTTGATATTCTTATTAATTAGTGAAATACTACATATTACAGATTATTTACTTCATATTGCTTCCTCATGCACCTTGAAGTAGCAACCGAAGGTTTTCCATGAATGTTCCTTAAGCAACAAAAATAAATAATAATAGCAAACATTTTTTAATACCTTAGTCGTAACCCTATATATGAGAACGGATTCGCTCTTAATGAGTCAAATACATCTCTCATCCATAGTGACTGGTAGTTAGATCTTGCCCGGCCATTTTAACCACCACATCTTACTACAAATATAACAATTCTGTAATATTTGTGTAACGCGATTTAAGGACAGATTATCATCGTCATAATCGCCCAACTGAGCAAACAATTCGAAATATAATCGCCAAATTCAAATAAATCGTAAGTGTTTGTGATCTCGTAAAGCCTGTGCATGATCGTAATGCTCGATGAACTGAAAACATAGCTACTGTAAGAGCCTCAGTGGACAAAAACCCGGTATTGTCAATTCCACGCCGCGCTTACACAACAACTAAAGCCTGCTGACCATAGAGTGGGCAGAACATACGCTGATTGGGTGCTGAAAAATCAACGAATTGACGCCGATTTTTTGAACAAATTCTTCAGCAATGAGGCTAATTTCTCGCTCGGCGGCTACATAAACAAACAGAATTGCTGAATTTGGGGTTTTGAAAATCCAAATGCGATCGTTGAGAAGCCATTGCATCCACTACGGGTGACAATTTGGTGCCCGCTGTGGACCGGCGGCGTGGTCGGTTACGGTGAATTTGGCTCTATTATACGAAAATTTCTCCGGTGGTTTAATTTCAAGATTTGGCGACACCAATTGGCCACCAAGATCGTGTGATCTGACCCCGTTGAATTTCTTTTTGAGGGGCTGTGCTAAAGATCGTGTCTATACAGAGAATCCCCAAACTTTGGAGCACTTAAAAACCAACATCTGTGAGGTTATGGCCGCAATACTGCCAGAAAGTTATCGAAAATTACTTCACATTTAACCGATGTTAAGTTCCATACATAGTGGCATAGTCCAAAATGATTGAAATCTTGAATACTTTTTATTTCATTTAAAGGACAAAATGAATAATCCTGTATTAACTTGTTTTTAATTTTGCAGCAGTGGTCGTTTTCGAAACAAATGCGTTTTGTTCGATGTTTGCCTGTTTGTTCTGAGACACCTTGTTCAACAATCACTGAACAGATTTTTATGAAATCTGGTTTATAAGAGGTTGTGGGTTTTGCCATTGTATATTGATCTTTTTTGTTTGCTCTTGTTAGTTCTAAATTGTTGAAGGATCTAGTCCACTTCCGATTGGTCAAACGAAAGAAAACCTGCGAAAATTTCATAAAAAAATAAAAAAATCAATAAACGAACAGTTACACCAAAAGAAAAAGAATATTATGTACTTTATTGAATGCACATCAAGTGCTATTTTTGTATAAATATCGAAATATCTAAATATAAATCTAAGTTCACGTGGAAATGTTTTCACGGGCATCCGTGTGGTTCCTTCAATAATTCTCCGTTTTGATATCGTTCAGTCCCAATTCCTCATTCTGCTCGAATGTCCTATCGTATCTCGTTACTGTCATTTTGGGATCTGTCCCATCATCGACCAGACTCTGTACGTAGCTATTTCCCGCCGGGTCATCAAGTATCAATGTAGCTGGCATCTTCAAAGCTAAAATATCATCAAATTTATCGATGAAAGCCGTCAATCGATTCTTCGTTACCGCATCAGCGGAATCATGAAAGAGAATTCCATTGCCCTCCAGTTGGTCCTTCATTGCACAGAAAATACCTTCGACAGTGGTGAATCTTCCTCCCAAAGCTGACGCACCGACCACGCAGTCTATTTCTGGGATTTCCAATTGACATGTCTCCGAATTGAGGACATCCCTCGAGAGATCCGCATTGTTGTCGATTCGTAACTCTATTCGTATTCCCTGGTCTTCAATGCCACCTCCGGACTTGACTTCGTTGGTCTTGCAGCCGCAATGATCACAGACAGTTGCCATGATGACAACTTCCTTGAAATGAGGAATATTTGTAAGTTTCATGTTCGTATCACAGGGTGCCTTGCAAGAAGGGCAGTTGGTCTGAAATTGGAAGACTTCACCGTGAAGTTCCTCAATCGGCCATGATCCCTCGGCAATGGGTTTCAGTAAATTCTCATTGTCAGCCTTAGGTTCCTCTGCCAGATCCTCCGGAGTGTACATACCCAACAGTCTGTCCTGTTCGGGGGTCCTAAAGAATTGAGTTATCTTGCAGTCTGGATCTGGTGCTGGAGCTCTAGGATTCTCTACGAAAACATTACCAGAGATGTCCTCAAGTATCACTTTGAATGGAAAGGTCTCTTTAAATTTCTGCAAACGCAGAATGTATTTATCTATGGATACCGCTACCTCGGGGTTGTTTATATGCCGCTTGTCTTGGTCCTGACTCAGCCCACGTATTGTACGATCAAAGATTCCCTCGACGGTGGTCACTTCACCTTTCTGCGATCTAGCTGGGATTTCCAAGTCTGCCTTGGGTATGAATGTAGCCGTGTTATCGGAGCGGACTATCTTACGATTCAAGTCTTCGATAGTGCGTACCTTCAGAACAATACGGACTCCTCTCTTCTGGATTTCCATGGCCGATTGAACTTCGTTGTTCTCGAAGCCACAGTGGCCACACTTGAAGGACATTAAAACGATTTCCTTATAGAAGGGGATTTTCGTAAGCAGCATCCTAGTGGAACCAGTCTCGAAGCATCGCATGCAGGCCGATTCGATATCGGTTGTCTCTGGATCTGGATCATCGGGATTTATTTCACGGAATAGTGGCTCCTTGTTGCCGGTTTCACTGGAAGTACTTGCCGTCGATGCCATTGGATATGGTTTTTGTTTGCGTTGATTAAAAATTGTTAAAGAGCTTGGAAATTTCTTCTGTTTTCTGGAACAACCAAAAATTACGCACACAATCAACACAAAAACCACGAGAAACGTGTGGTTTCGGATAACACGGATAAATTTGATTTTGACATTTCGCGGTGAGTGACAGTTTGCTTGAGTAGCCGCTGTAGGTAAGTTTGTTTCAAAAGTTCATTGGAGTACACTTTCACTAAAGTGGGGCTTTTGTCATCTTGAAAATAGAGCTGAGTCAATCGTGATTGATTCGGTTTTTATTATCCGTTCTTATATACGATTGCAATCACATATCTACAAATCAATCAATTACAATTTCATTGCCTTGAATGAACAACTCTCAATTACTTATTCGATTGTTTCATCTGAAATGAGATAGAAGCGTTGTTGAACAAAGTTATCGGACAACATTCAGAGGCGAACAATCTTCAGATATGATTTTTTCTTTTTACCAGATATGTACAGTGGGTAACAGCTTATTTGATCCAGTGTCAGTTTTGAACTTCAATGCGCTATAACATAAAATCCAAAAACGATATCGACAAAACTTAAATGCCATTTTGAAGAATAATATTTGTAGATCAACTTAGGAACTTTATTTATTACACTCAATCACAGTTTAACAACATATGAACTATAAACTAAAAATACTGATAAATTTCATGTTACAGCTTATTTGATCCAGCTTTTTTCAGACTTAAGAACACTATAAACTTTAGGTTATCATATTACTTTTAATATTTTGTGTGGTAGCCCTTTTGATTTATAACGGCCCTTAGCCTGTTTGGCATTGAGTCGACTAGCTTTTGTGTAGTTTCTGGCGTGATTCTCTGCCACTCCTCCAGTAGAGCCTTTTTCAAGTCTTCTTTGTTGGAAATCTTATGTTTACGGATGTTGTTGTCCAACAATGCCCACAGATTTTCAATGACATTGAGGTCAGGTGACTGTGCCGGAGGTGTCATCAAGTGAGGGCAGTTCCAGATAAGCCAGGATTGCACTATACTTGACTTGTGCTTCGGATCATTGTCCTGATAATACCGGAATTGTTCGCTTATACCCAACTTCTCGGCACTTTGAAGAAAATTTTTTTTTAGTATGTTCAGGTACATGGTTTTGTCCATTATGGTCTCTATAAACTCCAAATTTCCTACGCCGGCTGCGGACATACAGGCCCAAACCATAACACTGCTGCCGCCATGCTTCACAGTGGCTTTGAGATTTTCCTTATTCAGCTCAGTATTGGGCTTCCGCCAAACATAAGACCGCCCGTCAGAACCAAAAATGTTAAATTTGGACTCGTCTGCAAAAATAACCGTATTCCAGAAGGCTGAGTCCTTGAAAACGTGCTCCCGTGCAAAGGCAAGTCGGCTCTGCTGGTTTTTTTTGCTGATGAACGGCTTCTTACGAGCTATTCGGCCATGGAAGTCATGATCGTGAAGCACACGATGGATAGTTTGGGCGCTGCACGACTTTCCAATTTCATTCTGCACCTCAATAGCCAGCTTTGGAGCCGATATTTTCGGATTAGCTTTGATTTTTCGCAAAATGTATCGCTCGTCTGAAGTATTGAATATCTTATTCGGCGCACTTCTGCCCTTGTCCTGCAGCCGATTCTCATTCACAAAACGCTCAATTATGTGCTGAATAGTTGAGGCACTCATATTGACCGTTTCAGCAATTTTCCGGCGAGATTGGCCGTTTTTGAAATGGTTTATAACCAATTCCCGCTGCTCTATTGTGGATGCTTGCACTTCCGAAATCAGACTAAAAATGAGGACACATTAATTGCAAATACAATAAAAAAGACGTAGAAAAAGAAAACACTGATAAATGTCGCGACGATATAGCGCCACGGCGCACACAAGTGTCTGGATCAAATAAGCTGTTACATGTGTTTGTGCTGTGCAATTCGTTTTCCACTCCTCGTGGGGAGGGTAAGGATATTTTCGTGTGTTTTTTTTAACCATTATGTTCGTTGAACATGCGCCTACAAATTCATATTCCAATTTTTTGGACAACGTTTTTAGTTTGCAAATTCTGGCTACTTAAATGTAAAAAAAGGCAGTGGATCAAATAAACTGTTACCCACTGTACATACATTTCATGTTGAACATCAAACGAATTATTAGGATCCTGTACGCACGTTGTTAATTTTGTTTGGGCACTAATGATATAGAATGGTTTGAACGCATGATATTCTAAAAAACTATAATGAAAACTGGCTAGGTGAATATTTTTTCCGCAGTTGTAAAAAAATTGACATTTGAAACTGCAATCAAAAATTCAGACAACTCAAAAAGGAAAATCTTATTTTTCCCACTTCAACTAAGTCTAACAACAGTTTTGAGTTAATTTCAGTAAATAATATGATTCTTGAATTATTTGTAGTGGCTAAAAAATATTTCGCAATAGCTAAAATACGCTAAAATTGTATGTACGGGTGGCTTATCTACATATGATGTAAGAATTAACTTTGAACTGGATACTGCTTCGCTAAAATCCCTTGTTTAAGTTTAGCTTTGAAGACATTTTTCTACGGAAACTTCATTTTCGTCGGAACAGGCGGAAGGCTGACTGAAATGATTTACTCTATGTATATGTAATTTTCGAGGCGCGAATAGTTTTTGTAAAAATCATCCAACAAGTTTGTTAATTTGGTAAACTTAAGATTTTACAAATCTCGGATAATGCAAGAAGTACCTTATTGATTTTTTAAAAAAACTAAGAAAATGTGCTAAGAGTAGACTAATAATATGAAATATGAAAGTGGTATCACTGCTAGTATGCATCGACAGATGTCGTATGCATATAGAGTTTCCGTATGCCCTAGACCCAGTCGGATCGTTCCGCATAGAAATTGCACGGAATATGCTTTTCATCATTCCGTAGATCTTTGACACTTAATTGTATATGGAATGGATTTGAGAATAGGCCCCCTGAAAAGAACTCTTGATATAGCTCTTCTCGAAAAATAAGCGGAACGTATGTAGGTTCGATATATTGGGATGATTGCGACTGAATTCATCCGAGATAATCGAAAATCCCGATTCAAATATTGGATAAGTTTCTTCTAAGAAGGAAACACAAACATCGGCGACTTGAAAACAAATTCGTAACCATTATCTAAAGCATTGCAGAAATATGCATATAGTTCCCATATTACCAGTCAAATATTATGTTCGTATTTAAAAAAAAAAAAAAAGAATCTATTTTGCTAGCTGTCTATCTTGGGCCATTACAATCGATATGGCATATGTTTGTGCAAAATAATAAAAAAAAAAAAAAAAAAACAAAAACAAAAGATTTAATTTAATACAAAAATCGGCTTCTGTTGCAGTCAAAGATGTAGTTGGTATGTGTGCTTTTCAAGCTAATCATATTTGCATCTGTCAGGGTTAATTTGCTGATGGGGATTAATTTTAAGCGGAATTGAAAGGGTCATGGGTTTAAGACGCCTTACCAATCATTCTTACTCGCGAGGTTGTGGGTTCGAAAATTCGGCACATGAATTTGTTGTTATAGTTAATTTTTATTAATTTATTCAGCCGGACCCTATATTCTTTAATCAGTGAATTTCAAATATAAAGAATGATTATTTTTAGATATATGCACAATGAAGGAAATATTTGATCTAAGCTCTGCCCTTGCCTTACGATCATGTCATAGATATGGTTTTAACCACCATTAGTTTATTAATTGGTCGAGGAGGAAAGCCTTCGGTGATAGTTTAGTTGGTAGAGCGTTGGTGGCTAAAACTATAAAAAACCCTTATAATGAGTGGTCTGTGGAAAAGTTCAAAATCAAAAACAACTTTCAAATGAAAATATGGTTTCAATATTTTTACTTTATCAGATTTCGAGAAAATTAAAAAAAAACCTGAAAAATTCGTTAATCCAAAAAATAAAAAATACAGAAAAACTATACTTCGTTTTGAAAAATATGTCGGTTTTCGAAAAATTTGTACAAGTGTGAGTGATGGTGCGTATAGTACAATATAAAGTATGATAGTATGATAGTGATATAATAACTGTAACACAAATTCTGTAAAAATCAAAAAAAACATTGCTTGCACTCTTCATCATGCAAATACTTTTGCTTTTATTATTTGTGCTTTTCGCAGTCTCCTTATTATATAGTATCCGATAGATATTTATGTAAACACCAGAGCTATTACTTCAGACGTAGACCTGCTCGGCTCCAAACCGAATTATTTAAAATTTACTAATTTTTTAAACTCCCGTCTCTAAAAAGATAAATTGGAAAATTGGCACACATTTCTATTGAATAAAACGTGTTCCACTTTGCAATTATTTTAAAACAAAATTATCCTTCAACGAAATACTTTTGCGGTTTTGCGGTACAAAATAAAGCTTAATTTTTCATAAATTACATCTGGAATTCCATATATGTACCTGTACAATGCAATGATTTGCTTTAGAGCTTTAGCAGAATGAAATCCTATCACCGCTGATTGCACTATTACATAAAACGAACACTAATTGTTGCAAACAATTAAATCGCTAAGTAAGCGCATTGCGCGGGACATCTACTCTTCGTGAAAAATCGGAAGAATCATCACTACCACTATAGAGCAAAATTAATGACGTTTTTCTATGAATGACGTTCTAATTGACTTTGAATAGAAATGTGCGCCTCAAAGCGGATGTTTGGAAAATTAACAAACAAAATGTTGAAAGAGGTAAGTTCTAAACACTAGCGGCCATTAATTTTAATGTTGCCAATAAGCCAAAGATAGCTGCTGGTTCATGAATGACTTAAAATCTAAACTGTAGGAGATGATCTAATAGCCAGTTAGTTTCATAGAATGAGTCTGTAGGACATGGTTGCATAAAAGTATGCTTGCTTACAAAAAGAAGGCCTACCTACTACTAGCATTAATTTTTAAAAAGTGAACAAAACTAAGCGAGCGCTAGTTTAATATCATGACGAAGTAATGTTGTAAAGTCAAGAAAAAACGATTTTCACCACCGACGGCTTGGTCAAAACACCACTTAAATGTACTTAAGGAATGTTCCTATCTAAACTGTGCTGTTAATTTTGTCAACGAAATCAATGATGATAAGCCAATTGCTGTTCTTCAAGAAGAAAATGATGTAACGAGGCCCAACGGAAACGCTATATAAAACCTAAAGAGATTAAATCTGTACCAGAATTCGGATGGTAAGGGCATCCGAATCCTGGTACAGATTTTTAGACTTTGAGTTTTCGACAAAAAAAATTCTTCATATGATCGACGATCTTTTCTGCACTGGTAGTACATACATAAAGGAGAGATTAAAAAAAATCTGCTCGAATGGTACAGCGACTTCGATCGAGTGAGAAAGATACGTTTCCAGGGCTCATGTAGAGTGAACTTGTACTGATACTCCGGCTTTGGTGATCTTCAAACGTGCGCAGCTAGTTTGGGATCAGGAGACTGCAAAGCTGTACTATTCGTGGTCCAGTAAAGTAAGTCAATGTGTCGAACTGAACTACTGTATGCAAATCAAAGGGTTGTAAAAATGTTTAAGATTACTTTAAAGAATACAACTGCTCAGCAAATTTGAGCAATGACAGAGACAACTTTGGAAAAAGTAAACTGTCCACTTGTGCGTCCCCTCCACTGTGTGTAATTACACACCCCCAAGTAGCCTATGAATTGCGAATGCACCTTACATTCACATCACATACGGAACTGCAGAGCAAATAGCCACATCAACATATATTTGTGAATGACATATGTATGTATTTATGAGGACAGAATCAAAGTGCAATCTTTGAGAATGCCCCGCACTGCGCTCTACGACCTACATGATGCTTATGCGCACAGTTCTCATAACCCGATTTCGACACTTAAATGCCTACTCATACTAATTATGTATGTTCTACAAATTGGGATGAATCTCATTCATTCGTCATTTCTGAGATTTAAAGCCCCCCATGGCGATTAAGTGGTCTCTCAGGGATAGTACTTGCCTGGTTGTTGTGGGCGGCTAAAGTGGTTCTCGATCATCTCTTGAGCGAAACGCATTTCCTTCTTCTTGTGTTCCTTTTTCTGCAACAGTTAATTAGTAATGCTCCTGTGTCTCCATTTAGTCTGGCTAGTCTGATACAGAGGATTGTGTCATCATCAGTCAATTAGTAACTGCTGAAGTGAGCAGATCCAACTTGTTATCGAATTTTGTAAACGCCCTACTTTTAATGGCTAACGAAGACCGTAAGGCGCATTTAAATGTCGTAAAATTTCTAGAACTAGCTTTTTCGATCGCGTGCCTAGCGTTGCATTTTTATAGTTTTAACGATGGTGACATAATGACGTCCTTTATTGCTACCGGAACGTTTGCTGGATATATTCTAATCGTCCTTGGAATATTCGCGGGTTGGTTTTAACAAAGACAATACTTGATGAAGAAAAAAAAAATTTTAAGGATTTCAATTTTATTGAAGGAATCCTAATGCGTGCACCAATTCACAAGCGGATTGATATTTTCTACAGTGTCATTGGAAGTTGCCTATTTATTACGGCTGGAGTACTGTTGATCGAGGCTTGGGAATATTCATTTCGAACGCGAACTAGAGATCTGGCTATTGTAAAGGCTTCCCTTTCGATTGTCAATGGAGCTCTTTTCGGATTCGATGCACTGTTTACATTGAAGGATAAATGATGACTGTATCCTCAGAATGAATTCGATAGTATGGTACAATTTTTACGAAGATTTTTTTTATATTATTTCAAGAAAAAATAATAAACGTATTCGAAACGATATTTTTTTTCCTATTTTGTGAAATAAATATTCAGTGGTTAAATATTAAAAAACAAATTCAAGAAGATAATGCCCAAATATCTGAAAAGAAATGAGTAAATGTGTGAATCTTTTTGATTATTGTTTTTATTGGATCATTTTTACAAATAAATGCTACTGAAAAATGTCGTCACTAATTTATTTAAAACGCCCCAGTATTAATTAGGATACCTTTTGTCTACTGTTCTGTAAATTATCTCAAGTCGTCGTACAAGTTTGTAAGTATATTTCACACTCCACTTCACTGATACACTTATTAGTTAACAAATTTTCCAAATCGGTTGAGACTGTCAGTGTTTTGAATGTTTGTTTAGGATACAATATCTTTTTAAATTTCCAGCTTCTTATTTACATTTTCGAAGACAAGGCCTTTTGTAGATATTGGGTCAGGATGCCCAAAGCAGAAATTTTATGTTATCTTATTCCATCTGACATTCATAAATCAATGTGAATGTTGAAATGAATATATTGTTTAGTCTTGAAAAAGACAGTTACACATGGTGGTTAATTTACTAACTTACATAAATATCTTCCGGTTGGACTCTTCCCGACTAGTGAAGAGTCTATCCCTAAGATACAATAGCTGCCGATTCTCATCGACCTGGGCAGTGCTGCTGCTTTGATAACTTGGAAGGAATTACTTTTTCAGATTAAGGGCATTTTTCACTCAAAAAAAGAAAAGGAAATATAGGATTAGCACAACAAAATAAAAAATAAGGTGCACGACTGGATAGCACGTACTTGCACCTATATGCCGTTTACTTCCAAAAACTCAGATTTGAAATTTACGGAAAATAGTTAAAACTAATTTTTTTCTCAAAAAAAAAAAAACCGTAGAAATCCGAAAAAAGTCGTTTTGAAAATTTTACAAAACTTGGTATGCCTATGTCAAATGTTGCTTAAATCTCGAGATCGACAATTTTCAGGAAACCAATATTTGCCCAAATTCAAAAATAAAGTATTGTAACATCCCCTAAAATTATGCTACAATAATGTAGAATAATAACTACGCTCCTCCAGCCCATTCCAAAGTGTCTTTTCTTTCGAGGTTCGTGTCTGCGGCTAAGTCTCCACAGTTCATGTCTACGAAAGAGACGGATAATATCACGGATAAGGAAGAATTATAACTGCAAGAAATGATTGACATCTTGGAATTATTACATCAGAATTTTTCTTGTTCCAGTGGTCGAAGAATTTGCTAGAAGTTTCTGGCTATCAGAAACTTCTGCTATATAAGGACAGATGGCGATCAAAAAGGGGCAGTAGTTTCTAAACTGTGGCGAAGAGATTAGAAAAGTGATAATGGGCGAAGTTGTAATTTTGTGATAAATTGAAAGTTGAGAGTTAACAAGAAGAAGTAATTACTTTGGATTTGTGAATTAAGTAATTGAAAGGAGATAAAGTGATTTGAGAGGACAGAGACCTTGTAAGAAAAGAATTGCTAAGAATAGTATAGTGTGGACCTGAATTGTTCTATAGACTAGAAAATAAAGAAATAATTCCACAGAATATTGTTTTATCTACTCGACCCGTAGCGCGCATATTACAGTATTATAATATTTTGAAAGAAAATTACAAAATTAAAACACTGATAATATTAAAACATTAATAACAATTAGTTTAGCCCAGTGCTGCGCTAATAACAGCAAACAATTAAAAAATCTTGTTGCAGACAAGAGAGTACCGTTAATATGTTTTGAATGTCCTGCTTGTGATTCATGTTATTGGTATTATTTAGAATAGATGCGGTTTCTAAGGCAGCGCAAAAGAGAGAACGCAATAACAAAAGCACATACCACAACAAAAACTGGATCCTGTGTCTTCAGCAAATATGCGTCATAAGGAATGCAATAACAAAATCATACGCGGCAAGAAAAAAACTTTAATTGGTTGCTTTAATTTGTTGTAGTGAAATGTATGCTTCAGCAATCGGGACTTTCCTGTGGGTAATATCTGCAGTGATTGCCAGTAGGGTTTGGGTCTGCTTCTAGTGTAAATTTAAACATTCCTGGGTAAACAAGTCACAAAAAAAAAAAAGATAAAATATTGAGCGTTCCAAGTGTGTACCGCTTAGAAACGTGCCTCTCATTCTGAAGAAGTCCGACGTCTTCAAATTTTGGCTTGTGGCCGAATTCGATGCTATATTTGTTGATTTTTTTTACTTTATATCGGATTTGTGATTTGAAATCATATGTTTTAAAAATTGTCTGGTTGTGCTAATATAACAGAGGTTAAGACTTTGTTCGCCATGCCTTGGCAGTTAATCTTATATGCAATGCCAAATCGATACCCTTGGATGTTGTGTGTTGTGATTTTCAAAATCTAAAATCAGTACATACAGTTGCTCTCAAAATTGAGCGTACACTAATAAATTAAAGGCATTTTACGTCTTTTGATAATTAAGAAATCGTTTTTTAATTTTTTTTTTATTTTTTTTTATATATCTTTTATTAATACTTCCTAAAAAAAAAAAAAACACAAAAATATGCCATAATTCAATTTGTTAAAATAAAATACAAACAAATAGTGCTTCCTTTCATCACACAAAATTGAGCGTACACCCTGTGATAAAACAACCCACAAGAATACTATCCAAAATTTACCGCTATCTGAAATATCAGTTGTTGCTTCAAGAGATCCTGAAACTCATTTTGAGTTTGTTTCGCGGTGTTGATCTATCTTAGTAGGTATTATATTTTTCAAGTTTGTGTGAAAATGGAGGAAAAAAGAAAACAAACAGATATTTCTACCAGAAAACTGATAGTAAATTTATATTGTAAAAAATGCAAAAAATTATTAACAATTACCGTTACGAAGGAACACTTATGAATAGGTCTCGAAGAGGTAGAACAAAAATTATAACAGAACACGATGAACGATTTATTGTGCGAAAAATAAAAGTGAATCCTAAGACAAGTGTACCAAAGTTGACGTTAGAAGTTGCGACGTTAATTAATAGATCAGTGTCAACAGAAACTGTTCGTCGCGTGTTGCGGAAACACAATATAAATGGCAGAGTTGTTCGCAAAAAGCCATACATTTCAGTGGTGAATCAACGGAAGCGTTTGGAGTTCGCTAAAAACCACCTCAATTTGCCTTCAAGTTTTTGGAAAACTGTTATGTTCACCGACGAGACAAAAATTAACTTGTTTGGTTCCGATGGTAGGCAAATTGTCTGGAGAAAGCCCAATACGGAGCTTAAAAAAAAAATCTGTGTCCGACGGTAAAACATGGAGGAGGTTGTGTTATGTTGTGGGGCTCAATGGCTGCTAGTGGTACAGGCAATTTTGAGTTTATCTAGACGACCATGGACAAAATGAAATACCTCGATATTCTCAAAAGGAATCTGCCTCAAACAGCCGATAAATTGAACCTGCCTTCAGAGTTCTACTTCCAACAGGATAACGACCCGAAGCACACTTCACACGTTGTACGCGAATGGTTGCTGTATAACGTTAAAAAAACAATTAAAAACCCCACCGCAGTCACCGGATCTAAATCCAATTGAGAATTTGTGGGAGAAATTAAAACACGGCTTAGAAATAGTAACCCTAGCAACAAAACAGAACTTAAAAACAAGGTCAAGGAGGTTTGGGAAAGTATTCCTCCGTCATTCACGGAACACTTGGTCGAATCAATGCCCCGTCGCTTACAAGCAGTAATAGATACTAGAGGTGACCATACGAAGTACTAAACCTGAAAGAACTGTTGTTTTTTTTTTCTATTATTAATTATTTTGTACTGTACGCTCAATTTTGTGTGATGAAATGAAGCATAATTTTTTTGGTTTTGTTGTAACAAATTGAATTATAGCATATTTTTGTGTTTTTTTTTATTTCTATTTTCTATTTTTCTAATAAGTATTAATAAAAGATATATTATATAAAATAAATAAAATAAAATTCAGAAACGATTTCTGAATTGTCAAAAGAGATAAAATGCCTTTAATTTGTTAGTGTACGCTCAATTTTGAGAGCAACTGTACATATGTATATGAAGGTTAAAAAAAACTGAACTTGTAGTTTTAAATAAAATTTAATTTAATAAAAACGTATTAACAATAAACGCAGTAGGAACTACCTATTATATTGAAATATAGAAAAATATCGAAATAAGAGTTATTCCCGGTGATTTATTAGATTAAAAAGAAAAATTTGTAATATTTTTTAAATCAATCTTTTTAATCAATCTATACAGAGAATATTACAACTTCAAATTGGTTTCTACATTTCCTTCTTATAATAATAACTTTGGAACGAAACACGCTAAGCTTTTTCTCTTAAATTTAGGTACATATAGTCTTGAGCAAAAAATAGAAACATACTTTGCAAATTCCCAAAATAAGCATTTTATCTTAAAACTTAAATTTATAAACTATATAAAATATATAAATTTTAATTTATAAAACTTTTTGATCGATAATTTATTGTGCTTGCAAATAATTTCCTTAAATAATTTCGTTCCGTGTGCTAACATAAAATGAAAACGTAAAACTTTCTATCAGTTTGGGGACATAGAGAAAGTACTTTTTCCACGTCACTACATACCAGACTTTTGCAGCTTATGAATACCGAAATGGGTTTATTGTCAAGAGAGGTGATTGGAGTAAAAATATGAGATTATTTTCTAATATTCCCAAAACTTCATAGCTAAGATAATATTTTCAGAATATTCCCGTCCTTCGAGAATATTTTTTTTTGGTATCTCATAACCCTTTCAGACCGCTAGTACACAATTGTGCGGGTACATTTAAAAAAAATATTCTGAGGAAATTAGTTAAATTTTCGAGCTAAGACCGGTACGCATCGATTGTGCGTTTAGTTTTCTACCATTCCTTCAATACACTTTTGTTTATTCATTGACTTTAAATGGGTAGTCAGTATAATACTAGTGCTTGAAGAAGAATTTCAAATATTACTTAAATCGGGCAATATTATTTTCTCAGGTCTGAAAGGGATAAACGTTTGAGTTTTCGAAAAAAAATTATATATATTAATATTTTTCTCTGCAAATAAAATTTCCTTTCCGTTTCCTAAAACTGTGATCATGAGTGTTTTTTCTCTGTTGGCAACAGTTATCGAGCAAAACGAATTTAATTTATTCAAAACCTGCGCCAAATTATACATATTATTAAATTATACATATTATTGATTGAACTGTAGTGATTCTTCCAATATACTCGTATGTATGTATGCATGTACACCCATCGCATACGTCTTCTATCTTTGGTACTAAAACCCATTCAATTGACCCAGCTTTCCACAAATTCCGACTGGTTGTTGTTGGCAACCCTAAAATATATTCCACTTTGCACCCACCAATAAACTAACAAAAAGCTTTCTTTTCAACATGTTGATTGAAGAGGTAAAGGAAGTCCTTTACCTTCTCCAATTCATGACGCATTCATTTCTACGCAGTTGAAGAAGCTCTAGCGTCCCTCCAGACGGTCTACGACTTAATAAACTCTGCCGCCGCGACGACGCCAGCAACAAAACACAACAAATCTGCCAGACAAGCTTATTCCAAGCAACTTGTTGCTGGTTGGTGGTGATGGAATGGACATGGTTAATGAATTTAGTTCAGTATTCCCCCCGATAAAACTTGATGGGCGGCAGAAAATTCAGTCAACATCGAACTTTTGTTGAGTGAGCTTCTAATAGGTATTTGGCGCGCTCGAGATTAACGAATCTATCAAGTTTTGTGTGAATAAATTATAAAAAAAAAAAAAAAACAAACAAACATGGAATTCAATAATCGTCTACTCTTGAAAGTCATCGAATTGGTGAGTAATTTTAAAATTAGTTGTTTAGGTACACATATCACAGGAGTAATATATTTTATTTTCCTTTATATGTAAATATTTACTACTGCTGGGATGAAATGAAATGTGTATGTTATAATGAAAGTGAAAGTTCTTTCTACATTCTACACGTGTGTTTCAATGTATCTATTTCTCATGTACCTATCTGTTAGGATTCTGTGTTTGTTTACAGAACGTTCCATCTGTGTTTCTTCTTGTTATAGTAGGTAGAAAAAAAAAAGTGTTTTAATGAATATTTGTACCTGTGTATCTACATATATCTTTCCTTCATGTGGCACTTAAATCTAATTATCTTTTTCCTGTGATTGTAATTTCGCTCTAAATACATATCTTGGCCTCATGCACAATATTACAACAAGACACGTACAAATATAAATAAAAAAAAAAATTCAAACAAAAAAGCGTAACATATTCTAGGCATATAGAGCATTCAACGGATACCCTTGAACTAAATTACGGAATTCGCTTCTTTTTATTTTTTTTTTTTGGGGTCGTCTCCGTGTAAAACTAGTTTTTCGTGCCTTCATTTATGATGTCATCGGATTTGGCTCTTGCTTTTTATTTTACTGGCTGAGCGCAGGGTTGAAAATGAAAGGTTGACTCCTTTCTTGATGTATCTGGAAGGTACGAAATACAATTGAGCGTGTAAGCGAACCGTGATATCTATTGAAAAAGGGGAGGATGTTTATTCCGACAATAATTTGCCTGTTAACTGAAATGAAATAAATGGACAACAACAGAGTAAGCGGCTCTATGACATCATGTCGTTAAAAGAAGTTTTTTATTTTATTTTTTTATTTTTTTTTTTATTTTTTTATTTTTTTTTTTATTTTTTTGAATAAGGTTTGGACGGAGAGTTTTTGCCTTGTACAGGAAGACTCCACCTGTTTCTTTTTTTTTTTTCTTAACCTTGTTATTCTTAGAAAAAATTGCAGTGCGATTGAAAAACAGGTTTTGTTTTAGCGTTTAATGGTTTCATTAAATTTGGCAAACAACTTGACTTCGAAGACCGGTTTCGGTTTATTAACCTGTTTGTCACAAAAACGTATTAAAGATCACCTACTAATGTTAATGTGACTCACTGCAAGGATTGTCTCATGCTTCCTCACGTTCCACATTCAGATTGTCAAATTTAATTGGAATTGGTGACGTCGTTTTAGTTACCATCGGAAGTAAGCATATCCGTACGTTGAGTATCTGTATAGTATAGTGCTGTATTCATTTTGTTAGTCCTGTATTTATCTTACGTTTTCAGTACGAATTTATTAATACGAACTGCGTTTCACGTAAAAAAAAAACTGGCGTCCACATACACTGCATCAAAAAATTGCACATACACCAAATCATTTTACCAATGAAACCGTATTATTTTTCCAAAATACAACGCCATCGTTAAAAAAGTTAACCAAATATTTTTCGATGTCATATGTTAATCAGGATTAAAAAAAGAAAAATTTAAAAATCTATTTTTGACGAACATACCCAAAGGTTGTGCTTACAGCCTAAAATCGACTCAATTAATTGCACATACACCCTGTTTCTGTCGTAAATACACGGTTAACGGTAAATATTTTTGCTGTTGTGTACAGTCAACAGAAGTTTAAGATATTTAGTAGTATACACTCGCATTTGGTGGTCTTTTATTTTATCCTTTGAAAACTAAATAAACAAAAAAAAAAAATAATGGAAGGCAATCATAAGAAAGTGCCTATAGATGTAAAAAAAATAATTGTAAAGTTAAAAGCTGAGGGAAAAAGTTACGGAGAAATTAGTAAAACAGTTAGTAGACCTCGTGCCACAATCCAATCCGTAGTAAAAAATTTTGAAAAAAATAATTCATATGACATGGCTATAGGAAGAGGCAGAAAAAAATCCTAACTGCGCGAGATGAACGAGTTATTGAGCGAATGGTCAAGGCTGATCCAAAAATTGGGGCACCTCAAATAGCTACAAACCTTGAAGTATCTGGGGGACCAGCGTTAAATCCTGAAACCATTCGCAATTTGTTACATACTAAGGGTTACAAAGGGTTCGTAGCTCGTAGAAAACCTTTCATATCAAAGTAAAATGCCATCAAGCGCTTGGAGTATGCCAAAGACTATGTTAACAAACCAGATGAGTTCTGGAAACAAGTAATATTTGTCGACGAGAGTAAATACAATATATTTGATTCAGATGGTCGACGTTTTGTGTGGCGAAAACCCAATACTTCCATGAATAAGGAAAACTTAATTCCGACTGAACATGGCGGTGGAAATGTCATGGTTTGGGGTGCCATGGCAGCTAAAGGCGTTGGAAACATCACTTTTGTTGAATGCACAATGGATAGATTCCAGTATTTGTCAATATTAAAAGATAACCTTAAAGCCAGTGCTCAAAAATTGGGAACAGGAGACGGATTTATGCTGGTGCAAGATAATGACTCCAAACATAATTCCGAATTAATAAGAACTTGGTTGATCTACAATTGCAAATCAACTCTCCCCACCCCCCTCAATCACACGATCTCAATCCAATTGAGCATCTGTGGGATTTATTGGAACGAAAAGTCCGGCAGCATAATATAACAAATAGACAGCAGTTGAAGCACGTTATACTAGAGGAGTGGCACAACATATCTCCTGATGAAACTAAAAAAATGGTGGAATCAATGAAAAATCGTTTGGGGGAAGTCATTTTAGCCAAATGATGATACCATACATCCTATTAATGCCCATTTAAAGCCTTTAAAATAACAATAAATTTATGTTTATATGTACTGTATGTGCAATTATTTGAGGTGAATTTATGAAGTTGAATTTTGATTTTTGTTTTTTTTTTATCCTACAAGTAAAATATTTAAATAAAAAAAGTTAATTACTTTGCATTATAAATGAAAGAAATGAAATGAAATTTAATAAAATTTTCTAAAATAAACTTTTATTTTTAAAAATAAGCCTTTTTATGTGCGAAATTATCGTCTGTATGTGCAATTTTTTGATGCAGTGTATGTATGTATTTCAAGAAATAGGTGTTCCCTAAGGGTGTGTTCTTAGTCCTATCTCGTTCACGGCTTTCATTATTGTTTTTTACAATTTTGATTTGCGTTCCCATGTAATTTTCTTTAGCAAATATTGCTTCAAAATACACAGTCCCTGGTAATACTTACGACGCTAATTTTTTTCAGGAAACTTACATACATCGAAATACACCTCATTTATGATACGACCTACGACAGAAATTCTAGGAAAATTTAAATGAACTGACAGTAGAAAATTGTATCTTTACATTTTTATTTTCACATAATCATCATTAGTAATTAACTAAAGTCATAAAAGTATGTATTCTACATGAACAAAAACTGAATTTGTGATACCATACATATTTTCTTATTCGAGAATTAAGTCATTTTCATGTTACCGCGTTTTGGCAGCACCACCAATTAGTGACATACATATGTACGAGTACATAAGTTGAGGCATTCCTGTAATTCCCTTTAGGTACAAACAATTTAACTGAATGACACTTATCATGTAATCAGCTGTTAATTTTGATCTACGGTTCCTTTTCGGTTAGCGGTTATTTTTGGTTTTAAATTGTTGAAGAAACAATGAACTCAACAAAAAAGTAGCCTAATAAGACATAAGGGACGAGTGGGGAGTTACATTGACCTTCATTCAAGAAATAATTCTAAGGACCAGATAGCTGAAATATGTAGCCTTAAAATAACGAACGATTGGTGCGCATAATAATTTAGGAATTCCAAAAATAAGGCCTGTTTGCTTATTTTTCTCATCTGACTGTACGTTAACACGTTTTTGTGACGTTCTAAGCTGGGCATTGTGATAGCAATAATGTTAAACAGTAATACTCCCTAAGTCACGTAGACTCAAAATTCCACTGACAGGTTAATGTTTTTAAATATTTCCTTTCGGGTGAGAATTGTCAATTGCGTAGATTAATTTTGTATTCAGTAAGTAGTATCCAAATTAAGCAACAGGTGACTTTCGGCGAGGGGGGCATTCATATTTGGACACTGATGGCGCTTTTTTTTTTTTTTTTGTGGGACTGGTTTTCCGTTTCTAAACGGCTGCCCTCGTCTGTGCTTAAAGCACTTTCCTCTCGTTTTCTGCCCATCTAAGCTCGACTAGGATACTGGTTATTGCTGTGTTTTTCGCATCCTCTTACTCTTCGACTATGGTTTGGGGGCTTAGTGAAATAGTTATTTCTCCCCAGTTAACACCACGAGTTCCGGGCCCTTTTCGCATCCAGGACATTCTGGAGAATCGTCATGCCCAAAGCGGTGAATGGAGATATTGAAGATAACCGTCATGGCCATTCTCCATGTTTTCTGCCTTCCCAAAGTTTGGCAATTATATTATTATATATATATATATTATGGCGTATCGTCTATCATAACGCCGAGGTATTTAATGTGTCTTTTTGAGGGTATGACGCAATTTCCCACCTTAACTTGTACGCTTTCTTTAATTCTGCATCTCGTTTGCAATGAACTTCAGTTCATCAAGATATTTCGCTGTCGTCGGCGAATCCTAAGATTTCAGCTCCATCAGGGATTTGCAGTCTTAGAATTCCATCCTACATGTAGAGCCTTGGAAACCGCCAGTGGTTATCGAGTACTCCTTTGACCCTGGAAGCAAGAGAGGATATACGAGGGTGAGACAGAAAAACTCTCACGGATAGCTGAGTGCTGCAACTCTTTTGAGATCTCTCTGCTTTCGTTCGTAGTTATTTTTAATAGTTCCTTCATTTTTGATTTCTCACAGCAAAGTTCTTTAGGAAAGGCTACATCGTTTAAATGCAAGGCGGGTGTCCAAAAGAAAATGACCGAAAATAGTGAACGTTTTTTCCAGCAGGTAAATTAAAATTTAGATTAAATTAAATTAAAAAACGGTTAGCCTTTTTTCTTACACCATTTGCTTATGTTGTTGCGTTAATATTTAATATCGACAACGTGATCCTAAGCCATGATTCATTTCACGATTTCATTGCGAATCGTTTTTTTTTTTTGTGATACTACTCGTATATACAAGTATACTTCACAAAATATAGCGCGCCTATTGTTTCCATGAGAACAAACATTGTCAATAATTTTCACAAAAATCTACTTCAAATATGACGTTTGGCAAGTACTATTCAAAAATCATATTTGTACTTTTGTCAATCTCTGAGATGTTACTCTCAATTCATGAACTTTGACGTACGGCAAGTTTTAATACAAAAAGTACGAGAATGGGTTTATACCAAATTGTAATCGCATTATTGAAATTATATGTATTCAAAACTTGGACGAATTAAGTATAGATACTTGTTTAAATGAGACCTTGTAGTTTTTTCTTAGATTTTGTTAAAAAAAAAACGAATGAATCTTATTTCATACTCCGCTAAGAACTACACATTTCTGGTAAAGCTACTCCCCACATTATGTTTCGCAGGCATGTTCTCACACATATAATGCAGTAGTACAAGTTACAAAGAACGCTACATTCTAGCTAAACATCAATTAAATTCAGCTTCCCCCTACGCATTATGTCATACAATCTTGGAAAATTAAGTGAATCCACTCCACTACACATCGACGCTAAAAACACAGCATTAACAGCGGTTTGGATGAAATCGCATGACCTACACTCCACGCACGAATTCTACGCAGTTAGAAAAGATTACGTCATCTGTCCGAAAAAAGATGAAAGCATTCCACAGACAATCTGGATATAATTTTTTTCTATTAACGTACACCGAAGCCGCACTACTATGAAAGGCGTAAAGTTCTTTCAGATATAATGGGGTTTGACTTGGCTTCATGCTGTCTTTTAATTGTATCCCTATAACGACGAATTATGATGGATATTCAATGGTCTCATGTGGTCATTTTCTTGAATTAAGGAGTGACTAATGCCATTGTTATGTTGTAAGTCTTAATTTTATTGCCATTTGGAAAAAACAAAAAAAAATATTACTTGAGTGCGAACGAGGGGATTAAAAATTTCAAATCAAATTTGTATTCCTTCATAAAAAGACAGGAAAGTGTGCCTAAAATATTTTACTGTAAGTAATCACGTATACCTATTCTGTCGGCAATCACTACGATCACCATTAGAATATCAAATTGTTTTGGACAAAAACACGGCTTTTTGTTTTGATGGAGTTATAACGCAGGTGATGTCATGATGTGGTTAGGCAATTGTTGGTGGTACAAAAGCATTCGGTTGGCGAAAATATGTACATAATGTGTGCCGGAAAACAATAACAAAAGAACGGAATTTATTACTTAATGTTTGGGTTTGGCTAGAACTGGAGTTGTATTAGCTCATAACTATTTAAAGGAAATGAAAGTAACAACAGTTCAGAAAAGAATTAGAATATATTTCTAGTAATTTGATGAGTCTCTGTTAGATACTTTACAAAAGAGAGTTTCAAGGTTAATAAGCCAAAATTTAGCTATGCATATCATTAATTCTTTGGAGAAATCTATTTTGCCATACATTTTTAAGCCCCATCAACCCAATTAGTCAGCATTTAGTGCAAGTTTATTATTCTACGAGAGAGAGAGGGCAAATATCCGCAGCGTAGTTCATTGGATACAACTACTTTCCACCGACAAAACATATTTTTTCTCACTGATCACCACCAACGAAAGGAGAGGATGATTTGATGTATATCAAATTCCATCAACTGTATTCTTCTATGCATCAGATAATTTTTCGCGCCATAAAATTGTCCGCAATGTCCATTTATACTACGAGTATCAAAAGGTTTATCGAAATCAATGGAAAACAGGTAAACTCGAGCGCATTCTTCGATGATCAACCACAAAAGTAATCACATTCACTCCAGGGATGTTCTTCGTTTTCCACATACTTGTACGTACGAGCCAAGTTGAGGAATATCAATTGAAGGTCTCTCACCATAAGCTCCACATCGCAACAAATTATGACAAAAAAACCACCACCAAATGTCGCATTGTTAGGTATCATTTCATTGAGGTCTTCGAAACATCTCCCATGGTAATATGTATTAAATAGGTATAGAACTGCTACCAGCCTTTGATGAACCAACGGTTGAAAATTGGGTGTCAGTGCGGAATCATCAATTGGCTGAAGAGAATGTTTTGAAACGAAGCTGCATACAAGTAACTCCATTTCATGGAAGCCCATTTTGGATATGTGGTCGTGCCATGTTCTTTGTGAATCTCGGTACTTTGTTTGCTTTGAATGTTTGATAATAGTCCTTACTAAAAGGTGACAATAGAAATTTAAATACAGTGGATATATAATCCCTCCAATTACTTAGCTAATTGTCATCCGAAGCCAGCAGAGGACCAACCAAACTCTTTGGATCTCATTGGGTATGCTGACGCAAACTGTGACCACCACCTATCACCTTTTTGCTGCAGCAGCTATTTTTATACGGTACTGAGACTCAAGCTCGTCGAACCACTTGTTTCACTTGCATGCACATATGTATTTCATCAGGGAGGTCATCTACGAGTCCTAGCCAGAGTTACTTCTCAAATTCCCCGTGTCAACGCTTTGCGTGAAGGATATCTGGCTAATGCTCAAGGTTTCCAACTTGGGGTAACCTTTAATTCTCCTCCTTTCTAGAGCTGGACATTGGCGCATTATGTGTGCCGCTGTCTTTATGTCCTCCAGGATTAGACTAAAATACCTTTGGAACGCATCCTTCGGATATTGCCATTATCAAGTGGAGCCTTTTTCTCTTTATTAATAAAACTTCTTACTTGATAGAGCCTATCAACACTGTTTTTCGTATTCATTAATGGCTCATTGATCGATAATTTCCCTCGCAATTCAGGCAGACCTCTGGGTCTAATAGCGCATATAGCAGCTATTCGTCCTGTGCCACACACGAATAGTAGGAACCTTACTTCCTATTGTACGATTTTATGTCGTCTCCGGAGGACAATTCTTTCGATCGAAAGAAGCTTCTCATGACATTTTTGTTCTTGAATGTTTGTCAGACGTACGCGAGCGGTGGGACTATGAAACAATTTTTTGGTACTTAATCAAGAGTATATCTTGCAAATATTATTTTTTTTCTTCTATTTGGCTTTTTTTGGTCTGATTTGTAACGATAGTGGTAGTCAGGACACATAATTCTGAACAAACATGAGTTTAGATTCGACCTTGTGCAAACTGCGATCTGTACCAAGACAACCTAGAACACTACCTTTGTCAATATTCAGACACACAAATTTTAAGGCACCTAGAATTCGTCACACAATGGAAATGCTTTCTCCATCACTTCATACAAAAGTCTCCTCTTATGTATAGATCTTGTAGCGTGATGTCAACCTGAATCATGCAATGGGTACCTACTAGCACTGTCAAATCATGTTCTTCCTACGGCAAGTGTGATATTTGGGCAGGTCCGCGGGGCTCCCTTTTCGTGGGCCCTGTGGGTCCTGTATTGCAGTAGGTATACAGGACCTTCATCTTTCTACAAGTATGAAAGTATGTATTTCTTTCTCTCTTGTCCTATACGCTGGTACTTTTCCTATCGGTTTACGGCAGTTTTTTCCAAGGCTATGGTGCTATTATTAATGCATTTTTAACGACCGTTGAGTTGACTACAATCTACGGAATCAGCACAAACAAAATACAATTAATTCATTGAAATATTCATGTCAAAGTAATGTTTTTTATTTGACATTGTTGTCGTTAACCACTGCCGTCTTAATCATCCATAAATTCTTTCAAATAAAGTTCAATTGTTCAAAAAATATAAGCATGAAGAGCCATCATTATTTATTGTCAGCTATGCTGATAAATTGATTCAAGTTGCATATCTTATTACCATAGTGCAGACTTTGTCATTCGAATCGTAATAACATTTGAAGTTGGTCTTTCAATTCCTTAATTTCTACTTATGTATGTAGTTCTTCAACCTATCCATAAACGATTAAATTAAATGACATCATCGCGTTTTTTGATTAAAAAATTATACAAAAATATGTTTTCCGGATAATTTCCCAGTTGCTTTGAATGTGTGTTCCGTTTAGCCCACAGTAGCTAATTAACAAAGAAATAAAACCAACAAATCAAAAAAAAAAAAAAAATACGCCGCACCGTAAATGAAACAAGTCAGGCATAGAACATTATTTCATGAAACAAACTGTTCGGACATCGCACAAAGAATAAATTCCCAAAATGATATCATCAGTCGGCTAAATTACTTTTGAAGGAAAATAAAGTGTAGCTAGCTACACCTCTGGGTATTTATGTTCGAACATTCTTTTCTTCACCAAGTAATTCTATTTAGTTCGCATATAATTGAAGAAATGTTAATGATTCAACATGGGTTGATTTCAATAGAAGGGATATGTATCACACATCCTGGTGATTTTTTATTTCTTTGGCAATGAACTGTATCTTTTTGTATACATTTACCTATCCAAATTTTTCACTTAAAACTAAATAAATAATCAAGTATGTATACTTCAAATGTATCTGTGATATGTTCAGATACTAATACATTTGTAATTGGGCGTGATGCATAATTTTCTGTGAATTTTCTAAATTAAATCAAGTTTCTTAAGAACAACAAAAGAGTGACCAGGCGCACACTGAAATTTAATTAGCAGATAAAGTGCTGAGTGCTGACTAATACAATTATTTTGACATTAGACATCTGAATGAACTTAGAAAAATATTTTCGATATACCGGTAATTTTGCAAATAATATATGACATTTTGTGCTAATTTCTGAGAAATGGCGGTCGCTTTAATCTTATAGTTAGCATCCAGCACTTGTGCTGACAAATATGGTTGTATGAATAAATCATTTAACATCTTGATGCTTTCGTCTAGCAGTAAAAATGTCAAAACATCTGAAGCGATAATTCATTTTCTTGGCCCTCTTAATCTCTGCCTTCAAAATTTTCGTTTCACATATCCAACTTCCATTTTTGAATTCTAGAAATTATTTCGTATCCACAAGTTGTCGGTTATTGTAGATAATTTGTTTATTTATTTGTATAACTGGAAAATATGAGCGATTTGACAGTTTAAGTGGAATGTTGTGAGGAGATTTACCGGCAAAATTTGAAGATGTGTGTGCAAAATCTTATTGGGCATTGCAAGTTTCAAGTTACCTATATTTAACGCTCTTCAGGAAAATGAAGACAAACTTTTCGCGTAAGTTGTCAGCGAAATTGAAAACGGTCAAACAGTCGAATTTTTGTCACTTTGCTTTCAGCTTTAAAAAACTGTTTGAATGTTTATTATTTCGTCCTCAGATCAGAATCACTTTGTCGTGGTTAATACTTATTATAATTTAGGTACGTTTAGGTCGGTTCGGATTGTCAAGTAACCCGAGCTGTAGAACATTTGTTCACCAGATCCAAATAAGAAGCCTTTCTGTCTGCGTCGAACTTGCCTTTTTTCCCATACTTATTCTTAAATCTTAAAGAAATATTAGGAGAGCAAGAGAGATTCGAAAAATATTAAATTTTAATATTTAAATAAGATAAAAAGAGATACTCTTACGATAAATCTTGTATATCACATCTTTTAAGTTATCTTAAGCAATTGATAACTTATATATGGTATTGTAAAAATATCTACAAACCACAAACACGAGGGTTTAACCTTTAAATGCAGATTATTCATCGCATTTATTGGAAATTGAAAAAATCGCCTTAATTCTACAATTTAACCAGACATATAGAGCCACGCCCATTTTTTGGGTTATAAATAGTGTCATTCACGGCTATTTACAGCGGTGCATGGACGTCAACTACTGAGAAACACTAAATTGAATCTTCTGAAATATTGGGCATTTAAATAACCTTGCCAAGCCATGTAAAAACTCTATACTTCACTGATTCTATCTTACTCTTAAGCCATCTCTAGATTGGAGCTCAAAGCGAAGAACCGTTAAAATATATTTTTTTTTTGTCAAATTACCCATGAGATTAACAAATTGTTTTTAGTTGCACGCTCATTTTGCAAATTTATGAAAAATTTAAAAAGTTGTGTTATCCAACCAACACAAATATAAACAAATTAGTTAAATACTCTTACAAACTGTCACCCATCCACGTAGCGTCAAAACACTTTTTATTATCAATGCATAATGTCAACTTTGCAATATTTACTTCCATATTTATTCAAGTGCTTATCAATTTAGTAAACAATATCCATATGCAAAATGCCTATAGATGTACCTGTTTATCATAAGTAAAATGATAAATTATTAATAAAGTCTTGTCGTAACTTCAGACCAATGATTGGTATGTGTCAACGTGTGTACACTCTTTAAAAATTAAATAAAAAAGGTAAACAATTTGCTTACTTTTAGGTTTTACCATTTGTAATAATTTATTCTCTTATCTATTAATTTAAATATTTTCCCATCTAATTGGTTCACAAATAATACGTTATTCTTGATGAATAAGTGCAAATGACTCTAATCAATGACTCAAGTGTGTATCACAGTTTCTAAAGCATATTACATTCAATATACATACATACTCCTTGTTCTTAGAAACTAAAGCTGTGCATGCACTTGATTTGATTGTCAGAAAGCAATAAACAAAGGATTATAAAAATTGTTAGTACTCATGATTCAACAAGTGTTATCGTAAAGGAAAATTATACCATAAAGTCGCCCCAGAGAGAGAGAGAGAGTGAAAGAATAACTGAAGTGTAAGACGTCATATGAAACTTGCACAAATTGAGCGATGCCCTAATTTAGCAAGCTGACACTGTAGCGGTCAACAAGGCTATTATGACTTCATTTAGACATTTTCACTCATTCTAACGCCCATACAAAGTAAATTTAATTAATTTTTTATTTGAGTATACAAAAAAAGTCGAGTTTGTTTCGAATGATTCCATCGGGAAATAAGCTTTTATGTTTTTTATAGTAGCGGTTAACAATTGTGATGATGGAAATTGTTGATTTGCGTGTGAAGATATGATGCCTTGTCATTGAAGATTATTATGTTAAATGATAACATTGCGTCTTGATCTCTCTATTTTAAGAGCTCCAGTATTTTTGCCTAATAGTTTATATAATAAACTTGGAAATCTTTGGTAGGGGCAACAATTCGTCTGAACGTCAACATTAAATGTTGAATTGCTTTAAAGTAAGCAACAAAAAAAAAATATGGATAAGTCGTTTCCAAGCTATGAGAGTGGTACTCATTTACAATCAACAGAACGCCGGTGGGAACTCAACCCGTCGCCGTCGAAATTCTTTTGTAACGTAGGTCCAACAATCTGCCACCTAAATAAACAAATTCTCAACACTACAAAATAGCTGCCAGTTGTGTTCTGAAAGCTTTAGATAAGGTCTGACAATTCCTTCATTGTGAATTGACCACCGTATCAACAACTCAGTACTATCAAGTCGCTTAGAACAGTTGAACCTTTTTAAAAAGGATTAATTTGTAGTCTAGTAGTAGAAGGCCAGGACTTTCCGATGGTGTTGGGTGCAATATTTTGTTTCCATTAAGGCTTCAGTTATTGGAAGTCCCACACTTAATTTTTAGGCGAGATTTTGTTCAAGGGCTACAGAAACCATTTAACGACCGATTCATGATTAGCGTTGCCACTTGGCTACAATCGTTGCTACACTTTTCGGGTAATAAAAGTAATTGCTCTTGTACTACAATGTTTTCAAAATCAGTTCGTTTTTGAATTAAAAGAAGAGGATGCCTGTATTTCATCATTCAGTGCTAGGATACATCCAACACTCATTTTTCATACTTTTTGGCAACTTATTACGTTAATCTGCTACGAAATACATTGTCTTAGTGGCAGCACTTTTTTTTTCTTTTCGGCTCTTGACGGGCTCAGTTGCTGGTAGCGTACTCACGATGATCTCTTCGAATGAATATCTGTCAGCTTTGTTAAACAAAAATTCTGCTAATACTAAGTTACTGGAAGATTTTGTTCTGCGTTCTTCTAGTTCCCAATCCATTTATTCAGTCTTTTATTTATCATTTAAATTTATTTCTGCACGTAAATTATAAAACTCAATCCTAAAATAGTACTAAGGCTATGTCTGAATTGGTCTAAAAAGATTTAAATTTAAAATTCTGAAAAACAAATCATAATTTCTGACATTTATATTCAGCACAATCAACCGCTGATATTTATCGAGTGTTGCAATTTTAATCTATGATTAAATTTCTATTTACCAAATGGGGGGCAGTTTTAACATAGATTGGAGTTCTCATTCATAATGGGTGCGTTCAGAGACATGATACTTAATAAAATGTTGACAGTTATGTCAACAGGTGCATTGCACCTGTGCTATAAAAAACTTAATGGTAATGAAATTCGCTTTCTACTTTGTTAATATTAACACGATTCAATACTCCCTGATCCATTTGCAGCCGCATCGATACAATTGCCGTTGATATACATACGTCTATTAATAAAAATGCGTCAGTCTTATCTATTACGAACCACACCTGCCATAAAGAATACTAATTAGTTAACTTAGTAGAAAATCTAAGCAAATTGAGTTGAGCGACAAACAATCCAAGTGCAAATTGAAAAGCGTTTCATCCAATTTGTCATCGTCGCATTCCGGGGAATGTTTTCGTTTATCATTATTTATTTTTTTTGTTTAATTTACTGTAATGCATCCGAACGTGCAATGACTTAATATTTACTTACTTCATGAAGCATTTCTCGGTCGAAGGGTGTTGGTTGCGTGATTGTCTGGGTTTATCGAATGAATGGAGTAAACAAATTTCTCTTCAAGTTGGTATTGTTCCAAATCACGGACGTGTATCTTTGTAATGTGTCAGAAATAGTATGTTAAAACAATCTGACTGGTGTTGCAATGTCTGAGGGTCAACAATAGTATTGGTATCCTTATCAAATACTGTGTGCTTTTAATAATTGCATTATTTTGATATTTCATCTTAAAGTTCATACTTATTCCCATATTCAAAGTGACAGGATATCAGCTCATAACTTTTTGTCAGTTCATCGAATGAAGTAGAAAATAACCTTGATTATGTAACAATTGTACATACATGGGTACATCTATTCTGCATCACACCCGAGTTCAGATCAATTGAACTGTCACAGTTTTGTTTTCAAATTATTATTCAACAATTAAGTTAACTATACTATCACCACAAAAAGGTCTTCGAATCCTATTAAAAAGAAGGTGATAAGATTCGCTACACTTGCTCTTGCAGATAGGTTGCTATTACCCTATGTACTCGTAGTTGCTATCATGATTTCTTTATAAACTTTTTTAATACTTCTTCGGACCAAAGTTCAGAACATATTGGTGCAATCAACTACCATTCCGTTTTAAATTAATTTGTATGACGACCTAAATACATACATATACTCGGATATGATACATTCTTATCGTTTGACATTTCCTGCGTTTTATCTTCAGTGCGCATTGATATAAGAAAATAACTTATGTATACATCGATAATTTTAGCTGGCTAGTCATCGAACTAATGCTAATCATGAATTATTAACATCTGGTTCCTACTAACAGCTTATTTCTACGTCCATTTGAATAAGAATAGCTCTACCAATGTTATTTATTTATAAATTGATTTGTGCTAATTCAAAAAATATACTATTTAATAAACATGACTGTTAATTCGTAGTTTTCCTAGAAATAGGACTTTGTCGTATTTGTTAACATCAATTGTCATTTGATTACGCACTAAATGTGCTCTCGATGAGTGGAATATCGAATAAGGCGTAGGTTCTTGGGTTAAGTTTCAAAGTGCCCCAAATATTTCCAATTCATGGTTTTAATCTCTTGGTGTGTCAATCTGGAAAATGTTTCCCACTCATCTGATCTCGAAGAGATTGTTTCTACTTATAATGTCTTGTATCTAGTTTCTAATACCCTTGCAAGGAACAGAAAACAAACAGATTCAGGAGTACCTGGAGAATAGTGAAAGATTTAGACTCAGTGAAAGATTTTACCGATGGCTCAAATTTGGATGACCGATGCGTGGGTGCTGGAGTTTTATCGGATAAGTTGAACATATCAAAGTCTTATCATCTACCAGACTCTGAGAGTGTACCAGGTTCTTAAGTACGATTCAACATCACCCAAGCTAAACGTCGTTAAGTTCATTGGTAGTCATCACTCATATCCTTCAAACTATCACAATAGTGCCGAAATAATTTAGTCTGTTTGGGCGATTAGCTTTGCTCTGGGTTCCAGATCATAGAAGAAAATGATCAGTATAACGAGCTACATACTCGTATGTAGATAGTTCACTTGCGAAAAGATTCGGGAATCTCTCCTAATTTTCACATACATAAGTGACTTAGGGTCGGTCTTTGATTCATTTTATTTGTTTCTTAGAATCTGCTAAAGGATACACTTCAATAATTTGGTTTCGAGCGGGACTGTCTGAACAATTAATTTCTATAGTATACGTCTCACGATTGTAATATAATCGACATCCACAAAATGATTTTGGGGTTTGGTCCCCGTGACTTTTTGAAAATTTTATTGCACGAGTTCAGTTTCCAATCAAATTATTTGTCAAGAATAAGTCTAAGCATTGATGTTAATCTTCACCGAGGTTTGTACCAGTAGCTTCATCGTCTGCAGTTGCCTTGGGATCATACCGCGTAAATAAGATGGTTCTGTCGAAATTGCTGAAAAATTTGGCGTTTGGTACTAAAATAATGAAGATTCTTACAAATATCACTCACATTTTCTTAATCTTTTGTTTATTATTATTATTTTAACTCTTCACCTGCTACATAATATTTGCTTTTCTTAAAATACAAATCTGATTCACGATTTTGAGCAAAACAAATTTATGCGGGTTATCTCGGTCTTTCGTAAAATGCAGTAACATCTCCCCGCCATATCAGTCACATTAACCCAGAATAAACAAAACAGACCGGCTCTTTAGTGCTGATAATAGAATTATTGATTCACGGCCAATTAGCCACGCACTTCCTTCTTATCGCACTGTGCACATCCATTAGATACCAAGTCCAAACTGATTTACTACCCGCCGACGACGAATACTAGGAATTCAAATTGAATTAGTTAATTCCATTAATTTGTGCTTGCCTCGGAATGTGTTCATTGCGAATGACCCCCAATAAATAAAATATAATTCACTTAATCCCGCACCCTTTCCATCCTTCTACTGACACTGTGTCAACCATAATTAAAAAAGTATTAATAAGGATAACAATTATAATGATAGACCATAAAATATGGGAGTGGATTGATACAATATGTATTTACACTATCGTACGAAATTATCAATGTCACCCTCCTGCCCCTTCCATTACGGGGTATTACATTTCATATCGGTTTCCGTCAGAGAAAAACTCGAGCGGGTTCTTTAGTGGCGTGGACGGAATGTCGCCACCATCCTCTGTCGATTGTCAATGAGACCATAATGATTGTTATTGGCCAAAGTAAACAACAAGTGACTGACTTGGTGTAGACGTAGGGGAGAGTTCATAAGAATTGGAGAGTTATGGGAGTGCTAGATGAGGGTGGTAGAGTATCAAATTCTTGGGATATTTTTACTGTGGCACTATTTCGCTAATTAGTGTCCTTAGCAACTGTGTACTGTATCGTAGGGTGCGCCTACACGGAAATAGAAGGATATTGTAATTTATTCTCGCTATATTTTCAGAATTAAATTCTGTAATGACCTATAGTGTAAATACGACCTGAATGGGTATATTATGTGATTAATCAAAATCGTGACAAATTAAATCGCTGGCTGAATTGTTTTTCAATGCCTTGTGGTATTAAAGCCAAATAATGAATGTGTGTTGGCCGCTATTAAGATTGATGACCCAGGACTGGCAAAAAAAAAAGAAACGTTCAAGAGATTAACAGTGATAAGAATTGAAATTAAATTGACATCTGTGGAATTCTTTTTGTGGAAAATGTGGTGCACAGACGTCAGAGGTGCTGTTATCGTTGTTATTTTTATTTAATTTTTGTCGTTTATATCAAAAATTAAACTATTTTTGTACTTAAGTCTTTTGTTTCCGATCACAAATCTAGACGTTAGATTCTTAAAAGACAATGTTAGAGAGGTTTTGATAAAAATTTGCCACGATGAAGGAAGCCACTGATAGTAATTTGTACTTTTTATACCCATAAATACAATATTTGGTCGATAACGTTCCCAGTTTGCCAAAGCCCTTATGAGTGCCCACGGGAACTCTTTGATTTTGAATGAAGACTTAAGTGCATTTCTAACTATAGAAGTTTGAAAATCAAAACAGACGTAACTTCGAATAGACGGCTGGGGACGTGTTGTTGTGCTGACAGATTTAAATCACTATTTTTAATAATAACGCCATCTACTTGTAAAAATCTAAATTACTTTCTTGCCAACCTTAGTTCCTTTGTCAAAAGAATGGTTGTTGTTTCACTTTTCTTCACGAAGTTTAGCTATTAGGATTTAGAAATTTTAATTACTACAGAGTCGTTAGTTCCGTCATTTCTGTGCAAAATGTTATACTCGTTAGTTAAGTTAGTTAGTTAAGCTAGTTTTAAGCGTTTTTTTGTTTAGCATGTAAGTTATAATGAATTAATTAATAAAAAAATGCATTAAAAATGAAAATGAATGAAAATGTTATACTTATACCTACGCCTCTCTGAACATCAAATTATTTTATCATGTTTACAACTTTCTTTATTCATCACTCACTACGAATTTTGTGTATTCCTTCCCCAAGTGCGTAGACAAATTTGAAATCGATTGCATTATCTAAAATACAAATTGTTTGGCCTGAAGAATTGTCGTTTCTCTTTCGTTCCACAGGCGGCACATTGCACATAAAATGAACCCAACGGGAAGAATTGGTTTAATGGAAAATAAACCAAAAACAAATCTACCAGTAAAGATATCTGCTTATTGCTCATATCCAGGATAACGTAGAAAGATGATTGGTAGCTTAAAATTTTCAGATATGAATACCCCTACCCTAATCCACTAATTTGTCCTTGCAGTGTGAATTCGTAATTATTGAAACGTAGCGGAATGTTGAACTATCACTGAGAAATTCCTTAATTATCAAAGCAAACTTCGGCTTGGCCGTTTTCGATGAAGTTACAAAGTTGCAATGTGTAAACTGAGCAACAGACCACTTACATAATTTTACATTATTTTTGGGGACTAGGAAGTATGTATGTAGGTACATGCTATATGAGTATAATAGTATCCGGATATTTGGAAATGGCCTTCTAGAAATGTGTGTCCTGCGTTGTTTAGGCAAAAGCATAGGTTTTATCAGTCACTTTGAGGCGTTGAATTTTTAGCTAAAATAAATAGTAGTGGCAGCAAATAATCTAGAAACATTTCCAGGTAATTAAGCAGAACATCAACAGCAATTGTTCAATAGTTTTTCATCTAAGATTAATTGTCCGAATCTGAAAGTGCGTTGTTGGGCTGTTGGATCGAACCAAACGTTGTTCTAGCTTCAAAATAATTCAGCATCAGCAGTAAAGTCAATCAAAAAAAGTTAGTTATCAACTGTTGTTATCTTACAATGAAGGTCAATCTTGCACGAGCTTTCCCTGAAAACCATACACGAGTACGTTGCGAGTACTAGGACTTTTTACTTTTTAAATAAGTTTAACCTAGGGTAGGTCGTTCATTATTTCTGAGATGAATATAGATGATATCTTGATTACTACAATCAAAAAGGATTACTCCTAAGGTCCTTAAGCTGGGTAAATTCACTGGAAAGCATCTGTTTCTGTATGTTCCTTTCTTTTCTCCGTCGCAGTAAGTTTACTAAAATCGTACTTGTATATATTTCTATCAGTCCATTTTTACAACTTGTTCCCTTTGACCCTTTTCGGTATCTTCAACGGAATTTGAATATTTCTTGGAACTAGATTTGTCCAAATTTGTTTTAATTGCGGCTTGTTTACTGAGAGCTGTGTTAAAGCTTCATGAATTGCTGTAACTTTTTCTTCAAGGGCATTCTTTATTTTACAACTCTCTTCGATTTTTTCACATCCACCACATCACATTAAACACATTGAAAGGGTCGACTGATATAGGTAAATACATAGTTTTATGTACTAAAAAGCCCAAGGGACATCTTCTAAGTTCAACGTACGAGTATGATAAATGATTCCACTACAAGCAATTAATTATTCCGGTTTTTTTTAGACGTCAGAGAAGTCTTAACAACCTCGAAATAAGAGCCCTTAGACGGGCTCTGAACTAATTTAGAATCTCTCTAATGTCAAACAAATAAGTTTAGAACTATGAGGCAGACAAATGAGCGCAAAGCGTGGTAGAAGAGTGGGGTCACCTTTTACCTAAGTCAACCTTTGGTCCGCTCCTTTTTTTAACAGATTTGAAGTTCATAAGCCTGATAAATCTTTATTAGCCTTATTTTGAAAAGCCGAGAGTAGCCCTCAGCCAAAGGATAAGAAGTTTTTTTTTTTCTAAAGGGTAGTGGGGTTGAAGGTTTTCAAAATTCACTCTTTTATGGTCTTTGCTCTTTCAATGCTCATAACTTAAGAACAGCTTACTCGATTTGAATACAATTTAATCTGTTTTTAGAGCATTAACCAATAAATATATAAATCTATAAGTTGGTATATTATCTACAAGCTGGACAATAAACATAATTATGTACGTAATTTCTTTTCAAGGTCTAAAAAAATGCATTCAGTGAATATTCAGCGATTGCTACTGCCGACGGCGCGGCGGTGAAGCTCCAGATGAATTTGTGTATTCAGTTCAAGGACGGGTGATTTGTTTTCTTTTGTTTTGATTAGAGTTGTTTTTGTTCCTTATCTTCTTGTTGAGTGTTGTATGACGGAAAGGGGAGACAACCTTTTGTGAAGCAAGAATGCTTTGTTTGGGCAGTGATGGGCATTTTGAGCTGAACTTGATAAACTTTTGAAGGACTTTTGTGGGGGAATGTGATACGGAATAATCAGTCCATAGTCAAAGGTGCAGTATAAAGATTATGTTCGTTTGATTGTTAAATGTACTCGTAATAAAAGAACACACATTACACAAATACTTCGATGCACGATTCGACTCTTCCTTTTAAGCGTCCAGTTTGTCCCGTAAAACTATGTCTGTGTCATAATAATATTCCTTTCAAATTTGAACGCTTCCCAATGAATATTTCAGGTTTTTGCACTGACATGCATAATCCTTATAGAAAGTGTAACCGATTTATCGTATACAAGTCAAGCAATGCTAGTGGGTGGAACTTTTACAGGGTACACGATTATTTGTAGTGCTCTACTGATTGGTAAATTTTATTTTTAAACAAATTTAATAAAAACTATTCTACCCCCCACCCCTTTGTCTACTCTTTGTCTGATTTAGGCCATATTCTTGGTGCAACAACTGACAAGCGTATTGATATGCTCTTCAGTGTGGCCGGATGTGTTCTATTCATTTCCGCTGGAGCAGTAGTTATTGATCAGTGGGCTGTCGCTTGTACTAAGGCCAGGGATAAAAATGCAATAATAGCTTCAGGCTCAATATCCATCATAAATGGAGCTATATTCATTGTTGACACATATTTTATTTTTCAGAACTAAAAATATAAATTTATATACACTTATGTATTTAAAGTAAACAAATAAATAAAATAATAAACTTAATACAGTCATCCTCAATTTATATTTGTTATAATTTGTATTTATTTATTATTATTTAATAATAAATGTTTTTATTTTTAAAATATTTCCAGGGTCTTGCCATTGCCTGTGTGGTTCTATGGGAAGTTGTTGGAGTTCTCTCTGCAAGACCGATTATTGTTTGCGGTACAATTGGTGGTTTTACAGTTATTTGTGCTGTTTTGTTAGTTGGTAATTAGTAAAATTTTTTAAAAATGTTTTCTTCTCCTTATAACATCTCAATTCTAGGACACATCCTTAATTCCATCGTTGAGAAACGTATTAATGCTCTGTTCTCCCTTATCGGATGCATTTTGTTCGTTGTATCTGGTGCCTTGGTCATCGATGAATGGCACGATAGCTCTGATCTCCTTTTCAAAGAGCGTAAACGTAATGCTCTTGCTGCTGGATCATTGATGATTATCAATGGTGCTGTATTCCTGTTGGATACTCTGTCGATTTGCAAGACATAAGAATTTTTATTGAAATGAATAAAACAAAGTCTGTAACTATTAAGAATGAACAAATTTATGTATGTTTAAACTTTTATATATTTATATGTGTACTTTCCAAACAATCGAAAAATATTAATGGAGTAATCCAACCAATAGAAAACTGAATATAATCCAAAGTAATATGTATCTGCACAATGAATCCATCCATGGAAACAATGAAATATTATCTCTTACGCTGTAAGTTATAAAATATAAATAAAAGAAATGTTTTATAAGATTTTTACATTGTGAAACACTTGCAACAAGAAAAACAAATACTTCATAGTATGTACCTTACGATAAAATAAATGCTAAAACTGAATTAAATGACTTAATTTATTGCAACAGGAAACCTTTACAGAGTCTTTTCTTGCGAGTTTTGTTTTCAAAATTCGAGCGATTTTCGAATAGAATATTTATGAAATGGAGCTGGCTACTTTTAAATTCCAATTATCCGTTTTATAATAGATTACTTTTAATTTAGAATAGGAATATACTCGTATTTAGAGTTATACTGGTAGCTGAACATAACAGTTTTTCATGAAAGGGTTGAAAACTAAGACCATCAATTTACGTATTTTACGTAGTACATTACTTAATGCTTAAGAGAATCTTTAAATTTTACTTTTGTTTACTTTGGATGGGGTTACATATAGTTTAAGCAGATCATTGCATCATTTGGAACCAGAGATACAATTTGGAACGAGTAAGAATAAAAAGTGGTGTACATGGCCCCCAAGTATTGGAGCACGCTGTAGCCACTAGCTAATACACTCTGTAGAGCACTAAATGTCAAAGAAACGGACATTTACAGGTTCTTCAACATGGAGGGAGCCTTTGACAACACTTCAAATTGAGTTATTAAGAAAACCTTGGAAAAGAGGTGACTGGATCGCACGATTTCCAAGTGGATGCTAGGCACGATGAGTGGGGAAACTACATAATTGCAAGGAATTGGAATTGAACAGAGGCCGAAGATCAAATACTTAGGAGTAATACTAGAAAGAAGCAACATAGTCGAAAAAGCCAGGGGCTTTATTATGTTCAACCACCCTCGTTTCCTAGGTATCGGAACGACAGACAAAATTACGATTAAGTGCTACGATTTCGGGCACATCTATGGTTATTTTTACGAGAATGGTATCGGTTAGGGTTAATTGTAATTTGCCATTGTGTTTGTGATGTGATTCTATGGAGAATGTAATGAAAATAAAAGATTGTAAAATTATATTTATTTCCAGCCCGAAATGAACGACTACAAGTAGCTTGACATGTTGTTTTATTTAATGGAAAAAAAAAATCACGACATCGAGAAGAACTATGTACATATGTATGTATATGCCAATTAATGAAGCAGGGGTGAATATAAAAATTGCTTGGGAGAACTTGGCCGACTATTTAAATTTTCTTCGTTTTTTTGACGCATGTCTATGAAAGCGAAGTTAGTTGGGCTTCTAAAAAGAATAGATTTTTGCTTTTCAGCTGTCAACATTTTGTTGCCATTATTCTCGTTACATACATACATATGTATGTTTAATCATTGCAAGTCGTGGATATCATTATCTGAAAATCATTTGTCACGCCTTTCGTCTCGTAATATATAATAAGGCCCCTGCAGTTTTTTTTTTTTACATATGATACATATTGTAATATGCAGGCTACGGCTCGAGTAGATAAAACGATATTCTGTGAAATTTATTTCTTGGTGACGTAATTGAGCTGCCGATAGTCCACGCAGAACCGCGTGCTGCCATCTTTCTTCTTAACCAGTACAACCGGTGATGCCCACGGACTTTTGGAACTTTCAATCACACCTTCTTTCTCCATTGCCGACACCATCTCTGCAACTTCTGTCTGCTTTGCCAATGGAAGGCGCCTAGCAGGCTGACGAATTGGTCTAGTATCACCAGTGTCTATTCGATGTTGTACCAGGTGTGTTCGGCCGTATTCTCCGTCCTGTGAGGCAAATACATCAGCGTACTCATTGATAAGATTCTCTGCCATAGTTCGCTGCTCCTGATTCAGCTCACTGGACTGGAGAATCGTCTCTCTCGCTTCCGCTGTCCAAGGTGATGGGAGAAGTTTTGGAGCATCACGTTCAGATATTGTTGCGACGGCGGTAATCGGCGTGCATTTTCCAGTCACCTCCCCTCGCCTTAGTTTGACAGTGTGTGGTCTTGCGTTCAAAACCCTCACTGGAACCATGGTGTTCTTTGGTTCGACTAACGTCTTTCCCACGATGTAGTCTTGAGCATTCTTCTCTGGGTCTGGTTCTACTATGTAGAATCGGTGGCTCCCAAGATCACCTTCCAGCTTCGTCCAAATGATTGTCTCTGAAGACGGCGGCAAAACTTCGTCTTTGCTGATGACTGTCCTGAGAGTTACGGCATTCTCATTTCCGTACACCATCGGAATCTCCACATTTCGATACCTCAGTACTTGCATCCCGATGTCCAAGATTACTTCATTTGCTTTCATGAAGTCTACTCCGATGATGCACTCGTCGCATATATCTGCCACCAGAAACGCATGGGAGAACGTCAGTCCTGCCAGAGTAATCGTAAGACGAACTTCTCCAAATACCTTCGCCATTTCCCCTGTTGCAGTCTTCAGGCAGTAGCTGTTGGTGTTGTGCAGCCAGGAGCTTTTGACGATATCTCTTCTTACAATGGAGGCAGTGGCACCTGTGTCGATGGTGGCTACGCACTTCTTCTCGTTGATTAGTGCCTCCACTGTCAGGCTCTCGTTACCCCGTTTGGTTTGCGAAACTTGAATGGTGGTCCTGGGGGCCTCGATTCCAGTAACCAACTTCTGCCCCGCGAAGTTGGTCCTTACGCATTTCCCGACTGCTGGTTTTGGGAAGTCTGACTGACAGCCAGATGCTTCCTCTCTGCTTCTCCTACTTCCGCAATGTGAACAATTTCCTCGTCTAGGTGCACTTCTGCACTGCCGTTGTAGGTGTCCGGTTTGGTTGCAATTCCAGCAACGGATTTGACTTCCGCGAGCTCTGTCTTCATCCATGACGGCTGTTCTCTGGCATGAGCATTCCACGACGGACATTTCCCTGACACGGTGTATTCCCTGGTATGCTTGGTCCGCAGCCTTCATTGACAAAGCGAATGCCAATGCCTCGGGGAGTGTTCGCTTTTCAGCCATCCTTACAGCCATTTGCAGTTGTCTGTCCTCTATGGCCTGAATAAAAGCTTCCACCGCCATTTCGTTGATAAGCTCCTCACCGGCTTTAGGGTATGAAAGATGGGCTAGTCGCTCTATATCCGCTTGCAACTGTTGGAGCGTTTCCCCCCTTTTCTGGACTCGACTACGCAGCTGAACCCTGTACACCTGCTGCATGTGTTCATCCCCAAACCGCATCTCGATAGCCTGAACCAGAGAGTCGTAGTTCTGCTGTTTATCTTCCGGGATGGTCTGCAAGAGCTCCGCAGCTGGACCCCTTAGTGCAAGCGTGAGTGCAATAGACTTCTCTTCATCGTCCCAGCTATTGGTCATTGCGGCCGCTTCGAATTGCCTCTTATAAATTGGCCATGATGTTTGACCATCGAAGATAGGAGGCTGCATCTCCTTTCTTCTCAGACCGTCAGTGGAATATTCCCGTGCTTTCTGTCTCTTCACGTTGCTGAGCTCCTTAGCAAGATTTTCGACTTGCTTTCCTACTATCTCGAATTTCGTATCCACTTTTTCAAATTGAGTCTCTATCTTCCCGAACTGAGTTTCATGTTTCTCAAAATTTTCATCGAATCTAATTTCGACTTTTTCGAGTTGCGTCTCGACCTTCTCGATTTTCTCTTCGATCACTTCGAATTTGGATTCCAAGTTCTTGTTTTGCTCATCAAGTTTACTTTCCAGAGCATCTAGAGAATTCTTTTGTTCGTCCATTGCTTTCTTTTGTTCGTCCAGCTTAAGTTCTATAGAATTCCTTTGGTCTTCTATTGCTTTCTTTTGTTCGTCCATGACTAACTTAAGTTGCAGGAGCAGACTTGTTATACCCGGGTCGGCTGCTGTACTTGCTGGTTCCTCTTCCACGTCAAACTCTACGTCGTGCGGATTTTCACCTTCCTGCGTTACTGCTTCTTCCAGACGAATCAGCAGGGCATCTTTTCCCCCAGTTGTGTCGAGGTTCCGCTTACTGAGTTCTGCCTTTAGTTGAGTTATAGTTAGTTTTCCCAATTTGCGACCCATTTTGCGCAACTAATTAACTCAACACAGAAATCGTTTTTTTTTTTTTTTTTTTTTTTTTTTTTTTTTTTTTTTTTTTTTTTTTTTTTTTTTTTTTTTTTTTGTGCAATTTCACACCACGGAAATAGTTATTCACAGAATAAGTTTTATCCCGCTTCTGACACCAATGTAATATGCAAGCTACGGCTCGAGTAGATAAAACGATATTCTGTGAAATTTATTTCTTTATTTTCTAGTCTATAGAACAATTCAAGTTCACACTATACTATTCTTCGCAAATTCTTTTCTTACAAGGTCTCTTTCCTCTCAAATCACTTTATCTCCTTTCAATTAGTTAATTCACAAATCCAAACTAATTACTTTTTCTTGTTTACTCTCCACTTTCAATTTATCACCAAATTACAACTTCGCCCATTATCACTTTTCCAATCTCTTCGCCACGGTTCTAAACCAACTGTGTCTTTTTTTTGATCGCCATCTGTCCTTATATAGCAGAAGTTTCTGATAGCCAGAAACTTCTAGCAAATTCTTCGACCACTGGAACAAGAGAAATAATTCTTGCAGTTATAATTCCCTAATATTATCCCTAATATTATCCCTAATATTATTTGTCTCTTTCGTTGACATGAGCTGTGGAGACTTCGTCCCAGACACGAACCTCGAATGAAAGGACAGTTTGAACCAAAATTCTGCCAGAATGGAAAGTCACTTCGGAATTTGCTGCATAGACATAGGCGCGTAGTTATTATTATGCTACACTATAAAATGAAAATAGTTTTCTTGCAATTCTAGAAATGTGACACATACTCACGAATTTTTTCAAAATGTTCGCTTCAGTAGTTTTGGACATAAGAGCAGTTCTTTTTGGATTTTTCTCGAAACCTGATAACTTCAAAATAACAACTATACATTTTTGAAATCAGGGCATCGTCACCTTTCTTTTCATATCCATATTGTATACATAAAAAAAATATTTTTTTTTTTTTTGATTTTTGCTTTAGCATCTACTTTTCCACAATTTTACTTTAGGACTATCTGTGGGTTCGTAAAACTCAACTCTGGTCCAAATTTCACTTTCCACGTATAACGGTTGAAAAGTTATGAGACTGTGACAGGCAGACAGACGGACGGACAGGTGGAATGATAGACAACTGACATTCACTAAAAAGGTTTCGTTCTTACTTTTTACGTTGCAAGTACAGGAACCCTGAAATTTCAGCAGCGAGGACACAATTTCCAAAATGGCAGGATACCCGTTATCGGATATTTTGGGACTATTTCGGCATTCATCTGATATTCAAATGTACATACACCCCCATGTTCTGCATTCCACTTTTAGTGAATTCAACCACCAAAAGTGGAATTATCTTGGTAGCTTCAACTGGCTCATGGTTCAAAGTATTCATCAAACACCTAAACCCCGTTTTTAAGTTACCAATAGTTCTTTCGTTTACATTCCAAGCAACCGAGTGCTTTTTGTTGAAATTAGACTGCATAGTTCCTGTTTGCGCAGATTTGTATGGTGTTAAAACAAATGGTTCTAGATTGAAGCCTGCATCCCCAAGGAGACATACACCACGTTCACCATTTTCAAATTAATTAGCATTAATGTTAAGAAAGATTGCAGTTGTGATGGGGTTTAATAATTCGAATATGTGTACCATCCATGCAACCTATTACTCCTGGAATTCCATATTTTTCCAAAAAGAACACCTAAAGAAGAAATTCTTCCATCGGTGTGCCCTGCAGTTTAATCGACTTCGAACGCAATTTGAATTGTAAAACGTTCAACATCTCCCCAAGAATTTTGCTGACTATGGATCTACCAAGGCCAAGATCAAAATCTTTCCCACTAGCCTTTGGTAACTTTCTTCGGTAAAAAAACGGAGTGTTGCCCCGAGTTTAGGTGTCAAAGGAATTGAAGTTGGTATCATTTCAGCATCAACTTCTCGCAAAATGTCAACAAATATTTCTTTACTTACCCTAAAACTGTTTTTAAAAGTGTAAACAATCATAATACTTACTTTTCTTCAGTCGCACTTTTCTGTACTTACACTGTTTGGGGAATGATCCAAAATGTTAAAATCTTCCTGCGAACTTTCTCCATTCGGTTTCTACTCTGTTTTCACCTATTATTGGTGCAGTAAAATAGCATCCATTTTAAATAAAAACTATTTTATTAAATTTTTAATTCACTTTCACAAGATAAGCTAAGCAACTGAGAATCTCAAATAATTGTAAAATGATTTTACAGCTGATTGTGACATTTCAAATAAGAATTCGAAGTGGATTAAAAAAATTCCAATTCACTCGGAATGCAGAACACTGAATTTCATATCGAGGGAAATTGAAATTCGATATCAATCCACTTTCACTCGAAATGCAGAACAGGGCGGTAGGTCCTACTTTTAAGCAACACAAATAGTGTCACATACTTACATTTTTCGCTTATTTTATACGACTTCCAGAAAGCAAATCAAAGTATTGATACGTCTTAAACTGCTCTACAGGATTTGTCTCGTGCATTTTATTGTACGCATATGTAGTTTAGCATTTTAGCATTTTGAGCTAGCATAGACTTCTCCAGCACGTTCCGTCTGCGAGCAATAAGATTAAACAAATATTCAATTTGCAAAACTTTGAGAAAGAACTTGATCGGGTTTGTTAGCATATTTTTTTTGCAGAGCATCTCGAATAGGTCTTGAATCAACCATTTGGTTAGGTTGAAGACGAAATTCGAGCTACATAATTTGTCCGTTCTGCTTTTCCAAAGCACAATTTCATTTATTTCACGCCTAAGCGTATGCTACAAAATCCGGAGGACTTTTCTACTCATTAGTTTTGCATAATCTCAGGCGATAAAGCGCTTACACTCCATAAATTTGATTGAACGACTAAATAGATGGTGCCTGCATACGATTACATCAGATTGTCCTTTGTGTAGACAGATTATACTTAACTAACTTACATAACGGCAATGCAATCAGACCTTGCCACTTTGAAACTTAAGTGCAGGGCTAAGAACCACCTTCTTATTGCTATTTTCGCTAATTCCAAATATTATTTACTCGTACGTTACTGTGATAATTTCCTTTTTTGTAGCTCAAAGTCTGTAAAAATCCTCATTCATTCACGTGCTTCTTTATTAAAAAATGTTTTATTTTCTCTATGTCTTCCCTAATAAGTCATTCTGTAATCTGTATCTACATATATGTACATATTTTCTTCGTTGGCCTCTTTTGATAATTCTATTCCCTTTGCATGAAACCAATCCGCTACAACTGGACATTGGACTTAGTCACAGAAATAAACAAGTGGCTTAGAATTAACACACTGCGACAAGACGGTCAGCAAAACCAGCTTTAACCAGGTTTTGTCCTGTACATAGTCGTCGTGGACCACCAAGCGCCCAATGCGATCACCGGACACCTTGCTTGGGGTGTTTTCGTTCCAAAGAATCCTATGGAATCGGATACTTTTTCGTTGACCTGCGGTTGAGTTTTTGTTGTTTTATTTTATGCACTGCGTTGGTGGCGATCTCAGGCACAACGGTTGGTAGCTGGGAACTATGGATATGAATGAATTCATTCGAATGAAATAAATGCGTGTCTGACTGTGGAGTTGGGGAGAAAGAAGTGGATACTTCGGTTGTGTGTGAAATTGTTTGCAGTAGGGACAGACTGGGGAGCACATTTGAAGATATAAACATCTTGGAAAGTTTTTCAGCTCTTTGTTGCCTAAGTTCTTTAAGAGTAATTAAGATATTTTTAAAAAGGTGGCCACGGTGTAGTGGGTAGTGTGTTCGCTTGTGGCCCGAACTGTGCAGGTTCGAGCCCGGACGGGGAACAGCAATCACAGCCACTCGAACATATAAGAGAAAAGTATAAAATCTAAGTTTCTCCAACCACAACACCAAAAAGAAGTTTCTGCCTGGTAGTACAATGGAAACAGCAAAATGGAGTCTGAGTGCTCCGGGATTTGGAAAAAAAAAATTAAGCTATTGCTAGCCCGAACGAGATATTAAATTTAAAACGGGTTTTCCTCTAATATAATTACATTTATAAATAAAGTTAGCACGTACAAACAAAACTATCGTTTTTCAGTAGTAAGAGTGTAATTTATCATATCTCTGTGCAAGCTGTGCTCAATTTGTAAACAATGTATATATTATGCTACATTAAAATAAAGTATCTATCTATCTAAATTTACAACTAGGCGTTCTGCATGAATTTCGATGGTGCAGGATTCAGCAAATATGCCAGAGACAGCTCTTGTACTCCTGTGAGAATATCCGAAGACAGGGAACTCTTCTCTCGCAGAAAAATTCAGCTCCCTTCATCAGTGGGGAAGGCCAATTATTCTTTACCTGTGACTTAGTGGTCTCTGCAATCGCTTCCGCCCTGGCAATCCTAGTGGTGAACATCTTGTCAAAGTCGAGTGCTCACTGAGACCGACTAGGAGCATGACCGTAGAGTGGTTATAACCATCATCCAGAGGGACACAATTTGGACGTCCAGAAAGGCACAATGCCAATTTACTACATAACGCAATTATTTACTACAGAAGTGCGTAGTGGCTCAGGCTCAGTGCATTGAACTACTAATTGGGAGGTTTATGTTTGAGTCTCAGCTAAATACCGCTTACTGTGTAGCTGAACAAGGCTCTCCGAAAAAAAAAGTGTTTGAGAAAAGTTTGTTCGCTCTCTAAGTAGACTCACTATCAGAGAAGACGTTGAAAGTTGAATTTAACCTATCAGATAGTGGAGATACAGAATGCGGTCCAGGTCCAGATTGAAACGACTCGACTGTCTGGTGCAGCATGCGTTCATTGAAATTGTTAAGTAATATCCGGTAAGTTGGACACCTTCCAAAGACATTTTTAGTGCTGCAATTTCAGAGAAATTCATTCAGTCTTACTGTCTCGCTGAATTTGGCAGGTGAATAACCAATAGTTATTTGTCAGTATTGTTTGCCTTTTGATCTTTATTGGAAGAGGAATTCATAGGAATTTTTCCATCTTTTCGCATTAGGGATTGTAAGATGTTTACTCTTTAGAGATACCTAATGATTTGTTCAGACCTTTTAAAGGTTTAGTATCTGGAAAATAGAAGCAAGCTATGAATTCTAAGTGGTTTTTCATTTGTTTTGGTATCGGTCAGTCCATTATCCAGGTCCACGTTATCCAGGTCTATTTGAAACTTTTGGTAGACAGAACAAGGACTGATCCGTCTTCCACGATAAGCCGGGAGAAAACGATTCATGCCTAGATAAGGCTAGCAGGTAATTATTATTTGCACTGTTGCTTTGCCGCCTTTACTCAGCCGTGTAATGAAATAAAAGAGAATGCTGCCTCATACGAAGTAATACAAAGTTACCGGTTTATTTCTCACTTATTATCGTTGTAACGCTGTAAGTCAAAAACGACTGAATCGATTTTAAGACTGTTCACTTTGTTATTTAACGAATTGCCCAGGGAAAGTTTATAGGTCATTTAAAAATTGTATGTAACATGTGAACATTTTCAATATGCGATACATGTCTCTATGTGGCAATAAAGAATATCTTTTGTTTTGAGAGCCTTCTACTTGTTCGGTTCGGAATATTACTATGTGTGCGCAAATATAATAAAAACATACAAAGTGCATGGAATACCTATATCTACCTGCAATCATTCAAAAGTGCTTCCATTCTATCACCATTCGATCTAATCAGAAACCTCTAGAAAACCTAAGAAATCCCGGAAAAACTAACCGCAATTAAATTCAGCCGAAATCGCTACCAAAGCAAGTATAAGACTACAGTCACAGTGGACTGCATACGCTCGCAATCTTAAGGAATATTAAGAACGATTCAGCCTCTCCAACGCCATACAAGGCCTCCACTGTTGCTGTGTTACACTTCCAAAGTTCCAAAATAAAAATGAGATGCTGCTGCCGCTGATCTACTAAAACTAAAACCACAGATAAAATACTATTATATTAACTATAGTTTTTTATCTGTGCTAAAACGAAGAGACACTTGCAACAATCACCATCACCACCAGCATAACCATGAAAAGTAATTATAACAACAAAAACAACAAGAAGAACAGTCATAAGAACAACAACAAAAAAGAAGCAACGAAGCAAAGTGGTCGAACAACTCTCAACCGGGAATGTGGGACTTTTAGTTTTTTTTTGGGGGGGGAATATGCTTGCGCACGTCCACACCGCGGGACCCACCGCCGAAATTTTTTTTTTTTAACTGACTTTGGACGGCCAGATAACCGCAAAACTTCAACTCCAACTCCAGTCGCTTAGAAGCATGCTGAACCAGGCTGATACCTGGTTGTTCCAAAAAAATATTTATACACAAATAGATAGAAAAAAAATAACACAAAGCAAAAATGAGGTGTAAAAGTATCCGCACGTTCAAAAAGGTATAAGAATAAAATAAAAAAAATAGATAAATACATATATTCAACAACCTGTGCGACTTTGCACTCCACCGCTTTCAGAATAAAAAAAAAAAAAAAAATATGTTCTGCGACAGTACCAACATTGGTGGTAGATATTATCAACAGTGCTACCATTGCATGACTTTATGCAAAGAAATACTTTTTTTTTGTTTATTTTCTAAATTTTCTAGAGACATCAAAGTCGTGACTAGTCTTTAGTTTATTATATATTAAGTTTAGTTTCAAACACTAGTCTGTCCTTTGTCATAGAAATCTTAATATCCGTAAGGCTCTTGACTGTCACCGGAAAAATGATGGTCAACCGAATTCATCATCCTGCGATCGACAGAAGGTGCTGATAAGAAACACCAAAAAGTGTCTGCTGGATCTCTCGAGCAGTCCAATTGTATCAACAGTAAGAGTTGATTGCCAAAGACGCATCACTGATGTGTACATTAAAACCTATCTTATTGTCGGTTGCATGCAGGACCACTTGAGCGAGCCCATCGTCAGCCCTACTAACAAAAAAGGAAACGAAAACAAAATTCAGACATATTACATCGTGAATCAGAGAGCCTGTTAAAACAGAAGCAAATCTGTCAGGCAGCCTTATCGTCTCAATCCGGATTAAGACAAATATTAGCAATCACCCGATGAAACTAAAATTAGAGCAACAAACCAATTCAAACCCAAAGAAATTTGCTGCATCTGGCGCTATAGATAAGCTGCTTAAGTTGACGGTAAATGGAGTAGATTTAAACACTTACATTACTACCTGTACAACGATATCAAACTCATAATTCAGCGTTTAAGTTGACTAGATCATGTGGAGTGGACGAATGCTAATGCTACGACCCAGAAACTCTTCAAAACCATCCTAAAGGAGCGGCTGGAAACGTTTGTTGGTCGGGGCACTGGTCCACCACGGATAAGAGAGGAGGTCAACTTTGATATGCATATTTATTTACTGATGTATGATACTATCACTTCATGTAGGACATAGGGCGTCACCAACGTTTGTGGCCATCATGTTCGGACTTTATTACTGCATTTCAACTCTCCAGCTAGATTCAAAATTATTGATTTCCCGTCAACTGATCTGTTCCACGTTTGTGTTTTTGGGTGACCCCATTTTTTACTGGGTTGGGTAAATGGATTCCACTGCATGGCATATTTTGTAAAGGAATTTACTTCCCACCGAAAGATGTTTTCGATCAATGGCCACTTTCTTCTTTAGAAGTTTGAAAATCATTCACTATTCCAGAAAGATTTCACTTTCCCGAGCATTCTTCAATCATCAAGCTTCACTACTTTATTCTCCTTAAGTGCTCTGATCGCAATTAAAATCCCTATGTTACTGGAGGCCCGGGAGAATTCAAGTTATGGCTTCGGGTAGCTCATTTGAGTTTGGGATCATAACGCTGTTGCTGAAATAGTGTAGTATACACACACTTACTCGCGCACTCACACATTTGTTACTTTTTCAGCGTGTGAAGTAAGGGAGTTGATGCAGTTTCGCTCATCACGTCTTACACTACGCTGCACATCTTTCCTCTTCAAGCCATACTGGTTTAAGTTCTTGACCCACTTATTCGAGCTTTGAATGATAAACGCTCTTCATTCAACCTGTCTCCAGGTGTCCGCAAAAAGCTATCTGAAAAATGGTTGTTACAGCGCTTTACAGTGCTCGTCTATGATAAGTTGTATTGATATCTAGAAGGTAACTTCTATAGCGATCTGTGGCCGAGTGGTCGAACTAGTTGGATGTTTTCAGCATATCGGTTGAGAGTCAACTAGCCTTGTGGCAGATCTTATGCTCAAATAGTGTGTCTTCAATATCAAAAAGTTTACGCTGGCTAAATACCACTGTATTTTCTCACTCTGCTGTCATATCAGTATCCGGTCACTATAAGGTTTCTAAGACTTTATAGTATCCCATAATATTTATATATTATAGTATTGAATTGAGTTAACGACAGTCTCACGGGTAGTCAAGACTGTTTCTGATGGTTCTTCTTGGCAGAGAGCCATCATATTTCGCTAACTCTCCAGATGTCTAACCTGTGAAGCATAAATTGACTGTCTTAGTAGAGAAATCTAGCATTTTTGGGCCGCTAATTCTTAGAGTCGAGAAGAATCCTAATGTTCCACAATTCTGTTCCGAAGCACTGTGCATAGATCGCTTCGAAGCTTTAGGTTTTTTTATTTTGTTCATAGGGGCTAGTTGCTGGTAATGCTACTCATCCTCCCTTGTTCGTAATTTTAGAAGAAATACCCAGATGGCTCCGTCCTTTACGGGTTAGTTCATAACTACTTCTTTAATACTTTCGATTTAATTTAGGTTTTTGGTTTTTAGTTTTTCCTGTGATCTGTGTAATTTACTCAGTTTTTTGAAAAATGTCGCGTTGATCGTGCACTATGAAATTGGGACCCGAAAATTATAACCTTCCGCTTCTATGTACTTTGAGTGTACCTACACTCTTCAAAGACACAAATACTAAAAACAAATAATCAAAAAAAAAAAAAAATAATAATAATAATAATAATAAAACCATGTTTTACATGGTTTTCAAATGCATATCATGTGAGCCATAAGTGGGAACACTGAATTACACCACCATCATTCGTAGCCGAGCCGTAAACTCCACAATGCCACTAGTAACCAAGAAAAAATCCAGTCTCTTATGCTAACTCCGAAACGAAAATCCGGCCGAGCCAGCATGTACCACTTTCTGGACCATTCAGTCAATTGTTGGCGGTAGACCGGAAAGGTGGTTTAACTGTTACTCTACAAAGCTTTCAAAATTGTATTCAGTTTGAATTGAAAAAGAAAGAACCTTACGAACTTCGTACGCACGAATATTTTTTTTGCCTTTCCTTCTTGCGGAATATTTTTATTTTTTTTTTTGTTAGTAATATCTATCTTCTTGACTCTGAAAAGAAGAACTATCTCACGGATTGTCGCGCAATCGGAGTCAAGTGGATTAAAAAAAATTTCTTCTTGAAATTTCGTTCATCTCTGTGCTCGTGTTGTTTGTTGTTGGTGTGTGATTGTATCTTTTGGCCTTTTGAAGTGCATCTTTTCGATTTTATTCGAATGCTTACCCACATAAATGTGCAATTTCAGTGAAGAATAAAAAATAAAATTTATTTTTGTATAGATTAGATACATATGCACATAATACATAGATATTTTGTTAAATTTATTTTTTTTCAAAAGTGTCCGTTAAAATTGAGATTTATTTGAATTTTATTTTGAAGAAAACAACCTGTGGAGTTTTTTCTTGTGGATTGTTTCCGCTTTTTTTACTTTCGGAATTTTCACTACGACATGGTAAGTATCTTCAGATTCATATTATTCTACATAGACTGGGTTGAGCTTTTATGTGCATTTCGTGAGAATGGAATATATGTATCTACAAAGTACAACTGCCAACTTATTGCCAGGGTTATGAAAATTGAAAATCGTGCCATGCGATACGTCGCGTTCTATAGAATTTTACACTACCCCCACACCTCGTTTCTCTCATGAAGATAGTTTATTGCCGTTTCGATTTTGATAAGATGCAAACTGTAGTTGCAGAGTCGTTGGTGGATACTACTTGTGTGTAAGTACATTTTATTGCGAATGCGAGGGGGGCAATGTGCACAGTATGTTTATTTTGCATTTCTTGGCGATATTTCTGCTTAACGATGGTCATTGAGGCCATTTTATTGGTTGATCATTGAGGTTAAGAGTATAGCGTACTTTTATAGTAACAAGTTCGAGTTTTTTTTTTTTTTTTTTTTTTTTTATTATTTCCTTCTGAATTTATTTGTTTAATGCTGATATATCGTGTGTACCCAAGTAATTAACTCTGATGTTGATGATGAATTTCGCTGAAAGAAATGAATAGAGATGTAGGGCAATCAATTCTAACCCTAAAGGGGAAGAGTTACTCAGCGTTAAAGTCACCGGATATGAGATCATTAGTGCACCATGTGTGCTAGATTTTAACGGAAGGGCATACGTACGAATAGCTATCCATTTTGGAGTAATTTGTACTAGTTTCCAATTATGGTACTATTATCTGGTCTAGGTGATCTGGCTGTAGATAAGTGTGGGTTAAACAATTTAAGGTCTTTAAATAAATAATTTGTTTGGGTAGTTAATTACTATTTTCGATAAAGTTTTGAAAAAGGAATAATTGATGAAGATGTGTGTCAATTAAGGGCATAAGGTGTAAAATATAAGGTTTCAAGTTCATGATTTAAGCTAAGATCAGCTAAATGGCTCCAGGTACATACAGAAATTCTATCGAACATTGCTAAACATATAGCTGCAGGGGGTAAGAAAAGGTGTAGATTACCTTGGTAACTTATTGAATATTGATTGTAGGCAGGTTTAGATTACGAGTTCCTGGTGTTTCCGTAGCTAATGTCTGCTTTGACATTTGATTTTCTCTTGAATCTCCATGAAATCATTGGAATATCCGTTGTTTGAAAAAAAAGAGTCTAAAAACAGACGAAGAAATCTGAGCCTTCCTGAACCATCTTAAGCTTAGAATTATTAGATTAGTCTTTGGTAGCTTTACTAGTAATTCGCCCAGTTTGCAGGAAAACTTTTCTTCGAGGGTCTATAATCAGCAGCATTAAAAAGGCAGCTTTTTAATGCTGCTGATTATAGACCATCCGCAGAGAAAGTTCGTCTATTGGATACTTAAGTGTATTCTTCTTAGGTAGACTGCAGCAGGCCATGGTTTGTTAAGATAGATACCGGACAAAAGAGTTGTTTTTTCTTGTGTTATTGCGCCAATTGGAGTTTGGCAGGATGACGGCTTCTTAAGCCCTTTCTGTGAGTTCTTCTATTTCCAAGTCCGAAGTTTCCGAATGAAGAGTGCTTCATTCGGAAACTTCAGACTATGAAGGAATTGTTCCAATCTATCCGCGGTCACGTGAAAGCCTTTAATATATGACTTAAGCCGCGTAGAAAATTTATTTTTTGAGTGAATTGTGGTTGAACACCAAGCAATGGCGCCACCATTTCTTCAATTGTACCGGTCAGCTTGATACCCTTAACACACGACCAGGAATCAATGAGTAAAGAGGAAGATAATTCAAATAATCACTGAACACGCCCCCATACTTTCCATATTAAGAATCCGGCGATTTCGGGGTGAATTCACGAATTTTGGGGGTGAATTTACGAACCGGTCGTCATCTTGAGGTGAATTCACGTCTTTTGTACATATGTGCGTGAAAACGTAACAATATGCGTAAATCAGCTTGTGGGCATCTGGAAATCATGGAGAAGTTTGATTCATCTTTACTCATTGTTTTCTGTACAAGATAATTGCCCAAAAAACAGCATTGGTCTGGTATTGTTAGTTAAACAGGCCTCGTCGCCGAAGGAAAGAGATGTCGAGTCGTCATTGCAGTCCTTTTTTCATACTGCTCGGTACTGTTTTTTTTGTCCTGGGTTTCTCCACCTTATTGAGGTTTTGGGACTTAAGGCCCCGGACCCATAGAATCCCGCGATCCGTTGTTGCTTCGTTTTTAACTGACAGCTAGATAAAGTACACACATTCTTATGGAAGGTGGCCCAAAACAAACGGATTTATGAACTTCGACGGATAAAGTATAGGTTCACTTTCTACTTTTTAAGTCCGTTGACCGTTGGTAGTTCACACATTCATGCATTGAAGTTTACACATTCACATATTGATGTTCACACATTCACAAATTGAGAGTAAGCACATTCATTGGTGGAAGTATTGAGAGAATGTAGAGAAACTGTCATCGCCGTTGACAATCGGACAGTTTGAAGAGAAAACACTTTCAGCAATAACAAAATGTCATCGGCTGTCATCTATTAACGAAGGTATGCGACGGAATTTATGGGACTGTTCTTTCCGGCAATACGTGAACGTCAACGTCAATCTTCAACGAACGACGTAGACGGATTCTATGGGTCCGGGGCCTTCATGATTTTGAGGCCGAACCAGATGTTTTCGCATCGACTTAGGTTAGCATTTTGACAGGTCCCTGTATTGCTAGGCACATGACACGTAGTTTGTCATGGATGTTAGGTTTTATATTTTATTTATTCGTGCATTCTATTTAGACGTGCACAATATACAGAGATATTTTGGTAGTAGATTTTATTCGTGCTGTTACAAATTGGCCAATTTTTGAAGGTGGCCAACTTGACAGGTTTATTTTTTTTTTATTATTTATTCATATTTCTGCAACAGTTCAATAAATGTATTGCGCTTGCAGCTGCTTACCATCGACTTTCCTCATTGAGATGTTTTGTATGTGATCTAGTTACAAATTTAACTCACAAATATTGCGAAAAAGGGAATAGATTTATTCCACTCGCTTACAAACCGGATATCGCTTTGAAAATACTCCAAGAAGCCACGTGACCCACCAACAATTTTCAATTTGAAAATAAAACGCACTCCTTCATAATTTCGCCTACAAACCTTGTTTCTAGATTCAAAAATCTAACGGAAACCAATAAACTTACAAAGATTTTACATTCTAATTAAGCGTTTTAACCTATTAATGAAAAATAAACAACAATAAAGTGCAAATTGATGCTAATGATCATAAATCTAAAACTTATGCTAACATCATAAGAGTCGCCGGTTAGATATAAAGAAGAAAAAGATTTTTTTATTATGCTTACATTAGTAAGAAGGAACAGATACAACAACAAACAAAGAGTTGTGGTACTTTCTAATACAAAATATGTGTTTTTTTTTTCTCTACGAATTATGTAAGGTACACCGAAGGAGTTCATAAGGCATATCATACCTCTGGCAATATTCCGTCAGAAATTATATTTTATGAGGTTTAATCCGATTTTTTTTTATCGCTTTTTGCTTTAATTTATGAGTCTATCAAATTTCGCGGGTTTTGTTTTGCGAAATTCATTGAAAAAGTTTCCACATTTATTTCATTTTGTGAAAGGAATCTAGTAAATATTTAATTTGAGAGGTATGTATAAGGAGAACTCTAAGGTAAATTAAATCGGTTATTAATCTTTGAAGAAAGTTATCATGGCTGATATGTAGATACTTCAAAGGTAATTCTGTTGGATTATTTTCATTACAACAATTTGTGAAAACGATCCCCAGTTTAGCATGACAAACAAGAACAACAATTAACTGGGTATACAAATTCAGTAGCTTTCGATATTATCCACAGTTATCGCAACAGATGGCGCAAAAATATTTTTCGCTCCGGAATGTTGGCATCATATTTTTAATATTCAACAAGTGAAAAGCAAGACGATGGTAGAAACCCACATTTTCTTTGAGCTTCAATCTGCTACTAATTCAGTAGTTGCAAATTTTAATATACAAAATAGGAAATATTGTTTTTTGTGAAACTAAGTTAAACTCTACATAAAGTTACAGAGAAACACGGCTAATGTTCTTGTTGATTTTAGCTAGTGCTAACGAATTGATTTTTTACTTTGTTGATTTAATTATACATGCAACAGTAGTGTTTCAGTGAAATTATCGGATAACAGATGACACAAAATGGTGTTTAGATCAGGAGTGTTGCCAGATAAGAATTAAGTTTGAAAGTTAAACAAACTAACTGACCAAGAACAACTGAGTTTCAAACCTTTATAATTTGTCCGCGTATTTTCGAGTGGCATTTTAAAAGTACCCATTTCTATTTAAACGATTGGGTCGCACGGACTTGCACCTATATGTTGCAAAAATCACTCAGATTTGAAATTTAGACGAAATCGTTTGCTACACTTGTACACCTGCTACTAACACTAATGATAGGGCAACAGGATAACAATCGTAAGATTTGGAATTACAAATTATCTAACTGGGATAAGCTGCGGGAATTTTCCGCTCCTTTTCCATGGGCTGCGATTTGTTTCAGGAGCACTGATGGTTACGTGTGTGCCGAAGTTATCATTCAGATTCTTCTCGGAATGGAAATGTACATTCGCCATTCCACCAAAAAATCAACCTCCAGCAAAACTTGGTTTAGAAGAAATTGTGAGCAAGCCATTTCTGCCAAGTCCAGGACAATGAAGGAGTCACTAACAAGTTGCTAAATTGGCTAAAGTGAAGCAACAACTTCAGCTACTCCTTGTTACCACCTCTAGTGAAGGGGATGAGTGACTAGCCACAACACCAAAGTAAAAATCGAATCTTTTCGCTATTACGTTCTCAGGGAATTTGACACTAGATCCGGAAAAAAACGGAGCCACCAACTATCATGGAAGTCGAGTCATCGATACGAGTTGTGAAGTTTAGACCTCGTGTAATCCAGCGCATGCTTAATCATCTGGATTGTAAAAACACAACATGACCAGCCATAGTCCTCAAAAACTGTGCACCTAAAAAAGTTTCCTTTTTGCTGTACAACTGTCCGCATTCAATCGATTCGAATAAAAAATGGATATTAATGCTTGCCGCAAAACTAACGTCTCATAGCGTGCTTGGGAACATGGTCTTCGCAGCTGCCGACCTTAGCACAGGGAATCAAGAGCGATTCTGGCATAGTGCTCTATTAAACATGCTAGCCTCCTATGGACTACCACAATAGTTCCGCGGTTAGATGGAAAATTTTCTTCATAACAGATCAATTCAAGTTGCGGCCGATGGTGTGTCTTCCGAAATGTTTGCTGTAAACGCTATATTGCTTCAGGGTACTACACTTTTACTAACTCTGTTTCTACTCCATATCAACGACCTTCTAGAGTCAACAAACAACAAAATCTTTAGTTTTGCCGATAAAGTTGACCTACTTATTTAGACCAAATAGATACTTTACAGCGCAACAGTTCCTTTTTCTGTACAAAGCAGAAGTTAGAGTAGGAATTGAGTTTTGTTCTCAAGTTTGAAGTGCGGCCGCAAAACATTCTCTTCATTTGCTTAACGGCATACTGCGACAAGAAGTTCGCTTGATAGAAGATCCACTAACTTTCAATCTTCAACCGTTAGCTCATCGAAGACTGATAGCAGACCTATGATTATACTATTGATACTATCATCCCTAGAAATGGGACGTTTGAACGTGCTATTAGGCAAGTTACCTCTATGTCCACCTGGCAACCACGCGGATATCCCTTTATTAAAACTCCTTTATTCACTAACGGGATATATTTTTGCCTTAATCTCCAACAATTTAAGAGCAAAACCAACAGGTATCTACAAGTATCATGGGGCGCTCTCAGCCTGGCCTGTGAAAAGATTATGAAAAGGAAAAGATTGATTGAAATCTCTAGAGTGAAAATTTTCATGAAACCGTTTTAGGTGCAAATAAAAAGGGAAAGTTGGGCTGATATCCTCAAAAGCAAGGTCAGTATAACGTTCCCATCCATCCTCTAAAATTTCGTTCATAACGGTTTTTCTCCTAAAATAAATTTTGGTGAACTTTTTTTTTAAAAATGTATTTCAACAACCATTTTGGTTTAAAAATTAGGCGTTTTTTTTGTTGCCTTGGTTGCGGATCCACTGAATTTTAAAGATACGTCAATGGTCGTTCTGCATCGCAGAAAGACCGCAATATTATAAGTCACTCTATGTAGGTGCTTTTCTTGATATGGATGAGGACTACGCTTCTGCTGATGTTCATGTCATTAGTCGTAAGGTTGTAGTGGCAACCTGCGTACTTAGGCTGAGTTGGAACCCAAACCAACGTGACAAAGTTACATGGTTAAATTTGTTGGTGATCATAATCATAAACACATTGACGGGCAATTAGAGACTCCAATATTAAGATAATTAAAGATTTTTCTATCAATTCAGATCAGATATGAGTGCTTCCTCTTTTAAACGTGTGCCTTGCATCAGTCTATGTACGAGTAACACAATAAAATGTCGATCCATATACATACTCGTATTTCTATAAATTCGTTGCTTGTAAAAGACAGTCAAATGGAAAGAATTATGTAAACACGAACTGGCAATACGCATATTCAAAAAGTGTCACCAATTTTGGGTCAGCCATTCACTGTCAGTCCAACAAACGAACAAAGCGTTAATAAAAATTTGAATTTAATTTGATAATAAAAAAGTCAGCACAATTTACAACCGCCAATAATTTTGCCTATCCCAAAATATGCTGAAAGCATTTGTTAACAACATTTTTTGTTATGAATAATTCTTAAATCATCCGAAAAAGTCGCGATGTGGTAGGCATAAAAGATCACGAGTTTGGAAAATAGTTTGTCAAAAAAAAATATTAAAATTCATAAATATCACCCACGACATAATTTAGTTTGTAATTAGTTTCTTGAATAAAAGATAAACACTAACATACTCCTGTTTTTGGGCATCTCTATAAAATCGATTAGAAAAGAATTCATTCAAATGGACAGAAGGCGGCAAATTCCAATCCAACCGTCGATAACTTTAGATCTGATGTCATCGAATAGGTTTTTCTTTTAACTTAATTTTTTATGCCTATCATCTTCGTAGATCCTCTTATTTTGGAGTGACATAATTATTTGATGTTTATTTAAAAGAATTAAACTGCTATCAAGGTCGAAAAGTTTCATTGATGTTTTGCGAATGTGGTGGTATGTTTGGATGCGGCGAGTTGAATGTATAATTATCATAGATGAACGTGGCTAAGAATTTGATAAAGAACTGGAGAATGTAAACAATGAATAGCGATAAATTATGTTAAGTCTGTAGAAAAATTTCTTTTTGGGCCTCCAGTAGGCGACCTTTAAAGATCATCACGATTTTTTTTTTTATGGTAAAAAAATAAAACTTCAAAAGTGGGCGACACCAAGAAATCTACACTCACTACCTACTAGCTTTTAACAAAACCGAAAGAAAGTTAAATGTTTGTTATCAAAATTAAAATGAAAGACGTTTCGTGTCAAGCATTTAACTACCGGAAACGATCAGCAAAACATCACCAGCAACAGTCCATAGCATTTAACGATCTCATATCTCACAACAGGAAACCAATAAAATGCGATATCTGCATTCTGCCATCTTTTACCACTCGTTTCCGATGTTCTTTTGACTGATCTTTGAATAGATCTCCACAGCATGTGGTACGATCGCATCACTCCTTTCCGAGTTGGCACTGTAGACATTTGTCAAGTGAATGCCCCCCTCGGTGTGACAGGCATGTAATTAAATTCGACTTCATATTGTGAACGATGCATTGTTTGTCAATTGTCAACCGTCTTCAGGCAGTCTTATCGTGAAAATGGGTAAAACACCCACGCTTCCAATGTCCAATTCAACATACCCAGAGATAAGTTAACTATTCTCAATTTATTGCCGATGAAACGCCCTGAATCCTTAATAGACAGACTTTGCCTCTCCTCAACCAAACTCATCCAATGTGGGCAATAACTTGCCTCACTTGGAACGTCGTCGTTGTCGTTTACCAGGCCAAATATCGCTGTCGTTGAAATTCATTAGAAATCATTTGAACCACCCACGAGAGTTTGATGCTGCTGCGTCGCGGCAAACAGTGAATAGGTGTGCTGTAGCTACTAGTAGAAACCTACAATTAGATCTTCATGCAGCCTACTATCGATGGAAATGACATTAAATCGATTTCCGTGATTATTACGCAGAGTTAGCATCAGATAGATAGATAGATAGATGGATAGATAGATGATTACTGTAGGTTTTTTTTTATTTGTTGTTAAATGATTTGTTGTGTGTGTTGCCGGTGTACGGGCGGTTCTGGCACAATGAACTCGAAACGTTTGTTGATTTAGCTCAGCTCAAAAAGAGTTCTCTTTATGTCGACGTTTATTAGTCATAACTTTTAAGTGGATGGTTACGGTTGAGAAGAGTTAGGTACTGGCTTTTTGTTTATTCAGTCAGGTTCACAAATAAGGGGTGGTGTTTACATAATAATTAGAAAATAATAGCTTGAAGTGCAGAATAGAGGATTGGTATAAGCCTGTGTCACCTTTCAATGGCCATAAACCTTTTGAACTTATTTATTCGGACAACGTTGGGATAAACCATAATTGAACGTGTCGTCAATTTGAAAACACAACTTGGGAATTACATATGTACGAGTACATATGGAATGGCTATTCAGAAAATGATCTTCAAATAATCCTTCAACCGCGGTTGTTAGAGCCATTGTGAAGAGTTTTTTGACCAGCAAAGTAAAATTATGATGAGCAGCTTCTGAAGCCTCTTGGATCTAAGCCAGTTAATTTCTTGAGTGATGCTTGGTCCTGCTACCGGAAGCGACTGAAGTGGCTACGATACCAGAATGCTGTATAAATAGCCGATGAAGTCCCGGAAAAATATCTTTTATGTCCTTCCAAATCTCTATTGGATTTGATTTCAAAGATGTCCCAGGAATTTCAAGTATAACGAAAACAAGTGACTTTTTGATCCCAAGCACATATTCTGCGTTATCTTAGTGGTCATCCTTCTAAGCATTTCTAAAATATATATTTTTGAACGGGCGATTTTTCAATCGACCCGAAGCGACGATAAAGTAGTTTTGTAGTACATATGTAATTGGCAGCATGCATACTGGTGCTCTCAGCATCTCCAATAATCAACTAAGTAGTGGTATGATTTTGTGGAGTTTGAAGCACGGCTCACCAGATATATCTTTGGTATCAAATTCCGTAAATAATTTTGTTTCAGCATATAAATCCAATCTAACCCTCTTTTAAGTGACTGAAGTCGCACGCAAAAGAAAATAAATGATTGGGGAATTTTCAGAAACAGTGGGATTGCATCAGAATTTATTGGGAGTTTTTACATTTGCATCACTAACACATTCTCAAACTGTTCGTATACGTTTAGGTTTTTCTTTAATTATTACTGAAGGTAAGAGTAATTAACCTATTTATTTAGTACTTGAGATAGCAGGATACAAATGAGCACTTTGCTCATGATATCGAACCCGAAGTATCGAGTACTCAAATATCGAGGTTCGAAGTATCGATACTTACTCAGAATTGATATTATAGTTCGAACCCTAATCTACGGCTTTGAACAAAGCTTTACTCCGCAATTAACTAGCGATTTTACGGGTGTACAACACATTCGTGGTGCTTTCAGTAACACAACACGTTGACACAAAGGTGAGCTATTCAATATTCATTTATGACGATGCCGAGGCATATGGCAATTTTCGAGAACTTAACGAATTCATCAGAAAAGAAGGTTCTAGACAGATTATAGGCATGCACTCCACTACATTAAAATTTTACTGAGTACAACTAGAATAGACAGCTCTTCATCTTCTTTGTACTTGCCAAGTTATCTTTTTTTTGGTGAAGCTTAATTTGGGAGTATACCTATACTTAGTTGTCAGAAATATTCAACGATTTGCAAAAAGATTTAATCCAATTGCAAAAAGGTTAATTTCAATTGCAAGAAGGTTTATTTAGAGTGAAAGCTTTAGAATGAACCACCTCGTAGATAAAGATAAACGATTTTCATTTACCCAAATCCGTAAGAATTTGAAACGTAAGCTTACAAACCTTTCTGTCAGTGTCGTACTACCTGTGAAATTCGTTAAAAAAACTATGAAAAAAGCTATAATTACAATTGTTGTACACCTTACATAAAAGCAACGTAAGGCGACGGCCAATATTCACATATCTGAAAATGAATTCCCGAGCTTTATCAGTCCGTATAGCAAGAGATAAAATACGACAACTTTTGGTTTTTGACTAGGGAAAAAACAGTTTAATATTTTTTCGATTACTAGAATATAATTTGTTTATCTGTGGAAAATTCGAAACATAATCAGAATAAAAAGTAAATGATTAGCAAGAAGTTTATTATTTGATCAGCAGAATTTAGTTTCTTGATGAGCAGAAGCTAATTCTTTTATAATCAGAAGAAGTAGAACATCAGCAAATATGTTAATAGCTTATCTGAAAAATTGTATTTTCAGCAAAAATAAATTATTTGAGATTTTTGTTTTAACTTGCGGAAAATAAAATTTCAGCAGAAAAAGTAAAAAATCGGCAGAAATGTTAAAATCATATGCAAAAAGGGAGCAAAATGAAAGAAACAATTATTCAAGAAAAACTTTTCGGAAAATAATAGTAAATTAATTTTTCTTCTGATCAGATCAAATAATAAATTTTTGCTGAGACAATATTTGTTCAGCTTATCTTTAATTTTATTTTGCTAATCATTCACTTTTACGCTGAGATTATTTCAAATTTTTTTTATATCAATTTTCTGTAGATAAAAAAAAATATTTTCTGGTGGTCAAAAAATAATTTTTTGCTGAATGGAAATGTCGGTTAACAATTTTTTTTTTTGCATATTTTGCTGTTCATTTGTTGTAATTACAGTATTTAACTGATCACTAATTTAGTATTTTAATATGAATTATAAAAGATCGTAAAGAATTTGAGATTCCAAAATAAGGTATATCAGTTCAGTCAAATTGAATTAGTAAATGAAGAACTAATTAGGCGAAATCTGATAGAAATTTTATGTTAGAGCAAACTTTGTACTCGGGAATTATAATGGTCTAATCAACTGATATATCTAAAGGATGGACCAACTGAAGGTTTCTTTTTAAAATTGGTATAAAAAAATCCATTTAACCCTTAGATGCATGATTTTTCCAAATTTGGATTAAAAATTATCCTGACTAAGTATTGGCTCTAGAAATACTTCCTCATCAATAATTTTTAGTTTGTGCTAAATATGGCACATCATGCATTTAGCCATCAAAAAATTAAAACTAGAACCCAGTTGGTTTACAAAAGTTGTAATATTGTTAATAACTAAAATTTTATTTAAAAAAAAAAATATTTTTTTTGGTAGTTAACTATACAAAATAACCACTTTAGACGATGTTCGCTCAACTGATTTGCACTAACAAAAAGATATCTGTATAACAGTTACGCATATGTCAATTTTATGAATATTTTTAAGAGAAAATAAATAACTGCACATATAATCCGTCCATGGAATGTGTCTGATATGGCATGTTATGCATTTGTACCGACATAATGTCTCCAAGTTAAAATATTGATCGAAAATCGGTTTGTGCCACATATGGAACATTATGCATCTACGAGTAATGTTTTGTACTTTATTAAAGAGAGTACTCTTTTCGATTATTTATGGAAAATAATTTCATTTAAATGGCTGCCCCTGGCTGGGTTTATAGTAGCCCATCCCCCAAACCTTATTTTGCACTATATTTTGGATGGTTCAGGGCTATATTTCACGAATATATCGATCAATATTGTGCTGAAATGTTTCTAAATTGTCAGCATCCCACAAAAAAAGTCAAATTGCGTCAAGTCGCAGCTCTGCAAAGGCCAAGCAACATCACTAAAACGGCTGATTAAATAATTATTGAGTTTAGTGTGTAAAAGATCGATTGTTGGATGGGTTGTATGGCACGTAGCGCTGACTGAGAGATCGTTCAAGTTATTTTCCTTAGTTTCTGGGAAACAAAAACAAATCGGTTATCATGTCTCTTTAGCGCTCTCCGTTGACCGTAACGTTGTTGCCATCTTCATGTTGCCGCAGAGATGAAAATACGCGTCATTCAAAAAAAAAAAAAAAAATATATATATATTTTTTTTCTCAATATTCTCGGCGAACACGACGATAACTTGGGTTATCAATTAGCATGCCAATCTCACAAACTTTCTGCAAACGAGTAAACTTTGGAAATAAGTTTCCTACGTTGTTCAAGCGTAAATCATTTCATTTCGTACCGCGGAGATATGATACTGTGTTTCTGTCAATTTGTTGAGCGCAAAAGAGCTGTCAGTGTCAAAATAACATTTCATTTAAAAAGAAACCAGCCGTTATCTTCACGATCAATTAGTAACCACTAAGTGCTTTAAATGCTCGTAAGTATCCATAATCTCAGCCATTATCGATTAATGACAATTTCAGATTGAAACATGAAAGAATTTAAGTTTTAAGACTGCGCTTAGATAGCTGTTTTAACTAAGTCAATGCGATATTGCTAAAGCACAATGCACTGTAATTTTTTTTACCCCTGTCCTTACAAATAGATTTTAGTTCTTATTTTTTTAAATTAGCTAGTAGCTAATTTCTTATTGTATATTCAATACTTAATAATTAATTATGAATTTAAATTAATTTACTTACAGAAAAAGGGCACTAAAAAAAGGTCAAGTTAAGCTTAATGTTCACTATAAAACAATTAAAAAGTCAAATTTTCCATTATTTTCACTATCGAGAAAAACTAATAAAAACGATCGTAAAATTGAATTTTACTACTATTTAAGGGCTCAACAATTTCACATACATATTGTTAGAAAGAAATTAGTTTTTTGTTTTGAGATAAAACGGTTTATGTCCATGAATGTTTTTTTTTTTTTTTGATTTTTTATTGCCAAGTTAGGAGTCACTAAGGGGAAAAGGGCACCGAAAAAAGTGTCTAAACTTGTTTTGCTCTAAAACTGCTTGCATAATTTCAAATTACACTTCAGATGAACATTTCGATAAGTCGGCGGTAGGGACATAAAATCACTTTAAACCAATTTTAACGGGAAAGAGGCTTATATAAGAAAGATCTGAGATCATTAAAAGCTTTATGAGTTCCGGTTTCTAATTAAAATCGAACAACATAGGCATTTATGCACAATCAATATTAAAGAGATACTTTTCCGTAGAAAATATATTTTCGGAACTGATTCTAGTTCTGTTGCAGCAAAGTACGTTATGTTGACCAAGAGTTAGACAAGCTTATTAATCATATAGCTCCATAAAATAGTGTTTGGGTGTCAAAACCGTCAAAGAAACTCCCAACAGGCAGTAGAAGCTCGTATTCGAGTTGAAAGGCTGCAGATCAACAGGAAGTTTCTAAATGCAGGTTAAGTAACTCTACAAGCGGTGTCGGCTTCTTTTGAGTTTAAAAACCTTCCACATACAGGTTAATTCGTCAAGTGGACCACCAAAGTTCGCCTCGGAGTCAACCGCTCCAAGACAGAGCTGCTGTCATTCACAAGAAGGTACAAAGTACTATGTATTTCTCGACTAAAAACTTAAAGACGCGGTCTTGCAGTTTGTAGACCATGTTAAAAATCTGACGGTAATCATAGTTAACAAAATTATGTTGGAAACTGAATATATAGGACCATGTCAGCAAGTCCTCGGTTTCCCTATATACCTTTAAAAGAGCTTTTGACCGAAAATGAAGTCTTCATCCTTGTGTAGTTCAGGGGATGTATACGAATCTTGAGTTTGGCGGCAAGCATTAGAAAAGAAATGTTACACTGCACTTCCACCTGCCGCACTAGAAAAAATGCAGCACATCCTTATTGTTGGGAAACTGTTGGCCGCAAAAGCAGCACTGTGACTACAGGAATCTCAACAATTGGCTATCGTTAGAACTGGAACAAGAACTCCAAGCAGAGCCAATAGAAAATTGTTAAATGGCTCTGTGTGGAATATTTAAGAACGAATCAAAAACGGCGAATGGTACGGGTGCGGGAGTCTTCGCCAGTTCACCTGACATAAGAATTGCTATAACACTGTCTGATCACTGTAGTAAATTTCAGGTTGAAAGGCAGAAATAAAGGCCTTGGATGCCGTGGATCTCTTAACAAGATCGTAGAGAGATGCAAACTGTTCCTATACTACCAAGATCAATCTTCACCTGAACACTGAAGTGTTACATATTGCAAATGCAAGATAAAGTAATATCAATACCTGTTTTGTTAGACAAATCTGACCAAGTTTGAATATAAGAAAAACAAATTGACCTATCCCATTGGTAGGAAAATCAGAAGCTATTCAATTGTAGCCCTCACGGGGGCATTGCTCGACAGGAAGACATGAAAGAAAAATACGAGTACGAAGAGGTAGAGGAGATGACAACTCACCTTCTGCGCACCTACCTTGCTCTCTCCACTTCTTGAACACCCTATGTAAACGATCTGTCAGGGCTTGACGTCTACTAGATGTGGCTCCACTAATAAGGAATAAATGTAGCATGAAAGGATCATCACATGTATGTATCTAGTCTTCGTTCACTTCATATGAAAATACAAAGGTATCTAACCTAACATAGAATTGGGTAAACCATAACCATTCCCCATATTTTCCGATTTAAATTTTTCTTCGCCGTTTCTGGAGATTTTGATGAACACATTGGGGATGGAAAAGTTGGACAATCACAACGAATTTGTGAATTTTATTTCTTCCGTTCGCTAAAAGGTCTTCGTGAGTCTCTGTTCTTGCGGAATAACTGGTCTATACTGTAGAGCTGGTCTATACAATATACGCCCATTGAAGCGGAAGGCGCTGCAAGCATGATACTGTAAATGTTACTACTACAAAACCTACCAGCTGCATTATCTGCTAGTTTTGATGTGATTGCTCTAGTCTTATGCAACATTCCGACTCGAGTTTGTCCCTTTCTACTACAGGGGTAGCTGTAGCTTTGATTCGTGCCCTGGTATCCACGGTAACCAATGTGCTATGTTTGCCTAGCGATCTGCAGACAATATTTTCTGGACCAGGTCTAAAAACATGTTTTACAACGGCACAATGATGGATTAATGCCATATTGGCTGGAGCCCTTAAGAGCCAACCATTATGGACTTGAATGAGCTTACGCCAGCTTAATGAAATGTCCCATTACATGCAAATAGTATGGCATGACCATAATGGGATTATGCTCGGTTTCGTCAAGTTTTCGTTAACTTCTGTGGGCTTACGGAATGTCTCAATGAAATGAGATATTTAGTACGGAAATTTGACAGTTGACACAAAAAGAAAAAAAAAAGAAAACAAAATTCCAAATCATTTATTATATTTTTGACAGGATATTTATCCCTTCCATTGAAAGATGCAGTAATTTTAATTTTTTTAATTGTTTTAGTTTATTTTCCATTTTCTTTTTTACTTGCACTGAAACTAAACCGAATGTAAACAATTTGACAGACAGTTTGCTTAAGTACATTATGGGTAACTACAGAGTTTGACAGAAATTGAGTGGGCTTTTCGTTCGCTTTTAACCACTAAAGTCCATTATGGTTAGCCCTTTAGAAGGCTTTGTAGTAATAAAGTACCACTTCTACGTTTGTAACTTAGAATCACGCTTAATTTCCTGTAGAAAGCACGATTTGTTTTAAAACATCCGTTTACCCAATTGTTTAGCAGGAAGATAAATGCAATTAACAAAGTTTGACTAATGTGTTTTCATCACGAACTTTTATTAGAAGTCCAAACAGGAGTTAGGAAGAATCATTTGGTTATGCGTGCAAATTATTTATCAATGAAAGCAATTCAAAGCCAAGGCTGCGCTAAACTCCATTCATCACGGAACCTATGAACAAAAAAAAAAAATTCCTCAAACCGGTTAAGTAATTATTTCCAAAAACAGACCAATTAGACATTTTTAACACGCCATGCATAGCAATTACCCATAACACCGATAATTGGTCCAAGAGTCCACTTATGTCCGCTCGCACAGTAACAATTAACAACTTCTTGTTGTTGCTCTCCGGAACAAGACAATTCGCTGTGTTTCTGCACCAACATTTGGCCAAACCTCCCCGCTTCAAACAACGTAAATTGTATTGACATGCCAACATTTATTTATCTCACTTTCAAAAAGAGTCAACAGAAAACCAACGAAGATGCCAAGTGAGAGCAAAAGAATGGTAATTGCTCTGGGAAAATGTCACGACAATGGCAAACAGATGGTTTCATCATTGCCATCATTACCATCAGCCATTAGCAACATCGTCGTCATCATCTTCTCTCATCACAAAGTAGCAGAAAACCGTTCCACATAGCTGGAGAAAAATTGAAACACACCGAGGCGACCATTAGTAATGAAACAACTTACTAAGCCATCTAGCATCCATCCATCCATCTTTCAGCCTAAGTAACTCTACGCCGGATCACTCCATGACTTCATGAAGTCATCTAGAGGTAGTAGCTGGAGTTAGCACCACATCTGAACCCCCCGTTCCTTATTCTGGTTTTGAAGTCGAGGAAGCGAGTAATTTTCTGCAGCGAAGCATCGTCGTTCATCGTCGTGGTAGATTTGTTTAAACGGTGTCACAGGAACACACGGCTATGATCCGTGGATTGGCCCCGAGTGCAGCAGCACCAGTTGTAGCTATCAAAACGCGCTCTCTGACTGCCTTGCTAATTGGCATTTGGTACAGAGTCGTTGGACTGTGAAATGTGAAGAAATTACGTAAGAGAAAGGCGACACTCAAACTCAAGATGGTGTGGCAGAGTTGGAGGTGGCGGCGCCACCATCGATGGAAGTTTTGCAGTTAATAAGTTTTGTCAGTAATTTATTGATATTGCTATGTAAAAATTGTTTTGGCCTTAATCAATTCGTTGATTGAAATTGATTGCTTTTCGGTAAACATTCAGAGAAGTTGTAATGGTATTCATGATTTATGCAGTAGGACCTGAATGGGGCTTGAGATATGGGAATTGGGCTTTAATTTTGGAGTCAAGTATCGGTTATGGTTAGTTGGTTTTGTAAGTGTTAAGCATTGAGGCAATTTGTTATACATAATTGGTTAATGTCACGCTGGCGATAGTTCACAGTGATTACACTTTGCGACAATAAGTTTCACATACGAAAAAATTGGTATTATGTTCGTGAGATTATACGCGAAATCTAACCTAGAATGGCCTTCCGTTGTAATGTAGAGAATGTCACTTCGGACTCGGTGCTCTATGAGACTATACATATATTCAATTACCCAGTCGTTCATTTCAAATTCCCATTTCTAACAAGCGTGCTTTTAGACAATGTTCATGAAGAAACCACTGTGGTCTTTCTTTCTTTGATATTTTGTAAACAGTTGGTCTTTGAAAAAGATGAAGATTTTGCCCATCTCTATACAAAAGGCTTACCTTGGTTCATATCCATAAAATGAGGTAAACTTTTTTTTTTTTTTTAAATTGTTTTTCTTGGATATATCCGAAACGGGTGAGTTTTATGAAAAATTTAGGTTGCGTCATTAATATAAAGATCACAAAACAAAATCAAAGCGAAGTAAACTTTTTAAAAAACGTACACTCGTCGTTGAAGAATAATGGGCGGGTTACGCCTCCAATAGTCATTCCTACAAGATTTTTCGAAAACAACCGTGAAGTGGGTATGTGAAATCTATTTATAGGTATTAACTAAGGCCCGCTTTACGCTTTAAGGTAACTGCCTTATCACGTAAAACACTGGCTATATAAGGAATGACAGAGGACTAATATTTTAATGGATTTCGTCTGGAGGCTTAGGTTACGATTTGTGAAGGAACTACTGACTACTAATTTCGTATCCAAATTCCTGAATTACTTCCTCATGTTAGTGGCCTATAACTTCATGCATAAAACCTTATATGTACATATGTATTTATATTTAGTTTTGTTCCGACCAATATCATAAGGGTGCCGCTCTACGAAGTACATACGAGTACGTACCTTCGACACCGACGTAGTGCCTCGGATAAGAAATTATCAGACGATGAATATTTGGCTTTGTGAATTTGACCAGCCTTCTTGAGAGGATAATCACACTGGACTTTTTGGGCATAAGGGGTATAAGGCAGTTAGTTGCGGGGAAGTCGTAGCCGTGAAGACGTTAGAGAATAGGCAAAGTCAAGAGCGCTGTCATCCACGAATGAATGGATTCAATAACGAGTAAGGAAGTCATTGATGTTAATTAGAAAAGGGGAGCACTGGCATTAATCGAGAATGTTGTAGAACTATATTCATCTAATACAACCTGCTATGATCGACCACTTAAAAACAAGTGAAGAGGAATCATTCCGATCGGAGAAGAATTCTAGAGATCTAAAGAACATCGCAGATAAGCCCGTACTACAGGCACCTCGGGCGGTACCACAGCGTTGTATGTTTGCCTATCCTTAAAAAAGGTTAAACAAAAAACTCAATGGCCGGCTGGCGTTGTAGACCTCGGTTCAGTTGTGTCGCCCCACATTATATTTAAAATGTTGTGCAAATCCTGAATAGTGACGATTACAATTGGTCTTGGCATTGTACTTTTTGCAAGACAAACACCAAGTCTCGAACAAGTTTAAATAAGTAGAAATTAGAATCGGTCACCTTTAAGAGTTATCAGGCAGGAATGTCTTTATAAATGTCTCAATTATTATCTATCCCTACAAGCAAAAATCCGCGAGGTGTGACATTTTTAACACTTTTTAGCCTTGTTTATTACCCACTTATTTTATCTTTTTTAATCCACTGCTCAAAACTCTTGTTGGAATTCAGGTTGCCTTGGTGAAATATTTGCTGTTCTTAGTTTTTTCTTCTGCATGAAATCAAACAGAATAATCGAGCCTTGAATAATTTCTAAATATTCATGTTCCTCAATTTATAAAAAAATAATTTAATAATTTCTCTAATATATCCCAAACTCAATAAATCATTGCACTACTTGCAGTATGCTTTTAGCGTAGGTACCTTAACCTACAAAATAAGCTTTTCACCAAAAGCAAAAAATAAAAATTCAGTAATGTTTTCGCAAGTTCTTTTCACTAAAATTACCTAAACTGAATAATGGCCCAGTCCCATTAAAATTCGTCTGTAAATCATTCCATTAATAACGCTGATCGTAACTTTTTAAAATCCAAATCAAAAATGCGTACGTACTCAGGGCCACATGGATAGATGCCACACACTTCGTTAAATTTGAACCGCTTCACTAAATCTGACCGTGAATTATGCAGGGCTTAGCGATTTCCATATTTTTTGGAAACCCACTGAAGCGGTTACAAATATCCCCAAAAACACTTTCCATTGTGGTTACGTTTTGTAGTTTATTGTATGAAATCTTGACCTTACAAAATTTGTCACCCGCCAAACAATACTATAATCCGCTTTTGAAAAATGTTTGACCACACTTTTGCCATCACAATTTGGTAATAATCCCGCAACAGCTCCCGCCATAACAATCAAAGATTGAGCAAGCCACCATTATTGTAACACCCAATTTACCGTGTGCATCCAAATAAAAATTCGAATCAAATTCAAACTCACTTCACTTTCACTTTTGAATAAATTAACACAAACGTTAAGGCGAATCGATGGTACCTATAATTTTGTTTTAATTGCAACATTTGATAGTTTAAACATTTCCAGTTTGCTGATCACTTTGATTGCCCAACACGATTGAATTGGAGCAGTAGTTTTTCTTTTGCAATAAATGATCAGCAAAGTTATTCGATTCAAACATATCCTCAATTTGCAATTTTTTCTTCTCATTTGCTCCTCGATGGCCGTTTTCCTTCGATAAAACGATCTCAATTCCACTCGATCGGAAGTGAAAATGTTTCCTTGTAACGAAAGCAACTATAGCAACATGTTGCACAGGTTGTATCCATTTTGTTTCTTTTTTTAATCGTGTATACACTACACACTTGTGACATCTTTCAAAACTTTTACCCATTAATTTTAATGTTTTTCTGTTAGATACATATACTAAGTAGCTATATTCCGGTTTCGTGTTGGTGAAAGAAATGGGGGAAATGAACTTGTGTGGTGGACTGTTAAAAGTCTTTGGAAAAATATGCAAAATGGAAATGTTTCGAAACCGGCTCCGGTTAATATCGATTACTGATGCGGAAAAAATATAATATGGTCATCGATGGTGGTGGTGATGGCACTGCTGGTGCTATTTGCAGAGATTCCCTCCGAGGGCATTTGAATAAATTTTTAAATATTTCTTCTTTTTTTTTAAATATATTTTTGCCAACGACAATGTCAGCTGGAATGAATTATTAGTGTAAATTACATTTATTTATGCCAACCTGTTGCGTATTAGCATACGATTTCTTCACCGTTATAGCTTATTGTAAAAAAAAAAAAAAAAAATTATAGGGCGTGACAGAATATTTCTAGAATTTTGATATTTTTATGGGTTTTTAAATGTCAACAAGTTTTTTTGATACGATTTTATTCTTTTGCTTAGACCTAATTAGAAATCGGAGAACTTCGTGAAATCGGATTAATTTTAGAGCAAAATGGACAGATGGTAAAAAATTCTGAAAATTGAATTTTTATTTTTAAATGTTTTTTTATTCATGAGTTTTTGTATTGTTTTATACATAAATATTAATTGGAGAACACATTCTTTTTCTACTGCTGGATATTTATGAGGTGTGAGAACACAAAGGATCATATTGTCTATTGGCCACAATAGCTTCGGAATTAGTTTTTGATGTTCCAATACCACCAGTGGCGGTTCGTGAAATATGGGATTGGTATTTCCAAAAAAAAAAAAAAAAATGTTCTGGGTATTTGCACTCAAAGCGATTTCCAGCAACGTTAGAAAATTATTAAAAATTACTACCGAAATTCTGAGTCGGTGGTCGCAACTTTAAGAGCGCTTACTCCAATTTTTGGTCGTAATAATCGTCCAGACAGGCTGTGCGTGCTATAGTTGATAAATTCGAGTCAACATATTCACTATTGAATGTTCCTGTGCCAGTGATGCAACGTACAAATCGAAGTACAGAAAATATCGCTGCCGTAAGAGCTTCAGTTCAAAATGAGCCAAATCAGTCGATTCCAAACCGTTCACAGGAATTGGGAATCCTCAGTCCACATTGTGGGGAATTTTGTGATCTTGACCTACACCCTTATAAGATCAAATTGACTCAAGAACTTGATCATTTGAAACGTCGAAACTACAAAAGTTTGAAGAAAATCCTGAATTTCATCGAAAAATCATCTTCAGCGATGAAGCTCATTTTTGGCTTAATGGCTTTAACAATAAGCAAAATATGGAGAGTAACAAACCCACATGTGCTCCAAGAGACTCCATTGCATCCACAATAAGTGACCGTGTGGTGTGGTTTTCATGCTGGAAGTGTAATTTTTTCGTCGATGAAAACGATCGCCATATTACGGTCAATGGAGTTCGCTACCGTGCCACGTTGGAAGACTATTTTTGGCCAGAATTGGATGGACTTGACATCAATGATATGTAGTTCCAACAAGATGGTCCCACGTGCCATACAGCTGGTCAAGCAATTGATTTATTGAAGGGGAAGTAATCGTGTAATCTCAAGATATGGTCCGGTCGAATCGCCAGTTCGCTCGTGCGATTTAACGCCGATGGTTATCTTTTCGTTGTTTTATGCCAACAAGCCTTAACGTTAGAGGAGGTCAGGAACAATATAGAACGCGAAATTGCCAACGTTCCGGCCGATATGTGTGGAAGAGTTGTGGAAAATTGACTCCAAAGAATCGATCGCTGCAAACGTGCTCACGGTGATCATACTCGTATGAACGAAATCGAATTCCATACTTAAATTTCACCTGCAATAAATTTCAGCCCGATATTTCGATTATTCTGTGTTTTATTTAAATACAAAATTGTTATGTCCTTATTGAAAAACCCTGTAGAAACTTTTAAAACCTAGAGTTTCGTTCGAAATAATAATTTTTTGTATTTCCGAACCTTCAATTTTGAGTTTTCGAGATATTCACATTCAAAAACTATTCATTTTAACTTCGGGGCAAATTGGAGATTTTAGATCAATTTGAGCAATATTCGAAAATTTAAAAAAAATTTGGTATCTGCCTTGTAGACAATTTTGAAAGCTGAAATATCAACGGCAATCATAATTGTCTGTATGTTCTCACTGTTCTCGAGATATTCACAGTCGAAAACGATTCCCATTTACTTCGGACTAAAGTCGGACACTTTGGATGGTTTCGAACAATTTTTTTAAAATTTTCCAAAATTTTGTAACTAAAATTTCGTTTATTACAATATTTTTTGTAGGAATTATATTATAGGCGGGTTTACACATGAAATTTCGCGCCAGTAAAAGTTTACACACAGAAACAGAATTTAGCTCGCCACTTTCATCTAATGTCCTTGGCAAAAAACAATATTATTTTTTTTATTTGGATTACTTTTCGTTTTCCATTGGGCAAAAAGTCTCTCCATTTGGTCAAAAACGTTTAGGCAGCCAAATGTGCATAGGAAGACTATCGATGTATAGGTTATACTTAAATAGCATTGGAACGCTTTCTGGGCATACATTCTGACCGTTGCTAGAGGCAATATAATGACAGCTTGACAGCTAGGGACCCCTCTCTTAAACTAATTGTTCAGGACTCAACATTAGTTGTTCAACTTATTTATTTTGTTTGAGGGGATGCAAATTGTTGTTGTCTTTGACGTTGGTGGCGGCTTTCGGAGGGGTTCACACGTTTTCATAGACACTAGCTGAAGAGAGGGCTGTCATTTGTTTTTTGCAGGTTTGCGTGGGAAAGGGATTGCAAGTCGTTTATCTCTCTATTATTTGTGTCTGGATATAAGCTTCTAAAAATTGTTATTGGTTCTTAACAATTCAATGCAAGTAGTCGTCGCGATTTCACTTGGAGAAGAAGCCTGTGCACGTTGGCTTTAAATGTTTGAAGTTTGTAGTGATGGGGAAATACAGAGCCGAGAGTCAAACACTCTTTCTTTACTTTGGCAAGGATAGTTCACCCTAGAGCAAGCTCTCTAATCCGGTTTCTCTTGGGAATCTGAAAATGAGAAATGGGTCTATGGTTGACATATCCACATCTCATAGTTGGTACATGCCCAAGCATTTCAATCTTTTGTGGGTCACACTGGCCTCATGAAATGATTTCATGGATAAACCGCCTTCAACTTCCAGATAAAGTTGGATATTTTAGATAACTTCGTACAATTTTCGAACATTGATTGAAAAATTCAGCACCATTTTTATATATAATTTCAAAAATTCTTCTGCTACTTTAGGTTAGGTTTGTACAGCCTTCATTACGTGCCGCCGTGAAAAAAAAACGGTCTTTATGATTGTGCTGGAGCTCTAGTGGTTTGCTTGTGATCCGAACTGTGCAGGTTCAAGCCCCAGTGGGGGACAACAACCACCATCCGAACATAAATGAGAAACGAATAAAATCTAAGTCTTTCAAACCATTGCACAAAAACGGGTTTGTGCCTTGTAGGATAATGGACCAAATTGATTCTGAGTGCTAAGGAAATTAGTTTGCATTTTTTATAAAAAAAAAAGATACAAAAAATGCTCAGCTTTATTTTAATCATCTTAGCATAATCTGTTAATTTAGTTAATAAATGGTGACTTAGTACCCACTTTTCTCCTTAGACAAAATTAAAGTGTCTACAAAGAGTATGAATTGTATGTATCCCAAGTAAAATTTCTTTGAATATTACAATATCGGCTAAGAATAGAGATTGAACTAAGTTCAGTCCAATAACATCGAGGCCCGCTATAGTGCGCAATCGCTTTTAAGGAAAATATATTTAGGTTATCATACGATCCGTTTCAAACAGATTGCCGCTTTTAACGTTTAATGTTACTATTCATGGGTAATCCTTAGTTTTATTCTACAAATAATCTGTAAATAGTACTTTAAATAATTACATATAAGTTTAAGTCTGTCAATTAAACTCATACGCAAAGTAATCCAGCCGCAAGTCTCGCACATGTTACATAACAACCGGTAACACTCTGTAATTGTATCCACGTAAATTATAAAATGATATACAATCAAGCAAATTAAATCTGTCAGTTCTGAATAATTTAATAAGCACACAGCAATGATTAATATGTTGCGGCAAAATTGTGAAGCAAAAAAAAAAAAAAATATTTAAGTGCGTGGGACCAACCTCAAAACGCAGTAAATCACTTACGAGTACTCACTACCTAAAGTGAGTGTACAAGTCCGTTTTAGTTGCTGCTCCTCCATTCATAGACGACAATCATTTTGTGTAGCCTAAATGTGCGCAAAATGTTAATTGAAGCCCACACACTCGAATTAAAGTGTCACTGCGCTGCAGTCTTTCTTAGACAACCATTAGCATAAAGTAACAAATTAAGTAACAACAAAAAGCTTAGTTTAGTTTATTTTTGAGAAGTCTGTGAAAAGTATTCCACCTAACAAAAAAAAAAAAAACAATTTTTCTCAGATTAGTGGTATAATGTTTTGGCCAATTTAGATATGTTTTAGCCGTTATGTCATTTACCAATCGAATAAATCAGTGGTTGTGCTCGGAACCAGGGGAGGGCTGGAATTAGATTAATTGCCTCTACATACACACTACACAGGCCTCTAGAAATTAAGATATTTAATTCGACGTTTATAAATTTATCTTTTCTTTGAATTAATAAAATATTAAATAAGTTTTTTTCTTTTTACAGGTTTAAGGTGGATTCTGATCGTAATTGAATACTGGTAAGTTAATTGATTGGATAATTATATTAACATAATAAATAATCAATATTATCGATAATCTGACATCTGACATTGAGTCAGACTTATGTGAAACCTATATAACTTTTTTTATAGCGAGACAATATGGTGTATACTACTGGAACTTGAGCTTAATTTATGTTACTAACCTGACGAGTGTGCTACTTAAGATATGAGGCAATGTGTTGCTTTCAACATGCTACGTCAACCATAGGGAATGTTTGAATCGATTGTATGCTCTCTGTGTGTAAACTATGGCACTCTTGCACCCTTTCTAAATAATGGATAACCTTCTCTATAAAAGGCAGTTCAGCGTCATTTATCGATTCCCATCTTTTCCGTTTAATGTCCTCTTTTAGTTTTAGAAATAAGAATGGGCTGAGATGTTATCGTGATGGAACAAGGATGGAACTTTCCAGGACATTTTTTCATTGCAGCTTTCAGTTTTCGTTAACCTTAACGCAATAAGTAGCTATCACTGTTTTCTTTTACTCCAAACATTCTGTACTAAAGGCTTTCCCTTTCTCAATTTAAGCAAACCTGTTCCTACAGGGTTATGGGGGTCTATTTGTATGAAAGTCCTTCTGAATGAGTTCTCAGAATCACCGTACCGACTCTATAGATTTTGAAGTAGTTGACTTTATCTTTTTAGGCAGCAGTGCAACTAGTGAACCAAGAGCAAGACTTCGGTTTAGTTCTTGCCCGAATTTTGTAGACTTGACATATATACACTCAGTTTGTCCTTTTTGCAAAATCAAGCCCAAGACAAATTTTGATCATCACTTCGTCCGAATCTCATTGGTGGTGAGCCACATTGGAGTCTTCCCTCAAGTCAGTGGCGGCTACCTTCAAGAATTACCGTGATGACTTATTAAAGGTTGTTGTAAAGTACACCTTCTGGGGCAACTAGAGTCTCTTCGAATTTGAAAAGGTTATGAGGTAGAATAAGTAGAATTACGATTTTATAGCAAACACCCGCCTCGATGACACTCCCATGGAGCATCCCCATTTACATCCTGGTACAATTGGAGTGTTTTGGCTTTCTCAGGTTCCGCACCAGCATAAGCAAGCTCTATATTTATGTACATAGAAGTTCATAGTGTATGTGCTGGGATACTAGGCAAGTTCTGGGTACAGTCTCACACTCTTTAAGTGAATCAGATGAAAGTTGAACTGAAAAGGTTCAATGGGCTAATCTGAGGATTCTACATTTAAGGCAATGCAATGAACACATTTTATATTTGCCAGGAATTGGTTGATTAGAAGAGTCATCCCGTTCCTCTGAAGACTTAATACTGACGTAAATGCGCCGGTAAACAAGAAATTGGTCAGGGAATGTTCTTCACTACTACAGTCAACGAGTTCATATCGTAGTTGGATTTTGTCATTTTCTGAGATCAAAAAACCCAAAGGGTGTGGTCTGGATACGAGTATCCTGCGGTGCTGGTAGGTAACTTGCCTTGACAATGTTGTGATGGAGAGGAGAACTGATTACTTAGCCAATCATATCAGGGAAAATTCTCTGCTCTAGCAATAGTAAAATGTAGATTTAAGGCAGTTCTCACTTTGCTATTCCACTGAGTTATATGAAGCAAAGCAATAGTCTTCACTTTAATATGAAACATTCACACTTTAATGTTATGATATTATATCATATTTAACAAGAATTTATTTGGTCGTTTAAGATTTATTTCAAAAATAGTGCGCGCTACCGCTCACAATGTACGTCTTCTTCGTCCAATCTATTCTATCTTAATCCCCAAGTTCCTCTTCATCAGAGCCGTGTGTTGTTGTCCCCCTCTTTTGCGCTGTCTCTTTCGTGCGGCAGTCCTGCCAAGTCATCTTTTGTTACACATATTTGTTTACAATGCAAGCAAGTGAATTGTAGCACCATCATCGTTCTAATTTTGGAACCGCGTTAATATCGTGTACGTTCATGTTCAATCTCTCTACTATGTAATTCAAGCCCTGAAGTCTCCATTATGGTCAAAAATGTATTTACGAAAGTTGGGTCTCTCTTGTCTCTCATCACGACAGGAGTAGACGCTGGCCGCAGGAACTTTTTTCTCCTGGGTGGGTACTTTTTTTCCCTGAGCTCATTAAAAAAGTGATTCCTACGACTTATCTTGATGAGAATAACTTGAGTTAGCACATATAACCACCCCAACATCTTTTTAAAATATACTACATACATAAGTCTCTAAGATTTGTTTGAAATCGCTTTTCTATTCACCGTTTTATTAATATTAGTTTTGCCTTTTGCAAGAACAAGTTCTACGATTCTTCCATTAACTCAACTCTAGTTAGAAATAACCCATCAAGGTTCATCATTTGTATCCCAATCGCCCATGGCATTGCAAATCAATTCGTTCTAAAGACAGACAAGTTTCCTCATCTCAATTCGATGGCATAAATAAATCTTATAGAATGAAACTGCACAATTCCATTGTAGAGATAAGTTTTCTTGGAAAATCTAATTGCTAACATAAATGTCATAGTTCAAGGAAATTTATTGAAGATTTATCGTTTGGGGTTAGATAAATAGAGAAACATAAAAAATTTCCAATCGAAGAAGAAAACCAATTCAACCTTAACATTCCGCACATTTCCTGGAAGGTTGCCTAAGCAGCAGTCATAGTGTGCTTCTGAATCCTAAGATGCCGCGCTAGACTAACCATAAAAAAAAAACTTGCAAAAGAAATCTTCATTACGATTGCCGATTTATGCAATTACCGTTAATTATTTGAAACAAATCAATAATTCATACCTATTCCGTAGGATTTTTTCATTCTTCCATGTTGTAGGTACAGTTTCAATCACGATCTAACTGAACTGTCTGTTTAGACATAAAAACGAAACCGCAAACAATTCCTAGGTGAACAACATACTCGAGTAACACGACCTAACAAACAAATAAAAAAAAAAAAAAAATCAGTCTACCGCTCGCAATTAAATGCAATTAAAGCATTTCATTCGTTGCAATCAATTAAGGGTGACGAAATCAATACGCGATGACACAACGCAACTGAATCTTAATCGACACACACGCGTGCTCAAACATTCTACGCATGCTCAAAACCCGAGTTCAGAGACGAAGGATTATTTCCTTCGACAAGTGACATCCCGCCGCGCAATGGTATTCCTGAACGTGTAACATGTGTGGCGAGCCCGCGTAGAGGGATCGGCCATGGTGGCATGTGAAAGGTCTTGCGAATGGGGGGCAAGCAAGCATGCACGCACCACTGGCCGTACAGAATTTTAGAAAGGGAATAACAAGTGCAATTGCCTGGAGGCTTGGTGAATTGGTTATGATGGGATACGTCAATGGAAGATGAATGATGTTTAATTGAAGCAAACAACTGACAGACGTTAAATGTCAAACCAAATGACATTGTGGGGTGAAGTTAAGAGCATTTTTTTTTTTTTTTAAAGCGAATCTTCTTTTGAAGTTTCGCCGCAATAGATGGGGGATTTTTCTACGGCAGCTACTTTGGGTGGGATTTTTGGTTTGGGTAACGACTTGATGTTATGAGAACAAATCTGGTGGCGAAAAATACTGTTCGTATGAATTAGGGTGCGTCTCTGTTAACGACTTTTCAATAATTAGTAGGAAGTTCAGAAAAAAATTGCTTCACTGGTTGCACTTTAAATTCTTTGAATAGTTTAATGTTTTGGATAAGAATTTATTAAGGAGGAAATTTTCTTTTCCTTGAATGAAATATGCAAATCCCCGCAATAGTTTGGACTGAAAAAAAATGAAGTATATTTTGACATTAGAGAATCTAACCCCCACGGCCGTAGTTAACGATAGATTTGAAGCTTTGAACAGCGCGTTCACCCGCTCATTCAAGAGATCTAGTGCATTGTTTTCGTGAAGGAATCGATTTCGGGAGCTATCGAATGAAAACTATCGACTTATTCAATAGTATCGAAATACTATTATCCGGATCCCGGAATTTGTTTAATTCTGTGGCTATCGGACTGGTCGACGGGTTGTGGCTGTTAAAACGGGTAATAGATATAATGGCCAGCTATGAATGTGTATGTTTACAAGTAAACTGAGCGGAAAAATAAGTGAGCACGACTTTACAGTTTGGCACTTTGGTTTCCTATGAGTAATCACACATAGGTACCTGCGCCCAACATCGACAAGGCGAACAGACGTCGCCTTAAAATAATCGTCTAAGGTCTAATCCAAAAGGGCGGCTGTAAACAGCGTTTGTTTCTCCAAGTAAGGAGCGGCTTAAATCGCAAACTCCTCTATCTCCATCATTGGGTTAAGAAACTTTAAAGGACCTAGACTTAAAATGTTTCATCAGCACTTTCATTCATTCAGTTATTTTGTTCCATAGTTCACTGAATGAGCTGAGTAAATGTCTGACTTTTTAGTGCTACTATTTCGAAAACCGTGCGTACTGCGAAAAAATACTATTTCGACAGCAATTTTAGGTTTTGAAAGGCTCTACGAGATGGATGCCCAATTTTTTAAGATTTTCAAAAATTTCAGGTACGAGATCTTTCAAAATATCCGACTTTACCCCAAACTTAATAGTGTTTTGAGTTTTGAAATGTATGCCAAATTTTTCAAAACTGTAAGTATGCAATCTTCCAATGTGCTCGACTGTACGCCAAAGTTGGAAATCTATTATATGATAATATTTGTTCTTAATTGCAAATGTTTCTAAAGTCTTTTTTTTTTGGTAATACGTCAATAGCAGCTACTGATATGCACACGCATTTTTTTATACATATTCCCGGCTTTCTGAATCATTCAGTTACTAATTATGTACTATGTATAATAAACTCGAAAAAGTTTGCTTGTCCGACTGTACCTCGCACTGCAGTCTAAATGACTGGCCGCATTTGGTTCAAATTTCATAATTGTGGTCTCAAAATTAACGGCACTTTACAAGGGATTTGAAAATTGCAATTTTCTCGAAAACTGCTCCAATGAAATGCATAAAACTGCGTACTCAGCTTTTCGCTAAAAGTTCGAATAATGGTATTTTAAGCGGACTTGTTGAGACGATTTTATAAGAAGTTGATATCTAAGTCTTTTGTGACATATTTAAGGGTGTACCATTAAAATTTTAGACATTTGATCAAAAAAGTTTTGCCTAAACTTTAAATCTGAACACGCAGGACCCAGTTGTACAATTTTTTATCGTCATTTGAAAATTAAATTCTTTGAACTCATTGAAACTAGAAGATGAAGTGCTCGGTAGGTATTCGTTACTGCTCTTTTTTTTCTGTTTGACAATCTATTTCTAGTATGTACTCTTAAGTATCTCAATTCAGTTTAAAACTAAATGAACCAATTTACATTCTGTTCAGAGTCGCAGAGCTAGAACATTAAACCCAATTAGCATCCTTAATGCTCAGTGATTAAATTATCTATTTTTAGGAATTTAAGTGTACGTACAATTATTTTGATTACAACCGATTAGCATTACCATCTCAAAGCAAAAAAAAAGGAAACAACAATCTAAGCCGGAATTAACTAAACTACAACTCTTAAACGATCATTAGGCTTCACCTTGAACTGTTTTTCATTCCAAATTATCTACCTTATGAGACGGAAATCATATAAGATTATCAATAATTGATCATACCACAGACTGAACAATACTCTATAACTATTCGAATGACTCATTCATAGCCACAATCGAATGCGAATAGAATAATTGCAGTGCGAGATCCATTGTCTGTGTACTGATCGGATAATTAGTCACTCTAAAAACCGGATTAAAAGAGAACTTGCTATAAATACCTACAACACCGACACGTTTGTTCCACTTGAAGTCGAATCTTCTCAAATGGAACTCTCAAGCATTTGTGTACTACTCCATCACCGAAATTTTGTGAACTCTACTTGCAAGTCATCCTCAGAAACCGCACTTTGAAAGTTTCTTTAGCTCCAAGCGAATCTGATTCAAAATGAAAACAATAAACTCCTTAACTCAACCATAACATGAAAGACTGAGAGCAAGAGCGCACACATAAAAGAAAAAAATCCCTAAAGAACCACAATCGTTAGCCGTAAAATTACAAGTTCTTCCGGTCCGCACAAACCATCGAGCCGGGCGAAACAAAGAATGATCTGTAACGTACCGTAAACTATGATTTACCCCAAAGAAGGCGGAGGAAATCTGCAGATCATCCACTTGAAATACAATTCTCGCAGTTCGCAGTCCCAATTCCATTCCCACCTCCTGGTTGGAGAGGGCAACCATTACCATCTATTACTGGGAATTTTAAAGAGAATAATATGATACGTTGTGGCCATATTGTTGTTGTTTCACTAGTTGAGGTTTAAATTGCTCGCGTACCTACTCTTGGTCATGGTTTTGGACTGATGCGCTGGACTTCGGAGAAACGAATTCACCAGAGCCAAAGAGATGATTAGGAGTGATAGCAACCCGTAAGGGAAACTACACTGCATGCTGTAGCTGTACACATACGGCAACAATAATGCTCTCTCCGGTTGGTCTTAGAATCGGAATCGGGAAATGACAATGGCAAGATCACGTTTTACATAAATATCATAGCAATTTTAGCGTAGATACTTTGTTTAGGTTCTTTTTGTTGTCGACGATGTTGCTTTGGTCTCTTGGGCTTTGTAATTTGTAAACTTTGTATATTGAGTTGAGCTGGAGGGCTTTTGTTTCTTTGCTAACTTTTGTTTGAACGCAACAATATTACGGTCTACTGAAATAAAATAAAGTATCTTAAATGTGAATGGTCGTGTGGAAAGAAGGACTGCAGTACTGTAAGAGGATTAAATAACACGGTCCTTTTCATAACCGTTTTTCTTTAAATACAGTAAAAGGGAATTGGTTACAAAGTCTCAGATACAAAGCAGCTATTGAGTCATGAACAATCATAATTCGGTGAAGGGAATTGTAATTGAATACTTTTCAGGGTTAAGCCAACAGAAACTGGAACTTCTGGCGAAGTTTTGTATTGTTAAGCAATAATTTTTCTATTATTCTTGAAATACAGTGAAAGTCATCCTTGCGAACAGTTCTAATAATCCGACATCTTTCTTTCCTGGGACCAATTTTATTCCTATATATTTTTTAAGTCAAATACTCTTACATTCTGTTAAGTCGATGCTTCGCTCTCATAAACGGACGTGAAGCTCTGAGAAAGGGACAATAATGGCCGCTATTTTCCCATTTACATAAAAAAACCCCCATAACTCTATGCGTTGTTCTAATAACGAAACTAATGGAAGTGAACGTTCGAATAAAATCGGTGGTTCCCCATTTTATATGCTTACTTCATTTCAGTTGCGAACGTATTCCGTGTTTTATTTTTTTAAAAATATGGATTATTATATTTAATTCCCTCCTTTAGTCAAAAATAAATATAAATATTTTGGTGCTTACAGTGCAATGCAGGGCCTGGTCTAGCTTCTAGCAGCCAATCGTGCTGTGCATCCTCACGAATGGTTGGGACCTACAGTTTTATGCTGTTTCCGAAGGGCAATTTTTCGATTGAGAGAAGCTTCTCATGACAGTTTTACTCTCGGACGTTTGTCAGACGTTCGCGAGAGGCGTGACTGTGAGAAAACTTTTATTTTTTTATTTTTGTGTTTTCTTGGATTCGAACCTTGAACCTCTCTCGCTCAGTGATTGCGCACTTAACCACTGAGCCACGGCATCCGCCCTCCTTTAGTCAGACATCTCCAATAACCACAATGTGAGTGTCCGTTTATGGGAGCTCTCACTGTACATGCTTTTTGCAGCACTACACTAAATCCCTGAACGTCATATTATTCCCATGTCTAAATTATTTAATAAGTTTTAAAAAAAAGTTCCGTTTCATTTATATACTCCACATACTAATAGACTGTAACACTTTCAATCTTAAGGTGGGATTTTTTTTTTTTTTTTTAATTAAGAAATACCGTCAATGCCTGGGTAGTAAATTCTTACATCATTCTTATAAAGTTGTATTTTCTTAACAGACAAATACATACGTAGCAAGTATTACTTAAGCTCGAACATATTTATTATTTATACCATGAAATTGTCTGTTAAGTAACTTTTCATTTTACTGTAACAGGAAACACCCTATAATTAGTTTTATTAATTTATTTAAATTAGATCTTAAACGCATAGCTAGTAAACAGTGGTGATGAAGGCAATTCAAAGCAGTTCTCTATAGCAAAGCGATAAATTAATAAGTTGATTGTCAAACGGGAACTGAAAGTTGCAAAAGATTAACAACTGTAAGATTGACTTTAGTCTGTTTCGGGAATCTATTGTGTCGTTAACTTTTCAATCTCATTTGATCGATCGATGAATATACATAGATCGTTCGATAGATCAAAGAAGCAACTTCTAGTTAACGTTTTTAAATGATTTTTGTCTTACAATCTTCGCTTATTAATAAGGCAATACAAATTACATTTAAATCGGCTAATGCATTGCAAAAAAATAACGAAGATGTATGAGCCAAAAGTCACAGTTTCAGCTTTTCGAAATATGGTTATTACCTTTTTCTAGTTCAGTTAACATCTTGAAAAGACTTCTTAGATTCTATAGAATACACAAAGGAAAATTAACGTTCTAAGCTACTTCGGGATCTGGTATAACATTGAATTTTGGGAAATAAATAGGTCTGACTTTTACCATTCTTCTTCATTTGGGTCTAGCTTCAGCAAATTTGTACCAATCTGTATGAGATTCTAGAATATTCTGAAAGCATATGTCCTACAGTTTCCTAGTAAGTTAAAGATAAATTTAATTTTTCGTAATTTGAGTTTTAGACCTATCACTATGAATCGCCTTTTGGGTTGCGCAAAGACCAAGCTGATATCTGAATCTTCCCTGGAACCACGTTCCTTTGACCGGCCCTGTGAAGGTGGACTTCGATGAGCCTTTATAGTGCTTCCAATAGAAAGTATGAGCTAATAAAAATTGCTACATTAACCCTGTTGTATTGAAACAGAAAATCTGGGATTTGGTACCGTATTTTCATACCATATTCCATAGGGTACATTAATTTGTTTACCCTAGTTATGTCTATATGTCACCAGTTTTTGGCCCTTACATTTTGAGATAAGCATTATAGAATCCGAAGCAGTACATATAAGTTTAAAAAATTATACCTTCCGCCCATAGACATACCCATGTAAAAAAAAATGCTCATTCCTCAAACTGAAAAAAGTGTGTAAGATAAAATATGTAGACATTAATATTTTCTACAATTTGTGCACTGTGTGGGACCCACTTTTTGGGGGCATTTTCTTAAAAGATTTTGCGTTTTTAAAGCTATTTACGGAGATGATAAGTCTTATTTTGAAAATCTCTCGGGAGTACCTTAATTTTGGTTATAAATATTGAGAGCCACGCCCACTTTCTCCAAGAAAAAGTCCTTAAAAAATAATTAATATCTGAGTTGCATGATGTTATTGCATTTGAGTCAACAACTTTTCAACGCCACACCTATGGGTTGAAACATGAAGGATAAGATATCATAAGATCCGTTCCAAGCGGATTGTGGTAAAGAAAATGTGGGAAAAGATTGACTTTTTGGATTCTTTAAAATTTACACTGAAGTGAATGAAGGTATGCAATTCATGTAGCATGCGTAGTCTATGACTGTGACCTGCAGTTTGCAATACCAACACATTAAAGTTGAAGAAAAATTATGTACCACATCGAATATCAAAGTATTTGCCACCATTCTGTTCGAAAGGAATCTGTATGTTTCTTTGCGATTATATTATTGCAGGGCACGGGCGTTTGCGGATAGACAGAGAGAGAGAGAGAGAGAGAGAAAGAAAGAAAGAAGGAAGGATTGGTGTAGTGGTTTCAATCTCAGGTGGATTAAAGTTTCAGTAAACTTCAAGGGTGGCGTCCAGATAACTGGGGAGCATTTTTGCTGTTATTGCCATTGCTTATGATTCACAGTATTTTTTTTCCATCCTCCTGATGTTATGGTATCTCATAATTTTATAATTTTGGGTTAGCATATAGGGGAGTGCGCTTCTGATTACAAAACTGCTTTAACCAAAAACCTAGGCAGATAGTCTTAGGACATTTCGCTGCAGTTATATGAGTATTAGCTGCCTTATACTTTATACACTAGGTTGGTAGTTTTTTTTTTTTTTTTTCGAAACCAGCACATCAACTTTTATTTGATACCCATATTGTATTCATATAAGAAGAACTGTAAGATTGTTTTGATTTCTACTAAACTCAACTTTGGTAAAAAATCTTCTACGTCTTACGGTTACGAACTTATGAGGCTGTGACAGACAGACGGATAGACGACTGATTTTCACTACGAGGGTTCGATTTTTCTTATTTTTTACCTCATAAGTACCGGGACACTGGAAATTGTAAAATATTCTTCCAAATAAGACATCTGAAAGTAAAAGTGCTAAGGGCGTACAATGGTCTTAAAATGGCACTGGTTCTAGTAGTATATAAGTTTACAATGGGTGCCTTAGAGTGGATATCACGGGCACTACGATTACATTTCTTCTATACCCGATGCAGTAAGTCATTTTAATCTATTTAGGCATTTTTCAGCTTCAAGAATGATGTGAAGCTTCGATTCTTTGTGGCGTGATGTGAAGCTAATTTTTTTGTTGTCAATTATGAGATTTTCCGTTTGCGTAACATCCATCTAAACTCGATACCGGACATCGCGATACCCCGTTATAATTTTCCTTTCAATATTTTAATCTAAACCGACAAGAATCGGTACTCATCTTTAATACCCGGTTTAACAATTAAGAAGTAAATTCTTATATAAAACCCACAATTTTTAAATTTAAGGCTGATTTATCACTACCCTTGTCCCCAAAAAAAAGTAACAATCACTGACTACCCAGCTATACGTTCTCCAAACACCTACTGAATGTCTCCACACCTTTGCCAGCCACCTTTGAACACAATTGATTTCCATGAAAAGGCACACACAAAATTATAGTGCACAGATTTAATTTTGTTTAGCCAAAGGCATCTAGTTGCAGTCGAGCATAAAAGGATATAAACTTCAATCGATGATTAAGATTATTTTTTTAAGAAAAAAAACGAATAAGAAATCCTACACACGAAGCAGGTGATCAGGTGGAAAGTGGTTTGGGTTTGTTCTCTGGCAAAACCGCATGGTGCAGTACTGGTGGTTTAGCTTTAGATACTTGTTCTACAACATTCCCAAGATGAAATACCACCATGGCACATTGGAATGAGGAACAATGTCGTTAGTGACACACACAAGTGTTGGTTGTACATAGAGCGTTAAGACATGTTCTTTGCAGCACGAGTAATGATATCATTGTTCGATGGCACGTTTATTAAATAAATTAAACTATGTCCATGTCCATTTGTGGAAAATGTTGTAACATTTTCATAAAAATTATTACAATAGTGTAATCAATAAGAGTATCTGTTATGTATATGACGTAAGACATGATGGTTAATTGGTTTGTTGAATATTTGTTGCAAAGGCTCTTGCTGCTGCTTTGAGGAAGAGGAGAGGTGTAACGTGTAACACCATGTAACTTAGAAGGTGTTTTTTTAATGACACGATCTTAAAAGGGTTAGCAGATCGCCTAGGAAAAAAAATACTCTGGCTTTCTTCGAATTCACCTGCAATTGTCTAGTCTTTTAGTCGTTCAAGACGTACCCAATTTTCGCTTTTACATTACAAAATTCTACATTTGAACATTTTCTCTTGAAGCCCTCATTTATCAATTTTACGACCACTTATGTACTTGTATCGCACTCAAAATATCACATATCATCATCTCCTTTACGCATCCCAGAGACCATTAAATTAAAATCCCTTAACCGTGAAATACACTGGCCATAGTCTCACATCATAATTCACTTTGGTTATGCTTTCACTTTCCAGTAAACACCACCGACACCAATCAATATATTCCCATTCTCGCACGCACCAACTGACGAGACCCGGAATAAAACAATCAGACTCAGATTCCGATACTCGGAGGCTTGGAAATGGAAACTTTTCAACTCCAGATCAAGCGGCTTCTGGTGACCCACATCTTTAGTAGGTTATTCATCTTCATCGTGCTAGCCGCCTTAAGCGGATAAACATGACGACGATGTATCTGATGGATCTCTAAATCGAAAACTTGTATTTTTTGTTGTGTGGTGGCGGTGTGGTACTGCGGTTACGATTAATTAATTGTTGTTGTTGTTTCAAAGGGTGCCTCTCAGATGCGAGAGGTGATACAGCATCGCAATGCAACACATTCGATTCGTGTTGTGCATCCGATTTAAGCGTGGTTGTCGCGGTGCAACTTTAAGCGTTCGATTGAGCATGCATAGCATATGTAGTTATCTGATTGCTACTTTTTACGATTGAAAGTTGATTCGATTTCATAGCTTCCTTTGTTCCGGTATATGAAGTTACATCAAACGATGTGTAACACTTGATAGATTTTAGTTTGTTGATGCTTTCTTCTGTTCTTTCATTGAAAACGTTTTTCCTTACATCGAAGCAGTTTTTATTCGGTTTATTGCTTCGATACAAGTTTCTTTGATTTTAATTCGATGCAGAAGCCGGAAACATATGTTTAGTGGTAGTGCTGGAGCCATGGAAGTGTCGTTCGTTTTATACCTGAATAGATACTTGAATGAAAGTTTATGAAAAGCTGACAAAGTAACCGTATAAGAAATGTACTCGTTAGAATGCATAAATAAAGGTACTGCAGGCAAAAGAAGCAATATAGGTTCTAGAAATATTTGAAAACTTTTCTAATTTCTTATTTATTCCACTTCTGTCACCATAAATTTGTCATGCTAGGCATTGACTTCGCTAGAACCCGCTCTTGTGCAAAATTTATAGAGAAAAAGCCACGGCCAATCACTTTAAAATTAATTTGAGTAGAAAGGTTACTGAACAAAAGAACCAAATGCTGAAGTCAAAAACATACATACTCGTAGATACATTATTTTGTTCTATAAAAAGGACATTTTTGGTCCATTGTATCAGACAGAAACAGCTTTTTGGTGTAGTGGTTGGAGAAACTTGCTCGGGTGGCTGTGGATTCTGTTCCTCACTCGGGCTTGAACCAGCACAGTTCGGATCACAAGAAAATACACTACCCACTACACCGTGGCCATGCTTCACCATTTTAAATCCGAATTGTCAAGTTTTGTTTTTTTACAAAAACAAACGTGGTGTAGTGGTAACATCAACGCTTGTCACGCTCTTGGTTCACGGTTCAAATCCTGATCTCAACAATCGTCTATTTATTTCGTCTGAAATAAATAAAAAAGTCGATCAATTGCGAAAGCTTAGTCAACTCTACTGCGAAGGCATAACACTGACAATAGAGTGGTCATATAGCTTAAATGCAACCTGATCGTGATGATGACATCAGCTGGAGGGAAAAAAATACTGTGAATCATGAGCAACGACAAAAAGCAAAACAAACAAGCTCCCCAGTTATCTGGACGCCACCCTTGGAGTTTACTGAAACTTAATACCACCTAAGTTTCAAAACCCACTACAAACGCCCGTGCCCTGAAATAATTTAATGGTATTAATATCCCATTTGGCGCGCGCAAATTATAAAAAAAAAAAAACAAACTTCTCTTAGGAGAGGCGAACCCTGTGACAGTGACCCGAGATGTGTGTATTCGGTCCATCGGCCAAGATCCGAAACGTAATCACGACTACTTCACAGAGCATATAGTAAGATTTGGTAGTATCTCACCGGGTGACAAGGGTTGGATCCCTGCCTACCACCTGTGAGGAGAGGAGAAGAATCTAGTATAGACTGTATTTTGGATTTTTCAATATCTAATCTGGTTAATGAGATAAATTGTCAACGGTTGATCATTGTTTTTCAATAAGTGGACTATGAAACGCCAATGCAAAGAATGGTAGAATTTAGCAGGTTACAAGGATGACAATATTATGTACAGAGTCAGCGTAGGCAGTGGCGTTAAAACATCTATTGGTACTATTCCTAGAATCTCGTCAACCACATTGTCTGAGTTGTTGAATTGGATGGGTTCCCAGAAATTTCTTAATGAGTTCTTCTTTGCGAATCTAATTTCTTTATTGAAAAGTAATAGGCCTGCATTGTAAGTGAATTAGTGGATAGCCTCTTTCTTTCAGTCTTTGCGATCTAGTGTATCGTCAACTACTGCTGTGGAGGTAAGATCTTCTACAAGACATTCCCCAAAGGATCTTCGTAGTTAATAACCTCGACTGAATTGTTTCCTGGAATAAAAGTGCCGTATAAAACATCATCGCTTTCTTGCCCTTAATTTGTATGCTCCCCACCGACTTTTCAGTCTTTTAGAGTGACCGAAGATTTCTGAGCTCACAAGAAGGGACACAAAGTTATTTCTTGCCATCTCTGAAGGTATCGATTCCTTCTGAGAGCTAAATATAATTTATTGAGGGCTTTCCAAAGTCGTGCCATAACCGGTCTTTGCAGCCAAGTATGCTGAACGAACTAGTTAGATACTTTTAAATCTGCTGTCCATTTTCCTGGAATCTATAGCAGACCTATTCAACTTGAGAGGCCCTGCGGAATGAGTTTAGTTACTTCCAGCGACGTTTAACTTAAACTATTTATGTTGATTCCGAGCCCGACCAGGATGCATTTTGTCTTCCATTACGAATTAGGTGCATAAGTGGCAAAGAAACTTGGAGTTAGAGTTATTCCTTGTGAAATCCTGTCACATTCAGAGTGTTCCGGCAAAGTCTTTAAAATGAAGCTTTCGTGTCTCCTTCTCTTTTCATGAATACAAGACACGTCTGTCGAGTGGAAAATGATTCAAATAATTTCAAGCATCCAGTCAAGTTATATTGCAATTCCACAAACATGACCTCTGCTTACACCCAGTCCAAAGGCCTTTATGTACGACATACTTTACTTAACAATAAACTGCATAAGGATGATCTCTAACTCCTTGCCTAATCGCTAGGTTCTCTCTCCATCAAACAAACAAAAAGAATAGAACCTTACCGCGCGGCGCGCTGCCAATTAAATGCAATTCTTCTGTCAATCCTCAAAGTGAAAGGTGGACTCTGTGGCGCCTGGTTCCGCTTTGTGCGCTCTATCAACCCTCAAGGGACATCATTTAGCAGCATCATCAAAATGTTCAATCGTCGTCGTTGTTGGCATCGTTGTCGTCGTCACCATGAAAAACATACAAGTTTTCGTATGCGGCTTCTCAAGTACATAGTTATGGCTCCAAAAGATCTCACACAACAGTCGCGACGTGAACACTTGGTCACCACCAAGCAGGCACTCTATGATCTCTGACACAAAGGATACTGCTCCAGCATAGGTCCATAGAATTGCACAAGCTGCATGAAAATGTTTTCCCCGCGCCGGTCGGCCATCATGTGCATGGATGAATGAATGACTACAACACACGAGTTGTGTGTGCGCGCCCCCTTTATGGTCCTGTGAGTCATGTGTGCTGTACACACTACTTAAACCCTAAAGCTATTCAGTTGTGGCTCTTAATTGCATCGGCTCTATAGGACGCCAATGATTTGTGTTGGGATCGGAACGGAATACGAAACATTTTCCCACGCTCTTGGTCTTTGTTCGACGAGTGAGTGTCCGTACTACACTCGTTGACAGTCACTTTTTTTTTGTATCTATTGACCCATTCATGAGCTGCTTGTTGCCTGATACTGATGCAATAATGTTTTATTGCAAAGTTAATGAGATGACACTCTCAATGCCATGTAGATTTGGAACAATCACTCTGCAATCAACCTGGTCTTCCTTTCCAGCATCGTCATCTCGACAATCTTTTGCATATGGTAAGTCCATGGCGCAAATGCAAATGGCTATAGCCTACTACAACCGGCTGTCATCTTAGGCGGGCGCTTCTCTTAAGATGATTTCTCTCTCCAGCTCGGTCGGCGAGGCGATGACGATAATGCTATGAATCCGGTCGATAGAGTGTGAGAAAGTCGCGATTTGTCGCTTCACCGTTCAAAGCCATTTGGTGGGAACGTTTGGGTCATAAAAATTTAAGAGGTAAGATGGCTTTGACATTGTCAATGAATTGATTTGAAATGTGAGTAGTTGGGAGGTGGTTTCCTAATGAGATGGAATGTTAGAGGAATCAGGAAGTTGCAAGGGTGACTAATAAGCCAATTTTCTTTTTGATTGGCAGTAGATGGCATCAGCGACTTTTGACAGTTCGAATCCTTGAATGACTTTCAATGACACAATTATAATGTCACTCATATCGATCGAGTTACCACACTGCCAACGGCTGTTGCTACACATTGCTCAACATGATTTCATGTCAGACATATCCAATAAATCACGTTCAGAGAAAAACCGATCTACACGAATATAAAAAAAAAGGTCAAGTTTAACAGCTGACAAGACAGACAGTATGTCAATAAATTGTGAGCCAAATTGCATCTACAGAGTGAGCTTGTACTCACTCATTCATGCATTTATGAAATTTTTGACAAACAAATTCCATATAACCGACATACAAGATGTTAACCTTTACCGGCCGTCTGATGCTTGATAACGCCACGAGTTGAAGCGAGGCGAGGCAATTACTTGAGATTTCATTAAAAAAAAAAGAAAATAATTTGAAAGGAGGAGACATCGATCGTGCGCACGTAATGCTGATGTCAGCAACTTCGAAAAGAAACGCAAATGAGAAAGAGATGGTGGAGTGGAATGCCAGGAATGTCTGGCGGTAGCTTTTGATGGACTTAAGGATCCGAATGAGTTGGGTTGGGTTTTTGCAAGTAGATGGTGTCATCGATTTTTCGGAAGATGTACGTCGCTATGAGTCAGTTAATTCATTGATGCTTTCACTAGAAACAGTGACAAGATATTGCCAATTCGATTCGTTCATACATAGATGCAAGCTGTCTTAGATGTCCGATAGGAACTTCCTCGATTAGAAACTTTTTTGAAAGCCTTTACTGACTAATTTTCTTATTGAGGCAACGCATCAAATTAGATTAAAATCCTTGACGCATGGCGTCGTGTACAGTTTCGGAATTCACAACTGAGATTGAGATACCGCTACGGTCGCTAGACTGATCTGTCATGAGAGCTTGTAATTTGCTCCATCCTCTTTTATACCGAGACGCATCTTAGCTGCTTCTTTCTAATTTGACTCCAGTAAAAGAGTTAGCGACTGCTTACTTTGTCAAAGCCCGCCGGTTAGTTTGACTTTTAAAAAATAGTGCCCAATGAGTTGACCTGCTAGTTTCGCGATACCATTTCAGTTGTACTTTTTACTACTCAAGTGTCATCTACGTAAGCTTCAAGTAAGTAATCTCTTGGAGCTTTAAAGTCTTACACCAGGCCAAGCCGTATTCATTCTATGTAAGGCTTAAATAGTTCTGCTTTCAACCAGCGATTTTGTATGCCTGATTTCTGTTGGATGAAGGCTGCTTTGATTTTGTTCTTGTGGAGTGCTGGGATGTGTTATTCATAAGCTTGCCAATGGAATTTTGACTTTTGTCGCCCTTTAACAGTGCTCTGAAATCGTATCTGGACACAGGCTTCATTACTTTTCAGAAAAAACACACAACCAAATAGCTGCCGACTTCACTGACATTAAGAAAACTAAATATTTTATCCAGTGAAAGACAAGAAAAATCAAACTGTAACAGTGCTCTTAGAAATCTGGCAGTATGGCTTTCAAACTCAAAAGTCGGTTTTTGTTCCAGGATTACCCATACAGTTTTCCTTATACATGCGACCCAATCGTGCACTTTATTTAGTTAGATGCACCGTTTTCGAGATATTGGCGCGCAGAAAGGATTGCCATCAACTTCGGAGTAAAATCGGATAATATGAACGATTTCGTAAAACAATTTTTGAAAAAAGTTAATAATTCCCCATCCACCTTATGAAGGAAGTCGTAATAATTTTATTTGAACTATGCGACGCACTGTTTTCCAGATATTTACACCCAGAAACTATTTGCATTAACTTCGGGGTAAAGTTGGTTGATTTCCAAAATTTTTGTAAAATGTGGTGCTCTCCTTGTAAATGGTGTTTTTTTAGGATTTTTTTTTTTCAATATGGCAACACTTAGACAGCTGATCGTTATTCTGATAGCTGACATCATCTTTTTATTCAGTATTATTTGGTAAATCATCATGCAAAGAATTACGACCAGCGTTTACAAATTTTGGAAATTTATTTCAAAACTCAGTGTTTAGTAAACAAATTTTATAGAGCGGTACGCCAATTTTACAGTCAACATAATCGACCAAAAAATTGAAAAATTTCGCCCTACATTTACTCTTTTGGACTCCAAGACAAGAAAGCACAGAGTGTTCATCGATTCGTCATCGTGCGCAAAGATCTTGGTTTACATGCTTACAAGATTCAATTGATGCAAGAACTGAAGCCGAACGATCATCGTTTGCGTCGTGAGTTCAATGATTGGGCGCTTGAACAGTTGGAAGATCCACTTTTTTACCGTCAAAGTTTGTTCAGTGATGAGGCTCACTTTTGTCTCAGTGGCTTTGTTAATAAGCAAAATTGTCGGATTTGGAGAGAGGAAAATCCAAAGGTGATCCATCAGCTATCGATGCATCCCGAAAAATGCACTGTTTGGAGCTACTACTACTACTTCTTCAAAAATTAAGAAAATTTAAATGTCACCGTCAATGACGCCCGGTACAGAGCCATGATTAACGATTTCTTGTTTCCAGAAAATGCTTGTTGCGTGTGTTTTTAACAGTTGCTGTAAAGTTACTTAGTGGGAGCCGTGGCTCAGTGGTTAAGTGCGCGAATACTGAACGAGAGGTTCAAAGTTCGAATCCAAGAAAACACAAAAATAAACAAATAAAAAGTTTTCTCACTAACCTCTCGCGAACGCCTAATAAACATCGGAGAGTAAAACTGTCATGAAAAGCTTTTCTCAATCGAAAAAATAAGAAAAATAAAATTGACATTCGGAAACGGCATAAAACTGAGAAGTCAGACGCTGCGTTGTGCTGTTTGCACCAAAATATTTTTCTAAAGTTACTTGAGTTTTAACTGATAATCACCAACCTCTTTGAATGAACCTAGTTAGTCCATCATAATCGTATAAAAAGGATCTGACTAATTCTCCATAAATCAACGCAAATTTTAAAGTAGACCTCTTTAATCACTTGCAAATCAGCTAACTGTCTCTAATTTTAAAAGCCACAAATTAACAGAAGCTCATGTTGAAATTGAAGGTGACCATCATTGCTTTATAATTCAGGTACTATAATAGCTCTCATCCGCTCTCAACTACATCCGTTCGTTAGCACTAATTCAGCTATGAACGTCAATCAACGTTAAGTGGCATGAAGTAAAAAGAAGGTGGAACAAAATTGCAACATGTGATGAGGAATATTCCTCCAGAAACTCTATAACGCCATCGTCGCTGACCTAAAGAAAGACGTTTATTCCTTAACAATTTCTTAGCAAATTTCACTACCACCTGTCACCTTTGAATAGCTTTCCGCCCCTCGACACATATTAACAATACTGTTCAAGCTCAACACTTTTTCTTGCAATTTCTCTTCCAAGTCCATGCAACTACGTAATTTTTTGTTTTTATCATATTTTGATTGATGTCTACCTTGAAGGGACTTCTCGTCAAACTATACTCTTTCACCCAGGCGCACCCAGACACTAAGTGATTTTAAATTGCCACTGACACCCGGACAGGCCAACAGAGAACTGAGGAAAAAAAAAAACAGCAAAACAATTTCCACAAAATAATTACAAAATAAGTCATAGCCAAGAAATTGTAACCAGAAATGTAGGTTAATGGACCACTGAGCTGTTGCGGTGGTGGCAAACTGGAAAAATAAAAGGTGCTCGGTGGCAGTACTCGTACATTTGACATATTCCCACAAACACAACTTGTTCGCACCTCTCGGGCTTTCTGATAGTCTCCCTGGTTGTGGTCTTAAAGACTGACAGTCCCAGTCTCTGTTTGCAGTCAGAGCTCCTCTGGAGCCCTTTCTCTTTTCATTCCCTTCACCATGCTTTCACATTGCATATCATGATGGCCCAGGTAAACTTGAGGTTTGTGGTCCACATTTGGATCAGCCACAAAAAATCAAACGATACTCCACACGATACTAGGCACACTTATGCGACAATTTCCAGTTTCTTATGTTTGCCTAGATCTTGAAGCGAAATCTTCTCGGTGTCACTTTGTTTTTACAAATTCTTTTTCAGTCTCATTTTATGGTGTACGTCGTACAGCCTAAGAAGCTAAGAACAACAAACATTGGGTCCAGTCCATGTAAATTGCCGTGTCTGACGTCTTCATTACGACTGTGGCGTGATATGGCCAACAACAAACGGAAAAGTGTAACTCCGATTCGAAGAATAATTTTTTTCGTGGCACGGTGACCTTTAACTTTTGCCACACGTTGGCCATGTTGGAGTAACAATGTAGGACTCGATGTAATCGCACCATAACATTACTCATGAAGCATGTAGTTGCGCTGGTTTGTTTGCAGTGTTGATGGTGGCGGGTCATTTATCAAAGTTGCTGTGCGTGTGAGTTTTTTTCTGGCTTGTCACAATGACAGGAGGGGGAGGCGATGGTTATGAAATTTTTTTTTTGTTTTGTTTGTCTTTTACGTGAAGGGGGACAAACATACACACATAATACATCAAATTAATTTTTATGTAAACAGGGAATTCATTTACCTTGGCGACAGTTAGGCAGAGTTTACTCGAGATATTATGAAACTTTAAAGAATTCTGCTCTGGATTTTGTGTATTCATGTCTATAGAAATACATATTTATACACTGTTTCGGATATTTGGCATTAGGCCATGTAGGTATTTTGGGAGTAGATATTGAATGGATCGCATGGAAGCGTTGTTATTGACACGCTTTCGGGGTCCAGCAAGGACTTTGTTTTCACAGCAAAAGCAAAAACCTATTCGTGTTTTATTAGCAAAGATATTTACCTATTCCCTTTTTTGTAAGGAGAAAAAAAGAAAAAAATGGGTACATCAGTGCTATATTGTTAAGGTATTCATGGCAGAGAGAGTGTAACAATAGCCGTGTTTCTTTGTCGAAATTATCCCTTGTTCTGAAAAAGTTCGCATGGCAAACAAGAACAACATCTAAATGGGTATACAGTTTCATTAAGTTCCGATATTATCCACAGTTATCGCTAACTTAGTACAGCACTCTTTGGACTATTGAGCAACAGATGAAGCAATAAGGTATTTTACTCAGGAATGTTAGCAGGCAAGAAAAAAGGGCATTTCTGTCTGTAATTTAATATTCTATTCAATTTAAAATAATTGAATGATTAGTTTAACAAACACTTATTTTCTTTGCATTCAGATCCGCTACTAAATCAGTAGTGCCAAATTACATAATACAAAATAAAATATCATTGTTTTGTGAAACTTAACTGAACTTTATATGAAGTTAAAAAGGATGTCTGTTCGTGAATTCTCTATTCTATTAGGTAAGTCTTAGGCAAGTTTATTCGCGAAAAATTATCGCATTTGTCCGAAGTTGAACAAGCACGTCTATGTACTATTTAACCTACTATTCTATCTGAATTGTGAAAGGCCATTCTGCCGTATCTTTTCAAATAGGGAGGAATAAGGAACCAATGTAGTAATTAACGCTGAGTCCAAGTCCATCTGTACTCATCGATATATCTCTAAATGGACAGAGGCATTAGCGTGAGTTTTTAAAAATAGCAATCAATTAAGAAGCTTAAATATGGTCTCTTTCACTGGCAGTCACTCGCCTACAAAAACAATGTTCGCTATTGAAATGGCATCGGAATTTGTTAAGCTTTGCCGTAAGGAGCTCAAGGTCCTTTGTGCAATTTTAAAAGCTGCTGGGTCACGGGCATGGTGGGCTATGAAGCGGCTAATTTATTGGCAAAAACAGAGTGCGCCTTAGATTCCAATTGTAACAAAAGCAAATAACCGGTGGAAATCATAAGGTGTGAAGTAGTCTTTGGCAGAAGTATGACAGAGCCAGAACCAGCAAACTCCTACAAAAATAGCAAATCAATGTCAAGGCTTATACATATGCATTGTACCAACATCGCTTGGCACTAGCGCATTGTGCATAGTTTCACTGTGTGAAATTAATCGAAGCGATGACAAAGTGTTCATAAATAATAATAACGCATTTTCTTTGTCATTGCTCAAGCCTCTGGTAATTAGGAAAGCTAATAGGAGACAAGCTGTGCCTTTAAATTAAAACCTGTAAGTTGTGCTAAGGAGCAATTTGATCACTTGAAATTGATGAATTGATTCATGTGATTCGAATTGAACAGTTGATTTTGGACATTTCCCTCTTGTTTTTGTTGTCCCTTTGGCAAAATTGACAGAAGTAGAACATTACCTAATCAAATTTAGTCTTGAACTTAATTCATTCGAACTCAAATTTTTGTATATGTTCATGGGCAAAACACAATGTGGCGGTCGCGCGATCGCTCGTTTGGCAGGCATTCTACCGACTTACAATAGTATTTGTAACAACGCGCAACCTCAAAATTTGCAACACCAAATGTGGCTTCAAGACAGTCGAGCGTTGAGAGGTTAGGAATATGACAGAATTATGTTCTGTTCCCTCAAATACTACACACGATTTCGCGGCAGAAAGAAGAGTAGAAATGTAGCAATTAAAAATGTTTACATATTAAACGCTAACAATTCGGAGTACATACACGACACAATGACTTACAAGTTAAAGAATAATGTCAATCCAAAACAGCTGTGAGCTGTCAAAACGCGCGACAATAGTAGAGAGTAGCTCTACTCCGACGTTGAGGTGGCGCTTACGATATTTACGATCAAAAAACCGACCAAACGCCTGAGGTCACATTTGGTGTTACCCCATAAGATCCCATTGTTTCTACTCATACCATCAACGTGCTGCCGCGTGAGCGCCACATTGTGTTTCTACTTTCAATGTCACCAAAAACTTTGAAAGAAAGTAGCATAATTGAAGTTTGAGAAGCATAGTACCATGAGTCTTGAAAGTATAGCAAAATTTTATTTTAGTAGCAACTTCGGCAGCGCTGTCTCTGTACCGAAATCGAAATAGTTTTTATCTATTATTAGATTCAATACGCTGTGTGTTTACCTGTGTGTATATCACATGATTGTAACTTTCGAACCGTTAGACCTAGAGGTCTTAAATTTTATTTTTGCCAAAAAAGAACAAGTTTTTCTACCCCTTCATGTGACATATCAAATTAAATCTGAAGTTCCAAGGAATTAAAAAAAACATTCTTCTCGAGTAAATTTTTTTTTTAAAAAAACTCAACCCTCCATCCTCTATCTCCCAAGATAGGGGCAAACAAATAACAAATCTTCAGGCTTACGCAGCTTTTGAGGAATTGCTGAATATGTTAGCGAAAAGTAACCCCATCATATCTAACCCTGTCCCCATCAGATTTTAGACAGATGAAAATTGTGTTACAGAAGTAAACCTAGAATTTCGCTGTAACTATGTATAAAATGACTGTCCCGCTTTATTTTCAGCAAAGTTTTATATTACATAGTACTATAGGTACCTATGCATCGCTGTTGGCTTTCACATTAAGTAAAGTGTTCTTTGTAGACAATTTGTGACAGTTCTACAAATCACTTTTAATCTGCCTTAATGGTCATCTTACTAACAAGCTACACAAAAACAAGATACCCGTGATTAGGCTTAAAAACCTATTATCATTAAGGGCGATTTAGAATACACAATTGTGTGTACTTAAGTACTTAATTTCTCACGTTTTGCTCTACAACACTGAATAATGATATAATTACGCAATCAAATAGAGCTAATTGCTGAACGAATAATCAAGAAGTTCATGAACTTTTTTTCCTATTGCAAAATGTGTTGTGAGACAGTTTTAACTTTAGAATTATTGAAAACAGGAAGTGAACTGCAATGATGTACGTATGTATGCAACTTAAACATACACTATTTACATATTTACACCTAGAAGATAATTCCTTGAGTTCAAGAAAGAACAAAAAGAACCATATATTTATTTTCTCTCCCTTTCCGTGTCGACTAAACATTGTTGCGATCATAATTAAATCTCAACAACCTGCACCACGAACATTCACGAACGAGTATGTATACTTTTTATCCGGCTTTTAGCGAATTAATTATAAGGCATGGGAATACATTTTTATATTACCAATTTTAATGGCTCCAAATAGATACCATGAGAGACTCATTCATGAGATGATTATACTGGCTGGAGACAGTTGTCCAAAGACCGATCCCGTCCATCATTCTGTCAAATCTAGTTGATTAGACAGGAGGCGATGGGAAAAGTACTAAATACAATGAAATGAAAGCTATGGGAATCGTTGTTCTTCCAATTGTTGTGGGTGTGTCCCATAATAACTCTCAGAAATATTTGACAGATAGATGTTCGTTTGACATTAATTAGAAGTTATTTGACATTGATAATTGAAAGTATAAATAAAATGGGACACACCTCTTTTTTCTGTGGAAAATTTGATTTGCTTTCTTTTGCTTTTGCAGATAATGATGGAAAAAATATGTCTAACATTGGTTGAGTTTATTGCAGAAAAAATGTTGCACACCAAGTTGGTTAAGCGACGCTTTTAACTTACTCACACCACCTTGTGTGCGGTCTTTCTGTACATAGTCCTCCGGGATGGACTCGAAGACTCAAATAAAATGATCTCTTCTCGTTGTTTTCTTCTCTACAATTATAAAATTAAGCTTTTCCTTATATGTCTGTCTGTTTGTGGCTGACTTTCAAAAACTACAAAACCAATTCGAAAACTGTTTTCTTATTCTATATATAGGTACATAGGTTATAGGCTAAAATCATTGCATTCGAAAATAAATTTGATAAAATTGATATGTCATAACATTGTACGAAAAACTTTTGGAGTTCTAAAACTTCTACGAAAAATCTATGCATTTTTGTGTTTTAAGATTTTAGCGTTTCGCTTGCGGGACCGAAACCGGGCGTGTTAGCTAGTAACAGTATGAACTCATGTTAGTGGTTTCTGCTGAAAAGTTAATTATATATACAATTTTTTAATATGCATTTTACTTCTCACGCCCTCCAGAGACCTGTGAATGACGTTTAGCACACATATAGTATGAATCATGGGGATAACTTCAAAGAATCCAAATTATTGATTTTCTGAATATACAATGTTCCAAGGTATTACGGATTTGAAAGGAGGACGTTTTTTTTAACAACACCTTGAGTGGCAAAAATCAGTAATTCGAGAAAGAAGGATTCTTATCAAATTTCCGTTCTATAACTACACAAAGTTTCAGATTTGTATTTCATAAGAAATGCGGGAAAAAAGTTATATATTTTAGAACGAAATTTTTTATTTAAAAAAATTATTTGGCACTTTTCCCTCACAGTGAAGCAAAATAAGTTGATGGAAATATTATATCCCGACCCTTTAGAAGGTGTGGACTTACATGCTTTGGTCATGGGTGGAATTTTTTTTTGTTGACACCAGTCTTCTTATTTTCACTTGAAGTCCCGAATTCCACAATTTCTTTTCTGGTAGAAGTCTAATTTTACCGGGCTAATGTTGTTTTTTTTTTTTTTGCAATTCACTCAGACTTTTTAAATAAAGTCATTTAAATATTTTTTTTTTTTGTTTTGAAAAATCATTAAAAATCGATAAGAAAATATTTTGACAATTTTCCAAACTTGATATGCATATGTAAATCAAATATCGTTTAAATTTTGATTTCAAATAAAACCGATTGAGTGATAGCCGAAGAATAGCCAATTTTCCAAGACCAGAAAGTAAGTAAAGTACCGATATATAATGTTTTTTGTCAAAAACCGGGTATGCCATTTGTTAGCCGTTTTCAAGAAACTCGATATTATTTCAAAATCGTCCATTCAAAATCGTCCATTCTGATTTCGCTTCAAACTGTGACCCTGTAGATCCCAGATATGAAGTTTTAAGAACATCCGATGGGCCCTCAGTCACAGACGCAGTCGGTCACAGGCCAAAAAATGCGTGCAGTTCTGGTTCCGTGTACTCTTATTTTTAAGACTTGTCCTACCTTGGATTCGTGGTATTAAAGAACCTGCATATTTTGTGAGACTTGTTTGACAATAATCTTTAGTTTCTATCTGATCGTAGCCTTGGAGCTAAAGATTTTAATCATACTCGTAGAGATGATGATAGGGCAAGGATTTTCAGTATCCGGTTAAGCACAATTATTCGGTCTCCGCGTTTCCATCATAAGTCATATAATCCGCATGACGTAACATGCACTTATGTGTGGAAAACTACTTCTGCGATAAAAATCATTAGTTTACCTTTAGCAAAAAGTCATTTGTTGTGCATTTAACTGGCCGTAATCTGAAATCATATCTCTCAAGTCACACTCAGCTGTGTGCTTAACCTTGTCTCGTTGTGTGGCAGTACAGCTCCGCCGCCACGATTCCACAAAAAAAAAATAGACTCACATATCTCAAATCTCAACCATTTCAGATCGTTGCCGATAGCGATAGCGATTCCCATAAACATGCATACTGACGTTAGTTTGAATTTATTTCATGTTCCTCGAAACTTTTTTTTCTCGTTTTCTTTCACTCTTTGAACCAATATCCGGTTTTTTGATCTTTTTATTTGTTCTTTTCATTCAAGCGAAACTTTTTGTGGTTTTGGGTGTTGGCGTTTAAGTGTACCAAACACTTTTCGTTGTCAAGTTTTCCCACACTGCCGCGCAATAAACACACACTCATGGTGTTGACTTTCGCAAGTGATGGATATGAAGTTTTTTTTATTTTTTTTTTGTAAAATAATAATAATAAAAGTTAAGAAAATAAATATAAGAATCTACGTGAATTCTTCATCTTAAATTGTTCGTCTATGCTGTGCTGGCTGGCGTCTGTTGTTCTTTTTGATTGTTTTGAGAAGAATATGAATAATTATTATCGGAATCGATTCGATTCAAGTTGGAAATCGTGATGAGAAAGTATTTTCACTGTTTAGCCGGTAAAAAAAGAACCATTTATCATCACCCATCGGGGAGCATTTTTTTTTTTCGATTTTGAAAGGTAGACACACAGGCAGGTACCTGCCTCGTCGGATTGAGGTGATGCCCGCAATCGAGATGCCGGTTACCCTGAAGCGGGAGTGAAAACTGAATTTCACGAAAAACAATACAAACCATAGAACTATTGCTGCCAGTGGGGGGAATGTAACACTTTGGGGATTTGGGTCTTTTTAAGAGAAGCACAGAGGGGAAAACAGTGTGCCTGAGGTTTTGGGCTATGAATGAATATGACCACATACTTGAGAGAACCTAGTGTACCTAGGAAACGGAAGTTGGCAAGGAGAATCTCGTGCAGGTAGGTTAGCAATTTTGAGTGCAAAGAAATATTTATGTTAATCAGATAGGGACCTTGATTGAGTTAAACTTAATCTAGCGAATCTTCTCCAAAAGATTCTTTAGTAAGTGTCGCTCTAGGTCTTAGCACGTTAAAATAAAATGGAACAAAACTAAACTGGCAATAAGTGAGGCTAGGTGTGAGAGACATCACTAGAAGATGGGAGTACAGTTCAAAGAACAAGTTAAGCTAGTCTCATATATATTCATTTGTCGCGCAGGCAAATTTAAATCAACTCTAGACGACCTATTCTTGAACAGAAAATACCATTAGCTGAACGAATGCCTTGTCTACCAACAACCTATGGCAATGAAAGTAAAAATACGAATTGCCATATAAGCGCAGCTGCACATTTAGTTGAAAATTGAAGCCCTCCGACATTTATCCACAGTAGAGAATTTGCTAAAACCGGCAAACCCCGCAGGCGGACGAGTAGGGGTTGTGATCCTTTTACTCTGGATCATAACTTCGCTGTAAGGAAAAGAAGAAGAGAATTTGCTAAGAAATGTCCTAATTGTGTTTTTCCGAGACCTACATATATGAGGCACTGTGAGCCCCCATATTATCTAGAAAGCTGAAATTTGTTCACACTCATAGCATGGAACAAGGGTGACCTAACGTAACCATCATATTTTTTGATGTTTTTAATACGAGTGGACGTTTTTGTTCGATTCTGTACAAGCTTAGTATGCATGTCATTAACAGGTCTATATACTAGTTTTAATCATAAATTTAATACCATACCAAGTACAATACCATACCACTTTCGTAGAAGACACAAGTATGAAGCCCGGCACATTGTTTTGGAGCCACCATTGTTTTGTTTTTGCCTTATAAGCTGGCGCGTTCGACTCGCTGAATAAGTTCTGATGCTTGGATTGTATGTGGAGTTCTAAAAGTGCGAGGGTGTCCGGATCTCTGACGGTCAGTTACTCCACCAGTGTCCTCAAATAATTTAACAGTCCGATACACAAAATTCCGTCTGATTCCAAGCGGTCGCAAGGTTTGGAAAATATTGCCTCTTTCCATATTACACTTGTGAAGGCCAATTACTACAACGTGGTTTTCAATAACGCCATACCCCATATTTACAAACGACTTTTGTGTAAACCGTTTCGCGTGTTAACTTAGTACAAATGTCACTCATTGAATACCTGTCAATATAGAATGGATGTGTTCAATACTAGTTTCACGATGAGTGCGTTTAAACGTGTACCACAGTAAATATGTTTATTATACAGTGAAACCTGTCAAGTTGGCCACTTCCGAAAATTGAACAATATGTAACAGCGCGAAAAAAATCTGATTTTGATATGAGTTTCGGCTTAAAAAAATGAAACCCTCACAAGTGGCCAAAATTGATTGCACCTAGCGTGGCCAATCTATCATTATAGTCGCTGATTTTATTTGTGTAACAGTTTTGTTTCAATCGCTTCTGCCATGGGTGTGTTTCGCTCTTATATAAGCTTATATCAGAAGCAATCACAATAAAACTGTTGCAGAACTGAAAATATGTAGCATCTCAACGACCAGTTTAAATTTTGTTGTAAATTTTCCTTAATTAAGCTGGCGCAAATTTTACCAAAATGCATGTAGAGTGAATAACACCACCTCTTGTGACTGTTTCCAATTAATAGTTTCAAAACTTCCAGACTGAGCATTTGTCTATGCAGGACGAACCTCGTGAAGATGTGGCCTTGGGTAAAACAAAAATTGACTCAGATCCAAGAATGATAGACGGTGAACTCTGTTGAATGCCATAACTGTGTCATGAATAATAAATCATCACCTGAAATACTGGAAGAAATCTGCTCTATGGATTCTACAAACTTTGAATGACGAGTAAAATAAAGGACATGAGTGGGTCGCACGTACTTGCTCCATATGTGCTATTCGTCTGAAAATTGTTTAAATTTCAATTTTAAGCTAAGTACTCGTAGATAAGAAATGACAAAAATTGGCTTTTTCACAAAATGAAACAAAAAGCTGTAAAACTTTTTCGAATATAGTGAAGGACTTCACCATGGACTTTATCGCCAATCTTAAGGTATAAAATCTGGGTGTGTTCACTTAAAGATATAAGATCTTCCACTTCCGTAAGAATGATCGCCTTGCACGTAAGACGCGATACAATCGTATATTACTTATGACCTTATGATAGTTCTTGGTGATCGTCAAATGAACAAATGATTGATAGATCATTACGAACCCGAAAGCACATCATCGTGTTTTAGGAAGTTCTGATACATATTCCACGCCCAGTTTGAAATACTAAATGAAGCGATGACCCAACCTTCGTTACTCGACATAAAAAGCATACTAGTACCGCTAGTTTTACATAAATCCATTGGCCAATATTCTCTCTGACCACACTCAATCGATTTCTCGATTAATATCACTAGCAGGTGTTGATGTCATTGACGCGAATTTTATCTATTTCTCGACACTCAATCTCATAAATTTCCCCTTCAGCTGTTGCATTCCATTTTTAGTTGACTTTCATTTTCCATCAGATTCTCCAATCAAATGGCCTTACCCAATCTTCTTATGCGTGTATACTTGAAATAATTTCTCCTCCACTCGAAGAGTTATAAAACCCAAAAAAAAGGTCGCATCTCTCGCTACATCTTCTCAAAACAACAGATTATCGCTTGCTTGTGTGTACCCAGTTATGCTTATGCAGATCTCCTTCTACCCAAAAGCCCTTAGCTTTGACCAATTGACTATTTTGTCGTCGTCGTTCGTCGTCGATATCTGTCACTTGAGTTGTTGAAAAACCATTCAAATTTTTGGTATCGGCGCCGCCAACTGTCTGACCAGAGTCGGCTCTTGCGTAACATAAAGCTACACTACTGCTCGCACCAATAAACTTTTTGACAAATGGACCAGCAGATCTCTTAATTTTTATATTTTTGCATGGATTGTATAACCAATTGACTTACAGTTTGGTAATCAATCAAAAATTATGTTTTACTTTCATATTTTGCCTCATTTCCTTGCAGATATCCGATAATGGACAGCTCAATCCAAAATTCGTACAACAAACAGCGAGGTCACATTCGTTCCGCATCGCTGGAGAATGCAAATTCATTTATCTCGAAGAATACCTTAGGGCTGCCATTAGTGCAGCCGGGCTTCACGGGTACACTCAAATCACGCAACGAGCAGAAGCGACTGCGCAACAAATTTGGCAGTCAGAGTAATTTGGAGGATTATGTGCAACAGAGCCGGTCCAAGTTTCAAAATATTCGCAGTATATTTGAGACTAATAAGACTAGTGCTAGTGGTGGTGGTGATTGTGAACAGCAACAGCTGCAACCACAACAAATGAATCCGATGCAACAGCAACAGATCAATCAAATGAATCATAACCAGTACCAGCAGCAAAATATTCATATGGCGACAGTGATGCATGCGCATCCGGAACTGGGTCACAGAGGGAGCAGCGCGAGTAATTACAGCAGCAGCAGTGCCAATGGCGGTAGCAACAATAATCATCACCCGCAGCTGAAAAGGACCACAATGGGTGGAGGAGTGGAATACAGTGACAGTTTGAATATTGTGGAAGCAGATAGTGGAAGTAGTGATCGTGCGAATCGAAGGGAAAAATCCGATCAGGTAAGCGATCTCTAAAGATGATCTAATAGTGATCTTGCTTCATCGTTGAATGAATGTCTCTTTTGTTTTTAGGCAACAAATCTCCTCCGACCGATCGCATTCAAGCCGATCCCATTTGAGCCGGATTACAGTATTCCAACGAGATACAATGAGCTTGGCGATCGTTATGGTTCGACGCCATCACTAGCCCCAGTTCAAGGTTCAAGTTTACGATTTGGAAGTAAGTGAAAGTCATACAGTACTATTTACGCATGTCTTACTTATGTACTTCTCTTTTTTTTATCTAGGCACATCTGACCTTCGACATGGTTACTCATCAAGCAATAGTTATTGCAATAATTTAATGGCACGTCGACGCTGTTCCAGATCGTTGAAAATCAACGATAGTATGGAATCAATTCGACATACACCCGACTCAGATGCAATTAGCCAAAATAGTACTTTGTAAGTTTGTTAATGGTTAGTTATCATTTTAGATAGTAACGAGATACTTTTCTTTTTTCTTTTTTTTGACAGAAAATCAAGCTGTGGTAACAATAAGTATAGCATAAGTGAACAATTTGATATGACACCATCACCATCGGATTCTGGAATTTCAGAATTGGAAGCTGCCTTGAAAGATCGCGATTCGGAGTTATCGTATCTACGGCAAACTATGGAGCATAATGAAAAAGTGATTTTCAAAGTTCAAAAAGTATAATTTTTGGGAAAGTGGGAACAGTTTTAGTTAATTCTATGTTTTTTTCGACGTTTTTGTTTTAGGATAAAGAGGCATATTGGGAGAATGAAACAAAGCGTTTAAAGGCTTTTTATGAAAATCAACAGAAGGAGTATCTGTTAAAAATGAAGAAAATGGAACAAATGCTCACACTGCAGTCATTTCAGTTTAAGCAGAATAAGCTGAGGATAACAGAGAATACAAATCGACTGAAGGAACAATTTGGCGATCTGAAGAAAGAGAGTGAGCTACTGAAGTGAGTATATAAGCTTTGTGCAGTGAGGTATGAATTCAAGATTATGTAATCGCCCTTCGAAAATTATGAGCTCGTTATGACCACTTTAACTTGTGCTTCCAGATTAAAGTTATTAAAATCAAAACTCAGCTTCTTAAATTTAGATAGACCTTCTTGCATTTTATGATTAGATTACCTTTTTTTATGGCTAAGGAATTACCTGCTTATTGCTTCGAAGTCTCTTCAAAGTACTTCTGCCTAGGTACTAGTCAATCATTGTTTAATGAGTACCTAATCCGCATAGGGCAAACAGTCAACAAGAGCACTTATCCTCCAAACTAGAACACGCTCTCTCATTCATTCAAAGTACAACCTTAACTTTAGAAAATGAGTTGACTCTGCGTGTGTAGCACTCCTAACAGGTTAGATTGAATGCGTGTAGGGGAATTCTTTTTTGTCGCGAAACAGTTTCGTTGCTCAAAATTTGATATAAAACTTGACATTACTGTCGCGAAATTGTTGCTACGAAGGGAGTTCCTAGCTTTACCAGAACTTCGCCTGTTTCTCAAGTTTAAAGTCGTCCTTCATTCTGTTCAATCAAGACTTAATCTAGCCAAAAATTAACACAGGAAAGAATTGTAGTCCAATTTTCAAAATCCCTTAAATGTCGTTGCAAACAGGTCTTTGGACTTTAGTCTCAAGAGCAAGTGAAAGCGGCAGAGTAACTGCATCGGTAGCCAAGCTGAGCTTAATGCCTTGCTTAACCCTCAATCACTTCCAAAATAGTTCTATAATGCAAGACTTTTCTGAATTCAGTCGGAAGGCTTAAGTTACTAGTCGGTCCGATTGGACTTTATCAGGCCTTTGATCTTTTCGATTCAAAGCTGCCTGTGACCGACTTATGATTTTTCGGTTTCACATACTATGCCCTAGAGGAGAGTATTCGTTTTATGAAGCGTTATTGTGATCATATTTTTAATATAATGATGTTAAGGTCTCGACAGACTTGGAAGAAGCGTGTGAGTACAATTTCTTTTTAATCGACCTAACGCTAAAGTGATTATAATCTTTCACGTGCTGTCGAGTGCCACCTTCGTAGTTCTTTCGTAGAGTACATAGTCGAATACATTCTAAACTTAATTTGTATTCCTTGCCTAAAATAAAATCAACTGTACTCATCCAATAGATATCTATTATTTGTATTACATTCGGCTATTTAAGAATGTTCTATGGTTTAAGATATAACATTTTTCTCGAACGCTGAATGTCAATCCTTTAAGTACTTCCAAAAGTACGTTCTACTTTATATCGTTATATCTGTTAAATGGTTCCAATACTAGATCGATGTTAAGCCTGTCAGATTTGAACAGTTCCCTTCACGAAGAGCACATCTTGCTGGATAATAGCTTCTGAGAAAGTACATCGAATACTTGGACAATAACTTAACCTTAAGAATTTTAAAATTCTGTGAGATCCCTTTCACACATCTCTCTTCTCAAAGTTAAAGAAGTTTTAAAACTTACCCAAAACGCTGAGAAGTAAATTGAATTATATACTGCACCAAGTTGTTTTGGACTTGTCTTATTTTTGAATGGCGCAAGAAATAGTTGAATATGGAACCTCTCTTAAGCCAAGTGGAGCTTACAGCCTCCTATATAACCTATCATCCCACTGGCTGCTGGCAGACTTATTCTCTAACATAGTCTAGCTAGGGCTGAACCTAATAACGTCGGAGGGCAATCATTCACTAATTTAAAATTTAAAACATTTGAAAAAACTATTAAACAAGTCACTTCCGGCTGAGATATTTATATATATTTAAACATTTCTTTCAGAAGTGAAAATGAGGGTCTTAAGACATCAGAGCGCTCAATTCGGGATTGTATAAGTCAGCTGGAAGAAAAAACTAGAATTATGGACGGTCTTATAGGAAATCTGAAAGCACAGTTAGAGGAGAACGAATGGACTGTGTGCCAGAGAAATGGTGAAATAGCTTTACTCAAAAATCAACTAAAAGAGGCTAATGTAAGTTATGCTCCTACACATCCTCTAAGACAGTGTTAACATCCATTTTACCCTACAGCTTGAATTAACAACAAAAGATCAAGAAATCCTCCACCTCAAGCACGATCAAGCCGCCATTGCTGAATCCCTGCCACCATCACCCGCTGCACAAGCTCAAGAGGTGGAAATTAGTCAACTCAATCGTATTATCATCCTGAAAGATCAAGTGATCCTGGCCCTGACCAATGAACTTGGTAAACTTCGCAAAGAACTATCCGATCTAGCCATCTTCCATGAGTATGGCGAAGAACCGTCGGGTAAATTAAGTCGACTGAAGTATCAAATTGATAAAATTTCAACCATCTGCCAGAAGAACCAAATGAATGATGAAGAGAAGCGTAAAGAACTTACACCAAAGGTGATTGATGATTCAAATTTAGAGGTGATCATGAATTGTCTTCAGATTGTCCCGCCTTTTATTGAACCGGAACAAAGACCTCTGGAAAGACACATGACACCTGAGTCCCGCCTGGCACAAATGTCAACAGACATTCAAAATTTCGTCTACGGAACGATAAATCTTCCAGATATTGCTCAAAATGCAAAGTATTCAGATGAGAAACCAGTGCCGAAGGACGAAGTTGGTATTCTGCGCAAGGAGCTAGCAGAGTTAAGGAAAAACTTCGAAATGGAACGCCATCAGTGGGCTGAGGAGAAGGAGAAGGTGTTGAAGTATCAAAAGCAATTACAGATGCATTACATCAATATGTATCAGAAAATCAAAGACTTGGATAGCAATAGCAATAACAATGTCTCCGAGGCGGTTTAGAGCACCTTAACAAAAAAAATCATAGCAGCAGTTTATTTAATTTATTGATCGTGTGTATTCGTTAAAAGTTTTTTTTTTTTCAATATTTTTGTGTTTTTATAGTTTTATAGTTTTATAAGGGAAATGGAGGAGTTTATAGCAAAGATATTCATTTAAGATGAAAAAAAACGTATAAATATATCTGTAAATGTATTTCGTAATCAAATGAAATCCAATGATCTTTTGTTTCGAAAATAGTGCGGCGTTGCATAGTTTTAGGAATTTATTTTTTTTATCTACAGCCAGTTTGAAATGTTGCATACTTTTAGGCATTGAACGTTGTTTAGAATTTTGTTTGTTATATTGAAAGTTTTCTACGTTTGGGTTTAGGCTGAGTTAAATTCTGAATTTTTCACAAAGAAAAATGACTTTTAATTGAAAAGTCGCAAAGACAAGAAACATCTATAAATAGTTTGATACTTATGTACTGTACATAGGTCCTTGCAGGTTGTGTTTAATATCGGGTGCGTATCCAGGTGTTACTGTTTTCGTTACTTACAACAGTCATAGTGATACAAATTCCAATGAGAAAACTAATCTGCACATGTATACAAAGACTAAATATATATGTAGCTTGGAACACAAAATTCCGTGTGTGAACTTCTGCAATGCCAATAGCCCTGTCATTAGAGGCGCCGTGTTTTCATATATGTATGTAAGACGTACCACAAAGTTGATCGGGTCTCGGCCGAATCTACGGATACGTCAGGATGAGATGTACTGTTGCCATAGAACCAAACAACTTTCCCATCAGTATACCGAAAAAGAAGCCAGTATTAAGTAACGGTCTTCTTCTCCTATTGACTTCTAGCTTTTCGAAAGAAAATGTTGTTGCAAAATTGTAAAGTCGGAATAAGGATCGAAAGACTTTATAGTCCAAAGCGGGGTGCGACAAGGTGGCATGCTGTCACCACTCTTATTCCTTGTTGTAATCAGTGATGTAATGCGTGAACCACTGACGGGCGAAAAACGAGGAAGACAAGACTACATTAGAATCAGTACTGCTGTAAGATGGATGTATTACATACTGGGAAAATTAATACCACTCGCAAGCTGCAATTCTTCGTTCATGTCCAAAATTACATGCCTATATATGTATGTGTATGAAAAATGACTAAAATATCAAATTTCAAGAAAATCTGCTAAGCTAAGCTCGTATATTGAAGACAAGTCCGCCTTTAACTAAAGTTGTATTATTCGAGATTTTAGCTTAAAACTGAATATGTAGTCGTCGTCCACATTACAGCAGATATGAATTTTAATCGGAATATTTAGAGCAGTTTTCGAGAAATCGAAATTTTCGAAAAATACGTTAAAAGTTCAATTTTTTTTGTATCGTATGTCCAAAATTTTAATTTCATGTCGTCATATATGTTAAAAATAACTTAGGCATAAAATTTAAAAAAAAAAAATCCTCTGTGGCATATCCGAGAAATAGCCGACTTCACGATTCCACCAATAAGTTAAGTACCGTTATTCGCACTTTTAGCAGAAAATTCAGTAAGCAGTCTTAACACAATCGTCATTATTATCTCAGATATGAATTTTAATCGAAATCGTAGCAGCCATTTTCGAGAAAATCTAAATTGTTTCGGAATTTTCACTTTAACCTCAAAATGAACGGTACTTTACTAATGGTCAATTTGAAAGCGTTTTTGCAGCTTCATGGCTTAGGGTGTTGATACCGGATGGATTTGGCATATAGCCAAAATCAGATCAGAAAATGTTCCAATGCACTTACTCGTAAGAAAACTTCATCAAAATTGGTTAAGTGGTTCTTGAGTTATAAACGGTCACGCAGACAGACAGACAGAAAAACAATTACAAGATAAGGGAAAAGATTGTACCGAAGTTCACGACCATAGAGATTAGTAACTCCTGTCGTTGAACAAATTTGGTTTCTGATTTCAAAGTTTGATTTTCACTTCAAAACAAGCACTTTCATTTCGTATCTCCTAAATCATTGCCATATGCCAAATCTATATAGTTCATAAATACCGAACAAATTGTGGTGAAATTTTGGTTTCCAACGAGGGCTCCATCTGTAAACCACCAATATTGGATAAGTTACATCTATGGTGTGTCAGGGTTTGCAAAATTTTGCACAGATAACCGCTGTGCCATCATTTCGCCAGATGTTTTCTATTTCTTAAAGGAATTATAAAAAAATAACAACTCAAATTATTTCAAAGATATATTTAAATAAAACCGTTAATTCTACATTTATACACTTTCAGTTTTGTTCGATTAAATTATATTGATTTCTTGTTTTTTAATTGACCAATGCACTGTAATTATTCTACGACTTACAATTATTACAAACTACATCAACAACATTTCTTTAAAATTGCTTTTCTCAATCAACTTATAAATTAGCTTATAATATACGAAACAATAAAAATTTACATAGTACATTAACTTAACAGTGCGATTAAATCACATATAAATTTCGCACAAAAATTTCTTCAGAAAAATATATTTTCGAATTCAATTCGATTTCGTGTGTCAATAAACAAAAAACAAAAGAAAAATTAAAAATATTAATAAACGACAAAATAATGTACACGTGAGAAGAAGGTCCGAAACATAGACCCAGTCCGGAGTAGGCAGTCAGAAGGAAGACGATTCACTATAGAATTCCTAGCCCCATTGGCAGAATAACGTTTCCAAACTTATTTTTTCAAGTTTCCTCTTTAATCAGTCTAAGCAAACTCCTCCACATAGGTGGCTGGGAAGATGCCAACTTGGTCACGTAATGCTCCCAACCACCAGCCATCCTCTTGTTTCACATGCACCTCAATTATATCGCCAGGATTCAGTTCCAGTTCATCGTATAATTTTGGAGTATAACTGTATAGAGCTTTACATTTACTTATAACTACCGAATGGACATTGTTGGCATCGTCTGAGGTGGAGGAATCTTCTACGGGTACCTGCCCATTGGTCAGTGGTATGGCTAAAACCTTTGATTGAGGTTTAATGTCATCTTCATTGTCATCGCCGTCTTGGGAGCTGAATTCATCGAAATCAGAGTCGGGTTGGTTGGAACCACCATCTGCGATGCCGCGATCGAAGTACGGACTATCGAGAACTGTGGTTGGAATCGTACTGGCTTTATCACTGACGCAGATTTGAGTAGTACCAGAGTTGCTGATGGTTTCGAGGTTACTTTGGCTGCGCTTGAAGTGCTTGAGCATGTCGTTCTTGACGTCAGAACAGCTACTATTTTCTTCGTTTACTGAGTCGTACTCATTGTCTCGACTGTCGGGACTGTTCACTTTGTCGTTGTTCTTCAGCCAGAGGGGAACTTTTAAGATACTCTGCTGGAGGCCAGTACGATCACGAGTTATCTGAAAAAAACAATTAGAAGAATGTCATTGATTTTCAAAGAAGACAAACCCAAATAAGGCCCTGTAGTGTCGGAATATTACACAAGCAAAAGAAGGAATCTATAGCTCAGTGTATCGAAAGGACTAAATAAAATTTGAAGAAAGGTGTCACCTAAGGACATTCTTAAACGTTATGTTAACTTAAAAGAGTCTCGAAACTCGAGCTTCTTCAGACAGAAGAGATTGGGGGTAATCCAGCTTTTAATGGGCTTCAGTAGTTGCGATTGTAAGGACATCACGAATATCTAATGTATGGTAGACTATAGAAAATAAAGAGACAGTTTTCGGTCATCTGACTGAGATTCTTTAAAAGTTAGACGTCAACAGCCAAAGATTATTTATATCACGCTCGTTACGCAAATAGTTAGTGATGGCCCACTGAAGAAGCAGGGGATATTTAAAATTTCCATTGTTATTCCACATGAGTTTACGAAACCTAAACATTGAGTCTTGGCTAGCTATATTATCAGACTGTTTGGTGCATGGTATGCTAGGTCCCCATGAGGCCAGATTAATGGCCTCGATTTCTGCCAGAAAAACGCTGCAGTTCTGATGAAAACGAGGACTCAAATTTGAAATCGTTTGTTAAACTGCCGCAATGATTACATTTTTATTCCAGTCTTCACTGCTTGGAATTGTTATGAAGTAGTTTTTCTCGAAATCCTACTCGAGAGAGTGGTGGATGGGTCTGAAGTCGTTTGTAAAGGTGTGTGAGCTTCTACATGATTTTGAAATAATAACCACTTTCACCCCTCACAGCACTAGGTGACTAAAAAAGTTAAAACTACTGTCCATCCAGTGAATTCTGTCCACGGATGTTAAGGAAACATGATCTGCTATACTCGTACAGCACGTTTGGATCGCTATTTTGAAGAACAACCCGGAAAAGGGTATTTAAGTATTTAAAAATTCCAAAAGCATTTCACCTTTTATGAAACTTGACTTGTATGATTCATTCCTAGCCACCACGTTCTTTCCTGAACTAGGCTATATTAAAAAGTTTGTTTCCTGATCGAACAATGTCTGCTTCGTTAATATCTTGCCAAAAGCTTGTTTACGAATTTAAAACTCTTCATTCGTGAACTATGAATGGTTCAAATAAAAATCATAAAAAAAGTTGTGAGTCCGTTACTTATTAAAAAGATTCTTTGCAGTTTTGATACATTTGAGCCCGATTTCGCAAATATTTCTGAAGTTCTGAAAACAAAGGTTTTAGCTGTGAAACTTGTTCCAAGCAGGGCCGATAGACGCGTCCTCATATTCAGAACGTTGTTCTAAGTTCGACATGCTTGAATCTCTGGAATATTTTACTCTACATGGAAAGCCGCAGCATTGCTTTTAGATTTTTCGAAAACAAAAAAGCATTCCAAAGGACAAAATGTCTTAGAAGCAGAAGAATTTTTTGAGTGGAGGCTCAACACAACATTTGCCAAATGGCAAAGGAAATGAAGAGGGACAGGGTACAATACCAAATTCAAAGCCAAAACAAAATGGAAGATTGACAACCTGGAGAAGCCGACTAGGGACACTATATGCGCAATTATTGTCTTCAATAAAGAGATGAATTCTGTCATAATCAAACTTGCGATCTCATTACCATAGTCCGTATCGTAAAGTAAAACATTATGTTAGGTCGGTGTTGGTACTTTGTTAAAAAAAAAATGAGAAACGTCAAATTTCAGAAATCAGGAGAGAATTCTCTCAAGTAAAGTACCCATATAAATAAATAAATCGCATATTCCGCAAAGCATATCAAATCAACTTTATTAAGCCTTATTTATTCCACAAATTTGTTTCTTTTGACTTGAAATCCTTTTTGCTGTCAAACCGATCAGTTGTCACGCATTTGACAACTTTCATTATTTCATGAGACAAAATGCATCTTAAAGAAAATGGAAGAAATATTAATGAGGATGAAATCATATTTCTCTTAAGTTCGTTCATTCTCTCAGTTTTTAGTCGTAACTATACGTTTGCATGTGAGTAGACGAACGGATTTTTTACACAGCTTTCACAAGCTTTAATACAACTGATCCTACTTTGTAAGTTTGACATTTCACCATTTTACCCATTTAAGCGGTCCACTTTGTCAAATTAACCACTCACCTGAATATGCTGCGCCAATGGATGTGAACTCCTCGGCTTATGGTCCAATTCCAATAATGCCGAGTGCAGTTTGAAACGCGCTCCTTCCAAATATGTCAACATCGATCGAATCTGTCAAAAAATTTCCATCAAAATACTTCTTCTGTCAAAAATTAAAACCTACTTACATGATACAGTTTATCTGTGATATTTTGATTCTCCGGATTGTTGAGTGAATCCGATAATCCCTTTAGGCCATTTCGAGATCGTCTCTCCCTTTCCAGATCTGTCTTGACCAGCTGCAATAATTTTATTAAAGCATGCTTCCTCCTCTCCCTATTCATAGCCAACGTCGTATGTTCACAATAGAAATCAGGCAGTAATTGCTCACTAGGCCCCTCCGCAATGCGCCTAATATTCTTAATCACACTCAAATCCTTCTGAACATTACAAGACTCTACTGTCGGCGTAAGTCTCTGAACAAGCCCATCCAATATCGGATTCATGTTGGCAGTTAATCTGAGATAGTTTGTTACAAACATCTTCATACTGGCCAGTCTCTGAGTCTCAACATTTTGCAAAAGTGATGAACCGCGTAGCACAGACATTTCCCAATCTACACGGGCACGTTCAGCACGCACACAAAGTGTATAGTACTCAACGTCAGCACGTTTGACAGCTTCCTCGGCCTTACGTCGTTTATTGTCGAGCTTTGCACAATCTTTCTCGGCAGATTTCATTTCCTTTTCGGCAGCCACTTTGTTAGGACCCTGATGTAACAATGCTATCGATGGCGATTTTTGTATTCGAACGTCAAGCATTCCATCTTGAAGCTTTTCATTTTCGCGAGCTGCAGTGTGGGAGGCTTTCTTACCCTTAGATTCGCTAATTCTCCATTCGGCCAGCACACGGGAGCTCTTGTCAACATTGTTTTCAACCTAAGGAGGAGGGGTGTTACCGAATGTGAATTGGCAGACAGTTTTCGAATAACTTACGGATTTCCTTGTCTTGTGGTGATTATCGACCAAAGTCTTTAACGGTTTAACGAGTTCCTCCACCAATGAACTGGACAATTGCCTATGAATTTCACTGCGACTTTCCATTTCAGTTGCAACACCACGCCAGGCATCGGCAATGCTGCCAGGCAGTTCGCGACATGCTTTATTTAGTTTGGTTGCCATTTTCGAAAGTGATTTCGAATACAATTGCTCGGATTCGACTCTGCAAAGTGACATTTGTTATGTCAAATCTGTCAAATTGGAAAGTTTTACTAACCGTTCTTGAAGTATGAGTATGAGTTCCTTTCCAAAGTCACCACCTTGTTTGATATATCGGCGTAGTTCTTCAAACCCATTTTGTCCCTAGAAAGAAAGAAAGGAAAAACGTTCATTTTAAGTTTCAGACAAATTCACGCGTCAAAAGCTTATTTCACAACCAAACTCTGACCACAACTACCAGACTCCCACCCACTCACCTCCCATTTCTGTTTGAGTCTTGATTTTTTCGAAAATGGCGAAACCTCTCCATGTCGCATAGTTGTCACTATAGACTCCAAGTCCTCATCATCACCACCTGTGACATTTGATGCATTCGCTGCACTTAGCTGTGGCAGAAACAACGAAGATGCCGCAATAGATTCCGAATCCTGGCTTCTATCCACAGAATCCCCCCTTGCTGCACGTATTGGAGATACTTTAGAGTCTGGGGAGAAATTGTGTCCAACCCTTTGCATTGCAGCCTGCTTCTGGACAACCTCCTTGATACGGACACTTTCCTCACCGATCCAGTTCTTCAAGCCGCTCCAAGCATTGTTGATCTTCTCCTTGTTCTGGTTGAAGCTGATCAGCCGGGAGTTTTTATTCTTCAACAATGTGATCCTCCTCTCGCTGGGCTTGAGGTTATCACGGTGCGTGCAGTATTCCAAATCAATCTCCTTATTGAACTCCTCGGACTCGTTGATCTGTCTGGTGATCTCATTCAATTCATCGATCGACAGAAATAGATTTTGTGCGGTCAGGGACTGACAGCTGACAGACTTCATGTCGAAATTTTCTATTGAACTGTCACACGCCACACTGTCCTTACTTCCACGATTGATGCTGACATTGCTGGCGAAGTTAGAGCTCCTTCGATTTTTCTTCACTCCAACATTTATGGAATCAGCACTCTGATAGTGTTGCTGTGGTACCAATAGAGCCTTTTCCGGTGGACAGAGGGGAGTATTTGGTTCACTCTTACTTTGAAGCGGTATGGCATTTTCTTTGTTCTCCTCTTCTTCTGACACCTCTGCTATTCCAATATCAGCTATCACCAGCTTCTTATTCAATTCCAAAGATGGCGCTTTTTGGAGGAACACTTTGATCTCCGATCTATGTAAGCTCTGCACTGATCTTGAGTGATTTTTCCTTAGAGCCTTCCTCGTCTTTGGAGTCTCATAGTAGTTCTCCATTACATCATTTAATTCCATTGAGGAGACAGTCGTATCGATTATTTCTGGAGAGGCTTCCTTGCCGGTAGTGATCGGTGATCTTGGCTCAAATTCGAATTTAATATCTGGCACTGTTGGCATCGAGTCTACTGCATCGACAAAGACCTCATTTTCGCTGCTGGATGAACCAGCATTCGGGTCGGCACCTATGGGAAGCGTTTTGTAACGCCCATTCATGTTTTCCATACGATCGGCATTGATCGTTGTAGTCGATATTAGAATTGGTTCACCGATTTCGAGACGGTGATCCTCGGAGTTGGCACCTGTCATATTGTAGCTGCCCGAGATGACCTTTGCGGGTGAAGTGCCCGAACGTCCGGGAGATTGTCTTTTGATGATTTTATTGCTAAGTGTGGAGTAGCGTTTGGTGATCTTGGTAAAGAGACCACCACTGCTGCCATCTGGATTGGTTTTGTATTTACCCGAGCGTAATTTGTTCATAATGAAGCTGATGCGGTTTTATGGGGAGCTGTGAAACGTAAGTGGAAGTTGTTGATAATAGTTCGGGAGCAGATGTGAACGCTTGTGTTATTGTTCCATTAATGTGGATTTTGTCCTTGATAGATTTATTACAAGCAGGGGATGTGGATTCGTTTTATTGGTTAGAGTGAAGGTAAAATTAAAAGGGACAAAAATACATTGTATGTAAAAGTACTCTTAGGTTGGGAAAGAGCGGTGTCAAAATCGAGGTGACAGTAGTCAGAGTAGTTTAACTTATAATGTGTTTTGAAGCATGGTAGCAGTACACTACGCAAACGAAAGAAATGGTTCTCAAGTCTATTAAGGTCAATACGGGCTAAAAGAGTTTAAACATGCCTTAAGGCACCATTCGACGCACTTGTTTTACAGGTTTCTTAAAAAAACAAAATATACACGAAGGGAGAGAGGCCAGAGCTACAAGCGGCAAAACAAAAGATGATGCTAAAGAGCAGAATTCGCTGGAACGGACCGGTTTCCGAGTGGTATCAAGCATGCGGGAACCAAAGAATACGGGATGAGCAGTGTATCTGGGTTGGCTCTACAGGGATAGACCGTTTTACGAAAAAATCAGTAATGAAAGACTCATAGAAGCAGAAATGGTTGGCTGGCTTATTGAGAAAAACTCTCCACGTAGGCTACGGTCAGTGCTTCAGAAAGAAAACTGTGGCGGAAGAATGATTGTAGAATATGCAGGTAAAAGGTAACTTATAAGGGGATAGAGAGGGGGTAGTGTCAGTGACCTGAGAAACGCCCCGTTCCTCAAGTGAATTAGAGAACACGTTTTCCTAATTACCTGTCTCTTAGTATCCCTGTTGCAGGACAATTGCGAGGCAGGTGCTGGTGTTTGTCCAAACCCGATCTACAAGCATGTTTGTTCAAGTTAGTGTGTCTGGTGTACAGACCGACCATCAGTTTCAATTGTGGCGCTCAATCATGCCCTTAACAGTCTTGTAACTTTGGAGGGCATTGCACAAGATTGCAAGACATTTTGCAAACGAGCATAGCTGTATAGCCCTGCGATTTCGTTTTATGTTATATTAAGGTGAACAAGTTCCAGCAGGGGTAGGGGCAAAAGGTTTTCTGATTCACAAGTACTTTCAAGACCAATTGACTGACCAAACAAATGCAATGTGTACGGAAGGGTAGACAGCAGTTCTCCCACTCCCCCGAATATCGTAGAGACTTTCATTTGGATACAGTCATAAATTGTTCCGTACAAAATGGGAACTCCACTCCTTTTTTTATCGGGCTAGATAGGGAGGATTATTTGCATCGTTACTGTAGCAGTGATGGATTGAGATTTGACCACCAAACATACACTTCGTAAAGTAGAATGGGTATTACAACGCAAGAGCAAATCCAATGGACTTGTCTCGATTACAAACCCTATGTCTTACCAAAAGCATGACCGCGCCCTTGGTCTAAGATATGTAAAGTCAGTGGGCACACAAGCTTCATAAGAGATAACCCATAATGTTTTTAATTCCTTCAACTCGATACGGCTGAGAAATTCATCAACCAAAATGGGAGCGAACTGCAATGACCAGACTTAAAAGGAATTAGGTCCAAAAGCTACTTCTGTAATCTCTTAAACATTCCATGATTTCCTGTACTTGATTCCGAAACCCGACGGTCTATTACGAGTATCTCCTCACCGGTGTAATCTCTTCCCCATATTCCTCTTAAGCCCTCCCCGAGTAGAGCTATTACACAAGAATTTATTTAAACCATCTAGCAAACAGAACCATTTAAGTAAATATTTGTAGCCCACTAACCCATCCACCTTTTATGCTTCGTCGCCCTACCACTAACCCAACGACTCACCAAAGGTTAACCCCAATTTTCCTTGCCATGGCATGCGACTTCACGGATAAAAAAAAGAACCACTGACCTATATAAATGCAAACGCAAAAAAGCAGTGAAATGGAAAGTGCCGAACAGCGAATTCAACTCACCTCAGTGTGGCTTAAATGCAAGCACCACAACAAATCAAACATGCCTATCAAAGAATAAAAACCCATGCATAGTCTCCACACTCACTCAAACATTCACCTACCTCTTCGCCGCAGCCGCCCACCTGACAGCTGCTGACCAACTGACAGCTGCCTGAGCATGGTAGGCCCAAAAGCAAACAAAATCCGATTACAACTCACTCCTCAGCTTCTTCAGGTGATTGTAGAAAATTAAAAAATACGTGTACACCTCTACGACCAAACAATACAAAATGGTCAACAGAAAGTGTTGACGTCGGTTCACTTTGTAATCAACGTTGGCCGCCAGACATTTAAGCCTCTTTCGCCGATAGTGATGATGCATTGAACTGTAGTTTAGTGGGTGGTTGCGGTGGTGGCCTAAACGGAGGAGGTTTGGAAAGAAAGAAAAACAGAATACAAGTGAGAATAGTGTGAAACCATTGATACGGAAAATGCAATTGAATCTATGAGCGCAATGTCATAATAAGGAATGGTTTCAGCCGACATTTCCATTTGATAAACAAGTGTAGTAAACGCCCATGTTTGGACTTTGTTGGCAATAATTAGTCTATTGGGCTTTGTTATCTACGAGTAAGATAAGCCATGCAAGACGACACTAAGACGGGTGTATTTACATAAAGATGATTTATGACATAAACTTGTGCTGTCACCTGTCAACCTTAAAGACGTGGAATGCTAAAAAGCTAATAAAAAATCAAATTTAGTAAAACTTAAAAACAATAGGGACATATGAATTTTTGCATCCCAAATATAATTTAGATACTTGTTTTTTTGAAAAAAAAAAAAAAAAAATAAAGAAAAAATAAAAAAGAAAAGAAGGAACGGAAATAGCACTAATGATACGTGTCAAATTTATTCGCCCTTCAATTCCTTTAAATTTGCTTAACTAAAACGTGCTTGTTTTGTTTATGAACAAGTTAAATTAAACAAAAAATCAGAATTAAGAAGAGTTTATTTGTTAAACAGATCGGTGTTAGTGACAGATGAATTTTGACATCTCTCGTAAAAAAGAACCGAAATAGCAGTTTTTCTGTCAATTTTCTTCGCCTGTTAATTCTGTTAAACTTGTTCAACCAGAACTCCATAAGAAATCATGTTTTTCATGACAAATTTTGAGGTGAAAAAACTCCTACATTCTATGCTCAACATAAAGATTGCACGATTTGTGCACATTACACTCCCGTTACATCGTTAAACGGGCTACAAAAAAAAAAAAAAAAAACAAGCAGTCACTACACCTAACAAAATTAGCGACTTAAGCAATTTAGCAAGTAAATTTCCGATTCATTACACTCACCATCACAACTAGCGGTAAGGTGGTGTTCATTTGTGTATCTAAAGAAACACCGCATGCAAACAGGTGATGTGTTACGCAACATTTGTGGTCATCTGTAATTGGATTTCCACTTGTATGTGGTGATTATCTGTACACATAAAGAAAAGCACACAAGACGTAGTTAAAAGACAGAGTGTAAGTTAATAGAATTTACGCCGAAATTATTTAAAAAAAATACTTTTCAGGGCAGATTGCCCTGTCCTTTATTGTATGAAGTATCGATTAAGACTAACTTAAAAATAAAGAAGACTCGTACAAGTAAAATTATTGAAGGTTGCATTTTCATTAGTTTATTGCAATGTTGATTTCCCTAGCTTGCATTTTATTTCCCAACGTGAATTTCCCTGGAAATTCGTTTCTCGCCCCAGACGCTAGGTCAGCATTTCCGCTGCGCGTGCGAGTGGTTGACGATGTTAACTCTTCCCCCTTTAAATGCGATGGTCCTCAATCGCCTAAAAGTAAGGAAGGTCGTTGAACTTTGTTTGTTGGATTCTTCCTTTTGGTAAACTTTCAGTGTGTGGTGGAGCTTCGATGTTCTTAATTTCTTGCTGCTGGATCATGACTCTGGTTTCATTACTTGAATGCCTTGTTATGATTCTATAGATGGTGATAATTACTAGGATAATCCCGATGAGACTTATTGTTCCGCAGCTGATGAATGCGTAAGCTTCGTTTTCGCTTTTGAGCAACTCGATACTTTTGGTATTGTTGATGTGGAGTTCGCCCATCATTTCGAGCGACAATAGTCGATGGAATCTGTTCTCTATGGGTGTTGGCTGCAGTATGGCTGGAAGAACGGTGTGTGTAGAAGCTTCGTATGCCGCAAATACTCTATTATTTATCGTTATGTTGGTTTTCTCGTATTTAATAAGGAAGGTACCAGTAAGGTTCCGAGGCGTGGATTCGACTTGGAGAGTTCCGTTAAAGTCGTTAAGCAGGATCATCCCACTTGTTATTTCCTCGATCGACGGGATATGCTGACTATTCACTTTATTACATGTTGCTATTTTACTATTTAATAGGTTGGGAATACATGCTGAGTTAGCAATATTTATAAGATCTCTTTTATTACAAATTGAAACACTATTTATTACTTTACAATCATTAGTTACGCCAAAAATTTCGTTTTTGTTTCTTACAACTTCTTTATAGTCTATTTCTATGGCTACTCCATTTCTCTTCACAGGTTTTAATAATATTCGTTCATATGTGGAAGGATCGGTAGTAGGGATATTAACAATATAAAGTATGGAAGCTGTGTTTGTTATTATCTTTATTTCAGCAAAATTAAGAGCTTCTTCTATAGTAGTGAAAGGGACATTCTCTTGATTTAGTGTTTTTACAGCTAGGCTTATTTCTTCTTTTGATAAAATCATTGAATTAACAATTCCTAGTTTCGCCCAATGTATGGCCAAATTAATGTTAACTAATTCTTCTTTTAAAATTTTAAATTTGTATTGAATATTTAATATTACATCTCTGTTGAAATTTTTATTGGTTTTTAGCATTGATTCAATCTCATTCGTAATCTTGGTTATGTTATTAATTCTTTCATTATGCAATTTATTTATTACAACTTGATCGTTAGAGTTAGTAAGTAGGTTATTCATTTTTCTTTTGATAGTAATGAAATCGTTGTGGTCGGGATTACCGGCAATCCACTTCCACGTCGAACCTATAAAATCTAGAGATCTTCTTACCCTTTTTGGTTTTAGGTTAGATATCAAATTTTTTATTTGCTCGTGCTCATGGGAAAGGTATAGGAAAAGGGAATCGTTCCTTGTTTCGTTAAGTTTAAGCATTGGAGAAATTTTGGTCAAGAGTTGGTCGTATTGGTCGAGGTCAATGTCATGGATTAATTTGAAATTTCCGTTCTGTATCTTTGTTTGTCCAGTGTGTATTGAAACGAATTGAGAATTAGAGAAGTCCAAAATTTGGATTTCCGCTTCCGCGATGCATAATGCATGTCTGAAAAGAGAGATATGAAATTTATTGTTCAGTTCCTAATATTGCTTTTGTGGCAGTCGAGATAAAGCATCGGCAACTACATTTTCCTTTCCTGGTTTGTACTTGAGTTCGTAGTTGTACTCCTCCAGAATTGCCTTCCATCGCTTCATCTTGTGGTTTGTGTTTCTATTACTCAGCGCATATGTTAATGGCTGGTGGTCCGTATAAATATTTACCCTTTTTGATCCGTAAAGGAAATTCCTAAGCGAGTTTAGAGCCCAGATGATGGCGAGCATCTCTTTCTCGTTAGTGGCGTAGCTTTCTTCTGTCTTTGTCAGTGTCCTTGAGAGAAATGTTATGGGTTTTCTGTCCTGGGATAGGACAGCACCAATTGCATAGTCGGATGCGTCCGTCGTGAGTTCGAAGTCTTTGTTAAAGTTCGGGTGAGTGAGAGTTACTTCTTTGGAAGTTAAGGAGTCTTTAATTTGGTTAAATGAGTAAATGCAATTTTCGTCAAGATCTATCTTTTTATTTTTAGAGAGATGTCTGGACACTCGTCCGTCTTCCCCTCTTAAAAGGGATGTCAGGGGTTTCGCTATTTTCGCATAATCTCTGATAAATCGGCGATAATACCCTGACATACCTAGAAAAGATCTCAGGTCTTTGAGCGTTTTTGGGGGTGGTAGCTCTGTAATGGCATGAACCTTTTTAGGGTTAGTCTTAATGCCATCAGTGCTGATGATGAATCCTAAGAATTCCACCTCGGTCTTGAAAAATTCGCATTTATCCAACTGAATCTTCATGTTGGCGCGTTCTAGAGTATCAAAGACGGCTTTCAGGTTTTTAAAATGTTCAGCCTTGTCTTTTCCAAAGATGACAATATCATCGATGTAGACGTAACATCGTTTTCCGATGTGCTCTCTTAGGATATCGTCGAGAGCTCTTTGGAAAATCGCCGGAGCATTTTTCAAACCAAAGGGAAGACGAGTGAACTCGAATTTCCCGTTATTGATAGAGAACGCCGTTTTCTCAATATCGGATTCTCTGAGCTTGATTTGGTGAAATCCGCTCTTCAAATCTATGACAGAAAACCATCTGTTGTCGCCGAGGTTAGCTAGGACCTCATTGATTTCCGGAATGGGGTATCTGTCGGCAATGGTGACCGAGTTAAGTTTTCGGTAGTCGATCACCATTCGATATTTTTTTTCGCCTGAAGCGTCCAATTTTTTGTTGACGATCCAGACTGGCGAATTATATGGAGATTTCGACGGCCTGATAATATTATCATTTAGAAGTTGGTTGATTTGTTTTTCAACTTCTTCTTTAAGTCCTCTTGGGTAGGGGTAGGATTTCGAATAGACTGGTTCGTTACCTATTGTACGAATTTCTCCTTTCACAGTTGTCGCATAAGTAAGTTTCTCGTCAGGATCAGAGAAGAGTTTCGGAAAAGACCCAATAACTTTAGTGAGATAGTTAGAGTCTTCGTCATTCAAATGGGATGTTCGGATATTTACGCTATTTACGGTTTCAGTTAGATGCTGTTTAAGTTCGATAAAAGTGTTCTGGTGAACTTTCATATAGTTATCATTTATGTGAATAACCGCATTCAGGCTTTTAAGGGTATCGTTCCCTATAATGCCGTCGAATGATATAAGGGTAGGAAGTATAAAAAATTGTAAGGGGCCTATTTCAGTACCAAAAAGAGGAATAAGACTATGGTGGGTTATTCTAATGTTTCCCCCTACGGAATTAGCATAGAAAATCTTTTTGTTGGGGAGAGGATTGCGTATATGTCGTGGTTGAATGTAATTTTTGTTCGAGCCTGTGTCAATTAGAAATTTATACACCTGTCCACTCTTTGCAACGTGCTCGAAATAAGGAAGCGAAGAGTGTTTTAATCTTAAAAAATATATGTCATCAACTTGTTGCGGTGGATCAAAATATTGTTCGTCTGTTTGGTCGTCACTGTATTCCGTAAGTGTTTGTTCGTGGTTTTGATCTTCTTGGTTCATCGTGGCTTCGTATTGTTCTATTTCTTGTTCTTCGGCGACGGCTTCTTCAGTATGGTAGACTCGTTGCATTTTATAGGGTTGATGAACTTGTTGTGAGTGCTCTCGCTTCTGTGCAGTAGGCTGGTTTCTTGGTCTATTTAGGTAATTTACCCTCTGAGTTCTAATGGAATGATCTATGTCCATAGGCTTGGGAGGAAGTTCGCGTTGGTTTGGTGGAAACCGTTGCGGTTGGGCTTGTTGGAAAGACCTAGAGTGATATTGTGGTTGCCTGTGGAATTGGGGTTGCTGAGGTTGACTAGGGTTATGAAGCAATTGTGGAAAGAACTCTCGCCTTGGGGCTGGAACAGGAACTGGGTGTGGAGGATTGAATCTTCTAGGAGGAACCGGTGGAGGTGTTTGCTGGAAGGTTTTCCGAGCTGTTGATTGGGAATTATTGGCGTGTTGAGTTCTGAAGTCAACATTTTGGAGTTTAAGACAAAGATGCAGAGCCTGCGGCAAATCTGCGGGTTCCCTTATACTGAGTAATCTGGGAAGGTCGCCTTTCAACCCTCTAACGAAAGTATCAAGTGCCTTATCTCTATAACATTGAGTCATGTTATTTAACGACTCATGGCTCATGTCAATACAACCGAGTTTGTTAAGAATCAGAGATAAATGATGATAAACTGCTTGATAGAATTCGGGTATTGTATTGTTACCCTGTACCAAAGTCGTCATTTGGTACTCGAGTGTCCCTAGATCCCTTTTATCTGCATAATGCAGAGTCAAACATTTAGAAATCTTTTCCCAGTTTAAAGGGGTATTATATGATTCGAGCGCTATATCGGCATGGCCTGTTATTTTATTTCTAATAACGGACAAGATGCCATAATATTTTGGAGTACCCTTGAGGTGCTCGTAGATCTTAAGTATTCTTTCAACACTTTTCTTCCACGAGTTGAACTCCTGAGCTTCACCTGAAAACTCGCGCAAACTCTTAACCACATCTGGAACTTTGTCCATGTCGGAAAGATTCTGATCAGTGGTGTTAATCGGTTGATCAATATCATTATTGATATCTGAGGCTGGATTCATAATTGAATTAAATATCTGTCGTCCCTGAATGTGTAGTGTTTCGGTTACGAGTCTGGTTATGAGATGTACCAAGTTATCGTCTATTTGGTTTGTAAAGAAGGGGGCAGGAGGAGCAGGAGGAGCAGCATTTTCTCCTGGTACTTCTAAGCGGGCTGGTCTGATTAAGTTATTTGGGTTCGACATTTTGAAATTTCTGTGATTGAAATTAAGTCAATGAATGTGAACCGAGATTCGCAATTGAAATTGAATCAAAAATAATTAAAGTGGGTCTTAATCTAGATGAGTCTTAAGTTGTTACACAAATAATTACGAATTATGTATAAAAAAAAAAAAATGTTCTTACAGAAATTAAAATTTGGATCTTATTCTAGTTGAGTCTTAGGATGTTACAAAATCGATTACAAATTACAAAGGACAAAAATATTCTTACAGAAATATAACGGCTTCAATTCTCATAACGAAGATGGGTTCTGGACCGTGGCTGTTGGTTGGGGCGGCTGTTCGCTATTCCGGAACTCCTTTTTATCCCTGTTTTACAGGATTACTCGGGGGCCTCTTTTCCCCTACACAATTACTAATCAGTCTCGTGGCCTGGTGTCCACGTTACGAAACTTGTGGCTTGGTGTCCACTTTGTTTTACACGCACTATCAATAATTTCGTGGCTTGGTGTCCACTTTACACAACTTGCGGCTTGGTGTCCACTTTTGTTGCTTACACGCACTATAGTGAAAATTTCGTGGCTTGGTGTCCACTATGAAACTTGCGGCTTGGTGTCCACTATTTTGTCTCACGCACTAGCGATGATTTCGCGGCTTGGTGTCCACTATATTTTTCTCACTAGCACTATTTCCACGATTATTTTAGTTTATAAGTGCGTTTATTATTCGTACGCGTATTGACTATTTAGTAAAACCGCACGGTCCCTGCTCGGGCGCCAGTTAATAGAATTTACGCCGAAATTATTTAAAAAAAATACTTTTCAGGGCAGATTGCCCTGTCCTTTATTGTATGAAGTATCGATTAAGACTAACTTAAAAATAAAGAAGACTCGTACAAGTAAAATTATTGAAGGTTGCATTTTCATTAGTTTATTGCAATGTTGATTTCCCTAGCTTGCATTTTATTTCCCAACGTGAATTTCCCTGGAAATTCGTTTCTCGCCCCAGACGCTAGGTCAGCATTTCCGCTGCGCGTGCGAGTGGTTGACGATGTTAACTTGTACTCGGGTTTCCTTAAACTGAATTCACCGTTCACCGCATTTATTGACACTACATTTGCTAGATGCGAATTTAATCCACTCAGTTGGGCAATTCTAATCGATGCAAACAACTTCGACAGTGATAATGAGCGAGATGACGATGAAACTTGTTGGCAATTAAATTAAACGATTTTACAGAATGCTGTTGAAATCGCGAGGCATTAAAGTGTTCTCAGTTTCCAAAGGTAATAGTTGAACTTTGGCAAAAGTAATAAACACAAAAAAAAAATTAATTAAAGTAACAAAACTTGTACAACCTCTTAATGACATTCATATGACGATACCTGTCGTGTTTATCGGTATGAAGTTGGTAATTGATGGCATGCGCTCGAACTGATGGGTCACGTTTTTGGATTGACGAGTGTTTACGTGACCCTGTGGATGAGTGGGGGAGCGGGGGTTTTTGATTTTGGACAAGTTTCTGCTTTATGTGCTTCAAATAAGCGCTTGTTATAAAAACGTTGAGTTTTCAACAGAATATATCGTGTTCATGAGGTTCGAACGAGAAGCAACGACAGATATGGATCTGGTGTCGTATGAATGAAGGATGGATTACAACTCATCAATGACGCGCCACAATGGCTGTTTTGTTTTGTCTCAGTTGGAGCCTGTAAAAGCATATATTAAGCAATCGGCCCACAATAAAAACTTGTAACAATGCACAGACCATGGAGACTAAATCCAACTGAAGCGACTTCTGACAGGACCATCTATTCTCCACTACCAAACAATTAGATTTCGCGGAATGTCTATCTCTTTGCTGGGATGAACGCGATAAACTCGATACATATTGAACCGATTTTAATGATGTATTCATGGTTTTGTAGAGAGTCCTTTCGTGGCAGTTATAAGTTAAAATCACTAATTTCTGAGCAGCATTTAGTACTGCAAGTGAAGGTCGCAAAGCCATTTTTTTTTCAGGATAGAAAATTTTCATTTCGAAATTCGAAAAAACATTACATTTTTAGTCAAACTCAAATGGAGTAGTGGTTACATAATTGATGCCTTAACAAAAGTTTAAGGGGATCAATCACCAAGCTGTGCTCATATTTTTCAGTGGATTACGGGTTTTAAAGAAAGCAAGGAGGAGTTCAAAGATGATCAACACTCAGAAAGACTATAAATGTCAAACAATGTAAACATGTGCTCTAAAGTTCATGAAATGTTAGAAGATCGACGGATTTTCCAAGCGATGGATGCCTAAAGCATTGAGCATCGAACACATGATCCAAAGCGCAAGATTTGTATTTTGCGCCATTTGTGCGGTAAAGTGTTGCCAACGAAAAAAAAAGACAGCGTAACAGCTGACAGTTCAGGGTTATTAAAAATGGAGTGCTACACGAAAGAACAACGCGTTTTCATTATTGATCAATATTTTAAAAATAATGAAGGTTTGGCAGCAACATTTCGCAATTTTCGTACAAAATATGGTTGGAATAGTGATTTAGCTTCATCAACTGTGAAAAAAAAATCAAGGAGACTGGATTAATTAGTGATTTTAGACACTCTGGCTGTCCTTCAACAAGTTGTTCAACACAAAACATCGAAGCAGTTCGTGAGAGTGTTGTTGCGAGTCCAAGAACATTAATTCGATACCGTGATCAAGAATTTGACATTTCGAGAAGTTATCTACAGAGTATTCTCACGAAAGATTTGCATCTTCATGCATACAAACTTCAACTTGATGGTGGTCGTGGTGTAGTGGTAACATCGTCGCTTGTCACGCTACAGGTTCACGGCTCGAATCCTGATGTCAATAATCATCTATTTATTTAGCATAAAATAAATAAAAAGTCGATCAATTGCAAAAGCTTATGGCAACTCTACTGCGAAGGCATAACACTGGCAGTAGGGTGGTCATATGGCTAAAATGCAACTTGATCGTGATGATGACATCAGGAGGACGGAAAAAAATACTGTGAATCATGAGCAACGACAAAAGCAAAAACAAACAAGCTCCCCAGTTATCTGGACAGCCATCCTTGGAGTTCACTGAAACTTAATACCAGCTGAGTTTCAAACCAACTACACCAATCTGTCTTTATCTCTGTCTCTTCCCCTTTCCTCAAAAATGCCCGTGTCCTAAAAAATTAGTATAAGGGTATTCATAGCCCGTTTCACATGTGCAAATTATAAAAAAAAAAACTGACTCAAGAACTGAAGCCTATTGACCACGCACAGCGAAGAGAGTTCGTTGAATGGATTATGGAACAACAAGTGGATGTGCTGATTTTTCAAACAATATCATCTTCAGCGATGAGGCTCATTTTCATCTTGATGGCTTTATTAATCGTCAAAAAATCGTCGATTGTTGAGAAACAAATGCATCCACAACGTGTCGCTGTTTGGTGAGGATTTTGAGCTGGTGGCATCATTGGACCATTCTTCTTTGAAAATGCGGCTGGTCAGGCAATAACAGCTAATGGTGCTATCTATCGCGACATGATAATCCAGTTTTTTTGTGCAAGATATGGATGTGGACGACATGTGGTTTCAACCAGACGGTGCCACATGCCATACAGCCCGAGAAACAATTCAATTACTGCATGAGTCATTTCCTGGTCGTGTAATTTCCCGTTTCGGTGATCAGAATTGGCCGCCTGGATCATGTGATTCAACACCGTTGGACTTTTTTCTTTGGGATTTTTTAAAGTCTAAGGTTTATGCCAACAAACCCACGACTACCCACGCCTTGAAGGAGCAAATTGAGCACTCTATTAACGAAATTCAGCCACATTTATGCAAACGGTCATGGAAAATTTCGACAAAAGAGTGCGATGTCCCAGCAAGGCCGTGGAGACCATTTACTCGATATGCTATTTCATACATAACCCTCTACTGTATACTTTATGAATCAATAAAACATTTACAATTTTTTTTCTATCAACTTCTTGCGTGCATTATGGGACACCCTTTATAACCAAGTCAATTTGATTCTCTAAGCTTTAAAGAAAACTGTTTCATTTTTTTAAATAGCAAAATATTCCTTAAGAATGTCTTTTTGTATAATTTATTGCAAAATCTACCCACCAAAACACCAGGAAAAAATGTCGTTTGCCGAAAATCCTTGAAAATTGCTCACGATCTTGTATCCACCACCGATTGAAGTCGATTGCATAAAAATAACCACACATGTCAAAATTAGATACAAGATCATTCCAATTCAATAATATTCTCACAGCCACACACTAGGTGCGCAGAAGTCTCCCCTTGCAGGGAAATATACCATACAACCGCACCGGCAGCAAATGAGATTGTCATCTGTGTCTTTGAGCAACGTCGAATGATCAAGTGCACCGATCGCACACAGAGAGCCAAATGTGGTCGGAAAAACAACAACAATAACAAATGATGGGAAAATCTCAGCCCGCGATACTGCATCATTTTGTATCTATGAAAGCGCTCTAAATTTATTTTTAGCGTACGGGCGCGCAAAGAACACCAACCACGAGAAAACAATTTCATATTTCAACACACATTGTGTGTATCGTCGTTGTCGTGCTCGTCGTGTGAGACTACATACTCGTAGAGTGTGTGCACTTTTTTCAGCAGAATGTGCAGAAATTAACACTTCACTTTATGGGTTAACATTTTTAATGAAATGGGTTCATAAGTCGCTTTGGTGGTACTATTAAATTATAGTGCCATTGATCGCTGAGACAACAGCAGCTAAACATTTCCACATCGGATTTTGTTGGATCTATTGTTATTTGAATTAGAAGCAGAGGTTAAGTAATTTCAGTTTTTCAGTTTCTCAAGCACGAGGAACGAACAATGTGTGATTTATTTTGGTTTCACTTTCAGGTGATGGAAATCAGAATAAGATCTTTTTTGTTTCATGACGATAGGTGTTTGCCGGATTATTTTCTCACGTAGTCTTATGGTTGGTTGGGATATTTTCACAAAGGTATATAGCCTATTTGCTTAGCGAAATCTTGAAGCTTGCTATCGATAATTTCTGCACTTCCGTGACAGGCGTATTATACTACAGGCACGAAAGGCTTTCTTATATAGAACTACCGATTATACCAAAATATAGAGGGCTCCAAATCCACTTATCCACGCAGTTTGTAGATGAGAACCGAAATCTTAAGTTCGCAATGTTCGACACGAAAGTACCCTTTCAAAGTGCGTAAAAATATCAGCCTCATACCATGGTTGTATAAAGAAATACTTTTTTTTGTATCATAGGAATACGTTTAGAAGGAATTTTTTGAATACTATCGTCACTATTTCCAGAACGAAGGAATCAAATACAAACATTTAAAAGACGGGCTTACCCATTTAAATGCATTTTTACTTGACTTCAAACCCGAAATTGTTGTCATATACGTACCTAGCAGAAAACCTAAACGGGTTCTGCCTCACGTTCATATCTCACTCTGGTAAGATCAGCCGTGATTGATGATGTCATTAGTGTCAAATTCCTGGATCTCGAACAATACCCTTATTCACGACTTCGTCGCGAACAACATGATACTTCCGTTTTGTGACACATATACGAGTATGTAACTATGTATAACTCGCTTTGCATGCCAGGAGAAAGACTTTCAGTTTTCTTGACGAATCCAAATGACGAATTTGAGAAGTTTCTCATGACAATTTAACTCTCATAAGTTTGTCGTGAACAAACTTTTTGGTGTTTTTACTGGAATCCTAACCCGAACTTCCTGCTCAGTAGTCTAACGCACCAACCACTGAGCTACGGCGCCACTTAAGACAAATTTGCCAAAACCTCCCGAGTCTTACTTTAATGGAATAAAAACAAATTCCCAAGATACAGAATGTACGAGTAACTGTCGAGATCACTTTTTGACCTTCGGTGAGATAGAACAATACGCTGGGAAAGGTTTACAACTGTAGACCATCCACACAAATAACACCAAATGCCATCATCTCCAACACGGGTTGAAGTAGTCTTGGAACTCTATCAATGAAGGACTAATTACGACAAGAGCACCTTGACTGGGGTGGTGAAGGAGAATGAGGATTTTCTGACATGTAAACAGCTCTCTCGTCTCAGATTTTTCGCAGCCATATAGGGTGAACTTTTTTTTCTGGGATTCTCTAGAAGCACTACGAAGACTTTCTAAATTCCTCGAAGTACCCGAATGATACCACGGTTCACTGGTTGTGCCCGAAAAAGATATGTTTTACCATCAATCTGTGCTTTGCTCGGGACTGACTTGATGGATGATTGGCACTCCTATGGAAAATACTACTATGTGCTCCACTCAATTAAAAAAAAATAGATGTGCACTCCCGAGAGTGCAAATCTGTACTACAACCCACCATTATAATTATCCCGCCAATAAACTAGTTTTTCTCTCATCTGCACTCACAATTACATCAAAAACAAAATGTACAGATAATTGTATACCTAGGACACTTAAATTCGACTGAGCGCAGATCACTTTAGACGGTCTTCTCAAGAAACAAAACATAGTTTCCCATGCCATTCCTAGAACTTAAACAAGCCTCTTGGTTGTCTCTGATAAGAGTGGTGTCCAGCATTTTGTTGTTGGCAAATGGTAACATGTGTAACCAATAGCCAGTGATTAAGTTGCTGCTCCATTCTAGAGTTATTTATTTCACTTAAGGTCTCCAGTCAAATGGAATCAATGGACGAGAAAACCGAAGGTAAATCGGTTGTGCCTTCAAAGGGTAATCGGAAATTGCCGCTGCAAGGCATCTAACTATGCAAATCGTGCAGGGTGCATGGTACATCTATCCACTTTAATAGAAGTATGTTATTGTCCGATCTGGACAATTGGTATTCTCGATATGTCCGACGTAACTATTTATTCTTATTGGCGAAGGATATGCTTAGGATACGTGCGCATATATTTCTTAGCAGACTACCATGGAAATTGGCAGGCAATTTAGACACGATGCGATGTGGGGTGCTTGTATGGAATTAAGTTATTGTCGATTGAAATAAGATGGAATTAAAGATAAGTTTCTGCTTACAGTCAAGTTAGGAACAAAGAAAATTGGAAGATGTGTGCGCAACTTTGTTGCAACGTAAAAGAGTTTCCACTCAATTTGACCAAATCTGTTTTCAACGTTTAGTGCCAGAACTTTCCTTATCAGCTCTCCACGTAACATATCTACTCCATTAGCTAAGCCTACAAAATGCCATAATTTGTACACACATACTCAGATACACATGAGTCAATCTCCCACCGAGAATATTATATGCTAATTACTTTGCGCGTGAGATTCGTTAACTTATTTGCCGACAGCTATAGTAATTTATCGCCAACCTCCAACCTGTTATCTTATCTGAGAGAAAACAGAAAATTCCGCAACCAGTGACGATTTAAAATATTTATTCTTTGCGACATGTTTTTCACATGTAAAGACAACAAAACTATCTCAGTTCGGTGAGATAAAATTGCAAAATGGTAACGCACACCCTGAATGGTAACATGCTGGAACTAAGTGAATATTCAACTGTCCCACGGGATTGAAAAAAAAAAATGAAAAGAGTAATTGCTGTGAAACTATGCACAAAAGTAGATTGATCTCAAGGCGATACAAGATGTACGAGTAGTACAAAATGTATCTTTAGGGAGAAGAGAAAAACAAATACGAGTAATGATTATGATGATGCTGTGGTGAGGAGAACTCTCCACTGAGTGCATTCCACAAAACCTTTTTTTTGCAATCTATTTTTCCGCACGAATTCATAAATTTTTGCAATTTTTCTCATCGTTTTTAAAGATATCACTGATTCACAATGCATGCGAGAAGTACCCTTGTGGAATGAGTTTGGTTTTTACTCTCGAAAAATTGTTTCAGCGTCTCGCGTATTTCTCCACTTGAGTTTTCATAAATCAATCAAACTCCAAAGAGGAGGCATACGAGTACAATGGGTGCAATATGCCAAGAAGATTGCGTGTAATGAGACGTGGTACTTAGCCACGTCCTGTAATACACGATGGTTGTTTGCTTGAGTCAGAATGTGTTGTATGTACCCTTTGATTGTACTGGGATCATAGGCAGTACACTAGATATGAATGACAGCGGCTTAAGAGAATTTTGAGGCATTATCTTGGTGACATTTGAGTGGTTACAAAAAAAAAAAAAGATATTTTATTCTTAAAGCCAGACGAATGTTCTTACGGAAGGAGAGAAAGAACAAGAGAACTTTTGAATATTTTTGGCAAGGAGTAACCATGGGTGCTTTTTGAAGTGAAACTTCTTTATCTACGGTAGAGTAAATTTGCTCAAGTGTAACGAAAAACGTGTAACGCTAAGGTGTAACTCTAAGGTTAAACGCTTATTTTCTCGAAAACGGCTCTAACGATTTTGACCACACTTGATTATTTATGAATGCATGCTACAAATTGAAATTTTAAGTTGTTTTTGTTTTTTAATTCATACGAGTATAATAGTGTTTTAAGTAAATTTGCTCGCGTGTAACGAAAATAGTGTAAAGAAAAGATGAAACGCTTATTTTATCGAAAACAGCTCTACTTATTTTGACCGAATTTGATATTTTAGTTAGTTTGTATTCATGTTACAAAATGACATTACTTTTTTTTTAAATGCACGCAATGGTAGTTTTGAAAATCGGCTATATTTCAAAAACTGCTAACCTGATTTCAATGAAATTTTCATATTTTACCATAGTAGGTTTTTGGAAAAGATTTATATGACGGTACTTCTGAAAATTGGCTATATGCATCTCAGAAATAGCTTAACCGATTTCGATGAAGTTTTGAAACAAAATCCTACTGGCAATCACTGGGAATAATATCGGCAGGAAATGACTGCTTTGGACACATTATTCGGAATAAATTTCACTGCTGCAAATTAAGGGAGGATTCTTTTTTTTTCTTGTGGCGTATACATTTGCTGTTGGTTACCTGATGGCGCAAACTTGCTGAAGAGGCATTTTACTATTACAAATTAAGGGAGGATCCAGTTTTTTGTTAGGGTGTTGTTATTTCGTTCATTTCTATTTTTAACAATTTCACTGCGAATCCATGTATGAAAATGAGTAGACAATCTGAAGAAGAAGCAAGTAGATGTGACAGTTGCACTGCATACAGAGTCATCAAGGCGCTGATAGGGTGCTTGCATCCAACACCCGCTGAAGAATTTGTATTATTATCTGCTGAATAAGAAGAATTCGAAGCTAAAGTAGGAATGCACCAAGGCAGTTACCTAAGTCCCTTGCTTTTAAATGTCGTGCGAAAGAATTTTTGTTGAAGTTCGATCGAAGAAACTGGAACGATTACTCTTATTTTCGCCGACGATAGTGCTATAGCAAGTACCGACACAACGGCCTTTCAGAATACATTTAATAATTGGATTAAGTCGTTGGAAGACAACGATTTTAGAATTCGCCTCAGGAAAACAGAACATTTGCATTGCCGATTTTTCGAATCCACAAACTCTACCCCGGATATCCTGTTAGACGAAGTTATCGTTCGGAAATGTGATAAATTTAAATACGATACCTAGGTTCAATCGTAAAGGATCATGGAAATTTTAACGACGATATTGCACATTGAGTGAGTGTGGGGTGGTTAAAATGGCGCAAAAACTTTGCAGTCTTCTGTGACGGAAAAATCCCACTTAAACAAGGTTTTCTTTATACGGTAGTCGGACTTTTAGCTTTAACGTATGCATGGCAATATTGGACAATATATGAAAAATATAAGGGACAAATTACAGCAACGGAGATGAAACTGATACGGATGTCAGCGGGAGTATCAAAACGAGACTTAATTATAAGTACGCGTATTTGCGGAAGCCTTCGTGTAAAGAAATCGATTATGGAAGAAGATCGTCAGATATTCCTGTCCAAAAAAAAATAGCGACTTGCGTCCGAAGCTCGAAGAAGAGGCAGAAGAATGTAAGATTTACGAGTACGTACGCGTTATATATTTTAAAGATTAAGAAAAGAAAGATAAGACTAGTCTTACCAATTTCTTATACTCAGGCTTAAAAGGCACTTAAAAACAGTTGGGAGCGACACAAGAGATGTTGTATACTGAAGAAGGGAGCACCTACACAGAATACAAAGCCTTTGTCAGAAGAAGAGAGGGTCACTTTTAAGGGCGATTTAAAGGCAAGAGGGGCTTGTAACGCCCAAAGAATAAATAAAGCAACCTTAAGAAGATTACGAACTGTGAGTCAGAGCTTTTTTTACTTGCACCTATAAGGGACCTATTATTACTATAATGGAAAATTTCAGAAAAGTGGGTCCCGCAATTCTCTCTGTCTGTATTTTTGACTGCAGCCTAAACCACTACTTCTCTCAAACTTCATATCTGTGGTCTGTGGGTTCGAGGTGAAATCGAAATTTTCATTCTAACTTTAAAATGAAAGGTAAAAAATCGATTTTCTCGAAAATGGATCAAACGATTTTGCTAAAATTTGATATTCGAATTGCAGTGGATATATGCCAACAGATGGCATACTAGCTTTTTCGGCAAAATATCTGTGTAACGGTATTTTACTTATTAGCCGTCTTTTGAAAAAAAAATTGTTATTTCTGGACTGTGACTCAATCGATTTTGCTTGAAACCAATATTTAAACAACATTTGACACATACAAGATTATGGCTTTTTAACAATTTAAAAAAAAAAAAAAAAAACACGTACAAGAAAGCTACAATCCGTCTAGAACGGATCATTTGATACCCTATCCCCTATCTTTTTAACTGACCCCTAATAAAGTGAGAGTGACATTACGAAATTCTAAAATCGAAGCAATATCTTCCTATACAAAGGTTATTTCCGCGATTTTTAAGAAATCTTATAACAAAATTGTTGTAACAACTTTTTTTTAGCAGAAAGTGGAAGTGGCTCCCAAAATTTGTAACCAGTTTATGGATTCTGACGAAATATTCACAAAACGTGATTTTTTAAAGAAAACGCCCCAGAAAGTAGGCGTGGCTATACATAATGTATGGGCGAGATGTAGAGAAAATCAGCACATATTTTGTAAAGACGATATTTTTCAATTTTTGGCAAAAAAATTGAGAAATATTCTGGGGGGATTTTAAAAATTTATACTGATTCGGATTCTAGAAAGCTTTTATAACAAATTGCATGTTTCTAGCTCAAAACTTAGGGCCCAAAAAGTGGTGACATAAGAACGGACATGGCTAGATCGCCACAACTTTTGATGCTGATCTTATTATTATTTCTCTGTGTTGCAAATTATGAATGGGGATGGGGTACAATTTTGTTTAAATTTTAGATCTGAGTGATTTGAAAATAAACAACATATAGGTACAAGTACGTGAAGCCCAGTCATCCAGTTTACTTTATATGTACATAAATACAACCACAGAGTGATAAGTGGTTCTAAGCAAATACAGTGAATACAAATAGAGCTAAAATATCTTGTTGCGGAGTGATATGATGACAAATCAAATATTACGCACAACATTCAGATCATATACTTTCGGATGAGTAATAGCTATCCAACAACTTACTCACAATTCTAACTTTACACCACATATCTTGAAATAAACCGCAAGAACTTGCCTTGTGATCTTGCTTATTAGGGGATCTTGCGCCTAGCACGTGCTTCTGTTGGAACAAAAAAAAACTAAAAATTGCAATAGATTTCCATAAAGAGTTTTGAATCTTTGTGAATCCAAGTCAAGTTGACAGACACGACTAACCGGCCACAGGGGATAAATGTTGATTTATACAATTTTGCCGAAAATCAAGTTAGACAGGTTAGAATACAAAATATTCGAAAATTTAAAAGAATCATTCTCAGTGTTAAATTTTACTTTCCAATAAATTTCACTAACCTTATAAAGTCATAATTAGATTTAACATTTTATCACTTCAAAATTGTGTTAATCACATTCATAAAATAGCAACGAGCCCCAATAAACCAAACAAGAAAATCGCCTGTCGCTGTCACATAAAATCTAGATGAAATTTTTTTGGAAAACACTCTTCCCGCTCTCGAAATAATGATGACAAGAACAAGAAGACTTATTATTTATTTTTTTTTTTTTTTTCAAAAATAAACATCTCACTCAAAAAAAGAAAAATAAAACTGAAAGACGGAAAAAGAAAACGCATCAGGTCAAGAATAGTGAAAACGGCCAAAAGAAACAACAAATTTAACCACTTTGCACAATTTTGTCGCGAAAGAAACCTTCCATTTCTGTGTCACATTAGAACATTCATTTTGATTTGGTTTTCTATTTGTTTTAGCAAAAATTTGTTTGTTTAAAATATTTTCAGCCTAAATCATCAAAAATCACACACAATGTATAGAGGACAAGAGAAAAAATCCGAATTAAACAATAACACAAGCGAAACAGTTTAATTATTTTATTTAGCACAGATTGCATAAGAAGTTGAGTTCAAATTTTTGTCGAGGTTTCTTTTGCAACATGCATCGTAGGCACTTGCAACACTTGAACTATTTTTATTATTATTTTTTTTTTTTTTTTCTTTTTCAGAAACTTCCTTGACACTCACTTTTGTTTAAATTAATTATATATTTCACCTTCGAATTTTGTTTAATTTAATCGATTTTTTTTTATTGCCTGCGTTTAGAGTGGAGTCCGACTCATTCACTGGACCATTGCAACAATGATGCAGCAACAATTTTATGAAGAATTTTCCATTTCATTCGATTGCATGCAATTATTTATGATTTTCACTTTCGTTTCGTGATGAAAAAGCAAATTTGTTTTCTATGAAAAGCTTGAACTAAAAAATTTAATCCGAAAACCGAGGACAAATAGCGAGAGAGTAATCTACATACTTGTATGCCGAAATGTTGCCGACGACTATCGCACAGTCGCGTAAATGATTCGCAAAAAACTGCTAAATATTCTATTTTTATTTTCCTTTTGCTCGTTGTTTATTTAATTATTTTCTGGCGAGATAAAAACACGAAAAATCTCCATCCAGAGTGTTATTTGTTTAAACAAAAACAAACACGATCACACATAAGCACACGTAGTTGATCTTAGAACTGATCTCGCGCCAGCTATCGACCGGTACAACTAATTCTCACAGCGTTTCCGAGTTCACCGCGATTCGATATCGATTCAATGTGCAACTAGGAAGCATCGACTGGATTATGGGTTGCAGCAGCAGCGCCAGAGATCGGAATCACGAGGGGCTGATGAAAAGCGCTCGCACGCCTGGCAGGTTCTCCGTCTAATACCAAGAATAAAATTTTGTTATGACGACAACGTAATGTACGCTGGATTGTACGAGTTTTCAGCGTTGACTGTCGGTGGTCGATTGGAGTCGACAACAACAGTGAATGACGACGCCAATGTCGGTACGAGTACTAGGTGTGTTCCAGTGTTGCCATACGATAATTTTTTATTATCTCAATTTTGATTGATACTTAATTTTTGAAAAATGACATTTTTGATACTTTTAACTTATTGCAAAATAATTTAAATATTTTCCACTTTTGGAATCTGATTAGAATTTTTATTTGACAGGCTCGTCATTTGCACTTGATCAATTATAGGGAAAAGCAATTGGGCGCTTCAAGTATCTAAGTTTTAATGAAAATGTGTGAACCGCAAATGTTTAAGTTAAATACACAACCATACTTTAAATGAAAGTAATGACAATGGAATCGAGAAATTGAATACAAAATAAGGTCAGAAAAGTAATTTCCTGCATTGTGGCTGTACATGTGTCTGATTGTATGTCATTTAATTAGTCAGGCTATCTTTCAATTACCTTCTGTAAAAACACACATACATACATATGTGAATGACTGTTTTTATAAAATGTTTACCTAAATTAGTGCTCAAGATCTATTGTATGATATTTTGATGCATATGATTTCTCCTTTTGCAATAACTCTAACTGATGAAAAATATCGCCTACAGAATGACAATTTCCAGCAGAAAAGAGGATATTTGAAGAATATTATCGATAAGGTGTAAAAACATGTACATATACAACATATTTTACTCGCTGTACAAGTGTACAATTTTACACCTCATTGTAAAATATTTGTATCAGATTTTCTCTTATAAGAGTAGCAAAATCTGCAAAGGCAACCAGTATTGTAAATTCAGTGCTATAATCGTCTATCGTTGTACATACTAATTTGATTTCGAATAATCGAATACTTATCACTTTTTCTTTGGAATTTTTCAACAATACTATTACAAAATAAGTGACATATTTAACAATTTTGTTCTTGAATGTCATTCGCCAGCCATTTTGCATAAAAAAGCATGTATGGTTCCATATTATCTTTTAAGAAAATGAATTGTTTTGTTGACCAATCGTACAATGGAAGTTTTACTTCAAATTTACATTTTTAAAGACGTGATACTTTTGTATACTTCTATCGTTTTTTGTGTGATATTTCTTCTCAGACCATTCCGGCAACACTGGTGTGCTCGTTTGTTTGTGGGGTTGGCGACTACTTTGAGTTGGCTATGGGAAGGCGATAGTACACCCAGAAAAATGTTGTTAAATTTGATTGTTAAAAATAGAATCGATTGTTTAGAGAGAGAAATATATTATATTTTCAGCTTTGGGAAATCTTTAATAATAGTCGTGGCGCACGGATTTTGAATTTCATCTTTCAGCACGATGATTGAATTTGAAAAAAATTGATTTAACAAAATAGCATCGCCCCGCTATGTGAAACCATCGCAAATGATGACAAGCGATGGGAACAACATTATCGTCTTCGAAGAAAGAAAATTTAGAATCAGTGTTGGAGGGAAATGAGGATATGATGATGATATGGTACAAAGCAACGATAATAAAAAATAAAATAAAATACAAATTTAAACTATACAAGATGGAGAGAAGTGCGACCGTGAGATAACTTTTTTGTTTGTTTTATTTTTAGGTTTTCTTGGATCCGAACCTTGAACCTCTCGCTCAGCGAAAATAGTGCATCCTGCAAGTGCTGAATTGTAACTATTTTTTTTTTTTTCGAAAATTGTTAATAAGGATCATTTCTGAGAGCGAGATTTCGAAAACTGTGCATCCTACCAACAACATTTTTACAGTTGTAGTTTTAGGTTATTAAATTTTGGAAATGAAATCGTTTTTGAGTACTAATATGTAGGAATTTTTAAAGTTTCTTTACAGAATTGTACAGCATTTTGGAAAAGGTTCGATTCAAATCCGAATAATCTGATTCAACAAACTAAAAAAATGCTGGAAAAATTTAAAAATTCCAAAAACTCGTTGAACGTTTATACCTAAATTTGGCGAAAGCACTAAGCAATTAACAATTTTTAATTTTGATGAAAACTTTTTGAATTTCTTTGTGCCCAAAAACAGTAGATTAATATAGGCTGTTTGTCCATGCGAACAAGCGATGCAGCATGCAGATCTGAGGAATTAACTCACTTTTAGCTAGGAAGAGGAGGAAAAACAAATCCGTCTTTGGATTAATGAATGGCTCGAAACCAAATCGAATCACTGGATGATTAACGAAATTACTTCTGGCATCCTTTGCCAGGTTGACCACACCTCAAAATCCTGGAGCGCCCTTCATACCGAAACCTAATATGACCTCCCTTGAATCCCCTACATCCTTCTACTCAATAATTTTATCCACCTTTTTGCAGAGCGAACGAGCTGGCTAAAAAAGATACATATTAATCGAAATTTTTCTGAAAATCATCGTTCCAAGCCACTAGTAACTTCTTTGGCAAGGTTTCGTTTCCTTATCTCAGCTGGCCTGTAAGTCATCATTTCATGCCGACGGCATTACCTCATATCCATGGACATGTACATAACATATCTATATTTAGGTCAGAATTAGCTCAAAATTGTTAAGTCATAGCTTTGAATCACTCCTTATGGTACTGGGATCCAAGCTTAGCTTTATTCTCTGCATGATTTTAATGCAGGCGTTAATTTGTTTCTGCTTTCGATCCATCTCACTCTGAAAAAAAAACAAGTAGCTGCATTTTTTGCAGAACCCTAATGCTTTTCAGTGGCATAATATTTTGTGCCTTGCGTCAAATAGTTCATAAATCGTGGGATAACTTCCCTCAGCATTCACGCCCTTTCCTTGACATACTGATTTTCTGCCAAGAAGTAGCTCATACATATATATACATATACATAATGGTATCACCCATGACAAGGAGATTGATGTTGCAGAAATCTACAAACCTTTTTTCGGGGATACCGCGGTATCTGGCATCGTTCTTTACGCATAAAATCTTATCACAGCCTTCATTGGCATTAAGAGTCTTCATTCTTGGACAATTTTCCTTATCCCATTTATTATATTATACTTTTTCCAAAAATATAGTATATCTTGAATTCATCAAATAAAAACTTTCAGTGTATAATCGCACACCACCCAAGATCCACCACACACTTTGCGGTAGCCCTATGAGTGGTTTCTTCCTCTCTCTCACAAAATGCGATTACTTGCTATTCTTCTTGCACAGAGCACTCGCACTGCAATCAAAAATACACTAATAGCCTACCTTCTTGCCTTTTCCACTTGGTAAGACTAAACCGCAACCCCTTTGGGCTTAAGTGGAACTTCATCTAAGGACGCGCACGCACTGTGATCCTAGCAAAAATGGACAAAAAAAAAAATTATATCTAGACACCTGTGTGTACACTTTTACTGTCTCATTAGTTTAAAAGCGAATGAAAAAAACAAACAGTGACAGTTTTCTGTTTTATAGAAGTTGCAGCAGCAGCAACATAAATATTGTACACATTGCCACTTCTGGAAGAAAAAAAACTACCTCCTCACTAGTTCGTACATTGAACCAAAACACCCAGCAAATAGCAACTAGCAACACCGTAGTGTGCACACTCCTAGGCCACACGACTAGGCCACATTAGATAGTTGTTGCAGATTGACAACCCGATATTGAGGAGGCACAGCTTTGGCCATAATAACAGTCTTTACGAAGCAGTGGCGCAGAGTGTGTATGGAGAAGAATTATAGCAATAATTATAACGGCAGCAAGCACATAAACAAATGTGAGCGCGCTCTTCAGAGACGCAGATTGACATACAGAACTCGTTGGTTCCGCTGGAGCTTGCTTTTTTACAGTAGGTACATGACAGCATAATGTGTATGATACTTATTACTGACGGATTAGGTAACCATTTCCACGCTACAAAGGATGATGAGAGGATGGAGGACGCTGTGGTTCCCCAGATATGTTATTCAAATGACTGAAGCGAATTTGTTACACATTTCTAATGGACTGTAAGTAGGTATGTACTTTATGTGTCATCTGTCATAGCAGGTGGATACTTGAAGTTTTGTTAGACAGAATATAGTCTTGGTTGTTGGTTTTTCTTTGCAAATTGGTTGTTCTTAGAGGTGGTTTCGGTTAATTCATGGAGATGGTTTGCTATTAGGCAGGGGAAACTGGCTACATGGAATTTTGCGTAAAGTATGAGTACGAGTCTTGAGAGCAGCTCTATGCTTGACCGAATTGCGAATACTTTGACGAATACGTTCACTATCATAGTCACCAAGGAAGCAGAATAAGGGGCATTGTTTAAAGAGCTTGTTGATAGAGCTTCTGTATATTATTGACTGGTTTACATACATATTAAAAAAATAAGACGCTCGGCACATTTCTTTCATCCACTTTTCGACAAGACTTGGTAGACTGAGCTAAACGAGTGGGAAATGAACGATAAGACAAGACATCTTCTTTCATTTGTAAACTTTTTCATTTCTAAATAGAACAAATGGCAATCTAAATGAAAATATTCCCTAGATTTCCAATACAGCAGCAGTTTGAGAAGGATTCCCATAGTATGAATATATATTTCATTCTGCTTGTCTTAGAGAAGAGACATCATGGAACTTGTGGCTGTTATCAAGCCAGCATTCGAAAACGCTAAAGGTCACCGTGTTATCTGGGAATATGCTGACAGGGATACTTAAGAGAAAGACGAACATAGTGGGTCTGAAAATAAAATCTAATTAATGAAAAACCTTAGTAACCTTTTAACATCTTAAGAGTATGCATTACTGGACACCTTGCCAGAGAATTTCAATATTTTAAAAGAATCGGGGAGAAAAGAATTTGTTTGAAATTAGGAGAAGCCGACTGTTCTGTTCAAGCGTGGAGTCTGTGCTATGGGTATACACTTCGAAAGTACTTACCAGTAATGCTACAAAAAAGACGACTTGCATCGCTAACGAACTTTTATGGCGATAGCTGCTAGACAAGCTATGTAATATAATCCATTAGCCTATGGCACACATTCTTTGTAGTAAAAGTTGATGCATTGCAACATAAAAGATATATTGTGTCCCTATCTTGTGTTAGCCGAGGTTGTTCTCGAGCTAGAGCGCTCAGTTTAGTTTCCCGTTGCAATCTGAGGATCTGAACCTTTTTTTCTTTTTCTACACATAACTTCCTGAGGCATTCCCTAAACTTACAGTACCCTGTGAGGAAGCCTGTTAGTATTTGTAGATTGTTTTTGTTTAGCCAAGTGCAAGCTTTCGATCTTTCCAGTTGAAAGGAATGCTTTTGAGTTTGTTTTGGGAGTTTCCAATTAATTCGTTTGGCAGAGTAATTTAATCAAATAATCATAGCTCTTCTCGGGTAATATGTCCGTCCATCTCGCAGATGGTTTGTGGTCCTACGAACCGGATTGCTACGCTTTCTATTGGGAAATCGAACCTTAATTTCATTGCCACGCATTTGTTTTTTAGCAAAGGCTTTCTTTTCTTACCAAATACAAAATCCTATTGGTGTTTGCTTAGCATATACATTTTCCTATCTACTTAAAAAAGCCCCAACATATTACTCGTCATTTACAGGAAAAATGTAACCGCAACTTCACAACCCATCTACCTGCTGTCAATGGTAGCTGCATACGGCTGGCCGAATGGAATATGACACAGGATCTTATTCAAACAATGTGAATATCTTAGCCATTCCACATCACACTATACGGAGCGCCTGTAAACTGACAGAAGATTAAATTTTCAAAAAAACACTTCCCTCGTGCATTCTTCTTAGTAAAAATTAGAATAAACTTAGTTTTTAATTTATTTACTAGACAAAATCAATAAATCGCCTCGTTACAACTCAGTAATGCCAATTCCCAATGAAAATCTCGCATTTCAAATGCGTCCTCATACATAAACATTTGTTCTGCACTTAATCAAAATAAACGCACCACGAATCATCCAAAATAGAAAACTATTCGGAACAAATAGTGTTGCAGAGAGAAAAAAATCAGAAAAAAGTCCGTCCTAATATAATTCGTTGTTGGTCTGTATCCAAATTCTTAAAATTCCTGTTGGGCCTATCGATAAACAAAAAAAATAAAATAAAAATGTGGACGAACAAACATATAACGAATGTCGAATTCTTTTTTCTATCTCCCTCTCTGAATTGATAAAAGTAACTAAATTTAGCGGAATGTGATGCGGTACCGCCCTCCACCGTCGCCGCCGTCACATTTATTTATGACCATGGTATCCCTCTTGAATCTACTTAGTAATCTAGATTCTTAGAACAAATGCAGCAGTTAAAATGCTATAAATTAATGAGCGTTAAAACATTCAGATTTAATGAGATACTATACTGCGGAACTGATGAGGAAGACTACACGTCGTAGAGCTTACAATGTCCCCCCCCTCCAATGGGATTTCAATTAATCTAGGAAAATTTGTAAAATACATCGCCGCTTCATTGGTAGCAAATCCAATTAGGGTGTTTATATTACATTTATTCTGGTTTTTATCTAGCTTCCCACACACGAATGTTCTGTTTAAGAAAAGAAATTCACTGAATTTAGGACAGTATTAACAACAATAAGGCTTTAGCAACATGTTGCATGAATCAACTGGAGTATAATGTGAGGCAGATAGGGCCATTGGTTGGAAATATACCTCTTCCTGATTGGAACCAGTACCCACGGAGATCGATGAACTTCATTAACTGTTATTTTTCCAAGTACTTCCCGTAGATACTTTCATTGCAAGAGATTTTGCCATAAAAGCTATTCGATCTAATGATAGTTTTCAAGTGAAATGAGCCTATTTAAGGGCAGGACATGTTTATATTTTTATTTTAGTCTTTGATTTCAGACCGGATAGACATACCAAAGATGGTAAGAGTTACTTATCTGCACAAGCAGCTCCACACACAGTGGAAATGATTTTTCCTCCAACTTGTTGCCTAAGAATGGAAATATTACTTTAGAGTTGTATTGCGGAATTTTATGCAATAATAAATCAAATGTTAAAATTTTATTTGATAAGTTTTACGAGCACTTTTATCACACCCTCTGGATGGAGTGGGAGTGGTTTGGTGTAATGGATTGAGCTTTTGCGCTTCATGATGAGCAGTCATTTGGAGTGGATTCTTTTTTTTTATTGGAGCTGTGTCGGTGTGGTTTGGTTGATTAATTGCTAAATAGGTTTTGCAATTTTTGTGTTTACATCCAGCAGATAAGCTCTTTGGATATGTGGTTGTGAAACGAATGTTAATGACCTTTATGTGAAATAATTGACACAAGATGACAGATAAGTCTTTATTGGTGGTAAATAATTCTTTGCAAGACGATTTGCTCTTGAGACTAATCGTATTGAAACTTATTTTCTATGGATGAACCAGCTAGTCATCCTTAATTCAGACAAACTAGGATTAATCTGAAATTATATAAAAATGATGAAAGCTAACGAACGGAAAAGGAAAAAGGAACCTCAGCCAACCTGGTATATGGGATTAAGATGTAGCTAGATTTAATAAAGTTTTTTGGGAAAGATTATTGATTTCTGTCTAAAGGCCCGCGTTGGGCGCCATTTGTAAGAGAGAAGTAAGCGAAATAAAGAGTTAGGAATCTGAGTTCGATAGGAAGCCAGGGTTTGAATTGACTATTATAAGCTGCGGACAGCGTAACTATAAAAGATTTGGCTTTTGCCTTGTTTCACTCCGGATAATAGTGTTATATAAGAAAGGCATGCCGTAGCTTAAGGGCCAAAACACACATGCATTGAGCGAAGTCTCAGGTTGTTGATAAATCTGCATTCAAAAAGACTAACTCCATCTCATACTGTACTGACGTCAAACTTTGCTGGCTGACATTTGACACATTACATTTTTTTAGAGTTAAATAAAGATTTGAAAGTTTACTAGGAAGGCTTCTTTCAAATCAGATTTTACTTAGAAACAACTGCTGTTTGTTAGCAGAAAATAAATCGTTTCGGACTTAGTGCATCTAGAAGAACTGTTATTAGAATAAACTATATTTAAATGATTCTGCAACTATGGGTGGTCACACGGAATGTGCATACGAATTTAGGACGTAGTAATTTTCGTTACACTATTTGGAAAAGTGATGGCCATTTACAAAACTTCTTTGATTGTGAATATCTCGAAAAGAGTGCATAGCCTACGAAATATGTATTAAATAAAGTCGAAATTGTTGGTTTTGAAATTATCGAAAGGTGATTGTCGAATTTTTAAAAATGTTGAAATATTGAACGGAATCTACGAAACTGTCCAATTTTACCCCGGAGTTTGTTGAAATTGTTTTCTCGAAAACCCCACATGCAGCACGACCCACCGCTGAGACCAACAAATTTATTTATTAGAAAACAAGTATTACGATAGACATTTTAGTTTTGATATTGCGGTCGACGAATTTTTCAAAATTTTCGAAAATTGTATGTAATCTTTCAAAATGTCAGATTTTGCCTCGATTTTTATTGAAACATTTTTCGATACGAATATCACGAAAATGCTGTTCGTACAGAAAAAATAATTTTAGGTTTTGAAATTTTCTACAAAATGAATGTAGGATTTTTTAGAATTTTCAAAAATCATACGGAATCCTCCAAAACTTCCGATTATGGGGACCGATTTTGAGTGCGAGTATCTCAAATTTCTTTTATTATGGTAATGTGAACCTCCGGCCCTATATGGCCAATAGCGAAATTGTTTAAACCATGTCGGTCTGTCCGTGAGTATATAATTTTTGGAGCCTTAAGTTTTGAGATAGACGAATCAAACTTGGTACATATGTACCTTGAGTTTTACATTTAATAGATTGTTTGAATATTTGAAAAACGCTCGCCGCCACTCCCACAATCATGTTAAATATCTGACAACCTCTCTATTATATCAATTTTCAAGACATGTGCAAGCAAAAATCGATAATTTAGGAAGTAATAGTCTTCCTATTTTACTACGTGACGAAAACATAGAATGACGTGACCCGAAATTAAATCGCATTACGTGAAATGTGTGAAATAAACAAAGAAAGTAAACAAATTAATTTAAATTAATTTAAAAAATATAAAACAAAATTTTTGTTTCAGTTTATTCCATGTGCAGTCTTCGAACTAATCGGGGAAGATTGTTTTAACTTTTCGAATTCGACTTAAGATTTCTACTACTTTTTTTCTTTTAAGGCCCCGACCCATAGAATCCGTTGATCAGCTGGTGCGTCGTTTTCAAAATACACGTATTCTTGTGGAAGGTGGCCCATAGCTGACGCATGTATGTACTTCGACGGATAAAGTAGGTTTACTCTCTATTTTTTTAGTCCATTGATCCTTTGGCAGTGGACAAATTGCGTTTCATTGGTGGAAGCATTGAGAGAAAAGAGAAACTGCCATCGCCGTTGACAATCGGTTGACATTTCAATCTGTCAGCGAAGGTATGCCACGGATTGTATGGGACTGTTCTTTCCGACATTACGTGAACGTCCCCGTCAACCTTCAATGGAATGACGTCGACGGATTCTATGGGTCGAGGCATTAAGTCCCGAGGAGTGTAATTATAATAATAATTCGTGGTGTTAGTTGGGACTTGAACCAGCAACCATCAAGGTCAGTCCTCTTTCAGCTGTTTTTCCGAATTTGGTACTAAATTTTCCACATTTGTTAAGAAACGTAAGATTATGCTATCGTAACGTAACTGAATTGTATTAATTCATTTAATTTGTTATGCTACATATTACTTGACGTATTTTTCTTTCTTACGAAGTTTTAGATTTACTTTTTTTTTTTATTTGAATCTGTTTTTAATAGTTCAAAGTTGACTTACGTTGGCAGCAAATTAATTATTTCTATTTTTACACTAAAATAAATTAAACTTTAAACTTACATCTGTCTGGTTCATGGTCAGAGTTCATCCCCAATAAAATATTTATAAATAATTATGAACATAGTTCAAATGTTTATCTTACCTGTAAAGAAAAAAAAAAAAAAAAAAAACAATAATTAAAAATTATAAATGCGGCTTTATTTTAAAACGAAAACAAATGCACATTGATACCAATAAAGCGACATAAACCAATACAAATGTGAGTGGAACAGGAGTGAATATATCGTGAAATCATTGCGACACACGTAAACAGACAAAACAAATGCGTCTGCGCCCCATTAACCTACACATATTAAAAACGATGCTTTCTAATATAATTTCTAATGCCAACTTCATGGCATTTGCACTTCACCTGTTTTAGTTGAAAAAAGTGCATACATCTTATCCAAGTACAGGGCCATGGACCAATCTAAAATAAAAAAAATAAAAAATAATAAAAAAGATATAAAAAATTTAATATTTAGCCGACCATCCGTCCATCGTGCCCACGGTGCACCCTTTATCTTAAATGTATCTATAAACTCAAAAATAGATCATTGAAATTCCTGCATTGCCCACAGAGAACGAATACAAGTGGATCCTCTCAGTGTGTCTAATTCTACACAGACCAACAACATCCCATGGGATACTAAGATTCACGAATTCGACTCCAGATGTGTGCCGCTTTTCCACTCTGCGGAGGGTACGAACATAAAGTGTTGTTTCGTGCTGCCGTTCGGTGGCAAAAATCCCGCTTAATTGGTGGTACTAAACTTTGAATTTTATTGAAATCGTTTTACGCTGACATGAGATACATTGCGTGAGAGCATAGCTATGTACATGCAACATTGCGGATAATTTTACGACTTGCATAGATGCGTTCTTCGCAAATGGCACGTTAGTTAGAAAATAACGTTAAGTGTCATAGCTGTGCTTGGCACGAGCTAATGACATCATGTAGCGAACATTTAATAATGTATAATGAACTGATTCTAAAGTGTAATAGGCAAACTTAAACTCAATTAGAGCTTGATAAGTGATAGTTTGGGTGGAGACTTGTGAATAATTTACAAATTTGTTGCAGTTGAGATAGGTTTTCTTTATTTGTGGAGTCTTTTGACAATTAAGTAGATTGTTATATTAAGCTTAATAGTAATTATAACTCACTTATAATATCTAATGAGTATTGGTGAGTGTCATATCACGGAGAGGTTTTTACAAAGAATCAAGAGAGTTCTTCGTTTTTCGTTTAAATGTTTACGAGATTTTTATCAAAATATTTGGCTATTATTATAACATTATGGTTGTTTGGTTGGTTTGACTTGTCCTCGATAAGTCACACTGTGAGTTAGTTACCCTAATGTGTTGGCGTAGGTGAAGTACTTGGAGCAGAACAAATGTACATCCTCGTATGTTGCCTTGGTGTTGCTTACACCTATGCGGTTCAAACTAGATGAACCTTGTCCAACTACTTCGTTGACTGATAGTGTCCCGGTACACATCAGACGATAATGTTGTATAGTCCAGCTATCTCTTTGAAAGGTGCCTAAATCTCATGGTACTGGACGTTAGGGAGCTTATTACGGCCTAAACATTGATGTTTATGTATCCAAACGATATTTAGCTATCAGCGATATAGTATTTATTGTCAATGAGGTTGAAGTTAGACGAATAGCTAACAAAAAATGGGCGTCTACTTCTATAGTGGGAAATAGAGAAGTAATTCCTCTAAATTAAAGGACTACTGCATCCTGAAAACGGTTTTATTCATTGATTGGTTGTACGAGTATGCAAGTACATATGTACGAGTATATTTTGAAAATTAACAAATTTTTCGAACTAACTTTTTACGCGAACTAACTCCCAGGATATGGATTCCTCTACCAATAATACCCGTTAATACTCTGGCACTGTCAAATGATATAATGAACCAACCATTTTATTTTCAAGAGCCGCCCTAGGATCGCCGAACACTCAGTTGTTTAAAATTCTGAACTTCGACTTAATCACTGGATTTTTTTATGCATGTACATCTCCCAAAAGATTGCAATACAGCAGAACATAAGCTATCAAGGAGTTTTTTTTTATCAATAATAACCTCCATACTTGAATAAACTGTCTTATATAGCTAAGATCCAGAAGTCAGTTTCGTCCCAGTCATCAATTCCTCGGGCCCTAAACAATAATTATAATATGGACGGCATTGCGGCTCTAGAATGTTATTACCGTATACCTGAGCAACACTTGTAGTTCTCCATTGCAACTTTTACAACTGAGCTGAATGGAATCCTTACATCACAAAAAACAAAAAAAAAAAAAATGTTAGCACTGAAAAGCGATTTCCATTAAGTTCGAGGTAAAGTCGCATATTTTTTAGCTTCGTACGCGTACCTCAACTTTTAGAAAATTGGAGAATAAAATCCGGCATTCATCTAATAGTAGGACACAAGGGGTAGCTTTCTATATTATAATGGACCACTAATGGGTCTAAGTACTCTAGTGGAATGTTTCTCTCTTGTACAAAAAAAAAAAAGTTTTGTTTGGCATAAAACGTTAACAGATATGCATAGAACTCATAGAACATTGTAGTAAACTTTTATTGGTTAATAACATGTTACTTTAGAGGCTTCCTGTGTAGATGTATAAAATGATTCTATAGGTATTTATGAAGACAGTAGCGTACACGCAGTACCTTCCAAGCATATTCTCCTTTCATACAATGAATCGTGTATTATGCTTATTATCTGCAATCTCATACGACTCTAGTACAGAAATATGTACAAAACCTAAATACACTTTGCAATACGAGTAGTGCAAGTATGATCTTAGGTAGTAGTGTGGTAATGTGATTGTTTGTGACCCGAACTGTGTAGGCTCGAGCCCGGGCGGGGAACAGCAACCACAGCCACACGAACATAAAAGAGAGCTAATAAAATCCAAGTTTCCCCAAGCACTACACCAAAAGGAGTTCTGCCTGGTTTCAGATTTGGGAATTTCCTTATATTATAAGAAAAAAAAATTATTTTGTGTATTTAAAATTCAAATTGAAGAGACAAGTTGAAAAGATACACAAAGATCAGCAGGACGATATCGCCTAGAACCAATATAGGCTTCCTCGAGAGATAATACTCTAACGTGGTCTAACCTTAGATAAGCTCTGAAATTATTTCCGACCACGATCATCATAACTTCTTGTCGAAAACTGACAGTAGAAATTTCTAGTACTAGTTCAACACGAATTCACACGTACTGTGAATTTTTCTTTTGCCTGGTTTGTGCAGAAACTTATATCAGAAGTTTCATCTTGGGCATTCCAATACACAATTCCCTCAAAGCTTTTAGTGAAGTTCTGAACCACATATTTTTTCCGAGTGCAATAAAACTACTAGAAAGTTATATCTACTCAATTCGAATTTAACGTTAACGAACTCTTGGTAAGCTTTTTTTAAACAAATTGAATTAATTTGTTAAAGCGTGATACGGTGATACATAGATAATTTATTTGCTCACCGGATGTGTTGAATCACTTGTTTAGAGTTACTTTCCAGTAAAAGTTGACAAATTTCTTAGAAATTAATTAGCAGTGTTCAAGTTTTATAAAATTGGCTGAAGCAGAACAAAGAAGACTTTTTTAGTGGAATGAAAGTAGGAGTATTCTGAAATAACCATATATGTATATACGTATCTAATTTGTCAGAATAATAATTCTTAATCCGGAAACAAAATAAAACGAAAATGCTGAAAATTCAATATTCGAGCGAAAATCAGATCAGCAATTATGGATCAGACCCTATAGTCTAAGTGTGGTGTGGTCGTTGACACACAGGGGTAATTATGGCGGCGTTCGTGCCAGATTTTACACTAGGCACTTGACATTTGACGCCCTTTGACATTTTAAATTGATGACTTCGCGCAATAAAAGCTCAATAAGAACACTGTAAATATACTCGTACATACTTATGCAACTAACCTGCAGCCGCAAGTGGGCGTACCTGTGATATTTATAAAAGAACCTGTCGTTGCGCAACACCATGCAGTTGACAGATTAAAAGAAATAATGTTATGGCGCTATAGAATAATTACAACATATGTAAATCTGTCATACAAATGTCGGGGAAAAGAATAATATTATCTAACGCGTTTTTACAACTTGGCCTTCAGACTTTCTTGTAATTCTAATTGGTTGTCAGGTCAGTATTACTTCTTTTGACGATTGTTTCAACTGTCATTCGATCGTATTGCTGCATAAATATTCATTTGTTCTTCATTTCACAGCTTAATTGGGGGTTTATCTCACCAGCTATAATTTATCCTTCTAATTAAAATTTCTCGGAACATTAATACGAGTATCTGTGTGAGAAGGGTGTGATAATTATTATTCTATCCATCTACTGTCCGAGTTTATGTGATGCGAATATTATTTAATTAAACAATTAGCATGATGTTTATAAATAAATAAATACGAATCGGCTAACAATAATAATTTAACCAGATTAGATTAACTTCTGTTGACACTTTCTTTTGGCCAAACGTCTGAAAAAAATGTGTCATCCAAATGACTTACACAATTTTAGTATGATATTTATAATCGATGTTATGTCATATTCGTTGGTAATTAATTATACATACACTTTTAATTTAAAGGGAAAATCGCTCTACATTTCCATAATTTATGTTAAATATCCCGCACACAAGCTGCCAGCCAAAGCTATCCTCTTTGACGTATACCTTTGCGACCAGCAAGCAAGGTCTTTTGCGCACCAGTGGCAGTGACAGTCGTGTCTCGCTGTCGCTACTGAGTGTGAAACACACAAATGATTGTGTATGATGTGCAAATGTGAAAGTTAGGTGTGAATTAAATTATAACCAAATGGGAGGAGAAGTGCAATTTTTATATCAACAACAGTAAAAAAAAAAAAACTCGTTTCGATTGAATGGTAGTAGGGCGGGGGAGCAGTGCTGGTGTTAAGACAGTTTATTAATAGGTGGATGTGTACGGTGAGCCTAATGAATGAAATGCGATTGGCTGCTCAATTTGATGTTAACGTGTTAATCCAGGTTATTAGCGCAAAAACAGAAACGAAAAACATGTAAACAAACAAACACTCATCCGCCATATACTCGTATGTGGTTGGGATGATGCTGCTTCGCGGCTTACCTGAGGTTTTGATTTTGATTTCCCACAGCCCATATTATCGGTGGAGAGCGAACGTGATCTCGTTCGGTTCGTGGTGCATCTGAGACTCATCAGGACGGATTTTGACCGTGAACTTGCCAGCTATTTCGTTTTCGTTTTTGTGTTGCGGTCGTTGGATTTGGATTTGAATTTAATTATTATTGGTTTTATTGTGATTATGTAAGATCACAAGAGAAGACGATCAAGAAAAGAAAAAAAAAAAAACAAAACAAAAGAGAAATGCAAATAATTAAACAAAGAATATTAAAAAAATGTATTAAGTGAAACCGTACTGGGTTTAATAAGTGCGAAATTAGTTCCGATGTGGGGTTAGGACTGCGATTAGACTCGCACAATAATTGTATTTCAAATTAAAAGGTTTAAGATTTGACTTAGAGTAAATTCCATTTGATTTTTAGTAGTTTAAACAGTTAGTATGAACAAATATATTTAGTCGACGAAGTTTAAGTTAATGAAATAAGCTAGGCCCTCTTGGAGCTTCTTGCGCAGTATTTTTTTTTAAGGAAATGCAAATCCGTTAGTAGCCAAATAGATTTTTGGAATCTCAAGAACAGAGATTTCGGTGTTTAGTGAATAGTGAAAAATATGTTTCTATAGCGGTTAGTACATATAGGCCATTCCGACACGAGTCAACTCCTCTCTATCAATATTGTAATATGCGAGCTACGGCTCGAGTAGATAAAACAATATTCTGTGAAATTTATTTCTTTATTTTCTAGTCTATAGAACAATTCAGGTTCACACTGTACTATCCTTCGCAATTCTTTTCTTACAATGTCTCTTTCCTCTTAAATCACTTTATCTCCTTTCTATTACTTAATTCACAAATCCAAACTAATTACTCCTTCTTGTTAACTCTCAACTTTCAATTTATCACAAAATTACAACTTCGCCTATTATCACTTTTCTAATCTCTTCGCCACAGTTTAAAAATCACTGTCTTTTCTATTGATCGCCATCTGTCCTTATATAGCAGAAGTTTCAGATAGCCAGAAACTTCTAGCAAATTCTTCGACCACTGGAAATAATTCCAAGATGACAATCATTTCTTCCAGTTATAATTCTCTCTTTATCCGTGGCTTTGTCAGCTATTGCGAACCTCGAATGAAAGTACAGTTTGGAATGGGCTGTAGGAGCGTAGTTATTATTCTACATTATTGTTGCATACTTTTAGACGATGTTACACTGCCCCCCTCTTAGACTTGTTCGTCCCGAACAAGTGCGTCCTCACTTCGACCATTGTATCGACTCAGTCGGTCCACATGAACCACTTTCATTTTGGCCCTTTGTCCTCGCTGGATGCGGTAGACAACATCGTTGATGCGGGTTACTATTCTGTATGGACCCTCCCAGTTCCGCTGCAATTTAGGTGATTTCCCCTTTTGGCGATGGGGATTATACAGCCACACTAGATCTCCTTCCTGGAATCCTGACGTTGTTGCCTTGGCATCATACCTGGTCTTCATGCGGTCGCTCGTTATCTTAATCTGGCTTCTGGTCCTTTGGTGTATGTCCCTAAGCCTTTCCCTAAGGTCCGCCACGTACTCTTCTTCATTTCTGGGCTCATTGGTAGGAGATCCAAATTTCACCTCACTGGGTAAACGAGCTATTCCACCAAATAAGATTTCGAACGGCGTATGTCGAGTAGTGCTATGCACGGCACTTCTATAGGCCATCAAAAACAAGGGAATCTGCCGGTCCCAATCCCGTTGGTAGTCACCTACGACCTTCGAGAGATGTTCGTCCAAAGTCCTATTGAAACGCTCCACCATACCGTCCGACTGTGGATGAAGCGGGGTTGTCCTTGTCTTTTTGATTCCGAGTAGTTGACACATCTCTTGGAAGATTCTTGACTCGAAGTTCCTCCCTTGGTCAGAATGCAATTCCAAGGGCACACCGAATCTGCTAACCCAATTGTAGACGATCTGCTCCGCCACGGTTCTGGCTTCCTGGTTAGGGATCGGAAACGCTTCCGGCCACTTACTGAAGTAGTCCATCACTACGAGTATATACCGATTACCATTGTCGGTTTCCGGAAAGGGCCCTGCGATGTCAATGGCGATTCGTTCGAAAGGTGCTCCCACGTTGTATTGGTGCATCTTACCTCGAGTTTTGGTTCTCGGACCCTTACTAGCTGCACACACATCGCATTCTCTGCACCAGTCTTCGATATCTTCCTTCGCTTTTAACCAATAAAAACGTTCTCGTACCTTTTCTAGCGTCTTATTCACTCCCAAGTGGCCTCCGGACGCCCCGCCATGCATTTCCTGTAACACCTCCTTGACCCTCGTCCGCGGTACTACAAGCTGCATTACAAACGACTTTCCGTCGGAGGATTCCCATTTTCTTCTCAGAACACCTTCTTGGACATGGAGGGAGTCCCACTGCGCAAAATATGCCTTTAAGGTCGGGCTTCTGTGAGAGATGTCCTGATGATCCGGTTTCTCCATGTTCTCCTTCCAGGCCAGAATCGGCTCGATATCCGGGTCTTCCTTCTGAGCGTTCCGGATCTCATCTACGCTCCAGCCGGCGATAGGTTCGGCTCTCATTCTTTGGATGGAAACCAGCTCCCGTTCTTCCTGACGCGCACAATGTTTACAATCCGTTCTGCATGGTCTCCGGGACAGTGCATCCGCATTAGAGTGGAGTTTTCCTTTACGATGCTGTATTTCGTAGTCGTAGATTTGCAGCCTTTCGATCCATCTTGCGACCTGACCCTCAGGACTCTTGAACTGTAATAGCCATTTTAAGGCTGCATGGTCTGTGCGAAGAACGAACTTCCTCCCGTAGAGGTATTTGTGAAAATGCTTCGTAGCCAAGATCAAAGCTAGAAGTTCTCTCCTTGTCACGCAGTAGTTCCTTTCTGGCTTAGAGAGCACCTTGCTGAAGTACGCAACCACCTTCTCTTGGCCGTCATGCACCTGGGAGAGTACGGCTCCTACCCCAACATTACTAGCATCTGCATCCACAATGAACGTTTCCCCGGGAGTGGGGTAAGCCAGTATCGGGGCATCGCATAGCCGTTGTTTAAGTGCCTTGAAGCTCTTCTCGCACTCAATTGTCCATTTGAATTGTTTCTGAAGACGGCGGCAAAACTTCATCTTTGCTGATGACTGTCCTGAGAGTTACGGCATTCTCGTTTCCGTACACCATCGGAATCTCCACATTTCGATACCTCAGTACTTGCATCCCGATGTCCAAGATTACTTCATTTGCTTTCATGAAGTCTATTCCGATGATGCACTCGTCGCATATGTCTGCCACCAGAAACGCATGGGAGAACGTCAGTCCTGCCAGAGTAAGCGTAAGACGAACTTCTCCAAATACCTTCGCCATTTCCCCTATTGCAGTCTTCAGGCAGTAGCTGTTGGTGTTGTGCAGCCAGGAGCTTTTGACGATATCTCTTCTTACAATGGAGGCAGTGGCACCTGTGTCGATGGTGGCTACGCACTTCTTCTTGTTGATTAGTGCCTCCACTGTCAGGCTCTTGTTATCCCGTTTGGTTTGCGAAACTTGAATGGTGGTCCTGGGGGCCTCGATTCCAGTAACCAACTTCTGCCCCGCGAAGTTGGTCCTTACGCATTTCCCGACTGCTGGTTTTGGGAAGTCTGACTGACAGGATGGATGTTATCACCTCCAGATGCTTCCTCTCTGCTTCTCCTACTTCCGCAATGTGGACAATTTCCTCGTCTAGGTGCAATTCTGCACTGCCGTTGTAGGTGTCCGGTTTGGTTGCAATTCCAGCAACGGATTTGACTTCCGCGAGCTCTGTCTTCATCCATGACGGCTGTTCTCTGGCATGAGCATTCCACGACGGACATTTCCCTGACACGGTGTATTCCCTGGTATGCTTGGTCCGCAGCCTTCATTGACAAAGCGAATGCCAATGCCTCGGGGAGTGTTCGCTTTTCAGCCATCCTTACAGCCATTTGCAGTTGTCTGTCCTCTATGGCCTGAATAAAAGCTTCCACCGCCATTTCGTTGATAAGCTCCTCACCGGCTTTAGGGTATGAAAGATGGGCTAGTCGCTCTATATCCGCTTGCAACTGTTGGAGCGTTCCCCCCCTTTTCTGGACTCGACTACGCAGCTGAACCCTGTACACCTGCTGCATGTGTTCATCCCCAAACCGCATCTCGATAGCCTGAACCAGAGAGTCGTAGTTCTGCTGTTTATCTCCCGGGATGGTCTGCAAGAGCTCCGCAGCTGGACCCCTCAGTGCAAGTGTGAGTGCAATGGACTTCTCTTCATCGTCCCAGCTATTGGTCATTGCGGCCGCTTCGAATTGCCTTTTATAAATTGGCCATGATGTTTGACCATCGAAGATAGGAGGCTGCATCTCCTTTCTTCTCAGACCGTCGGTGGAATATTCCCGTGCTTTCTGTCTCTTCACGTTGCTGAGTTCCTTAGTAAGATTTTCGACTTGTTTTTCTACTTTTTCGAACTGAGTCTCTATTTTCCCGAACTGAGTTTCATGCTTCTCAAAGTTTTCATCGAATCTAGTTTCGACTTTTTCGAGTTGCGTCTCTACCTTCTCGATTTTCTCTTCGATCACTTCGAATTTGGATTCCAAGTTCTTGTTTTGCTCATCAAGTTTACTTTCCAGAGCATCTAGAGAATTCTTTTGTTCGTCCAGCTTAAGTTCTAGAGAATTTCTTTGATCTTCTATTGCTTTCTTTTGTTCGTCCATGACTAACTTAAGTTGCAGGAGCAGACTTGTTATACCCGGGTCGGCTGCTGTACTTGCTGGTTCCTCTTCCACGTCAAACTCTACGTCGTGCGGATTTTCACCTTCCTGCGTTACTGCTTCTTCCAGACGAATCAGTAGGGCATCTTTTCCCCCAGTTGTGTCGAGGTTCCGCTTACTGAGTTCTGCCTTTAGTTGAGTTATAGTTAGTTTTCCCAATTTGCGACCCATTTTGCGCAACTAATTAACTCAACACAGAAATCGTTTTTTTTTTTTTTTTTGCTTGTGCAATTTCACACCACGGAAATAGTTATTCACAGAATAAGTTTTATCCCACTTCTGACACCAATGTAATATGCGAGCTACGGCTCGAGTAGATAAAACAATATTCTGTGAAATTTATTTCTTTATTTTCTAGTCTATAGAACAATTCAGGTTCACACTGTACTATCCTTCGCAATTCTTTTCTTACAATGTCTCTTTCCTCTTAAATCACTTTATCTCCTTTCTATTACTTAATTCACAAATCCAAACTAATTACTCCTTCTTGTTAACTCTCAACTTTCAATTTATCACAAAATTACAACTTCGCCTATTATCACTTTTCTAATCTCTTCGCCACAGTTTAAAAATCACTGTCTTTTCTATTGATCGCCATCTGTCCTTATATAGCAGAAGTTTCAGATAGCCAGAAACTTCTAGCAAATTCTTCGACCACTGGAAATAATTCCAAGATGACAATCATTTCTTCCAGTTATAATTCTCTCTTTATCCGTGGCTTTGTCAGCTATTGCGAACCTCGAATGAAAGTACAGTTTGGAATGGGCTGTAGGAGCGTAGTTATTATTCTACATTATTGTTGCATACTTTTAGACGATGTTACAATATAATCAAGTTTCTTTGTAGGAAAAGTGATAGTGACCTTAACAAATTTGTATTGGAAATGTATGTAAATACCTAAATACACCGAGAAAATTAAGGAACCAAATAGAGTCTCTTATTTTCGGTGGTCAAATGCTATGGATCCAGTTGCGGATCATCCATAGGGGTACATGAGCACGTGAATCTGAAACCTGGTTTCTAAAAAATGCCAAATAAACGTTTAATTTATAAATTTTTTGTGACGTGAGTTAAACAAATACGCATTGCAGGAAATGAAAATCGTGTTTTACCATCAATATATTGTAATATGCGAGCTACGGCTCGAGTAGATAAAACAATATTCTGTGAAATTATTTCTTTATTCTCTAGTCTATAGAACAATTCAGGTTCACACTATACTATTCTTCGCAATTCTTTTTTTACAAGGTCTCTGTCCTCTCAAATCACTTTATCTCCTTTCAATTACTTAATTCACAAATCCAAACTAATTACTTCTTCTTGTTAACTCTCAACTTTCAATTTATCACAAAATTACAACTTCGCCCATTATCACTTTTCTAATCTCTTCGCCACGGTTTTAAAACTACTGCCCCCTCTCGATCGCCATCTGTCCTTATATAGCAGAAGTTTCTGATAGCCAGAAACTTCTAGCAAATTCTTCGACCACTGGAACAAGAAAAATTCTGATGTAATAATTCCAAGATGACAATCATTCTTGCAGTTATAATTCCCTCTCATCCGTGATATTATCCGTCTCTTTCGTAGACATGAACTGTGGAAACCGCAGACACGAACCTCGAATGAAAGGACACTTTGGACCAAAATTCTGCCAGAATGAAAAGACACTTCGAAATGGGTTGCATAGTCGTAGGAGCATAGTTATTATTATGCTACAATATCGAAAACTTTGCGTCCTACCCAACAAATTTTGGATAACAGTTGAAATTTTAGATTTTTAAATTCTTTACAAGGTGGATGTTGAATATTTAAAAATTCTGGAAAATTGTACGGAATCTTTCAAAATGTCCGATTTTACAAAATTGTTAATGGAAACCGTTTTTAACTGTCAATATCTCGAAAATGATGTGTTTTACCAATCGAAATAAGTATAGCAGTTGAAATTTTAGGTTTTGAAATTATTTTCAAGGTGGATGTCAAATTTTTAAAAATTTTTGAAAATTGTATGGAATCTTCTAAAATATCTGACTTTATCCCCATGTTAATAGAAATTGTTTTTAAGTGCAAAAATCCCGAAAAGTTTTATATCTGGGCCTCCGACGTCAAATTTTATGAGCAGTGATGCCAATAATATCTTTGACGTTGGAGCTAGATTTGGTAAAAATTAGGGCTAGGTTTTTTTTTATGATTTACGTTCAAAACTCAAATTAAGAATGTACTGTAAGGTGTTCTTTCACGCTGCTGACTTAACAACCACTGAACAAAATTTGCTTAACTTTTGGTTTGGTTTGGATATTGAGGTTTGGTTTTGAAATATTTCAAAATCGACCTTATTACGCCTAATCAAACAGTAACTGAATGAAAATCAAATAAACTTGGTTTGTCGGTTTGTTTTGCTAATCTATATTTCAAAATTTGGCACGAAAAAGAGTTATATACCATTGGGAGATGTTTTCTAAAAAACTATTTCTCGGACAAGACTCGAACGATCTTTACCAAAATCAATAAGTATTTGTAATGTTTGACATACTGAAGAATACAGTAAAAAAAAAATCATAATAAAGTTTTCTTTTCTTTACTGATTTTTTACTTGTTTGTTTTAATAAATGGCATTTTTCTTTATGAACAATTTGATATATTGCAAATTCGTTCCTGAGTATAAGGTATTCACAAATCAAGCGTAAATTTATTTTACGTAAGTTTACACATCGAAATACGTCCAAACTGTGAGCACCCTAAAAGGGATTATTGCATAAATGGTTTTACAATAGATTCTCAATTTCAATGGAAATTTTCTATTTCCACTTCACAATTTTATAAAAGAGTGAACAAAATAAATTTCGGTTAAGAAAACCTTTGTAATCTTCAATTATTTTTGAGTTTTCGTAATTTGTTTCCATTGCAAAAACCTTGACATTGAATTAATATAAGAAGAGTCCGCAATGACTAACGGCTGAGGCTATAAAAAAATGTCTCACCCTGAGAAAGTCGTATTAGAGATATGCTTCAAAGACGCCCTAAGGTGTAGAAATTCTGGAGTATTTTTCTACCATTTCGGCTGTGCATTACTTTCTCATTAATTAAGAAAAAAATTGTTAGGAGCGAGTTGGGTCTCTTGCGGTTAGTCCTCCGTATTTAATAGTGACTGGCAACAACCAATTCTCTCTAATATGAACAAATGTCAAAGTCGGCACGAATAGAGAGTTGCTTCACAGCGGCGTTTTGTGGAACTTTACAATATCTACGATTAAACCTCACTCAAAAGCTAAAGCCTCATTTGGTGTTGCTCCATTTGATCGTTTTGTTTCTAGTTCAACTGTCAAAGTGCGAACGCCGTAACGCGCCATTGGGATTTGGCCTACACTTTAGACTGACACGTTAGAAATATCAGTTGAAAGTACTTGAAGTCTAAAAACTCAAAAAAGTGGATCTCTCAATTCTGTCTGTCTGTCCGTTAGTTCTGTGGTATGTACGATTTTCTCGAAAACGGCTCTTATGATTTTATTTAAACTTCATATTTGGGTTGAGTTAGATAAATGTCACTAGATGACCTGAAATTGATGAATTCTTGAAAATTGGTTATTCCTCGAAAATGACTCAAATGATTTAATTAAAAATGAATATCTGAGCAATATTTGACATACATACATACATATGTACAGGCATGTGGCATACTAAGTTTTGGAATAATGTCAAAAAAAAGTTTGTATTACTTTCAAAGAATTAAAAAAAAAAAAAAAAAACATTTTGAAAATTTCTCTTATGTAAATTTCAAATAAAAATCATTTGCAAATCAACGGCACATGTACATATGTATGTAGGTGGTTTTTTATGGGTGTGCAATAGTAAAATGTCAACGTCATGCGTTTAACAACTGACCAGTGATACCATATCCAGTAATAACTTTTTGATGTTTATGTGCAACTGGGCCACCAGGAAGTTAAACCGTAATTAACCATATCAGTGCTACCTATAGCCATATTGTCGTGCCATGATTTTTATCTCTTCTGAGAGAATGGGATGTGCTTTCCGTTACATGAGTTTTTTCCAATGCATTTCACCATTATTAAATGCTAAGTAATGGTTTTTTATTCTTGTTTCTTCTTTATGGCCATAAAGTTCCTTTGCTTTAATGGAAACCGACAACACTAGGTCTGGTCAACGAACTTATATGGGAGTTAAACTTCTATTTAACTTTTCTCTTGCTGGATGCACAATTAAATTTTCAACGCATTTTCCGTCATAAAACAAACTCACGTAGTGCGAGTAAAAGAAAAGTTACTTATAACTATTCCTCTATGGCAGTGCCACCTGCGAACAAACAAGATTGTACATACAACAAACAGTGGCATATGGTTGTATGAGTACAAATGGCCAACTTCCGAGTTGAGTTAGGTGGTTGTTATTTTTTCGATTCCGCATATTTTCTACAGTGTGCACGCTTTCTATATCCCATTATGAGTGATTGTTTGTTTGACCGAGGTATCTTCAGAGAGGCTATAAACGTTGGGTGTTGATTTGATTGACGATCCCGATCATGAGTACTTTACGGTTTGTGGTTTGTGTTGACCTGTCGGGTCGGTTATTCACTTTCTTCTGGTGGAAGTGCAACGATCTAACGGTGCACATTATGTGCAAATGATTTCCTAAAGCACTTTGATTGTGGTTTTGAACAAAATAGTTTACCTTCTCTCAGGACTGTATTCCACATTAAGGCATTTCTTTTCCTGAAATGAAATTGATAGCTATTAGGCCAACAGCACGTATACTTCCGGCACATAGGTGGCGCCATATAGAGATCGTCTATCACTTTCCAAGAAGATTTGAAATAACCGTTTATTTCTTTTTAAATCGATGTCAGTTCCACTAACTATGTTTACCACTTGTTCTATATCTCCGTAATCCAACACTTCTCATCACTATAAATGGCCCGATTGAATTACTTGTTACCGTCATTCGCATTGGACACTTGTACCCATTTCCTAGATAATGTTTCATCCGCCAGCATCAATTCACCCATTCAAACATTCATCACAACCAAGTCAGCCTCATTTTGCTGTAACACCATCTACCGACACATGTGTGAATTATGATTGCATAATCTAAAACTTGATTTCATCATTCTTAAGGCACTGTAGTTTTCGTCAGACAGATCAGTGATGCCTAAAGCGTTACACATACATTACCTTAATGCTGCTTCCATCAAAGTGAAAAGAGCTCGGCCAGTGCCTTCTTAACCTATGAATTGTATCATTTGTCGGTGTAGACTTAGACTGGGTGTGCAATAATTTTTATGCTGAAGACGTCTAACCATTCATTAAAGGTAGCATCAATGAAACGCAACATTGCGCACGTCGTCAACGTCGTTGGTCGGGCGTAATGAGGTGTACATAGTGTATGAGTTGGACTGTGAGTCTAATTGGTAATAAATTCTGAACTGTGGCCTTTTAATTTGTTGCTGAAGAGTATGTAGGCAATATTTCATCATTTCTTTCGAGAGAAGACTGTGTGCGCAAAGACTGCTGCAGTCTTTTTCATGACTTAATTGACAACAAACGCATGATTGCGCTCAACTGCAAAGGTGTTGTGTAATGTCTGTCCACTTTACAGCTAATGGCTAATAACGTTCCATGCAGCAATGTGAAAGTCAATGCAACAAATCACCAAACACAATATTGTGGTTCCGAACGGAAGATTAACTAGGTTTAACGTTCATAACAATTTAGAGGACTTTTTTTCGATTACCCGCTAGTATGCCTATTAACATAACAAATTAAATGAGTTCACTTGACGATGTGGGTACCTTTTTTAGTCCCTCATAAATAGTTTGTAGATAGTCTGCTTCTATCATTAAAAAACCGAATTTTGAAAGCCGTTTACTGTCAATCATAAATAAATTCAATTGGTCCCTTAACACGTTCTTGTAAGTAAATTTTAATATGTGGAAGCTGGTAAGAAGAGGGACATACGCTTATGAATTTCGTCCCGTTGAAATTTTTGGGTGGCAGTATGCTTTCAACTTATTAGATGTTCCAATATTCGTTGGAAAACTAAACAGATTTTTCTCTTGAAAAAGCGGTTTAGAACTATAAATTGGCTCAGACATACTGATAACACAGCTTCAGCCAGGAATGTTGTCAAATCCCAGCTTCCAGATTAGAAACGATAAAGATCTAAAAATCTAAACGAATACTTACTGCAAGAGCAACATACGTACGTACATATGTTCTTCGGATGAAAGATAACAATGAATCCAAATCCAAATCCAAATAAAGAGATCGCCACCCTACGTTTACCGAGCCTATTGTATCGCTCTTAGTGGATACATAATGAGCTGGTTGAAGAAACGTGAACCAGATGGTTTAATTCCAAGTCTCGCCAATAGGCGGACGCAAAGTTTGGTAGCATTGGGTATTTGATAGAAATCATTCTTTTTTAAGTTAGGGAAGGGAAGAATGTTCGTGTTTCCATCTATTTAATGGATTTATTTTATTTATTTCACTCGAAATTTCAGTTGTCAAACTTTGGAAAATAAGATGCTGCCAAATTAAAGCGAAAGCATTTTTCTAGCATTGGCTGTTTCAACCAGTTCGTTTTGCAAATTTCGCATGCAGAGTCGTAGATCGTTATTTTATTTGCAAAATTCAGACGAATATATTTCCACGCCGAAGAATGATTTGCTGTTCACGTCAAGTCATGTTAGCGGAAACAATTTTGAATACCCAAAATGTATCCTAGCCTTTGGCTTACTTTAATTACTCTGATATATTTAAAATAAAAAAAAAAAAAAAAAACACGAAGGCCCATATGGACAAAGCTGTTCACCTTACCCTGAAAAATTACCAACGAACGACCTTCATTCATTCAGCTCTGACAGCGACCACCTGCCTATGCCCATAACACAAATCGGTGATGCCAAATTAATTGACATTCAGTGTTCAATAAAAGAACAAAACAAACAACATTCACCGCTAAAGTCAATACTCCCATTTTACAACCATTCTCCTTTCCGTCAAGCTATCAGTCAAAGTAATTTTTACAATTTTCCATTCATCACTCCCATTCTGAACAAAAATTACCCAGTCCAATAAAAACAAATACCTACCATCATAGCGAAGCGAGTGCACACCTAATGAGTTTGTACAACTAATGAATCTACTACAAATAATTACCTACCATAGCTACTGCCACAATAATCAAATCAATGCCAGTCACTTTGTTTGCTCGGTCCAAACTGTGACCAGGCACGGTAAGTATTGAAAATTTATGCTTATCACTTAGCACCAACTAATTGCCAAGTCAACGACGTAATAAATCAATACGAGTATACCCACGAAACCAGAAACCACCCGCTAAGGTACACAAAAAGATTGTTTCTTCAGATCATGTCATAAATCTATTAACTTGGATAATTACTAGACGCTCTTGTGCTGTAAAAACGGAATCTGGCTGAATCTTTTCATGGCGTCTACAAGTGGTGCCAATTAAATTCACACATAATCGTCTTTAACGGTAGCAATGGCGATGGCAATGACGGGCGGCATGGCATCTATGACACGATCCATCGCAAATCCGCCACAATAGCTAAGAGAAAGTTATTTATCTTCTTTCATTCAACGATGGTCTTCGGTGAAAATCATCTTTTGTGTAAGCGTTTTCTATAGTCGACGGTATAATTACGATTTTGTACACTCTAATGGCGGTAATAATGGCCAACTACCACCAGTAGAGGGAGCCATTGTACGCTCGAATGTCTTTATTTGAATTCTGACATATCGCAGATGTATTTAAAATCAAATCAGGCAGCACTCTCTGGTTATACTCACATCAGATTGGGTGTTGTTAGATTGTTACAGCAACTCTATTGCGTAATAATCGAGTTTTGTTTCTATAGCCCGGATGAAAGACCGACCTAGGTGAGTTGTAAATAAACAATTTGTTAATTGAAGTTAATTTGACGTTGGCGTAGCTATTTATGTTCCAATTGGTTTGTTTGTATGGATTGATTAAAATTAGAAGGCAATAAAAACAGTGGCAATGCCGCCAGCGGTAGGTGATTATGAGTGCTTTCTAAAATCATGTATCTACCATCTCAAGAGGCAAAACAAAAGTGTTAATTATAATTAAAATCTTGTTTGATACCGATCGGGAACATAATAGACCAACATGAGATGTGAAAAAGTTCGTTGATCCATTCGATTGAGTTGGGCAATTAGTCGTAGCGTTTGTTTTTCTGATTTCGCTGACAAAGTTGATTATTAGATATTCGCCGGCCTATTAGATACGCACTTTAATTTTTGTCTTTATGGATGGATGACATTAATGATGACTCAAATACGAAAAGTTTGTGAAGGTTTTTTTTTTTTAACTACTCTTACATTTTTAATAACTAATTAAGTAATGAAGTAAATTGCAAAAAGTAATTTGGCCCATGGACGCACTATATTTTTTATTTTTTTTTTACGGGTTAATTATGAAAAATGACCTCAATTGGCTTTTTCGCAGTTTTACTTGTTTCAAGACGTTATCCAATACATGAGCTAATATCCGATTCCTTAAAAATATTAATTATTGGTGCCTCTAGTAGTTTTTGCTTGTTAGCAAATAACCAGTGCCATACAATCAGAGGAATGTGAATGTTTTCAAACTTGAAGGTTCAGTAAGGCTATTGCATGTTTTACATATTTTGCTAGGGATTGCATGTTGTTGATTTGAATTTCTCAAAAGTTAGCACAGTCGATACGTACATTTGTTCTTTAGGTGAATTGAAAAGCTCAAAACCATTCGAAATACATTCACGAGAGCGAGTAATGGATGCAAGTACTATTTCCTCGAATATCCTCTCATTCCCCAACTAAGTAGTATACTTGCCTATCAGCTATTGAACCTGAACCTTGCACTGACCGAACTGAACGTCAGCAGAAAAATTTGACAGCAAATTTAATTTACCGCTGACAGTTCACAGGAAGTGACAGTTGCCAGGATGTGGTATGCACATGTCAGCTTTCGCTACGGCAGCGTACTGTATAAATGTTTATTTCTATTGTGCTGATACTCTTGGCTAGGTACACCTAGATTAAAAGAAGAAGATCTATTGTGATATCACGGACTCTTCTTCTTCTTACGGCAAAGTTATGATCCGGAGTAGAAGGATCACAACCTTCCCACTTTACTGCATCCCTACTGGTCCGCTTGTGGGGTTTACTCTATCGCTATTCTAACTACCTAAAGTGCTAGTTGAACCAGCCGCGGCTTCTTATGAATCAGATTATGCTTTATTAGATACTTTGAGACAGATGCCATTTATAACATCATTTATAAATAGGAAGGTCTATAACGGTCACGGATGGAACAAAGTCTTATAATCTACATCTTTACATGCAGGCAGTTCATAGTGAAATCTAAGCATGCTAATAATCTATGCATTCAGCATATCAATAAAAATATGAAGAGCATAAATGAAAGCCATATTCTTCTAATTGGATGCTCCACTAGTAAAAAACATTTACATTCCTCAACAATCGAATCTACCAAGTTGTTTTCACTTCATTTAAAATTACATGCTGCACTCGCTCATATGCGTACGCCAAGCCACATGACGACACAACATAATTCCTGTTGCTCCACCTTTCATCGGAAAACTCGTACAACAAGTGAATTTTACTAGCAAATTGAATTGCGCCGGCCTGCATACTAAACATTGGCATTGAAGCCACCTGAAGAGCTCCAAGAAAGAGCCTTGGACATGCTCGTCGTGGTAATAAGTTTATGTGCGTTATTTCTCATTCATACTGGAATATTTGTATCTCTGTTCTACACTGCATGACAGTTTGTTGCCTTGAGCTAAGACCGGGTTTAGACTCTGCTTTAGATTATATTTTTTTTTTTTTGTAACACGTCCGCAGCGAATGAGGTCAGTAGTTGAACTCGAAATTAAGTATACAAAACGAACAAATTACACCGCGCAGGCAAACAGATCGCGAGTAAACATAAGCAGCAAAGGCAAACAAACATGAGACTATAATGTGTGCGTGTTACATCTATGAAGAGTGACATATGGAGCGACACAAGATCACTGACTCGATCCGTCTTCAACGCACTTGGAATATTGACCAAGTTTTTGTGGTATGTGCTTGACTTGTTAAAGTGGCAAATGATACGTCACTTGAAGTCTTCTTTAAAGTTTTGTGCCGGAGAAGAAGACGAACGTGAAGTTTGATTCTTGGCCAGGAAGTGGATGGTCTGCTTCTTGACTCGTTGTTGACGCTTGTACATAATTGCATTCTACTTAGCGGTGAAGATAAGCGGGAATTAGGTTTGTGTAATGCGATGGAATTGTGTCAAATTAAGTGTGGGGCATGCCCCATTTAGATTGAGGGAGAAAGGAAGGTGACGAGCGCTCTTCTTGTTATTGTTTTGAGGTGAGACGCTATTACAGGCGTGGCAACCTTGTAATGATCCATCTAGGTTTATCTATTGTGGGGAAGTTGTCTTTCTAGGTCTAGAGTGTTACGAGTATGTCCCTCCAGGGACCAACAGGAAGGCTAGGATTATACAACCATTCTGGTTATCCCAACAAAATCTTGTTTATCGGCATAAGCAGATCGATCCGGCTGACCTTCCAAGCTGAATTAGTCATCGTTGAGGCTCTGAGAATAAAGAGATAGCCTTGTTATATTGGTGGTCTGGGCCTTTCATCTATTCATAGATGAAAGGCTGAGAGTCAAACAAGCCGATAACATGCTCCTTTAAATGAGACATGTGGATTGCACGACTTTTTTGCCTTATTCGCGTTATCCCGCTTTCAAAAATCGTGACTTTCAAAATCCCGATTTTCAAAATAAGGCTTTTCGAAATCCAGGTTTATAAGATAACAACTTTTATTTATTATTGAAAATATGTTTTTTACTTCACCCTGGCTGGAGATAGAAAATTGTAACTTTAATTTACACGAGAAACTTAGAAAACGGGATTTCGTGTTAATGATTGAATTGATTCTAAAAAGCGGGATTTTGATATGCGGGATTTTTTCAAAAGTCAAGATTTTGAAAAGCTTTTAGCTGAAAAGCTAACTTTTTAAATAGAAACCATTAAACAAATGAAAAATATTCGGAGACCGTCACAATACCCATAGATGCACCGCTGTTCAGATAGAAATGACTGCTGGCAACTCCACCAAGCAGACTCAAAAAAAAGTGAGGAGGAGTTACATAGTGATCACTTCCGGAAATTAAATAAAAATTTGCGTTTCTTGGTGCCATATACCTCCATAAGGTGCTGGTAAGGGGGGATCTACTTTGCTCTCTAATAAAAGGAGGAATTCTCTACCTTGACTCAGCGGTAGGGCCAAAGAAAACATCAAGTTAAGGGCCAAAGCTGTTGTCAACTGTCGCTTAGGTGTGTTCTAGTAGCAAACTGTAGTCCTAAGAGAAGGTTTCGCATCTGATCTGACACAAACTTGAATTCCTGGTGCCCCAGAGTTCTTCGGTAGCTATGAAGGGGTGATAAATCGTTGGGGGGGGGGGGGTCTCCTCAAACGTGCGATGCCTGTCGAAATCATGGAAAATATGATTGCGGTAACCAATGAACGTAGTACAAATCAACCTACACCAAAGGAATGCATGTAAAAAGAATGTGACTACACTCCAAAAATTTCTGTTGAAACTGTCGAGACGAAGGATAGGGAAAACGACGCCTCACCTCTTGTGTACCTGACGTGCTCTATCCATTTTATAAAGAAAACCCCTAGGCACAGGATGTCCAAACATTTGCCGGTAGATTTTATTTTTCAATAATAGCAGTCTGATTGATAATTTAATGGCCGCGAAAAGTTAAGACTTTAGAAAACCTTTAAACACGGAAACGTGATTTATAAACTTAAAGTCTGCATAGGCTAAACACAAAATCGGTGTTTGGAGTTTATTTAAAGCTTGCGTAAAATAATTTTGTTTGAGAATTATGTTCATAAAAATAAGAAAGCATAAGAAAACACGAAATAAACGGGTATAAAACGGTTTTTGAGAAGACCCAACAATTATTTTGTCAAGAGATTAAGCTGATTGTCACACTTATTAATATTAATGCTGAGAGTAAAAGATTCCTACTTTCTGTTACAAACTGGTGTAGTTAAGACTCAAACGTTGTCTAAGAATTTTTTTTTTATAAGGCATATAGTCTACAAATGAAACAATTGTTTTATTACGTTTTATTTATACCTGGCAATTATGTGTGGAACACTATATGGAAGTTCAGTGGCTGCCACATTAGACCACATTTTTCAAGACATTTTCCTATGTTTCAACTTACATATATAATGGCGAATTATTCTCTAATGTTGGTTTTGAGTTACTCTGGGGTTTATAGCTTGTAGGTATATACCCTGCCTTTCAAAAAATAACTTCCGCAAGTACGGCTATTTTATTTAATTAGTGAGCCTCGTCACTCATAATGATTTTCTTCCAAAATTCGGTGTCATTTACAATGGCGGGATCTGCAGGTTAAAAAGCATGCGGAGACCGAAATTTATTTGAATACGAGTGTATGTGCAGATCTTTATGCAAAATTGTTAACAGTGTCTGATGGAGGTGGAGCGTTTCAGTAACACTTCCACGCACACAATTAAATGCTGATAAGTTTAAGCTCCGTACGCACAAATTTTGCTAATTGCTAACACGTTAGAGTGTGGAACATCCACCAATACATCTGGTAACTAGATATAAAATTAGTTTTGGGAGACATTTTTCTTTCCGGTCTCTAACATTAGTTGACTGCATTTCAATCAAAAAATTCTGCTTGAAACTGTAGTTAGCTGTACAAAATATCGAAATCAGTTAATTAGGAAAAATCATTATTTCACTTTGGTATTTATTGTAAAACTAGTTTTTAATTTTAATTATTTTTACACATTAACGAACAGGATTTCAGCACAAAATGAATGTCAGGATAAATTGGAATTAAACAAAAATTGCAGCATTTGATATTTACGAAGTTAGCTGCATTCTTAGTCAATTTTGAGGTCGTGACAAACATTTTAGTGGCTAGTTAAAATTTTCAGTAACATTTCTTACGACCTAAGACTTTTTTTTTGTTAATTTAGCAAGATTTTATTAAAAATTCCAATTAAAACAATCGAATGTTATCGAGAATTATCGAAAATGAAGACTATCGATATTACAATATCTAGTACCACCCAGTGTAATATTTTCTTGAGAGAGAGAAAAAAAATATCACTTAACTTAGTCTAACTTAAAGTATAAGGGGATGGAGTTTTTTTGGACGAGAAATTTAAGTTCAAGTAAGTAAGAGGCATTAACTTCATTAAAGTAAGAGGCATCCACTTTACTTTTCAAAGCATTTCTAGAGATAGAAAAATAGTAATTAAATTTAATTTTAATTCTAATTTAATGCAGAAAAAACATAAAACCAACCTTCAAAGCTATTTCCTTATATTTACTACATTAAAATTACTAATTTTAACTTTAACAAGACAAGCTTTAAAAATTTCAAGCCTCACTAATTTTAATGCTTAGATTTGCATTGTAAAGTAAAATTATGTGCATAAAAATAAACCACCTATAAAGAAAAATATAAATAACACATCAATAAAAAAATCCATCAACTTTCTTTCATTCAATATGAAAATCGGGTGCTAAACTACCCGCTGACATGACTACTGCATTAGCTATTCGGAAATATAAATAGAAAAAAAAAAAAACGAGTGACGAGTCATAAAACACACAACATCGTGTATACTATTTTCTTTAATTGAATTCAACAGGTGAAGAACAATAGTTATAGGTATAGGTATCCATACACCTACGAGTAAATAGAAATTTCATCTGAAATAAGACACGGCTCATTATTCATGCACGCAGAGAATGCATAAACGAACGTTTTGTACACTTGTCGGTTTCGGCACTTAGATATTCAATTGGAGGGGTGGTGGAATTCAGGTGTACTATATGTATGTATATACTAGACTAATTGGGTGACCTCAAATTCACTTCAAATAGTGTTCTATTTTTTAACCAAATTGGGACTGGCCAGAATTCCATTAAATTCTATAGCCGGGTGTACAATTTTTTATCGTTGATTGTATCAGTTGATCTCATTTCAGATTCAGGAAGTCTTTTGAAATTGACTGAATCGATTTAAAGTTTATCGTATTTTAACAGTTGTATTGGATTTGATTGAGAAAATAATTTAGATGCAAATAAAATTAAGTGCTGAGCGTGTTGACACTTAACCTGGAAAATTTTAAAAATTCCATGTCCAAGATTTGTTGAAATTATCATTGCCAAGGACAAAAGTAGCCACTGTAACATCTGTAAATTAATTTTCATAAGAAACCAAAAGTCATTTAAATCTTTCTATAACCCCAATGTTCAAAATTGAATTACTCGTATAACCATTTAAATTGTTCATTAAAAGGCATCTTGAATACAATACATAAATTGACCTCAAAACACAATCATTCCACTGAGTAGATAAAAATCTTAACTAATTCCATTAATTACAACTGAAACGTGTTTCCACCTTCAGGGAAAAACTATTTTCAATTAATTTTCTATCCACAGCATCCGTATCCACTCAATCGAAGCTTACTATTCCACGAGGCGTGTTCAATCCGCCCCAGGGAACTGCCCATGTACAATACATATCCGTATGTAAGTCATCACATATCCAATTATCCACCACCAACTGACCTACATGGGAATCTTCGGACTTAGTAAAAAAAAGAAAAGAGAATACTAATTAATTCTCAACTGCAGCACTTCGCTATATAGTCGTAATAATAAAAACTTATAAAGTCAAGTGCAAGTGCTAGCTCGATGAATCTGCGATACACTTAGCCTGGCCGGTGCGGCGTGTAATTTTCTAAGACCTTCTCACAAAGAAACAATTTCATGACAATGGCTTCACTTATAATATTTGTGTTCATTGTGGTCATGCCAGAGAATCACACTGACTCCACAATTATTAGTTATAAGTGGGAGTTGGATACTTGTTGTAATATCATCTACACAGCGATCTCCGTGGAGCAGTTTAAACAGTTGAACTGCCTTAAATGTTGTTTGCAGTGTTGTTGCTAAATGGAAATGATTGTGCTAATTTGTTTACAGCTTATTGCGCAGTTTGCCAATAACAAATATCGTTTTGTATTTGCTTGTGCGGGCGGCTTAAATGCCATTAACTGATGTTGTCAAGTGCTGGGAGGGTTCCTTCACTGAGAACTCTTTGTTCCAAAAAAAAAAAAATATGTAAAGATACAACCTTGATCTAAGCTTGCTTTCATGGACGCCGCCCTAAATTTAAAACTATTTCATCTTGTAAAATGAATATTAATTGAATGAATGGAACTATGTTTTTCAAGAGGCTTATCGTTGTTCCTTTTATTTCGGTAGTGGGTTCCATGTAACCGGATATTTTGTTCTTTCGCTGTTGTCAACATGAACAAGGTGACTAGATGTCATTCATTAAGAATTAGGAAATGTCGACGTATTTTTTATTTTATTTTTTTCTTACTTCTAGCATAACCTGATCTTCATCTCTATATAGTGCTCCCTGAATAAACCCAGAGGCAAACTAACAACGCGACGAACGTACAGCTAAGGTGACCCACTAGCTGAAGTATCTGAGCTATTTCTTGATAAATAGGTCACCTACGCAGAGAAACGTTTAGGAAGCACAGACTAGAGGTCAAATACTCATCCTGTGAATGTTGCACTGGTCTATCATGATAACGAAACTAACGAGCCTTGAAACAGTTATTTACGTGGAGTCACACAACTCCGACCGCAATGCGTTCTCCAACATATATAACCAGGCTAATGAGTCACCAGGCATGTAGCGAGGAAATCAGATTTGTTTGATAAGTTTCAGCTATCATTCATGCTTGAGTAGTGTATAGAGTCATCATGACTACGAATTGTTTATTAATGAGAGTAGGATTTGTTTTTTATACGTCTGTAGCTAGGTCACTTAATCGTACAGTGTGAAGAAAGAACATGTACCTTCCACACACTAGTCTTCACTCTCTGCTTCAAGCTACACAATACCCACCTGTAGTGCGACCTGCCACTGATATGACTATCCTGATTTCTCGCCGATTGCATCCAGATAAGGGCTTAAGACACGTCAAAATAAAGTTCACAACTGGGTCGCACTTAGTTTGAAATTTAAAGAAAATAGTTAAAATGTTTTTTATTAAAAAAAAAAATCAGAAAAAATATTTCAACATTTTTCCAAAACTTGGCACCCTATGCCCTTGTAAATGTCGAATATTGTTTAGGTTTTGAATTTGAATCAAATCGCCGGTATCATATCCAAAAACGAACCAATTTTCAGAAACCTGCCAATAAGTAAGATACCGTTATATGCATTTATTCATAAAAATATTATACGCCATCTCATAGCATATACCCACCCCAAGTCAAATATGAAATTCGATCAAAATTGTTAGAGCCGTTTTCGAAATAAAGTGAACTACCGGTAATTTTGGGGTTTATGAAGTTTGAGTAAAATCAGTCCAGAAACCATTTCAAACCAATTTTTGACAACCGCTCAATTATAGTCAACCTTAGCCAAATAAAAAGCGAAATTTACTCTGCAAAAAAACAACTCTGGGTCCAAAAGGTTGAATAACGAAACTGTGTGTAGATACACAAAGACTGGAAGAGTCTCGTAGTTCGGTTTTGTTCTTACTCGAGTCTTGCACGCTTAGTCTTAATCTTACACACCCAGTTTTGGTCTGTTTTGGACAAGTACGCTATCGCCACAACTGTTTTCTACTCGCACCTATAAGGACAACTATTGGTTTCGTGAAAATTTTCAAACTCGAAAATTTGATCAAACTTGACAGAGAATCTCAACAAAGTGGGTCTCTCAGATTTCACATATCTCACTAGATGGCGAAACAAGATTTTAGCAGACAAGTTGTATAACGGTACTCTATTTATTACCGAATTTTTGAAAATTGGTCATTTTTCAGATATGACTTAAAGGATGTTGTTGTCTATATCTAAGCAACATTTTATATACGCATGCACATGGCATACCAGGGGTGATGTTTTCCCCCTATTGCAAGAAATTGTAGAGTTCCACTTTGTCAAAACCAAAATCCTCAGCTTTGCTAAAAGGCCTTCAACCACACAATTAAGCATTTTTGCACGGAATACCCGATATCTCAGAAGTACAGAAAAGCAAAGGCTTCGTTTGGTATACATATTATCTAATATCTAGAGAAACAGTGCAAACGTCACAAAAACTAAATTGCGACTGTTCCATTCTAACGTTAAGCTTGTGCAGCACCTAAAAAGTGACAACAAGGAAGATGTAATTTTTGTTAATCGTTGTCTCAAAAATATATTATAAGTAGTCTGGGTGAACCGTGTCTCTAGCAAACAATTTTTGAGAGAACTTTCAAGAAGCATGCAGATGAAAGTGGTCAGGCCATGCAATTCAACCCACTAACCAAGACTTGGCGCACAATGATCAAAGACAAACCACGGCAATTACGAAGGAGTTTGAAGCTGAGAACTCAGGAACCGTACTCGATGATGTGTGGTCATAATAAATATTTTAAAACTCATAATTTGACTAAGTACCTAATTTAGTTAATAACGACCGTCTTCGGGTTAAAATAAAATCTCCAGTCGAAACACTAAGCACTCCGCTTGGAGGTGAGAGTAAAAGTGGATATTAAATCGATGCTTATGCCTACACCTTTCACACAGCGCAATTCGTTTTTTTGGATGAATGGTGCAAGTCAAGACCGAATCTAAATCCGAACTTTGGAAAATGCTTCCTTAATGTAACACAGAACCACAACTGGTCATTAAAATTACATTTTGATGAGTAGGAGAGAAAAGTATAAAGCATGGAAACTTTCAAAAGTTAATTTCACTATTTTTACCAACATATATAACTCTATTAGCCAATTGTACAATTTGCTATTTGACTTTAGCCCCACAACGTTTGATGATTCCAACATCGGTATCATGTTAATCAAGATCGCGCCCCATTACATCGAATATGTACATAACCATTATTTTTAATCTACGTATTTGTAAAATTTCTTCATAAAAGTTTTGTTGCGAATATTATTGCTTTTTTTAAATTTAAGCTTCATTTGAAGATTAACTAAGCAAATCATATTTATATGCAGGACGTAACATGACGAGCACGCAACTTATCTGTTTGTATTCGTTTGTGTTCACTCAAGCGTTTGTACCATTTTTTTTTATTATTTTTTTTTTTGCTTTACCATCTAATGGAATTCGCGTATGTACACTTAAGTGAAACGCTACCAATACAATCCGATATTCCATAACAAAGCATTCGTTATACACTTTCAGTGATTGATGTCACAACTCAAAACATCATAATATTTGCACTGCCGCTCGAACGTCAGCCGCTATAGTGGTATTAATGATATTAATTGTCATATGAACGACAATCGTATATACATGGGGAAAATACGCCAAACAATTGATAGCTAAACAAATTATGACCAATTAAGTAGCAAAAAGAGACAAGAATGAATTATCTACATTCAGTGCGGAGGAGTGACCTTAAAAGGTTATAAATTGAGGTTGTCCGTACGGTAGCAACAGAAGTTGCATAAGCGGATGAACGAAAGAATATAAATTTGGAGTTTGATGTGTGGGTTTATCAAATGTATTGACAGGAATTTATTATTATTTATTTTGGATCGCTTATTGGAAATATTTTTAAATATAAACATGCACATAGAATGACAGGAATGTTTGACATTTCAATTCGAAAGAGAGTAAATAATAACGAATTACGAAAAAATTGGACGCTTGAACGCGCCCAATGTATACAAAACTTTGACAGTAATTGTTGCCTTTTATTTAAGCTAGTGATGTCAACTTTTGAGCGATCTCTAGTTAATCAGTACATCATCACACTATCAAGTCATTCAACAAACTTTGACATCTAAATTCGAACTCCTGTGTATGCGGATATACACATATACATACACATATACGTCATTTTTGCCATGTCATATTCTTTACTCTTATTCACTTATTCGCTCCATCTTTCATACACAACGCGGTAAAGAATAATTTATTCAAATACTCTTAATCTCACCATACACTTGTTTTCCGGCTGAAAATAAATTTCAATTAAAAATTACTTTCACCATATTAATGATGTCGTCTGTCAGATCCCATAAATTAATAACTGATTGTTGGATTATTTCTCATCGTGTTCGCTGGAGGTTTGTCTTGTCAGTACAAAAGAAACGAACCTAAAACTTACCGCTAAGCCAGAGAAACAATTAAAACAATGAACTTCAACGTGTTGATGGTTGTAGCACCGGGAAACTTTGTTAAAGTTTATGAGTTCGGTGACTTTGAGAAAGAAAAATGTTTTCTGAGTCTGAAGCCTTTTAACGGAAGAAATTCATTAAAATAAAATTCCAGAAAATCCGCAGAAATTTAAGCGCAAACAAATTAAAATTGTTTTTGGTGTGAAAACGTTTTGGTTTTTGTTTCACAACAATAGACCAGTTGATCAAGTATTATTATTGAGCAAATAAAAGCTCCATTATGATGAAGTGATGATCGTTGTTCAAGCAGCAGGGGTAAATTGTTGTCGAACATACTCTCTGGATTTTTCAAGAGTTCTTCTTTGACTTCGATTCCTCGTGTCAACTTTAGGTATTTTAGGTATTTGGGTATATAAGTAATCCATTAATTTTCTACTTCCTTTAGACATAGTCCACAGGTATCATCTTCCAGTATCTTGATCTCCATAGATTACTATCATTCTCGGCAGATCTCCGTTTGAGTTTTCGTCGCTTTATGCCTCAAACTTCTCTCTTGGTAAAGCTCACATATATTTCAAATGTCATTTTGGCTTACTTATACCTCTTTGTATTTGAATAACATTTGTGGTATTAGGCAGTACCCCGACTATCGGTCAAATAGTTAAGAACGATGAAATTTCGAGGCGTATCACTGTTTTGCTAGGACTAAAAAGTGCTATCATTATATTCTTACCCACCCCCTTTTAAGTGATCCAACACGTGCCGCAGAGGAACACTCTCGGTTTGATACACTCGTATTAAACTATTTGTCCCCAGACTAAGATGACAGGATCCATCTGCGGATACTGATATTTCTCTGGTCTTCTTATCCGGAAGTGGTCATTTAGAATTATTCTGATATCTTTCGGTAGCTGGCACTCTCATTCATCAAAATTAGTACCGCATCAGCTTTATTTCCATAGAACATGTTGGTGTAGTGCGCAATGCATCTGTAACCTAGACCAAATAAAAATCTGCAGGAATAAACACTTCCAATCATAACCGAATGCAAACAAATTTAAACCTTTTTCCCCGATTAGTTCGGACTCCACCCATGGAACAGCCGAAGCCAAAGAACACCTGAGTTTCAAACCATTTCCCTCTCTCTCTCTCTCTTTCTCTCTCTATTTCTATCTCTCTCTCGGTCTCCCTCTCTGTCATCCTATCTTTGCGACTTACGCATAAAATTGTATTATAAGGATTCTGTTCTATAATTGCCGACGATAGGTGCGCGATCGTTGAGTGTAAGACTCAAGGTTTGAGTTTCAAAAAACACCAACGAGGTTTTTCATGGCCCCACAAGCGTCTGAAAAATATCCGAGAGTAAAATTTTGATGAGAAGCTTCTCTCAATCGGACAAATTGCCCTTTGGATACGACATAAAACTGCAGGTCCCTACCACTCGTGTGTCCGCAGAGCACGGCTGTGAGAAGCTAGGCTAGGGGCTATATGGTATGTAAGAGCAAAAAAAAGGGTTCCGCTCTGGCTTTTACCTTATTCTAATGTAAACATAACACTTTTTTTCCTCCATATTACTGATATGTACCAGCACTTACCCCCAATAGCGAAACAACAAGGTATGATGTCTCCTCCCTCCCCAATCTAACTCGACTTCCAATAATGATAGGAACACAAAAATTGTATACGACGTTGAAATGAGCCATGTTAGTAACTCTACTAAAAAACTTAAAAAAACGCTTATTCTGGGATAGACTGGCTTACTGACTCACTGATCATCAAAACCTGCAGGGTTCTTCCCGAAGACATAGAACCTTGAAATTTGGTACAGAGGTAGTGCTTGTGTGTAAACAAAAGAAAAAATTAGAAAGTTAGGACTGGGTAAGGGGACAGTACAATAGAAGTTATCAAAACCTGTAGAGTGCTTCCCGTTAACATGGAAACTTGAAATTTGATACAAAAGTGCTTGGGGTATAGACAAAGGATAAAATGAGTAACATCAATTTTTCAATGTATTTTCAAAAAAAAAATCGTTTTACAAGTTTTATCTTAAAATGGGCGGGGGGCGGGGCTATATGTTAATCATGCGGTATATCATTTTTAAGGCATTGTAGTAGATTCCAGAACCGTTTATTTTATTTCAATTGACATATTGTTCAATAATTAATATCACATACACACTGTGCCGGACACTTACGCTGTGATGTGTAAACATATGCTCCGCTTTTGCCAACACTAATGTTGGTATCGACTTAGTCTCTTAGATATTATAGAATATGTCGGGGTATTTAGTATTTGGAGTACTTATTGTTATAGTTTGGGATATTTTAGGATGTGTTGAGGTATTTAGTTAAATTGTAGGATATTTTAACAACATATCCTAAAATATCTCAAATTACCACCAAATATCTCATTTAAATTGATTTCAAACCAAACACTTAAATTATACTAAACAAATTATTTTATAACTCCCAACCACACAATGTAATCCAGATAGGTTTACAGTACAAATGGCTCAAGAACCTGAAGTTTTACCTAACGTTTGCTTAATATTTGCTTAATCTTTGCAAAAATTATTGATATCTCACCAAAAATGTTACTCTAAAGTTCTCTAGTACAGAAATCCTGTACAATTCAGTCACAAAAGGGAGTAAGATATAAAAGATTACCACGTTCAACTTGTTCCAATGCATTTCCAAATAAAATTTGGCACTTGGCAAAAGTTTATTTAAGTTACAGAATTTTTGTACTAGAGTAAAGTTGTTGATGAAATTTAGATTGCATCATAGTACTAGTTGTAGTGACCTAATACAGCTTTACCTGATCTGTGCCCATTTCATTTCGACGACAATGGAACTGGCATGGAAGGGCCCAGTGTTCCATTATTTAAGTGTGCTAGCTTTTTAGGTCATCTGTCGACTTGTACGGCAAAAAACACACAATTAAGGTTTTTTGTATTATGAAATCTGTAGACGTTAATCCACGTCTCCTCGGTTTTCGGAATAATATCACTAGCTAGTTAGGTGGCTTGCCGCCTAGGGTCACTTAAGTTGTCGCAAACGATTCCCATTGTGAAAGCACGTTTAACACAGTTTTATATTTCTAAATTTAATGTAATCCCAGCATGAAACCATTTTTTTATGCATTTCTATTCTTTTCCAAAATACAACTGTTTTATTTACTTCATTCTTTTATTAACCGGATAAATTAGCATAAGGCCTAAAAAATACTTCCACCAGTCATAATTCTTTCTCTCATAAAAGAATACTACGAATGACCTTTAAAAGCGGGATTTAGCGTGTATTTCCCATGATATCAAGAGAACAGGTTCATGTATGATACGAGTATTTAGTAATTGGCTTGCCAGATCACCTCAACTTACAAGTTTTATTACCAAACTTGAGATGTACATATACAAATAAACTGCATACAACCAGCCAGGGATCGATCACTTGTAGCCAGTTCAAAACTGGCTCGGTTAATCGATTGTAAAATGAAGGTCAACCGCTGGGATCGCAGCAAAGAACCAGAAATTTAAATGCGCGAAAGGTTTCACTTTCATTACCCTCCATCTAGCATCGCATCCTCGCGGCTGTACTTGTTATAAAAGCTCATCACACTTTTGTCGCGCGACAAAAGATCACCGGCCGAATGATCATAATGATGTTCATCATCAGCAAATTAATTCATCGCTGTCGAGAAGGTCTTAATAAATATTCAAATGGCTCAGGTATTTCTTTTATTTATCATTTCATGTAGATTTGATGAAATGATTTACTAAAGATGGTGGGAAACTCGAGTCAGATAAGAGATCGTTACGTACGAATGCATGGTCATGTAGGATTAGGTAACCGGCTTGCTTGTGATGGTTTTTCTTCTTCTTTTTTTGAGGGAACCTCTAATGAGATCAATATACGGAACATAAAATGCATTTTGACCGCAATTCGTTGTCTGTTTCATCACACAGTTGGTTCCCTCGTTTCCGTGGGTTTTTAACATTGAAAATCGGATTTCATGGGGGAGGAGGATTAATGGAACCGACAGCAATTATTGAAAGGTAGACCTCATTTCTTTTTGATAACTAATGCTTTTAGCTTCTTTGGGACAAATTGTTACTAGAAATTTGGTCACATAGCCAGTAATGCAACTTATGCAACTACACCAAACAAACTTATACGATTTGAGTTAGATACTGTTAAGTTCAACATGTGGGAAGCTTTAGACCAGTTCAACGACTTATTGTGTGGTGAAATGACTAATTGCCTCTTAATATCCGGCTGTCATCTTATACAGTTACATGGTATACCGATAATGATTTTAAGACCTATTCCCACTAGTCTAGATTCGACTGGTTAAGGGGATAGCGTTCTAAAATCTTTTACTCCAGAACTTTAAAGGTATGTCCATACCAGAGAAACAATTGAGAAACATTGTTTCAAAAACGTTTCCCAATTGTTTTCTAGTTAATTGCTGGAAACAAAAAACCGTCTCCGAAATATTTCTCATTTATCTAATTTCGGTAGAAAGATGGTCGAACCAAAAGACAGCGTCATGCCATGTCATAGTGAACAGAATATTCGAAAATTAAAAAAGAAACCGTTAAAAGGGTTTAAATTTATTAGAAAATCTTAAATTCAGATGGAGGATTTCCTCACTTTTTTGAAATTCTTCTTTTTACTATTTTAAGTATTTGTTTCCACTTAAGCCTACTAAAAAGATGTATTCCTTCGACTAGGAGTGCTCCTTTCCAGGTAAGTATTAGCAGTGGTATGTAACAACATGTAAGTGTCGTTGGATAAGTCGGAAACAGATTCAGACATTAGACGGCACAGTAAAAACAAAATGAATTGTTTACTGCAACGTAGCCAACAGAGCCGACAGATTTGAGAGGACCAGAAAGACCAAGAACATTTGTGGAAAGCTAATGTATCTCAAGTTCAACAACAAAGGGTGCATTTGATCTTTCTTTTTTGTATTGCATCTGGGTATATAACCCCCTCGACTTTGAGCATAATGATGTGTGAACTTGTCTAGCTAATGTTGATGGCAATCTTCGAGTCTTTAGCGTAGAAGTAGGTTCATAAATGACTCAGCATTTGATTGCCTTGTTATTATTTTTTTCATTTCTCAGTTTGAATTATGACCTCATCTAAGCAATCAATCGTGGCTGGTAGAAAGAAATGCTCATTTAACAACTCATAAACCTTCTACCGCTTCCTGCAGTAGGTCAAGTTTTTCCCCATTGTTTGGTTCCTCCATTAGAAAACTCGGTCAATATCGAAGCTGCTAAATCCCTTTTAACAAAAAATTACATACCTGCAGTTTTTACTATTTCTTTACCATTGCATTTGTGCCGATGCAAATAACAATCTCTTCAGAGATTCTTCGTCTTGATCAAACGGATATACATTCGTATCCATTATGAAAATCACTGTCAATGGAAAAACTCTCAAGCATCAATCACCACAAGTAGGTACATATATAGACATTTTATTGGCCACATATGTAGGAGCACATCATACGAGCAATGTCACCGTCACATGAACTGCATTCACTACCCAAACAGGTGCAGACGATGTAGTGGCAGTAAACGGCAACGACATTCAAGGCTCTAGTCGCATAATTAGCTCCATCTATTTGCAGCGTAAAGAAAATTCACTGTCAAGTGAAATTTGCGCACAACGATGATGCCTCATCATTCGCATTTCTCGAAGATGTGTCCAACCAACGACGCTGTATAAAGTGACGATTTGATGATTAACAGATTTCCTAGAAATTTGGTTCTAGATAATTCACCTCGTGCAGTTACTTCCGGAGACCGCATCTCGAAAAGTAAAAGTTTTGCATACATTTTTTCGTGCGGTAATGTTGTACAAAATTAACCGTCTTCGTCGGTCGGTAAGTTAGTTTCCTCAGGGAGAGTCTCCATAATTTCCACACAATTATGGTATCCACTTGACGACTCCAACAAGTGTCAAGTTTTTTTTTTTTATGGTGGAGGGAAAGAGTTACCGTCAACTATGCAACCTGTCATGATCATGAATTTATTGGTATTTGAATGATGCGTACTAGACATTACGAGACAAATTTGTAATACAAGTTGCCACCAACGGAAATCTAGCCTAAAGCATGGTGTTGTTGACTTTGGCGCTGAAATGTCAATGAACAGAAGATTGTTAAAAAAACAATATAAAGTGGATATGGTCTTCCGATTGCTTTTCGGAAAATCTTTTACAAAGCCAATAAATTTCTAAACCTGTTGGTCATATTTGTATTATCCTCTTTAGGTGCGGGTAGTGATAAGCTGCGATTGATTTATAGTGTTGTTGAAATTTTGTTTCGCAATACCTACGATATCACCGTTAGGGGGATTGCAGTCTGAAAGTAATTAAGTGCCCACAAAGAGAAATAATTTTTTTATAGACTCAAACAAGCCGAAGAAGTTAAAACATTGGCTGCTGGCTTATTATAAAGAAGATGACAATTTATCTTTGTAACACCCTATACTTTGAAAGTTCAAAGTTTGGTTTTGTCCCCTTATTCCATACTGTAATATTAATGAAGTGGGGGACGATGCAAGATAACCTCTAGGCCTAAAAGATTTTCTGTGTTAGCCCTTTACTCCCTAAAAGATTAAGTTAATCTTGAGTAGGGTCCAGATCGTGTGAAGAAGTGGGCACGGTTCTTTTGAATGGCGAAGAAAAACCCCTACCGAAATGGAATAAGCAATGACCTCTAAGAAAATCTGGTATGAGGTTTTCGTCACGTCCACTCAACGCAAAAAGTTCTTGGCTTCTATTTTTTTCTGGAGGTTTGATGAATTGCGTGGCTTGTCATAATTCTTGAGTTAAGCTCCATTTTCAGAGCTTTTCTTGGAGCTCCCAAGAGTTTAGCCCTAGAATAAACTGACTGATGAATCAGCCACAGACGGCTTAAGGGCCGATGGACGTAGAGTTTGAACCTTGTCTTACAAGCTCATCTAGAATCTTATTTCCTTCGACCACGGTCTTCATTCTCCCATACATTGCGTTCCGGAATTACTATTTTCAACAGGCGGCTGAAAAAGGTTTTGTAATGCATGGAGGCATAAAGGCAATGATAGTGTCGAACTTAAGAGTAGCGGATACATATTCAAAGTCCTGAGATAATCAGTTAGATCATGAAGTTGGACGAGTGGTGAAGATTTTTTGTGTATTTCTAGCTCCTGAGTTGGCCATGAGCGTATAGCGTCTTCGATTTCTTCACAAGCGTATTTTCTCAATTTTTGTAATGCGTTTTGGGCTGAGGTTTGTTCAACCTTTTTCCAACCCACTGATGGTGGGCGATAATGAGGAGGCCGACAGGACCCACACAATATGAAACAATTACCCTCTTAAACTGAAGCAGGCAGAGAGATTAGCATTTGCTAGTCTCAAATTGATCAAGGTAATGAGTATGTATGTATGCCTAGTATGGTTTCCGGAGTAGGGCTACGTGCACATAGTTCAGGAAGTTACCAGCAAGGAATCCACCCTTCTCTAGCAGTACCAAAACTGGGGAAAAATAACAGCAGTCAAAGGTTAGGCAGGGCGACTCCAGCACGGGTAAGTACTTAAGTCAAAGTACCGATTGGTGAGTCAAGCAATCTACTCATTGTCCACTGGTTATATTAAGAAATGGAAATTGTAGAAGTAGGAGCTAAGACCGCACTAGCTTTGAATTCTTCCCAACAATACGTAAAGAAATGCATTGCACAGACAGGAAGCTCTCAATGTTGTTACCGGAATTTGGTTCGAAGTCACTGAAGTTCTTCTTGGGATATCAAGGGACACCAAAGTGATAGACAAACGATCACAAGACTTCCCATGCCTAGTAGATTGATGACTTTAACATGACAACGTCAACCACTTTCCTTTTAGAGGCATAAACTTAAGGCGGACGAGCTGATTTAGTGCAGCGGTAACGCCAATTTAGTAAGATCACACAAAATAGACTACCATTATTCAGAAACCGACAAAATCCGGTGCTATATCGAGCCTTCTATTATATAACCAACAATCAAGAGTCGGTTTGATAAAGTCTTTTCGTTTGTAGGGGCTTTAATGTCGGTAAGTCTAAGTGTTGTTGTGCATATTGTCAACAGAATCATATGCCTAAAGACTAGGCCTTGTACCCACCTATTGACTAATATATATTCAAAGTATCTGCATACTTGTGAATCAGACAATCTTATCTTAAAGTTTAAATAGCCGTAAAATAAAGGAGCATACCTATATATGCATACTAGAATGACTTCAATGTACGCAGTTTGTTAAAGTCAATTCATTACTTGAAAGTCTCTGTCCTTGACATTGCCAATTACATTTTGACAGTTCTATTACGCTCAATCAACTGTCATAAAAAGATGTTTGTATATAATTCTAACCACACCTAATGACGCAAATCCTTAATCAAAAGATGAGACTATAAAAAAATTATAAATATCTGATTATCATCTTTTAATTTATATTTCTCCAAAGATTTCAACACAATGTTTACTCAGCATTTATAAAAATTAAATGAACAAAAACATCCCCGTGAAAAAGATTGCAGAAAGATAACGTAATAATTTCACACAGACTTCCTGTTAAACATTTATAAATGAAATTTAAACGGAAATTTAATTTTCCCAAAGATGACTCGACTGCAATCATATAATTTAATTATCAAAATGATAATTCAACACATACAACCGATAAACAATTGAATAAGACGCTAAATTTTAAAAAAAAAACAACATCAAGTTCCTTTTGACAGGTATAATCTGAATCTTTTGACAGTTCCGCGCGCTTTAAACGCACACGCACGCATCACAAACTAACCAAAGCTGTCAAGTATGTACATATAACAGGTCGGAAGTTCAATAAACCTTATCACGCAAACAAACCATTATGCCCTATTTTTTGTTCAAAGCAAAGGTAAATGCAATTATTTGATTTAATTATCTGATATTTAGGTTTCTTACCTAGTTCTTTCAAGTGCCCACTCATACATTACTAATTATCTGGCTATAAAAACTTTGTTTTTGTTCAAACAATATTTTTCCTGTCTTAATCTTGATAAAGATAAAAAACGAATTTTTTTTTTTTATTTAATCAAACTGCGACTGCACTAGAAGGAACAATGACACCGACGCAATTTACTTTGTTTCTATAACAGTATCAAAGAACAAAGTTTTCTTAACTTTTTTTTCTGCCCTGTCATCTATAAACATTAACGTCAATTTAGATTTTTGTTTTTTATTGTTTTATACTTATCGGTTATAAGCCCCATGGTGGTACAAAAAGTTAATATTTTCACCACAGAAATAAATAATCACCAGACAAATGTCATTGTTTAGGTGTACTTGTATTTTAGTTCCAGTGACACATAAAAACAGGGCTTAGAACTGTCATTCTCAAAAAGGAAACTAAGTGTAATTGATTCATTTATAATGCATAATGATATCTAATATAAGTGGCGTAATTCTATGAAGTAAAGATGAATAACTACTGATGATTAACTGTCACGATATAGGTTTATCTTATTAGCTTTCGAATGACGTTTGTCATGATCAGACTCTCACACACCTATTAATCGAAGTTAGAGACGATTGACCTTTCGGCTTTGTATGATCAATTGACAAAGTGGCAGTTGTGAATGTTCACCTCATTAATTAAATTCATAATTAACAACATATTTTACACACATTAATTGATTTGAACTTTTGTTTGTCAAGTACAATTGGTGGGTACTTGCGGCGGTAAAAAGATAGCTAAAAGAAAAAGACTTCAGTTGGAGTGGAAATAGGTGCATGGCAAATGAGAATAGTATAAATATTTATGAGTAAATTAGTTTTTTAAGTGATAAAGTGAATGAAGAGTAGCTAGCTATTGGTTGTAGTGCTAATTGTGCCAAAGTTTATTCGGTCAATTGGTAAGCTTTTATAACTCAAGGCCAAATTAATATCAGAGTGTCTTGGGATAGGTTTGGGCAATGTAAGGGCAGATGCATATATGTACATATAAAAAATAAATGATTGTGCATGAATTTTGTCTGGTAAAGTGGATAATTAGCCTTGTAACCCTGTTAACCTTCTAAAATATTTGGCAATGTCAGTAATGCTTGATCGAAGTGTCAAAATTTTGACGTACACCAGTAGCTGTCATAATGAAGAGCCCCGTTCGTGTTAATACTATTTGACAGCTAAATTGTTAGAGTGGTCTAAATTTTCGTTGGGCAGTCAAAATTGGTTTTCTGCCAATTTGAGACTTTTAAGACCGATAATAGTCAATTTAATTAGAGAAGAGCAATTATAATACACATTGACCAATAAACCATCACAGCGAAGCACTCCATTTTGAAATCATTAATAACCTCAAGGGAAAGATTTTAAGAAACTTATTTTGTCTCTTGAGACTGCACACAGACCTTGAAAACATCTCCATTGGAAGACTAAGGTTTGGTACGAGATCACCAATGTGACCAATTGCAGCCTTTCGGGATCAGAGGACACCCTAACAGAAACAAAAGTCTCAAGTCTGCCACATAAGCCAACATAATTTTTAGTATATATTTCTACTGATGGTTTTGAGTAGTTTTGACACTATCTGTCCTTTCACGTATTTATTCAGTCTCTTGTGAATTAAAACGCTTGAAAGTACTCAAAATGCGTTGGCGTACTTGTCAAATAGAACAAAAAAAAAAAACAGTCTATCGGTGATCTCCTTCAAACTGTCTTAGGCAGGCTGACTAAGAGGGTTCAAAGATTCTACCTTAATGTAAATCTTTGAATTTCTAGCCCTTTGTACAACTAGAATAGTAGCTCTTTAGGTGCACTTTTGCAATGGACAGCTGGAACTTTTAGTGAACTGTGAATTAAAACTGGCGAGTAACATTGTTAGGTTCATTGAGACTTCCAACACAAGATCCCAGAGATCCTAGTAAAGCCATCGTTTGTAGCCTACATCACCCCATATGATATATCAGGGCATTCCCTTATATAATCAATAGTGCGATATGTCAGATCGGTGCCATAGGATAGGTTCATTTCAAATAAATTCCACGAGTTCTTTCCACATTGGTGCCGAAACCCGGGAATGAACCGAAGAACAGATTCAATAATTTTTTGAAGCTTTAAACACGAACAAGTACTTAGAAACAAAAAAAAAATCAATGAAGCGATAGAATATTTGAAGTGTGAGTGAATTTTGCGAAATGTTTCTATAATAGTGCTACCAAAATAGAAATTTGCAGAAGTAAAACATACACTTATATTCCAATAATGTATCCAAAGCAGCCCTTTACCGCAAATAAAACACACAACTAGCCTATGATAGCTATGCAGCAATTTATTATTTTATTTTACATTTAAATTTCAACTGTGCTGTATATAAAGTTGCAAAAAAACGTGCCTTTTAACAGCTTTACACAATTTCTAACTCAGATGTTGTATTTCCCTGGACCACATTTAACCTCGCCCTACATAATAAAGTATATACGAGTGTATGTATACTTGCGAAAGAATAGGAATGCCATTATCCAATACTTCTGCATTCGTATCTATGTACTTATATCTGCACCTGAATTGAACTTCGGTTTATTGGTTTCTTACTCAAGCCATGTAGACTTTGCTTTCAACATCAATTTCAAAATTGACATCTAACGCAAGTCATAGCCCTGCCGATCGAAACGATCTATTAAATTTCAACAAAGTTGTGGCATGATGAGTTATTATCATATTATCGTATTATTATCTTCGACAGATATCAGTATCTGTAACTTTATGACAACCGCAAATTTGCACAATAACCTTGCTGACTATAATCGATACTCGTATCTATCCGATGGTAACCCAAGCAAATCAACACACATTTGGTAACCAACAGTGACCTGATTTTCAAGCGCATAAACCAATCAAGCAGCCTCGCCATACCACTCTGGTAAACCACTCAGGGATGAATTACGGAAAGAGGAAATGTACCCGCGGCCACAGTTAATTGAAAAAACCACTAATATACGCTGATTGTGGCTTCTGTGTGTTGTGTGCCACTCTGCTTCTATTTCTATTAAATTTCCCTCTAGCTCGACAGATTTAGGCCATTTGGGCTGCATCGAAAACCAAATCGAAAAGTGATCGGTAATTGAGATTGTTCCGTCTGGCTCGATCGGGGAACAGATCGATCTTATTGGCTTAGTCATAGATCACCTATTGTCTCCTAACGATTGTCATTTTGTACATGGAAGATATATTCTTTCCCCGCTAAAAGCCTCGCGCTTTTAAATGAAAGTCGAGCAGTCTAGAGTCCATCGAAAATAAATTTAAAAGAAAGTAATTTTTTGGATCTCTTTTCTTCAAAGTCACGTTCTTTTCTTTTCTTTTTCGTTTCTTTTTCGGAGGGTTTTACTCCATTATTTACAATTATTTTCTTCAGACTGCTTTTATGGGATGTTGTTGTTTTCTATGTCGTCGTCGGACGGTCGACAATCGTGACAAACATAAAATAAATGAAATTTAATTGTAAAAAAATGCTTATAGTCGTATCCAGCTGTGCTTTTTGGGGCTGGAGAAAGAAGACACAAATCTGATTTCAACTGAATGTTAAAGTTTCTGTACTAAATTGCCTCAAATTGCACTGCGGTTATCGCGTCTTGCGTATGGCTAAGAGATTTAAAAATAGAGACATTAGAGATTAAATTGTATTTATGACACTTTTGCCACTGGGATAATTTTAGTTTGCTGATAACATGTTGTTGAGGGATTCAAATGAATTTCAACCTTGTGAAACGACTCAGAATTGGGTTTATCTGCGTTTTTATTGAAACAGTTGTTTTATGTTAGATGGTAATACTTAGATCTCTTAGTTTACGTAGTGATCTAATTTGTGTATTGTACCTGTATCAAGTGATGTTGTATAGCTTCGTCAATATTCTGGATTTTGATGATTTGAGATGTTGGATTCAAAATGTCGACCGAAAAACACTAATACTGAGATAATTCCCATCTATTCGTATGTAAGTAAAGGGTGTCCCAAAAGTAATTTTGATAGAAAACACAGGTTTTTAATTAAAAATTGTAAATGATTTATTGATTCATAAAATATACAGTATAGGGTAAATGGTGGTGGCCACAGTGTAGTGGGTAGTGTGTTCGCTTGTGACCCGAACTGTGCAGGTTCGAGCCCGGACGGGGAACAGCAATCACAGCCACCCGAACATATAAGAGAAACGAATAAAATCTAAGTTTCTCCACCACTACACCAAAAAGGAGTTTCTGCCTGGTAGTACAATGGACACAGAAAATTGAGTCTGAGTGCTCCGGGATTTGGAAATTTCCTTCTTTACAAAAAAAAAAAAAAAAAAAATAATGGTAAATGGCCTCCACCAACTTGTTGTTGTTCCATAATCTATTCAACGAACTCTCTTCACTGTGCGTGGTCAGTAGGCTTCAGTTCTTGAGTCAATTGCACTTTGTATGCATGAAGATGCAAATCTTTCGTAAGAATGCGTTGAAGAGAGCTTCTTGAAATGTCCAATTCTTGACCACGGTATCGTATTGATGTTCCTGCACTCTCAACAACACTCTCAAGAACAGCTTCGATGTTTTGTGTTGAACGACTTGTTGAAGGACGGCCAGAGTGTCTAAGATCACTAATTGATCCAGTCTAACTGAATTTTTCAATTAATCTCTTTTGTACGAAAATTGGGAACTGTAGCTGTGAAACCTTCATTATTTTTTTAAAATATTGCTCAACAATGAAAACGCGTTGTCCTTTCGTGTAGCACTCCATTTTTAATAACCCTGAACTTTCAGTTGTCACGCTGTCTTCTTTTTTTTTTTTTTGCTGGCAACACTTTACCGCACAAATGGCTCAAAATTTAAATCTTGCGTGAATTTTGGGACACCCTTTATATGTAATCTGAAGTTAACTTTTTTAAATTCAATTTTTTTTTTAATTTCATTTTGAATTTTCAAATTCTGACTTTGAATTCTTTTGACCAAGAATGTAATTAAGTAGCGAAGTCCTATCACGGACAACTAAGGAGTATTTATACAAGACTATCCCACATAAGCATGGACGTTATCAAAGACGGATGAAAATATCCCTGATTTTTTTGAAAGAAAAATTCTTCGAGTAATTTGCGAGTATAGTTCCGTTTGCACTGACGGAGTATGAATGATTTGAATTCATTGCATAAAATGGCTAGGGCATGTAGAACGAATGGACATCAATGGTCTAGCTCAAAGAGTCTTCGAATCCATACTAAAAGGTCGACACGCGGTAAGGAAAGATTTCACCTTAAGGTGGTGCACACAAGTGGGAAGAAACCTCAACCAACTTGTAAAGCAATAGAAGAGGCGGTTAGCAATGGTTCGAGCTGGCTAGAGAGACGTGATGGTTGAAACTTACGAACATCCCAGACTGTGGCGCCATCTAAAATAAGTGAAGTAACTCACATGATAGCACGTACTATTGTTCTGACGTAAAATCTTTTTAAAGAAACCAAGTTAATAGAGCACTTCTGATCAAACTTAGGCCAAATTTGTCTAGTAGCATGACATGTAGTACACGGATTCCCTGTGTAAGACCACGTGTACTTCCCAGACTGAAAATCTTAGAGTTTCTCGGAGCGATTTTTTCGTTAATGTAACCATTTGCCTCTCGTTGCTCACACACATATATATTTTTAAACCATTTGGAACCTTTAACAGAACTTCGCCATTATTATACTCGTACAAAGACGCTCCTTGTGAAACACTTTTTAAATGTGAATTTACCACACTTTTCATCATCCACAGGGGACTAAGTCTTGCCAATGTAAATACCCCCATTCTTGGTAATATACACGACACTTTTGTTGGATGGCTTTCAGATCGAAGGTATGGACGAAATTTCCTATCTCAGTACTGAAATGTCGAACGAAGTAAAACCGATGCGAACATAAGCGCAACAAATAGTACGAATAAAGCGCGTCCAATCTAACATTTTCTAGATCACATCTGGAGCTTTTTACGTTTCTAAAACTGTTGCAAACTAAGTATTGGGAACTGGGAACTGCATATACATTAGTGTATATCTAAGAATCTGGCAAAATACAGATCCTCATGAACAAGATGAATTATCACTCTCTGCTGAGATTAACCTTTCACTTGTTCAATCGCTGCAGTGTTTTCAGGTTAAAGTCACTGACTGACTCTGGAAGCTTTATCTAAAAGAGACATATTGTAATATGCGCGCTACGGCTCGAGTAGATAAAACGATATTCTATGAAATTATTTCTTTATTTTCTAGTCTATAGAACAATTCAAGTTCACACTATACTATTCTTCGCAAACTCCTTCCTTACAAGGTCTCTTTCTTCTCAAGTCACTTTATCTCCTTCAATTACTTAATTCACAAATCCAAACTAATTACTTCTTCTTGTTAACTCTCAACTTTCATTTTATCACAAAATTACAACTTCGCCCATTATCACTTTTCCAATCTCTTCGTGCGGTTCAAAACCAAATGCCCTGTCTCGATCGCCATTTGTCCTTAAATAGCCGCTTTTCTAATAGCTAGAAACTTCTAGCAAATTCTTCGACCACTGGAACAAGAAAATTCTGATGTAATAATTCCAGGATGACAGCTGCAGCCAATAATCTCTTGTTCTCTCTTATCCGTTATATTATCCGAACTGTGGAGACTAATTGCAGACACGAACCTCGAATGAAAAGACACTTCGGAACAAAATTATGCCAGAATGAAAAGACACTTCGGAATTTGTTGCATTATGCTACATTATGTTACAATATTTATAGTAAAATCAGCTGTCGCGAATCACTTGCGTCGACCGTTAAGAACAAAGTGTCGGTTTTTTGGGATGCTAATGAGATTATCATTATTGGTTATATTCCGTATTTCTATATACGAATACCTTTTTAATAATAGAAGCACGTTCAGTTTCAATAACTGCGATACAATATTCACGACAATGAACGGAGGCAGTAAGTAAGTGCTTCGGCTAACTTACAAGCGATAGAAATAAGTAAACCTAACCTTTAAACAAACATCTTTCTTTTCGCCTTCAAATATTACCTACTACTTACGCTGTGTTAAATATTATAAGTTTACTGCAGAGTAAAAATCCGTTGATCCCCAGTTAATTATAATAAAAAACCTAACGAAATAAAATGGAATAATTTAACAATAGAGCACGTGTTTAATCGGCTCAAAATGTTCCTATTCCGCTGGTCCAACATAAATAACTTGATTGCCTACAAAACTCCCCTCTCCGCTTTAACCTAATCTTCTTCGGAAGTGATAATCGTTAAGTTCTTGCCTACATTAAAATTATGATAAATTGCATGCTTTAAAAAAAATCTGGTCTGTCAGACCGATAGAACTTTACAAAAGCGCCATGCTGGGAAAACGAAAAACAACAAAAAACCAGTACTAAAATAGCACAAAAAAAATACATCAACTTATAAATATTTATAAGTTCATCATTACAAATTGAATATTTCGTTAGCTGCTTTGGTTGATTTTGTAACGGTCATCAAATGGGGCATGCTTACTAAATAATAAATTAGTTTCAACCATCGATTGATAAGAAGTCGCATTACAATCTCTGTTGTATTTGATTAAATAAATATTCATCGAACTGTGGAAACTTAATATCACAAATAGGAAAAAGTAGCCGCAACTGTCAGTTTTTTGATTTATTGCTAATACATTTTAACATAAAAGCGAATTTATGTCAAAAGAACGGATTTTTTCTGCACGAATTTCGATAACCTTGATATTTTACGAGATTTTTTTTTTTGGTGAGATATTTATTTGTGGGTTAAAACCAAAATAAAAAAAGTTTTAAAAAAATGTTTTTTTTTGGATAAAGATTTTGCTAAGTAATAAAAATTCAAGGTTTTGGGGAATTTAATGTCCGGTTGCACCATAAGGTGTTACAAACTTCGAGTATAGTTATATTTAAGGAAATTTCATTAACCTGTTTAAAATGCAATTAAGACAGGTGTAGGTTGAGAACAAAAATTAAGTGGGAGTTGATCAGCAACACTAAGCCAAGGTACCTAGATGTTAATATTTCCAAATTTGAGCTTAGTAATAAATAATAATATAAGTTGGGTAGCGAATCAGTAGGAACTTTGAGGCAGTTCAAATAAATGTGGCTAAGGCCCGGACCATACGAGCAACATATTGTCTAGCGACACTTTGTCGTGCGATCTGAGGCCGTGGGGTAATCCCTATGGGAGACAACACACCCTACGACAACGACTTTTTTGTCGCGCGATATACTGGACGACAATTTTCCCGCAGACCGCGGGACGAAAAACTTGACAATCGCCTTCTTCATCATTGATGGAGTTCAACTCAATATATCGCTTGAAGCGTTTCATTTACTTCTATTGAGGTACACAATGATCTCGACAAAAATGTAGTGCTACAATAAGTTGTGCTGTTTTCAACTACAATTGGCCCGTATAATTTGACATTGTACAATTCGAATAAGTCTGAATTACAAGAACATACAAAATTTAATATTAAAATCACAAAACAGGAAAACTCGCTTAGTCTTTGAAAAGTATGTTCGGGCTTTTTTGACGTCCCCAATCTGGAGTTTTGACCTTCTTGTCTGGAGCGTTGTATTCTAATTCAAATTTGGGAAGTCACAGGGGGTCAGAGGAGGTCAGATCTGGTCAACAGCACTGTAAGGAGGCAATTTGAACCGAATTTACCCATTGCTAGAGCTAATGTCCAAGCCGATAGAATTGTAGAATATTATCTTTACGATCTCCACTCTCGCTCGTAACTCATCATATTCGTGCCACAGCTCTTGGAATAGATCTACGTAGATTACTCCTGTTATTAATTATTCTATGCTTTGGAATATAACCAATCATGATAATCTCATTGGCCTCCCAATAAATCTTAATATTTTAGTGAAATGCCTTCCGGTATACTTTTGCGAAATTGTTAGTAGGTACAGGCAGGATTGTCACCACAAAACGCGGACTCTACGGGAAGAATTGTCATTACGGCAAATTACCAAACCTTGAAGGTGAAGGTAGCGGAGCGGTCGCATATGTGTTCAACAATGTTATAGCTGTATCGCAAAAGGTAATGCAGAATGCCCTCTGCAGACACTGAAAATTTGCTAATAGAATAGAACAGAATTTATTTTTTTTGCTGCTAACTATCATAGAATGAACTATGAGAAGCTCCATCTGGGTTTACAAACGAATTAAACAGCCGCCGAACCTATCGTAACCAATCAGTACTTATTAGAAACGGCTTCTAAAGACACTATAAATGCGACAAAAGACTGAAGCCGCAATGAAAAATCGTTTATGTCTGGCGCCCTATGACTTATATGCTAGTAAAATTTTTAGATTTTGAAATGATGTCGAATTTTTCAAAATTTTCGAAAATTGCAGGTACGGAGTTTTTCAAAAGATCTTAAATGGAAGTCGTTTTTTAGTGCAAATGCCTATGGAAACAAATTTTTAATTTTGAGGGCGCATTATTATGGAGCAAAGTCGGTATCGAATTTTTAAAATTTTTTTAAAATTGTACGAAATTCAAAATGTCTCTCTTTACAATCAAGTTAATGGAAATTGTTTTTGAGTGTGAATATCTCCAAAAATGACCACGGTCAAAATATTAGGTTTTGATATTATCTAGGTACATGGTGGATGGCGAATTTTTCAAAATTTTCGAAAATTGTACGAAATCTTCGGAAGTGTTTTTTTTTTGTAATGAGAACACCTGATCCCATATCTCCGGGCTCTTAGGGTCGTATTATATGTATGTATGCAAAATGTCAACTCTACAAATTTATGAGATAATTTCTTAGCAAATTATACATATATTGTGCATTGTGGGTGGCCGTAGTCTAATGGTAATATTATCGGCTCTTAAACGGAAGGTTGCTAATTAAAGTTACAATCATAACGAGAAACAATTGCTAGCTATAAAATAATTAATTCTTTCACAATCCCCCTACATAGGGTAAATAAAATGCAAGAAATCGTAAAAAGACTCTCCCCCATTACTTCGGACACCAACCATGAAATAGAAAAAAACGAAAAAACACCATCGATTCAAACCTCTAGAAAAGAAATCTCTTCCATCTTTCAGAACTACATACTTGCAGATACATTAAAAGAACTGTCATATAATTCTTTCAACGACAGGATATCTTGAGAAAACGTCAATTCAAAAATTTCTAACAACTGGTAAGCGAAAGTCCGCTTCACCACAAGTATGGAAAAAAATAACCTCACTGAAAAACATCCTCATAAACTGTTTAATGAACAGCCCCAACATGTCTACTTCACAATCTCTAGACAAACATATTACCAATCCACATCTTCAAATTGCCACTTTCTTCCCCATTAAAACGTGCGTATAGCGGTAATTAAACTTTTAGTGTTAATATGGTGTTATTTATAAAAAAAAAAGAAAACACAAAACCACTACTTATTCAAAATAATATAAAAATAACAACTTTTAAACTTACCCATGAATTATCTCGAAATTGCGACATGTTGCTCCAATTTATGCAAATAAATAATCCAACAGAGAGTGTTGTGTCTAAGTGTTTCAGACGAAGTTTTTTCTTCACTTCTTATTTTCTTTGTGCTTTTCTTAACTCTTCAACGCAAGAGTAATAAAATACAAAAAAAAAAGAATGCAAACCAGTTGTGACAATAATTTATATTATTAAAATTTGTGCATCGGCCACGAGCCAAAAAGACTGCACTTGCGGTACCGATGAAAACACTAAAAACATGCAAATATTGCACTGAACGCGTTCAATTTTTTTTCTGTTGACTTTTTTTTTTTAATTATTCACTCACAATGCCCATTGGGGATAGATACGTAGATACTTTTTTTTTTTTTATTGAATTTCATAGTACACTAGAACGCGCTTTGTGACCATAAAGCCATAGACCCGTAAACTAAACACTATGGAGCTAACGATCTTTTCAAAGCAACTATCGAACCGTGACAACTAGAGAGGAGGATTCTTCTATTTCAGTTTCGTTACAGAAAATATAAAAAAATACATTTCATTAGGTTGCTCATCCGCAACAGTGCAGTGTATTGGTACCATTCACTACCACCACACCCTGGGGTCTTCCGTTATCGATTTGCTATTTTCGTGTTAAAAAATCAAAACGATTACTGAACTCAAGCAATATTACAACTTATATGCACGATCGTTTGGCACTGATCGTTAGATGGAGCTACTACATACGTTTGAACTAATGAAACTCTCGACATTGACTGGAGCCTGTATGTACAGTGACTGGGGGTCTGGTGGAGCCAACACCACCACCGGCGATTTGTGTGCTATCAGACAAGTTTGATAGGCGATCGCTGCAGCTACCTGTTTGCTGGTAAAAGCTTATTTTTGTTTTGAAAGTGTAAGCGGATCTCACAGCTGATCGTGTTTGTTGTGAGCTTTCATTCAACGAATTCAAAGCTTTTTGTGGTTAGTTGGATATAGTTTGTTTTGACTGCAAATGATAGTGTGAACTACTTTTCTTGATATAGTGCGCGATAAATACAAGTAGATAAGAGTTAAGCCTTATCTAGAATCGATACAACGAAAACAAGATAACAACGAATTTCGTTTAATTTCGGGCAATCACCCCCGTGAGAAGGCAAATAACATTAATTCGAGTAATGTGACAAATTGGGGGAAGATAATGTGAAAGATAAATTTCTGATACACTGGGAGTACAAGGTTGATATAGTTAAGAGACAACAGGTGTGGTATAATGATTTATTCGATTATTTCTTCTGCGTTGCTGAAACCAAAAATAAAATTGACGAAAATTTATTGACGCACTATCTAAAGCCTATCAGAGGAATTAATCATCAACAGTACAGCAGAGTGCTGTTTAAAAATTAAAAACATTCTCTTTCTTTGTGTTGAGTGCATTCTTGAAAACGATCAAAATCTATTCTAAAGAAAATGGAAAGAATTTACTCATGAAATAATTTCAAAATGTGTATCATAGTCATATAAGTTTTTTACGATGTCTTCAAGGTTCAGACTAGATTGTTTGTGTTTAAAGCTTTGACAATATCGAAAGGAGAAACAAAGTCTGCAAAGTTTTGTAAGGTGTAGGACATTTTTTGTTTGATCTAGGTGGTAGAACAATTCTATAGATGCAATAAACGTGGCGTCCACAGCTTAAATCAGTTTAAATTATAGTTAGTATGTGCTATCCGTACTTCGATACATTCAGAGCTCGGATTTGTGAGGTATTTTTAAAACTGAGTCAGGTGACAGAACAGCATGAACCCGTGTGCCCAGGGTTCGTGCTCTTATGGGAATTAACTAAGGTTCTGGTGCCTTAGCGAAGAAATACTACCGAATTTCCGGATTATAGTGGGTCCCCTTTTTTACCAAAAAAAAAAAAAAATCCAGAATGTCCAAGGTTAGTGACTTTGAGAGACGTCCTCCTGGAGTACGTATATATGCACATTATACACTCGTACCACAGAAACTCCTTAAAAACTAGAAACTCTACTCACCTGAATTAATAATCAAGCTGCGATGCCAACTGTAAAATATGAAATACTCATGTATTTCGTAACGCGATGCTTTCATGTGCAGCTGTTTTTTCTTTTAAGGGTAAGAATAAAGCGGCAAGCCACGAATCAAATTGCATTGAAAGAGACTGTATATTTTTTTAAATAACCAATTAAACATCGCTTCAGAACTTTCTTTGACTCGCAGCTCCACTATGCTTTTACCATAAAGATAAAACATAGTCTAGAGCAAAAGCAGCAATGTGAGTGTATTTGTTTTGTGAAGCGAGAAATAGGTCAACAATCTCTTGCAGCGCCGCTCATCACTATGTTTTTACCCTAAGGGGAGCAATACTGAAATTTAGGCATGCACTAGATAGGATCAGGAACAATTTATTACATTTCAGCTGTCACAAAACTCTGCACGTATTAAAACGTGGATCCGCAATGGAAAATCGACTGCAGTCAGAAGTTTGTGACCTTCAGCAATGAAATTCTAAAATTAACTCTTAAAGTCAACTTCTAAGTTGCTTTTAAAGTTTTTTAGTAATAGAGGCGACTTAACAAAAGTCAACTATTATCGTTCATTCATGTTTTGACATTTTATTGACTTCAACTTTCATTTTAAATACGCGTGACCCATTACTGTGCTGGGGTGCTATTCAATAAAATGACAACACATTCAAAAGATATCACTAGCGATAGTTTTGCTTTCTGTTAAGTGGAAAACGGTAATGAGGCAGGCGTCCTTAAACGAAATCACTATCGAACAAAATACTGCGAATTCGCAATATACACTTTTCCGAAAAGGAATTTAAATTGAAGTTGACATCTAAAGACTGTTCAATATTCCTAAATTTCTATTTGCTATTCGAATTAAGGTTTACCAATTTTGCAACTTCGAATGAGTCGATTTTAGAATCACAGAGTGAGGCCCCAGGAATAATTGTACTTATTTATTTTGATACGACACGAGTATGTATCGATAATTTAATTGATACAAATAATGAAGGGTCGATACTTTGGCGGTATCGATTTATATTGGAAATTAATTAAAAAAAAGAAGATTTTGACACGAGGATCAATGGATTCTTGTTAACGCGTTAGCTAAGAAAGAAACTAATATTTAAATAAAAAATATAATACAATTACTTTTAACAATTGTGATTTCTTACTGCTCAGCTGACATACCGACTAGCAATTCACTACATTTCTTCAAGCGAAAGCCATTGTTATTCGTAATTCTATCTGTTATGTTTATAAGTAGTAAAAGCAAAGGTCTCGCTGTTTCAGCCTAGATATTTCCAGCAATTAGATGATGTAGATCATTTGCAAGCTACATAATAACAAGTTCATGTCTCGGGAAAGAATATAAGAATCGTTTGCGATCATTTATGGCACAATTCAAAAATGTAGTGTTGCGGCAGTGTTGTGGCAACATAAAAACAAAAAGTTGAAAAAACAACGTTTGGCAGCACTGCTCAAATCAAATGTTGTTTTTTTTTTTTGCAACACCAGCGCAACCAAACGTCAAAATAGACCAACTTGCGCAACAGTTGTTTTACTGTTGGCTTTGTTTGTTTTAGATAAGCTTTCGTTTCTTATAGTTGGTTAGCTATTATTATTTATTTTACCCAATACTTTATGTAAAAAATGCATGAAAGGTAAATTATAACAATTTTAAGGTTTTTTTTTCTATTTTGTATAGCATTGCAACACAATTGTTCATAAATGTCAAATTAAATTGCGCACGGCAACAGCAACACAAAGCTGTGTTGCCGCAACACTGTACAGTTTTTGACGGTTTTAAATTCACTTAAAGCAGAACATAAGTTTTTGAACACATTTCTCGCACTAGATAACAAAGTATTCAGTATCTTTGGAAATGATTTTCTCCATCATACTGCATTTGAATAGCTTACAAAGTCGACATGTAATTCTAAAGTCATCAGCCGTTTCATCAGCATATTTTATTCAAACTATTGCGTTTTATTTATTTAAATTTTTCACTCACCTGTTAAAAAATTTACTCCATAATTTGTTTGGAGTGAGCTCTTGCTTGTTCTGAAAATAAAGAATTAACAAAATATAACCAACACAAGGCACATCAAAATACACATTGAATTTTTTTTCAATTTGCCACTTTTAATTTCTTTTTTGGATTTTGTTTTTATTTAATTACATAAATCATCAATGAGGGGAAAGTATCTGTATTTCGTTGATTTCCATTTTTTTTTTTTTTTTCATTAAAATTATTATTATCTTCCGTTCGTTATCGTGTAATCGTTATAGTGTAATTGGTAATCATTTTTGCTTCTTAGATACAGTTAATAAAAATAACAATTAAACATTAAATTACAATAATAATTTCATTTCTTTTTTCCACTTAAGCATTATACAATAATTTTTTGTTTTATATATAATTTGTTTACATATAGATTCGCAGCACACAAGTACAGATAGGATAGAGTATAATACAAGATAAAAAAATATATATAATATATAGTTTGATTTAATATTAGGAAGAACAAATTATTAATATATAGAATTTCTTTTTCTTTTTGTTTAATCTACAACTTGGAAAAGAATTGACAATGAAAATTGTGCAAAAAACTTAATATTAAAAGATAATTTAAACAAAAAATTGTGACCTAACATTTATTGTTTCAGTTTCAGTAAATTTGTGATCCGGCAAAGAAGAACAAAAATAAAAAAAAAAAAAACTGTGATATGTGGAATGTAACAATCGATACTTAGTGCGTTATTAAAGATATATTTCTATTTATTTTTAAAATGAAAAACCGGCTGGAAGGCAATGTTTTCCTGTATTTTTTTTTTTTTTTTTTGTATTGAAATAAATATATTTTTGTGCAATAATTAATAGACAACAATTGTATATTGTGCGTGGAAGGAAATTTAATATTTTTTGGTGTTTGTATTTCATATAGGAAGCGCAAAGCAGCGAGATAATATGGCTTAAAATTTGATCTCTATTCTTTGGAAGAAGTTACAAAATAATATTATTTTTTTTTTATAAGATGGAAGAAGAAGAATATGCCTTGTGAACTCTATTGTAAGACAAGATAGTAATAAGTGCAGGGTAAGGAACGTCAGAAATGAGCACAGCTTTTAGTACTTTATACCGTTTATACCTTTATACCTTATCCCATTAGGGTACATTCATGACTCGTTGGGAACGTCGAAAAAACAATCTATAAATATCAACATATCTGCTCGGAAGCAAATTTGTTAACAGGTTTTGGGGCTACAAATTTTGAGCCTGGAGAGTCTGAGTACATTTGTCCTTAGATTTGACAAGTGAAACAACCCGGATTCGCTCCAACCAATAAAATAAGTGCTAATATTGTGAGTTACCTATTGATCTGTGGCCCGTCAAGCCTCCACTGACTTTTCCAAACATTGTTTTGATGTACATACATATAACCAACAATTTGGGCAAAAGACACAAAACAAAGATTGTAAGATTTTTAGAATGTATGCACGTATGACGCACGTACATACAAAAATTAATATTGCTAGTGATCAGTAATAAATCAAACGATCAGCAATATCGTTTCATACTTAACCAGCAGATAAATAAATCATCCGCAAGAAAATCACAAAGCCTGGCCTATCTTCTCGCAACCATTCATACTGTTCGCCACATGAATGGTAGGGACCTACAGATTTATGCCGATTTGGATGGGCAATTTGTTGGATTGAGAGAATCTTCTCATAACAATTTTACTCTCGGATGTTTGTCAGGCGTTCGCAGGAGGTGGGACCGTAAATTTAGTTTTTTTTTTTCTAGGACCTGAACCTTGACTCTCCCACTCAGTGATTGAGCACTTACCTACATTTTACAATCAGCAAAAAGTAATTTGTTGATCAGCAGAATGTCATTTTTTTATCTGTAGAAATTAAATAAAAAAACAAATCAGCAGAAAAATTAAAAGTTTAGTAAGAAAAATAAAAGATTAGCTGAGAAAATATTTTCTTAACACAAATTTATTATTTGCAAAATACAACTGTTCACAGTCGAACTTCCACTTTAAATTATCTTTTTTTGCTCTATTGGGTTGGTGTAATTAATTCTTTATGGTCTAAAATTCGGTATCCAAGATTTCACCTCTGAGTATGAACCCATAAATCAAAGAAACAAGGTTTAAATACAATCCATACAAACCGGACAAACAGACAGAAAGACAGAATTGAGTGACCCACTTTTTTCAATTTCTTCTTCCGATCAAAACGACAGCGTAAGCAGGTTACCGAAGAGACCAAAAACATTGCTCACAGTGGAGCAATGTTTGCGAAAAAATGCAAATCATATAGCTTCTCCACGCGTCCTGAAGAACCGACCCATAACAAAAATTTCATCAGAATCGGTTGAATAATTCAGGAATAATAGTACGAATTTTTAAGAATAATCTTTCTGACGGAACCCTCTATGTACGAATGGAGTCGTGCTTCACCAATTTGTTTCTGAACAGGACAGAAATGTTTTGTACTTAACAAACTTGTTTTTTATAAAATTAATTTCTATTATGATTCATGAGAATCAGCATTGATTTGGAAGAAGATATCTTAAATCTTATAGTGTTAAAAACTAAAGACGTTTGTGGAAATCAACGAATATGCGTTTTGTATTTCTTTTTATGCGTTTTATTCAATTATTTCTTTATTCGAGAGTATTCAGAGTGTTGTAGTATTTAACCAAACAAATTTAAGGATGAGCCAAATAAAAAACTCCACGAAGTCAGCTCTATCGATGCAACAAGATCAAAACCATAATCGTATGGACTATTCCTTCTCCCATTTAGTTCTCTTGAGATATTAACATGATCCAACACAGATCTCAATACACACTTTCTCAAGACTTGGAAGGATGATGACCAAACACCAGTGTGATCACGCTCTTTCTGCCCTAAAAAGGCTAAATTTGCTCCGTCACTAAGATCTCGACATGGTATTCGAATATATTCCCAATCAGGTTAGCTAAACCACTGAGAAATCAAGGTCTAACTTCGAAAAGACTTGGCTAATATTCAAACAATCGAACTTACAACGGAAATGACCGAGTATATTCAGTTCTAAGCCCTCGACTTTGTTAAGACCGAAAAAAAAAAACTCTGACAAACTACCACTTGCGGCTTTACTACGATTGGAGTTGCTCACTGACATTAACGTTCGTCACCCTGAGTCGCTCGACTTATTACCTGATTGGTCGAAAGTAAAAGATCCATACTTAAAATAGTCACAAGCTGTTGTTTGCACTCAAACCCAAAACTAAAACCGGGTCGGTATTCAGTATTTCACAACGAATACAGTTTTAAGTTTGACTAAAATATATAAGCTGCCATTAAAAATACTTAAACATCTAAAACAACAATTCGCTCTATGGCATGAGTACATAATATCCGCCTACAATAGAGCTCACAACAACAGTGTTGTACATATAACAATTAACATCTAAATGCATTCGTCCTCAACGAAACTGCTGAATGAGTTAAAATATAATATATATGCGCTGACAATAAAAAAATTGGCCAGCAATTTGTTTTTTTTTTTTTTTGGTTCTTATAAATTTAAATTTCATAGAAATATATATATTTATGTATATATGTATATGTCTGTATGTATTTGTTTTTTTTTTTTCTTTAACTAAATGTGTATATGATCAAAAATATACACTTTTTTTAAATATATATTTAAATAGATTCTTCTCTTCTACTTCTACTACAACTAAATACACCCAGTGTTGCACAACAGATGGCGCTTAAAGCCTTACACAGAGAAGTTGTTATTATTAAAGTTAGTTTTTTTTTTCTTAATATTCTTGTTAACACTTATTATGACGGATTTTGAATTTTTTTATATTTTTGTTAAATTTTCTCACTCTTAACTTTTCTAGTCTCCAATATTTTAATTTTTCCTCTAATTTACTATCAAAAAATCTGCTGTTTTTTTTTACACACGCTCGCACGAATACCGTTAGTTAAAGCTTGAAATTCCAATAATAATTTGTTGGTTTAATGTTTTTTGTTTACTAAATCATTCTAGAGGTCTAGAATATTTTTTAATGCCCGTGGCACTGGCCGCTAGATGTCGCTAAGATAAAATTTAATTAATTTCATTTACCTAAAGTTTTGTTTGTCTGACTTAAGACTCAGTCATACTAATAAAATAACAACTTTTTTGTTTGCTTAATAATTGTGACCACTTGAATTGCTACTACGCCTCGTTGTCGGCATGGAGGATGATGCAGAAACTGGCTCGATGAATACAAAATAATTGTAATATCATAGATCGTCTGTGGTCGAGGGATGCTCTTTGACATATTCTTTAGGAAAGTAGCCCACCTAGACGGGAAAAGGACGGTTATACGCGTGCCGCGAAAGACTGAATATATTATCTTACCGTTTCGCCAATACGACCCCTCCACCAACCTTTACTGTCGCCATCTTTACCGATCACTACAACCTGACAGCCTTGCTTCAGTTGAAGCTGATTACTTCCTTTCGGCTCAAAATCATAGATCGACGTAGCGATCACTTCTCGAAAGGGCCACAGGAGAGATTGGTTTAGTCTGTAAAAGGGTATGATACATCAAAATGTCTCTTTTTATTAGTTCAGCATGCCTCACTTACCCAGCAAAATTCTCCCCCAGATCATTGCGTTCGTAGTAGGAAACCAATTCGACAATTGTTTTAAAATGACGACGCGTTGAGAGACAATAGACGACATGATCACCATCAGTTTCTTGATTGATTTTCATGTGTTTTATCACATGATCATCGGTCCTAGACAAACATAGATTTATGTTAAATAAAGAAATCAAAAATCATATTAAAAACTTACTTCAAACTAACAGCATACATAGTCTCATGAGGATTGGATGCACCTTGTGGACGTACCCGCAACAAGTATGTGCCGACTTTACGACTTTCGAGCCTTGATGCGGCTGTGTCTCGATCCATTGTTCCTACAAACCTACAGTTTCAAAAAGAATGGACAAACTCAGGGATGCTTGGAGGAAAAAAAGTGAAGTGGACATACCAGTTAAATTCAGCTAATTGTCGATCGCATACCGGTGGTGGTATACTTATAGGATTTTGTTTACAACGACCTGTTGATGAGATGCAGCCTTTGTGTACTGGAATTTCACAGACTTTGCACTTGTAACCCTGTGATAGAATAATAAATTGGATAAAGAGAGGTCGGTTATAGGTAGCTATTTTACAAACAATCCACTTCTAACATTTTTAATTAAAGTGCAATGTCGTGAAGTGACATAAAATATCAAAATGATAAGCTATTTACGTTGTATACTTCTATGATATGCAAGTATATGCACTATAATAAAAATATCTAACACTTCCCCTCGCTGTTAATCAATTTCACATCTCCTACGCTATCGTTATTACTCTTTATTATTCTTTCATGACAATCGGTTCACACCACACGTTAAGTTTCAAACAACTTTGATTTTTCCAAATAGACAAAATGTAGGTGGTGTTTCAGTGACATTTGCTTGATACTATTTTCATGAAACTATATAAATACATACGTAAATACAGACAGACAGAAAAATTAAACATATAACCCTCCTTAGTCGGGTACAAAAAAGATTCTCTATTTTATTTACCTGATGGATACGACCTTTTAAAAATTTCGAACAGTGTGTGCACTGCACGGGTGCATCGAAGGTTGTTATTTCCATTTTGTGATCCGTATTCCGGCAGCCAGGTGGGTCGAGGTTTTCCCTGGAATTACAAATAACAAAATATGTTTCCCATAAAAATGGGTCCCTTTTTCAAAATCTTCATCTAACTTACATAGCATCGCCCAGTGCCTTCCGCCATTTATCTCTTTCCGGTTCCGACTTTAGATATAAGGTAAAAGCTGTCTTCTGTGACTTACGTGCCAATAGTAGCTGACACTTGAAACGTGTATCCCGTCCCAGTGTTCGCCTCGAATGACTCTGTTCCACACGATAATCTGCCAAATTATGTGAGTCCCGAAACGTGTACTGTGTATCACCAGTCTTCGTACTCAATGGCTTAACTAGGATTAAAATCTTGTCGAATACAAATGCATATCTAAGTTTAGTCTTTTGATCTTCGTGTGCTTTGATGTGTAACTCTCCATCCAGAAGGAGTCGACCGTATTGTGTTAGATCGTTCCCATTCTGCAGGAGCTGGAGGTCTATTATACTGTCCTACAATAATAAAATATAGACCTTGATCTCGAAAGAGATGTTGTTGCTAACTAACCTTAACTTTCTGTATAATGACCAAATGATCGGAATCACGTTTGACTTCGTTAATATACTGGGCAACGTCAACCATTGCTTCTTTGGCACGCTCCAGACCGCGGAAGTCATCGTTGGTCTAAAAAAAGATAAACCCGCTTTAAATATGAAAAAAAAAGTTGAAAGCTCCCCCTCAGCTTACAGGAGATGTTTCCTTGACTAGTTTGTCCAGCAAGAGATGATATTTCAATATTCGCTGCATTGGCACTGAGAGAATGTCACGAAGTTGTAATTTTCCAACGTTGTACTCTTTTTCACATTGCTACAAGAGAAACCAGGGTTTTATATCCCATGAGCTCATCGCTTAAAATAGGGGCACATCAAAATTTACCTGAACAAGCTGCTCTATCAGACTATTTCGTTTACATATATCACCCAATGCATCGATGGCGTTTATAAGATTGGAACAATACTCGCCATATATTAGAAATGGTTCCCGAAAATCCAGAAACACTTGACTTAGTTTTACTTTTGTATTCGGGAGTACAGCTTCACGAAGTTTGTCCAAAAATTTGCTGTGGATTTCCGCCAGATCCTTTAAAAATAAACACACACACAGCTCCTTTCAATCCAATCGGATGCATACCTATTTGCAAGGTCATACCTTTATTCTTGGAAAAATCGACTTAATATCCTCTGCCGCTAGATACTTTTCCATGGGCTGCATAAATTTGTACTTTAAGGCGTTCAGTACGTCCAAATAATTTGACTCAGTGTCAATCAGTTCTCTTATAACGTAATCACGCTGTTCAAAACTTGTCGTCAGCTACACGTAGTAGGAATTAAAAAAAAATATATTAGTCTACCCTTCCGAACTTTATAAACTTTTAACACAGTTACAAAATTGCTCTGGACATTAAGCGTGTGTAGCGCATTAAAAAATGCAATTCTTTAAATTCATGCTTTTTTTAAATTTTAAATTTAAAACAAATGATAGAAAGAAACAAACAAAAATAAATACCTGACTCGATCGTTTTTTATTAACTACACAGAGGTCCTGATAAACCTCTTCCTCTTTTGTGTTCAGTTCTTCAACATTACCATTGCACACGGTAGTACTACACCATCCAAAATATTTTTTTTTTTAACCAAAAAATAAGAACGTATAACATAATATGGGTGCATTTGATTTGTAGTTGACAGCGCGCCACATGTATGTCAGCCAAAAGCCAATATGTAATACATAAAAATAAATAAAAGAAAGAACAAAACCAATAAGAACAAATTTGAAAAAATAAAATTAATAAAATTAATGTAAAGTAGGTAAATGTGCCACATGCTTGAAGATTACATGTACATTTAAGAAAATGGTAAACGTTTAAACTAAACAAAAGAATATGTTTTAATTTTAGTTACGAAAGTAATCAATTACTCAAACAATTATATTAATTACAAAGTAATAGAATTACTTGATAATCAAGAGTACACGTAATCGATATTTTTGATTGCAGTGTTGATAACATGTAATTTTGATTACAAGTGGTCAGTAATTAATTACTTTGATTAGTTGGGTCCTGTAGTTTAGTTTCGCTTATATTTAGAGTACTTTCATGAGGTTGCAAATAAAACTATTAGAGACGTAATTCGTTGGACTTTTTTTTGAGAATGAGTGGCTGGAAACGGAGGAAATACCGTCCGTCGAACATGTACTCCATTTTCATCAATTTCACTTATGCATCTTAAAAAGGCTCAAGCACAACCTTTAAACTCCCTTGCATCCACCAAACCATCAACCACCTGCCCCACATTCCATTTCTACCCATAGGTCCTCCAAAATATCACCTCACCCTCCATACTCAATACATCCTCTTAAAACTAAAATTTAATTTTGTTGTAATCGATTATTACAAATTCTTCTATGTTTACCGATTACTTTGAATTTGTTTACAAAGTAATCGTAATTTATGAAATGAGATTACATTTTGTAACCATGTAATCGGTAACCCAATACTGTCCATACATAAGTAAATAACGGACAGTGGACGTTTAGTTATCACTTCTACATTACTTCATTCAAATTTCCGAAGTCTGATATTATCAGACTCTTGAAAGCTAAGCTTAGCGGAGGGAGTCCAATGACATACTAATCGTCAATTATATTTAAGTAGACTTTATCAATAGAGTTTTCTGTGCTAGTGATATAAACTCTTAAGAATTTTAATAATTGAACAGAAAGAGAAGGTTGAGAGCGAAGCTCAATAACCTTCACCTACCAGAACTACAGACATTTACATGTTCATTTTTGGAAGCACTCGTACTTAATTATCGTACTTTTAAGTAAGAAACTCTTTTCTGCTGTAGTAGTTCTGCAAACTAAGATTTCATTTGTTTAGTTGCTGCTCGTGGCTTTCTCCCCTGGCGAAACGTGCAATATTCCTGTCATAAGCCACACACTAATCACTACATACATACGTCAAAGTAAAATTCGCTGTCAAAAGTCAACTGCTCAATAAAAATAAGGTGTACAACTGGATCGCACGTACTTGCACCTATATGTTTGTTATTTGCAAATCAATTAGTATGAAACTTAAAAAAAAAAATCTTTAAAAAAAACTCAAAAAATTCGCTAAAAATCGAAAAAAAAAAATAAAATATTTTGACAACTTTTAATCGCTCGAGTCATATCCGATGAGTCAATTTTCAAAAACCGGTCATTAAATAAAGTACTTTTGACAAAATCCTGGTGCCAAATATGAAATTTTTTAAGCCGTTAGAGCCGTTTTCAAGAAAATTGATTTTTGTGGGATTAGAATGAAAATTCCGATTTTTCCTCGAATTGTGACCCTACCTACAGACCCGAGATATGAAATTTGAAGAAAATCCGTCCAGGTGTTTAGTCTGCAATCGGCCTTACATACAGACATACATAATTGAGAGACATAATTTTTTGAGATTCTCTATTATACTCGTAGTAATACCAAGATTGATCAAAATCTCCAGTTTTGAAAAAATTGCAGTTCTTAATTGCCTTTTTTTGGTTGATAATTTAAAAATACCAGATTTCAATCCCTGAAAAAAATTATCTGATATCATCTTCAAACAATAAATAACAAACTATAAAATATTGTTATAACTTTACAATCTTCCCTTAATTTGTCCAGTTGTGAATTTAAATAAAATAAAAACCTCTTTACAACCCTGTTTTTCTCCACTCTCTCGCATCACGTGCACAAACCATATAAAAATGCCCATCGTGAATATACCACGCGTCGTATTTGCGCTGTCAAATTAATTCTCGCTGTCATTTGTCAAACGGAGGAGTGCTAGTGCATTCGATTCGATTTTTTCGTGTAGTTTGCTGTTTGGCGAATTTTCCCATCCAAAAAAAAAATATTTAAATTCAGCAATGTTGGAGTAAAATACAGTTTAGATGTTACTGAATAGAAATCTGAATGTTTTCCCGATAATTACATAAAAAAATGGAGCTACATTCGTATGCAAAACTACGAGGATACAAAAAATGTAAGTAGCCACACAAGTGCACCCCTGTGCAGTTCTTATCGCGAATTTCTTTGCAACCCACAGGGACAATAGAGCAGAAACGAAAGTTAGTTGAGGCCCGCATCAATTATGATGGAATATTTTCGAGAAAATCTGCAAATTGTATGGATTCGTGGAAGAAAATCATGGGCGCAGCCAAGTTGACTGATTTCAATGTTTGTTTCGTTCGAAAGCAGTGGGCCAACCTGCTGGCCAGATACAAGGCTTACAAAGTAAGGCATGGGACACGTCAGTGTTTTGGCTCCGACTAATTTAATCTTTTTATAGCGAACGCGTCTGCGACAACTTGGCAAGAGCGGTGGAGTAATAAACGACGCAATAATTCGGGAAATCAGCGAGGAATGGGAGTTCTTCTACCCGATTCACAGTTTTATGTCACGAAAAACGACCAACTTTCATTCCTATGCACAGACACCACGTGTTACTGACGGTAGTAGCAACAACAGCATCACACACGACGATGAAGAGAATGATAGTCCAGTACCTGCCGCTAAAGAGGAATCGAAACCGGAAATAGCTATTCCACCAAATACAGATCACGATTTTTATTCGAAATCAGCACGCCATGAGATACTGGACATCAAAATGGAAGGAGAAGATCCTCCTCCGCCTCCAGTTGCAGCAACGACTTGTGTTATCAGCGCCGTCCAAGTGGAGAATTGCACTGCAAATAGTATTAAGCATCCAAATAAGGAGGAGAAAGTACAAAGCCTTGCCGTCTCAGCCAAGAAGAAGAAACGAAAGCCATCCGAGCGGGACAAGTATTACAAGCACAAGAGACGCTACGACCGAAGAAATGAACGCCGCTTTGACGCTTTACTGAATGTCTTTGGTCAGGTTATTAAGGAGCACTATCCCAATGTGGATACGAGTAGATTAGAGGCACAGAGCGACCAGGTGTCGACAGAGGATGAGGAGTCGACGCCTTCGACGTGCTCGGTGGATTCAGAGTCCACATGCACGGCACCATCGTCGGCGTCCGATGGAAGCATTCTATAAAGGCTGCACGCTCTCTGGAACTGCTGCTTCTGCTTATTGTAGACTGAATTTTTATTGCGTAAGAGTAAATGAGTGCTTTTCCTATGTGTATTTGTTTCGTTTGTTGTTCCTTTACGTAAGCAAATATTAAAGGTTTCTATTGCCCCAAGAGTTGTTTTTTTTTTTCTTTTTTTTTTTTTATTTGTGTGAGGTTTTTAGGTCGTCGGTAGGCGGTCCAAATAGATTTGTTTGTAAAATCAGCTGCGATTTTGAGACCAAAAACCGTTGGTTCTTCAACAGTCCACTCTCAGTAGACATACACATTTTGAACAACATAGTCTAGAGGCATTTTGAGGCTCTGTCCCCGCGTTATATCATAGATATAAATTAGAATGGGTTATGGCATTGTCATTCATCCCCTATAGCAACAAGGTGTTATGACAGAATTGACCACGTATGCTGCTACTAAAAAATTGGTTGGTTGAACGCGCGCAATGTCAGCTCTCGAACGCCACAGGCGATTCCACCCTTTTGCGATTTCTATTGTGGAATTTATTTGGAAAAAGGGTCGACTTGCTCTGACAGACCATATCGGCAAAAGGGGTGATTGTTGGAGGGCTCAATTGTCCTCTTTATGAGACCAACAAACCGCGCAGAAATTAAATTCCTCACAAAACAAAGAAAAAGTGTGGGAAGTATACTAACCGAAATACAAACAGTTGACGGAACTTCTTACCTTGGTAAAACTATGGTTTACAAGTGGTTGGGCTTATTTATGCAAGGTAGAGAGTCATTAGAAGATGATGACCGCCTTGGAAGAGCAAGCGATGTCACAACATATTAAAAGGTTCTAAAGACGAATATGCCCTCATGACCTCTCAAAATTTTTAAACAAATTGGATTTGGTTCGCGCATAGAGCATTCCATTGAAACGAAAATATATAAAAAATATATTATTCCGTACGAAAATCAGACAGTGTGTTCTGCAGGAAGTTTCCTTGTATGAGAACAAATTTTGATGAAATTTCTTTCGCCGCACCTTCAGGACGCGTACAAAAGCAATATGAAATAAATATTCTGTTACTCAAATGAGAAATCTAATATCTTACAAATTAATTAGATTTTCAATCTAGATTTTGGGTCACGTACTTTGGAAAAGCTAGGGGGAGCAAATATTTCCCGAATTAAACATGTTTCCATTGTACTCAAAGACATTGCGAAATTTCCCTGTGCTGGAGCAACCTTTAAAGTATGTTTTTTCTAAAAGATTACACCGGCATTGTCCTTGGCTTATTGTTTAACGTAAGTTGTGTAAAGGCCCCGACCCATAGAATCCGTCGACGTCGTTCTGTTGAAAGTTGACGTTGCCGTTCACGTATTGCCGGAAAGAACAGTTCCATAAAATCCGTCGCATACCTTCGTTTACAGATGACAGCCGATGACATTTTGTTATTGCTGAAAGTGTTTTCTCTTCAAGCTGTCCGATTGTCTACATTCTCTCAATGCTTCCACCAATGAGTGTACTTACTCTCAATTTGTGAATGCGTGAACTGCCAACTGATCAACGGACTTAAAAAGCAGAAAGTAAACCTACTTTATCCGTCGAAGTTCATATATTCGTTGGTTATGGGCCACCTGTCGGTCGGGGACTTAAGAATCGTGCATATAGCTTTTGTAGTTTATGCGCTAGAAGGTGGTGATAGGCAGACGGACAGTCACGCTGGTCTATTTATGGAACGCTGAAAAAGGGACCACGACTTGTACACTGATATGGGGTTTGGTAGCACACCCCTTATCAGTTTGCATTTCCGTACGCAGTGACGTATTTATTCAGAGAGAAGCTTCGTGGTTCCAAACTTAGAAAACTGCTAAAAGTGAAAAGTGTCCGAATACATTTTGAGTAGGTACCTACTTTCATTAGTTCAATTCACTTGAAAGCGTTATCGAATCACTACGCAAATGGATGTTGTTGAGTCCATAGTTTTGAAAAAAAATATTTGTTTTTCGAGCGATGAACAACTGTCTGCCAAACAATTTGTACCAAAAAGTTGTTCGTCGCTTACATGTAGCTTTATGGTCAAAGAAAAATATTTTATGCCTCACTCTGTGGATGAAGCTTCGAAACTTCTAAGCTTAAACTTTGTAAGCATATGAGGAATAATTCTGAACAGCCGAATTTGCGATTATCGAAGCACAGGGTATCGAAGAAAATTGTTCTTCTGCTTAATGTATAATTTCCTAACTAATTTAGTTCATCTAGAAAGCCGAAATCTTGCTAACTTATAGCATGATATAGGGGAAATAATACTACCGGGTGTTTCAAAACGACTTCCTTAGATTGCATTTTTCTAATGTGGACCTTTGCGCACTTATAGCATGAAATACAAAGCAAGGCTTTATAAAGCAAGATTTTCAGAGAAGGACACAGAACAAGTTGTCTTCTTCTGTTATTTGTTATAAGGCAGCAATTAAGGCTACCTAATGGATAAATTTATTTGATTCTTATGCATTAAGAGTAAAAAGTAGACATGCAGTTTGTAGGCCTAAAAAAATGAAAATTGTGCCACTTTAACCATAACAGTCCAAAACTTTTTCCCCAAATTATCCGTAAAAAACTAGTTAAGACCAAAAAAATGCAACAGGGTCGACTAATTTCTCAAAATTGAGGGAAACCAACAACCGTTCCAGCTGCGGCAAGGGCACACATAGACCAAAGGGATAGGTCCATTCTGATACTATTTACTCGTACATAAAACCGGATCCTCCGGCACTCGAAGCATTTCACATGCCGACATGTTTTTCTAGAAAGAAATTCGGCTTGATTACTTAAGACCCTTGTATACTCTTGTAAGAGTTGACTAGGTATCTGCTCGTTGCAGTTAGCCTTCCATTTACTAATCCTGTAGACGTCAATGCCCGACAGATCGTCTAGGTCGTTTAAGAAGTGCTTGCCTAAGGGTTCCTTCTTAAAGAGGATAGAGCAGGACAGGTGTACAAAAGGTGAATTTCAGTCTTGTCTTCCTCCTCGTCGCTACAGCTTCAGCAGAAATCATTGAATGACACTCTCATTCTTTTTGCATGTCTATACGTATGGCTTACGCTTTTCCTACCTATTCAGAAAAGTCTCTTTGTTTTTCTTAGATCAGTGTTCAGATGGAATTTAATCGTTTCGGGGGGGTCCTCCCGCTATTATCAGTAAGATTCTCACTGGTACCCTCTGTTGGTAGCTTATCCGCCTTGTAGTTGCCTTGCATGTTCATATGGTGTGGGACCCAGTACAGGGATTTTACACATCTGTCTGCAAGAGATTATTGTTACCTGCCTATCTATGTATAACACTTCGTGTCTGTCGGTTTTGCTTAGCGTAGTATATATGACCAGAATCCGTCGTTGAAATTCCCTTGTAGAGCTGCTTTTGAGACCACTAGCTTCCCAAATCTGGAGTTGTGTTCAGTGCACCCAACATGGCAATCTCTGCATTAGTTCCAGAAGTACAGTGTAACATTTATTGCCTAATGACGGCCACCAGGCTAAATCTCATTACATCAGAATAGGTCTTACTATCGCCGTATATATCCGGACTACCCGGGGTTGAAGGCCCCATTTCGGGCCAAGAGTGTTTTTTTAATGATGTATAGGGCAACCGAGGCCTTCCTGGCACGGTCCTATATATTCACCTTCCAACTTTGTTTCTTATTCAAGCAATGCATGGTATTTGTCCCTTCTTGTGAACATCAGTAGCTGAGTCTTGGAGGGGTTGACTCCGAGCCAAACTTTGGGACTTTCTTAATTAGCATCTCAAACAAGTCTCTAATTCCAAAAAGGTCCCATTTTGTTATTTGTATTGTGTCTAGGTTAAAGCCTAATTTGGCTGGACTACGACTTTTCTCGGACGTTCTTGGCAAATAGCTTTCGAAATCCAAAAGACCTAAAAGCTGAAAAGCAGGCTCACAGGGCGTAAAAATATGTAATTAACGCTAAAAGCTCTTAAGGAAGAACAACAAGGAGCTGAACATTTTGGTTGGTAAGTATAACACGCTACACTTGGACTAAGATCGACAAAAGGTGTGTGCAGTTAGAGTGTTAAGGAAAATCACGACCTTTAATGAGTGCTTTTTTGGGCAATTATAGACAAGAAAATGTTACGGTTTCTGTTGCAAGAAAAGCAAGTAGGGCAAATAGGTAGCGAAGAATTTCCCCAACACAGTATTTAATTGTGGTTACCTATCTTTAGAAGTACTTTATCGCCCACGAAAATAAATAAAAACACCTTGCACCGACTTATCTTTCCGGAAATTCGTATACGAGTATACCTGTATATACCTATAGATATCTTGACTTTAACATAGCGGACACGCTTCATCACAATAAAATTCCACTCTCATACTTTACGATAACCATCATGATGCAATAGTTATGCTGCTCATGACGTAGCTTCATATTCCTTTATTATCATTTCAACTGGAAATGCTCTCAATAAAAACTTCACGAATTAGAAATGTGATTCCTATATTGTTTCAAGGCAGTTATACTCACTTATGCGTCGTCGGTTTCGAAAATTAAAAACAAGAATGGAATGCTTTTTGAACTCAGATCTATGGTAATAAAGCTCGCCAAACTGTGTTCGTCTTTGTTTTGATTCCGCTAACTAAAACACTTTCCATACTTGTAGATGGATATGGGAATACCATAGCCAAGTCTGTACTCTTTACATGAGTATAACTCAGGTATATTGGAATTGTTTCTTTAGAAAGCCTTTTTACGGTTCCTAAGACAGGTGCTGCGGTTGAATTCATTAACTGTGCATCTCACATTACATTCATTTGCAAATCAAATTGTCCAGTTGATCAAAATATATTCGCATGGTAACAAGCGCCACTTGAGTCTAGTGCCTTTTACTTTTGTTGACTAATTTAGCATTTCAAGCAGCCTCTATACATTGTGCTTTGATATATACGAGTAGTATCTCTATAGGTACATAAACTAAAATGGTAAATTTGTATATTCTCCGCAAAATATTTACAAATTCAGTAAAATATTCAAAAAAATATAGAAAAAGTGCCATGCACTTCGCGGTAGCAGACTGATAAACAGCTCTAATCAAATGTGTATATTGGACATCAATTTATTTATATAAAACAATTTCTTTTTAACTGATTATGAATCATTTCAAAAGAAATTTTCAATTAGCTACTAACGATAGAGGCACAGGAAATCTTATCAGTGAGATTTTCGGCTTCTCCTATCACAATGCGGCTTGACGTAGATACATATTTCCGTAGTGGGATAGGCAAGGCAAGTAAATGAAATTGAAATGAAAATATTTGCTATTGGTTGACAATGTTAGCGAACATAAATAATGTGCTCATCATAACTTCTAATTTTGAAGTCATTTAAAAAAAAAAAAAATGTTTGATCTTGAAAGTGTGAATTTATTTCTGTCGCATAAATGCCCAAACATCTAAAAGTAATAAACATTAACATTGATGGCCCATATGGGATTGAATGGCAATAGTTTTCACACCAGCTAATATGAAAATTTATTAGATATGTACGAGTGCGAGTATGTGGACGAAAGCTCTCCAACGGAATCTACGAGTTACGAGGGCGGTCAAGGATAATTTTTACAATCAACATAGCATGAAATATTAGAACGCGCTGAATAAAGGCGGAGCAAATAAAATTTGTGTAATAAAATTTATATTAATGTATTTGAATATGCGTGTGTGTCATTTAAATTTAATGACATGGTGTCTAATAGGTTTGCGAATACATATGCTTGATACGAGGGAGGGTCAATAAGTCCCTGAAAAATGAAATAAGGAACACTATTTTCTGTATAAAAACATTTTATTTTTCAACATAGCTCTATACACTTCAGTCAACGTTTCTCCAATTTGTTGATGCCCTCCAAATAATACGACTTCTCGAGCCCCTCAAAATAAGCGTTTGTTTCAGCGATAACCTCTTCATTCGACCCAAATCTCTTACCTTCGAGCCATTTCTTCATGTTTGGAAACAAGAAATAGTCGAAGGGGGCTAAATCTGGGGAATATGCTGGATGAGGGAGACGTTCGTAGCCTAACTCATGCAATTTTGCCATTGCGACTGCGGACTTGTGCCCCGGTGCATTGGCCTGGTGAAAAAGAACTTTTTTCTTTGCCAAATGCGGCCGTTTTTGCTTCAAATCGGCTTGGAATCGATCCAGCAGCTCTGCGTAATATGCGCCGGTGATCGTTTTACCCTTTTCAAGGTAATCTATGTGAATACCACCGCGCGCATCCCAAAAAACTGTCGGCATGACCTTGTTTGCTGACAAACCCGCCTTGGCCTTTTTCGTCTTCGATTCACCAGAAGTCCATTGTTTTGACTGTTCCTTGGTTTATGGTGTGTTGTGGTGAATCCAGGTTTCATTTCAGGCCGAATTTTTCTGGAACAACGCCAAACACACCTTTGAAGTTGTCAAACGAATGCGTTTGTTGTCGATTGTGAGCAAACGCGGCACCCATCTTGCGGAAAGTTTTTTCATGTCCAAACATTTATGTAAAATCTAAATCACTGAGCCATGTGATAAGCCTTTGGCCTCTTCACTTCCACTCGCCGATCGTCCATTATCAAACCATGGATTTTGTCGACCATTTCTGGTGTGGTGACCTCAATTGGGCGACCAGAACGTTCGGCGTCACTTGTGCTTGAACGACCACACCGAAATTGAGTAAACCAGTGGTGAATGGTTCCAATCGATGGTGAAGAGTCCCCATAATATTTGTCAAGTTTTTGTTTGGTTTGCGTGATAGTTTTTTCTCGCAAAAAATAGTGTTTAATGAGCACTCGAAATTCACTTGTTTCCATTTTAACGAAAATGCTAGTCTATACAAAATGGCTGCCACAACAAAACTATTTGACAGATCTGTCTGAAAATTTGGGTGCGTGCTTTTGAAAGTTGATTCTTGACAAAAAAAAATAAAAAATTAAGGTGACGACACAATTTGTTTAATTTTCAGGGACTTATTGACCCACCCTCGTACACTCGTCTTGTCATGTAAGAAGTTAAATATCTAGCTCATAATTATCTGCATTCTCACAGTCGTGTTACCCAAACATAAGGTGACAGATACATATTTCCAATCTCTAAGTGACACCTGGCTCAGTGGTTAAGTACGCGATCACTGAGCGGGAGGTTTAATGTTCGAATCCAAAATCCAAGAAAACAAACAGAACAAAAATTCTTCTTACGGTCCCATATCTCAAGAACGTCAGACAAACATACGAGAGCAAAAATTGTCATGACAAGCTTCTCTCAATCGAAAAAAATGCTCTTCGAAAACGGTATAAAACTGTTGGTGCCAACCATTTGTACGGCTCACTACACGAGTGGCTGCGATATGTTTGGCCAGGCCCTGTATTGGGCTGTTAGCGCCAACATATTTGTTAATTTCTTTATAATTAACACCTCTAATAAAACACACAGGACTGAAGCTACAAACAAATGTTATCACTTCGACTAAGAGAATAACGTTCTTTTTGAAAACGCTTTTAAGCGAATAGAAATGCATGAAAGTACCCCAAATGTATTCGTGTACTAGTCCAACAGGGCAGAAAAAGAGAAGTAACCACTAATTGTTTCCTCTCTGAGCTTGAATGCGCTCTGGAAACAAACGCAGTTGAAACCATACTGGGAACGACACGATTTTCAGTATTTCAAAATCCCGAATGACCAAAATCTCGGAAATAAAATTCTCCGGAAAACCAAAAAACCGGAATTTTTATTTTATTTTTTTCATATTTTGTTGATGGCTAGAAATTATTGAAAATCCTATACGAGTTTGACCAGCTGTTTTTAATATTCCCAGCCTCCAACACGTAGAACTTTGGAGCTTCTCTAAATAATGTTGAAATGATACAAATATTATTTAAGAAACGGGTCTGTCGCTTTCAAAAAAAAAATGCTTTTAAGCCAAATTGACATCAGAATGACGAGGTCCAAGCTGAAACAATTTGAGCTAAAATTTACTTTAAATTAATGTCAATTGGCTGCCATTTTATTAGAAATGAAAAAAATTGGGCTCTGTTTTCACGAAAAGTTTATTTAAAGGTGTAAAATTGATGACTTTAAATTGAAAAAATGATATTGGTCAAATGACCACCTCTTGAGGAGATGCACATTCGTGCTCGTTTTACGGCATTTTGAATTGTTACAGTGATATTCTCGGCCGAACCAGCAATACGGGGACGACCACTTCTTGCGACATCTCTAGTGGACCCAGTTTGCACGAGACGCTCAGCCAAACGCTTAATTGTTCGCGCACATGTTGCAGGACGACGAGGAAAACGACGACGAAATTTACGCTGCGTTAAAACAACAGACCGGAAATTGGTCATGTCGCTTCATTGCTTGTTGTCAACTGTTGTTGTCTCCATCTGTCTAAATGCATAAATGTCAAAGCACAATTACATTTGACGCCATTTGCAAAAGTGATGGGACATTCACATTATGACATTACTTTTGCCCCACCTTGTATAATAGTTTGATGCGTTTCATTTCTCATTAATTGGGTAAATGATTTTGAAAATCGTTCTTTCTGGAACGATTAATTGCTTCGAAATTAAGATGTTATTTAGGTTTTTTTTTTTTCAAAATTATATTCGCAAAATCCCGAATAGGTGTGCATTTGTGTTAAAAATCGCGCAATTCGGAATTCTGATTTCCAGGATTTTGATTTCCGGGAATTAATTTTTCAGGGATTTTGAGAACGGTGGCCAATCAAACCATACTTCTTGCTTTCGAATTAGGTGAAATTTCAGTTTCAGAAAGTGGGGTAGCATCCCAATATATATATCGATCGGAAGTGACTCCCTTCTCAAAACAGTTAGGTCCCTTAACGGCAAAATCCGTAATAGCGGCCAAAAATTACTGAACTTCAATAAACAAAGAATAGATGTATTCCTTGAATTCTCAGGAGAATTCCTAGAGTCACTAGTTGGCGCGAAATAACTTTATGTGATTGGGAACCTTGTAGTGTTATCAAATACTCTTTCTTGTGATCACAGACATAGTACGAGTAAAAGAAGAAGTGTCTGCCTGTATGTTCTTGAGGTTTTCCTTGATCTTAGGTCTTAAGTGAACCTCCGAACGAAAAACCTTGCGCGGCGAAAACTATTTGAGAAATTCTATCGAATAGGCTTCAAGGAGCTTTAATTAGAATACCAAAAAAAAAAAAAAAATAATTAACTGAGTACCGTATGCATGGCATCTAAAAATCTCAGAAAAGAACTACCAAACCGTACAAAAGAGAAGATTAATTCAGTAATCAGAGAACAGCAGGCAGGGTTTTGCCTTAACCAAATAAACACGTTAAGGACCATTGAAGAGTAAACAAAGGACTATCGCGCGATATTATACCCGGTCTTCGTAAACTATAGCTTTCGACAGCTTCACCCGGTTTTGAAGAGGAATTTCTTCCAAAGCAATGGCCCTTAAATGAGCACGATAAAGGCAGAGTCATACACAGCTTACCGCCATCAGCATTTGACTCTGTGTCCAGTGTACATCAGGATTGCTGAATATCGCCCATTCTTTTTTCTAATTATGCGTGCTTTATGATATCTTTAGAACATCTTTGAATTTAGAAGACAGATGATATCCAAATTCGGTGAAAGTTTATAGCACATTTTTATGGTATTTGCCCAGTTCAAACAAGCTGTGTTACCTTGTAAAAGAGTCTGAAAATTAGGATCTAAACACCAACCCTTAGAAGTTCGATAGCATCTAAGTACAGAGAAAGGAACATAAATTCTAAGACCAGCAACGCCAGTACTGGTAATGTTGAAAAATTAACTTGCCTAGGTAGTATTATTTCCATGGATGAAGGCATCATGCAAGACATTCTGAGCAGGATTGCAAAGGCAAATGCTGAATTTGCGCAACGCAATAAGATATTAAGCTCATCTCTATTTTAATCAGGACAAAACTGCTCATCTTTTAATGAGAAATCTGTCTTTTCACTTTCGTATTTCTGCGAAACTTGATTTGCGCCGGACATGCTAAGGCGGTTCACGTCTAAGAATCCGAATTTTATGGAGGGAAACTAAAGTAATCGCAAGAGACGTCCATTCGATGGAGAAATTCATTGAGACTCTATTATCTCCTAGATCAACAGGGCGTACACATGCAGGTATACAAGCAATAATTCGACACAAGTTAGTGAACTTTTTCTAACTTTCAGAACGTATTGTTGTCAAAAACAGGAAAATGTACGCATAGTGCAAGTACATACTTCGACCAAGCAAAGGATTTATTGTGTATAATAGAACTACTGTTCTGACAATCACAAGAGAGAAAAAATACGATTGCGATTGCAAGTATAGTTATGGAAAATAAAATAGTTTGTGTCTGGCATACCACACGTTTTAGCCTGTCGTTTGAGTGAGAATGAGAATGACATGCATTTAGAAAATACTTTTTTGATGCAGGTATGCAATTGCACGACAAAAGAGAGAAAAAATATGAAAGAATTTGTTTTATGTGACAGAAAAATAATTGCTTCCTTGAATGTGAATCAACTGGAGTAAATTATTCACAAACAAAAAAAAAAAAAGAGAATTCGAAGCCTGGAAAAGTTTCTGAAGGAAAATTAAAATTACACAATTTATTTCAACATGTTATCTACTAATTTTCTGTTCTCAATGTTTTGCAAATAGACCACGAAACCCTATTGTTCTCGCTAGCGTGTAGGTCCGTCCATCTGTTCATTTAGCTTAGCTATAAAAGCTACAAGTCATGTAAAACTATAACCCAACAAAAAAACTTTACTTTAGAGGTGACTCAGTTTTTGTTTTATAACGTTCTCTCAGGATAGGTGAACCTGTGACAGATGAACCAAGCTCCGAAACGTAAGCACAGCATATGATACAGGGTGCGGAGGATATTTCAGGACATATCTTTGTTCTTAGATAAACACATAACACAAGATATGAAAAGACACGCCGTGATTATTACCATATGTATGTTCAGACCGTAGTGATCGCCCGATCGTTCGTTCACAAGTTTCGCATCCAGTTAGAGTCTTCTGGCGGCGATGTTTCGCCTATTTCCGAATTTAATAAAATCCAGAAACATATTCAACTAGTGCAACATCGTACACACCAGGACCCTGAATCATCGATGAAGTCAATTCCAAGGGACCTTCAAGTGTCTGGGTGACTAACTTTGTGGCAAACCTATCGCCACCTAACTCACCACACCTTTATCCGTTGGAATACTTTGTGTGGGGCGTAATTTAACATAAAACCAACGAATATCCCCACAATACCATCCAAGCTCTAAGGAATGCCATTGTCCAAGTGATGGCCAATATTAACAAGGATCATTCAATTCCGGTATGCTCAAGTTTCCGGTCACGAATTAAGGCTGTTATCGGTACTGAATGTGGTTTCATTGAATAAATATGGGCTACAGACTTATATGCATGTAATTATGTGGCAAACTACATATATTCTAAAGTTATGAGCATTTCCTTTTTTTCTTTTTTAATTTGTCCTCAAACAGCCTCTGCACCAAAAATTTTAATTTGCGCTCTCCCAAACTGCAACTGCAGCTGTGTGAGAAACAAAAATTTACTGACTAGAACTCTGAAACATCTCGGCGACTATCATGCGTAGTCTCCAGTAAATTATCACGAACGCATCGCAAACCGGTCAGCAAAATGAAGGCCGTATTCGAACCGCCATTAAAATACGAGTACACTAGCGGTGATATACAAGCTAAATCCTTGTGGTTAACTTAAGATCAGGTTTCTCTCTCTTGTGAATTGCTTCGTGTGCGAATGGCCTTATACATTGAAAAGGACGAAATTTGAGTAACATGCTTTGTACCATACCGATGTCCAAGCAAAACGAGAAGCAATGCAAAGAGACGCCTGCAAGTCCCAATAATATGCAACTTTCCTTTCAGAAGTTTTCCGGAATAGCTAAAATATTCGCCGAAATGATGCAAAATCACCAAAATTCTCGCGAATTTGTTTGCTTCGACTTTCGAGTGATTGATCTTTATATCCCTTTTTTTTCCTAAAGTAGTACATATGACTACGAGGGTGGGTCAATAAGTCTCTGAAAAATGAAATAAGGAACACTCTTTTCGGTATAAAAACATTTTATTTTTCAACATAGTCTCCTCTTAGCTCTATACACTTCATCCAAAGTTTCTCCAATTTTTTGATGCCCTCCAAATAATACGATTTCTCGAGCTCCTCAAAATAAGCGTTTGTTTCAGCGATGACCTCTTCATTCGACCCAAATCTCTTACCTTCGAGCCATTTCTTCATGTTTGGAAACAAGAAATAGTCGCAGGGGGCTAAATCTGGGGAATATGCTGGATGAGGGAGGAGTTCGTAGCCTAACTCATGCAATTTTGCCATTGCGACTGCGGACTTGTGCGCCGGTGCGTTGTTCTGGTGAAAAAGAACTTTTTTCTTCGCCAAATGCGGCCGTTTTTGCTTCAAATCGGCTTGGAATCGATCCAGCAACTCTGCGTAATGCCGGTGATCGTTTTACCCTTTTCAAGGTAATCAATGTGAATAACACCGCGCGCATCCCAAAAAACTGTCGCCACAACCTTGTTTGCTGACAAACCCGCCTTGGCCTTCTTCGGCTTCGATTCACCAGGAGAAGTCCCATTGTTTTGACTGTTCCTTGGTTTCTGGTGTGTTGTGGTGAATACAGGTTTCATCCACGGTTACGAAACGGCGCAAAAACTCAACCGAATTTTTCTGGATAATATATAATAATTAAACAATATTTGTCAAGTGTTTAATGAGCACTCGAAATTCACTTTTTCCATTTTAACGAAAATGCTAGTAGGCGTCTATATAAAATGGCTGCCACAACAAAACTATTTGACAGATCTGTCTGAAAATTCGGGTGCGTTCTTTTGAAAGATGATTCTTGACAAAAAAAAAATAAATTTAAGGTGACGACACAATTTGTGTTAATTTTCAGGGACTTATTGACCCACCCTCGTATAAAGTTTGCCGAGCCTTGCTTTGAACGGTGTAAGGAGTGTAGCACATTTGGAAGGCCAATCGAATTTTCTACCCAACGGTGTACCACGCTGTTTATGACAATTATCATTTCTATTCGCCAATGGACTTAATTTTTCATAAAATTTTATCATTTTACTTACGTAATACAGGAATGTACATAGTTTGTTTCTATTTTACTATTTTAATTTAAAATATGTGCATTGTGCACGAATACATCAAATGCTTTTCACATCTTATTTTCTCTTCTGCGTATAATATAATGTTGTTCCGCTTTACAACGCCGAAGAAACTGTGGAAAATTTCTGAGGGATCAGTTACATACATGGAACATGCTTTATATAAATATGTTTCTTTCCCCTTCAAACAGCACAGAAAAAGATACATGTTACAACGTTTATTCAGAGCAAAATGTGTTCGGCTTAAGATATCCTGAATATCACAAACCCAAGAAGGAACAAAAAAAAGTATCAAAATTACGCACAAAATAGCCCAAAGGAACTGCACGGATTCTATCCGAAATAGTTGTTCAACAAACATATGCAAGAAATCCAATCAAACCCCGGGCTAAATGGCGTGCAAACAATAACTCTCACTAACGCATATAACCAGATAGACCGGAAACTCATTCGAATAAAGATAACAAACGACCTTCCTTCGTCAAAAATATAAACAAAAACAAAATTAAATGTATAAACTACCCCTCACTAAACAACCCAATAAGATATTTTCTCCCACTTTCGGGCTAAACTTCCCAAAATTCCCAGTTCCCAGTTCCCACGAACATAAAATCAGCAGCAATACTGCGAAATGATGTGGAACAAAACCTTATTCAAGTTTAATTTCATATCCAAAAGACTACAAAGAAAAAGTGAAATAATATATGCCAACCATCATGCAGCAACCTTATCGCGCATTAAATTTCAAAAAAAGAACAAAAAACAATAAATCTCTACACTCGAGCACCGAAAAAAAAAAACAAAAGAGAATTTTATATGAAAACAACACAATAGTATTATAATCACAATACAACGACGAATAAAACTGAAAAAATGCATTCAAATTTACGCAAAAACACGAACAGTAAAAGCAACAAGGATGAAATCAAAACGAACAGCTCGAGTGGTAAACAAACTAAATCCGCATTCAAATTAAGCGCGAGAAATGCGCTAACACTAACGGTAGGAAGATATTCGAAAAAACGGATCATTCAACACTATGCAACAAAGAGTGTGAGCGAGAGCGAGACAGAGAAATAGAGCATGACAGTTAGTGAGTGTTCATCCAAAGCACCTCGCGTAAATTGGACGAGAACGTGACATAGCATAAGTCCTCGTAAACTTTCTCCTCTTCATCGAAATAAATATCATTGACGTCTCCTCCACCAGCGGCGTGTGTCGTGTACGTCCATATCGTTGCTTTGGTAGCGGCCCTATGCAGCCTGCTATTGATGCTCGACGACGAAGAATGCGTTGACGTTGATCCCACCACACTTGATTGACCATTCAGCGAGCTGTTGTCATCTTCGAAGCCTGTATCGTTGCCGGTTCCAACGGTAATGTCACTATTGTCATCGTCCACGGACAATGAGCCACTCTGGGCGTCTAAGTTATTCTCTGTTTCCGTTTCCGTCTGCGTCTCCGTCTCAGTGGTGCCATTAGTTTTTCTTTCACTTTAGTTGCGAATGCGGTGGTAGGAGGTAGTGTGAATGAGTGGGTGTGTCAAATGGGCGGGTGGGGTGTTGAAGGAAAGCGATAGATTTTTCCAGGAAGGAAGAGTGTTATATATATTTTTATGTTTGTTCAATAGACGACAGTAAAAGAAATCGAAAGGAAAGAAAGAAAGGATGTTTGTTTTTTTTTTTAATCTCCTTCAGGTTTAGGGTTAGGGATTTAGAATCAAAATTGTTCATTGAATCCAAAAAGAAAACGGGGAGGACCAAAACGAAATCCAAGGCACAAAGTATGTGTGAAAAATGTAAAAACAAATTCTACTCACGTTGAATGCAGATCCTTGTAGATGGCTTCATCCGAATGACTTCTTTCGCTGGGTGACAACTGAATATTGAATCCACTGAAAGAGAAAATAAGGAGGAGTTGGGTACCACCAGACATTGCCATTGTTGACATTCCCATTGTTTGACTTACTTTAGATCCACATGGAGTTGCTGTACCTTACGGCATTGTGACAACTTGGACAGGGTGATGAGCACACGATGGAAATTCGTCAAGTCGTACAGCATTGTCGGCTCGAATAGATCGGATTCCCGGATGCCAAAGTGATTCTTGCATATATCCAAGAAGAGTTTGATATTTTTGCAACAAAGAAACTGGAAAGAGAGAAAAAAAACAAAGCGATTGGGGATTATTTGCTGAATGAATGTATTCTCTACTTGATAAAGGCAATAAACTAAAGTGTACGAGTATTGACATCTGATCCTGGTGCTGACAGAAGGGCCACCACCATAGAGGCAAGTAATGGATACGTTTACCTTGGCATTTGTATTGTTATGGGATTTGTATTGTTGTGGGTTATCTGTGTAGAACCGATTAGTAAGAGTAACATGTGTGGATGATTGAATTACGAGGTCAAATCGATTAACGAAATGTCGGTCAAAAGGTTGAAATGAGCTAATGTATTATTTGAAGGAAAGAAATTGGAATTAGTAAATTCCCTGGATCCCAGGAGAGGTGTAGGTAACTGAGAAATCTTTATGGAGTGATACTAGTAATACTAAACTAAAAAATTAGTCTGTTGGGTGTGGTGGGTGGGTTAGCCTCCTTCTGTATCTTTTAGTTATTTCTTTTCTTTTACCGTCTTCCCAGTTGAAAATATCTCGGGATAAGTCAAGGATTTTATAAACCACGGTCTTGTATCCTTGCTAAGACAAATTTCTTCACTACATAGCATAAAAGCACGTGTCATTCCAATTGTTTTTAAAGGAGCAAAGCCGGAAGGATCTGCTAATACGCTTAAACCAAAATTCAAACAAAACTAAGGGAATCACAACAGGGTGACCACGAAGTGTGTAGTGAGCTTGCTTGTAACCCCAGTCTTGCAGGTTCGAGCCCAAGCTGAGAACAGCACAAATAGTCACCCGAGTATGATATCTTATAGTCCGTTTCAAACAGACCGATATACTCTCTTTTCCTCATTTTCTAACCCATACCAAATAAAGGGGGCGTGGCGTTGTAATTCAAATTTAATAATATCATTGTTATGACTTTCTCGTAGGAGAAAGAAGGCTGTCACTATGATTGAACAAAGTTCATGGATTCTGCTGAGATATTCAAAATACGACCTTAACCAGTACAAAATATGACTTTTTTTTAAGATAACGGGCGTAAAAAATGTGCGTGAACCTGTGCAACGTACGTATACTCTCGAACGTTCTTGGGGTGGAGCCCTCGCTTGTCGTTTTGATCAACCATCTACTCGCGATCAGGATTATTAACACAAAGATGGATGGCACCTTTACCCCTAAAGTGTGTCAGCGAAGAACATGGCTATCTATAGCTGTCTCAGTCACCCGACTACGGTAGAAGAACTTGTACTTTCCAAACGGGCTGGTAAATTTCAGCTCGAGGTATTCACCCTGTCATTCACTAAGCCATTATTCCTTCCACATCACTATTACATGGTCGGAGGAGTTTTCTTCGGCAGACAAGGTATTAGCATATCATTTTGCCTCCCAGATAACTGAAGCGTATTCCAGGAGGATATACTTTCGATCAAGGAAGCTTTATCTTGATTATGGTCGGTGGTTTTCACATCAAGGTTTGCTTTAGAATGGCTCTAGCCTCTTAACGATACGGCTGAATGAATTCACCAATGCTGGGTGCCAGATAGAGATTTTACAGGGAACTGTATACCTGATGAACTTGCATGGCACAACATTACTGATTCTACGCTAATCTATATGTATGCCTCCTAGCAATATTAAACGCAGAAATTGTACAACGTGTCATAGACAAACTGACAGATTTTGTCTCAGATCGGAAGAGCTCTAGCAGTTTCATTCCGCTAAAAAGATTAAACATAAGCACAACATTCTTACAGGCTTGACGTCTTCTAAAACGACTTTTAAATCTTCTCGATACGCATCGAGCTCCCTCCTTGCTTCATTTGACAATTTTCTCTTCGATATACGTATGTATAAGTTAGTCCAACTGATTCTACGGATAGGACTACAGAGTTGTAACAACTTTATCAGGTTTAAGTGGATATGTAAGTTTATAACCACTAGACCCAAACCTAACCTACATTTGGGCCAAAGTTTTACTTGTATTTCTCTAACAAAATCAACAACACTCTCTAAACTTTTATGCCAACTTCATTTATTTTCAATTGGAAATCTTATTTTCTTCCATTGGTCGTCTACGTTTCTCACTTGAGTTTGAGAGCCGAGATGAGTATTAATTTCCATTCGCATTTGGAAACATCACGTCTCACATTTATGCTTCATAGAACAAATTTTCTTTTCAAAATTCTCATTAAAACTCTGCAACCTTCTGCTTTTATGCACCACGTGCAGCACAACTTACAAAACATTGTTCATAAATATTTTCCATTTTAATCCGCAATAAAACGCAAGTATTTATGTCGCCAAAAAAAATCGAATCACGTCTTAAAGGCCACAAATTTATAGCAACAGCTTTTATATTCCTCCCCCGCTACCAGTACCAGTAACAACAACACTCTTAGTTCTCTCAAACATTCTTAATTCTGTTTGGTAGCGTAAGATCTCAAATCTGAAGTATTAGAGCGTTCTGCAGAATTCCATAATTAAATTACCCTCCACATCGTTGAGTTGTCCATCAATGAATCGAACAAAGTCAAAGAAAACATTCTATCGTATCCTCACCTCAACAAAAACAGATATCAAGAGCTGCTACGAGTACTTTATTGCTACAGAGTGTCCTCGAAGAGGATTTTTTTTACTTTTTGCGCCTCGTCACATTCCTTAAAATGTTCTTTGATAGATTTTCGTTTGTGTCGCTCTCCCAAAAGATTGATTCTAGCGGTCATGTCGACCAAGTAAATTGGCAGAAATTTCACTGCCATCCGACCCCTTCGACGGACGGAGGGCGCCCAACCTAAATAATTAACTTTCGAAAGAATTCGTTCCCTCTTGGGAATTCCTGAATCCAGTGGAATCCAAAGCAAAAGTTTTCTTCTTCTTAAAAATTATATTTTTACGAGAGGAAGAGATTGGCTCGTCGTCGTCGACGTCGTCTACGTCGTCTTAGAGATAAGTTTTCAGGGTATTGTGTTCTGGGTACCGCCCGTGATGCTGATAAGAAGACCGAAAATAAATTCTCTTGCTAATGCTGCTTCGCTCCGTATTCCCAATGAAAAAGAAAAAAAAAGGAAACTTGTATAAAATTCAAAACAAAGTAGAAGCAGTCACTTTCTGTTGTCGTTGCTCTTCGTGGAATAGAAGTAAACCGGATGGTGAGTGAGTGAATTAGCTAACTCATTCCAAAGAATAGGGGAAAACTTGTTAACCAACTCACACGTGAGAAGTGTATGTGGTTGAGGAAACTACTTATGGGAAGTTTTTAATTGTTCTTCCTCTGCTGGTGAATGTATCCTAAGATTCGAAGAGCACTTGTGAAAGTTCCAAGGAAGTACCCTTAAGGAAGTTTATTTTGTGCGATCCCTTTATGCAGACGACTATGATGGGGTTCAAGAGTATTTCAACTCCCTTGTTGCATAATAAATTGCTTCTCGGTGTCCTTTCTGTGTGATGTTGTTTTTTTTTTTTTTTTTTTGTATACAATATTCCCCCGGGAAGAGCAAATCTATGTCCTGGTTAGCCTTGAAAGGAGACTTGTGTGTAGCACGAGCGTGTAGATTACGGTAAGGAGCATACCTCACATTGAATTTAAATGCAAATAGGGTAATTGCCAGAGACATAGCCTCAGGGAGAGAAGATGTTGAGAAATTGGTTTTAAAGTGACGGTTGATGGTTTAAATTTGGTAGCACATAGAAAAGACTAATAAATTATTTGGTAGAGAAATAAATTATTCAGATGTCGGAATAAATGTGGACCATTTAGGTTTTGTAAAGTTGCTTAGGACTTGAAACTCGAGGGAGAGTTTCGTCCTCTACAATCCTCGGAAAGGCTTTGTTTTTGGGGAATGGTTTGATTTTTTTTTTCCGTTCTCTGTAAGTGTTTCCATTTGCATATTTAATGTATTTATTCAGCGTCTTGTTTTTGTGACGTTAAGAAATTAAAACACAAACCACTGTAGCCAACATAATCAGCGACGAGGCGCCATTTAATGATACTTGTACTTAGAATTAGTCCTACTGTAGGAAATGTGTCACTTTTGCGCATATTCAGGCAGAGAATGTAAAAACCACAAGTCGTGTCTGCTTAAGCAACAAGTCGAAGAAAAATCGGATGACGCTGTAGGTTTTCTGTATATTTTTGAAATGGTATACCATGAGGGTCGATGAACCGATTTTGACGAAACGTAACGTTGACAGGTACTTAAATATTACCAATGAATATGTGGTTTTACAGCTATGATCGTAAAGCTTTTACCGCAAAACTTTTTTTTTGTATATAAACTCTTTACCGCAATTAACAAAGAATAAGTGACATTTCATGAATATGTTGACACTTTCGTTCACAATACGGTATTCGGAACAATATTTGTGAAACAACCCATGTACTGTCAAGCCAAAACGTCTTATGTACTTTAACGAGGGTATGTTTGTTTTAGAGTGTACGCATTTGATTTACACGGTGCTCACTTTAAAGGAGACAAATTATAAATTAATCTTTTGTAGCACTAGTTTTACAGGGCGTTTTTATAGGGTATATTCATTTTGACAAACAGTTTGTAACTTAGAGAAATATTAACAATAGGTCATAGGAAGTATGTATATGTGCGATCATCAAAGTTTATATCGATCTAGCTCATCCGTCTGTCTGTACGTCACCAGTTTTTATGAAATTTAATTTTAATCTAGGAAGATGAAATTTCATACATAAGCTTTCTAGAATCCGCCTACAGACACGCCCACTTTTCAAAATATGCCGTTTTTAAAAAATGTTTACTAAAAACTAAAAAATATTGCCCCAATAAAATACATAGACGTTGATATTGTCAACATTTTTTGGGGACGTATTTTACTTTACGGTAGTGGTTAAGTAGTATTTTGAATATTTCAGTAGATCTCATGAACTTTGTTTACCCATCACCATCACAGCCACGCCCACATTATTCTAAGAAAAAGTCATAACAAAAGTTGTTCTGATAAAATTATTGGAATTTAAATTAAAAAGTTCACAACGGTTAACATAAGCAAAAATATACCAAACAGAGGTTCTGGAAGGCGTTGTGAAAGTCCCTTCAACTAACAATTATTTTCAAACAAGACTCCGCACCAGCTCATAAGGAAAAAACAACACAAGGGTGGTTTCAAAACAATGTGCCGGACTTTATAGCTGCAGGCGATTGGCCGTCAGGCAGTTCAGACCTCAATCCTTTGCATTATAGGCTTTAGTCTATTTTAGAGGTGATGGCTTGTTCTACTCGACACCCAAATATTGAGTTCCTGAAGAGCGCACTTATACATGCGAACGACTCAAGGCCTGCATAAATGCAAATGGCGGCCATTTCGAATAAATTGTTTCATTTAAAGTTTTACAGAAACAAAAAATCCAAAAAAAGGGAGTGGAGAAAGCTTCGAAGCAAGGTAGAGGGGTTACAGACAGAAATTCCATCCATGGAAATTTGAAAAAAAAAATGTTTCCTGTTGGGCAGGTTACTCAGTAGCAGGAGTAAGGGTGGCCGTGGTGTAGTGGTAACATCATCGCTTATCACGCTGTTGGTTCACGGTTCAGATCCTGATGTCAAAAATCATCTATTTATATCACATGAAATAAATAAAAAAGTCGATCAATTGCGAAAGCTAAGTCAACTCTACAGTGAAGGCATAACACTGGCAGTAGAGCGGTCATATGTCTGAAAATGCAACTTGATTGTGATGATGACATCAGGTGGACGGAAAAAAATACTGTGAATCATGAGCAACGACAAAAGCAAAACATACAAGCTCCCCAGTTATCTGGACACTACCCTGGGAGATTACAGAAAACTTAATACCATCTAAGTTTCAAACCACTACACTAAAATCTTTCTTTCTCTCTCTCTCTCTCTTCTTCACAACGCCCGTGCCTTGTAATAGTATAAGAGTATTCATATCCTCTTTGGCGCGCGCAAATTAATAAAAAAAAAAGTACAGGAACAAAAATTCAAAAAGCATGGACGCAAGAAATCCTAGATATGAGTCCGTGGAGAAATCAGGTTATGGGAGTATTTCTTAGAGTGACCCTGCCCGAAACGATGTTAAAACCATTTGGTACGCAGGGTTCGAGAAATCGTTGTATCCCTTCCCTCAGGGGTTAAATAAACTATTGGATTGACAACCTTAAGGGCATCGAACGAATTAAAATCCACTTTCTTGAATGAATTTATGAGTGGAATGTGTGCATGCATGTGAGATACATCTAAACCCTGACGCAGCTAATATATTCCTTGGCTAGGCGAGACCGAGTTTGAATGTTTTTGACAGAGCGGGAAAAGAGGAGACTTTTTTTCTATACTGGAAAAGTGATTTTTTAAGAAAATAAAGAATGAAGGAAGGACAAAAAGGTCCTGAAGAAAACGAATCAAAATATAGTGAATAGTAAGAAGTGAAATTAGAGTGACTGCGACGGAGAATATGCCACCTTCCGACAAACCACGGAGATAGTAGTTGTTATAGCAGAATTGTTGCCCCTCGAACGCAAGCATAAACCCATAGATTAGTTAAGATAGTTTTGGTTCAGTTTCGCTTCGTATCGATTTATTGATCATGATCTTTGAAAATTGCCTGGAAAGCAATGCTTCTTTGAATGATTTGTTAACACCGTAGCCTTATTTTATTCAATCATCAAGTCATTTTCTTATTAACAGTGAAACGTTGTTGTTATATTTTTAATTGTTTGCCTTAAGAACAAGATTAGCTCTTGAGCTTTGAATAATTTGGATGGAAAAATTCACAGAACACCAGATTTCTTCGTCTTATGATTCAATTTATACAGAAAATAAACACTAACATTCGTCGCCCATGTTGAGAATATATTTTAAACAAAAGAAGGAAAATCCTTTCGTAGTGCTTCTCTTCTCCATCAATCATTTCTTAGATCAGTCCTAGAAATAATTATGGTAATCAAGACAATGTTTATCCCTAGCACTGCCACAACAACTTTTCCTTCGAAGTGAAAAATAGTTAAGATTATTCAAAATTTTAATCCATAATTTCATTAATAAAAGGCACGAAGCACTCCAATTTATCATTACAAATTGCTAAGTACGGGAAGGGCCCTTCAAATTCGTACGAACTCAGAATTATGTCACCTTTGTGTTTGGGAAATTGTAAACTTTAACCTTCAAGTTTCTACGCCGTTGATCTCCGGCGACAATTTGTGGCTATTCATCCCAAAAGAAGCAACCACAACGATGGACTTTACATTCGCCCTTCTGTCAGACTGATGATGTAACCTATTCTGTAAACATTATAAACCTAGATAATCCCGTAACTAATCTATTCTTCCACCCATTGAAGGAGTAAAATAATGGTTTTCCACTTTAACCCCAGAACATTGTTCATTCATATTTTACACCATTGCGGTTCAAAAATGAATTTCCTCAATAACCCAATGTTTCCTTTCACTTATTTCCATATTCTCCCACACCCTAATAGACTTCCTAGACCCATTACTGTACGTGACAGCCAATTTTAAATTGTCATTGGGTCAAGGTCCACCCGAAACTATTATAGACAACGACGTCAGCAACGGCACGACAGTGTTCCACTTTCCTTTCGTTTCCGGTACACAGGGAGACAACCCTACGAAGGAAATGGGTGTAATTTCAATCTCATGATAGTGGTGGCAATGTTGGTGTAATGCGCAACCACAGTCGTCCCTGAAAATAAATGGCACGAAATAAATTTCCAGATCTCAGGTCAAGGCCAATGCCTGCATAGAAATATGTATAAATCTAACAAGAGAAAAGCAACACAAAAAAAAGGACACTCCAACTCCACCCACTCCTTCACAACAAAGAAAAACGTCCCCCTAAATGGATTTTAAAGCCCACTGAAAATCCCTGCAGAAACTTTACTTCCAAAAATAGTCTTCTCGCATGAATGGGTACAATCGATGGTGAATAGAAGGAGAATTGATTGAGAGTGATTGGTTAGGATCCCGAAAATCCTCACAAAGTGATTTTTGTGTTAGATAAAAGATTTTGAATGGGTAATGGAATAAAATGAATAGACTAACCCACGTAATAGTGGTTGATCTCACACATAAAATTTACGTCAAAATCCCACAAAAATTAGTCGAATAACCAAATATCTAACGGTCATCATGACAATGACTGCTGTCGGTTGATTGAACGTTGATGTGGAATTTTAATAACAAATTTCTATGCGAAAACTTTTACCTATTAATCCCGAAACAAGGATACTCAACAAACTATTTAAAAATCACAAAAAGTTACCGCACAGCACAGCCAACACCCACTCACGTCGTTGAATAATTAGAGGTAAAAGTGGTTGGTTTCAATATCAGGAGTTGATTTTATCATAGTCATTAGGTTTAATTTCAGGAAATATTAATGAGTGTCGTTAGAAAGGAGTACTTAATTTAATCAGTGTTAGCTAACTGGGTTAATGATTTTGCTTATGGAACAAAGTGTTCGTCCATTGATGTGGTTTTTGGTTTTAATTAGCTCTTCAACATTCAATACTAGGAGAAAAGCTTATTCGGGGACAAAATCCTGTCAGTTTCAATTAATTTATACAGTGCTTCATTTTAATTGGTAGATTAGCAAATTAAATGCAGATAAATTGCGAATAAATGTTGAATGAAACGTGCGCAATTGTTCTCATCTATGGTAAAACCTAACCTCAATTTGAATCAAACAACATATAGGTGAACGTACGTACGACCCAGTCGTACTGCAAAGACTTGCGTGTTTTTTAACAGACTTTAATTTTTAGCAAACTCAAAAACCTGTTCGTATTTTCTCAGCAAAGATAATCACCGATCTACGTGTGGAAAAACCCTCCCACTGAATCGATGGCCATCTATTGAGCATCCTAACCGCAAGTACACTACTCATTTTCCCGCTCATGCAGAATACATGGGCAGAACGAGGAAGTAAACGAAACGGATCTTTTCCAACATTTTAAGTGCAAAATGGCTTGCACTAAATGTTATTTTTTTAAAGCCGATTTAAGAAAGAGTTATTTAAAGAATATTAAGTCCGATAAGAAATAATCATTTATGGCCGCTAGTGTGTATCTGCGACTTATCTGCGGAAAAGTAAGGGGAGACTTAAGCCTGCGTGTGTGTAACACAAGTTGAAATCGTTAAATGGGAACGATCCAGAGGCAGAGTTCAGCTTTTAGACTTACGTATGGAATGCTATTCTTGATAGCCTGTTTATATTTTTTATAAACTCAGAAGTATGGACGATTTAGTGTATGCACCTTCAAATCTTCCGACATCGACTTTTCGTTGTACAGGCTTTTTCAAGACAAATCGCAGTGTGCATAGCAGAGTTGAGTAAGTAATCAATTACTCAAACAATTACATTAATCAGAATTACAAAGTAATCGATCGACTTTGCAATCAAGATTATACGTAATCTAGATTTTTGATTACATTGTAATTGCAATTGCTCTTTGCAATGTTGATTAGATGTAATTTTGATTACCGGTAATCAGTAATCAATAACTTTGATTAATTGTAATTTAGCTTCGCTAATATTCATTTAGAGGAATTTCATGAGGTTGCAAATTGAATTATTAGCGACGTGATTCATTGGACTTTTTTTTTAGAATGTGTGAGTGGAAATGGAGGAAACATCATCCGTCCACCACACACTCCATTTTCACTCACACATCCTTAAAAAGTCCAACCACAGCCTTAAACTCAATTTCCACCCTTATATCCTCCAAAGCATCAACTACCTACACCACACTCCATCTTCACCCATACGTCCTCTAAAAAAGGCAACAATAGCGTTCACTTCTCGTTAGGTAAACATGCGTTTGCCTTTCAAGCGGGGACTTACGAGTATGCATCTGTAGCGAGTATGCATCTTAAGGCCTTGTTCAGCCCTTTAATCACTTCCACAATCTCTCTCTCTCTCTCTGAACTCGGTCGCTGAAGTCACAAGACTGAAGTCACAGCGTCTTATTTGGGTCACACTTCACAATGGGATTACTGGAAATTGTATCTCCGATGAACTTGTTAGACATGATTCAGAGCGGTCTTCCTGCGTCCCTGGTCAGGACTTTTATTGACGTTGGCCTATGGTCATAATAATAGTGGGTATGGGTCACACGTCACAATGGGATTACTGGAAATTGTATCTCCGATGAACTTGTTAGACATGATTCAGAGCGGTCTTTCTGCGTCCCCGGTCAGGGCTTTTATTGACGATGGCCTATGGTCATAATAATAGTGGGTGGCATGTTTCTCCAGGATGTAAACTAAAGGAATACTCCCTGGTAGATTTTGGCATCTGCTGGTTTCTTTTTAAAATTATTATAAAAAAAATCTATTTAATATTTTTCAAAGTTTTTTGTTTTATTGAAGAGAGTACACTATCCGATTATTTATGGAAAATAATTTCATATAAATGGTTGGCTTGGCAGTAGCCCATCCTGTCAACCTAATTTCGCAGTATTTTTCCAATGGTTCGAATCTCTATTTCACGAAAGCTCGATAAATATGATGCTTAAGTGTCTGAATCGATTCTGGATTGTCAGCATAACATAGATCTTTAACGGCACCCCATAAAAAAAAAGTCCAACGGCGTCAAATCGCAGCACCGCAAAAGAAGAAAGGGCTTGTATGGCACTTAGCGCCGTCTTGCTGGAACCACAGATTTGGCGAAAAAATATGGGTTATCATGCCTCTGTAGCACTCTCCGTTGACCGTAACATTGTTGCAAAGGTGCGTCTGAATTGCTGAGATCTGTTTATGTGGCGAGTTGAGGTTCTCAGGTTTAGGCGCACACTTTTGGCACCAGCAGCAATATTCTCGGCAGAGCGCACAGGATGAAAACGAGGATAACTTGTGTCATCAATTAACATGCCAATCTCACGAACTTTCTTTACAAACATGCTTACAGCAGGCATGGTTGGTGCATTATTTCCACCGAAATTTCTTTACAAAATTCAGACGTTTTCAAAAAAACAGCACTCACTTTAAGTTCTCAATATTTCCCAACGTTGTTCAAGCGTAAATCGATTCATATCGTACCGTGGAGATATGATACTGTATTTCTGTCAATTTTTTGAGCGCGAAAAAGCTGTCAGTGTCAAAATGACACGATTTAAAAAGAAACCAGCAGATGAATCTCCTCTTTTAACGAAAAACGAAGAAATTTCATTACCTGGGGTTGCTTCCTGGTAGTACAATGGACCGGTATCGAATCTGAATGCTCCTGTGCTCAAGGCATTCCATTTTTAAGGACCGAACTTTGCTGACATTATGGATGAGTTAGTCTGTGTGTTCCGTACCGAATCATCTACAGTTGCTTTGAAAAATTCAAAACTTGTTCGTATAAATTCCATGTAAAGTAGTCGGTGCCCATTTGACATAAAAGTCAGCAGTTTTCTTACATAAATAATCAGATGATGTCAAGAGCAATACTTCAACCATTCTTCATAATAGAATCAGGAATTATTCAAACAATATTCAAAGAAAACTTTAATGACATCGGAAATTAATTTACTACGCCACAAGGGACACATTTTCTTCGAAGTAAACATAATCTTCTCCGTGCATCCTTCCTGTCATGAGGGTGTTTCCTTGCCACTTTTGTTCCTACTTTACCCTTCATGTATAACAAAAAGGAAGAACAATTAAAAAGTTCTTGCAAATAGTTCTCGCCAGATACATACTTTTCACATTAACCGCTTCAAAAGTTCGTTAACAAGTTTTGTCTAATTCTGAGGAATGGGTGAGACAATTCACTCATCAATCTGATAACTTTTGTTCCAATAATATGTTCTGAGGCACTTCCTTCCAATTTGATTTGAACTTTTTTACTTTTGTAATAGAAACAACTGGTAATATAGTAAAAGGTTACATAAAGTTCATCATCATTCAAAATGGGCCTTTAGGTCTCCGAGTGGAAGTAATGTGTCTATGTGCATTACATACTCTTCCTCAACTAAATCCACTTAACCTAGATGAAAGCTAGCAAAACTGTGCAAGCAGTATGCACTTAAAAGAGATATCTTTAACAACTGAGTGTTTCCCTTTGTTCTATAACTGGGGCCTATAGATAACCGTGTAGACAATGTGAAATGCTTTGATTCCAAGTTCTTCAATGCATAAAAATGCGAGTCAGTCGATTCTTTAAACAAAAATATTGATAACGAGTTCATAACTTTAGTTATGCAACTGCAATTTCCATATAACAAGATCACTTCATCACTCTAGTTAGACGTAATGGTAGAGACAAATGAATGAATGAACAGATATGTGGCTGAAATGCACTGCGACCCCTTAGCAGAGGCTGCTTTCAGATTAAAGCTCCTCCTCGAGTCTAGTTTCCTTAAAAAACATGTTTCGAAGTCTTCTTCTCATCGTTGCAAAATCTTCAGGTAGCTACTATCACTATGCTTAGCTACTTTACGAGTTTTTAGCGTTTCACTTAGTTACAAGGTGAACAAAACGACATTACGTCTTTCACCTTCGTTTTAACTACAGCTTTGACTTACCTGTAGCCACTAGAATGGAAGTAACTCCTTCACAGAATGTCTTAAATGTCCTCTCACTTTTAGCTTTCCTGATTCGCTCATTGTTCTAAGTCACTCTCGTTATTTAGCTTTGCCACTCTCCGTACCTTATTAACAGTGACTGAAAATGTTTTGATGAAGTTTGGTCGAAAATTTTAGTGTTGTGTATATGTAGATACTTGCGTCTCAGAATTATTAAATGCATATGGAGTTAAGGTGAGATATGATTTCAAAAATCTCCAAATCGTCCCTGCAGAATCTTACACAGAATCACTGAACAGATTTTGATAAAATTTGTTTTGCAAGTTGGGTTTGATGTGTTAATGATCACATCCGGTAGAACCGGAAGCCTAGGGATAACCTGAAAGAGTTTAACTTTGCGTACACTTGAAGGACCATAAAAAGAAACCCACATTTTTAACTATCGATATACAGGGTGTTACAGTGAACGTTTTTCTTCTGATTTGTATAGAATTTGTTATATTGGCACGATTTCCCGCACTCCTCCAGAAGTTTTCGGATGACCTAAAAAACTTAGATGCCAGAACATGATGTAGCCCAATTTTTGATTTTCGAAATACAAGGCGCCCCATAGTACACTTTTCTTTCGTACACAATTTTTCAATGTGAGAGTGTTTTTCAGCACCTCTCCTGAAGCACCTAGATGATGTACGAAGCTGGATTTTTACAAACTTATAACTTGGATTTTAGAAAAAAAAAACTGCCTAAACCAGATTTTTTAATTTCGAAATACATACAAGGTGTTGCAACTAAGTTCTCGCTGTTTGTCAATAGATGGCTCCAGCAGTAAGTGCTGGTCGATTTTGACATATCCAAAACGTTATGAACCGAGCTTAGACATATGATAAACAAATTGTTTTGACACATTAGTGATTTTGTTTTGGCGTCATATACTTTTGGTTGTGTGAAAATGTCTGATTTTGTGCCAAACAATCGTCATTTGCGAGAAGTGTTGATTTTCTTCTTTCATTCAAAGAATACGGCGGCTGAAGCTCATCGAGAGCTCCAAAAAGTTTACAGAAATGCTGCTCTATGTGAAACAACGTGCCGTGATTGGTTCAAACAGCGAGAACTTAGTTGCGCACCTAATACATTTTCTGTCGTCTTCCCATATTAGTGATAATAAAGCCAATATAATTTCCTTTAACCAAACAAGCGAGTTTCGGGTATTTTCGCGCAAAAAAACATGACTCGCACATAGGAAATTAAGGGGTTTTTAGTATGTGTTACCATTTCATAGATTCTTACTCGTTCTTGATTGCTCCCATATACGAACCTTTTCTTCATGCAGAGCTACCGCAGGAGATTCTGAGATGAAAAGGAGCTGGAATCTGTTCACCTACTTTGCGAATGTGATTTATGTAGGAATTCAGGGCTGTTGAGTCTACGTCCAAATAAGAGTGTACTTCTTAATTTCTACAATACTGACTAAGGAGGTTGCCACTCCCGTCAAATACATGGCCACATAGAAGTATGTTTTGCTGACGTTTTTACTCATATTTCCAGCGGCCCTGTCACAACCTTAAAAATGGCAGTGGAAGTGTTTGAGTAACATCAAACAAAGTCTTAATGTGATGTGAATTGTCATTAGCTCACTGTATCAAAATTGTAAAGCTGCTTATAACTACATATGAGCTCGCAGCCAATTGGGCATAGCTTCCCATGCTTCTCTAAGGGTTTATAATACCCCATTTGCTAATGCCAACCGAAATATAAGCTCTTTCATTCATAGCTGCATCAATAGCTCCTCTCTTTCACAAAGCATAATAGTATCCTATGACGATAAATATAATGACCTTCATTATCTCTGGAAATTTATTCAATGAACCAGAACGTGCACAAATTTCTTCGAACTACTATTATGTGCGCAAATATGTGTGCCTTCACAAAGTAAAGAGAATCTTTGAACCCGTACGACGTTAAAACAGATTGCATACCGTGCAGCATCATTTTGCCGTAGCTCAACTTTCTGTCCTATTTGTTGATTTCGTAGAAAATTTAAATCCAAACCAAATGCCACCTAAAATCTAATTCAAAATTCATCCATATTAATTTCAAAGAAGCTCATGTCCTTGCAACAGGCATTTCTGGCTTAATTTATAACACAACTACAGCCGATTGAACATGCAAACGCAATTACCTCAACAGAATTTCAGAGTTTTAATCAAACTTTCCACTGACATGCGTCGCTAATTGAATATTCTCCCTGTTATGCATCCACCCAAAGTCAAGTTCCTTGAATAGTGTAATCCTACGCCCACCTTTACACGGGAAAAAATCCAATCAAAAAATCATATTGCAGGTCGGCATCAACTTTCCAATCCAGACATTGTTTTATGTATCTACCACCCTAGTTCTTGGAAGAAAGCTGATTAATTATAATTGACAACCTTCATTGCATTCGATAATAATCACAGGATGATCCTTGAATGCCTTCGATAAATGTATTTTATATTGTACTCGTATACTGCACTCGATGTCAATCAATTAGTAATGTATTTCTGCCCACACGCTACTGCAGTAGACATCCTTGTATACCACCAACAACACTATGGGGGTTCATCCTGTTCTGTGAAGGTCTATAATTAAAGGATATACATATATACACCACCCGGTGGTGCTCTAATTGTTCGTATTTAATTGTGAAAAGCAATTACTGGGGATAACGGATTTCCTCCCTGAACAGACCCACCGACGAGGACATATTGTTATCAATTAACACTTCCGATTCCGTGTGTTAGGGCAACGTTTGCTTTCTCTTTCGAAGACAAATTTGAAGCAATATTTTTCCCCAGAGATACAAATGTGGAAACTTATTTGCTTAAGCCTACGTACACGCCCACATAATTTCATTGATTTTAATGACATTTGCCTCCCACACTAATCCACCAAGATAAACGACATTCTTACTCCTTTGAGTGTCAAATATCAAGACAATTTTGAATAAATAGACAATCAGGGATTCAAGTGGAGTGGAGGTGATTTTTCGTAATTTGCATGTCATGTGCGAAAAAAAATGAAGAAAACAACAAAATTGTTAGCGAAAATAGAATAGAATAATAATGTAGCAAAGGAAAAACGGTAACGAATTTTCGTTACCCAAATGTGGCACGATGACATACGCCAGTAATTTTTTTTGGCTCTCATTAATATTCAACGGATGATACCTGCGATGACGGGTATCCAGGGGAAACAAACACATTCTTCGCAAAACTGTATTTTCATGAGTTTTGGTTGCAAGTGCTTACCAACAGACGTAGTACAGTGTGTGTGAAAAATCAATTCAAGAGCGATTTAGACGCATTCAACTAGCGATGGGCAATTGTGAATAAAAATATTCGAATAATTCGATTGTTCCATCAATTCGAATTAAAATCGAGTTGAGTCGATTGTTGTTCGTCGATTGTTGTCCTCCGATTGCTGTAGTCAATTGTGGCTAATCAATTGTTGCCAATCGATTGTTGACGTCAATAGTTATCCGCCGATCACGAACAATTGTCGACAGTTTCTTCCAATGTATGAGGGTTTCTTTGATTTATTCGCCAAATCCTCAGTTGTGATAAGAAAGTGAGAAAGAAATTCGCTTCACCCCAGAAAAGATCTCGGCGATAGCGTTGTTATACCGTCGTGTTTATCGTATGTACATCTGATACCATTTCTGATACCAAGCTCCATTGTTAACACAGGTTATTAAATATGTCATATTTTGAGTCCGAAAAGTGGAGCCATACCAAAACAAACATCAATTTAAAAAAAATATTATCCTAACCCTACTTTACAATTTATTTCTATTCATTTCCCATCCCTTTCGAAGTTCGAAGGTCTGAAACGAAATCATAAGAGGAAATATAATTTTGTTTATTGCGTGCAGTTCTGTGAAGTTTTTGTTTGATTCTCGCGGCTTTAACTCGAAAAGGATTAATTTTACGAAAAAATGTTATAAGGACCTTTTCTACCTTTTTTTAAAAAAAAAAAAAAAAAAAAAGAATTCCTCTTTTCGTTAAAGTTTTAACTAAATACTTGTATACCTGTGATCGCTGTACCGTAGTTCAGTGGTTAGGTGTGTGGACCACTGAGCGGGAGACTCAGGTTCAAGGCCCAGAACAGCCAACAGTTTTTCACATCCAAGGGTGAAAAGGCCATGAAGTAGATCAATTATGGCCTCTGGAAACGGTAACTGTAGGTCCCTTCCATTCGTGTAAAAATACATAGCATACACAACACGAATGAGAAGCTAGGCCATTCCCGGTATGGGCTATCCAAGATAGCTGCATAGGAAAGACAAACTTATTTTGTTATACAGGACCTTTGCTATTAGCCACATGCCTGAACTTTGACAACCGATTGTGGTCATGTTTGAAATGACAGCGCTATAAATATAAGATACCTTGGATATGGAACAATACGTTGTTGATGACCTTTGGCTAACAAATAAGACCTACGCTACGTTTCTTCTGAGCTTTGGGACTGAGGGACCCCAAAACGCCAGTTTCCTCCAACTAGATCTTGAACTCATCCAGTATAAAATCGACATTTTGAGACTAAGCAAAATAAGACGATAAACACTGTTTGACGTGAGACTGCTGCCAATAGGAATATCGATTAAAAACTATCGACTCATGAAATATTCATTCATTCTGTAAATCTCAACTTTTTATTTATTTCGGCAATGATTTTTCTTTACAACCTACACTTTTTCCGTCACATGACCAACCTTCGTGATCTCCTCCAAAAACCAGAATGGCCGTCCAAAATGCCGGTAACTTTATTTCATCATGGCCGAACTCGACGGAATCGGTGCTGCCAAAAGGACACCACACGGGATGTGTTCCCAAAGAACATTACAACTCACACGGGATGTGTTCCCAAAGCATATTACAATTCGATAGTTATTAAATTTCGTTTGGTACTATTTTCATTAATTAAACATTTTCGTTCGTTCAAACTATTGCCTACTACTATTTTCGTTCATTACAATCGTGCAAAATGTCCGATTTTACTCCAGGCTAATGGCTAATGGTGGAAAGCGCTTTTGAATGCGAATATCTCAAATACGATGAATCGTACGAAAAAAATAATTAAGACCAAAATTTTAGATTTTGAAATTCTCTACAAGTTGGATGCCGAATTTGTCTTAATTTTCGAAGATAGTAAGCCGCAATCTCCAAAATGTACGACTTTAGCTCGAGGATAATTGAGGAAATCGTTTTTGGGTGTGAATATTTCGAAAACGGTGAGTCGTACGAAAAAAAAAAAAATCCACCCAAATTTTAGGCACTGAAATTCTCTACAGATGGATGCCGAATTTTTCAAAACTGTGTGTACGTAATCCTGCAAAATTCCCGACTTTCCCCGGAAGTTAATGGAAATCTATTATGAATATTTGTTCTTGAGTGCGAATATCCCGAAATGTTTTTCTTTTTAGTATGAACTCCCGCCCTTATACGTCACAAGCCTGCGTACAGAATGAATGAAATCCTCCGATAGTTGAAATCAATCAGTTACTAACTATCGATAGTCGAATTCATTCGATAGTTCCCAACACTGGCCCATAACGCCAACGGCACATAAAAGTCAGAGAAGAGAAAGAATAATCTTTTTCATTCAGTGTTCAGTGACAGAAGCCGCGACTGACTGACTGACTGAAAAACCACTCAGTTAGTGGATTTTAGCAACGCTAATGCCTTGTAGTTGGGTTCCAACATCCGACCAGACTGAACACGTAGCCACTAGCAAGCGCTTTAGAAGTTACCTCACAATCACCGTCTGTATGATATCTCCGCACTGCACATGTTTAAAACAATCGAACCAATACGGTTCACATAACTAGGTATTATACAATATCGACAGGCCCCGGGATCCAATAAAGCACCAACAATTTAGCAAATACAATTAGAAGCTGTTCTTAACTCTAAGCTCAAATACCAGTTGCCTCAGTAGCAAAGAGACAAACGAAACTGCATCAACAAGTGATAGAATCACGAAGGAGTTAATATGTGTTCGGACAAAGGTTAACTCAGAAGGTGGAAGGAACATTTCGCTGCGGTAGTAAATTATTTAAATGACGCCGTCATGGCCTCTTACTCGACTCAGCTATCCGAAGCCTTAAACACCCCAATTCGCAATGGGCCTTCCAATATTACAGACATTTCAATCGTGATCAGAACCCTCAAGAAGAATAAAGCAGTGTAACAGAGCTGGTGTATCCTCTGAAGAAACTTCAATTTCTTTTCTCGAGCGGAAAATGGTGACTACAATTGGCCAATGAGGTATTACCTAAAACACCTGACGACATTTATTTGTTTTTCATAGAATAATGGACTTGCACCAAATGGTTCATAGATTAGTAGCCGAAGCTAGCATAGTGAGGCTTGAGATTAATGCGAACACAAACAAAAGTAATCAGTCCTTCAAATACCACCACTCACATTCAACATTCTTTATCTATGAAGTTTTGTTTCGGAAGACCGCTATCTCACCGAACTATATGTGAGCAGCATAATCGGGAAAGTGGAAGCTGCTGTATCGGTGTAGTACTTGGAAGGTGAATGCCTTTAGGGGACCATAAAGCGAAATTACGACTAAACTGTAAGAGGTTTATAAAAACATTATGTGAGGTAGTTTCTGACTTCAAAGAGCTCTTTTAAACATTAACCAGGGGAATGTACCTCATATCTAACTTTCTAATGTGAAGCGTGAAATCCTTCCATCTAGCTCGAGAGCAGTTGCACTTGATTTGATTCCATTTCCCACAATGCGTACACATGTTACCAGCAACATAAGAAGAACAACTTATTGGCATGGGTGAAACCCGGTGAATAAGGAGGTTTTATTTAAAGGTGTGACTGCAAAGTCCTTCATGTACAAAACCCATCAAGGTGTGACATCCCATACCATGATAATTTTAAAGGTGTCTGTTGAATTGTAGTGTTTCTGCTGAGAAGCCAAAGTTTTTGAAAAGTTTGTGTGAAAAACTTTCAACTTGTAACACTGCTGTTGCCACTTTTATTCTGTTTCACAATCATTTTCCGTGAAAAGTAGATAAACTACCTACAAGAAGTTGGGATATTTCCAGAAGTTGATGGACTTCCTCCCACTTAATGTTTCTTTTCTTATAAGGATAACTCAACAGCAAAGGTTAAGTCAATTTAACACGCAATTTGATATAATTAACAGTAAACATTGCAAAGGAAATAAGAAACCCGATGAAGGACTTTTTCGGCACGTTAACGGGATTGTGTAAGAATTCATGGAACACACGTGGATGATGCGATTTTCAAAACTTTTTTTTAGAAATGAAGAGATTGATTTATTCTATGACGTCTTTGTTTTATTCAACTTTATAGTTGATAGAGCTAGTATCTAAACTGTGCACGTGTTGGTCTTATTTCTATTCTTAAGTTCCTCTCGGTTGTAAGCAGCTTATTATTAAAGTACTACGCTCTATTTTTATTTCAATTACTTTCGCTAAATTCAAAAGAGCCAACAAAGTACTCAGTGAATTCAAAACGATTGCATTTGAATAAATCATAGTGGAAATTCAAAATGGGGGTAGATACTTGCACGCGTAATTCCTCTGAGAGTCCTCGTGTCATTTTATTTGTATGATCTGGAAAAGCATTACATAAGTAAACTTACAGTCACGTTGTTAGATTGAGTAATTCGCACAGTATACCAGCACTCTGTCTATTGGCATGGGAAATAAAAAGCACTGAAGCAATTTTTAAACCAAATACTTGGGTCTTATTTGAATAGAAAACTAAACAGAAAGTACAACATCCAAGTACGTGTCAATAGAGCGCTTGTAGCAATCTACCCTTGCATAAAAGCTATTACAGAGAAATGGAGAATGTAACCCCGAATAGCACACAGGCTTTATGCGTTTGTACATATTAACAATTCATACTGTCCGACACATGGATGATAGAGAAAAATTGTTTTATTCCGAAGGGAGAGAGATATGCATCACAATTTTACTTTCGGATGTTCGCCAGACGGTCGTGAAAAGTGCGACGGTGAAAAAACGTGTTTTCTGTGTCTTGAACCTTGAGTTTTCCGCTCACCAACAAATTCCTGCTAAAAAAATACGAAATCATTTATGTCATGACATTTTTTATGTGAACATATCATATGTACTCGTATATCATTTTTAAATCATAACATTTTTATGTCATAATATTTGTTAAGTCATAACATTTATATGTCATGTAATTTTTATGTCAAAAATCGAACATAATCGATTAGAATTTTTTTTTTACAAAATTCTCTCAAGATGAACCTATAACGCTATGACAGCCTTCCGAAATGCCTGCATATTCTAACACCGTTTCCGATTCCGAAGTAGGAATTCACACAGACAGGTCAACGTTGGACAAAGGTTAAGGAGCAGGTGTCTGCTCGAAAAAATCAGCATATTCACATCCATTAAAGTACCGGATTCGTGCAACATATGTATTTCAAGACGAAATTTGAATAACATCTAAAATACTGTCACTCTTTTGCGCAGAGGTCCAGGTTCTGAACCGGCAGAGCAATGCACAAAATGTCATATCTTAATGTAGAATTGTAGTAAATCAGTAGTTAACGAATGAGTTCAGGCTCCATTGTCAAATACAAAATCAAAGATAACAAGGCACATGCGATATAAACATAAATAATATTGTGGGGCTTTTAGCGCCGGGGTAATATTTAAATCTACAGAAAACAAATCTTAAATAGGATATCAATCTATAACATATCTGCAGAGGTTGCGGTGGCTCTAATGTCCGAAAGAATACCCCACTTCGACGACTTGAACGAGCAGAAGGACATAACCATCTATTCCTCTGTTTCCATCTCTCTATTTTCCATACAGGTACCCCAGACAGTCTGCCGACAACCCCTCAACCTGACTTAACCTAACCAGTCGTTGAGACTAGTAACTCAAGCAAAGAAAGTCACTAACTCTAGATATAAATATGGCGCCATAAAAAAAAATCAAAATATCTTTCGAAGCCGAATCTCGTCAGTAAGAGTGAAGCTAAAGTGAGACACAAATCAGTATGAATCGCACACAATCGCGTGACAAATATCCCATAAAAGGGACAAGGATCTAACCAGGCCACATTAATAATCCGTAGAACATGTCAGCAATTTAGTATTTTCCCCTAAACTCTCACGCTGTCATTAATTATGGATCGGTGATTGTCATTTCGAAATTAATCGTTCACTTTACTACAGTTTTGTTACATCACTCATGCAAGCAAATTGGTTTAAATTGTCACATAATTATCCTTTTATTGGTGAAGCTTTATTAATTGACACATCTCCCATATTCTACATACCTTATTATTTAAATCGATTCATTCTTGACTACTTCATTTCGGAGATAATTACGCATCATATACTGTGTATCTCTTTTATGTATTCAAATAAATCACGATGAAATCTGCTTTTAACTTTATGTCATCGTAATTTTATGCTTACATAATCTTACAATTTTTTCGGATTTAAATTTTACACCGCTTTTAACGACCGCCAACTTTATGTTCTACCTCGAGAGTAATAAAATTCTAAAAGTCCATGCGTATATGTACGCATAGTCAAATGCGTTCCAAAAAAAAAAAAAAAAACAAAGAACAACATCCCTCCGGAACCGCACCCCATTTGTCAATTGTAAAAAAGAGATTTTGAGATTTTATTTTTACCACGATAACTCTCGCAAAATTTCACACAACGACAGTGCACATTTTCTAATTGTTACATCGCGCTACATTTGCAAAAGCTCAAGTTACATAAACGTCCCACGCACACGCCCTTTTTTCCTCAATCAATTACGAGTGTCAACCCAAAATGTCAGCCGAAACGTGAATCCTGGTATCTTCTCGCTCGCAAACTTGTCGCTAAAGAGGTCCTCTTAAGTGATTCTCATTACATTGTTACTCATCCATTACGCCCTGACTTCAAATAAAGTCACTTGAACAAATTGCGAGACATTTATTTTATGGTTCGACCTGACGAGGAAACAAAAATAATCAAAAGGACAAAAAAAAATAAAGGAAAACAAAAAGGAGAAACCAACAAGCAAACAACACAAAGTTAATTAAGTTTATTCTTCTTAAATGGTTGTTTGTGTTTGGCCCTAGAAAACATTTTCGATAATCCCAAAGTACCATGTACATACGATGGGGAAAGGACATTAAAATCTCGTATTCCCCAGTATCTACACACTTTTGGGAGCAGCAGCAACGAGTTCCTAGAAAAAGGCGTTGTTCTCATTGTCGTTCCTTTGTTTGTATTTATGTGCGCATATGTATGTGTCTGTCTTCGAGTTATCCTTCATGAATGTAAGATGAAACAATTTTATATCTCACTTTATTGCCAGTATTTATGTCACCATCACTTTTGATAACAAGAATATGTACCTACAACCAGAAACCATATTGACACATACTCCAAAGTCATAAGTGTTTTCATAAGCGCACACGACGACAGTAAAACAAAAAAACGAGAAATTTTCTTCTTAAAAAAACAAGAAAACTGTCCGCCACCCCCAATTGGAAAGGAAGTAAAAAAGATATAACGATATATACGAGTGTAATGTAACGAGATCGAAGGTTAGCCATAGACACATTTACGGTACGGCACTTAATCCGCAGGAAGATGGAACAAATATTTTTGACACAATTTAGTTGACTTTGATTGAAATCAATTTGTTCATCAAACTTGTATCTAGTATAAGGGATGGTGCGGGAGCGGGAGGGAGGGACGTGGCAAGAGTTAAACACTTTCCCCATAATCTCTAGCATCATTCAAAATGTAAATTTAATTTTGTTGAAATGTCACGTCGGATTATGGATAAAAGTATATACTCGTAATAGGAGGGTGGCACATTTTTTTTTTTTATTTTTATTTTTTATTATTTTTTAATTTACACGATATGCTCAGCAAAATCCCACGACAAATTGCGTATTCATAAGCGGATTGCTGGAAGGATCACGCTCGAATATAAGCTGTTAAGAGGGTAAAAGTAAAGCACGCAAAGTAAACAAAACTCAGCCATAGGTTACCTGCGTTCTACAAAGTGTTGACAAAATATTGAATATGCCTTTAAGTCATCATTGCTTGATTTTGGCGAAATTTTTCTTAGAAAAAAGTATTTAGAAGTGATTTATATATAAGTAGGTACATAATATCTGTTATACACTCACAGCCAACAAAAATGACCCAAAAATTAACTGTACGGAGTAGATTTTTTGTGCATAGGCAATGGAATGTTTCAAAGCGTTTTGGGTGACAATATAAATGGTATTCCTTCAATTGAATCGCTCCATGTTAGAGGGATCCAAAGTCAAATTTTGTGAAAAATCTCATATCCACATAAAAAGGATCAAAATACAATAAACTAGAATTAGAAATTTAGTTTCACCAAGTTCTTGTCTAAAGGGATTTAAGACCCTAAGATCTAGACACTTTTAACTTAAAATTCTATTTGTAGCAATCCGTCATATGGTGTCATTTTAATTTTTTTGACGGTTATTTCTCCGCTATTTTTGTACTCCAATTTCAAAACCCACATTTTCGATAGTTATCATTTTTTTTTACAGGACTCACTGTTTTCAAGATACTCACACTAAAAAACGATTTTCATTAACTGCTATCCGCAGGTAAATATTTTAAATGTCAACTCACAAACATTTCTGTCAACGCCAGCAAAAAATAACCGTGCATGTAGCGAAACTTAAGAAATGCTGCAATTTCTATTGTTCAGGCTAACTAAAGGGTGTCCCAAAATGAATGCAAGAAGTAATTTTGATAGAAAACACAGGTTTTTAATTAAAAATTGTAAATGTTGTATTGATTCACAAAGTAGACAGTATAGGGTTATGGCCTCCACGGCTTTGCTGGCACATACGCACTCTCTTGTCGAAAATTTTCCCTGACCGTTTTCCATAAATGTGACTGAATTTCGTTGATATAGCGCTCAATTTGCTCCTTCAAGGCGTGGGTGGTCGTGGGCTTGTTGGCATAAACTTTAGACTTCGAAAAACCCCAAAGAAAAAAGCCCAACGGCGTTAAATCGTAAGATCTGGGCAGCCAATTCGGATCACCAAAATTGAAAATTACACGACCAGGAAATGATTCATGCAGTAATTGAATTGTTTCTCGGGCTGTATGGCATGTGACAGCGTCTTGTTGAATGCAATTTAAGCACAAAAAGCTAGATTATCATGTCGTCATAGCGAGCAACATTAACTGTTATTACCTGACCAGCCGCATTTTCAAAGAATAATGGTCCGATGTTGCCTCCAGCCCAAAATCTGCACCAAACAGTGACACGTTGTGGATGTATTTGTTTCTCAACAATCACACGTGGATTATCTGAACCCCCAATTCGACAATTTTGGCGATTAACAAAGCTATCAAGATCAAAAAGTGCTTCATCACTGAAGGCCACCCATGGCCTTCAACAGACAACAAACATACCTAAAGACGAATATTAAGTTTTAAAAAATAAAGTACGTTTTAATATCTGATTTTTTACAATAAATGTTAAAAGGATCTAAGGATCACTTTGAGCGTATAAAACATATCCAATATAGGTACTATAGATTTAAACAAGTATTGCGATTACTATATACATTGTTGTCCAGTTTATCAAGTGAAGCTAAAAAAGGGCTTCTGCTGAGTGAATAATCTATGGAGGCTTCGCTCTAACTTGCTTTTTTATCACATCCCAGATGAACTTTATAGAATTAATATTTAGACTACGACTTGGTAATTGAATCCTTGAAATACGAACCTCCTCCACAAGGCAACAAGGTAATCAGCGGTGTGAGTTCGGATATTATCTTGTACTAACAAACAATCCTCTCCTGCGACTAAGTCCATGAGGATACAACGTTTTCTTGACAGATGTCTTCAATACACATCTGTCAGCATCCGTGTTTACACCGGAACTGACCCTGGTAGGGAAAAATCGCTCTCCACGATTTCATCCTACTCCCCTTATCCACCTGTAGTGAGTACGTACAGCTACTCTGCTTTGTCCCTTGAACAAATCATTGTTTTATTGCTGGCCTTTTCAATTGGCGTGTATACGAACGATGTGAGCACTTCTGGTCCTCAAGTTGGGCTAATAGCACATATTCGGCTTCTCACTGCCCGCGAACTCACGATCCCATATAATATTCCACTGCGTAGCCCAAAAGTCTTTAAGAAAGTGAATTTACACACTTTCAGCTTTGCGACGATAATTCCTTTCCGTTTTCTTTTTTAATCTTTAATTCTCTTCTATAATATTTCCTCATTTTCCATCACTGGGTTAGTAGACTTTGAAAGACATACAGCATTATTTATAGACCAGTTTTAAAGGTTGCGTAAAGTTAACAAGCATTTATGCAACTTTCAACGTGATTTATAAGGAATTTTCAAACTTAAGCTACATTGCTTTAACGCTGCATAAGCTAAATGCCAAAATCGACGTTTAGAGTCCATGTAAAGGCTGCGTAAATTCATAAATATCACTTCACCGTTACAAAAAAAAAAAAATTTCTCCAATTAAAACAACTACAAATGGCACAGAATGTACCTAATACGAGTAATTGAAAATTAACAGAAAAAGTGGGTTTAAAGCCCAAAATATATCGGAAATAAATAAAAATAAAACAACTTTTTGACAAGACAACAATTTCTTTGTCAGGATGCTCTGTTAAGTGTCACATATTGACGGGTGAGAGTAATAGATTCTTATTTTTTTGGTACAATTGGGTGCATTTAAGACACAAACCTTTTTTAAAGCATTTTTTTTTAAATCACGATTTAAGCAAGGTTGCATAAATGCTACGTAACTGCTTAAATTATTTGTAACTAAACTATATGTCTTAAGTGATGCAAAAAATAAGAAAAAAATGCCAAACCGCATGCAAGCATATGACCAATATTTTTTTATTTTTGAAATTAAATAATTTTTGTATTAAAAATGACCAGCTGTTTTTTTTTTTCTTTTTTTTTTTTGCCTGATAATTGATGAAGGAGAACCATTTAGGTCAGCTATCATCCAAATCTCTTTGAAACAACCTTTGTCTAACAAAGAAAATAAATCCATCTCGGATTACAATTTTTGTGGACAGTCAGGCAGCAATCAAGGCACTGGACAGTGAGACAATAAGATCTAGACAGTATGTAAATATCGTAAAACCCTGAACAAACTTCGTAATATTGATGTGGTCAATCACTGCTGGATTCCCGGACATGATATAGAAGGGAATGAGATAGCAGATGAACTATCCAGAAAAGGATCAGCACTAGGTACAGAGCATATACAAATTTAAATAGACATCCCTATTGGTGTAATGAAAGAGGATATAAAGCTTAGGACCAGGGAACGAACCAACAATGCTTGGTTATCAAGAGGGGATTGTGTTATATCCCGTTGCTTATCGCCACAATTAAATGAGGGGAGAACCAAATGCTTACTAGCTATGGGGAAAAAGGAAATCCGCATCTTTATATGTGTACTGACGGGACATTGTGCAATCGGCACTATGGCCAAAAGGCTGGTCATAAACTCCCGGACTACTGCAGGAGCTGTCAAGATGAGGAAGAAATAGAAACCATCAAACGACTACTCTGATCTTCACAACCGTCGCCTCCTCCATATGGGGAACAGACTCTTCGGAGAACTGGGTGAGGTGGCACATGTTTCATTGATGGACTTAACGAGATTCATTAGGAGCACACCCTGGTTCGAGTAAGAACCAGCTAACTAGAAACAGTGTTAGATGGGGTATCACAAGCCAAGGGGTGTCACAATGGACCAATAGGCCCCCGTTTAAGCTCTCTTTGAGAGGCACAGCCCCTCCCACCTAACCTAACCTAGCCCATTGCCTATGCATTACCTACAATTCACAGTTTGTGTTTGGGCCACTTTCGTTGTCGGTGAGTGTATTTGTGTATTTATTTAAAAAAAAAAAAATATTACCCTGATTTTCATAGATTTTGCTTAAACAAGCAGGCTTATCCAGCGGAATGTACTCAAATGTTTTTAGTTAGTGTTTCCAATAGTTACAGCTATACAAAAAAAAAAGCCAAGCCAGTCAAGGACGAGGCATTCCGTTGGTAAGGATTTTACATAAACAAACTCTGCGAAAGACCCCGTCTTTGTAGGGATCCACTGCAAATTGACCATGGAGAACCGATTTAGCAAAGCAGCTAAACTCAAATAACAAATTCCTGCTCATCGATTATCCTTCCCAATTCTATATATAGTAGCTACAGTATCGAGAGAGAAGTGGACAATAAGCAGGAAAGCAAAACAACTATTAAATGTATTGGTCTAGTTTGGATGTTAATATAGAAAAATAATTGACGAACGATATTGGAGGTTGTCAGCTTCACAATTTTGCGAAATGTCACAGTGACCAGCAAAGGTTGAGGTTATACTATCCAGCTAACTCGTTAAGACTTTTTCAATGGCAGCCGTTCACTGCCCTAGATTTTATAGTTCTGAATGTGAGGAATTTGATGGCAGCTTGACTGTCGATATATGTACATACTCTTACATGACGATATCAGGTTATGGTACAGTATCTGCCGCCAGTCAGGCAGCAGCTTAACTAATAGAGGTGACTTCGATTTAAAGTAAAATGTCCACATCCTCAGAAACCGCTCCGTCCTTGGTTTAGGACCCATCCGTTAAAATGTTCAGATGAGCAAAACTTTGTTACAGTTGATCAGTAAATTTATATGGCTGCTTTGCTGTCCAAGCTGGTCTCGATTTGCCTCTCTTACGTGTGGTATGTTGTGTGGAATCGTTTTCATTATGGCAAATATCCCAGCTTGGAAAGAAAGCTTTCATAACTAAATGATTCCAAAGGTATCGCAATTTCACTCAGTGAATTAACGCAATACTGGCACATACCTTGATTAATCTGGTAGAGATTTCTTACACTGCTGGGATGTTTAATTTCACTTTTATAGCATATGTTGATGTCAATGCTTAGGATAGGTTAGATAGAGGTGGCTGTCAGTTAAGAGCTAACACTGTTAGACCAATAATAGGTCCATTGTGATACCAGATGGGTTTGGGAAACTGTCTCTAGCCTACTCATTGAACCATTTGAAGCTTCTAATGAAGCGTAAGAGGTCACTAACGTCTATTTTTTTTAGATCATTTAGGTCGTTGATGCAGAAGGCTCCTGAATGTAGTTTCCTTCTTTGGGCAGGTGCAAAGAAGGTGAAGAATAGTATCCTCCTCGTCCATGCAGCTTCTGCAGAAATCATTTGAGAAAACGCCAAGCCTTGTTGCATGCTTACCTATTAGACAATGTCCAGTGATGACACCTATAACAGCGCTGATATGCAGTCTATTGAGAGAAATCTAATTTTTAGAGCGCCTCAGATCCAGCTTAATTTTCAATCAACTTTATGACGCATAGCCAGTAGACCAGTTTTGGTTTCAATCTCCTCCAAATGGCCTCCGGCAAATCTAGTACACTCTCTTTGTTTTCATTAGCAGTTCTTCCAAATTCTTACTACAGGTCAGTTTCCGGTCTATTATCAGGCTCATATACTTAAAGTTATCGCAGAGTTGCAGTTATGCACCTGCAACTTCAGGAACGTGTAAGTCATTTATTCTGGGTTTCTTCGTGAAGGGAACCAGTTCTGTTTTACTTGCATTTAAATGTTTTTGTGGAGGGTTTTTGCATGAATTCCCCAATGTATAGGTATTTAAGTTATCAGCACGGCTAGGTTGTCTGCAAATACTTTACACAGATCTCTTCTATTGATCAAGTCGTGGAAAAACTGTTAATTTTTTTTTCTGGCATTTGAATAAGCCAACGCTCTAACCACTAAGCCACGGCGCCTACCATCTTATACTATGATGGAGTGGGAATAAAAAATGCGGAATAGTATTTCAAGAATCCTTACAAATTCTCATACGGTAAAGAGATTTTAACAAAATTGTTTTATTTGTTTTAACACACCAATTTGTTACAGAATGTGTGTGGAAAAAGAGTCGACTCGTCTGGCGCTCTGGAAAGGCTAGAGAGGAAGGCTGTCAAACAAATTTTTGATCCAAAGTAGGGTTCGGCAAACTTTTCTTTAACCAATATTATTCTTTATGGTGACTGCACCGGTCTCTCAGTGGTGCTATCAGCCAAAGATACGTACCACTTCTCGAATGAAGGTAAATATGTCCTTAATAGAACAATTTTTAAACTCCGTACGAGTGAGTATCTTTCTGTAGAAGATACGCCAACCTAACCAGATAAGTGCCGGATATTCCATCCTCTTCCAAGCTTTCATCCTCTTCCTACATTCTCTGAAGAGAGATTTAGCTTGTTAAGATGGTATACCAAAGCAACAGTGGTTTGTGAGGAAACCCACCAGTTTCCCTGTGCTATCCTTATTTAGTGTAAAGATTTCCTTGTTAGAATACGGCGATTTTTTTGTTTGGATTGCCTGAGCCCGGGAACATTTTCCCAATGGGATAGGAGAAGTTGGTGCTTCCGATTATTAATCAAAGCTGTGTTGACGCCACGAAAAGGTTCTGGGGATAAAAGTGCTATAGCTGAACCAGCCTCTAGCTATTTCGTCCGATATACTCCTACAAAAATAAACCTACTGAGCAACAGGTTGAGAGAATACAAAATATCAGGTACCTTGAAAGTATTGTCACGGTTGAAATTGGTACCGAATTGGACGTAAGCATGATTGTCCTTTAAGGGGACAAAGGAACTAAGTAGTAAGTATTAGATTAGACAGGGAGAGGTTCAAGGTGGTTACGTATGCTGGCAATGTGGTTATTTTAATTTGAGGAAAGTTTCTCTCGGCCGACTCATGGAGAGCGCTCTGGACAAAGTTTACTCATGGACCACGAGATGTCTTCTCGCCGTAAATCCAGACAAAAACCAAAGTGCAAGACTGACTACAAAACCCCTTCACTGAATATTAGTAAACTTATCTCAGTAAAACTCCCAACCAGAGAGGAATGGAAGAACGGGAAAGTTACCAAGGACTACCACGCTACTATTTATACGGACGGCTCTAAAATGGACTGCGAAGTCGGCGCAGATATTTTTCGATGTCCTTTTGCTTTGAGATTACCTTCCAAAACACCGCTATCTTTACTGATAGCAAACCATATCATGCAAATTGGTAGAGCACTACCAGAACCTGTTATGTTCCCAATCAATAACGACCATCATCTGGGTCCCAGAACACAATAATTTTGAGGGAAACGAACGAGCAGACGAGTTGGCCAGGCTAGGGTCAGCCCTTAACGGGGGTCTATCGGAAAGACTGAATGTCCCGTTAGGAGTCGTTAAGGGCAATATACACCATTACAGCTGGTAACCTCGGATGAAATAGGCTTACTAACTGTGCCGTATCAAGAAAGATATGACCCATCGAAAGGGTTTTTCAATAGGGACATAACAATTTCGTATTTTAATACAAATGCATCCTTAAACGTTTTTATGATCTGTCAATGTCAAAACGTCAGTCAAGGTTTACATTTTTATCATAGTGAAGTTCACGAACGAGCAACGTTTGGAAATTATTAAAAATTACTACCGAAATTCTGAGTCGGTGGTCGTAAATTTAAGAGCGCTTATTTCAATTTTCGGTCGTAATAATCATCCCACCAGACAGGCTGTGAGTGCTATAGTGGATAAATTCGAGTTAACATATTCACTATTCAATGTTCCTTTGTCAGTGAGATAACGCACCGGTCGAAGTAAGTTCAAAATGAGCCAAATCAGTCGATTCCACGCCGTTCACAGGAATTGGGAATCTCTCAGCCCACATTGTGGCGAATTTTGTGATCTTGACCTACACCCTTATAAGATCAAATTAACTCAAGAACTTGATCATTTGAAGCGTCGAAACTTCTCCGATTGGAGAAACAAAAGTTTGAAGAAAATCCTGGATTTCAGCGAAAAATCATTGTTATTTCCTTATTGAAAAACCCTGTATAACAAATCAAAAATAAATGAGCTACTAAGCAGATAAAGATAATGCTAGTGTCGTAGGTATTAGCACAGGCCACTGGTCGATAGGAAACCATGCAGCCAAGCTTGGTATCCCTTACAACACGTTCTATCGTAGCTGTAGAGATAATGACAGAACTCTAATTCACTTTCTTTGCAGATGTCCGGCCCTAGCGAGGACCAGACAACGTGCATTAGGTAATCCCCATTTCAGACGACCTTAAAGAGTTATCTGAAAAAAAAATTGGAGAATTCACCATTTACCTGAACTCCACTTCATTATACGAGGGTGGGTCAATAAGTCCCTGAAAAATGAAATAAGGAACACTCTTTTCGGTATAAAAACATTTTATTTTTCAACATAGCTCTATACATTTCATCCAACGTTTCTCCAATTTTATGATGCCCTCCAAATAATACGATTTCTCGAGCCCCTCAAAATAAGCGTTTGTTTTAGCGATGACCTCTTCATTCGACCCAAATCTCTTACCTCCGAGCCATTTCTTCATGTTTGGAAACAAGAAATAGTCGCAGGGGGTTAAATCTAGGGAATATGCTGGATGAGGGAGGAGTTCGTAGCCTAACTCATGCAATTTTGCCATTGCGACTGCGGACTTGTGCGCCGTTGCATTTTCCTGGTGAAAAAGAATTGTTTTCTTCGCTAAGTGCGGCCGTTTTTGCTTCAAATCGGCTTGGAATCGATCCAGCAGCTCTGCGTAATATGCGCCGGTGATCGTTTTACCCTTTTCAAGGTAATCGATATGAATAACACCGCGCGCATCCCAAAAAAACTGTCGCCATGACCTTGTTTGCTGACAAACCCGCTTCGATTCACCAGGAGAAGTCCATTTTTTTGACTGTTCCTTGGTTTCTGGTGTGTTGTGGTTAATCTAGGTTTCATCCACGATTACGAAACGGCGCAAAAACTCAGCCGAATTTTTCTGGAACATCGCCAAACACACCTTTGAAGTTGTCAAACGAATGTGTTTGTTGTCGATTGTGAGCAAACGCGGCACCCATCTTGCGGAAAGCTTTTTCATGTCCAAATATTTATGTAAAATCGAAATCACTGAGCCATGTGATAAGCCTGTGGCCTCTTCAAGCTCGCGCAATTTCACTCGCCGATCGTCCATTATCAAACCATAGATTTTGTTGACCATTTCTGGTGTGGTGACCTCAATTGGGCGACCAGAACGTTCGGCGTCACTTGTGCTTGAACGACCACACCGAAATTGAGTAAACCAGTGGTGAATGGTTCCAATCGATGGTGAAGAGTCCCCATAATATTTGTCAAGCTTTTGTTTGGTTTGCGTGATAGTTTTTTCTCGCAAAAAATAGTGTTTAATGAGCACTCGAAATTCACTTTTTTCTATTTTAATGAAAATGCTAGTAGGCGTCTATATAAAATGGCTGCCACAACAAAACTATTTGACAGATCTGTCTGAAAATTTGGGTGCGTTCTTTTGAAGGATGATTTTTGACAAAAAAAAAAATAAAAAATTTAAGGTGACGACACAATTTGTGTTAATTTTCAGGGACTTATTGATCCACCGTCGTAATACCCCTACACAATTATGTAGTTTTCACGATTTATGGTACCAAAAAAGGCGCATAATAGTGCTAATTGGGTTTTTCCCCGTACGGAAAAACTACCACTCCTTCCTACCTACCTAGGCTTCTTCAATTAGTGTAGTCGATTGATTCAACGGGTTTCACAACTCAATTGTTTGTAGTTTCAACGAACGAATGGCTGGCATTCTGATGCAGGAGTTAATGTTAGAAGAGATTTTTTCTGGAGAGTTCACTGAAGGTAATCGTTGGTTGCGACTAGTTTTTCTGCAGGCAGTGTCAAGAACCCAATTTTTAGTTGCAAATCCGAACACCATTGACCACTGACCACTATCTACTAGTAAAAATGAATCACTGCTGCTGCCATTAGCCCTGACGGACAACAATTACAAGAAGAATTTGTGATTTAATCTACAAACGTGGATAAAAGATTTCCTTTCTGAATAAAAACGGAATTCTCGAAAAAGTGAAAATCTTGATGAATGAACGTCGTTGCCGCAACGTACATATGAGTATGTATGAATGTACATATTCACGATACAACCTATCAGCCACGCGCAGAAAATTAATTAACATTGTTCCAACTAATTTTCATTCCCTCATTTCATTGCTTCGCATTTGACTCTTCTTTATCATTTTCAATTGCTCTCGTTCTTCTTTCTTCAACTATCACCCAGCAGCGATCAAATTACAATAAAAGACGACTCCCCACGACACCCCACTTGTCCCACTCTGCGCGCTAAGGTCAACAACACGTTTATTAAACTCCACACAAGTGTTTGATTTCGGAGAATGCCAAATCGATTGTAGCCATTCCCATACTCATTTTGTTTTCCCAACCCAAACCATATTGAACCACATCGGGTTCTGATAAATTGTGAATTATCTCTCTGCTGAATCTGTATAAATATTTTTCTTTTTTTCATTTCGCTTATTTTCGTAATGTAAACAATTTCGCGCACACAAATCCAACAAAAAAAAAGACACTTGTGTATTGCGTCCTTGATAATGAGTGAGACCCCGAACAAAAATTGACTGTGCTTCCCTATCTCGACAGATTTGTGCTGGTGGTGCCCTGAACACAGCTAATTACATTCCCATTAGCCAAATGACTATCCTTTTCCCAAAAGATAACCAGACACACAAGCGAATAGATAAACGATAGCCCCAGAGCTAGCGCCCTCATAAACATAAAATTCCCTCCTACGTAATCAGCTATGGTACGCGGCGCGCTACCCAACCGGAAGGAAGTTACGTACATAAATAGCCACAAAGGTGACTGTGAGTGGAGAAAAAAAAATTATTCTTCATTTTGCTGTTAGCAATCATCATCCTGTTGCTACTCACCTGTGCCATTTGTGGTTTCCGATTGAAGTCTCCTTTGTCCATGCACGTCGGATCCAAGAACATGATTAGATTGCACAGAAGGACACCATCGCGAAGAGTCAGTGCGAGCACTCGAATTTCAGACTCTGGCCAATTGGCCTTGTGGTCTGGAGGGAGAATTTTGCATCGGGTCAACCAGGCGACACACTCGCGCCATAAATCATTTGCCATTGCCATGGTTATATATTTTTTGACTATGGGATTGGGTAGCAGTAGTCGTAGTAGTAGTAGTAGTAGTAGAAGGCTCCTTTCTACAACTTTGGTCGACTACTACTCTGTTGGGACTTAGAAGGGGAATTCACACAGTTCACACTGAAATTATCGCCAATTTGCACTCAGAGCACACACCTGTGTGTGCGGCAGCAGCGGCGGTCCAACATTCACATTCAACTACTCCCAGGGGGAAAATTCACAAATTTTTCGCGTTTCTTGCTTTTTTTTCGACTCAGCGTCGTCGTTGTTGTCGACTTTACGTTCTCACACACGTAAACGAATAAATTTTATATTGAAAAGAATAAAAATTCGTCTTCGCATTTGATTGGGAGCGCGATTTAACACTTCTTTCCTCTTTTATTTTTTGTTGGTGCTGACTGAGGGGAGGGAGAAATTTTCCAAAACGAAACAAAAACCAGAAACCAAACTGAATAAAACTAGAGCACGGGTGGAGGAGGGGGGAGATTTATTATATTTTCAAAGCCATAATTCAATTTTCTATTTTTTTTTGGCAATTTTATTGAATTTTTTTCATCGAATAAACAAAACAATTTTAAGAGAATTATACACAGAAGCAGTGCGAGATGAAATTGTAATGAAATTTGAACTTTTTCTTGGGAGCCGCGACCGTATCCCTGCGTACAGAAAGGCGATTTTGGCGAAAACTCTCCTTTTTGGGAGCGAGCAAGTGAACGAATGATGAAAAAAACTATTTTTTTGGATGTGTTTCTGATTTGTACGAATGTCAGGTGAAGACAAAATGCCAGATGAGTGATGGAATGTTTGGGATGTCATGGAATTTCGATAGCAGCACACTGAGGGCGTGTACAACAGTGGCTCTCAAGTGAGAGTTATCGAATTTGAAATTTGAACGTTGTTAATTTTTAAATACTCGTATATTGAAATTGAGTGCAAAATCGACAGCTGTCGAGGAAAGACGTGCTTTACCACGCCAGCTTCAGCAAAGGAGTCGGTATAACTCTAGAACAATAAGTACAGAATACATCAGAAATAGTACCTGACAATCTCACACAATAACAAGTGCAACGCTAACGGAACTCGAATAAAAAAATAAGGAAATCAAAACCTAAGAAACTCCTGGTTACGACTTAATAACCGGAGTAGTTTCAAAAATGTTGCCTAGAAAAGCATGAATTAAGCTTCTGAATATTATAAATGCCATCTGAGTCAATGGAAAGTTGAGGAAGTCATAATGTTACTAAAACCAGGAAAACCGCTGAGTGACTAGAAGTCATTTAGACCCATTTCGTTTCTCTCAATTATATCTAAAATTGTTAAGAGGATATTACTCGTATATTAAATTTGAGTGCAAAATCGACAGCTGTCGAGAAAAGACGTGTTTTACCACGCCAGCTTCAGCAGTGGAGTCGGTACAACTCTAGAACAATAAGTATAGAATACATCAGAAATAGTACCTGACAATCACATAATAACAAATGCAACGCTAACGGAAGTCGAATAAAAAAATAAGGAAATTAAAACCTAAGAAACTCCTGGTTACGACTTAATAACCGGAGAAGTTCCAAAACTGTTGCCTAGAAAAGCACGAATTAAGCTTCTGAATATTATAAATGCCTCGGTTAAATTGGAATGCGTCCCGAGTCAATGGAAAGTTAAGGAAGTTATGATGGTAATAAAACCAGGAAAACCGCTGAGTGACAAGAACTCACTCCCAATTATATCTAAAAATTTTAAGAGGATATTACTCAAGCGCTTACAGCCACTTATTCAGAAACAAAATCATATCCCGGATCACCATTGACCAAGTACATAGAATCACTGACTTAATTGAGAAAGCTCTTGAAGAAAAAAAGATTTGCTCAAGCATATTTCTTGATGTCCCTCAAGTCTTTGATAAGGTGTGACATGTGCGCCTATATAACATACCGACAGCATACTCGTATCTCATGAGTATACTCTTCTGTATCTGACACAGAAACGAATGCTCGGAATTTAAGGAAATTTCATAATAATAGATGAAACTTGGCTCGCTTCTGTACCTTCTACGTATAAATATACAATATATGCGCATGATACACCGCAAGAAGAAGACATGGTCTTAGCTACATTTACCGATGACACTACTATCCTAGCAATAGGTAAAACAATCGAAGAAACAACTGTAAAACTGCAATGCGCTCTGAGTAATGTAAATTAATGCACGCACGTGGCGGATCACTCTCAACAAAACCAAACTTGGAAAATATTCCAAGCTTAATATTGAAAATAAGCTGCTCTTATACAAGCATGTGCTAAAACCGGTGTGGACTTATGGTATACAACCCTGGGGTTATGTCAAGAAAACTAATGCCAATATTTTACAAACTTAAAAATAAAGAGCTAAGAGAAATTGTCATGTTCCGCTTTATACATGAGAAACGACGATATCCACAGACATCTCGGAATTCCTATAGTCGAAGATGAAACCAAAAACGGACATGTTAATAATACAGTTTACAAAGTCTGCAAAGGACCAAACCTTTCGACTTAGCACGATAAAGATCAACCGCGTCTACATAAATGGCGGAACAAGAAGGAACTTGGAAAGACACCTGCTAAACGTCTTTGTTTCGTGATAAGAAATTGCTTGATAAATTTTAACTTAATTGCAGTAACTAACAAATTTATATTGAAGGGAGTTATGTTTGGTATTTTTGTAATTAAGCACGCGACCTGGGGTCCTCACAGTATCTATGGAAGATTTTCACCAACCCTCGGGTAAAGAAAATTTGTTCATTTACAAGTGCAATAACACCAAGAAAGCAAAAAACAAAAAAAAGGATTCTTTGGCACGGGCTCCTCCAGTGGAAATCTACAACTCTAATCAGGCGTCTGTTGACAAATCCATAGGAGTTTCAGAAAAAGTGAATAAGAGTACATAAGAAACAGTAATGCCCTTAGATTGAAATAACTGTAGAGCAAATATTCAGGCAAGACTTATTTCTACTCCGGCTCCAGTACTTCAACGGGCACAACATAATAACATTCAGAAGTACAATAATACCTCCGATGAAAATCCTCAACTTTAGTCAGGCGACTATAACTAAAATCAAAGGAGTCCTAGAAAATTGAATCAACTCACATTGGCAGAAACCGTAATGTCGTTAATTTTAAGTAACTAGAGAAAGAAATAACTGGACAGTATACTGCTTATACTGATTACTACATATGTATATGCGAAAAATAAATTTAGAAAGTTCCTCCAAAATCACCTTTAAATAAATTTCCAAATCATGTTTCGAACTGGACATGAACAATGCTTTTGTCTTTCAATTGTAGCAGCAATTTTGAGCAGCAATTTGAAGTAGATAGTAGTAAACCAATTTAATATTAACTGCATTTTGTTATTGAACTAATCCGTTTCAGTTCAATTTTGGATACACAGGACAATGGCAACAAATTATGGCAGCATTCGTTAATTTGCAGATGTCAATCATATTTTCATTTAGAAAAGTATAGATTTAGAAATTATACGGTGTACAGATGCATAAGAAAAATATATTAGAATATCTATCATATTTTTCTTGTTGGCACCGATTTTAAAGGCATTTTTTCTTGCTTGTTTCCGGCTAAAGTACAATTCTCAAATATTGGAAAAGCAATGCTGCCAAATTACTTTCAAATCGTTTTTTTAACAGTCGGTGATCTGAACCAGTTCAGTTGAATAATAAAACCCAGCTATTGTCAATAAGAAAACAGCAAAGAATTTGGTGAGTCACTCATTGACACATCATAGATATTGAAGAGAAATATGAAAAGAATTTAAAATTCAAACTTTTTGGTAGCCCATGGTCATGAATTGTTCAGTTTGACATCTCCCTTTATTTTAGCACTCACCTTACGTGGAAATTTGTATGAAAGTATACGGGAACAAACGTTTTGCATTCTTCACTTTTGTGTGAATTCCTATTGTCGTCGATGTAAATTGAATGAACTTATTTTCTGGTGACAAGAATATAAGAATAAGGTTGTTTCAATGTATGTTTTTATTATGAGCTTTTATTTAGCTTTACAGATTTCTTTAAACATTACATTATCATTTTTTTTATATTTTAATAGACTTCTATCTCATTATAGTCCTCATACAAATGGAAGCTGGTGGGAAATTTGGGAAAAAATATCCAAACTAAAAAATGACATGCATACCTATGTATGTATACGTATGTATGATGTGAATATTTGACTTCAAAGGCTAACAATAAAATACCGCCAAAATACTCTAGACACCTCAATCTTTTGCGGTTTTGTTTGCTTACACTTTGTACACCGTATAATTTCTAAAATTGCTGTTTCCATTTTCATGTCTTGTTTACTTTAACCTTTCCATGACGAAATTGAAACTTTGAAATAGGATAGCATAACTGAAGTTTGGTTAGCATATTAGCATGCCTTCAAGAGTAGTAAAATGCTACTTCAGTAGCAACTACGACAGCGCAGGCCAAGATTTCAGTGTCGCTGTCAAAAAAAAATATATATATATATATTTCTTCTTTTTTAAGTTCAACTAAATGGAAATGTGTTCAACTAAATGAAATAGAGACATGGGGTTTGTTCGATGTCCCCAGCACCAGTGTGTCCTGGGTAGTGTCAGTGCATTCTTATGCCTGTAAAAGTGAAGCTATTTGGCTACATATTGTTGACTATTATTTAAATATATAAAAAAACATGTCTTGACTGATTCATCATCGCCGAGCCGAAACCGTTGAAGCTAGAACGACGGAATTCGAAGTAAGATTTTTCGAAATTTAACCCCTGAGGGGGTATAAAAGTTTGTATAGGAAACAAATTTGTTCCATCGGATTTGCTTGAAACTTAGCATAACTACTCTACAATACTAATAATGAAACATGTATTTCAGCATTTCCCAAAATTGAACTAAAGCGGTTATAAACGACAAATTCAAAAACTACACGAGTGAAACCGCGGGTATCAGCTAGTATTTTATAAATGTTTGCATCTCATATTTACACCTTTTTATTAATATTTTCCTATACAACGGAAAGTAGTTGGTCTTAAACACAACATCAGAACCGATTGACAGCCAAAAATTTAGTTTTTTGATAGCACGTCTTTCTTACCGCGAGTGCTACAAAAGTCAGTGCGAATTTAGTACAGCACTCGCAAACATTGAACAAGTTAGAGCACATTTTTGATTGTAAAGACAACTCAAAATCAACAAAACAAATTTGTGCCTCCGCAGATAATTTGTGTCTTTGAAGTGACAGTTCCCAGCTGATTTCGAATATTCAAACTTCTTAAGATATTATGTCTGTTCTCGTACTTGACCGAATTGCGAATTTCTACGAAAATTCGACTAAAATTAGTCAAATCGACAGGGATCCCCACGTACGGGAATAGGATTTGACGTCGAATTTTTAAGAAATTCGCAGCTCTGATGAAGTACGGGAACAGACCCATCATGTCTATTAACTTTGAAAGTGGTTGCGACCACTCATAAGTCTTAAGAGCGCTCATAAGTCTTAAGAGCGCTCATAAATCGGCAATATTATTGACTGTTGAGTTAGTTTATGAAGCTAATAGATTAGGATTGTTCGATGAAAACCGGCTTAAGGCTTGTAGTTGTTATTATTAAACAGTGCTGTCGTTTGTACTACTATAGTAATATTTGTACTACTCGGACATCCTATACTACTGTACTACTTGCGATTTGATACTATTTTAAAAATATTAATTATATAACCTGCAAGGAATATCATCTTTATCCGTGCTTGAGAAGTTTTGCATTTTGTTATTTTGTGTTACAATGCAATGCACGTGATTTTTATTAAAAGCGAAAAAAAAAACATGTCCCAATAAAAAGATGACTAACCCGACTCATGATAAGATTGAGTTAATAGTACTCCAAAAGTCCCAATTACATCTACATATATGTTAAGTTTTTGCTCTAATCGTTTTATTTCATTATCTATAAATCAGCTTGCCAGACCCAAGCTTATTCTCTTAGTCATGTCATCCAAAAATTAAGTGACTGGTACAAATTTATACTCTAATTAGTCCATTCAAGGCTACAAAAGGTCTGTTCCCGTATTAAAAACTCGTACAATTTTGCATAAATTTTCACTTACAGTAACAAATTTGAAATACAGACTGTCACTTCTATTTCGGAAATAAGGTCTATTGACACTCTTTCATTGCGTTAGCAAACACTTTCGTTTTTAGCACACATGCAAATCTGTCTAGTACGCTGTTTGTTTTGGGAAAACAAGTTAATTGATTTCTAACAGATTTTCAAGAGCACAATATCAAGAACTTGAATTTGGCTAAATTTGAGCGATTCACAAACGAAAAGCATAAAGTGCAACTTTTTTTGATGTCGGTATTTCAATCCATCATTGTATTAGGAGGTTCTACTTTAGATAAACTTAAAAAGTGCTTAAAGAGATACGGGATAACAATTCCAAACTTAATTTTAATTTTGATTTTCATTCACCGAAAACTTATAATTAATCACTCTTATTCCCATAGTCGTGTCAACCGAAAATAAGATGCCATTTACAAATTTCTATTTTCAATAGCTCTGTAACACTGAGAGTCTTTGGGAATACACACAAGATTCAGGCTAAAAAATGTGTAGTTTTACACGAATTTTTAAGTACGAGAACAAACATAAAATAAATTGAGGTGGCAACCTGTCTCTTCAACTATAGGAATGAAGGTTTAGTAGAAAATCTAAAACTCTATTTAACTCTAGTGTTTTTTCTTGAGATTGAAAAGTTAAAAATAAGATCCAACAATAGAAGTCTACAACCTCATTGAACAATTCAAAGTGAATTTTCTACTTAATCTCATTGAACTCCGCTTGTGAAGCATTCACCTGGCGTGGAAAATACTGAGAACATCTTACCTCACCCATTAGTTTGATTTTTCGCTCTCGTCAACCTACGTTAAAATAAAAACAAAAATACAACACTTGAGATTGAAAATGCCAATAGCTTGTATTTTATTCCACAATATTACAAAAAAAAAATCAAAAAACAAAAATGATGTTTAAATTTCAACAAAATTAGTTAGAACCGCCTTCCCCTAATCGACTACATCTTTATTGTATATGGACCGACATCAGCGTCCTTTCCGTTCATCAGATACGCATTGATGTATATCTGCGACAGAATCTGCACTCCATTCTCCATCAGAACAGCATAATCTTTCGGTGTTAGTGGAGTTTTCTTTATATCAACGAAGCAATGTGTTGCTTGTCGCACTTGTTCAGAGTTAGCGTATGGAGATTCCACTTGAAGAATTTCTCCATAGCCAGCTTTTATCACATTTTTCAAAGATTCCTTGTGACGTTCCGAAATTCGGAGAATAGCTCGAAAACCAGTAAAAGCTCCTGAATTCTCTTCCTGTAACTCAGATAACTGTTTTCTCCATCGATAACCGGCTCCAGCAATTACTTGTTCCTCTTTCGTAAGATCTGGCAAGTTGAATGCCTTTGGATTACCCCACTCAAATAGTTCCTCATTTACAAAGCAATTCTGAGCGAAACACTCCTCAATATAGGCCAAACCAAGAACCCATTTTCCTGAAGCTATACATCCCAGCATCTTTTCTCCGCGATTGGGACGCTCGCACAAAAAATGCGTACATTCCGTGTCGTAGTTCGTGAGGTTCTCTGAGACCTCCCCTCGCAATCTTTGTATTTTCTCAATAATCTCATGGCGCATCGAGTCACTGGAGCATGAAATACTAAACCGAGGAGTTCCAATGAATTGCATGGAAGCACACTTCGATCGCCGTGAAACTGAGAACTCTGTAGGATCACGCCAAGTAACCATCTCTTCGGTACCCCCTCCAAATTGCTCCGATTCGAAACGTTGAACTCTGGGGTCCTCTCGCTCGGTGTTGTCGAAGATTTGTGGCTTCTTCGGCTTCTGGACGCTCTGGCGCCGAGACTCACAATTCTTGAGGTATTCACTAATTTGCTTGAGCTCGGGAGTTTGAGCTGAATTGTTGGTGCTACTGTCTTCGCAGTCCATTTTTTCCTGGAATGTTGATTTTTTGCGGCCTAAACTACCTGCGAGGGGGGTCGTTTCATTTGTCACTGTAGATTTCAACATTGGTGTTGTTGTCTTAGCTTCAGTGTCACCCTTGTACTCAATGCCGTACATTTTACAAGTGGCTCGGAGCATCCTTTTGCGAATTTCTTCAATTGGAGTGTTCGGCTTTAGTTTCTTCGTAGGCAGCCGCCAACGACGCTCAAATTCCTCAGACATTCGCTTTTCGAACTCCGGGGTGGTACAAAATTCCGGTATGCCTTTGGGTGTTGGAAGCTTTCTATTGATTGGAGTACACGCCTGACGTCTAATTCTTTCCAATTCCGGTGTCTGATTGGTTCTCATTTCGAGAATGACTTCCCTCAAACACTCCCTCTCTGCTTCATCTTCGATCTCAGCTAGAATCTCTTCCATTAGTTCGAAATTACATGAAGGCCTTCCGACTCCGTTCGTTGGAGTTTGGGGAGATTCTGCACCCAAACTCTTCCTGCTCGGTCCTGCAAGTTCCGTCACTCTTTTGTTTCTCAAAGGTGTAAACTCCGCCGTGACATTCATTGCCGCAGGTGCTATTGTGACATTTTCAACAGAATCAGTCTCCATAGGCACCGCTCTTTGTGGATTTACTGCGGTTAAAGTGCGAGACAACTCATTGGAATTCTTTTCCCGCAGCGCTGGTGATAGAGGAAAGTCCAGTGGACTGTCTCCAACGAGGTAATCCTGATACGAGATTTTCTCCCCTTGTTCAGCGCAGTCTAGCAACCATTTAGATGTTACCACTGGATATTGCCACTTAATGGCACCCTCGTATTTGGAACCTTCCGGTAGTGGACAGATCAGAAGTGGCTTCTCACGCTTTACAAAGGTTTTGTTAACATTAGCTCCTAGAAGTTGCGCAACAGCATCGACAAAATCACGTTCCAGCCCAGAATATATGCTCACAACGATGGTCATTCCATCTAGGGGGCAGGAATCGGCCGTGCTTGGGATGTGTCTGTGGAAGTACTCGATAGGAACGAGTTTATTCTGCTTCATACACTCCTCCTGCAAAGGAAATGAAAGAAAATCAGTAATGTTTCTGCAGATGTAGAATAACAGACCAGGAAATTTGCTGATACTTAAAAAAAAGAAGCGCAATCTACGTGAAATATAGAAACTACTCGTAATAGACTAATCGTAAATCAGAACTGACTTACAGACTGGAAGAATTGATGCTGCCAAGAGCGGTTGAATATACCCTTTGCAATTTGAAATTAAAGGTTGCACTCGGCTCCAGAGTCAGAGTTTGAATACGCTCAGGCCCCAACGCTCCAAAGTATACAATGTACATTGACTCATAAGAATCCAGAACTCAGATTTTTCTTCAGATTCGCATTCGTTAATTTGTTGCTCCGCCTACAATCGAGAAGCTACCTACATGTTGCCCATATGCAAGACCTATCGATCACCAAAGACAACTGCATAGCGAGATTAAAAACAGACGATATGGAAGATCAGTTTCTTGTAATGGGAAATGTCCTCTATTCACACAAACCATAATAGGAGCTCAGATCTCACTTCTTCTGTGGTGGATTCGTTAAACAATATGGCTCCGACTGACTACCTGACTAAAATATATGACATATTTTATGTGGAAATATAAGAAAATAAGCATCTGCGCTGAGCTGATAGGCTGTCTAACAAGATCGATCTACGAAGGTACTCATTGGGTTGAAGTTTTGTCATCATTGCAATGGCTTTTAATAGTGAATGACCATTCCAGAAAAACAGAGGTACAGCGTTATTGCCTACATACATGTGATACGAAAGACATTCTGGCAGGCCTGATAGAATTAGCTCTAACTAAACTCGTGGAAAGGGCAAACAAAAGTGGATTAGAATTGGAGAGAGCAGGATAAAACCAACTAATCATCCCTTTATCGTTCTGTTGAGGTATGATTTCAAATGGTCGATTCATTAATTCTTTGGTTTATCTTGGCACGCAACAAAGAGAATAAAAAAGGAATCGATGACAATATGAACCACAATGTAAGTAGTTAAATGTGCAACAAAAACTTACCACATAGAGCTCAGTAACAATGTTCTTCGCTTTGATTGGAAGTTTTTTAACATTCAGTGTCTTCTCGAAAGACACAATTGCATAGTCGACGGGATCTTTAAAGTTCTTATTCACCACATTGCCGCGGGCTGCTTCACACTCACATACCAGCTGCGTGTGAAATTCGTCATCAAACTGTTCTCGATCGATGTAAACTGCCATTCCCTGCAGGAAGTCCAAATTCTCATAGTCCAGCGTTGTCAGTCCATTGGTCATCTCAGAGTCAGTTGTCAGCGGAGGAGCGGGAAGACCAACCGAACTTGATTGTGTTGACGTACTTATTGGCGGTGGGAGTCTGATTGGAGTTGTCTCTGATTTAGGAGTATGAGAAGCTAGTGGAGGTAGTAGAACGGGAGTATCCTGAGAGTATTGAGAGATCAAGTCATCTTCTTCGTTTTTCGAAATTATCGATTCGCTTTCCGAGGGAGCATCTGACATGGTACCAATAAATAAACGCTTCTTGGGGATGTCAGGCTGTTTGAAGCTGTGGTTCATAGAACGCAGGGTTCGCTTACTCGAAGGAGATGGGGCATCTGGCTCGCGATTGGTTGGCAGCGAGACTCTATAGATATTCTCACTGGCAGGCTGCTTCTGTTTGATACTCTCCACTAACCAGTCCAGCCGGACTATGTTTACCACGGAGAGCAAGCCTTCCGTCCGCCAAGCGCGAAAATCTGCCTCGTCTAATTGACCGACAATGATGTGAGTTATGTTCTCATTGATTTCGTCGTATCGCGTTGCGCCGCCAGCATTGAGTATTCGGTTCAATTTGTCTTTCTCGTCGTTTCGGAATCCACTCAGGTAGATACAACAGCCATCAAGGAAGGTTCCTGCCTTCTTCGCCTTTTTGGGGCAAATCTCTGCCAGAGCTGCTTTATATTGTTGGCCACTTGTGCTAGTCTGCTTACTAAGAACCGCCTTAACCATTGGCTGAGAGCGTTGTGTATCATTCAAACTCGAACAAACTGAATCGTTCACCGTAAGATTACTCCGTTTGGTTCCGTCGATCATGGAAATCCTTGAAACATCCGACAACTGGGTATAATCACTCACACTGTGATCTGGTTTGGTCGGTGTCGACACTGTCATTGTGGTCACTTTGTAGTTCTTCGCCGGCAGAGCAAATCCCTTAGTCAAACTATCAAAGATCCACTCAGGAATGAGGACTTCTTTTTTGTATTTAATCGCCGCCTGATATTTGTCCGAATTCGCTTTGCTCCTTTCCGTGATAACAATGTCCGTATATTGAGACCTAAACGCCCGGTTGTATGTCCCACCATTCTCTTCCACCAGCCGCATTATCTCAGTCTTCTTCTCGCTCTCCAGCCCAGAACAGGTAAGGTTCACGCCATAGAACACCGGTAGCTTGTATTTATCAAACTCTGGATCAGTGGCTGTAACAGCATTACTGGCACAACTCGTCTCCCACACTTTGTGAACCCAGTCGACGTGCATCACTGTTATTCCATTCAATGTTGCGTGTTCATATTTAGTCGACTTAATCGTATTCGACACCAAATGGGTGATGGATCGTCCAAAATTCTGGAAATAGTAACCTCCCATCCAAGAAATCAATACTTTCATTTTCTCCTTGTCTTCAGCTCCCAGTCCCGAGGCAGATATGTTCAAACCCCGCATAGCTGTTGTGAATATCGGAGATGCACCCAATGGAATGGGCTCGCATCTGTGCAGACAATTGATGAGACATTTGGGGCCAACTATCAAACATTTGGTTGCCTGCAACTGTTCAAAGAGTTCACCCTCGAATTTTGGGAAGACAAATACGTCCTTCTTCGTCAACTGACCAGACACAATCATAGAGAAGGCCTCCCTAGGTGGTATCCACTTAATGTGTTCATCGCTTTTGATGTGCTCCTTGAGAGTAGCATAAGCCGAGCTTAATTCCGCCGGTTCGTCGTCACTTTGTTCGTCGAGTATAAAGTAAGCATTTATTGTGTCATTAAAACTCATTGTGAAACTGAAATGTTACCAATTGTGGATTATATTTTAAGAGAAATACACAAATTAAAAAAAATCGCAAAGAATTGCCATCAAATTACGCGGTTTTTCGTTAAAAGTACAACTGTCACTTTGAAAGAAGAAGGAAGGTATATCGATAAATGAGCGACCGCTGCACAAATGTTATCGAACAATTTGGACCAAGGAAAGTCAGTCACATTTCAATTTGTAAGTAATTTTGATTTTAATGTATTTCACCTGAACTCGCAGTGGAAAAAGTGCTGAAGAATTTAAAATAATTACCAAAGCCATACTCAAGGTTTAAAAGCCTCTCATGAAACTAATTCATTCTATTCACAGAGGCATTTTAGGACCTAAGTAGTAGCTAGGCACTTTTATTTCCAGAGGCACCTCTCCCAAATTTGTTAAATAGCTTACACCTAGGGATCAATCACTTGAATGCAATTAATTGCATAACGTAAGCTGGAAAGACAGACAGAGAGAGAGAAAGAAAGATTGGTGGAGGGGTTTGAAACTCACGTGGTATTAAGCTTCAGTAAACTCCGAAGGTGTCGGCAAGATAACTGGGGAGCGTTTTATTTTTGCTGTTATAGTCTTTGCTTTATGATTCACAGTATGTAATTACTATTCGTATAAATGTAATTCATTTAAATTCAGCAATCAATTTATAAAGTTTGTACCTCCGTGTTCAAAGCAAATGCATGTATGTACATTGTTGATATGGTGATCGTGTTAAAAAAATAGTGTTTTATGAAAATCTAAGGAAAAGTATTTTTCTGGAGACCTGTTGATGTTGATGTTATTCGTATTATCGGTTTAGACGATACTACTAGTTTTCTGAAATGTTTTCTTCGTTCACGATAACTGCTAATATGCACCGATTTAAATGATTTGCAGACTTAGAAATATCCCTTCATCCTTTGTATTAGGGGCTGTCTTCCAGCAATTTCAGGATCCTATAGCTTCTGGTATTTGGGATTTTTTGTCATAGATGTTGGACAGAATAACTTATACAGAGTGTCCTACGTTTATCCAATCAATCACAATTTTATTGAGATATAGTTTCTTCAGGCTTCATTCTGAATATTTTTTTTTTTTTAGCAAAATGCGTCAGATGTATTTTTTAGGATTTCTGAGAATAGAATAAAGCATTGTTTACATCTTCAAATTTGAGTTTTTCGTACATTTTATCAAACTACTCAAAATTTGAATAATGTCATACCTCAAGTTATGCTAAACATAAGAGTGAACTAATTGAAGAAGATCTCTAATGCACGGGCTGACCAGTTTTTGACACCGTTGATGTGCGCAATTATTCTTGAATGTAATATTTTCTTAAGTGAAGTATCGTATTCAACAAAATTTGAATAGGCCTATTTTGCCTATTTGATCAGGTGGCCCTGTCTGTTTTACGTCAGCACATTCAGCTAGTTGACTTAATTAATTAATGTTGTTTTGAAAATTTTGTTCTGCTCGAACAGAGTACTAGGCATAACTTTCTAGTTGTTAAAGCTTCGTAAGAATTCTAGACTTATTATTATTATTTTAAATTTAAAAAAAAAGTTAAGTCATGCATTAATATAGCTTTAAGCGTTTTTAGGTTTTAATATATAATTTCAATTTTTAACAAATTTAAAAAAACACTGGTAAAAAGAGAATGGCTCAGCTTTTCAATTTTATTTATTTTGTTTTAATACAGTTGAAGAAATATATGAAATGTAATTAGGACTTTATTTCATTATGAAATCACGGATGCATACATCAAAAATTATTAAAAGTTGAAGATGGAGGAAGGGCGGGATTTCAAAATTCATACATTTAATTATTAACATATTTTTTGCATATTTTTGTGTTGTTTTGTTATTTTATTTAATGTTCTTTTAATTTATAGCAATTTTGTTTTAGGTGGAAGGGGAAGTGTGATAATATGAGACACATTTTGCGACGAGGTCTACATTTTTCTAACTAAGTGTGATGATAGGGAAAAGGGGGTACAACATATTTTAAAATTGTGTGACATAATTTATAGACGACCTCAAAGTCGAAATTGTTTATCTTTCCCAGAAAACTTTTCTACTTGGGAGCCTCAACAGAGACTGCGCATGTCCAGCCATCCCCCATAATAGCTCTTAAAAAATATTGACCTTTATTTAATCATTACATTACGTGAAAGTGAATCATTTTGACAAATGGTTGAACACATTCCGAATCTTTTTTCTCTCTTCTATTTCACAACCAATATAATCACTGACGTACATATATGAAATTGAAATGTTACTGCTGCTTACTTGGTCTGTATCATTCGATAACAAAAAACAAATGGCGGTTAATAATCGATACGCCTTCATCCTTCTTACACAGTGACAGCTTCACTTTCAACGTAGAAAAAAGTTTGTCGTGAAAATTGGTATTTTTTTCTGGAATTCGTTTTAATTTGTGAATTTCTCTTAAAATATAAATAAACTAGTAAAATTTCACTTTTATAATGAGTTATAATAGAAATTATACTCCGTACTTTGTGCACAGCAAAGAAAGTGACTTAAATCCGGCAGAATCACGCTCGCGTTTCAATGGTCGTCGTCGAGGAGCGTTCAGGCCCAAGGGTGTTAGAACCACTCAGTCAAACGTTCTTCAAAAACTCTTGTGGAACGAAGAACAAAACAAGATTTTGCAAAGAAAGATAAATAAAGCAAAGCGAGAAATTCAACGCTTTAAAGAAATGAATTACGAGGAAATGAGCGATAAGGAAAAACAGCAGTATCAAGAAGCGAAACATGCGTTAGAGACTCTGCCAGCAAAAGCGCTTGGAGGCCGGGCGAAAGACAAACCCCCAGCGAAAACACACTGGCGACAACCTATTGAAATACAAACCGAGCGCAGAACCGGATGGGATACACGTCGCGGCAATACACCCGAGAGGGTGACCACCAGCTCTAATGCCCAGGGCAAACGAAGGGATGACGAACCGGGGACGTCCAGGGCCATTCTGACCAAAGAGTCGAGTGATTTTCAGGAGTCCCTCCCAAGGGAATATCACAACCAACTTATGAGAAAAATCGAGAAGGCAAGGGAAGCTGTTCGTTTAGATTATGAACGAGGTGAGCTGAGCATTGCAGACAGAGACCGGCTCGACAAATCATATACAGATATGGCTGCGCGGGCAACTCGTGATCTCCAACGGGATTTCGAAAGAGACCCGTCGAGACATAGACCCGCCAAGCAGGCTGGTCGTTTTGATTACGAACGGGGTGGTCAGGGCATTGCAGACAGAGACCAATTTGAAGAGCCTTATAATGCAATGCCTGCGCGGGGAAATCGTGATTTCCATCGGGAATACGAAAGAGACCCGTCTAAACGTAGACCAGCCAGCGATGAGCGCAGATTTAAATGGGAGATGCCCCGCAGCAATACTCCCGAGAGGGAGACAGCTAGAATCAACAGAAGTCCTGTGGTCTCTAATGAAAGAGAACAACCTTACTTCGCCCCCGACAAAGGAAGTGAAAACGGACAGGAAGAGTCGAACTTCAATGCCATGGCCGAAGAGATTGAGGATGATCAGGTTGATAACAGCGAATACTTGCTTAAGGCTAGAAAAAGGAATATAAAGCGTATTATTCGTCGCTATGCCAAGATGGATTACCAAAGCTTGAGCATGGCGGAAAGAAAACAATATGGGTTATTGAAAAAATTGCACTGTGCATTGTGCTCTCCACCCAAAAAGGAAAAACAGAATGGCCCGCCGATAGTAAAACCGGCTGCGAATACTAAATGGAACAAAAAACAGGAAGATCCCAAAAAATACAAATGGGAATCGCCTCATAACAAAAATACCCAGATGGTGGTCACCAGCACCAATAATGCCGCAACAATATCTCGCCCAGCGACAATGGTAGGTAAGCCAGAAACGATGACAACAAGTTCTGTGGCCAATTATACGGCATCTCCAAAGGATCAAGTTCCTGTTGCAGGTAAAATGAAAAGCATTCAAAACGCAGTTATTGACGGGAATGATCATCTTCAAGTCGCCGTTGTAGACGGGTTCGGCCCAGGACGAAAGTTGGGAGAGGAAGAGTGGGCTCACATAGAGCGAAATATTCTCTTCAACATGGACGAAATGTTACTTCGTTCTTTCGGCCCGTATCCAATCTTCAATCAGATGACAAACATCAAAGGGTATAAAATTCTTTCATGTGGTAACGAATTCACCCTCAAGTGGTTGAAGACCACAGTGAATGAAATGATACCACCCTGGAGGGGAGCCAGACTTAATCTCGTGGCCAAGAAGAATCTCGTCACGGGTCCTTTAGTCCGAATTAGTCTCCCCGAGCCTTCGATAAGAAAAAACAGGCTGCAGCAGTTCATTCGCAACCTCAATCCAGAGTTTCCCACTCATGATTGGCGAGTCATAAAAATAGAAGACAACTCCAGAGGTAACGGCCAGGAAGCCATCGTAATGTTAAATGATGAATCTATGTCTTTGCTTCGGGGCAAAGATTTCAAAATACGCATTGGTATTAATGTGGTCACAGCGTGGCCCATAGATGACACTAATGAGAGACCTGCGGGAGGTTGGCAGTAAACCTCTTACAGGGAACTGTACTATCAAAAGAGTCATGCAACCAACAGAAGTATGAAAGCGTGTTTAGTAGCTAACACTTTAACCTTATTCTCTTGTTTATTTACAGTAGCAATAATCTAAAGGCGTTATCTTTCAAGAAAGTAATATTGGTAAATATGCACAATTCTGGCTCATCGGAGTGTCGACAAAATAAAAGTTTCAACAAAGCTATATGAATTGGTACCGAAACCGAGTAATTCATAATATCTTCAATGAAACTTTTAGAGTTGTTTTTGCATTTTGGAAATCCTATCTGTTGGTTCATCAAATCTTCTTCTTATTATTATAATAAACATATTTAATAATTATAAATAGAGGGTCACATCCCAACTATATAAATAAAAAACTACAAAACCCTTAAAAAAAACTCGATAAATAATCAACTGAATCTTTGCCAGTGAAATTAGTAAATCAGAGGTCCGAATTTATAAGCCCCTGGTCAAGGCTAGCAGAATTGAAGACCAAGGCGGTTTTGTTCTGAGTTTCACAAGCAGAACCAACCCCTTTTTGTATTCCAACGAACTGAACAAGGACAAAAGATAAACAAAGGTAAGAACATTTTGTTCATTTAAGTACTAACACTCGGTGTTGCTCGTGTAGATTTCGCTCTTAAAAAATGCTTTAAACCAAAGTGTGAAAAGTATGCTATACATGAGCCGCACAGCATACTTTGAATCTGAGTTTACATGTGAAATAAGCAAAACATTCTTTAAAACAATATCAAACTTCACTCAGTTGCGAGCAAAATAATTTTAGGCGCTTTAAACGACGAGCATCGGAGTTATACCTTAATGTGGGCGTAGTCCACTATAAATTGTCACAATCTGTTTCTAATCTGTTATGGAACAAACAAACAGATCAATATTTAACAGTTTTAGTAGCCATCGCCGTAGAATCGCTATCAAAAAACTGCTTTAAAATAAAGTGTAAAAAGTGTATGATAGATCAACCGCACAGCATTGGTATCAGTGAATCTGGAGACTTCAGTTTGTATTTGAAATTAACAAATTCTGCCATTTAAAACGATATCCAACATATCTACATGTGTGCGGAAATTTATCGAACTATTTTGAAGTGTTTAAAAACTGTATTTATTTATGTAATGATAACTTGCAACCCTTGTATTGCCACTATGGAATTGCACGACGTAAATTTCAAATGTAGAAAAAAGTTAAACTAAAATTTCGGGAAAGAAGTTTAGAAACCTTATACGTTTCTCTTTCGCATAAACAAGGGTTTATCTTAATACCCCACGGTCGCAGTCAGGAAATATTGTTCACAGTAGCTTCTTACTACCCAAACGAAAATCGTGGTAAAACTAAAGCAACGATTTTATATAGGAACAGTGGAGATTTCAACGCGAGCACACCTTCTGGGGTTCAAGATGTACGTCTTCTAAAGGAAAAATTCTCTACGAAGTGGCAAATGAATTCGGTTGTTTTTTTTTATTCAACAGGAAAACCCACCTATTGGCCAACCGACTCACAAAAAATTTCCGATCTTACCGATTTTTTCGTTTCAAAAGGCATTTACGAGAAGAAAGTTTTGATCTCTCTTCTGACTACTCTCCGGTAATTTTATTACTTGGTGAAACGTTGATCAAGAAAGAAGGACCTCCGAGACTTACTAGCAATAGAACAAACTGGGAGGGCTTTAGAAATGATTGCGAAACAAATATCGCCTTAAATGTATCACTTAAAACACCTTGTGAACTGGAGGACGAAGTTGATCGTTTCGTGGAAGTAGAAACACTCCTTCGAGAAGCTTTAAGATTAACCGCAACGAAAAGTATCCCAGAGAAATCATTGAACTGCTGAGGGAGAAAAGAAAAGCACGAACGAAATGGCAAATCACTCTTGCACCGCAGCATAAAAAGATCCTTAACGACTATGCAATCGCCTTAGAGATAGTATTCGGGAATTTAAAAGCAATAAAATCTCTTCGCTGAAAGAGAATCAAATTATTCACTTTGGAAAGCGTTAAAAGGCATCCGGACACCTCAAATGCAAGTGCCACCAATTCGGAAAAATGATAGAAATTGGGCCAAGAGCGACAAAGAAAAGGCAGAACTTTTTGCTTTGCACTTAGAAGAAACGTTTAAGCCATTCGACGGCCCTTTGATAACGTCCGACTCCCCAGTCACGACATCTGAAAACTTTAAAATAAAAAAAAGTTGCATTGAACTGAGGGAAGTGATTAAAAATCTAAAGACGAATAAAGCACCGGGTTACGACTTGATAACGGAGCAGGTGGTCAAGGAATTGCCGAATAAAGCTCTTATCAAACTTTTATATTTGATTTCGTTCCGAGACAATGGAAAGTCGCCGAAATAATAATGGTCCCGAAACCAGGCAAACCTCTGAATGAGAAGAAATCATATGGGCCTATTTCCCTATTGCCGGTTATATCTAAAATATTCGAAAATCTACTTTCTAAACTACTACAATCCGTAATCAACGAAAGACGTCTCATTCCTGACCATCAGTTTGGATTTAGAATCAAACATTCTACAATCGACCAAGTCCACAAAATAACTGACGTGATTGAGAAAACTCTCCAAGAAAAGAAGATTTATTGTGGTGTATTTCTTGACGTCGCACAAGCTTTCGATAAGGTTTAGCACGAAGGCTTGAAGTATAAATTGCAACTACTTTTGCAACGGCAACTCTTTCTAATATTACGATCGTGCCCCACCGAAAGAATTTCGTTTTAAGCACGAAAATGATTACTCTGACTTCAAGGAGATTGTGGCCGGAGTCCCACAAGGAAGTGTTCTTGGCCCACTTCTATATGTACTCTACACGCGTGATATCCCGCAGGAAAGAAACTGCGTCGACGCCACGTTTGCGGACGATAGGCGATATTGACAACGGGCGATACAATTGAAGCAGCAACTGAAAAGCTGCAACATGCCATTAATAAAGTCCACGTTTGGACGAATTCCGTATATTTAAACTCTGCTCAAATACCGTAAGCGAACAAAGCAAAATATCTAGGAATGACTCTAGATGTTAAGCTTAAATGGAAATCGCACGTAAAAAAGAAACGCGACGAGCTCGAAAACAAATACTGGCAAATGTACTGGCTACTCTCGGAAAACATTCGAAGTTGAGCCTACATAACAAACTGCTTATCTACAAGCAAGTGCTGAAGCGAGTGTGGACGTATGGTCTACAACTATGGGGTTGTACCAGAAAAAGCAATAGAAACATCCCACAAACTTTTGAAAATAAAGTTCTTAGAACGCACCGTGGTACGTACGTAACGAAGATACGAGTATTCATCGGGATCTGGGAATTCCCAGCGTCGTCGAAGAGATAACAAAATTTGTTCGTAAATACAAAGATCGTGTTCATGGCCATTGTAACCGAACCGTCATTCAACTACTTGACGAGAACAATTCAATTCGTCGTTTGCAAAGGACAAAACCTTTTGACCTCGCGTCATAGTATATGCCGGTCGTGAAAACCGCAGGAACTTTCATTGGAATTTAACCTGCCAGACAGTGCAACATTCTTTTTAAATTACATCCGAACATCTTTTTTCCAAAAATCACGAGTCTCGTAAGCGAAAATAAAACTGCTGGATAAGCGTCGGCTTAGTTGTAGTATTAACCTTGAAGAGTGGTGTTTTTAGTGAGTAAAAATCTCATACTACCATAAGCACGCGCGGTCGGGACTTATGGTGTCTTTAGAAGATTTTCACCCTTTTGGCAAACAAAAAAAAAAAATATGTATAGGAGCAGACCTACGAAAATCGGGCTTCTGTAAGAAAATAAAAAATGGAATTTTTTTAAATTTTCTCACAAACCGTATCTCAATTTGTATAATTCATTCGAAGGTGAAAATAAATAAATATTTGGCCTAATGTATAGTTTCTATCAACCATTCGTATCTTTTCCTTTTTTGTTCTCCATCACTTAGAACTGTGTTCTTTGAAATTTGTAAAGCCCAGTGGAGTGAAAGGAAAGGGTAAAGGGAGGAGTTAAAGATAGAACATTGACGGAAAGTGTGTAGTCACGATGCGCATTTCGTGTACAACTCTAATTCATTCACAATAGGCCTGTTCCTCAGAGATTTTCCTCCGATTTTTCAGTGGAGAATGTTTGTTAAATGGAACACGAAATCTCCACTTAGGAGGAAATTAGCTGTAGAAAACATACTCTCGCTCTGATTCTCTTTTAATTTCTTGTAAAAAAAAATGCTCTTCCTTTTTTTTAACTATTTTATTTATATTAAATTTTTTTTTTTTTTTTATAATTTGCACGTGTTAAAGGGGATATGAATACCCTTATACTAATTTTTAGAACACGTGCGTTTTTGTCGAAAGAGGAAGAGACAGAGAGAAAGACAGAGTGGTGTAGTTTGAAACTCAGGTGGTATTAAGTTTCTGTAAACTCCAAGGGTGGCTGTCCAGATAACTGGGGAGTATTTTGTTTTGTTTTTCGCTATTATTGTCGTTGCTTATGATTCACTGTATTTCTTTCCGTCCTCCTGATGTCATCATCACGATCAAGTTGCATTTTGGCCATATGACCACCCTACTGCCAGTGTTATACCTTCACAGTAGAGTTGTCTTAGCTTTCGCAAGTGATCGACTTTTTTTTTTATTTATTTCATGCGAAATAAATAGACCCTAAAAAATAAAATATGAAGTAAAACTGTTTCTAAATTATTTGTAATTAGATCTATTGCCGTACCGAAAATTACGAAAATTGGTCAAATCTTGTTCCCGTACGAGGAAATGTCCTAGTTTTTCGTAGAAGAAAAGGCTAACAAGAGAAATTCTGGACACATTTATGCGGGCTGTCAAATTGGCTTTCAAACCAATGTAAATTCCAAATTGTTTATTAAGTAGTTTTTTTTTTGTTATTTGGTGTTATTATGCTGTCCGAAGACATTCCAGAGTGTGCAAATTTGGTGGTTCTTCACATATGTATGTCCTTGACGTTTCCCTTATGCATAGCTTTTGTTGTTCAACGCGTTCCCTAACTTTTTTTGTAATTTCCATATGAGAGATTTTTTGCCCCACTCCTTGAAAGTTGTGATTTTTGGTGCAAAAAGTAACGGAACAGAAATATTGTATTTGTCATTTTTAAAGACCAAAATATCGCTCTGTATTCTCGAAAATGGGACGAATCCATCTCAGATAATTTGAAAAAATCTCCGATCAGCAAATCCCTTAGCGGTCTTCGAGGGAGTAAGTGAAACACGCCTAGTGTTCTTTGGACAACTCCTTTTTGATTCTATACACGGTCCTGGGGTCACCTATTCATTGCTTCTTCAGATTGAGAAGCAAGAGCTTTGATGTAGTTTTGTTTGTCACGTCTTAAGCGCTGTGCAGACGAACAATCTTTTCAAGGAGGATTTCAGTATTTCGTAATACGAGTATAAGCAAATCCCTATGCAGTTTGTAATTAGGGCTCTTATGTCAAACCTTGTCAAAGGCATAAGCAACGTCGAAAAATAGTGCCGAACACACTTGTTTGTCTTCCAGTGTTTTTCCACTACATCGGTATTCGATGCATTTGGTCTATCGTGGAGTGTTTATTTCTAAATCCGAACTCATGATTCGGGATTAGACTTTTTTATTCTATGATTTTGATAAGCTTTTTCAGAAGCAATTTTTCGAAAACCTTTGCCATAATTGGTTTAAACGATATTGATCTATAAGATGTTACTTCGGTTGGTGGCTTTCTTTGCTTAGGTAGTACAATCACTTCAGCAATTTTCCAATAGAATTGGACATATCGGAGCTTTAGGCATGCGCTTTTTATAAATTATATATTTTTTTAAGACTATTGATGGTATTTCTTTTAAAACCTGGGCAGTTATTAGATCGTAGCCTGGTACTCATGTGTTGGCACATGCTTCTTACTTCTCTGAGTGTGACAAGGGGAAATTCATCTTCGTCTCTTTTATCAACGAACTAGGTTTACAGTAGCTGCACTTGACGTTCGACATTTTGTTAGAAAAATTGGCCCTTTTGTGTGCCGAAGAAGGAAAAAATTACCTTTTTATCATATTGTAACATCGTCTAAAAGTATGCAACAATAATGTAGAATAATAACTACGCTCCTACAGCCCATTCCAAACTGTACTTTCATTCGAGGTTCGCAATAGCTGACAATGCCACGGATAAAGAGAGAATTATAACTGGAAGAAATGATTGTCATCTTGGAATTATTTCCAGTGGTCGAAGAATTTGCTAGAAGTTTCTGGCTATCTGAAACTTCTGCTATATAAGGACAGATGGCGATCAATAGGAGAGACAGTGATTTTTAAACTGTGGCGAAGAGATTAGAAAAGTGATACTAGGCGAAGTTGTAATTTTGTGATAAATTGAAAGTTGAGAGTGAACAAGAAAAAGTAATTAGTTTGGATTTGTAAATTAAGTAATTGAAAGGAGATAAAGTGATTTGAGAGGAAAGAGACCTTGTAAGAAAAGAATTTGCGAAGAATAGTATAGTGTGAACTTGAATTGTTCTATAGAGTAGAAAATAAAGAAATAAATTTCACAGAATATCGTTTTATCTACTCGAGCCGTAGCCTGCATATTACATTGGTGTCAGAAGCTGGGATAAAACTTATTCTGTGAATAACTATTTCCGTGGTGTGAAATTGCACAAGAAAAAAAAAAAAAAAAAAAACGATTTCTGCGTTGAGTTAATTAGTTGCGCAAAATGGGTCGCAAATTGGGAAAACTAACTATAACTCAACTAAAGGCAGAACTCAGTAAGCGGAACCTCGACACAACTGGGGGAAAAGATGCCCTACTGATTCGTTTGGAAGAAGCAGTAACGCAGGAAGGTGAAAATCCGCATGACGTAGAGTTTGACGTGGAAGAGGAACCAGCAAGTACAGCAGCCGACCCGGGTATAACAAGTCTGCTCCTGCAACTTAAGTTAGTCATGGACGAACAAAAGAAAGCAATAGAAGATCAAAGGAATTCTCTAGAACTTAAGCTGGACGAACAAAAGAAAGCGATGGACGAACAAAAGAAAGCGATGGACGAACAAAAGAAAGCAATGGGCGACCAAAGGAATTCTCTAGAACTTAAGCTGGACGAACAAAAGAATTCTCTAGAACTTAAGCTGGATGAACAAAAGAAAGCAATGGACGAACAAAAGAATTCTCTAGAACTTAAGATGGACGGACAAAAGAATTCTCTAGATGCTCTGGAAAGTAAACTTGATGAGCAAAACAAGAACTTGGAATCCAAATTCGAAGTGATCGAAGAGAAAATCGAGAAGGTAGAGACGCAAGTCGAAAAAGTCGAAACTAGATTCGATGAAAACTTTGAGAAGCATGAAACTCAGTTCGGGAAAATAGAGACTCAGTTCGAAAAAGTAGAAAAACAAGTCGAAAATCTTACTAAGGAACTCAGCAACGTGAAGAGACAGAAAGCACGGGAATATTCCACCGACGGTCTGAGAAGAAAGGAGATGCAGCCTCCTATCTTCGATGGTCAAACATCATGGCCAATTTATAAAAGGCAATTCGAAGCGGCCGCAATGACCAATAGCTGGGACGATGAAGAGAAGTCCATTGCACTCACACTTGCACTGAGGGGTCCAGCTGCGGAGCCCTTGCAGACCATCCCGGAAGATAAACAGCAGAACTACGACTCTCTGGTTCAGGCTATCGAAATGCGGTTTGGGGATGAACACATGCAGCATGTGTACAGGGTTCAGCTGCGTAGTCGAGTCCAAAAAAGGGGGGAAACGCTCCAACAGTTGCAAGCGGATATAGAGCGACTAGCCCATCTTTCATACCCTAAAGCCGGTGAGGAGCTTATCAACGAAATGGCGGTGGAAGCTTTTATTCAGGCCATAGAGGACAGACAACTGCAAATGGCTGTAAGGATGGCTGAAAAGCGAACACTCCCCGAGGCATTGGCATTCGCTTTGTCAATGAAGGCTGCGGACCAAGCATACCAGGGAATACACCGTGTCAGGGAAATGTCCGTCGTGGAATGCTCATGCCAGAGAACAGCCGTCATGGATGAAGACAGAGCTCGCGGAAGTCAAATCCGTTGCTGGAATTGCAACCAAACCGGACACCTACAACGGCAGTGCAGAAGTGCACCTAGACGAGGAAATTGTCCACATTGCGGAAGTAGGAGAAGCAGAGAGGAAGCATCCTGTCGGTCAGACTTCCCAAAACCAGCAGTCGGGGGATGCGTAAGGACCAACTTCGCGGGGCAGAAGTTGGTTACTGGAATCGAGGCCCCCAGGACCACCATTCAAGTTTCGCAAACCAAACGGGGTAACAAGAGCCTGACAGTGGAGGCACTAATCAACAAGAAGAAGTGCGTAGCCACCATCGACACAGGTGCCACCGCCTCCATTGTAAGAAGAGATATCGTCAAAGGCTCCTGGCTGCACAACACCAACAGCTACTGCCTGAAGACTGCCACAGGGGAAATGGCGAAGGTATTTGGAGAAGTTCGTCTTACGATTACTCTGGCAGGACTGACGTTCGCCCATGCGTTTCTGGTGGCAGATATATGCGACGAGTGCATCATCGGAATAGACTTCATGAAAGCAAATGAAGTAATCTTGGACATCGGGATGCAAGTACTGAGGTATCGAAATGTGGAGATTCCGATGGTGTACGGAAACGAGAATGCCGTAACTCTCAGGACAGTCATCAGCAAAGACGAAGTTTTGCCGCCGTCTTCAGAGACAATCATTTGGACGAAGCTGGAAGGTGATCTTGGGAGCCACCGATTCTACATAGTAGAACCAGACCCGGAGAAGAATTCTCAAGACTACATCGTGGGAAAGACGTTAGTCGAACCAAAGAACACCATGGTTCCAGTGAGAGTTTTGAACGCAAGACCACACACTGTCAAACTAAGGCGAGGGGAGGTGACTGGAAAATGCACGCCGATTACCGCCGTCGCAACAATATCTGAACGTGGTCCTCCAAAACCTCTCCCATCACCTTGGACAGCGGAAACGAGAGAGACGATTCTCCAGTCCAGTGAGCTGAATCAGGAGCAGCGAACTATGGCAGAGAATCTTATCAATGAGTACGCTGATGTATTTGCCTCACAGGACGGAGAATACGGCCGAACACACCTGGTACAACATCGAATAGACACTGGTGATACCAGACCAATTCGTCAGCCTGCTAGGCGCCTTCCATTGGCAAAGCAGACAGAAGTTGCAGAGATGGTGTCGGCAATGGAGAAAGAAGGTCTGATTGAAAGTTCCAAAAGTCCGTGGGCATCACCGGTTGTACTGGTTAAGAAGAAAGATGGCAGCACGCGGTTCTGCGTGGACTATCGGCAGCTCAATTACGTCACCAAGAAAGACAGCTACCCTCTGCCACGGATTGACGACACGCTAGACACACTATCAGGAGCCCGATGGTTTTCCACTCTCGACTTGAAGAGTGGCTACTGGCAGGTACAGATCCATCCAGAAGACCGGGAGAAAACCGCCTTCACCGCAGGAAATGGGCTATGGCAATTCACGGTAATGCCATTCGGGCTGTGCAATGCTCCGGCGACTTTCGAGCGATTGATGGAATGTGTCCTGCAAGGGTTAACATGGAAAACCTGTTTGGTATACTTGGATGATGTCATCGTCGTAGGAAAATCGTTTGCGCAACACCGAGACAATCTAAGGGATGTGTTTCAAAGGCTTCGAAGTGCCCACCTGAAGCTCAACCCCAAGAAGTGCGCCCTGTTTAGAGCGGAAGTCAAGTACTTGGGGCACATAATTTCAGCGAAAGGAGTGAGAACCGATCCAGAGAAGGTCGAAGCGGTGAAAAACTGGCCAGTCCCCAAGGATAAACACCAACTAAGGAGCTTCCTGGGCCTAGCCACCTACTACAGACGGTTCGTGAAGGATTTTGCCGGGATCGCAAAGAACCTGCACCAGTTGACGGAAAAGGGAAAACAATTCAAATGGACAATTGAGTGCGAGAAGAGCTTCAAGGCACTTAAACAACGGCTATGCGATGCCCCGGTACTGGCTTACCCCACTCCCGGGGAAACGTTCATTGTGGATGCAGATGCTAGTAATGTTGGGGTAGGAGCCGTACTCTCCCAGGTGCATGACGGCCAAGAGAAGGTGGTTGCGTACTTCAGCAAGGTGCTCTCTAAGCCAGAAAGGAACTACTGCGTGACAAGGAGAGAACTTCTAGCTTTGATCTTGGCTACGAAGCATTTTCACAAATACCTCTACGGGAGGAAGTTCGTTCTTCGCACAGACCATGCAGCCTTAAAATGGCTATTACAGTTCAAGAGTCCTGAGGGTCAGGTCGCAAGATGGATCGAAAGGCTGCAAATCTACGACTACGAAATACAGCATCGTAAAGGAAAACTCCACTCTAATGCGGATGCACTGTCCCGGAGACCATGCAGAACGGATTGTAAACATTGTGCGCGTCAGGAAGAACGGGAGCTGGTTTCCATCCAAAGAATGAGAGCCGAACCTATCGCCGGCTGGAGCGTAGATGAGATCCGGAACGCTCAGAAGGAAGACCCGGATATCGAGCCGATTCTGGCCTGGAAGGAGAACATGGAGAAACCGGATCATCAGGACATCTCTCACAGAAGCCCGACCTTAAAGGCATATTTTGCGCAGTGGGACTCCCTCCATGTCCAAGAAGGTGTTCTGAGAAGAAAATGGGAATCCTCCGACGGAAAGTCGTTTGTAATGCAGCTTGTAGTACCGCGGACGAGGGTCAAGGAGGTGTTACAGGAAATGCATGGCGGGGCGTCCGGAGGCCACTTGGGAGTGAATAAGACGCTAGAAAAGGTACGAGAACGTTTTTATTGGTTAAAAGCGAAGGAAGATATCGAAGACTGGTGCAGAGAATGCGACGTGTGTGCAGCTAGTAAGGGTCCGAGAACCAAAACTCGAGGTAAGATGCACCAATACAACGTGGGAGCACCTTTCGAACGAATCGCCATTGACATCGCAGGGCCCTTTCCGGAAACCGACAATGGTAATCGGTATATACTCGTAGTGATGGACTACTTCAGTAAGTGGCCGGAAGCGTTTCCGATCCCTAACCAGGAAGCCAGAACCGTGGCGGAGCAGATCGTCTACAATTGGGTTAGCAGATTCGGTGTGCCCTTGGAATTGCATTCTGACCAAGGGAGGAACTTCGAGTCAAGAATCTTCCAAGAGATGTGTCAACTACTCGGAATCAAAAAGACAAGGACAACCCCGCTTCATCCACAGTCGGACGGTATGGTGGAGCGTTTCAATAGGACTTTGGACGAACATCTCTCAAAGGTCGTAGGTGACTACCAACGGGATTGGGACCGGCAGATTCCCTTGTTTTTGATGGCCTATAGAAGTGCCGTGCATAGCACTACTCGACATACGCCGTTCGAAATCTTATTTGGTGGAATAGCTCGTTTACCCAGTGAGGTGAAATTTGGATCTCCTACCAATGAGCCCAGAAATGAAGAAGAGTACGTGGCGGACCTTAGGGAAAGGCTTAGGGACATACACCAAAGGACCAGAAGCCAGATTAAGATAACGAGCGACCGCATGAAGACCAGGTATGATGCCAAGGCAACAACGTCAGGATTCCAGGAAGGAGATCTAGTGTGGCTGTATAATCCCCATCGCCAAAAGGGGAAATCACCTAAATTGCAGCGGAACTGGGAGGGTCCATACAGAATAGTAACCCGCATCAACGATGTTGTCTACCGCATCCAGCGAGGACCAAGGGCCAAAATGAAAGTGGTTCATGGGGACCGACTGAGTCGATACAATGGCCGAAGTGAGGACGCACTTGTTCGGGACGAACAAGTCTAAGAGGGGGGCAGTGTAACATCGTCTAAAAGTATGCAACAATAATGTAGAATAATAACTACGCTCCTACAGCCCATTCCAAACTGTACTTTCATTCGAGGTTCGCAATAGCTGACAATGCCACGGATAAAGAGAGAATTATAACTGGAAGAAATGATTGTCATCTTGGAATTATTTCCAGTGGTCGAAGAATTTGCTAGAAGTTTCTGGCTATCTGAAACTTCTGCTATATAAGGACAGATGGCGATCAATAGGAGAGACAGTGATTTTTAAACTGTGGCGAAGAGATTAGAAAAGTGATACTAGGCGAAGTTGTAATTTTGTGATAAATTGAAAGTTGAGAGTGAACAAGAAAAAGTAATTAGTTTGGATTTGTAAATTAAGTAATTGAAAGGAGATAAAGTGATTTGAGAGGAAAGAGACCTTGTAAGAAAAGAATTTGCGAAGAATAGTATAGTGTGAACTTGAATTGTTCTATAGAGTAGAAAATAAAGAAATAAATTTCACAGAATATCGTTTTATCTACTCGAGCCGTAGCCTGCATATTACAATATTTTAGAAATTAGGCTTAAAATATACCACAAAATGGTGAATTTACCCTAAACGTACAGTATTTCTGCAAAAGCAGCTCCTATTCAAGCCTTGCATCCGTGGTCGAACCATTTTTTTAAGGAAGACGTATGAAAGGCAGGGGAAATTTCCAGAAACGTGATGCACTTTGGTGGGATATTTGCTTGACAAGACGATTTCTCGTATTGTCGTAAAGTAGTGCGTGTATTTTATGATGAAATAGAGTGATATAGCAGTATACACATATTCGTACGTCCTTATTCATCTAATGGTGATGTCTGATGCAAGAATATCAGTGTTGAAGCTGACGCAAAAATACCAATGTGGAATGGCGCATTTGAAACAGACCATACATGGTCTGCTCCTATAAAAAAAAAAAAAAATAAATATTTGGCGCAACAGCTCTTTAAGTGCCAGGGCCTAGCTTCTCGCAACCACTCGTGTTGTGTGCGTTTTTTTCACACGAATGGAAGGGACCTACAGTTTAGTGCCGTATCCGAAAGGCAGTTTGTTTTGAGAAGCATTTTCGTGACAACAATACTCTCGGATGTTTGTCAGACGTTCGCGAGAGGTGGGATCGTGAAAAATACTTTTTGGTGTTTTCTGGGATTCGAACTTGGAACCTCTTGCGTAGTGATCCGACACACTAACCACTACGCCACGACGCCCTATCTGCTCCTATCTTTCGTTAAAAAAAAAACAATCTCTTTGGGTTATCGATGAACGTTCAACTTTCTTCCTCATCCCTAGTAAGATGACAGTATTACAAGGAAAAAACAGGGGAAACGCATCCTTAAAATTAGTGGCAATTTTGTTTTGAATTCGTTTTAATTCGTGAATTTTTCTTAAAATATAACGTCTCCGTAAAATTTAATTTCTATAATGAGTTCCAAAAGAAATAGTAACCCTTACTTTATGATCAGCATAGAAAGTGATTACGATCCATCAGAGCCATACTTTGGTTTCGGCGTTTTCAACGGTCATCGTCAAGGAACATACGGGCCCAAGACCATTACGACCAATCAGTCGGATGGTCTTCAAAAGCTCTGGCGGAACAAAGAGCAAAACAAGATTTCACTATGGAAAATAAAGAACGCAAAGCGAACTTGTCGCTTTAAACAAATGAATCGCAAAGAAATGAGCGTTAAAGAAAACCAGCGGTATCAATACAAGAAAAATGTGCCAGCACAAGCATTCGGAGGGCTGACGAGAGACAAACACTGTGCCAACACACACTGGAGGCAACCTATTGAAATGCATATAGAGAACAGAACCAGATGGGACCCATGTCGTAGCAAAACACTAGAGAGGGTGACCAACGGTAACAGTGCGGGTGTAATAAGTCCTCATGAAAGAAAACTTTCTTACTTTGCACTCAACAAGGAAACTGACGACAAACCGTCAGAATCAAACTCTTAACTCTCGATGACGAAAGATCACTCTTCGGCAACATCTAAGGTCATTCTGACCAAAGAATCGACAGCTATGCGGGAGCTCTTGACGAAGGAAGAACGCAAGCAACGTCTGATAAGTAAAATAGAGAACGCAAGGCGGGCTGTTCGCTTAAACTACGAACAAGGTCAACTAAGTAATGCAGACAGAAACCGGCTTGAACAGTCATATAAAGAATTGGCAGCGCGGGCAGCTACAGATCTTCAACAGGACTACAAAATAGACCCATCTGCAGATATACTCGCTAGGGACACAAACTGGAGCTACGCAAAAGAAAACCGAGGCGATTGCAAAGTCAAATTGGAGTCGGGCTGCAACCCGAAAGGTTGCTCCCGAGAGGTTGACCACTAGCATGAATGGAACTACTATGATCTATCTCTGACGAAAGAAAACGTCCTTACGTTCCCATCGACAAAGAAAGTGACGACGTACCAGCAGAATCAAGCTTTTATACTGTTGTGTCCAAAAAAGTCAAAGGTTGGTAGGAACCTTTACAAGAATGAAAGAAACCGTTCTCCGGGAAACAAATCGAGGCTGTCACCTCCCGCACCACAGAAGGTATACGAACAAAACTCGTCGATAATTATACCCGCTGTCAACACACGCTGGAGCCCAGGACAGGAAGGGTGCGGAAAAAACAGCTGGAAATCGCCTCACATCAAAATGGCCGAGATGGTGGCCAACAGCTCCAAGAGAAATAGCAATTGCGAAATCATATCTGATCCAAGGGCAATGTTAGGTAAGCCAGCCACGTTTACTAGAAGTTCTATGACCAATTTTTTAGACGGGAAGGAGCACCTTCAAGTCGCCATTGTTGACGGGTTTAACCCAGGATGAAAGCTGAAAGAGGAACAATGGGCCTATGTAGAGAGGAAGCTACTCTTCAGCATTGATGAAATGTTGCTCCGCTCATCCGGCGCGTATCCTATCTTTAATCAGATGTCCAATATCAATGGGTACAAGGTGCTTGCACGTTGCAACGAATTCACCCTCCAATGGTTGAAAGCCGTAGTCGACGAAATGGCACCACCCTGGAAGGATGCCAGACTTAATCTCGTGGCCAAGAACGATCTCCTCACGGGTTCTCTACTCCGAATTCATCTCCCCGGGCCAATGATAAGCAAGAACAGTTTGCAGCAGTTCATTCGCAACCTCAACCCAGAGTTTCCCAGCCACGATTGGCGAGTCATGAAGATAGTAGACTACAGCACGAAAAACGGTCAGGAAGCCACCGTAATGTTAAATGATGAATCTATGGCATTGCCTCCGACCAGAGAATTCAAAATCCGCATTGGTATTAGCATGGTAAAGGTATGTCCCATAGAAGACACTTCGGGAGATCCTTCAAGTATCCTGGAGATCACTAACATTGGAAATTATTAAGAAGCTGATCGATAGAATACCAAGATTGACGGCCAAAGTGGTGCAAATATAAGGTGGATTTTTCGACGAAAAAGAGGTCTAACTGTATTTCATTACGCAAGTCTTTTTATTTATTAGGTTCAAATAATGTAGTATGTGTGCGATTGCACGCCATGTGTTAAAAAAATATAGTAAAGGTAGAAAATTCAGAAAAGCGGTTTAGAGATTATATTTGTAATATTCCTCTTAATACCCCACGAGGTGGTAAAATGGTACAGTTGCGGGAATACCTCGAAATTTAAACTCTGCCGCGAGCGGAGCGAGCAATACACTCCGAAAATTCTTGGTACCCTCTTCTTTTTTTTTTTTTTTGGTAAATGAGCTTTCGTAATGCGGTCTTTCGTACCCAACCCTGGTAAAGTCTGGTTGCAATCAGGAAATATTATTTTTTTCAGTTGGTGATTGAACATGCAACCTTCGGAACAACACTTCCAACTAGACCACTCTGCGTGTCTCCGCCCTTTTGATGAAAATTTACATCACTTTTCGGCATAAATTCTGCAGTATTTCATAAATAACGAGTCGAATTTAGTTATTGGCATACACATTCAGTTGAAAGTAAGCATCATAGTTGAAGATGATTTTATTCGAAAAATCGCCATCAACTTGGTGGTTCTCTAGCACTCAATCAACGAAGTTACGACGCTGTTTTATGGTCTGTTGGCTTCAATTCCTGAGTCAATCGGATATTCTAGCATCAGATGTAGATCTTTTGTTAAAATTCGTTACGTGGGGCTGTAGGAAAATTTAAATTGCTGGGAACGATGACGAATGGATTTTGAAGGATTGTCACGAATGCTGTCACTCACTGCGGCGACATTTTCACGTGACCAGCCACTACGAGGACTGATTGTTCTTTACACATTCAACACTGATCCGATTTGATCGAATTTTTCTATTAATTTCTTATTCGCGGGGCGAGATGGAAGGGTATGTATACCGACATTATTTCGCAATGTGTTGGTTAAATTTTTCCCAATTCGCAGATGGGTTTCAACAATTGAAATGCCTTGTTTTTTCGTATACCGCTCGATAATTACAAATCTCAATGCTTAGCAGTCACAGATGTCAAATATCAGCTGTTAATCTTTGACAGAATAACAGCAGTGTTAGATTTAAATTGTTACTTCCAATTAAATCACACTTTACTACCGATGTCAGTGTTTTAACAAAGCAAAATAATATTTTCCATAACAAACAGAATTTTTCCCGATTTGTATCGATAACAGTCCACGTTCCAATCGATATACAACTTGCCAACAAACATCTGTCAAAATCACTGAATTTTTGACATTTCACTACAAGAAAATATCGAACACGTCAGCGTACTTGGGATTGTAATTCGGAAGAAAATTGAATTTATTTGGTCAAATTCCACAAAAAATTGCCAGTAAAACACTACAAACGTCTCCTAATTAAACGACAAACATGGTGAGTATAAAATTCGTCCATGAAACTCAATAAAACAATGAGAATCTCTACGAAATTACAGGTTCTAATCGCTTCCGCGGTATGCACAAAAAATGGCAAAGGTAAATATAACCTCAGGATTATTCGAAAGGTCTTGAGATTTTATGTTTTCACCACATTCTAGTGATCATATCCCGACAATTTGTCGAAATGACAAAGGCTCGCATTGAGGGCTTGTTGGCCGCCTTTCCCAAACTAATGACCTCTGGCAAGCAGCATACTTTCGTCGAAACTGATTCTGTTCGTTATGTCTATCAGCCCATGGAAAAGTTGTATATGCTGTTGATTACCACTAAAGCGAGTAATATTCTAGAGGATTTGGAGACCCTGCGGTTGTTCTCGAAAGTTGTAAGTGTTGGTAGAGAATTTTATAAATGTATTGGCTTGACTCGTGGCTTAGATTCCAGAGTATTGCCACTCGCTCGAAGAGAAGGATATCCTGGACAATGCGTTCAATTTGATTTTTGCTTTCGATGAAATCGTTGCACTTGGCTACCGCGAGAGTGTTAACTTGGCACAGATAAAGACCTTCGTCGAGATGGATTCACATGAGGAGAAGGTTTATCAAGCAGTAAGGCAGACACAGGAGCGGGAGGCACGCCAAAAGATGCGAGAGAAGGCGAAGGAACTGCAGAGGCAACGAATGGAGTCAGCAAAGCGTGGTGGTAGTGCCGCCAGCCTCGGCCATCACATAAGTTCCAGTTTGGAAGGATTTGGTTCATCTGGCGGAATAAGCAGTCAATCATCGATTTCTACACCATCCATTGATACGTCTGAGATCAAACCGGCTCCAAAAGCACAGTAAGTTTAGCGAAAAATCCTCTTGAGAGTGAGTGCAAGTGTTTGCCTTTCTAGGAAACCAGTGTCACGCAATGCACTTAAATTGGGTGGCAAAACCAAGGATGTGGATAGCTTTGTGGATCAGCTTAAGAGCGAAGGTGAAAAAATTTCCAATTTGACTCCAAACGTTGGTGGGATTGCTTCAACCACTACTGTTAGGCCAAAACTTATTTCTGATGTTCACACTGAGAGGTAGGTAGTGTGTAGCAATTTTAATGGAAGTCTTTATAACTTGAAAACTCTTGTAGCGTCCACTTGAAAATGGAGGACAAACTTGTGGTCCGTCTGGGCCGTGATGGAGGACTTCAAGCATTTGAGCTTTCAGGTCTACTGACACTGAGAATCTCTGACGAAGTATTCGGACGCATTAAGGTTCAATTGGAAAACAAGGACAAGCATGGAATACAACTGCAAACACATCCAAATGTCGACAAGGAACTTTTCAAGACACGCTCGCAAATCGGTTTAAAGAATCCAGCCAAGCCATTCCCATTGAACACCGACGTCGGTGTACTTAAGTGGCGCTATTCCACACAAGATGATGCCGCAATTCCACTTACGAGTTAGTTGGTCACATATTCGCCTTGGTAGTTTCAATACCCACTTTTCATTTTCAGTTAACTGCTGGCCATCAGAGAACGGAGAAGGTGGTTGCGATGTTAATATTGAGTATGAACTAGAGGCACAGCGTTTGGAGTTGCAAGATGTCTGCATTGCTATTCCCCTGCCGTTAGTTTAATTTTTGTTCCCCTGTTGTACTAGTTTTGCACTGAACACTGATCTTTTCAGAATGAATATCCAGCCATCGGTGGGCGAATACGATGGCACTTACAATTATGATTCACGAAAGCATGTTCTTCAATGGCTTATACCAATTATTGATGCTTCGAATAAAGCCGGTTCGATGGAGTTCAGTTGTGCATCATCCATTCCAGGAGACTTTTTCCCATTACAGGTGAAATTCAATTAAACTTTCTATTTTGTACCATTCATTATACCAATCAACTTGTCAATAGGTTTCTTTTGTTTCCAAAACTCCCTATGCTGATATTCGTGCTAAAGATGTGGTCCATGTGGATGACGAAACTCCAGTGAAGTATTCATCCGAGTCCGTATTGTTTGTTGATAAATACGAAATTGCCTAAGCTTGAGCAAGCACACCACCCAACCTCCTTTTTGTTTTGTTATATCTCCATCGTATTCCCGTAAACAATATAAACATAAAGAAATTTATTCTCTTATTTTTATTACATATACACTTATATAAATATCATGTAAATGTAAACCTAAGGTTAAAATCTGTATTAATAAAATAGCAGAAATTCTAGAACCATGAGCACAACTAGAAATTGATGATCGATGTTGTTTGGCCGCCATTTTGATTTTGTTGGCTCCTGTCGGTTCGTATTTGACGGTTGTGAAGAGCAGTCAATAACATTGTGGAGCATCTAACGCTGCCAGCATTCTGATGAAGTTATTAAAACATTTTAGCTAAATAATCGTTGAATTATGAAACGAAGTAATTTGCGTAATTTTGTTGGCTTAAATCGTGTGCCTAGCAAGTCAACTATGCAGCGCATAATGAATAATTTTGGAATTCAGTATTCACGGGTAGGTAATGTTAAGTCCGGCTATTTCTGCAGTGAGATACAATACTGTGGAAGTCCGGGCACCTCCATTAGACGCTGTGCACAAGAATTTTGAATGTCTCCGATAAGTTTGTTTAAGATTTGCATTAGTACCTGTATAAAATTCAATTGACTCAACAAGTGATGGAAAATGACCATATACACCGGCGGGAGTGGAAAATGTTTTGTGGCTTCTTATTTACAATCCAAATTTTTGGGAAAAAATCATCATGAATGACAAAGCCCATTTCGAGTTATCTGGCTTCGTTAATAAACAAAATATCTGCTATTGGGACACTGAAAATCCTCAATTGATACACCTACGACTTTACACCCTCGTAGAATTTCTGAATGGTGAGCCATTTGCCGGGAGGCATCATTGTGCTGCATTTGTTTGAAGACGCAAGAGGCAATGCTGTAACAATTATTGGTGATCGCTATCGTGACATGTTCCAAAACTTCTTGGTGCCCGGATTGGATCGATTGGACCTACAACACATGTGGTTCCAACAGGACGGTGCCACTTTCGCATTTTTTTTCATGATTTCTAAATTCTAGTTTTCCCAAAGCTATTCACGAATACCTATACCACCACAAATATGTTTGTGTTTTCATGATTTGTATACTAAGCGGAATCACATTCCAATAATATATATATGTAGCCGGAAATTAAAGCCAATTACATAGTAAGTCATTTCATTTGGCACTTTTCAAAGTTCCTTAAATGTTAGTCTATCAAAACTCTTGAAATTTTATGTTTAGCAAGCTTTAATAGAAAAGGATCGTGAATGGACTAATGTATTTTATTGCTATTTCCGTTATTTAAACGGCAACGGAAACATCAATTTTGTAAATTACTAAATAATGCATATATGCCCTACATTGTCCTTTAAGAAGTTAGAACTATGAACTATGTAAGTCATCTGTAAATGTTTAATACTTTGTATCTAAATTAACTCCCCAATCCGGTCAAAATTACTACTCTACTTTTGAAAAAGGGAGTTTCCTGCGAACGTTACTAGAATAGAGATAATAGACAATAGGTTTGTTCGATGTCCCCAGCACCAGTGTGTCGTGCTGTAAGAAACCCTGGAGCAACCCCAGAAATTCAAATTTACATTCAACACAAACATGTTGCTCTGAAAGAGTAACGATTTTTGTCAAGTAAAGTGATTTGACTTTATATTTTATAAATGTTCGCTTTTACATATTTTTATTAATATTGTAATATGCGAGCTACGGCTCGAGTAGATAAAACAATTATTCTGTGAAAATTTATTTCTTTATTTTCTAGTCTATAGAACAATTCAAGTTCACACTATACTATTCTTCGCAAATTCTTTTCTTAAAAGGTCTCTTTCCTCTCAAATCACTTTATCTCCTTTCAATTACTTAATTCACAAATCCAAACTAATTACTTTTTCTTGTTCACTCTCAACTTTCAATTTATCACCAAATTACAACTTCGCCCATTATCACTTTTCTAATCTCTTCGCCACGGTTTTAAACCAACTGTGTCTTTTTTTGATCGCCATCTGTCTTTATATAGCAGAAGTTTCTGATAGCCAGAAACTTCTAGCAAATTCTTCGACCACTGGAACAAGAGAAATAATTCTTGCAGTTATAATTCCCTTTTATCCCTGATATTATTCGTCTCTTTCGTTGACATGAGCTGTGGAGACTTCGTCCCAGACACGAACCTCGAATGAAAGGACAGTTCGAACCAAAATTCTGCCAGAATGGAAAGTCACTTCGGAATTTGCTGCATAGACATAGGAGCGTAGTTATTATTATGCTACACTGCCCCCCTCTTAGACGTGTTCGTCCCGAACAAGTGCATCCTCATTTCGGCCATTGTATCGACTCAGTCGGTCCACATGAACCACTTTCATTTTGGCCCTCGGTCCTCGCTGGATGCGGTAGACAACATCGTTGATGCGGGTTACTATTCTGTAGGGACCTTCCCAGTTCCGCTGTAATTTAGGTGATTTCCCCTTTTGGCGATGGGGATTATACAGCCACACCAGATCTCCTTCCTGGAATCCTGACGTTGTTGCCTTGGCATCATACCTGGTCTTCATGCGGTCGCTCGTCATCTTAATCTGGTTTCTGGTCCTTTGGTGTATGTCCCTAAGCCTTTCCCTAAGGTCCGCCACGTACTCTTCTTCATTTCTGGGCTCATTGGTAGGAGATCCAAATTTCACCTCACTGGGTAAACGAGCTATTCCACCAAATAAGATTTCGAACGGCGTATGTCGAGTAGTGCTATGCACGGCACTTCTATAGGCCATCAAAAACAAGGGAATCTGCCGGTCCCAATCCCGTTGGTAGTCACCTACGACCTTCGAGAGATGTTCGTCCAAAGTCCTATTGAAACGCTCCACCATACCGTCCGACTGTGGATGAAGCGGGGTTGTCCTTGTCTTTTTGATTCCGAGTAGTTGACACATCTCTTGGAAGATTCTTGACTCGAAGTTCCGCCCTTGGTCAGAATGCAATTCCAAGGGCACACCGAATCTGCTAACCCAATTGTAGACGATCTGCTCCGCCACGGTTCTGGCTTCCTGGTTAGGGATCGGAAACGCTTCCGGCCACTTACTGAAGTAGTCCATCACTACGAGTATATACCGATTACCATTGTCGGTTTCCGGAAAGGGACCTGCGATGTCAATGGCGATTCGTTCGAAAGGTGCTCCCACGTTGTATTGGTGCATCTTACCTCGAGTTTTGATTCTCGGACCCTTGCTAGCTGCACACACGTCGCATTTTCTGCACCAGTCTTCGATATCTTCCTTCGCTTTTAACCAATAAAAACGTTCTCGTACCTTTTCTAGCGTCTTATTCACTCCCAAGTGGCCTCCGGTCGCCCCGCCATGCATTTCCTGTAACACCTCCTTGACCCTCGTCCGCGGTACGACAAGCTGCATTACAAACGACTTTCCGTCGGAGGATTCCCATTTTCTTCTCAGAACACCTTCTTGGACATGGAGGGAGTCCCACTGCGCAAAATATGCCTTTAAGGTCGGGCTTCTGTGAGAGATGTCCTGATGATCCGGTTTCTCCATGTTCTCCTTCCAGGCCAGAATCGGCTCGATATCCGGGTCTTCCTTCTGAGCGTTCCGGATCTCATCTACGCTCCAGCCGGCGATAGGTTCGGCTCTCATTCTTTGGATGGAAACCAGCTCCCGTTCTTCCTGACGCGCACAATGTTTACAATCCGTTCTGCATGGTCTCCGGGACAGTGCATCCGCATTAGAGTGGAGCCTTCCTTTACGATGCTGTATTTCGTAGTCGTAGATTTGCAGCCTTTCGATCCATCTTGCGACCTGACCCTCAGGACTCTTGAACTGTAATAGCCATTTTAAGGCTGCATGGTCTGTGCGAAGAACGAACTTCCTCCCGTAGAGGTATTTGTGAAAATGCTTCGTAGCCAAGATCAAAGCTAGAAGTTCTCTCCTTGTCACGCAGTAGTTCCTTTCTGGCTTAGAGAGCACCTTGCTGAAGTACGCAACCACCTTCTCTTGGCCGTCATGCACCTGGGAGAGTACGGCTCCTACCCCGACATTACTAGCATCTGCATCCACAACGAACGTTTCCCCGGGAGTGGGGTAAGCCAGTATCGGGGCATCGCATAGCCGTTGTTTAAGTGCCTTGAAGCTCTTCTCGCACTCAATTGACCATTTGAATTGTTTTCCCTTTTCCGTCAACTGGTGCAGGTTCTTTGCGATCCCGGCAAAATCCTTCACGAACCGTCTGTAGTAGGTGGCTAGGCCCAGGAAGCTCCTTAGTTGGTGTTTGTCTTTGGGGACTGGCCAGTTTTTCACCGCTTCGACCTTCTCCGGATCGGTTCTCACTCCTTTCGCTGAAATTATGTGTCCCAGGTACTTGACTTCCGCTCTAAACAGGGCGCACTTCTTGGGGTTGAGCTTCAGGTGGGCACTTCGAAGCCTTTGAAACACATCCCTTAGATTGTCTCGGTGTTGCGCAAACGTTTTTCCTACGACGATGACATCATCCAAGTATACCAAACAGGTTTTCCATGTTAACCCTTGCAGGACACATTCCATCAATCGCTCGAAAGTCGCCGGAGCATTGCACAGCCCGAATGGCATTACCGTGAATTGCCATAACCCATTTCCTGCGGTGAAGGCGGTTTTCTCCCGGTCTTCTGGATGGATCTGTACCTGCCAGTAGCCACTCTTCAAGTCGAGAGTGGAAAACCATCGGGCTCCTGATAGTGTGTCTAGCGTGTCGTCAATCCGTGGCAGAGGGTAGCTGTCTTTCTTGGTGACGTAATTGAGCTGCCGATAGTCCACGCAGAACCGCGTGCTGCCATCTTTCTTCTTAACCAGTACAACCGGTGATGCCCACGGACTTTTGGAACTTTCAATCAGACCTTCTTTCTCCATTGCCGACACCATCTCTGCAACTTCTGTCTGCTTTGCCAATGGAAGGCGCCTAGCAGGCTGACGAATTGGTCTAGTATCACCAGTGTCTATTCGATGTTGTACCAGGTGTGTTCGGCCGTATTCTCCGTCCTGTGAGGCAAATACATCAGCGTACTCATTGATAAGATTCTCTGCCATAGTTCGCTGCTCCTGATTCAGCTCACTGGACTGGAGAATCGTCTCTCTCGTTTCCGCTGTCCAAGGTGATGGGAGAGGTTTTGGAGCATCACGTTCAGATATTGTTGCGACGGCGGTAATCGGCGTGCATTTTCCAGTCACCTCCCCTCGCCTTAGTTTGACAGTGTGTGGTCTTGCGTTCAAAACTCTCACTGGAACCATGGTGTTCTTTGGTTCGACTAACGTCTTTCCCACGATGTAGTCTTGAGAATTCTTCTCTGGGTCTGGTTCTACTATGTAGAATCGGTGGCTCCCAAGATCACCTTCCAGCTTCGTCCAAATGATTGTCTCTGAAGACGGCGGCAAAACTTCGTCTTTGCTGATGACTGTCCTGAGAGTTACGGCATTCTCATTTCCGTACACCATCGGAATCTCCACATTTCGATACCTCAGTACTTGCATCCCGATGTCCAAGATTACTTCATTTGCTTTCATGAAGTCTACTCCGATGATGCACTCGTCGCATATATCTGCCACCAGAAACGCATGGGAGAACGTCAGTCCTGCCAGAGTAATCGTAAGACGAACTTCTCCAAATACCTTCGCCATTTCCCCTGTTGCAGTCTTCAGGCAGTAGCTGTTGGTGTTGTGCAGCCAGGAGCTTTTGACGATATCTCTTCTTACAATGGAGGCAGTGGCACCTGTGTCGATGGTGGCTACGCACTTCTTCTCGTTGATTAGTGCCTCCACTGTCAGGCTCTTGTTACCCCGTTTGGTTTGCGAAACTTGAATGGTGGTCCTGGGGGCCTCGATTCCAGTAACCAACTTCTGCCCCACGAAGTTGGTCCTTACGCATTTCACGACTGCTGGTTTTGGGAAGTCTGACTGACAAGGATGGATGTTATCACCGCCAGATGCTTCCTCTCTGCTTCTCCTACTTCCGCAATGTGAACAATTTCCTCGTCTAGGTGCACTTCTGCACTGCCGTTGTAGGTGTCCGGTTTGGTTGCAATTCCAGCAACGGATTTGACTTCCGCGAGCTCTGTCTTCATCCAAGACGGCTGTTCTCTGGCATGAGCATTCCACGACGGACATTTCCCTGACACGGTGTATTCTCTGGTATGCTTGGTCCGCAGCCTTCATTGACAAAGCGAATGCCAATGCCTCGGGGAGTGTTCGCTTTTCAGCCATCCTTACAGCCATTTGCAGTTGTTTGTCCTCTATGGCCTGAATAAAAGCTTCCACCGCCATTTCGTTGATAAGCTCCTCACCGGCTTTAGGGTATGAAAGATGGGCTAGTCGCTCTATATCCGCTTGCAACTGTTGGAGCGTTTCCCCCCTTTTCTGGACTCGACTACGCAGCTGAACCCTGTACACCTGCTGCATGTGTTCATCCCCAAACCGCATCTCGATAGCCTGAACCAGAGAGTCGTAGTTCTGCTGTTTATCTTCCGGGATGGTCTGCAAGAGCTCCGCAGCTGGACCCCTCAGTGCAAGTGTGAGTGCAATGGACTTCTCTTCATCGTCCCAGCTATTGGTCATTGCGGCCGCTTCGAATTGCCTTTTATAAATTGGCCATGATGTTTGACCATCGAAGATAGGAGGCTGCATCTCCTTTCTTCTCAGACCGTCATTGGAATATTCCCGTGCTTTCTGTCTCTTCACATTGCTGAGCTCCTTAGCAAGATTTTCGACTTGCTTCCCTACTATCTCGAATTGCGTATCCACTTTTTCAAACTGAGTCTCTATTTTCCCGAACTGAGTTTCATGTTTCTCAAAATTTTCATCGAATCTAGTTTCGACTTTTCCGAGTTGCGTCTCGACCTTCTCGATTTTCTCTTCGATCACTTCGAATTTGGATTCCAAGTTCATGTTTTGCTCCTCAAGTTTACTTTCCAGAGCATCTAGAGAATTCTTTTGTTCGTCCATTGCTTTCTTTTGTTCGTCCAGCTTAAGTTCTAGAGAATTCCTTTGGTCGCCCATTGCTTTCTTTTGTTCGTCCATAGCTTTCTTTTGTTCGTCCATCGCTTTCTTTTGTTCGTCCAGCTTAAGTTCTAGAGAATTCCTTTGATCTTCTATTGCTTTCTTTTGTTCGTCCATGACTAACTTAAGTTGCAGGAGCAGACTTGTTATACCCGGGTCGGCTGCTGTACTTGCTGGTTCCTCTTCCACGTCAAACTCTACGTCATGCGGATTTTCACCTTCCTGCGTTACTGCTTCTTCCAAACGAATCAGTAGGGCATCTTTTCCCCCAGTTGTGTCGAGGTTCCGCTTACTGAGTTCTGCCTTTAGTTGAGTTATAGTTAGTTTTCCCAATTTGCGACCCATTTTGCGCAACTAATTAACTCAACACAGAAATCGTTTTTTTTTTTTTTTTGTGCAATTTCACACCGCGGAAATAGTTATTCACAGAATAAGTTTTATCCCGCTTCTGACACCAATGTAATATGCGAGCTACGGCTCGAGTAGATAAAACAATTATTCTGTGAAAATTTATTTCTTTATTTTCTAGTCTATAGAACAATTCAAGTTCACACTATACTATTCTTCGCAAATTCTTTTCTTAAAAGGTCTCTTTCCTCTCAAATCACTTTATCTCCTTTCAATTACTTAATTCACAAATCCAAACTAATTACTTTTTCTTGTTCACTCTCAACTTTCAATTTATCACCAAATTACAACTTCGCCCATTATCACTTTTCTAATCTCTTCGCCACGGTTTTAAACCAACTGTGCCTTTTTTTGATCGCCATCTGTCCTTATATAGCAGAAGTTTCTGATAGCCAGAAACTTCTAGCAAATTCTTCGACCACTGGAACAAGAGAAATAATTCTTGCAGTTATAATTCCCTTTTATCCCTGATATTATTCGTCTCTTTCGTTGACATGAGCTGTGGAGACTTCGTCCCAGACACGAACCTCGAATGAAAGGACAGTTCGAACCAAAATTCTGCCAGAATGGAAAGTCACTTCGGAATTTGCTGCATAGACATAGGAGCGTAGTTATTATTATGCTACAATATTTTACTATTTGATCTTAATCACATCATCACAACCGAATGACAGCCAACAATTAAGTTTTCCGACAGCACTTTTTTCTTGCCCCGAGAAAATACCTGGGGTGAGTTCAGTAAGTCCCCAGTGCATACATAGCTGCACTTGCGAACATGGAACACTAATTTTCCTAAGAATTATTTAATTGTTTGGGAAGAGAAGACTTCAGTGTCAAATGTAAAATGTTCTTACCACTACGGAACAAATTATTCATTCAACCTATTTGGCAGATGGTATAGATAATCAGTGATTCCGCTCGAAAATTGAGAACAGGCTCTTCTTGAAAAATCGAAAAAGCCGTACAAAATCAAGACGCAAGGCTTAAGGCTGAACTATAATAGTCAGAGGCAATCGGAAGCTAATGTCATATTTCGACGTCAAGTTTCCTTCAATACTGTCAATTGCTCAAATAGCCCATAAGAGGCGTCGGGCGTGGTTAGTACTTAGAAACTTAACGAATCGAAGCAAAAAGCTATTATGGTCACACAATACACATCGCACTGTTTCGGAAGTGGTCGTACGAAACCATTCTTCTATTATAGTTCAGCCTTTATCCTTCATCAATTTCAAAATCCAAACTAGTGTCAAATGAAACAGCACCCTATAGTTCCATTCCAATTCAATCCTTCTGTCAGCTGACGGATTGTCAAAATTATAGACGTCACTTTGTTTACCTTTTTTATATTCGGTATTTTAGGAAGAGAATAAAGTTTTTAAAGTTTTTGAGATGGAACAATCTTTGGAAAAAGTTTTAAATGATATGTAAGATAATGCTATTAACATTTAGCAACAAATTTTCTATGATTTCTATCTTTTTAAGTGTCTCAGCACCAGAAACTACGGCGTGTCTGTTCGCCAATAAACAAGGCCTTTGTCTATGCAGTAAGATTACATATTTTTTCTTCTTTTAATTTACAGTCAAAACTACAAAATATGTGTACTATTATTTAATAATTACAGCTAAGGGAGCAATAAGCCCTGACATGGCTGGTATAGGAATAGCAATATCCGAGCAAGCTTGCAAATTGGAACCAAATATGAATCCACCCACTGTATGTATGTACAGTGGAAATAGGTAAATTCAAAGTCGCAATAGCTAGGTACAAAATTGTAACAAATATTCCCTTTCTTTTTTTTTTATAGAAGATGTATTATCCAAAAAGACGGCGAAATAACTGGAGTACTTTATAAGCAATCACCTAATTAAATTATTTTGCAAGAATACTTGCTTATTTTTCCAATTGCCTTTAGATTAGTTCGATTTAGAAACCTATTATTTGCTAAAATATTCGCGTAAACATTCATAATAAAGTGGCTTAAATAATATTTACTACCTAATGAACATAATTGTAATTAAAGACTAGTAATAGTATACTTATGTGAAATTGTTATAACGGTAGAAATCAATCAAAATAGATCTAGATATTTAAAAACTTGCAATGAGCCTGCAAAAGGAGGATTATATGGATACCGTAGAATGGTAAGTGTTTTTTTTTTTTGTTGGTAACAATTCTTTAAAATTTTGCTTTCGTATTTGAGTAGAAAATTTATCTTGCTCCATGGTAAGAAATGAAGTTCTCTTTACTACAACAATGGTAATGCAAGAGGGACTCTCTAAAAGCATGTTGCCAAAAATGCTGCAAAATGTCTAGGATTCCTTAAGAGATCTGGCCTCAATTTATAAGGCATCCATCCGCCCAAAGCCGGAATATAACGCCCATATCTGGTCTGGTGCACCCAAGACCGTTCTGCACATACTAGACTAGGTACAGAGTAGCGCGTTAAAACTTATAGGTGATAGAGACGTTCAGAAACTTCATACATTCACTTGAACACCGTCGAAATGTCTCGTATCTTTCCCTATTTTATCGCTTTTCTTTTATAAAAAGTGCTCCACCGAAATAGCCAGTTGCATTCCTCCCCTTTACCCGCAATATGTGTCATGCTTTGAATCCACATCAGTTCACCCTTAAACCCACCTTCGGTCGTACTGGGGATTCGTTTATAAGCCGAACGACATGAATGTGGAATGATCTACCAGGCTCTGTATTTCCCCATCACTACAACCTTCAAACATTTAAAGCCAACGTGCACAGGCTACTCTGTTCCTCTTTCCCATTTTCCTAAACGCCCATGCCCTGAAAAAAATGTAAGGGTATGTCAATGCCCGCAAATTATAAAAAAAAATCAAAAAATTATAGCGAATCCTCTAAAGATATCCATTCTACTTACCGAAGTTAATTGGTGCACAGAAAACTGTGCCAGGGGCGGATAACCTGAATCCCGTTATCGGTTTTTAGTCATACTTTCGCCGATTGTCGTTTTATTGAATCGATTTACATAAATAAATTTTTAGGTAAAACAGACGTGTAATAGAATTTTAGACGAGAAAAAAATAACTAAAGACGCTGCTGAAAGTTGTAGCAGAGCGGACTCGGCTAAAACATCGATCGTCGAAAAACAAAAAACGTTCAAGTATTGGCAACACCAGCAGTTTATTAACGATTCTTGTCATCTGGGATCTGTAATTTTATGTAATTGTTACAACACCTAAACAGCTATCACGTCAAAACTATCACCAAAAGACGACAATCACCTTAGAGTAGGTCAGGTCAGGTCTCAATCGCTTTATTATAAATTCGTTAACAACATATAAATTTGTTTCCTTCGTGTAAGGTGTGCGTCCGTCGTTATCCTGGAAAAAGAAGGCAAAATAAGCTTATTCGCGAATATCTCGCAAAACATCAATGTTACGAATAAAAATGTCAAGTCTTTAATTGTTCAGAATGAAATTCTCTACAAAAAAGTTCTTTACCATATTTTTCGTAAAATAGATTGTTTTCGAATTAAAGACACGAGAAGTCGATGGTTTTCTTAAAAATGTACGAAATAAAACATTGTCTTTTATAGATTATTTCACTTCTGACAGTCGAACTTTGATGATAGGCCTTAAAGTAGTAAAAACGGTAGTTGAGGGGGTATCTACCTCTTCTATATCGCTTGTTATCAAGCACATAGTGTTTTTTTAAGTACTTTTATAAGGTGCTTAAAATTTTCAATAGTACATTGAGCATACTATGTACTCTTTTATTTTAGCAACAAAAAATTTTATAATCCCAGAGCACTCAGACTTGATTTTCGCTCCATTGTTCTTACTAGGCAGACACCCCTTTTTTGGTGTAGTGGTTGGAGAAACTTAGATTTTATTCGTTTCTCTCTGATGCTCGGGTGCCTGTGGTTGCTGTTCCCCGCTCGGTTTCTGCACAGCTTGGGTCGCAAGCGAACACACTACCCACTATGCCACTTACTTAAGATGACGGAGCGTTGATGTCCATTCGCTCTACACGTCCTAGCCATCTCAGGTGATGAATTCGGACTCTTCTTTCTAGGTCGAACAATATTTCTTTCAAAACAACCAAGTGTGTTTTCGTCCAAGCTTCTGCGCTTATATAAAGTTACCTTAGTTGTTCACCAGAGGGCTTTGCTGCTCAATCGGTCGATCTGATTTCCCTCAAAAACGATGCAATGTCTTTGGATTGGAGTAGTCTCTACTGCATGCGCTCTATCGATAATCAGGTTGATTACTTTACATCCACAGTCAATAGTCTGTTTGAGTCTCATGTTCGTATAAAAACCTTCGTTCTTCGTAATAGAAGCTGTGAGTGGTTCACTCCTAAAATTGAATCACTCATTGAAAAGAGAGACAAGGCTTTTAAAAGGTGGAAAAGATTTAGAATTCCCGAACTAAGACAAGAATTCACACAGATCAGAAATTCTGTGAAGCATGAAATCCGACTATCTAAGTCGAAGTTCTTTGCCTCTAAATTCAAGTCAGGGTTAAGCACAAATAAAGTTGGGTATAGGAAAGAATCTGGCTGCGAAAGATAATGAAATTGACGTCAGAGACCTTAATGCCAAATTTTCTGCTGCTTCAACCTCATGTAGCTTTGAAGATGTTATAGATGAAGACTCAGTCATAAACCCATTGCTAACCCGCGAAACACCCACAAATTTTGGAATTAGTAGAGTCTGCCTACCGGATGTCCTTAATGCGGTTTTTGCCGTTAAATCGGATGCAATTGGTTTGGACTGCGTGCACCCAAAATTTCTTAAGACCATTATCTTCGAAGTACTGTCTCCCCTGACGTACATTTTCAACAACGTGTTGTCGTACTCAACTTACCCGAAATCCTGGAAGGTTTCAAAAATAATCCCGATTTTAAAAAGCACGGTCGCCGAAGATTAAAAATACCGTCCTATTTCCATACTCCTCTTTATTTCCAAGGTGTTCGAGAAGCTGATGAGCATGCAAATATATACATACCTGAACCAATTCGATCTCTTTTCACCGTTCCAATCAGGCTTTAGACAACAACATAGCTGCACCACCGCCCTGCTGAATCTGGTTGACGATTTTCGCTCAGCGATGGATAGGGATCATATTACCTCACTAGTTCTGCTCGATTTCTCGAAAGCATTCGATATAGTTCCGCATGAGATTCTCTTACTTAAACTTAAAAATCACTTCAACTTTGATGAAACTGCGTTAAAACTGATAAGAAGTTATTTAGCAAATCGCACTCATGCTGTTTCATTCAATTGTAAGATGTCGGACTTTCTCGAATCGAAGGCTGGGGTACCACAGGGATCTATTATGGGACCGTTACTTTTCTCTATGTTTAATAACGACTTACCCTCAATCATACATAGCTGTAAAGTACAGATGTACGCCGATGACGTTCAATCGCACCTCAGCTACCCCCTCGGACTGATAGAAGATGCGACTTTACGTATAAATAAGGATTTAAGATTAGTGGTTCGTTGGGCCCAAACAAACAGGCTTAAACTCAATTGTGACAAAAGCCAAGCTATCGTTATAAGCCGTACCAGCTTAGATGTATCCTGTTTTCCCCTTATAGAAGTAGATGAGCGGGTAAAAAACTTAGGGCTAAACTTTAATCGAAATCTAACCTGGGACGATCACGTGGCTACTAGTGTGGGCAAGGTATACGGTGGTCTACGCACATTGTACCAATCTGGCTACTGTCTTCCAACTAGGGTGAAGGCGACACTGGTGAAGACCTTGATTTTGCCAATGTTGCTATATGCACACCCAGTGTTTTGTGATTTGAGCAGCCTTAGTTCACGAAAATTAAGGGTTGCATTCAACAGCGCTGTGAGATTTGTGTACAATGTTCGCCGTCATGACCATATTTCTGGATATGTTAAAGATTTTCTTGGCATGGGATTCCAAGAATATTTGGATTTCAACGTTTTAGTCTTTCTTTTCAAACTCAAACAAAATAAAATTCCGGAGTACCTTTACCATAGAATTCAATATGCATCTTCCGAAAGAAGTCGGGTCTTTATTTTGCCAACCTTTAGGTATAACACTACCGAAAAACATTTTTTTGTATATGCTGTGCGACTATGGAACTCACTTCCAGCCGATTTACGGAGATACCAGGGAATCGGTGACTTCAGGAGAGGGCTCAAGCAGCATCTGAGTACATGAAAATCAATGGTTTACGTCGTCGTTTTTGTAAGGGAGTAAGCTAACATTAAGGCTAGGTTACTAGGGATTTTTTTTTTCTACATTAATTTAAATGAAATTTGTATGTTTATTTTAGTTTTTAGATTTATTTTCAACTTTTTTTCACTTCCACTGTTTAACTCTGCACAATAATGGATTTTGTATCTAAGTGTATGATTGTTTTAAAATAAATTGAATTGAAATTGAATTACCTTAGACCAAATAAACAGCAGTTGGTAAGAGTGATTCTTTGTTTGATCCTTCGTCTGGTGTCCTTAACTGTAGTTATTGTGACGTCCATATGACATGATGATTGATTTCCATACTTTTCTTATTTACTTTCGACTTTCGAGTATTTCGAATTCAATTGTGAAGTGTCAAAAATAGCCGTTAATTATTAATTATCTGCTAGTGTTTTATTTGTATGAACAAATTAAATTTGAGATTCATTAGCAATTTCAAATGAAAACGGGAAAAATCAAAAGAAGAATTAGAAGAAAGTACCTACTATGATATGAAACCACAATATATTGGAGCTTTCTGAGGCAAAGTAAGATCATTTTGATCCTCATCTGTTGACCTGTGTAAATTTTTATTCTTTTCAAGGGCAGTTCTAGATTAAACAAATGGAAAGTAGAACGATTTCTCAAACCATCATCAATCAATCGATTAATAAATAAACTTGCAGCAACTCTTTGCTTCTTGGCTGAAGGAATTTACCAAAGGTACATAGGTCGGAAGAGATTTTAAATTTTGTGGAATCGAAAGTGTTTGAGATTTATTTCCTTTAACAAATCTACTTTGCCGTGGTGTAGGGTCTTACGTAGAGTTAATGACGATTGGAATCTGTATCGGGGCAGTATTCGCTTTTCGGCGGCATCAGCCGTGACGATGACGATTACCTTGAGGATGCTCGAAAAACCAAAGACAATCGCCTTACCTAGTATCTCCCTATACTTTCTCTCCTGTCATAGCATTGCCAAGGCTTAAGGCTCATTCGGGATGATCTTAACATGAAAGACTTTCGTTGGTCAACTCGACATCTATTGACGCCTAATTTAAACGAGACTTGAAAAATGCAAGCGACTCTTGCACTGGCACGCTCACAACAGCCACGAAAATATCCTTTTTGCAAACGAAAAGATTTTTACCGTCAAGGAAGTTTTTAATAAACAAAACGAACAAGATGTATGCAAGGACAACTAAAGAAGCAAAAAATACAGTTCCTAGGTCCATTCGCGTATCAAAAATTGGTTCCCATGTGAATGAACTTGTTCAATAATCTTCCCAAATAAAATTTGGGACCCCGAAAAATGGGATAGAATCAGAGAGTAAAATATGTTCCCATCACCACATTTCCGCATGTCGCATTTTTTCAACCACGAATTTGGTTGTGAAGAAACTTACGCTTCACGTCAAACGAGTGAAATGTGAACAAACTTATTCAATAATCTTTTCAAAATTCATTCTCAAAGTTGCAATATGAGAGAAAGCCAGTGAGTTTATTGATTTCAATTGGAGCTCAAAATTCATTCTCTCACTTTCGCCTCTCTCTGAGATTTTGCTCTCTCAATTTTTGTATAATACTTTGACGTATAGCAAGTTTTAGTATAAAAAGTACGCGAAATGTGTACGCATGGTTTGTATTTGCAAGAGGTGATTATCGCCCCCAGCGCTACTGTAGTAGTAAGTTGAAGGCGGCGGTACCTATATGCGTAGACATTATTGCGCCGGTTTCTTGGAGCCTTTTAAGTTTCCGTCCTGTAGTAAAGAAGGCATGGCAGTAGACCCACACAATCAATATTAATAGCCGTGTTTCTTTGTGAAAATTATTCCTAGCTCCGAAAAAGTATGCATGGAAAACGGGAACAACAATTAACTGCGTGTACAGTTTCAGTAATTCTCGATATTATTCACAGCTACCAATAACAGCACATTTCGACTAATAATTGTTTTAATTTCTTTAATTTTAGATTCTGTTCAACTTAATATCATTTAATGATTAATTAAACAAGAGAAAAGATAGACAAAAGATGAAAAACTAGTTTTCTTTGAACCTTAATCTGCAACTAAACCAGTAATACCAAGTTTCAAAATACAAAATATACTATTTTTTTACGAAACTTAAATAAACTTTATATAAAGTTACAAAGAAACACAGTTAATGAAAATGTTTAGCAAGAAATAGTTCAACTTGCTGAAAAGTACAGCAAAACAGAGGTGGTTACAAATTTATTAAGATTGTGGTCTGATTTAAAAAAATCAAACTACTAAATTTGAAAACCAAATGTGTCTACCAATTTTTATACATGGACATGGCTCAATCGCCTTCACTCGCTATTAGTAATGATCATTTATATTATATACTTTTAGAGGTCGACTAGCTCCATTATTTCTCCATAGAACTATGTCCTATTGCAGTGGTGGGACTTTAAACAGGGCACATCAATCTCAATAAACATTCGTTCAGACTCGAGGTAGCTGATAGAACAATCTGTGCCAACTGTGAGGAGGAGGAGGAAGACATATAACACTTCCTCTGCCACTGTCCTGCAACAGCGAGGTTAAGACTGAAGATACTGGCATCCCCAAGGATACCGGATCTAACACACCTCAGTAAGAAAGGAATCGGTGATATATTGGAGTTCTCTAGACGAACAAGACGATTTCCCGATCACTATATGACATAGTCTCCTTTTGATAATCCCCATGATCCCAATACCTACATCCCCTCTCAATGCATAATTCCTACATCACAGTACTATTCCTTGCAGTTCGACATACGAGGGGAACACAACGGGCCCAATGGAGGCCTAAGTGAAGAGCATAAGCTCACCCTCTAAAACAAACCAACCAACCAATCATGACCTATTGCGGAGCACAGACGTTGAATTTTTGAGAAACAATAAATCAATATTCAAAAATGCTTTAATTTCAAAATCAATGTAAACTTGCATCCCTACGGTGTTTCACTGATATTTCTTCTTAATTCATCATGTATCCGAAATTTAGGTCATTCGCGTGAGGCTCAGTGGTAGCGTAAGCACATCCAAATCTCATTTGAATTTAGCCCAATTTTTTTGTCTTAACATCTCTCTCGTTTGATGCTACCAACGAATTTCCTACGGAGGTGTTAGGCACTGATGGACTAATGTCCGGTTAGTATTGTGCTAGGCACATCTCCTTTTTAAAACTCTCAAGATACCCTAATTCAAAATTTGTTTCTATATAACTATAAATGTCACACTTATTTACCGGTGAAATCCTTCATATACCCTATCATAGAATCCGCCGGGGAAAGTTTAACGAAATTCGAAAATCGGTATCATCGAATCCCCTGAATCAGATCAGCGATTCCCTTTACTTATTCAATTCACTTTCACTTCAAATTTGTCTTTGCATAGAGAATGATATATTTTAGCTGATTAAACGATGACTATTTTCGAGTTTTGTAAATCTTTGCGCCGGCGGGAAACTTTTTCTTCGTAAATTATTTATTAACAATTACAAAATAAAAACAACACACTTTATTTGTACTACATACTGGCTCATACACAAAATTTCCTTATAATAGACGTTAAAATTGGTTTCGAAAGAGATTCTTTCTCCAGTGGGCCTCCTCCGTATTCACTACAACGACATCGTCGCCACTTTGTTCCTCATTTGTGACATTATCAAAATTCACAGCTCCATTATCCATAACCTCACTTAAATGACGATATTTCATTATAACCTGCAGGATCTCGGTTCTAAACGCAATTATATGCTCATCACTAATCCTCCGAACCGAGCTGAGAAGACTCTTAAAAAAACAATCGTGTTCATCAATCGCATAGTCCACCGGTTGAAAGGTGGGAAGGAAATCACTTTGATTCCGTTTCCGCTTTGACTGAGTTTTGTCCAATTCAAGTGGCAGTTGACTTCCATAGTCCTTCATACTACAGCTCGAGTTGAGATTCTGTTGTGCTGCCATCTGCATTGCTTGGTAGAACTTCAAATAATCCAAATTTGCTATGGCGTCGGGGTAATTTCCAGAAACCGTTGTATTACTGCTAGCCCTCGTTCGATCACTGCCCTCGCTGCAAAGGGATGGTGTGGATGTTATGTCATCTTCAGCCTTTAAGGCTTGACTAGTAACGTCTTCGGTGGATGTCCTCTTTAATCGTCGCCGAGTAGAAGAGAATGGCTTGAGAAATGACAATCGATCATAGAGTGGCCAATAGCTGCGTTTAGAACCAGAAGTCGTTACCGGCTTGTTGTTACCGTCATTCACGGTCATGGTGTTGTTGTTTTCGGTGATGTGCAACTGTCGAACAAAGTAATCCCTCAAATATCGCCATCGCTTTTGACAAACCGGAACTGCAAAGACAATACAAATAAACATTAGCGATCTTCAGAGTACGGCGGCAGTCTTTTGAAAACGTCCCTCCCCGCTCTGTTGGTGTAAGTGATCGTAGCGAAATTTATGCAAAAAGCGGTTTTTTACGCAAACACCAAGGTCGTTACTATCGAGATTTGTTGGATTTTTTTTTTACGATCAACCATTAACATAACATCCGTACTTCGGTCCGCTCGTAGTCTGTCTCTCGCGGGTCGTTTATTACCGATCGTGTGTACGAGTATATTCACTATCCGCGTAGCGTTTGCATAAATTAAACTGAATCACGGTGATTACATTGTCTAGCCGCGCCACATGCATTGGTCTGTGATGAACCCCTACTCACCCTCCTGTTGCATTTCGCCAGCGATCATCTGCCAGATGGATCGTACGTGTTCCTTGTTGCTGTAGAAGAGATCTGTCTTGTCGTAGATGGAGGGTTGCGCCTCGACAAGGTCGATTAGTTTAGCATCATTCATTTCGTCATACGGGCTTGGGCTTGTTGAATATTGCTGAAAGTGATCTTTGCGTCTTGAGCTTTTTTGTCGTCTGGATCTGAAGAGGTACTCGCGTCCACTCTCGGAAAGCGCACACATCAAACTGACGGATCGGTTCATCCGCTTTACGTGTTTCACGCGAGAGAATCCAAGCTGTGTGAGCATTCATGGTGGTGACGCTAAACGAACAAAAGTGAAGGTGGCTTATGTTTTGCTGTGGATTAGTGGCTTGGTCTAGTTGTAGAAGTTGTGCAGAAAGCGGAGAGAACTTAGAGAGAAACAAAGATAGAGAGGGATCAGATTAGCGAGTTTTTGTTATTTTGTCAGGGTCACCGCGGAACTGGTACCTACTCTGCTGTAGAACTACAGGTGGCTAATCTTTCGATGACGTCTCCTTTGGATTCTTGGCGATTTGTGGTGATGTTACGTCAGGGCACAGAATCACGATCTCTGTTTTGGTCGACGAATTCGCGTGGAATTATGAATAGATGCATGGAAGTGGGTTAGTGATACTGGTGGAAACATGTTGTTTACATTTTTTTTTTTTCTGGTTATGTCGGTGGCTTTTGTTGCGGAGAGCTTTTGACCTTTTCGATGTGTGGCCGAGGTTTGTTTGAAAAGGCCTTAGGGCGATCGTAAATAGAAGATACTTTTAAATTTGTTGGTGAAAGAGATAAATTTCGAAAGAAATCGATTTGTTTTGGTTTCAAAGAAATGTATTGATAAACTTATTAAATTTAACTTTAATATTTCATCAGACTCACCATAACGTGTGATGATGGTTTGTAAAGCCTGTTTTTTTTACTGATTGGAGAGTGTGGTTGAGTGAAATATTATCTGCAAGTTAATCTCTTTCCCATAGGTCGTAGTGTACTTTAGTTCTTTTAATAAAAATAGTGTTTTCAAATCTCATTTGAAGAGTGTTGAATCGTTAGCTTGGGTTGTGTTATTGGGAGATAAATGAAAATTTGTTTGATTGTAGAACTATTAGTGGAGAGGTAAATTGGAGCTGATGGGATTTTGTGAACTCCCAAAACTACAAGGGAATAAATATTTTTAAGTATGATTTTATCTGTCGTAGATAGTGAACGTCTTAATCATACTCGTACGTAGAACCTGTTTATTCGTCATCAGTATAATTTTAAACAAATAAAGTACATTGTGTACATACGAAGTTACGAGTATATCAAAAACTAACCGGACTGAGAAAATAAAACATAATAAACGTTTCTTAAATTTAATTTTCTCACGTATGACCCGTCTACATCCAGACACTTTTGTATGCGGTGTTGCCACTTCTCTAGACCTTAACTATAAAAGGCAGCATCCTTCAATGAAAACCACCTTAAAACGGCGTCCTTTATCGATTTCAATTTTGAAAACAAAAAAATAATCGCATGTATCCAAAACTTCCTTAAAACATCTTGAGATTACCTCGAAGAATGGACTGAAGCGTTACCCTGATGGAACACTTCACGCCGATGGAGCTTTCCAGGTCGTTTGTTCTGAATGGCAGCTTTCAGTTTTCGTAAATTTTCGACGTAGTAAGTTACCGTCATTGTATTCTTATGCTCCAAATGTTTACCGGAATAACTCTTTCGGCATCCCAGAACACTGTGGCCATAACTTGCTTAGCTGACCTTTTGCTTTGAGTTTTTTAGGTACATAGCCTGCCATTGGCAACCATTCTTTTCATTGCATTTTGGACTCGGGATCATACTGGTAAATCCAAATCTCATCTCCAGTTAGGATGTGAGTAAACAAATTGACTGCATCCGCCAGAATCAAGCAAAACGCTTCAGCTCTTTGAACCATGTGTTCGGTGAGTAACGCTTTGGGCACCCATCGTGCTTAAAGCCTTAAAAGTTCCAAACGATCAGTCAAAATCACGTTGACTGATCCATATGAAATGTTTAAGATTAAAGTTTCTTAAAAACCTAGTGACGGAGAGAATTAAAGATAAAGGAGAAATGATAAAGTGATAATGTGCGTTAATTTTGAAAGGCAGGAAAGTTATTCCACATTCGTGAATCTCGTAGTGGTTAAAAAACGATCATTTGAATTTCATCGTCGGGCCTCAATCCTGAAAACAGCCTTTAGAATATATGTGGACAAGATTACTGTATGCACTGCTATAGAACAGGCGGGACACAACTAGGTAAATATTTCTTCCGAATAAATGTGGAGGAAGTACCGGTATTTACACGCTTAACGCTAAATACTATCGAATAAATTCAAGCATGTTGCGGATACTCCCATCGATGAGAGCTTTACAACAAAGTTTCGGTGGGAGCACACACCCATGCATGAATTTATTATAGTTGGTCGTGTTCAGCGACAAGCATGTTGATCAGTGTATTTGTAATTAAATTCCTTCGATCGAACACCGTTGAAAAGTTGGATGCTTAACGCTCCTGTACAGTGCTAGGAATACACAAAAAAAAAACAGTTTACATCTTTTGAAGAATTCGAGAAAAGCTCAGTCGAGATGTCCGCGTGTTACACGACAATGCCCCAGTTCACACATCTGCGATTTCTAAGGATATCGTTTAAAAATGCGGCTTTATAGAAATTGACCATCCCCTGTATCGTCCTGATCTGGCTCCAGGGACTACTTTTTAATTTTCAAAATCAAAATCAGCCCACAGAGGAAACAAATTCAATACCGGTAACGAAATTAAGAATGTGTTTTCGATCATTTTGCAAGTAAAGATTCGAAGTACTACATTAGCAGGTTGCAATTTATTATCACAGATGTCTGGGAAAAACCTACTACTCTCTGTTCCCATTATCAAGTCTGGGTGAGTTTAAAAAAGTTATTATGGTTTATGTACTTTCTATAAACTTTTCGAATATAGTCGATCTATATTCGACGACGGCTCGTATATTATAATATATTCTGTGATATAACAGTATTTGCTGCTGCTAAGTTTTGCCACGTTTTATCTGGTTTTGATAATTCCCAGATGAACCATCTGCCCGCCAGATCAAACATGCGAGTTTAATCAAAATTGCATTTGCCTAAAAAATATTCGGTGACAGAATGGTGGTTACAGGTTCTCCTACCCTTCGCGAGTCGAAAAAAATTTGACATTTGTCATGACCCTTTGAAGTATACCCATTTATGTTACTCCCGCGCCACATATCGTAAATTTTTGGAAGTATCATACAAACCTTTGCCGTCACTTAAATATCACTTTCCCACTGTTTCATCTCAATCGGATGAACGGTCTTTTTGGTAAGCGGGCACACGCTATCGCACACCGTTGAGTTTTATATACAGGGTGGGCGATTTAAAACTTCGACTTCTGGCAATCCTATAACTTTGACATCTGTTTTCAGATCGGCTTGTGACAGCCCACGTTCGAAGCGGCAGTCCAAGCGAATTTGTGCCATGGAACAGTACACGCTACCACAGTTTTACATTCAAAACATGTTCTCAATTGTGAAAACGCAACTTGCGCATCGTGCCTTCAGACCTCACCATCAGGCGTTTACACCAAACATTTATCGCCACCGATAATCTTGGTAATGCCAGTCATCAAGACCGACGTCGTCTGAGGCGGTCTGATGAAAACATTGAGGCTGTACAGGTCAGTGTTGAGAGATCACCGACAACGTTGAGTCGTCGCCCTTCCGACCCTGATAACAGATTTTTTGACGCCAATTCTGACTGACAACGCCATAAACAACTTTTGGTTCCAACAGGACGGCGCCACAGCTCATACAGTCCGAGCCACGATCGCTTTAGTGCCTCCTTTGTTCCTCGGACGCCTAGTTTCGAAAAATTGTGATTTTGACTAGCCTCCGCGATCACCGGACTTAACGCCTCCAGACTTCTTCCTGTGGGGTTATTTAAAGTCTAGAGTTTATGTGAACAAGCCACGGACCCTAGAAGCCTTGAAAGAGAATATACGTAAGAAAATGACCGCTATTCAGCCCGAAACACTTAGAAAAGTGATTGGAAATGCCGAAAAACGAGCACATTGCGCCATTCGCGATATCATATTCAAAAAGTGATCAGAACAAATTTGACTTCACCACAAATAATTTGTTTTTTTTTTCTAAATTATTACAAAAAAAAAAACATCCCGAAGGTTTAAATGGCCCACCCTGTATATAGATTGGTATTACGGTTCTCAAATCGAAGAAATCGAAGAAAAAGATAAAAAAAATCAATAATTTTCCAAACTATGTAGTTGCTTTGACTTGTTATCTTTTAGTCCGCTAATCGTAATACCAAGTAGCGATTCACGCAAAACATTTCAACTCGAAAACGATACGCACTTCAATTTTGCAAGAAAGTAAATTGCGAATTTTCTCAATAGATTAAAATATTTATGGCAACTAATCAATTTTATGAGTAATTATTTGTTTTTGAATAGTCGACACAAAAATATATGATGCAATATTTCCCTGACATTGAGTATGTTTTCAGCTTCACATACAGCTTAAAGCCAATGACCGTCTGAAAGCAGCAGTTCAACAACCTAGTAATCCAATTAAAACATATGAACGGCATTATTAGGAGTCCTTTAAAGATAATTAAAATTAAGAATAAAACACCCACTTGTTATTTATTTTTTTTTTTTTTTTTGTTTTATTTTTTTAAGAATAATAATAAATATCGAAAAAATATGCGAATTATATTTATCTGGTTCTCTTCCATTCATCTCTCTGCGTCGTTCTGCTCTACAATTTGCATATCTCTGCTGTTTAATAAAATTCAATTTGTTCTCTGCTTTAGTATGGATACTCCCGTTTTTTTTTTTTTTTCTTGTAGTTTTTACATAAACAAATATGTATTCGTATAATATGTAGTAATCTAACTTAATATTTAGTTATTGCATTGTTACAACTGTTTTCTTTTTCTCTCGTTTTTTTTTTTTTCTGGGAAAATGTAAAAAAGACGATATATAATTGAAACACAATTTTGTTTTTTTTTTAATATCTCTGGTCTGAACTCTTCTATACGAAACTGAAGCTGAGAATGGATATACAATTGTAAAAAAAAAAATAACATTTTCTGCTTAAGGATATAAATCTGGTAACGTGTAACAAGTTTCTTTTTTTAAATACATTTTAGAACAAAAGAATACACAAGTATAGAAACATATAGTGTGAGTGGGTGAATGTGAAAAAGACTGAAGATCTATTCTGAGTAATCCATGGTTTTGATGAATTGAACCACTGAACAGAATTGAGTCCAATGGAATTGCTCCTCGCCGTCGAGCTTGTCGCCAATGAAGCATGTTACGTATTCGATTGTTGACAGTAGGTAGGGCGGATTGGCCTACAAAAAGAGACAGGAGCATTAGAGCTGGATGGATAGGAAAGAATGGGAAAATGGAGTTACCTTGATCACAACGTAAATGAGAACTGGTAGCAAATCATCAGCTGCCGGAATACGATCGCAAGCCATCTGTAAAAGGTTCATTATACTGGAAATGCATCTGAAAAAAAAAAAAATTGGCTTCGGGTAAGCAAATTTCTAACATAATGTGATGTGGTTAAGTTTTTACATAAAAAATAATAGATTGTATAAATTTAAAAAAAAGACCGTAAAATAAGGAGACAGGTATAAATTCTTATTTTTATATTCGATTCAAGCGGCACATGAAGCGACAATGGGAATACACACAAAACTAAGGCTACAAAAGCTCTGATTTGCATGGATTATTACAATTAGGTCCTAAAACAATTCTGAATTGTCGATCTCAAAGTGATTACTGGAAATAACCTATAAAACAGAATGACGGACATAAAATGATTATCATAAAAATTCACACATCATGTCTGAGACAATGGCGACGAAAACTGCCGAGGCACAAGAGGGACATAAGATAACTAGGGTTTGGAAAACACGACGCTGTCCACAAGAGTCCTTCCAACCTCAATGAGGAACCTTATAGAAGACAAACTGCTCAGGCTACTATACAGCCTTGGCCAAATGTATTAGGCACCTTTTTCTTTTTCTCTTTGCTGCCTAATCATCTCTCGGAAGTAATTAGTTTGAATTTTATGAATTATGGCGTCACTATATGAGGTTGTAAACGACCTTTATTTTTTAAGAAAGGTCACCAATGCACTTTTATGATGCAATAACGGGTTTATGCATTTTTTTTACCGGTGTAGGATCAGTGTGCAATCATTGCTCGAAATCGAGGAACGCGTGACCAATTTGCTTTCTATTATTCATAATAGTGAAATTTTAAAATACCAAAAACAAATGAACTAAGTCTAGCACAACGTGTTAAAATACAGATTTTATTTGAGGAAGGCAAAAAACAAGCTGAAATGGCAAAAGAAGTGGATTGTTCACGTTGTATAGTGCAAAACGCAATTAAGCGGTACAGCGAGATTGGTTCGTACGTAAATCGCGAAAAATCCGAAAGATAAAAGATTACCACGCCTCGGGAGGACCGATTTTTAATACGATCTTCGGTGAAAAATCGAAAGAACCTCACCTGAGCTTGTTTCTGTGTCGTCGAAGGATCGAGCAAAAAAAAATTCTTCAAGAACCGTTAGAAGAAGACTTGGGCAAGTTGGACTTAATGGATGCAAAGCAAGGAAGAAGCCTTTGCTCTCGGAAAAAAACAACATGAAGGCACCCTTGGAGTGGGCAAAAAAGCATGTGTATTTCACTGAAGAAGATTGGTTCAATATACTGTGGTCAGATGAATCTAACTTTGAGGTACGTTTCATTTATGAATCACTTTTAATTTAACCATCGAACATTGTAACTAATTTTGATGTTCTGTAGATGAATTTATATATTTTAAATACCTTTTTTTCGCAATTTTCAGATATTTGGCACCCCTCGTGTGACTTTTGCGAGACGAAGGGTTAGATAAGAGTATAACCCAGAATGCGTGGTACCGGCTGCTAAGCACGTTGGAGGCAGTATAATGCTCTGGGGATGATTGGCTGCCAGAGGTGTGGATGGAATGCATATTTGTGATGGTCGGATAGACACCCGCAACTGCATAAATGTGTTGGAAAATGTATTTCAGCTTTCTTTTTCCAACATTTTCGGGGACACCAACATGGAAAATATCAAATTCCAACAAGACAATACACCCTGCCACAAATCAGCCCTAATATAGACCTGCTTGAGTGGCCTGCGCAGTCCCTGGATCTCAACCCTATAGAACATTTATGGAGTATTCTAAAGCGTAGGATCCAGGAGCACTCGATTTTATCAGAAGAAACACTTAAAAATGTGTTACAGCAAGAGTGCAGTGATATTTCTTCAGAAGAGTGTCGGCAGCTAGTCCGCACTATGCCCGAAAGAGTCGCTGCAGTCATAAAGGCCAAAGGCGGCCCAATTAAATACTAATAATCTCTAATAAAACTATTTATTTATCATATCTGCTTCCTTTTATTTCATTTAATTTAAAAGGGTGCCTAATACATTTGGCCATGGGTATATAATATCGCTGTAGAGTATTCTGATGATTTTGTATTATTTCATCATTATCATCAGCTCCTGTTTAGAGCATAGGGACTCTACAAAACATTTTCATCTAGTTCGGTTCTGCGTTAGTATCTTAATTTAATTCCAAGATTTTTTAGAGTCTTCGACCTGTTTCTGCAGAGTTCTTCTCGAGGTAACTTTTTGGCGTCCTATTATTTGACTATCTTGCGGGTTACTGTTTAAGGCTTAGTGGCATATTTCAATCGGCCATACGCTCAATCCATGACTATTTTCATAGCCTGAAGACATCTAATTGCGAAGTTTTGGACCTTGCTTATCATCGCAAAGTCCGTAACCAGTCACGTTTCGCAACCATATAATAGGACCGAAGCGAAGGTCCCTATTTGCGTGCATGTACACTTAGACTTGCAGATATTACGAAGCTATAATAGGCTAGCGTTGCTGTTCCTAACTAGGATATCTTTTTTTGCACTTTCTTCTGATGAGATCACACTGCCCGGGAAAGTAGTCACCTATTACAAAGTTGGTGTTCTTGGCCTCAATTTCCTCGCCTTTGTTTGAGTTAATTTTAAAACCAGCGCTTGCTAACTCTGTGTGGAGGTCTCCCAGTTTTGCTGCATGTCCAAATGCTTCACTGAATGTAAGCAGATGTCGTCTGCAAGGCCTTCAAGGTGTTCACTGAAGTTCCAGTGGATGCCTCTTCATTTATCATCGATTCGAGTTGTAAAAAATCTGGTCAAATACAATCAAGAACAATATCAGCGAAAACAAGTAGCCTTGTCTGATTCCTGAGTTTGTGGTGAGGTTGTCTGAGAGGCGACTAAATTCAGTGTATTGACCTTTGATCAGTGCTATGAGTTTCGCAAGGATTCCCCCTGGCTCTGAGTCCGTTCCATCAGGTATTTTCTCGGCGTGTGGTACTAGGGGCCCTATTATAGTCTACAATCAATATAAGTTGGCAGGTTGACCACGGCGTAGGGGGCAGTGTGTTTGCTTGTGACTAGAGCTGTGCAGGGTCACGCCCGAATGAGAAACGAATAAAAAACAAATTTCTCCAACCACTATACCAAAAAGGAGTTTCTGCTGGGTAGTACAATGGACCGGAAATCAAGTCTGATTGCTCTAGGGTTCGGAAAAACAAATACAGGAAAGTTACAATCCGTCTGTAAAGGATCGTAAGATATCCTATCCTATCTTCTAACCCATCTCTAATTAAGGAAGCGTGGCATTGCGAAATTGTAAACAACATATCCAGCGATATCCTTGTATTTAGAAGATATATCCGCGATTTTAAAGACATTTTAAAAGAAAAATGTTAGGATATTTTCTTAGCAGAATGTTGACGGAGCTGCAAACATTTCTAACCGAAGTTCACGTATTTTGATGAGATATTCACCACAACTAGCTTTAAGAAAGCAATATATGATTTGTTAAGAAAACGCCCCTAACAAGTGGGCGTGGAAATGGAGAATGTATGGATGCAATGTAGTGAAGGTCAATGTCTATATATTTTATTTTGACATTTTTCAATTTCTAGCAAAAATATTCAGAAAAACGACATTTGTTTAAAAATGGGCGTGTTTGTGGGCGGATTTAAAAAATATTTACACTTGTACATTGACATTAAATGTAAAAAATTATATCGGCCAAATGGGTGCCACGACTGGTGTTGCAGACTTCCACCCTTTTGATGAAATTTTCTATTCCTTTTCGCCATAAGTCCTGCGGTATTTCATAAATAGCATGTCGAATTTCGTTCTTTAGCTCTGGAATCGTTTGAGGGTCCATAACTGCATTGTTTCTCGCGGTGTGTGGAAGGTGGCACCGTCTTGTTGAAACCACATGTTGCACCAATATGGTCCAATTGGTACCAAAAAAAATGTGTTGTCATGTTCCGATAACGTTCAACATTCACTGTTACAGCAGCACCATGAAAATTTTCAAAGAAGTATGGCTCAATCACGACTCCGGCCCAAACAATGAGTTTTTGTGGTTGTTCATGAATGGGCCGTGGATTTGCATGTCAATTTTGTTTGTTTACGTATTCGTTCGGAGATAATTCTGTTCGAAAAATCAACTTGGTGATTCTCTAACACCCATTCAACGAAGTCACGACGCTGTTCATAGTCTGCTGGCTTCAATTCATGAGTCAATTGGATCTTGTAGGCATGCAAATCAAGAAAGGTTCAATTGCTGGGAACAATAGCGAATGGATTTTGACGGATTGTTACGAATACTGTCACTACGAAGACGCTTCGATCGAATGTTTGATGGACAACATTAGTTCGCAATGCGCGAATAGTGTTGGTTAAATTTTCTCCATTTCAGAGATGGATTTTAACAATTAGAATGCGTTCTTCTCTCGTATACAGTATTCAGAGATGTCAAATATCAGCTGTTTATCTTTGCCAGAACCCCAGTAGTACCAGATTTAAATTTTAACATCCAATTGAATCACCCTTTATATACTAATTCTCTGTGTTACAAACTATGTATCAAAATTAATATAGCCTATGGGATAGGGTTTAACAAAATTTAGGTTGCAGTGACTATTGGTATTCATTTATCTATTCGACTAAAATCTTCAGTGAGTTTATAGAATCTACACTGTGCTAACTTTTTCCAGAAAAATAATTCTACCGAACTCGAGACCCATTCGTCTCGCAGGACTCGAAATTAACCGTAAACGGGAGATCAAATATTTAAGAGTAACCCTAATCTAATCATACGGAGGCAGTAGTTGGAGAAGTCTAAATGGCACATAGACGGATCAAGAACAGCTAAGAGGAGGTTTTTACAAACAGGGGTTTACGAGATAGAAGGATGAGGTTAACTTAATTTCGTCAGGAACTACCGCAGGCAATGATCTCTTTTTTTGTTTAAGGAGTGTGTCACAGCGGGGCCAATGGACTATGAGATCATTACCATTGAATGGAAAATGGAAAACTCTGTGTTTGTAGGTAGTTTTAGGCTCTAAGGCGTAGTCTTAACACTGAGGCAAGTCAAAATATTCCTCGAAATGTTTAACTGAAAATGATTTTAGGCGCGCATTCAAGTGTTCTTTGATTTTACATGCTATGCCGTGCATGTAAAATCAAAGAACACTTGAACGAGCCAAGCGAGAAAGAGACGGTACTCATAGATTCTGTGGCGAAATGAAAGAGACTACAGGACCATTTTCTAGAAAGACACTGTTTGAGAGAAACTTATCCTCTCTACTAGACTTTGGACATTTAAGTCCCAGACCTAAGGCCGCACTAGATGTGGATAGTTTGTAGCTTGCTTGCTAGTGGGTGGAGGCGGGCGCTACATGGAAAATAATTATCATGAACTCATACTCGTTGTCATTATGGCACTACGCTATCCATACATAGTGGCTAGCTTACGTAAGTTATAAAATAAATAAAAATCCCTTGCTAACATGCTTGGTGCCATTGTTATTCGCTAGGGGCAGGCCACGGAGGCATCTTCAGTGTGGATGAATTCATGGTCGGGTTCTCCAGTAACCATTCCGCTGACTAACCAAGTTCGTTATTATCGTCTTCGAGTCTATTGTACGTTATATGTCCCTGTCTACTTGTGGCTGGGTCTCTGGGACTTGACGAGTGTTGTCATAAATCCCTTCTATCCTTACCAATACTAGCCATCAGGTAACTCCAACAGCTGGCGGGCTAGGACTTTCAGAATATACTCCAACAAGGTTAGAGCTTCAAGACCTATACTCACGCCTCACCGATGATCTGGCAAAAGCCTTGACCCTTGGACAGGAACTTTGCATTAGGCCTTTCTATCCTAACCTTCTATATGAATCCAAGGTGACGACTTTCGAAGAGTGAAAATCCTTGGAGCCACAATCTGGCCTCTAAAACCGTTCGATAACGTTGGGCGCCATTGTTCTTGGTGGGTTGTGTAGGTTGGAGGCAGTAATGCAATTGTGTGAGTGTGATTGAAACGAGCTTAAATGGGTGTTTGGCGACTCGCTATAAAATCCTCTTCAGATAAACAACTTGCACTGCGGTCGTAGATTCGAAGAAACCCGTCTGTAAAAGGTACTCTATGTCATTAGGTTATCAGCCAATTTAAGAACAAAGCCTTACGAGTATGGTTGGATAGTATTCTACAAGTGCTCTTGGTCTTTGATGACGCTAATTGGCAAAGTACATACATTTGATTTAAATCAGAAGTCGTTAATGTAATGTAAAAAGTATGGAGAGTGAAATTAAAGAACAACTACACGGCGAGAAAATTCGAACCCAACATCACACTATCCATTTACAAGTAAGTAGTTAATTGATGCTATGTTAACAAAAAAATGGTTTTGAAAGGCCATTTAATCGATCAGCCTCAAAGGGTTTTTTTGACCAGAAAATCAAATTAAAAATCAAAATAAATTGTTTCGATCTGCAGAAAATAAAAAAAAAACAAAACCAGCTGAAAAGGTAAATGATTAAAAATTTTACGAGTAATATATAATACAAAAATAAAACGAAAGGAAAGAAGCAGTTATTCAAGACAAGACTTGAGCGATTGCATATTTCTTAAATAAATGCTATTTTCGTTTTATTTTTCCTGGAGTTTTGTTTCTTTCTGCTGTTCAAATAATTAATTTTTACTAATCATTTCATTTTTCTGCTGATTTGAGTTTTTTGTTTTCTGCGGATCAAGAAATTATTTTCTGTTGGTAAAAAAAATACTTTTTTGCTGATTGGAAAATATTTTTTTTGCAGATGATTTATTTTTCTGTTGGTTAATTAGTTTCTTTGCTTTCTGGTTTTGAAAGGCTAGCAAATGCATGTGGGTCTCAAGCCACTAAGAAGGAACGAATGAACAATACTTCTTCTGCAATATTTGGCGCAACAGCTCTTTAAGTGCCAGGGCCTAGCTCCTCGCAACCACTCGTGTTGTGTGCGTTATATTTTTCACACCAATGGAAGGGACCTGCAGTATAGTGCCGTATCCGAACGGCAATTTGTTTTAAGAAGCTTTCTCGTGACAACAATACTCTCAGATATTTGTCAGACATTCGCGAGAGGTGGGATCGTGTAAAAACTTTTCGGTGTTTTCTGGGATTCGAACTTGGAACCTCTTGCGTAGTGATCCGACACACTAACCACTACGCCACTTATATAGCTCAATTTAATTTATCTTACCTAATTACACATTGTAGCTTCTCTCGCGGAGTCTTATAGGCAGAAATATAGGACAACTGCTGTTGTGCGAATGTCCATGGAGCTTCGGTAAGATACTCTTGCGGAATCCTTAATGCTGCATGTGATGGTTTAATAACTTGCTGAAGTTTTCGAATGTGATCATGCAGGACACTAAGAAAAAAAAAAAAAAAAAAAAACTATTTAGCCATGATTCTAAAAAAATATCCACTCCACCTACTTATCCCTTGAAACATCTCCATCCTCATTAGGGAACATCACTTGTTGGTACAATCTCTGCAACAGTACCCTCTCTATTGAAACCCTTGCCTCCTGCAGTTGCCATTCTGCCATGCCATGTAATAAACCACCATCGGCCAGTTCGCTCATTAAACTCTCCATAAACTCATCGAGTAAATCAATCTTATCATCAACTGCTGTGAGCCTACTGAACTCCTCCTGGAAAGTTTCAATTCGTGCCTCTCGCTTCTCAAGAAACATTCGTACGCACACTGCAACCAAATGCCTGTTGCACATTTCTCTTTCGCTTCGTAAACGCTCCTCAAACTGATCGATGTTTTCCATTATCAATAGAAGATTCTGACGGTACCTCATTAGGTACTGTAGATAGCTTTGCCGCTTTAGAATGTCACTCTGTAGTTCCTCCATCAGTTGCTGATGTTGCGCGGCATCTAATGTTCCCAGGCATCGCATTGCCTCAGAGACGTAAGAGATTTGTTGAAAATTCTGCAAATTGATGGCCTGCGCCAACTGGATTTGGAGATATGTGAGCAAGGGAGAGGCATTGGAAAACTAAAAACGAATAGAAATAAGTTCGATTGCTTAAGATGGAAATATAGAGGTAACTCACTGTAGTGTGTCGGAAATCACCGGTGTGAAGGTCAGTCTTGGATAAGACCGTGCGAACCTTTCGTTTCACCATGTTGAAGGCGACCACTTTGTCATGGAGAATCACACTGGGAATTCTGAAAGCAAAGGGATATAAAACACTTCGAAACATTTTAAGTTTACTCGAGACTAACCTGGTTTCAATGTCCGATGAATTCTTTCGATTGACGTGACAACTATTGCCTGTGGAATCGGAATTTGTCGTCTCACTCGACGTAGACACTTTACGTCGATACTTCGCCAGAATGTCTTCGTTGATATCACAGTACGGTGTGTCATTGCCCACGGGATTAACCTGTAGAGTCACATCGTTGAACTCCAACGTCTCGGCATTGGTGCTGAATGACACGTTGCGGCTTGGAAAATCGTCGGTGGTCAGTCGGCTCTTATTACCACGACGATTCTTAAAGAAACCTTGTTTGAGTTTATTGAATATTCCCGACCCGTTGACGACAGCAGCTACAGCGGCACTACTGGTAGTCGGGGCATTAGTAGCTCTCAGAGTGTGTTCCTGCTGCAATCGGCGAAGCTGTATGCTCCGAGCAGACTTATCCGCTGACGCGTCGAAACTTATCGACTTCGGGATGGCACCCGTGGATTTTGTTGGTTTTGTTGTAGCTGACGATGGTGTCGGTGGAACTGGACCATTGGCAGTCGACGTCGAAGGTCCATTCAAATTCAATTCCTCTGTTTTCATAACGAGCATCATTTCATCGTTGAGACGTCCCTGTTGCTGTTGAGATTTTACATCATCAGTTACCGAGGAGTTTTTCATGCTGAGCCTGTGCGAGTTCTTGTTTACTATGATCTCGTGATTCTCGTAGTTTAAACTCTGGTGACGTCGCATTTTGATGATGGACGCAGAAGTCTCTGCTGAGTTCTTCATTTCCATGATGCCATTGCGGCGTCCATCGAATACTGCCGATCTCTGTTCTGTGCTTACTCTACGATGGATCACTGCTTCGAACATGTCACTGAATGATTCACCAGCGTCATCTTCATTCGCAGGCACTGCCTTCTCTTCTAACCCAACGGCCCCATCCTCGCCAAAGTCGGAGAAGTCTATGAGATCCTTCACAGACATTCGTGATGCCTTCTTCTGTCTCGAAGTCGATGGTTTGTCATCCATATTGAGACTCTGACTGGAGATACTGCTCTCAGCGGAGTTTTGACGCCTCATTCTGGGTGACAAAAAAGACTCCCTGTCGCTCTTGTAGTTCTGCTGGAAACTATTCTCTCCCGTATACTGATTCGTTGTGCGGACAGAGCTTCGAGCTAGTGATGAGATTCCCAGATAATCATTGCCATCAAAGAAAGCGGAGTCTTGTGAGGGATCACCTCCATTTGGCACCCCAGCTACCGATTCGGCTGGAGATTCTGGAGTATGGAAATTTACATTCATAGCCCGAGGTGCGAAGAATGGAGAGTCCGGAGTACACAGCTGATCTGCAACCGATGCATTAGTGATGTCAGACTTGGCGGTGATACTCAAATTGTCATCAGTATCGACTTCTGCGAGTTTCTCCGAATCACTGGCTAGGACGTCAGTGCTCCAATTGGATTCTGAACGGGTCTCCGAGGCGTCTAAGTAGTTTGTTCCAATTTGTGGCCTTGCATTCGATAGAGGATCAAAGTTGTTGTCCCCAGGCAAAACCACAGCTGATGGTATAAGAGGCGTTGAAAAGTTCCTATCACGCTCATTCGCATCCAATGTTTCCGAATCACTCGCCAATACATCTGTGCTCCAAGTATCCGATATAATCGATACCGTCTCATCGCCTTCGATGAGTTTCTTGATCTCAAACTTGCAGAACTTATCTTCAATGTCCGAGCGGGCTTTAGAGAGTAATTTGGCCATCTGAGGAGTTGGAATCACATTCGTCACAGATTCTCCGTCTGTTACCTGAGACGAGGGTGTATCGCGGCCAGATATGTTGGGTGTTCCACGGCCAGACACATTCGCCGAAACCATATCAGAAAGATTATCGTTTTGGTCGTTCTCTTCCAGCTCCAGTGAGCTAGTCACCGAGTGATTACTTGGAGCCTCACTAACCGCTTCGAGATTATCAGAATTTCCTATGGAAGCATCATCATGTGAGAGTGAGAAACGAGTTGTTTTGGCATGAAGAGGCCTCAGCAAAGGTCCATCAATTCCATCGGATTCGAGTTTCTCAATATTTGTTGCATCGTCGGTGATTTCCTGCCCAATGGCGTTCATCTTTAGCACCTCTTCCTCCGTGAGCGGTTGCAGTGTGTTGTCATCAGTGATACAAATGCGAAAAACTAAAACCTGTTCGTTGTCTTCCATTGCATGACTTGAGGGAGGTGAATGAGATGGTGAATGGCCATTGGTAGCGACACTTGAACCGTTGCTCAGGCTTTTAGAAAGCTTACTCTTTGTGCTCTTTCCCAGGTGCATTAGTCCCTGCTTGGAGCGATGTGAAAATTCTGTACTCACGGAAATAGGTACATCCCCATTGACCTGCACATGCTCCGGTAGCTGATCGATGATCTTCTTCAGCTTTAGACGATCCTCCTCCAATAGAGCCAACTCATCACTCTGCAACAGAGCTCTGAAGAACTCTACGAATGTATTCAACTCCGATTGCGTGATTAGTAGATGTGCCCGCTCAAATTCACTCTGTTGCGATCGAATTGCCACCACATCTTCTCCAGAATTACTCACCAGGAGCAAATCCAAGAGATTGGTCACAACATTGGCATCGAAACGCTGATAGACTTCACTAAACTTGGGATCCACATCTTGATACTTCATCAGAGCAAGCATCTGGATAATCTGGCCGATTTGAATGAGATTGAATCGTGCCAGTTCTGAGATTGGAGCGTCTATTATGCCAAATATGTCAGGACTAACTATAGCTGGACAAACGAAATGTGTGAAGACCATGTCGGTGATGATTTCGTTGATGTCCTTCTCGTTTGTATGAGCCTGCTTCAGTTGGTGGCACATAGTTTGGATTAACCATCGAAGCGTCGATGGAAATAGAGACCAATTCGCGGTAAGATTTGCGATAAATGAACTGGCGAGCTTATGTAGCTTGGTGATAATTTCTTCGCGGAATTTCTGCACCTTCTCCTGGTAACCGGGCGATGTTTCTTCACCAAACCTCTTTAGCCTCTCCTTACTGTTGAAATTTTTCACCACCTTGCTGGGATCGACGTCCAGCATCGTCTCACTATCCACAAGGACGCTCATCAGCGGCTCATACAGCGCTGCTGTAAGGAAAATCTTTGCCGAGAACATAGATTCATTCAAACGATGAAAAAGTCTCGCAAAAGATGATGATCCCGCTCGTAGCATCCTTCTTGGATTCTCACTGACCACAATTTGGATCTCGATTAGTTCTCGTAAAAGTTTCAGCAACATCTCCACATCCCTTGTGTGGATTGCATTGCCGTAGAGCCCAGTGGCAATGGTATGATTTACGGAATTCATTTGACTTGGAGTGATCTCCGGAATGCGATCGCCAGTTGAGAGGGTCATGGCCAAGACATAGGGAGATCGATATAGATAGTTGAAGAGTTCCACATATGCAATGATGTACTGAAAAAGGAAAACCTTTGGAGTGACCAAATTCACTGAAAGTGAAAGTGCTTCTAAAGCTTACCTCATATTTTAGAGCCTTGGCCTTGTTGGCGTCAACAAACTTGGTGTTTTCCAGGTAATTGGCCCGACTGCAGCAGACTGATGGTCCAGACTCCGGTCGGGAGATGATAAGATCATTGAGGTTTTGTCTTTGTTGGGCGCAGATATAGGCGAGCTAAGGAAAAGTGGACGTGTTAAAGAAGTTAACGCAATTCGATGTTTTCAGTGACTCACCTGAGCAATTTGTGAGGAATTCATGGTCAACGATTCGGCTAGACTGGCAAATGCTGCTTGTTCATGCTGTATGAAGAGTTGTTCCTGACGCAATGTGCGCGCCAGATCCATAATCTCCAGCAAATTGCCTTCACTCTCCGTGTCCATGGTGTATATAGATGTGAATGTTCTAAGTTAACAGCTTGGATAGGTTAGATGAGTTGAACAAATCTAAAATACTGAAATGGAATATAATATGTGAAAGTTAGAACAACATCGAGACTAGAGAGGTTTTAAAACCAGGATGGGAACTATGTAAAGAACCGACTAGAGTTCCTATATATGTCACACGTGGGTTCCACTTACTGGGATAAAAGAACTGATCCTAATGTTGACGACCCTAGCAAATGTACTTAGGACAACGCATCCTGGACAGACTTAGGCAAAAAGTCTTGATCACAATCAATATCAGGGGAAAATTCCACAATATCAGGCCACGGCTCCACAGAGGCAATGCAATGGAAAATTGTTTCTCCGAGTTACTCGACGAGACCTATGAGCACTGTTCCAGGTTCGAAGTTACGCTCGACGGAGTAGATTCCTCCAGTTCTGAAGGACTTATATCGAAGGTACGTGTTCGAATGTCCAAAGGAATAACATTAAAAACCATTACCGTGAGGAAGTTCAACATTGATTTGCTGCAATTCAAAGACACTAGCAAAGCTTTTGTCGTTGGGCATCAATAGAGCCCATGCAAAGTTCAATGGTAACAACAGCAACCGCGGAAGACCAGTACCGATCAAGTGCCTGGAATTCGCACGCATAAGTTCGCTTTACAAGCAGTAAAGAGCGATGAAAACCACACATGAGTAACCAGAGATGGTGAAAATGGAGGGAGCAGGAAAGAAGTCTGAAGTTTTTTTTTGCAGAAATGTAGTGGGCAACTCAAAATTTCGCTCCCGAAATCGGAGCTCGTAAATATAAAGTTAAGCACCAGTACTAAGTTGAGGATCTCACAGCCCGTGGTTCGAGTCCGACATGCGGTTTTCATGAAAGGTTTAAATCAGTATACAAGTTTTTATAAAAAGCGGATTGTTCGGAAAACCACTTAAATTTTTGAAAACCGTACCCCACTCAGTTTTTCATCAGCGATCTTGTGAAAATTGGATATTTTCGGATATGTCGCAGAAGGTTTTCCACATATGTACTCGTACGTACATATGTTTGTAAGGACATGGCATTGGTGAGCCCCGTAGCTAAGTAGTAGTGTCTGTACCATTTAGCAGAAGACTTACGTTCAAGTTCCACAAAACACCGAAAAATTTCTTCACAGTCCCACCTCTCGCAAACGTTCCTTCGGAAAAGGCAATAATATGTAGGTCCCTTACATTCGTGTGTAGAAAACATTTGATATTCATGTCAAAAAACTTAAGAACATTTTTATAAAAAATGTATTCTCCTCATAGATTTCACCGAAATTTTAAATCTTCAACATTTACGAGCGAGCAGCATTATGCATGCACATGGTTTCCTTTATCTCAATTGAGTACCATTTCTAATTGGTGATTCCTATCAGCGAGTACTTGCTGATTACAGAACACAATATCATGGTGACGTAGAATAGTTTTGACTGAAAATTACTCCACGAGTTGGTTGATCCTAGAAATCAATAACAAATAGATTGAAATTAGAATTAAAATTTGTTTACAATGCGTAAACGCCATGGAATGCGCTCTGTTGTAGCGCTGTGCGGTGTGAACAAATTTCAGATTTTCAAGACGCTGTAGCCGCTAGAGAATGGCCAAATGTTCGTTTATTGATTCATAAAATTAATCGAGGATGCTGTCGACATTAAAAGCCCCCAACGTTCTGGTCGTACGCACACGTTACAAACGCCACAAGTCATCGAAGTATTCAAGGCACGAAAACCTCTAAGAAAGTGGAAAACACTGGGTCGTAAAATGAATGTAACGCAAAAGCCAATAATTCGCATATAAAGAAAGACTTGGGGCTTAGGGCCTTCAAACGTTATACTGGAAAATTACTGACTGCGACCCTTAAAAATATAGGGTCGAAAAATCAAAGCCATTCTTGGCGGAGCACACTGCTTTTCTGAACGGACAAATTCCGACATGTCACGATGCAAGAAAGATAGATTAAATACAAATTTGATAAGATAAAATGACACGTTGTGAAATCTCTAAACCCGATCATATTCCGATGCCATTCCAGCAAGATTCTGCGTCGGCCCATAAAGCCGCCTAGTCTACTTAGACCTGGTTCCAGAGGAATGCACCCCGTTTTATCAGTACCGAAGACTGGCCCTCTGCCCGCCCAGACCTCGACCCAATAAATTACGAATTGTGGACTATTTTAGAGGATATTGTGTGACACGTAAGATGCCCAAACATCTAATCCTTAAAGCGCTCTCTGACCGAAGCTGTGGCCATCTTTCCACTTAATGAGGTGCGTGCTGCGATTGATGATTGACCGAAGCGGCTGAAGTTTACATGAACTGAACATTTTATTAGATTATCATTTGAAGTATTATGCAGTGCTAGGTATATACCTAGCCATGTCATAAATATTGGTACACGTTTAAACGCACTCATCGTAGTACTGAACACATCCATTCTATTCAGAACTCCACTGGCGATCAAAGCCCCTAAATTCAAGATTAATCGGAAACCGTTTCGAAAGCAGAAAATCTTGTCACGCGAAATGAAGATATCGCAGAAATCTATTTCATCCATTATAAGATTTGGAACTCAACAACACATGGGTGGCTCTAAAACAATGTGCAGACAGCAGCAGATGACTGGCCGTCAGGCAGTCCAGACTTCAAATTTTTGGATTACAAGCTGTGGTCTATTTTAGAGGCGATGGTATTGATTACTTGTAGCGTGCACTTATCCGTGCAGTGGACAATTTTCCAATGGAAAAGGTCCGTGCTGCGATCGATAAGTGGCCAGAGCGACTAAAGGCCTACATACATGCAAATGGCGGCCATTTCGAATAAATTGTTTAAATATTGTTTCCTAAATAATCAACTTTAGTTTGGAATCCGAATCAGCACAATTGTACACTTACTACGAGGGCAAAACTTAAAGTAGCCGACTTTTCAATATATTCATTGAAATCGAAAAAAAAAAAAACAAGTTGAACAAATATAAACGCTGGCCTCCTCTGCAACTCTTTTTTTTTTTTTTTAATGTCCTATCAATAGTTTTTCTGATCAAATCTCATAAATATCGATGAACTCGCCTCAAAGTAGCAATATACAACTATCATTGAAAATTAAATTACACTACGCCTACTTTTATTGGTCTGAATATAAGGTCTGAAGAAAAAGACAGGGTACAGGGTATCCTATTATCCGCTCGATGGATTGTAACTTTTATGTAGTTTCCAGCCAGCCACATTGTCTCTTAAAAGAAGTGTGGTATAGTGCAGTCTCCACAATACGAATCATTAAAATCAATGACCTACTCAGACTATTAAGTTTTCGGATTGCTGGAATCGCATATATTTTGCATAAAAATGTTTGCATATAAGACAAAGAAAGAAGAGAATTCGTAAGAAATCACTGAGTACATACTAGAAATATAGCGTGCGTTTGGCACGCGCTGTTTTTGACGGACTATTAACGGAGTAGGGGAGGGAATCCCCTTTATTTATAACTGGAGGTTCGGTTTAACGTGTGGTCAGATTAAAGAGACTACACTGTAGTAGTAAAAATAAACTGCACTACTTGGTCTTAAAATTCTTAAAAAAAATCGCAAGAAAAATATAATTTTCAAAACTTCCCAAAAATCCGTGTGGGGCTTCATTGGTTATTAGAACAATTAAGCAATAAAATATAAATAAATTCAATTTCCTCGTAAATTATTGAAACAATTCAAACATTTAAAAAACCCCAGACATTTTATTTTTCATCAAACATAAACATGTTGCCTTGAAAGCTGTTATTCTTCGATCACAAGAAAAGCGATTTAGCTTTATATTTTTGGTTATTATATTTACAAAATGTTTGCATTTCGTAGTTACTCATCTTTATTAATACTTTCCCATACAACGCAAAGCATTTGTTCTTAAAAACAACATCACAAATGAATGACAGACAACAATTTAGTTTTTTGACAGCACTTTTTTTCTTGCCCCGAGAAAATACCTGGGGTACTCGAGAGTTCAGTGCACTGAATACACATCGAACGCAGTGCTGCGAATTTTGAACAGAATTCACGAACATCGAACACATAGTGTGACACCAGTTCGCTCATCAAAAAAACCTATTAAGGAGCAAGTGTCTTTGAGGACGTGGAATTAGAATCCAAAGTCAGAATTTCAAAATTCAAGATGGCGTAGTCTAAATTGCCCGACAAAGCCTTAAATAATAAACAAACTCAATATCTGCGTAAAATAATGAAGTGAATCAAAGAAAAAATATAGGCTGAGGTTTCCATTATGCGCACTAAGCAAATTTATTTTTTTTTATTTTTTTTTTAAATTGACTTATTCTAAGATGTACTGTAAAAGAATTTTTCTGAGGAAACTTTTTTTTCTTTTACTTTTAAAGTTTTCAATTTTCACAGAAAAGTGCATGTATACAAACTGCACAAATGGACGCGTTCACTTCCCATAACGCTTGTGCTAAGTGATTTCTGTTGCCGAAGAGGGGGATGGGTGGGGTGGTGAATGCAGTGAATGTTGGAAAATATTATAGGTATTGCCATATGTCCCAAAGTTAAAATAATTTAAAGTTAATTTTGCCTTTTTTGATATTTTCTTTTTTTTTTTATTGACTGAAAATATTATACTGCTAAATACCCCAGAGTAAATATAATTAAACATTAGCTCCAGGCGCCTGCCTGACAGTTGTTGACATACCCTTAGCGGAGCGACGAAGTAGCGTAAGCTGCTAAACCCTGCGGAAAAAAGGGTTAAAATCCTCTAAGCGAGCCACCCATCCCATACTTTAAATACTCCAGACTTTCTTATAGGCGCCTGCCTGACAGTTTTTGATATACACTTATTCAACTTTGTAACTTCGTTTAAAGCGCCAGGTGATTTTCACTTAAACTGGCAACACTGTTCTCAATTATAAACAAATGAAAACATGCGAAAACAAATTTTCATTTCCTTAAGAAAAAAATATTATATTTATGTTTTTTTGGCCATTTTAAGCCAGAAAAAAATAAAAAAAAAAAATTTGCTCAGTGCGCATAATGGAAACCCGCCCCAAAATATAGTCAAAAGGTTTTTTTCTTTTTTTATAATTTGCACGCGCCAAATGGGATATGAATACCATTAAATTATTTCAGGGCACGGGCGTTTGTAGAAATTGAGAGAGAGAGAGAGAAAGAAAGATAACTGATAACTGGGGAGCTTGTTTGTTTTGCTTTTTGTCGATGCTCATGATTCACAGTATTTTTTTCCGTCCTCCTGATGTCATCATCACGATCAAGTTGCATTTAAGCCATATGACCATCCTACTGCCAGTGTTATGCCTTCGCAGTAGAGCTGACTAAGCTCTCGCAATTAATCGACTTTTTTATTTATTTCATGCGAAATAAATAGATGATTCTTGACATCCGGATTCGAACCGCGAACCTGCAGCGTGACAAGCGATGATTATACCACTACACCATGGCCACCCCTATCGAAGATTGCGGAAACCGTATCCGGGGTGATAACCTAAAAATTCAAAAATGGCGCCCAGTCGAACTACGAAGGACTCCGATAATTGACATCGATTAGTTTAGATATATATACGTAATTATAATATGTATAATTCAAAATGGTTGAACGCAAACATAACACAGTGCCGGCAAAACTAGTGCCATTTTAAGTTTCAGTATTTTTTGTGAAAGAAATTGCAGAGTTGCAGACACCCCGGGGTTCTCTCCCTTTTCTTTGTTTTATTTTACTGGACTAATAATTGTTAACTCACAAATCCTAGATACGAAGTTCAAAGGAGGTCCATACAGCTGTACACACGAAACACTACAAGTAAAAATAACAAGCAATAAACATGTGTTTAGGTTCACGTGGTTAAAAAGAGAGTCTAAGCGGTTAGAGAAAGTAAAGAAAATTAGGCATATGCGAGTACTCGAACATAGGACTTTTAATTTTAATCCAACTATATACGCTCTAACTACGCCAAAATCACTTTCTAAAAATTCACAATTCATAACTATAGTAAATAACCGTCATCAGAGTACGCCTGTTCCGATTTTGGGCGAGTATGGTAATTTCCAATGTTTTGCTTCGATTTTCTTCTTTAGCCTTCTATTCAAATTACAGAAAATTATATCCCAATCAGATGTTTATTTTTTTTTTATTTATAAACTGATGACTTCTGCCACACTTTACACAAGTGTCTTAGGGACACTAATAAAAAACCATAACAACTTTTTATAAACAAAATTAACTCACACAACCGACAACGCAACTTGAAGTGACAAACTGCAAATCAATTTTTTAAAGTACATCTTATCAGTTTGCCCTTATCTTGTAGTCGTCATTCTATTTTCCTCTGTATTATACACTCCACCTTTAGTGCATTCAAGACGCCGATGTCAACGAATTACTCTATAATCCACATTATAGTTCGCATATCACAGCCACCAGCATCAAGATTATGGTTATTATTTAATGCGCCTCGAAACAATGAACATAAACTCTACACTAAGTGTAACATAAGTGTCACATTGAATATTATGTGTGAGACGGGGCTGGTAGTGGCCAGGCGGGCCTACTGACAAAGTCGAACGACAAGAACAATCGATCGGTTTGTGAATAATTTGTTAACTTTGTCGATGCTACTCGTATATATGTTGACAAAGTATAGTTCCGGGCCGGCAGTGTAAAAATACACTAATGACACATTTGTGGGAGCAATCGGAACATAAGGTGGGAGAGTGACGACAACCAACGTTGGTCATTTGTCAGCAAACGCCTGGGATATCTTGTTAGTTGAAAAAAAATAGAATCACGTACAGAATGTGCTCGTCATAGGTGGTGCATAGGGGGCTATTTTGCGTATAATAAAAACAAGTTGTTCATACAAATTAGGTGGAGTATGGGCGAAAAGTAATGTATCACTTTTTTTCTATTGAATTTTGTTTGTGGGATGTTTTTATTGGCACTTATGGTTGTGCCACAGTGTCGAAGTTTTTGTTTTAGTGCACTTGCGCTTTACTTGATTTTACTTTTTCCTCTTAAGGAGCGCTTGACATCTGAATGTTTATGGCAAAAGGAAGTGTCTTGTTGCTATCTTAAATTGAACTAGGGTTGAATTTAAAAACCCATCAATTAAGAGTGGAAGAGCAAACACAAAATTTGCGTGAGTAATAAGTTTGCGAATGGTAAGAAAATAATGCACACAGTATGTGTTCGATGTGTTTTGAAAAGTGGATAAAAGCAGAAAATTTACAATTCTTCTGGAACGGATCTTTTGATGTCCTATCCCTTACCCAGCCCTAAAAAAGTAGGGGCACCGTTGTCAAATTTAATTTAAATACTATGATGCCTTGCTGCTTATAGGCTAGTTCCTCGAAGCTCAATCATCGCTGTAAATAGGTTTGAAAAAGCGAAATCTTGTCATTTGAAGAAAACGCCCCCAAAAAGTGGGCGTGGTACTACAAAATGAATTGTAAAAGCAGCCAACATCTATATATTTTTTATCGATTACGAACAAAATGTATGGAAAAGAAGACATTTTGAATTTCGCCCTTGTAGTTAAGTAGGCGTGTGTACGGGTCGACTTTAAAAATATGTACCTTTTGTACTGTATCAGGTTCAAAACAGCTCAAATTTAAGGCCCAAAAACTGTTGCCATAAGGGCGGACGGACATGGCACTTAAGCTTATTAAAGGTAGGGTCTATTGCAACCCCATTCCGAGTTATAGCTAACAGAAGTATATTTGTAGTGATCCGTACCGAAACCGTAAAACAGAACACCAGAACAAATTTCGTTTTTGGTTTTGACCTGACTCTTTCAAAAACAATCATAATTCTCTCTTAGTCTCCGGATTAACGGGGAAGTAGAATTGACTCGCACGTAAGGATTTTTAAATGCACCTGGGGTTTGTGGGGTCACAATTCAAGGCGAAATCGGAATTTTTATTCTAACCCCAATGACGCGGCATACCAAGTTTTGGAAACTAGTCAAAACTTTTTTTTTTATTTCTAAACCACACACAAGTGGAAGTATGTACGTGTGACCCAGTCGTAGAATTTATTTATTTTGAATTAAAACATAATTTAGGGAATGTCATCATACAATTTTCACTCAAAGATCTAAACCAGTAGTACATAGAGGAGGGCTGATGAGTTAAAAAATATTTTCTGCAGTTGTTAAGCGGCGACGACGGTCAAAACTACGCTGTTAACCAGAATTACCCAGTCAACACAAACGATGAAAACCAACATTTTTATTCATTTAAACAAAGCCGATGGAGATAATTTAGTGTAGAGCATTTACCAACTCATCTGTTCAACTGCAGAATAAGGAATAAGAAATTTTAACATCGTTTGCTGTTAACAATATAATGGGACATTATCGGTGTAATTTCACCATCGACAAATCACACTGCAGTTTTTGAAACTTGATATAGTAAAAACAACAGAACTATAGATTTTTGAAATCAGCATTCGTCTAAGACTTTTACGAAGTGTCAAATTTTATTTGGAAAGGCTTTGGAACAAGTTGAATATGGTACACTTTATATCTCACTCCTTTTCGTCACTGAATAATTGCAGGGTTTTCGTACTAAAGAACTCGGCCAGTTCTTTATATTAATATTTTTGTTTAAATATGAATAATTTTTGAAAAGATTAGGCAGACACACCTCTAGTAAGCAATCACCAGCCATTTTTAGTGCATACTTATTCCCATTACAAAGGTCTAATGTGTGAAAGGTTTTTTAATAATAATTATTAAACTAAAGGGTTATTTATTTAGAGGTTGGGATTTCACATCCCTGCCATATGGCATCTGTCAAATCCATCTGTCATCCATAGTGACAGGTATTTAGTTCTTGTCTTGTCATTTTACAATACGGGATCGTTTAACCACCGCTCAACGCTTTAAAGTTATTGCATCTTAGTACAAAAATAACAGTTCTGTAATATCTGTGTATCACGACTTAAGGACATTTCCTACAGCTCCGTTTGGGTTATTTTGCGCTTGGATTTGCACCTTCATCTCTATAAGGCCTATCTTACACAATAACTAAAGCCTGCTGACTATAGAATGCGCAGAACATACTCCGATCGGGTGTTCAAAAATCAACAAGTTGACGTCTATTGCACGGAAAGTTCCCTAACGTTTAATTTCGAGATTTGGCGATCTGATCCCGTTGGATTTCTTTTTCTGGGGGTAGGCTAAAGATCGTATCTATGCAATCCCTAAACTTTGAAGCACTTAAAAACCACCTGTAACGTGAATATATGGCCGCAATACAGCCAGAAATGTGCCGAAAAGTCATCGAAAATTACCTCACAATAATAAAAGTTTGCAACAAAACCCCGTGGCGGCCATTTAACCGATGTTGTATTCCATTCATAATGGTATAATCCAAAATTTAAGACAGTAAATAAATTTAATTTAAATCTTCAATACTTTTTATTTTATTTTTAATTAAAATCCTAAAACAATAAATGAATAACCCTGTACATGTCCAATTGAAATTCCATTATGGAATCTACTTCCCAACGCCTTTAAAATGATAAGACGCAATGATTAATATTGGCCCTGCTCCCATCCATTTGTGGGAAAGGTTCAATTTTGTTTCCATTTTATTCCTTGCCTACACTCCACGCACTACCTCTGTACCAAATTTTAGAATTCTGCGTTGATTGGGTATACCCTATACCTTTTAATGACCTCAGAGTATACGCCGTACCCCCGCCAATTCCTTGGAAACCATATAGACATATTCCTTGTCTATACCCCCAAGCACTACCAAGTTTCAAGGTTTTGATTTTTTATTTTCTTTTTAACATTTATTTATCGTTTCCCAGAAGAAGAAACAGCAGGTACAGTAGTAACAGCATCGGCAATAGGAGCAACCATGCATCAGTGGTGTTTAACCTTTCATGTAACCTGCGTATTCCGAAAAAAAATCCTTATTTTTGTTTTGGAATAATTACACTGGTTCGCGAGATTACAGGAGAGGAAATTTTATTTATATTTTTGGACGCTGATAAGCGAATGGTTTCATTCACCTTTTGCTTTAGCATAGCGCGAGTAACAAATTGCGGGTCGACCCTAGCATCGTTTTTTTTTTTTTAATTTTAGTTTGCCATTTGATTTGACCGGGGCAAACTACGAACAGGAATTTTTGGTCGGATATGCGCTGAAAGAGCACAAAAGAAAGATTCTGTTTAATATTTATTTTACCCTTATTATCTACGTACATAAGTAAGTCAGAAGCTACGTTGTATAAATCCAGATTTAGGAATACAAACAGAAAGAAATGACCCTTGAAAATTGGTGGTGATTAGTATAAATCAGTCGTTTTCAACCTGTGTTCCGCGGGGACCTCAGGGTTCTGTTAACAAATTTATTGCTTTAAAGCAAACCGTATGTTTACAAGTTCAACATTATTAACCTATGTCGCACGCACTTGCTCCTATACACATATATGTTGAACAAAGTCGTTAAGAAGTTAAAAAAATGATTTTTTGAAGATTTTCCAAAACTTGGTACGCCATAATCTTGTATACGATTCCACAAAATTAAACATTAAAATAATATTAGACTGCTTTGATGTTGTTAATCCGTTAATAGTGCAAATTATAAACGAGTTATTTATGCGAGGTGTGTTTCAACGGAACATTAAGGAATGATTCGCAAATCTAGTTATGGGAAGAAAATAATAGACGTCTGTAATAAGTTCAGACCAATAAATATGTTACCCATTCTACAAAAAAATAGTAGAAAAAGCAACTTATAATCAATTTTATAATAGAAAACCAATCGGTTTTCGGACCCCAACACTCATGTGAAACAATGTAAAACCGGTTGATTATGACGCTTAAATAACAAAGACATATCAAACAAGGCAATGCGAATTATCCTGCAATGTAGTTTCTATACCCCCATACAATGGATGCTTCTCTCTACAGTGGCTGGATACCAAGCAGAGAATTACCTACAATGCAATGCTGTTCGTTTTTAAAATGAAGTGTAAAGTGGTGCCAAAGTATTTATTTAACAAATTATATTACATTCAAGATGTTCAACCGTATAACTTAAGAACAAATTTAAACTTTGGACTGCAATTTTTTAGTGATTCTAGAATGATGTTAGTTACTGTCTCGCATATATGCATAACAAGTATAAAATCCGAACAAGTACGCTCCCTTGCGGTATCTCAGCAGCGATTTCTTTAACGTCGGCATACAGCGCTTAAGACGGAAGAGTCTACATTCAATATAGGATTTTAGGCTGTAGTCGTTTTAATAAACAAATTTAGAACACCTTTGAAATGATCGGTAGTAGCTATATTGGTCGTCAAGACTTTTTCTGTTCGGCTCTTTTCCTGGTTTTATTACCATAATAACTTCTGTAATTTTCCATTGGCTTGGTAGATACGTATTGTAATCTAAAAGCATCGTTTATAAGGTAGAGAAGCTTAACTAATACTTTCACGGGCAATTCTTTAAGAACATATCCTATTATTAAGTCGTAGCCAGGAGCTTTGTTTGTTTTAAGATTATCAATTTCCTGTTTAATTTCCGCCAGCGTTGCGAATTTTATTCTACAATTGTCCCTTGCAATGTCCTGGAAGACATTTCGGGAACGTTTCTGTCCAAGTGATCCCATAAAAGTTCAATCTGACGATCGTGGTGGCCAAACCATGTTGATTAACATCCCTTTTTTCTTCCTTCTGTTGCAGAAAGCTTTAACACAACTTTGAAGTGTGTTTAGGGTCGTTGTCTTGTTGAAAGACAAACCCTTCTCTAATCAACCGAAGACTCATTTAGAATTATTCTGTAGCCCTGTTTATTCAAAATGCCTTCGATACGAACGAGATCACGGGTTCCGCCGAAGGAAACAGATCCCTACACCATCATTACGGTGGGCAAAATACATTGCCGGCAAGGCAGTTTGTTCTGCGGAACTTCGAACGGAAAATGTTCGAACTTGGATTCATCAGTCCAAAGAACCCTTCTCCAGTCCTCAATGTTCCAATTTTGGTGAGTTCTAGCCCACTCTAGTCCTACCCGTAGTAACGATTCTTCTTTTGCACCACGTTTAAACAAATTTGCCTCCAAAAGTCGCATTTCGATTTTTGTAACGGAGACTGGTACTCCATCTATTCCTGTTGATCTTTCCGCAGATTTCTGGTGTCATAAGCCTTCGATTACGCTTCGTTATTCTTGGACGTCCACTGCTCGGTCTGGGATCACATATTTATTTTAATTGTTTCTTGTTTTTAACCTTTCACTTTGAAAGCTGATAATTAACTAAAAAATGTATCGCCAGGTTATACGAGGGTGGGTCAATAAGTCCATGAAAAATGAAAATGAAATCAGGAACCGTCTTTTCGGTATAAAAACATTTTATTTTTCAACATAGTCTCCTTTTAGCTCTATACACTTCATCCAACGTTTCTCCAATTTGTTGATGCCCTCCAAATAATACGATTTCTCGAGCCCCTCAAAATAACCGTTTGTTTCAGCGATGACCTCTTCATTCGACCCAAATCTCTTACCTCCGAGCCATTTCTTCATGTTTGGAAACAAGAAATAGTCGCAGGGGGCTAAATCTGGGGAATATGCTGGATGAGGGAGGAGTTCGTAGCCTAACTCATGCAATTTTGCCATTGCGTTTTACTCCTTTCAAGGTAATCGATGTGAATAACATCGCGCGTATCCCAAAAAACTGCCGCCATGACCTTGTTTGCTGACAAACCCACCTTGACCTTCGGCTTCGATTCACCAGGAGAAGTCTATTGTTTTGACTGTTCCTTGGTTTCTGGTGTGTTGTGGTGAATCCAGGTTTCATCCACGGTTACAAAACGGCGCAAAAACAGCCGAATTTTTCTGGAACATCGCCAAACACATCTTTGAAGTTGTCAAACGAATGCGATTGTTGTCGATTGTGAGCAAACGCGGCACCCATCTTGCTGAAAGCTTTTCATGTCCAAATATTTATGTAAGATCGAAATCACTGAGCCATGTGATAGGCTTGTGGCCTCTTCAAGCTCGCGCACTTCCACTCGCCGATCGTCCATTATCAAACCATGGATTTTGTCGACCATTTCTGGTGTGGTGACCTCAATTGGGCGACCAGAACGTTCGGCGTCACTTGTGCTTGAACGACCGCACCGAAATTGAGTAAACCAGTGGTGAATGGTTCCAATCGATGGTGAAGAGTCCCCATAATATTTGTCAAACTTTTGTTTGTTTTGCGTGATAGTTTTTTCTCGCAAAAAATAGTGTAGCACTCGAAATTCACTTTTTTCCATTTTAACGAAAATGCTAGTAGACGTCTATATAAAATGGCTGCCACAACAAAACTATTTGACAGATCTGTCTAAAAATATGGTTTGGCCACCACAATTTGCATTAATTTTCAGGGACTTATTGACCCACCCTCGTACCTAATATTGTCGAAATGATGACATCAGGTGGGGGGAAAAAAATTCTGTGAATCATTAGCAACGACAAAAAGCAAAACAAACAAGCTCCCCAGTTATCTGGACGCCACCCTTGGAGTTTGTTGAAACTTAATACCACCAAAGTTTCAAACCCACTACACCAATCTTTCTTTCTCTCTCTCTCTCTCTCTCAATTTCTTCAAACGCCCGTGCCCTGAAATAATTTAATGGTATTTATATCCCATTTGGCGCGCGCAAATTATAAAAAAAAGAAAGTATTTTCACTGTCATTACAAATCGGAAATAGATCACAATGTTTCCTAAATTAAAAAAAAAATTTCGAATTCTTGCACTGGGAAAATCGATTACCCCGAAAGCTTCATGCGTCTACATGCAAGTATGATGCAATTAGGCCTAATTATTGTCACAATGACCAGTTAACTTGAACACGTTAGTGTACATTATCTTGAGTTTAGGCACACGAGTGAGAATTTCAACTGTTGCGCTACTTCTTAACCACACTGTACCTTTATTTGAGTTCTCTTTCTTTTCTTTGAGAATAGTACATCCGGACATCAGTTGCTATTTACACTGTCGCTTTCCTGGAATTAACAGACTCATACCCATCATGACAGTGTTTCCTCCGATCTGAAACGCTCGAAAACTCGACTAAGGTCATTTGCAGTCTCTACTCGCGTTGAGTGCACAGAGACAGCAAAAACAAAACGTGAAAACAGAAGAAATAAATTTTATGAGTTACTGCCCCATTTGACGCCGCGCTGTGGTGATAATTGATGTCGCACTAGTACCAGCACCAGTACCAGTACCAGGCACATGCTCTCCCTCCCTCCCTCCCTCCTCCGATATACTACGCCCACTCGCGAACGAACAATACGTTCTTCCGCGTATTGCTGGACCGCGAATTGATTTTCTCCCACATCCATCCATCAGCGACAAGCAGCAAAATAACCGCGAGACAATGGCAGCGCAAATCAATTGCTGCTCCGAAGTCGGGAGCTTATTCTGACTGACGCTGACGGTGTACAGAGAGCGAAATACAATAAAAAAATAAATAAAAATTCCAATAGGTGACGACTGACGACGATGGCAATGGAAGCCCCCGCGCGTCCTCCGTCAATTGATTTGTGAGTACCAACCTGAATGATTTATTTCCTGCATTAGACTGTGTCGAGCTTGCTCCCGCAAGTGTTTACACCTTAGGACTGTGATTCCTACCACTTGTTCTATTTATTTTCGTATATTCTGGGCGAAGAAAATACAATAATTCTTCAACATAATCACAAATGTTTCATCACAAAAAATAATCAAATAAAAAACCAGTCACACTGACGAATGTTGTTTTTGTTTTCACGCGCAGCACTTGAAGGATTTTCTTTTTTTGGTTCGTGTTCTCGCATTGGCTGCGATGGGACTGCACACTACACTGCCTGGTTGATGCGCGAATCACTGTGTAATCATTTTAATTGTTTAAATATTTGATTAGCAGCGGTCAGGGATTTGTAGACGAAAATATTTTGACGAAAATTTTTTGTGTGTGCGACTTCGCGTAGTGAAAGTTTTGACAATTCACTTTTCAATGAATGGAAAACTGTCAAAGCTGCTGTGGGGATGAAGAAATTTCCCAGCTAGAGTTGGCGGTTGTAGATATTTAGCTATAGGTGGCGCAATTGGGGCGTTTGCTATAATATACACTCTGCACTGGAAAATAATGTACGAAATGCGTGGTAGTGCCCCAGATCAAAATTGATAGCGGTTAACTTTAAACGAAAAATACTTTCATATGCAGCTCAACGATGATTCTCAAATATAAACCATATAGACGGAGGTGTTCCCCAAGGCAGAGTTCTGGGACCGATTTTATACCTTTTATAGACTTAAATATTAGACAACATAATTCAATGTGCGAAACATTTGCGAACGACACAATAATTCCATCTTCACGTACTTTCTTGCAATCGGCTTTAAACCAACTTCAGGAAACACTAGACAAAATAGTGGACTGGCTCAACAAATGGAGAATACAAATCAATAAAGAGAAATCAGTTCAAGTTATTTGCATTGCAAAAAGAAAGTTCATCGTTCAAGATATTCACTTAAACAACAAACATGTTATCATCGACAACTACGCAAAATACCTAGGAATACACACAAACAACAAACTGACATGGAAACCTCTCATAATCCAGAAACGGAACCAAGTCAAGAGCAAATTTATACAAATAATCAATAAATTACATATATGCAAGACCATAATCAATCCAATTTGGGCATACGAAATACAAATATGGGGGAGTGCAAGTGCATCAAACATAACCATTATACAGGGATTACAAAATAAAATCCTCCGGACTATTATAAACTCCCCTTGGTACATACATACGAAAATAAATATCGTGATCTTGGTATATGTACCAACCATCAACGACAAAATATGTAATTTCATCACAAAGCATCTGAAAAGCATGTCCATCCATTCAAACAAGGAACCGCGAATTTTACCTCACCAAGAAGATACCACAAGAAGACGGTTAAAGAGATGCTGACAAGTTCACCTGTATGGAAGATAAATCAGTTATGTACATATGTATGTTTGTTGAGGAAGTGGTTTATTCTAAAATCTATTATTTGGTGTCCTTCAACAGATGTAATTTTTATTTTGGAATTGTTTATATTTTGAAGTTATTTTCGTATTTTTTTTAAGTTGTTCCTGCCCACTATTGTAGAAAAGCATTCAACAAAATTGCATTATTCAACGCACAAGCAGACTGCGATTAACTCTTCGTTACGTTAAAAAATTACATTCACAAATCTGAATAAAAAAATAATGTTGGTGTTCTGATTTATTTAATTAACCTTGATTTGTCTTAAGTAAACATGGAATGGAAGAATCTTCTTGTTCCCGCGCAGTAATGTCACATGCGATAGAATTTCAGCTCGTTCAGCATCATCAGCAGCCGGTAGAATTATTTCAGAGATAACACAACCATAAGCTCCAATTTTTTTAATTTTTGTTCCTATTTGGAGGTGTATTATTTTAATGATCATTTGGATTCCAATGCTTCAACCATGCTATTCTTTTTTTTGTGTACTTTATTTTTAAACAGCTGACTTTCATTAGTATTTGATTTATAATATGTTTCAGCCCAGTAGGAAAACAGTAATTTATGACCCAACTAAAATCTCCACAGACATTTTCCCAGTATTTTATTAACAACTAGCTTATGGCCATTGAATTTCGGATTTGTCGTTTATAAATGCTTGAGGGGTTGAATTTTTGGAAATGCTGATATACGTGTTTCATTATTAGTGTTGTAGAGTAGTTAAGCTAATTTTTTTCGTACATAAACTTTTACACTCCTTGAATTTCGAAAAATCCATTCTTCATATAATGCAACTACTATCCAAATTTCAAAGTTTAATTTTCAGCTGTTTCGGCTAGGCATTTTGACTCCGGAAACTAAAATTATGAGGGATATTGAAGGATTGTTTAATACTACATAAGAATGTGTGTATATTATAGAAAAGCCTATACAAATAAGTGTTTATTGAAATTGGTTCTAATTTTGCAAGTAGTTTAGAGCATAGCGAGAAATTAATTTTTCAAAGTAAACCAATTTCCCAATACAATAAAGCAAATCTACTAACATTTTTTAGGAATTTACCGGGTCCTATTTTCTAAAAGTGGCAACTCTACTGTCAAAAACCGATCTCAGCTCGTACTGTGAACAGGCTTAGGCCTAAGTCGATTCCACTGTTCATCTCGTTTGTAGTTAAGTCATAGGTGATAGACCGATTTCTTGATCGCGATCAGTGATTTAGGCGCAATTAACAATTTTAGACTGCCATGATTATAAGTCCTGAGCAAGTTTCACAACGCGCTAGTCTCGGAGCTCATTCACAGGTGACAGACTGACTTCTTGATCGCGGTCGGTGTGTTTAGGTGGATTAACCGTTTTGGACTGTTATTAGTATTAAACTACTTGATAAGATAAATTAGCTGTAGTCAACCGGAAGGAGGGAGGTGTTTTTAGTGAGTAGAATTCTCACACTATGAGCACTAAAAAAAGTTATTCACATCGCCTAACCTTTTATAAAATAAAAAAAAAATCCCTGGAAATGAAATGTCCGAAGTGTAACTATGCCTTAATGGCAATCTACAACCATTCAACACTCATGCTGAACGCACCCATCTTTTAACTTTTATCAAAACACACACTTGTCATAAAATTTCCTTGTACGGCGGTTTAGTAAAATAGTTTTCGCAAAATATTGTATATATTTCCACTGTTTCGTTAATTGAAAATACAAAGTAAAACAAACAGATATGCCTAAAGTAAAGCGCAGCAGGAAACCACCACCAGATGGTTGGGAGCTGATAGAACCAACTCTAGAGGAATTGGAACAGAAAATGCGAGAGGGTACAACGAAATATTTTTTTTTTTTATTTTTTTTTTTGTAAAAACTTTCCATTCCAGCGGAGACAGAACCACATGAGGGGAAGCGCATCAATGAGTCGTTGTGGCCAATTTTCAAGATTCATCATCAGAAGTCACGATACATCTATGATTTGTTCTATCGGCGGAAGGCCATCAGCCGAGAACTGTACGACTACTGCCTGAAGGAGAAAATCGCAGATCCCAACTTGATAGCCAAATGGAAAAAGTCCGGCTATGAGAATCTATGTTGCCTGCGTTGTATTCAAACGAGAGATACCAACTTTGGAACGAACTGCATCTGCAGGGTGCCCAAGTCAAAGCTAGAAGAAGGACGTGTTGTCGAGTGCGTTCATTGCGGATGTCGTGGATGTTCTGGTTAAGTTGTGATTGATTTTGACTTCCTTTTTTTTTTATTCTTCTTTACAATACGCCCTGCACAGTTGACTTTAATAAACTGATTAGTAAAATAAGGTATATTGTATCTCTTATTGACTAGATAAGTTTTTTAGGCAATCAGACGAGACTAGTAGATTTTACATGTCTGCAATAGCAATATCACCTTTTTAATGTATGGTGACTCGTAGGTGGCCCGCGCTAATCAAACGTTACAATATCGATAAACTAAAACATCCAAAGAACTGCGGTTAATAGGTACCATGGGCGCACTACGGTCATGCCCTACGGACGCGTTCACTGTCCTTTTGGACAACCTTCCTCTTGACATACGAGACCATAACTATGGCGACATGAAGTACTGTCAATGAATCAAACGTAACCTCGATATTATTTGCGGACGATGCCATTATCACAAGCGGAAATGCGGCAAATTTACAAAATGCACTTGACCTGGAAGAAATCGAATTCAGAGTCAGTCGTTCAATTGGACCGCACAAATGATAAAAGAACAACAACGCCTTGAACAAATTCTAAGGTCATCGACAAAAGTCTACCAATAAGAGGAGCAGCATTGTAAAAGTTCAAAGTCGTTATAAATAAGTTCGTGTTTGAGGAAAGGTATAACAAATAGGAAAACAAGGACAAATTATAACATCTCCAACAAACATACACAACATCACAACTTCAACATAAAAAACGTGGGGCTGTACGAAACCTTGAACACTTCTTTTGTACATGCCCTGCCCTAGCTAGAGCAAGTCACCGTGTAATGAGTAGGTCTCTCCTTATCAAACTAAATTAGTTTTCGGGGAAAAAGGTTAATGACTTGCTACTCTTCCTAAAATCCACAGGCTGGATCTAGGATTAGTAGTTGGGTCTTCTCCCTAATAGTCAAAAACCCATTTACAAACACCAAAACCAACAGGTCACTAGAGTTGTGGTAACGAAAAGGTACACTGCGGTGCTAATTGGGTCGCAAGCATGTTAGCTTGGAACCGCCACTTCTACCTACCTACCTACAACTAAGCAGTGTTGTGGATCCGATTAGAAACCCACTGGCCATCGATACCAACTATCGGCAAGACAGTATCCCGATTATAGATCGAACGGGTCCCAAGCGAGGTCGAACATGTACTGAACTGTGGTCCAGGGTGAAAGGCTAGTGGCACAACTTGTTACTAATGAGCTGTCTCGGACTTGATTTGTCTTGATGTCATCAGGATATTGCGGGTGTGTTCGTGGAGGTTCTTTTATGATCTGGTTTTGGTGCATACGAGTATATAGCCGGCAATATTTGCAAAATCCAAACTATAATCAGGAAAAACAATATCGGAAAATTCTTGAATATGAAATGTAGTCATCTGAACTGATCCCAAGCAAGAAAGCTCAAAGTTATGGTATGGTAACCATAGTCTCCACATCTCTATCCAATCTAACTCTTGTGGGATGGGCTGGAATGGAATAGAACAGCTTGCCACACTTGCGCAAAACACTGAGGGAATATTTTGAAACCAGAATTTCGCCAAATTCCTTGATGGGGTCACGGTTTCCCCGTCTCTGACATTGCATTTCTTCGGATCGGTCTTGAACAACCGATCCCAGAATTTTACAATTGAAAACGAAGGTGCATTGCTCCCATAAACCGCCTGCAAGAATTCATTGATTTCGGTTGGAATTTTTCCTCTTTTATGAAGATTTAAATCATTGCACGACAATGCTTGATAGCAAGACTGCTACAGCCCTTAAGCATTCTAAATTGATTACATCGAGCTCAATAACTAAGGACGATGGTTACCAGAGCGGAAAATCGACGTAAACACATGTGTATCTTCGAATGCAAGCTTATCACGCCAGCCTTTGCACAGATTTCGAAACAAAAATTTGAAGCGTAAAAGCGTGGGTATAGATGAGCTGAAGATTGCCGTCACATTCAATATCTAGAAGTTAACTTCTGCTCTAAGCTGTTAATTAACCAGGTTCGAAGGACCAAAGATAAGCTCCTTACACGAGTATAACCACGAGTCTCAACCAACATCAACGATGAAAATATACAGAAATGACTTCAGTCTTCAAGTTTTCTCAGCGACTAGGTGGAGTAGTATCTCTATATATCAGATTTGTTAACATGAAACAAACATTTCTCAAAATAATCATTAACAATTCTGTCCGGTTCCATAAGATGCTTGTACTCTTCTATAGAAGCAAGGTCTTCAATCATCAAAAACCTTCCCAACAAGTTGAGTTTATTTTGGATCTGATGGAAGAATTTGAAAAGATCTGCGAAAAGTTCGATATAGTAATAGATTGGCTGACGGGATTTATCGCCTTCGACGATCCGATTGGGTAAACTTGCGTCAACTTTGGCCAAGGCACGATCAAATGCACTGCATTTCTCTTTCAGATTATATAGTGATGCAGTTATCTTCTTGCTAGTATTGAAATATGCATGATTAGATTTTTATATTACAAACCCTACCTTGACTCATGTAGGAGTTGCTTTTGCAAATGAAATTCTTCTGTAATCTCTCGTTCTTCACGATCAGATGGTTCTCGAGGATATGGTCTCACACAAAGAGCACCTCTGTTGATAGCGAAAATGAGAAGTAATTCTTAACAAAAGTGGAATTTACCTGGTTAATATTAAGAATCGCTGACTGATCACCCACATTGCGTCAAGAATATCCCTTTGGGTACGCAGTGTTGCCTGAAATAAAATGTAATGTTCTTTGAATAAATTCTCCAACGTATGTAGAATTTTCTTCAACGATCTCTCGCATTCAAAGTCACATTCCCCTTTGGTCACACTCATCTTGAATTTTGTATTTTTTTCCAATACAATTCGATTTTGACTATTAACTGATGTTTAAAACTTGGGCTAGTGTGCTTTTAATGAGGCCAATTTTAATGACTGCCAATGTTTGTTAACAAAAGTACAAACTTCCTGAATAAAACGAACAACTGACAACGTTGAATATGGGCATTTTCAATCTCTTACACGCAAAATAGGAACAATTTCCCCACCGGCCTGGTAGTTTACGAGTAATGTAGCAATGGAGGTCGTGGTCGATGATGACATGCACATGACACAATAATGAAGAGAGTGAAGTACATCACCATGACAAGGACTGTGAAATATATCCTGATGGAGTTTAATCATGCAAGCGGCCCTAATAATTACCCCCGATGTCATTATCCGAGCTGATGTTCCATAGTGGTATAATGTTGTGGTAGGTGGTTCTGCGTAGATTTTATTCGGATGAAAGAATTTTGAAGTCATCATTTGGGCAATTTCGCGGCACATGCAGATTTTTTGGTCGGTCTTTGGACTCCCTCCAGTCTCCAGCATATTGTCTGACTCTTCAAAAATGTTTTTAGACCAGATCTAGTAATACTTACTGCATTAAGGCAATTATAAGAGGGTCTTAGCCTTTGTATTATAGACCAGGTCTAGGAAATTGATTCTATGAGCGGTTGAGGATTATCCACACCATAGATTGTTAAGAACTTACTTTATCTCCTCAAAAGTTTACTGATAAAATAGTCCGGATAAAAAATGATTACATGTTGGTGACTTTTATCTGTCGTACCCGGATAAAGATTGATATCTCGATTGTGAGGACCCTCCTTGACTCTGACAAAAAAAGGTCACTAAAATGAGTTCGTGGTATAAGCTGGACTCTGGACATAGTGGAACTAAGTGAAATAAGACTGTTGGAACAGTGTGAGTTTAAATAAACAACGACACTTTCTTACACTAGTCGGGAAAACCATGAAGAAGCACGGGTGAGACTGGTATAGGTTCACTTCGAACTCTGAAGTCGTGAAAGCCTGTGAGTATTAAAAAGTGACGAAAGCTGTGAAAAATGTATTTGTATCCACAGATATTGTCAGAAGATCACAATAAGAACACTTGGTTCTTCACAGGTTCAAAAGACAGGCCACTTGTTTAGTTGCACAAGTTGAAGAAACTGCAAGTAAATATGATAGCAGAATCGTGTCCAGAGTCAAAAAGTATTTTGAAGCAAATTGTGGATGTTTGTATACCTCAAAGAGTTAAAGAGTGTCAGATGAACTTTAGATTCGAATCTGTGGCTAACAAGGCTGTATACTACCGCCACGTACTTCGCTGTGCTTTCTTCATCTCGTCAAAAGAATTGAAGAACTATGCCGGTAAAAGAAATTACCCTAAGCTCCTTTTTAGACCTTGTGGTCTACTCGTCATACATATAAATTGAGAGAGCAGTAATGAGGAAGGAACAGAACGCCGCATTATCAGATGGAGATGAGTAGCAGGTGCATAAGCAGAGGCAACCATGAGTCCAGGTACATTACCTAGTTTAATGCAGAGAGCTCTAAACATGATCTGGTGCTCAATTTAATGCCTAAGGGTGAATCCTATGAATACAATCATCGTTCACTTCATCAGAAAGACAGCTATCAATCTCTCAATTCTATAAAAAAAATATGTTGGCGCTAACAGCCCATACAGGGCCTGTCCTAGCTTCTCGCTGCCATTCGTAGTGTGCGTCGCATAAATGGGAGGGACTTACAGCTATACGCCGTTTAACAAGGGCATTTTTCTTCCATTGAGAGAAGCTTGTCATGACAATTTTGTTAGGCGTTCGTGACAGGTGGGACCGTGAATACCAGAAAGTTTCTTTCTGATATTTTTTGGGACTCAAACATTGAGTCTCCCCCTGTTCGCGTTTCGCATTCCTCTATCAGTAGAGAAACTGATATTAAAACCGAAGCTATAAAAAAATAGCTTTAAGCTGTTCATTGTTTTGTTCATAATGATTTTGTTTTGGGCATAATCAATTACGAAAGTAATCAAACTTGTAATTGTAATCAATATTGTTGACTACATTGTAATAGTAATTACTTTCAATTTTGATTATAGTTAATAAGTAATTAATTACTTTGGTTTTTGCGATTCATTTACTACAGTAAGACCCTGCCGTTTAGTTTCGCTAAAGTTTCATTTAGCGGGTTTTCATGAGATTGTAAGTTGAACTATTATTTAGGATGTGTAGGTAAAAGAGAGGAAATACGAGTATTATCCGCTCACATCGAAGGTCACATCGTTTAACCTCAATTTCGATTCCTAAGTCCTCCAAAACATCAACCGCACTCCATTTCCACTCATGCGTCCTTTAAAAGGTCACCTCACCCTCCATAGTCCATTACATCCTCCCAATATATACATATGTACATCCTTTTGAAACCGAAATGCAATTTTGTTGTAATCGATTACGATTCAAATTACAAATTACAGTAATTGTAATCGTATGATTACTGATTACTTACTTACTTACTTAATATGACTGCGACCCTTGAAGGGTCAGAGCCTGAACTGCCACGGTCTCGGGGACCCTGCTTTCAGTTGGCAGGATCAAGATTTCTTGCGTCCGCGATCTCTTGGTCCTTTGTCGTCTCGAAGCAGTGAGCTGGGATTAGAAGACTCTCTTAGCACATCGCTAGATGTGGCCTAGCCAGCGTAGTCGACAGATTTTTGCCTTCCGGACTACATCCACATCTTTGTAGAGCTCATAGAGTTAGCAGTTATTTTTTCTCCTCCATTCGCCCTCCTCGCAAATAGGACCGAATATCCGGCGGAGGATTTTTCTTTCGAAGGAGCCCAAGATCTCTCTGCACGGCCGTCCTGCTTATCGTCCAACTTTCTGCTCCGTAAAGAACGACTGGCAAGATCAATGTTCTGTAGAGCCTGATTTTGGTCCTTCGGATTAGGAATTTGGACCCTAGCTGCTTAGATAGGCCGAAGTAGCAACGGTTGCCTAGAATTATCCTGCGCCGGATCTCCACCAAGTCATTTGTGGAGTTTACGTTTGCCCCTAGGTAGGTAAACTACCTCAAAATTGTGACTGTCATTGGTGACATTTTGTCCAATGCGGTGTGCGACGGAGTTGTTTCCGGCCGAGAGCATGTACTTCGTTTTACTCTCATTGATCTCAAGACCAACTCGTCTAGCCTCTTCTTCAATTGCCGTAAATGCTTTAATAGCGGCACGTTGGGAGCCTGCGATAATACGAGTATCTATATCGTCAGCATATCCCAACAGCTGCACAGCAGACAATTACAGCTTACAAAAAGTAATCGTAATTTAGGAAATGTATACATTTTGAAATCATGTAATCGGTAATGATTGCTAGTTAGATACACAGTACTTCCGCTTGTTGATCCGAACTCTTCCGAAATCCCTTTAAAGATAGCCAGATTCTATTTCTAGATAGCATCAGAGCTGACATGCAGGCCATAATTTTATCGGTACGTTATGTCTACAACCGACCTTACTTTGGTTACTTAGTTGTATATTAAGGCGGATCTCAAAGATTTAAACCTAAAAATATATTTCTTGAACTCACTTAATTAAAAATTCCTCCTTCCTACCACTTTTCTTACAACACGATTGGCTTAGTACAAGTATGTCATGATAAATTCACCTGGAGATTCCTGTTTTGAACTCATTCCATGCCACCACACATTCATTCATGGTAGCTCCAGGAGAGCTACGAAGATTTATGCTTTGCGCCTTTGTAAGCATTACACGGTGTCCAACGTGGATTTCATCGTGTCGCTCGTATCGCTATCATAATTTTGTCGTCTGCTTGACATGGTAGCAATGAGTTAGGGTAATTTGCATTTGTGACGGTGGAGGACATGAAAAGGCTGTGATTTGATTACATGAGGTATAGTGCTGCGGGTGACCTTTTCGGTGAAGGACTTGACTTTTATAATGGCACTCTTTTCAAAGGAATGCTTATGACATTGCTGATGACAGCCTAAATGCTGCGATGCGAGATTTAATTAATGTTTTTATTACGAAAGTTATAGCCTTTATCAGATTTTCGCATCTACGACTGAGGAGTTAGCTAAAATAACATAACTTGCTTTAGCACAAAAGTTCCATTGGTTTTATTTTCCCATACCATACTCGTATCCTATCCAATCAATACATAAGTTTTTTTATAAATACATAGTTGCTTGCCCTTACAAACTACGACCCCCACTCATCCTTCTCAAACGAAGTCAACTCATTCCTCTTGTTTACGCTTCAACTAGCCAGCCCAATGGTAAACGCTTCGGTGCCTTTGATATACCCACACGAAATTGCATTCTCCCCGGATCAATTCACTTGAACCCCAATTGATGTTCCTAGTTGGGGCTCTACTACTACTCCATAGTATCCTTTGCTTCGTCAACATCAAATAACATAAACTTTTTGGATGTGTATCATATGGAATAAATATGATGTGCGGCGCTGGAAGGGCAAAGTATAGAGATACTCTTTTACATTGACGTTGGAGATTGTCGGGATCCTTTCTGCCATACAGGTCAATTGCATCAATCGAGTATCCACTTGATGAAAATTTCATGTATAGAGTTAGAAGTGTCTTTACAAAGCGCTCAAATAGTTTGATTTTTTTTAGTACTCTTTTTGAGCAAAGAAATTAAAGTCGAGGAGCAACTTTTGGAGCAGTGCAGTATTGTGAGAGTTTCTGGTAATTTTATTTAATTAAAGGGAAATAAAAAGTTTACAGTTTGTGTACTAGTGCTGAAATTGAAGAAGCTTTCTAAAGCAATTAGTGCAACTTTTTTAAGGAAGTTTATTAGCCTGAAAATTTAAGATACAGACATTATAAAGGGTTTTTCAGTAAGGACATAACAATTTTGTATTTAAATAAAACACAGAATAATTAAGATATCGGGCTGAAATTTATTCCAGGTGTAGTACACATGTTAAATTTAAGTATGGAATTCGATCTCGTTCATATGACTACCGCTATCGATTCTTTAGAGCCAATTTTCCACCACTCTTCCATTAATATCGGCCGGAACCTTGGCAATTTCGCGTTCGACATTGTTCCTGAGTTCCTTTAACGTTGTTGGCTTGTTGGCATAAATCAACGACTTAACGCAACCCCAATAATGCCTATTTTGCTTATTGACAAAGCCATTAAGCCAAAAATGAGCTTCATTGCTGAAGATGATTTTTTTAGAGTACTCGTAAGTGCTCTTAAAGTTGCAACCAACGACTCAGAATAGTAGTAATTTTTAAAAATTTTCAAACGTTGCTAGTTCGTGAACTTCACCATAATAAAAAGGTGAACATTGACTCACGTTTTGACATTGACAGATCATAAAAAAAGTTTAAGGGTGCGTTTGTATTAAAATGCAGACTTGTTATGTCCCTATTGAAAAACCCTTTAAAACAAAACCTTAACAAAAAGCCAAACTAAATGAAGGCAAACGCAATTAATCAATTAAATCCACGAAAGCTGGCGGAATTAGCATAATATTCGAGTACGATGACCAATTTACTCCTTCCTTCAGTATGTAGGCATCGGTTCGTTATTGGGTTATATCTTGCGGGTCATCAGTTATTGTTCTTTCGTGGGCGGTACCAATCCACTACCACTTCCGCTTCAGTTTTTACTAAAGACGAAACCAACAAATGTAGGGCATAGTAGGTGTCATAACTGCCTCATAGGAGTACACGCCAAAAGGCTGGGTGTCTTCTCATTTGATTTCTGGAGGTGCAGGGATGAAGGGTAGAAGAAAACAACATCTTCTCTAAACTTGTCCGGCCCTCTCCATTAGAAGAAAACTTCATCTAGAAGCTTACTGGCAAATACCTCCAATGGTTCTGCGAGTAGTTTCTGGGAAATACCCATATCCTTGTGGTATCACAATGGCGAGGTTAGCCAATCGAACCTAACGTAACCATCTGAGAGTGTCGACGTTTCAATCGGAAAGAAAGAGAATCTTAGGCTCTTGCATCTTATAGGATGAGTTACTGATGTATTCAAAACTTGCCGATATCCTACGATCTACAATTGTGGAATAAATTGGTAAGTTCCTGTGAATGGACCAACAAGCACCTACAGGCATCTCGGGAGCTGTGACAGCACTATAGGTTCAGAGAGAAAAGTACTAAAAATAGGTCTATGTGCTTGTTATTCACTGGAATGAATAATGAATGATTCACAGCCCATAATTTAAGTCTGTAAGAAAGGATGGAGGACAACTTTGCCGAGTTCGGAATTAAAGAGCGTTAATCCATTGACCTACCAAACACGTTGATCCATCTCCCTCAAAAATGTCATCACAACTCAAAACAATCAATAATCATTATTTAAACACTTTCCAAGTACTCCCTCCCCGCTCCTTAACAAATAAGAAATCACGTCCTTCAATATACAATTACACCTTCCTTCCTTCCTTCTCGTTTAGCAACAAAAAAAAAAATCACTTTAAGGGCAAACATTGAATACATTAACCTCCCATTCATACTTTTCATTAAAGTCCCATAAAGATGGCGCGCACATCTGTTGCCTGGTAATAAATAATCTCCTGCTTGTCCTGCGCCGCCCCAAAAATATAAGGATTATGGCCTTAATGACTGCGAGGCAACAGCGACGGTGTGGTGGTTACGGCGGCAGGCATTCCCCAAAACGAATTTAGCCTTTCATTAATAATTACTCTTTAATTTGTAACCGTAAAGTCGGTTAAATGCTGCTGCCACTATAAAGATGCCCCCCTTCGTGTGATCCTCAAAGGCATGCCACCCCACTACCATGACAGAGATGTCAACTTTCAGGGTCTGCCGCACAAAAGCAGTGGAGGGCTGTAGAACTTCTCGACCGCATAAATCGGTTTTTAATTACTTGAATTTCTTTTACTCAGAAAACTTTCTGGCGCAAGTGAGACAAATATGGATTGCAAGTGATTTAATTATCAGAGTGGAAGGAGCGAGTCCTTGATGTCATGGTAAAAAATTTTCCTGCGCGCACCGCATACTTTATCCATCGCAAAAATATATTGCAAAAGAAATAGCGGTAACGGTATGAGCCTGTGAGTTTCTTCAATGGAACAGCAAGGATTTTTCATTCGACATTCTTGGAAGATTGCTGTCCAGGAATTTTATGCCCATCATGCCATGGGCGATAAGGAGCAACTTTTTCTTTCGTTCAGCATCGCCCTTGTCGTGTTTCTTCTTCGGTGGGACTTATGCTATCCCATTGGGCTTTGTTGGGTGTTATTCTGTTTTTTTTTTCCTTTTAAAACGATCCCATGAGAAATACACCCGGAAAAAGGAATACCCAACATGAAAAGGACAACATGGAATCAGAGAGATACGAAACTTTATGATTAAAGCATGAAAATGGAAAAGTTCTTAATATTTCATACACTTTACACTCGTTTGCGGGTAGGTGGAAGGAGAGAAAGAAAACTCTTGTCGCCGGCACGCGCAACGACACCAGCAGGACCAGGAAACTGGACGAGGCAAATAAATCCTCTTATTATCATTTGAGTTGGTTTGAATTTTGTCCCGTTTCGTTTTGGGTTGTTTTTTTTTCTCGACTTGTTCATGATGTCGGATGAAGTTCATTTTCCAAAAAAAAAAGCAATTATCCCCAAAAGTGGCTTCAGGCCAATGGGTCCAATGAAGAGGATAGCCGTTTCGTAGGTTTGGCATAGAACTGTACCATGATCTTGGAAAATCATTTTAATTTTGCGAGGGAGGCTGGTTAACTCTTTTAAGCTGGTCATAAATTTTCAGTTGAAAATTTTTTTTTGGAAGCGTGTTGAGAAGGGTTCCTGCTGGATTGGGGTGCGCTATGGTTACCTGCGGTAGACAGATAAATTATTGGATATAGAGTGGATTTGGGATTGCAGAGTTAAACGTTGGAAACAACCGCTTTATGTATAAAATGGTTTCGTTTTAGAAATTTATCTGCCTAAAGGGACCGAGTGGGCTGGGGGGGGGGTGGTAAGATTTTTTTTGCTTAAGTTCAATAATTGAAAATATATGATTAAATATTATAAAATGAACTTGGACTTCTGTAATTCGTAAAGGTTATACAGAATTGGTTGTATTTATATGCAATGTTGAGCATCCTCAAAAGGCACCATCAGGCAGTACTGCCAAAAAGAACATTTGCAGTTATCGACCTTTCGCAGGGTGTAACTAATACCATGCCTCTTTATCTTCTGTATTATCACATCACATCGTCAGAAATGTGACCAGATAAACTCATTAAATGACGACCTGCAGAAAATCTTGCAGTGGGGAAAAGCAAACTTAGTCGAATTCAATACGAAGAAAACCCAATTTAGCGCCTTTTCCAGAAAGAACTGTACTACAGCTTGAAATGAACAATCAAATTATCTATTTCAAGGACATCAAGCATATTCGATCGACCACATATTCAACATTGGAAATTCGACATCAATGAAGTTGAGCTACCTATTTAGAGCAAAGAAATACTTTACAGCGCAACAGCTCCTTCTCTCTTACAAAGTATAAGCTAGACCGGGACTTAAGTATTGTTCTCATGTTTGGAGTTCGGCCTCAAAATATTCTCTTTTCGTACAGAGACAAGCTCTCCAGCCATTAGACCATCGAAGACTGGTAGAAGATTCATACCTATACGATAGATAATATCATAGCAGATGTTCCGAAGACCTCAATGCAATGATCCTCAGAAATGAGATATTTGAGCATTCTACTAGGCAAGCCACTAGGTTCCATCACCTCTATTGTCTACCTTGAAGTTGACTCCCAAGAGACATATTTCCCCTCCTGCGAGAAGATTATATGCAAAAAATAACATTCTGGCATATTCTCTCATAAGAGCTGTATGTTTGAAATACGATTTGGTCAGAACACTCGCAGTATTCTTCTGAGAAAACGATTAACAGCTTTCTAAAGACATCGGCGGCAGCTTTCCAGGCGCTGCATCCATATAATGGTACGATTTCCACATTTGAGCGGAACAGTATCGGCTTGATGTTTAAGCTGAAGAAGCACTGGTACGCCAGATTTTCGAAAACATACCGAACGCAGCCCTTGCCTTTGCGATTTGAGTACTTACTTTCAAAGTAAAGGACATTCTGCAATCTATCAGCCTTTTGCCCAGCAATGCTCATTTGTGAGATAGATGGGTTGTCTGTAGGGCTGATCATTTTAGTTTTCGCGAAGTTTATCTTCAGCCTCACCAGGTATGGCTCTGTCATCAAATCAGTCAAATCCATCATTACCGAAGTTGAGCCCGCCGTCCACTAGTTGTGGAGAATAGATACTTTTCGCTACGAAGATTAAAATAGCATATTTCACTACACCACGTCTGAACGGTATGAACAATTACGCTATCGTTGAGTTTTAAATTCAGCAGCATTATCCTTGCTTAAAAGCTAAATTGGAAAATAAACATAGAAGAGAGGGCTAAGAAAGCATGCATTATATACTACGCCTGCAATAGATCCTTTGGTATGAAGTGGGGACTTCGACCTAAAATTCGACCTTTTGGATGTACACAGTCGTGGTACGACCGATACTTACATGTAGGTCCCTAGGATATTGGCAATATCGATAAAACAGAATATATAAAACGACGGCTGTAGGTATCATTGGCACACTGCGGCCATGCTCTACGGACGCGCTTACAGTCCTAGCGATCAAATAACCAAACACAACGTAGCAATCTGTACGGGCAGTCAGACAGCCGTTAAGATCCTTGCCTCAGTTACTACATCCTCCAAACTAGTGGAACAGTGTAAGAATGAACTCGCCTGCCTGGTAAATCGGTTATCGATAGTAGTAGTCTGGTCCCTCGTCACAGGGGAATAGAAGGCAACGAACTGGCCGATGAACCAGCAAGGCGCGATTTTGCTCTTAATATAAAATGAGTTCATATTCCGATTGGAACAGTTAAGGGTCAAGTTTTCGCACACTATCTGAAACGAGCCCAACTCAAGTAGCGTAGGCTAGACAGCTGTGTTATTTTCAGAAGGAGATACAATCTCAACAGAACTAAAGAACTCTTTAACGGAACCCGCACAGAGATTGCCAGTGTTGTGGCAATAAGTACATTTAACACTCATTGCCGAAATTGTAAGGACGTGACCGAGGAAGAAACCATTGACCACTTCATTTGCAAATGTCCTGTCTATCATTTCTAACCCATTCGACCCCAACGTTGCCTGAGAGCAATTTCGAATGTTTATAGGCTTACCATCCGCGTTCTTTTTGTTTTTGTTTGATGAACCGTAATGATAACGGTAGTCGTATGTGTCTGCATGAGGTGTGCTCAAATTATAACTCATTTGTGAATCATTTAGCAAAGTTATTTTCAAAGACTGCAGCAGTGTTGGCGAAAAAAATTTTCTTACTGCAGGTAGACTTTTATAAATAAATGTTTTTTTTTAATAAATTTAACAAAAATTATAAATGTGTAAATCAAATAGTTTCCAGCAAACGTTAAGTTAAATATTTTCCAAAGTTAATTTGTTCAATTTTAAACCAACATCAGGTGAGTAATATTTAAAGTTGTCAAGTTGCTTGTGGGCAACTTCGGGCAATTGTGGTAATAAATTTATTTGTGTTTAGTTATGAGACCACAAGATAAAGGATTGCCAAAAGAGGACATACAGCGAATTTTAAACTTCGATTGGGATGTTTCTACTGATGAAGAAAGTGGAGATGAGGTGGAAGATGTTTCTACAGTGCTGGAGCAGAATTTGGAAGGGATAATAGAAAGAGGTGAAAGTATAGAGATTGGCCTTCTTGACAATATCATTGCGGAAGATAACCAGCAAGAACCTTGCTGTTTTGAAGATTCTTGCTTCGGAAAAATTGAGATGAAGACACTCAAATGGAGATCAAAGTTATTTGAAGCCCCAGAAAGTATTTGGAAAGAAGATTATGTTCTGGAAGTTGATGACACAATGACACCAGTAGAATATTTCTCACATTTTTTTGATACTCGAGCTGTTGATTTGATCACACAGCAAACTGATTTGTATGGACTGCAAGAACTGGGCATTGAACTTAAATGTACTAAGGAGGAAATAAGACGGTATATTGGTACTCTGCTATACTTAGGTGTTTTGAAATTGCCCCAATTAAAAATGGCATGGTCGCAAAATACGAAGCTTACAGCTATAACAGACTCAATACTTCGCAATAGGTTTGAAAAAATTAAGCAGTGCTTACATTTTAATGATAATAACAAACAACCCAAAAAGGAAGATTTAAACTATGACAAGCTATACAAGATACGCCCTTTACTAGACATCCTCAGAGAAAACTTTAATAAACTACCTCAGGAAGAACATCAAAGTGTCGATGAACAAATAATTGCGTTCAAAGGTATGTAAGGTATATTTGGGGATTCCTGGATTTTTGGCTGCAACTTTTGGTTACAGGTCGATCAACTTACAAACAATACAACCCAGCTAAACCACACAAATGGGGTTTGAAAATGTTTACGCGTGCTGGAACGTCTGGACTAGTATACGATTTCACGCTGTATGTTGGCGAAGGCACCTGCCCGTCATATGGATTGGGATTATCTTCGGATGTGGTTCTAGCAGATATGGGGTGGATCTAGCAGATATGCTGATGGAACTCTACAAGGTCAACCACCGCTCAAGGAAGTGGTATATAAGAATATTCTATTGGTGCCTGGGAACATCTGTAACCAATGCGTGGCTGCTTTACAGAAAGCATTTAAATTTGCTACATCCAAAGCAGAAGCATATTCCCCTAATAAAATTTCAGCTGGAAATTGCTTATGCACTTTTGCCCAACGTTGCTCACAGGCAACTTTTTATAGCGCGCAAACGGATGGGCGTGGCGACTTGAAATTTTGCCTTGACAATTCTAGAATAAGTATAATACGATTAGAAGTAAAAAACAAATTTTAGGTCGTAAGAAAAAAAAAAAATCGGGGTCGAAAGGGCTAATCTTAATAAACTGTCAGATAAAAAAGTAGCTGATCTAGGACTCGCAGTTGGGTCTTCCCCCTGAACATCAAACACCCTTTTATACTCACCAAAATCAGCAGATCACAAGACTTGTGGTAAAAAAACGTCGCGCTGCAGCTCTAATTGGGTGTCATTCATGTTAGCTTGATACCGTCACTTCTACCTACCTACCTACCTGAGGCCGTCTGGATTGAATTTTCACCCAGCATTCATACAAATTTAGATGAAGCTGTGTTGTGTCTTTGCTGTTCTCTATTGCTGTTTTAATTACTATTTTGGTACTCCTGTTATGTGGACAATTTCTCAGTTTATAGTAATGCAGTCGCTATTATATTGTCGTGATGCTTGGTGATAAATACATTAACTTGCAAATATAGAAAATCCTTATTCCAATGCAAATGCAATTCATTAGTTACTCGTATATACACATAATAAGCAGAACGGCGCCCACTGCTTACGCTCAGTGATTAAGTGAGTGGACATAGTTTTATGACATTTAGATTTGCATTTAGTTATCAGCAAATTGCGAAACCATTAGTATTGCAATATTCGAATACCTGTAACCCAATGTAGATCATTAATTCTACAATGGATTAGGTACCCAATAAATCAGTGAATATGGTCGGCCCTTTATGTCTCGAAGACACGACAACAATCATTGCACAATTAAGTTAATTTCGAACTCATTAAAATTCCATTTCATTTTCAATGAAACAAACCATTAACGACTCTGCGCATTAATTGCTTGCACAAAAGGCCAATGGGGAAATTTTAAATACTCGTATGTATGACAATACTGATTTCTCTAATTTTTACGACTAATGGGTATTTTTTGAAATTGAAAGGTAAAGAGTTATTCATTTCATTGTATGACTACCCTTAATGACTTAAATACGAGTACAATAGTGAGCAAATAAAATTCAGCAAAACTCATCACCTTCGATAGTTATAATTCTGATATCAATTAAGCCTACAATTATCATAGTATTAGTGCACAAGGTGGCGCAAAAGTAATGACCCAGATTGATTTTTATAATTTTTTTTATAAATTAACAAATGATGATTTTATTTTTTTATTATGTTTATGTGGACTTTGAATTTTGCTCCCTTAAGTACTGAAGATAAGTCGTTCAAACTTTGGCCTCCAGAGTTTATGGAAATTTGTGCCCTTTTCGTGGCATTTTCAATCACTTTTCTCAATACTTCCGCCGGTATGTTCTCCATTTTTTGTCTAATGTTGTCTTTCAGGGCTGCGAGAGTCTATGGCTTGTTCACATAGACTAATAACTTCAAAAAACCCCAAACAAAGAAGTCTAGCGGAAAATTTCATAGCCTAACCGTCGTCTCGTTGATGTTACTGGACGCTCTTACACATCGAACGGCCTGTTATTGATCTACCAGCCCTTGCCCTATCTCGTGTTCAGCCAGTCTCTTCGAGACATGTGGCTTGGCGTCGAACTGGGCGTCCAGTCAGTGTCGAATGGTGGGGAAATCTTTGATGATGTTGTGTTCTTACCACTGATGAATTATTCCGCAACAAAATTGGCACAATTATTTCACGTTCTTAAGGAGTATAGCATTCCATTGATCATCGTCGTATTTTTCTCTTCTGTTTACTACACAATTGTCAATATCACGATGATAGGAGACGTAATTCTCAAAATTGATTTATTAATCTTGCGCCATGTTGTATAATTTTTCTCAAATTAAGTGCACTTTTCATTTAAAGGCTCTGTCACATTTTGTTTTGAAAAATTCAATGTGGTCAGGTAGTTCATATATGAGTAGACAAATAACGTATAGAATCTCGTCCTTTAGCTGCAGAATTAAATTGTAACCTCCTATTGAATGCATTATTGCTTTGGCTGTATGCGAGCGGCACCCTGCTGTTGAAACCACATGTTGAACTAGCATCTAATTCATGTGTTCCAATCATGTGGCGGAATGGTTTTCCAGTAACAGTAACTCCATATTAATTTTTGAGAAAGTACGGTCCAATAATTCCTCCAGACCAAACAGCGCACCACACTGTCATTTTTCAACGTTTCTAGACGTTGCCGCAGTGCGACGTAGGCCAGACTTCGGTTTATCAGCGACAGTACTTCTTTCTTCAAATTTATGCATTATACGGTAGATATTCTCTCTTGTCACATAACATTATTTCGACTCAAAATTTCGCGTTATTTTCGCATGGCTACCGTTATCGACGACCACTAAAAGACGTTGCTTTATCGAATACCATTCCATGATATAGTTACCACGTCTGCACCTCACATCTGTCAAAGAATTATAGTATACCTTTCTGTAGAACAGTCTGCACTACAGATGAGCAATAAAATTGTGCTATAATATAAATCATCTAGAGGCCACTTAATATAACACTTTCCTAAAATGACAAGACTGTAAAAAGCTGAAGTTTGACTTCGAAAATGATAATTTAAGCCTGACACGAGCCGAATACTGCGTTCCACTCATATTAAGATTTCTCAGGGCGACAGCGATGAAATTATGGAAACCGAACCCTTCAAACTGTTCGCGTAGAAAAGCATTGATAATGTTTGCCATGCGAGTTTGTGTGGGTATTAATATTCGTACCCATAGCTTGGAACAACACCTGTTACCATATCGGACTTCAGCCAGACTGTATTCGGTCTGTGTGAGGCTTTAGGCGCTAAACTTTGATAATAATAAGGTGACTTCAATCTTCAATGACAAAATGTAATGTAATCTGAAGTAATGAAATGGCGTCCAGCACAGAAACTGGGTTAACGAGTTCTATCTTATAGTGTCATGCACTTCATTTCACAATTTGAAACTGATGGCGGCAAATCTATTTTTTTTTCAATTCGATTATGCAAAATAGAATTCTTAAATCAAACCCATTAAAAATCATGAAAACATGTCACAGATTCAAAACTTGATTAAAATTAAATGTCATGTCATAGGTTTCCATAAAAATCAACTCACCGTCATTCTTGTCGTAACTAGGTATATTTTTGGACAGGAAAAAAAAAAAAAAATTATGACATCCAAATTGCCCAAAACATTTTCATGATAGCTAAGTGTGTCCTTAAAAAGCCATGACAATGATGGAACTCGAGAAAATGTTCCTTTCTTTAATTAAATTTCTTCTTCTTCTCCTCAAGTAAACTTTTACATTTCCCTGGTTTACTTATGTTGTCCTGACCTAGCGTCCATTTAAGCCGGCGTTGACGTGCCATTACTATTACTTGCTTTATCTCTGTAGTTGTGTGTATGAAAATGTAATGAAAGATGTATTTGTAAAATAGCTGGAACGAACAGATGGACCTATCCGGCAGATAGGGATTTTTCGCCTCTTGAAAATGTCACTATAGTCCACACCCTCTGTCACTAGAGATGAACATGAAATGAGTCTGACAGTTGTTGGGGGTCCTTAATTAACACTCCAACGGCAGCAGCAGCGACCATAAGAATTTTCGTGGCCATGATTTTCAATTGCTTCCGGGATTTCCCTACATTTTCACCAAACTGCGAAATTTAATTTGCACAGGAGGGAGTGTCTTTTTATGAAATTTAAGGCTCATTTAATTTTTGAAGAGGGTTTGGGTTTTTTGGTTGTTAAAGGGATTCTCGGTGTTGAATTAAATCAAAATCAATAAATGCTAGAGAGTTTAGAGTACTTAAATGAAAATGAGTAATAGAAAGGACGGCGATTTATATGACAGGAAGGGAAAGGGAAGTCTATAAAATATATTAAAAGGGGTTGAACTGAAAATCTACACCAGCGCAGCAATCGGGATGGAAGATGGACTAATATAGAAGAAATCATTTATTTGTAATCTACTCGTTAAATTTGGTGTCAATCTTAGCAGAAGAAAATGAACACTCTGTTTACTCCAATGAGGAAATGGCCATACATAATCTCTTGGCTCAACGGATATACTACACCTCTGTAAGTAATTATGAGGTCACCTTGCCATTAGACGCCTAAGTACATTTGGAGTAGCTAGAGACTTCACAGACAGCCTGAGTGAAAAACATTGAAATTTTCTTGAAAGTTATCGATAACACGTGAAAAAACAAATTAGGTGCACTAAACTTAATTGTTTAATAATTTTGTCCAAAACTTAAATTAGAAGCATACATAAAATATCCGTAGATACACATTCATTTCAACTTCAAGAATCAATAAACATGATGAAATATGTTTTTATTGTTTTGTGTCAGAATGGTAAAGGGTTATTCATTTCGGGGTTGTCAAATCCACCTGTCATCCATAGTGACAGGTAGTTAGTTCTTTACAACATGGATCGTTTAACCACCGATCAATGCATTAAAATTTTCTGCATCTTACTAAAAGATTACTGTTCTATAATATCCGTGTATCGCGATTTAAGGAGAGATTATAGTCGTCATAATCACCCAACTGAACAAACAGTTCAAAACACAATCACCTAATTCGAACAAATCGGTAGTGTTTGTGATGTCGTAACGCCTGTTCATTTAAGACATTTATATGAGCGACATGTGGTTCCAACAGGGCAGGGCTACGTGGCACACAACATAGGCAAATTTGGATTTATTGCACCAAAAGTTCCCTGGCCATACTGCAACAAACTATAAGCCGTTGCTGTTAAAGGTAATTTTGAATGCTTACTTGTCATTGACATACATAATTACATAGTAAGGACAATAGTACTATTACATACATTTATTGCTATAAAACAAAGACCTCGAAAGATAATTTAATAAAACTTTCAGGATTTATTCAGATATATTGTCACTACAATGCAGAACAAGCTTAAGTCCATTTTGGCTATTTCTTAGGAGAGTCATTTAAAGTTTTACTCGAATCGTTTTAATCATGCAAATTGATGTAAGGTATGTGCGAGAAAATGGCATTGCGCGTTAGTTACATGAGATAGAGACTTAATTTGTATATCCATGCATGCTAAATATAAAAGGCTTCTCTCTGACCAACATTTTGGAAAAACACGTAATTTGGTCTTAGGATTGTTATTGTTAGATATATTCTGAATATAATAATCGAAACTTTAATTAAAAGGACTCTCCTGGCTTTAATGCAAGTCTTTAGTCCTTTTGGCCACTCATCAATTAGAATACGCGCGGCATTAGTTGGGAAATTGATCACAGCTTCGGTCAGAGTTCGCTTTAAGAGTTCCATGTTAGGGTATCTTTTGAGGAACATAATGTCGTTTAAGACAGTCCACAAATTGTGATCAAGTCGATTAAGGTCTACGGCGGTGGAAAGCTAGTTTTTGTAACAATGAAACGGGGTACGTTTCGAGCCAGATATGGGTAGATTTACTTTTTCCTTTTTTTGGTATAGAGTATGGTTTAGAGGTTTCACAAAGAGTCCTTAAATGGTTTGCTGGTACACTTTGCCCTATATTTCCATGCTTTTTTCGCAAAAATGCAGGTTAGTGATCGCGTCATAAGAGACTACCCAGCACACCATGGCTAACTCTGGGGGGTGTCCTTTACGGACCCTTGAGTCAGGCTTGAACACTTCCCTAGATGACCATGCATATACCGTATCACTTTATTTGTTTAATTTCTTCAAAGACTAGTTGAGCTTCATGCGTGCAAAGTTTGAGATTGTATCCTCATATATAGGTACATACGAGTATAACGCGAAAAATTTGCGAGACTGCACTTCAATACCCCATGGCTACACGGTGGGCTCCCTATCGTGGCTGGCATGCATGCATAAAATTCCATCTTCTTGATATCTATATTACGCAAAGCACTATCAAAGCTATCTTCAGGCTAAAAGGAGGCGGAGTTTTGAAGAATTTGCGCGACGATTATCCCTCGTCCTATGCCTTAAGGCGCCGTCGCTCAGTGGTTATGTGCGCAATTCCAAGAACTCAGATTCTTAGAAAACTTGACTCTTCATCATTAAATTTGACTAAATAAATATTTTCCATCCTGCGATAATTCTGTTGCCTCTCATCAGAAAAGACTGCAGACAGCTCACTGGCGTACAAGTAATTACGGACTATTACGCTTTTGCTAAACACCTGAATGTGCTTAGCATAAGCGATGCTACTGTCGAACAATTCCTCTGTGATTGCCTTGCCTCTGAAACTCGTCAATCTACGAAATTTTATTAACCGGGGGTTTACGAGTACCACTTGATAGTACAATGGAACAGTATCAGAAAAGGCTCACCAATTTAACGAAGAAGACTCTCGTTTCTGGTAGTCTTTAGCAGACTGCCTATTCTGATGACTGGTTGGTTGATTTGAGTCTTTCGTTTGAGAGCCATTTATGGTGGATACTGTTTACTAGTGATAAACAGAAAAATATTTAAGCTCGTTCGAAGGAAATGCAAATATCCTTCGTCGAATATTGAAGGAGCAAGGGAATTTCAGGAGAAGATAAACCAGAGCTATACCCAGATATGAATGTGTAGGTAAGACTAGACGACACATTGAGCCAATGGACAACTACGCTTAAGACATGAATCCTAGGTAGGAAACTGGAATCAATGATACTACCCCATCAATGAAGACGGAATGCTCTGATGAGCCGGTGATAAAATATTTATAAAGAACTTTAATACAGTGCTACCGCGTGACGTACATACATATTTGCAAAATCAAATTACATAAAGAAAAAAAATTGCACCACGTCATGCGCCAAAAATACGCTGAATAAACATCATTTGAACAAAATTGCATGTCAATTTGATTCGTTTCTTGTCAAAACGCAAGAAATCAAAGCACAAACTAGCCAGCGAAGGCAATATGTGAGAGCTGTTCATATGAGTGATGTACTACAATATTGGATTTCTGCTGCTGGGGGTATGCAATGCAAGTCGTTAGGTTTTTTTCTTTCTTGCTGAAAAAGGATATTTCGTCCTTTTGGCGTTTGCAAACAGGCAGCTCCATTAGTTGCAACGGCGTGCATTACCCAAAGGACTCAGGGCGGTGGGACTACTACGTATGTAGTAGTTGCTTCCATCGCATGATGGCATCGAATTGCAGTGAATCGCAGTCATGCGAATTGCTACGATAAGTAATTCAATTCTTTTGGTTGATGGCTTTCGCTACGTCGTCCTCGAGTTTTCTAATGGAAGAAATTTTACGAAACGATATTCATGGACAATGATGGATAGAATTTAAGCAGTTAGTTTGGTGTGGTCTTTCGCTAGGAGTATGACTCTTAGCGCAGCAAAGTCACTTGTTCCGGTTTTTGTTTGCTTTTTGATTTTTAAATTAACGTTTTTATTGCAAAGGTTATTTCCGGAAAAAAAAAAATATTGGAAAATGGTTTGCATGGGTGTCCAGAGGAGGATATCGATTTTGAAAAATAGCTGAATTTTATTTCTGACGTTGCAAAGGTTATTTACAAAAGTTCTTTGGAAAAAAAACAAACTTACTTCTCGTATAGAAATAAGACAATGCACAGGAACACACGAACTTCCAACATAAAGGCACACGTCGGGCGAAAATGCAACACCACCTCACAGATTGCATACAGCTATCGATTAGCGAAGATTCTCAACTGCTATGAAGCAGACATACATAACTGCTACAATGAAAAGAATTGAATATTTGGAACCAGGCCTTTATCCTAGGCAAACTTAGACAATAAGTCATGAGTCTTCGCCATGTAATGATATGTCTTCTAGGTACACATCCAAAAATTGAAAGGTAAACTAACTTACTCTCTCAGTCCTTCAATTTCTTTTAAATTTGAAGCTGTTTTTCATCAATTTAGAAGTCGACTGTGGGTGGCCGTGGTGTAGTGGTAACATCATCGCTTGTCATGCTGTTGATTCACGGTTCGAATACTGATATCAAGAATCATCTATTTATTTCGCATGAAATAAATAAAAAAAGTCGATCACTTGCGAAAGCTAAGTCAACTCTACTGTGAAGGCATAACACTGGCAGTAGGGTGGTCATATGGCTAAAATGCAACTTGATCGTGATGATATAAGGAGGACGGAATGTGAATCATAAGCAACGACAATAATAGCGAAAACAAACAAAATATTCCCCAGTTATCTGGACAGCCACCCTTGGAGTTTACAGAAACTTAATACCACCTGAGTTTCAAACTACACCACTCTGTCTTTCTCTCTGTCTCTTCCCATTTCCACAAAACACACGTGTTCTAAAAATTAGTATAAGGGTATTCATATCCCCTTTAACACGTGCAAATTATAAAAAAAAAAACAATTTTCATTCGTATCCAACGAGTGAATTGTTTGTGTGTTTTGTCCTTATTTAGTAACAAAGTGAAGATGTAGAGACGTGCTAATCCAGTACAATTGATGACTATACGTGTTATTGGTAAATTTCACTATATTATCTACATTTATGTTCTCATGGAGGAGAATAATTCCTATGGTCCCTGTCGATTTTAATACTAAAATTCAGAGCCGAAAGCAGGAAGTTTCGAATTTGCTGCACGAGATTTCTACATCTAAGCATCCTAAGAGCAACATGATAGTCACCTTATCAAGTAATCTCTAACTTAATTGATCATTCTGCGATCGACGGAAGACACTCCTCCAGTGTACTGAATGTCCAAAAGTTCCCAACGACGAATATCTAACGATGTAATCCCCTGGAACTATCAGAGCATTTGGCAATCAGATGTCCCTAGGGCTATTGGAAACTCCAAAAGCATCAACATTAAGCAGTGGCAATACTACAGCAATTCGTAGGATCTGTTTTGGTTTAATGCCGATGGCGAACAAACTTTGGAAAAATCCAAGATTATAGAGCGGCGCTGCAAAAAGGATTGTAATTGCAAGACGCTTCAATGACAGCACCACAGGAAAAACACTACTGTGACATTCGGTTTTAGACAACTGATTAGTAAGTCCTTGTCGAGAAGAACTAATGATACACACTATCCTAGGAGTTATCCAGAATATATTTTCTTACAATCTATGCTCCTATCTGCGTTAATGGTACATGAAAGAATAGACTAAACCACAAACTATGTGAGTAGTACAGCGACGCAGACTTAATAAAGCACAAAACATTGAGATTGCACCTTTAAGAATCCCATTATACTAATATGACTTTTAAACATGGGATTTTCGCCAGCTGCATTTTTCAAGTAAGCCAACCCGACAAGAAAAAAAGGACCATGGTAAAATGCCAATCTCATCACTCAGAAGAAGGGCAGACAAGTTTTCAACAAAGCCAAGAGCTCTTAACTGGGACACCTACAAAATAACTCTCGTAAAATAAAAGTGATACTATACTATAATTATATAATTTAGAATAATTTTCAGAAGTTTCTAGTCCTACCCACAAATTCTTCAATACGTAATTACCTAAAGACATTAGGTGCTTACTGGATCACCTCTAGCAAGGAGACCATTGACCTACTTCTGGATATTCCACATGAAACGTATCATATTGAGTACACTACTATTCCATCGTGTTGCAACTTCTACAGAACTTCTTGCGTAGCTTGAAACCTTTCAAATTTTACCCAAAGGGATTGAATTTCCTGAATTCAAAACGTGCCCTCGGCTGTTGTCTATATTTGAAGGCAACACATTGCACTCGTGGTGCACGTAATTTGCATTAGAAACTTCAATGCATCTTGTTCATATCCCCATGAATAGTAAAAAAGGAAATGAAAATGTTCGTATCTTTCAACTACAAATATTAAAGCAAAGATAAACATCTCAGCAATGAGAAGAATTTTGAACAAGTTCCTCTTAAAAAAAAAATCTACTCCCACTCAATTCCTTAAAGTTCAAATCAAAGTTGCTCTTCTCTAAGAAAATAAAGTGCACGACTAGGTTGCACGCACTTGCACCTATGTTTCGATCCTTTGCTGATTTTTTTTGGAAAATGCGTTAAACAGCAAACAACTTTTTGTTGACAATTTTTCAAAATTATGTATACCATGTCCTTGAACATATAAAATATTTCATAGTTATCAAATTTCAACAAAATCCGATTTTCAAAAATTTTATAACAATTAAACTACCGTTATATAACATGTTTTCGAAAAGCTTGGTACGCCATTTCAATTTCAACAAAATCGTTATAACCGTTTTCGAGAACATCGATTTTTTTAAAAATAGGCCATTAGGTTAAAATTCCGATTTCGCTTCGAATTCTGACTCTACTGACCCTAGACGTTTGAAGCAAATACGTCCAGCCATTTAGGCTGCAGTCCAGCACACATACATACAAACAGACATACAGACAGAATTGAGAAACCAACCTTCTCTAGTTTTTCTTTAATGTAAAATTTGCTCAAAGTCTCGAAACCAATACTTGCCCTTATACCTTCATACTCGTACGTGAAAGTAAAGAAGGAACCAACCCAATAATTCGTGTTTGCACAGCATACTATACAATTGTGTACGGGGACAACCTAGGAACTACAAATCCTTCTATTCATTATTTTAAGAATGTCATTCTTCATTTTCGAGATACGGAAGTCGGACGCGGAACTTTATAAAATGCATTAGTTTTAGAACCCAATGTTAACTGCTAACAGGCAACGTGTAACACAGAATCTAAGCAACATCTTCGACAATCCTTTATGCTGAAAGTAATATAAATGACATCAAGTTTAGAGAGAGTTCCGTCAGAACCATAAAGGGTAAAGTTAAAGAAACTTGTTCAGCAAAGTTAATTAGAAAGGATATCTCTAGCTTTTGGACACGATGACATTTCTTGGAACAGAAGTGCGAAAGAAGAAACATTAAGTGCCAGCGTGTCAATGGAAGAATGAATAGACAAAGTTCCTTGTGTTAAGAGCAACAAGGATAATGAGTTGCGCGGTGCAAAGGATTACGAGTGCTAGATGATATGCAGCTCTCGTTTACACGAAGAATGCTTTTATAATTTCATCAGAGTTTCATCGTTGTTTTCATGGGAATTGTTGGAATAGAATACGTGACTTGGTACAGATATGGAGGTGTTCTGGGTGCTGGTAGTGTGATTTAATAACATTGTGCGACTATGATACGATACAAAGTTGGAAAAGTTTTATAAGTGAAAGCGGTAGATACGTGTTATGCCTTCCGCTTCTATCGTTAATGGTGCAGAAGACAACATTATCGTAATGGCAATGAGGAGTATTCGAGCAACAATGAGAGTGATGTTCAAATTAAAATGGCATCATCGATGTCTGTGAAAAAAATAAATGAAGTTGTAGTTGCTATTGACATTTTAGAAGCACGATGTTGGGGCATACCTACATAGATTCTATTTCGAGCTCAAAGTGGTACTTATCGCAAGATCGTTCCTTGTCTGTTCAATTAGACACACTCATTTAACGATTGCTTGTATGACTGATTTGTTGATAGGATTATAAATAAAAATTAAAAAAAAAGAGACTAGTTGGCACAAGCATTAGCCAACTATACTATCTTTATCTTGCACTTAATAAATTTGTAACACCACAAACTATTTTTTTTCCAAGTATCTGCTATAAGCAGATACGGCTATAACGTAGATGCTATCTCTTCTTTTCTCTACATATTATAAAATTTCAAATATTTTTCTATCTGTCTGCTTGCGTGACCATTTATAACTCAAGAAAAACGTAACCAATTTTGATCCGTCCTATTTTAACACGCTATGTGCACCGAAGTCGGGTAAACATCATCAGTAATGTTCATTAAATTGGATACAGCGACTAAGCTGTAAACGGTATGTGAAAATAGCATCACTAGACAGCTTATTGTTCACATTTCGTGTTTTAAATATTTAAGGTTCAGCTGAGCCAATTTTAGTGTAGTTTACCGCAAAGTAATGTTATGGAGCATTGAAACGAAATCTTCGGCTAGATGGCTGTAATCTTATAGATCGAAGTGAAGTTGCTTCTGCCGATATTGCAAAAGCATGCCAGTTAAGTTGAGACTTTACAACTACTCGAAACAGAAGAAAACCATCAAGTAGTTGCTCGGGTACTTACACCGCTGATGATAAGAGCAGTTGAAATTCCACTGGCATGTAATTTAGGCATCTATAAACCTTCCCTAAGCAATTCCCTAACCAAAAAAATACACAATAAAGAAATCGGCTTAGACATTCTAGATTTGCTTTGCTACAACGCAAAATCTAGAAAAATTATTATTTGGGCTCTAAGAAACCTTTTTTCGTCCATCAATCCCGACCTCTTTAAACTTCTATATCTCTGATATTTGCAGCATCCTGTTGACAAATAAAAAACTTTCTCAACTGGAATTACTTAGAGTAATTATTACACGATACACCAAAATATCCTTATGGATCCCATTACGAAGAAGCTTTCCATCAGTTTCCTCATAATGATGACGATTATCCCTGGTTTCATTGAAATAAACCGAACTGCTTACGTCCCATTTCCCCTCACATTCGAATTGCTAATGTTGCTGCAGAAGCGTATCCGATTAAACCACTCTAACAATTCTATCCTAGAACATACATTTGGGTGCTAAGAATGCTAAACCTTGGCATTAATAGCCTTCCTGCTCAACCTCCACACCCTCCACATACCATACATACGTGACAATTACGAAAAGCAAAGATCCTTTAATTTTTCTTCCCCAAAATATGGGTGATGGTATAATACCTGTCACACAGCATCTGAAGCATATCCTTTATTTTAGTCTTTCAGATAATAAAAACATATCATCGCCTGGCATCTGAGTATTATCCTGTCGAGGATTACCCATCGCTCTCACGTTGTTGGAGGATAAAGTCAGTAGCAAAAAGAAGCGCGGCACGGGATGGAAGGTATTTTCTAATGGCAACCTCAATTAAGTGACCAAGGTTATGGATTTACCTCCTGTGTTAGTACATACTCGTACCAGCAACAGGAAGGACATGCAAAAAAAGAAACAATGACATCACGTCACATACCATATACCTGGGTGATGCTTCTGTTTGCGTAATAATTAAGTGGATTACTTGAGTCATTTATTGTGTGTGATCCTTTTTTCCACTGGTTGTTGTTTTTGACACGCTACATTTCGTATACCTTTTTGTACTCGTCCTTGTGGTGTTTGTTTGCCGGCTGTCAGAAATGCCTGTTTGTTTTCATTTTCACCTGTTTGTTTTCATTTTCAGTTAGGAAATATGGTTTACGGTGTGTTGCTGCTGGCATATGTTTGCCCTGGTGACACAAACAGAAGGATTAAAAAATAAATTCCAGATTTATTTTTATTGGTGTCTTGTGTTTTTTTTCTTCAGACTTAGATCCTTTTTTATGGCTGTGTTGTTTTCAAGAAGTTTAGTGAAGGTATAGCAACAACATAGTTTTAAATCTACCGAATTTTGGTTATCATAGGCGAATAACTTAAAAAAAACCCTGTTGCCAGCCACCATCTTTGAGTGCGTGGGCGGAGAGTTGGAGTGTGTGATGATAAGCTAGTAAAAGGCAATTCATTACTTTGCCCTGAATGAGCCTCCACTTGTGGTAGGAGGAAGTTCACTATCACGACAACGAGATTATAGTTATCTGTTTTAAAAGTCGTTACTTTCTTTGCCTTCTTCGAGCCGTTGGACACCTCGTCAAGGAACCTGCTCCTTTTGAGCGTAAATCTTTTCGCAACTACGGACTAGCCCCCAGGTCGGTTCGATAAACCGATCCAATTCGATAAACCGGTGGCATGGTTGCACCTTCTTCTCGAAAAGGTATTTCCTGTTTTCTTGGGGGCCACAGGTCTTCAAATGCCGCACCGGCTTTCTTTTTCAAGCGTTCTTTAAACACCCGTGTAACTTCTATTGCCAAGGTGTGGGATTGCCACCACGCCTGACTCCATTGCTTTTCCGCTTTTTTGCTTAGCCGTTCCAGGATTCGTAGAACCAAATGAGTGTCACAACTTAACGACCTTCTGTTGAAATCAAAAAGTTTGGGAAGGGATGGGGGAGATGAGTTTTTTGGCGACAGTGCTCGACAGTGGTACAGAATTCTCCTCCATTGTATGAAGTGCTGGTGGTATCAGCGATTTCCGGTTTTTGTTGTTGAGATCCGGCCTTAGGGTTCCGTGTTTTTCAGTTCAAGGAATGAGAAAGGAAGTTGGGGAGGGGGAGAAAAGTGACAGGGAGATACTAAGTAGAGTGATTATCTTTGGTTTTTCGAGTCTCCTTAATGCAATCTTTATCGCCACGTCTGTACTGCTGCGAAGAGAATATTGAGCAGATGACGATCCCAAGGGCTAGATGACATGAAGGGAATAATTAAAGAAATTGTTCACAAAATAGCAGCCCAAGTTTTGCAAATACAATATAAACTATATACAAGAATGTCTTATTCAAAATGGCCGTCACTTCGTACATCAGTTGCAGAAAGAATTGGGATTCATTTTAGATCTTTGAAAAAATCCATGGATACTCGTATATACACTGTAAAAATGTTGGTTTGTTTCATATCCTGAAAACCAAGGAAACTCAGGATATTAAAGGTCACAATCCAATTTCCTTTAACTTTGTAAAAAATAGCATATAAGTATTTTTCTTCCTTCTCAAAACGTTTCCGACATAAACAAGGTGAACTGACACTGATTTTTCGCAGACACTGTGAGCACAAATATTTTATTCGAACATTTTTTTTTGAATCTACACAAAGAACTCTTTTCAGCGATATATCGCATGATTATATACGAATAGTTTTTCGTTTTTGCGACATTCGCTACCTTCAAAATATTTTTTTTTTTTCAAAAATGCCGTCGGCATTGTGTTTAAGTTATTATTCTGCATGACTTGTGTGAAAATCGTATATATAGCATTTGTACTTTAGGAGCTAGAAGGTGGTGACAGACGGGCGGACGCGCTATCGAGAGTAATCGGGTTCCTTAGCTTATATTCTCGAAATCAAAGACAGGCAAGGTCATTCAAGATCATCAAACAACGTCCTCCTCCGTCCTATATAATTTCGCGCATAATATAATCGTTATGGAATAAAACGAGGTGAACTTAAAAAAAAAAAAAATCCCCAGCATATGTTTAAGAAATTAAAAACGCAATCATTTGAAACTTAAACAAGCAACGTCTCCGTTTCCATTAGCAGCTGTCAAAACAATCTCCAGAGATTATTATATAGTTATTATGCATGTACTCGTATCCTCTCTCCCATCGAATTATCCATTTGCTATGATAGTGCAGCAAAACAAACAGTCTGGACAATGTCACATGTCAGAACGATAAGAAGCTACAGGCGATTTTAGTTGTCAGAACTGAAGTTAAACTATTGTGGTATGTGTACCACATAATAAACATTTATTTATGGTAGACCCCACCCAATATGATATTCAATTTTCTGCACTAAAGTCTACATCAATGGCATAATTAAACAATACTGCATGCTATAATGTGTGTATTTATGCATTTAAATGCACGATAAACGGGTTTGATTTGACAATATTTATCGAAAGCACAATAGTACTTGGGTCAAAGCATAATGTAATCGGAAGTAATTTGTTATGGTTTTATGGTAAAATAATAACATAGTATAAAGGCTAGTACGAGTATACAAAATAACTAATTCTATTCACATTGGATCTCAACGTTCTAGATATACAGGAGAGTATGGTTAAGGATGAAGAAGTTGGCATTGCTTGTTTTGAAAATCAGAAATAATAGCAAGGTTGGGCTGTCAAGTATAACAAGATTAGACGCTGCTCACGTGGGTTGAGGGGTTTTATAGGGTAAAAGATACAGTTAGAAGATAAGAGTTATTCTTTTTTTTTACAAACTTCTCTCAAGAAACGAGAACCTATAATGCTGTGCTCCGAGGTATATGTAGTACTACCCATCTGGCAAACGAAGGTACGACTCTTTCACGAAGCCTAAAGCAAAATGTTGTGGCATCTCACTGAGCGTCAAGAAGGTGAGTCCCTGTCTATCACCTGTGGGTCAGGTGCTGACCAGTATACCGCACATTGTGTGACACATGCTCGTAGCATCATTTTGGTCGCATCGTACGACAGGCATACCTTACATGCTATATCTTTCAATGTAAAAGTAAACACACGAGCTAAATATGTGGGTAGAAACATTTCTATAAGTGCGACCGATTAAGTCACAAAAATGTGGAAGTAAATGCGGAAAATACAAATTGCCTGTTTTAGACCTTCTTTGTCCAATGTCAGCAATTTTTATATCAATTTGGGAAGTAATGAAAATGATCCAATGATTTCATTTCGAGGAAAAGGATTTTAGTCATACTCTCCATAATACATTCCAATGTGTTATTTCAACATCGGTGCGCAACTAAGTTCTCGCTGTTTTTTTGATGAAAATGCAACTTTTTTGTGAAAAAATGGTTACAAATGAATCATTCAAAGTATTGCCCATCGGTATCTACAACTTTTTCCCATCTTTCTGGCAGAGTTCGAATACCGTTACGGTAAAAGTGTTCATCTTTTGAGGCTAACCACGAATCAAGCCAGTTTTTGATGTCTTCATATGAGCGGAACTGCTGATTAGCCAGACCATGTGCCATCGAACGCAATAAGTAATAATCGGATGGCGCAATATCTGGGGAATATGGCGGGTGGGGTTGGACTTCCCATTTGAACGTTTCCAGGTAGGTTTTAACGGGTTTGGCAACGTGAGGCCGAGCGTTGTCATGCTGTAGAATCACTTTTTCGTGCTTCTGCTCGTATTGTGGCCATTTTTCGCGCAGTGTTTGGCTCAATCGCATCAATTGAAGTCGATACCGTTCCTCAGTGATGGTTTCGTTGGGTTTCAACAGTTCATAATAAATGACACCGACCTGGTCCCACCAAATACCGCATAATTTTCGCAGCGTGAATATTCGGCCGAGCCGATGACGTAGAAGCATGACTTTCTTTTCTTTGGGTTGCTGTAATGAATCCATTTATCATCACCCGTCACGATGCGATGAAGAAAAGTCTTCCTTTTTTGCCGCTGGAGCAGTTGTTCACAGGCGAAAAGACGACGCTCAATGTCCCTTGGCTTCAAATAATAAGGAACCCAAGTTCCTTGTTTTTGAATCATTCCAAACGCATGCAATCGCTTGAAAATGTCTTGACGGGTAACTTCTAATGCTTAAGCAAGCTGTTCTTGCATTTGGTACGGATCCTCATCGAGCAATGCCTCCAATTCAGCGTCTTCAAAGGATTTTGGCTTTCCTTCACGCGGACGGTCGTCAACATCGAAATCACCGTCTTTGAAGCGACGGAGTCAATCACGGCACGTTGTTTCACTTAGAGCAGCATCTTCGTAAACTTTTTGGAGCTCTCGAAATGCGCTTCAGCCGCCGTTTTCTTCGAATGAAAGAAGAAAATCAACACTTCCCCGCAAATGACGATTATTTGGCACAAAATCAGACATTTTCACACAACCAAGAGTATATGATGCCAGAACAAAATCACTAATGTGTCAAAACAGTTTGTTTACCACATGTCTAAGCTCGGTTCATGATGTTTTGCATATGTCAAGCACTTACTGCTAGAGTCATCTATTGACATTAGAACTTAGTTGCGCACCTAATATTATAAGGTTTGTCAGGAAAGTCAATCATGAGCCATCACTGTATTGCATAAAGCGGCTAATATGGGAACTGTCTGTCTCAGGAAAAATTTACCCGAAATCGATTCCGTGGGTGGCAAGCTGACGGAAAACAATCAAATATTTTGCATTGTATGGTTTTCGTATGAAATAAAAGTTGCCCATTGTTTAGAATATTTTCAACTGTGAACACAACCTAAAATATGTACGGAATATTGGCAATCTGTGAAATTTACACCAACCAAAAACCACTGATTAATTAATTGAAAACAGTTAATGCTTTCTTTTCGAATCAAATTAATTAATGTTAATTCAAAATAATACTAGTCAACATGTTTGTACCTACATACATATTTCATTAGTTACTACAGAAATGGCAATCAAATTTTAATATAAAGTAGTCCAGTCAAACTGCATAAATAAGGGTCTGCAACTCATCTAATTTATTATTTTTTAAAACGCTTTAAAAAATACAAATGGCAATATGTCAAAAGTTCGCAAACAATTTAGATGGCAAATTAAAACTGGCGAACAGAACCCGAATATATAAACAAATTCAATTTCTTCGTAGCTTAATTAAGGAATTCAAAGGACAATATTAGCCAGACGATTTTCCGAGTCACTGAATTCATATTCAAAAACAAAATTTCAAAATTGAAAATTGAGTTAAAAAAAAATTTTAAAAAAATATTGCTAAAATTGTCATCGATTATTCTACGTGTGTAGTATGCAAATAGTGTCCCAGCTGAACATTTATATTTGACAACACGTTTTCCCTGCTGTAGATATACAGCTACATACATATGTATATATGTACATATTTGACATCTGCCATTTTCAGCTATGAAGAGCTGAACGCTACAGCTGTGGGAGAGCCTTTTAATTATGAAATCCGCGTTTCAATTATGAAAACCAATTACAAAAATGCTGACAATTTTTGAAAACCATCCGCAAAGAATTACTGTACTAATACTTGCCACTCAACGAGAGGCAGCATACAGTTATTGCTTATTATTTATCGGTTAGCGGTAAAATGGAAACTTTGCTTCGTTCCGAGTTAGTAAATTTCGTTCTTTGGAGAAGATATAGGGAACATCTGTTGAGCTTTAGATCAAATAAACTTGCTTGAACTATTCAGGTCATAAATGTGAATGAAAATGTATATGCCTACAATCCTCAAACGATTGCAAAACTAAAGGCTGAGATTCAACTTGTTCTTGGTGAAATTGGGGCCTAAATTATGCCAAAATGTGATGCTAAATTTTAGCAAAAGGCTGATAACCTGTGAAGTCAGCCGTGGTGGACATTTGACCAATTTTGTATTCTGCGCTTAATGTCAACATGACCACTTTAAATTGAAATAAAAATGTCAGTACCTTTTAAATAATTCGTGTTTTATTTAAAATTTAAATTCCACACCTCCAGTTGGGATACACTTTATATGTTTTAAGGTCATTGAATCCAAATCTGGAATCAGCATCCTGAAGTTCAAAATGGTATCAAAAAGTCACGTCCGAGAAAGAATAAAAAAAAAAACTGCGGCATTTTGAATTCGAAAATTTCTATTTCGGATTTGAATTCAGCGACTTCCAAAAGATATATGTTTAAACAATATCAATTTTTGCATAATTTATTAATTTTCTAGACGTTTTCCTGAATCCGTCATCTTTGAGTTATTGAATTTTGACGGATTCGGATTCTTAGACCTTGAGAACAATTTTCCTAACTTAGTTTACGAAAATTTTATATTTTTTGGGCTTTTGTGCGCCATTCCCTTTCTGCTCAATTAAAATCTCTTTATTTACTTTAATAGGTTACAAAGATATTTAATTTGTTTACGGTTGATTAATGATTACATGGAAAGTGCTAGTTCTTGGGGTTAACTACTTAAAGCGTTGAAAAATCCAAAAATAGTTCTAAAAATCATACTTTGAATTTTTAAATATTTTTAAGTATTTTATCGTGAAAATTAAGCACAAACCTCAAATCCATCGATAACGTGACGTGTCCCCACCTGGAATTGGGTTGTACAAAATTCAAATACATACTCGTATTTCAAAATAAAGTGCACGACTGGATCGCATGTACTTGCGTCTTTGTACTGTCCATTTGCAAATTAATCAGATTTTAAATTTAGGCAAAGTTGTTAAAATGCATTTTCTTTTTTAAATGGCTTAAAAAGAAAAAAAGGAACTTTTTTTCAAGACTGGATTACCATCAATTTTTCTGAAAAACTTACAAACAAGTTAGGAGTTAAGAAATGTCAGGGCCCATCAATTTTGTGCTCATTTGCTTTAATTAATTAAACACAAAAATCACTTAATAATAATTTGAAAAATAAGAGCGATTTGACAGTTTATCCACAGAAAGTGTTTTCATTGAGAGGACATGTTTTACTCTCTCGTTGAATTTCATTCTTTTTGAGTTAAGGGAGCGGATTTGGATTAAAATTATGTATGTATTATAGTAAGGGATCGAACCTAAATTGTTTTCTAGAGAATCATTACAATAACAAACGTTGAAAATGTAAAATAATCCCAAATGTCAAATTACTATAATAAACTCTACGAGTAGTTGTAATACACCTTTTCCTTTTCACACCTTTTCCACAACGTTATTATTTTACAATAACAAAAAAAAAAAAAAAATCCGTCGACATCCTTCTCGGTCATTAGCGAGTTGTTTTATAATTATGTCATACAGGGTGTGTCTTAAATTTTGAAGTGAGGAATATTATTTAAAATTGTCTTAATTTTTGTTTAAAATGTTATACGATTTCGTGCACTCGATATTTTATGCTCGATTAACATTAAAAGCAGAATTTTCGAAAATGGTAAATTTGGTAAAAATCGAGCCAAGATTGCGCTCAGTGTTCCGTGCCGCTATTTTACCTGTATACAAATTTGGTGTTCCAGGCAGACATAATGGCAATAAGGGAAGACTTGCCTTGGCAAAAAAAAACGTGATATCGACCTTTGATATCCGCATCTTTTCAGACAGCCAGCTGCAATCAAATCCTTGGAACATCCTCAATAAATTCTGTAGCTGCTCTAGACTGCCGATCGTCTCTTATAGAGATGGCGGAGTAGTTTAATATTCATCTAATTGGGGTGCCGGGGCATAGGGATATTCCAGGAAATTGTAAGGCTGACGAACTTGCCAGACATGGAACAAAAATATCTTTCCAGGCAAAAGTTCACTGAGTATGCCTATCGCTATATGTAAACTAAAATTAAAGCTGGATGCTATCGTAAAGACAAATTCCAGGTGGACAAGGGGTACAACTTGTCTAGCGACAAAACAGATTTGGCCTATGCCGAAACGCTCTAGGCATTTGATTTCTCTACATTGAAAGCATATTAGCGCTGTTATAGGTGTAATAACTGGACACTGTCTAATATGCAAGCACGCAATAAGGCTTGGCGTCTTCTCTAACGATTTCTGCAGAAGCTACATGGACGAGAAGAAGGAAGAGACTATTCTTCAGCTTCCTTGCACCTGCCCAGCTCTCTCCCAAAGAAGGAAACTCCACTTCGGAGCCTTCTGTTTCAACGACCTAAATGGTCTGAATAATATTGAATTTAGGGACCTTCGACGCTTCATCAGAAGCTCCAAATGGTTCAACGAGTAGACTAGAGGCCGCGTCTCAAACCCATGTGGTATCACAATGGACCTATTATTGGTCTAAGTGTATTGGCTTTTACTTGCTGATAGACACATCAATCTAATCTCAACTAAACATAAATTGATGAAATTCAAATGATACTATAGTTGTCCCACCTTAAATGTATCTAAACCACATGAAGTAGAGTTAAGATATGAGGAAGAGTTTCAAATATCTTCGAACTTCTAATTTCGGTTTCTAGGTGTACCAAATATGTAGATGATTTCCTTCAAATCATCAAAGTTAGATGAAGATGGAATTAGATATGGTGGGGTGATTTCTAACCCCACATCTTCTAATTTTTTTTCCAAAAATGGCTTGAGCCAGGAGACCTTTTAAACTTTTCGCGTTACCATCTCATGACTCTATAAATTCAATTTTTTTCAGGACTATGTGAGGGAAACATAGATTTTGCCTGAGTTTTTGAGAATTTTTGTTCAAAAAACTTTATCCAAAAAGAATATTCTACATATCCGAATTTCTTGGAAGTTTATTTTTAATATGATAAGTCGCATGATGGGATGGAAAAATATTAACTTTTTTTTCGGCTATATTGGACCCCAAATGCGCCCCCAAATAAATATTTTCGGTTCTTCACATACTATAATATTTGTGTGCAAAATTTAAACTTTCTTCGTCTAACTGTTCAAAAGTTATAAGCGAGTGACATACTGTCATACAGACATTAGTGTTCTATTTTATACCATTCTGGTAAGTTATATTAAAATAACCATAAAGAAAAATGCATATATAACATACGAGTATATTTTGCTCAAAATTCAATGTTTTAACAGATTTCGAACAAGCGGTCCACATTTAAGAATCACCATGTAGTTACAGACCGTAATTTACTTTTCAAATAAATTATATTGTGCATAATGTCGTCTAAAGAAACCAAAATCATGGTAAACCCGCACCAAGGCTATTGAACACAAAATAACTAATCAATTCTGAGAAGAAAGCTGGACTAATGGATTTCACAGCAGCAAACAGGGAGAAAGATTGAATTATTTTTATTACACAACTTCGTCACAGAGTAATTAGCAGGAGTGTGCATTTTTGGGGCTACCCCGCCTAAGGACTAGGACTAATGAGTAATAATTAGGATGAGACAGGTAGGCGAAAATTTGTGCAGATCGCTCCGATCGCCCGCTACTATAAAAGGTTTGCAAATATCTGAGTGTAAATCATTTGAGAAATACCAAAGGATGCAATTGCAACATGACTTCATCAAGCGAAGTCGACCAAACACGTAAGAACTATTTACTTTTAATTTATATATCACATTTTAATTTTTTACTTTAAATGTAGCAGTTCCTTATTTATGTAGCGGCCGAACACGACTGGAAATTGAGGTAGCCTTGGGCTTAATTATTTTAAGTCAGGGAGGAGAAAATATTGAACCAACTAATCGAAAAGTGACCCCATTAACAAGCCGAAAACAACAATCATCACTAATAATACCATGCAGGAACCTCTTGAAAGAGTTCTTAAAGGAAATCTGATCTGAAAAATTTAAAAAAAAGACACCAAGCAAAGTCGACCAAACAGGTAATAACTATTTACTTTTGGTTTATATATCAGGGAGGAAATTGAGGCAGCCTTGGGCTTAATTATTTTAAGTCAGGGAGGAGAAAATATTGAACCAAGTAATCGAGAAGTGACCCTATTAACAAGCCGAAAACAACAATCATCACTAATAATATCATGCAGGAACCTCTTGAAAGAGTTCTTAAAGGAAATCTGATCTGAAAAATTTAAAAAAAAAGACACCAAGCAAAGTCGACCAACCAGGTAATAACTATTTACTTTTGATTTATATATCATATTTTAATTTTTTACTTTAAATATAGCAGTTCCTTATTTATGTAGCGGCCGAACACGACTGGAAATTGGGGCAGTCTTGGGCTTAATTATTTTAAGTCAGGGAGGAGAAAATATTGAACCAGCTAATCGAGAAGTGGCCCCATTAACAAGCCGAAAACAACAATCATCACTAATAATATCATGCAGGAACCTTTTGAAAGAATTCTTAAAGGAAAACTGAGCTGAATATACTAGGTGGGGTGAAAAGTAACCTCCTTGACCGCCAGAATGCGCTGCTACTGCAAAAAAGGTTATGGTGCCTTGGAGTCAATTCATATTTAGGCAGACATGCCAAATTTCAGTGCGATTGATGATTACCGTATGCCTTACGATTCAAAACCGACAAGCTGCCATCACTGTTGTACGGCGGCATCTTTGATAATCAAGGCTCTAAAAGAACCACCAAGGGATAGGAAGAAGCAGTAGAATATTAAACACAGTGGAAACATCAGTTCCTTATTTATGTAGCGGCCGAACACGACTGGAAATTGAGGCAGCCTTGGGCTTAATTATTTTAAGTCAGGGAGGAGAAAATATTGAACAAAGTAATCGAGAAGTGACCCCATTAACAAGCCGAAAACAACAATCATCACTAATAATATCATGCAGGAACCTCTTGAAAGAGTTCTTAAAGGAAATCTGATCTGAAAAATTTAAAAAAAAGACACCAAGCAAAGTCGACCAAACAGGTAATAACTATTTACTTTTGGTTTATATATCAGGGAGGAAATTGAGGCAGCCTTGGGCTTAATTATTTTAAGTCAGGGAGGAGAAAATATTGAACCAAGTAATCGAGAAGTGACCCTATTAACAAGCCGAAAACAACAATCATCACTAATAATATCATGCAGGAACCTCTTGAAAGAGTTCTTAAAGGAAATCTGATCTGAAAAATTTAAAAAAAAAGACACCAAGCAAAGTCGACCAACCAGGTAATAACTATTTACTTTTGATTTATATATCATATTTTAATTTTTTACTTTAAATATAGCAGTTCCTTATTTATGTAGCGGCCGAACACGACTGGAAATTGGGGCAGTCTTGGGCTTAATTATTTTAAGTCAGGGAGGAGAAAATATTGAACCAGCTAATCGAGAAGTGGCCCCATTAACAAGCCGAAAACAACAATCATCACTAATAATATCATGCAGGAACCTTTTGAAAGAATTCTTAAAGGAAAACTGAGCTGAATATACTAGGTGGGGTGAAAAGTAACCTCCTTGACCGCCAGAATGCGCTGCTACTGCAAAAAAGGTTATGGTGCCTTGGAGTCAATTCATATTTAGGCAGACATGCCAAATTTCAGTGCGATTGATGATTACCGTATGCCTTACGATTCAAAACCGACAAGCTGCCATCACTGTTGTACGGCGGCATCTTTGATAATCAAGGCTCTAAAAGAACCACCAAGGGATAGGAAGAAGCAGTAGAATATTAAACACAGTGGAAACATCAGTTCCTTATTTATGTAGCGGCCGAACACGACTGGAAATTGAGGCAGCCTTGGGCTTAATTATTTTAAGTCAGGGAGGAGAAAATATTGAACAAAGTAATCGAGAAGTGACCCCATTAACAAGCCGAAAACAACAATCATCACTAATAATATCATGCAGGAACCTCTTGAAAGAGTTCTTAAAGGAAATCTGATCTGAAAAATTTTAAAAAAAGACACCAAGCAAAGTCGACCAAACAGGTAATAACTATTTACTTTTGGTTTATATATCAGGGAGGAAATTGAGGCAGCCTTGGGCTTAATTATTTTAAGTCAGGGAGGAGAAAATATTGAACCAAGTAATCGAGAAGTGACCCTATTAACAAGCCGAAAACAACAATCATCACTAATAATATCATGCAGGAACCTCTTGAAAGAGTTCTTAAAGGAAATCTGATCTGAAAAATTTAAAAAAAAAGACACCAAGCAAAGTCGACCAACCAGGTAATAACTATTTACTTTTGATTTATATATCATATTTTAATTTTTTACTTTAAATGTAGCAGTTCCTTATTTATGTAGCGGCCGAACACGACTGGAAATTGAGGCAGCCTTGGGCATAATTATTTTAAGTCAGGGAGGAGAAAATATTGAACAAAGTAATCGAGAAGTGACCCCATTAACAAGCCGAAAACAACAATCATCACTAATAATATCATGCAGGATGTGTTTGCGATAGTTGTTTGACAAAACAATTTGGGCAACATGAAGTGTAACAGATTTGTGAGTTCCTCTCGTAGGAAGAATCGCAAACGACATTTTCAAGCACCATCACACATCCGTAGGCGACTGATGTCTGCACCGCTTTCCAAAGAGCTTCGCCAAAAATATAACGTTCGGTCTATGCCAATTCGTAAAGATGATGAAGTCCAGGTTGTTCGTGGTCACTACAAGGGCAACCAGGTTGGAAAGGTTGTCCAATCCTATCGTAAGAAGTTCGTTGTTTACATCGAGAAAATCCAACGTGAAAATGCTAGCGGTACTAACGTTTATGTTGGCATCCACCCCTCAAAGTGTCTGATTGTCAAGCTTAAATTGGATAAAGACCGTAAGGCAATTTTGGAAAGAAGAGGAAAGGGACGATTGGCCGCACTTGGGAAGGATAAGGGCAAATTTACAGAAGAAACTGCTGCCCAACCAATGGAAACAGCATAGTATTTCTATTCCAATAACAGGAACCTCTTGAAAGAGTTCTTAAAGGAAATCTGATCTGAAAAATTTAAAAAAAAGACACCAAGCAAAGTCGACCAAACAGGTAATAACTATTTACTTTTGGTTTATATATCAGGGAGGAAATTGAGGCAGCCTTGGGCTTAATTATTTTAAGTCAGGGAGGAGAAAATATTGAACCAAGTAATCGAGAAGTGACCCTATTAACAAGCAGAAATCAACAATCATCACTAATAATATCATGCAGGAACCTCTTGAAAGAGTTCTCAAAGGAAAACTAAGCTGAATATACTACGACAATATTTGCATACCCAGTCATTAGTGACGCGTTTACATTCAGTCATAAAAAAAACAAAAAATAAAATGAGTGTCTACATATATCATTTTAATATAGTGAATACATAAATTGAACAAAATTTAAAAAAGACAGCAAGCAAAGTCGACCAAACAGGTAATAGCTATTTACTTTTGATTTATATATCATATTTTAATTTTTTACTTTAAATGTAGCAGTTCCTTATTTATGTAGCGGCCGCACACGACTGGAAATTGAGGCAGCCTTGGGCTTAATTATTTTAAGTCAGAGAGGAGAAAATATTGAACCAAGTAATCGAGAAGTGACCCTATTAACAAGCAGAAATCAACAATCATCACTAATAATATCATGCAGGAACCTCTTGAAAGAGTTCTCAAAGGAAAACTAAGCTGAATATACTACGACAATATTTGCATACCCAGTCATTAGTGACGCGTTTACATTCAGTCATAAAAAAAACCAAAAAATGTGTATACATACATATATCATTTTAATATAGTACGTACATAAATTGATAAAAATTAAAAAAAACAAAAAAAAAAAAATGTTTCCACTGAAATAAGCGACTTTTTATTATTATTCGTACTACTTCAATCGTACAGGTATCATTCTCTTTTTTCTTTTTAAAAATTATTAGGTGCGCAACTAAGTTCTTTTTTTGATGAAAATGCAATTTTATTGTGAAAATGGTTACAAATGAATCATTCAAAGTATTGCCCATCGCTAGCTACAACTTTTTCCCATTTTTCTGGTAGAGCCCGAATATCGTTACGGTAAAAGTGTTCATCTCTTGAGGCTGTCCACGAATCAAGCCATTTTTTGATGTGGGAACTAATATGGGAACTGTCTGACTCAGAAAAAATGTACCCGAAATCGATTCCGTGGATGGCAAGCTGACGGAAAATAATTAAATATTTTGCATTGCATGGTTTTCGTATGAAATAAAAGTTGCCCATTATTCATTGTTTCAACTGTGAACACAACCCAAAATATGGCAATCTATGAAATTTACACCAACCAAAAACCACTGATTAATTCATTGAAAACAGTTACTGCTTTCTTTCGAATCAAATTAATTAAGGTTAATTCAAAATAATTCTAGTCAACAAGTTTGTACCTACATATTTCATTAGTTATTACAGAAATGGCAATCAAATTTTAATATAAAGTAGTCCAGTCAAACTGCATAAATACGGTGTTGTCTGCAATTCAGCTAATTTATTATTTTTTAAAAAGTTTGAAAAAATACAAATGGCAAATGTCAAAAGTTCGCAAAAATTGGGACAGGATTTAATTATTTATTACAGCAAATAAGACAAAGAATAGAAACAAATTCAATTTATTCCTAAACTGCTAAAGTAAATCGAGGTATGACAAAGAAGCAGAAGCATTTTCTGGGTCGCTGAATCTCAATTCGAACTAAGAATTTAAAAATTATAGATGAATTAAAACTGGCGGACGGAATCCGAATATATAAACAAATTCAATTTCTTCGGACCTTAATTAAGAAAATCAAAATGATAATGTTAGTCAAACGATTTTCAGAGTCACTGAATTCATATCCAAAACCAAAATTTGAAAATTCAAAATAGAGTTAAAACAAACTAAAATATACTGCAACAATTGTCATCGATTAGTCCACGTGTTTAGTAAGAAAATAGTGTCCCAAATTTAAATCTGACAACACGTTTTTCCTGCTGTAGATATACAGCTACATATATACATATTTGACATCTGTCATCATCAGTATTTGCCATTTTCAGCTATGGAGAGCTGAACGCTAGAACATTTACAGCTGTGGAGAGCGTTTTAATTATGAAAACCGCGTTTCAATTGTAGAAACTAATTACAAAAATGTGGACAATTTTTGAATTTTTGAAAGTGAATTTTTGAAAATGAAAACTGCTTCGTTTTGAGTTAGCAAATTTCGTTCTTTGGAAAAGATATTGGGAACTTCTGTTGAGCTTTAGATCAAATAAATTTGCCTGAACTATCCAGGTCACAAATGTGAAAGAAAAGGTACATATATGCCTACAATCCTCAAACGATTATAAAACTAAAGGCTGAGATTCAACTTGTTCTCGGTGAAATTGGGGCCTAAATTATGCCAAAATGTGATGCTAAATTTTAGCAAAAGGCTGATAACCTGTGAAGTCAGCCGTGGTGGACATTTGACCAATTTTGTATTCTGCGCTTAATGGCAACATGACCACTTTAAATTGAAATAAAAATGTCAGTACCTTTTAAATAATTCGTGTTTTATTTATAATTTAAATTCCACACCTCCAGTTGGGATACACTTTATATGTTTTAAGGTCATTGAATCCAAATCTGGAATCAGCATCCTGAAGTTCAAAATGGCATCAAAAAGTCACGTCCGAGAAAGAATAAAAAAAAAAAACTGCGGCATTTTGAATTCGAAAATTTCTATTTCGGATTTGAATTCAGCGACTTCCAAAAGATATATGTTTAAACAATATCAATTTTTGCATAATTTATTAATTTTCTAGACGTTTTCCTGAATCCGTCATCTTTGAGTTATTGAATTTTGACGGATTCGGATTCTTAGACCTTGAGAACAATTTTAGTTTACGAAAATTTTGTATTTTTTGGGCTTTTGTGCGCCATTCTCTTTCTGCTCGATTAAAATCTCTTTATTTACTTTAATAGATTACAAAGATATTTAATTTGTTAACGGTTGATTAATGATTACCTGGAAAGTGCTAGTTTTTGGGGTTAACTACTTAAAGCGTTGAAAAATCCAAAAATAGTTCTAAAAACCATACTTTGAATTTTTAAATATTTTTAAGTATTTTAGCGTGAAAATTAAGCATAAACTTCAAATCCATCGATAACGTGACGTGTCCCCGCCTGAAATTGGGTTGTACAAAATTCAAATACATACTCGTATTTGGGTCATTCCACGATAAATCGCCGAGGCTATATGGAGAGCTCTGAACGACCCCCCTCCGATTTGACTGAAAAGTGGTAGAAATATTCGTTGGAGTGGTAGGAATCATAAGGCAAAAAAGTTTTGCAGAATTCGATATAGTTTGCGTGTAACGGAACTTCAAAAATTGGCAAAAAATCGAAATTTAAACGTTCTTCTATATTTAAAAAAATCATAACTTTGGTTCTACTCATCAGAATTCGATAAAATATACCTTGTTGCATTCAGAAAAATGTGAATTTTTAAAGATTATGAATAATTTTTATTTTCAAGTACGAAGGATATTCCAGAATATCCTTTTTACATATATCCTTGAATAACTCAAAAAATGGTATTTTGTTTTTTTTCTTTTTTTTATATATCATAGATGTAATCGTCCTCTATCTCCATGTCAATGTAATTTGACCGGGTTCGGCCAAAATAATGTTTTATAGACGGCCAAGTCAAAAAAAACTAAAAGTTTATTAGGTTACGAGTGCACATATGTTACATAGCTGTTTTTTTTTTTTTTTTTAGAAAAAAAAGCCTCACTGTGCTTGTTTTTGTTTTATTTCTTCAATGACTAGTGTTTGTAACTGCACATTTCCCGTTTTTCAATATTTTAGAAGTTAGACTAAGTAGTTTATTTGCACTCACTTGATGTCAATCAGTCATGAGCTCGGGACTTTTTCCAGAATTATATCGTAAAAGGAGTTGATTAAATTGTGAGTTTTTGCTCGTGATTTGCGGCCTGTACGACCATGGATGGTTACGGTTCAGCCAAAATTGGACACAAAGTTGGTAATTTGCTCTTCGTGCAGAAAAAAATTGAGTCAGATCCGAAATTCTGATACAACGCCATCATTGCTGGATGTTGAAGATCAAATTGAAGTTAACGAAATGTATTTTGATAAAGTCATTGCATTCAATTTGATTAATGAATGCATACAGTATATTGGAGAAGATCTATTCGACAAGAGAAAACTTAGTGACTTAAAATATGTGCAGTCAAAATTGAAAAAGTCTATGTTAAAAATTGCAGAGAAAGTTTTCTCTGTTACTATTGAATTCGATGAAGATTATTCCAGAGAGGAAGAATATTATGTTGGGAAAATAAAAGAAGATTTCCAAAAAACTACAAGCAAAGACACCAAACTTGTTTTGTTGTCCTTACTTTCAACAGAAAGGAGCGTCGAGAAAATTATAGAAGAGTTTCTAGGATCGACGAGTTATATGATTAAAAAATCTAGAAAACTTCAAGAAGATCAAAGCGTTCCATCAACTTATGGGAGAAGCTTAAATGCTGATATTAAGCAATTGGTAGAAACTTTTTACTGTGAAGACGATATCAGCCGTTTAATGCCAGGAAAAAAAGACTACGTATCTATAAAGGTAACAAAAATTTATTTTCTCAGGTTCAAAAATAAGACCTTTTGCTCTTTTGTTAGATTGAAAATCAGAAACAACATATTCAAAATCGCCTGGTTTTGGCTAACCTTAGAGAGATATATTGTAAGTTCAAGGAAGTTCATAATAATATTAAGATTGGTTTTTCAAAATTCGCGTCGTTAAGACCAAAAAACTGCATTTTGGCTGGGGCATCAGGAACTCATTCAGTATGTGTTTGCACCATCCATCAAAATATCAAACTCATGTTTGAGGGTAGCAACATATCGAGGCTGACAGAAAACGAAGATAAGGATCTCAATGACAGCAGAGCCTGTTTTTGTTTTTTTTGCATTTAGTAATCACTTCATAGAAGACGTAACATACTATCAGTGGACCCACACAGACCGATCAAAATTGGAAGTCAGAATTGAAAACTCTGAGGATTTCATTCAGAGCTTTTTGAAACGGCTTAGTGTTTTCATTCGTCACGTTTTTATAACTTACCAACAGAACATGTACATAAAAGAAGTCAAAACTCTCTTAACGAAAACGGACATACTTGTTTTAATGGACTTTTCTGAAAATTATGGTTTTGTTGTGCAAGATGCAGTACAGGGATACCACTGGACTAACGAACAGGCGACGATTCACCCTTTCGTAATATATTATCGGAACGAGATGCATGAAATTAAAAACGAAAGTTTTGTTGTAATCAGTGACTGCTTAAAGCATGACACTATCGCAGTACACTTATTTCAGCGCCGTCTCTTAGAGTTCCTGTACAAAAAATGCCAACATTTTAAAAAAATTATCTATTTTTCCGATGAATCTGCTGCGCAGTACAAAAACAAAAAGAATTTTTTTAATTTAACATTGCATGAACATTATTTTGGATTGAATGCTGAATGGAACTTCTTTGCCACCTCACATGGTAAGAGTGCATGCGATGGACTTGGTGGCACAGTAAAAAGACTGGCTGCCAGAGCTAGCCTTCAAAGACCCTATAGGGAACATTTAACAACTCCCTTACAGTTATATAACTGGGCAACTGAAAATATAAGAAATATGGATTTCTCCTACGTATCCACACAGGAGTATAATGAAGAAAAATTATTGATGGAATCAAGATTTTCTAATTTAAGAACTGTGCCGGAAACAAGAAAACTCCATCATATTTCATCCGTTTCACCAGGAGTTATTAAAGGAAAATATTTTTCCTTTTCATCGGAAGAATATGTATATTCTCTTAGAAGAAAATAAATAATGATTTTTTTAGTTCTTAAGGCCTTGGGATACAAAGGCCCCAGTGTGACTTTTTTTAATATGCAAATATTTATTTTCAGAATATTTAACCTTTCTATAAAACATTATTTTGGCCGAACCCATAGAGATCCCAACTTAAAATTTGACGTAGAGATAGAGGACGATTATATCTATGATATATAAAAAAAAGAAAAACAACAAAATACCATTTTTTTGAGTTATTCAAGGATATATGTAAAAAGGATATTCTGGAATATCCTTCGTCCTTGAAAATAAAAATTATTCATAATCTTTGAAAACATTTCATTTTTCATCACATTTTTCTGAATGCAACAAGGTATATTTTATCGAATTCTGATGAGTAGAACCAAAGTTATGATTTTTTTAAATATAGAAGAATGTTTAAATTTCGATTTTTTGCCAATTTTTGAAGTTCCGTTACACGCAAACTATATCGAATTCTGCAAAACTTTTTTGCCTTATCATTCCTACCACTCCAACGAATATTTCTACCACTTTTCAGCCAAATCGGAGGGGGGTCGTTCAGAACGTCGGTCGACCCTTCGTGGAATGACCCATTTCAAAATAAAGTGTACGACTGGGTCGCCCGTACTTGCGTCTGTGTACTGTCCATTTGCAAATTAATCAGATTTTAAATTTAGGCGAAGTTGTTAAAATGCATTTTCTTTTTTTAAATGGCTTAAAAAGAAAAAAAATAAACTTTTTTTTGTTGGCAATTTCGTCTCTGCATACATACATCAAATATTGCTTATATTTACATTGATTTTCAACAAAATCATTTGAGTGATATTAAAATTTGCCATAAAAATTTGTTATCATGTCCCAAAAACGTTGTTACAGCAGCACCACGAGAATTTTCGAAAAATTGCAGTCCAATCACGCCGCCGACCAAAAATCAGCCCAAACAGTGATTTTTGTGGATGCATTGGATGTTCGTAAATGGTCCGTGAACAATTTTGTTTGTTTATGTAGAAATTCAGTCGAAAGTGAGCCTCATCGCTGAAGATGATTTTGTTCGACAAATCGCCCAATCAACGTAGTCACTACGCTGTTCATGGTTTGCTTTAATTCCTGAGTCAATTGGATCTTGAAAGTTGGCGAATGGATTTTGACAAATTATCATGAACACTCACTACGCTTCGATCGAATTTTTGATGGACTGTTATGTCCGACATTATTTCTCAATGCGCTAATAGAGTTGGTTAAAATTTCCCCACTTCGGAAAAAGTATTTTAACAATAAAAATACGTTGTTCGCTCGTATACTGTTCCATAGTTACAAATGTCAATGCCTAGTATTCACAGATGTCCAATATCAATAGTTTATCTTTGACAGAACCACAGCAGTAGCAGATTTAAATTGTTGTCTATAATTGAATTACCCTTTCGGTACCGGTGGTAAAAACACACACCATACAATTTTGTTGAAAAAATGGCAGCAATTTACCAAAAGCCATAAATGGTCGCCTCTTTTCCTTGGAAAAATGACAAAGTGAAATTTATTCACTGTTTGGCGTTTATCAAATAGCAGAAAGTGCTCATTTACACTTAACTTACAAAAGTGGTAGTAAAGAATAGTTAACGAAGACCTGGGGATAATAGTTAATGAAAGTGATACTCTGATAAACTACATCCCTTTCAACTACTTACCCTGACGTGAAGTAGATGCTAAATACGACCTGATGATTCCAATGGACGACTGCAGTAGAGCTGCCCAAGCTGTTAGGCCACTGGGGGAGGGTCATAGCCAAGGATTAGTCTACCTGAAATGCGTGAATAGTAATCCATATCCAGGGATGCAAGGCTAAGGATCAAACCAGTCGTTAACGAGCTCCTTCATGTACTTTGGCTGTTCCCGTCATATTAGTGGCTTATCCTAGCGAAACTGGTGTTGCGGTGACGTGACTTTTTTTTACAGCATTACTCATGGGACCAAAATATTACGAGTAATTCTAACAATATATCAGGCAGTTGAAAAAGAAACTTCGAGGCCAGCCTTCAAAATTAAACTCTAAACTCCACACAAAATGATAGACGAAATGCGAAATTTAAAAACCGCTTGCCTACCTCACCAAAATTCCTCCAACTTATTCTTGCCCGCTTATGATTATGACCCACTATTATTGGTTTGCTTGCAGCATACCATTGTCGAGAAATTTATTGGCATCATTTATTCGAAAATCTTTTCCTCAGTTTCCATTTATTTTATGTCAAATTGCAAAACCCGAACTTTATGTTCATTCGCAAAGTTAAACTTCATTAAATTAAACAAATTACCTACCATTTGCAGTAATAAAATGTGCTCCCCTTCCATCGTTCAGTACACAACTGAAATTTCCTTTTGCATTAGGAGCTTTTCGCGTTCTTGTACAGCATCATTCAGTAATTCCACAGAGAAAGCTGTCACAAAATGACCGGCGCATAAATCAAGAAATGTCTAAATCATGCAAATTGGATGACATTTCGAAATGACATCTAAAAAAATACAAGCAAAACAAAGGAATTTCGGAAAAGGACATTATCCAGAATATCGTAAAACAAAGAGTACAAACTGAAGAAATGACTGTAAAAGAAAACTGTTTAAAAGCGACGTCATTTTTTTCGTTTTCTTTACTTTTTTTCGTTTAATAGATGTCTTCTGATGGTCGCTGGGGATTATTAATGGAAGAATCTGTCATTTTAAATATCTGTCTTTAAGTAGGTAGAGAGGTGGGAAAAAACCGCTAGGTTATTGAAAGTGGATAAATCTCCTTCTCCAAATCTCATCAAAATATCTGCAGTAGATTGGGTTGAACGGGATAAATGATCCTCGTGAAACAATTTCGTATTAAAAATGCTAGAGGATGCAGTATTGCAATTTCTCTTTAGAATCCAGAATGTCAAACGACAGTCCCCTATGGGATTGGATTTTGTTCTAATTTATTGTTTGTAGGAAATGCCTGATGTTGTTGTCGAAAATTTTGCTTTATTTTGCAGCAATTTTGTAAGTGAAAATAAGTGCAACATAGCTTGAGAGTTAAATATAATTAGGTTGGCACTTTAAATAAGATGACCATGTTGCCAGTGCTTTGTGATTGCATAGCTCCGCAACCCTGCAGGCAGTGGTATTACTGACTGCTATTTGGGCTATAAAAACTCGCCAGTTTATGTAGATTATTGTGGCGATAGCACTTCATTACGTCAATGAAAGTGGATCAAGCTAGACAGTCCACATTTAAATTTTAAAGTTGCAAATATTCTAGCATTCCTGCTAATTTAGTACTCTACAAATTATTCTTTTGTTTCTCAAAAAGTGTTACTCACTGTGGATTATCCTATCCGGACCATTCACATGTGTAATTTGGAATTCCAATCTGCTGCTATCTTAGTACTCTACAAATAATTTGATTGTTCCTCGGCAAATTGGTGCAATGACTGTCAAGCTGTACTATCAGCAAAGCGATTAAGAGACAAATTAACTTACTATAATATCTTAATAATGATGATGGTTTTATATGCCTGTCTATCGGCTACGCCTTTTTTAATATTTTGTTCTTTTTTTTATTTTTTGAAGCATCTATTTTACAACTGTTTAAGTTGGGCTTATGCTTTCCCCTTTAAGAAAAGGCTTCCTGGGTAACTAAAGTGGATTCATTAGAAAAAAGAAATACTTGAAAACTAGGAGGTAGAAAAAATGATATTAAATTACTTTAACCCCTTTGACAATATTTTTTTTATAGCAGGTCAATTTTTCTTCGTATCGTTGTAAATCAGTAATCGATGCAGGTGCAACTTTTTGTAGAGAACATGTTTCCCTCTTTTGTTGGAAAAACTTCCTTCCTGGATTAAATGGTCGATAACAAGGAATTTTCTTCTAAGAAAAAAGTTTATCAATAATGGTGTCCATTTTCACTTATTCAACTACGCACGGACATACATATTCCTTTTAATTACTTTCAAGTACTTTTAATTCCATACTTTCAAGTACTTGTAAATTACAAGTACCATACTTAAAGAAATTAAAAGTACTTGAAAGGAATTGAAAGTAATTGAAAAGAATTAAAAAAAAAGACGTAAGTACAATTTTCAAGTATTTAAGTACTTAAGACCAGTTTTTTAAGTACTTCGAAGGAATTGCAAGTACAAGTACAATTCTCGGTACTGGTACTTGAAATTTTTAAGTACTTTTTAAGTACTTAAAAAAAATAAGTACGAGGTAATTGTACTTAAGTTGCACTTCAGTACCAAAATACTTAATTACTTTACAGGTCTGTCGATTGAAAACATAGCCGCTGTGAATGCCTCAGTGGCAGAAAACCCGGAATTGTCAACTCCACACCGCGCTCAACAATTTAGCATTTCCTAAAGCTCCGTTTGGCTTATTTTTGCGTATTTTTCTCTTTGATTTGCATTTTCATCCATATAAAGTCGAGCTTACACAACTACTAAAGCCTTCTGATTATAGAATAAATAGAACACACGCCGATTGAGTGCTGGAAAATTAACAAAGTGATGCTGATCCCTGAAGTTATCACCGCAGTAAAGCCAGAAATATGCCAAAAAGTCATCTAAAATTACCTCAGATTGAAGTTTGGATAAATTTCGATGGCGGCCATTTAACTGATGTTGTATTCCATATATAATAGCATAGTCCAAAATTTAAAACAGTAGCAAAATTTCATTGAAATCTTTAATACTTAAACTAAATTATTTATTTAAAAAAATAAAATTTTAATTTCGACCGAAATTTAACCTACTAACTCATAAAATTTACTAATGCTCAATTGCTGAGACCTGTGGCGAGTTGAGGCTCTCGGGCTCTGCAGCACATTTTCCGCAACAGCAGCAATCTCGGCTGACCGAACTAGCCGAACACGACGATAACTTGTGTTATCAATTAGCAGGCCAATCTCATGAACTTTCTTCACAAAGTTGTGCACAACAGGTACGATTTTTTTACAATTCGCACTGTTTCAGCAATATAGCACTCACTTTGGCAATACGTTTTCAATATTTGCCAACTTTGTTCAAGAATCGATTTAATTCATTTCATACCACGGAGATATGCTGTGTTTCTGTCAATTTTTTGAGCGCGAAAAGCTGTCAGTGTCAAATCTAATGTAATGTAAAAGGAAACCAGCAAATAGCACACCCGTTATTGACAAAGTAAAACAAAAAATACATATACTCATAGAAATATAAATTGAAAGGGAATTACCAGTTATTAACCACGTGGAAAAAAAAAAACATACGACTTACTTTACTTTTTTTATGAATCGCAATAACTCAGTGTAGTAAAAATTGCATACATATGGTATACCTGGGACAAAAGTATATCCACCCGACGATATATATAGGTCTGCACTTTCTGCGCAGGTGGCTACTCGAACTTAATCTAATTTTAAATTGTTTTATGATTAAAGTTCCGAAATCCATACGCAAATCTGTATAGGCATGAGTAATAGCGTTCTTTAAATCCTTTCATCTCTCCTTATGAAATCAATGTTATTACACCAATCTACATGTCGTTAATCGGCTTTAGGTAGATGAGACAAAGATGTCTCAATTTTGGTAAACAACATTCCAATGCAAAACTAATACCTACGTCTTATGACCGAACAATAATTTCAAAATTACTCAATTTTCTATTCGTTATCTTTTTCGAAAACTCCTCCTCTTATATTAGATTGCAATCAAGTACCGCCATAACATGCGATTGTACGCCTCATCAAAGATATAGTCTACAGCAAATATGTACAAAAACATCTGAACAATTTTTCCGAATCGACACTGGTTGTCGATGACAATTCAACAACAAAGTCTAGTACTAGTAATTTTCACAGGCACAAACAACAATATTTATACAATTTTATTGCATACCACACTGAATAGGGGTGAAAAGATTTTCTAATGACTCCTGAGACCACATTTAAGCCGGGCTACCTGCGAAATCTATTTTTCGTAAACCCGCCCATTTTTATTGCGTTCTCGCCCGAAACATTCTGAAGAACATTGGATAAGTAGAAAAATAAGGTAGTATGGGTGGTAGAAGTAATATTGCGCGGTGTATATAAACCCCGACGAGCCTATAGCAAAGCATCTCAGTTTGAGAAGTGACGTACCAGAAGTGACAACAGTGACGGAGCACAGTTTTTATAAAAAAAAAAAATAACTATCAAATTATATTTCATTGTTTCAGACAATTTAAAAATGCATTTCAACACCAACTACGTATCAGGCATCATCCTCCAGGAGCTCTGCAGTACTGCACCAAATATGGTCAATTTGGAAGCAATCAACTCTTACCGCAATTTAACGGCAGAAAAAGTTGACGCAGTCATCGATAGTGAAATGAATAATGTTATGGCTAAGTACGCAGCAGAAGAAGAATCTTTTGTGGATCAGAAATTACTGGAGAACCCAGTTGTTTGTAAACAGCGATCATCAACTCGATGCAGTTCTGATTCCAGTACATCGAATCGTGATCCATTGAAACAACAGAGAGCCGAGTCATGCCGCAAGTCAAGAATCAACAACAAGATCAAGAAGGCCAAGTCAAAGTTTCGTCACAAGTTCATTACCATGAAGTTGTCTCAGAATGCCGCCACTTTAGAGTCTATCCGGGATGTGATTGCCCATGCTGAGGCTAAACTGCGTAACAACGGATGCAGCGAAGCTACTCTAGAGAACCTGCGGAAGACCATGGGCGTTGACCGAATAGAGATTGACAATTTGGCGGAGATTCATAAGCAGTTGGCTAATGTTGTTGACAACAATTGACAAGTCTTCTTACTTAAATACAAATTTATTTATTTTAATTTTTACTTAAACTTGAATTTTCCTTATAAGCTTCAAGCTAATATATTATTTTGTAATTAAATTTAGAAAATGATTTTTAATTAATATATGTGTATACAATAGTTTCGAAATTTTTGTGTTTTCATTTACTTTTCAGCTTCTGAAAAATTCCACTTCCGTCGTTGACATTTTACTTCCCAGCTAAAATTGATTTATCGGAGTCGGGTTTCAATTATCTTCGGCCTTTTGCATCATATTCCATAAGGTCCTTCAAAATTCCTTCGCAATTATTTCAAGTTCAAGTAGTGTTTGCATTCTCAGGAATAATTTACATTTAAAGAACGAACGAACATAAGCTTGATAGACTGTCGAAGATATTAATTTTATTAGCTTCTAGCAAAATTCAGTAAAATAAAAAAAATAATTTAATTTAAATGTAGAAATGTGCTGTGAATTCATTAAAATTCCAAGAAAGCAGCTAATTCCGAAAAAGCTATTGTGCTTCATGAGATATTGTGTTTCCAAAAGTAAATGCTATGATAGATTTCCTCAAAATTTAGAATTATATGGTACAAATTAACACCTTCATCTGCGAAGGAATAATTATAAGGTGCATCTTTAAGGTTGGTTAGGAAATATTTAAAGACATATTCAATATCCTTTTAGACTTTATCAAAAATTATGTAGGTCTTGGGTGCTTGGACAATTAAAAAAAAACTTCAAAAGGTCGAAGACGCATGGCATGGGACTACATGGTACATGCTCCCAGGTCAGCGTTCAGCACCACTCGGCAGGAAGAAGGACGAAATAATATACTTGGAAGAACTCCGGACAATTGCTGCTGAAACTATTGCAAAAGAGCTTCTCCAGTCCAACTTGCTTTAAATTGAATATCTGGACTACTTAAGGAGTAAGTAGCATGTCTTTATATACTTCTTCGCATAACTAAATCTTCTTTATTAACAGGAATCCGTATATGCGCCCTCCGCCCTTTTAAACAATTAGTATGCGAGTATATATAAATAACTTTCATGAATTATTTTGTTTGTTTTTTTTTTTTAAAATAAAAGAATTTTTTTAAATAAAAGAAAAATATAAATAAATATTTTGGCGCCAACAACCCACTGCAGAGCCTGGCCTAGCTTTTCGCAGCCACTCGTGCTGTGCTCCTCATGAATGGTTGGGACCTACAGTTGTATGCCGTTTGCAATTTTTTTTCCATGACAATTTTTACTCTCGAATGTTTGTCAGACGTTCGCGAGTGGTAGGATCGTGAGAAATTTATTTTTTATTTTTGTTATTCTTGGATTCGAACCTTGAACCTCTGCCTCAGTGATCGCGCACTTAACGACTGAGCCAAAATAAAAGATTATTGTTTTATTTATTTTTTATTTGTAAGACTATATTTTTTCGAATAATTTTTTTCTTTTTATGAATTTTTTTTTAATTCCCTTTGAATAAATAAATAATTATTTTACATAAAAATTGATAAGACTTATTTATTATTATTACTATTATTTTGTTTTTCTAGATTAACTGCAAAATACAAAAAAATGATTTAAAGATTAGGAGAAGTTCGGTTTACTTATTATTAATTACAGGGAGATGCTCGTCTCCTACAGAAGGGTGTTCGTCTATGTCAGCATTTTCTTCGCCGCTCAGTTGCACTATCTTATTTGCCGGCTCTGGTTTATCCGTGTCTATGTACTTAGTCAGGTGGTCAAACGGTAGTGCATGCGTAATATATGAAAACACAAGCGTTTTCACGCAGCTGAGGCCTACTAAGTCCTACTTTCAACCTCCACGAGGTGACCGCTGGGTGCCTAGTACCTTGTTCCAAGAAGCGGTAACCAACCCCGTTTGGAGGATTTTTGGCGGCAGCAGGTGAGAGAGGGGGGAAGAGTGCTCTCTCACTAGAGTACTTCTTCTTGTTCCAGACGGCAGTGGAGGAATTCTCTAGATGGAGTCAACGGTGGCGTCTACAGTTCCAGTTAGGTTGAACTTAGTGAATACTTTGCACGAGCTGCTTCGACATATTCATATCACAGGTCGGTAAGGAATTTCCAAGGTTAGTCAGGACTTTGGAATAGAGATGGTGGCGGAGGAGCCCTTAGTGGGCCAACAGCAGCGTTCATAATCCCGTAGTGGACTACTGGCGCCGGTGTACCCGTCCTAGGGGTTACAAAAGGAACTGGCCCTCCAGGTTGGGGGTTGTGCCGTCGGGTTAACTTCTCCAGCACGTAAAAAACCTTCGGTTACGAAACAACCAATAGATTCGGATACGGATGGGGACAACGATCTTCGAGTCTGCACGTGGAATGTTAGGTCCCTCTACAAACCACGTGCAGCAGAACAACTTGCGGAGGCGCTAGACTGCTGTAAAGCAGATATTACCGCCATCCAAGAAGTGCGATGGGATGGGTCGGGCAAAATGTGGATGAAAAACTGCGACATCTACTACGGCGATTGCTACAGACAACACGATCAACGTCTATTCGGGTGCGGATTAGTCATTGGAGGCAGACTTAGGCAAGGAGTCTTGAGTTTCCGGCATGTGAACGAGCGCCTCATGACAATTCGCATCAAGGCTAAATTCGTGAATATTAGCCTAATATGCGTTCACGCCCCTCACGAAAGGATGAATGATACGACGAAGGATGACTTCTACCTAGCCACGACGTTAAAATTGTCCTCGGTGATTTTAACGCAAAACTAGGAAAGGAGGACGTCTTTAGTAGCGCGGTTGGAAAGAGCAGCCTACACGAAATCACATCCGACAACGGATTCATGCTAGTCGACTTCGCGGCGAGCCGAAATGTTGTCGTAGCTAGTACGTGGTTCCCACGTCTTGATATCCACAAGGGGACATGGCTATCTTTTGATCGAAAAGCGTCAACCAAATCGATCACATTGCGATCGACGCAAGGCACTCTTCCAGTATTCTGGGTGTCCGGTCTTTCCGAGGAGCCAACGTGGACTCGGATCACTACCTAGTTGCAGCCAAGGTGCGGATGCGGATATCCAGAACGGAGCGAGATCAACGAAATACTGTGACGAAATTTGACGTCGGACGGCTACAATCAACTACAGAGGCATAAGTCTTATAAGATCCTGCCTGCCGTATTATGTGAACGCCTAAAACCGATCGTCAACAACCTGATAGGTCCTTATCAGTGCGGTTTCAGGCCTGGTAAATCCACCATTGACCAAATATTCACACTACGGCAGATTTTGGAAAAAACCCATGAATATAAAATCAACCTTTTCATCGATTTTAAAGTTGCCTATGATAGCGTGTATAGAAACGAGTTATACAGAGCCACGTCCAGTCTTGGCATCCCTGCCAAGCTCGTTCGTTTGTGCAGGATGACAAAGGTAAAACACCACCGAACCGTTCGATATCAGGAAAGGTCTTAGATAAGGTGACGCGTTATCATGCGATCTCTTTAACATAGTACTTGAAAAAATTGTCCGAAACTCATAAGCCAACATCGGAGGTACAATCTTTTACAAGTCTGTACAGCTATTCGCTTACGCCGATGACATTGACATAGTTGGAAGAACTCAGCGGGCCATCAGTGGGGCGTTTTCGAGTATTGAAATCGAGGTAGTTCCTCGCCGTAGTTCCTTGTCATTCTGCACAAACGGAAGAGCTTGGCAGGGATGCCAAGATCATATAGAAACAAATTTTAAAAGTCAAAGTTTTAAGTTTTAAAGCTATTAATTAACAATTGGAATTACGTGAGCCACAGTGAAAAGAAGTTTCTTTTCTCAGTACCTCACAGGAACCCTTAAGGCAATCTTGCTCATTAGATCCTATTATATTGTAACATAATGTAGCATAATAACTACGCCCTCGAACAGGCAACAAATTCCGAAGTGTCTTTTCATTGCTTTCTTTTGAGGTTCGTGTCTGAAATTAGTCACCACAGCTCGGATAATATCGCGGATAAAAGAGAACAAGAGAGAATTATAACTGCACGAAATGATTGTCATAATTTTTAGGGATTTTGTTTTTAGGTATTTTTGTTTTTGGTCGAAGAATTTGCTAGAAGTTTCTGGCTATCAGAAACTTCTGCTATATAAGGACAGATGGCGATCAAAAAAAGACACAGTTGGTTTAGAACCGTGGCGAAGAGATTGGAAAAGTGATAATAGGCGAAGTTGTAATTTTGTGATAAATTGAAAGTTGAGAGTGAACAAGAAAAAGTAATTAGTTTGGATTTGTAAATTAAGTAATTGAAAGGAGATAAAGTGATTTGAGAGGAAAGAGACCTTGTAAGAAAAGAATTTGCGAAGAATAGTATAGTGTGAACTTGAATTGTTCTATAGAGTAGAAAATAAAGAAATAAATTTCACAGAATATCGTTTTATCTACTCGAGCCGTAGCGCGCATGTTACATTGGTGTCAGAAGCTGGGATAAAACTTATTCTGTGAATAACTATTTCCGTGGTGTGAAATTGCACAAACAAAAAAAAAAAAAAAAAAACGATTTCTGTGTTGAGTTAATTAGTTGCGCAAAATGGGTCGCAAATTGGGAAAACTAACTATAACTCAACTAAAGGCAGAACTCAGTAAGCGGAACCTCGACACAACTGGGGGAAAAGATGCCCTGCTGATTCGTCTGGAAGAAGCAGTAACGCAGGAAGGTGAAAATCCGCACGACGTAGAGTTTGACGTGGAAGAGGAACCAGCAAGTACAGCAGCCGACCCGGGTATAACAAGTCTGCTCCTGCAACTTAAGTTAGTCATGGACGAACAAAAGAAAGCAATAGAAGATCAAAGTCATAAGCTCGATGACCAAAGGAATTCTCTAGAACTTAAGTTGGACGAACAAAAGAAAGCAATGGACGAACAAAAGAATTCTCTAGAACTTAAGCTGGACGAACAAAAGAAGGCAATGGACGAACAAAAGAATTCTCTAGAACTTAAGATGGACGAACAAAAGAATTCTCTAGATGCTCTGGAAAGTAAACTTGATGAGCAAAACAAGAACTTGGAATCCAAATTCGAAGTGATCGAAGAGAAAATCGAGAAGGTAGAGACGCAACTCGAAAAAGTCGAAACTAGATTCGATGAAAACTTTGAGAAGCATGAAACTCAGTTCGGGAAAATAGAGACTCAGTTCGAAAAAGTAGAAAAACAAGTCGAAAATCTTACTAAGGAACTCAGCAACGTGAAGAGACAGAAAGCACGGGAGTATTCCACCGACGGTCTGAGAAGAAAGGAGATGCAGCCTCCTATCTTCGATGGTCAAACATCATGGCCAATTTATAAAAGGCAATTCGAAGCGGCCGCAATGACCAATAGCTGGGACGATGAAGAGAAGTCCATTGCACTCACACTTGCACTGAGGGGTCCAGCTGCGGAGCTCTTGCAGACCATCCCGGAAGATAAACAGCAGAACTACGACTCTCTGGTTCAGGCTATCGAAATGCGGTTTGGGGATGAACACATGCAGCAGGTGTACAGGGTTCAGCTGCGTAGTCGAGTCCAAAAAAGGGGGGAAACGCTCCAACAGTTGCAAGCGGATATAGAGCGACTAGCCCATCTTTCATACCCTAAAGCCGGTGAGGAGCTTATCAACGAAATGGCGGTGGAAGCTTTTATTCAGGCCATAGAGGACAGACAACTGCAAATGGCTGTAAGGATGGCTGAAAAGCGAACACTCCCCGAGGCATTGGCATTCGCTTTGTCAATGAAGGCTGCGGACCAAGCATACCAGGGAATACACCGTGTCAGGGAAATGTCCGTCGTGGAATGCTCATGCCAGAGAACAGCCGTCATGGATGAAGACAGAGCTCGCGGAAGTCAAATCCGTTGCTGGAATTGCAACCAAACCGGACACCTACAACGGCAGTGCAGAAGTGCACCTAGACGAGGAAATTGTCCACATTGCGGAAGTAGGAGAAGCAGAGAGGAAGCATCTGGAGGTGATAACATCCATCCTGTCAGTCAGACTTCCCAAAACCAGCAGTCGGGAAATGCGTAAGGACCAACTTCGCGGGGCAGAAGTTGGTTACTGGAATCGAGGCCCCCAGGACCACCATTCAAGTTTCGCAAACCAAACGGGATAACAAGAGCCTGACAGTGGAGGCACTAATCAACAAGAAGAAGTGCGTAGCCACCATCGACACAGGTGCCACTGCCTCCATTGTAAGAAGAGATATCGTCAAAAGCTCCTGGCTGCACAACACCAACAGCTACTGCCTGAAGACTGCAATAGGGGAAATGGCGAAGGTATTTGGAGAAGTTCGTCTTACGCTTACTCTGGCAGGACTGACGTTCTCCCATGCGTTTCTGGTGGCAGACATATGCGACGAGTGCATCATCGGAATAGACTTCATGAAAGCAAATGAAGTAATCTTGGACATCGGGATGCAAGTACTGAGGTATCGAAATGTGGAGATTCCGATGGTGTACGGAAACGAGAATGCCGTAACTCTCAGGACAGTCATCAGCAAAGACGAAGTTTTGCCGCCGTCTTCAGAGACAATCATTTGGACGAAGCTGGAAGGTGATCTTGGGAGCCACCGATTCTACATAGTAGAACCAGACCCAGAGAAGAATTCTCAAGACTACATCGTGGGAAAGACGTTAGTCGAACCAAAGAACACCATGGTTCCAGTGAGAGTTTTGAACGCAAGACCACACACTGTCAAACTAAGGCGAGGGGAGGTGACTGGAAAATGCACGCCGATTACCGCCGTCGCAACAATATCTGAACGTGGTCCTCCAAAACCTCTCCCATCACCTTGGACAGCGGAAACGAGAGAGACGATTCTCCAGTCCAGTGAGCTGAATCAGGAGCAGCGAACTATGGCAGAGAATCTTATCAATGAGTACGCTGATGTATTTGCCTCACAGGACGGAGAATACGGCCGAACACACCTGGTACAACATCGAATAGACACTGGTGATACTAGACCAATTCGTCAGCCTGCTAGGCGCCTTCCATTGGCAAAGCAGACAGAAGTTGCAGAGATGGTGTCGGCAATGGAGAAAGAAGGTGTGATTGAAAGTTCCAAAAGTCCGTGGGCATCACCGGTTGTACTGGTTAAGAAGAAAGATGGCAGCACGCGGTTCTGCGTGGACTATCGGCAGCTCAATTACGTCACCAAGAAAGACAGCTACCCTCTGCCACGGATTGACGACACGCTAGACACACTATCAGGAGCCCGATGGTTTTCCACTCTCGACTTGAAGAGTGGCTACTGGCAGGTACAGATCCATCCAGAAGACCGGGAGAAAACCGCCTTCACCGCAGGAAATGGGCTATGGCAATTCACGGTAATGCCATTCGGGCTGTGCAATGCTCCGGCGACTTTCGAGCGATTGATGGAATGTGTCCTGCAAGGGTTAACATGGAAAACCTGTTTGGTATACTTGGATGATGTCATCGTCGTAGGAAAAACGTTTGCGCAACACCGAGACAATCTAAGGGATGTATTTCAAAGGCTTCGAAGTGCCCACCTGAAGCTCAACCCCAAGAAGTGCGCCCTGTTTAGAGCGGAAGTCAAGTACCTGGGACACATAATTTCAGCGAAAGGAGTGAGAACCGATCCGGAGAAGGTCGAAGCGGTGAAAAACTGGCCAGTCCCCAAAGACAAACACCAACTAAGGAGCTTCCTGGGCCTAGCCACCTACTACAGACGGTTCGTGAAGGATTTTGCCGGGATCGCAAAGAACCTGCACCAGTTGACGGAAAAGGGAAAACAATTCAAATGGTCAATTGAGTGCGAGAAGAGCTTCAAGGCACTTAAACAACGGCTATGCGATGCCCCGATACTGGCTTACCCCACTCCCGGGGAAACGTTCGTTGTGGATGCAGATGCTAGTAATGTCGGGGTAGGAGCCGTACTCTCCCAGGTGCATGACGGCCAAGAGAAGGTGGTTGCGTACTTCAGCAAGGTGCTCTCTAAGCCAGAAAGGAACTACTGCGTGACAAGGCGGGAACTTCTAGCTTTGATCTTGGCTACGAAGCATTTTCACAAATACCTCTACGGGAGGAAGTTCGTTCTTCGCACAGACCATGCAGCCTTAAAATGGCTATTACAGTTCAAGAGTCCTGAGGGTCAGGTCGCAAGATGGATCGAAAGGCTGCAAATCTACGACTACGAAATACAGCATCGTAAAGGAAAACTCCACTCTAATGCGGATGCACTGTCCCGGAGACCATGCAGAACGGATTGTAAACATTGTGCGCGTCAGGAAGAACGGGAGCTGGTTTCCATCCAAAGAATGAGAGCCGAACCTATCGCCGGCTGGAGCGTAGATGAGATCCGGAACGCTCAGAAGGAAGACCCGGATATCGAGCCGATTCTGGCCTGGAAGGAGAACATGGAGAAACCGGATCATCAGGACATCTCTCACAGAAGCCCGACCTTAAAGGCATATTTTGCGCAGTGGGACTCCCTCCATGTCCAAGAAGGTGTTCTGAGAAGAAAATGGGAATCCTCCGACGGAAAGTCGTTTGTAATGCAGCTTGTCGTACCACGGACGAGGGTCAAGGAGGTGTTACAGGAAATGCATGGCGGGGCGACCGGAGGCCACTTGGGAGTGAATAAGACGTTAGAAAAGGTACGAGAACGTTTTTATTGGTTAAAAGCGAAGGAAGATATCGAAGACTGGTGCAGAAAATGCGACGTGTGTGCAGCTAGCAAGGGTCCGAGAATCAAAACTCGAGGTAAGATGCACCAATACAACGTGGGAGCACCTTTCGAACGAATCGCCATTGACATCGCAGGGCCCTTTCCGGAAACCGACAATGGTAATCGGTATATCCTCGTAGTGATGGACTACTTCAGTAAGTGGCCGGAAGCGTTTCCGATCCCTAACCAGGAAGCCAGAACCGTGGCGGAGCAGATCGTCTACAATTGGGTTAGCAGATTCGGTGTGCCCTTGGAATTGCATTCTGACCAAGGGCGGAACTTCGAGTCAAGAATCTTCCAAGAGATGTGTCAACTACTCGGAATCAAAAAGACAAGGACAACCCCGCTTCATCCACAGTCGGACGGTATGGTGGAGCGTTTCAATAGGACTTTGGACGAACATCTCTCGAAGGTCGTAGGTGACTACCAACGGGATTGGGACCGGCAGATTCCCTTGTTTTTGATGGCCTATAGAAGTGCCGTGCATAGCACTACTCGACATACGCCGTTCGAAATCTTATTTGGTGGAATAGCTCGTTTACCCAGTGAGGTGAAATTTGGATCTCCTACCAATGAGCCCAGAAATGAAGAAGAGTACGTGGCGGACCTGAGGGAAAGGCTTAGGGACATACACCAAAGGACCAGAAGCCAGATTAAGATGACGAGCGACCGCATGAAGACCAGGTATGATGCCAAGGCAACAACGTCAGGATTCCAGGAAGGAGATCTAGTGTGGCTGTATAATCCCCATCGCCAAAAGGGGAAATCACCTAAGTTGCAGCAGAACTGGGAGGGTCCCTACAGAATAATAGCCCGCATCAACGATGTTGTCTACCGCATCCAGCGAGGTCCAAGGGCCAAAATGAAAGTGGTTCATGTGGACCGACTGAGTCGATACAATGGCCGAAGTGAGGACACACTTGTTCGGGACGAACAAGTCTAAGAGGAGGGCAGTGTAACATAATGTAGCATAATAACTACGCCCTCGAACAGGCAACAAATTCCGAAGTGTCTTTTCATTGCTTTCTTTTGAGGTTCGTGTCTGAAATTAGTCACCACAGCTCGGATAATATCGCGGATAAAAGAGAACAAGAGAGAATTATAACTGCACGAAATGATTGTCATAATTTTTAGGGATTTTGTTTTTAGGTATTTTTGTTTTTGGTCGAAGAATTTGCTAGAAGTTTCTGGCTATCAGAAACTTCTGCTATATAAGGACAGATGGCGATCAAAAAAAGACACAGTTGGTTTAGAACCGTGGCGAAGAGATTGGAAAAGTGATAATAGGCGAAGTTGTAATTTTGTGATAAATTGAAAGTTGAGAGTGAACAAGAAAAAGTAATTAGTTTGGATTTGTAAATTAAGTAATTGAAAGGAGATAAAGTGATTTGAGAGGAAAGAGACCTTGTAAGAAAAGAATTTGCGAAGAATAGTATAGTGTGAACTTGAATTGTTCTATAGAGTAGAAAATAAAGAAATAAATTTCACAGAATATCGTTTTATCTACTCGAGCCGTAGCGCGCATGTTACAATATTTAAAGATCAGTTTAATAATAATGTATGGAATTTGTATATTTACAGAAAACAAGTTCGGCTCATACGAAAGTCTCAGTGAAACTGATCCAATGAATACATTGGCACTACCAGTTCATAAATATTTTTGCACACATTCTTCATTTAGCCCCCACAACACTGGATCCTCCAGCAACACGGAATTCATATTGAATGAAACAAATTCCCCAATTTGAGCTAAAAACAAAAAATTATTACTAAACCCTTGCAAAACACTCACAACTTACCAAGCAATAGGCTGTCATCAAATATGTATATCCACAGAACAATAAACAAATCGTTATGACAAAGGGGCACAAATATTGATAGTAATCTATGTTTTCTACTATCAAAACAATCGATAATTTAAAAACTATCGATTGTTACAAGTACTCGTACATGCAACAAATGTTCGAAATTATTTATTTCTCGATTAAAATCTTCTGGGATTATACTATTATCAACTATGCTTCCGTTATAGATCAATGCAACTAAGTTAGACTTTACTTTAGAGTTTGCCTTAATAATGCAATGATCAACCTATCCAATACTATGGAACACTATCGGCATTGACGATTTAGGAAGCTATCCATCTCTAATAATTTTTTTCGGCATTCTAGCTATCAGCTGTTGTTTGTCCGTTCCATGTTTTTGCCACTAGCGAGCAGCAAATTTGGTGTGCTTGGGATCGCGGCCAGTGACAGACAGTTAGTTCTTGCCTTGCCATTTTACAATATATAATATTTATAATATATATATATGATAGATCGTTTAACTACTGCTCAATGCATTAAAATTGTTACATTTTACTACAAAAATAACAGTTCTGTAATATCTGTGTATCGCGATTTAAGGCCATATTATGTTCGTTATAATCGCTCAACTATTGCGGGCAGCAATTGGGCAACAATTCCTAAATAGAAATCTATCCTAGGGGAACAAAGGACAAGCCGATGAGCTCCAATTTCTTCATAGAAAAAATGTTGCCTATTATCTGTCATCGTGCGCGCACGTAAACTAAATATGTATATCGATAGTCACCAAAAAGGAAGAAGAAAGAAAAAATAAATTTAAAGGTAATCAATTTTCTAATAAATAAAAAAAGAAAAATAATAACTGATCGTGCACGATAAATCAAATTCAGTGTAGTACAGTGAAACAAATAATACAATAATAAAAAAAACAGTGTCAGTAAAGCGCAGTGGAAAAATAATAAAAATCAGTGTCCGGTGTTTCCCATCATCCTCAACCCCACTCACTCGCTGTTGCGATTCTTCGTCATCGCAATTGGAGCATGTTCTATATATGTACATACATACTTTCAGTTGCGATGACTGAGAGAGTGTAATATTTGATACATAGCGGGCTGTGAATGTTTATTCGAATAGCGGACCTTAGCGGACTGTCGTTTGGGCATAGCACTTGCGACAGTTTGTTTTGGAAAACTTTTCTTTGGATCTACACTTCGCGGCTTCGCTTAGTTACGTCAGAGTTGTGTGTTTTTGTGTTTCTATGCAATAGTGATGGGGCAATTTAGGGTTGATTTTACCAACATTCGTGGGTTTCGAATGATTTTTTTCGATACATGCCCACGCCGATTATTATAAACCAACTGTTTTGGCACTTAGCGAAACACTTAGGAAATAACTTAGTGTCATTATTCTTTCCCCACCGCGGCCTCGACATTTATGTCCATATTAATATTACTTACCAAGCTCCACCACAGTATGGCCACTGTTCCAATCTGGAATTTAATTTCAAATGGCTAAAATTCACCGTCCGTAAGCAATTAATTCACTACTGCTTTATTTACAAAAGTCCTAGTGCAGACAGCAATCTGATTTCATCACTTGAATTGTTAGGAGTTTTAACTCGCCGCTATGCTTGCTCGATAGTGACGTGGATGCTGCTGCTGATATGATCACTGACGACACTATCCTCTTAGGTATGAATGAGTTTATTTCTAACATAATAAAGGGCATTAAACCTAAGTCAAATTCGTGGTTTGACCAGAGTTGTAAATAGGTTATCAAGTTGAAAGAAGTAAGTTTTCGGTCTTATAAAGCAAACCGAAAGCAGCAAGGAAAGCCTGCAATGCACACATTCGACGTGTAAAATTCTGAAATAACCAAAAATTGAGGGAAAAAATCCTACAATGTCCCAAAGGTAGTAAAAATTGTTGGTCGTTCGTCAGAAATATTAAAAATTCTGTCTCGAAGCTGTTAGCTTATTAGACAAAGCCAAACTGCTTGCTGCTCACTTTACAGTGAACTCCACGCTACCAGATAATGCTTTGTCTTCGCCTGAACTTGAGAGCGTCAAATTTTCCATGTCATAAGTCCGCTTTCGCACTCGTACAGTTGCAGGAGTACTCAAAGATCTTAACATACACAAAACCACTGGTCCAGATGGTATCTCCCCCGTATTTCCACGCTGGCGTAAGCTTTTCTGTCTATTCTACTCCTCTGGGCTCTTTCCGAGTAGATGGAAACCACTTTTGTCCATCCCGTCCCTGACCAATTACCGACCCATTGCACTTCTTTCCAACGTCATGGAAAAGCTGATCGATAAATCGTCAGCTTATGAAATATATCGATTCACGAAAACTCTTCAATAACTAGCAGTATGGTTTCATTTGATGGCATATCTCACTGAGAAGTGGAACCAATCTCTTCATTACTTCGGCGAAACTAAAATATTGCGCTTTATATTTCAAAGACAGAGTTCTTGAATGGATTAGAAATTACCTTTCGGGGCGTTCAATACAAGTTGTCTTAGATGGCTTCAAATCTGCGTGTCCTTGCTCTTCGGTCATAGAAATGGAACGGCAGCGTATGTTAAACACATTAAATTCCGACCTCGATAGCTTAATTAAATGGGGTTCAACCAATAGAGTGGAATTTAATGCTTCCAAAACACAAAGCTGTCTTCTGTCTCTCAAGCAAACCAAAACCCTCAACCATTATCCATGGATGGTTCTTGCATCATTGAAACCGAAAGACTTGACATTATTGATTATTATCATGCCTCGTGACACTCTCCGTTGACGGTACCGTTGTTGCCATCTTCATCATCTTTGATGAAAAATGGGCCACTAATGCCGCCACTTCACAAACCACACCAAGCAGTCACACGCTGAGGATGCATTCCTCTATGACTGCGAGTGGGTTTTCCGAGCCCAAATGCGGCAGTTTTGATTATTTACATAGCCGTCTAGACGAAAATGCGCCTTATCTAAAAAAGTAATTTTTTAAAAGTAAAATCGATGTAAATTTTGAGCTGCTCTAAATCCCAAACACAGAAGCGATATCGAGATCTGAGATCTGTGACGAGTTGGGGTTCTCGGGTTTACGAGTAGGAGCATACTTTCGGCAACAGCAGTAATACTCTCGGCTGAGAGCACAAGCCGAACACGAGGATAACTTGTGTTATCAATTAGCATGCCAATTTTTTGAACTTTTTTACGAACTTGCAGGCACGTTTGGAGCATTATTCAGACCAAAATTTCTTTTTGAAATTCGCACTGTTTCGGCAACACAGCCACTCACTTTGGAAGTTCAAGGGTAAATCGATTCATTTCATACCGCGGAGATATAGTACTGTGTTTCTGTCTATTTTTGAGCGTGAAGAGCTGTCAGTGTCAAATGTAATGTAATGTAAAAGGAAACCACCAGATGGCACACCCGTTATTAACCAAATGTATGCCGTTCTTCCAGTGGGGTAACCCTGTACTCATTTAAATATAAATTAAAAGGGAGTTGCATTTTACCTACGTAAAAAAAAAACCAATATATTGTAATATGCAAGCTACGGCTCGAGTAGATAAAACGATATTCTGTGAAATTTATTTCTTTATTTTCTAGTCTATAGAACAATTCAAGTTCACACTATACTATTCTTCGCAAATTCTTTTCTTACAAGGTCTCTTTCCTCTCAAATCACTTTATCTCCTTTCAATTACTTAATTCACAAATCCAAACTAATTACTTTTTCTTGTTCACTCTCAACTTTCAATTTATCACCAAATTACAACTTCGCCCATTATCACTTTTCCAATCTCTTCGCCACGGTTCTAAACCAACTGTCTTTTTTTTTTTATCGCCATCTGTCCTTATATAGCAGAAGTTTCTGATAGCCAGAAACTTCTAGCAAATTCTTCGACCACTGGAACAAGAGAAATAATTCTTGCAGTTATAATTCCCTTTTATCCCTGATATTATTCGTCTCTTTCGTTGACATGAGCTGTGGAGACTTCGTCCCAGACACGAACCTCGAATGAAAGGACAGTTCGAACCAAAATTCTGCCAGAATGGAAAGTCACTTCAGAATTTGCTGCATAGACATAGGAGCGTAGTTATTATTATGCTACAATATTTAGTACTTTTACTACTAATTTACTATTTTTTTATGAGTCGCAATTTCTCAGTATAGTAAAAATTGCATATACCTGGGACAAAAGTATATCAAACTGACGATATGTCCATAGATATGTATATAGCGCAGGTCTGCACTTTGTGCGCAGGTGGCTACTCGAACTTAATCTAATTTTTAATTGTTTTATGATTAAAGTTCCCAAATCCATATACAAATCTTTATAGGCATGAGTAATATCATTCTTTAAATCCTTTTATACCTCCTTTATATAGGATTTAAATAAAAAGAGGTCAATGTTATTACACCACAATCTACACGTCGCTAATCGGCTTTAGGTAGATGAGAAAAAAAGACGTCTCAATTTTGCAAAACAACATTCCAATGCAAAATCAATGCCTACACCCGTCACTGACAAAAAATTGCGTCTTGTTTATCTAAATACCGAAGATTACTCATCCATTGTCACCGAACAATAATTTCAAAGTTACTCAATTTTCTATTCAAAAACTCGTTATCTCTTTCGAAAACTCCTCCGCAAAAGACAATAGATTAAAGAAACATCACAGTCTCCATTCTTTAAATTGCAATCAAGTAGCGTCACTACATGCGATTGTACGCATCATCAAAGATAGTCTGCAGCAAATATGTACAAAAACATCTGAACAACTTTTCCGAATCGCCACTGGTTGCCGATGATGATTCAACAACAAAGTCTAGTCCTAGAAATTTTCAGAGAGACAAACAACAATATTGTGTTCGCAAATAAAACAGCGTGAGCACCTCGAATAATAAACAATTTTATTGCATACCACAATGAATAGGGATGAAAAGACTTTCTAATGACTCTTGAGACCACATTTGAGCCGTGCTACCTGCGAAGTCTATTTTTCGTAAACCCGCCCATTTGAAAAATAAAGTAGTAGGGATAGCAAAGGTAGATTGCGTGGTGTATATAAGACCCGTCGAGCCTAGAGCAAAGTATCTCAGTTCGAGAAGTGACGTACTAAAAGCGACAACTTAGTGTCGGAGCAGAGTGTTTGTAAACAAATTATTATCTAATCATATTTCTTTATTTTTTTCTAGAAAATTTAAAAATGCAGAACGGCATGCAAAATGTGAACACCAACCACCTATCAGGCATCATCCTCCAGAAGCTCCGCAGAACTGCACCAACAATGAGCAATTTAACGCCAGAAAAAGTTGACACAGTCATCGATTGCGACATGAAAAGCGTTATGGCTAAATACGCAGTAGAGGAATAATCGTTTGTGGATCAAAAATTGATCGAAAACCCAGTAGTTTGTGAACGGCGATCATCAACTCGATGCAGTTCTGATTCCAGTACATCGAATCGTGATCCACTGCAACAACAAAGAGATGAGTCATGCCGCAAATCCAGAATCAACAACAAGATCAGGAAGGCCAAGACAAAGCTGCGTCACAAATTCATCACCATGAAGTTGGCTCAGAATGCCGCCACATTAGAGAGTATCCGGGATGTGATTGCCAATGCGGAGGCTAAACTGCGTAACAGCGGATGCAGCGAAGCTACTCTGGAGAACCTGCGGAAGACCATGGGCATTGACCGAATGGAGATAGATAATTTGGCGGAGATTCGAAAGCAGTTGGCTAATGTTGTTGACAGCAATTGACAAGCTTAAGACTTATGTACCTAATTATAAATTTATTTATTTTAATTTTAACTTAATCTTTAATTTTCCTTATAAGCTTCAAGCTAATATATTATTTTGTAATTAAATTTAGAAAATGATTTTTAATTAATATATGTGTCTACAATAGATTCGAAATTTTTGTGTTTTCATTTACTTTTCAGCTTTTGAAAAATTCCACTCCCGTCGTTGACATTTTACATCTCAGCAAATTCCATAAGGTCCTTCAAAATTCCTTCGCAATAAGTTCAAGTTCAAGTGCCTGAATTCTCAGGAATAATTTCAAAGATTTTCAAAGATATTAATTTTATTAACTTCTAGCAAAGGAGTGTGCTAATTCCACAAGTAAATATTAAATTGCCTCAAAGTTTAGAACTTGGTATTAATTATAATATAATATTCATCTGCTGGGTAATTATTTTAAAGTGCATTTTTAAGTTTTGTTGAGAAACATTCGAACACTTATTCAGTATTCTTTAAGGCTTTATCAACATTTACGAAGGTCAGATTTTTCTGGTATTGTGTGGCATCTGTATAATTCTGCGCCACTGATTAAGAATGTATTGCATTTCAATTCAAAAATTATTTAATGAACAAATGCCGCTTTTTAGTGACCAGTGATTGCAGGTAGCAATTAAGGAAAATAACAGTTAAAATTAGCAGCGATTTAATCGCCCTTAATTTGTTTTTTTCAGAAAATTTAAAAATGCAGGACGATATGCACCATTTCAACACCAACTGCCTATCAGGCAGAAGCTCTGCAGTACTGCACCAACCGCGGTCAATTTGGAAGCAATCAAGTCTTACAGCAATTTAACGCCAGAAAAAGTTAACGCAGTCATTGATTGCAAAATGAAGAGTAAATACGCAACAGAAGAAGAATCTTTTGTGTATCAGTTGGGTCAGAATGCCGCCACTTTAGAGTCTATCCGGGATGTTATTGCCCATGCTGAGGCTAAACTGCGTAACAGGGGATGCAGCGAAGCTACTCTGGAGAACCTTCGGAAGACCATGGGCATTGACCGAATGAAGATTGATAATTTGGCGGAGATTCGTAATCAGTTGGCTAATGTTGACAACAATTGACAACCCTATATTTAAAAGACTTAAATATAAATATATTTATTTTAATTTTTACTTAAACTTTAAATTTCCTTATAAGCTTCAAGCTAATATATTATTTTGTAATTAAAATTAGAAAATATCTTTTAATTAATATATGCATATGGGTACAATATTTTCGAAATATTTTACTTTTCAGGTTGATTTTGAAAAATTCCACATCCGTTGTTGACATTTTACTTTTCAGCTAAACTTGATTCTTGGGAGTCAGGTTTCAATTAACTCCGGTTTTCTGCTTCGGTTTTTTGTTTCAGAGAGAGTAGAGTCTGAATTCTCCGGAATAATTTCAAAGATATTAATTCTATTAGCTTCTAACAAAATAATATAATTAAATTCAAATGTAGGAGCGTGCCGTTTTCACAAGTAACTATAAATTTCCTCAATGTTTAGAATTTGGTATTAATTATAATTTAATATTCATATGCTAGGGAATAATTTGAAAGTGCAAGGTTTGTTGAAAAATATTCGAACACTTATTCAATATCTTTTTAGGCTTTACCAAAAATTATGTAGGTCTTGGGTGCTTGGACAATTAAAAAAAAAACTTGAACGGGGCGAAGACGCATGGCATGGGACTACATGGTACATGCTCCCCTCTTAAGTATACTGACGTCCCCTCCGTCTTCTTCTTTATATTTTTCGACTTCTAACGCAACATGTATACGAGTACCATCAACCTCCGCCACCCCCGCAGCCGCAGATAATACTATATGGGACACATCTCTCAATGATAGAACCTCAATAACAAATTGAAACCAAGGTCAGCGTTCAGCACCACTCGGTAGGAAGAAGGACGAAATAATATACTTGGAAGAACTCCGGACAATTGCTGCTGAAACTATTGCAAAAGAGCTTCTCCAGTCCAACTTGCTTTAAATTGAATATCTGGACTACTTAAGGAGTAAGTAGCATGTCTTTATATACTTCTTCGCATAACTAAATCTTCTTTATTAACAGGAATCCGTATATGCGCCCTCCGCCCTTTTAAACAATTAGTATACGAGTATACGTATATAAATAATTTTCAAGACTATATTTTGTTTATTGTTTCTTTCTAACTTTCATGAATTATTTTGTTTGTTTTTTTCTTTTATTAATTTTTTAAATTTCCTTTAAATAAAAGAAAAATATAAATAAATATTTATCCATGACAATTTTTACTCTCGAATGTTTGTCAGACGTTCGCGAGTGGTAGGATCGTGAGAAATTTTTTTTTTATTTTTGTTATTTTACCTTGAACCTCTGCCTCAGTGATCGCGCACTTAACGACTGAGCCAAAATAAAAGATTATTGTTTTATTTATTTTTCATTTGTAAGACTATATTTTTTTGAATAATTTTTTTCTTTTTATGAATTTTTTTTTAATTCCCTTTAAATAAATAAATAATTATTATATTAAAAAATTTAAATAATTAAAGATTATTGCTTGGTAAGACTTATTTATTATTATTACTATTATTTTGTTCTTCTAGATTAACTGCAAAATAAAAAAAAGATTATTTAAAGATTAGAAGAAGTTCGTTTTACTTGTCATTAATTACAGGGAGATGCATTTTCTTCGCCGCTCAGTTGTACGATCTTATTTGCCAGCTCTGGCTTGTCCGTGTCTATGTACTTAAGTCTCCTAAATTTCCCTTTTAGGAGACCAAAAGCACGTTCAATTGTGAACCCAGCTCTACTTTGACTAACGCTGAACCGTATTTGGGTTTCATTCAGGTGGCCATTGTTGCGAAAAGGAGTCACCAGGGTCTGCATAAGCGGATATGATGTCTCCGAGAAGATGGTACTCTGCTGGAAGGAACCTACTCATTTGCCCATACAAAGGGCTTGTATGAAACACACGGGGAACGTAGAGCCTCCCTAGTTTGTAAATACTATGCGATGGTCGCTTACCGCTAAGTTGAATAATTTTAAAATTACTGTAAGCGGAATTGTTTACTCGTACCTCGTAAAATCAGCGAGTGCTAGTTTTTTGATTATAGATACTCGTAGTAGTCGATGGGATTTCGCACTTATGTACTGTTTTATTTAAATATGGCATCCATCAATAACACCAATGACACCTGGAATGAAACCCCTACTTTTTAATTTAATGCTTACAGAATATAGAACTTACTTACTTACTTAGGAGGCGCTATAGTCCGGGATGGACCTGGGCCTCAACCAACAAACAACCCCAGCCAGCCCGGTTATGAGCCAGCTGCCTCCAGTTGCGCACGCCAAGTTGGTTGAGGTCCCCCTCCACTTGTTTGCACCACCTACCACGAGGTTGTCCTCTACTGCGCCGTCCGTCCGGGTGGATTCGAAGACTTTCTTGGCTGGAACGTTGCACTCTATCCGCTCTACATGACCCAGCCATCTTAGTCGTTGTATGTGAACTCTTCTGGCTAAGTCGATGTCATTATAAAGGCCGTATAATTCGGCGTTGTATCTTCTCCTCCACTCGCCGTTTATGCAGACGGGACCAAAGATCACTCGAAGAACTTTTTTCTTGAAGTAACCAAGGGCATCTTCATCCGATTTTGATAAAGTCCATGCCTCTGCGCCATACAGCATGACTGGGATGATTAGTGTCTTATAAAGAGTTACCTTCGTAGTTCGGGATAGGGCCTTGCTACTCAATTACCTTCTTAGCCCGTAGAAACACCGATTGACAAGAGTAATTCTTCGTTTGATCTCCCCACTGATGTCATTTGCGGAGTTCACCATAGAGCCTAGGTAAACAAAGTCTTTTACTACCTCAAACTTATATCTGTCTATCGTGGCATTCTGTCCAAGACGCCGATGTAGGGTGTCCTTTTCTGTTGACAGCATATATTTTCATTGACCGCTAAACCCATCTTTGCTGCCTCGATTTGAATACTCTAAAACGCCCCACTGACGTCCCGCTGAGTTCTTCCAACTACTATGTCAATGTCATCGGCGTAGGCGAGTAGTTGTATAGACTTGTAGAAGATTGTACCTTCGGTGTTGATTTGTGAATTTCGTACAATTCTTTCAAGTACTATGTTAAAGAGATCGCATGATAGCGCGTCACCTTGTCTAAGACTTTTCCTGACATCGAACGGATCGGTGGTGTTGTTTCCGACTTTGAAGGAGCAGCGAGAGTTCTCCATTGTCATTCTGCACAAACGGACGAGCTTGGCAGGGATGTCAAGATCATATAGAAACAAATTTTAAAAGTCAAAGTTTTAAGTTTTAAAGCTATTAATTAACAATTGGAATTACGTGAGCCACAGTGAAAAGAAGTTTCTTTTCTCAGTACCTCACAGGAACCCTTAAGGCAATCTTGCTCATTAGATCCTATTATATTTAAAGATCAGTTTAATAATAATGTATGGAATTTGTATACTTACAGAAAAACAAGTTCGGCTCATACGAAAGTCTCAGTGAAACTGATCCAATAAATACATTGGCACTACCAGTTCAAAAATATTTTTGCACACATTCTTCATTTAGCCCCCACAACACTGGATCCTCCAGCAACACGGAATTCATATTGAATGAAACAAATTCCCCAATTTGAGCTAAAAACAAAAAATGATTACTAAACCCTTGGAAAACACTCACAACTTACCAAGCAATAGGCTGTCATCAAATATGTATATCCACAGAACAATAAACAAATCGTTATGACAAAGGGGCACAAATATTGATAGTAATCAATGTTTTCTACTATCAAAACAATCGATAATTTAAAAACTATCGATTATTACAAGTACTCGTACATGCAACAAATGTTCGAAATTATTTATTTCTCGATTAAAATCTTCTGGGATTATACTATTATCAACTATGCTTCCGTTATAGATCAATGCAACTAAGTTAGACTTTACTTTAGAGTTTGCCTTAATAATGCAATGATCAACCTATCTAATACTATGGAACACTATCGGCATTGACGATTTAGGAAGCTATCCATCTCTAATAATTTTTTTCGGCATTCTAGCTATCAGCTGTTGTTTGTCCGTTTCATGTTTTTGCCACTAGCGAGCAGCAAATTTAGTGTGCTTGGGATCGCGGCCAGTGACAGACAGTTAGTTCTTGCCTTGCCATTTTACAATATATAATATTTATAATATATATATATGATAGATCGTTTAACTACTGCTCAATGCATTAAAATTGTTACATTTTACTACAAAAATAACAGTTCTGTAATATCTGTGTATCGCGATTTAAGGCCATATTATGTTCGTTATAATCGCTCAACTATTGCGGGCAGCAAAAAGCAATTGGGCAACAATTCCTAAATAGAAATCTATCCTAGGGGAACAAAAGACAAGCCGATGAGCTCCAATTTCTTCATAGAAAAAATGTTGCCTATTATCTGTCATCGTGCGCGCACGTAAACTAAATATGTATATCGATAGTCACCAAAAAGGAAGAAGAAAGAAAAAATAAATTTAAAGGTAATCAATTTACTAATAAATAAAAAAAGAAAAATAATAACTGATCGTGCACGATAAATCAAATTCAGTGTAGTACAGTGAAACAAATAATACAATAATAAAAAAAACAGTGTCAGTAAAGCGCAGTGGAAAAATAATAAAAATCAGTGTCCGGTGTTTCCCATCATCCTCAACCCCACTCACTCGCTGTTGCGATTCTTCGTCATCGCAATTGGAGCATGTTCTATATATGTACATACATACTTTCAGTTGCGATGACTGAGAGAGTGTAATATTTGATACATAGCGGGCTGTGAATGTTTATTCGAATAGCGGACCTTAGCAGACTGTCGTTTGGGCATAGCACCTGCGACAGTTTGTTTTGGAAAACTTTTCTTTGGATCTACACTTCGCGGCTTCGCTTAGTTACGTCAGAGTTGTGTGTTTTTGTGTTTCTATGCAATAGTGATGGGGCAATTTAGGGTTGATTTTACCAACATTCGTGGGTTTCGAATGATTTTTTTCGATACATGCCCACGCCCATTATCATAAACCAACTGTTTTGGCACTTAGCGAAACACTTAGGAAATAACTTAGTGTCATTATTCTTTCCCCACCGCGGCCTCGACATTTATGTCCATATTAATATTACTTACCAAGCTCCACCACAGTATGGCCACTGTTCCAATCTGGAATTTAATTTCAAATGGCTAAAATTCACCGTCCGTAAGCAATTAATTCACTACTGCTTTATTTACAAAAGTCCTAGTGCAGACAGCAATCTGATTTCATCACTTGAATTGTTAGGAGTTTTAACTCGCCGCTATGCTTGCTCGATAGTGACGTGGATGTTGCTGCTGATATGATCACTGACGACACTATCCTCCTAGGTATGAATGAGTTTATTGACAGAATAAAGAGCATTAAACCTAAGTCAAGTTCGTGGTTTGACCAGAGTTGTAAATAGGTTATCAAGTTGAAAGAAGTAAGTTTACGGTCTTATAAAGCCAATAAATCTGAGGAAAACCGAAAGAAGCCAAAAAGACTGGAATGCACATATTCGTCATGTAAAATTCTTACATGACCAAAAATTGAGAAACAAATTTATACAATGCCCCAAGGTAGTCAAATTTGTTAGTCATTCGTCAAAAATATTGAAAATTCTGTCTCGACTGCTATCCCTACGCTCATTTACAGTGACATTCCCGCTGTCAGCTCCATAGACAAAGCCAATCTGCTTGCAGCTCACTTTGCAGCGAACTCCAGGCTACCAGATAATGCTTTGTCTTCGCCTGTAGTTGAAAGCATCTAAGTTTCCATGATACAAGTCCACTTTTGCACTCGTACAGTTGCAGGAGTACTCAAAGGTCTTAACATACACAAATCCGCTAGTCCAGATGGTATCTCTCCCGTAGTTCTGAAGAGGTATTCTTCCATGCTGGGAAAACCTTGGCGTAAGCTTTTCTGTAGATGGAAACCACTTTTGTCTAGCCCGTCCCTAAAAAAAGGCAAATCTTATTCTCTGTTCAATTACCGACCCATTACACTTCTTTCCAACGTCATGGAAAAGCTGATTGATAAATCGTCAGCTTATGAAATATGTCGATTCAAGAAAACTCCTCAATGACTGGCAGTATGGTTTCGTAGCAACAGGTCCACTGGTGATTTGATGGCATATCTCACGTGGAACCAATCTCTTCATCACTTCGGCGAAACTAATTTGGTTGTGCTTGATATCTCAGAGACAGAGTTCTTCAATGGATTAAAAATTACTTTTCGAGGCGTTCAATACAAGTTGTCTTAGACGGCTCCAATCAGCACGTCCTTGCTCTTCGGCTATAGAAGAGGAACGGCAACGTATGTTAAACACATTAAATTCCTGGACCTAGACAGCACAATCAAATCGTGTTCAACCAAAAGAGTGGAATTTAATGCTTCCAAAACACAATGCTGTCTTCTGTGTCACAAGCGAAACCATAACCCTCAACCATTATCCATGAATAGCGCTTACATCGCAGAATCCGAAAGACTTGGTATTCTCGGTATGTGTATTAATAACTATCTTCGATGGAACGATCACATATTCGAGGTCGCTAAAAATGCTGCAAAATGTCTAGGATTCCTTAAACGGTGCAAGAAATATTTTACCCTGTCTGATACCTGGCTTCAATTTATAAGGCATTCATCCGCCTAATGTCCACATTTTTTCTGGTGCACCCAAGACCATTTTGTACATTCTAGACAGGGTACAGAATCGCGCGTTAATACTAATAGGTGATAGGAACATTGTGAACTCCATACATACAGTTGCATATTGGGGAAATGTCTCGTGTCTTTCCTTATTTAATCGCTTTTTTTTTAAAAAAAATGCTCCAGCGAAATAGCCAGTCCCCCTTCAAAATTTCACCCGCAATACGCATTATGCTTCGAATGCACATCAGTTCACCCTTAAGCCCAACTTCGGTCGTACTGTCAAATATAGGGATTCTTTTACAAGCCGAACCACACGAATGTGGAATGATCTACCAGGCTTTGTATATTGATCTACCATCAATACATTCGTTTCTCTATGACTACGTGTAGGTTTCCCGAGCCCAAATACGGCAGTTTTGCTTATTTACATAGCCACTGAGATGAAAATGCGTTTCATCTGAAAGTGATTTTTTTTTACCGTAAAATCGACGTCAATTTCGAGCTGCTCTAAATCCGAAATAGAGAGATGAGCAGTTGGACATTGTAAGGGAATAATCCGAGGCCTTTATGCATAATTCTTCTCAGGCTAGTGCACAGTCTCGGCAACAGCAGAAATATTCTGGGCTGAGCGCACTGGACGAATACGAGAACAACTTGTGGTATCAACTAGCATGCCAATCTCACGAACTTCCTTCACAAACTTGCGTACGGGTGGAGCATTATTCCAACCTAAATTTCTTTCAAAAATTCGCACTGTTACAGCACTCACTTTGGAAATAAGTTATCAATATTTTCCAACTTTGTTCAAGAGTAAATCGATTCATTTCATACCGCGGAGATATGATACTGTGTTTCTGCCAATTTTTTTGAGCGCGGAGAGCTGTCAATGTTAAATGTAATGTAATGTAAAAGGAAACCAGCAGATGGCATCGTTCTTTCAGTGACGTAATCCTATGTTCATTTAAATATAAATTGAAAGGTAATTACCACTTACTGTGCTACGTGAAATAAAATTTCATATGTATATGACTCTCAATATAATAAAAATTGCATATACCTGCGGCAAAGCTATACCCGGCCGACGATAAATGTATGTACATACTCGTATTTGTCTGCACTTTGTGCGCAGGTGGCTACTCGAACTTAATCTATTTTTTAATTTTTTTATGATTAAAGTTTTAATTTAATTTTTTTAAATCCTTGCATCTTTCCTTTATGTAGGATATATAAAAAAAAAATCAATTTTATTACACCACAATCTACAATACATGTCGCTAATTCGCTCTAGGTAGATGAAACAAAGATGTCTCAATTTTGGTAAACAACATTCCAACTCAAAACAAATACCTACGCCCGTCACTGAAAAAAATTGTGTCTTGTTTATCTAAATACCGAAGATTACTCCACCAGTATCTTATCTCCTACTCTATTCATTCATCCACGCGTTTTACCACCAAACAATAATTTCAAAATTACTCAATTTTCTATTCAAAAACTCGTTATCTCTTTCGAAAACTCCTCCGCAAAAGACAATAGATTAAAGAAACATCACAGTCTTCATTCTTTAAATTGCAATCAAGTAGCGTCACTACATGCGATTGTACGCATCATCAAAGATAGTCTGCAGCAAATATGTACAAAAACATCTGAACAACTTTTCCGAATCGCCACTGGTTGCCGATGATGATTCAACAACAAAGTCTAGTCCTAGAAATTTTCAGAGAGACAAACAACAATATTGTGTTCGCAAATAAAACAGCGTGAGCACCTCGAATAATAAACAATTTTATTGCATACCACAATGAATAGGGATGAAAAGACTTTCTAATGACTCTTGAGACCACATTTGAGCCGTGCTACCTGCGAAGTCTATTTTTCGTAAACCCGCCCATTTGAAAAATAAAGTAGTAGGGATAGCAAAGGTAGATTGCGTGGTGTATATAAGACCCGTCCAGCCTAGAGCAAAGTATCTCAGTTGGAGAAGTGACGTTACAACTTAACTCTCAGTGTCGGAGCAGAGTGTTTGTAAACAAATTATTATCTAATCATATTTGTTTATTTTTTTTCTAGAAAATTTAAAAATGCAGAACGGTATGCAAAATGTGAACACCAACCACCTATCAGGCATCATCCTCCAGAAGCTCCGCAGTACTGCACCAACAATGAGCAATTTAACGCCAGAAAAAGTTGACGCAGTCATCGATTGCGAAATGAAAAGCGTTATGGCTAAATACGCAGCAGAGGAAGAATCGTTTGTGGATCAAAAATTGATCGAAAACCCAGTAGTTTGTGAACGGCGATCATCGACTCGGTTTAGTTCTGATTCCAGTTCATCGAATCGTGATCCACTGCAACAACAAAGAGCCGAGTCATGCCGCAAATCCAGAATCAACAACAAGATCAGGAAGGCCAAGACAAAGCTGCGTCACAAATTCATCACCATGAAGTTGGCTCAGAATGCCGCCACATTAGAGAGTATCCGGGATGTGATTGCCAATGCGGAGGCTAAACTGCGTAACAGCGGATGCAGCGAAGCTACTCTGGAGAACCTGCGGAAGACCATGGGCATTGACCGAATGGAGATAGATAATTTGGCGGAGATTCGAAAGCAGTTGGCTAATGTTGTTGACAGCAATTGACAAGCTTAAGACTTATGTACCTAATTATAAATTTATTTATTTTAATTTTAACTTAATCTTTAATTTTCCTTATAAGCTTATAGCTAATATATTATATTGTAATTAAATTTAGAAAATGACTATTAATTAATATATGTGTCTACAATAGATTCGAAATTTTTGTGTTTTCATTTACTTTTCAGCTTCTGAAAAACTCCACTTCCGTTGTTGACATTTTACTTTTCAGCTAAACTTGATTCTTGGGAGTCGGGTTTCAATTAACTTCAATTTTTTGCATCGAATTCTATAAAGCCCTCCAAAAATCATTTGCAATGAGTTCAAGTAGCGTCTGGATTCTCAGAAATAATTCCAAAGCCCTTCGAAGATATTAATTTTATTAGCTTCTAGCAAAATAAAATAATTAAGTTTTTTGAATATTAAATTTCTTAAAAATTTAGAATTTGGTATTAATTATAATATAATATTCATATGCTAGGGAATAATTTTAAAGTGGTTTGTTGAAAAATATTCGAACACTTATTCATTATCCTTATTTATGAAGGTTTCTTTTGGTATGATCTGCACCACTGATTAATTTCAATTGAAATTATATGATTAAAAGGCTGTAAAAAATAAAGACGGGCTAAAGTCGAACTTTCAGTAAGCAGTGATCGCAGAGAGCAATAAAGGGAAAGATCATTTGAGGTTAGCAGCGATTGAATCGCTTTTAAAATCACAGTTGCCGTTTGATTGGTTTGTACTCTTTAATGCTCAGTTGCGCTTGCTGTTCAGTGCTTTTTGCATATGGCCGATGCGATGTATCACTGTTGCGCTTTTAAGGCTGTTGTGTCTGTGTATATTGAATAAAGAAGAAATTAGAGAAAGATACAAATTAATGATAATTATACAATACACAACGAACGTCGAAGAATGAAAGTCTCTCTCTCTGAGAGGATATGATTTGGCCAAGCATGAAAGAAGATACGACAGCATTACAAAGCATGCTAACTGCGGTTTAGTATGTGCACAATGTTGGAAGCACATTGAGCAGCAAAGCAGTTATACTCTTGGTCAAGGAATGGGAACTGTTGAGTAGCAGTAGTGATATGAAATATTATTAGTTTAGTGTATTCGTACTCATTCATTGCATTTTCAGGAGTAATCGAGTGAAATTAAGGAAGACTTAGTACTCATGGATGCTACCAATCAAGTACAAAAGTGACTAAATTGACTGAAGTGACTGCCTCTCACCGAATACAACACGAAAGCAGTGAATATTGTACCTTCTTATTCAACTAAATGCATTATTTTTAATGGAAATCATGATATGCAAGCTAATAAATATTTCCTGTGGTTGATGAATAATGAAATGACTATCTTAATTATTATTTATAGGACAAAAAACATATGAAAAAAAATACTTTCAAGACGGAATAAAACTGCATTTACCCAGCCTTTTATTGCGTTTCCATATGAAAGTTTTATTGCGAAAGTACTGATCAATTATTAGAGTGTGTGTTCATGTAACCGGAAGCCTATAAAACTGTGAACTTTGTGAACCTTTTTTTCCTTTAGTTATAGGTAGTTATAGATATGTATAGTTTTGTTTGTTGCTTGGATAGAATGCTTGAATAATTTGGGATACTTGATCCTTGCAGAGAATTGTATCATCTTGTTTGTTGCTTTGTTGGTGTGTTTTTGAATACTTTTTGAGTACTCGATTGCTTTATGTGTAACGAGAACTAATGAGTACATAAAAGTAACGGATATAATGTAACGAATGAGTTTTTTTTTTTGTCGGGGCGGATACACCCTACTGGAGCACTCAGACTCAAAAACAGGTCCATTTTACAACCAGGCACAGATCCCCATTTTAATGTGTTTTTTTCGTCTTTTGTAAAAAGACGAGTAGACGTTTCAGTGATGAAGAGCTTAGGTCATCAGCACTCACCACATCAGCACCGAAAATCTGCCCCCTGATCCGAGCAAGGCACATAGGAAGTGTTCCGCAGTGTCATCGCCCTCTCCACAGGAGTCGCAGACAGGGGTAGCGCTCAAACCTAGCACATGGAGGCGCTTGGCAAAGGCGAAGTGGCCCGTAAGAGTTGTCTGCAGTCTTTTCTGCTAAGAGATAGCAAGAAAGCCGCGTATTTCTTACAGACGACGGGGACCATTCGTTTAGTCTGCTTGCATCTTGGAGAGTCATGCCATCTTCGATTGTGTTAACTGAAAACCCTAGCAAGCTCGTCAGTGATCTCATTTCCTGTTATCCATTTGTGTCCTGGGACCCAAACAAGATTCAGTGAGTTCAGCCTTTCGACCGAATTCAAGGATGTTTTGCATTCCCGAGCTATTTTGGAAGTGGTTAAAAGATTGAGCACGGCCATAAGCGCAACCTGACTGTCACTACAGACGCAGATACTTCGCCCCTTCCACCTGTTCTTACCAATATAGTCCGCAGCCATTAGGATTAACGAATGAGTACTTTCGAGCAAGCACTGTGTGTGTTTAATGTTGCCTGTGTGGCGTCGAAGCAGTAAAAAGCATTGCAATTCCAACTATTCTCTGCTCAGTGTGAAGAACAGAGTAATGAGTAGCAGCATTCGCAATCACATACTCATCTTTAGTAAACAAAAAGGAATACATACGGAGACGAATAATTGACATTTTTATATTTTTAAAGGAAATTTCGAAATCCCGGAGCACTCAGACTCGATTTTCAGATCATTGTACTACCAAGCAGAAACCCCGTTTTGATGTAGTGGTTGGAGAAACTTAGATTTTATTCGTTTCTCTTATATACTCGGGTGGCTTTTGGTTGCTGTTCCCAATCGGGCTCGAACTTGCACAGTTCGGGCACAAGCAAACACACTATCCACTATACCGTGGCTACCACTAATAATACACTTTTTTTTTTAATTTATTTTCGTTTAATTGATAGTTCATCCTACGAAAGTTATCCTATTGAGTTAATTTGATAACACTTTTACGAGTAATGCTATATGCAAGTTACAGCTTAAGTACAGACTATCGGTTTATTTATTATTATTAAAAAATGGTAAATATATTGTTACGAAAGTGGGGCACGACCAAGTCAAACTATCGCTAATACTACTACGCACTACAAAGAAAAAACGGAAAAAATGTTCCATCTATCGGAAGGAAAATTCATTAAAGCTGTAATGTAACACGTAGCTCAGTACTCACCTGTTCTCTCCCCCAAGGTTCAACTTCGATGCCTCATGCAGCGCCCATCCCATCGCCTTAGGGCAGCCGCTTCAAAAGAAATCCACCAGCAATAAGCGTAAACAACGTAAACAAGCCTGAGAAGAAAAAAATGCAGTTGTTTGTGTTAAATTCTTCCCATTTACAATAAAATAACGTACACGTATTATGGGCAAGATGTGTGGAAACAAAGTCAAATTGTCCGCAAATATATTTGGCATGCTATCTAACAACAACATCAAAGGCACAATATTTATAAATGACAGTTTTACGAGCTTCACTTGTTCGCTGTTTAGAATGGCAAATATTCTTAAAAATAGTCATAAATGCTTGTTAGAGTTAAAGAAGGAGACATATGGTACTGCTGCAACGCAACATGAAAGTACCAATTTATAGGAAGTAGACATGATGATTAATTGCCGTCGGCAAATGCTTTTGCTAAAAAGGCCGTCGGCAAATGCATTCAGAAAACAGTTAATGTCAGTGCAAAGGCCAAATAAATGTGTGAAGCAACGCGTGAAAAAGTGCATTGGCAAAAAAACCTCCCACCTATCACTACTCATTACGTCCATACAAGCAAAGGAAATAAAACCTATGTTTTACTTTCTCCATGCACTTCTATTTGCCCTCAAAAGTTTATCAATATTGTTCAGTATAATTATTGTACAATAATTTAAACTTGAATGAAATAAAAAAAAATATTACAAAAATAAAATCAAAAATAAATAAATAAATAAACCACACGACCGCGGTTCTCTCGATTCTCAACGACGATGTTGGCTTTCCTCATGTCAGGCCACCGAGGAATCCAGTCTCGTTCACCGGAACAAAGAGGATGAATACACACACAAGAAACACATCAGAGAAAAAGCAACAATTAAAAAAAAAGTAAATAAATGCAGCTCACCTGTTGCAGAATATATCCCAAGCAGAGCCGACAGGAAGATGTGGTGCTTCAGCCATCCTCAGATTGGCATGCGGGTGGACTACGTACTCCGTCCAGATGAAATACAACCGGAGCCGATGTCCACGAGCACGAGGAATACGAAAACCAGGCGAAGGACACCGCGCGACCGATCAAGAGGGGCCGTACTCTCTTGGAATTTGGTGTCAGATTGTTTCCCCTGTGTTGTGATCGATCGAACGTCACACACACACACTCGGGCCGGAAAAATAACTTTCTTTGGAAAAACTATCGAAAAACACAAAAAGAAGAGCAAAACACACGGCGCGGCGGAAAACAAATTCACAAAAAAAGGGCAATTGTGACGTCTGACAGCAGATGTCAGATTTGGGGTATGTTCAGTGCACGGGTTGATGCGGCGCTCCCACTCGATTGCGGGTTGGGTTACATCGATGACCTATGCGTAGGAATAAAGGGAAAATAGAATAGAAATGGGGAACTAATAGGAACTCACAGGAGCTCGTTTTAATGGGTGGCGAGGGCAAAGAAAGGATGGAAAAGCGGAAAACTGGGACAGAAAAAAAGGCTGCAAGGTAATTGCAATTCTCATCCATTATTTTTTTTGAATCAGATTCGACAAGGGAAATTTTGGTGGAGAGTTTGAATCGTTTAAAAGGAGTGCGTGCGACACGAAAGGATTTTTTTTTTTCTTGGCGGATATTAGATTTTAACGATGTTACGATCGACGAAATAGTTAGCGGAAAAATACCAAACTAACCGAAAGTAGCGGAAATTATCGAACTAACGGAAACAGCAACGGGTAGCGGGATATACCGAGCTAGCGGAAAGGCACGGATGAGGGAAGAACTGAAGCAGAATGAGGAAGGACACCAAAAGAAGAACAATGAACATCAAATAACAAAAAAAAAAAATAAAAAAAATACCTCTCGGGAACTACAATTTAAAAAAATTCTTGTGAAATTTATCAAAGTAATGTTTTTCTTCTACTTCGCCTGTATGCTTCTCTAAATTTTTGGTTTACTCTTCCTATTTTTTCACTTTTCTAGCTTCAGCCTGGTGTCGCCGTCATTACCCCCCATTCAAAAGTAAGTTAAATTAATTAAGAATTTGGGTGGCGCTAAAAAAAAAACTATGGACATCTCTTCGACTTACATATACACCAGACGGCTATACATATATATGGAGATATCTGAGAGATCGGAGTCACCACAGTCTTTTCCATCGGCCTCTTGGTTTTCAGTCAGCGAAATTGCAGCCCATTAGTGACGCAATCGGCCTCAACAGAACCAAAGTCATCAGCAATGGAAGTAGTGTTCTCAACATCAATAAGTAACTCGTCTAACTTAGTGCTTGGCTTTATTTTGCACTGGTTCCTCAGCATTCCAAGGGTTCTCCATAACGTCGTGATATTTAGGGCTACAATAAATGCAAAGCCATTCTAGCTCATGGAATTCGCCATCGTCATGCTGGACCAACTCGTACGGAGTTGGCATTCAGTGTTTTAGGTCGTACCTTAATTTCACACAACTAGCACTACTTGATAATCCACAGCGCTCTCTTTATCCTCTGAATCATCTACTCTAGATCTTCCGATCTTAATTTCCCAGCTTCAAATACACTTTGCTCCGAGGATGCCTCTGTGCGTGTTTTGTGGTTGAACTCCTGTATTAAACATCTACTGATTAACCTCAGATGCCTTTTTCCCGAATGAACACATTTCTGGTTCGCTGAAATAGTCTCCTGACCGTTTGTTCTAGATGACCTCACAGTGCATCAAACGCCTTTACCTCAAATGGTGTCGCTTGGAATTGGAAGCCGATCAACACCACGGGCTTGATGTGTACCTTATGTTCATACTGGGGATACTACAACATTGTCTTATTGCATGCTGTCGAATACAGGAGGATTTCTAAATAATTTCCTCACCTCAAATTGAAGCTTGTTTAAAGCTTTTGCTTAATGGTCATGGAATACGGCTGATCCTAATCTGAAAACACTAAGGTCTCACCTCCACCGAGAAATTCGTATATGTACATACTTATCTGCGCCCCACAATTGTACAACTTCCGCCACCAAACTCGTTGAAGTGTAATGCAGCCTTCCAATATCGCGGTTAACACCAAGGTGGATGAACGCTTTTACTCCGTGTTCTTTTACCAACGATGTACTCTTGACGAACTCTGTCTTGTTTTCCTGGCCTTTCACTGCAAAAGTAGTGTTGCGCAGGTGGAATAAAATCAACACACGCAATAAAAATAAACACCGAGACCGACCGCGAGAACCCATGAGAAGCTGCCAACCTGAATGTTCTAGCATTTTGGCAAAGGGAATTCCAGCGGTGCAATGGAAATTCGGGAGTTTGACTGGAAAGCGCAGGCGATATAAAAGAAGGTTGACAGAAGCACAGGGATGAGTTCTGTTTGATGAGGAATGACAGCAGTTATTTGAGAAGCGCAGATTTAAGCCAAGTAGAAATTGTACTATATTCTTTTTTTGGTCCAGAAGTTTAATTCATTTAAGCAATTTTATTTAAATAAAAAGATCACCTTCACGGGAACCAGAGAAATTGGATTCTTTATTAAACTCGCCGCAGTTTACTGACATTTTTTTTCCCACTAATTGACTTTCTGTGAAAAGTTGAAATTTTCCCCAATCATCCGGCTTGGGAACACGTCCTTGGCGAAACCGGGAAAATTTTGTTACAGTACTTTGCTCACTATCCCCTCCAGCGTTGGTTACCTATCTACACTTAAAAATGTTCCTCGCACTGTCAATACATCTCTGTAATACTCCTAGAGTCCTAGACCTTAGTCGTAGGACCCATCTGACTTTCTCCAGAACATCGTCAACTAACGATGGATTAATGAATTAATGCGACGGAAGATGTGTATTGATTTGTTGTACCTATATTCGTCATGGTTATCCCAAATTTCAAATTAATGAGCAACATTTCAAGAGACCTTCCCACTTTTTTGTCACTTTCAACTTTTTAACCCAACTCCCAACAAACCAAGTCTCCAAAGGATATTCCTACATTAACAACACTTCTAGAGATTAATGGGGAAGTGAACCAAACCCAAAGAAATAAAAATTTCCTTTCACTGAACAAGTATCCCGTCTAACAAAAGAACTATGTACTCGTATGTGTGGTAATAGGTTTTATTTCCTTTCCTTGACTAAAGAATATCTTCCTTAATCTCAACGGAAGGACTTTGTCTCCGCCTCTTCGCGATAAGGAAAAACTACAAATTTTTCTTAGTGAATGAGGAAAGTTTGGATTTTTATTTATTTGATTTTTTTTTTGTTTGATACGCAAAAGAACCCAATGGATACTTTGTTGCGAACTTGGCTATTTAAATTGGGCAATAAAAACCGAGGGAAGGGCGTTACAATATAATGAGAGTTTTAAGTCCCCCAAGTGCAAGGGACAACTTCTTTTTCTTCAACTCGCACTCACTTTTATGTAAATTTTCATTGAATTAAGTTTTCTTTTTCAAAGTTTGCTATGTTGAATGCGGGTTAAGGGCGGCAGAAATGGATGAAACAAAAATTTTTATTCAATTTGGGATTTTTCTCTTGCTAAAGTTTTCATATTTCTTCCGTGAGTGAGTACTTTGGGGATGGTGTCTCTTGAATGGGAAGGATGTAATATTTTGAAAGTTTGAAACAGGTTAAGTGAAATATTATTTTAAAGTAGGTACCATGTTACAAGGTAAGTTTTTGCTAGTTTTTCTAGGAAAAGAATTACAGTTTTGCTCCGAATTTTTTTTTTTTTAAATTTCATAGAAAAAAATTCGAAAATGTGTTTTCTGCAACTCACTCACAACGGACGGTTATATGTATTTACATTGCTTTCTAGATACACAGGGTGTTTCTTAAATAGGGGCTGCTATTTCGGAATATATTGGAATATTGAAATTCCAACGAATTCTTCCATTATGGTGTTAGTGAAAGCGTCAATAAGAAAAGTGAAGGTCTCTAGAAATAGGCGACCGATCACCCTCTGCTTTTTTGTAGCATCACAATGAATTTTTTCTGGTCTAAATGTATCTAATAGTGTATCAAAAGAATCAACCAAATCCCATGTACGATCTTATAGTTTTGTGCAAAAAAACGAAAAAATCAGCTCCAAAAATTACTATAATGCACGAATTGGCTTCAACGTTGACATTTTTCGGGTATATAATGGGTTTCTCTATATAGAACCCTGTTAAATTAAACAAAATTGTTGCTCCGTAGTTTATACGAAGAATTGAAGATAATTTCTGAAATCCAACAATTTCACTCGTAGATTTCAGTTACCTAACCTTAAAAATCACTGAACAAATTTGGATGAAGATTGGTTCTTAATGTGTGTTTTCTTTATTGCTATCTCAGGAAGCCTACAGATTAGCTATAAATTTCTAACATCGCACACATTTAGAAAGGGTCACAAAAAGAAACTTTATGTAGATGAATTTCTGATTAAGGACATGCATGGGTGTTACAGTGAAAATTTTTCTGCTGAACTATGTATGATACAATTTCGTGTGCAATTTCTGCATACCTTCAGAGGTCCAGAGAATGACCTAGAATGATAAAAACTTTGCAAACTTAGAGAAGAAACCACGAAAAAGGACAAACTGGATCAGAATTTAAGATTTTTCAGGTAAAGTCTGTTGGAATATTTATCTTCTGGATTGTAGACAATTTTTATGTTGGTGTGCGTCTTCCCATATCTCTCTAGACATTTTTCGGCGACCTACAAATGTGAAACTTTGCAGACTAAAAGTGCAGGTAATGTGCAAGAACAAAATGCAGCACAATTTTGAATTTTCACAGAACATTGCGCTGCACAGTAGATTATTCTTTCGATTTATATACAATTTTCCTATGTTTTCCCGGGCTCACTCAGAATCCTGCATGACGTAGAAAACTCGTATTTTGCTGACTTATAGGAAGTACATAGCGAACAAATTAGAAAAAAAGACCCAAAGTTTTGATTTTCGAAATACAGGGTGCTACCGAGAACACTTTGCATCTGAGTTATGTACAATTTCCCAATGTGAGTGCTTCTTTCAGCAACCTTCCAGAAGTACTCAGATGGCTTTTAAAGCTTTTATTGATCAGAATTAAAGCCATAATTTTAGAAAAGGATGTAAAGAAGTCACATTTTTGAATTTTGAAATACAGAAACATTTTTTTTTCTCTTACACTGTACCAAGAAAAAAAATTAATTTTACCAACGTGTAGATTGCCGAGTATTATAGTTTTCTAGGTTGCAGGGTGTCTCACACAGTTTTTCTTCTTTATTTTCTAAACTTTCCTGCCATAATAAGATAATTTTTAGCAGAAAAGCACATTTTGCGAAGAGTAGGATCACATTGCTGTTCTTTCCAGATCTCCTCCAGCTTTGAGTCGGACGCTGGAATGTGAGCGACTACCAGGCTGACGTGTGCGAAAGTCTCCTGTTCCAACTCACTGTTGCTGTTCTCCACTTGTAAAGGTTGCCGGCTGAGTGCGATCAGATTCTTACCTGCAGTGTAGAATATGGAAAAGTCGAAGAGCATCATCCTCATTCTGAACCGCTGCAGCCGTGGGGTAAGATCGTCCAGATTCTTGGTTGTAAAGATTGGCACAAGGGGTTTGTGATCGGTCTCCAGATGGAATCTGATGCCAGTAACAAAGTCTTGGAATCGCTCACAAGCCCAAGTGAGAGCCAAGGCTTCCTTCTTTATCTGAGCGTAGCGTTTCTCACAGTCGGAAAGTGTCCTGGAATCATAAGATATTGGTTTTAACTTACCGTCGTGTTGACGTTGGCGAATGACAGCTCCAATCCCATATGAAGAACTATCAGCTGATATGACAGTCTCCTTGTTACTGTCAAATATTGCCAACAGCGGCTCGCTGGTGAGAATTTTCTTGATTTGGTTAATGTTATTCTCCTGCTTTGGACCCCATGTGAACTGTTGTTCCTTCTTCAGCATTTCGTTGAGAGGTTGCAGAACATCCGACAATCTTGGCGTGAACTTACCAAGATAATTGATCAGTCCGATCAGAATACGGATCTCATGTACGTTCTTCGGTCTCTCCATGTTAAGGACAGCAGAGATATGATCGCCATCGGGATGCACGCCCTCTCCATCCAGAATGTGTCCGAGAAACTTGATGCGTTGGACACCAAACTGGCACTTGGCTTCGTTGAGTGTGACGCCTGAGTCCTGTTCTCCCCCATACAAGAATGTCGTCCATTTGACAAAGGGTTCCTTCCATTCCTCGAACTACGCTCGACATTCTCTTCTGGTAGTGTTCTGGAGCAGAGGTGATGCCGAATGGTAGGCGGTTGTAGCAATACCTCCCAAACGGTGTGATGAATGTGGTCAGCAATTTTGACTCCTCAGTGAGTTTTATTTGCCAGAACCCACTGTTTGCATCTAGCTTACTGAAGAAAATTGCCCCTGTCAGCTGTCCAAGGGTGTACTCGACAGATGGCATAGGATGGCGTTCCCTCTTCACGAACATTTTGAGTCGTGTCAAGTCCACACAGACACGGATGTCACCGTTTTTCTTCGAAGTGATGACCATAGGAGCGCACCAGTCGGTGGGCTTGTCCATCGGCTCGATGACCCCTTGAAGCACCATGTCATCCAATTGCTTCTTAAGTTTATTGAGAAGCGGAATTGGAACACGTCTAGGTGTGTGCGCTGCAAAAGGTACGGCTTGGTCTTCCAACTTGATGTCGTAGGGCTCATGAATTGTACCTAGCCCACTGAATAGCTTGGCAAACTCGTGCTTCGGTTCCACTTTGGTGTGCATGTCTAAGTGGTTGATGCGTCTCACCAGTCCAAGATCTTCACAGGCCGGTAACCCCAATAAAGGTTGTGCCAAGCCTTTCACCACATAGATTGTGTCCATCTTGCGCTCCTGTAAATAAACCAACTCACCTCGAAACATGCCCATGGTATGAAGTTTGTCTTTATTTGGTCCGCAAAGGATCTGGTCCGAAGGAAGTAGTAAAGTCTTCTTGAATTTTTGTTGGAAGACGGCAAATGGGATGATGGTGACGTCAGCTCCCGGGTCCAACTTCCAGTTGCTGATGACTTCGTTGACGGCGACTTCCGCTGTCCATCGCTTGTTGCGGTCCTCGACATCGTTGAAGCTGCATATCTTTGAAACGGCTCCGAGGAACTTCGACGCACGGTTATCCGCCTTGGCTGCGACTTGTTTAACTGTTTTTGTTGTGAGGCAAGCACGTGCGTAATGACCTTGCTTTTTGCAGTTGTTGCAAGTTTCCCCCTTGGCCAGACAATCATCCTTCTTGTGCTTCGTCTTACCTGCGCACCATCTGCATCGCCATCCTTGACCCCCTTGACCTCTGCTATCGCTGCTGCTAGATTTTGGCCTTATGTTCTTACTGCCTTTAATTTTTGATGTGACGAAGTCTACTGTTTTGTCCTCTGTGTCCCTGGTAAGATCTCGCAACTGCCGCTTTATGGTTTCGCTTTGTCTAGCGTGCAGGACGGCCTTCTCCAGTGTGAGAGCATTGTCCATCTGAAGCTTTTCGGATAGTTTGCGGTCTCGCACCCCGACCACGATGCGATCGCGTATTAGTTCATCGTGTAGCTGACCGAAATTGCAGTGTTCGGCCAATGCGTACAGCACTGGCTCACCTTCCTTCTGCTCTCTTGAATTGAAAACGGCACGCTCATAGATAATATTGCGTCGGATAACGAAGTAGTTGTCAAGTTTTTCCATCACTACTTGGAACTTCTTCGTGTAGGTCTCTTGCAGTCCAAAGGAGAGGAGAATGTCCTCCGCCTGGCATCCCATGATGTATATGAGAGTGTTTACCTGCTCTTTCTCTGTTTTAGCGCTCAATCCTGATGCCCGCATGAAGCGTTCAAAACGCCTCCTCCACTTTGGCCACTCTGAAGGTGTCGAAAATGTGAAGGATTCGGGGCACTGCACTTGGAATTGTCCAAATGCTGGTGCTGCTCCTTGGAATTGTCCCTCATCTAGTGCTGGTTCTGCTTGTTGTTGAGCTGCGAGAGGAGCGTCGGCGTCATTGACCATGTTTTATTTCATTTTGTTAAATTCCTTTGCTTCTTGCAAACTAGAAGATAAAAACTAATCGAAAAAAAAGCACCGCTGCCACCATGTGTTATTCAAGTAGACTGACTCGTAAGAATACCTCTTAGCGGTCAGACATGTCATGTTTATTAGCTTGTCAAAACTGTACAATGTATGGCGAGGTTAGTGTGGCCTGACTTATGTATACATTTACATAGGTTAGTATTTACATAGGTTTGCAATACATTGGTGTTGCCATTGTCTTCAGACACATCTACCATAATCAATTTTTTCCGAGGTGGTAACCTAAAATTCCTGCGCTTCTTACGAGACCGAGCTGTAAGCATAAACATGCAGCAAGTGGGAATAAATTACTGCTGGCAGAAGAAAAACTACTGAAGTTATTTTAGATTTTAGAAACGATGTTCCCACGGAAGATATAGAGCTTTTCAATAGGTCATCCCAAAAATATTTCTGGTTTCAGTTTCAATACTCATGAAAGCATGACTGACTACCATCTGCGTTCTTAGAATAATGTCAATGTTGGAGTAGTTGTTCACTTTTGAAAGATATTAACTGGCTAGATAGCTGGCTTGAGAATTTGGTACAATCCTTTCAATCATGATGTTAAGGAAATCATATCACAGCGTGTCACTTTGTCGTGGTCCTTTTCTGTACACACTGGTGAGTTTGGCAGGGATGCCTAAACAAGGCATTGTATTGTACAGCTCATCTCCATAAACGCTATCGTTAGAGAAAAGATCAAAATTTAAACGAGAAAGCAACGAAGAGCATATTGTTATTCGTTATGTACGGTACCCATTTGCGAACTTTACCATGTGCTATTAAATGTCTGTGCATTGCAGAAGTGGAAGAATTCAACTTCTTGACTAGTTTCTCATAAAATGCAAATAGTTGACAGGGTGCTATGCAGTCCAGGCCAATCTTGGCGGTCATTATATCTGAGCCCATAATTTTCTTCTCGACATTTTTTTAAAACATCTCAGGGTATGAATTTTACTTATGGCACCTCTACCATGGTTCACGGTGCATTACGATTTGTGTGATACTTCCAAAGGAAATACTCCTTGGTTACTTCCACTTCAATAGAAAACATCGAATGAAGAAGAGCTGTACAATCAAACAATAATTTAGGAGGCTTGGTGCGAATACCCAATGGTATCGAAAACCCGAATTATTTATAGGATGACCTGATATAAAAGAGCAGGAGCATACACTCCAGGACAATAGGTAACTCACAATCACTGGTAAGTGCTGTACTTAAGTCATGTGTACTTCCATCACCTATTCTCCTTACATCTTGCTAGCATCCTTTATGTTACAAAATGAATCAAATACTATAAATTCCATGCAGATACAACGATAAGCCCTCTGCCTATTGCCTCCCCCTTAATTTAAACCCATGGAAACCACAAGGATACATATTTACATAGTACTTCCATGTGACGATAAATAATGTTTACACTATGTTTGTAGCTTTTAAGTGTAGTGTTAGGTAGTCACACAAAGATACTTTATTGTTTGTGAGGTTTTGATTTTTAAATTCTGATTTTATTTGCCATTTAATAACGCTACTTTGAATTTATGGACAATAAGGATATGTGCTTTAAAACGAGAGTGTCATGTTAAAATCTTGTGTTTGTGTAATGGTACAAACATTTTGAACTTACTGGAGTTATTCGAAAGTCAAAAAGTACTTGCGTCTGTTTTAAAGTGGCACTTGAAAGGCAGCAACACTGCTAAAACTATTGCGTTAGCTTTTCCATCTATCATCCTCCTCTGAACTTAAAATTGTTTCCGCAGTGCCACCTTAGCAGATGACGTCCACCACAAAGCAAAATACTAAACCGTAAATGTCACACAAATTGTCTAAGTTCTACATAAACAGGTATTCAGAGGGAACTCAATTTTCTTGTTCACTTTTAGATAAGCAACTTCTGTCCAGGACTTCTGCAATGTGAAAACTTCCTAACGTCAATTCGAATTTATTTCGTACGCAATTGTCCATTGCACACCATTCTTCGGTCAATGCAAACCTCACGTACATAACAATTTCACTTGACTACCTGTGAACAGTGTCCTTTCATGGTCTCATTGAGTTTTCTCTGGCAGTCAAAAACTTTGCACACAAGCTGTCGAAGGATAACAACTTTGCGATTGATTCAAACCAAAAACAGTCTGTATGAAGCTGGTGATTTTATTGTTTTCAATTTAAATTCAATGAAAGTTTCTTCATTCAATCTACGGAGGTGACATGATTTCGATTTTTTGAACGAGTGTGTATCCTTGAACTTTTTACCTCTCTTTTTAGTATATACTTTTAGCTTAATTTTAATGCAGTCTCCAGCAGTGCATACGGCTTTGTGCAGTGATTGAATTAAGGATACTGCAGTCGTATAGTCCTTAATTCCTCTGGACCTCCATCACCTCCACTATGGTAACCACAGGATTGCGGTAGGGTCATTTCGACTAAATAAATTATTCTAATTGAACTACACTTTGACCAGAGTCAACTAACCGTGTTCCTGGATCCTTTTGGGTATTGCTGTGTGCCATCCATAGTGGCATACAGCTTGCCTGGTTAAGTAGAGCATTAAAAATGGGGACAGAGATAGCAAGGGAAAGGAATTTAATTTCATGCGTGCTGTTTGGCTAATTTCTGTGCATAGAGTGTATGTACTCCAGTCCAGTCATTTCATTTGTCCACATAGGACACAAGTTTGCTGTCTGTTCACAAAACGTCGAGTTGAAGTGTGGAAAAAGGGGGTATGAGCGTACTGATTGCTGTTGTAATGGCGATTTGGTTTGAGAATTATTTTTTATGGATATCCTGTTGCTAGATTTTGAAGCTTATTGGTATGCAAATCGCAATGAGTGACGCTTGAGGCTTTCGGTTTCTCCTTGAATTTTGAAGGATTTAAAATTACTGTATATTGTACATGGATGGTGGCTCAGAGCACATCTGTCTGTCAACTTTGAACTCAACCCGTAAGCACTGAAGTGAATTAAGCGTCATGTCAGAGTTCTATTAAGATTCTCTTTATTGAATGCATTGTATAAGGCTTGAAAGCAATTTATTTATCCAAATAAAGTAGGCATGCTATTCATTGATTGCTGATCATCCATTCGACGGCATAGTTAGCTCCCTCTCATCATCAAGATGATTTCAACTTTATTTTAGACCTCTAGATGCAGCAGAATCTGTCTCACCAAGAAGTGTAGCCTTTTAGGCATAACAAAAGCAAAATAGAGATTAGATACCACTCACTACGTTTATCTTCTACAAATAATCTATTAATTTTTGTGTATCACTGAACCTTCATATTCCCATCAAATATACATTAGGTTGATAAAAGATGAAGTTACTAAAGGGTGTTTTTTTAGGAGGATTTCTTTTCAATATGGCAACACTCAGACAGCTGATAGTTATGCCCAAAACACATGTGCAGAAAATCTGCTTGCAGTACTGCTGGCAGCTCTGCACGTGAAACAGATGTGCAGATATTTTTTGACGTGCATCGCATCGGATACTGTCATTTTACAGCTACTGTCACACAAATAAAATACCCAAACAATTTGGTGTGCGACATACACAAACTTGTTGTTAAACCATTTATTGTGCATTAGACTTAAGTAATTAATGTATTATTTGTAGTTAAAGTACTAAATTAAAAAAAATATTGTCATAGTTTTGCAATAACCTTTAAAAGTTGGTGATACTAGACACCTCAAATTTTTTTTGGGTTTTGGCATCACTGTCGATTGCAGCGATTTAGAAATAGAAATATCTTGCAGAAGGGCACTGTATGCAGCATTTAAATGTAACTTCGCGAATTAAAACATGTGTGTTCTAATTTCACTGCATACAGAGTTCTACACATGTGTTTTGGGTATTGATCTGACAATGGCCGTTGAGGCCAGTGTTGAGGAAGATCGTGCGCAAGAACTTTTCCTGTGTCCATCGGCTTTGTGGAAGGTTTTGAGCAAGGATCTCGGTTTACACGCTTACAAGGTTCAATTGATGCAAAACTGAAGCCGAACGATCATCGTTTGCGTAGCGAGTTCAGTGATTGGGCGCTTGAACAGTTGATCAGTGACTTTATTAATAAGCAAAATTGTCTGATTTGGAGCGAGGAAAACCTATAGCTGAGGTTTGTGGGCTGGCTTCAGCATCTTCAAAAATGAAGAAAATCGAAACGTTACCATCAATGCGGATCGGTACAGAACCATGATCAACAATTTCGTGTTTCCAAAAGTGCATGAACATAGTCTGCAGGACATTTGGTTTCAACAGGATGGCGCCACATAATCATCGAGTTATTGAAGGAAGTGTTCGATGACAACATTACCGCCAGAAATGGAACTGTGGCCTGGCCTCCAAGATCGTGTGATTTGACGCTGCCGGATTATTTTCTGTGGGGCTATTTGAAGTCGTCGATCTATGCGGGCAATCTAACAACGATTGCAGCCTTGGAAGCTAACATCAAGCGAACCATTCGTGAGTTACGGCCTCAAATGCTTGAAAAAGTGGTCGAAAATTGGAGCTCCAGGTTGCAGTTCCTGAGACGCTCCCGTGGTGGTCATATGCCCGAAATCATTTTTCATCATTAGTGCTATAAAATTATCAACTTGTGTGTGTTTTATTTCAATTTCAAATCCTATAGCTCTTAAAAAACACCCTTCATAAAGTGCCGAAATTTAATCCATATAAACAAGATGTGGAGATGTAAAGTATCCTTTGATTATGGAGATTATCGATATGGGAGCTGAATCGAAGAGACTGCAATAAAAGTAGCCAACAGTCGTATTTGAAATAATATTGGCTTCATCACTCCCACATATATGTACGAGTATATGGAAGGCAAAGATGGTTACATGGAGAAATTTACCGCATCGTGTGCATCGTTGCTTCTCTGACTTTGTTACTTCATGGACCATAACTATTTTTAAGACCTGAAGTTAAACTTATTTACCAAAACATAGTTCTTCAATGATAGGATGGCTTTCTCTTTCGACGTTCGAAGCCAAATATTTATTTCATTTCTTATGAATAATATATAATTTTCTCTTGTGTTAAGATTAGGTAATCAGTTCTTTTTAGTCAACTTCCAATTAATATGGTTAAAGACTTGGTGGCATAGTTTTAAAATTTGCATTTGCGATTCTTTGCAACTTAGTGGATTTTTTGGGACTAGAAAAACAGAAATTTGTCTTAAAATAGATATACGCGTCTTTATTTTTACAAATAAAGAACTGATGGATGTCGCTGCTAACCGGCCTGTTGTCGGGTATTAATTCTTCTCATCTTTCTTGACAAATTCTAAGTTGGCCTTGTACAATGTAGCCTTTTACAAGAAAAAATGGTAAGTTTTTCCGTGGCAGAGCTATTAGCATCCGGTTGATATTTTATGATAGGCAACCACTGCTGTGAAAGAACGAAAGTCTGTAGAGACCTTAGGAATATAAAGCAAACGTCTGCCAAACGTCTTGCAAACGCAAAACACAGACAGAGGATTTATTAAATGATTCCCTTGTATTCAACAAACATTTTGAAGTGCATTTACCATGCCATTTCATGAAACACTTAGTGGTTCTACGTAGCATCACCTCGGTATCATCTCTATTGTTGTTGGCACCCTCTGAACTACTCTCAGCAGACTCAAAGCTGGAATGATCATTTTCGCTGTCAACAAACGTCAAATTGGAGACACTTCTTCTTTCTCTGGTACTTTGGCCGCTGAATTGTCTTCTTCTGTTGCGAATCTTGGACACCTAAGATCAGAATTTCTATATAAACGTGAGTTACGTTGTACAAGGTGGCGTAATGATCCTATATAAGATTGTCTATGAATGTGCAATGGAATGCTATCAAGAACGTGAAATATTTTTCCGATTTATTTGGGGAATAATTCTTCAGTGATAAGAACATAACTTGAATTTGGTCGAAGATTTCTCCACCGTTCAGCACCGGCTGTACGTACAATTCGACGCCAAGCCACACGCCTCAAAGAGACTGGCTCAACACGATAGAGCAAGGGCTGGTAGATCTAGAACAGGCCTTCCGGCCGAGAATATTGATGTGGAAGAGCGTCCAAAAACATCAACGAGACGAAGGATGGGCCACGCAATTTGCCATTTCCAAGTGGTCTCTACAGTGTGTTATGGTGAAAGACTTGAAAATGTTTCCGTATAATGCTCAGATGTACATCAACTGCTACCCCGAGACCATCCAGCTTATCTGGAATACCTACAGAGCATCACAATCCTCCACCATGAAGAGGACGATTTTCCTTCAATGTTAATCATGAGTGACGAAAAACACTTTCATCTTCTTCGGACATATCAACAAGTAGAATACTCACTTTTGGGGCACTGAAAACCCGCCTATTCTCCAAGAATCATGTGCTGAAAAGATGATTGGGCCCTTTATTATCGAAGACGCTGCTGGAAACGCAATAACTGTCACTGACGAGCGCTACGGAATCATGTTACGTGACTTTTTGATAACCGAATTGGATGAAGTGGGGTTGAAGTACATGTAGTTTCAACAAGACGGTGCTACTGCACTCAAAGCGGGCGACACATTGGGTTTAATGAAGGACACTTTTTAAGGCCATCTCCCTTTTTGGCCTGTTGGCTCAGGAATACTTGATTAATCGAAACGTATTTTCCCACATTTATCAACGCTCATCGATTCTTTGTCAGCGGTCATTGGGTTTATAATCTTCCATTTCGCCTTAATGGAGATTAAACATGAACTGAAATTCCAAAGCAATCAGTGAAGCCAACTTGCTTGACATAAAATTTTATTCCACCACGACCCGAGGCCATCTAAACATTATAAAAATAATTCGGTAATGTCGTTATTTGTTGCGACAATTTTACTCGCAATGGGATAAGAAACATCTGAAATTCGGTACTTTGTCAAACATGCCTCTAACCATACGAAGGGAAGCGAATGCCCATTTCGCAAGATAAAGTCCATTATTCTACAAGCCAAACAAGTCACCACGACATTATGTCTTAACGACTGTTATTCGCATATCAGCTTTAATAAAAATACATGTTAACTGCTGGACCGTTTTACAATACCATCCGAAATTACCAATCACCCATTAACTACTTGTTTCAGTGACCTAAAAACGAAGTATCGTCCAAATTTCACAAATCAGCACGTGTTCGAGTTCCGGTCGACCTTAATCCAATATTCAACAACCGCAGCTTGTCGCTCACCCAACTAACTACTAAGGTCCTCACAACGTGACTGGAATTCCTTAGGACAAGTAATCTTCTCACCGCCATTTGTCTTACTCCCCCTTTTTTTACATTTTCAATCTGTGAACTAGTAGCAGGTCTGTACTACACGACCTGCTATCGAACGATTTGTTAGCCAGAACTGCCAGCACCCCATAACTATGGACATCCCTAGAAAGTTTCCTCACTCCGACGGACAGCAGTGTATCCGCCGCAACATCCGGCTCTAGTGCTGCTCTGCCTGTGATGACTGGAGGCGTTGGCCATGAATCGTCGGCACGTCATTGCAGTGCCATTACTTTTAATTTTAAAACATAATTCGCTATCACCTCGTCGTAGCGCAGGCGAAGGCATAAAACAGTGAAACGTTCTGAACAACCGAACAACTCCATCCCGAACACGTTTACTTTGCAGACCAAGACCGAGAAATTGAAAGAGATTAAAAATTATAGCCTCAACGCATACTCGTAGAGACAGTACGCGAAATCCTTGACATCCTTCTAACAGAGGGATACACAATCCGGAATGTACTCTGCGGGGGGTACGAGTATAACTTGTTTTAAATTCGAAACAGAAATAGAACTTGGACGGAGGTGGTGACATGGGTTTAGGTATTATTCTAGCTTTAGACTTTGGTTAACGTAGACGAGAGGAATTTATTTGTACGGGGGGCATGGGCCAGTGTCAATTGCAAATGTTCTCGTAAATTAGTTTGCAGATTATCTGAGTTTTCTCGGGATGTTAATATTGGGATGAGGAAATTTTCATAGTGCTTGGAAAATTGTTTAATTTTGGGTCTTGCAATGAAGATTTATGGCAGTTATGTCAGAGGTTTAGGCGGTTTGAGGCGTTTGGAAGTAATAATTTATAATTTGGAAATTCTATCGAAGTTTCCTGGAGTTGGGATATTTTTGAAATCCCGCTTCTGGCACTTAATGGTTTTTATTTCTTGTGTAACCCTTCAGGTCGTACTCGAAGTAGGTAACTATTTTTAATGGAAATTACTGTTTGTAGAGAGGCAATTTATATGAAGAAATGGAAATAAAACTTTTATTCATAATTATGGAGTGTAAAATCAATGGTCATTTCAATACATATGTATGAGATGTCGGCAAGGACAATAAAAACCGCGACACTGGTAGCAAACGTCTATGTTGAACTTGAAAGTCTTGAAAAGTCTATATTAAACTTCACTCCCTCCAGGTCTAAAAAATAATCATTTTCTCCTGCTGTTACACCTCTTTTGCGCAAAAATTACCTTTTTATAGAAAAAATTACCACTTTTAGGTAAGCTTACGAGTACCCTAATCTGGCAACAGTGCGTAATAGTTTTTCCTCTGAAATATAAAAATGCGCATTTATTCCGCCATCTAGTGTCCAAGATCATTCCTGAGACTTTTATTTCATCAAAATCGGTTCGCTATTTTTTATTGGTTGCTTTGAGCGCCGCACAGTTGACCGGCTTCCTTGGGCACGAAAATGAAAACGAAAACCAAAGTGTTTACAGTTTTTAAAACACTTGACAGGGTATGATCAAAATATTGCGTTTTGCTTCAAAATTTAAATAAACAAAACCTCTCAAAACGGTACTTTGGTACAGGGATGAGTTTCCTAGTACGTTTCGTTTCGATGTTGGACATTTCATTGTAATTGAAACACACAAGCTCCGATAAAGCCAACTCTAAGAGAAAACAATGACACATGACTTAACTACCTGTTCTTATGCAATTTCCGTACTTCACGAGATAAATTACTGAATTTGTTATGAATTTTTCGAAGCCCGGTGATTATTAAAGTCATAGGAAAATAAATCAAATCAAATCAAACATTGCATTCACAAATGGTTTTGTATTAAGGTTATCGATGTATCTAAGTGTAGAAGAGTCTCAAAAGTGCTAAAGAGCTTGATTTTTTTAATTTAAAAAAAAAAAAAATTTATTTCAATTTAAATTTAATTGCTTCAAATTTCAATTACTTTTCCATTCCACTACTTAAATAATAAATTCTGGCAATTAGAGTCCTCCGCGTTATTTACCCACGTAGCCATAAATAATCATCAAACGAACGCAGACCATTCGGGAAGTTCCTATTGGATCTGCCTCCCTCTGTTGTTTTCACATGTTTTTCGTCATAAATAAAATAAATAACAATACCGTAGGTCCTTACAAAGGCGTAGGAAGAATTTCATTCAAAGGCGCCAACGTGTTAATGGAAAATTTATTTAAAATAAAATTTATACTAAAAAAAATAAAAAAACAGTAAGAAAAAAACACAAAAAAGTAGGCAACAAAAAATACTGTGTATCATGTTCATGTTTTCTTATCGAAATATTACGCATTTCTACACTTGTTTTATTATTATTGCCAATTGATTAATTTAATTTTATTTCATTCTCGACTTTTCTAGAGGGAACGCTCCGAATCTTATTTTATACCTACACTACCAAATAAAATTAGGAATGTCCCTTCTTTAAAAGTCGGAAAAATAGTACAAAATAAAGTCATTAGTTTTGTTTTATCGAGATCGGAATAGTAGCACTGTTGTCAGAGGACCAGTAAAAATTTACTGGGTTTTGTAGGAATTTACCATTTTCGGTATGAACGCGCTAATCTCAAAAACGACAGATTTCAGTGCGCATAAGAATAAAAATTAATAAACAAGATTGACAAACAAAATTCATCTATCGCGCTGCCAGGATTCATTGCTGTGACCTTTATTTCATGAAAATCTGTACACAATTTGTTGTTGGTTGCTTTGGACAATAGGTTGGCTTCCAGGGGTACGCACTACTTGACTCATTATTTTTAAAATTATTGAACCGAATTTAATGAAACTTTTACAAAAGTGTTTGTAATTTCTTAGTAAATAAAAATAAACCTCTCAAAATGGACTGTAGTACACGTAAGAGTTTTTTAGCAGTCATAATAAGCTGTACAAGCCTAGTAGACATATGTGTACCTAGAAGATGTAGTATTAGGTCAAACTTTCAATTGTGACTACGAAACTTATAAATAATTTTAGGAAGAAACGCACCAAGGCTGCAGAGTCATACATTTTTGTATGAGAATAGCCAACAAAACACCGTGGCTTAGTGGTTAAGTGCGTGATCACTGAGCGGGAGACTTAAAGTTGCGAGTCTCACAAAATCAAAAAAAAAAAAAATACTTTTTCACGGTTCCACTTCTTGCGAATGTCTGACAAATATTCCAGAGTAAAATTCTCATGACAATTAGGTTCCTACCGTTCGTGCGGCTGGGAGAAGCTAGGCCAGACCTTGTATGAACCGCTAGCGCCAACATATATTTATTTATTTCTGTGCAAGCAAAAAGAGTCAGTATCTCTCAATGACACCTTCTATTGAGCTGTCGTATTGTTTTGTTTTAAAGAGATCAAACTGTTAGAATCCTTATTGTGAGCAACGTACTCCTTAAAGTTCGAAAATGTGCTAGCAGTCGCCCCTATTTTGAAAAACAATCTTGCTTCTCAGTACAATACAAGACACTTCCCCGGGAAGTATAGTAAACGAAGTTCTCATGGACAAAAAACATGAAACATCAAGTAAGCTATATTGGCAATAGTGGTAACATTTTGATAATAGCTAGAAGCAAGGCAAGGGATCGGATCCTTTCGAATAAGACCATAGTTAGAAAACCAAATTAAGGTATAGTTAAAATAGCGGACTAGAGGGCTGACTCGCACTTGACGAGTTTTTATTTACTACCTCCGTTTTCTGCTCCATATTCTCAGTGTATTTAGGGCTGATTGAAGTATGTTGTTTTGTAAGGAATTTGGCTTATAGCTTACTCAACTGTACTCTTTTTACAGAAAAAGTATCTTTTTCAACAACGATCTAGAAAAGTTTAATTTAAACATCGGTGCAGCAGTGGATAGATTTAACCGGTTGTTATACGCTTGGCAGGATAATTTTTTGGCATACAAACAATTTTACTTCTTTCACCGCTCAAGTCACTGAGCCGATTTTGATGAAACCTTTTTCGTTGATTTGAATATTTTTCCGTATACGAAATGACTTGGAACATTAGGTTCAAGAGGTTTGTAAAGTGCCAACAAATCATCCACGTGTAGACATATATTATGTTCATCTATTCCGGACCTGGAAAACCTTTGTTATTCTCTTTGAAGCTATTTCATTTGTATGCTATTATGTCAAATAATGAGCAGTAAATTTCGCTTCTCCAGGGATATGGAAAATGATGAATATTTTAATATGTGTAATACATTTAAAATTAAGATGACTAGCTTTTTATGCCAAAGCTTGTTAATTAAAAAATTAAAAAAAAAATAAGAAAGAAGAATAACATATTTATTTCAATTTTAGTGGGAACTAAAATGGTCCCTTCTTAGCTACGCCCATGTGTTTTTAATGTTCCACTACCATCACCATCTGTGCGTCTCCCACGCAACTATCAACCCCCAAATATTTTCCACTACCCGCACATTTCGGTGTAATTGCTTTTGATTTGACTTCAAGTGAACACCAACAACAACAGCAACAACAACATCGACGACGGGAAGGACAATAAAATAACAACTTATTTTGTTTGTCCTTTTCATCTTTGTCGCTGGAAATGGGAAATACTTTCCACTTTCCTCTCGTTCTCTCTCCATAGCCCTGTGTTCATTTGTTTATTGCGAAATATGAGCAAAATGTATAAACAGGAAAAACTTTTACAGAAATTATTAAACGAAAGAGCAGTGAAGGAGACAAGGATCGGCAGAGAGGAAAAGGGAAACCCCAAAGAAATGAAAAACTTTTGTCAAAGAAAATTTATTTATTTTTTGTTGCTTGTTGTTTCCCACTTTGCACTTTGTTTTGTACTTCATTCTGCTTGCAGCTATTTTGTAAAGAGCAATAAAAAATGCATTTCATTTAGTGTTTTGACCTTTTTTTTTTCGAACCAGCTGTAAGCCATTACCACTCATCAGGGCATCCTATACACGGTAGAGGTTGTAGTAGATTGTTATATAGCGGTTAGGAGGGTAGTTTTTGGCTGGGGTAATGGCACTCAATTCAGGGCCGCCAAGTTCAGGTAACAAGCTGTAATATGCTTTTAAGAATATTAAAAATTTGCATATTCGGTTTGAGGGCTTTCAAGTTAATAAGTCATAAGTTGCGCACAGTAACATCACTGTTCGGGGGCCCTGGTGGTCGTAAACGGTTCCAAAGGTACACTCAGAGTTGAAGTTGGAGTTTGTTTGTGTTTTGATATCGAAGTGAAAGTGATTTCATTTCGATAATTAAGTTTGAATTATGAAAGCAATTTTATCGCCTAAGAGGAAGGAATGGATTCTTGTAGATTTGAGCGATGCTCTGATGCTGACGAAAATATTTAAGAGGAAAATTTGGTATGCTGTTTGTGCTATTCAAATAGATTCGATAATGATGCTGATGCCTTGTCAGTTACTGGAGCTAAAAGTTTTGAGTTTGTTTCGGCAATAACTTTTCCGTTTCTAATAATTCAGGGTGTTTTAAAAATATTGCGTTGGCTACATGATGTGATTTTAATAAAATCAAGACAAATAAAAGGTTATAAGATATGATGTAAATCGATGATTTTAGAAACACCGCCTGACGACTTGTTCCGACCCCATTTGATTTCGATACTTTTTTTCAGTGAAACCATCTACACATTTAGCCAAACAGACAAACGCATATGAAATACGGTAAAATTAACCTCGCCATCCTATTTTATATAATAAAAAAAAATATACGTATTAAAAAAAAAAACAAATATCATAGATAGAAGACAAAATTTATTTTATAAATGTTTAGGGGTAGGAATATATACTCGAAAAGTTCTCACTAAGGTTTGTAGTATATCAGAATTCTGCTAAAAATATTTTTAAATATTTGGTCCTCGATGAGATTAACCTAGACTTCCATGAGGTGAGCTAGAACGTTTTAAAAGGTGGACTACGGAATACGTGTTTTTTTAAGTTGTACCAAATTTTTCGTAATTTTTTCGAATATAATTTCACTTCAATATAGTTTTATGTTTAAAAGCACAAAAGTTACGTAAAATGACTACAATCTATGTTACATAATTTTCTATGTACAGCTTACACTTTGCAAAATATTTACATAAGAAATAGAAGTGAAACATCACAAGTTTTGTAGCAATTTTTCAATTTTGTTTGTTTTGTACCTTTAAAGTATGCGTTTTATCTTCATACAAATTGCTTTTATAAAATACATAACTCCTTTAATTACACTTTCCTGTGGTCTGAAAATGTCTAATTAATTTTGCTCTATCTGAATCTGATAGTAGACAAATTCTAACACATCATATTTTTAAAGAACTATTTTTGCACATATATTCTGTTTATCTGCAAAAACTAAATCTAGAAATTTGAACAAATTCGTTAAAATGATTTTTTTTTTCTAAAAAATTAAACTCGAAAAAAATATTTTAAAAATTTTCTAAAAGTTGGTATGCAATAACTTTGTATATGTCAAATGTTGGTTAAATATCGATTTTTAATAAAAACCCCTTAGTAATATTTGAAAACTAGTCAATTTTCAAAAAAGCAGTCTACATATTTTCTGCCGAAAACCTGATAACTCATCTGAAGGCATATATTCATTTTAGCCCAAATAGAAAATCGAATTTTTAGAAAATTATCGTTCATTTTGGAAATAGAATGAAAATTGCTCTAATTGTGAACTCGCTGACGCCAGATATGAAGTTTGAAGAAAATTTGTCCAGCTGTTTAGGGTACAGTCGGTCATACATACTGACAGACCAACTTTTTGGAGTTTCTCTATTATATAGGTAGTACAAGTTTGATCAAAATCTCGAGATCGAACATTTTCAGGGAATCAATACTTGTTCTTGTTAGTGGAAGTAAAAAAGGGGGCGGGTCGCGGCGTGTTTTCGACGCGGCCAATTTTTTTCTCACAAATTCATGAAGAATATAACAAATAAGAATAATGTAATAAACAGGCAATTAAACAAAAAAAAAAAAAAAAAAAATATAAACAAATTCAATTTCCTGATACACTATTGAAGTATAACACTAAAGCTGCAAAAGTGACCTAAAGTACATACAAATGGCGGCCAAAATTTAAATTTAATTTAATTTAAAATTAGAATTTAAAAAATCGACATGCATTTTGAGGTGCAAAATGGCTGATCAAGAAATATGTTAAACTTTTGAAATTATTACAAATTTGACGAAGTTTTACTAATTATTCGCTGTTCTTGAAAAAAAAATGTACAACTCGTACATGTCATAAGTATATTCTGCAATTCACTGCGTAATTCTTGTTCTGGAAGCGATTATGATAAATGTGGACACACAGTAGTGATGGTTGTACAAGATTTAGGTATATTTTCCAACTAAAAGAGCATTTAAAATTTTTTAGCATGTCTAAATCGACTGTTTTGAAAATTTTACTACGATATCGATTTTCGAAATTTTAGACTTTGAAATTCTGACTTTGAATTCAGCTACCATTTTGGCCGCCATTTTGAATCTGCAATTTCGATTTTTTGAATTCTGACCCAGAACTCAGATTTAGCTTTGTGGCGCCATTTTGATAGAAAATTCTGAATTCTGAAAATTCAACAACCTTGATTTAAGTTCAATAGTGTACTAGGAAATTGAATTCGTTTATATTTTTGTCGTTTAATTGCTCTAATAAACAATGAACCGCCACACGGCTTTTTGCGAAATTTCTGTATTCTTCTATGCTGTATTTTGTAAAAATTGTTGAGAGGGAATAATTGGACAAATTGCAGACACCCAGGGGTCCGCCCCTTCATTTCATAGCTCTACACATATCAAGTTTTCAAAATGTGTCGAAGTAATTTTTTTGTTTTTAGCGGATTTTTCAGGAAACACATTTTAACGATTTTGCTTAAATTTAAAATATTAGTGATCTGCAAATTAGCGAAATAAATGTGCTACCTAGTCGTGTACTTTTTTTTTTTTTTTATAATTTTGCACGTGTAAAAGGGGTTATGAATACCCTTATACTAATTTTAGGATACGGGCGTTTTGAGGAAAGGGGAAGAGACAGAGAGAAAGATAGATTGGTGTAGTTGGTTTGAAACTCAGCTGGTATTAAGTTTCAGTGAACTCCAAGGGTGGCTGTCTAGATAACTGGGGAGTTGTTTGTTTTTGCTTTTGTCGTTGCTCATGATTCACAGTATTTTTTCCGTCCTCCTGATGTCATCAACACGATCAAGTTGCATTTTAGCCATATGACCGCCCTACTGCCTTCGCAGTAGAGTTGACATAAGCTTTCGCTTTGAAATACTCTACAAGATGAATTGCGATATTTTTTTAACATTTTGCATCTAAAATGTTAAACCTTATTCAAAATTTGTCAAAAACCGTTTTTGAGTGCTAATATCTAGAAAACGGAGCTTCGTACGGAGAAAACTATTGATTGAATATCGATTGAAATTTTAGGCTTTAAAATTCTGATAAAAACGGAAGCTGGGTTTGTTTTTTTATTTTGCAAAATTTTAGGTACTCAATCTTCCAAAATGTCCGACCTTACCCCGAAATTAATGGTGAGAATCGTTTATGAGTAAGAAGATCTCGAAAACTCTGGTCCCTACGAAAATATTATTATGATTCAAAATTTTGGATTTTTATATAACGTGGGTCCGAATTTTTAATGTTTTCCAAAAATTTTCCGAATTCGTTCAAAGTATCCGACTTTTCTACAATTTAAATGGAAACCGCTTTTCAATCTAAATATTTCAAAAATAATAGATATTTGTTTTTTTTTTTTTAATGTGAACTTGAACAGATAATCCGCTAGGGTTTATGTAAAAGTGGGACTAGTCTAAGAGTCTTCGCTTCTGTCGCTTATAATTAGCAGTTTTTGACATGGTATGGTAGTTACTCCAATTCATAACCATCATGAGAGGACTGTTTTAGAATTAATCTTCATAATACCGGCAATTTGAGTCTTCAGTTTTTCTATATACTCTTAGTGGGTATACTTGGTAGGCGCCGTAGTTCAGTGGCTAAGTTCACAATCACTGAGAGGAAGATTCAAAGTTCGAATCGCAGAGAACGCAAAAAAAAAATCTCACGATCCCACCTCGTAGACAAACATCCGAGAGTTAAATTGTCACAAGAAGTTTCTCTCAATCGAAGAAAGATTGTGCTTTTGAAACGGCATAGAACCATTAGTGCGGCGCACAGCACTAGTGGCTGCAAGAAGGTAGACCAGGGCCCTATATGCGCTGTTTATTTTGTATTTATTTATACTGTCTTGAACATGGAAGATATAGGACCGCAAGCCAAAATATTAAAATTGTTCAGGAACACTTTGAAATTTTAAATCTGTTCACTTCAAATAGATTTTCAACGTACTCTCGTATCAACACTAAAATCTTTCCGTAGCACATGTATAAAATCAATCTTTTTGTTATGAAAGTCCTAGTAAAAATGTCATGTTTTCCTCACTAGATGAAGGCTCCTAAAATGTCTATTTTCTATTTATACACTCTGTGAGTTAATTTTTCGCCTTCGTAACTAAATTCTATCGCAAATCCTTTCGGTAAAGTTCACAGGACCCCTGAGAGACAGAGAAAACAATGTAAAATATCCGTACATACTTAACTCGTTACTACATATTTTTAAAGCGGACATAAACACTACGAGAGCTCTCTACTTAATCTTGATAAATTCCCAAAAGTCTAAACCCATTCGTGCAACACCCATCTGCAAAATGTCACAATGTGTTCAATTTTGTTTCTAAGCAAGGATGAGAAAACATACTCATTTAGTATAATGTACGTGTCTATCTATTTTGGGTTGGAATGCAAGTCAAAAAGTATTTTACAACTTTTTTCTGCGTCATAAAATCAACTGATGTACGATTCAGTCTCATTTATTACATCGCACATACGATGTACATAAGTAAGTGCGTACAACACACCCACTAACAGAAGCAACTCAATTTTGCTCTATGTGTGCTTGCATTCAAAGAAGGATCAAGGATGAATGAAAAGTTTTAAATATCCAAGAAGGAGAGGGTAAACTATAAACATTTTTGGTTGTGACACTTGCAGGGAATGGTGGACCGTAGTAGGTCGTTTGTGTATAATAATTTAAATGATCTTGATAAGGATGTATTTTTTTCTTCAGTGTTGTTTGTAAATATCCTTTTTTAGGAGAAAAAGGACCCATAGAAACGCTGGGTGTATAATAAAAGAAGGAAATAACTTTATCTTTGACAGTTGATCGACCTTATAAATTTCTCCACCCGGAAAAATATTTTAACAGTCAACAATTCAGGCGAAGAAAGAGGATAATAAAATTATGTGGGAAAGCTTACAAGTTTGACACATTTCTCTCTTTATGGTTTGAATTTATTGTGGCTGATGTAAGATGCCTTAAATCGAAAGATATTAATTCGGTACTACTGTCGAAAAATTTGGTCTCAATTTCAAAAGGTGGTGGCTTTGTTTAATTAATGAGGTATGCACGTTTTACTAGTCCTTTGTTTTGGTAACCCTACTTACTTTAATTACTTTAGATGGCGCTACAGTCCACTTGTGTGCGCCATCTTAGGTGAGGTCTTTCTTTACCGGGTTGTCCCTCCGGGAAGGTTTCGAAATCTTTCCGAGCCGGAACGATAATGTCTATTCACTTTACATGTTGCAACCATGTCATGCGATAAATTCGAACCCTTCTGACCAAGTCGATGCAGCTGAACAACCGGTATAGTTCGTTGTTGTAACTTCTCCTCCATACCCCGTCGACTGTAATGAGACCAAAAATCACTCGACGAATTTTTCTTTCAAACTAACGAAAAGCCTTTGATAACGTCCATGCTTCTGCGCTATATAGCAGGACTGGGATGATGAGGACCTTATATAAAGTCACCTTAGTTTTCCATGAGAGGTTTTTGCTACTCAATTGCCGTTAGCAAGAGCGATTCTTTGCTGAATCTCTCCGCTGGTGTCACTGTTTGAATTTACAGTGGAGCCTAGGTAGACTCCAGTACTGAACAACCTCAAAATTCTAGCTGTCTATTGTGACATTTTTTCTAAGTCAACATCTGCTGACTGTCCTTTTTTGATGGCAGCATATATTTTGCTCTGCATCTGTTTCAATACCACGAAAGCGCCACTGGCATACCGCTGGGTTCTTCAAATTATCGGCATACTCGAGCAGTTGTACAGACTTGAGAATTTTAAACAGTCCTTTCAAGTATGATGTTAAAGAAACCACATGACAGCGCGTCGTAGTCCTTTTCTGATATAAAAGGCCTGTTACCGACCTTGATGGTGCAAAATGAGGAAGGGATGCCAACAATAGATGTTGAGTTTCCATTCGTCGGGCATACCTTCATCCGACCATATCTTAAAGACGAGTTTATGTATGCTTCGTACTAAATCATCCTCAGCTGCTTTAAATAGCTCGGCATTTAGACCATCGGCGGATTAGATTAAAGCCTAAATATTACTATCTACACATCACCTTGGTCGGTTGGACGGAATTGTTGATTATCCAGGCTCTAGGTGATGCTTAGTTTTCTCGTATGCAGATATCCAGCAGCAATAACGTAGGGATCCGAGTCAATGTTAGTTGCTCGGAAGGTTCGAACATTCAAAATACTGGAGGAGTGTCTTGCATCAATCGCGACGTGGTGAATTTGGTTGACAGTTAGTTGATCCGAGGTCTATTTATGAATATCGAGGTGTGGGAATGGAATCGTGTGCTAGCTACAGTGATATTTCGTGCCGCCGCGAAGTCGTTTAGTCTGAGTCCGTTTCCGGAGATATTGTGGTACAGGTTGTATTTTCCGAATGTAGAAATTAGTCTTAAGTCATGTCGAGGAGCTCTTAAAACCTATCTTTGGTTATGTTGTCCTTATCCTTTAAGGGGGCATGAGCACATAGAGGTTTTGGTAACCTCTTCGCAAAAATTGTTGATATTTTATGGTGGATAAGAGTTGTATACGAAAGAAGGCAGTAAAACAATTAGTTGGTCATGTGATATTAAGAATACCTTCGTATCTGTTTCCAATTACAAATCATTCTATGGACACTCTGTACATCTCACTTCAATAGACTTCAATAAATACTCTCATTTGTAAGAGGAATTCCCAAATCCTCAATTGCCAGTATAATAGATTGCCTACTACTTCCGTCTACTACTTAAAATGCCATTTCACGGAGCCTAAAGGCAATGTCTCATCGGGGGAAATAATGCGAATTTTATTGCCTTTTATGATATTTCCTCTGCAGCCGCAGCAACAGCAGCAGTAGCATTAAGCAACAGTGTTGTGTATCGTCAACGACAACGCACTTAGTACGGCTCCCTGCTGTTCCTCGTTCCACATCCGCTAACTGTCATTTACGCAAATGTATGCCAGTTGTGAGTAATTGAAAGCAGAATCACCCCAGGGATGCCCACTGGATGATGCTGATACTGATGATGATGATGATGATGATGACGATTGTTTGCCGGGATCACACAGCTACCATGCCCTTAGATTTTTTTTTTTTAAGAGAAAATTTATTGAAATATTTATGTACATGAGAGCAATGCAAATTGAATTGGTAATTTGTTCGCTATTGAGAGTTAATGTTTTGCTAGTAAATTAAATTCAAATATACTCGTAGTGTAGGAAGGCAGCCTACAGTTTGCGGAAAAATATTTTCAAAGATGAATTGATATATTTTTTTTCCCCCTTTCGTCCTTTTTGACTGTATGAAATTAGGCTTCAGAAAATAAGTCCCCAAATATAATATAATGCCTTAAATATGGAAATTTGGCAAAAAAAACCTATAACGGTAATTTAAATGAAACTCGCGTTTTTGATCAAAATCGACATTTAACCAGCATTTGACAATATGCAAGGACATAGCAAATTTGCGATATCATTTGTTTTTTTTTACATCTTTTACGGATTTAAAAGATAAAGTCCACGACTGAGTCGCACGTACTTATACCTACTCGTATGTATGTATCTATATATATACGTTGTTTAATTGCAAATCGCTCATATTTGAAACATAAATAAAATCGTTAAAAAGTTTTTTTTGTTTTTAAAACAAATTTTTTCGAAAACTTGGTATGCCATAATCTATATGTCAAAAATTGTTCAAATAATGATTTTGAACAAAATCGAAGTAGTCAATTTTCAGACACCGGTTATAAACAAAGCAAAGTACCGTTAATCGTACGCCATCTGACAGCATATATCCATCATTTTTTTTTTTTTTTTTTTTTTATAATTCGCGCGCGCCAAAAGGAATATGAATGCCTTTATACTGTTACAGGGCACGGGCTTTTAAGGAAAGGGAGAAGAGGAACAGAGGAGAAGCTTTAAATGTTTGAAGGTTGTAGTGATGGGGTAGATCATTCCACATTCGTGTCGTTCGGCTTATAAACGAATCCCTATATTTATCAGTACGACCGAAGTTAGGCTTTAGGGTGAACTGATGTGCATTCGAAGCATGTCGCGTATTGCGGGTGAAGTTTTGAAGGGGAGGAATGCAGCTGGCTATTTCGCTGGAGCATTTTTTATTAAAAAAACGATAAAACACAGGAGACATTTCTCAGATGTTCTAGTGAATGAATGGAATTCACAATGCCTCTATCACCTATAAGTTTTAACGCGCGATTTTGTACCCTATCAAGAATGTGCAGAACGGTCTTGGGTGCACCAGACCAGATATGGGCGTTATATTCCAGCTTAGGGCGAATGAAAGCCTTATAAATTGAGGCCAGATCAGACGGGGTAAAATATTTCTTGCACCGTTTAAGGAATCCTAGACATTTTGCAGCATTTTTGGCGACCTCGAATATGTGATCGTTCCATCGAAGATGGTTATTAATACACATACCGAGAATGGCAAGTCTTTCGGTTTCAATGATGCAAGTACCATCCATGGATAATGGTTGAGGGTTTTGGTTTCGCTTGAGAGACAGAAGACAGCATTGTGTTTTGGAAGCATTAAATTCCACTCTGTTGGTTGAACCCCATTTAATTATGCTGTCCAGGTCGGAATTTAATGTGTTTAACATACGTTGCCGTTCCCCTTCTACGGCCGAAGAGCAAGGACGTGAGTTAGGGAACGAATATGAAAAACTGAGGGTACTGTCATCAGCGAAGGAATGGATTGGATTAGAAATTGCAGACAAGAGATCATTTATAAAAATAAGAAAGAGAGTCGGAGACAAAACAGAGCCTTGGGGAACACCAGCATTTATTTGGTGAATTGCAGACTTGAAGCCGTCCAAAACAACTTGTATTGAACTCCCCGAAAGGTAATTTCTAATCCATTGAAGAAGAGACTCAACGACGCCATATGCACGCATTTTCGAAAAAAGAGCCTGATGCCAAACTCTGTCAAATGCCTTTGAAATATCAAGCGCAACCATCTTGGTTTCGCCGAAGTGATGGAGAGATTGGTTCCACTTCTCGGTGAGATATGCCATCACCAGTGGATCTGTTGCTACGAAAACCATACTGCCGGTCATTAAAGAGTTTTCGTGAATCGAGATATTTCATAAGCTGACGATTTATCAGCGTTTCCATGACCTTGGAAAGAAGGGACGTAAGTGCTTTGATTGATGATTATTGACTGGTTTTCAAAATTGGCTCGTTTTCAAATATGACTCTTGCAATTTTATTCAAAATCGATATGTAAGTAATATTTGACATATTTAAGTTCATGGCATATTAAGTTTTGGAAATTAATTTTATTCGAAATTTAAAGTTTTATTTTTGAGAAAAAATAATTTTAACGACTTTGTTTAAGTTTCCAGACATGTTTTGTGCATATAAACAGCATATGGGTGCAGGTACGGGCGACCCAGTCGTGCACTTTATTTTTTACTCAGCTCTTTACCAGAAATGGAAAACTAATTGATTGAACCCTGTGTCTGTCACACGCTTGTAATTTTTGTACCGTTTCAGCTAGAGAGCTGGAATTTTACACAAAAAGAACTAAAACGAATTAATGCATTAAATTAATGCAAAAAGTATTTTCATGAGGGGTTTTTGGGGGACTAATATACTCCAAGAAGAAAAATATTTTTATACCCCATCATGAGACATATAAATTAAAGCTATACTTCAATGTAGCCCAAAAATTAAAAAAAATAAAATGGGTTATTGCATTGCATTATCAATGTTTCCCCTCCTCTCCGAAACTATTTATATGAAAATTTTTAAAAAAGATTGAGGATATGTAGACTTAAAAGAAAGTAAGTGGATAATTATAAGAAATCTTCCGGCACAAAAAATTCTTAAAAAATATTGAAATACGTAGGGTGAAAAGTCACCCAACCATATCTTACCTCGTCTCTATCCGATTTGGATGATTAAAAAAAAAAAAAAAAACATACCGTATAACATAACATACAAATCGTAACTCAAAACCTAAATTTCAAAATCCGTTAAGCGGTTCTTGAGTTAGACATATGAGAAATATGATTTGAAAATGTTTAAAGCCTCTACTCATATCTTTCCACCACTTCAAATAAATTCCAACGTGTCAGCAAAATTTCATTTAAATCCATTCAGGATTTCTTGAGTTGGGCGGCAAATAACGATGATTTAAAGATTTTTTGGGAAATAATGCGGGTGGGGCCATTATCTCTAAATCACATTTGATCTAATTTTGACAGTTTTTGAACGAAATGACCTACAAATAAAGGGTGTCCCAAAATTCCCACAAGAAGTAATTTTGAAAGAAAACACAGGTTTTTAATTAAAAATTGTAAATGTTTTAATGATTCACAAAGTATACAGTGTAGGGTTATGTATGGAATAGCATATCGGTAAATGGCCTCCACTCTTTTGTCGGAATTTTCTATGACCGTTTTGCATAAATGTGATTGAATTTCGTTGATACAGCGCTCAATTTGCTCCTTCAAGGCGTGAGTGATCGTGGGCTTGTTGGCATAAACCTTAGACCTTAGTCCAATGGCGCTAAATCGCATGATCTGGGCGGCCAATTCTGATCACCGAAAAGGGAATTTACACGACTATTTAATGACTCATGCAGTAATTGAATTGTTTCTTGGGCTGTAAGGCATATGGCACCTTCTTGTTGAAACCAAGAATCCATATCTTGAAATTTAGGCTCAAAAAACTGGATTATCATGCCGCGATAGCGAGCACCATTAACTGTTATTGCCTGACCAGCCGCATTTTCAAAGAAGAATGGTAAGATGATGCATCCAGCCTAAAATTTGCACAAAACAGTGATACGTTGTGTGATGCATTTGTTTCTCAACAATCACTCGTGGATTTTCTGAACACCTGAACACATTTGACAATTTTGACGACTGACAATGCCATCAAGATGAAAATGAGCCTCATCGCTGAAAATAACTTTATTTGAAAAATCAGCATCCACTTGCTGTTTTTTCATAATCTATTCAACGAACTCTCTTCGCTTGTTCTGTCATGTAGTACTCCATTTTTAATAACCCTGAACTGTCATCTGTCACTCTGCCTTTTTTTTTTCGTTGGCAACACTTTACTGCACAAATGGCGGAAAATTCAAATCTTGCGTGAATTTTGGGACACCCTTTGTAAATCGAAGTTCTCGATCGAACCGTGTTAAAGCAAACATATAGGCAGACTCGGAACAAAAAGTGTTTGTTTGAGCTTACGCTTTCGCGGAGTAACAAGAGAGCAAAATTAGGATAAAGTTAAGACGACCAATTTTGTTAAGTCGATCGTGTGGGTTCACTGAATACGAGTATTCAAACATAATATGTACTTCTTCTTCTCCTTACGGCGAAGTTATGATCCGGAGTAGAAGGATCACAACCCTCCCACTTCATTGCATCCCTACTGGTTCGCCTGTGGGGTTTGCCTTACAAAATATGTACTAACTCTTATTTAGTTAAATGTAAACTAGTTTCTAGTTTAAAGTAGTTGTAGAGTGTTGAAATATTTACAGCTTATAACGTCTTAGGTTATTTTGGCAGGGCTGGGTCTAGAAATGGTTTATTGGTGGGGATTTAAATTCACAGTCCTTTAAATCAGTATTGTAGGTAACACAATATCATAATAACAAATGGCATCATACAACGTTATGATTTTTGAAAATTGAGTGTTGAAATTGAGTTTAGTGCACCTGCATCATTTTTCGTTAGATAGTTTTCTCCTGGTACATTCAGTTGAAACAACATTTAAAAATTGGTTGAATGGCCTAAATACACAGCTTTTAATAAAAAAAAAAAAAAATCTGAAAAAGAATACTCACAATTTCACGCTCTGAAAATGAACAGATTGCCGTTATAAAAGCTTCTTTTAAGCCCCACCTATCAGCACTCAAAAAAAGATATCAGTGTAAAACCGTAATTACATGCCGATTACTGTATCGCTTAATCTTAAATTGCATTTTACCAATTTTGCCTGGGGCTCAAAGCATTTATTTTTTCCTCTTTTCCCCCTATTCACTACAAAAACTGATATCCTAAATAAAAGTGAGCAATAAGGATATGTGCTCTCATCTGTAACAATCAGCATATACACATATGTCCCCAAGTCTTAAATTATTTAGCTTTGGAAAGCTCTTAACTCTTAACAAACCATTTAAATGCCTTATAGATCTCCTACCCTCCAGTTACATGCATACTCGTACGTACATTGTAAAGAATATGAAACCTTTGAGCAAATATTCAAAATATTCCGATACCGATCTCAAACAATTACACTGGAGTTCACAAAAGTTATTATGTGCCACCACCACTACCACGAACAACAGCAGCGCCTAAACTGCTTGCCAAGAACAAATTCCCTGAAAACAACTTTACGTCGATAATCCTCTTCCCTTGCATAAGTTGAACTCTATACATTCTACAGCACAGGAATCCCCAGGCAATATCTTATGCTCACAGAAAATTTCATTTAAATAAATTCAGGATACTGTAGAAGAGCTTACCAAATGTCCGCCTAAGGACATTTGCAATAAAACCTCGACAAAGATACTCGTATGTACGAGTACGGATAAGCGGATGTATTTGTATATGCGGCGCCCAGCACCTGAGGGACAAACTCACTCCATCGATGTTAGGACTAAGAGATACAGTCTATGATACTATACAGGCGATGAGAGATGAAGTGTTAACTGAACCTGCTTACAGATGTTCACATCCTCATGTGCATGCATTCAGATGCAGATTACTCGTTACGTTGAGGTGGATATTGTGATGTCCAGTTGTGGTAATTTATTTGTAAATGTAGTCCTGTGGTCCACCTCCTATTAGAGCTTAACTCGTTGTCGACTTTAAGTTAATTCTTTAACTTTAATATTCCGAATGGAGGAAGAGTAGACTTTGTGTCAATAATGACCGACTTTATCTTCGTTTCCCCTGACTTTGATCTAATTTTGCGAAATTGTACAATCAGAACGGTTGGAGTTTGCGTCTGCCTTGTTTTTTTTCTTTGTGAATGTATGCTTTGGGAGCGATAACAAATGACGCCATCAATCTTCCCGCCCATACAGAGTTCATTCAGTCGAAGAAATGAGGAACGATGCCTACGAATTGTTTGCGCAATGAAGCAAATGGGGGGTATAGAGCCAGGCCCCCTGGTATTCATACATATGCGGGTTGCTTCTTGGAGAGGCTTATCAGCTTATTGCCTGTACGTTGTTTTGTTTGGTAACAAAATGGTTCTCCTATTGTAGGGGTTTTTGAAGACATCAACAAATGACAGAGATTTTGTCGAAAGCAGGTCATATTAAAGTTTTCCTTTAGGGGAGTCTGATTTTTAATTTTTGGTTTAAAGCATTAAATATGAGTCTATGGAGGCAGTTGGTTAGTGCCGATGGATTTGAGAAATACCCAATATATTGGGTAGGTTTTTTCTACAATGCAGCAGGACCTACGCTTGCTCTCTTGAATAGCATCTTCAATTAAGTTGAAAAAAAAGGTTTTCTTGTAAGTTCTTCAAATAGACAACTATATGGATCTTCAGTTCTCGCACTGCATTGAATTTTCTTTTTTTGCGTAAAAACACAGTGAATCGGAAGAATGAATGGGAGAGATTCTTCATGTACTTCTGAAGCGCATCATTTCAAAGCTATATGAGAAACTTCTCGCATTGCTGCTTCCCTATTGATTATAACCTTTGGAAACTTGACGATTATAGGCTTAACAAGTTCTCTCTACAACATATATTTTCGAGTGCTGATCGTAGAAGCAATCTCATTCTTAGACCCTCCCCGTCTAGTCAGGGAGCGCACATTGCATTACAAAATGATACCGTACCTACGAGTACGTATTAGGGAAAAACTTTGCTGTGAGTTGTGGAGTGTATTCGCGAAATTGGTACCTCTAAAAGCTCATTCTGATTTGGGTACACATCGAAGGTTCAAGACCACAGCAACATTTTTCTTTCGTCGTTTAAGCTAGTCGCCCTTCTGACGAAGAGGAGAGATTGAAGGATTGAAAATGCGTCCTAAAACTGTAAAAAAAAATAAGAATTGGTCAAACCATTTTTTTTAAATTATTTCGCCTAAGTTGCTAAAACTACCTAAAATTTTATGTGGATTAATTTGCTACTCCATTCTTAAAAGTTTTATGACCGTTTTTGCGTTTAATGATTTTTTTTCTGAAGTTTAGAGAGAAAAGTGTAGGTAGATTGAAAAAGGGTTTTTTTTAGCTAATGAGCTGAATTTTAAAAATTGAAGAATTAGACCTGACATCGAAATTTTTTTTTTTTTTTTTTTTTTTTTCATTATTAATATTTTGTTAGGCCCTGTTTTGCTTTTATTACAGCTGTACACAACCGATAAGTCTTTCTATGTTGAAGTTGGTATCGAGTCCCAGGTTTGGATTAACAAACTTCAGGGCTTCAATTGCTTCTGGGTGCTTCCGTGTTACTCCAAGTTTCATTGTTGACCAGACATTTTCAATTTAAGTGTGGGCTGTAAGGAGGCCAGTTCAACACATCTATATTTTTGCTTTTAAAGTATTTTTTTACCTTAAGAAAGATTATTAAAATATTTTCTTTTTTAAATATTTTTGCTTATTCAAAATCTTTAATTTAAAAAGTATATGTAAATTGCTACTTAAGTTTTCGCGGTGTGGCATGCAGCATTATCGTATTGAAAAATAAATCTGAAAGTTTCCCCGAAGAGCTCTAGTACGCAGGGTTTTGTAGAACCTGCAGGAAAACTGCTGCTGTTACATTTCAGTCCAGAAAGTACCGCCCCAGACCATTCAGCTTCAGCTTTCGGGGGAATATTTTGGAGACATTCATCGCTGAGCCTCTCTCCTGGTTTTCTACGTATGAGGATTCTTCCAAATCCGAAATGCTGCTTAAACTTAAACTCATCACAGAAGATGACGTTGTTCCACATTTCTTGAGTCTAAGAAATGTAGTCTTGACCCCAGAGTAAACATTTTAGGTTTAAACAGGTTTAAGTGCACGCAGTCCGGCTTAAACCAGTCTTCTTCTAAGCTTGCCGAATTTGTTTTTCCAGTCGCTCGTTGAAGATTGCTCCTAATATCAGATGAGGTTTTAAATCGGTGTTGACGGCTTTGGAGTACTAAAAAGCGATCTTCAATCAGCTTTGTTTTCCTTGGCTTCCCCTTTTTTTCTACCAAATTTCGTGCACAGTTTGTTGAGGCATATCCAACCTTTTTTGCTATTTCACGGCTAGTTAAATTTTTACCCGCTAAGATCAACATATTCGATTTACACTCCGCACTGATATTTCCTTTTTTTTTTTGTTAATATTCGCACTTCGTTACTACTTTTTTTTTATAATTTGCGCGCGCCAAATGGGATATGAATACCATTAAATTATTTCAGGGCACGGGCGTTTGTAGAAATTGAGAGAGAGAGAAAGAAAGATTGGAGTAGTGGGTTTGAAACTTAGGTGGTATTAAGTTTCAGTAAACTCCAAGGGTGGCGTCCAGATAATTGGGGAGCTTGTTTGTTTTGCTTTTTGTCGTTGTTCATGATTCACAGTATTTTTTTCCCACCACCTGGTGTCATCATCACGATCAAGTTGCATTTAAACCACATGACCATTCTATTGCCAGTGTTATGCCTTCGCAGTAGAGTTGACTAAGCTTTCGCAATTGATCGACTTTTTTATTTATTTCAGACGAAATAAATATATGATTGTTGAGATCAGGATTTGAACCGTGAACCAAGAGCGTGACAAGCGTTGATGTTACCATTACACCACTTCTTTGTATTGCACAGCTATCGTCAGCTACATGTACATTTCTTACATAATTCGAAATATTTATAGATACATGCATTATGAAGTGCAAAAAAGTATCGATACGCTAATTAATTCCAAGAATTGCAACTCTAAAAAGTCAAAACGGGTTTGACATTTTTTTCGCACAGCGCTCTATATGTTTTCGAAGTCGTTGAGTCCAAATCCGAAGTCAATATTTTCAAAATTAAAATGACGCTATTTTTCACTGTTGCTGGCCTTCTTTTTTCAACGCCATTTTGAATTTGAACATTTTTACCCTGGATTCGGATTCAACGACTTTCAAAACATGCGTCTTTTTAAATTTTAGACACTGGGTTCTTATTCCGCAATCTCGAAAACCCTTTTTGGTTATACTATTTTACTCTGATTCACATCATTAGTTTACGAGTACGCCGAAATTGTTTGATTTGTTTATTATTTAGGGATTTTCTGCACCACTTCGAATTTGTTATTTGAATTTCATGTTCTAAAGTCAGATTCTAAAGGTATTTGCTTAAAATGTACAAAAAGTGGATTTTCGAAAGGCGTGTGTCTGTCTGAAACATTACCTTTCGCCTCTTTCATTCTTGTAGAATGTTTTTTTAAAGAGTCCAAACGATTTATTTATTTTGGTTTCAATTCTCTCTGTCTCTTCCCCCTTCCATAAAAACGCGCGTGTTCTAAAAATTAGTATAAGGGTATTCATATCCCCTTTAATACGTGCAAATTATAAAAAAAAAAAAAAAATTACGGGTTTTGAAAATAAAGTTGATTTGAACACAAATTTACGGATTTCGACGATGATTCTTGAGCGATATTTGTGAAAATTTGATCATGTTCTGTTTGCGTTTACGATAACTTTTATAAAAGTGCAGCGATTTGATTCTTTCTGAAAAAAGTTTGCTTGAAGTATAAAGGAATCAAGAAGCGGTTGGAGGTTTTGAATTGAAGGTTATTTCGAAAAAAGCTTTTGGTACATGACTTCGGATTCGGCTCCAGCAACTTAGAAAACACTTTTGCTCTCTTAATGTCCCCTGATTTACTTCAATAAATTACTCAAATCGATCGCAAAATTTATTCATGAATTTGGTTAAACGTTGCTAGCATGCCAATGACTTTGTGGTACAGCTTGTCCTCAAACACTGTGCCACCAATATATGAAAAGAAGGTTGGTGTTGCAGAAATCTTCAAAGCGTTCACCATTGCCATTGTTATCGTCAAAGCTATACTTATTGATTCATACTGGAAAACTTCCGGCTTGTCTATGCTATCAAAAGTAATGGGAAAAGCCATCAATGCCGAAATAATGAAATTTCTAGAGGGACACGAGATACAGGGTGGACAAAGAGTCTCTTTCCTATGTAAAAAATTTATTTTTTTTTGTTTCAGACACAAAGCTTGGGAGATTTAAGATGGAGCACTACACGATCGCACAGTGAATAAAAATTGTTAAATTATTTTTTGAAAATAACTAGTCAATAATTTGTACTCAACGTGCCCACCGGCAATTTTATGGCGTTAGAAATGTTCCAACAGCACCCACTATTCGTGCTGTGGTAGCCAAATTTGAGCAATATGGGAACGTTGGAGATGTGAGGCGTTCGGGCAGGCCTCGTTTTGGACGATAGATCGAAAACATCCAGGACGTTAGGGAAAGTGTTGCAACCGATCCTGAATCATCCCGACGACGACTTTCAACACAGTTAGGCATACAGAACAATGCTTCAGAACTTCATTCCAATTGTACAAGCAGACAATAATGCTGAGCTGATTTGGTTTCAGCAAGACGCAGCTACCGCTCACACCGCTCCTAAGACAATGAACTTGTTGCGCGAAAAATTCCCAAAACGCATTAACTCTAAAATCGGTGATTTTTTTATGGGGTTAACTGAAGAAAAAGGTTTACATACATTAACAAACCACAGACTATACAGGAGCTGAAACTCATCATTCGCACAGAAATCGCTCAAATTACGCTGGCAACACAAAAAGTCATAAAAAGTACCATCAAAAGAGCCCACGAGTGTATGCATTCTAATGGTGGCCACTTAACCGATATGATTTTCCATGAAATAAACTTTTATTTGTAATTTATTTCATTAGTTTTTATCTCTTCGTTCAAAAGTTATTCCAGATATAAGTAGGAAAATGACTTTTGGGCCACCCTGTAATAAGCAACCGACAGTACGGTTGTCAAAGCCGCCGTCCACCTGGAGATCTGCTGAGTTATGTATTTCACTTGTAGACCTCAGCCATGGTGAATCAAGAGCTCTTACACTGGACATATCAAAAGTTTTCGATCGTGTTTGGCATAGAGCCCTATTAGGTAAACTTGCTTCCTATGGACTACCAGAACAGCTCTGTGGCTGGGTGGAGAATGTTCTTCAGGACGGATCAATCATCATTGATCGATGGTGTGTTTTCCGATACCTTTGCTGTAAATGACGAAGTGCTACAGAGATCTTTACTTTCACTAACTCCGTTTCTATTCCAAGCAAACAACAGGATCTTTAGAGATACTTCACAGTGATACAGCTTCTTTCTCTGTACAAAATACAAGTTAAACCACGATTTGAGTATTCTTCACATGTATGGAGCTCGGTTAACATCCAATTTCCATTGGCTCATCGAAAACTGGTATTAGACCTATACCTTTTCTATAGATACTACTACGGCGGATATTCCGAAGACCTCAATGGAATGATACCTAGAAATCCGAGATTTGAGCATTCTACTAGGCAAGCCGCTAATGCTTATCACCTATATGTTCACCTAGCAACAGCGCAGAGATCTTTAGATCAAAATTCCTTCTGCTGTAGGACAAGTTAACTTTGAAGTTCACTCCCAGGAGACATGTTTCCAGAAGCTTTTAATTTTCAGCTATTCAAGAGCATAAAAACAGCAATCTACTACATGGATCTCGGGGCGCTGTTCCAGCGTTATAGGTGCGCCTTTTCTGATGCTTAAAAAAACAAAACGTCTTTGGGCCTTTCATTGTGAATGTAATAGAACATTCTCCCTATGGCTGCTCTTAGACTGAGGGTTTAAGGTTTCCTCAAAATCAGGACGTTGTTGAGAAATAAGTTTATTTGGAAATAAATATAAAAGGACACTGGATTTCCAAAAAGTTTTACGTTTATATTGGCCTTATAGATACCCTATTGTCCTGCTGCTTTACCTAGCAGTTTGAGAATCGAGGTGTATAGATAAATTGCGAGGTGCGTACTGTTAATTACCTCCGCTTATTATTCCATGCAATTTGGAACAATTTCTGACTGGAGGACAAGGACGCCGAAGGTTAGTTGCCTGACTGGAACTAGGATAATAGGTACGAGCACATACACATATACATATATAAAGTGTTAACCGTCTTTGAGTGCTTTATCTCATACTCTAGAGATAACTTTCAATAGTAAAAAAAAGAGTCAATTTTGTTTGAGATTGTCGTCGCCTGAAACTGAAGAGCTACTCGTAGATACCAAAAATTGGATCAATGAAAACCTATGACGTCAAATTGCTTTCCATATAAAATCTTTCACGTAGCTCAAAGACCCGTCATACTTCTAAACCCATTACTTCCAACCTTTTTGTTGCCACTAGCTACTTATGCATATTCACATTTCCTAGACATTTCACAGATATCCACCATTATTCTGCCTCCAAAAGTAGAACCCACTTAAACGAATAATGGAACTACTTAAGAGCTCTTTCGCCTATCCATAAAAAGGCGAAAAATCGAAGAAAAGTATCCCCAATTCAATGGGGCATAATTCACTTTCCCTACGGCACCTATATACTATTGCACAGGATCCAAAGAGCGGAAACCCCATTAAACTCTCCTTCAGACTCGTTCGTTGTGCCATTACAAGAATTATTATCCTTTTTGCGCATTTTTTGATTAACTTTAACCGAACGACAGATGGCCAGTCATCCAACTGGTTAACCATTGAAATATTTTCCTGCCTATATAACCCCAGTCATGGAGACTGAACGAGGAACTATTTTCAAAGTGCTACCTCCCCGATGCCTATTCAACGAAATAAGTTTCCAACACTTTCTTTCTTTCATTCTGTTTCCTTTTTTTGGGGGACTCCTTTCATTGTTCGTTTCTTCATTTTCGGTTTGTCTTTGAATAGGACTTCTAGGAGGCAACTCAACTCAACTGTATTGTTCTGCGAAATGAGCCTGTTGACGTTGTAATTCAGAAGCTTAATGGAGACGTTAATTTTGTTGATTGCTCTACAAGTACACATGGAATAGGAGTTTCTCTTTTCCTTTTAGCGAATATACGTATAGGAATTTGTATTACATTTATTTTTTTATTTTTTCGGAACATTGATTTTCGAAATGAGCACAATGACTGTTCCTACAGGGATTCCAGATAAATAGCTCTGTGTCACAAACATTTGCTTAACCCATTGTTTTTCGAGCAGAAAATGCCTTTAAATGTCAAATAATCTTTTTTTCTTCTTCGTCCTTTTAAGTGACTTTCGTAGATTACAAGAAAGCAAATACCATGACACAGTGACAAACTCTACAAATAAATATCTGGATACTTTAAGTAAAAGCAAACAACAAGACATGGAAGAGAGTTCAGGGACTTCTCTTCTTTTTTTTTTGCAGTCTCTTCGTGGGTAGATGGAGTATTTTTTTTTAGTGCCGTCACGCAAATTTATGGCAGATACATTTGGAATTCTAATGTCCGTATTATTGTTGGTGAAGGATCCTTTTTGTTTAGTGTGAAAGCAGAGTCATTAAGGTCCTAACATAAGTAGGGTGACATTCTGGTAGAGTCTGTTTTTCGATGACAATGACGTGATGTCATTTCAGGACGTCCGCTAGGATTTCAATTTCAGATACACAGGACACAAATAAAATGGTTAAAATTTTTCGACTTTCATATCTTACGAGTATAGAATTCATTTGCATCTGCCTCAGATTATAGAAATTCATGATGACTGCCATTTCCTTATATGTGTATCTTCCCTACATCCTACCTACCATAACACCATCTCAAGACTTGAGATAGCTGAAATAATAACAATGCACGTAAATATGTTACCCGGAGCTTGTGCGCCTTCTCCAAATTCCATTTGCAATAAAATTCCTTAGAAAGGATATCTTACACCGTTAAAATTCCTATTCATATCCTTAATTTTATTTTTTGTTTATTCCTCCTTGGGTATAATGATATGGGTCCGTTTTTATTGCTTACACGGAGTGGTTCATTTCAAATCAAATTCATCTACGGGATGCGTAGAGCCGAAATAAGCATACATGTCAGTTTAATCCTTTAAAGGCTTTAACTGAATCCACTCGAAAATTACGGTTGGACGAATGTTATCGTTACTCTTGGATTGAGGATAATTTCTGGTGAAATATTTGGATTTGTTATTTTATTTACTTACTAAAAGGACTCCTTGATATGAGGGTGTATGTATAGGTAAATTCATGGAGCAAAATTATAGTCATCTGATTTAAAAGAATATTAGTAGCCACTAAGTAGCAGCCCTTTAACTTCAAAGCCGGTGCTTAACTTTGAATTGAATTATAAACAATTTTTAACCTATCTACAACTAGTACCGACCTTAGAACTGACTTACTGCAAATATTAGTCAAATAAACCCAAAAATTTAAAGTTTGAGAACAAAAACACAGTTTAAGGGATAATGTTGTATCAAATTTAAAAGAATTTGACAGATCGAACAGACATCGAACACATTTGTTGACTGTTTACATCCGTTGATTGGCTAAAATTTGAATTTGAAAAAAAATGACATGACAGATTGTTAAAAGCCCACTCTAAAAGTTAAAAGGAACTTTTGGTGGTTTTAAAGTTAGCGCGAGCTGATAACTATAAAGTGGATTTATATCGAGTATAAATATGAAAACACTAATCTTGACTTTGTTACGTGCTAAAATCTTGATAAAGTGTACTTTATGCGACTATAATTTTGCTCCATTCATTTCAGAGATGATTTTGGTCCTCTCGCTCATAATTATTGTTTTTTTTTTTTAAACCGGACACGAGGATTTGTTAACTGTAAAATGCGACATTTGCATAAAAACAAATGAAAAGTGGAAAAATAATTACGGCAGAGTTATGGGTATTAACTCTAAAAATTATTAAAATAATGAACTTGTTCGGCTTGTGTAATTATTTTTTGTAAAGTTGGTTGTGAACGGCTTCATAGTGCAAATTGAATTTAATTATCCATGTGCTGATTGTTTTATCTGAATGCACTCGAATATATAATTAATGAGAGTTGTTGCGCATTAAAAGCAATATTTGCGAAATATCATTTAAGCTGATTCATTCATAATTAAGTTACACATTGGGTATCTGGGCGGCGAGTGGTTGGGAATTCATTGCCTGTCCAAAATTTGGTTTGTACTAGTAGTGCGACTACCATGTTCATGCTTCCTTTACGTGGCATAAAATCAGCTGGACTTTGACTAGTCTACAACGAAGTTCCAACCACATTTATCATATAGTTATTAGCCGACGGTTTCGGAATTTTTTGGCCAGATTCAGGCGCTTGGACTTTCCCAATCTGGTCCAAGTTTCATCTACTTCTTGCCAACACGGTGTCGCAGAGATCCAGGTTGTATTCTAGTTTCTCATGAACTGTTACCAACTTTACGTCGCTGTATTTGCTAAACTACCAATGACAGCATGCTGAAAATTTGACGGTTGTTAATTCATTTCATTGTTGACAAATGTGTTTAAGGTTGTTTTTTATCGCGTGTTTAGTTTTTGTTCTATCGACAATGGAATTCAAACTTAATAGTGTTAGTGCCCTTTTTGGCTGGAAAATTACAACCAGCTACTGTCCGTGAGCTGAAACATTTGAAACAAAAAGTTTGTGTATCTCACCGTATCGCATTACAACGAAACCGGCAGCATTGCAAAATGCTATGGAGGTGGTCCGAAAAAGACAGCAACATCGTCAACAGTGATTCGGAATGTGAAGGCCAGAATCGAACGAAATTCTCGGCGTAGCGGATTGTAACACGGCTCGCACTTTTGTCCCCTCGGGTCTTTCTCGACCCAAGTGGATCTGTTTCTTTGAATTAATAAAAGCCCCAACTAGAAAATTAAATCAGGCCCCAAAAATGTGCATACAGTACAACATCAACAAAAATTGCCTAAATTTGGGGTGTAAATTATTAAAATAATTTTTTTGAAATACAGAATTAAAATACATATGGCAACACTTGGGTGGCGCCAAAAAAACAAAAAACTATGAACATCTCTTCGACTCATATACCAGACTGCCTTCGGCCTCACATGCAGGGCGCAGCTACGCGGCGTGTAGTTCATTTCATTTATTTTTGGGGCCTTATTTCATTTCATTGGGGCATTATTCCCATTTTCGAATTGGGGAATAATTTCATTATGAAAAATTATCCCAATTTTGGGCCCTTGTTTAATTTTTACTTTTGGGGGCTTATTTCCTGGGCCTAATTTCACGGCCCCGTGTATTAATTATTAAAATTCTGTGCGTAAAACAAAAAGAAACAGAGCACCTATAACCTAAAATACAGTGAGTCCATTCGGCATTCCTCCATTCCCCTACACTCTACAAGCCTTTGTCATTTACTTTATTGTTTTATTTCATCTTTAGCAACATTTTGATTTAAATTCAAAATTTGAATACACTCATACTCTTTTTTACTACAGGCCTACTTTGATATTTATTTTCATGAACCTCCTCCAATAGTTTCCAGTTCTTTCTGTCGCATGTCTCTCTTTCCCATCTGTTCATGAAGTCCTGCAGACTATCTCTCCGCTTGTCGGTCCACTCTCCTTGCACCGTCCCTGGGAATCCAATTCGTCAGTACCTTCGTCCATCTATTGCCTCCTGTTCGAGTGACGTGCCCTACCTACTGCTATTTTAACGAAATTGCTTTTTCTAATACGTCCAGTCAGTTTGTCTTATCATTTCGCTTGGTATCCTATAGTTTTTGTTCACCTTGGCCTTGGTTATTGAGGATTTTTGTTTAACTATTTGTATCCAAAACATTTTTACATATTCAAATTCTTTTGAAATTTAGTTTTAATATGATGTGTTGGGGTCGAAAAATATTTTGTTTTCCTGGTCTTTTTTGAAAAAGTCCTCAAAATATTTTTTATAATTTTCTTTCCAATTATTACTGCATCACATATATTCGCTCACGAGGGTGAACCATCTGCTGGTTTTTATTTAACTGAAAGAAAACACACATATCGTGAGCGAATTTATTGCAATTATGTATGAAAAATAATACCATTCATATGACCACCACTACTCAAGTTGCAGGCCTGCATCCGAAAGTCGAAATTTTCGATTACTTTTCCCAATAAATGTGAATCAACTGCCTCAATTTCTTGTCGAATGTTATTCTTGAATTGTTCTTAGATGATTGGCAAAGGAAAACTCTTCCTTTCAAATAGCCCCAAAGAATAAAGTCCAACTGTAGGAAATCGCAAGATCTTGGCGGATAATTTACATCAGCGTTTCGTGAGATTATTTGATCATCGAATTTAGTGCGTAACAAATCGATGCTTGGACGTGTTGTGTGGCGCCGTTTTGTTGAATACAAAGCGCCTTCACATTCATTTCATTCAATTTCGCCCACAAAAAATTAGTTAACAAGTCACGATACCGTCCAGAAATCACTGTAATGGCCTCTTCACGATCATTTTCGAAAAAGAACAGCCCAATGATTCCACCAGTCCATAAACCGCACAAAACAGTGACTTTTTTAACCCTCTGTAGCGCGGTGTGACATTTCTGTCACAAACCGATTCTCTACCTATAAAAATTAAAATATTTTTTCAAACCCATTTTGAGTCAATTTAGCTTATCTGTAACAAACCGATGTATCGACTTAGTTTCACACAAAATGTGGATAGCGTTAATTGTCGCGTGACCGCCGTTGTGATCGGGTGAAACTACCTACGTGTTTTTGAAAAAAAACAGTAAAAACAGTATAAATTTAAAAACGTGATAAATACTGTGTATATTTCAAAAATATACAAGGTGAGTACATGTACTTTGTGGTGAAGTGTGGGTTTTTATGTAATGAGTTTGACTTTCTGTCGTCTTTGTACCAGAAATGTTACATTGCCTAACGTGGGCAAGTTTTTCTTTGTGAAGAGGCTTATAATATTTAATTCATTGGTTTTCCGTTTTAGAATGTCATTGCGACTTCTACGGGATGGCGAAATAGCCGAGGAGTTGAATAATCACGAAGACAGTGAAGATGGGATGGAAGATGACGATGACAGATTATCAAGCTGAGAATGAGATGGAGCTACAGCAGTTTTCTAGCGATGAAAATGAAGATGACGAAGTATACCTTGATGAGATTATTCAAAGTTTAGAAGACAGTGAACATGATCTTTCTCCATCTACTGCTGCTGAGCCAACTGGATCGCAAGGAACCCAGTCTGTGGAACATCCTAGAAAGCCACAAAAACTCAACCTGCGATGGAAGAAGAAAATTTTCTTGCTTTTGTTTCCCAAAGATTTGCTTAACTTCATTGCAACACAAACTAATTTATATATTGTGCAAAAGGATCCCAATAATTGTTTTCGGGTTTCCACAACAGATATTCAGCAATTTATTGGCATAATGTATATCATGTCTTTGGCCCACCTTCCTCGGAACCTTCCATTGGAACTCCCATAATTCAAGAAATAATGCCTGTAAAGATGTTTGAAAAGATTCGTCGATTTATACATTTCAATGAAAATTCCCAAAACTTGCACCGCGAACATCCGGAATTCGACAGACTGTTCAGACTTAGACCACTTGTTCAAAAATTGAAACAAACTTTTGCCAAAATTTCTTTACAGCAATATCTTTGCGTCGATGAGCAAATATGCTGTACGAAAGCACGAAATAACTTAAAAAGATATAACCCGAAAAAGCCTCACAAATGGGGCTATAAGATTTACATTCTTAGTAGAGTCTCTGGATTTGCGTATAAAATCGAACCCGAAATTGGCTCAGAAAATTTGGTATTGCCAGACGAACCTGATCTAGGCGCATCCTAAAATGTTGTCATGCGTCTATCACGAGAAATGCCTCACAACCAAAATTATAGATTGTATCTTGACAATTACTTTACAACTATGCCATTGCTAGAATACTTGTCAAAAAATGGTACACTAAGTCTTGGTACTGTGCGTCGAAACAGGATTCCAGATTGCAAATTTCCTACAGACAAAGACATGTCACCTAAGTTAAGTTACTTTTATGATTTAGTGTGACATTTCTGTCACACTCCTTTAAACTTGTTTTTTCTTCAAATAAATAAAAAAATTAAGATTTTTCCAGAAACACGTGTATTTTTATTTCTTTCGATTAACATTTTTCACTACTTATTTTTAAAATTTTATATCTTGCCCCACAGAGGGTTAAGATGCTTCGGTTTTTCGTGAATCACGCGAGGGTTTTCTGCGCAATAGATTCGACAAATTTGTTTGTTAACGTAGCCGTCGATGTGAATGTGCTTCGTCGCTAAAGATAATTTTCGAAGGAAAATTGTCAAGTCTTCCAATCATCCAATTGACGAATGGCTTCAACTATTGAGTAATTTGGATCTTGTATGAATCCGGCATAAGGTTGTGCGCAAGATGTTTAATTCCTCTGAACGATGCTTGACTGTTCACGCACGTTTTCACTTACAGTGGTTATGTTTTCACGTGTACCAACTTAACGAGCATGTTGATGTTGTGTACGACCTACCATCGAACCACTTTCTTCAAAACTCTTCACAATTTTGCGAATTCCGGGCTCTGTAGGACGACTAAACACACCGAAATAATCATGAATTTTGCGAAATGTAGTTTTTACATAACGCCTGTTCTCGCAGTAAATTTGGATGATTAAAATGCGTTGTTGTGTTGTTAATGACTTATGACATTTGTGTGTTTTTTTTTTTTAAATATTTTGAAAGATTAGAAAAAAAATCAGCAGATGGGCCACCCTATACTATTTTTGTATAAAATGTCAGCCCTTTAGACCTAACGATTCAAAAGTTACAGGCATGTGACACACTGATGGATAGACAGACATCGTGTTGAATCCATTAGTGTCTCGTTTAATATCACACTAGTACGAAACACTAAAAATTGCGCACCGTTGTTATGACAAGTGCGTAATATTATTCATAGAATAAGTATTTATTTACTGTGAACATTGGTCATACCAAATTAATTGTATAACGCGCAATAATTTATCGCACATTTCAATAGTTATTGGACAAACATTTGTTTTTATAGCACAAAAATGTGTATTTAATCGCACAAAATATTGGTGTCCGTATTTTATTGTCCGCATTAGTTAGCAAAACATAATTATGCTCCATGAATATAAGATCCATTGAGAAGAAATGTTGTATCCATTTTCATTGCTTAACCATTCAGGAAGGCGAACAAAAAAGCCAACCATTTGCATTCTAATATCCATTCGAAGGACGCTGTCCTCCATATGTTCTCATCGCCGGCCGCAGAAGTAGCAGCAGTAGTAAACCTATCAGCATACTCGCTAAAGGCCATAAAAATGCAAACACAAAACCTCATCCAGCATATTTATAGCAGCACTTTTTTACCCCACAACCAGCCAACCAGTACTGAAGGACATCTCATACGATGATACAAAAACGGAGAGGGCATCACATAAATTTCAGAGTATACTGCAAAGTGCGGACGCATTTTTACTTTCTTCGTTTCCTCTAGGAATTTATCGTTAACGCGATTTATAGGTTTTTATCCTGCGGGAGGATATAAAGATGTAAGCATATGCATAAAGTTCGTCGTCCTCCCCCTCGGAAATGAGGCGAAAATGAGTATTAATGAAATAGCACACATCACCGGAACGTGCGTTTGCACTTAATTTGTTTTCGCCAAATACTTCCGTCCCTAATCAGTCGTTTAACACTCATACCAGACAAAGATTAATGTCCTTCGATGAATTGTTGTCCCATGCGTCCGGTATTAGTGGTGTAATATCCGGTCTTCATCAAAACTCACGGCTATCCTAGGAGTCCTAAATTCAATTTCCAAGGCAATTAAACACGCTGCGCATAAATTAAAAGTCCTTGCGGCGCGCTATAATTATGCAAAATAGTAAATAAACCGCACACGCATAATATTATTAATAATTAGACATAACCGAAATAGTGCAGCAGCACGTACTCGTAGTCCATTTAAGTGTTGGCCCGTTTTGTTAACGTTTCCGCACGGATGGTCATTAAAACTAATACGGTCCAGGTGGGAGGAGAGAGGTGGCCAGATGATGTAAGGCTTCATAGTTTGAGGTGCAAATGGTTTCCAGTGTTTTTTTTATTCTGCATAACCTAATTCGCAACGAAACTATTACACAGAATTGCATAAATGCTTGTTAATGGGAAAATAATTTCTACTAATTGCGCCATTATATCAAAGAGGACAAACGTAGGGGAGCTGACCAAAGGACATCCGCCGGTGCTGGTAGCGATTTAAATTCAATCGAATTGCAGCTGCTGGAACGAACTGTGCGGTCATTTGTATACATTGTAAAAGAGTTGCCGCAAGTCCAGAGATGAGGCTGTTCGAAGTACATGTTGGTATCGCTGATGGTAAAATTGTTACGCATACGCCATAGAGGGTGTTGTATTTATTGGGAGAGTAAATAAAGTTTTGCTAACACGATTTGTATTGGTTTCAAATGTAAGAGCGTTCTTTTAATATTGGCTACAACTCTGTGTCGAGCATCCTGCTGGTGGTTTTTGGTCCTAATGATGGTATTTAGCTTCAATTGCAAGGGAGTGCGCTTCACAGAGTTTTGGTTATAAATTGGAAAGGACACGAAATGAAAATAGCAATAGAAATCGAACAGAAATTGTTGTGGATTAGGTGCTACCGTAATTCCAATCCCAATGAACGTGTCTATGGAAGCCGTATATTCGTGCTACAGGCTATTTATAGATTCGACAATAAATAAACAATGAAATAAGGGAAGTAGGTAGTTAATGTTTGCTTAATGAAATTAAGAAAAACTTTTTGCCCTGTTTGTGGACGGAACTAAGTTTACTGTTAGGGGCATTGCTACACCTCCACACGCAACCTTTCTTGATTGGAGTAAATTGCTGGCTCTAGTAAATTATTGAGGAGCTTTTTAATAGTAAAAAATGTGTCACCATACTGTCTAAATTCGGCAATGACCGATTGTGATTATATTTATTTATTTAAGCTTACTACAAGCATTATGAAGTCCAAGCTAAACTAATTGAGTTCCCTATCACAAAGGACACTCTAGTCGTGCAATGAAGAGACTGATGAGAGACTTAAATAGAGTGAGCCCTGGGAGCATGTAATATCGTGACATTTACTGATATTGAGCTAACGATTTTTTTGGCACCAGAATATAAATCTTCCCTGCAGCAGGGGAAGATATGTGCCAAAGATTTTCATGTCAGCAGCGTAGATAAGATATGCGCACTCAACATCATTTATGGTCAAAATGAAGATTGTAAGTCCTAGGTGGCTACCTTGAGGGATGCCCGAGGTAGCATTAATGGGGTCAGATACTGACGGTCTAAAGAGAACTTTATACTGGCGATCTGCTAAGTAGGATTTGATCCACGTAATGAATCCCCACTGAAACTAACAGCTTTTAGTTTCAAAAGGATAATTCTATGTGAAATTGTATTAAAGACCTTGCTGAAATCAGTAGCAATTACATATACTTCTTTGCCGTCTTCTAAAGTGCAAAGAGTTATAGATACGAACTCGATTAAGTTGGTAGTAGTTGATCTGTCCTTAAGAAATTCTCGTTGGTTTGGGAAATGATGGATTTAAATAAGGCTTTCGGAAAATTTAATTACAATAGTTTACTTCATTCTTGCGGCCTTTTTTACGAATGCGTATTATGTAAGAGTCTTTCCAAAGTTGGAGGAAAGGTTCCTGAAAATAAGGTAGTAATGGCTGGACTACGTATGTCGACATTTTTTTTACAACTATTGCGAGCAGATCATCAGGGCCTGGGGAGTAATCATTCATCCTTTTAATCTTCCCTACAACCAGAGTCGATGATATATTTATTCACGTCATGATCAGGTTCAAGAATGTGGTTGGTAAATGACTGGCTGAAGAAATGAGCAAAAACGTTTGCGACTATTTTAGGGTCTGCTGAAGATGCATTGGAAAGATTTAAGGGTGGAAGGATAGCTATCTATCATATTTACTTTTGGCAGTTGTAAAAACCCTGACGGTCTGAGATTATATTGGAATCCATTTGGTCCATATATTCGTCACAACGAAACTCACACAGTTCGAAAAATTGGTTATATGCTTGTTGGTAATTGGAAAAGTCGGATGCAGATCAAGATTTAAGATATGCTGGCCACTGTTTGTTTATTTTGTTTCAGAGTGAGCAAAGCTCTTTACTATATCAAGGTGGGGATGATGAAGAGTTTTTTTTTTCCACTCAATGGGAAAAGTCCGAAAGACAGTCAGTAATTAACATTTCTTTGTCTGAGGTGGGATTTGTAGCAACAAAATGAGATTCATCTCAGACTGAGCCTATTAAATATAAGGAACATCAAAGTCTCCCAAAATTATGCCATCATCACGGGGGTTGACAAAATCATAGAAAGAGTCGATGGCATCTACAGCAAACTGGTAACCCTTGACTGGTTGGCAACTATGTATTATGAAATCAAGGCTAGTTAGGCATGAACGATTTAACAATCGCCCGCTTACCTTCAACGTGCGTGAATAAGTCGGCCCATCTGGCAATACAAAAATGTATTTTTGTAGAAATAGTACATGCTTTGTTTTTTCTTGCCAGAAATTGCCAAAAATGACATAGGCCGGGCTTCTATTAAGGGAATATGAGTGAGGGTGAAGTTGCAATTGTTTCAAGTCAGTCGGCCGACTGTGCGCTGCGTGAGCTGTGATTGAAAAACGTAGACTATGTGCGCTCAACTGACTGTGATCGGATCGAAAATCTGCGTTGTGAAATAGATTTCAAAATCATCTGGTTTCGCTATCATTCATGCGCGCTTTCTAATATTAAATAAAAGTTGTTACTACCCGATTGTAGGATTGACCGATTGAAAAATTGGCCATGTGCTATTAGACTAATGAAACAAAATAATAAACAATTGTATATAAAACAAAAATTGTATAAGTATCTAATAAGAGAAACATATATTCAGTGTTAGCATAATTAGAATAAAAATAAACTAGTATTAAAAATTTTATCAAACTTTGATCCTCAGCCAAGTAACACAGTCTTCTAACGCTAAGAGGTAACTGATTCCATGAGTGAATGGCATGAACAAGTAATTATTTTACTTACACAAAACAAAAACAATTGTGTCATAAACTGACGCTTGGGGAAGTCTTAACCCTTCAAACATACAACATTCGAGGTTTTTTTGTTTTTTGTTTGCGTTGGAAGGTGAGAATCTTCCAAAGATGAAACTGAGCCTGTACTTAGTAACAGTGGGAGATTTTTACCCACTAAATCCACCTCTCACCTCCTACCTTTTATCCTCGCAGGACTGCCGTCAATTATTTCATCACGAGGAGGGCTGCATTTTTATTTGCAGCCTCCTGCACTGCATTTCGTTGTCGCTCCTCTCGACACTGATGTTCAAATCTGTGGAGGTAAGTCCGAAAGCATAAGCATTTGAGTCGGATAGAAATTCAGCTCGCAATGATTCCTGTTGATCCATGCGTCTATGTTGAGAATCACTCTGTACGTCCACTTACTTTTGTCAGAGTGATCCCTACTCGGCTGCCAGAGTTGTTTCCCTTGGTGATAAGAGGGTATTGCTATGTATTGTTATTGTTGATGTCGTTGTTCTGCCGGCTACTCTTGTGCTTCTTTTGCAAGAAGATCGATTGGCACCATGCCAGCCACAACACACAACGTGCCATAGGAAGTTGTTCTGAAGACTCTACATACCTAATCTGTTCGCATTAATTCTATATGATACCTCCGTTTACATCCTGTAAGTTCTCATCTTCATATCACCGGCCTATATTTGGCACCCATAGAGTATCAACGATGCTGAAACTCTTGTTAAGAGCAGACTTCTATATTTTGGCCGGCCTATGTTTGTCATAATCTTTGCCTGGGCGGCGGTTGCCTTTGCGACCCTATCTGCTTCATCCTGCAGGCGTTGCGTAAACGTCAGTCTTGCATCTATAATAATGCCAAGGTACTTAAGCTCCGGCTTCTAAAGCACTGCGTGATCGTCGACGGTTACTGTTATAGTCTTCATCACTCTAATACTGCTGATGAGCGCTCCTTTCGTTTTCTCCTCTACGAGTTGTAGACCCATGCATATCAGTACAGTGTAATAAAATGTTTGGACGATATTTTTCAAGCTAAGCTGGAAAGACAACATCCACAATTGCATCCAAAAGGACTGTACATATCTACCTTTGCATACAAAAGAGCATTAGCTAAGAATTTATTTTAAGCGTGTTATGTTGATTATGTACAGTGGCTATCACATGGATCTGTAGTGTAGTGTAAGGTTCTCGAGCAGAAATTCAATCTCTTAAGCCTCACAACATCAGAGATGCGACCAAATTGGTTGTACTGTACCATAGTTTTAAATGGACAACTAAATATCAAACCCAAATAGATTATGCATCTTCAACTCTGGTGTATCATGGTACGACCATATATCAAATCATCGCAAATCAGAGTCCATGAACTTGAATCTATTATTTAGCTCAACTCTCTCTTCTGTACAAAGCACAAGCTAGAACGGGTCCTGAGTATTTGTCTACTAGATAGCACACAGAATCGGACAGACCGATTTAATGGAATATCCAATCATTGGCCCATCAAAAGCTGGTAAGGCCATACTTGGCAGACTTTTGTATTTTTTTCAGCATCCTTTTATATTTTTCTCGAAATTTTATATGACATAGTTGGTGGCACATGCTCATCAGGTCTACTCATCCAATATCAGCAGCAAAAAAAATGAAAACATTTTGCGAACCTTTTTTTTCAAAACATTCCAATTTACTGTACTTTATGATGGCAACCTTTGAAAGCACCTGTTTTACAATCCGATTTGCTCAGTGGCGCGCATTTCATTGAAAGCTTTTTTTCGCCCGGTACATTCTCAATTTACCATCGCAAATGCAATATTCCTTTGCAAGGAGCATCATTCGAACTGGCATGTGTTGCTCTCAAATCGATTTCTAGAAAATAAATTGCAATTCAAAGCATCACCCACGTATCTATCGAAATTGTATCCACTCACTTCCGTGTCGTCAATAAGTCCTCTTCTCAACAAAATAAAGTGATAAACTTCAATCAGCATACTGAGGTGGAATATTAAATGTGCCCTCCAACACTATAGCAATCCTTCAGTTGATGTCGCCTGTCATTCACAATCGAAACAATTGTCTTCGGTTCCTTTTTTTACCCAAAAGGGTGACAGAGAGAGAGAGAGAGCAAAAGAAAAGTCATCAAAACATATTGATACCCTGTCGATAAAGGGACTCAAATAGGTCCTTCCACTTACATAAATCGTGCGTGACCATGGTCACTCGGATCCATTATGTAAATTTAGAATAAACCTTAACAAAAGCCGTCCTTCCGGACGTATGTGTGTGTGTGTACGAGTGAAGTGGACATGACTAGAAAATGATTTCAAAGACACGATAAACGAAAGGCATAAAAACAGACAAGTTGGGAAGGCGATCCGCCTACACCACCACCGCCTACTTGAAGGATTGGAACTTCAACTGACACAGTAACTAAACTGCCCCGACAACATCGAATGAACTCGGAATACATTACATGTATCGGTACGAAGGGATCATAATATTGTCACAGAAAGTCGGCTGGTGATGGGGAGGGAATCCTTTTGTGCAACTGTCAAAGTCAATTTTGTTTTGCTTGTAGTAGCTGGAGCAGGGCAAATCAAGTTTTTGTACTTGAAGTGGTTTTGAGTTTTGGAGTACGTGTGGATGGCATGTGTGCGTGTGGTAGTGCTGTAAGGCTTCGAAAGTGGATAAGTTTGAGATCCTTTCTTCCGGTTGGGATGATGTGTGGTTGATTTCTTTTTGGCCACAAAGTGATTTTCGAAAGTGCCAACTGATATCCGGGGATTGGATTGGATCGACTCAAATTGGTTTTAGTGGTTTTCGATTTGGGGATACGATTGTCTTATTCTCTGTTGAATGGAGGATAAGCCGGTGAAAGTTATGGAAAGTAATTATTTCTTTTTTAAAAGAAAAGGATGTTGGCTTTGTGGTTTATATAGTTCGGCAGATTGAAATTTGTACGTCAAAAAGTTGCAGCATGATACAAGCATATATAGCCACGTTTGAGCTGATTTGCCTGCGTCTCCAGATCTACAACATATCGAATGCAGTCTTTGCTTTAATGATTCGATTGCTTAAGTCAAATTCCACCGAACTGTCAACCGAGGCATTGCCTCGAACTTGTGAGGTTAATAGATTGTCAGTAATCCTAAGAATTTTAATTTGTTGACTGTGTTTATATTCAGCCTCACCGAATTAGCCCTGTAACAAAACCAGTGGACAATTGGTACGAATCAATAATTTTGTGCAATAGATTGGTCCTAAGACTACTGCGCAAGGACAAAGCACTACAAAGAACATCCCTGATCACCACCAGATGGCTCCAATACCAGTCAATTAGGCTTCACCTCTCGTTAGGTAAACATGCTTTCTTCCCATTCAAGCGGAGGCTTGTGTTATCCTAATGGCTATGAACTATATTTTAAGAAATAAGGATGGAGCACCTGCATCTGTAGTGACAGCCAGGCTGCGTATAAGGCCTTTAATGACTTCGAAAATAATTCGAGAATGCAAGAACTCTCTGAATTCCATCGGAAGTTTGAAATCAGTCAGTCTTGTTTGGGTCTCAGGTAACATTGCGATTACTGGAAATGAGATCTCCTATGAAATTACTAGACAAAGTTCGGACGATGACTTCTCAGGACCTGAACCTGCGTTGGGTTTTTCTGCATCCTCGGTCAGGGCTACCATTGACGGTTGGTTTTCCTATAACCATAAACGTGGGTGGCATAACTCTTCAGGATGTAGACAGACTAAACGAATGTTATCGAACGTCTGTAAGAAATTCGCGACATTCTTGCTGTCCGACAGTAGAAAAGACTACAGACAACTTATTTACGTTTCTCACGGACCGTTTTAGGCTTAAGCTATATCATCATCTGCGATGCATGTGATGGCAGATCTTTGAAGATGGCAGATCTTTGAAGCCAATGTGGTGACTGCTTATACCATGAGTTGCTCATCACTGAAGCTCTTACTTGTCTTCCTACGAAAGACAATGGGCCGGTATCAAGTCTGAGTTCTCTAGTGGAGTGTTTTCTAGCCGTGACACTTCACGCCTTCCTAGTTTGATTTGATACAAGCCAGTTTGTCGGATATGCCACTCTTGCTTAAGGAAAGCCATGTTTACACTACTAAAGGCCTCCTTGAAGTACGTAAATAAAAGGCAGTTGTAACCCTTTAAACGTTAAATAAAAATTACAAACAGGCCGATTCCTTCGGATTACTGTTTTTTTATTTATTATTTTTTATGCTGGAGGTGTCTGTCCTACGCTGTCAATCTTTTTACAACAATCACCAGGGATTCACCCTGAAGTTGGATGCAATGTTACATTATTTTTATTTATAGTTCAGTGTTCTTTGAGTTAGGTAAGTTGGTGAAACACAGATGGCGCTCACGACAACGAGTGCGTTCAACTAATGATAATTATAAAAATGCTTACAATCCAAAGGATTTTTTAATAACTATTCGTGAAGCTTTGATATTGTAAGTGTAGGAGGAATCTAGACGTAAACCTCCTTTATCACTGTAGAGTATTTTTCAGAAGTTTCCGTAATGCGTTTCTTTCCAACACTCTGCTGGGTTGCCTTCCAATGAGTGGGTACAGAAGGTTTGCCTATGTAGTTGGTCTGAGCCTTGTAGAGCTCCGCGGGAATACAGTTCAGCCTTGGTGAATTGTGTGTTTTAAGTTCTTTGACAGCAGCAATAATATCGTATTTTCTGAGAATTGTTGGTACAATACGAATCCTAGAGTTTCGCACATCAGATAGCACATCCTGATTTTGCGATATACCTCCATTCAAAACGTGGTATAAACCTTTGCTTTATCTGCATAAAAGCAGGCTCTTAAGTACTCGTTCGTGCATATGCGGACGAACAGGTTGGACATAACCATATATTCCGTCCTATGGGATACTAAATCCCATTTCATAGATATGATGCAGCTCTGGGTTTCTGATGCGTTGAACACCACTTAATGACAGAGATGAGTCGGGTAGACATTCGCTTCCCCTGAGACTCATCGAGTTGGGGCCCTTGCCGTTGTAACGTTTGATAATAGGCGAAGTCGAAAGTGCTGTCATCCGCGAAGGAATGAATCGAATTACGAGTAACAGAAAGGAGATCATTGATGGTAGATTTGACCCAAAAGAATTGGAAGAATGGGTTATCTGAGCTACCAAATTGAGGCTGCAGATGAGAGTTCGCTTCATTTCTTACACAGAACGTGATACCTCTATGTGCTACGGATAATAGAACCAGGGCATAACCCGCTAGAGCAAATTCATTCAAATCAGTTTCTTTGTAAAGTTGAGTTTCACTTAAAGCCATTAGTGTTGGACTATTTTGCACTAAATGGGCCTCAACATCGAGGAAGTTCCTCCTCAGTCCACAAATTTAAATCGAATCGTCAATGGGATAATAAAAATACACCAATCCTATTGCAATCAAGATCTAATGGCTACCATACAAGATCATTATCAGCAGCTGCTATTATGTAGCCATTAAACCGCGGAGAGACGACCTCAATGGACAACGGACAGGAAGTGTGTTAAAATGCTTAATGCACCACTTTCTTTGATCCCAGCCCTAAGCTATAAATCGAACTCAGTAGCTCAATCGACTATCCATTTCAATGAATCCCTAATCCAATCAATCGGTGTTTCTTCTTTCTCCACAGTTCAAGACTATTTACAGCTGAGAAAAAAACATTTCAAGTTTCGCAGCACAGCTGTCATATCTCATAAAATCAATGCCAGACCTATCCTTAAAAGAACTTGTTCTACACCCAAATACTTCAACAGAAATTAATCCACTTCCAGGGTATTTAAAAGTAATCACAAAATCTGAAATCCTCCTTCAGCTCTCTCTATAAAAATCTCCTCAATGCCCGCATCCAGCCCATTCAATGTTCTGATTTATTTAATTTATCCGTAAATATTTATCATCAAGGAAGGAATAAAAAGAAAAGAGCCTCTTTCATTCTTCTGAAAGACCTTCCAAGAAGCGATCCATAGAAAACAAGAACGCATTTTACCTTCACTAACTCATATCCTTCCTTTGCCGGAAATCCTTTTCTCTTCTCCTCTCAAATTTCAATTTATCCCAAAGGAAGTTCAATTTGAAGTAGTACCTCGAAGCTACAACACGAAGCCAAGTTTCTCAGACTAAATGTAGGATGCGACCTATTCGGATGGGTATGATGATGCTTCATTAGAATCTAACTCCCTCGCATCATTCCACTCACCCACTATTCTCTGAGAATTCAAAAGATACTCGTAGACAAGGGAAACCATCTGCGGGGAAATTGATTATGCATGACAACTAAATGAATCCCATTGGATATAAATGACAACGATTTGCCGAGGAACAATTCTCTTCTCCCTTGTGTGTCAGGGTGGCTAAAAAAAATTTTTGATAATTTTTCAAAAAATAAGTCCCGACTTACGGCTATAGCCTCACAATGAATCGAAAGCATCCAGGAAGTAAGTGAAATAAAAATTAAAGACTTGTTCAGAGTTATTTCTATTTGGGGCATTCGGGTGATAAATTGACTCTATTGGCGAGTCGAAAACGTGGCGGAATTTAAAATTTGAAAAATTGGGGAGAGTCCTTTATACTCGTAGAGCGGCAATTGAAATATGGCTGACAAATGATAGCTTAACCGCGTACGTCGATTAAATAGAGGTCCAATTTAATAGCAGAAAATAAATGAAATATGAGTTTGAAATTTAAAATAATGGAGGGTAGTTAGGGGGGCGCTCCAAAATAATCGACAATCTTTCGAAATACAATCATCTTATAAGTTTCGAATTTGTGTCTTTAATTTACACAATAAATCCCATTGATTTGTTATAAGAAATCCCTTTTAATCCTTCTAACTAAACTGATGAAAAGACATATATTTTCGAGAAGATAAATCTCACTTCTATTGATTTACATTTTTCATGGAATTAAAGGAGATAAACACTTTAAGTGAATGACAAAAGTTAATATAGCTCTACGAGTATACGAGTACATACTAAAAGAGTTTCTATTGTCCTTGGTTTTTTCGAGGAATATCAAGTTCCTTGTGTGTATTTATAGACTTTCGATTTAATTGTACCACGCTGTTGTTGTCTTTGCTGATTTATGTGAGAATAAATTAGTGTCATAGAGATTTAATACGAATTCCTTTAAGGCAATGCTTTAACGATGTTATCCGTTGTCGAAAGGAATTAAGTCAAGTTGTCGGGACTGTTATGGTGTTTATTTAAGTCTTTTGGTAGTGTGAGGTGAAAAGATGAGTTTGCAGGGAAACCTAATACAATCTTTGTGTGATTTTGATTTTTTTTTTCGTTTTATAATCTTCTCTCAACTGAGCTAGAGTGCTTGTAGTAGATGCTTGTAAAACATAGAAAAGAGTCTGCAAAAGATCGATACTTAGATGGCTTTTGGAAAACCAAATTGTAAAGGATGTAGTAGTAGTAGTAGTAGTAGTAGTAGTAGTAGTAGTAGTAGTAGTAGTAGTAGTAGTAGTAGTAGTAGTAGTAGTAGTAGTAGTAGTAGTAGTAGTAGTAGTAGTAGTAGTAGTAGTAGTAGTAGTAGTAGTAGTAGTAGTAGTAGTAGTAGTAGTAGTAGTAGTAGTAGTAGTAGTAGTAGTAGTAGTAGTAGTAGTAGTAGTAGTAGTAGTAGTAGTAGTAGTAGTAGTAGTAGTAGTAGTAGTAGTAGTAGTAGTAGTAGTAGTAGTAGTAGTAGTAGTAGTAGTAGTAGTAGTAGTAGTAGTTGTGGTAGTAGTAGTAGTAGTAGTTGTGGTAGTAGTAGTAGCAGTAGCAATATTTCTTGTACTAGTAGTAGTAGTAGCAGTAGTAGTTAAAGTTTGAGAGTATTTTTAGTAATAGAAATAGTAGTAATAAATCTGTAGTTAGTTTTTGAAAATTGAAATTTTTAATTTTATTCTGGGGTCGAATTATGACATCAGTTAACGTGTGAATGAAATCCATACGTTGTCGATTGATCGAATAACTACATTGGGATGATCACATAAGAATGGTCACGTATCGAGTGCACTTTGAAAATTGTACTAGTACAATTCTACTACATTGAATTGAGATGCCTGACAAATGTCAAAACAATTTATTTTTGTGTGAGGAAAAGTTTTGTATTTATCATATTCAATTAAAAATTGAATATTTACTTTATTTTTCATCTTCTGATTCAAAGGATGTTCGCTATGAGTGTATTGAACGAAGGCGTTTAAGAGATAAAAGCGATACATTTTCTTTACAAGACGTACACAAAACTATAATTTTCTGAAAATATCTTTCGCAACATACACTTTTTATTGCAGTTCTATCAAAACAGTCAGGGCAAATAAGAGTGCATTCTTATTTATAATGGTGAAGATAAATTTTAGAAGATGCACATAAGCCGCTATCCCAGCTCATAAAACTTGCTAAAATCTCCTTTTGCAGAGGGTTAATTTTATTTAGACTCAACGTGAAATAAATTTCAAACAATAAATTTAACCAAACACAAATATAACAATAAACAAAGATATTCTCACATATTTTCTCCCAAATGCACCTCAGCTCGTCAGCAGAAACCACATCGAATAAATAAATAATCGATCACTGATGACAGAATGCCAACTTTCGATACTCGATACTCGATCTCTTAAGCGGTCATGTCAAATCAACATTTATCAGTCACGTGTTGCTCGATAACTGTTGCGGTAATTCGACTCCAGGAATATTAATTATTTTTTGTTGTTGATCCCGACCATCGAGGTCTGGGCAAACCGAGAATACGGGAACTGCAGCTACCACCTTTCGCAGTTCCACTATGGTCACGGTGGTTATCGCAAATGCCTACACCGATTTGGACACGATAGCTCACTTTTCTATTCAGATTGCCCAGACCAGGAGGAAGGATACTGAGAATATGATAAGGTCGGAGGAAATTGGAAATAAGGGGAGCAGAAGCAGCAAATGCAGGAAGCGTAGCATAAATTGCTAACCAGTCCCTCGAAGTAATACGTAACGGCAATCCCGTGGGGAGAGGAATTGAAGTGTGTAGGGTGTTAATTAATCTTCACAGATACCAGTAGCCCGGACTACTGGCATGCACGATAGCCCTGAATGATCAATACCAGCAATATGTCTACTACGAATTTGGGGCGGATTTAAATCTACGCATGTACTACTAAACTATATACTCGTATAGAACTGGCAGCACCTGTAAGTAGAAGTGTTTTAATCTGTATTGGCCCTCCGATATTACTCATTAGCCTTGAAAGTGCATTAATAGTTTTCTACGATTTTTTGTATGCATGCTCAAGGTGGCATTTGAAATTTGAACGAGCGTCAATAATCACTCCAAGGTACTTGATAAACGGTTAACAAACCACTTCGTGCCCTCCGACTCTAAACGATATCGTTTCGCGAACTTTCCTACTTGTAATAAGCACCGCCTCCGTTTTATCATCAGCAAGTTGAAAACCGGCGTTAGCTAGCACATTGAGTACCGTTGTGATTGCCTTATTACAGTGGAGCTCAAAGTTATTGACTGAGCTTCTCTTGGAATCGGTAGGCATAAAATTTCATCATACATAGCACTACACAGCTGAGGGTCAATGACCGAGCCTTGCGGGATGTAGGTAGTTATTGCATACTTCTAAATTCCTTCGTCAGAATCGTAGAATAGGACTCTGTTCCCAAAATAGCCCGTTATTATTTTACAGAGATAATCCGGTATTTTGGTCCAATAAAGATGGCTCATTATGTGTTCCCAAGTCGCCGATTTAAACTCCTTTTTTACGTACAAGGTTACGATGGCGTTCTACCTGCCTGACTTCTATAGTGGTTCAGGCTCTTGTTAATACCTCCTTTATTGTATCTATCGTGAAGCGTGCCTTACGGAAACCATATTGATCAAATAGGCCTCCTGCTGTTTCAATTGCTGGCAAAAGCCTATTGAAAATTATCCGCTCTTTTTCGACCGTGTCGAACTAACAAAGAGTACGATAGGACGAAAATTCATTTGAACTCCCTTTTTCTTTCGGCAGTAGGACTAATCGTTTGTGCTTTCAAGACTCAGAGAAAACTCCCGCGTGAAGACACGTGGAATTTTAACAGTGACTTTTAGGGCTCCATTTGGAATACCATCCAGTCCCGGAGCATTTCCATCGCGTACCTTCTTACATGCCTCGAATAATTTTTCGTGTATTGTCATAGGTATGGACGCACTCTCGTTACTTTCCTGGCGAGGAAATAGGGCCTCAAATACGAGTATTTGCCGTAGCAGTACCGGACACGTTGGCGATACACTTTTGTGTGCTTTACCACAGACGTGGTTATTATTATTATTATGGAGCCCATGCTGATGAATCACTTAATAATAGTTCAACAACGGGGAATATAACGAATATTAGCCATCATGAGGTATCAGTAAATTCATCTTAATTTTATGACAGCTCTATCTACTCCCTAGAAAATTCCCAGAGATGCAAGAGATGTCAGAAATTCCAACCCAAAATCCCCTACAGCAAGTGTTGAATTTATTCTTTGACAATTAACTCCGCACAATTTACATTTCTCAGCAGAAACTTTGCAATGTCATCCTTTAAGAGAGGTTGACAACTTTACTCTGAAATCTCATTTAGAAACCACCATCGCATTACCAGGTCATTAAACAATCTCAAAGAAAGATTAAAACAAACCATTCCTCCTGTCCTTGCAGTGAACTTTACCTCCATTAGCTATGCTATCCCTTCTTGCCTGAGTTAAAAGAAAAACTCCACCTCTTTTCTCAAATGGTGCATCCCCAATTTAAATAGAGGACCAAAAAATGACATCTATTTCGTACTAATCGCTTATCGTTGTTAGGGCATTTTATGCTCTGCTGAACATTATCCAACTTTTACCTGCTTAAAAAGGAAATAAAAACGCGACTCGATAACGGTTGAAAAAAAAGAACAAACTTATTTTTATTCGGTCCAAAAGGATACTGTTGATCTCCTTTCCATTTGGCCATTAAAATCAAATGTTTCAATTTGAAAGGACACTCTGCTTCAAACAGAATAACAAGGATTACAAGCAGTTATTTATTCTTATACTGATACACTTACAGATAATTTCATTAAGAAGAGCAAATGCATTCATGAAATCCTTTGATGAGATACAACTCCTTGAATGATTCAAATGACATTCGATGCCATAGTTGTGCTTCAGGTATCCCACAAAGATTTCTCCTTCTACTCTACTTCGTCGTTGAAATGCACAAGATTAATTTCGGTGTGGTATTGCTATATCCTTTAAGCAATACACACACTCTCGAACACGTCTCAAATTTACGGCACTACTCGTATCTCTCAGCATCAACATCAATATCATTGACAATTAATCAAAATATCCTTGTAATTGAAATGAGATGTGTTGAGAGATGACTTGGGTTAAGTGAAGATGTCCTTGATGGGATGTGACGAAGGATGACGAGGAGAAGTAAATCAATTTGCAATGCACAATGTCCTCGATAAAGGAGTAAATATTTTACCAGGAATGAGGTCAGAAACGATAAACAATCCAATTTAAGAAAATGAAAAGAATGAAGTCCTTTCCATTCCTTACGGAAATTCAATTTCTTTGACATCCCCAAATCGAAGCAATTTTTTGGGTTTTTTTTTTGTTTTTTGGGCAATTTTTTTCTGTTTCTGCATATTTTGTTGCCCATATTTTTTATTTTTTTGTTCTTGTTTTGCATAATTTTTTCTTCTGTTCGACGTTTCATTGGTTTTCCATGCGAAAGGACGAGAAAAATGCTAATAAGCAGAATCAATTGTAGTTCATTTGCATTCAACCCTGACCGTTGCGTTGGTCGGCTAGTTAGGTTGGTTCTTGTTGTTGTTCGGAGAGTGGATGTATTCTTGACCCTTGGACTGGATTTTCTCTTCCCCTAAATGGAAGGTTTCGGATGGGTTTTTTTTTTTTTTTTTTGTTTGTCTTTGGTGCGAGAAGTCAGGAGCGCGACGACAAGCGACGTTGAGTCTTTTATTTGATGTTTGGTGAATAATTTTCCAAATTGATCGTTAACGAGCGTAAATTTGACTCAGGGATTTGTTGGAATTTCTATTGTGTACTTTGGGGTAGCACGCTTTTCTGGCTAACGAATATGTATTTTGACTAAATGAAGGGGTTATTTGTTAATAGGGTACGGAAATTAAAATTTTTTTAGAAATTATACAGAGCTTAGAGGAGTTTTTATAATAGCGCTGAATACTTAATTTCAATTTCAATGGGGCCCTAAAAGGATCCAAGAGGAGTATATTACCATTGGAACAATTCAGTTCATAATTTATTTTAGCATACAAAAGTTAGTTTGCAGGGGTTATTGAAGAACTATTCTGAAAGAATATGTACTAATACTAAAACAGGGAGAGCAATAACTCAAGGATTATGCTTTAACCACAGAGGTCTATGTAAAATTTGATTCCGTAAAGCAAGTTAAGTTTTAAAGAGCAGAAGTTGATCAACCGTTGGGTGGATATGTCAATTTTTATTAGCCGCCTAACTCTAGAACTCCTAAACCGATTTCAATGAAATTTGGCTTGTAGACTTTGACTATCTCGGTAGTAGTGTCAATCAAAGAGGCGTGGTCATGGTGTAGTGGGTAGTGTATTCTCTTGTGACCCGAACTGTGCAGGTTTAAGCCCGGACGGGGAACAGCAACCACAGCCACCCGAGCATAAAAGAGAAACGAATAAAATTCAAGTTTCTCCAACCACTACACCAAAAGGAGTTCTGCTTGGTAGTACAATGGACTTCGTGTGAGTCTGAGTGCTTCGGGATTTGGAAAGTTTATTTATAAAAAAAAGTGTCAGTTAAAAATAATTGAAACCATCGCCCAGCCATGGTTTTTGAGGTTTTTGGTTCAGGAAATATTTTGTATATTTTGGCGTCCAGCTTTAATTTGATATGTCACATGATGGGGTATAAACAAATTTTTTGATTGGGTACATTATGCTCTCCACAGAAATATTTTTTATAATTTGTTTCCTTGTTAATTTTTGATTAACAACATACAATATCTCAGCCAAGAAGGCTAAGCCTCTACTAATGTTCCATTTGATACCATTCTACAAGGTGGGGCAAAATTATTATTGGCTGCCATTTTGTTAGAAATGAAAATAAATTGGGCCCTGTTTTCACGAAAAGTTTATTTGAAGGTGTAAAATTGATGACATTAAGTTGGAAATCAGTCAAATGACCACCTCTTGAGGAGATGCACATTTGTGTTCGTTTTACTGCATTTTGAATTGTTGCTCGCGAAATATCTGGCTCCAAATTGATAATTTCTTCTTCAATGTTGGATTTCAAGACTTGCAAGGTTTGCGGTTTGTTGGGGTTAACGAGAGATCTTAAAAAGCCCCAAAGGAAGAAGTCTGGCACCGTCAGATCTGGCGATCTGGCCGGCCAGTTGAAATAGCCAAAACGGGCGATCACACGGCCCGGAAATTGGTGATTTCAAAATCTCCATCGTTGCCCGAGCTGTGTGAGCTGTTGCTCCGTCCTGTTGAAACCAACAATGCTCGAGATCCAATTCAGGAACTTGCGGCAAAAAAAAAACTCATTTAACATCTGTCTGTAGCGCTCACCAGTTATGGTTACGGTGGTATGTACTCTCTCGAAAATCCTCGGCCACAGCAGTGATATTCTCGGCAGAATGAGTAATACGTGGCCGGCCACTTCTTGCGGCATCTCTAGTGGACCAAGTGTGCAAGAGACCCTCAGCGAAACGCTTAATTGTTCACGCACATGGTGCAGGACGACAAGGAAAACGACGACGAAATTCACGCTGCGCTAAAACAACAGTCTGTTGTTCAAATAAGCAGTAACAATAATTCCGCGTTCTACAGGTCTGTATCGCTCCATTGCTTGTTGTCAACTAATTCTCTATCTGTTTACAACATAAATGTCAAAGCACAATGACATTTGACGCCATTTGCAAAAATTATGGCACATTCACATTACTTTTGCCCCACCTTGTAGTACGGAACACTAAAAATAGCTAAATTTTAGTCGTTAAATGCAAGTAAATATTCGAAATTGTTATGCATTTTAAATCCCATATTTTCGCTACACATTTACGATTGAATTTGTATAGCTTCGAGGCATTTTGCTCGTGTTTCAGTGAATATTGACAAATAAAAACTACTACTTGTTAGGGTGCTGTTCACTTGAGATAATTTATATATATTTCCAGCAATGACGTTCTGGTATATGGTGGTATCTTGCTATCGTGATCCCATGAAATCGTGGAAAGGTTTTCAGGACATAGTCGAGTCTCAAACATTTTAATAAATTAAGAATTATTTCGCTTGCCATCTTGGATTTTGTATAGCTTCAAAATTTTCCAGGAACGTTCTCAACTAGTCAATTTGTTCCGTATCTATTCCGTAATATTTTAATTTCATCTTATTTCCTTTAACCCCGAGCTGGGCATAGATCGGCAAAAAATCTCTTCCATCCTTCTCAGTCTGCAGCTAGATATTGTAGTTGTGGCCATGTTTTCCACTGTGACTTGCTTCTGCCAAGACTGTTGTTCTTGGTATTCCAACCCGCCATGCACCCTGAGGATTCCTTTCAAAGGACTGCTTTGCTTTGTCATTTGACTTCCTCAGTGTGGAATTGGCATTCAACAACTTCGCCGCAATTCCTGGTTGGATATAAATTTCGGCCATCGAATCTTTAAAATGTATTGCAGACAGCGATTAGCTAAAGCCTGTAACTTTTTTGTGACTTTCGCTGAGACTTTCGAGGTTTCACAGGAATACAATAGCACGGATTTAATGTTGGATTCGAAGAGTCTCAACTTAGTTCGTAAGGAGACTTGACTGGATTTCCAAAGTGTAGACAGGACACCAAAGGGAGAGCGAGCTTTATTTATTTTGCTTTTAATGTGTAGTTCCATTTCATTATTAAATGATACAAAATATTAGTTAAAATGTTCTACCTCAATTGGTTTCGACTTCAGAATAATGCTCTGATGTATAGAGCGGCCTGTGGATACTATTTTTTTCTTTTCGTCAACTTTCCATTCACCTGCAGTAATTGAAATATCTCGTCTAGCCCACTGGTGGTACTCGCCAAGAAATAGATACCATCGGCATAGTCTAAATGTTTTAGACTTTCAAACGGTCTCCATTGGATTCGATGTCTCTCAGATACACCTACAGGTGGCAGTCAGTACATCGTCTCTCGGCAGTAGAAAGAGGATTGGCGACAGAATATCCCCTTGTTTCATTCCCTGTTGCACTTCGAAAGAGTCGGAGAGTTGTCCATTGTCCAAAACGAAACACCTTGCGTTATTGTAGGACTCTCTTATAAAAGCAACTATTTTTGGGGGGATTCCTCTACAAAGAAGAGATCCATATGCTTTCGCGATTTACCCGGTCAAGGTGACTTGAACTCGGCTGATTGCTCGAGAATGATACGCAAGGTGTTGAAGTAGTCGACGCACGATCGACCACTGCGAAAGTCCGCTTGATGCCTTTTGAGTGTAGTTTCGATTCTAAACTTTATCTGCTCGAGGACGATAGTTGCCATTAGTTTTGGAAAAAGAGACAAAAAGATAATAGGTTAGGTAGATGGGTGCCTTGTGACAAATAGAGTCACTGCTCACTTAGACCAACAGTTCGGGTCCATTGTGCCCAATCATTTAACCCTGGAAAAGCTTTAAAGTTCCTACAGCAGAACCACCCAGATAGTGATATAAATCTCAGGAGGTCCATAATCTCTACATTACTTAAGTCCTCTAATTCCGAGAAAAAGTAATTTCCGAGAGTTATCGTTCTTGTAATGGATAGGGCAGGACAATCACACAGCAGGTGAGGAACTGATTCAATTCCTTCTTCGTCCCTGCAACTTCTACAATAGTCGTTATGTAGCACACCGAGTCGCTCTGCGTGGACACCAATGGCACAATGACCAGGTAATTATTCCAGAAACGACCCATGCGTTATAACGACTAAGATAAGTTGATCTCTTCTTGCTGAAGGCCGGCCATAGTGCCCTGGCCGTTGCGCATGTTTTCAGATGAACCCACCGTCTGTTTGTTCGACCGCTGATTTCATCTTCTATTTTCTTCCGGAGGGAACTGATTGGGGTTATTACAAAGGGAGGGCCCGCGATAAGTGCAGCGACGACCTTTTTCTAGCAAGCTCGACAGCCCTTTCGTTTCCTTCGATATCCATATGCCCTGGTACCCAGCAGAGGATTACGGCATTGGCTCTGCCTATCTCATTTAAGAGTAATTTGCAGGTTCTTACAAGGCTTGATCTAATTACAGCAGAGTCCAGAGCCTTAACGGCTGCCTGGCTGTCTATATAGACAGTAATTGTTTTGCCAACGATATTATTCTCATGTATAATTTCCGCAGCCTGTATGAAGAAGGACGCTGCAGTCGTCGCTGATTCTAAAGGAGTTGTTTATTCCTAGGGCCTCACAATAAACTCCGGCTCCCGTGCCAACGTCCATCTTAGAACCGTCGGTATAGAACGCCGGTTCCTTTTTCTTCATGGTTCTTCGGTTTCTGCAGTACATTCTGTTAGGAATTCTTACAGTGAATCTCCTTTCAAATGCTAGCGTAGGGGTCATTTAATCAGTTTCCGTCGATTTACTGGTAGTCCCCCATCGGGATAAAATGGAGGCATGGCCGTAAAGGCTCAATAAGATAATACCACGCCAGTTATTGAAGTTCGTCATTCCAGTCCCTGGGATAGATTCAATTTTCCCAAATGGCCTGTCGAAGTAGAATACTAGCTGTGATCTGCTTTCAGAAACTTAGCTTGTATGCCATCAACTCCAACTTCTTTGTTGAGAAGACTGATCGCAGTTTGGATTTCTGTAAACAAATATGTAAAATGAGCTTATTTTAAAGTTAACGCACCTGAGAAGTTAAGTTTCTCTCGATTGGTATGAATACATAAGAGTTCGCGTGACAATCTGTTAAGTACTTTTCGATTTTACTGAGTTAATATCCACAATTGGACAAACAAATATCCGTTCGCCTTTTATCAAAGATCACATTTGCCTTTCGATAACAAAAGGTTAAGTTCCACACACAGGAACTCTCAACTAAATTCCAGCTGCTGATATTGCATTCATAAAATATGTCACCATAAAAACACCCCCGAACAAAAAAACACGAAATCACAGATTTGGGTGGAAAAACTCTCCGAGAAATTAATTATTCTTTCATTTCATCCATACGCACACATCAAATCATAAAATTCCTTATCTAAAACTTAATTGAATATTCTGTGTGCGATAAAAAAAAAAAAAAAAAATGGATTTCTTTTTTAATTAAATTCTATTCATCTCCGCAGCAGTCGCTCTAGTGTTGAATTTTGTCTTCCTCCATCCGGAAAACTAGAAATCCTTTTGTTTGAATATCCGTACCTCTTTTTATGCCCGGTCCAATCATGGGCGAATTAGTAGATATTGAACACTGCTTGAATCGAAAGAAAATCTTTAGTTTAATTATCTCCTTGCGATATCACTGCACTCATTTAAGCTGTGATTTCGCTTCCTATTCATTAATTACGTTCTTATTATTATTTTTTAATTTAATTTCTGCTTTTTCATCCGAAAAATTATTGGAAAATTTACCCATAATGAACTTATAGTGCGGGAGCGATAATCCTGCACCATTCAAACAAGGACACTCATTTTTATTTCTTAATTAGTACTCTAAAGTATATGAAAGGGAGGAGTATTTTTTTCTGCAAGGATATGTGCAGTAGCCAGAAAGACGGAGACCGCTATAATAAAAAAGTTGAATGGGAATTCGAGGCGATAATGAATGAATAGAGGAAGTTTTAAAAATTGTTTTTATAAGGTTGTTACTTTATTTATTTCTTTTACTACAGAACTGGAGAATGACACTATTAATTGGATTCTAAGCAGGGATGAAATTTGCGATAAAATTATATACATTTCGATACAATTTACTTACGAATTATGATGCTGTTCAATTTAGCACATTTAGCCCATTTAATTGTAATGAGTAGAAATATAAAGATACAATCAATCCCAATGTAATAAATTCATCTCAGTACCCAGCGCACTACACATCCGAATTGGTAGTACTCGTAGCTTCGTAAAGTGGGTTCTAAACTTGTTTCTACTAGTTTCAGCTTGCGACTTCATGGGTGGTTGATTGATTTTAGAGGATGAGCTTATGCTCTTCACTTAGTCCTCCACTGGGCCCGTTGTGTTCCCCTCATCTGTGGAGCTATATGAAAAGTATTGTAATATGGGAATTATGTGTTGAGAGATATGACTATGCCATATAGTGATCAGAATATCATCTTGTTCGTCTAGCGAACTCCACTATATCACCGATTCCTTTCTTACTGAGGTGTGTTAAATCCGGTATCGTTGAGGATCCCAGTATCTTCAGTCTTAACCTCGCTATTGCAGGGCAGTGGCAGATGAAGTGCTCTATATTTTCCTCCTCCTCCTCACAGTTGGCACAGATTGTTGTATCAGCCAGCCCGTGTCTGAACGAGTATTTATTGAGATTGATGTGACCTGTTAAAAGTCCCACCATCACTCTTAACTGTGTTTTGCTTGAGTTGAAAGCTCTTTTTGCTGCGTCCTTGCTCGGTTCTGTTACCACAGATCTGGCCACTTCATACGTGTCTAGATTCGTCCAGTAGTTATTGAACTCCTGTCTTATCTTCTCATTGATTATCGTTTTAATAGTTGTCAGAGGGACCCCTTAACAGGATTCACTTCTGTGTCATTCGCTCCTTTCCACCTTCATGCTCCCGTACCTATGCCCCAGTACTCATGTAACGCAGACTCTATTGCGCCTGGCAATTAGTTAAGTTTAATTTAATTTTGCACTCCTTTATTAGTCGTGATTTTGACATAGGGTTTGTGATCGCGCTAATTGCTGCTTTGCTGTCCGAGCAGTTTCGAGGTGCACTGGTAGTATGTTTAGCTTGCCACTCTTAATTACAACTTATTTCTTGTGTAAAACATAACTTGGCACAATATAATAGCTGTAATACTGCTAGGCTAATTTAACCAACCTGGGACCTTAACAAGTCAAAGATACAGCAAAAACACTGCAAGGAAATAAAATCCAAACTCACAAAAGTTATCATCAGACACTGCTTCATCGGATGACATGTTCAGAGACTGCCCATTGCAAACAATGATTTCTGTAGAACCTGCAGTTCATTTCCTCTGCGCATAACTTTCCCTTGCCCATATCAGAAGGGATATTCTAGATGAATATCAAATTTCTTCAGCTATTTAAACGATCTGGAAAAAAAACTGCACTACTAAAATTGATAGTGAATCGAAATGGACCCATGTTGGTCTAGGTGCATCTCATCGAGAACCACTTTGAATCCATCTATCTAGCCAGTCCTACAAGAGTAGAAAAGAAATTCTACTCTGATTTATACAAAATTCGGTATCATGATGAAAATTTATAAACAACTACAAGTATCTTTCATGAAGAACACAACAAAGTACTCATTGTCAATGGTAAATTGCAATTATTTCATTTTAAATCGTCGTCAACGCCACTTGGAATAAGGGTGATTATGCTGACAATCCAGAAACGAGCCATTTGTGAAATAGAGCTCCGAACCGTAGAAATTATACTTCGAAATTGGGTTGACGGGATCGGCTACTACCAAGCAGCACTTGATCGAAAAGTGTAAAATAAAGTAAAAAAGTTTGAAAAATATTAAATGGCTTTTAAAAAGAAACGAATAGATAGCCCATCCTTTAGCTAACAGTACAATCGAAAAAATATTCCTCTCTCATCCCTAATTTCAAATAAAGCAATGCGATGCGATGTACAAAACCTAAAAATGAAGTGAACGTCCCTGCAAATTTTGCTATGATTTGCATCCAAAATTAAATGATATTCCAAGTCAAATTTGTACTAATTACACTAATCAAGAGCCTAATCCGAATTCATACAAATTATTTAAGCAAAGACAAGGAACAGCATCCTTTTGCACTTTCTTTGAAATTCCCTTTCTAGTCCCACAAGAAAGCACAAATCATTCAATTCACCAAACCATTACTACCATCCCATCCAAAGCAATTGATTTTGTTTACGTCCAGAGCACAACCAGAAGACTGTATGGTACACACCAAGCCGCACATCCGCTAGGAATTTCATCAGTGTGTTTAAGGATATACGTTTCCTGTCTCTGAAGTGTACGTATCCAAATTAATGTTGTAACAGGAAAATCTATCTGTTTCGGAAATTTTCTCCAAATTATTCCCACAAGAGAAGGAGACTTGAGTTGAGATTGAACTGCAGACAAGGAGTTTATCTCTCAATCTCTCATTTCTTTAAGGACGTTCCCTTTCCTTATTATTACTACGTAGTGTAACCAGTTTTTGTTGTTCAATCAGGTCGATTGCATCAATCGATATTCACTTAATGCGAAGCACTGAGGCGTGTTCTTCCAGCAGATAGCCAGATAGCAAGATATATGGCAGACTTTGTACAGTAGATACTGTGTAAAGGATACAGCATAGATGAGTTCAAATTCAATAATGGTTTACTCATTCTATTCTCATCACCGAGTTTTTTTTCTCTTCTTTTTCTCTCACTGACCAGCAGGTTACGAGTAACTTTTTTTTTTTTATCTTCCTTCGGGTTATTTATTTAATGTTCTTTCCCCAGGATATTGGAAAAGGATTTTCATTTAGATTTAGATGAAGAATTATTGAAGCGTTACATTCGACTGTTAGGATTCTGGAAATAGAAAAAAATACGAAAATGAATTTGCATTTAATTTTAGAAATTTCATCCACATCCGAATTGATTTACAACCTCAGCGATGTATATACACTTTCTTTGGGTCAAGAACACTCAATGAAATTGTTATTTCCAGAGGTATTCACTCGCTGCAACTAATAACCAGATTACCTGTATTTACGATTCCACTAATTAACCAAACACAGCAATGTTTTGATACAGCCCACATGTTTTCACATGAAAATGCTTACATTTTGGAAAAATTCCTCCAAATGCAACTTATTAGCTATAAACTAATCAATGCAACATGCCTACTCGTAGATAGAGGAGTTATCGGGGGTAATCGATTATTATCGCAATGAAAATTTAATTTCTTTAAATACAACAGCCTACAGTGTTGCATTCCAAGGCGTAAATGATAAATAGTGTTGAAATACAGTCATCGTCAAAATAGTATAGACACTGTAATAAAATTTAAACAAATGTAACATTTTTTTTCTTTATTGCCAATCGTCCTTAGGCTCGATAGGAGACTTTCACTCTCAAAAATAGAATCAAAATAGCGCCAATTGCCGAAAGCATATTTCTATTTTTCAATTTATGACGCACAGTTATTACCAACCATCAAAATTGAAAGTAATTTCGAAACAGTTGACGTTGCGATTAGCGACAGCTGGCACGAAGCATGAGAATTTATGGCGTAGTGCACTTGGTTGATGTTATTTTGCTCATGGAGCACATTTTCGACCCAATGCAGCACTTGAGCACAGCATCCCCCTTGAGTAATGGGACTATTACAACCAATTGGCACACTTATAAGACTGAATGAAAAACAGTTTGGCACTTTGACAAAATATTGGAATTTGACGGTAATAAATTTGGAAATGTTTTGAAGTACTCTACTTATGGGACGTCAAAAACCATCAAATTTATTTGAGTTCACAGGATGACGAATTTAGTATTCGACTAAAAGAAAAAAATCATTTTCATACCTGTATACATAGTTGGTAGTGCATGGTGATAAAAAGGGGGCTTGTAGGTGACTTCTTCATATGCAAAGCACATAAATTGTTTAAAGCCAAAAATTGGTCAAAGTATAATAAATCTACCGAAACTACTTCATTGTTGGAGCTGTTTTTTGTTTTTTTTTTTGCGTTGGGAGGTTGAAATCTTCAAATGACGAAACTGCGCCCGTATACAGTAAAAGTGTGGTATTCTTACCGACTTCCTTTCAAACTCCCAGTATCCTCGTTGGACCACTCTCAAGTACTTTTTACGGTGTGGGGTTTAGCTTACGCTATTCTTCTACATGTTGTCTTCACCTTGCCATTTCTGTTGATTTTGGCGTTCATTCTGCGACATGCTTCTAACCGCATTGCAGATCTTCAGCTCCATTATGTCATCCGGGGTAGGTGTCTGTCCTATTTCCGCTCTTAGTCTTTCGCTTTCTATTGATAATCTCGGTCAGATTCCATGTGGGCGATTTTACGTTTCCTTATTTCTCCTGAGAGGTTACACCTTTGTGGCCACTTCGTTGATCTTTGCTCTCTATCTTCGATTCAAAGGGCTCTAGAAGTGGCATGCCAGCAACGACGAATAAGGTAACATGTATGATGCCAGCAATGATGAATAAGGCAACATCGGACACTGTGCAGAATGCACTACACACTCGAAGCGCACTGAGTCTGTACATAGTTTTATGGTTTTACTTTTAGGGCATTGGCCCAGAATGGTGCAGCATAAACCATGATTAAACTGGACGACTCATGACAGTAACAGTTTTCTATACTGCCTAGGCCTTACTATGTTTGGCATTATTCTTGATAAAGCAACATGGACTCAGGCTATGTTTTGCAGATGCTCCTTGTATGACAGCCTCGCATCTACCATCATTCTTGATGGCCAGTTGCGTGACTATCGACTCTCAGTGTGGTTGTTTTTCTGCTGCTAATCAACACTGCCTCCGTTTTGTGTTTGGCTAGGTGCAGACCAACTAATTCTAGACAATATTTCACCATTCTCACCGCTTCTTTGTTTGTTTGTTCCATTTCATTTATAATGTTGGCCTCATATTTCACAGAATTGGGCCTAGTACAGACCCTTGGAGAGATCCTCCAGTTGTCACTATACTAATGATATATTCAGGTACTCTCATTTGCCGAAGCGACTCTTGTACGAGTATATGGCTCCAAATTGCAGAGTCAAGGCATTCTCTACATCTAATGTCATAACCGCGCAATATTTCTTTGAGCTTCCTTTCAATCTTATCATCTCTATGGCGGTTTTTGCTATAATAGTCCTTGCTTTGATGGCATCCACTGTTGAGTGTGCTTTACGGAAACTGTACTGATATTGGGATAGGCCTCCCACATCGTCGATTGACTTTTCAAGCCGATTGCATATGATGAATTCTAATATTTATCCCATGGTGTAAATCATACACATCAGGGGTCTCTTTTCCTTAAACGGCAATATAAGTCCTTGATTTTTCTACTGCTTCGGGAAGTTAATTCTATTAGACAGGAGTTGTAGACATAATAGCACATAATACACTCAGATCTATTAAACTGATGAATAAAATTATGCAAACCTATTCATTGTCATGTTGCATTGTGAGTGTTCTGTGATCAGCAAATGCCTCACTGATTGGACAAGGTAGCAATTTTGGAAGGACGCTGAGTGAACATCATCAAGTATACAACCATTAAGCTACGCCAATCCCAGGAAAACATTCAAATATTGTTCGTTAAATATTAGAGACTTTTGAAGTATCCGTGCTAAGAAACTTTCGAAAATATACCTAAGTAAGGTCTTAAATTTTAACTAGTACTATGAATATCCAAAGCTAAGCTTTTCTATGTAATCCGGGAGTCCTTTAATATGTGGAAAGGCGCACATGTATATTACAAGATTGTATAAAAAAAAAATACAAATAATATTCTTTGAAAATCCGTCTATGTAGGTCCTATGATATGGTTTGTGCTGAAATTGTGCAAAGTGCAATATTTTTATATATTCCAAAAGGGTCCTGAAAGGATACTCATTGGAGAGTTGCATTGAATATATTTGCAAAAAATACTTTCTAGACAATCCGGGGCTTCTAGAAGATAGAAACTTAAGAGTTGAAAATTTCTAATTAAGATATTAAAAAAAAAGTTCTTTGAAACACCCTGTATTTGACAAATTAATCACGCTACCGTAAGTGTGCAAAGTTTCAGCTTTCTAGGTCATTCGGTGGTTTCCAAAGAGTGCGCGAATGAACACATAAGTGACAAAGTGTATGAAGCCATCAGTATGAGATAAAAGTTTGATGAAAAAAATTGCATTAAGAAAAATTGTACAAGTATGCTTAATATTTTTATATGTGAAATGTATGAGTTTCAAAGAAATGCTCTGTTCGAGATGGTGGCTTGAGTATAACTATTTTTTATGGAAAATATAAAATTTCAATTAGGAGTCCAGGTCTATGTACTTCTTCACATAGTCTGCTTCCAATTTGTAATGAATGATAGGTCTGAAGAATTGGGCATTCTGTGAATGCAAGTGTACCTTGACAGCTCCTGTTCCATTACATCCTAGAGGGTATTGAATGCAATGTCCTGTCGGTTTTCCTCCTTCCCATTGGTCAAGGGCTTTCATTCAATTTTAACCATGAGTTGCAAGTAGAGCACAGTTTCAGAGGCGGATCAAGCGGTATTAACTATTTCTCTCGCATTGAGGCTTAGGTTTTTTTTTTGTAATAACTAAAGGGGATATGAATACCCTTATACTATTGCAGGGCACGGGCGTTGTGTAGATAGACAGAGAGAGTGAAGGAAAGAAAGATTTGATGTAGTGGTTTGGAACTCAGGTGGTAGTAAGTTTCTGTAAACTTCCAGATAACTGGGTAGCTTGTTTTCAGATAACTGGGGAGCTTGTTTGTTTTGCTCTTATCGTTGCTCATGATTCACAGTATTTTTTTCCATCCTCTTGATGTCATCATCACGATCAAGTTGCATTTTCAGCCATATCATCACCCTACTACCAGTGTTATGCCTTCGCAGTAGAGATGACTTAGCTTTCGCATTTGATCGACTTCTTTATTTATTTCATGCGAAATAAGTAGATAATTCTTAACATCAGGGTTTGAACCGCGAACCAACAGCGTAACAAGCGATGATGTTACTATTACACCATGGCCACCCTCAAGGTTTTTGTTCATTAATGTCGATTGTGTGCCGATTTATCTATGCTGCAATGTTTATGTTGGAGGTTAAGGTATACTTGAAACACAAGGCTGGAAATAAATCTCCCTCTTTTATCCCCCAACGATATTTGATCCAATCATAAATTTGAATCCATTTGTGCTGCAGTATTGATACAAACATGTTGTAAGTGTCCAAAAATAAAAAAAATAAACATTATTAACTGCCTGCGGGTTGTACAGGGTTTTTCAATAAGAACATAACAATTTTGTATTTAAATAAAACACAGAATAATTAAGATATCGGGCTGAAATTCATTCCAGGTATAGTACATATGTTAGATTTTAGTATGAATTTCGATCTCATTCATACGACCACCGCGAGCACGGTTGCAGAGATCGATTCTTTGGAGCCAATTTCCCACCACTCTTCCACACATATCGACCGGATCGTTGTCAATTTCTCTTTCGATATTGTTCCTGAGCTCCTTTAACGTTGGTGGCTTGTTGGCATGAAGCTGGCCTTTATACAGGACCATTTCTCGAGATTACACGATTACTGAACTTCCCCTTCAATAGGCACCATCTTCTTGGAGCCACATATCACTGATGTCAAGTCCATCCAATTCTGGTCAAAAATAGTCTTCCAACATGGCACGATAGCGAAGTCCATTGACCGTAACATGGTCATCGAGGAAAAAATGCGCTCCAATCACACCTCCGGCATGAAATCCACACGGTCACTTTTTGTTGATGCAATGGAGTCTCTTGAAGCATACGTGGGTTTGTTGCTGTCCAATAATGCATATTTTTTCATCGCTGAAGATGATTCTTCGATGAAATTCAGGATTTTCTTCAAACTTTTGCAGAACCCAATCGGAGAAGTTTTGGCGCTTCAAATGATCAAGAGGACTTGAGTTAATTTGATCTTGTAAGGGTGTAGGACAAGATCTTTACGAAAAATTCGTCACAATCTGGACTGAGAGATTTCCAATTCCTGTGAACCGCGAGGAATCGACTGATTTGGCTCATTTTGAACTGAAGCACTTACGGCTGCGATATTTTCAGTACTTCGATTTGTGCGTTGTCTCACTGGCATAGGAACATTTAATAGTGAATATGTTGACTCGAATTTATCCACTATACTCGTAGCACGCACAGCCTGTCTGGTGGGACGATTATTACGACCTAAAATTGGAGTAAGCGCTCTTAAAGTTGCGACCACCGATTCAGAATTTCGGTAGTAATTTTTAATAATTACCAATCGTTGCTCGTTCGTGAACTTCATCATGGTAAAGATGTAAACCTTGACTGAAGTTTTGACATTGACAGATTATAAAAGGAGTTTAAGTGTCCGTTATAATAATAAAAATAATAATAATACATTTATCGAGCTAATCATATTGGAAGTAGAGCGGGTGGGGTGGCAATTTTTGTTAAGGGATCTTTGTCAAGCAAAATTATTAAAACATCTAGTATCAACAATGACATCGAATACTTGTTTACTGAGCTTCTTTGTGGATTTGACAAATGCTTGATTGGTGTCATTTACAGACCTCCTTGGATAACTAACACAATCGCTGTTACTAATGTCCTTGAGAACATTGGTTTTGAATATAATCATATAGTCACCGGTGATTTAAATATTAATCTCTTAGACAATAACAACGTTCAGTTTAGAAACAACTTAATTAGCTTACACTTATCCGCAGCGAATACCACCTTACCTACGCATTTCAGTGCTCACAACTCTACCCTTCTTTACATCAATAATTAACAACTTATTTGAAAGTCATGTTCCTCTCAAAAGACTTGTCTTGCGCAACAAAAAACATAGTTGGTTCAATCAATACATCGCGTGGAAATAAAGTAAATCAAGAAAATAAGTGAATTTGAGGTTCTGAAAGCTATACTGGCAATCAAATCGGATGCTATTGAATTGGATGGTACGCGTCCTAGGTTTTTAAAAATTGTAATATTATTTTTTTTTTTATAATTTGCACGTATTAAAGGGGATATGAATACCCTTATACTAATTTTTTGAACACGTGCGTTTTGTGGAAAGGGAAAGAGAGAGAGAGAAAGGCAGAGTGGTGTAGTTTGAAACTCAGGTGGTATTAAGTTTCTGTAAACTCCAAGGGTGACTGTCCAGATAACTTGGGAGTATTTTGTTTGTTTTCGCTATTATTGTCGTTGCTTATGATTCACAGTATTTTTTTCCGTCCACCTGATGTCATAATCATGATCAAGTTGCATTTTAGCCATATGACCACCCTACTGCCAGTGTTATGCCTTCACAGTAGAATTGACTCAGCTTTCGCAAGTGATCGACTTTTTTATTTTTATTTCATGCGAAATAAATAGATGATTCTTGACATCAGGATTTAAACCGTAAATCAAGAGCATGACAAGCGATGATGTTACCACTACACCACGGCCACCCCTTTATCATGTGTTACCACCTCTGACGATCATCTTTAACATAATATTAACTTGCTGCATTTATCCAAAATCTTGGAAAAGGTCAAAGATAATACCAGTCCTGAAAAGTACAGTTGGTAAGGAGTGAGAGTATCGGCCCATTTCGATACTCCCGTTCATGTCTAAAGAACTTGAAAAAAATCATGAGCTCACAGCTTCATGCATACTTGAATAATTTTAACGTACTCTCACCACTTCAATCAGGCTTAAGACCACAACATAGTTGCACTACTGCATTATTGAAATTAGTTGAAGATATTCGTATTGAGATTGATAATGATCATGTGACTTCTCTGGTGCTACTTGATTTTTCGAAGGCTTTCGACACTGTGTCGCACGATATTCTCATTCTTAAGCTTAAGCACTATTTTAACCTCGATTCCTCTGCCGTAAAAATTATTATAAGCTACCTTGAGGATCATTCACAAGCGGTTTATTCCAATGGCAATTTATCCTCATTTCAAAAACTGGTACTGGCGTTCCACAGGGATCCATTTTAGGGCCGCTGCTATTTATCATGTTTAATAATGATATACCCACTATTCTCAAACATTGTAAGATACAAATGTATGCTGAACTTTATTTGAGTTTTCCTCTGGGACTCGTTGAAGATGCTACAGCGCATATTAATGAAGACCTTCTGACGGTGGTTAAATGGTCACATAAAAACAACCTGATGCTTAACTCTAAAAAAAGTAAATCGATAATGATAAGTCGTACTAGCTTGAATAAGTCGTCTATTCCTAAAGTAGAAATCAATGGAACCATTTAGATTAAGTGTTAAAAACCTCGGAGTGACATTTAATCAATATCTCACATGGGAATCTCACGTGACCAATACTATAGGCAAAGTCTATGTATGTATATTTTCAATTAGCTTAATATAAGCGGTAAAGAGACTTATAAATTATTATTTACAATGTTTACTTAATAGCTAGTATACATAAATTTAAATCAAGACCCGAGTGGGGAAGGGGAATAAAGGGAGTTTCTAAGTGAGTTTTTGCTGCAATGAAAATCAAAAAAGGTTAAGGCAGCCATTAGCCATGCGTAGCATTCGAGACATAGGCTCATTACATCCGTAATTCGTACGGTGAAACTTGAGACGGAAGAGAGGTAGTGACCTCAGAATACGCGAATTGGTGCTGAGTGAGATGGTTTGGAGCAGCATAGGACAATCAATGTTGCCTGCTAATAATTGATGTACAAATAGTATATCGGCAACTTTTCTACGCTTTTCAAGCGATTGCATGTTCAGCAAGTTCAAGCGATGCTCGTAAGGAGGTAGGTTGAATCTGTCAGGCTACGGGAGTCCACGTAGAGCAAAACGTCCGTTGGACACACTCAATTCGATACGAATGTGTATCGAGATAGGGAGACCAAACTTGGCAGGCATATTCTAGAATTGGTCTTACAAATGTGAAGTACAGAGATTTCGTGAAGTAAGGATTTGAGAATTCCTTGGACCAACGTTTCACATAACCTAGCGCAGAATTTGTTCTGCTAATAATATTGTCAAAATGTTTGGAAAGGCCTGCAAAAGAGAATTTAATGACACCCAAATCACGCAGAAAGGTGACAGTGGAAACTGTCGGAAGACGCTTCCGGGAATAAGTAATAGCTTGGCATTTATTGACATTCAATTCAAGAAAGTTTTTATTACACCAAGTAGAAAAGCTGTTCAAGTCAGATTGCAGTGCACGGGAGTCAGTGGAAGTGGAGATGTATGCAAAAATTTTCATGTTGTCCGCATAAACTGACAGACGGGAATATTTAATAATGCCATCAACATCATTAATTGACAAAATGAAAATCAGGGAACCAAGATGGCTACCTTGAGGGACACCAGAGGGGGCCATAAAGGAATCAGATATAAAGGATCTAAAAAGGACTTCATATTGACGTTCATGAAGGTAGGATTTGATCCACGCAATAAACCCAGACTGAAAACCGTGAGCTTTCAGTTTCAAAAAATCAATTGCGTGCGAAATTTTATCGAAGGCTTTGCTGAAATCGGTAGCAACAACATCAACTTCCTTGCCTTCCTCCAATGCGCAAAGGGTGCTGGATACGAATTCGGTTAGGTTTGTGGTTGTTGACCTTCCCTTTAAGAAACCGTGTTGGTGAGGAGAAAATATAGACTTACAATGGAAAAAACATTGCATCGTAAACAATACTTTTGAATAGCTTAGGTATGCAAGAGAGTTTAGCTATGGGACGATAATTAGGAATTTCATTTTTCGTGCCTTTTTTATGAAGGGGAGTAATAAAAGAGCTTTCCCAAATCCTAGGGAAAACGGACTGTGAAAGCGACAATTGGAACAGAGCCGTAGGGGGTAGAGCTAAAGAGTCTTCACATTTTTTTAAAACTACGGCAGGTATACCATCCGGACCAGCGCAGTATTCGCATTTAAGTCTTTCGATCTTTTATTTCACGAGAGCCACTGTTATATCGATGGAAGTTAAAGAGGTTTGTAGCCCTGCGTGCCTTAGGTCAAACTGGTAGCTGCCTCCCGCGCAAAATAAAAACAACTCTTGTCAAAACACTGTTCCTTTCAATACTACTATATGCACACCCAATTTTCTGCGACCTAGATAGCAATAGCTCACGTAAACTCACAGTAGCTTTCAATAGTACTGTACGATATGTTTATAACATCCGTAGATATGAACATATTTCTGAATATTATGCGCGTGAATTTCTTGGGATGGATTTCAAAAAATATCTCCATTTTAATGTTCTAACTTTCCTTTTTTTTACTTTTCAATTTGCCTCATCCGCGAGAAGAAAAGCATTTATTATTCCGCACTTTAAATATTATACGACTCAGAAACAGTTCTTTAAAATTGTGGAATTCACTCCCAGCCAGTTTAAGGAGATCTTATAGCATCGGTGACTTTAAAAGGCGACTTAGCGAGCATCTAAGCATATAAATGTGCAGACATTGAACTTTATTTTGTATTTTTCTTTCTTTCTCTGATTTTAAAAGCTGTTTTGATTTGACAAAAGGATACTAAAAATCGTTAATTAATTATTAAATTTTTAAATTTTAATTTTCTCAAATGTATGTACAACCACTTTCCAAATTACAGAAGTGTAGTTATTTGGGTATTAGCGATGTATCTTTTCATGAAAGTTCTTTTTCTTCGAGCCAATAACTGCTTTTGAGCTCCTGAAAAGTATTGGTACTTTAAAAAATTCGAACTCTAAAGGTATTGATGGCGTATCAAATCGAATGCTAAAGAATATTGCATGTTTTATAGTCGATGTCCTAGCGCATATTTTCAATACAAGTATTCTCTCTGGGGTTTTTCCTGAAGCGTTCAAGTGTGCGGATGTCGTGCCAATTTTCAAAAAAGGGGCAGCTAACGATATAAGCAATTATAGACCGATCTCTCTTCTTCCATCTATAAGCAAAATTTTTGAAAAAGCTGTCAAAAATAGAATTGCTAATTTTTTAAATAATACAAACTTTTTCAGTACTGTCCAATTTGGTTTTGAAAAAGGAAAATCTACGGAAGATGCTCTTCTACACTTTTGCTCTCAAATATTTACTAATCTAGATAGTAAAAAGTTGAGTGCGGGCTTATTTGTCGACATTTCGAAAGCCTTCGATATGGTGAACCATAATATTTTGCTGACAAAGATTGAAAAAGCTGGTTTTCGAGGTTTTCATGTTGGATTGGTTCAGGTCTTACCTGAATAATAGATCACAAAGAGTTAAGATTGATGAGATCAGGAGTGGAATAAAGTATATTAATCTGGGGGTACCCCAAGGCTCTGTTTTGGGACCCATACTTTTCTTAATCTATATAAATTTTCTTGTTGGGTTTAAATTCAGGGGCGTTCTCACTGCATTTGCAGTGATATAAATTTTGACTTAAACTTACTACGAAACTGGTTTGCAGAACATAATCTGGTAATAAGTTCCAAAACAAAAATTATCTTTTTTAATTTGTCAGGACTAAATAACTTTGAGGCTGATTTTGTCTACCACGCTCCTGAGTGACAACAATTTAAACTGTGAAGCTGCTCTTGTTCCCCGCCTTACACTTTTTGTAGCGATCTCAACTGCAGCGATAAATGTTTCCAAATTGAGAAAGTCAATGAGTTTAAATATTTGGGGCTCATCATTGACTCTAAGATGTGTTTCTCTAACCACACCGATACATTGAAACAATATTTCCGTTCCACACTCAGAAATTTTTTTATTTACGTAATGTTTGCTCTACAAATCTTTTAAAAACAATTTACTATGGTATCTTTGATTCAAAATTACAGTATGGCATTAGTTGATTTTTAACAAAATCGAGCCTTTACTGATTTTACAAAAATATATCTTAAGAAAAATATGCAAAAAACATAGGTTGTATCCTAGTCTTCCATTGTTTCGAGATTTGAAAATTCTACCTGTCCGAGATTTATATTGTTTTAAAGTTCTAAAGATATTTTATTTAAGATCAGGAAATCTAAATTTTAGAGTACTTGATAATTATAATTTGCGTGCTAACTTTTTGAATATTGTCTCTGTACTTTCGTAAAAAGCTGTATTTTCGTAATTCTTATACAGTGGCATCCTGCCGTTTTTTTAATAAACTTCCACAATCAATCAGGATACTAAGACAATCCGCTACGTTCACAGGACACCTAAAAACTTGGCTTTTAAATATAGATATCGTAAACTTGGAATGTCTTCTTAATGTTTAGTTATAGTGAATTCTGATATTCTGGTTATATAATTTTCTCTTCACTGTTTTTAAATGCTTTTTACATTTTCTTTTTCTGGCGAAATAATTTCTTTCAAATTTATATTCTTTTAAACTCGCTTGTTTTAGTTTTTTTTTTCTTTAATTTATTTATTGCAAAAATTGTAAATTGGGTCACCCCACCCACTGTTATAATGTATCTAATGTTATGAATTTTGAAATGGCATTTAACACTATTTTTATTATATAAATATAAAATGTCATTATAATTTCTCATTCTTTATCATTTTTCCTGTTTAAGTACTTACTATTTTAATATTATAATGTAACTATTTGAATTGATTGAGGAATAAATATATATCTATCTATCTATATAAATATTTCTCTTTTCCTTATTTTCTTTTTTTTCTTCAGAGCTTAAAAGATTTGTATCTTACGTGTAAGGCTTATAGTTTTTAATAAATAATAATAATAAACACTCGCTATCCACCAATTTTGGACTACCCTCTACGTGCACTTAGGATTCCTATTACTTTTTTGAAAGCTATGTATTAAGATAAGTACCTGAATACCTTCCTTCCATTATCCATTTCCCATTGGAGTCTCCCAAGAGTAATAACGAAAACTATCAAGTTCAAGGCTTTCTGTACAAAAGAAAGAACAACTTAGTCTTTTATAAATGGTTAGGCGCTAGGATGTTAAAAGGAGAATGGAAAAACTTATTTAACTGCTCACCCAAAGGATGCCACACACAATTTCTCCTCTTGGAAGACAAAAGACAACAACTTTAATCCTTTCTGCTTGTGAATAATTTGATTGCCTTTGGGTGAAAAGTGTAGCAGGAAACAGTAAAAAGTTGTCGAGATAAAGGAAACACAGCAAAGGAAGAAAAAAAAAGTGGTAAAATGCTGAGGACATTTTGAAAAATGAACAAATTCACTTCACAACTAAAAAAAAAACGAAAAACTGGAAAAAGATTTGCTGCATCCTTTGGCGAGGTTTTTGCAACATGTTGCATTCAATTGTTAATTTTAATGAATACAATAGCAAGAGCAGGACATATGTCCTGCACTGGATTGAAATCCCTTTCATGTGTATGCTTCGTTATATAGCAAGTGGCAATTTTCTGGTAAGAGACAACTGTCATTGCACCGTTCGAGACAGTGTAGGTAGAAGTGTACTCAAACAATGAGGAAGCAGGAATACATGAAGAATTCCAATAGTTATGCGAAGTACAGGAAACGATTCAGCTCCGGATTTTCACAGTCCTGGTGAAATATTTTCTGTTATTTTTTTTTATTATTTTCACTTGGAATTTCAATGGAAGGCTTACATCCTTTGTGCAATTGTAATCAAGGATTATTGTTCGATTGTGTAAAATCGAAAAGGGACAGGACAAGCGGAAAGGTTATAAATGGCCAATTGCGGATGGTTGATCACAGATGTGTGCTGAATGATAAAAAATCGAAGTCAATTGACTTTTGTGTGAATGATTATGGTTTGAATCATGACAGTAAAAATGTACATTTGTCCTTGTAGATGATGGACACCATCATTTTCAGTTAACTGCCCTATTTACTACAAAAAAAGAAAACTCTAAATTATCCGCAGCTTATCTAACCAATCGATAGGGATATTTATGATGGAAAAAATTGGAAAAGAAAATCCTAAGTAAAAGTCCTGCAAGAAAATTGAAACGATTTAACGGACCAAAAACAAAAAGAAGGATTAAAAGTCCATTTATGTCAGATACAGAGCACCGCACAGCCGCCAAGTAGATTGCCTTGCCATGGAAAACGCGTTCGCGATTCTACTATGAACGCCTACCACATGAATCGAAAGCAATTACTTTTTATCCTCAACGATTTTCTTTTTGTTTTTTGGCTTGGAGATTTGCAAAGGATCGAAGGGATGCCGATGAGCATGGTAACGAGGACGACAACGACTACAATGGCTTTACATGCCTAGTGCCAATGTTTTTACTGTAAGAGTGAGGTTAAAGGATTTTAGGAGGGCAATTTACGAGGTCCCCATTTGCTATTGTCTGGCGGGCCGGCATGATGGTTATTTAGATGGCAGTGCAAGTGATTTCAAATCCTTGATGGTAGACTTTAATATTCCGTCAACAAGGGAACGATCTGGAAGGAAGTGCTGCAATTGAATTATGATTGTGGAACTTGAGTACTCCTAGGGGAGTTTTGGTAAATATTTTAAGTAAACTTATGGCAAGGGGCTGTCCGTTAATAGTTCAAATCTATAAAATATTGCGAACACCCAGTGCTCAACGCGGTTGTACCTTTCATTAGAAAATGGCAGTTAAAACACATGCAAATAATCCTGCTAAATGCAATCAGAGTCAACAGTGAGTTAGGTATAACATTAGATAGAGTTCTCTGGAAGAAACACGAAGTATTCGTAGCTAAAGCAACTCATGTTGTGCAGGAACATTTAGGAACAAATTTGGGGATGCAACCCTGATACACTATGTTGTATATACATTACTGAGGTCAGACTCGTCATTACGTATGAGGTAGTAGACTGGGTTAGAAGAAATAGACTGAACACGACAAGGAAAATCATTGAAAAGGTTCATAGACTGGCTTGTATACGATGCTATGAGAACTTGCCCCACAATAGCGCCAGAAGTGATAATGGGACTTATGATACTACACTAAAAGTAAATAAAAAGGAAAATTGGGAAAGGAAAATGTGTCGCACAGAAAGAGCGAGGAATATTTTCCATAGCGGTCCCACTTCTGGACTGACACTTAGATGATATGGTTAAGAGACATTGGTTTCGGAGAAATAAATAAAGGCTGAGTAGCCATAAATAGGCTGGTGGATCGAAGCCAAACATATATGGTGCAAATCTAGCTTCTAAGATGACTAGGGCATGCAGAACGTATGGACACCAGCGTACTGGCTATCAGTTCATCCCAGTAAGACATCGCAGCAGATGAAGACTGCACAGTTTTAAAGGAACCTCCGCTAACTTGGCATGTATAATTGACAGATAGCGAATAATGAAGGCTTGAGAGTTATGTTAATAGATAACAGATACTCTCGTACATCAAGGCAGTTAGGCAGACAGCTTTAGCTTGTATCTCACTGTACTGGAGCTCTAGGTCGGTGTATATTTTTAGTCTTATAATAAAGTCAACATTGTAGCCTTGCTCATTAAAATGGATACATACTTCATACATAAGGCTCTCACAGCTTTTATACACTCTTTACGGTTTAGCAGAACTGACCATGGAATCATCTATCTGTTCGATGTTTCGAGAACTTAATTCAGTCAGTATTGGTGGGGTTTCCACAAGGTTGTCATTTGTGAAGTCTATATTAGGTAGATGAACTTTATAACTACTAAATAGTGCATTCCACTTCCGTTGTACTACTTGCTCTGCAAACTATCTTCTACACAACGAGAAAGAATTCACGTGTTAGCGCTTCTCCTTGCCAAAATCTGGTGCACGTGTTTTGAATCGTTACGCGGCTGTTTTACTTCCGTGGTCCCTTCGTTTGCTATTTGAAATAATTCGGGTTCCGTACTTAAGTTTTAAGTACGTCAGTTGATTGCCTTCCGTATAAAATTTTCGCATGTTGTTGAGATCGCGAGATTCCTTCGGTATTCTTCTTTCACTATTTCTGCCTTACAATTAGCCATTATAGTATGTCTTTATTGTCACGCTTTTTCAATCCGTGCACTCTTCATCATACCGTGAGCTCTTCTTCGGAGATAGTTAGTTGCCAAATATGGCCTCGGAGACTTCTTTAGTGATCATGTAACTCAGAATCAGTAGCATTTGTGGCTGGTCGTGGCAGATTAGATAGAGAAATGCCATCTAGGTGCGACACTAGATGGTATACATACATATAATGTGCCATAGATTATATTCGATTAATTGATGGGGTACTTAGACATTTAGACTACTAACACTTCAAGCAGAAGAGATCTTTTGTGTTATTCCGTTGGGCCTCTATGGTTTGTTACATAGGATTTTGATAAAAAAAAATTCCGTACAAAGTTAAGTAACAAACAAAACTTGGAGCAATGAATCCATAATATAAGGATTGAGTAACCACTCAATAAAGTGGTATACGAACGGCTCGAGAACTGAAGAAGGAACAGGGACAGGTGTATTTGGGCCAAGAACAAAGTACTCTGAACCTATGGGCAAAAGTACCAGCATTTTTCAAGCTGAAATATACGTTATAGATAGATGTGTCCAATTCAACCTCGACAGAAGATACAAAAATTGCGACATAGCAATATTGTTAGACAGTCAAGAAGCTATCCAAGCACTTGACTCCCATATCATTAGGTCAAAACTTGTGTGAGAATACCTATACAATCTTAATGAATTGGGCAGTAACAGGGTAACCCTCTATTGGATCCCTGGCCATAGGGGAATAAAGGGCAACGAAGAAGCAAACTCCTTGACAAGACAAGGAGCAGCAGAATCCTTTATTGGACCTGAACCATTCTGTGGAATAGGAAGCCACACTATACGTGAAGAATTCAGGAAGATGGAGAAGGAAAACAGGGCAAGAACCTGGGTCAATACTCCAGGTCAGAGGCAAGCTAAGAAACTTCTGGGACACTACAGGTGGAAGAGATTCGAAGCGTGCATCTGCCTTAAAAAGAATAAAATACGTATCCCAACAGGCTTCCTAACGGGGCACTGTAAACTCGGGGAGTATTTAAGGAAACTAGGTACAACAAACGAAGGCCTTTGCAAATTCTGCAATGAGACCAGAACATCTTCTGGAGTCATGTGGGGCATTGAGACTGAAATGCTTGGGCAAGTATATACCAACCATAGATCCACTTCTCGTTTTCAGATTCCTAAGAGAAACTGGATTAGAGACGGCACTCTAGGATGAACTATCCTTGCCGAGGCAAAGAAAGAGTGTTTGACACTCGATAACATTTCTGAAGGAATTCTGAGGGAAACTCTAATGAGGAAATAAACCTCTCCTAGGACCATTAGGTCGCAGTGCAAGTTAACCCTACGCAAATATTAATAATAATAATACGAGTATAAGATTTTGATCCTGCAAAAGGTTCAGTTTCTGAAGAAACCTGAGTATGATGTTTGCAGGTAAGTTTTGGATTTCGGAGGTGTTGATGAATCCCCTTCCGAGTGGTCTGAGCCTACTGCGAGGCATTGTTGGGCATTTACATAGAATATGTTCTGACGTTTCTTGATCTCCCGGGCATAGACGGCAGAGGTTTGATGCAGCCCTACCTATTTTGTGGAGAAGATAATTGAGCGAGTAGTAACCCGTAAGGTAGTCTGTTAAGATTTTGGCATCTTTCTTTTCTGAAGATAATTTAAAATTTTATAAAATTAGAGGCTGGAATATTTATTCATACCTGTTTTACCCTATTTCCATTCCTTAGTGGTTTGCACGATGCTCCGATTCAAAATACTATGAAAAGGAACACCAATGGATTCTACACGGTGTCTGTTTGTCCGTTCGTCAGTATCGTCATGCTTGTAATTTCAAACCGTTAATCTTTGAAAGCGCAGAAATTTTGAACAATAATAGTATGTGGACAAAATTGTTCCACTCCAGCACGCAGTATATATACGGGTATCGAATGAAAGCCAGAGTTTTAAGGAATCGAATAAGTAAAAAATATTTTTGTTTGATACTCGTAAAGTTTGTTCAACAAAAAACGTAAGAAACCAAGGCAAAAACGATCATACTCCTTTTCTCGGTGCGAAACACCAGTTTTTAGTTCCCTAAAACTAAATTTTTCAGAGATGACCACTTTTCAAAACTTACAAGCTATACAAGTATAAAAGAAGAAGGAGAAGATTTTGCGATTACAGGTTTTCTATTTATTAATATGTTACTCGTAGGTAGATGAAAACTTTTTCTCATTGCAATTATAATTACGTTTTAATTTCCCTTCAAGGATTTCAATACATACTATCTGCTACAGCTGGCTTTTTGAAAATTATATCTCATCTAGAAGGTTCCATTAAAAGTTTTTCTCGGAAAAACTGTGAATTACTTTCATTGTCCACCTGTAAACTTGTAAAACAAAGTGAAAGGACCTTGCGAACGTAGTAAACCTTATTTGCTCTTTACAAGTTCTGTTCCATTTTATTTTCACTTCTTCTATTTACTCTTACCGTCATTTCCACGACTGGAAATTTACTTGACCCCTTTTAATCTATTCGGCATCCGGTGAGCACTTCGAAGATAGAAAACTGCTGCAGTGAAATGACTAACTTTCTCATTGTGGTAAGGATGCGTGGTATGCGATATTTTCTTTCATCGTCGTCGAGTAAACAGGACTATCTCATTAATTTTTATTACACAAACTGGGTGAATAACCAAGATTGCTGCAGCTGTAGTACTCTAGATAACAAGCGGAAGTACCCCACCAGCATAAGCATTATAAGTAGCAGAGAATAGTAGAGGAGGTTGGAGCTATAGTGGTTAACATAGCAATTGCGGATAGATGTTCTTCTTCTTCTTGTCTCCTGATTTTGTTAGAATAGTAAATAAATGCACATCCTTTTGTGTAGATGTGTATGTGTCTGTACATTATTGCTGTGATTTCCGCTACAACCAGCACTTAGGACAATAGAGCCGATTGAACATTCTCAAGGAGAATGGAAAAATCATTTTAGGTTATATCTTCCTCTATTCACTGCATTGTTGGAACAATGCCTTCCGTTGCAGTGATTGGATACGATTTGCCTTTACTGATTGTGCTAGGCGATGGAATGAGGCAGTTTAGATAGGCAGGATGATCTTTTGTGCTTAAGACAATGAAAACATTTAATTAGAATCCTATCATCTAGAAATCTTTGGCGGTGGGTCCTTGGAAATCAAAGTGGTAGTACAATGACATTTTTAAGTAGATATTTGCTTTTATTACAATACGGTTTCGGGAAACACTTACATGGCTTTTAAGCAGTATCCATAGCGATGCTTAGTTATGAGTTTAGAGAACGGAAAAGGCTCGATGTCACGTTTAAGCTTACTTCTATTCGGCACATTGATTTTCAACCTTTTGAGCTGGGTGTCCCAAAATTTACGCAAGAAGTAATTTTGAAAGATTTAAAAATTCTAAATATTTTATTTATTCATAAAGTATACAGTATAGGGTTATGTATGGAATAGCATATCGGGTGAAGGGGCTCCACGGCTTTGCTGGCACATACGCACTCTTTTGTCGAAATTTTCTATGATCGTTTTGCATAAATGAGATTGGATTTCGTTGATATAGCGCTCAATTTTCTGCTTCAAGGCGTGGGTGATCGTTGGCTTGTTGGCATAAACCTTAGACCTTAGTCCGACGGCGTTAAATCGCATAACCTGGTCGCCAATTCTGATCACCGAAAAGGGAAATTACACGACCATTTAATGACTCATGCAGTAATTGAATTGTTTCTCGGGCTGTTAGGCATGTGGCACCTTCTTGTTGAAACCAAGAATCCATATCTTGAAATTTAGGCACAAAAAATTGGATTATCATGTCGCGATAGCGAGCACCATTAACTGTTATTGCCTGACCAGCCGCATTTTCAAAGAAGAATGGTAAGATGATGCATCCAGCCTAAAATCCGCACCAAACAGTAATACGTTGTGTGATGTATTTGTTTCTCAACAATCACTCGTGGATTTTTTGAATACCTGAACACATTTGACAATTTTGACGATTGACAAAGCCATTAAGATGAAAGAGTCTCATCGCTGAAGATAACTTTGTTTGAAAAATAAGCATCCACTTGCTGTTGTTCCATAATCTATTCAACCAATTCCCTACGCTGTGCGTGGTCAGAATGCTTCAGTTCTTGAGTCAATTGCACTTTGTATGCATGAAGATGCAAATCTTTCATGAGAATACGCTGTAAAGAGTTTCTAGAAATGTCCAGTTCTTGACTACGGTGCCGTATTGATGTTTCTGAACTTTCAATAACACTCTTACTTTATTGAAGGACGGCCAGAGTGTCTAAGATCACTAATTGATCCAGTCTCCCTGAATTTAAATCACTATACCGGCTACATTTTGTACGAAAATTGTGAACTGTAGCTGCGAAACCTTCATTATTTTCAAAATATTGCTCAACAGTGAAAATGCATTGTTCTTTCGTGTAGCACTTCATTTTTAATAAACCTGAACTGTCAACTGTCACGCTGTCTTTTTTTTTCCGTTGGCAACACTTTATCGCGGAAATGGCGCAAAATTCAAATCTTGCGTGAATTTTGGGATACCCTTTATTTTCGCAGTAGTATCTAGGCCGGGCCCATGATTTTCTTTCAAGACCTTCGTGCTGATAACCATCAAAACTGTGTATGGATAGCGCTTGTCCCATGTCAACTCTATATACTCTATCGACAAAAAAAAATTATCCCAAGTCTTGTAGGAACTCAGAACCAAATTAGAGTCTGTCAATATAAAATCTTCAAAGTTTATATTATCGGATCTAATTTCTTCGAGAAGATAGGGCACATTAAAGTTGGATGCAATCGAAAGACTGAATCTTAGGTGGACGCGTGTTGCAACGTGTCTAGCGATAAAACAGATTTGGCCTAAGCTGGACCTGAAACGCTCTAAGATTCTAATTTCTCTCAATAGACTGCTTATCAGCGCCACAATAAGTGGCATTACTGGGTACTGTTTAACAGGCAAGCACGCTACAAGGCTTGGCATTTCCTCAAATGATTTCTGTAGAAGCTGCTTGGACGAGGTGGAGGAGGAGAAGGAAGAAGGAATTGCATTGAGTCACTGAACCAATGTTCTTCTTGTAAACGGTACAATGATGATGATCACAAGATCATCTGCATAGACTATAGTTGTAAAGCCTAAACTATTAAATCTATTCAATAAGTCATTCACCACGAGCGACCATAAGAGGGCGAGAGGACGCCGCCCGGGGGCCAGCCTTAAGTCGCGAGGACCGTCACAATGACCTAGCCTGACAAAGATGTTATTATGCAGCTATCGAGCATAGTACATAGTACAAGAATTAGAACCAAATGTACGAAATCAGGGAAACCCCTGCGGCGAATTGGAATCCTTTTGACTTATTAGGGGAATACCCTATTTGCAGGTAGAAGAAAATGTTCCAATTCAGTCGTATCCATCTTCTGCATCTCGTGTTTAAAGTACGTTCTAAAGGAAGAATTTTGTATAGTTTTGGTCTGTAACACAGTCTCCGCGTTCGTAAATTAGTACTAGAATCGCCGGTCATGGATTTGATGTCCGTAATAAGGGGGGCGTTCCTTCATGGGAGGTGCCGGTTAGGGGAGCTTTTACTGTATATGAATGTGCCATAATGTGGGACTTAATGTTTTCTGTGAAAAAAAAAAACAAATCTAAAGAGTAAAACTCGATTAGTCAGACTGCAAAATGAACCTCCTAATTTACGACGTTCTGCTAAAAGTTGGAAAAGTGTCACTTGTCATCAAACCTTCAAATCACATCCTTTGAAGTATCTATTTTTGTCCAATTACCTTGCTGTCAACCAAAGTTCAATCCCTGTAATATCAGCTTATAGTTCTCCAAATTCATAAGCAGTAATTAAAATCAACCAAGCCATCCACATAAATGAGCACACGACACATTTCACCACCCAAAGAAACTTTACAACATGGACGACACCTAAACATTAAGTAAAACAACTGTAATTAAAGGTGATACCTATTTGTATCGAATGGATAAAGCCTGGGAATTGTCTGCACCATAACAGCTCCTACAACCTGTCCACAAGCCATTCCTTGGCAGTTTACACACGCCATGGCAAATATAACAAATCCGTTTCACGTCATATAAAACTTTTTTTATGTGACAGGGGTAGCAATAACCCGTAATAGGTTTGTGCTGCTCCACTCTAAGCGCGTATAGCTTTCATCATTGTGTACGTACACACCGCTTTGGGGGAGGTTGGGGGAATAATTAATTTAACTACGTCGTAAATTTAGCAATACTGTGCAACCAAAACACACATAAGCCGGCATGAAAGGTGTTGGAAGGAAGGATTAGAGTGGAACTGAAATAAAAGTGGGACACTAAGTAGGGGTAGATGAGGAATTGGTGTATGAAACCCCGTAAGAGGGAAGGTGAGCAGCACATTAAATGGGGTTGGAAAACTGCAGCCAGTATAGGTACATAACCATTTAATGGTTCTAATACTAGGATTGCAGAGGAGCTGTGAGAGTGTGTTGTTATGGGAAGCTGTTGTATTCGCTGCAAATTCAATTAGCACAGCTTAAATAGATTTAAAATTTCAATTTCATGTTGGCAGTTATTTTTTGTTTTCAAACAAAAGTTAGCATCCTTGAAACAAACAGCAACACTCGACGAACGACATGCGAATTGCATTTCCCACCCGTCACGTCAGTTTTTGTTATTTTTTCTGCTCAGCGCCATCCAACGAGGAAGTGCGAAGCCCATCAAGTTTCAAAATTAATGAGCCGAAATCACGATAAGCTTAAATGGAGTGCTGAAAGCTAAAAAGTAGGACGGGCAGGTTAATAGAAATTAATGCCTCACGGCATGCATGTGTTGCAGCACTTGAATAGTTTTTTTTTTTTATTACCTAAGGACTCTCGATTGATTGCATGACAAGATTTAATGCGTAACTGCTGAAGGGGTGAATTTCCTTTGTACTTGTCGTACATATAATGGGCTTAGAAGGATGGGCATAGATTTAGTTGATGGGCGTCGTTTTGTAATTACATTGACGCTGATGAAGGTAAACTGTTGTTCTTCTATCGATGTTACAGACTTCTGAACACTGTAACGTGACAAGTGAACAAGAATCTGAGGCAAGTAGTTAACATAAAGGCCAAGCATCTGGCTACTTAGTGGTCACTTACGTTGATGAGATTTCCTGATGGTTGTGTTGCACAATTGAATGTGATTAATGATCCGATTTTGTGGCTGCTGTTGGCATTTGCGGTGTTTGTCCGAATGGACGAACAGGGGTAGATGGTAAGTGGAGGATTTATATGGCGGTTGACCTAGATTTGATGAAGGAATACGAGTACATGATATGTTGTGAATGGAGTAGATAATTTAATGAATCCTAAAACATTCTCAACTTGAAAACAGTTAACAAGTTTTACTATCTTAGAGGTCTGAAGCAGAATGCTACTGTCATGAATATGGTCAAGGACTCTCGTAGATGAAACAAGTGCAATTCCTTCCCAACGCATTCCATTCTCTTCCGTCCCCATATACTAATTCCTAATACAATATTTATAGAGTTTATAGAGTTGCAGCGAGGTCTTCCAATTTACTTTCTCCCATACCTCTACTACCACTGCCATCTCTCAAACTAACCAATTTTTAGTTCAGATCGGGGTGGCTGTCTGCGTCTATGTACATACACCCTAAAACCAAATGAGGTCCATTGCGATACCATGGGATCTATCGCAATTCTAACTACCTAAAGGGCCTACATAGCTAGGTAGGTAGGTGTGGCTGTGACAGCATACTATGCTGAAACATAATTAGCGCAAAGGCGCCGTTTTAATACCACAACTCAAGTGACCTAATTTGTTGTAAAAAAAAAACTGACGTTGGACTTGTGGGAAAGGAAAGAAAGGATTATTTAAATCCACCCCGTGGCATTGAGGAAACTGATAAAGTCCCCGATGCTTGTCTCCGCTAACTCACTAATATTATCAAAAAGGTGTCTGCCAAGTGTACGGTGTCTGACCCTACTAAGGGCCGGACACTGACAAAGGAAGTGAAGGATTGTTTCAGGTTCGTTGGTCATGTTGCAGCTACGACAAAGTGCATTAAAAGTAATGCCCAGTCTGGCTGCGTGGACCTCTATGGGCCAATGGCCAGTGCTAATTGCCAGAACTCTAGCAATATCTGACCGGTTTCTGTTTAGTAGCTCTTGTGTTCTGCTCCAGTTATACTTGGGCCACAACTGCCTGGATATAACATAGTTCTGCAACGCTCACCATCTATTGCCAGCATCTGCAAGGAAATGAGCAAAGATTCTACCCTTAAGGGCCCCTAACGGAATGTTAACCTCCTCCGCATGGAAGCAATCAAGGGTAGATCCCTGCCTCGCCGTCAAGGTTTTTTGTTTCCGCCAATGTTACTATAACCAGGCACCCAGATTAGGCTGATCCTAGACCGATGACCGAGTGCGGCAAGCTCCTCCTTGCATTGTTCAACAAGTTTGGATGAGGAAGCCGCAGATACGATGCCTTTAAAAGCGACCTGGCTATCAATGAAAATGGCTATGGTGTTAAGTTGTATCGATGTATGTTTGAAGAGACGGCACGCCTCTCGTACAGCAAGAACTTCCGCCTGGAATACGCTGGATGAATTGGGTAGACGGAATGAACTAGAGATATTGAGGGATTCAGAGAAGATTCCCGCCCTTACCCCGCAGTCCATTTTCGACCCGTCAGTGAAAATGGTTGTTATGAACTCGTTTGTCAAAACGCCACATTTCCATTCCGCCCTGGAAGGGAATCTCACCGTGACATCATTGTGAAAGTTCACCCTAGGAATTATGTAGTCGGTCAGATTTGCCGCCAACTCCCGAGGTAGCAGATTAAGGATGCTGTTGTGGCCGTAAAGACTGTCGCACCAGCTACATGTTTCTCTTAATCTGACCGCACTACATGATGATATGTACTTTATATGAAGGTCGAGTGGTATAAGGTGAAGGATTACGTTCAAGGCTTCAGTTGGGCAAGTTTTTATCATCCCCGTAGCACCTAGAGCCGCAGTCCTTTGCACTTTGTTGATGAGTTTAGTAATGCATGCTTTTTTAACCGCCGGCCACCAAACTAGTGATCCATAGGAAAGTATAGGGCGCACCACTGCGGTGTTTGTGCAAATGACCATCTTCGGACAGAGTCCCCATTTCTTACCGAATGTTTTGCTACAAGCATAAAAAGCAACACAGGGTTTCTTTACCCGGTGTTCAATGTTAAGCTTTCAGCTTAACTTAGGGTCGAGTACCACACCAAGGTATTTAGCACTAGATGATAACGAGAGTGATTGGTTATTAAGCTGTGGGGGCGTGATAGCCGGTATTTTGGTTTTTGTGGTAAAGAGCATCAGTTCAGTTTTGATTGGATTGACATCCACATCCAGTGGCCCATGTGCTAATCTTATCCAAGGTTATCTTCCATAATCTCACTGATCACAGAAGGAAACATCCCCAATACGAACACTACCACATCATCCGCATACGCGACAACATTGACACCGTCTCGGACAAGCCTACACAAATTGTTGATTACTATAAGCCAAAGAAGAGGAGAGATAACCCCATCCTGGGGAGTTCTCCTTACGACGGATATGGTGGAAACACTATTACCGAGTGTCGATTGAATGATTCTGGTTTTTAGCATAGTCACTATCCACTTGCTAATAGACTCCTTTACACCCAGTTGGGACAGAGCGTCCTGAATCGATTCAGTACTAACGTTATTGAAAGCACCTTCAATATCTAAAAAGGTGGCAAGAGTAAATTGTTTGTAGTGTATTGTCTTTTCTATCGTACGCACAACCCCTTAGTGTATGCATGCTGAGATTTTGATAGAAGGGATGAATCTATTGTATTACGGATGTGCGTGTCTAATATACGTTCCAACGTTTTAAGGAGGAAAGATGACAAACTGATGGGTCTGAAATCCTTTGCAGATTCATGCTCCCGCTTCCCCGCTTTCGGAATAAACACAACACGAACACGCATCCAACTCAGGGGGACGTGGTTTAGAAGAATACCGCTTCTGTAGATCGGAACTAGCCAAGGGACCTAAAGGGCCTAATTGCACCAGTTGGAGCTTCTTATGAAGCAGATGCTGCTTTTGACGTCACTATTCGTCAGGTCACCGTGGTCGTCGAAGAAAAGAGCTGGACAGGTGCAAAAGAAATGGAGAATCATTTAAATCTTCTCCTCGTCTCTTTCGTTTTCGTTTTAAAATAAGCACCGCCATCTTCTTGAGAGACGAGCGGTAATCTTTAGCGGCCTTTGAAGTGCATAAGTGAGCATGATACCAGGGTCTTTGTTCCCGCTTGACTGTCCGTGAATGTGGTAATATCCTGAATGAACATTACATTTCATTCAGGACATGACTACCTACGAGTAAATTGCTATTATCTTCGCCTGAAATATGCTACGGTGATCTGGAAGGCAGAAGGAGGTACTCGAATTGGCCTTTTCAGAGAAAATACCTGCACCCACCCCATTACCAGTTACTGAACGATAACATAAATACATTTAGTTTATAGCGTACACTACTGTGTACGTGCCGCCACCGACCTGTCTTTCCATCTGTCACTCTTATCGACGATATGTCAATAATCGGCTGCATGAACATTTGGGTCATCGAGATGACAGCGGGCGATGGCAAACATATTAATGTCTTAATAATTCATTATCTCAGTATTTTACTTATTTTTGCAAAAGTCAGATGAGTAATTGAGTCAAATCCTGAGACATGAGCTTCAGTCAGTTGTTCAAGTACCATTCTGATGTACTGACCTGTTATTCAATTTGATTACCTCCCTGGGGAACCAGACTTCGACTTCGGTAGTTGGATACAAATTTTTCCTCCCAAAAGGGGTAAACTTACTGGTTTCCTGTAACTGTCCATCAAAATGATGGGACGTGTTCGTTTACTCCGAATTTCCCTCAACACGCGGGAGGTGCAGCAGTTGCTAAAATGGCCTTATTTCCTAAAAAGGCCGGGCTGGATGTCTGCCTACGATCGCGCCTAAAAGACGGGATGTTCTGATTTCCAAGAGTTGTCCATTAAAGGACTGAACCCTTAGATAAGACTACATATGAGTTATAAGCTGAATTATTAAGCATACAAACTGGAAATAAACAATAAATTATAAATTTATGAAAAGTGGTGAACATTCTCTAGCTGTCGCTAAATTTGCTCCGGTAGAGCAGCGTCAAAAGGGTACTCTCAAACCGAGAAGTCAATATAACTACGACCATAAGGAATCGTTAATACTGGGTAGGTTTCGATTTGAATTTCTTCGACCTTCTGGATATGCATGTGGGAACGATGGTGGTCTAAATAGACTTCATGCACCCACAATCACTAACCAGGGCATCCTCCATTACTGTAATTGTTACTGGGGAGCGATGTCGCAACATGATTGAATATTTTTTGACACCTGGATTAGATGCTTTGGGCTTGCTCAAAATGTGGTGTCAACAGGACAGTGCCAGATCGCATATAGCCAATCCAATGCGACACTATCACCTGTTTTCAGACTGAATTATCTCTAGAAATGGTAACGTCGAGCGGCGTAGAGACGCCCGCTAGATTTAATAGCCCCGGATTTTTTCTGTGGGGATATCTAAAGAGCAGAGCGTATGCTAATAAGCCACAAATATTATATATTCGACATAAAATAAGAGGAATATCGGCCGACATTTGTGAAAGTATTATGAAACATGCCATTAAAACAGTTCGCATTTTTAAAGCATCTTTGAAAACAATGTCAGAAAATACAGTTTGCACAACAATACCTCCGGAAACGGTTGCGGCGTGAATCATCACTGTATCCAGCACTCGATTCTCGCATCTCAATATTCATAAAGGCAACTGGCGCTCTCCGGTTCAACTACGAGTAACTGTCAACCAGATTGATCACTTTTCGATTGACTTAAGGCACTCCTCCAGTGTTTTGGATGTTCGCACCTTCCAAGCAGTTAAAATTTATTCAGATCGCTACTTTGTTACTGCCAAGGTACGTATGCAGACCATACCGCAACACCAAAGAAATTCTGTGAGAAATTAAACACCAGCCAGAGTCTTCGTCGATCGAGTATCCCTGAACTTTTCAAGAAGTTCAATGCCACCAACGTTACGTACGAGTACAGATGAGCAATGGCAGCATTGCCAGATGAATGGAACCTCAGCATAGTTGCCCGATCCTCAAGGAAGGAGACCCTCTCAACTGCTTCAAACAATAGAGTTATTAGTATCGTCATAATCACGTATAACCTTTCGTTAACATTCTTTTTAGTCAATATTAGTGCCGTTTTCGGCCAAGAAAGTCCTCCATAGATCAGATATTTACATTGCTGCCGATCTTGGAAAAAACTCAGGATCTCCAAAGTGATACTCATCACCTTTTCATCGATTTCAAGGTCGCCTAGACTAGCTATAGAACCATGTCTAGTTTCGGCATACCTGCCAAACTCCCTCGTCTGTCCAGGATGACGATGGAAAATGCACGCTGCTCTGTTAAGGTCGATAATAATATCATCGATGCCTTTGGTATCAGGAAAGGTGATTTTTCAAAATGAAATACAAATCATTTGTCAATTGACCATGATTCAGGACGTGTTTCTACTGTGGTTAGTATCCCACACTACTCCGGGTATTCTGATCCCATAGTATCTTTCGAGGTTTTCACCATTAACAAAAAAAAAAAAAAAAAAAGGTAAGGACTATGTTAAGGTCACGCGCTGTCATGTGATTCCTTTAACATCAGGATTGCACAAAATTCTCAAGGAAGAACTTAGCAGATTATCAGTGGTGCTCTCGTGACTATTGAAACAGAAGCAGCTAAACTGGATTTAATGGCCAAAACAAGGGACTGTCAACATCGGTGACTTGGGGAGAACATCACAAAAGATAGCTACAAATCTACCTAGGGTCCGTTTAAAATTCAAACAGTGTTCCACGCGAAGAGATCAAGTGAAGAATCACTATTTTCGACCTCGGCTTCTTTGGTCTAACTAGACAATTAGTAGCAAAGCCCTCTCACGGACAACTAAGGTGATTTTATATAAAGCCTTCATCATCCCAGCCCTACAATAAGGCGCAGAAGCATTAACAAATTCTTCGAGTGATTTTTGGTTCCGTTTGTACGAGTTTTGACGGAGAATGGAGATGTAGATACAACCACGAACAATACCAGTTGTACAGCAACATCGACCTAGTAGGAAGGGTTCTAATCCATCGCATGAGATGGCTAGGATATGTACATATGGCCAATGGGCATCAACGCTTCGGCTCGAAAAGTCTTCGAATCCATCCCGGAGGGTCGACGCGGTGAAGGAAGATCTCACCTAAGTTGGTGCACATAAGTGGAAAAGGACCGCAACCAAATCCGTGGGCAAAACTGGAGGCGGTTAGCACGCTTGATGGTTGATATCCAGGTCCATCCCGAACTTTAGCGTCATCTAAAGTAAAATAGATTCCTACATCTGTCGGACATTATATTACGAGTACAAGTACATATATGTACTCGTACGTACATAATCCCGACCCTCAATAAAACATGTGTGTGAACAAAATTAATGTGTTTTATTTTCTAACAAAAAAATAGTACATTCCAGTATAATATTATATATGTCTGGGTACTCTATCATCATTTTGCACTAATTCTTGGTTTATATCTTCAGCAATTAATGTTTTCGCTTAAAAAAGATGTTCAAAATGTTTTCAAGAATGCAAAGTCTTTAGGAGCTTTTCACAGATTTTTTTTTCTACTTACGAAACTATTCTCCATTAAACTTAAACCGAAACGTTGCTTTTTTTGTCATTCATCCTATTTAAATCTACAAAATCTATCAAGGATCTTCAAGTTTCTGTCAGCATATTCTCTGGTGCTCTCCTTTGTGGAGCTACTAATTAATAAAGTTTTAAGTTTCTTGAAATACAGAAAATATAGCTGGGAGAGATACAATTTAAGTCAGTAAATATTTCAAGGATTTAATTTCAACAAGCCTTCGAGTGCTCTGCTTATGAAATTTAGTTCACTGGTTCACACCTCTCAGCTGCATCTTAATCCTGAAATAAATTTTCACTGTTTGTTTGATGAAGGGAATCTCCAACTCATCCAGCTTTCAGCTACCAGACGAAATACACAGCGTTGGTCTTCCTTAATCCCTAAATTACTTGAAGTTTACGCTGCAAAAGTTGTATGCTTCATGAATTTCCAGAGCGATAAATTCAAGTTGCAAGTTTGTGCATTAACTTTGTAAACACTGATTACTTTAACTTGCGGTGGTAGTCCACCACCATTGAAAAAGTTTATACTCTGGTGAAACTTTTCAGAGTCTCCGGGAGTATACCGCATACAATTTGGCGAATCGGGAGCCATAATGAAATTAATTTTCAAATCCCTTGGAAGTAGATGCTGAAATGAAACGAAGAAATTTCAGATAGCGAATTGTTGTACAAACAGAAGGAGGATGAGAGAGAAAAGTATCTGCAAGATGCATTTCTACTTCCGGTTGATGGAAAACTTGATGTATTGCGGAAAGACACACGTTTCATTTGGGAAGATGAAGTGATTTACATTCCAGAAAGTGGTTAATTGCGGTAGCGGTACGGTGATTTGATTGGGGAATAAAGTTTTAGATTGCATTGCAAAGAGAGTATTTGAATAAGAAGGAAGGGTTTCAGTCAATTGTGGAAGTCACGCACTTTTTGAAAGCCCTCGTGACTTTTCAAACAAACTATTCAATTTCAGTTCAATTCGAACTTTGTATTCTAAAGAATAATGCGATCCCAGTTGACATTTATTGTTTATGTTTTCATTTTCAGCAAAAAATAAAACAGGCGTAGAAAAGGGCTACGTCTATCCCGAACAGTCTAGAAATAAAGATTTTGACTATCAGTTGTTGCGAATCTTGATTCCTTTCAAGAACTTGGAGTTAACGCGGGTATATCCGTAACATTTTTTTTTTACTTGCTCCTATAAAGAGCTGGTATGTAGGACAAGGGCGATTCAATTGAAGATTACAATCTGGCACTACTGATGTTCCGTCAAAGATAAACAGCTGATATTTGACATCTACGAATACTAAACATTGATATTTGCAATTATGGAGCAGAATATTGGAGAGCAACGCATTTTAATAGTTAAAATCCCTCCAAACCAATACGATTAGCGCATTGCGAAAAATTGACGGTATAAATAACCATCTACTTCGTGCTGCAGTTAAGAAATTAATGGATCAGTGTTGGATGTGTGAAGATCAGTGCGTCCTCGTAGTGGCCGGTCAAGCGAAAATATCACCGCAGTGAGTGACAGTGTTCGCGACAATCCGTCAAAATTTATTCGCCATCGCTAACTTTTCCTACAAGATCTGCATGCCTACGAAATCCCATTGAATTGAAGCCAGCAAACCATGAATATGATCATGACTTCGTTGATAGGGTGTTAGAGACCCACCAGGTAGATGCTGATTTTCCTAATAAAAGCATCTTCAGCGATGAGGGTCACTTTCAATTGAATGGCTACGTAAACCAACAGAAAATTGTCACATTTAGGTCATGAAAATACACGGGCCATTCACGAACAACCAATATATCCACAAAAAGTCACTGTTTGTTGTGAATTTTGGGCCGGCGACGTGATTTTTTATGGCCGTAATAATTCTCTTGATGCTGCTGTAACAGTCAATGGTGAACGTTATCGGGACATGATAATAAAATGCTTTGCCATCAGTTAGACAATATTGATATGGGAAACATGTGGTTTCAATAAGACAGTGCCATCGAGAAACAATCCAGTTATTGGATACAAAGTTTCTTGGCCGCGTCATCTCTCGTTTCGGCGACCAAAATTGACCACCACGATCGTGCGATATCACGCCGTTTATTTTTTTTCTCTTTGGGTTATATAAAGCGAAAGGTGGATACCAATGACCCCTAACCGACCAGATTTGCCGTGTTATTTATGAACTACTGCATGAAGTATGTCGAAAAGTAGTGACAAAGTTCATCAAAAAGGTGGCAGTCTGCTAGGCCAGACGTGGTGCCGATTTGGCCGGTGTAATCTGTCCTTTAATGTTAATGTCTTAGTATAACATACAAATATCAGCAGTTTTTAGAAAACTAATATGAGGAATCCAATAAAGTGGGTCTGGCAATTTGGTTCTTCTGTCTGTCTATCTGCCTGTCTCTATATCTGACTACAGCTCAAATGACTGGTTATACAAGTATTTGGGGACACAGTTTGAGGCGAAATCGACATTCTCATTCTAACCTTAAAATTAGCAATACTCTACTTAGGGTCAATTTTGCGATAAAAATTCATATTTTAGGTAATATTAACTTTTGCAATAAGACTGCTTACTTATATTTTCGGTAAAACATAAGCGGACTCACGCAAATTGGCCATGTCTTAGTTACGGCTTAAGCCGATTTTAATCGAAAACCTTATCTAAGTCAATATTTTTTTTTTAAATCGACTATTAGTGAAGTACACTTAGTTTTGGGGTTACATTTCTTCTCGAATTGCGACCCTACAGACCCCAGATGTGAAGTTTAAAGAAAATCTGTCCAGCCATTTAGGCTACAGTCGTGCAGACAGACAGATAGATAGAATTAAGAGTCTCACGTTTTTGAGTTTCTCTATCATAGTTATGTCATGCTTATCAAAATCTCGTGATCGAACATTTTTAGGAAACTAATACCTGCCCTTATAGGTTGGAGTAAAAAAAAACTTCAAAATAGGAGCAAAAATTCAGAAGAAGTCCTCGTCTGTCGCATTTCCAATCTAAAAACTTAACAAGTAGACAATAGGTTGATTGTTCCATAACGCTTCCCCACGCATTCTGAATGAACGCCCAAGGAAAAAATTATATCTCGAGGATTTCCCTAATTCTAACCAACAAATAAAATTTCACCAAAATCGGTTCAATAACTCAGAAGTTATATAAGAAAACGACTGCGAGAATGCCCCGTCCTATGAAATATTAGTTACAACTTGTAAGCATTTTTATTCTAAGAAAACTTTAATTATTATTTTTTTTTTATGGAGGAAGCCCAATGTTTTCCTCCCGCAGTACTGGTCTTGCAGATAATATTAAACAGGGGATGTAACATTTCTGAAATAGTTTCATGGGCCATCATGCGTCTGCTTGATGTGGGCTTTGAAAGAAAATCTCATCTTAGACTTGAGACAATGCTCCACTTTCTATTCGTAGACCTGATTGGAAAACAAATGGGGGCCAGAGCAGGATTAGGTTAAGGGAATGTCTTCAAAAGGACTGACTAAAGAGAATCAAGTTTTGAGCATTACATATAAAAGAGAATTGTCCCTACTCAATGTCAATGTTGGACCTACATATTATGATATTTAGAAGATCGAGGTTTTGATGGCCTCTTCCTGAGTGGTGACGGCAATGATTAGCTGGCAGCACTAATTTATTTCGATAATTCACTTCAACTTGGTGATATTTTTTTTATTGACGCAAGAATGATTTTTCAAATAATTTTACAGGCGACTAGCTTACCCACTTTTGCTAGGCTATATATGTTTTTTGCTTTCTCGTTATCAAGGTTCCAGTACTTGAAAAAGTAAAGACGGAATCCTTATAGTGAGAGTCAGTTGTCTGTCTGTCCACCTGTCTGTTACAGTCTCATAACTTATGAATCGTTAAACGTAGAAGCTTGAAATTTGGAAAAGAGTTGAGAGTAGTACTAATCCGCAGCAAGTTCTAAAGTAAAATTGCAATAGATGTATCAAATGAAAGGTGACGGTGCGCTGCTTCCAGAAAGGTATACTTCCGTTTCGTACTTCATCAGATTTCGAGAAAAATCCAAAAAAAAAAAAAAAAACTCTCAGAAAGGGGATGTGAAGCACTTTTGTGCTTGACCGTATTTTATTTTAGGTTAGATTGGGAATTCAGAATTGCAGCACAGACTCCAAGGTACCACTTTTCCACTTTTCTTTCTTGGACTCACATGCAGGTTGTTCGGTGGACTAGCTCTGGAGCAGACGACATATGCACATACATAGTACTACCCGTTCTCATTCAAGTCAACCCCGTATACCTTTAATAGTGGCTTCTTTTACCTGTTAATGGTCCTTGCAAAGCAAACCCATGGGGTAAACTAAAGTCTATGCAACTCATCTCTATTTAAGAAGTTGGTATCGTATTTGGTTTTAGATAGTTTATTTTCTTTGAAAAAGATCAAACTGTATTTGTTGAGGCAGAATCTACTCCATCAATCTTCGACCTTTCAGCACTTTTCTATTAACTGAAAGCCCTATACACTAGCCGATCGATATATTTTGCTCTACTTTTTCTAAAGACTCAGAGGTTCTTAAAGTCGAAAGGACAATAAACCGATTCTGAAGATCTTCCTCAGTTTAAGAACGATTCCTGCAATATGATATGATATAGGTTTGAATGTTGGAACTGGTATATCATGGAGCAGAAGCTGATATGGTAAAAATTGTGTGTCCTTGCTCCTATGAGTTTGTTCTTGTTTGAAAGGGCGTACAAAAGGACATATCAACATTGTAATCAGTAGAGGCCCCTTCCAACAATTTCTTCTTTGGTGGAGACACATAATCGTATGCGAGAGGAAGCAGATACCAATAAACAAAGTCTAGTTATTTGAAGTAGGGTGGAAGGGTCCATCAAATTTCTTATACGCCAAGTCGACAATAAAGCAATATTCATGAAAAGATATAGTTTAGTATCTATAATCTACATAGGGGGATCAAAAGTGACAACGTGGCAATATTACAATTGTTATTACCTTTACAACTGCAGTAAGTACGCAAATATATTTCGAGTTCATGAAGTCGCGGTTATTATTTGGAATATTGAGTATCGTGTAGCAGAATGATGTTTGGAGGCACGTCGAAGGCATGGTACACGATTTAAATATACCAATTAATGCCGTTCTCCATTTCAAACTGATCCTTATATAAATGGATGCTGACTTAAGCTACTATCCATTTCGCGATTGCCTACATAGTCTTGCTATTAAACTTAAGTAGGTAAAGGTACATGGTACCGTGACATCAATCACAGGCTCACGTTAACTTTGTAAAAGAGTAAGATATCTGTATTCAGCCGAAATTGTCGGCAGAGGTCCTTTAGGTACGCGGGCTGTTCCGACACTGGGAAGAAGTATACATGCTCATAGCTCTGGCTTTAATACAAAAAATTTCCAATGTGCGGTCTCTGATAGTCTCATCCTTGCATCTACTAAAGGTTGCAATGGGCATATTCAGACTAGAAAGCTAGACAATTATAATAATTACAAATTACATATTTGCGGTCCAGTTATTACACCAGCTCGAATTTTTATTTTTTATTTTGGCATTGGCGCCCTTAATATTGAAGTGTCTCTGTTATAGAAAAATGCTTACATGAAAATAAAAATATCTTCCAAAAGTAACAGAAATTCACTTTCTAATAATTGCCTTAGGCATCCAACCAAGACCCTCATTGCGGGTAATTACCAAAATTCGTGGTCAGTAAACCATGTAAAAGACACTCGACCATTACCACCAGACAAGAAGGACAACGATAGACACCATATCAGCGACAATAAACGCCATCAGTCCCTAATTACAATTAGAATTGTGGTTCACTTGGCCGAATGGCTTTTGCTGGGTTAGATGTCCCTATTAGGAGTAGGCGCTGCGGGTGTGTTAATTGGTTGGAATGCTATCTTTCACTGTTCTGAGCAATAGAGGGTTTTCATTTCCAACTTGTGCCTTAAATACTACATACTGTCTGAGGTTGGAGTGAAAGCACTTTTACTCTTTTTGAGTTAAATTTAAATTTAAATTATTGTTGACCAAAATAATATCTCCGATACAACTGTCCGTCTGTGCTTAATTTTATCATATCCTGCGGTTAATAGTGTCTTCCTAAATGCCACCTTACAACTACAATTCAGTTTACTTTCTCGAAAGTTTGTGATTCACTGCTTTCGAAATATCCTTCCTTTGGTTGCATTTGAACAGACATAAAGTCGCATTACGCGTATTCTCTCTAAATAGACTCATAGATACAATTTTGAAATTGCTAGCATCCGCTTGAGTAGACAAATGGGGATGGTTTACATTGTATAGGAAAATATTTTGAATCGGAGATATACAAGGACCAAGTTGTTTGGTTTTCTACTTGCTTGCAGCTGTGCAAACCTATACATACTTGTACCAGTGTGCCAATACCTACGTTGGGTAGAATTTGTCGAAAGTCATGACCAGGAAATTCCATTCTCAATATTCATGCAGAAGAAGCAATAACAGCGGAACGAAGCCGTTTTGTGTGGTTATTTTGGTCAGGAAAACTCGTCCCTTCATGAAAGGGTAACTAGCTTTGAAGCGCGTAGAGCGCCTTGTATTCATTTGTTTACTCAGTGGCTAGAGGCAAATTCCTCTTTGTTGTCGTTGGTAGTTTTTACCCTCCGAATGGGCGGAATTTATTTGTTGAGAATACTGTTAAAGTGCTGGCGCTACTCTGTGCGGACAAGTGATGCTTTAGAATGCTACTCATGTGACCTTGGCAGTGTGATGGTAGTAAAATCAAATTTGTTATGCATTTTCTTGTAGTGGTTATAGTTGACTTATGGCTTCGGAAGGGAAGACGACCGAGCAATATACCAGGGATACATTATTTTGCGTCGAAATTCCACTAAATTGGGAAAGGTCTGTTTCAAAACCCACAAAAGAGCTGAAATTCCTTCTCTTTGACTATGGACCGCAGGTTAAAGATCCAAGTTTGCGATAGTATTCAGACATTCAAAAGTTTATCTCTGGGCGAGGAATTCACTTTGTACAATTCCTTGGCTGATAGTAGAAATGCATTGCCAGCATCTAAAGTATTTTTTGTGGGTACATCGCTTCAGGAGTATGTAAAATGCAATATCCTCTGTGGATGGTTGACTTGAGTAAGAGAAAAAATAATAACAAATCTCCTTGCACAAACAGTTTTTACACCACATCTTACCCCGTCTCCACGATTCTTTGACGATTTTTAGAAAAACGTGGCGTAACTTTAAACCCAAAGTTTATTAAAATCCGGTAGGTGGTTCTTGAGTCCTATGAGTAAAATGATTCGAATATATCTTAAGCTCCTCCCTATTTCTTACCACTCGATTTTAATTTCTTTCAACTGACATTACTAAAGTGTCAAAAAAACTGGACCTAAAAACGATCTCGGGGGCATTTTAGACAACAAGCTCGCTTGGAAAAGTAAATAAGAGAACAGAATTGTCAAAGCCAGAAGGGCATACTGGATATGCCGGAAGGCTTTTGGGGAAAAGGGACCCCCTTTAGCAAAACGAAGCTAAAGCTGAAATAAGTTCTTTGTACCCAAGCTGAAATAAGTTCTTTGTACCTACTCGTGTATCGTCAGGACTATCCTACTCTATGGAATCTTTGTTTGATGGCCGATAATAGAGAACAAGTATGTCCTAGCACTATTAGCGAACATTCAGCGTATGGCATGCATGCGGTTCACCAGAACTAGCACTCCTGTAGCAGCAATGGAAACAATCCTGAATATACCTAGGTACTTTCCATTCAACAAGAGGTGAATAGAACTCAGAACTCTGAATCATTTCAATGACCGAAGCCTAACGTGACACAAGGGCCAACGCAAAATAAGTACGGTATTAGCAACATATTAGAAATGTTCCGAAGTGAATAGGCTTGAATTTAAAAAAACCCACGTCAGAGCGCTGCAAAATTGTCTAAGGATCTGAACGCGTCCGACTCAAGTATACGGCGCATACTGAAAAATTAATTTAAATTGATTTAACACAGGCACAAACGCCAGTTCGTCTTCAAAGATCAAAAGCACTGAAAGCCTAGTACGCAGCCGGTAATCTGCAGAATTTGGTATTTTCTGATGAAAAATTATTTACTTTTCAGCAATACGTAAAAAAGCAAAATGATCGTGTGTGTTTGCAGAACAAGTCTAACGATAATTTACAAAACCGACTTACTGTTCGTAAACAAGTGCCTGCATCTGTGATGGTTTGAGCTGCTATAACTGCAAACGGACGCTCTCCGCTCGTTTTTATCGACGAGGGCGTTAAAGTAAATCAGGAAGTGCATTGATCCTTTGGGCACGCAAACAATTCAGTGCCAAACGCTGAACATTCCAACAGGACTCAGCACCATCTCATAAAGCTCGTCTAGCACAATAATTTTTACATGATCACTTTCCGAAGTTCATTTCTTCGCAGCAGTGGCCTTGAATCGTATGGATTTCTCCATATGGTCCAGGGTAAGGTGTCAACAAAAAAATATCAAAGTGTGGAAACATTAAAGTCAGCGCTTCGTCGGGAATGGTCACGAATCCTACAGGACCACATTCGTGCAGACTGCAATGCCTCCATCAAAAGGATTGATGGCGTCATCCGCGCTAGAGGGAGCTATATCGGACAGTGACATGGTTTTCATAAAAATAAATGTATTTTTCACATGGTCTTAAAATATGAAATTAAAAACTTTAGAAATAAAGAAACTGCAGTATTTTGAATAGGTAACACTTCATTTCATGGACCATGTAAATAAATAATTTACTCGTAACTTCAATATAGACGACAGTCTGATTCCCCAAATGCGAGTGTTGGCAGCTATCCCAAACGAAGGTGGAATAGAAGTGTATAGGGATGGATCGTTGCATTAACCCAGGCCTATAGCATCTACAGAATGTTTTTTATGTTCCAGGTCGATGTTGTTTGGTCCCATTTTGGTTTCGTTGGCATTTGCCATATCGCATTTGACGGTCGTGAAGAGTTGCCCTTAACACTATTTTATAGAACATCTAACGACTCAACAACGTGTTAAAGTTATTAAAATAATTTATTTAATTAATCGCTCAATTCAAAATCATCGGGTTTTATTAAAAGACATTTTTTGGAGGAGGTCATGGTTTTTGAGCTTTTTTGGACTCTTTGGAAGTTCACAATTTGTTTCTCCACGATAATTTTTCGTCTACCAATTAATATTTGTGTGAAAAATTTCAGCTATCTAGCCCGGTTCAAAAGTTACAAGCGTTTGACAGACACACTGACACACGGACAGAAAGATACCGTGTTGGACCCGTATTGTAGCCTAAAAAGGCTAAAAAGCCCCGCGAAGTAATAACTTACGGCAGTCCCGTTGGAGAGTGGTTCGAAGTGTACACCCTGCACACTTCGAACCGTTCCCCCGCGGAGGTACGTAGGCATATTCCTGGCCTCGATCATTCAGGTTTGGCGCAGCCATAAAAAAAAAATAAACCGTGTTGAACCCAGTAGTGTTCCGTTTAAAAAATTCTGGTACGGGACATTAAAAAATATTTTAAACTACTGAAAACCAGTTTCAAGACGAGTGAGTCAGCCAGTAAAACATATTTTGCGGATAGATATTTGAAATATCCTGTAACCAACAGCTACGGATATGCATACCTTTATGGACCGGGTCAATAGGGATCCGACCAATTTTGTGCGGCGATGTGTCACCATGGATGAGACATGGGTCCACCACTACACGCCAGAAACAAAACAGCAGTCGAAGCAGTGGATGGAAGCCGGTGGTTCAGCGCCAAGGAAAGCGAAGTCGATCGCATCTGCTGGAAGGGACATGGCCAGAGTGTTTTGAGATGCGAAAGGGATTCTGTTTTTTGATTACCTTGAGAAAGGCAGAACAATTACAGGCGAATATTACTCCAACCTTCTTGACAAGCTGGATGCCAAAATTCGCGAGAAGTGGCCTGGCTTGAAGAAGGAAAGGATCATCTTTCACCAGGACAATGCACCTGTACACAAGTGTGCGTTGGCGATGGGAAAACTGCGGGATTTGGGTATGATTTGCTCGGTCATCCCCCTATTCACCTGATTTGGCACCCTTAGACTTCCATCTGTTCCCAAACTTGAAGAAATTTGTTTCTGGGAAGCGCTTCGCATCCAATGCAGAATGCCGTAGATGAATATTTTCGCAGCTTTCCAGACTTTCACTTCCGAGAAGGAATACTTATGTTGGAGAAACGCTGGACCAAATGTGTTGAAGTCAAGGGAGATTATGTAGAAAAATAAAATAATTTTTTAACTGAAAATCGCAGTCTTTCATTGTCAGGCCGAGAACTTTTCAAATTGCCCTCGTACATATGTACATATGTAACAATAATAATTTCTATGTCCTCACACTAGTTGGCTTCCACCGTCCAGCTTCTAAAACGAGCTTACTCGTACACCGTTTAGCAGTAATGTTTTTCTGTTCTGAACTTTCACTCTCATATCTTATTCCCATGAGATAAAAATTACTCGTCCTATTTATCTAAGATGTGTTGCGGTAGAATTCGGGAATTGTACTTTACCTTGCAGCTGCTGCACAGATCTTGGTGTTTTAAGTAGAGCCTTTAGTAGGAATAGCTTTTATTTCGAATCCATTTCTGGTCTAGAAATTTTGAAAACTCTCTCAAAAATACTAACTCATGTGGTAAGGATGGTATTTCGAATATTGTGTTAAAAAAAACCGCTTTGAATCTAGTTGACGTTCTAGTACACATTTTTAATTTGAGTGTTCTTTCAGGCATCTTCCCAGATGATCTGAAAAGTGCTGTTGTTATATCTTTCTTCAAAAAGGCAACAAAAAAGATCGAAATAACTATAGACCAATCTCATTATTACCCACAATAGCAAAAGTTTTTGAAAAAAATCATTAAAACTAGGATTTTGCAATTTTTGTTAAATCAAGATTTTTTTAGTCCCCTACAATATGCTTTTCGATCAGGATTATCAACAGAATATGCTCTGTTGGATTTTTGTTATATTATACAAAAAGGTCTTGAGAAGAAAAATGTTGTGGTGCACTTTTCGTAGACATAATCAAAGCGTTCGATATGGTTAATCACAGCATTCTTTTAAAAAAAACTGTACAACTCTTGTTTTCGAGGTTGTATTTATAATTGGTTTGTTTCTTATCTGAGTAATCGAACTCAAAAAGTTAATGTGAATAATGTTCTAAGTGACTCGAAGGATATTAATTTGGGTGTACCTCAGGGATCAGTGCTTGGTCCTATTCTCTTTTTAATATACATTAATTCTCTTTTTGAACAACCATTTGTTGGGAATGTTAAGGCTTTCGCAGATGATCTTGCAATTGAATATGATTCTGAAAATCCGTTAAATTTAGTTTCAGACATGAATTATGATGTCCATATACTAAGGTTGTGGTTTGCGGTACATGAACTTTGTATAAGTAATAAGACTAAAGTCATGTTTTTTAAGCCTTGACGCAAAAGAGTTGAGTAACACTGATATTAGCTTTCATTCACCTGATTGTTTAAGATTCAAGTTGTTTAGCGAAAATTACTTAAGACTAAGTTCTCAGACCCTTTTTAATCCAAATGCGGCATGTACGGAAAATTGCTCTCAAATTGAACAGGTTAAATGCTTCAAATATTTAGGAGTAACAATTGATCAACAACTTAAATGGACCGAACATATTTCGAATCTTAAACAGTATTTTCTTTCAACAATTCGGTGTCTATACAGTCTGAGAAAATTTTGTTCTAGCACTTTATTAAAATCTGTATACTACGGGATATTTAATTCGAGGTTAGAATATGGTATATGTTGTTGGGGGAGTGCTTACCATAATAGATTGCAACAATTGCTTGTCTTGCAGAAGTGTGCCGTAAGAAATATTTGCAATTCTACTCGTTTTGCTCATTTAATGGAATTTTTTCGAAAATCACAAATTTTGCCTGTACGACACCTATTTTACTAAATTATAAGGTTTTAAAAATGTTTTTTATACGAAGTAGTTATAGGCAAAGCCCCATTATTGGATCATATAACTTGAGAACCAATTCTAGTAATTTTCCATATTTACGCTTTCGGACTACATTTTATAGAAACTCCTACTCTGTAATATCACGCAAGTTATTCAATAAACTTCCTGAAACAATACAAAACATTACGAATCTGTCTCTGTTTTTAAAAAGAATTAAGTCGTGGCTTTTTGTGTATGACATGAATGTAATCGAAATTTTGTTGCACAACTTTACTTTTTTTTTTTTTTTTATAATTTGCACGTGTTAAAGGGGATATGAATACCCTTATACTAATTTTTAGAACACGTGAGTTTTTGTGGAAAGGAAGAGACAGAGAGAAAGACAGAGTGGTGTGGTTTGAAACTCAGGTGGTATTTAGTTTCTGCAAACTTCAAGGGTGGCTGTCCAGATAACTGGGGAGTATTTTGATTTGTTTTTCGCTATTATTGTCGTTGCTTATGATTCACTGTATTTCTTTCCGTCCTCCTGATGTTATCATCACGATCAAGTTGCATTTTGGCTTGATATTTGATTTGTTTTGCTCTCTGGCTGTTAATTAATTAATAATTTATCTCCTATAATTGTTTTTGTAAAATATAACCTATTGTAAAACGCTATTTTTTCTTTTAGTCACCCCACTATTTAATTGCTAAATTTAATGTGGCATTTGCTCTATTTTTATAAAAAATAAAAGTGCCACTAACTATTCTCATAAATTTAAAAAAAACTGTTAATATACTTAGATGTAAGTTGTATGAATTCTGTGAGAATAATGAATAAACATACATACATACCGCAGTCCATCGCAGTAACGTAAATCGGTAAAGCTTCTTTTCCCAGAAAATTATATGTCAGTGGAGATCCTAAATAAAACAAAATTTTTTTATAACTTTTTTCTTAAATTTTTTCATTTATTATTTTTTTTTTTTCTCCACTTGATAAGAGTTCTCATCATGTTTACACAAAGAATTTCATAATTTTACTAAGGTTTTTTTTTTTCTTCAAATATATCCAGTTTTCATTTTCTATATCATTTCATTTCTAACAACAATAGATTATTTTTTTTTTATCCACTGAATCATCCCTCTCCTTAAACGTTAAATTTTTATACATTTTATTTTTCATCATAATTAGTTCACCTTGATACAAGTACGATAAATTTTTTTTTTTACTAAAGATTTTATTTTGTCCTTAAAGTTGTTTGTTATACAATTTTTCTTTATTTTATTTTATTTTTCTTTTTATTAATTAGGTACTAATATTACATCTATTTGTAAAAATAAAAATCTTCTAAAACGAGATTTTTGTGTTATTTTTATTTCATTTTTGTAATTATTAATTTTTATTTGTTTTAAAAATGTTATGAAACAAATAAAAAAGATAAGTTAATTGTTTCGTTAAAGAAGTTTTGTTATAAGGTTGTTATTTATAAAATATATATTTATAGGATTTCTATTTGTTGTTGTTTTATTTTTTAATGTACATCAAGTAATGAGGAAATATTATTAATTATTTTTTTTTTTTATTATTATTTCATATGTGGGAAGGAATATAAACAAATGAGTGGAAACAAATATTAAATTTATCTAAATATTCATCTATTAACAGTTAGTTGTTGTTTATATACTTTTTAGTTAAATATCAATCTTCTTTGTTTATCTAAAAATATATTTCATGTTCATGTTAATTTTTTTTTACATTTTATTTCTATACAAATAGATGGTCAATTGTTGATTTAATTATTTTATTTTGTTTAACCTTAAATTACCAAGTTTTTTTGTTCATGTTTCATTTGTATTCGTTTTGCTAAATATTTTAAAAATTCATTTTGGCATTTTTTTTTTTATATACAAATTTGATAGATGTAATACATCCAGGAAAGTTTTGCGTACTTTTAGGTATTTTAGAGGGTTTATTGTTCTAGGGTGGGCTGAACGATTTGACTTGTGGGAGTAAGGTAAGAAGGGTATGCCAAATAAGTTTCACAAGTGATGGAAGTTGGTTGATTTTTAAAATAAACTTTAAAGTTATATTTCTCACAGCCTGAGAGAGAAAAAAGTGATAAAAGTGAGTATAAGCGTTGCGGAAATCATGAAATAATTCTGCTCTTCTGATTTATTCCGACAGTCAAATTGTCGATATTTGTTGTGTTACAAAAAAAAAATATACACTTGAGGTGAAATGTTTTCAACCACTTTAGTATTTTCAAAATGTTCGGTTAACGCAGTAAACAGAAATATACGGCATTATTAGTGCGAAAGAAGCACTTTGTAGTTAGCGTTAAGTCAGTTGCTGTTTCAAATCAATTCAGTTGACTATGAACGGACTTAGAGCTAAAGATAATCGGGAACATAGCCTTCAATAAAGCCAGCTAGTTCAGTAAACTATGCAAAGGTCCTGTCATAGCTACATTAATATGACGTACGTCATACATTTCGTACGACTAGTTATTTATGACACAATTGTGAATTGTCATAGGGTTTAAAATTGCGTACTAGTGTCGGTAATATCTGGTCAAATTCCAAGTGCTTTCGCGATACTTATAACTTGCTTGGGGGAGTCAAAGGACAATCGGACAAATCATGGCGGGAATTCCGTGTTTGTACTCGAAAGCCTATCATAAAAAAGTTACGGTCGTTTATGAATCGATATCTTCGAAGTAAATGCATTACGACCATATGCCCAACAAACACCTTTATCAGATGATGGGTCAGTAATGAATACGTTGCACCATTCAATGATAGAAATGGCTGTGGATTTTTATTAAATTAAATACTATAGCACTTAACTTTTGTCTCACTGTAGTATCTCGAAACAAATTATGGGAAATGTTTGCCCACATTAAAACAAACTATAGATACGACCGACATTTGTTTGAATAATTTTCCATGGTACGATCGATTACCTTGCAAATACCACTTTTGACTTGAAGCTATTTAGAAATTAAGCACACAACAGCAGTTGTCGATACATTCTAGGCTCAAACCAATGCACTTTCACATTTGAGAGATCACGCCATTCTACTGGTTCGGGAGGACAAAATCGTCCACCATAATAAAATGCAAAATGCCGGTGGTTTATTTGCAGCTCTCAGTAGAGTTGAAACCTTTCTAAAAAGGATCTATCAAATGGTTCATATACAAAGAACGGGTACAACTTCTCAAGAAAGAGACTAAAAAGAAAGTCTATCTTATCTTAGCGTCAGGCTTAACCTGGTTAAATCATCAACACTGACTTCTTCTGGTAAGAAAATTGAAGGCAGCTGGACGATTGAAGGCAGTTTCATGCTTTCAGGTGACCCCTAGGGTGGGCTATGATCCCAAAGATTTACAAGTGGTTCATGTCATTTTCATTCACAAAGCACAGATCGATTACTCCATCATACTTTATGCTGAAGATTCTGGAACGTTTGAAAGACATACGAGTACACACATGTCACAGATATTACTTATTTGAGTCACAGCATGATGCAAGTGGTAGATCATCCTGCTTGGAGGAGCCGTAAGTAATCAAGTGAAGTCTTGCTTACTACTCCGAGTCAAGCCTATACTAGATACTACATCTAAATCGAATGATTTGTTGAACTTTGACAGAAGATATACAAACCAAATTCGTGCATTTTGAATTAGAAGACGAGGATGCTTGTATTTCATTGTTCAGTTCTAAGATACACGAAACGCTGTAATTTTTCATATTCTTTGTGCATGTTATAGTGTGCTCGTAAAATATAAAAACTCAATTTTGGTTACACTTTTTGGCAAAAGGCTACACTATTCTACTACAATATAAATTTTATTAGTAGTCTTAACCGGAACATTCAGTGGCCACAGTGATCTAAAAATAAATATACCGACTAAAACATGTTTCGAACCCACTCTGTAAATTGTTTCCCAAGGGTGACAAAACATCTCCCTACATCTTTAAGGAATGTCCAGCCCTCCACCGCTTCAGAGAGGAAGATTTCGGAGAGGTGATCGTTTTAGCAGCGAACATCACTAGTCTTTACACTGAGGAAATTCTTGACTTCCTATTCTACTTCTCTGAAGTGAAAAATATACTCTACCTATAAAGAACACGAGAGGGTTGCACGTACTTCCTCTATCTGGTGAAATTTAAAATTTACTCAAAACTTGAGGCGACGAAATTTGAGTTTTCGCAAAAAAATTCGTTAAAAAGCTGAGACACATTTTTGACCATGTGTCCAGCACATGAATGTTATGTCTTTGCATATGCTTCGAATGACTGAAAAAAATGTAAGTGGTAACTGAGTTATGGTTTATTTATCCTAATAAATAAAGTACCGTTATTCGTTTTTTTAGCGAAAAACTGAGTATACATTGTAAATGTCTACATTATCGCAGATATGAATTTTTATTGAAATTTTCGATTGCGCTTCGAATTCTGACCCTACACAACCCAGATATAAAATTTGAAGTAAATCGATCCAGCCGTTCACGCTATAGTCAGTCGTATATCTAAATGGTCAGAGCGACCGACAAAATTGCGAGACCCACTTAGGTAGTAATACCAAAATTCAAGATCAATACTTGTTCTTTGTAGGAGCGTAATGGGATGGCACAATTGTGTTTTTTTAGAACACGCATTGCTATTTAAAATGTCTTCGGTTTCAGAGATATGAACCAAACATTTTTTTTTTTAAATATCCAGTACACTGTTAGGTATTTGAAAAATTATGTAGTTCTACATAAGATTTGAAAATTCTATAAAAGGTGTTAACCAAATTTTTAAAAATTTTCCAAAATTATAGAAACATATCCATAATGTCGAACTTTAATATGAAATTCTATACAAAACAATTGTAAAAGATTTTCGAAAAGTGTCCGAATTATTTCCGAAGTTAGTGTAAATCACAAAATAAATTCTTTTCATCAATATTTTATGTTTTTTTTTAAAATGTCACCCCCGAAACGGTAAGGCATGAACTGAGGATTTAAATCAGAACTTATAATTTTTGAATAAACATACACATATGTAGGTACAATTAAAATGATATATCGATAAAAGTTTTAAATAAAATTGCGTTAGTATCCTATAAATCTTAGCGCCGTTGTTTGATAAAGCCACTAACTACATGAAAAATGATCAACAATCTAAAAGGAAAAAGAAAATAGTTTAAGGTGTCTACAAACATTCACCCTCAAGTGTACTGTAGAAAACAAAAGTAAATTTCTTCGATCGGTATAAAAATAAATATTTCTCTGTGAAAATATATTCATTGTTATTTGAAAAATCTTATATTTGGACTCGAGAGTAGGATTTAAGAAAAGCTGGTTCAAGGTACTACTAGCATTAACTATTTGTTTCATTTAAAAGGAGTTTTCTCGGAGCCTTTTTTTTTGGAAGACTACTGCGAAAAGGTTTATTTCTTTTTTTCTTTTATTGTTGCAGTTATTTTATGGAGTTTCTATTGGACACGAGATTTTATAAATATTCTATTTTTTTCTTTATCTATTTATAACACTAATATTTTTCTCTAACTACATTCATAAGTATTTCCTTTGCCTTTTCTTAATTATCTTCATCATCATAAGGATATTTCTTTTCTGTTTCTCATTATAGCAAACGAATAAAATTAAAATAATTTTACAAATAAAGAAAAAAATAAAGTTTATTAATTTTCCTATTAAAAGACAAAATGAAATAACATTGATTCGAGCTACATTTTGTTGGAAAGATACAATTTCGGTTTTTTTTTTTTTTCTTATATTTTTTTTTTTTTGTTGGTTTTGCAAAAATATACAAACTTTCAATAGATTTAATAACAAGAACATCAATAACGAGTTTTTAGTTAATCCTTAGTGGAAATAGATAAACGTGACAATAAGTTCGCGTTTTGAAATCTGACGAATATTTTTCTTTTTCTACAGTTGAACGAATGTTTTTTGTTTTTTTTTTTTTTTTCTTGGTAATAGGAAAAAAAGTTTCTGATAAAAATTTTCACAAATTCACTTTTTCCATTGGAGTTGATGTAACAATAATACGAGCTAAGTTTTTTTTTTTTTTAGTTCTTAGAATAGTTTTTTTTTTTTTTATTTATTTTCGTTTAAGTAAAGCTTTTCAATTGATTTTGGAAAAACAATTTGGTTTTCAGTATTTTTTTTTCAAATTTTTTTCAAGTTAATTCCAATTTTCAGTGTGAAGAGTTTTCCAAGATGATGTAGTGTGAGTGTTAAGTGTTGAGATTTGCTGTGATATTGACCACTTTAGAAAGAAAAAGAAAGTGATAAATGATGAATTTAAGGCAGATTAGAGAAGGAAAAGAAGATTAATGTTTGCTTATGCGGAGTTTTTTTTTGGTGGGGGCTTTGCGGGCGAGGAAGGCGGATTGTACAGATTGTGCGTGACTAAAGAGACGAAGAAGCAGCGTAATAAATGACCTACAGATTGAATGGATAAGCTTGCTAAGAGAAGGATGTATTTTTTGTTCTACTTACCATTGCGATAAATTGAAAATGTCAATCTGGTTAGTTGGGTGCTGAGACGTTTTAAGTAATGAGAAGAACGATTTTCATATGATTAATGTGGCTAATTGATGAGTATTAAGTAAAATTTTTACTTTTTCGAAATTATTCCTATGTAGGGAAGAATGCCATATGAAAGGTTGGTTTGCTCTAAATTCAAAGACATATAGTTCGACAGGAGGTTAAATTCAAATTGCAAGATACGTTCATCATCATATTGCTTGATTTTTTCTTTAGTTTTTTCGGTTTGCGAAACTAGGAATACCAGACTACATATCATACTGAAATTTTGAGTTAAAAAAAAGACTAATTCTATCCAGGGTTAGCATGGAACTCTGAAAATTACTGGCAGATTAAGCGAAAATTCAGTTTAATTAGCAAATCCCTCGCACAAAAAAAAAAAAACCAAACTTTGCATAAGACCTACTTTCATTCAAGTTTTGTTCTACAGCATGTTCCAGAGAAACGTGTCTGTAATCACTTCTTTTGCTTTGCGAGTTGTAGTCACGATTTCAATACAGTTTAATACTTTGGCGGGAAAACATTATTAAAAAATGAGTGTCGTTGTTCTGAGAGTGTTTTTTTGACAACTCTTCCAAAAGGATCGACAAACAGTGTTAAAACGGCAGCAAAATATATGAAAAAATCAGAAACTTTTGCGAAAAAGTGAAGTGTCTGTATAAAGAATGTGATAATGTCAATGATGGCCCTGGTAGAGGTGATTTGTGAATTAGTCGAGAAAAACTCACAATAAGTCTGAGGAGGAGTTAGAGTGTCAACACAATAAGACGCCGCTTGGCAAAATCTGGAATAAAGAATAAAACGCTGAGTTGGGCAATACAGAACTTGAACCACGATTGGAGCAACATTATATTTACGGATGAATCATCTTTTTTCCTAAATTGGACAAGAAAATTTGGAAATTTGATAAAACGAACAGTGAAACATCCATCAAAAGCTCTGTCTATGAGTGCCACTCGACCAAAGACTTTGGAAAGCTAAAAGTGTTCACAAGGAATCTCTTCACAGACTATAACAAAAGATTTTGCTAAAGTCTGTCGAATCTCTGTATGGACCTGGCAATTGTGAATGGATCTTGCAAGAGGATAACGTTGTTATACGAAAACATTGCAGTGGTATAACAACGTCGCAGAGTAATGATGCGAATGCAATAGAAAACGTATGGTCACTAATAAAGCTGACGTTTAGAGGAACAAAAATATCTACAATAGGACAACTTGCACGGGTGTTGAAGGAGATTTGAAGAGATGCCTAAAAATTTTGTGAAAGATGCACTAGAAGATGCCAGGCAATAATCGATAATAACGGAGACTGGACTCCTTAATATGTATTTTAATAATTAAAAAGAGTTAATCTAGTTCTGGCACTTTTCATAGTTTTTATGACATGTTTCTTTCGAACAGGCTGTATTTGCATAATAGCATGAACATTATCGAAAACAGATTTCATATGTTGTGTCTTAGTTGTTTGGAAGTAGTTTCAAATTTCAAGTGGCCTTTGGTCACATTTGTATTGCCTGGGTATGAAAGATAGAGAGCACGTAGAGTAAGCGAAAAACTTTGTTGATCATATGTCTAAAATTGTAATGCCATGCTTCGGCATACGTCGAAAGTAACATAGAAATCAATTTTGAATAAAATCGTCTAAGCCATAACCGAGATATCAACAATTTCCGCAATTCCGCTAAGCAAAGTACGAGTACCGTTATTTAAACTTTTAGGAAAAAATTGTGTACGCAGTTTTATTGAAAACATCCATACTAGTATTACTTCAGGTAGGAATTTTTATCAAAATCTTAAAAGCCCATTCGAGAAATTTGAACTTCTTAAAGATTGGGCTTAAAATACGTCCGATGAACAGACTTACAGGCGGACGGAATTGCCAGACCCATTTTATTGAGCTCCTCTATAATAGTAATACCAAAATTGATCAAAATCTCGAGATCGGCAATTTTCATGAAAACATCACTTGTCCTATACCGTTATGGTGAAAGTTGGTTACCTGTCCGCCTGTATGTCACAAAATTATACTTTTTAAACCGTTAGACGTAGAAGGTTGAAATTTGGACTAGAGTTGAACTTTACTAGCCTGCAGGTACTTCTAAAGTAAAATTTTGGAAAAGTGGGGAAATAAATAGGTTTTGAAGGTTAGAGTAAGATAATTGGTATTTATGAAAGGTGGCGATGCGGTGAATTAAAAAAATGTATAGTTTCGTTATTTTTACTTCATCAGATTTTGAGAATAATCCAAAAAATTGATAAAATGGTACACTAGTAGTTACAGCATTAAAACTGAAATTTCTGCACAGTAACCCATGAGATTTTACTTCGAAAAACATCAAAATTTGATTTTTACTAGCAAGGTTTCCATTATTTATACTAGCGTGCTAATAAGCGACAGGAAATCATTGCATGCATAAACCCACCTTAGGTGTTTAAAAAAATCATTAAATAACATAATTTTGAGAATAATTGGCTAGCGAAATTCGATTTCTTTGTGTAAATTTGTACTGGCATGCAAGTTTAACTGGTGCCAGTAATTCATTACATGCGTGGAGCAATGTAAATAGTGGAATTGCCAAAAAGGGAAAGCTTGAGAGACTGATTTTATTTAATAAAAATAAGTAACATTCTGTTTACAACACAGCTTCTTTAACTAAAAAGTTCTTACCCCACTCATTTTTAATATTTTTCCGGGAAGCCCGATGGCAACACTGAACTGTTGTGAAGAGATGGTAACAAAGTGATGGTATGTACAAGTGTAAAAGGGCCTCAACCAACTTGATATCAAAAGATCAGGTTCGCTGGATAGGCTTGTGCGTTAAGGTCAAGGTCAATTTGTCAACCATATTTGCTCTGTACAAAGACATGTGAGAAAAAATTTTAGCTACATCTTGGTTTTTTTTTTTAAATGCTCTCTCAGGATAGGGAAACTAATAACGCTATAACAGCTCCTGTATGGCCAGAGATAAAAAGCTTCTAAAAATACGTCTGTGGCCTGAGATTGAATTCCAAAGTTAACTTGTCCTGTAGGAGACGAAAACTTTGGCATAGAGCGTGGGTTCCAAATAGGCATAAAGTTGATGGGCCCAATCGACTTCTAACTTGTGCTTTGTACAGAAGAAGAAGTTGTTTCGCCGTAAAGAATATCTTTGTTGGAAGCAGATAGCTCAACTTTATGGACGTAAGACATGTTCTTTCTGGAAAAGGCGGTGGACTTCTCCACACTGAAGTCAACTAAGTTTGCTTTTCACCACTTTTACGGAGGTATAAATCGATTTGGTCGATTCTCTGATGATGTGTGTTCGAGCAAAATCGTAGTAAATAATATAAAAGAGAGTTTAACATATGGAGAACAGCCATATTGTAACTCTTTCAAGAACATCAGAAAGTTTAACTTCGTGAACGTATATGGAAGTTTGGAGAAATCATCAGATTTGTACTGGGAAGAACCAAAATTGGATTTTCAAAGGTCAGTATCTATTTTACAATAAAGCTATAGCAGTTCTATGATGAAAAATGAAATGTGTGCTTATGCAGAATAATAAAAGTAATTTAAAGAAAAGTGATTTATGTGCAGTAATCATTGAAAATAATAAATAAAATAATTTGAGTCCTATTCCATATAAATATTTACAAATTAGGCATATGGAAATTATTTTATTGTACATTTAGGGAAACAACAAATTTGTTGGCCAGTATTACCATCAAAACTGATGCTATTCAAATTGACAAATAAAACAGTATTTTTAAAATTGGCGCCCAACGTCGACTTCGTATGGACTTTTGTATCTGTTTTACTTCCGCATATAAACCCGTCATAATTGTAAGTCCTCGTTTTTAAAATAAATAAAATGACAACTATTTCGGTAATATAAAATTTCAGTTCGCAAAGCACATCCTGAAACATTACATGAAGACTTTGTTAGTAATTTGACGTTACCAGAATTCCTTTTATGGGTACAACTGGGTCTTTGCCAATGGGAAAGTCGGTACTGAAATTCGGAATTTATGCTGTGAGTTTTGAAATTAAACACACTATTAGCATTTGAAAAATAAAGCAGTACATTTTGTTAGCTATTAGAAGTTATTGTTTTATTTAAATGGAGCCCAACGTTGAATCCCTTTTATGAACTTTATTTTGTTAAAGAAACGTGCAATCGCACTTTTCGTATTAGCAGAGGTATCTGTTAGTTGGGTTTAAATTTTTTTAAATTAAGCATCACTTGCTTGCCTTCAATGCCTTCAAATCCAGCAAAATTCAAGGGATCTCTGATGTAAGTTCCACGAAAATAAAAACAATAAACTAACGCTGCTCTAGCATTTTTAAAAAAACACCTTCAATGTTTCCTTTTTAATGCAAAACCCCAGTTATATTGGAATTTATCATCTACCTACATCTCTATCTACAATTTCTATTTAGTCACACACAATTTGTATCTTTTCGACAATATTCTCAAAAGCTTCCTATCTTATCCAATTGGGTAAGAGGGTTTTTTTTTTTTTATTTTATACTATAGAAAGGAACTTCCAAACCGTGACCAATATAAAACTAGAATTGCGAAATAAATAAAATAAAATAAAATAAATAAATAAATAAGAAAACACAACAAAAAATGTATGACTGAACTATTATTTATCTTTACACGTAACCTAGAAATATTTATCGCAAATATACATTTACATGTATTTATCTACAATAATTTTTACTAATCACTAAATCTTTATACAAAAAATTTCTTTAATAATAAATTATGCTCCCTAAGATATACAAATATGTTGTTAAGTGTTTTGTATGTATTTTAATGTTGATTGTGAGGTTTTTACTAAGCTGAGCAGCAGGTAATAGAAGGGGTGTTAAGAGGGGTTTGAAATGAACATTGGACCAGTCTATATTGACTGTTTTTCTCGAGAAGCTTGTCAGTTACTTACAATGAGATCAAAGTTGAGGTTGAAGGTCTTGCACAGCCAGAAAGATCAGCGCATATTCATAAATCATCCTGGCAGTTTGCAGATCAAGTAACTTACATCGAATAAGATTCTCCAGTTCTGCGTTATGGATGTCTGAATATTTCGAACGAAATCGCTGATTTTCTATACTTCCTGGTATAGCGTTGACAGCCATGTGACTGGGTTTTATAATTTGTAAAATAAAAAGAAGGAAACCAAACGAATAACATAAAAATAAAGAAGTGTTCTAGAACCCGCACAGGTTCACAACCAGAAAATGAAGGTGGAAAGTGGATAAACTGTGGATACTTGTGCAGATGCAGTCTTGCAAGCAAAAAGTCAAGAGCTCCTTCATATAAAATGCTATAAAATGTAATAAACACAATTTCTACTAAAATCAAAATGGATGATCGATGGTTTTAAACTAAAGTGATTCTTGTGAGGTGTCTGAAACCACTGTACCCATTTTCACAAAACTTTTAAGCTGGAGTTGAATCCGGGATATTCTTGTACACGAATTTAATATCAAAAGAATTTCAAGAATTAGAAATATATGTCTCTTTGGAATCTTCTAATCAGCTAGATTAGTTAGATTAGCTTCAGATGTGTCACTTTAGAGTTATAGTATTGCTACATCTGCAGCCACTGAACTGATTTTCATCGGACTTTTACCAATTTATTTTAGTCTTGATTTGTCCGACAGGATTCTCGGTCTGATGTGCTTTAACTTAAGAAACCACTGCAACGATTATAGTTTTAGAAAAATGTGATAGTTTCCTTATGGAGGAGGCGGATTTTCAGAAGACTCCAACTCAATTGTCGGAGATTAAATGATCATGCATTAAACAAAATTTCTGGAGCCAAAATAAAGTTATAAGCTTGAAATGTTATAGCGCAATAGCCGCTGTACAGATTTTTGTTAGAACACACTCAAATATTGCAAATTGATCCTGCTTGGATTTAGCATACGACAGATTACTAGGTATCTATTAGATGCTACCCCATACCTATCCCTGCTACTCAACTTCAGAAAATCTAATCATGAGACAGTGTATCTGTATGAGTGTATTATTCTAAGAAAAAACTTCCAAAAAAATAATATTCATCAAAACTAAATAATAAAATCACACGCGCTGCGCTAACACGAAACACCCTGTTTGGCTACAGTATACCATGTTCGCACCTTCACCAGCGATGGCGATTCTGGTGTTTGCTGGTCTAGCTGGCCACTTCTACTACTACTCGCACGGCCGCTACGACTTGACCGATTTGAACTTGCACCACTTACCGTCAAGAGATTCGGCGTGGTGACGCTTAAATTTTGATTTAAATTTTGATTTCGTGACGTGCCACCCTCCGACTCGATTCGTATCGTTGTTGTTGTTGATGGCTGCGAATAGCGATGCAAGTGACGTTGACGTTGATGGCCTGTCGTCGTCGCCGTCGTTGTACCGGCTGTAGTTCGATGTGTTCGCTGGGAGCCTCCAGATTTCCCCATAGTGACAGTCGACGACGTGGCTGCCGTCGAGCGTTTACTATTGCGACGACCCTGTGTTGGTTCTGACAGTTCAGGTGGCTGCATTGCAGCTAGCTGAATAGGATTATGCGATGTAATTGGCAGCTCTTGGTTGGGTTCGGGCTTCTTGTGACGACGATGACGTACGTAACGTAATTGCAATTCCCTTTGCGGACGTAAACAATGACGGCAAAACGATGATGATGATGATGATGATGCACTTGCCGATGATGATGATGATGACGTCGACGCCAGGGAGGTGGATGACGCCGATCTTGATGACGAGGTGCATTCTTGTGATAGCATTGGCGAGGATGGCCGTCGTTGACCTGGTGACGATTTTGCCGACGACATCGTAGAGGAAGGAGGTGCGGGCAGATGTGGTGGCTCCACAACTACCACGATGTCCTTGTTGCAAAAGTAATTGGTCTCGTCAGTGTTCATGGGTGGTGAGGGAGGCCTTTCAACTGTGATTGCTAAATTGAGCTGTCGTCGGTTCGTCGTCGGTTTTGTTATTGTTGCCACCGAGTTTTCTGCCGCTCGCACTGGTTCATCCTTGTGCTCCTCCTCAGAAGGAGCACATCCTTTCGTTTTGATTTTCTTCTTCGTTCTGCTACAGGAGGTGGTTCCACTATTTTTGCTGTGACGATGATATTGATGCTGTGTAGGCTGTTTACTATTATTAATTTTACTCTCGCTATGCGTATCCTTTTTCAAGCTGCTTTTGGAGCTTTGACGATGTGGCCGCATAGCGCGGTGGCGGCAGTGACGGCGTTCCTCGCCATCATCGACAACATCGCCCGGATATGGTCAGAATGCTGTGTCGAAGACAGACATTGATCTAGAAATTGCTTCGTCATTGTGGCAACATTCAAGGAATTCCTCTAAAGTTACAACGCCATCCCGATTGATGTCCATTTTCTACAAAATAAATAAAATAATTTTTCAATTTAATTTGCATAATAAGGATAATCATGAAATTTGGTTTTCTTTTGACGATTTCCCTAATCCGGATTGTCTATTGTCTATTCAGAATTAAGTTAATTTTCTTCTAAGAAAAATCCTTGCATAGTAATTAGGACCTTTTTTGTGGAATAATTTCCAACTAAATTATGAAAATTTTGAATTGCTTATTAGTCACTATCCATTTCTATTATTTGGAATAGAGATTAAGAGAATTACTAAGACGTGACTTGAATCACAAGAAAGAAGGGATGGCAAGGATAAGAGAATAAAAAATACATAAAAAGTAAGGGCCTTTTGATTTTGAGGGAAATTTATGTGTATATCTTTGCATGGAAGGATATAATTTTTTTTTATGTTCGTCTTTTTGAATTTATTATCCTTCTGAAGGACTCGAAATTGCGGCAAAGCGAGAATGCAATTGACTGCTAAAAAGACTGGTTATCTTCGCATTTCCATTTTGTTGCAAATTTTTCGAGTACCCTTTTTTAAGGGGAGTCCTAATTATCCTTTTTGGGTGTTGTACTTCGAGATGAGTGGGTTTTTTTCCTTGACAGCTGAAAGCATCTGGGTTGTCTCCTCACTTAATTTATCATCATTAGACAGAATGAGGGAATGCAGAGATGATGGAAAATTTTAATTGAATTTTAATTCAATTTAAGGGAATGTGACGAGCTTTTTTTTTAAAGCTTGGAGTCGGTATTAGAACAATTAAACAAACTTAAAGAGGTAGCTTATAATTAATGGTTTTTTTTTGGCTGCAAGGAATTAATTCCAGTTTTGACGGCTCTTCCAACCAGAGGAGAATGCATGACAGATTTGATTGTCGTGGTTGATGGTTAAACGAGGGTAATTTATGAAGCATAAGGCACCTAAGGGAATGGGAAAATCGTGAGACTGAATATTATGTAGAGGAGAAGAAATGAAATAGGGCTTGAAGCTTTTGAGTCTTTTTTTTTCTACACATCTGTAAAAAGACCTCGGGAAAAAGGTGGCGGCTGCAAGTGCACATCATTTATGGGATAAGTACATTAGACCAATAGCCTCCTGTGGGTCTTTTGCTTGGTGAACTGCTACATGAGTAAATTACTATACCTTCCCCTGGACTTTTTTATGAAAAGCTTTGCAATAAAAGCAGCTCTTAAACTGAGAGAATGTGCACTGGGGAAGTAGACACTCGTTGTCGTTGAGATATTATTACATGCCTGGTTGAAGGTCTTCCCCTATCGAGCTGATTCCTCTGCCTGTCACTAGTTGAGGGCGTTCCCCCAATGGGCCGACTCCTCTGATTGCATTGCCGGTCCTTTCTTCATCGAATAGCAACCCCCTTTCTTTGCTCACGCAAGGGCATCCTCCCGTATCAAGTTGACTACCCTTCCTATCGAGCAAACGAACTGGAAAAATCGCACTCATTATCACTCCAGTTAGCCTCTCCCTTTTTCGGGATCTAGGACGAATTTGGCGGTCCTACGTCTTTTATATAATTTTGCACTCCGCTCTGACAGAACTCGCTTTGGCGTTAGCTACTGCAGTGGATTCATCCGAAACAGTTGTATCTACTGAGTCAGAGTAGGTGTCCGTAAGGACGATGGAGCTATCCATATAATACGACTCGATGTTGAATCCGTATAGCTGTTTCTCTACCCACTTCGTATTGTCCGTTGATGTCTCCCCCTTGCCTGTCAGTCTATGTTGAGAACTGGACTCGAAATTGTTTTGTTGTTGAATTTATGTTTTGTTCTTACGAGTAAGCCGGTATTTTAATGCCTATACTCGTAAAGATAAAGCACTAATATGACAACATTAGTCAATATACGAGTACATACTGTATGTACGAGTACACATGTTTTTAAGGTCGCCGAAAGTTCGAAGGCACAATTTTTAAATTCAAATGGCGTCAAAAAATTTCGTTCAAAAAAGAAAAAAAAAGTATCATTTTGAAAAATGATTAAAATTCTGACAGATTTGAACACAGCAACTTCTAAAATATACTTATTGACCAATCTATGTCAATTTTCGCAGAATGTTTTAATTTTTGAACGATATTTTGAAACCGCCATTTTAAATTGTAAAATTTTGACTCAGAGATCCCGAGAACATTTTTACTTGCATTGTCCTTTGATTGATTTTTTTAGTTTACGAAGAATATACCTATAAATTGTTAGCATTTTTTTATGGATTTTGTGTACAATTTTGAATCCGACATTTTGTAATTTGAATTTCTGACTCTGGAATTAGATTCAGTGATTCAGAAAATGCTTTCGTTCCATTAAAGTTCAGTACATACGGAAAAATTTAATTTGTTTATATTATATTTTTCTGTCTATTTGTAGTAATAAACAAATTTTAGACGTGTGTTAATGGCCTTTTTTGGTTAGTGTAATCTAGACATTTGGCCTTTTCATAAAAGAGTTTCTGTTATAGTCAACATTTCCTACGCTTTTGCGAGTACTTGCTCGTATTGCTTTCGTGAAAATCTTCGTCCTAGAGATCATGTTACTATCCAGGAGCTAGAAATTTGATTTCAGAAATAATACCTGTAAAGCTGGATATGGTCTGCGTTTTAATAGAAGTCCGTAAACATCATATCAATTTTTCCCGTCCTGCGGCATTTTGTAGAAAAAAAAAAGTTATCTTTTTTGGCGATTATTTTGCTAAACGTTAGACTTACGAAGCAAAATGCCTTTCTTCTTTAGGATTAAATTTTTTTTTTATAATTTGCGCGCGCCAAAGAGTATATGAATACTCTTATACTAGAGAGAGAAACAAAGATTTAGTGTAGTGGTTTGAAACTTAGATGGTATTAAGTTTCTGTAAATTCCAAGGGTAGCGTTCAGATAACTGGGGAGCTTGTTTGTTTTGCTTTTGTCGTTGCTCATGATTCGCAGTATTTTATTTCGCCCTCCTAATGTCATCATCACGATCAAGTTGCATTTTCAGCCATATTCTACATAAAGAATCTGAACTATTTTTGTCGTAAAATAGATTGTTTTCGGGTTAGAGTCATGAGAAGTAGAATATTCTTTTCTTATAAATTCTTCCATTTCGGCTAATTAAACTTTGGGAGAATACAGGCTTTACCAAGAAAAAAAAGATTTAAAATAAAATAATTTTTTAAATTATACTTAAACTATTCAAGGGTCCAACTGAAATTGGTGAATAAAGTATGGTTATAAAGTTAATTATATTCTGATTGTATACGACACTGTTAAGGGTAATCTTTATTTATCTGTATCTATTACATTGTTGTTTTCACAAAAATCTAAATAAAATGTTCATATAATATATATATATTTTTTTATTCTGTGAAAAGTTAATGCTAATGTTCTATAGTGTACGAGTATATACTCAAATACTTGCCTATATATTGTTGTACACCATTGAGTATGAATAATTGATTTTATAACCATACTACATTGACTAATTTCTGTTGAACCTTTGAAGAGTCAAAGTACTTTAAAAAACAATCTTTGCTCGATAAAGTAGAATCGGGGGGAGGTAGATCTCCCCTTTACTAATTGTTGTCTTTACCATCTCGCAAAGTATGATTGCCTAAAATGGAAGACAACTTTTTATTCTGTACATATCTGGGGAAATAATAGAACTCTCGAGGTACTAACTCGGAAACGATCCATTTTAAGAAAATTGTGGTTAAGATACTTTTTGTAGAATATTTAATCCCATTTTCCTTCGTAGAATTAACTAAAGCCGTTGAGACTAGTTAAAGCTTTATTTCTGAATTTGGGTTTTTAGAGGAACTCGAAAGCAATTCTATTCATCTGTTTGTCGCTAGTTTGTCTATCAGTCTCTGAACCTCGGACTACAAATTAAAGAGCTAAATGGGTTTTCTTGAAACTTCATGTGGGCTTGCAATACCACTGCATGTCTACTAAAAGTTTCGCTAAAAACTCGTAATGGTATTTTATTCAAATTTTTAACATTATAGTCAAACATAATTTTGTTTAAATTAGCTTTTAACGCATTTTATGAAAACTCCAACTGCAATTCTTTTCTAATCGATTTCGCCTAAATTTGAGGATCAGAGTGCTATTGCTAATTATGTCCAAAATTTAGTCAGCCAAATAAGTCGCCAAATCAAAGATTTAAAACATATTAAACAAAATTCCTTTAGTACATATGCTTTTCTTACTGTACTCTTAGGTACAATCAAAACTGCTCCCTAGAAATTTCTAAAATTTTGCATGACAAGTGTCGGAATGAGGTTTTGCTAAATTTCAGCTCTAAAGGGGGGGCAAAACCCTGAACATTTTCTTTTCCATTTATCACATATTCACTACATTCGTCTAATTACATACCAGCATATTAAATCCGATTTAAACAAAAATTCAAATTGTTCTTCATAAGTTAATTTACGATCATTTGAAGAAATAGATCATCTTTCTGTGTTGTGCTGAATTTGAGCCATAGGAATTTATAGGTATTACTCCTTTTGTTCAAATCTTATTTCATTTTCATTCACCGGGTATTACCATTGTCAACAGCAGTGGACAGATTTGAGCTATTGTCCACTTTTATTTATATTCTTTTCTTTCGCTGATCTGTTTCAAGTACATTATTGTGAACCGATTTTGATGAAAGATTAGTAATTTTTCCCTCTACTTACACAACATTTATACATCATCCGATGCGAATACTTTATAACCCTTCGACTGGATATTTCACTTGTACACGATATATGATCTCGGGCGGGGGTCAGATAGTAATGGATATGTGTATTGCGCTTCATATATAATGTGGGCATCTCAAACTAAATTTATTAACATTGTCTGATGGGTAAAGGTTCAAGTACCAATCGGAGACAACTGTTTTTCATTGACATGACAAAACCTTCTATTGACGGGCAGACAGCTACTGATCACATTAAGAGAAACGACCAAAATCTATGTCAAAAAACATCTACATATAGTACATCAGACGATTTGCCTAAGGATCTACATAAGAATAGACGTAGTGATTTTTAACAGGGACGGTAACTGTTAAGATTTATATGGAAATAATCCAAGAGTAAGAATTATTTTCTTATCTTTATTTATAAATTAATAACAACGGGTGGGCCATCTGCTGGTTTCTAACTAAATTACATATTATTTTAACACTGACAGCTCTTTCGAGCTCGAAAAATCCGCGGTTCGGAATGACTCGATTTACGCTTGAACATTGTTCGGAAATATTGAACATTTTTTTTCAAGGTGAGTGCTGTGTTGCCGAAACAGTGCGAATTTTGAAAAATAAATTTCGTGCCTGCTGTAGGTAAGTGTAACACAAGTTATCTTCGTGTTCAATTCGTGCGTTCTTGGATCATCTCTGGTTCCAGTAAAATAGCGCTACGTGCAATACAAGCCGTCCAGCAATCGATTTTTTGCACACCAGCAATCAGCCGTTTTGGTCATTTTGATTGACTGCCGCGGAGCTGCGATTTGACGTCGTTGGACTTTTTTTTGTACGGCGCCATTAAAGATCGATGTTATGCTGACAATACAGAAACAATTAAGGAACTTAATCGTAATATTGATCGAGCTATTCTTGAAATAGAGGCGCGAACCAGCGAAAATATACTGCAAAATTGGGTTGACAAGATGGGCTTTTGCCAAGCCAGCCAATTAAATGAAATTATTTTCTATAAATAATCGGAAAGTATACCCTCTTCAACAAGTAAAAAACTTTCAGAAATAAGAGTTTTTGTTTTTGTTATAGCAAATTTAAAAACTAACAGATGACGCAACCCTTTATAAATTCGATCATGATTTTTATTTTCAAAACCCGAAGTAATGATTTTTTATTTTTTAAATCAAAAGATAAAATTAATCATAATTTAAAAAAAAAAAAAAAAAAATAAAAAGTAAAAATCAGGCCATGATTTTTTCCTTTAAGAAGCCAGGGAAAAAATCAGATCATGATTTTTTTGTTACTAGTCAATGATAGAAATCAAAGATTAAATCAAAGAACTTATAATAGATGTTGGCTCCATATATTCTTATTTCTGATCCTAGAAAATATAAATCATGATTTGATTTTTATTTTTTATTGAAGATAATAAAAATTTAATCTGATTTTTATCTTTGATTTTTAAAAATATAATTTAGTTTGATTTTTACTTTTGATTCGAAATAAAAAACCGGTATGCATTTTCACTTAATGATTTTAAAAATTAAAACGTAACAGTTATGATAAATTTCAAAATATATAAATTGAAAATAAAAATTACAAAATAATATTTTAATTAATAATATTATTAAACCTGTGTCTCACTAAAATGAGACACAGGTTGCACATACCAAGTACATTGGTTATTGAAATTCGAAATCAATGAGTTTTTTGTGCGCATTTTGAAAATAATTGTTATCTACCGCCCTTACACTTAATCATCTAATAATCCTAACGTCTTCCTCTTACTATCTCTCATTTTCAGAAATCCACTTTCACTCACCTTGTTATCATTCTTGCAATCAAAATCGAATAAAATTCTGTCAAAACCTATTTAAAGGATTTTCATTTTAAAGGATAACAACTTAAAATGGGGAAAAAATCTATAACTTCTACCTGCCAATCTTCTCACCCTAAATCATCCTTCCCAGCTTTTTATTTACACAATTTAAACAAATCAAAAAGAAAAAAAGGAAACAAACGAAAAAGCCTCGCCAACTCACCTTAAAAATTCGCTCCACTTTATGGCGAATTTTTTCCTCCTCAGGACATTCGTCAGGTAGGCGTCCCATTAGCTCATATATGGCAGTCACAATGTCAGTCATTTCGTCCCTAGTAATAAAGCCATCACCATTGATGTCATACAATGAAAACGTCCAACGAAGTTTCTCCTCCACAGATCCTCGAGATAGTATCGAAAGTCCTTGAACAAAATCCTGCAAACAAAAAAAGAAAAATTTTCCATATAAAAACAGAGTCAAAGCTGGTTATAAAAGTCATATTGCTTACGGGTGCGCGTGTGCATGAGTCTGGATGGGTGGGTGGTATAAATTCATTTATATTATTTTCATTGATTTTATGTGGTGAACGAATTACATTTTGCAAAAGACTTGGAATGTCCTTTTTTGCATTTCCTAAATGTCATCTATAATAGAATTTTGAAAGAAACCAAAGGGTGAGTGAACGTGTTGAGTGGGTGGACAGCTTTTCAAATGGGGCTTCTGAATGGAAATCAGATTGAAATGAGAGTGGTGATATGTTAAGGAAACTGCAGTAGGATTACAAATTCAGGAACTTGAAAGGTGTTGTGTAACATCAGTAGACTTGTCATTTGCAGTGAGGTATGTCACATGGAAATAAGAGTCGATCACGAGCGCCTCATGTCGTTTCGAAGGGCACGTGAGCTCGTGCAATTGACAGGCAAACTTACATTGCCGTGTACGAAATGTATTTCAATATGTTGTTATTTTGTGTAGGATTTTTCCGTCTGTTGCCTTGAATTGAGCTCAATTGTGTTTCGTTAATTTAGCGTGTCATTCACCTTTGCCTGGTTAAAATATTTCCTTTACAGGTGCTGCATAGAAAGCGTCTTGAAATTGAATTTTATCGTGTTTTATTGGCGTTACTGTAACAAAGAGTTTCACTTAGGGCCTCTTTTTCTCCTCACATGATCTCCGATGGCGTCCCTGAGTAGGCCAATGCGAGCCATCAAATAATCTGTCGACAAACCTTGTTTAATCAAAATCTTGCGATCGAAAATGTTCACGAAATCAATACCTGTCCTTTTAGGAAAAGTGAAATGAGATACGTTCAGCGTTCTTCACTTCATGTTACCTCTTGCTTGTGAAGAGAATTGAAACCGTGGATCGCCAAATTTGGTTTCTTGTTAGGGCATGGTTTTTTCCATATCAGGGGGATTTCCCGAATTTGCAGAATTGCACAATATGTTCCTATTACGACGCATACTACAAATGATGATACATAGTATCTACTCGTATGACTAATCCAATATAAAATATCGAAGAGATAATACCTAAGAATTCCGCTTAAGCAATTCGTCCCCCTAAATTGGACCCTAACGCTGCAAGAATCCCCTAAATCTAGGGGGAAAATCCCTAATATGGCATACTGAAATTGAGGAATGCACGAACAGATAAAACATTTAGATGTAGCAGCGGGTTACACAAGTTTTTAGCGGAATTCTTCGGTGGTCTCTCAAATGTCTTGGTGTCAGTCTCAGTCCCTTAAAACGACAGACGATGAAACAGACATCAAATAAAGCAATTAGGGGAAGACCTGTTGGAAGGGTTTGAGTTGAGTAAATAAAACCATTGCATGGATGGGAAGTATTGAAGAAATGTCGCTGTGTATTGTCGAAACAGTGATAGACGCCGATATCGAGCGCCGAAAAGCTTTTCAAGCGATAGAACCCATACTGGAGGGGTTGAAAATATATATTTGTTTGTCTGTACCTGCCTGGGAGCAGGCATGCGGTGGAGGAATTAATATCCACTGCACAAGTTCAAATACGGTGGTAAATTAAGTCAAATGTTCTCAGTGACATTAAATAGGTTATTGCCAACGCAACGACGAGAAAAGAACTCCGAGATGAACAAATATCCGCAAGGTTTCAGACAGATGTGGCTTAGGAAAAGGATATCGAATTTCAAAAGGCACTGTCAACAACTTTAAAGTAAAAGCTTTAATCGACTGGGTGTGTGGCTGGGTGACGTTGAATAGGTTCACGTGTGCAAACTCTTTCACCATTCTTCACCTCTATGGCAAAATTTCGGGTTATCAACTGATGTCATGGCGGGAAGTCCTTACTGTGCAGGATGATTCTCAATCAAGTTATATTCTGTGAAATCCTATCGATTAGAGATAGAACGAGTAAGATGATTTACGACTCCAAGCCAGTGTAGCTTCGCGTCTAAGCCAGTAGAAACTAGTACTAGTTTAGTTTAACATCGATAAAGGAATCGGCCTTAAGAAACTCCTCTGAGTGTTACTAGGTGCTTCTTTGCTCAGTAGGTATTCCATCGAGTTGAAGACAACGCAGCCGATCTGCATTCAACCTCAGAAATAAGCGTCACGGAAAGAGTCACTGCAAAATTGAAGATCACTAGCTGTTATGGTAACGATTCATTCAGTCTTCAATCAGTTGATCATTGCATTGACAACATCGATCTCAGTAAGGCAACAATAAAATAAGGCAGTTTCCGAAGCCTGTGGTGGAAGGGGTATTGGTTTCGTTGATGTCAATTTGTCTTCTGCATCGGAATTTCACCATATTCCGACACAGGGAGGGATAGGCGAGAAGATGTTATATGGCATTCGAATTAAATACGACGCTCTTCCGTGTAGTTAATGTTTTGCCCCATTTGAGCATGATTTGGAGAAACTCTTTGAGTTTTTTTCACAATACGAACGATGAATACCTTGGTTCCAAAATCATCAAATAAGGCCTACAACCCAGGGACTGCAAGACAGCTGTATACGTACAATCAAGCAGCTTTCGGCATGAGGTTGACGTAAAGACAATTCGTCTATTTCTGAAATTGTGAATTCGAGTAAACCACAAAGCAAAAAGTAGCATTTTGGGAATTTGAGAGCGTGAGGTGCATACGAAAGCTTCCTCTTTGGATTTGACCAGGATATTACTCCAACGAGGCAAGAATGACAACCAGTTGCAGTCAGTGATCATTATTATTAGGAACAATCGATTCGGTCTGGTGCTGCGGTGCATTGGAGGGATCTATTGTGACAGCCCATAGAGTGCTGGAGTAAGTTGTTTACCTTAGAGGAAGGTCACTGAGACCTCTCTTATTAGTTTTGAAAGCATTTAGACTATCTCCAGGACTAAATTCGATATCACTGTGGCTGACTGTAGCGCTTTTGGGGTGGCTTGGCTGTCAAACATGATGAACATGGTTTTGCCACTGGTGTTAGATTGCAAGATTAAGCTTACGCACTAGATAATGACAATTATTTCTGCCTGAAAAATGGTTAAGTATGTGCCTAGGTTGACCGATACATTAGTACCGAATCGTCGAATATTTTGGACCCAGACCTTATTCCAGTCGTCCCTTGGAGGGATTTTTATTTGTTAAAATCCCTGAGTACTCAGGCTTAATTTTCTGAGTATTGGACTAAAAAGTTTTATTCATTTTTCTTTTATGCTCGGGTGGCTGTTGGTTGCTGTTCCCCACTGAGGACCTTGGGGGAATGGTAACTTAGTAATTCCGCTTGAAGTAGTTACCTGGAGGCCATATTGCAGTAGATAGCTAAGTAGTCTGAGGCGACTATCGTGGAGATGTCTAGAGCCGCAGCTCCATTTTAGATGGAAGAGTTTGTACATCCTTAACCCAGGCTCCATTTAGATGGAGTGGGGTGAAGCGCAGCCAGTTCGTCATCTAGATTTCAGACAGACGTTAAACTCGTTCCTAATGTAGTGAATTCGTTAATCTTTATCTACCAAACTACTAGTGCGTAGGCTAAGGTACTCGTATGTACGTCTGACAATGAAGGTGTACATATTGCGACATTGTCCCCAGTTCCTGACATGATGCGTCAACATTCGATTGGCTCCATCCATAATTTGAAGGTTCCAGTATAATTTGGTATTAGGAATGACTCCAAGTCAGAGATACTCTTCGATTAGCTAGAAGTAATAGCAATAGCCTGGACTAGTACAGGAAGTGATTGCAAAATAATTTGCATCATAAAAAATGGAAGATTATCCCTAGGCCTGGTGGACCCAATTACACGAGCTTTTGTTCGAAATGGTTAACGTGGTATTGAATCCAAAGAAAAGAATGTTGGAAATTTATTCAAATTCAAGGATTTAATTGGCCACCTTTGGCACGAACAATTTCCTTGAGACCGTCAATAAATTTATCGCACGCTGTACGCAAGTGTGTCTGTGGAATGCGCTTCCATTCCCGGCGAAGCGCTAACTTGAACGTGTCCGTTGTTTGTCATTTTTTAGCACCAACCTTGGTCTTCAAAATGCCCCAGACAGAAAAGTCTAATGGATTCGCATCGGGAGAATTCAATAGCCATTGTGTCGAGGAAATGAAGTGCGGAACGTTTTGTCGCAGCCATTTTTGATTTGCTCAGGCTTTGTGGGAAGGGCTGGTGGTGCCCATGGCTTCAACACAGCTTCCAAGACAGTTTCAGGATAAACCATCGCGTTTATCTTAACGCCGCGGTCCAAAAATACGAACGGAGACCGACCATCGGCAGTCACTGCGGCCCAAACCATCAAAAACGCTGGCCATTCTTTGGTCGAAATTATCGTATGACCTCTCTGGCAGGTAAGCTCAATCAAAGTCATCAGAGAAGACGATGTTTGGAAATTGGCCACTTCCGTGCAAGCAGATCAACTCCTTTGCTCTTTCCACTTTTTTTTTTGGTCAGGTGTTAGATCGTGCACTTTTTGAAAGGCCTTGAGTCTGAGCTCATTTTTCAAAATATGTTGCATCCGTTCTCTGGATATGTTTAGCCTAGAAGCCATTTTTCTTCCGCTACGCCGAGGATTTCGTTCAATTCTGGCCTTCACACTCCGAATCACTGTTGACGATGTTGCCGCCTATTTCGCACCACTTCCATAGCGTTTTGCAATACTACCGGTTTCGTTCACTTTCAAATATTTCAGCTCACGAACAATAGCAATAACACTATTACTTTTGAATTCTATTGTCGATAGAACAAAAATTAAACACGCGATAAAAAAAATCCTTACACACGCTTGTCAACAATGAAATTAATTAACAACTGTCAAATTTTCGTGCTGTCATTCGTAGTTTGGCAGACACAGCGACGTGAAGTTGGTAGTAGTTCATGTCAACCACCCTGTAAATGAAACCACTAAGTAAGCTGACAGGCTTCTGATAATTTCCAGGTGCCGAAGGAGGCATCTTCATTCATTAAAGGTCTCAAGATAACCGACAAGGATTAGTTGGCGGCGAACATCTTACAGAGATGGTTCACGAAAATGAATGGCTTCATCCGACAATATACCAGTCAGTAGTGGAGCGGAGCTTGAAAACTGTAAAAATTTCGATGATTAAGGCGAGTTCTAAAGACACGCTGCTCTGCTATACCAAAAGGGCTGGCTGAAAAGGTTCATTTCGGTTAGACATGTCACAAGATAGAAAATAAGACAACTACATTATCCGGTCATGTAGAATCTAGTCACGAATGTTGAAAAAGATGAGGGGTGATGTGAACACTCCGAAAACTTACTAGGGGATAGGATGGCAGTACATTGCTGTCTTCCACTCGATGTGTCTCACCGAGCACATGTAACTACATAATGCACGTATGTTTGTTTTTGACTAATGACTATAACGTGCCTTAGACAAATTTTCCATTTCAATGTACAATTTTTCGTAATCGCCCGCAAACCGGGAAAAGCTTTGCCTAGCTAAATGTCCCGCATGAGTAGCGTTAGCGTATCCGTTTTATCAAACATTAATGGGAAATCACAAGAATCGTGACAACATTCAACTGGGGTGCAGTCATTCTTTCCGACTCGTGACTGCGCTTAATTTTTGCACAGTGTGTTGTCATTAGTCAGCTTACCACCATAACCATCCGAGACATCAATCCCTCCGTGATTTTAAGCAATAAATTCCAACATCACCGTCATCGGTTTCGTTAGTTGGTATGTACTATGTATGTACCTATATACGTATACTTGTCCTGGTCTTTATTTTTAGTCAGCACACGAAGTCCTTTGGTAGAAAATTTGCATTCACAACGGTGTTGAAGGAAGTGCTCGTGGTAAACACTGTCAAATGGCTTTATAAATCAATCCTCCTTGCCCCACAGCCGTACATCCTAGTAAAGAAAACTTTCGATGAAGAACGAAGGACAAATTCAGGATGAAAGTGTTTTTTCCCCCTGTTCTCGGCGAAAATCAATTTCAACTTCGACGATAAGATAACAAAGGATAATGAACAAACTGAGACTGCCAACGAAATTATGGTTCCTGGTTGGTGTTCAATAGATATGGTACGAGGTGTGTGGGTGGTAGTTGGGGCAGTTTCATAGGCTTTGAGGGTACCTGTTGATTACATTCCATGAGAAGGCAGTCATGTTGCACAGCCATTTTCAAACGGAGGCAAACAAAAAAAAAAAAAAAAGAAGGCAAATTGAGGATTGCTAGCCTTGTGTTGTCGGAGGACTGTAGACAAATTTTGATGTGGTCGCTGGGGAATAGTAGTTGACGACGACCAGGCGACGATGAGGTGATTTTATTACAATTACTACTTTCGATTTCTTTGCCAGGCGACGAAGTGGTTATAATGGAAACTAATCTGCGATAAGGACGAAGGTTTTTATGTTTATGTTGTATTTTTCTTTCGAAGTTGGCGGACATAAATTTCTCAATTTGTGGTCGCGAGCTGATTAAACGGGCACGTTTTATGGCTCCTAATGGTAAATTGTTTTGTTGTGGTAGTAAGTATGGACATATTTTTAGTAGCAGAAGTAGATGGATGGAGATAATTCTCAAGAAGTAGGCTATAAAAGAATTTGAATAGAATACACTACGTACTCGTACAGCGAGGTCACACACTTTCTTATTGAATTGATTTGATTTTTTATGATCGGATGCTTTGAAAATGATGTGAGCAGTGGAAGGTGGAATTTTTATAATCCGTCGGAACCATAGTTGATCAAATCGAATTCTAATGCTTTTTTAATAACACCCCCGGTGGAGCTGGATCTCAAGCAATAATCATATCCAGCCAACTAAATTCTTACCCATCTACTTCCAGTTTCGCACATCAAATTGGTTGAGGTGGTTTCCCTCTGGCTACTCTGGGATCGAAGCGAAGACTCTCGGGTTGGGGCGCCAGTGTCTACGATGCGCTCTGCGCTGGTGTCGTTATTTGCTGCGAAGCAGATGAACTGGCGTACAAGCTCCAGATGTAGGGTGTCGTTACTTGCTGACAGCAGATATTTTGTTTTACCTTATTCACCTCTAAATCCATTTGCGCTTTCTTCGATACTCACAAAAGGTGTAATCTTCCTACCATGTCAATTTCGTCGGCGTATACCAATAGCTGCACAGATTTTGAAAGATTATGCCGCTTGTGTTGATATGTCAGTTCCGCGAAATCTTGTTTTTTTTTTTTAAATACGATACATAAACCCGAGCTCGAATCTTTAATGCTGGCATAAGCAACTTTAAAATTGATGAATAGATATTGGGTTTCGATTTGGAACTCCTGGGTATTTTGAAGATTTTGTCGATGATGGACCTTCCTGATGGTCAACTGATGACTCTGTATTTTGCGTAAATGGGGGGGTCTCCTTTTTTTTTTTTACTAGTTTGAGCTTACGATGAACATATTCTGTAAATTAGAGAGGAATATGCTTCTTTCCAAGTCATTCCCCGCTGATTTAAAGAGAAAGGCATTTAAGCCGTTGGATCTTTAGTTTGGATAGATCAGGAGTGTTGGCTGGTTAAATCGATCATTCCGAGTGACAGAGGAATGTGGCTTGCCATCGTTAAATAGAGTACAGAAGCTTTCCTTTCAAATTCTCAGCACCAACTGTGATTTTACTACGAGGTTCCCTTCATCATCACATTACCCTTGTAACATCTCTCTACTGACTCAGTCGCATGCTTCTCAAGTCCTTCAGTTTTTTTGTGCGGAAAAGTCAGTTCCTTCGCCAACTCTTATCGTTCTTTGCAGCGTTGTTTTGTACTCTTGCAGTTGCGCTGCATATTCCTGCCTGCCCTCTTCGTTAAACCAGAAAATTGGTTGTGGTTACCTTGTGAAAACTTCTGCACTTGATGCTGGCGTGATTGGATTTTTCGGAAAGTTAAGAGAAAATTCTGATAGTTTCTCGTCATTGGAGCCGTACTACGTTAAATCTTCTCACAGTAATTCTGTGAGGTTGTGGCGTGTTGGATAGTCGCATCCGTAATTTGATTGCGATCACGTAGTGGTCCAAGTAGATGTTTGCTGCTCAAAGTATCGAAGATACTTGAGGCATAGATCGGCAGGTCACTTTATGAGTTTTAAAGGTGACCTAATCTCTTACTGGTCATCAGCTTGAGTCCGTTTCCGGAGATGGTGTCGTGCAGGTTGTCTTTACGACTGTGCCAGCAAATATACTTTTCTCTCCTATCTTGGCTTTAAATTCGCTAAATATGATTTTAATATCATCTCGTAAGAGTACATACTCATACACACTCGAAAGTCGTTGTCTTCATTGCAATTGCTACGGTGATCAACAGTAAGATCATCCTTATCCGAGGCTGGTTGTTGTTTCCGCGCCCGATTTTCTCTTCCATAAAGGAATGCGAATTCAATTTAAAAAAAAGAGGATTATGCCAGTATGGTCTACTTCCGAGCCTTTGAGGACTACCACTGGCTTCTAAAAGAGCTCCTTAGCTATGTATACTGATGGTTCCTCACTGACCTGATGCTCCTGATAAGTAAAACGGTTGAAGAAAATATTGATTTCCTCCTAAATTCGTAAGACTACATCAAGAGGGAAATAACTTAAGACTGAATGGGGTTCCTCAGAGTGAAAATTAACCAGTCATTCCTGATGCTAAAATCCATCCATGTATGTACATTCGAGCGTGAACTAAACTGACGACGAATGAATGAATAAACTGACGATGTATGACTTGAAACTACCCCAGTCTAGTTTTCTGTGTAAAAGCTATGGTGCATGTTATCTTCTCCTTAATCTCACGATTACAATGACGTCATACTTGCAATGCCTAAACAGTCAATATTAACTTTTGGTTTTGCATAAAATTACGGCCTTTCGCTTTGAGTTAACACTTGCAAAGATTTACTGGCGCCAGTATATACTCATATAGCGCCAGTTGAACTTTCACGCCAGTAAAAGTTACACACAAAAATTGAATATATGTAGATTGTTAACAATTCAATTCTGATTTAGTAGCTTAAGCAATTTCTGTTTAAAAAATATCATAATTTTATTTTTAACGTTAATTTACTGGTGCATTAAAAGGCTGGGAGGCTTTTGGTTTTTTCCATTTTTGTATGTAAAAATCGAAATGACGCGCCAGTAAGGGCTTACGCAACAGAAGTATTCACTCTTCTTAGCTTTTGAGGTTCGTTGTTAAAGTAACAAGAATAAACAAACACAGATGATGAATATTTGTTTATTAAAGAGGGTAGTAGGGAGTCAATTTGACAAATTGTTACTTATCACAGAGAGTGTAGCCGCAATTTGCTAGGATGCACTCACTCTTTGCTGTTAGAAGCATTGCTAATTTCAACGGATCAACACAAAAAGCAACAAAGACTGAATACCCTTAATGTATTTTGTTTTTACTGGCGCCAATAATCACTGGCGCCAGAAAACTATTCCTTTCATCTACGAGCATCAGCGCGCTTTTACAACAAGTAGTTTATAGCCTTGAGGCCAAACTAACGAGGGGCTTACGCCGGAGCTTTACAAGTACAAGCACTGAATCTGGTATGGCTTAGAGTCCCAATATGGGTTGTGCACAACTTGGAACTGTTACCTGTAAACGATATTGCCATGATATAAAAGTATAATTCTTATGTCTTCAGTATGTAATGGATACACTATGTCAGGCTGGTTTGAGTCTAGAGTGGATGTCAAGTAGAGTTTTCTCATGAGTCCTTTTCTTTTTTCACTGTTCTTGGATGATCTACCGATGTTTTTGTTGAGAGGAATCGACAAAAGTCGAAAGCAGCTCAGATACTTTATTAAAAAATCTTCAGATTACCAGAAAATATACCGAACTACATGCTCCACCTGGATACCGGTCTCCCGCCCTTGTATATTTTTACAATAAGGTTGAAGCATTTCTTTTACATTTTAATTTCAATAATTGACTGTTATACCTAGATTGTAAAACTGGACCGCAAATGCCAATCCTTCATATATTTTGTGAATATTTGTATCTACTACTAGTCTTTATGCACATCACGCACATAATATATCTGCTTCTCCCAAAGACATACGAGTAGTAAAATGCAAGAAATTAACTCAAAAACTTACCTCGAAACTAACTATTCCGCTGTGATCCTGATCCAGGGTATTAAACACATAATGTGCATACAGGGCGGGATTCGCTGTTTGAAGAAAAACGAAAAAAAAGTCAAATGAAAGCATTAGAACATCTCTGCTCTTGAGAACTTGAAATACAATTTAGAACAAGTTATTCCCTTTCGAATATTTAACTAAGAACAATAGAAGGGAAAGGATGTACATAGCAGCATAAGATCACCATTCACGCACACACAAAAACCGAATGCAAATATTTGTTAACAAAAAGAACACACAGCATCCTTCTGCACTAAACATTAAATCACATGCATACATACGACAGGGCAATGTTATTCATAGTCATTCAGCCGAAAAGGGTCGAAGCAAGAGAGAGTGTAAGGTCAGGTAGTATAGAAACATACTCGTAAGAAGCGCATTATGCATTATTATCTTTACAGGACACTGAACGAAAGGAAGCAATTCCAATTCATAAAACCCCCATTCATATCTCTCACGTACTTATCCATTCAAATTTTCTCTCCCCAAAAGCGTGGCACAAAGGCGGTATGCTAAGAAAAAGGATATTCACAGCCATTTTGGATCTATACACAACGATAACAACAATAAAAGCAGCAAATATGTAAATGCATAGCAAAATGAAATGAACATCTGTAAGCGCACACACACGATACACACGCCAAATATGTCCTGAGTTCTGACTTTAGAAAATGTAAATATACGAGTAGGGTGGGACAGGTCCTTCGAACAGCTGCACTTCAGTGAATATGTTCACATCCTTTCAAGTTAGCAGAAATATTATGCGTCCCTTTTTCAGGTGTCATTGGCATAAATTTTATCCTTAAGTTCATACGCAAGGACATGCACCTGAAAAGGGTAATGAAAAAAAAAAAAAAAACATGCACTTGGGCGTATACATAACATTTTCCGCATTCGTTTTTTTTTTGTGTGAGATTTTTTTCACTTGCCAACTGTGCATGTCCTTGCCTAGTTTGTGAAGGAGAAAATTATGAAATGAAGACCACATGCTAATGGTAGTGTTGAATGAGTTGCAATTTTTGCCATGTTTGCTTTTTTTTTTTCTTCGTCCACTGACAGGAAGAAGGATTCAACACTGGTGTTTTGTTTATAGGTTTTTTTTTTTTTTGAGATTGATGAAAGCGTGTTTCCGTGCGCGGCAGATTCATGATGAAAGAGCAGGGAAGAAATTTAATTGAGAATTTTCGTTTGTATGTGAGTGGTTTGTGTTTATTGGTGCTTGAAAGTGACCTCTGGAGTGATGAAAGGATAGGTGGATGGGTGTATTATAAGTGGGTTAGGATTTTGATGGAAATTTTATTTCTTTGAGGATATTTGTTTTTCAACAAAACAGAGTACCTAAAGTGTTTTTAATTAAAGGAGATTTTTAGGCAGTAGGTTGAAGCGCATAAGTATGTGGGCAGCTTAAAGGTAGTCATTAGCATGTTTAGAGGACACTTTGAAAGGCAATCGAAATGTGGGTTTTTGGAGAATATTTTTCTCAGATGTAAAAAGGAAGTTAACAAAAAGTGACAGCACTTGATAGAACACTCGTTCACATACGAGAAAGATTTGTCGTCGGTGGCATAGAATTGGATGCATATAGTCCCAATCGGGACTGAGTTCGGTATTTCATTCGAATTTGAATCAGTGCAATCAGCTTGAACACCAAGTTGTGACGGTTTTTTGCCTGAAACACCTAGAAAACGGCTACCAATGTCATAAGAAAGTGAATCCTTTGTCTTTGATAATTGTCTTAGAATAACATCTGTAAGAGACAATGAAGCAGGGACAAACCTTTGCGAACGTACGATAACTGTAAACACAGGCGGGCTATGACAGTTCTATGGCCTATCCCAAGGCGAAAGACGAAAGGGATCGCCTTCCGAAAACTTGCAGTGGGGCGCTCAAAGTTGGACGCATTTTGTTCTATTACACCTTCTGGACTAGTAACTTAAGTTTTCGTTATTTGAGGAATAATAATGAAAACAATCATGTCTAGAGGTTTTGAAAAATCCCATGAATACCAAGAATGCCATGTAAAGTGTTGCTGGTAATGTAAAAATAAATTCAAAAATTTGCGCCATCTACATATTAGCGATATCGAAATACTACTAATTGGTTTTGATATTGGATACTTCTGTTGCTACAGACTGGTGTTGATGATCCGTTTTCAAATAGACTGCAATCCAATGACATATGAAGCCAATAGAGAGCGGAATGTTTATGGAGAAGAGGACGTTCCTATAGCTTACGTGTAAAAAATTATAGGCACTTAAAAGGAGGAGGCGGCCCTATGAATTTCAGTCAAAAGTGACCGAATTGTTTCTAGAGGGGAGAGTCCAATGTTTAAAAAAATAGGGTGGGGATACACAAAGTCAAAGCTGATATCGCAGCAGTCCTTTTTGCTATATCATCCTTGTGGCAGAAAAGATCGGGTGATGATTCGTCCAAACTGGGTAGCTCGGCTGCGAGGAAGAAAAGGATCAAAGTCGGTAAGAGTGAGTTTTTAACGGACTGAATCCTCGATATCGAAAATATATTACCATAACGAGAGTATGCATTATGAGACAGTCTTTGCTTTGCATTGAACTTTTGGTTCGAAGTAAACGTCGTAATTCTGGTTCTAAAATCTGGAAAGTTTTTAGAAATCTCGTCTTTTTGGTGAAAGGAGATGCTAATATTTGACTGAAAGGGTAAGGCTTCTCCATATAATCTGTCCTGCTTACAGTTTTGGAAATGTTCGAAAACAATTTACGACTGCCGGTGTGTCATAGCGTCTCCTTTCCAGTCTTTTCTGGTTCGAATAGTGCCCTAACTCCTTAGTAAATGAGGGATAGGGTATTGTTACGGTTATCAGGTGATCGGGACGCAGCTGGATTTTCCAGATAATTTATGGTAGATTCAGAGTCCCGGTCCCGAGCAATATGCTCCGCTAATTAGACAGTGGTAGGCCAGTCAGTGTTCTCTGAAATTGATTCAAAGTTCCTCAATTTCATGGAGTGGCATGTTGGCAAGCAGAATCATTATGAGGTGGCTTTAGGTCGTCATATATTTTGCTTTTGAACAGTAGATGCTAGGTATGGTAACTACTGAAATAATGGTGGAACAAAGCACTTTCAAAGATGAGTACTGAAAACTTTATTATGAAGCTAAGTAGTATCAAGTTCCGAACTAATATATGTTGGCTATACTGAAGATATTGTTGTAATAGCAATGTAAGAGACAAGAGACACTTTGTGATATAGTACAGAAAGGTCTGAAGGTAAAAGAGGAATGGTGTTTCTCGGTGGGCGTAAATATTAACCCAGCCTATACCACGGCCAAACGTCACTATAGCAAGCACGCAGTTTCCAATCCACAAGGGGACTGGTGGTCTCCTAATCATGGAATGGTAAATCATATTGATCACATTGCGATCGACGCAAGACATGCCTCCAGCTTGCCATCTTCCGAGAGGTCAACATCGACTTCGATCACCACCTTGTTGCAGCCAAGATACGAATGCGCATATCTCAAGCGTCACAACATAGAAGAATTACTGTTACAAGACATAATGTCGAAATGCTGCTATCGCAGGAGACTGCCAGAATTTTTGCCAAACGCGTGTCCCGATATCTTTCTATGATTCCTATGCCGCCAGCATCATGTGCCGAAGACCAGTGGCAATCACGAAACCCCTGGTTCTATGAAGGCAAGTACATGCAACAAAACATATATAGGCATATAAAGCAGAGCTGCAAAGAAGGACGAGGGTAGTTCACGAGCCCTACAAACAAAAGAGACGGGACAAACATCAGCTTTTACAAAAGATGAAAAAAGAGCACAAGAAGCGAGCGATCGAAAACACTAAGAAATTCTACTCCAGGAACAATGTACGGAAGTTTTACCGAAAGGTAAAATGAACATGTCAAGGGAACGAAGCCCGTTCAAATGTAGAGATAAAGAAGGAATCCTTGTAAAGAGTCACAGTTAGTGCTGACAATATGCAAGAACTACTTCTACAGAGTGTACAACGGCGACAAAGACCAACATCCCATTGTCAGGCAGAATGAACCATTCAACCTAGTCAGCCAAAATTTCCATCTACGTGATGAAAATGAAGTGAGAATAGCAATATCTAAGCCAAGATCCAACAATGCACCTGGTTTACCGGTGAAGTTATTTAAAGCAGAGAGCATACACCAATTGATTCCTACTATTTGGTCAGACGAGTGTATGTCTGATGAATGGAATCTCAACATCGTTTGCCCGATCCACAGAAAGAGGACCTCCTCAATTGCGCAAACTACAGAGGCATCAGTGTCCTCAGCATCGCGTAGAAGTTCTTATCTGCCACATTGTGTATTCACACAGGCATTCCCATGAAATCTTTTATCAACAACCTGATTGGCCTCTATCAGTGCGGTTTTAGGCCAGAAAAGTAGATCCTGAGGAAAATTCAAGAAGTCTAAATCGATACTCATCATCTCTTCATCGATTTTAAGGCCGCCTATGACGAGCTATACAGAGCCATATCTAGTTTTGGCATCCTTTCCATCTGTGCAGGATGACAATAGAGAATGCTTGCTGCTCTACCAAAGTTGGTAACGACCTCACTCAGACCATTGATGGTTTAGGCGAGATGATGCGCTGTCATGTGACTTCTTCAACATCATACTTGAAAGGGTCCGGAAAGTCTTCGAATCCATCCCGAAGGGACAACGTGGTAAAGCTGTCACACATAAGTGGAAAGGGACCTCATCCAACTTCGTGTGTAAAACTGGAGGCGGCTAGCCCCCTGGACTGTAAATATAGCGAGGTTAGCAAGTAAATATTTCATAAAAGCTGATATCAGGAAATGGAATGCAATAGTTTTAAGCAATTATAGCTGGTTGCTCGCAATTGAAAATCTTTCAAAAACGCTGGTTGTAAATAAATGATGCTGTAAAGGACATTTAACTGAAGGCCTGGAAAAATTGATTTCGCTACTAGGGCCAGTATAAAAAAAATATAAAAAAAAGTTCGATACTAAATATGATCTATTACCACCTCTTCCCGCTTAAATCCAACCTTCATAAGCCATCTCACTTCACAAGACCACTTTGTTCAGAACAGTTATGGGGTAATTCATTCCAAAACCTCGAATAAATCATCCCTAAGCTTCTTTTTGCTATCAATTTCCCTTTTTTTTCCTTACAGACAGCCATCTCCTCCCACATTTTGCCAGATGCTTATCTAGAAAAAAAAAATAATTCAATTCTACCTTCAACCTCCTCACATCACGTTATATGCGAGAAAAAAAACCAACTAAAAGTAATAATTTCGGCCTGACCATAGGACGAATCAACCCCAAACTAAGTACAAAAACCCTAATAATTCAATGTAAATATAAATGCGAAGGATCACACAGTCATTGGGGGCGTAACTGGTCTTCTTTGCAAAGGGCTTAATGGATTCCTAGCACGTAACTAGACTGCCCATATATTAATATTACTTGTGTCATATATTCTCTGCGGCTCACAGTTATCCTCGAGAGAAAATTAGTTACTTTCTTCTTTTCCTTATTTTTTTTTCTGGATTAATAGGAGTGATACCACTAAGTGGACATTTAACAAGCAAAGCTGGCACTTTTTTTTGTCAATACAATTATAATAAGTTTCGTGTATATTGGAATGTTTTTGTAATGGATAATGATAAACATGAATATGAGCCTTTGGGTGTTTTCGGAGGAAAAAAAAGGATCCACAAAATCAGCTTTCTTGGGAAATTGATTTACCTATTGGCAGTTGAGACTACTGTTTGTGGTAGTAATCCATTTCCGTATCCACTTGGTGAACAAAGTCAAAAGAAAATAAATCCTCCACACGTGTCCTTTGCGATATTTTATTTTGACCTTTGTTTGGTTCGTTCACTGAGTGTGTGGGTCCTTAATGTATGGTAATTTTCCCACTAGGCCATACCCAGTATGGAAATTTTGGCACAGTGAGTGCCCAACTTATGTTTTATTTATACACTTGTCCTCCTTGTGGAATTTATATACCCACAGGATAACAGAGGGACGAACAACAGAAAAAAAAAGAATGAAAATGTCATCATCCTATTGAATTTATCACAATTGACCGACCACAGCGGTCTACTTTGTATTGTGTTCGATGACACATAAATCCAAATGAGAGCCCCCCGAATGCGAAATTGTTGATTTCCCACGAGAGAGGCAAAGTAAGGACCTTGGCTAAAAATAGAAAAAACAGGACACTCCTTCACCATCGTGCACTCGAAAACATAATCAACTGTCAACATTCTTATAGAAACGTTGATGACCGTAATAGATCCACGCGTTAGAGAGACACGAAGAAAGGATGTGATTAGTTGTGTGTACGAGTATGTCCTTTACAAAACTTAGGACAATAGGCATACAATGTTGGCACTATCATCAGGCATATCTCTACTCTTACTCACTCCGTTCTTGTCTGTCATTTATTATGTATTTTTTGTTATCGTCCTCATTTAAGTCCTTAAATCCACGTCACTGTCATACGCCATAGTTCCATACCGTTTCACTTTAAGAGATGAGTAGACAAAAATACAAAAAATCAAATTATGACCATGACATGGAATCAGAGTTGTCCTCAGTCTATGTCACATGAAGAGAGATAGTGGATGGTTTTTGTCTGTGTCCAATCGGCGCGGGTAGATGCAGGTGGAGAGACAGATACCAGATCTAACTTGGTCACTCGAGAGGGTGCGGCTACACAATCAAACTAAACTTGCCGAGCAAATGAGATTTTATTTTGAAGGATGACACTGATGTTGCTGCTGCTGCTGCTGCCGCTACTGATGATGATTATGATGACAAGAATGATGATGAGTTGTGGTTTAAATGATATAAGTATGCGGATATGAATGCGGATATGAAGACAGGAAGCCAGCTTTAAACAGAATTGAAACTACTTGAAGGAACACATTTAGAAAGATCTATATAGCATTAGCTAAAAACGAATCCATTGAGACTTTAAGTTCTTAGCGTTTAGTATACTTACGGTGGCTTACGATTGTTTTTTTTTTTTTTTAAAAAAATAAAAAATTAAATAAGCGCAAGTGAAAACTTAAAAGAATATACAAACTTAAGAGTGCTGTAAAAAATAAAAGCGAAACAAAAATTTTCATTATTACTCTGTCGTATGGTTAGATTCGTGGCACCGTGACGTTATTGCCAAATTTTCAGAACCAATATTGGCTTTTTGGTTTCCTTACGATAAATTCTTTGAAATCTTAGCAATATGTGGGGAAGCTTGTAAGGTTATATTATCACCTCAAGGACCATTTCAGTTAAGGGATGGATTTTAAAAAAAATGTCAAGATGACTGCTAAAAATAGACAATTACAAGGATTTATGACAAAAGTCGTTAGTGATTGTCTTTCCAATAGTATGCATACATAAATTCCAACCACAATTCGAGCTGTCTCTACAATGGCCAAGGTACCATTAACGGAGGCTTACTTTGATTTCGTAAGTACTCCACTATCCAAGAGTGACACATACTCGTACTTTTTTGATCGCACTTTAATATAATTAATAAATTTTTACGCAGATCAAAGTAAAAGGCAGTAAGTAAAAGTCTTGGACACATCATTTAGAAAGAGTGGTTTTTTTGTTATCTTAGATAACAACATCTCAGAAACTATGCAGCCCACGATGGCAATGAATCACTTTGAAACAAGCTGCCTAAGCCCCAATCAACTCAAAACTTCTAGAACTTGTGTCCCACAATTTATGACATAGCATGCACACCACACCTGTCTGGATAAATTAACCATCTCATCATGGGATGTTCACTGCAGTATTATCTGCGAATTCATAAAAAAATAAACGTTTGTTGCTCTTTCGCACCCCATTTTGCTGGAGGGAAATATGTACTTTATAGTATAAGTGAAGCTACTACCTATGGTGATACCAGAATTCACTGAGGGTGCTCTTCAACATCTTCAACCAAAGCGCGCTTTTCTGGATATTAAAGGTATGACAATATTCGATGCGAGTGCATCATCGGGGCTATAAAACCTAAAGGGATTGATGAGCAGAGCAACAGATGCAGAGTACTTCTGCCAAGGTGTCTGTTGTGGAGTTCTTTCGGACCCAAATGTTGCCGCTCGTCATGAATAAGACACTAACAGAACTACACAATGTGCAAGCAATGGCATACATGATGACAAAATATGTATTTGTCCTCATAAGTCTAGAGAGTAGGCATAGTAATACCAGGTTTAATAATCGGATTGCAACACTGGCATTGAAAGAACACAAGCTTTATGGTGACAAAGGCCACAGGAGTCTGCAGCTGTATATGCTCATAACCTGTCTCTTCCAGCTGCATTTAATGTGCTGGGTTCAGAAGTGTTAAACTCTGAAATGTTTGAGTACTGTTTGATTACCTTACAAACACTACCTATTAACTATAAAGTCAAGACCTTCAAGGTATTGGGTGTAATAAAACTGCTAATGAATATCCAATTTCCAGTGTAGAAAATATATTTTTGTTTGTATCAGGGTAGTCGAAGCAAACTAACCTCGACTCAGGGACAAAGTTGCCTTTGAAAGTTCGTTTTGCACTCCAATTCAGAGTATTGCTTTTCAACGAAGCGAACCTATTGATTGCCTAAGCACACTAGCAACTGTTATATGCTAAAGAGAGGATCTGAGAAGAATTAGCTTCAGTTGGTATGTTAGCCAAAACCAGAAACGCTATTGTATCCAGTGTTGCAAGGATAGACGTATTTAGACCACCTGGCGCTCCTCGTATATATACCACGAGCAGATGTTAAAATGGAAGGCACTATCTTCTACAGAGTGTTCTATATAAAGACATGTGACTTTGACAGGCCGTCATTTTATTGTAGATGAGTTTTGACAGTTTTTATTCATGACGTATAGACGTGGCAAATTTTTATCATGGAACGATATCAAAATCAGTTGTCGATTACAGTAACCATACGAATAATACGAAATAATGTGTACAGAGAGTGAATTTTAAGAAAGAGGTACTGTAGCAACGTCTGGTGACTGTACTTTTTCGAAGACGTGGAGTGCTACAATACATTGGCAACTCTTTTCTGACTGATTTATCTTCAAAAGTACTGATGTCGAATGGCCCCCACGGTCGCCAGATTCAACAGCCTTGGACTTCTATTTAGGGCGAAATTTAAAGAGCAGGGTATATGCTAATAAACTAGCAACTTAAACAATGTAAAGGGTGACAAGATAGCAATAGTTTTTCTAATTGTTATGATTCAGCAGCTGTCAAAGTTACCAATGACATCCAGCTGTCAAAATATTCACTAAGGTTTGTCATTTCATCATGCATCGTTTGACACTTTTCGAACGTGTGGAAATTATTAAAAAATATTATCGAAATTGCGTCTCAGTTGTAAATACGCAACGTGAATTTCGTCGTGAGGTCGGTCGTCATCATGGCTTCAGTGCGCAGGCATTTCGTCGGACCGTGGAAAAGTTTGAGCATGAGTACATTCTTTTGGACCTTAAGTCACCAACCAGACGGAGATCGGTGCGAAGTGAAGAAAACATAGCCACCGTAGCGAAGAAGACCAAGGAATGTCGATTCAGCGCCGATCAGCTGAATTGGGCATCGGTTGGATTTGGGCCTACATCCGTATAAGATTGTGCTGACGCAAGAATTGAAGCCGGACGACCATAGACAACGCCGTGAGTTCGCTAATCGCCGTGAGTTCTCTAATTGGGCGCAGGAAATGTTGGCCGGAGATCCGGATTTTGGACAAAAAAACATCTTTTTGGACGACGCCCATTTTTGGCTCAGCGGCTATGTCAACAAGCAAAATTGCCGTTATTGAAGCGATCACAATCCACAAGTGTTCGACCAAACATCAATGCATCCACAAAGATTGACTGTTTGGTGCGGTTTATGGCACAGCGGCATCATCGGATCTTATTTCTTTCGAAATGAGGAAGGAGACACCGTTACCGTCAATGGTCCTCGGCCATTGGCCGCAGTGATCGTGCGACTTGACACCCCTCGAATTTTTTCTCTGGGACTATGTCAAGTCCTTAGTCTAAGCTAACAAGCCAACCACTTTGGATGAGCTCAAGGTCAACATTCGAGACGGTATTGCCGGAATAACGCCGAACATATTGGACCGAGTCATCAAAAATTGGGCTGACCGCTTGAAGCACTGCCAGCGAAGCCGAGGCGGCCATTTAAATGATGTGCAATGTTTGTATGGAATAACAAAGTGGCATGAATGTAGCTACAAAACAAAGCCAGAATCAATTTCATATCTTACACCGTTGTTGCTTTATTTAAATTTCTTTTCCTATTGTTCTTATCTGGTCACCCTATACACCCGTTCTGTATAACACCCAGTATAAGTCTATCTAGTTGTTGGCTGAAGGAGGACAAAAAAAAATACACGGTGTCGACAAATAAAAAAGACATCTGCCACCGCAGAGTTTAATAGTTCATCTACCTGGAGGTAGATAGAAAATTTCGGTCTATTTCCCAGGATGGACATGAAGGGTAGAAGGTATCACAGATGGAGATACCTTTCACGAGTCCGAAGCAAGATAGGTAAACAAGAGTAATGTTAACTTTGAGGGAAGGGTGCTTACCATTAGCGTAGTTTCAACCATCTAGTGAGATTTGGGCCAAAATATCTTTTATGTACGGGGAAGCATCGACTATTTTCAATGCGATTTTTTCGTAGACCCAAAGGTGTTAAACTTTTTCTACATACTTAATTGTATCAGAAAATTTATAGGCCAACTTTTAAAGGTTTAATAGAAAGAAAGGGTGTGCTTTAAGAATCTCAATCAATCTTCAAACTTTGAATTTGGTGACCATGGTCTGTCCTTAAATCGCGATACACAGATACGCGATAATTACAGCACTGTAATTTTTGCAGTTTTAATGCTTTGAGCCGTGGTTAAACGATCCATATTGTAAAATGGCAAGGCAAAAACTAATTGCCTGTTACTATGACAGATGCCATATGGCAGGGATGTGCAATACCAAACTCGAAATAAAGAACCCTTTCCAAAGGGAAGAAATGTTTTGTTGAAAATTATCGGTTTCGATATTTTGATCTGGCTGTCAGTCTGTCTGTCTGTCTGTTTGTATGCACGACTACAACCTTCACGGCCGAAGAAGCTTTAACTATGGCTGACAGATGGATATGACATATGCCATATGGCAGGGATGTGCAATCCCAACACTTATCGATCAAAGAGCGTAGATCCAAACCTTCGACGAAAATACTACTTTTCTGCGGTTCTAGTAAAAAAAAGCAAAAATTCTAAAAAATTAGGGTCTGTCTGGAACTAACTTTGTTTTCGACCCAAGCAAACTACGTAGGGCGGACGTTAAAAAAATAACACCATTCAACACCATTCAGTATACTATATTTGTTTGGTTTTTTTTTTTTTTGAATTAATCGGTTGTGAATTTCTGGCCAATTCATTAGATTTATTTAGTCTGCCCATGATTTATGCTCAAATTTAATCACCTTCCTAACATACTCGTATCATGCTCATATGGTCCTGCAATTTTTTTTTTTATGACTAATCTACACCCGTTTGACACAGGAGCTGTTTTTAAGCTGTTAATAAACTTTTCAACATAAATTCGCAAGAAAACAAAATTTTAAACGGACAAAATGGAAAGCAATAAATCATATAAAAACTCTTAATGGCTAATAAAAATCAGATCTGCAAAAAAATAACCAAAATAATTTCACAAAATAAAAAGAAATAAAAGTAATGCAGTGCAACGCCATAAAGCGTATATTTTTATCGTATACACCATTAATTTTGTTTTGTTCCATTTTCCACATAAAAAAGTCGGTCGGCGATCAAGATGGCAAAACATAAAAACACATCAACAGAAAAAAAAAAAAATTAGAACAAAAAGGAATCATAAATGCATTTTTTTTTTTTTGGTTGTTAATCAAAAGAAAATAAACATAAACGAAAAAAAAAAAGATGTAGATGGTGCGGAGATACAAAAAAGAAAAAAAAAAAAGAAGAAAAAGACAGAAAAAAGAAAAGAAAAAAAATACCAACAATTAGTACACTATGTTCGATTAGAAAAGTGTTAACAAAAATATTTATACTGTACCGCACGAACCTCCCTGAGGAAAGAATTGCGAATAGATTACTTTGAACGTATCCTCTTTGACAACACCCGTCGGACACTCAGCCTTAAATCCCCGGTAAATTCGTTTGATTTCATCTTCAGTGAAACGTGTGGCACGACTGAGGGCACTTAGTGAATCCGGACGATATCGTGCTGGCGTTTCGAATTCTTCTAATTCGGAATCTGTAAGGAAATTAAAAAAAGCAGGGTTGTTATTCGAATTTTAAATTTAAGTCAAAGGTAAAATTTAATTGGTAAAACTTAGACGATTTTGGAAAACTTTTAAAGTTCAACCCATGTCCACACCCCACCCCAGTGAAACTTACAAGCTACTCGTACATGTTATCAAAACATATTCAAAGTATGTGGCAAAGATTTAAGTGGAGAGATAGGCAAATCGATGCAGAACGAAAAGGCTTGTTTTCGGATGAGGATCAGCTCATTAGATGGGGAGAACTAAATAACAACAGCAATCAAGTCCCTCAAAGAAAAACAAAGCGGTCGGTATTGATGACATCCCTGCCGAATTACTTCAAGCGGCATACATTGGCAGAACTGCTACATCCGCTCACATGGACAGCGTGGGAAAATGAGCAATTTCCGCAGGAGTGGGAAAGAGGGATGATCATTAAGCTTCCCAAACTATAGAGGTACGAGTATATGCGTATATACTTGAACGTATCCACGATAATAGCTAGAACCTTATTAGAGCGGATAATATAACATTTAGACTCAAATCTCGACAGGCATGGTTTCGCATAAACATGAACACCCTACGGGTCATAATACAACAATACGTCGAGTACAAGTCTCCGGCACATCTACTATTTATCGACTTCGAGAAGGCTTTCAACAACTTGAAACGAGATGCTATCTGGTTGGGAGGCATCACAGAAAAACTCATAGTCTTATACAACGGTAAGATGTCGGAGGATTTTGAAGTCCAAAGTGGAGTACGTCAGGGGTGCATACTGTCACAGTTCTTGCTATCGGTGGTTATCAGCGATATCCTTTGTGCAGCATTGATGGAAGGTAACCATGACATCTCACATTAAACATCCAGACTACGTTAACGATGTTTGCCTATTTCACATCGGATAATGGACCTTCATCTGATGGCCCAAATTATAGAAACTGATGCAAACAAAGTGGGGCTTAAAATAAATACAGCCCAAACAAAACCCTGAGCACTTCTATCAAAATTGCCGGACAAGAAGTCGGAAAAGCAGACAACTTCCCGTCTAACCGCGGTGGCACTGAACTGAATGTGTGCAGCAGAACCGGGAAGGCAAAAGCTGCGTTTGTTCCGCTCCAAAGGATAATCAGTACTGCTATATGCATGCAGTACTTGGAAGGCGGATACCACTAATACACGCAAGTTGCAGACCTTCGTAAATAGATGTCTAAGAATCTTCCTTAGGATTCTTTACCACAATCATATCTTCAAAGAACAACTTTATCACAGAAAGGGCCAAAAACCTATAAACATTACTATACGAATTAGAAAGTGCCAGTGGATTAGACACACCCTACGGCGAGAAGACAACTCCATTGCAAAATATGCCATGCAGTGGAAACCACTCATTCAGGCAAGCAGGTTTGCAGGACGCCATAGGCAAACGTGGCGCAGAATAGTTGAGGAGGGAATCAAACTCTTAGATGGCGCGCAGGTATTGTTGACGTCCTATTCCCCTCGTGGGGTGGAAGGATTTAAGTAAATAAATAAGAAGTTTGTCGTCCTTTGTTCAAAAATTAAATTTCTCACTCTTATCCTATTCTACTCGTAGGTTTCTTCTGATTTATTTTAAATTATATTGCGTAATTTAAAAAAAAATTGGTCAAGTGTGAGTAGGGTCAGTTGTTTTACATGTATCCTAATTTGGCCTCCTCGTTAATCCGAAGAAAAGGAGTATCTATGATCGTGTTTGTAGAAATCAAATAAAAAAAGAAACATACTAGTCAATTAATGGACTCATGATCCGTGAAGTGTCTCCGCCTGAGACTGGGCAACCTTTCATCCTAGCTAATCCCGAGCACGCTGCTTACAATTTTCTAGACCAAGCATTCTGGCATTCGCAATCGCTCAGTTTTTGAACCGGAGGTTCGGACTTCCTTGTCCTCTTGGCTGAAGCATTGTCCATATTTTGGCTTTTTGGATTACATCCGCATCTTGGTACAGCTTGGCACAAAGTAGGAATAGTTTTCAAGGATGAGTCTTCATCGAGTCTCCACTAGGGTGTCATTCGTGGAGTTGATGTTGACTCCGAGGTAGATGAACTTACTATCTCCACGTAGTAGCTATCAACAGTAACATTTTGTTCAAGGCGGTAGACCGATAGTACTTTGTTTGTTGACTGTATGTACTCGTACTTTGCCTTGCCCTCGTTCACTTTAAGACCAACTGCTTTCGCCTGTTCATCAATTGCCGTGAAAACTTTTAAATCGGCACGCTGGTAACGACCGATGACATCGATATGGAATATCGATTCCAAATTCAGCTATCGCTGTGTAACGCTCCAGATGATGAATACCATCATATGCGGTTTTCAGGTCGAAGTTGGTCTATGTATAATCGATCTGCCGGGTCGGAAGCCAATTAGTGTGTTGCAGAAAGGCCTCAGACGTTTATACAATACGTTGGATAGGATGCTATTTGAGGCATTTATCGCTTTCTTATAGATGGGGCATACGGAGCTGATATTCCAGTCATCGGGCACACATTCGTGCACCCATACATGGTTGGTGTATGCATTAAAACCGAAACATAACCTCTGTACTCGAATAGCTCCGCTGGTAGGCAATCAGAGCCGTCGGTCTTGTTATTATTCAGTTTTTTAATAGCTGAGAAAACTTCTTCTATACTCAGAGAGGGGATTATTTCTTTGCTGACTGGAGGTTGGCGCTCCCTCACACAACATTATGCCATTCAGAAAATGCTGCTTAAACATATTTACGATTCCCTGTGTGCCGGTGACTAGGTTCCCTTGACTAATTCGAAGACACTGCCTGGAAGTCAGTTGGCAGTGCGAAATGAAAAGGAACGGATAGTCTCGAAAAAATTGAGGGGAAAATGCTGCATAGAACAGAAACATAGCGTGTGAGTATTTTGGACGTGGATGAAGGACCCATGTACGTTTGGTGGAGCCTCCAATATATAGATTGATCCCTCCACATACCAAGGGACTATATCAAACCAATGGTTCTAAATTTTGTGGTGGTAATGTATATAAGCCTATGTAGCACGTGAATGGGATTTGTAGACAATTTTTCGCAACCTAAGACAAGCAGTTTGCATTCACCGTCATCAGCCAGAATTCATATTAAATCTCTGCACATAGTCTAAGAACGTGTAGGATATATTTCCTAATCTCATTGACACTTACTTACTTGGTATGCAAAACACTATCCCTCTTCTCTGGAAAGGTGGCACAATAATCTATTTTTATCTACTCATTAGAAATGAAAGTGAATTTCTTATCTTTGTGCCATCACCATCCGCAGCAAGTGTTCTCTGAACACCTTAGATTGTGTTCAGTTCTCTGCGTACAAAAGGATACAAGTACATTCCGCTTGGAGGCATTTTAAACCTTATTCAACCTATCATCACCATCCGACCCTCACTATCATCATCATTATCATCGTGAACTCTTTAGCCCCACTTGCTGCATCAGATATACGAAAGCAACTAAACTTCGCAACTACTGTGAGGAGCAGATTTTAGGCCCTCGGGCATTCTCTTAGCACCGTTTCTATAAAAGAATGCTAATAGCTAGGGAGGCGACCAAAAGGGTGGCATTCCACACTTTGTTCTACAATTCAAATTATACTCGTACTTGAAGGTCGTTGCCTGGAATGAAGATGAACCCGTTCTTTGTTCCTAAGAAGATCCTTGCTAAAGCCAAGAAATCTGTTGATCTTAGGCGGGTATGCGTGTGTGTGTGTGTGTGTGGAATATGGAACGTTCTACAAAATAATTAGAACATTTCGCGTACAACAGTACAACATCCACGAAAACGAGGTGGAAATTTGGAGAACTTTCACCTTGCTGGTGATGGTGGGTGGTGGTAGCGTATGATTCGCAATAGATGATGGGAACCCAAAAGGAAGAGAAATGAAGGCAAGAAAATGAGGTCGTTAAAATTTCATAAATGTTTATGGGCTTGAATGCCGTCCTTACCACCACTGCCACGCCATCACCACAGAGCTGCACCACGTCGTTTTGGTGATGCTTTTGTTATGCTTGCCCGCCTTAGGCGCGGCATGAGGATACAGGCACCCTAGATGATGAGATACTCTCAGGGGAGAGCTTGAGAGAAGTTTTTCCATCCTTTTTGTACGAGTATTGGGGTTGAGCAGATAACAAAAGGTGAATATTGTTTTAGATTTTGTTTGGTTAAGTGCTGCTGATGAGGAGGATTAGGTAGGAAAATGTAACTTTTTCTTTCTCTCGGTGAAGAACTAATTAATGTCTACGAGTATCTGGGAAATTAATTTATCTGTAATAACTGGGTGAGTTCATCTAGTTTGTCTATTTGTTACACTGGTATATACTGGAGGGATTTTATGACGGAAATTTGAGGAATATTAGCATTCTTGGCAGAAAGGCATTGAGGATTCAATTACGGAAGTTGAGCTTTTGGACGGAAAGCAATAAAGAGTGACTCATTAATTATTGAAAGTTATTTGCTGTTTATCGAAAGTTGTCGGGACCAGGTTGTGGATAATGGAATCCGAGAGAGCCTATAAAGTTGATTTAAGCACTTCAGAAAGTACTTTCAATGTTTTCTCTGTAATTTTGTTTCACAAGTTGAGATCTCGTGGAAGTTGTATATAAATAAAAAAAAGTTTTTTGTGCTCCAAGAGATTATTAGGCGAATTGTAGATATTTCGAGAACACATTTATGTAGGCTTATGCTGCTTTCTTTGGGGTTGGTAAACAATTCATCACATTCTGAGTACTCAAAGTATTACACTGAGAAGAAAAGGCATAAAAAGTTGTTTTATGAAGAGTACAATATTCGGAGTAAGATTGCAAACAAGGTTTGACATGAAACTTTTCGTTGAAGAGACTTCCAGAAATTAAAGTATCTTTCCTAGTGGTAATGGAATAATTTCGTAAAGTTTCCCTTACTTTTTTGTATTTGCAGGCAGTCGTAGAGTGTAGTGTTTCTTTCTGCATTAGTCAAATTGCGACTAGCACCTCTGGAACCTCACGAGTCTTCAGGCAAATCTCCTCTGTAACCGTCACAACCAGCTACCTGTTAAGATCTAACAAAAGGTTGCGCAGAACTTTAAGGTTAAAAACCAACATTGACTTCAAGACACATGCTCACAAAAAATCAATCAAAAAAGATTGGTCCTTCACATAGTCATTAGAAGTGTGGAGTTTCTACCACAACACGGGTTTTCCTCAACACTGACCTGATGGGCGTAGTATCGTCGTCTTTCGGTTTAGAATATGCAGGAAGAAAACAAAAGATTAATTCTGTGAGCGGGGCTATACCAAATTTAAGATTACAGCACATCTAACAGTCTGTAGTATCTTAAGTACCACATCTTCCAAGAGCGTCGGATCTATCATACATATGTATGTGCCTTCGACAACAAATCCTGACAATTCTCTAGTTCTTCTTTTTTTTAAGGTTACCGTCTGCAGTAGTAGCAAATTTAAATTATTTAACTAGCAATAGTTTTTGATCATCAATCAATCCATTGGCAGAAAAAGTAAGTGATCAGCAAGAAAAATGTAATATGAGATGATAAAAAGTATTTCCAACAAAAATAAATTATTTGATCAGCAAAATATTTTTTTTGATCAGCATAATATAAAATTAAAGCAAGAACGAAAATAGAAAATATTTCGTTGATGTTTAAGTGTTTTTTTTTTGTTTAAATATTAACTTACGCCTAGGGAACAATTAATTGGGTTTTTTATTTGCATGACATAAGCTGGAAAGGCAGACAGAGTGAAAAAGGAAGTTTTGCTCTTTGGTTTGAAATACAGGTGCTATTAAGTTTTAGTAAACTCCGAGGGTGGCGTCCAGATAAGTAGGGAGCATTTTATTTTGCTGTTAATGTCGCTGGTTCTGATCGTTTTTTTCTTTATTTCATGCGAAATAAATAGACGATTCTTGTTATTGGAATTTGAAGCATAAAACTTCAGGGTGACTTTACTACTACACCGCGGTGGTCTGTATAGTAATAAAGGAAATATGAAAAGAAGGAAGCAATAAACGAAAACAGTTAGTGAAAAAACAGACTTGCCCAACTACCGAACAGATTTTGAATAAATTTGGTTTCTAGAATTCCAGCGTTTTTTAGCGCATAACTGGTGCCAGAAAAGTGTTCTATACACTCATTGAGTTCTATATCCGGCGGCGTATACCCAGTGCCGTGTGAAGCGAGGCTTATTGAACAGAATGAGCGTATTGTTTTTCTTGTGTTTATTTCTTTCGGTTTTTTTTTCACTTTTCTATCTAATCATTTACTTTTTATGCTGATTCAATTTTTTTATTTTCTGCTGATCAAAAAGTTACTTTTTGCTAATTTATTTATTTTTTTTTTGCTGGTATTTTAGTTGGTTATTAGGGTTTTATTTTATATTTCTAACAACACAGAAGTTGTTGGAAGAAAGTTGGACAAAATGGAATACATCTTCTCCACCTCTGTAGTTCCAGATGTCGCATAAGATAAGGAGCTGTAGATGGTGTGGTATATAATTTAAGTTTAACACTTCTCCCCATATTCTAGATATTGTACTGATCATATCGACTGAATTGTTATTCAAGAACTATGACTTTTTTACGGCTTTATTAAAGTAAGAGTTGTAGATTAATCGACCTGTCTTTTCTGATATGCTGTCAAATTGTTTCCTCTAGTCGAGAGTATATAGGAGAGCACTATCTTTGGCAGACTCTCTTGCTCCATTTCCCTCACTTTACTATATATGGATAGTGCAAATGCAGCTTCAGTGTTTCCAAAAATAGACGGGGAAGTTCCAGTCTCCAAATGGAGCATGTAATTAGGCATACTACTCAAGATGCTATCCCATGTTTAGATTAGCTATGCTTAAGACTCTTTCAAGCGTCATATCTCGAGTATCGTTCACGCCATTTCTGCTATTTTCCATTTTTCATTGACCCCCAGCACCAAATGCAAAAGTCTGGGGTGACCTTGGATAGAACCCAGATTTTAAAGTCATTTACGGTAGAAGAGTTAATAGAGAAGAGCCATAGAGAGTCACATCTGATTGCAGGAATGCCGATGGATACACTCTGTTTCGTCAAGTCCGGTGCAATCATTACCGAAGGGAAATTTTTTATTTTTTCTCGATGGAGAGAAGTTTCTCATAATAATTTAACTTTACCCTCGGATATTTGTCAGACCCTTCTAGAGAGGTGAGACCGTAAAAAAAACATTTTTTTTGTGTTTTCTGGGATCTAAACCTGGATTCTGCTGTTTAGTGATCGCGCACTTAATCACTGAGCCATGGCGCTGGTCAATACTGATCCATATTTTTATCGAATATCAATTCTTTTTTCTCTTAAAAATATTTGTTTAATAAATATTTTAAAATGTTTTCCACATGTTTAGGTTAGGTTCAATTAGAGGATTGCTGGAGCAAATTCAGTCATCAGTTACCATAAGGTGGAACCGTAACCGTACACTTGAAAAGAGAGAAGAAAAGTTTTGTCATCGGAATATTTAATACTATGCCGTCTGCCTCGAATTGCAACTTTGTTCATTCAAATTTAGTGCAAAACTTTACGATTTCTTTCAGAGGTATATAGGTTGCTAGCTCGTATACGTAGGAATAAGGGAAGAATTCCCTAGGAAATAGCAACAACTTAGACTGGGGCATTGACACAGGAAGTAGAAGGTGTGCTCTACTCTTAAGAAGTGTGTAATTGGTGCACGGACTCTTGTATCGCCTAGTGATACACATCGGTTGGACCTTAACCTGGCTAATTCATCTGCTTTTTCATTTCCCATGTAGGCACTATGGCCTGGTACCCAAACAATTCGATTTTTACCGCTACCATCGCCTTAATGGCTGCTTGGCTGTGATATGTCCAGCACTCTCACCCTTTAAGTGACCTTTAGGATGGCTAGAACTTTGCTTGGAGGACCCTTGCATTCGTCTGGTAGTCGTATGGATAAGGAGATGCCGAGTTCTTCAGAGAAGATGCTTGCACCTGTACAATTGTCTATCTTTGACCCATTCGTGTAGATTGCTATTTTTAAGCTTGAAGCAGCATAAGATTAACATTCAACATTTGATAAAAAAGTTCTAGTGATAGCAGATGTAGCATGGTTTCTAGTTCTGCAGTAGGATTCGTCTTTAGGGCACCTGTTATATTAAGTCAGGTTGCTCTTTGCATAGAACTTTTCTCCGTAGAGTTTTTGACAGATTTACTCCTAAACCATATTTTTCTGAACAACCGTTAAGCTCGTTTAGAGCAGCTTGTAGTATTTCGCTGATGGTGGAGGGAAATTTCCCGGACACCTATTGCACCTATGTCGTCTGCTATCTAATTTTACTAGGATTTCATCTACGGCTAGTAACGAGATGAAGGGTGATAGTAACACTCACTGTGGGGTACCTTTTGTTGTCGACATTACTTTTGTGCAGTCTCCTAGTTTCAAAATAATGATGCGGGTTCTTAACATTCTTACTATCCATTCGTTTACCACTTTTATTATTCTGGTATTGCTCAGCGCTTTTTCTATTGCTTCGGTATTTACAATTTTGAAAACTTGTCCACTGTTGCGACTACCGCACGCACTGGCATCTCGACTGACTTGCCTTTGACATACGCGTGCTGATTTACCGATAGGTAAGGAACGAGGTTAAACTTAGAGGGCTGTAATTTTCGACCGATATATGGCTGACCTCGCCTACCTTCGGTATGAAGATAACTCTCACTTTTCACCATGCTTGAGGAGAATAATTCATTGCTAAATAGCTACGAATAATGTTCACCAGCTTAGGGATAATGAACTCAATCCAACTCGGCCGGTTTGTATGGTTCAAAAGTGCTTACAGCCTACTCGTAGTTTATTTTATCGCCATCAATAACATCTTTGATGTGTTGCAGTGATTTGGCATTCTGTGATAGAGTTGAGCTGATCGTCTCGCTTCTTGTTTGATAGTAGGTAAGAAAGTGTATACTTGACAGCAAATCCAGTATTTCCGAATATGATATAGTCCACACACCGTTGTGGTTCTTCAAAAACCGTGGGTCTGCTGGATCCTTTAACTGAGCTAATTTTTTTCCTGAACACTTAGAGGCTTGGTTTGAAGGATTTCCTCTTGGCTTCGCGTCCTTCTGCCTTCTGTAGAGTTTTTTGGCCAGACTTCCTTTGAACACAAGGAACAATAAAGTCGACAAAATGTAAAATTTGAAACTTTTGTTTTAGGATGTGATTTACCTCATAACACTAATTTTTTGTATCACACTAACTAAGAGTTAAATATCAGATTTAATTTAGTCATCGACAAAGGCAGTCAAAATAGGTAAATAGGTTATATAGGCTGTATTTTAGGATGCAATGTCATACTATAAGCAAACATTTTCAAATATCTAAGTAGGGCTATGCCCTAAATTCTAAAAATGATACCAGTGCAATCAAACTATTACATATCTCTATATACTTTACTTTTCACTCAAGCATACCGCTTCAAGTCCTCACAAGCCTCGGAGAGCTCAAAGCTCAAACACTATTAACCCAACACTTACGACCTAAGCTTAAAGTTCAAGAACAAGAGCAAGAATAAATATGTCTACTAACACTTCATTATATCGAGTCCTTAGGGGTTTCAGTTCATCTAAAATAAATCTGCAGGTCTATATGGGATCGAAATTTGCTCTTCGTTGGCAATAAACTTCAACATAAACATTCAGAAACTTCCAAAGATAAGCCAAAGTGCTATTATATTGGACAACAAAAATCAATTTAATGTGAACAAATTTGGAACAGAAGCGATATCTTTTATATTAGTTACGAGTACGCCCATTATACTATCTCCATCTACAAAAACCCTCGCAAATAATGTACCTCCATTAGTGTAGCGATTAAAAAAACAAATGGAAACTATTGACAATCTTTTTATAAACATATTTCCACAATGCCCCAGAGCAGCAGCTTTACAAAAAATGTATAACACTGGTACTCGTACTTCTGTGAGTCCCATGGGGTGTATGCGTAACCACACATTAAAAACCATAAAAAGTATTTCTCCCTTCGTTTCGATTCTGTTTGAGGTTATTTTTTCTCTCAAATATTCTGTTTTCCTTTCAAATATTCACCACCGTCAATGGCGTTTGAGAAAAGCTCAAACAGGCATGAAAGCAACCAAATAATTTAAATTCCATTTCAGGCATCGAATTTTCCTCGTCCACAAAGAGAGAAATTGATTTCAAAAGGAAAGGAAATTTTTTTTCCGAATCTCCAAAGGCTATCTGACGTACGAAAAAAACCGTATATCGCCCCAAAGTTTAATTCAATTTTAAAATTAATTAAAATTTAAATTTATCCTTCTGTGGATTTGGTCAAAATATTTCAGTGGCTTGATCAGGCCCCAAATAAAGGAAAGATAACTAAGAAATCGATAAAAAGGACATGGCCCTCAAAAACGCCTTGCTCATATACATATCCGTACATAGGAGTATGCACTTGCATGACTGACTAAAATTAACCTTCGCAATAGGTACAAGAGGAAATATGTCACAGGATATTACACAAGGGTTACTTATAAAAAGGAATTCCATTCATCATTCCTTGTTATTGTCCTTGTGTTACATATAACCACCAACGAGCAACACCATCCTCTCACCATGGCAGCCTTAACTCCATTTTGAGTTCATTATCCAAGGATTAATTAAGTGAAATTTTACACCATTAATAAAGTTGAAAATTCGCGTACTCATCCAGTCACCTACTTATTCTGCAATGTCTCTGCTGATGCTGCTAGTGCCTCCCATGTCACATCCTGCTCCAAGGGAAGTTGGCAGCGACTTTCTATGTAAAATACATAACGATGATACTTTGTACAGCCAGGATATGACAATGATGCTTCACTGAGAATACAATTTTATGAAAGGATTTTTTTTTATTTTTTTTTTTTTGTTCAACTTCTTGTCATTTCCGTTTTAAATTTATATCCTTCGCAGGGGATAATATGCAGAGTAAGAATATTTTAAGCCATTCTTCAATCTGCTCTAACATACAAACATACGTTATGTTGCAGATGGTGCCGAATGGAATACAGTAAGGGTTACAGGAAATCACACACATTATACAGGATGCAGATGCCATTTGAGGACATGTCTTTGCTTAGTCGTAGTGCTGATCGTGTTGTTGTCAAAATTCTTCCATCGGCTACTCGACCAAAGCACTTCATTCATAATTCTGATTTTTTAAAGAAGGGTTAAGTACAAGATAGCTTTTTTGTAGACTACCAATATGATTCTGCATTGTATTGGACGCAATGAATTCTATTTGACGTATTTGGTCATAAATAATGTGGCAATGAACAAACAAAATAAAAAGCAATTCAAATTCTGTTTTCCTCGGAATCTTGAATTGTGTAACATAGATTCTCTTAGGTAAAACCTAACTTCACATACATCATAGTCAACAACGAAGGACTCCTTGTGAAAAATAAATCGAAAGAGGAAAGGGACAACTGTACAGAGGTTGCCTATAAAATTAAGAGTTTAATTATTTAATCGATCAGCAGTAAATGATATTTTGATCAGCAAAATAAAGTTTTTTGATGAGCAGAAGTTAATGTTATTTTGCTGAGCAGAAAAAAAAAGAAAATCAGCAAATATGTTAGTAGATCTTCTGAAAATTGTAATTTTCAGTATAAATAAATTGCGAGCAGAACACTTTTTTGACCAACAAAAATAGAAGTTCACTAGAAAAAATGAAAAATAATCTGCAAAAATAAAACGAAAATAAAAAAATAATTGTCTAAAAAAAATGTGAGAGATTCCCAGAATTGAATAACTCTTGCTTTATTTTCATGTACTTTTTCTTGAAATATTTTGTCTTTCTGCTGATTAAATAATACATTTTTGCTAATCATTAACTTTTCTATTGAATTGTGTTTTTTTTTTTTTTATTTCCTGTGTACCAACAAATTATTTTGTGCTGATCAAAAAATTATTTCCTGCTGATCGAAAAATACATTTTTAGGTAATCGTTCATTTATTCTGTTGGTTAATTTTTTTTTTGCCAGTATATTTTGCTGGTCTTTTAATTCCTTTGTCGGTCACTAATAATATCTGAGTCAAATTAATTGCCTGAAAAACCAAAATGAAACCCTGTGTAATCTGCTATGGCTCTTATGACCAACAAATTAGAACAGAAGTTATCGTTTCAAATAAGAAAAATATTATCACCATTGTTTAAAAGAGTTATGAGATATTTTGCTTTTTAAGTTCGAAATCAGAATATTCGGACATAAGTTGGAGATTTTTGGAGATTATGTACAATTTTCGAACGTTAGCAATTTCCAAACCAAAAAAATGTGATCGGTACTATAATGGTATAAAATAGAATAAATGGTGTCTGACTGTCCATCGACTGTCGGTCAACTATTTGCCGACTTTTTGATTAAAAAACTGGAGATGATCTTCATGGATATGATAAAGTGACATAATACAAATGAAGTGCAATCGGTTTGATTAATTTTGTTAATTAATTAAAAAAAATATTTAATTAAGAAAATTTGGGGATGATACGACACAAATGAAATACTGTCGATTGGTATTTATCTTTTTTTCCGAATTCAATCGACTGTCGGCCAACTATCCGTACATGGTAATACATACATAAGGAATTCGAATACATAACATTTTTGTTCCCATAAGTTGAACAAAAAACCTCAAAAAATAAAGGCAAAAGCAATGTCGCAGTTAAAATAAATCTTTAGAACAATAATCGCCGACTATCTCTTGACCCATACTCGTATTTTGGAAAATTCTGTATAATATCAAAAAATTTTGGAAACCTTGGAACAACCCATACGTTAAAGAATTTGGAAACCTAAAATGTCAAGAGTAATAATTTTGTTATCTCTTTATTCGAACTGAGGAATTACGAAACGGATTTCAATGATATATAGCTTCTGGGCTCAGTCTAGTATGTAGTGCATACAGGATAAGTTTACTGAGCGGAAGAAGAGCCATGAAAACCCACGGGAGACAATGCCAGTGAAAGATAGATTTTTAATTCTTCAAAGTAGTCGGAAACGTTTTAAAACCTCATCGAATATTAGAAAAGCCCTTGTCGAGGAACTGGAAAAAGAATTTCATCAAGCTTGAAATTCAGAAGCCAGATTTCCCCTCACGAGTCAAGCAAAGACGGAGCATGTCACTCGTAGTTGGACATAAGAGTTGTGGGCAACGTTATAATAAACGTCGAATCCAAATGTAAACTTCACGGTGAAGGTGGAAGAATCCTCGTTCGGAGAAGCTGAAGGAGTTATGGTCTGGGGATCTTTTTTCCGAGCGGATAAGAGACGACTGTTGTTCTTGTCTTCAAAAGTAACAGCACCTGTTTATTTGAAAGAGCTACAAGACGAATCGGAGCCTTGCGTTCAAGAGCTTTTTGGTAAAATCTGTAGATTCCCAAAGACTATAATGCTCCATGCTATTCCACGAAAGATATAAGTAACAATTTTTTTGTTACTTAAGTTAAAAGATAAAGAAATTAACTTTCAAATAAATATGAATTTTAGAATAAATTTGTATTTATCTTTTCATTTCCTTCATTTAAAGGTCAGAAGGTATTTTGAAGAGAAAATCATTGAAGTGTTAGATTGACCCCATATTGCCCAGATTTTAACCCCATCGAAAATATCTGTAACTAACAGTAGCGCTCAGTATTAAATAAGCCTTGAACAATTTTTTAAGGGTACCTGGGAATCCATACCTCCATCAAAATTAAAAAAAAAATGTCAGAGTAATGAATCGCAGATGTTTGGCTATAATAAAATCCAAAGGAGGTTCAATAAAGTATTACGTTTAAGGATAATTGTGTGGTTAAGGGAAATAAAACAATAAAAACAAATTTCGTAGTTTATACAACAGTTAATTGCTTTTTTCTGGTCCCAAAGAGGGGGTTTTCCTGTTTAATTATTTCTAAACCCATTTCCAACCATTTTTGATGAATTTGAACAAAATTGAGTGTGCTGGTTTGACACTAATAAGTTTTCAACATACGAGTATAATGAAGTGGTAATAAGATTTGAATATGTGGGGTGGAGAAAATCTTCAAAAATGGTACGTGTAACCCCCCTAAGACAACATCTAAAAAATAGATTTTTCTGAAATCTTAAGAACAAGAATTTCGTAACTATTCCGTCACAAGGAGGAATGAGACCTAAAAGTGTGCCAAGTCCAGCTTATACCAATGACTTCAAAGTAAAAAGTTTTACCTATCGAAAATGTTGTACTAAGGAACTTGATCATAATCAAAAATTTGTCAAGCAGTTATATACACATAGATGAATTCGAATATCTAAGCTCTGACCATTCACCTATAATTCTCCAAATGAGAGAACAGATTGGCAAGCCTTCATGCTGAACTTAACAAGTAAAATAGATTTAATGATCAGCGATATTATATATACGAAAGAAATAAAAAAATTAGTACCAGATAAAAGACGAGCAAGAAGAACGTAGCAAAAAACAAGACCTCCAAAACATAAGGCCAAGCTAAACAACCTCTGTCAACAACTAAGAAGAGAAATTAAAAAATTTTAAGATTCAATGAAAAGGTACCTCAGAGGGTTAACAGCTGAATACGTAACTAATTACTCTCTATGGAAAGAAACAAAAGGATTAAAACAGCCTACTGTGCAAATACCTCCAATCAAAGCAACTGATAGAAACTGAGCAAGAAGCGATGAGGACAAAACCATTCTCTTCGCAGACTACATAGAAAACATATTTAAACCACCAGTTGAAAATGGAAATATACAACCTACGTTAATAGGTCCTTCAGAAGAAGAAAGCGAAGAAATTTTGCTCACAACTCCTAATGAAATTTGCAACTTAATTATGCATGAAATAAATGCAAAGGAAAGTCCTGGATATGACCTTATATCTGGTGTCGTACTAAAGAACTTACCAAGGAAGGCAATAATAAAAATAACAAATTTAATAAATGCCACATTTAAGCTTAAATATGTGCCTAGTTTGTGGAAGGTTGCTGACGTCCTAATGATTCCCAAACCTGGTAAACCGCCAAATGAAGTGTCATCTTACAGACCTATCTCGTTATTGCCAATGATATCAAAAGTGTTTGAGAAAGTACTCGCAAAGCGTTTAAATAAAATAATTGAAAGGAAAAAGCTGATTCCGAACCATCAATTTGGTTTTCGAAGGCAGCACTCTACGATACAACAGGTACACAGAATTACGAATAAAATCGAAGAAGCACTAGAAAAAAGGAAAGTTTGCTCTGCTGTATTCTTAGATGTGGCGCAGGCCTTTGATAAAGTATGGCACGAAGGACTTATCTATAAACTGAGATGTATGTTGCCAAATCAATATGCTTCTATTCTGAAATCGTATCTAGATGGAAGACATTTCAGAATAAAACAACAGAGTACTTATTCAAATCTAAGAGAAATAAAGGCCGGCGTACCGCAAGGTAGTGTACTGGGCCCACTATTATACTTATTATATACTAGTGATATTCCTAAATTAGAATACCACACTATGGCAACATTCGCAGATGATACTGCAATACTAGCAGTAGGAAGAACCAATGAAGAATCCACAGAAAAACTACAAATTGGCATAAACAAAATCTGTGAATGGACTAATAAGTGGAGAATCAAATTAAACGAGTCTAAGTCAGTCCATGTTGACTTTACTAATAAAAAAATTGAATATATACCAATTATTATAAACCAAAAAATAGTTCCATGCGCTAATGCAGCGAATTATTTAGGTATGACTCTAGATGCAAAGTTGAGATGGAAAGAGCACGTAAAAAAGAAAAAAAGAAGAGTTAGAAATCAAATATAGAAAACTGCACTGGCTGATAGGAAGAAACTCATCCGTATCAATTGGAAATAAAGTGCTTTTATATAATCAAATTCTGAAACCAACATGGACATATGGAATCCAACTATGGGGCTGTGCCAAAAAGACAAACATAGACAAAATACAACGTTTCCAAAATAAGGTGCTTAGAAATATAGTAAATGCACCTTGGTACATAAGAAATACTGACCTTCATTGAGACCTGAAGGTAGAAAGTGTATCTGCGGAAATTCTAAAACATGCAAAAAAACACAAAGAAAAGCTAGAAGAGCATATAAACATAGATGCAAGGAAACTACTTCATAATGAAAATCAATTACAAAGGCTTAAAAGAACAAAACTTCTCGATTTAACTTAATATAAGAAAAATACAAATTCATTACTTATAAATATATACATAAATACATACACACTTGAAATAAAGAGTCACCAGGGGTTGAAACTCATACAAAGACTAAGATGTCAGAAAACAATTGCTTCTTAGTTCAAGTAACTAGATCGCAATTATGTGTTAGGTGGTTTTAGTCGGTAAAAATCCGGCATGCTGATTACTCGGATCATCAGTATCTTTTGAAGATCTCCCCTTCCTATAAAAAAAAAGAACTTGATCGGTTTTTTGCGTTAAAGATGATGAGATGAACATGTACCATTCTGTACTATCCACACAGTTTTTGGCAACAAATTGAACGTTTTCTTAAACCCCTGCAATAAATGTTGCAACAATAGGAGAAATGTATCTACAGTCAGACAAAAAAAAAACACATTGCTAGTGAAATCGCTAGCTGGATTATTATGGTTTATGTCTTGAGCTGTCAAAAGTAGTAAGGGAACTTGTAATAAAGATTAAAATAAACACATAATTCCCCATCAGTTTTCATTTCTAATAGTTTAAGAGTTTTTTGCGAACTACATAACAAAAAATGCTGCATTTGCCTGGGGATGGAAGCAAGCAGCTAGTTACTGAAATTGTTTTACACGTGGAATTTTAATTTGCTCACAACCACCACCTGGGTTGGGTGTTTATCGGTAACTAAACTAGGATCAAAGTTAATGAACAGTTCATTATGATTTATGAACAACGCCGTAAATATTCTAATATTAAAAAATAGCTTTTTCTATTATTCAAAGACATCTTGAATTTAAAAACAAAATTACAGACAGTGAAAAAGCGAAAGTACTTGCTTCGAATTTCTCAAAAAATCATGTGGTATCTCAACATTTAGGAGACTCATATACCAACACACTTATAGAAAATGTTCTACAAACCTTTAATGCGACTACTACTGAAACTCCGTCAAGTGAATTTGTGACTGAAACAGATATAAAATACTTTGTAGACAATTTGCAGATTAGGAAATCAGGTGGAATCGATAACATTAAAAATGTATACCTGAAAAAGTTACCTAAAGAGAGAATCAAACTCCTTACGTTTATTATTAACGCTTGCCTTAAAACGCAATATTTTCCAGACGCAGGAAAGCCTCTTGATAGACCTCAAAGTTATAGACCAATAAGTTTGCTCAGTAATGAAAGTAAAATTTACGAAAAAGCTCTGAAAGAAAAAATTGTTAAGATTGTCGACGATAAGAAAATATATCCCGATGAACAATTTGGGTTTAGGCTTGGTCACGGAACTTCTCATCAAGTTTTAAGAATATGCAATATCATTAAAACTAACCGTGCAGAAGGAAGATCAACTGGTATGATCTTACTCGACATTGAAAAGGCTTTCGATTCTGTGTGGCTTAATGGCCTCACTTATAAAATGTTAGAGCTGAATTTCCCCAAATTTCTCTGTAAAATTGTTCAAAGTTTTGTAGCAAATCGTCGTTTTAAAGTGCATGTCAATTGTAGCGTATCAGATGTAATTAATTTGTATGCAGGTGTTCCTCAAGGCTCGGTTCTTGGACCAGTATTGTACAATTTGTACACATCCGATTTAGCCATTCTTCCCCAATGTGAAGCAGCAATATATGCCGATGACACGGCCATCATTTCATCGCATGATTTTGGTGTTAATACAGAGACCAATTTAAAAAATGCGGTTAAAATACTGCAAAGCTACTACACAAAGTGGAAAATAAAGCTAAATGCCGAAAAAATACAAGCTATCTTTTTTACACGAAAAAGAAGTCCTTGTTTTCTTCCGGCTAATCAATTCATAATCAACAGACATTCAATAACATGGAATCCCGCTGTAAAAGATCTGGGCATATATCTTGACTCAAAATTGAACATAATACGCAAACAATTAACAAAATAAATATAGCTATAAGAATGTTATATCCGTTCATAAATAGAAAATCATCACTGTCAAATGAAAACATAATAATAATATACAAAATAATTTGTCAAGCTATTCTATTACATGGATGCCAGGTTTGGGGCGATTGTGCAGATTGTCACATTAGGAAGTTACAAATCTCACAGAACAAACTACTAAAAATGATGCTAAAACTTCCCTGGTATCACTCTACATTAGATCTACATACAAAAGCTAATGTTGAATTGATCTCCTTCAGAATTGGCAAACTTAATGACACATTTAAGATCAGATGCTATATTCCTATAAATAGGAATCAATTAAATATGCAATATCATACATTTGCCTGATGCTTACTAATGCAATGTTAAACTCCTTATTTTTTTGTTAACTTTGTTAACTATTTTTTTTTTTGTTACTGTTTACACCTGACCAAAATGAAGTGAGGATAGCAATATCTAAGCTTAAATCCAACAAGGCTGCTGGACCGGACGGCTTAACTGCCGAGCTATTTAAGGCGGCGGGAGATGACCTGGTGGAGAGCATACACCAACTCGTTTCCAAGATTTGGTCAGAAGAAAGTATGCCTGATGAATGGAACCTCAGCATCGTTTGCCCGATCCACAAGAACTATAGAGGCATCAGTCTCCTGAACATTGCGTATAAGATCATGTCTGCTGTACTGTGTGAGCGCCTGAAACCATTCGTCAACGATCTGATAGGTCCCTATCAGTGCGGTTTTAGGCCCGGTAAGCCCACGACCGATCAAATATTCACACTACGGCAGATCCTGGAGAAAACCCAAGAAGTCCAGATCGATACTCATCATCTTTTTATCGATTTTAAGGCCGCATATGACAGCATTTATAGAGACGAGCTATACAGAGCCATGTCTAGTTTTGGCATCCCTGCCAAAGTTGTCAGATTGTGCAGAATGACGATGGAGAACGTTCGCTGCTCCATAAAGGTTGGAAACAATCTCACCGAGACCTTTGATGTCAAAAAAGGATTTAGACAAGGTGACGCGCTGTCATGTGACTTCTTCAACATCATTCTCGAGAAAATTGTGCGAAACTCACAAGCCAACACCAGGGGCATAATTTTTCAAAAGTCTGTACAACTTCTTGCATACGCTGGTGACATTGACATTATTGGCAGAACACAGCGAGCTGTCACTGGTGCGTTTGAAAGTATTAGTGCAGAAGCGGCAAAAATGGATTTGGTGGTGAATGAGGGTAAAACAAAATATATGCTGTCAACAAGAAGGGACACACAACATCGACGAATCGGACAGAACGTCACGATAGACAGCTACAATTTTGAGGTACGTTAGGGACTTTGTCTACCTCGACTCCGCGGTAGATTCTGATAATGACACCTCAGCAGAAATCAAGAGAAGAATTACACTTGCCAACCGCTGTTTCTTTGGCCTAAGACGGCAATTGATTAGTAAGGCCTTGTCAAGAAACACTAAGGAGACTGTATATAAGACCCTCATCATATCTGTCCTGCTCTATGGCGTAGAAGCATGGACTCTAGCAAAAGCGGATGAAGATCTTCTTGGTCGTTTCGATCGCAAAATTCTTCGAGTGATTTTTGGTCCCGTTTGCGTTGACGGGCTTTGGAGGAGAAGATTTAACAGCGAACTCTACGAGCTGTACAGTGACATCGACCTGGTCAGAAAAGTGCGCATCAGTCGTCTAAGATGGCTAGGACATGTAGAGCGAATGGACACCAACGCTCCGGCCCGAAGAGTCTTCGATTCCAACCCGGAGGGACAACGCAGTAGAGGAAGACCTCGCCTTAGGTGGCGCGTACAAGTGGAAGGGGACCTCAACCTACTTGGAGTGCGCAACTGGAGGCAGTTAGCCAAAGATCGCGCTAACTGGAGAGTCATCAGGTCCACCCCGGACTGTAGCGCCACCTAAAGTAAGTAAGTAAGTTTATTTATTTACTAAACTATTCATCTGTTAATATATTTATCTGTTAATTTATTTATGTATCTGTTAAAATGTTTATGTATTTGTCAATTTATTTATTTAATTAATTTATTAATTTATTTATCTATTTATTTATCTATTTATTAATTTAAGTTTATGTTAATTTGATATATTACATACCTTATGCTAATTTATTTATTTATTATTATTACTATTATTTTTTTTAATTAGTTATTAAGTAATTATTGTCGTTGTTTACTTATTATTTGTTTATATATTTTTTTATTTTTTTTTATTTTTTGTTTATTTAAATTTTTTTTTTTTGCTCCTTAAATTTGAGGTTTTTGCTGTTGTTTTCCTCAAAGTATTTTTTCTTATTCAAACATTTTCTTTAAAAGTATTTAACATCATTTTCAAGTAGAAAGATATAAATTTATGTAAATTGTGCGATAATATATTGTAAATTATAAACGAAATAAATTATTATTATTACAAAACAAAATTACTATAGAAAGTTCGTTCAAATATCCCGATCAGAATACTCGTACAGATGAAGAAGGAATATTTATAAATAAAATTAAATAAGGTAGGTAATTTTATTTAGGCATTCTTCCCCTTAATAGGATTTTTATGGTCATTTTGTACCGCATTTTTAAGCCCTTCTGTGTGTCCTCATAAATCAACATAACTGAGTCATAATCAGTAAAAATAAAATCAAAATACGCAAAAATACTACCAAAGAATATCAAATAAGCCATTTGCCGTAAAACATAATCCATAAAATTTGATTCAACAAAGACTACCAATAATATGCATAAATTACAAATAAAAAAAAAAAACCTTCTTTCGTAGACTAAGTACCTCATCGTCACAATCTGTTCACCGCAGATATTTTTAACGATCAACCAGTATCTAATAAATTTCACAAAATAACTTATCGTCGATTATCCTTATGCAAATCGGCCAAATATCCCACCACATTTACCCCGTTATACCATATGTTCTCCGTTTGTAAGCATATTGATGTCCTTTTCGTTATTGTTCTCCACAATTTCTTTATATATTCAAATTCTGACAGATATTGCTATGTGAAATCGCCTGCGAAATTGAACGCTAGAAAAATACATGTGCTATGAGTATGTATGGTGCACCTCCCTTAATTTAAAATGCTCTCCAAAATGGGTTTGCCACAATATATATAAAAAAAACCGCACGAGAACGAGTTTGTGAACTTTTGGTAACACTTGCGTGAAATATTCGCAGTAATTTTTGGTATTTTTTTCTCCACCCCCGGTAATACAACGAATCCTTCGGATGATGAGGTATGGGCAAGAAAAATATTCGTGAACTTTTTTCATTAACTCGCATACTTTTTGAGGAATTTTCTATTTTTAGTAAATAGGAAAATATGTACAAGGATATTAGAGGAGAAAAAAATACATCCTTCGGCATGGTTAACAAGGTCACACAATAGAAATGCATGAAATATCTCAGTACATACAACTTTCATGGACAGTCTTAGGAACAAGAAATTGTTATTTTATGGAGTTGCGGTTTAATAGCCTGTGGTTAGGTTATGGTATTAATAAGAATAAAGGGTTATGGTATGAGCTAAGAATGTATTTTACGTTACTCAGCTCAGTCTTATCTTTTTTCATTACTTGTTGGTCGGATTGAGTCTATGCCTGCTGATTTACGAGTAGTAATCAGGTAAGATGGCTTTGCTGCTTAATACAACCATGAACACAAAGTTTCAGGAATGACTACCGCGTGGCGGTTTCAGCCATCTGATTCGAGTTTTTTAGTTCTGGCACATCTGTCATTAACATTCCCTCCAAATTGTAGCGTCGCAGCTTGACTTTTATAAAAGCTCCGTGTGTGTTTTCGACATTTTACGATTTTAAAAATGGGATCAACTTTGCAACAACGAGTTTGCATCAAATTTTGTGTTAAAAAAGGATTCAATGGTGCGAAGACTTTTGAAATGTTGGAAAAGTGTTTCGGCAACGATACTCTATCGAAAACAAACTTTAATGCGTGGCACAAATGCTTCAAAAGTGGTCGTGAGTCCATCGAGAATGACGAGCGCAGTGGTAGGACGTCCACATCGAAAACCGACGAATCCAACTTAAGAACTTTTAAATACATTCAGCATCAAGGGTTTCGTAGACGCTCATGAAAGCATTCCCTCCTGAGAGCTGAAACCTGATAGACGTACACACGAGTAGTTAGTCCTGAGCGTTTTTCCATTTTCCATGAGAAGCTAGAAAAAGAATATCTTTATGGAGCGACATAAGGCTGATTAAGGACAAAATCTGAAAATGATCTACTATTTTGGGGAACTCAATCTGGTCATTTATTAGCATCGATCATTTGGCATCTTAAGAAAGCTCGAAACGAAAAGAGTCTGAGAAAAAGGTATTTCTTATAAAAAAAAGTTCTAAGGTCTCCAGATGAAGGTCCGAAGCGAAAGGGTAATCAACCTGATTCCAGTGGCAAGGCTGAGGGTAAAATTAGTCGTTAACGAGCTCCTTCAGGTACTCTGGCAAGGGCCTGTCGTAATTTGCCGTATCATAGTAGAACCGGCTATACTGCGATGTACATATCTCATACTGGCTTACTGGTGCCACTTAATATGAATAACAATACCAATTTAAAAAAAAACTAAAAGAATAAATGTAGTTGAGACCGGTTCTCCTTTAAAACCGGACGGTAGCACGGCGATTAAGCTGTCTACCGGTAATGCACCAAAGGAGCCTAGTAGGGGAACTTTACAGTCCAATAAGGACTCTTCGGGATCGGATTGTAGCTCCGGCTCACGACACGTCGCTCCCTCAAAACAGACGTACACAGATCGTCGTTCTGCGGGCCGTATTCTTCAAAAATTTGGCAATATTCCGGAGAACAAAATGAATGATAGGGTGAAAACCCTATTCGTTTGGGCTAAATAGATTTATCAGTACCGAGCCCAGTAAGACTACCAGAAACTTCACGTCAAAGAGACAAAGATCTTCGGAAGAATCCGTGCCGGATTCTAAGAGACCTAAGGTGCACAACACCAGCACCTCCTCCAGGCCCACCAATGTTACTTCAAAATCGTACAGCGATGTCCTCAAAGACAGGTTTGTACTGGCAGTCATCGATAAAAATGACATCGATGGAACAATCACTCCAGATAAATGGAGAATGATCCCAGCCAAACGGCCCACCTCCCAACTATCGTGACGGCGGTTGGCATCAAGGCCATGTCAAACTGATCGCTTGTGTTGACAAGAGATTTTGTGATTTCTATAAGCTTGCAATCGGCCTGATGCTTAGCTCGAGGTTGTAGCAAGGGAGGACATCCCATGCAGACTGAGAACTCGCACCTGGATTCCAGTCGAACCTCCAAATCAGCAATCCGTCGCTTCCTACTCACAACTGGAAAGTCGCTAAGCTGGAGGAGCAGAGGGGCCTCTATAGTTGCGCGCTTATTGTGATCAATAAGGAATCTCTTGCTCCCTTGGCGAAGACCGAAGGCGTGATAAGCTATGGGTTCGATGAAGGTGTACAAAAAGGACGAGATGTATGTTGACAAACTTCCACTTCAGACCCTACCATAGGTAACAAACACCTTGAGACATCAATCTCCTTCCCTTCCTTGGAAGATGATGACTCTCAGTCCACCATACAACCATCTTTAGTCGATGACGGTTCGCTACCAGACATGGAAATGGGCGATATTACAGACAAAGCACTTTTGAGTGAAGATGAGCTTCTTGGCTTGTCCTCAGATTCGGAGGGCTTGAATAACACTGTGGTGAAGATTTCTCTACCTGATTGTAGCAACAATGCTGCAATTAGTTCAAATTGATACATTAATGTTAGCAGATTAGTTTTCACCGTGGATTCAGTGAGATTCTTATCATTGTGGACAAGAGCCGGAATGGTGGATGAAGCTGAACCTTTAGGACATTGCAGCATATTTTGCCTCACGTTTTCGTAATGTATAATTTTGGTTAAAATTCTGACTTCTAATTTAAAGTCAGCTACCAGAAAATGCTTTTGTTCCTTCATCAGCTCCTAGTTAACGAACAATTTGAATTTATTCATATTTTTCGGCTCATTCGTTATAATAAAGAATTAAATCGTGTTCGATATTCTGCAAACCTTTGATGTATTTTTGTTAAGAAATTTGAAAAATACACAAGTTAAGTTGGGGACACAGCTTGGTAAAACCCGTATTTACCGCCGTTTACTAAACTATTGTCTAAAAATTTATGACACATTTATACCACCGACGCTTTTATTGTAGGTGTAATAATCCACAACACTTGCCCAATACACTTTATTACCTCATTCGAATATAATTAGTGAAGTCTATGTTTTGCTAATAATAGGTTCATTAGTATTTTATTATTTCAACATTTATTGCATTTTAGTCAAATATTCAATAATTTTACAATGGGTTTGATCTACCTACCTGTGATCGATTTTCAACCACTAAAAAAAAACTACCCCTTTTATTACCCTACCTGAGTTACGGAGACCCTTGCGTCTGCTAGTGAAAATTAAGTTTTAAGCTTTAGGTAAAAACCCTTTACATATAAATAGCATTCCGAAACGCATCTCATCAATCAGTTCATCTTCAAACTTTGTCAGATTCAAACCACCAAAATGTACACGCACTGCCGAATTCCCAAATGCTCATGGAAGGGATACAAAGAAGATCTCCTGGAGCACTGTCAACAAAATCATTCCAAATTTGTCAAAGAAATGATCAATGGACGGCATTTCAACTTTACCTTCAAAGATATCTATACCAAAGCCTTTCTTCTGAATGGAACAAAAAATGGACTCTATTGGTTCGTACTAGACTCAGCACAGCTCGAAGACGGCATACGCAGAGGAATATTTGCAATTAAACAAAGTAGATATTGCGACTACACAATCAAGATTGGTCAGCAAAGTAATGAGTGCATCACCTATCTGGGGCCATACCGCATCCAATCGGAGACATCAAGCGTATTTGATTGGAAGTTAACATTTGACAGCATCGAACTATATACCAACAATGTACCATCAAGAAGCATGGAAATTCATTTTGACACGAATCTCCGGAGAGACATCAACGAAAACAGCGACGATTCTGACGAAGAGAGCTACACATGTCCGAAGAGGTTCAAATTTAATAAAGAAAAATGTGCTAAAGTTTGGGATAGGCCAAATTCCAGGTTTAAGCGAGGTAGGGATTTCCAACCACGTAAAAGGGTTTATTAAAATTTGTGTAAATTAATAGTTTTAAGATTAACTTTAAGTTTTCGACGACGATACAATTTCGAAATAAAAAAAAAATTATTATCTGAAAAGAATAAAAAAAATTGTGATTTATTTTTTGAACTTTCAAGATACAATTGTATGAAACAGCTGCTTACTTTTCTTTACTCGTACTTTTACTTTGGATGACGTACAGACCGGAGTGGACCACGGCCAATAAACCTCTTCTGGCTCTAGTTTTGCACACCAAATTCGTTGAGGTCGCTTTCCAATTATGCTTTCCATCTGAGGTGGGATCTTTCTCTGTTGCGTTGTTTCACTGGGGTGGACTGATTGAATCTCCATGCCATTACACTGAGCTGTTTTCGCACCTTATTGACCAGATCGATTTCATGTAAAGCCCGTATAGTTTGTGGTTCAATCTTCTACTTCACACGCCGTCAATATAAACTGGACAATACATCACACGAAAAATATTCCTTTCGTAACATCTTTCGACAGCTTTTATTAACCTCCATGGTACCATGCAGCGGAACTGGGATGGGGTCTTATATAGTGTCTTCTTAGTCATTCTGGAAAGATGATTTTGAAAAAAATGGCATTCTTAACCCAAAGGAACAGCGGTTGGCAATAGTAATTCTGCGTTTGATCTCAGCACTGGCGTTGTTTCCGGAGTCCATTACCTTGCCTTAGACCGTTTCTGACATTAAACGGTTCGGATAGATTTTTACCGACTTTAATGCATTCTCCGTCGTCATCTTACGTAGATGGGCGAGCTTAGCAGAGATGCCTAAACTAGACATAGCTCTGTATCGCTCGCCTCTGTATACGCTGCTATACGTGACTTTAAACTCGATAAAGGGATGATAAGTATCGATCTGAAATTTCTAGTCGTAGTTTCAATATTTGGTCGATAGTAGATTTTCTTGCCCTGAAATCCCACTGATAAGGACCAACCAGGTTGTTGACGAAAGGTCTTAAAAGTCCACGCAGCACAACAAATACGATTCAGTAGGCAATGTTTAGGAGACACATGCCTCTGTCAAAATATATTTTCTTTTGAAGTTCGGTCATACTGCTGCTTTAAAATAGCTCGGCTGGTAGGCCATCAGCTCCAGTAGCCTTATTTAATCTGAGATTAGATATTGCTATCCTCACCTTGTTCTGTGTGGCAGCGGACCGATTTTCAACGCCGTTTAACATCCTGCAGAAATGTCCTCAGTATCAACTGCGGCTCTACTACGAGGTTTCTATGTTCGTCTCTCCAGGCTTCCATTCGGGCTTTATGGCATCGGTATACTCCTTTTGATGCCCGCATGCTTTTAGTGCTCCTTTTCTTCTTTCGGAGAAGTCGGTGCTCCTCCCTTCTCGTTTGCTCGTAGATCTTATCTTGTTGCGCTTCTATGTACGCCTCTTGCTTTGCGGCATGTAGTTCCTGGCACTTGATCAAATCAAGGGTTTTGTTGTGGTCGCCAAGTGAAAACCAGCATATCATAGGCCGCATTTCTCATGGCTTATTGGCAGTGTTGCCACTAGTCTTCTGAACTTGATACTGGCGCCAATATGAACAATTATTGTAGATTGATGATTTGTGGATCTGTGGATTGCCAAGTCACTTTGTGAATATTAAAGTCCAGGGTACAAGTGCTGGCTATGGTGGTGTTTCGCCCGCCGCTAAGTCGATTAGCCTGAGTCCGTTTCCGGAGGTAGTGTCGTGTAGGCTGTGCTTTTCGAATGCACTACTAAAGATGCTTTCATTTGCGACTTTGGCGTTGAAATCGCCATGCACGATTTTGACGTCGTATTTTGGATATTGATCACATGTCCTGCCTAGAGTTCTTTGGTTACAATATCTTTATCCTCCGTGGGGCATGAGCGCACATCAACGTGTTTTTCTAGAATTTGTCTTTAATAAGAATTGTTATTAGCTGTAAGCTCAGGATTTCTTGCTTAAGTCTTCCTCCGGCTACAAATCCACAAACGACTAATCGATGTGTCTGCTCTGTATTCGTCGTTGTAAATGTCGCAGTATTTCATCTTCCTTAGGGCTGGTCCATCCCATCGAACTTCTTGGATAGCAGTGATATCTGTTTTGTAGCAGTCCAAGGTCTCCGAGAGTTGTTCTGCTGCACGTGGTCTGTTAAGGGTCCCAACATTCCACATACAGATCCGAAGGTCATTATCTTTATTTCGTTTGCTAGGATCGTCAACAATGAAATCATCCATATCCGATACTTGTGGCTACTTCGATACTATATTTGTTTTTTTGTGGTAGGGCAGCTGCCCCTATGCATAACCCCCTACATAGAGATCCGTAGTTATAACCCCTAGCACAAGAGGGCGGGTAAAACGATGCCAGTAGCCTACTGCAGAGATGTGAGAGCGGCTGTTGTCGCATTCTTTGGTTCATCCGTCACCATTTTTTTTCCAGAACCTTGACTCAGTCCTGAAAATAGCCCATATAAGGTTACCACTAAATAGTGCTATATTCAAACCTTAACGTATTAAACAAAAACAATGGGTGTGTTTCAGCAGCTATTTGATGGAATTGTTAATGACTTCTCTATTTAGTGACGTTACTCGATTAAAACAAAAGTCTCAAGTTTATTACGAGCTCCGCACTCAACGCCTTTAAAAGTATTCCCTCAATAAAGTCGTATCCATTCTCATAAAAGAAGTATCTTCCACTTCCACTTAACTGCTTTCATGATTCACAATTAAATTCAATTAAATGATTGCCACATTTCGCTTCGTGCATTGTTAACTTTAATTCATTGTGCTGCTCACTCATCGTTTCAACAATTACACGTTTCGCCATTCAGCTCTCAATCTATATATTCGCATTTGCACTTATCCACCCAAACCACCGCCCTTGCTTTTCAGCCACCACCCTTGTTGATTACATTTTGCCCATTTAATATATTTATTCGGTGGAAAAACAACATGAACATTTTATGGATCGTAAACTTGTGATTGTAGTAAAAACGATTTTTTTTACGATTTTTATTGGACAGTTTCCCATCTCGACAATAGAACCCCAAAATCGAAATCCATCCTCGTGAGAGTAGAGAACGCTGAAACCGATGGATGACGCAGGAACAAATGCAAATTTTCTGCATTGCCCGAACAAAGTATTAATTTTTTTTTTTTTAGTTAACCCCATTGCAGGCAGGATGCTATTTTTGTACAAAGTTAATGCTAAGCGAAAAGGATATAAAAATCTTTTTAGTGGATATTTTTTTATAGGTGATAGTAACATTATGGGTTCATTGAAGATGATGTATAGAACTACAGTAATTGACTAGTCACCGTGAACTTTTATTCTGCATAAGTAGGTTATTAAGATGAATGAACAGCTTACAGTGCTCTCATAACTTGGTCTATGGCATATTTGATGAGTCCATAAATTTAAATTGTGTCTTTTTAGTGTCGTGTTCGTCAGATAAGTACTGCTCTTGTGGATAGCACTATTGTGACTTTATAGCCAAAAGGAATGAGTGGAAAATACCCCACCTGAATGTAAGTGAATTCAAGTGTCAATTGCATCGACGATAAACTTTGTTGGCTATGTAAACATAATGAAGAGACAAGATACCAATAATTGACTGATACATAAACATACAATCGAGAGCCTGTGAACTGTAACCAATGCAAACAATTCTCTCCTTGAGACAGTATTTGATATCAGTAGAGACCGTCGGGGATACAAACGAAATCCTGAAATACACGTCGCAATAATAATTGAAATTTAATTCCGATTCGATTTTTCAGGATGATTTGTCTTTCGTTATCTTTGTTTTGACAAAGAACACTCTTCGATATTGAGAGGGTGCTATTAAATTTTTCTCCATGAATACCAATTAATTGCTTGGAACAAACAAATAAATTCGCCTGAATGCGAGGGGAGAAGATAAGGATAATGGTGATGGGATAATATAAGCTTGTGAAATTTTACGACCTCATTTTGTTGAAGGATGTTACTCGACTCGTAGTGATGAAAATGAAAATTGTTGCATTTTGTATTTAGTGCTGGATATTAGTGGAGTTTGAAATTCGTTTAAGAAACTAAGGAACACATTTGACAATCCATCCTTCTTTCCTGTTTGAAGGTTATAATTTGATGTGCATTCCGACTGAATACACAAACGTAAATGTACCGAATGCCGCCAATGAAGAGGCACTTCTTCGTGAATCTAGGCGAAGTATATAGTGAGCTACTTCGACATATTCGGAGCTCAGATCAATAAGAATTTTCAGGACTGAGTCAGGGCATTGAAAAAGAAATTGACTCTTAATGGGCCAATAGCAGCGCTCATATCCCCGTAGTAAGATAAAACCTAGGAGTTTAGACTAAGGATCTGGCTCTGCATTGGGGTAACTGCCTTAACATGGAGAAATAAGCTAATTACAAGGCAACAACAAGAGTCGGATAAGGATGATTTTACTGTTGACGAACCTCGCAAAGAAAAAAAAAAGGACAATAGCCTTCGGATCTGCATATAGAATGTTTGGACCTTTAACAGCTTAGCAAATAAAGGAGGCTCTAGACTGCTATAAATCATAAATCGGACATCATCATCGGGATGGGCCGGATAAAAAGCGGCTGAACTACTATGGTGACTGCTTTATGGAGCAAAAGCAGCTTTTATTTGGATGCTTTAGACATGTAAGCCTGTTGACAATTTGCCTTAAGGCAAAATTCAAAAACATCAACGCTACATTTTGTGGATAAGAACAACGTGACCAAAGAAATCCTTCATGAGCTCCTCGATGGGACTTACGACCAATATCCATTTTAAAGCAAAAATTGGAAAGGAGGGCATCTTCAGAAACACCGTCAGAAAATACAACTTGCACGCCAACACCTCCGGAAACGGACTCAGACTAACAGATAGTGCGGCGGGGAGCGAAACATGACCCACACCTCAATATTCGTAAGGACAACTGGCGCTCTCTGGATCAACTAACTGTCAACCAGATAGATCACTACTCGATTGACGCAAGGCACTCCTCCTGCATTTCGGATGTTGGCATCTTCCAAGCAGCTAACATGAACTCGGATCACTACTTTATTGCTGCAGGGTACGTATGCGGATATTCCAAACACCAAAGAAGTGTTGTAGCACATTTAGCATCAATTGTAAGATTGAATGTCCTTATGTGCTTTAAGCGCAGAAGAGCAATAGCATTATTGTTAAGAACGCCGCCCAAAGAAACCCCTGGTTTGATGAAGAGCGCTGCCAAGGCTGACAAGAGGAGCTTACAACATCTACAAGCCGAATAGGAGAGAAGAATACCAGCTTCTACGAAATACGAATATGAAAAAATCCGAGATCAAACCAATGGATAGGTGTCATAGCTGGAATGATGTTCAAAAGTTTTACTAGAAGGTAAGAAACCATGTAAAGGCTACAAACCCCGAACCGAAGCCTGTAAGTGATGAAGAAGGAAATCGAGTAGTAGAGTCACAGTCGGTGCTGAGAATTTGGAAAGATCACTTTTGCAGACTGCTAAACGGCGGTGACGACCAAAACTTCGCCATCAGGCAGAATGCTCCATTCAACCCAGATAATGACGATCAACAATTCCGTCCACCCCATCAAAATAAAGTGAAAATAAAAATACTTAAGTTTAAGTCGAACAAGGCTGCTGGAATTGACGGTCTAATTGTAAGATATGACAGTATGCCCGACTAATGAAACTTCAGCGTTATTTGCTCGATCCTCAAAAAAGAAGACCCTCTGAACTACGCCAACTACAGATGTATCAGTCTCTTCAACATTGCATATAAGATCCCAGCCATATATTCGTATTCATCAACAATCGGATTTGTCCATATCAGTGTGGTGTTGGGCCAGAAAAGTCCATCATGGATCAGATATTCACATTATACCTGTTGTATAGCGACATCGACATAATCAAAAGGCTTCGAATTCATCGCCTGAGGTGGCTAGGACATGCAGAGCGAATGAACATCAAAGTCTTCGAATGCATCCCCTAGAGACGACGCGGTCAAAGAAGACTTTGGTGAGGGTATAATGACCGATCAGTCTACATAAACACTCAGTATATCGCTATTGATGCATGAAAAAACTTAAACCAACAAAATTATTTTTTATTATTTATTAATTCATTTATTGTTTAGAGCGTAGTCTTTATTTTGAAGAAAAAAATTTTATGGAACTTGTCTAACTAAGTTATGTCTCACAGTTTCATCGCAATCGGTTAAGCGGTATGTACTGTTACATGTATTTTTTCCAAGAACCTTGCATGCGATTTTGTAGTATACATTCAAATTAACTGAAACAACACGATTGGTAAAAATCGTTGGAGTCGATTTCGAGAAAATAAGCATTTCACCTTTACGTTACCCGAATCGTTACAAATTTCTTATTACATCCCAGCAAATTTATTCAATGTACTGTTATTTGCATTTTTCCACAAAAACCTTGAATGCCATTTCCTAGCATGTATCTAGGTTAACTAAAATACCAAATTTGGCCAAAAACGTTGTAGTCGGTTTCCAAAAAATAATCATTTCACTTTAGCGTTACATGTGTTTCGTTACATTCAAGGAATTTTACTCTATCGTGGCTATAGAAGTCTCACTTTAATAAAATAAACTTAACGAGGAAATTTAATGTTTCTCATAAATATTTACATTTGCAGTGGACCACTGGGATATCGGGAAAGCCGGTGGCCATGTTGGTAGTAGCACTGTTTCGTTAAACCTTTTTAAAACATAGAAATATGAATGAATGAAAATAAGCCCCAAATTCATGTCACTGACGTAGGTACTTGTCAATTTATTTATACGAGTATAGGTCTCATTCACTTGATTTTTACTGCTCCTGAAATTAAAGTGCTTCTGCGGTCTTTTCAAATCTGAGCACCGTCAGTTAATCCCTAACCATCTCAATGAAGGTACTGCATTAATTCAGAGCGATATGATGGATGGCAAATTCAAGGTAATTTTAAAATATTACCCACTAATCTTCTAATTCCACTCGATAAAACCTCCACCATACCCGCTCATAAATTCACTTCAAACCGGGCGCTAACGTCCTTCCATGCCCAATGCATCCTTGCCGGTGAACTCACATTAATTTAGACAATTTCACACCTTCCAGTTTTCTAGAATACCTACAGAAACCCCATCAATTTACCGTAACGACCAACACCAAAACTGTTAGCATTACCACCCCCTCATTTGCATCCAAGTCGCATTAAATAATCTCTCTGATGTTCCTCATTCCGATTATATTTGGCATAGCTATCTAACACCTTTGCACACAGGTAATTAAATTTCGGTTACGGTGAAGTACACTTATACTCGTATACCCGTCGATGTGTGTGGCAGCGGCATTAAGTTATCCGTTTCGGTGGGGCTTATGGTTCTCCTTTGCTGGCATTCTTTTCCACTTTCATCCCCAATGTCAGATTGTGGTAATAAAATTTCGAGATTTATACCATCAAAATACAACACAGCGACTGCATGTTAAAGAGCTAATTGTGTATCTAAAATGAATCCAATGGGAGTGGCACGGTTTGTCCCCCAGTACCTAGTTGTATCTAGGTTAATCAGGGTAAACAATGGTCCGGGTAATTGGTCATAAATCATTTTTAGCTTGCAGATAAAACAGTGTCAGGTGGGATCAGAGAGCAGATAGTAGCGGAAGGAGTGGGGTTGGGTAGGGGGATTTGCTTTCAGAAATCATTTGCGGCTACATGTTCGGGAAGAGTGCAAATTGTTATTTACCAGGGATCCGTGATGTTAGGCCTCTAAATGGCGTGCACAGCTGCTGTCACTGCGTGGCATATATGGTATCATTTTGGTCGCATTGTGAATTTATGTAGACAGATACGTAGATAGGAATGGTTACTAGGAAAACGAGTATCTGCTAATGTAATGTGATGGAAAATTTTCAAATTGGTTTTATGAAACCCTTATCTATTAGGATCCACACTGAAACTAGAGCAATACCTCGAGTTCTCTTTTGGAACAGGTAAGGGGCTCACATCGGCATCGGGAGTAAAAAGCTTGATGCAACAGAATATAATAACAACAGACTGAGGGATCTCGCAATGTTTCGATGGAGTTAGCGAGTAGCACGGAAGATCGCAAAGATGCTACAGCACTCTGAAGCAAAGGATGGAAATTAGCCCTACAAGTACCACTGTATCGTAAGATGATAATAGCCTGCGTGAACCATGGAGTTAATCAACGCATTGGTTGTCGAAGTAGATGTGACAGCAGTACCATTTACAGAGTGAGCCGGTCACGGCTCTAGTCAACATCCGGCGAGGATTTTGGGAAGTTGCTGGTTTTGAATATAGATACACTCATTAAGTTTTATTCCAAAGCGTATGCACCAACGTCAGAATTCTGTATCAAAAATTCGCTTTGTTTGTCAGAGATTTCGATTGTTAATGTTCTTCTCCACGCAAGTAAGATAGCTGGGTTAAGTTTTGATGCTATATTCAGTTTTTTCCTCCATTTTAGAGTAGTTTAGGAGTTATTTGAGGCAGCATCGACCACCTTTAATACGACCACTGGCACTGCAAATGTAAATACTTCTACCATGTCATCTACCTTTTGAGATCAGTACGGATAGGAACTCCAAGTATTGCAAAGGTGTTTGGTTAGAAGAAAGTTGTTACTTTATTTAGGTCAATCCCAATATAGTCTTCTCTTTGCACTTTTTAGGGCAGAAAAGGCATTTTTAACTGAGGTTCTCGACATGAATAAAATATTGGTCTGTACAACCAGATAGTTAATCAGAATCCACATTTACTGGAAGCTCTTTGACACGGCTAGAAAATTCGGAGGGCCTGAGTGGATTTTTATTCCAACTTTTATTTTCCACGTAATTTTCTTATTATCTACGTACATACAAGGCAAAATGTCTTTAATATTAGTGTCAAGTTGAAGACTTACGAGTATACCCCTAAATGCAAGAAGCACTTAGTCATTAAGATTTCTCTTACGGGTAAAATAACACCAAGGACGCCTGACTATGGTTATATTCTTCAGTATTATTATTTCTATTTTTCCGGTGATTAAATGCATTGGAAAAAATTATTATAACAATGAAGATGTTTTTTTTTTTTGAGTTTAGTAACTACTGACGAATAAAACAAAACCCTAAAAATAAAAATAAAAAATACCTATACCGTTAGTCAACAATCCGCAATTTCCAAATTCTCTGGGTCATAATTATCCACAATTATCGGCTAGGTGCAACCTAATTTTGTGCTCATCTAATGGGTTACGGGTCATATTTGTTACCTAAGTTGTGGGGTTTGAAGTAGAAAAATCGAATAAGTATCTGTGAAAGCAGTACAGCCAACAATGGAAACTAAACTATGATATTGTTCCCTGGTATATTTACGGAAACCTGAAAATCACATTGAAAGTTACCTCCAACCAAATGTCAGATCCTTAATTAATAACTCTTGAACAAGGTGGTCGAGAAGCGAGTGCTGCAATCAGCTTATCAGAGTTTGAACCATCAGCACGTTTTTGTACAACCCTGGTAGAGCTTTGGAATGTTAATATAGCCTAAGAAATGTATTCACTAAGCAGCTCTACTTAAATGGATCTGTACGGTCTTTCACTCCGTTTTGACGCCCATCAGAAACACGATTCTACATCTATCTCGTTATACATATGTTACAAACAACTTTACACATGCTATCGTAATAAAGGTAATAAAATCCCGTTTAATTACTTCTTAGAGAAAAAACCCTTCAATATTTTTTTAAATTATTTAAATTTTTCCCACAAAACCACATTAATTATGGACAAATTTTATGATCCTTCCTACAAAAAATAACGAGGCACAATAGATCATTAGATCGCAGTGCAAGATAACCCTACCCAATAACGACTACCTGTAAGCAGAAGTCCTTTTTACTTTAATTTATGACTTTATGCGACTACCCCCATAAAAGTTTATCTCTTTTCAAATTATCACGAATTGTTTTCTACTTTAATCTAAATTTTCTTGATGATCAAAAGTTCCAAATACATAAAACCTGCACTAAATGCTTCTGAAATAAGTTGGTCCTACCTGTCTGAATTGGTTTGGTTCGAAGCGAAATATTATTTTCTTTGTGCTACTACCCCATTCGCGTAATGCAGTTTTCATTTACCTTTTTTGAAATAATCATTTTTATGAATTCTCCAAGGCATAGATATTACGCAAATGAGCACAGATGATGCATGATCCGAAAACGTATGCTTTTGCAGCAGGTACGAGTAGATGAGCTTTTCAGTTGTGGTTAAGTTATTCACTAAACCACGATCGATTTAGCGCCATCTAGTGACTTTGCGAATTACTTTGCTCTAAGAATATATAAATAGGTTTTAGCATTTGCTAACAAAAATTAAGTATGTATTTGCTAAGCAACGAAAGCGTGTCCATGAAAAGAAGTTATTTCTTGTAGTTGGTGGATGGATAAGTACCTAGACCCGGAAAGGAACACGGCTAATGACTATGACATTGATGACTAGAAATGGCAGATACCGGAAAATTCGCCTTATATCATGCCACTTCTTCTAAGACTCATTACAACCTAAGAAAGCGACGAACTAAAAAGATCTGAGTTACCTACAGGGGACTTATTTTAAAATATGTACGCTAACGCCCGTAACACAAATTGATGGAGCAAGACACCTTGGTACCATGACGAAGGATCAATGCGAAAAAAGAACATACACATATGTACAATTGGATGTCTACATTAACTATCCTTTCCGTACAAACAAAAGAACTATAAGATACTTAACGGTATCTCGGATGGCTTGAATGGCTTAAACTGCTCAAACGAATCGATTGAACTTCAAATATCCTTTGAAACCATTTGTAACTGTGTTCTGACTACAGATCGTTGGCATTCTGAAAGAAGTGGTTAGCAAATACTTCACTCAAAAGGTCAAACTCGATATCTGTTCAGACAGCAAAGCAACTATTAGAGCCATAAAAAAATCTCACGTCGAAAACTCTCTCTTAGTATGGTCATGCATAATCAAGCTAAGCTTTTAGTTAAGTACAACAAATTGTATACTCACATGGATAGTGCGATACAAAGGTATTACGTTGAAGATAAGAAACAGAACTTCATTAAAAAAGACGGGCATCCTATTACTAGTATAATCTACAAAAGAGCCTATGAGAGCTAGCTGACTAGCAGTTGTTCAGTGGTCAGGTTTCTATAAAAAATACTTAACAACAGCATCTCTAAGCTCCAATACAATGCACTTGAGGGTGTCACTGATATCAGGACACACCCAGAACAAGAACCCTCTTCCACGCTCGATCTACCACAAATATAGACAGCACGAAGGAGGAAGACTTGGGACACGTTCATTAATAGAGGTCTTATTATAAAGATTCTAGAATTATTCAGACATGTAGGAATCGGTGATATCTGAGAGTTTGCGAAGGCACAATGCTGATCTAAGTTAGGAGCGTCAAGCTCACACTTTCAAATCAACCAAGCCGTAGGTTAAACCCTGGCGACATAAGCAATCTTTAAATTTTGGTATTCGTATTCTGGTTCGGTACAACCAGTAAATTATGAACTCAACACAGACTTGACTTACAGAGCTGTAATTTTCCAGAATCAAAGAACACTGTTTACCCACGCCACTTGAGTTCTTAAGTCGTCGATTGAGTCACAACGGGGCGCTTGCCTCTTGTTTCCCTTCTTGGCGCTTTATTCGCTGCTTAGCGTTAGAATCGAATATTGGTTCTAAGTATGCTATTTGGCTCTTGATCCTTCACTCGTCACATGACCAGACACTTGTCTCTATTTATCTACTTTCACTGAAGATCTAGACTCGATACTTGGTTCTTCACTCATCACTTGGCTTATGACTGGATGCGTGGCCATTGTAATCTATTTTAAAAAAATGTATGTATATAATTTATTTTTCACTTTTGTTTTTAGAAAATATTGAGCTGCAAAAAAAAAAAACACATCGCTTATTCACCCAATTAATGCAGGAGTACCTCAAGGGAGTATTCTGGGGCCCCTCCTTTATCTTCTCTTTACCACAGATATTCCGTCTCCCAACAGAGAAACGACCATGGTTGCAACATTTGCCAACGACACAGTACTCCTGAACTCCGGATGTCATCTCCAAATTATTACATCCCAATTACAAAAAATACTGGACAAAACGGCAGAGTGGTTCTCCAAATGGCATACAAAGATTAATGAAGACAAGACGGTATAAGTTATTTACATCACCAGAACTAAATGTACACCTTCACCAGTAACTATTAACAGCAAACAAGTATCCATTCAACCGGAAGCTAAATATCTGGTAGCAACACATCCAACAAAAACGCAACCAAATAAAGAATAAATTCCGTCAACTCTATTGGCTATTACGACCTCAATCCAAACTATCCACAAATAACAAACTACTCATTTACAAGAGTATAATTAAGTTTATATGGACGTATGGTTTTCAAATTTGGGGAACCTCAAAAAAATCAAATCTAGATATCATACAAAGACAGTAAACAAAAATTCTAAGGACGATTACCAACGCAGAATGGTACGAGTATATTTGCAACCAAGTTATCCATCGCGACCTGCAGATCAATACTGTCGACAATGAAATACAAAAAATCCGCACAAGATACGAATACATTGGAAAAATTCTGGCACATTCCAACAGCGAAGTCAACACCCTACTCGTCCAAGAAACATCAAGAAGAAGAAGGCTTAAACGTAAAAGACCTACCGTAAGACTTATACCATACGTTCATTCTTTTCTTTTCATTCAAAAACAAAGGTGACGTCATTTTAAGGACAAAGGTCCAACGTATATTTAGATCCCAATTCTATAAAACAATTTACTAGATGTCATATTGTAGACAGTTGTAAATATTCAAGGGAAATAATAAAAAAAAAGATTGTTGCAGCCCCTCTTTGTCTAGTTCATTGTTTATGTTCAAATTATTTCTGGCAGCTTTCTGAAAATGTTATTTTTTTTCACAAAATTTCGCAGGTAAATATTGTCCTGACGCAATTCGAATGCAAACATGGTGTATGCCAAAGTTCATACCTAAAGTTATTAATTTTTGAAGCAAACTTGCACATCACCTTTAATTTACAATCCAATTTGTCGCAATCTGAAAAATCCACATAAAGTTAAAACGCCAACACAATAAAAACAAAAGTTAATCGTAAGAGAAGATGAGGAAAATTTGATTCCATCATGTGTGTCAAAGCGCACACACGTTTCGTGAGGTGTTTTCGTTTCCTTTATTTCCTTTTTGTTGCTGTTCTTCCAAGTCTTCAGCCGTCTAACAAAAGCAATCAGTTTGCATGCATAAAACATATTTAAAATGACTAAAGGAGAAAGATACACACAGTCACACAGAAAGACAGAAGTTACATATGAAGGTGCTAAAAAATTCTGACAAACGAAGCAGGAACAACGCCTTTCCACCACATTTTTCGTTTGCGAAAAAATATCTTGCATTGTCGTTGCTCATCGCTGCTTAGTGGCGCCAAAACACATGTCCTTTCAAAGCTTCTTATTTTCTGGCATACAAAACTGAGGTCCTTCGGCTGATGGAATAAGCACAATTGGTATGTGATAGTGTGTGTTAACACAAATAGTCGTTATGACATACTTAGCTTTTTTTTTTCGTAGCAGTTGTTTTCGCTTAAGGTGTTTGGGCGACGAAGACGTTTAGAAATGTAAAACACTTATAGAAAGATAAAAGCGTTCAGAAAATAGAATTCAAGGTTAAAGTTGAAAGGACTTGTTGTGTGTTAGCTGTACGAGTAATATGAGCTAATAAGGAACAATTGTTTTGAGCATGGTCTGCTTTCAAGGTTAAATAGGGTGTAAGTTTAAAGAAATGCATTCCTAAAATTCTTACAACAGACATCTATTACGGTATTACGTATCTATTATTATTCTCGTCCATATGAACATCGAGAAAATGTACTCAAAGTAACGCTATATAACGTTTATTTACAAAAACCATGAATAACATTTTATAGCATGCAACCAGGCTAACAAAACTATCAAATTTGGGCAAGTCGTAGAGCCATTTTCGAGATAATATTCGTTTCAACTTAGCGTTACACTTTTCTCGTTACATCCAAGAAAATTGACTCTACCGTGGGTAAAAAAATGTCCCTTCACAAAATGAAACATCATTGGAAAATTGGACAAAAAAGAAAACATGACATGTAAACATTTAAAACGTGCATTTTCTTAACAATAGCGAATAACTTTCACTTCTTAAAGAGGCGTTACGAATGTGCAATGAAATGAATGAAAACAGTACGAATGCAGATACATTTCACTCAAAATGTACTTTGGGTATGGTAATGGTATGTTACTAAGTACTAAGTACAATGCAATAAACAGGTATTGCTTTTGGTATACCGTGACTGACGTTTGCGGGTTCGAAATGCAATTGTTACAAATTTTTGCGATAATTACAACTTATTTAGCAGAATACATGACAAACGAGGGAAATACCTTGCCCTTGGACACTACTTTCTCCTTAATGTGAAATAGAGTAAATTTGCTCGGGCATTTAAAAAAAAAGTGTAACGCTTCGGGTGTAACGAAAAGACAAATCGCTTGTATTCTCCCTTAGACAAGTGTTTTCTTTTGGTACAATTTTCCGATGATTTTCAATTATTGAAGCGAAATTTTTTTAGCCACGGTAGAGTAGAGAAAGGAGTTAGCCAAAGAGAAAGGTGTAACGCTAAGTTGGAATGAATATTATCTCGAAAATGGCTCTATGACTTTGAATAAATTTGGTAGTTTAGTTAGTCTGGTTGCATGCTGTAAATTGGCATTCATGGTTTTTGTAAAAAAAAGTAATATAGTAGTACTTTGAGTAAGTTTTCTCGGGCTTAGCGAGAAAATTGTAACACTTATAGTGTAACGATAACGATTTTGACCAAATTTGGTATTTCAGTTAGGATGGGTTTTGAGTGGCAAAAGGAAGGGTTGTGAGTTTCACGTACGTAATTTAAACATTTGTTCAAGTCTTATCCTCGAGATCTTCGATGGGGAACCTGTGACCGACCCGCTGGTCACACCCACCCATATGGAGATTTCTAATAATCCACATGAATTCATACATAAGTTTCTAAAGCAAAGTTTAGCAACTAAAATCCACGAATAGGTCGCAGGATAAGTGTGCTTTATCTGGTACTACGTAACTAATTTTAATTAAAATGGAAGGAAGTGCCCAAAAATCTTTGATATTAAAAAATTGACTGCTAGCAGGCACTGTTTTTTTTTGGAGCTGGAACGAAAATTTAAATTTCCCCTCTGGGTATTAACCCATATCTTCAGTCAGTATTGAGGGACCCATTTCCCTTAGTTTCTTATCGTAATATGAATCAAAGTCTCGAGATCAATAATTTACACAAAACAATAACTTCCTTCTTACGAGTGGGATGAAGTTTGATTCCTGTTTAGTGCCGGTTTCACTTCAAAAATATTGTCATGAGACGGAGTAAGGGTAAGATTTATGGAATGTGTATTGTCACAAGCCTACCTCAAGAACAATTGATAATTCCATCTCTAAATTAACAAAATCTGATAGAATATTGGTAAAGTATGCCAAAAGGGGTCGTTAAAATCTTTTAAAAAGATTCCTAGTCACAAGCCTAACTAAACCATTGGTCGAAGTTTTACTAAATGCGCTTCAGATTGTACATGGACATTTCTATATGAAACCAGTAAAAAAAACATTTATGTGACAGTGACCATTGCGGACTTAGTGTCGTAATAACGATTCCCAACGAAATTGCGGAGTTGGAGGAGTTTGTCCAAACGTACTACTACAATTATAGTAGGACACGTTGGACTCTCTTCTCCAGAACTTTGACAAGAGTACTCTCCTCGAACTCGCTCTACCCACCGTCCAATAGAAATCTGTCAAATGAGGAGATTGACTGGTACCTAAAACAAATGGATGGGACAATTAAACGAACCATGGGCAGTACGATACCTTTATATCAACATACTGACAATGCAGCCATATTCCGTAATGCACTACACCAACACCAAAGTAGACTGCTGTCGAGACTAAAAACTTTGTACATACAGTTTACTGACAGACAAAGTCGTTGATTAAAAACCTCCAGAAATTAATTAGCAAAAACTACAGACTTTCTGTAAATTTGCACTGGAAAAAACAAATTCGGGCTGTAAAAGCCAACAACCCGAGTATGTTGTATGCAAATAAATAAAATATTTCGGAGGAAGAATCAAAACGACCTTCCGCGTCTTAAGATCCCCCGAACGAGGAACAATGGACGAATACTGATAACAGCAGGTATAGATCCGGATAACGCAGTAGAGGATGACAACTTCTTTGTGATCGAAGACCCGCAGGAAAAGATAGAGGCTATTGGAACGACTTTCCAGGAAGTGTACAAGGTTAATGATACCATTTGCCCGAACCACGACCTGGAAAATCACGTCCTTCGAAATGATATAGAGCACTGGTGATCCGAGAACATTGGAAAACAGCAGTGATACAACCCATCCCCAAAAGGGGTAAGGACACCTCCAATCCGGCAAGTCTCCGGTCGATAAGCCTCCTGCCGAACATCAGCAAGGTATTCGAGAAAGTGATCAATACGAGTAGAGCCCTGATTAAGTGCACTGAGGAGAACAAAATAATTCCGGATACCCAATTCGGTTTTAAGGCGGGGCATGATATAATACATGCCCCGTCTAAACTGGTATCGGATATCCAATGGAACAAAAGAAAGAACCAGTGCACGGGTGCCTGCCTTCGACACAGTATGGTTAGAGGGGCTCTCCTACAAGCTGAGCAGGCTAGGCATAAGCAAACCACTGTCGTACATACTTTATAACATGCTCACCAGTAGACAGTTCATTGTCAAAAATGGCAATGTGACTTCAGCTGGAACATTTCTAATTAAAAACGGTCTTCAACAAGGTGCGGTTAATTCACCGATCCTTTTCAACATTTACACGATCGATCTCATAGGATCACTTCACCGTGCCATAGCGTACACAGTCGACTTGATCGCTGATCAATCTCAGGCCAAAAAAGTTGGTTATCATCAGGGATGAAGATGCAAATTCAAGCGCAAAATAAGCCAAACGGAGCTACGAGTATGGGAAATGCCCACTCACAGCTGCTATGTTTTCAGTTGATTGAGCATTTGGTTTTTATCCTCTACATTCTACAATAATGAGAAAGGCAAACGGCATATGCAGACATAGAACGCTTTTTCTTCTGACCTAGAAAATTCAAGTGGAAATTCTGAGATCGAAGGCTGTTCGAAATAATCACATAGGTGGCTGTCAGCTAAAAGCCAACACACTTAAACCAATAATATCTTCATTGTGGGGTACCATGTGGATTTGGAAAGCGGTCTTAGGCCTACTCATTGAACCATTTAGAGCTTATGATGAAACGTAGGTCAATTTTTTTTCAGATCGTTTAGGTCGTTAAAACAGAAGGCTCCTAAGTGGAGTTTCCCAATTTAGGAGAGAGCTGGACAGGTGAAGAATTGTGTCTCTTCCTCCTCCTCGTCCATGTAGCTTCGGCAGAAATCATTTAAAAATACGCCAAGCCTTGTTGTATCCAGTAATGACACCAATTACAATGCTGATATGCAATCTATTGAGAGAAATCAAATTCTTAGAGCGTTTCAGACCCATCTTAGACCTTGTCGAACACACTGTACTCATATTGCCAACCCCTTGCCAAAGTAATTGTTTCGTTTCATCACAACACGGCCATCTGCATTCACTGTCAATTCGCGTGGAGATCCGCTCATTTTAGCTACGAGTATTCTCCATTTGAAATTAGTTCACGTGTTTTTTTTTTCTGAATAGATTTCCATTTGAATTGAGAATGAAATTACAATTTCATGACCAATAATACGCCTGGACAACCGACGTTGGCGGCCAACCATGCCGCAAAAGCTATTAGAGGCGAAACTCATTAATTTGCTAAAATTAGGAAACCATACAAAAAGGGAGAATTAAAATTTTCCCGGACGTATTTTGTTTATTTTGATTTCTGGTGGAAAATGTATTTCGAGGATTAGTTCAGCAGAGCATCGAAACTGGCAACGAAAATGTTCCCCACGAACAGGGATGGTATTTCCTCTGTTGCACTGCTAATTTGCGGTCAACTGGAAGCATTATTTAAAGTCGAGAATGTTTTTCTGGCCGATTGGGTTAGATTTTGTTTATTGGCTTATTAGAATTATGAGAATGTTCTCTTTTCAATGAATGAGCAGCATGAAATTGTGGGGGCAATGAAGATGGAAAAGTGGGAATACGCGAACAGAAGTGGGTGAGAATGAGGAATGCTTTGTTAGCCTTCTCGGAATTCTCTTTGGAAGTCGACTACTCGTAGAGTGGGATGTGTTGTAAGTTATTGGAGCATAAATCAGAAATATTTATTGATTATAGCAGATTTTATGTGAAATTCATTTGGATCATATGAAATTGATGTGACTGCAATGTGAATGGTTTTCAAACCCTTAACCTTCCTAATTTCTCACTTCCACTTAAGTGTATAATAACATAGACTAAGCTTTAACTAAGCTTTACCATAAAATCCACTTAAATCGATGAAGCAACTCATTTCAACTTTAACCTTCTTTGAACTTTTTCTCAGAAGTGATCTAATTCACACTTCAAAACTAATTGACGAAACAAAATATCTTTTATTGTAAAATCGTTTCCTCAAACGTTAAAAATGCCAAAGGATACACTTCAGTGCACTTGGCTCTTGAGGGGAGGTATTCACTTTGATACTATGGAGAAGTGGTGCTCCTTCAAATCTCTACCTTTGTTCGGTTTACAGTTTTGTGAAAATTCCTAAATTAGGATTTGTAGTACGTGCATCGGATTGACATGTGAAGAGGATGGATGAAATTTCTTTTGAGATAAATAATAGACAAAAAGAATATAAGAGTGACTCTATGACATCTGTAAAATTGCAAATTGGATGAACTGTTTTCGAAGAAGAAAATTGTTTTCCACTGGAGTTTTCACTTGAAAAAAAAAACAATAAATGGCTGAAAGCACATTCTATTCTCTAGAAAATTAATTTTATATGAATCACCAAAGAAACATCAACGTGATGAAGGGAAACGCAATTTGGGATTACCAGGTGGGCAGAGCCGTCTTCGATTTTTCTATTATATCCTCTCGGTTGCTAAAACGCGTTCCCCGGAGCGGTTTCTTGAGTCGATCGAACAGGAAGCAATCTCAGGGAGCTAAATCAGGCGAATTCGGTGGCTGTTGGATGGTATTCGTACTGTTCTTGGTCAAAAACTCACAAATAATGATGGCATTGTGCGACGGTCCGTAATGGTGGTGCAAAATCCACGAGTTGTTTGGCCACAAATCCGGTCTTTTTTTTAGCGAATTGCTTCACGCAAGCGTCTCATAAAGCCTAAATAATAAACTTTGTTCACTGTCTGATCTTGTGGCAAGAATTCATGATGCACAACACCATTGTAATCCACGAAAACCTTGAGCATCACCTTCTTTTTCGACTGAAAACGACGTGGTTTTTTCGGTCTTGGCTCATTTCGTGCACGCCATTCACTCGCCTGATGTGTTTCGTACTCATAAATCCACGTCTTGTCTCCAATAATTATGCGTTTGATGAATGTTGGGTCGGATTCAGCCGCTAAAATCATGTCTTTCGCGATGACAATGCGGTCCCTCTTTTTGCATGAAATTCAGGTCTTTCGGCACCAGCTTTGCAGCGACACATCTGTAGCCCAAATCTTTAACCAAAATGTCTTGAACGGATCCATAAGCAATGTTCAAGTCCTCTGTCAGTTCTCTGATGTTTTCGTCAGCTTTCGATGTCGAAGGCCTACTACTGCGTTCGTCATCTTCGACGGACTCACGACTACTTTTGAAGCGTTTGTGCCACGCATAAACGTTTGTTTTCGATAGAGTATCGTTGCCGAAACACTTTTCCACCATTTCACAAGTGTTCGCACCATTGAATCCGTTTTTAACACAAAATTTGATGCAAACTCGTTGATGCAAGATTGATCCCATTTATAAAATCGTAAAAAATCGAAAACACACACTTGGCCGGTATTTTTTTTATTAATAAGGAACTTGCTATCAATAGACCTTCAATGATGCCTCCATCTTAAATTCTTCTCTGAAGACATTGACTACGCCATACCCAAGTTAATTTTTGGCAAAACTTCGAAGTTACCACGTTTCCAGATCATTCTGGGAAGAAGGTAGTTTTTTTCGTCTCCCAAACTACTGCAGCATATTCCAGGCGGAGATAATGGCAATAAGGGAAGTCTTGTCATGGCTAAAGTAAAGCGTGATATCGACCGTTGCAATCAAATCCTTGGAATCACCCTAAATAAATTCTTTAACAGCTCTAGACTGCCGATCGTCTCTTATAGAGATGGCGGATCAGTTTAATATTCACCTGGTATATTCCAGGAAATTCTAAGGCTGGCGAACTTGCCAGACATGAAACAAGAATAACCATCCTTCCAGGCAAAAGTTCACTGGATGCTATTGAAAAGGACAAATTCTAGGTGGACAAGTGGTACAACTAGTCTACCGACAAAGCAGATTTGGCCTAAGCTGGATCTGAAACGCTCTAAAAATTTGATTTCTCTCAATAGAATGCATATCAGCGCTGTTATAGGTGTCATTACTGGACACTATCTAATAGGTAATAGGCATGCAACAAGGTTTGGCGTCTTCTCAAACGATTTCTGCAGAAGCTGCATGGACGAGGAGGAGGAAACGAATATTCTTCACCTTCTTTGCATCTCCCCACCTCTCTCCCAAAGAAGGAAACTTCACTTAGGAGCTTTCTGTTTCAACGACCTGAATGATCTGAAAAAAAAAATAGACATTAGGGACCTTCTATGCTTCATCAGAAGCTCCAAGTGTTTCAACGAGTAGGCTAGAGGCCGCTTCCCAAACCCATGTGGTATCGCAATGGACCTACTACTGGTCTAAGTATGTTAGCTTTTTGCTGACAGCCACCTCAACCTAACCTAACCATGGTAAACAATTCTTGTCTACAAATTTTGTTTGTAAAATGAATAGTTTTCGATATTCAAAAAAGACATATCTTGGCCGCCATTTTCCAAGATGGCGGCTCGAACACAAATATTTCTTTGAGAAAAGTATAAAATATCAATGAGAAGACTAGGGAGAATATGTGTCCAAATTTTCGTGTGTGTTTCGGACATCAGATGTAAATTTTGAAGAAAGTCTGTCCGGCCGTTTATGCTGCAGCAAGGGGTATAGATAGACGAACAGACAAAAGTGTGAGATGCACTTTTTCGAGTTCCTCCTTAATAGTAGTAGCAAGATTGATCAAGATTACAAGTTTTTACGAAAACAATACTAGCCCTATAGATTCATATTCAGGCATTTTTCGTTCGATTGTTTTTCAGTACAAAATGGATTAACGAGAAAATGCCCAAATAGAAAACCTTCTACAGGGTTTTCCAATAGGGACTTCTGAACTTTGACAGTTGATAGCGGCCATATTGTTGAAGCTACATCTGTCAAATTGGCTGTCATTTATTAAGTCTGTTTTGCCAAACCACCATGGACAGATATAGCGTTCAACAACACGCGGAAATAATGAAATTGTTTTATCAAAATGGGTGTTCTGTTCGGGCAACGTTCCGCGTCCTTCCGGGAGGACTATTCGCAGTGTGATGGATAAATTTGAGTCCATTGGTTCAGTAGACGATCAACCAACACCCGTACGTCGACGAAACGTAGGATCTGCCGAAAACATCGCCGCTGTCCGTGAGAGTGTGCAGGAGAATCCGAGGCAGTCGATTTCGCATCGCTCACAAGAACTCGGCCTTTCGCAGACCACAACTTGGCGAATTTTGCATCGTGACTTGGGCCTGCACCCGTACAAAATTCAACTGACCCAGGGGCTGAAGGTAAACGACCATAGACAACGACGTGTGTTCGCTGAATGGGCTCTGGAGCAGTTGGAAACTGACCCTAATTTTCATCGAAAAATCAACTTCAGCGACGAGGCCTATTTCTGTATGAGTACGTCAACAAACAAAATTGTCGAATTTGGGAGGATACCAATCCACATGAGATCCAAGAGCGTTCAATTCATCCCGAAAAAGTCTCTGTTTGGTGTGGATTTTGTGCTGGCGGCGTCATCGGTCCATATTTCTTTGAGGACGACGTTGGCCAGGCCATCACCGTCGACGGCGAGCGCTATAGGTCGATGATCACTAACTTCTTTTGGCCTGAATTGGATCATATGGACACCAACGACATGTGGTTTCAACAGGATGGCGCTACGTGCCACACAGCTCACGCCACATTGGAAATTCTGCACGAGCGATTCGAGGGCATGGTCATCTCCCGTGGAAGTGATGCGAACTGGCCGCCGAGATCGTGCGATTTGACCCCGTTAGACTTTTTCTTGTGGGGTCGCAGGTCTATGCGAATAAGCCATAAACCACAGCGGCCCTCAAAGCCAACATAATCCATGCCATCGGTCAAATTTAGCCTGATTTATGCGCCAAAGTCATGGAAAATTGTACATATCGGATGCGCGCCACTTAGAGAAACCGCGGCGGACATTTGATCGATGTTATATTCCATACATAATGGCATCGATAGGCCTTCCAAACGAATAAAAAATGTCGATGATATCTCACACACACTTTGTTTTATTTAAATTTAAAGATAGGAAGCGCTTAATGAAAGACCCTTTATGTCTTAAGAAACCTCCAACAAGCTTCGAAAATTTAAAAAATGTCCATCGCCTTATTCTTGTAACCCAGACTGTACTGATTCTAAAATTCCGATTCTACAATTAGAGCTTTAATACCGAAATAAATCACATATGTACATATTTCATATTTCAAATATATTTGATAGATTTGTTGAATGAATAATATTTGTGGCTTTGGGTCAAATTGAATTCGTTGACTTGCTCGGTATGACACACACACTTTGATTGACGAGCACGCCACGTACATAGGCCAACTTCATATTTTGAATCAATGTTCAGAGATTTAGAAAAACAAACTATAACATGCGAACCACCAAAAATTGTTACGCTGGTCATTGCAATGCAATCGAAAAATTTCAAGTGGAGGCACTCGCTCGTTCGATGGTCAGGTTTGCTTGTTCATTTTGTGTGTTTTTTGTGTCGAACACATGTCAGGGAATCAATTTTGGCATGTAATCTCACATGATTCTGTGGGCAGTGGGAATGGTTTTATAGATGTTTTCTTGTTGTTCTTTGTTTATTAGAGAAATAGTTTTGTGGCCATCTAGCTGGATGAAAGAAACGGAAATCTGCGAGGGTGGCGCATGCATGTTTATTAGAAAAGTTTGATGACTGACCCGGTTTTTTAGTATTTGGTAAGTTTTTTATGTAAATACAGTTGTGTTTTGACCATGAGAACGTTCGTAGAAATGTGGATTTGTAATTGGGATACATAGAGTTCATAGACATTAGGATTGCATAAGTCTCCGCTTGAAAGACAGACCTATGTACGTTTAACCAAACGAGAAGTGAAGCCTAGTGTTGCCATCCTCCATGAAAACTCCAGCACTAGACCCTTGACTGATTGCGGAGCCATCTGTGAAAATTCGACTCTAATTCCTTCCTGGCTCAGATTCCAGGAAAACCCAGTTCTGAGCGTAAGGAAAGTCGACTTTAAATTTGCGAAGCAATTGTAGTTCTGGTGTCATTCCGTTAAATGGCATATCCATAAGATAAGAGTCGAAATGTCACGCAATGTCATCGAAGCTCCAGTGGGGGAAATACCAAAAGCCACCTCGTTTGAGACGGATGATTGCTTTTATTGTGCTGCCCATGATATACACATCAAGAGGAGGGAGGTTCATCAATGCATCTAGAGCTGAGCCAAGTGTGCTAGAGAAGGCTGTTCTTTGGAATTTAGTAAGGGAAGCAGTGACCTACTTTCGCGAAAGTTATTTTCACCAAACAACCGACTGTAGATCCAAAGGATCTTTTTTGGTGATAAGCATAAAGCACCCTTATATTGGCAGAAAACAGAGATCTCTTTGGCTGTCTTTGAATCAACATGTTTTGACCAAAGAAGTTTACTATCCGGGATTACCTAAAGACTTAACTTCATTTGAGATTCGGATAGCGACGCCTTTGAGCACTGGCTGAGTCAGATAGGATCAACTTCCTTCTTTTCGTAAAGAGTTTTGAGAGGATTAACCGAAATCCCATTCATAGTGCATCATTTAGCGATCACGGCCATCTGCGCCTTGTTGCAGACAGTCTCTCCGCGCAATCCGACAGAAAGTAGGGCAACATCAGCAACTTTAGTGCTTAGCAAAGAGCCGACCAGAATGCACCATAACAGCGGAGAAAGAACTCTAGAAACCTTGCCATCACATATCGGCCACAATTCTTATCTACAACTGAAGTTCCGTTCATTAGCATTGCTTGAATTCACGACACTAATTGTTTGTCCACGCACAATCACTCATACTGTCAAAAGTCGCATTGTTAAAAACATGCTCAATGTCGATGCAAATACCCATCGCGTACTCTTTTCTATCAAGAGCGCATTCAACTAGATTATGAAGTGCAGTCTCACTGAATTTTGCATGCTGCACCTCAGACAGAGGATTTAATCTCGAAGCAACTTGGTGCACATGCTTAGAACATCTGTTGGGCAAGATCTCAATGCTCCTGTGGTGAATCCTGCATCTGATGCCCCTTGAACTCCACATTAAATTTTCAGCTATATGCAGTGCTGTCCGGCTCAGGGAAACTGGGTGCTGGACAGCAAGGCCATATGGCCACTGTAAGGTCCTGGAGACGATACCAAGTGAACTGGTGACATCTTCCACCGATTACAGGACTCCCACGCTCGACTTCATCAAACCGTTTTCAGTAAAGTTCCCTACCAGAGCAGAATGGAAGAACGGAATGGTAATCAGTAAATATACGGACGGTTCGAAAATGGATTGCGGAGTTGGCGCAGGTATTTTCTCGGACCAACTGAATATATCGAAATCATTCCGTCTTCCAGACTCTGCTAGTGTCTTTCAAGCGGAGCTTCTTGCAATTCGAGAAGCCTGCCGCATGTTAAATACTCTCCCAAAGTCCAACCTAAATATAGGTATCTTTCCTGATAGCCAAGCCGCAATCAAAGCCATCGATTCGGTTACCATATCCTCAAAATTGGTAGAGCAATGCCGGTTTGAAATAAACGAACAAAGTATCCTTTCTGAAATTACCCTCATCTGGGTCCCAGGACACAGCAATTATGAGGGAAATGAGCGAACAAACGAGCTAGCCAGGCGAGGGTCAGCCCTTAACGGCTCGCTAGCGGAAAGAGTCAATATTCCGATAGGATTCGTTAATGGCAATTTACACCGCCACTTCCTCCAGCTCGCCAATCTCGGGTGGGACAACCTTACTAGTTGTGCCACATCAAGGAAGACATGGCCCAGTTTCAACAAACCTAAGTCAAATGAGCTACTAGGCAGATCAGGGCCTGATATTGCCAGAATTGTAGCCATTATTACAGGACACTGGCCTATAGGTGACCACGCGGCCAAGCTTGGCATTCCTCACAACTCTTTCTGTCGCAGCTGCAAAGACAGTAACGAGAGGGAAACTCTTCTCCACTTTCTTTGCAGTTGTCCTGCCCTAGCAAGGACTAGACAACGCACGCTAGGTAAACCCTTCTTTGACGATTTCAGAGAGATAGCCTCTAAACGGATTGGACAACTAATCCTGTTTCTGAACTCCACGGGTTGGGTCTAATTATATTTTCTATCTCCAATAACACACGTTAACAAACAGGGCACACGAAATTTTGTGGTATCAAATGGGTTCTTCTGAACCTCCACTTTACCTACCTACCTACCTGGCGCACGTGCAGTTCAACCAGTCTTTCTATGCCTTTGAGCAGGAATGAAGTCAGACATATTAGTATGAAGTACCTGGAGGTTCAAGATTGTTAAGGAGAGCATGCCACACTCTATCGAAAGCTTTGATAATATCCAGGGCTACAACTTTATAGTTGAAACGTATTGCAACTTCATATGGCGAACCGTCACAAATTCAAGTACTACGAAAACGTTTCTATCAAAAATCCACTTTTTTGTAAAATCGCCAACTTTCCCAACAATCAAATTTAATGACCAACACACACGGTCCCAGTACCCCAGGATTTCATTTTCATCCACTCGTTCATCCACTTAAAAAACAACTTCATGGAGTTAACCATCATACAACGAACAGACATTTAAATTCATTCGAGTTTTTTCCATCCTCATCTCCATAACTTTATAGCCAGGATCAACGCAAATTGCGAAAACTAAAAAAAATTTGAATAATTTCATTTGCAATAGAATTCTGCATATATTGAGTGTTGAGTTGTTGAGTCCACTATTCCACTTACCACATGGCAATATGGGTCACTATTCCGATCCTGTTGGATCCCTTTTTTATCTACTCTCACCTACCATCCATACTGAGTGCGCACTGTATTCGTTTGCTATTCAAACTGTCACTATGATGAAATTAAAATTAAATTGAAAAACTTTTCTACTCTTATAGCATCCTCAACGCAGTCAATGGAGGTTTCCTTTTTTTTATTATTATTATTTCCTCCTCATTCTATATCCTTTGCAAGACAGAAAAAAATTCTAATAAATTCCTCCTGGCATAGAACTACGAGTAGTGCAATAAAAACCGAAATAAATGTAAAAAATGCAATTTTAGTAAAATCCTTTTATTACCTTATTATACTGCGATTCCAGTAAAAAAAAAAAGAAGAAAGAGACTGTAACTAGTGAGAAGAGGACTTTCGTAAGTGGTAAGTAAATGGGAGATGGATTCATGGAATCGAAACAAAAACATTATACGACTCTGCTCTTCTGTTCAAAAGCATACTTACACACGTTTTTGGACTTGTAGTTGGTCCTCGTGTTGGCGTACATACAGGACATGAAGGCGAATCCAGGGGTGGACAAGTGGGTGTACATATTTTAAAGTGGACTTTAATATACAAGTATCTGTTTGCAGAGGAGGGATTATTATCCATTTAGAGGAGTTAGTTGTTTTGCTGCTACATGCTACAAAACAGGACATGTACACCGGTGAAGAATTTAATTGGTTTTTGGGGCTTATGAACGAAAGTTGAGTTCAGCTCTTTGGCTAAAAATTGGACAGTTTTTCTTTTATGTGATGTGTTTTAAATAAGAACTTGTTAAACCAATTTCGTAAGGAGTTATTATAGTAAGTCGCTCTTAACCAGTCGCCGTTTCCAAGTCTCGGTGTTAGACAAGAACCAGTGCTGCCAGAATAAAATAAGAAAAAAACAAATTTTTTCTTTGCAAAAAATTCGTCCAAAAAAATAGTAAAGGTGTATTATAGCAAACTTCAACATTATTAGAAGTATAAATAAGGAAGAGAAGGAAGTTTATAAGGGGTAATAAACTTACATCTGTATGTAAGTTGAGAATTTACATCCCTGTCATATGTCATCTGTCAAATCTATCTGTCATCCATAGTGACAGGTAGTTAGCTTTTGCCTTTCCATTTTACAGTATGGATCGTTTAACCACCTGTGCGCTCAGTCAAGATAATTGCTGGTCTTGCCGAAAATGTGAGCCAAAACCCGAGAACATCAATTCACCGCAGATCTCAGCAACTGAATATTTGCCGCGCTAGCCTGAGGAGAATAATACATAAGGACCTCGGATTCTACCTTTATAAGGTCCAACCGACAAAAATTGAAGCAAAATGACCACCCGAATCGTTATCGCTTCCCTGCTTGAGCTTTAGAGTATCTTCAAACTGACGAAATAAGTAACTTCCTTATTCGGGGCTCGGAAAAAATACACGTAGTCGTAGTGAAGTGAATTCATCCTCAGCGTGTGACTATTTTGTGTGGTTTGGAGAATGGGCCATTTTTCTTCGAATATGAAGATGGCAACTACGCGCTATAGGTGCATGATAAACGAGTTAGTTTAGCTAGAAACAGAGAAGAACAAGACGGCAGTACGTGCCTTGAAAGTCATACAAAACTTCGCTGTCAGGCAGAATGCTCCATTTAACCCGGGCAGTGGCGATCAATAATCCCGTCCAATATCTAAACTTAAATCCAACAAGACTGCTGGAGCCGACAGTCTATGTGCTGAGCTATTTGAAGCTGCTGGGGATGATTTGGTTCGGAGCATACATCAACTCATCTGTAAGGTATGGTCAGGAACCTGAGCATCGCTTGCTCGATCCTCAAGAAAGGAGACCCTATAAACTGTGCCAACTACAGAGATACTACAGGGTGGCTGACATGAACTGTTACCAACTTCACGTCGCTGTGTCCGCCAAACTACAAATGACATCGCGCTGAAAATTTGACAGTTATTAATTCATTTCATTGTTGACAAGCGTGTGTAAGATTGTTTTTTATCGCGTGTTTAATTTTTGTTCTATCGACAATGGAATTCAAAAGTAATAGTGATATTGTCCTTTTTTTGGCTGGAAAATCACAATCAGCTGAAACATTTGAAAGTGAACAAAATGTTTGGGTATCGCACCATATCGCATTTCAACGAAATCGGCAGCATTGCAAAACGCTATGGAGGTGGTCCGAAAAAGACAGCAACATCGTCAACAGTGATTTGGAGTGTGAAGGCCAGAATCGAACGAAATTCTCGGCGTAGCGGAAGAAAAATGGCTTCTGTGCTAAACATATCCAGAGAACGGATGCAAAATATTTTGGAAAATGAGCTCGGAATTAAGGCCTCAAAGTTCCAAAACTTGCACGATCTCACAACTGACCAAAAAAAGTTAGAGTGGAAAGAGCAAAGGAGTTGATCCGCTTGCACGCAAGTGGTTAATTGTCGCCAAACATCGTCTTCTTTCATGAAGCACCATTTCCAATTGACCAACTTCTCAACAAGCAAAATGATCGAGTATACTTGCCAGAGAAGTCATACGATAATTTCGACCAAAGAATGGTCACCAGGAAGCCATCGCTACCGTTTTTGATGGTTTGGCCGGAGTAACTGCCGATAGTCAGTCTCCGCTCGTATTTTTCGACCGTGGCGTTAAGATAAACGCGATGGTTTATCGTGAAACTATCTTGGAAGGTGTGTTGAAGCCGTGGGCACGCAAACATTTTGGCCAAAGACCCTGGACATTCCAGCAAGACTCTGCACCTTCCTATAAAGCCCGAGCAAATCCAGAATGGCTGCGACAAAACGTTCCGCACTTCAATTCCTCGACACAACGGCTATCGAATTCTCCCGATGCGAATCCATTAGACTTTTCTGTCTGGGGCATTTGGAAGGCCAAGGTTGTCACTAAAAAGTACCAAACAACGGACGCGCTCAAGTTAGCGCTTCGCAGGGAATGGATGCGCATTCCACAGATACACTCGCGTGCAGCGTGCGATAAATTTATTGACGGTCTCAAGGAAATTGTTTGTGCCAAAGGTTGCCATATCGAAAACATTAATTAAATCCTTGGATTTGAATAAATTTCCAAAATTTTTTTCTTTGGATTCAATAAAAAATATTCACAATTAAAAAAAAAAGAAATGCAGCTAACTGCCTTAAACCTTTTGTCAACAATCTAAGCCCGTATCAGTATGACCAGAAGAGTGCATTCACATTGCGGCAGATCTAGGAAAAAACTCAGGAACTCGAAATTGGTACTAACCACCTTTTCATCGATTTCAAAGTCACCAATTATAGCGTCTATAGAGATAAGCTGTACGAGTCAGGTCTAGTTCTGAGATCCCCGCCAAACTCTTCCGTCTATGGAGAATAACGATGGAGAATAAACGCTGCTCCATAAAGGTCGGGAACAACATTACCTAGACGGTGATGCGCTATCACGTGGTTTCTGTAACATTGAAGGGATTGTACAATATTCTTAAGCTAACATCAGGGGTACGATCTTTCAAAAGTCTGTACAACTACACGTACTCAAACATTGGCATAACTGGAAGAAAGCAGCGGGCTGTCAGTGGTGCTTTCGTGAGTATTAAAACATAAGCGGCGAAAATAGATTTAGTGGGCAATACAAAGGACTGTCAACATCGGCGACTTGAACAAAACGTCACAATAGACAGCTGCAAATTTGTCTATCTGAGCTCTGGAATTCAAACAAAGAATTACTCCTGCGAACCGCTCTGTCGTAGCAAAGCCCCCTCACGGACAACTAAGGTGACTTTATATCATTCCAGTTCTGCTGTACCACGCAAAAGTATGTACATTATCAAAGAGGTATTGGAAACACACTTGGTTATTGTGAAAGAAAAAAAGACAAGTTTCTCTGGAACATGCTCTATAGAGATTGAAAAGACATAGTTTAGAAATTTAAGGTAAGTAAAAATCTTCATATTGCCATCGAAGCGAAAAAGTAGTCAACGTGATATGAAATTCATCTATCGGACAGCACTACACAGGACACTAAAAAGTAAAAAAAAAGAGAATGTTATCACTTCATCCACCTACCCTCTGATGGAAACTTCAAAGTACATACAATAGATCTCTCAGAAATCGTAGGTGAATGAAAACAATATTGTTGTTCTCTGTTAAAGATGGACTATCCAAGCGTGGTTTATGGGTGAATAAACAGTTGTTGAACTACAGACAAAATTGCTCTTGACACCGATACTAATCCCACTACTGTGGTCATGGGTTGCGCTGAATAATTGCACAAAGGAGATTTTATCATCCCACACCCCAGCTAGAAGTTACAATAATGTTGTATAGCACTAGATACAAATATTTCAGGTATGGGTATATTCATTAATAACTCTGACATTTATCCGATAATGTCACCTAACCTAACACCAATGGATGAATTCCCACGACCCAAAGGCGTATTTTTTATAATTTATTGGGCATTCACCTTTGTCACTCATATCAAACGGGGTCATCACACAGAATAGGTTTCACATGTACGAGTAGATACTGTTCGGAGTACCTTTTCTTCACATGAAATTCCTTTGAAAATGACGAACACATGCGAAAAGTTTAATTTAATGCGTACGTCATCTCACGTGGCAGAAAGAATGTGTGAGTTTTTTTTTTACATTTTGTTACGCATACGCTAGAGTGACCTCGAGTTTAATGGGCAGATAAATGTGCTGGAGAGCTTTTTAATGACTCCTTGTTGGACATTAACATTGTAAGATGCTACAGAAATGTGATTTCTTGTTCATTGTTCTTATTTATTTGAGAATATACCAGCAGATACTTTGGTAATTGCTAAAGATACGGGGGGGGATAAAGTTTGGTAATTGCATTGAATGGGGGGAGATTTTCGTGGAAATATTTATCGAATAAGTGCGATGGGTGTTTACCTAGTGAAGCAACAAGACGAGCTATTGCAATAAATGGGTGATTAAAAAGCAATTCAGGGGGCCAATTTTCACAGTAGGGGACTGACTCAACAGTTTATCAAGGCGGAATCAATTTAAATTAAAAGAAAAAAAGTTTTACAATAATGAGCTAAAGGAATTTCGTTCTTACCATTTGTCGTCGAGGAACCCGCAAATAGACTTCTCACATAGTTCACCAATCTCCTCAGAATTGGACGATTTTTATGTCGTACCTTTCGTTGACCTTGCTCCACATCGTCGGATTTCGTGGATTTTGTCGCATCGACAATTATTTCAATATTACTATGCGATCCAGGAACAATAAGTGCATCACTACTACTAGTGCCGGGCCGGCATAACGCTGCATTACTACCGCTTTGCTGGTTATTTTGATTTGAGCCATTGCCACTGCGACTAATGGTTGCCGCTCCGCTATTACCGCCGCCACCATTGCTACAGTGTGCTACCTGTCCGCGGTAGATTAAATCATTCTGATCGGAAATTTGTCGAAGAGCGTGTAAACCAGCACCCGATGTGCTGGTACTCGCTATACAAATGCTACTACCGCCGATATTATCACTACCACCACCACCACCACCACCACCACCACCACGACCACCATACGATGTGGTATGTCGTTGTTGAACTTGCGGCCCGGCCATTCCTTTTTTTCCCTACTCACTAAAAACACAACACGGCACTTAACACTAACACACAACAAAATTGGAATTTTTTTTTCTTCTTCTCTGCTTTTATGCACTTTTTTTCGCAAAATTTTTCAAAGAATTTTGACACAAAAATATAAAGTTGTCATCGATGAGACATTTTGCGCCCTTACTAGCTACCATGGATGCAGTACGGCAGCACAAATACATACACGCACACGCATACGAAAATCAAAAGAAACAAACAATTATTCAACCAGTCTCCTTGTGGCCGGTTGAAAAATGGCGTTAATCTCTTGCAGATAGGACGCAATGCGATGCTGCGCCATTTTGTTTCATCGTTGATCGCGGCTGTGCAACTGTGAATAGAATTTTTACAGTTGAAGGCGGCTTTTTGTAGAAAAATAAAAAAAATAAAAATGAAAACAAACAGAAATTTGGCACGTTGAAATGTCACTTATCGCGTTGAGGCTGGACGCGTTTCCCAGCTAAGTTGTTAGCTATTAGATGGCGTTAGCATGTCAAAAGCTTTTTCGATATTTTAGTAGCAGTAGCATTGTAGTAGTTGCGTGTTTTGTTATAAAATCTGTAAAATAAGACAAAACAAGACACAAGGCATGAGCATGAAATTTTTTTTTTAGTAAAAGCATTTAGTTGTTATTAGTTATTACATTCAGTGTAGTTACAGACAAACGTCACAACCTTTCCAATTCATTCATTCTATAGCAGCCTTTCGAACCCGAAACTTCATTGCATATTTACTTGCACCTATAGCGCAAATATTAGTCTCGAGATTTCAATCAATATTGGTATTACTATAACAGAGATACTCAAAAAAAGGGTGTCTCTCAATTCTGTATATCTGACTATCCGATGAGGTACCTAAATAAACTCATTTCTACAGAAATTGAAAAATATAGGAATAAAGAGTGGAATAGGAAACTAAGCTTATTAGACAAAAATGCAAGGCCATTCTGGAATGTAGTTAAGATTGTAATGAATAAGAGTAGGAGAATTCCTAGTCTACAAAGTTCTGGTAACTTTTTTCACACGGATATCGACAAGGCCAACATTTTTGGTTCAACCTTCATTAAGAACCACGCTGTATCTCAGCATCTCGGTGACACAGCCACCAACGCTCAGGTAAACGAAGCCTATGGAAGGGTTTATCTCCAAAGCTGTGACCCATCCCCAGATGAGTATGTATCTCGAATGGAAGTCGAGGATTTTGCGATTGAGGAAATCAGACGGTCTTGATGGCATTAAAAAAATATATCTCAAGCAATTACCAAAATCAGGGATACGATTTTTAACTTTTCTGATGAATGCATGTTTAAAGCCGAATGCCTGGAAAATTGCCAAAGTGGTACCGATTCTGAAGGCTGGGAAGCAAATTCAAAATCCAGATAGTTACAGGCCAATAAGTCACTTAGTTGTCTCAGCAAAGTTTACGAAAAACTACTTAAAAAGAAACTTGTGACATTTATTGATGACAGACGTGTCTTCCTTGATGAGCAATTTGGGTTCAGGGGGCACCACAGCACATCTCATCAAGTGCTCAGAATATGCCAGCATGTCAAGAGGAACCGTGCGCTAGGCAAATCTACGGGTTTAGTTCTGCACGATATTCAGAAAGCTTTTGAATCCGTTTGGCACAATGAGATTGTGTACAAAATGATTGACTTCGGTTTTCCTCTGTATTTAGTCAAAACTATACAAAGTTTCTTGACTAATAGACGTTTTAGAGTCTACGTCAATGGCAAAGCATCGTCTCTACAGCACGTTTAAGAAGGGGTGCCCCAGGGCTCAGTTCTCGGTCCAGTGCTTTACAATGTTTACACCTCTGACTTTCCAATGCTCCCAGCATGTGAAACAGCTATCTACGCTGATGACACAGGCATATTTTCATCGCATGAGTTTAGTCTCAATATTGAGACTAACCTGCAAAATGCGATTAGAATATTAATCGATTATTTCAACAAGTGGAAAATAAAGTGAAAAAGAAAGAGTTGCTGTCTGCCGAACAATCCGCTTAACGTGTGTGGTATACGAGTCGAGTGGAAACCCAGTGTTAAGTATCTGCGAATTCATCTAAATGAAAAATTGACCTTCAAAGAACACATTTCCAACACCATTAATAAAGTAAATATTGCTATCAAGATGCTTTATCCATTTATAAACAGGACGTCAATGCTAAGCAGCTTCAACAATATCGTAATCCACAAAGTAGTATTTCAAGCAATATTACTTTATGGATGCCAAGTATGGGGAAATTGTGCAACAAGTCACATAAAGAAGCTACAAGTGTCACAAAACAAACTGCTGAAAATGATGCTTAACCTATCCAGATACCATTTTACCTCTGATCTTCATTTCCAATAGAATGTTGAACTGATCTCCGATAGAATCATTAGGTTGACAGACAATTTTTTTTACAAAACTGTGCGTTTTCAGATAATCTTCTTATAAGCCAATTAAATGTTCGAACATATTCTTCCTCTTGTTTCAATTCATGTATCTATTTGTTTATCTTATCATATATTCACTTATTTATATTTATATACGTATTCATAATTTATTTATACATGTATCTATTTGTTTATAAATTTATGCATTCATTTATTTATTTATTTATTTATTTATATACTTATTTATTTATTTTTTCATAAATTTATTTATTTATTTATGTCTCTGTTACGTTGTTTTTTTATCTTATTATATACATATACACTTTTATTTACTATTATTTATTTGTTTAATTATTTAATTGTGTACTTTTTTTTGTATTCTTCATATTGAAGGTTTTTCGTAGTTTCCTTCAGAGCAAATTATTTTTTTTTCATATTCCCTTTATTTTAAAGTTCTAAAAGATAATGTTTCAATTGAAAGATACAAAATTAGATATCGAATCGTGTGACAACAACCTTAATATAAATTTTAGTACGAAAATAAAAGATATTTTTCTAAAACGATTTTGTTGAAAATCGACATATGACATATGTAAGTATGTTGGCCATGGAACAATTTCAAAATATGTTTTTAGTTTTAAGGCATTTTTAAAAAAAAAAAAACAAAAAAAAATGCATTTTAACAATTTCACTAAAATTTCAGAGTGACTGGCAAACCCACAGCACATATGGACGATGAGAAATATAGTTTAGTGTGATCAGCTCACTCCTTACTTTCAAAAGTAGACTTGATTTGTCGGTTGAGTTGTGACCTAATTCGTAAGTATATTTCATCTTGTTGATAGTATCTCAGTTTCTATTATATATTGGGAACACTGAACATCTTTGACACATCTCTCGTATCTGTCTCGTCGTGCTGATGTAAATTGTGCTTTAAATTTAGATCTTAAAGATATAGGCTGACCCGCTGATTTTAATATAAAGTTGAAACTGCTTTCAGGTGCTAAACATTCCCATTCTTGACAAAGATGACCTCTTCTTGAAATTATGCTAGTTAGCTTACAGTGTCTTATTCTGTTATTATTGTGAAAAAATTGTCCATCATTGTCCAATTGCCCATCGCTGGCTACACCTTTTTCGGTAAAAGTGTTCATCTTTTGAGGCTATCTACGAATCAAGACATTTTTTGATGACTTCATATGAGCGGAACTGCTGATCAGCCAGACCGTGTGCCATAGGACGGAACAAGTAATAATCGGATGGTGCAATATCTGGGGAATATGGCGGGTGGGGTAGGACTTCCCATTTGAGCGTTTCCAGGTAGGTTTCAACGGGTTTGGCAACGTGAGGCCGAGCGTTGTCATGCGAATCACTTTTTCGTGCCTCTGCACCTATTGTGGCCATTTTTCGCGCAGTGCTCAGCTCAATCGCATCAATTGAAGTCGATACCGTTTCCCAGTGATGGTTTCGTTGGGTTTCAACAGTTCATAATAAATGACACCGACCTGGTCCCACCAAATACACAGTATAATCTTTGCAGCGTGAATATTCGGCCGAGCGGAGCATGACCGGGCAGTCCCCATGACTTGAATGAATCCATTTTTCATCACCCATGACGATGCGATGAAAAAAACCCTTCCTTTTTGCCGTTGGAGCAGTTGTTCACAGGCGAAAAAACGACGCTCAACATCCCTTGGCTTAAAATCATAAAGAACCCAAGTTCCTTGTTTTTGAATCATTCCAAACGCATGCAATCGCTTGGAAATGGCTGGATGGGTGACTCATAATGCTGAAGAAAGCTATTCTTGCGTTTGGCACGGATCCTCATCGAGCAATGCCTCCAATTCAGCCTCTTCGAATGATTTGGCTCAACATCGAAATCACCGTCTTTGAAGCGACGGAACCAATCACAGCACGTTGTTTCACTTAGAACAGCATCTCCGTAAACTTTTTAGACCTCTCGATGCGCTTCAGCCGCCGTTTTCTTCGAATGAAAGAAGAAAATCAACACTTCCCGTAAATGACGGTTATTTGGCACAAAATCAGACATTTTCACACAACCAAAAGTATATGACGCCAAAACAAAATCACTAATGTGTCCAAACAGTTTGTTTACCATATGTCTAAGCTCGGTTCATGACATATGGTTGGATATGTCAAAATCGACCAGCACTTACTGCTGGAGCCATCTATTGAGAACTTAGTTGCGCACCTAATACTTTAACTATACGTATATAATCAGAGTGCAGTAGTAGAGTGTCCAGATACAAAGGACACTCTACCCCAGTCTCCAAATGCAGGTAGTCCAGAAATTCGCTTTAGGATATATCGAAGAAACCTTCCCACTTCCCTAAGGCTTGAGAACCCCACACTTGAGCTCTGTATAAACAAATCATTTTTGCGGTTACATACGAGTAGGTACTTTTATTCGCTAAATATTTTAATGCGTTCACCTCGAAAATCCAACTTTTCGTTGGACGAATACCTACTGCTCCCACTTCTGAATATCATCATTTTCGACCTCGACACACATATTCCAAAGCTTGCAGTGCTCAGCTAGTCTATATATTATTAACTCGTTAATTGTATCAAAAAATAAGCATAAATAAGCACAGGTATCTTTATTTGGCACACTTCCATAGATTGCGCAGAACATTGGGTGCTGGAAAATCCATACAATCAATTAGAAGTAGAATTTGGTGGAGCCCCCATTTATTAGGCTTATTACAAGCTACAACTAACTTACGGCTAAAACTTAAAACTAAGACTTAAAGCTAAGGAGAATGGTGAAGGAGTTCGGCTTTGAGGCAGTTAACTTTTCGCAGCATACGGGAAATTGGTTCATTAGGTTCATATGAAGTGCGGTGGGACGGTAGATAGAAAAGACGAGGACATTGTAAATTTCCTGGGTTAGTATTGAAGAAAATTGAGTTATAAAGAGATGCGCAATCGACAGAGCCTGAAAGAAGTCGTTTAATGAAAAGAATGTCTGCAACATCTCTGCGTTTCTCTAGGGTACTCAGATTGATGAGGTTGAGGCGGTCTTGATAGGGAGGTAAGATAAATGGATCGTTCCAAGAAAGACCTCGAAGGGCAAATCGGAGAATATGACGTTGAATATTCTCGATTCTGGTCACATGAACTTCCTGAAAGGGTGACCACGCTTGACTGGCGTATTCAAGGAGGGGGCGAACAAAGGTAATATAGAGGGATCTGGTCACGTAAGGGTCGGAGAATTATTTGGACCACCGTTTGACAAAGCCGAGTGATGATTTAGCTTTATGACTTATCTCATCAATATGTGAACGGATATTAAGTTCAATATCGTATAATATACCAAGATCGCGGAGAGATTGAACGATGGATATAGGTTGACCATGTAGAAGGTAAAGGCGGGCGGAGGACACGTTGTGCTTACGTGATAAGGTAATGGATTGACATTTGACGGCATTGAGTTCTAAGCGATTTTATAGGCACCAGTTCGAAAAACTATCAAGGTCTTGTTGAAGGAGACAGTAGTCATGTGATGAAGAGATGGCTTTGAAAAATGTTGTATCATCAGCGTACAAAGAGAGGAAAGAGTGTTTAATAACCCTCTCAACATCGTTCATGGTTAGAATGAAGAGAAGGGGACCTAGATGGCTGCCTTGTGGAACACCATAGGTGGCCAAGAAAGGGTTCAATAGGAGGGATCTGAAGCGAACTCTGTAAGAACGGTTTTCCAGGTAAGAAGATATCCATTTTAACAATATGGGTTCGAAACTGAGGGCAGGCAATTTGAAGATGATTAAGTTATGAGTTATCTTATCAAAAGCCTTACTAAAATCAGTTGCAATAAAGTCGACTTCTTCGCTATTCTCTAAGGCAGACAGGGCGAAGGACACGAATTCGACTAAGTTAGTGGTAGCTGATCTACCTTTCAGAAAGCCGTATTGGACTGAAAGCTTATGGCCTTGTATAAAATACTTTCGAAAACTTTGGGTAGATGAGAAAGTTTAGCAATGGGGCAATAGTTTGTTACTTCGTTATTTTATCCCTTTTTGTGTATGGGGGTTATGAAAGAGGTCTTCCAAATCTGAGAGAATTCTCCTAGTGATAGTGAAAAACGGAAGAGATGAGAGAGGGGGAGGGAGAGAATGGAGGAGCATTTTTTATGAAAAATGGCAGGGATGAGAATTCATCATTAAGATTTTGAAGTTTATTTTCAATTACAGTAGGATCAAAAGGCAGAGACAGTAAGGGGCCAACGGAGAAGTTAAGAAGGTGACTTAAGTAAGATGGGTGTGATTCAAAAGAGTTGTCGGCGAAAGATTGTTTAAAATAGGTGACAAAAAAGTTGCCAACGGTATGCGGCTTAGTTGATGATATGTTTTCAAAATAGAAAGACGGAGGGTAACCGTCAGATTGACTTAGGGTCGTTAATAAGATTTGCTTGCCCAGTAATTAGGTGGCGCTGGTATGCAGATAATTTGCAAACTTTGGAGCAAATCCGTGAAGTTATGGCCGCAATACAGCCCAGAATGTCCCGAAAATTCATCGAAAATTACCTCAAAAGGATCGTCCAATTTCAGTGAAATCTTTAATGTTTTTTGTTTTATTTAAATTAAAGTCCCAAAAGACAAAAACCCTGTAGTAATGTTAAATTGATCAATATCGCAAGATCGAACTTTTTCACGAAAACAATAACTTTTATATGAGAAATTTAAAAAGTAAAGAAAAAATGATACGCATACGGCACACACAGAACATTTTCTTCGGGTCTGTTCCCAACCATTTGGTTGACGTCAATGGAAATCATTGATGGACACTTTATTTAATTCGTCTTACAAAGGTCCATATTACTTTGGAATGCTTTGATATTTATATGTTTTCGATCAAAGCAAAACAAAGCAGTATGCTAATAAAATAATTAAAACTAAAAAAAACTTTACATATTACTCGTATGTTTATAGTCGATAAATGCCGTAATATATAAAAAAAAGACTTAATTAAAATTCCAGCTAATGATTCACACAAGTGGTGTAACTATAATTAGTTTTTATGGATTAAAAAAAGTTTCTGTAGGTAGTACGTTTAATTTAGCTTGTAGTTGTTAATTATATTTCATAACTCAATCAGTTTGCACTGATTCTACTCAATTAAGCACAGTTTTAAACAATTTATTGGAATTAATTCAGGATTAAATTACTTTTAAAAAAACGCTATTAATTTGATTTAATTAAAAATAATTGAATTCGTGAAGTATGATTGTAAATATCAGAGACACGGGTATAAATCTGTATGGACATATGTATGTATACTCGTGAGAAATATTCCCATACCTACGAGTGTACTAAAAGAGCGATGTCCTCTATAATAATACGTCTTAATAATATCCGAGTTAGTCAATTTGAATTAACACATTTTAAAATACTTCCGTATAACGTAGTAGGCTTATTCAATCTTAAGACATAAAACAAAGTCGGGTTAGTTACACCATATATAACTCAAGAACGGCTGAACCGATTTTTATGATCTTTGATTTGTTGGATGTGTCTCCGCCCCGAATAGCAGAATAACTATTAAAACATCGGAACAATTCACGAAAAAAAAAAATTTATGAAGAAAATTAATTTTCTCATACATATGTATATATATATTTCGAGAACGGATTGACTGATTTCGATGATTTTTTTTTTGTTCTTCTCTGTCTCGAGAAGTTTCCTCGCGCATTGAAAAAGTTAGAAAATCACAAAAAAAATAAATCCGTATACAAGGCCATCTCTGATACAAGACAAATTAACGCTGGCTCCGAAAATGCCAGTAGATGACGTTGTGTGCACTATCTTTTGACAGCTGATTCAGTTGCGTGGTCCTTTCATTGCATACCATTGAGCTAGCTGTGCAGACGCGCGCCGCGATTTATCAGCATTTTTTTCGAGTTTTCACCAATTTTCATTCAGTTTTCGACGGTTATTACTTATTACATTTGAATTCAATTCAATAAATTCTCTTCAAAGTGATTTCAAAGAGGTGAGTTCAGTTTGATGAAGTGCACATTGTGAAAGGTTATGTAGTTTGCCTCCTCATGTTATTGATTTTGGCCACTGTTCGTACGAGATCTGAAATTGTTGTAGCAGTTGCTTCTTCTGGGATAGCGGCCACGTTGCTAGGAGGATGTTGTCATTCAGTGTTGAAATTGCAGTTAAACCTTGAAACGACTGAAAAACCGACACGCAACTTTGCGAAACACTCAGCAATGGCCAAAGTTTTGGTAGCAAGTAAAATCATCACCTGAGATGAACAATGGAGCACAAACGCGCATTGGAAGCACTTAATCGAACTATGAAAGATCTGCGCAATGATTCTACTGTCTGGCGATATCAGTCAAACACTACCAATAATTCTAAGATCGACCGCTGTCGATGAAATAAACGCTTGCCTCAAATCATCAACTCTGTGGCGTTATGTGAAGAAACTTCAGCTGACGACAAACATGCGAGTTGCATTGATAAACGATCCATCTGCCGAAGATTTCTCCAAGCAATTGCTGACTATCGGTAATGGCCGTGTTCTTGTCGACGAATCGAACGGATTGATGTCATTTCCGCCGAATTTTTGCAATTTCGTCCCAAAGAAGGACGAGTTTATCCACAAAGAGTTCCCGAACATCAAAATCTAACCACAAAAATCACAATTGGTTGAGTGAACGAGCAATTCTTGCGGCAAAGAACAAAGATGTGGATCACTTAAACTTCACAAAAGGTGAGGAAGTTCACATTCCGAGAATTCCGATGATCCCAACCGATATGCCATTCGAGTTTAAACGAATTCAATTTCCGATTCATCTTGCATTCGCCATGACGAACAACAAATCACAAGGCCAATCTAGAAAATGAATGTTTCTCTCACGGTCAACATGCTACGTACATATTCACATGACGGCATACCATCCGCCTTGTTCGTTCTCGCACCTGACAACAAAACGAAAAATGTCATATATCATAAGGTGCTTCAATGAAGGGAATCAACCCGAGTGCAACCCATCCAACAAATAGTTTAACAGAAGGTAGTGCAACAATGCTACGCGAATCATATCGATTCACTTCAATAAACCAAATGCTTTGCTACCACGTGAATTACATTCATTTCAATGTAATTAAAATATATTTCATTTTGATTTGTGTACATTTATAACCTTAATTCATTTTGAATATTCATTTTATCTTCATAAAAAAATGAATTTAGTTCAGCTAATAAGTTAACACAACATTTATTGATTCTGAGGCGGTACGAAGTTCGCCGGGTCAGCTAGTAAAGCTTTTGATTGATTGATTTTTATAAATTTGTTAATCAGTTTGAAGTTGTATTTTTGTAAGAAATTTTTATAATAGAAAGCAACTTCAGTATCTGCGGGGGCCGTGGCTCAGTGGTTAACTGCGCGATCACTGAGCGAGAGGTTCAAGGTTCGAATCCAAGAAAGTTTTCCCACGGCCCCACCTTTCACGAACGTTTGACAAAATATCCGAGAGTAAAATTGTCATGAAAAGCTTCTCTCAATCGAAAAAAAATTTAATTCGGAAACGGCATAAAACTGTAGGTCCGAACCATTCGTGAGGCGCACAGCGCAAGTAGCTGCGAGAAACTAGGTAAAGCCCTACATTGGGCTGTTGTTAGTGCCAAAATATTTATTTATTTATTTTTAACTTCAGTATCTACTCATTTTTGGTGATAAAATAAAAACTAAAAAGTATTTTCTGATTTTCTGTGTGTCAAATTTTAATCGAGTATTTAGGAAACAATATTTAAACAATTTATAGGAAATGGCCGCCATTTGCATATATGTGGAGCTTGAGTAGCCCTGGCCACTCATCGATCGTAGAACGGACCTCATCCATTGGAAAATTATCCACCGCATGGATAAGTGCGCGTTTCAAGGGCTCAATGTCGAGTAGAATAAGCCATCGCCTCTCCATCGTCCCGTATTGATTTGGTTTACAATTGCCAAGGCAAATGTCATTTTTGAAACTTTGATGGGTCCCGTCCCAAGCTGAGATTACCTAGTCTCGTATATACTTGATCTGATGAGTTTATTATATTGGACGCTACTATGTCCACGTTAGTCTCTAAATTTAAACTGATTCATTGAAGGCTCTTGAGAGCGAAAATCTATTGGTAAAACAATTTAAATTCAGCAATTTAAGTTCATTATAGGGTGGCCGTGGTGTAGTGGTAACATCATCGCTTGTCACGCTGTTGATTCACGGCTCGAATCCTTATGTCAAGAATCATCTATTTATTTCACATGAAATAAATAAAAAAGTCGATCACTTGCGAAAAGATAAGTCAACTCTACCGTGAAGGCATAACACTGGCAGTAGGGTGGCCACATGGCTAAAATGCAACTTGATCGTGATGATGACATCAGGAGGACGCAAAAAAATACTGTGAATCATAAGCAACGACAATAATAGCGAAAAAACAAACAAAATACTCCCCAGTTATCTGGACAGCCACCGTTGGATTTTACAGAAACTTAATACTACCTGAGTTTCAAACTACACCACTCTGTCTTTCTCTCTGTCTCTTCCCCTTTCCACAAAACGCACGTGTTCTAAAAAAATTAGTATAAGGGTATTCATATCCCCTTTAACACGTGCAAATTATAAAAAAAAAAAAAAAACATTCAGCAATTGCTCATGAACAGATATAAATCATAATGAGATATCTCACCATTACCAATTGCCTCGAGATCTTTTAAACTTTCAAATCTCTAAAAGGGTGTCGAAGTGTCAAATCCAAGTCATTATGGACGAGGAAGGAGGAAAGAGAAGACTCAACTTACAATGTGCAGATGGTACTGCAGGAATCTTTTCAAAGATCACTAAGGCTACATCGAACTCAAATGTATAGAATCACAGAAAAAGTGTGCAATAAGCCAGGGAGGTAACTGGAAGACTTATACTACCAGTTTTACTCGTAAATTGATAAGACAGACCAGGAAAGGTGTAGACTTAGATTCCAAAAAAAACATGTGAAATTCTATACATTGATAAATGGCGATCGATAAAATATTGGGGTTCAAACCGCGTATGACAATAATGATTCCCATCTTGACATATGGTTGTGGACTTTTGAGAAAAACATTTATTTTCAACAACTAGATTAAAAGGGCATCTTACATGGGGATAATAGGATCCAGCTCTTTGGATCTAAGTTCGCAGTTTTGCTCAGGCAAATAAAATTGTGACCATCACCTCGATCATTCTCTTAACCTCTCCCAGTGAGGGGCATCAGGTTAATTGATAGAACAGATTCCGACTCTAACTTTGTCATGAAGTTAACTTCTACAATTCTCATTATATTCCACTGTAATCCCTGAACTCGAGGTGGCCACAGTGTAGTTGGTAGTGTGTTCGCTTGTGACCCGAACTGTGCAGGTTCGAGCTCGGACGGGGAACAGTATGAGTGCTCCGGGATTTGGATTTGGAACTCGCTGCAGGGATTAAGCTGCTACGACATCTTTTTGTAAGCTGCTTTGCGAATGTTCTGCTCTAGTTATAGCAATTTTCAGGAGATCCGACTGCATGTTGGTTTACATTATCGAAGATTAAGAAGAATTACAATAGAGACAAATTCCAAGAACCCAAAATGCCGGAGAACGATTCTATGACACTCCACCTCCCAATGTCAACGAGAAACGACTAAAAAGGGTATACACAGGGTTTTTCAATAGTCACGCTTCAACTTTGACAGCAGATTGTAGTTATTTTTGAAAAAACAGAGAAGTTATTATGTCATGATTGTATTAAGTCATAGAAACCTACATGCTTCAACAACGCGTCCAAATTGTGAAAATTTATTATAAAAATGCGTGCTCTTTTCGCCAAACATCTTCAGCGAAAAAATCATTGCATTTTTTATTGAAATTTATGATATGAGACGATGCCAATCCCTACAGTTTCAGGAGCTTCATTTGCATTCTGAAAAACTCACTGTTTAGTGTGGATCAGGTGGCATCACCGCGCTATAAGTCTTACGAAATGATAAAGGTATCGAGAAATGACAACTGATAGTTGGCTCTAACTGGATGACATGAAATTCCAGTAAGATGAGGCTACGTGTCATGCAGAGAATGAACTAATGGCGGTGTCAACTGTCCGCCACAGTCATGCTATTTAACGCCATTAAACTTTTTTCTATGTTGAGCCTCTGGTCTGTGCCAATAAAACAGAAATAATTCATGATTTGGAGAATAACGTCATTAAAGATATTGCTCAATTTATAGGGAAAAGTGATCAAAATTGGATCTCTCGTGTCGCCTCCTTCAAACGAAGCCGTGGAAGTCATTTGAATGATGCTATTATTAAAATATATATAATATAGGGTGACCAAATAAGAACGATAGGAAAAGAAATTTAAATAAAACAACAGCGGTGTGAGATATCAAATTGATTCTTGCTTTATTTTGAAGCTACATTCATGCCATTATGTATGGAGTAGCACATCATTTAAATGGCTGAATCGACTTCGCTGGCAGTGCTTCAAGCGGTCGGTACAATTTTTGATGACTCGGTCCAATATGCGCGGTGTTATTCCGGCAATACCGTCTCGAGATCGTCCAAAGTGGTTGGCTTGTTAGCGTAGACTAAGGACTTAACCTAGCCCAAGAGAAAATAATTGAGGGGTGTCAAGTCGCACGATCGCAGCCTTCACCACTTGGAGCGTTGCGTCGCTTGTATGGCATGTAGCGTCGTCTTGTTGGAACCACAGCTCGGATATATCGATGTCGCCGAGCTCTGGCCACAGAAAGTCGGTTAACATCGCTCTATCGTCTCCTTCCACATTACGAAATAAATAAGGTCCGATGATGCCGCTGTGCCATAAACCGCACCAAACTGTCAATCTTTATGAATGCATTGATGCTTGGTGGAACACTTGTGGATTGTGGTTGCTCCAATAACGGCAATTTTGCTTGTTGACATAGCCGCTGAGCTAAAAATGGGCCTCGTCCAAGAAAATGATTTTTTGGCCAAAATCCGGATCTCCGGCTAACATTTCCAGCGCCCATTTAGCGAACTCACGGCGTTATCTATGGTCGTCCGGCTTCAATAAAACAAAATGTATGCCGTTCTTTCAGTGGCGTAACCCTATACTCATTTAAATATAAATTGAAAAGTAATTACCACTTATTGTGCTACGTGAAAAAAAAAAAAATCATATATGACTCACTTCACTTTTTTTATGAATCGCAATTTCTCAATATAAAGGGTGGTTAAATTTTAAGGGCCGATGTTGAATGTGAACCACACCTAAACGTCAAGTTTTTTTCTGCATTTCATTTGACATTTCTCAATTTCAGACTAACTCAATTTGAACCATGGAAAGATACACAATCGAGCAACGCGTTAAAGTTATTCAGGCTTATTATGAAAATGGGCGTTCAAATCAAAATGCATATCGTGCATTTCGTGATTCTTTCGGTCAATTTAATCGTCCAAATGTGCGTACAATCGGAAAAATCGTGCAAAAATTTGTGCAAACCGGGTCTGTAGGAGATGTGAAAACACCAGTGCATGCTCGTACAGCTCGTACTGCAGAAAATATTGCTGCTGTTCGCGATAGTGTGGCTGAAGAGCCGTCCACCTCAACTCGTCGTCGTGCCCAACAATTGCACCTCTCACGCTCGTCGTTGATGAACATTATGCATAAAGACTTGCATTTACGCGCTTACAAGGTGCAATTGACTCAAGAATTAAAGCCTCTTGACCATTTCAAGCGTCGTCAATGGTCAAAATGGTGGCAAGAAATGGCAACAGTGGATGATCAATTTTCGAAGAAAATCATCTTCAGTGATGAGGCACATATTCACCTCAGTGGATTCGTCAATAAGCAGAATTGCCGCATTTGGGCGAATGATAATCCAAGAGTGATTGTCGAAAAACCAATGCACCCACAAAGAGTGACTGTTTGGTGCGGTTTATGGGCTGGCGGCATCATCGGGCCGTATTTTTTCCAAAATGAGGCTATACAGGCAGTTACTGTGAATGGTGTTCGCTATCGTGAGATGATAACGAACTTTTTATGGCCCGAATTGGAAGATATGGATGTGGACGATATGTGGTTTCAACAGGACGGTGCCACTTGCCACACAGCTAACGAAACAATGGCTCTTTTGCGCGACAAATTCAATGGCCGTGTTATCTCACGTGGTGGCGATGTCAATTGGCCGCCAAGATCATGTGATTTGACACCGTTGGATTTCTTTCTTTGGGGTTATTTGAAAGAAAAGGTGTACGTCGATAAGCCAGCAACAATTCAATAGCTAAAGGATGAGATAATTCGGCACATTAACGGCATAGAACCTCAATTATGCCTCAGCGTCATCGAAAATTTGGACCATCGGATGGAGGTGTGCCGCCGAGGTCGCGGCGGCCATTTGGCCGATATTTTGTTCCATACATAATTGAACCATACCAATATTATCATAATAAAAAGAAATGACAGTAATTTCCTAAATAATTTGTGTTTTATTCAAAATCAACATCGGCCCTTAAAACTTAACCACCCTTTAATAAAAATAGCATATACCTGCGGCAAAGCGACGATATATGTATGTACATATTTGTCTGCACTTTGTGCGCAGGTCGCTACTCGAACTTAATCTATTTTTTTAATTTTTTTATGATTAAAGTTTTAATTTAGTTTTTTTTTTAATCCTTTCATCCATCCTTTATGTAGGATTCTTTAAAAAAAAAAAATCAATTTTATTACACCACAATCTACATGTCGCTAATCCGCTTTAGGTAAATGAGACAAAGATGTCTCAATTTTGGTAAACAACATTCCAACCCAAAACAAATACCTACGCCCGCCACTGAAAAAAATTGCGTCTTGTTTATCTAAATACCCAAGATTACTCATCCATTGTCCACCAGTATCTTATCTCCGACTCTATTCATTCATCCACACGTCTTATCACCGAAAAATAATTTCAAAATTACTCAATTTTCTATTCAAAAACTCGTTATCTCTTTCGAAAACTCCTCCGCAAACGACAATAGATTAAAGAAACATCACAGTCTTCATTCCTTAAATTGCAATCAAGTAGCGTCATAACATGCGATTGTACGCGCCATCAAAGATAGTCTCCAGCAAATATGTACAAAAACATCTGAAAATTTTTTCCGAATCGCCACTGGTTGCCGATGTTGATTCAACAACAAAGTCCTAGAAATTTTCACTGAGGCAAACAACAATATTGTGTTCGCAAATAAAACAGCGTGAGCACCTTATATAATAAACAATTTTATTGCATACCAGGGATGAAAAGACTTTCTAATGACTCTTGAGACCACATTTGAGCCGGGCTACCTGCGAAGTCTATTTTTCGTAAACCCGCCCATTTTTATTGCGATCTCGCCCGAGACATTGTGTACGTTGAAAAATAAGGTAGTAGGGATAGAAAAGGTAGATTGCGCGGTGTATATAAGACCCGTCGAGCCTAGAGCAAAGTATCTCAGTTCGAGAAGTGACGTACTAGAAGCTACAACTTAACTCTCAGTGTTAAAGAGCGTTTGTAAACAAATTATCTAATCATTTGTTTTTTTTTTTTTCTAGAAAATTTAAAAATGCAAAATCTAAACACCAACCACCTATCAGGCATCATCCTCCAGAAGCTCTGCAGTACTGCACCAATAATGAGCAATTTAACACCAGAAAAAGTTGACGCAGTCATAGATTGCGAAATGAAAAGCGTTATGGCTAAATACGCAGCAGAGGAAGAATCGTTTGTGGATCAAAAATTGATCGAAAACCCCGTAGTTTGTGAACGGCGATCTTCGACTCGGTTTAGTTCTGATTCCAGTTCTTCGAATCGTGATCCACTGCAACAACAAAGAGCCGAGTCATGCCGCAAATCCAGAATCAACAACAAGATCAGGAAGGCCAAGACAAAACTGCGTCACAAATTCATAACCATGAAGTTGGCTCAGAATGCCGCCACATTAGAGAGTATCCGGGATGTGATTGCCAATGCGGAGGCTAAACTGCGTAACAGCGGATGCAGCGAAACTACTCTGGAGAACCTCCGGAAGACCATGGGCATTGACCGAATGGAAATTGATAATTTGGCGGAGATTCGTAAGCAGTTGGCTAATGTTGTTGACAACTATTGAGAAACTTAAGACTTATGTACCTAAATATAAATTTATTTATTTTAATTTTAATTTAATCTTAAATTTTCCTTATAAGCTTCAAGCTAATGTATTATATTGTAATTAAATTTAGAAAATGACTTTTAATTTATATATACAATAGTTTCGAAATTTTTGTGTTTTCATTTACTTTTCAGGTTGTTTTTGAAAAATTCCTCTTCCGCCACTGACTTTTACTTTTCAGCTAAACTTGAATCATGGGCGGTTTCAATTAACTTCGGTTTTGTGCGTCGAATTCTATAAAGCCCTCCAAAATTCATTTGCAATTAGTATCGTCTGAATTCTCAGGAATAATTTCAAACACTTTCAGACATATTAGTTCTATTAGCTTCTAGCATAATAAGAGTCGTAAATTTAAATGTAAGAGTGTGCTGTTTCCTTTTTTAAATATTAAATTTCTTAAAAATTTATAAGTTGGTACTAAATATTCATCTCCCCTCATTTTCATCTATTAGGGAATAATTTTAAAGTTCAGTATCCTTTTAGGCTATACCAAAATTTATGAAGGATTCTTCTGGTATTGAGTGGCTTCTGTGCAATTCAGATTTTTAATTCAAAAATTATTTAATCAACAAAGGCTGTACGAAATAAAGACGGTCCGATTTTTAGTGAGCAGTGATCGCAGATAGCAATTAAGGAAAATAACAGTTAAAATTAGCAGCGATTTAACACTTAAGATCACAATTGACATCTGATTACATTGTTCTCTTTAATGCTCAGTTGCGCTTGTTGCTCAGTACTTTCTGTATATGTCCGATGCGACATACCGCTGTTGCGCTTTTAAGTGCTGTTACTTGAATTTCTGTGTATTGTTAAAAAAATTAACGACAATAAATCCACACAAACGAACGGCGAAAAATGAAATTCTTGATCTAAAGATTTATTTATTTAGTGTATGGAAAAAAAATGACATTAATTGTTCTTACAATTGTCTACAATTAACAGCAATATAGAAAAAGAAATACATATAGAGAAAAAATAATCAGAAATAGGGTAGGTATAGGGTGACCATATAAGAACGATAGGAAAAGAAACTTAAATAAAACAACAACGATGTGAGACATCAGATTGATTCTGGCATTATTTTGAAGATACATTTGTGCCATAATGTATGGAATAGCACATCATTTAAATGGCCGCCTCTGCTTCGGTGGCAGTGTTTCAAGCGGTCGGTCCAATTTTTAATGACTTGGTCCAATATGTGCGGCATTATTCCGGCAATAGCGTCTCGAATGTTGGCCTCGAGCTCGTCCAAAGTAGTTGGCTTGTTAGCGTACACTATGGAGAAAATAATCGAGGGGTATCAAGTCGAATGATCGCGGCGGCCAATTGATGAACGCTCGCCGTGAGATGACCCAGTCGCCAAATTTCTGCTCCACCATAAATATAAAGTCCGATGATGCCGCCGTGACATAATTAAACCGCACCAAACAGTCAATCTTTGTTGATACATTGATGTTTGGTCTAACACTTGTGGATTGTGGTTGCTTCAATAATGAGCCTCGTCCAAGAAGATGATTTTATGGCCAAAATCCGCATCTCCGGCTAACGTTTCCAGCGCCAAATTATTGAACTCACGGCGTTGTCTATGGTTGTCTGGTTTTAATTCTTGCGTCAGCATAATCTTATATGGATGTAGACCCAATTCCAATTGCAAAATAAGCCTGGTTGACTCGTTGGCGATGCCCAATTCAGCTGATCGGTGCCGAATCGACATTTCTGGGTCTGGATCGACCTCACGACGAAATTCACGTTGCGTATTTACAACTCAGCCGGAATTCCGATAATATTTTTTAATAATTTCCACACGTTCGGGAAGTGTCAAATGATGCATGATGAAATGGCAAACCTTACTGAATATTTTGACAGCTGGATGTCATTGGTAACTTTGACAGCTGTTGAAATATGACAATTGGAAAAACTATCATTGCTATCTGGTCACCCTTTAGCATTGAATGTACTTTAATCCGCAATAAAGACTTCTTCCACACCTCACTTAAAGCTCTGAATTTTAAAGTTCGAGCTCCCTTATTGAAAGACCCTTTACGAAGTAATAAGTGACACATCAGTAAGTTGATCATTTCATTTTGGGTATACTGACGGCTTCTATGTTTTGAGTGATGACAGACCCGCAGAATTGTATCCAATTATACAGCATATTGTGTCTCTGCCATCATCTGGCGATAGATGATTCATAAGTTAGCATTCCAATCCATGTCAATCTTTTTTCTTTTTCTTTTGTGATTCAGCTATACCGAATCCTTTAAATCCGCCCTCCTTATACTCCTTTTACCAATTTCACCACAAATCGTTAATAAAACTTTTTTGTTCATTCCTTCCATCATTAAGGCTTTAAAAGTGTCCCTCGCCAATAAATCAGAAGGTCAGTTCAAAGAAAAATTGTCATCAAATGGGATGGCATCCCATTTCATTATGGACATATGCCACAGACAGGTGCCAAGCAATTTCACTACATTTTCTTATCAATGACTGTGTATCGATTGCCATCTTGAGATGACAGTTGGAGAAGGTGGGAAAAACTTTTCCTTTCCCTCTTTAATTGTCACTAAAAGCAACCTGCTGCAAAGGTTTCATTGGAATGTTATACAACAGAAAAAAGTATCAATTTATGAAATTGTTCAATGATTTCTGAGCCCTTGAGCTCTGTCAGTTGTTTATTTTAATACCTTAATGCGTACGACACCATGCTGACTTGGTATTTGGAAGTCGAACGTAAATATTTTTCCAAGCATTGCTACAATCAAAGGCTCGCGGCAATGAAAACATTTTTTCGTTATTTAATTTCCTTTTCTTATGAAACCAATGTAAACTCGGAGCTATTCAATTTAATTAACATAAGCATGGATAAAACAAACAAAAAACTTCTCCATACAGGACTGCATATTGTGGGCCTCCATTGTAGCGCTTAAAGTGTATCATAAGCTTCTGCAAGCAAAAAAGTTGAGGGTAATACACATTGGCATGCGGTAATTATGCTTTGATGGAGCGCCAGTGAAAAAATAAAGTAGAATGAGTGCATCCTATGGATGGACGAAGTTTTCATCCTTTCTAACAAAAAATATAAAAAAAAAACTCTTTTGGTAGTCTCCGCGGTTTGGGCCGAACCAAAAGAGTGAACCCCATGTAATTACGGAGCAACAGCGAAAAAGGGACAATAAGGCGGCTGCCACTTTGATGATTACAAGAAGGATATTTGAGTCTAGTACTTACTTTGTGTGGTAAAGGGCTTTTGTTTTTGCTGGAACTGGATTAAGGAGGTTGAAAAATGGTTGAATAAGGTGTGGGAAGAAACAAGGATTTAATTTGTTTTCGTAACGAAGATTGGTGTGGTCTGGTTATAAAACCTTTTTGGAATTTGAAAGAACTATGGGAACGTTATATCCTTTTTAATAGCAGTGATGATGTGTTTTTTTATCTGCAGGTGATTTAACTTTATCTAACTTAATTATAGAGTAAAAATTGCTATCCTAATTGGGCGCGGTATTGATGTCAGTCTTGGAATTGTGTATCTGGCAAAAGGTTCACTAGTCAACAGGTATAAGTAATGGAAGCTTACGAATGGGTCATCCTTATACTTGGTGTGACCATTGAGTAATTGAAAAAGTGTTTGTTTTTTGATATTCATATTTTCTATTGAAACGCCCGTTTGTTTGTGATCAGACCTTTTAAGCTGATATAAAGTAATTCTGATCGCAGATGGCATTTGTCAAACTGACAAGATTAACCACACATTCTGGAAGCGCTACAGAATATGAGAACACAAATTTACCAGAATTAGTGGGCTCAGTGAGTAAAGTGTGCGATCACTGAGTGAGAGATTCAACGAATCCCAGAAAAAAAAATTTATTTCTCACGGTCCCACCTCTCCTCTTGTCTGACAAACATCCGAGAGTAAAATTGCCATGAGAAGCTCCTCTCAATCGAAGAAAAATTGTCCTTCGGAAACGGAAACCACACGAAAAGCACAGCCTGACTTGACCTTATACGAGCTGTTAGCGACAAATATGTTTTTGTATTATTTTCTGTAGAGAGTTTTACTATATGACACATATGATGACGCGAAGGAATACACAATCACAGGAGGAGTACCACAGGGCTCAGTCTTGGGACCAATGGTATCCTTCGGCTCGAAATACCAGACGAAGCTGAAGTCGTGAGATTTACTCACGACATCGCTATACTTATAACAGTAAAACTACTGAAAGAAGTTGCTCAAATTAGCAGTGAAACCATTTCAATTGTTAGACGTTAGCTAGCACCAGGCCTTATGCTAGCTCAGCAGCAGAAAGCGATAAGAAACCATCACGCTCACGATAGGTGCACACGAGATTATATCCAAAACAGCAGATAAATACCTGGGCTTTATTATTGATCCAAGGCCTATATTTAAATATCATCTGGAGTATGTCATAAATCGACTTTGTGCATCAAGAGTGCATAGGGTATTCCACACAACCTCGGGCCAGGCTGTCTGCGTCTTCGTTGGACGTACTAGCAGGAAAATTGTCGAGAACATACCAGAGGAGCAGGCAGCATGTCCAGGAACAAGGTAAATGGCTGGAGCTCCTCAACTAAGGGCTGATGGGTATACCATCTTATTGCAAACATTGAGATCTGGATAAACCGTAGGCATGGAGAGGGCGACTTTCATATAACACAGATTCTAACAGGAGAAGAAAAGAGTTATAGTCGGTGCTGAGAATTTGGAAAGATCACTTGTGCAGACTGTTAAACGGTGGTGATAGACAAAACTTCGCTGTCAGGCAGAATACTCCATTCAACCCGGATGATGACGACCAACAATTTCGTCTACCCGACCAAAGTGAAATGAAGCTTAAATCTAACAGAACTGCAGGAACCGACAGTCTAACTGCCGAGCTATTAGAGGATACATCAACTCATTTGCAAGATATAGTCGGATAAAAGTATGCCCGATGAATGGGACCTTAGCACCGTTTGCCCGATCCTCAAGAAAAGATACCCTCTGAACTGTGCCAATAGTTCAGAAATATCAGTCTCATCAACATCGCGTATAAGAACATATCTGAAATATTATGCGAACGTCCGAAACCTTTTGTCAACAATTTGGTTACTCCATATACATGCGGTTTTAGGCCAGAAAAGTCCATCAATGAGGTATTCACATTACGGCAGGTCTTGGAAGAAAACCCACGAACTCCAAATCGATACTTACCACGTTTTCATTGATTTAAAGTCCGATATGATAGCGCCATGTTTAGTTTTGGCATCCTTATGAACGATGAATGACAATGAAGAATGCACGCTACTCTACCAAGTTCGGTACCAATATTACCGCGGCTTTTGGCGTCAGAAAAGGACTACGACAAGGTGACGCGAGATTGAACAACATCCTCAAGCTAACATCAATGGTATGATCTTTGAAAAGTCTGTACAACTACTCACGTACGCCGATGATATTGACTTAATTGAAAGAACGCAGAGGGCTGTCAGTGGTGTTTTTGTAAGTATTGAAACAGAAGCGGCGAAAATGGGTTTAGCGGCCAAAATAAAGGACTGTCAATATCGGCGACAGAACGTCACAGTAGATAGCTGTATTTTTAAGGTAGTTGAGGACTTTGTCTACGTAGGCTGCGCTATAAATTCAAACAATGACACCGGCGCAGAAATTAAGCGAAGGATCACTCTTGCCAACAGCTATTTCTTAGGGCTATGAAGGCAATTGAGTAGCAAAACCTTCTCACGGAAAACTAAGATAACTTTATATCATCCCAGTCCTGGTATACGGCGCAAAATTATGACCTTGATCAAAGTCAGATAAAAGAAATCGCTTGAGATGGCTAACACATGAACGAAGGAATCAACCCTCCGGCCCGAAAAGTCTTCAAATCCATTCCGGAGGGACCTAAGGTGACGCACACAAATGGGAAGGGACAACAACCAATTTCGTGGAGGCGGCTAGCACAATATCGAACTGGCTGGAGACGCTTAGTGGTTGAGGTCCAAGTCCACCCCCGACAATAGCGTTACCTAAAGTACAAAAAAGCAAGATTACTATTTTTATTTTTGAAAATCAGAAGCAAATATCTCCCAAACCAACGCAATACGGCAGCGACCCAGGCGTATCAAGGTGCGGGAGCGGGGAGTTTAATTTTAGTCATAATTTACTAACGAAAGTAACCGGTATCTGCTCTGCACTTCACTTCGGACAGGTTCGTATCAGGTTTTGAGAACCCAAACACTTGAGAACCCATTACACTTCAGGCACTGAAGAAAGTCCAGGCCTATTTTTATCCGAAATAATCCAGAAAATTCAGTAAAAGGTACCAATTCTGGTTCTCGAAGCCTTTAAACAAAAATCAGATCGCTTAAGTGCCTTTTTTAAGGACAAAATGAAGCCAGAAAAGCCCAAAAAGTTTGCTATCTTATGTGAAATATTGTTCTCTTTCTATTGTGTTTGGTATAAGAGATAATTGCGACAAACTGGGGCTTCTGTCTGTCTGTCAAATTTTCCGATTTGAAAGTTTCGACTGGGTTTACATGCCTATTATTCATTCTTCCCCAAAACCCCATCTCTTACGACCTTATTCTCATAGCAATAAACGCCTATGCTTATTTTTTACTAGCATTTGAAGTTTCCTTTCCTCATTTGACTCCAAAATGCAGATAGTATAATAAATACCATGGGGGAGATAGTAAGGTAGATTCAAACTGAAAGGTAGATTCTTCCAAGATCCATAATCTGGGAAATGAAAAGATTTACGAGTACTGACTACCAAAAGGCATATAAATAACCAAGTGATGAACTTCTATCTGAAGAAGGTGGTCTCTCTAAATATACTCGTAGTAGTTGCAAAGAACTTCCCCACGGGACATATATTTTCGTTGCCGTTTACCTTCATAGCCCAGAAGAACACCCAAAATAATGCCAAAGTTGAATATTTGCCCCCGCTAAGTATTCCAACCGAAAATACTTTGCCTAAGAGTTAAACTTTTATTGAGATACTTCTAAGAAACACAAATCTTTTATCCTGCAATATTATCCTCCCATGGCAATAGATTCTACGCAAATAAATACAAAAAATAAAACAAAGCAGAAACGAAAAACAAAAAAAAAACAGGTCAAAGGAATCTGTCCCCTTTCTTCAACCACCCGCTGTCGCACAGGATCCTTACTCACATGCAGAAGGAGGTACCTACGTTTTTCCCCAAACCAACCTCAATTTATATGATGAAAATCCAATTTCCCTTCCATTTTTATTTTTATTTCCTCTCCATTAGGGGATGGGAAAAACATTGTTCCATGACTTCCTTGGATAGCCGTTTGGAGATTTGTCTTTGGTTTCTTATTTTATGGGCGAAAAATGTTTTCATTCCCTCATATAATATAGTTTACTTCCGTTTTGCTTATTTTTTCTTTATAAGAAATTCTCTTGGTATTCTCTTTGCCGCGGTGCTTTACGTCATTACTTACCTTGAAGGACCTCTAGCTGAGATGGAATTTACTTACTTTTTGTGGATAGAATTTCCATGGATTATTAAATGCACATAGTCTAACCGAAGACTTGGTCCTTTTTTTCACGAAGGCTAAATGGTGCTTCTCTTGTTGGCTTCTCAACCGGAAGTTAGAAAATGAATGCGTCAATTGCACTCACATAAAATCGAAATTCATTTTTTTCTTTTCATAATTCTGAGTCTCACTCTATGGTATGGACTCCCCATGACATCTGAATGGTTTTTTCTAGAGTGGCAACTAAACGGAAAAAGTGTCTTCTGTTAGTCTGAAGTGGGAATATTTTTCCGTTTTGTTGATTTCATTTCCACCTGAAGGAGGAGTTAGAAAAAGTCATAACAAAGTGTCACACGAATAAAAGATTGAATGGGCATGGAAAGTGGGGTGGGCAAAAGTATGAATCTACTCAGCTTGAGCACTGACGTTATAACCTTGGAACAAGTTTGATGATTTTCGAACATCCTTAGCAATTTGTTATGTTTTTGTTGGCGTTACATGTGAATGAATGTCAATAAATGAAACAGCCAACTGAGGTGATGATGTATGTGTTAATGGTTTTATTGGAGAATAAACTGCGACACTTTTTATTTACACGCTAAGCAATAAGTGACATTTCAGAACCGTAGTTCATGAATGAAATTTCAAGACCTGCATACGTAGAACGCATCATAGTAATGGTAGATGAGTCAGTTAATGAATGATTTATTGCAATGCCTTTGTGGTGATTCAAGGTAAAGTAGGACCGAGTTGAACCAAAGCATTAAGTAAAGGGTTTTCCAATAGGGATACTACAATTTTGTATTTTACTACAAACGCACCCTTAAACTTGTTTTTATGATCTGTGAATGTTAAAACGTCAGCCAAGGCTTACATTATATCATGGTGAAGTCCACGAATGAGCAACGTTTGGAAATTACTAAAAATTACTACCGAAATTCTGAGTCGGTGGTCGCAACTTTAAGAGCGTTTACTCCAATTTTCGGTCGTAATAATTGTCCCACCAGACAGCTATAGTGGAGTCAACATATTCACTATTGAATGTTCCTGTGCCAGAGTGAGAACGCACCGGTCGAAGTACCGAAAATATCGCAGCCGTAAGTGCTTCAGTTCAAAATAAGCCAAATCTGTAGATTCCACGCCGTTCACAGGAATTGTGAACCTCTCAGTCCAGAAAGATCTTGGCCTACAACCTTACAAGATCAAATTAATTTTGTTTGAAGAAAATCCTGAATTTCATCGAAAAATTATCTTCAGCGATGAAGCTTAATGGCTTTGTCAATAAGCAAAATATGCGTTAATGGACAGCAACAGAGACTCCATTGCATCCACAGAAAGTGACCGTGTGGTGTGGATTTCATGCCAGAGGTGTGATTGGACCGTATTTTTTCGTCGATGAAAATGATCGCCATGTTACGGTCAATTGAGTTCGCTATCGTGCAATGTTGGAAGACTATTTTTGGCCAAAATTGGATGGACATGACTTCTGTGATATGTGGTTCCAACAAGATGGTGCCACATGCCACAGAGCTGGTCAAATCAGCTCACTCATGCGATTTAACGCCGATAGATTTATTTTTTTTGGGTTACGTTAAGTCGTTAATTTATGCCAACAAGCCAATAACGTTAGAGGAGCTCAGTATCGAACGCGAAATTGCCAACATTTTGGCTGATATGTGTGGAAGAGAGCTCCAAAGAGTCAATCGCTGCAAAGGTGCTCGCGGTGGTCATATAAACGAGATTGAACTCCATACTTAAATTTTACATGTGTACTCGTACTGCACCTGGAATAAATTTCAGCCCAAATAAATACAAAATTGTTATGTCTTTATTGAAAAACCATTTAAAAGTAATAGAGAAACTCAAAAAAATGGGTCTGTCTATCTGTATGTATGCCGGACTGCAGCCTAAACGGTTGAATGGATTTTCTTCAAACTTCACATCTAGAATCAGTGGGTTTACAATTCAAGCTGAAATCGGAATTTTCATTCTAACCCAAAAAATTAATTGCCGAGATCTTGGTGGCCGAAATAATAGATGACGCGGCCTATTTCTCGCGCTGTGTGGCAGGTGACACCGATGAATTGGTTGTTCGTTAATGATCCGGTCTTTATGACCACAAACGCCATTCAGTTGACAGTGAGTGATGGTTCTCTAACACCCAACGGACGAAGTCACGACGCTGTTTATGGTCTGCTGGCTTCAGATCCTGAGTCAATTAGATCTTGTAGGCATGGAGGTGCAGATCTTTTGTTAAAATGTGAATGATGGCGAATAGATTTTGATGGATTGTAACGAACACTCACTGCGGGGATTCTGTCGAATTTTCGTACTAAGTTTTCCATGCAATTTTCTCGATAAAGAGAAGCTTGTCACGGCAGTTTTTCTAGCGGGTGTTTGTCAGACGATCGCGAGAGGTGGGACTCGAACTTTGCGTCTCCACTGGGCCACGCCGCCCATGGCTATAAGCATATCAACATATCAAAATTTGGCAACAAATTGACCAGGATTTAATCGTTTATTACAGCAAATAAGCAGACAAATATAAACACATTCAATTTGTTAGTAAATTGTTAAAGTAAATTAAAGAATAATAATGCAAAATTTTTTTTTTTGGGTCGCTAAAACTGAGTCCAAATTCAGAATTTCAAAACTCCAGGTGATGAATTAAAAATAGCAGATAAAACTCTATGTACGAACAAATTCAATTTCTTTGTATATCAAAATAATAAATCGAAGAACATGTTAATCGAAAGGTTTTCGGCGTTGCTTAATCCTAATTCAAAATGGCGCCCAACAAATTGAAAAAATACTGCAAACGTAATATCAACTAGGCCACATACAGAAGTATGTTTCTAAGGTAGTTGCATATGAATTCAAAATCATATGTAAAGAAGAAGAACTGTGCTTTTTTTCAATTTCAAAATTCATACGAGAAACCCAACCGGAGCGGCCTTAATAGCTTCCTTAGGAGTTTTAACTGGTCGCTATGCTTCCTCGATTACGACATGATCACCGACACTATCCTCTTAGGTATGAATTGTTCTTATTCGAAATTATTCCTAACAGAATAAAGAGCATTAAACCTAAGGCAAACTCGTGGTTTGACCAGAGCTTTAAAAAGGCTATCAGGTTGAAAGAAGTATGTTTTCGGTCTTATAAAGTCAACAAATCTGAGAAAAACCGAAAGAAGCCAGGAATGACTGCAATGCCCATATTCGATGTGAAAAATTCTTACATGACCAGATAATGTTTCGTCTCCGCCTGTACTTGAGAGCACTGAATTTTCCATAGGACAAGTCCACTTTCGCACTCGTACAGTTGCAGGAGTACACAAAGGTCTCAACATACACAAATCCGCTGCTCCAGATGGTATCCCCCCATAGTTTTGAAGAGGTGTTCTTCTAAGCTGTTAAAACCTCTGCGTAAGCTTTTCTGTCTATCCTACTCTTCAGGGCCGTTTCTGAGCAGATGTCCAGCCCGTCCCTAAAAAACTTACGTCCCTGCTTTCCAAGGTCATGGAAACGCTGATAAATCGTCAGCTTATGAAATATCTCTATACACGAAAACTCCTTAATGACCGGCAGTATGGTTTTCGTAGCAACGTGTCTACTGGTGATTTGATGGCATATCTCACCGAGAAGTGGAACCAATCTCTCCACCACTTCAGCGAAACTAAGATAGTTGCGCTTGATATTTTAAAGACATTTGACAGAGTTTGGCATCTGGCTCTTTGGCCGAAAATGCGGGCATGCGTGCATTTGACGATGAGTCTCTTCTTCAATGGATTAGAATTTACCTTTCGGGGCGTTCAATACAAGTTGTTTTGGACGACTTCAAGTCTGCAATTCACCAAATAAATGCTGGTGTTCCCCAAGGCTCTGTTTTGTCTCTGACTCTCTTTCTTATTTTTATAAATGATCTCTTGTCTGCAACTTCTAATCCAATTTATTCCTTCGCTGATGACAGTACCCTCAGTTTTTCATATTCGTTTCCTAACTCACGTTCTTGCTCTTCGGCCGTAGAAGGGGAACGGCAACGTATGTTAAACACATTAAATTCCGACCTGGACAGCATAATCAAATGGGGTTCAACCCACAGAGTGGAGTTTAATGCTTCCAAAACACAATGCTGCCTTTTGTCCCTCAAGCGAAACCATAACCCTCAACCATTATCCATGGATGGTATTTGCATCATTGAAACCAAAAGACTTGCCATTCTCGGTATGTGTATTAATAACCATCGTCTATGGAACGATCACATATTCGAGGTCGCCAAAAATGCTGCAAAATGTCTAGGATTCCTTAAACGGTGCAAGAAATATTTTACTCCCGTCTGATCTGGCCTGAATTTATAAGCCCTAAACTGGAATATAACGCCCATATCTGGTCTGGTGCACCCAAACCATTCTGCACATTCTAGACAGGGTACAAAATCGCGCGTTAAAACTTACAGGTGATAGAGACATTGTGAATTGCACATACATTCACTTGAACATCGGAGAAATGTCTCATGTCTCTCCCTATTTTATCGCTTTTCTTTTATAAAAAATGCTCCAGCGAAATCTCCTTCAAAATTTCACCCGCAATACGCGTCATGCTTCGAATGTACATTAGTTCACCCTCAAGCCTAACTTCGGTCGTACTGTCAAATATAGGGATTCATTTATAAGCCGAACGACACGAATGTGGAATGATCTACCAGGCTCTGTATTTCCCCATCACTACAACCTTCAAACATTTATGTACAGGCTCCTCCTCTGTTCCTCTTCTCCCTTTTCCTAACGCCCATGCCCTGAAACAGTTTAAGGGTATTCAAGGTATTCAATCCCCTTCCGTGCGCAGATTATTAAAAAAAAAAAAAAAAAAAGACTTTGGATTCGAATTCGGCGACTGAAAAATGTTTCTTTCAGTAATGAAAACACCACAGTCTAACGATGTTATAAGACAATTCACTTCTGATTTTATATATCCATAAGTACATAATGAAATTAAAGTTGTACACATAATGAACTTGTTGAGTATGGGGTTAGGTTAGGTTAGGTTAGGTAGATGGGTGCCTTGTGATAAATAGAGTCACTGCTCATTTAGACCAACAGTTCGGGTCCATTGTGCCCAATCATTTAACCCTGGAGAAGCTGAATAGTCTGCTGTTAGAACCACCCAGATAGTGATATAAACCTCAGGAGGTCCATAAGGTCTACATTACCTAAGTCCTCCAATTCCGAGAAAATTTCTTCTTCCTCCCTGCAACCTCTGCAATAGTCGTTATGTAGCATCCCGAGTCGCTTCGCGTGAACGCTAATGACACGATGACCAGTAATTATTCCAGAAACGACCAGTGCGTTATAACGACTAAGTTTCACCATAGAAGTTGGTCTCTTCCTGCTGAAGGCCGGCCATAGCGCCCTGACCATTGCGCATTTTTCCAGATGAAGCCACGGTCTGTCCGCTCGACCGGTGGTTTCATCTTCTATTTTCTTCCGTAGGGAACTGATTGAGATTACTACAAAGGGAGGGCCCGCGATAAGTGCAGCGACGACCTTTTCCTAGCAAGCTCGTCAGCCCTTTCGTTTCCTTCGAATATCCATATGCCTTGGTACCTAGCAGAGGGTCACCGCATTGGCTCTGGATATCTCATTTAAGAGTAATTTGCAGGTACTCACAAGCCTTTATCTAATTACAGCAGAGTCCAGAACCTTAATGGCTGCCTGGCTGTCTATATAGACAGTGATCGTTTTGCCAACGATATTACTCTCGTGTATAATTTCCGCAGCCTGTATGATAGCTGTGATTTCGGCCTGAAAGACGCTACAGTCGTCGCTGATTCTAAAGGAGTTATTTTTTTTTCTTTTTTTTCTTAACAAAAACAAAGATACAAAATCCAAAAAAAATACACAATTAATTGACCTTCAGTTTTTGTTTTTGCAAGAAATAGCTTAGTACAATCTATTGTCAAATAAATGGCAAGAGACGAAAGTACCTATCAGTTAAAATTTAGGGAAAAATTCGTATAAACTATTGATGGGGAAAAGTACTTACTTTTCCCCATCAATAGTTTATATGAATTTTGGAATGGAATAACATGAAATAGTGAAGAACTGAATTCAGATGAAATCGTTAATAATAATTACAACATTGTACTTAGAAAAGAATTTATATCAGAATGATCAAAAGAGAAAAGCCATTTTTTAACGTTGCTTAAGAATACCGTTTTCTTTCTCTCACACCTAAGGACTTCAGGTAATAAGTTAAATAATCGAGGAGCGGTAACAAAATAAAAACGTGAAAAGTGTGCTTTGTAAATAATTGGAGTAGTAACGAAGCTTCTAGTGTTGACGCGTAAATTATAATATTCATGTAATCTGACATGATAATAACCGGAATTTTCAAAGAATATTTTTAATACTTTGTAGCAGTACAAATGTCTTAAAGGAAGAATTTCCAGACCCTTAAACAACACAAAACTAGGGGTTCTGCGATTAACCTTAGCCATAATTCTAATTGCGTGCTTTTGTTTTGTTAATAAGAGTTCTATTTTATTGAAATAAGTGCCGCCCCAGCAAGAAATACCATACTGCAACTTGGATTTTAATAGACCATTATAGACCAACTTTAAAATTTGTAGATTGCAGTAGAGACTGAGATGGTACAGCTGCCTGACACTTCTATTTAGATATTGCTTTAGGTATAATGTGTGATCGTTCCAAGAGAGCTTAAGGTCCAGTATAATACCTATGTATTTAAAACTGTCAATGCGTTCAATTCTAAAGCAACCGTCATTACAATTAACATTTTCGTTAAAAGTCATAACACCAAGGGAAGATGGATCAACTTAGCAGAATCGTAAGCAACTTGGTGAGTGGTAATGTAGAGGCAAGTCTTCGCATATTATACCCTTCATATTTAACAGCATAAACTTGGTTTTATTACTGATTATCAGTTTTGTTGTTTGAACCACCTTCGTAATATATCCAAATCGTTATTAACATCCGAGAAAAGACTTAGCTAACTTTTACTAGAGTACGATAGAGCAGCATCGTCAGCAAAAGCTGTGATTTTGCCCTTAAAAGGTTGAATAAACAACGAGTTCACATATATCAGAAACAATGTCGGGCCCAAGACAGAGCCCTGAGGAACTCCGATATTTAAATACTTTTCAGAAACATTTTTGACTCTTATCACTTGTTTACGATTCTTTAAATAAGAAGTAAACCAGTTATGAATAAATCCTCTGAAACCCGCATTATACAGTTTATTTAATAACAAGGTATGGTTCACCATATCAAAAGCCTTAGTTATATCAATAAATAGACTAGAAGGGATTTGAGAGGTATTAAGACCATTATATAACTCCCCAATCAGCTTTAGCAATGCACTTTCAGTAGAACTACTGCTTCTAAAGCCAAATTGAGAGTCGCTAAAGAAGTGATTCCTATCTAAAAAGGAAAGCATTCTAGATTTTATGCCTTTTTCAAAAATTTTTGAAAAAACTGACAAAAGGGAAATGGGACGGTAGTTATTTAATGTCATAGTATCACCTTTTTTGTAAAGAAGTATTACAACTGTTGTTTTTAGAGAATCAGGAAAAACACCTTTATGCACACAAAAATGAAAAATAAAACATAGAACATCAGAAATCTGGAAAGATACATTTTTCATTAGCATGCTTAAGATATTATCAAAAGAAGAGGAATGAGATGTTTTAAGGGAAACTATAATTTTTTGAATTTCAAGTGAAGTAAATTCTTCAAAGAAAAAACTTTCAGATTGAAAACTCGATTCTATTATGCTATTGTCGCAATGAAATGTAGAATTGCCATCATACAAAATACTATGACAAGAACCAATTTCAGAGAAGAAACTGTTGAACAAATTGGCAACTTGTAAAGGCTCAGAAATAGTAATATTGTTATTGTTTATAACAATATCTAACCTGCAATTGTTTTTGTTAAGTATTTCATTAACAACCTGCCACTCTTTTTTAGAGTTCCCCATACTTCCAGCCAATTTATTGCTAAAATAACTATTTCTGCAAATAGGTATTTCAGCTTTTACCTCGCGACAGATCCTATTATAATATTTCTTAAGCCTATAAACAGAGTTGTTTTTTATTTTTAATTTTCCTTAATAATGAGATAGAGATCCACTGTTTAAGGATTTTAATTTGTTATTTTTCTTATTATGCTTTTCTTGTTATGCTTCTTACAACAGATCGTAATTTTGTTAGAAACAAATCAAAAGCAATAAATGGACAAAGAGCACTATATATTACTTCACCCCGAAACTCAAAATTCAAATGTGTTCTCAAAGCAACAAAATCGATTTTGATAGATTCTCTGACTTCGGATTGATTGGTCCTGGTAATTGTTCAATTAAATTGAATGCCTGTTAAACTATGGTCAGTTATCTTAAGGTCATGAGCCATTGTTTTGTAGACAACGCTACTGCTTCTGTGAATCCTCATAAATATGTGGTCCAGACAAGAATTGAGACGAGTTGGTTGATTAAGCACAGATTCACAACCAAGCGCAGACAGTACAGACAAAAATACTATCGACATCAGGGCTTCACAATAAATTCCGGCTCTCATGCCAACGTCGTTCTTAGAACATTTGATGTGGTTTACTACAGAAAGAATTTGAATAGTAACGTGAATACTCCTCGAAAACATATGCGTGGTATAATAGAATTTCCGAAATATTGCCTTTTTTTCTGGGTATCATTATGAATGTTAAGACTTTACTTTCGGATTCGAATTCAGAGACCCCGAGAATATTTTTGTTTTTATTATCCTTGGAATGGTTTTATTAGTTTACGGACAACTCTAATTCGTTTATAGTTTTGTCTTTTGTGCCCCGTTTTAAAGCTGACATTTTTAATGGCCCAGAAAACATTTTTCCTTCATTAATACGAAAAAACTTATTTAAACGAAATTAATTAACAAGTTCTAGAGCTACATTTTCGGAATCAGTAGACAAAAATCGAATAGAATCACCAGCTCATAACCTTTAGGTACGATTTTGTTTTTGTTGCCTAGTAGCACTGTTGGGCAAAATGTAATCAGATTGATGATTAAAGATTATGATTAAAATATGTAATCTTAATATTAAAGATTATGATTACAAAATGTAATCTTTAATCATGATTACAGATTAATGAAATTAATCAAGAAAAGTAATCATATTCGATAATTAGTGGTTAGTAATTTGTAATCGTAATCCAGATTACTTTTTCTGATTGATAAAGAATAATCGCGAGAATTATGAAAACTAAAAGAGCAAATACTTGATTTCTTAATCATCTTTATTTTTTATTTATTTTAAGAATAATTCTTTTATAGAAAATATTATTAATTGTTGATATCAAGATATTTTTACGATGTGTGGCTTAAATTAGATTTCAATAGTACCCTCTTCTCAAACATTTCATCTGAGAATCTATGCTTCTTTGGTGAATTTGTCATAGTTACATATGAAACAAGTCTTTCAACTGAACCCGAGGACGGTAGAGGCGTATTATATTTCCTAAAAACAGTTTTGATCTTAGGATATCTATTTAGCATGGAAACATCTTTATCTTGATCTGCTAAATAATGAGAAATAATGGCATCTGCTTTTGATCGTTGAACTTGGCGTATATCTCCTGTTGAATCAGTCTCTGAAGAATCAGTATCAAATTCAAAATAGCTGTCTTTATTTCTATTATTCTTGAAAAGTTCCAAGTGATTCATGGATTTCTTTGATCACAGCTAATTTGAAAACTGATTTGATTCTGGAATGGTGTTCCAAATTTATACAAGTCATCCATTTGTCCATGAACTTGGGATAAGACATTGCATTATCCTATATAGATGCAATTTGTAGTCCTTCATAAAGGCTATTCCATCTAGTGATTCCCGGTTTGGAAAGGGTATGCCCAAAAATGCCATGCATTATTTCAGCTGATTTAGGGCGCCCGGCACATTTCCATAAATTGTTGCATTTTTTAATAATTTGGTCGTGAATATCAGCAATAGTTGTTCCGGTATTTCGTAATACCTTATTAGCGTCCGTAGTGGCACATAGATTGAGCTTGTGGGCAGAACATCTTAAATGTACGGGCAATTCTAGGTTTGTTGACTAATGAAAAATATGCTCGGTATCTAAGTTTTCAGCAATGCTATCACTATCACTTTCATTATCCATATGTATGCCAAATTCTTTAAATGCTTTGACGAAATTACTGCCATTATCAGTGACCATGGCTAGTACTTTTTGTGAGTCTAGACCAAATTCAGCATGTATTGCTTCAACTAGAAGAGCTATTCGGTCATAGCTGTGCGTCCCTGAAAGTCTTCGGCATGCCAACGTTTTAGATATCCTTTCTAGGTTTGAGCCTAGCCAGTGTGCCTTAACGCCAAAAAAACTTCGAGTTTTTGCCGACCAAATATCAGCAGTTGTGCATACTTCCTTTACATCGTTCAATTTACTCTTGATGTTTGTAATTTCCTTCATATAATAGTCGTCGATCAAGCATCCCAAAGTTCTTCTGCTGACAACGCTCAGTCCTTTTATAGTGATATTCAAATTTTCAAAGATTTCTTAAAAAATGGGTTATCTATGGCTTGCAAAGGGAGCATAGAATTAATAAAAAATTTCAAAATATCTTCATTAAATTGCTCATTTGAAACCGTCCGCTTAAATAGTTGATCGCTTATTTCTGACCGATGAAAGTTAGATGTTCTCAAATTTTGTTTATTTTTTTTATTTTTTTCAAGTGACTCTGATACTCTTTGTATATATCTTCTCCGTGTCTTCGTTTGAGATGAGTAACAAAATTTGATGTTGAATTGTTAAAACAGCTTATTTTCACTTCTTTTGGTCCACAAGATGTACAAATTGCAACCTTTTTAGTATTTGTGGATTCCGTTTTAGAATATATAAAAAACTTGCCATCAAGAATGCAAGGTAAAACCTCTACGGCTCCTTCATCCATTCATTTCCGATTCAGAACTATTAGACAATGAGGAAAAAGAACTTGACGCCATTTCACACGAGATACTAATCAAACAATTGCACTTTTTTGGTAACGATACTAAAATGACGTTCGTCCCCTTGCGACGCTTGCTTATGTATAACGCCACTACGGCTTGACCTTCTAGAAGTAAACAAGCTTATTTACCGTTAAAGTTTATGTCGTAGAAAACGGTAATGGTAAAACGTCAAGCACGTGTTGCTTACCACCAAAATTGTCACCCAATGGCGTTTTTACAAGTGATTTATTAATGTAATCAATGTATGAATAAATATTGGGTCAATTCGTGCGGTTTGCTAAGAGATGGCGTAACTTGTATTATTCCATTGGAACATGCGTTGGAAAGCTACTGTCATTGTACGTCATTTCAGTATATGTCATTCATTTGAAGGGTAAACAACAATCATTTTTTTTCACTCAAATATGTCGAACTTTGTGCCTGAAAAAGTGTTTTTGCGGGGAGTTCTTCTTCATTATATATATATTAATATGAAGAAAACTGCTGCCGAAAGTCATCGTATTTTGGTGGAAGTTTATGGTGAACATGCGCTAGCTGAGCGAACGTGCCAAAAGTGGTTTGCACGATTTAAAAGTGGTGATTTTGGCTTGGAAGACGATGAACGTCCGGGCAGCCAAAAAAGTTTGAAGATGAAGAACTGGAAGCATTAGTCTATGAAGATTGTTGCCAAACACAAGAAGAGCTCGCAGAATCTTTGGGTGTCACTCGAGCAGCCATTTCAAAACGTTTAAAAGCAGCTGGATATATTCAAAAGCAAAGAAATTGGGTTCCACATGAACTCAAGCCGAGAGACGTCGAAAGGCGGTTTTGCATGTCCGAAATGCTGCTGGAACGCCACAAAAGGAAGTCATTTTTGCATCGGATTGTTACTGGTGATGAAAAATGGATCCATTACGACAACCCCAAGCGCAAAAAATCATATGTGAAACCCGGCCAACCAGCCAAATCAACGGCAAACGGCAACGGAATATCCATGGCGCGAAGGTAATGCTCTGTATTTGGTGAGATCAGAAGGGTGTGCTGTATTATGAGCTGCTAAAACCGGGTGAAACCATCAATGGACAACGCTACCGAACACAATTAATCCGTTTGAAGAGAGCAGTAGCCGAAAAACGCCCGGAATATGCGACTAGACACGAGGCAATAATTTTCCATCATGACAACGCTCGGCCCCACGTTGCTATTCTGGTTAAGAACTATTTGGAAAACAGTGGATGGGAAGTTTTACCCCACCCACCTTATAGCCCAGACCTTGCCCCTTCTGACTACCATTTGTTCCGGTCGATGCAGAACGCCCTCACTGAAATACGGTTCACATCAGAGCAGAATATCAAAAATTGGCTTGATTCATTCTTGGCTGCCAAGCCGGCGCAGTTCTTTTGGGATGGGATCCACGAATTGCCAGAAAGATGGGAAAAAGTCATAGCTTCAGATGGGCAATACTTTGAATAATACTGTACATGTTTTTGTTAAAAAAAACGTTCAAATTTTGACAAAAAACCGCACGGATTAAGTTATAAACCCAATAAATAAATTAAATTGAATTAAATGTAATCTTGATTTCTAACTACTGTAACCAAAATTAATGATTACATGTGAAATCTTCTTTAGAAGTAATCCTGGCTACTTTAATCTGATCAAAAGTAATTATGATTGTGATTATTAATCTGATTACAAAAGTAGTTGATTACGCCCAACTATGCCTAGTAGTATACAAATCTGGAAACCTTATACGAGTACATAATTAAATATTTTGTACCTAGCCTCTTCTTCTTATGCGATGAGATACGAGTATCTTCATGGCTATGTATACTTAAACATCCACAAAGCAAAAAGTCTTATCTAACCAAAGATTGAATGTCACATTCTTTCGAAAAGATTACAAAATAACCACTCAAAGTTTTAAACCAAAAAAAGACTCTAAATTCAGATTAATCATAAAATGTTGCAGTTTAAATAAAATCCTGTAAAAAAGTTAATTAAAATAAAAAAAATATATTTTTTATTATTCTACGAAGTAGGTAATATTTCGCGCACCAATCTAAAGTTAAACATTCGCAAAACCCATGAAATGATTTTTTAACGACAATTTTCAAAAACAAAAAAAGCGAAATGCCATCGTTTATTTTACCATTTCGTGTGCTCAACAATCTGTAAAATTATTTCGCTCCACATTAAGACCTCACTCACAAAAAGCGCACTATGTACAAAATAAAAGAGCACTCGTACTCGTATGTATCTTTTTTTCTGTTTTGAAAAGAAAATAAACTTTGCATGGTATCCTATCCAACATCCACACCACCATCATCCTCATCGTCGTCGTCTGCCATGAATTTCAGATGAACTCCCGCTTTAGAATCGTTTTTTTTTGTACTCTTTTTTTTATTTCTTCATTTGCATAAAATAGGAAAATAAACAACAGATGGGTGTCTCGTTTATAGGAACAGCATGTGAACAAATAGATACTTTCATGAGTGCCACCTATACCCAACGAGATACACCAGCAACAGATCATTTACACATAAAGCACATCATCCGTCGGGAATACACACGACACAGAGGAACGATGAACGCATGTTGCACTATGAGATCTGCGATGCGAACCGAGTCTAAAAATGTAAATCAGCGAGAGAAAATTCCACGCCGTAAAGTCTGCCTAAGTGCAGCAGGGTGCGACACACTACGTCGTTTGCACTATTTACAAGTAAATTTAAAACAATTTATATTGGCCATTCTAAAAATAGACCGCCGTTGGGTAGACCGCCGTTGGGTAGACCGCCGTTGGGTAGACCGCCGCGTCGCCATTAACCGGCCACTCAAAGTGATGCAGACAATGATGCATGCAAATATGCGCCAGCTTGGGAGCACCGACAAATTGGTGCGACACGCTACAAGGCAAATAATTTGATGAGCATGCTACGGCAGGGAGGTTAATGTACCTATATTCTGGTGGATGCGCTATTATATGATACATTGTGGAATTTGCTTTTTATAAGAGGAGTGATTCTAAATTTGTTCATCTTTCATACTTTTGTTCATCAATAGAAAATAAGAACTCTGTGACATTACCAGAGCTGGTAAATATTGTAATTGCAGGAGAGATCGCCACTCTACTGGTGGTTCCATGCATTAACACTCCAACGACATAATCATCCAAATTTTGTGGGTTAGGCAGTCATAGACCAGACATTTTCAAAATATTTTGTAAACACTCTCTCCCTAGCATTCTTATTTACATTTTATAGTTTCAAAAAAAAATTATGCTTAGGCCGTGATTTTGGAAAATGACGGCCAAAATATGGTTTTAGGCTATTTTATCAAAAACTATTAATTTTACGGAAAGAAATGGGAAATTTGTTTCTCCTAAAATTTTATTTAATTGGGTTCTTCCTGGAGAAAGAAAATTGCATCAAACTATTATCTTTTACGGGTAGCTTTACAGACTTTTCGTGGGTTTTCCTTCGCGAATTCTCCGGATGCCACTTTGTTCTTCCAATCAAATTTATTTCCACTCTGAAATATGAGTAAATCGTCTTGACTTCCTCGGTCCCAGCTTGAGACACGCCATCCTCCATCCTCTTGATCCTGGGCACGCTGCTTCCAGTTTTCCAGATCAAGCGCTCTGCCATTTGCAAAAGCTTGATCCTTAAAACGGAGGTTCGGCCTTCCTTATCTTCTCGAACCTGGGGGCTAGGATTCGAAGATCCTCTTAGCTAAAGCATTATTGTCCATACGCTCGACGTGGCCGAGCCAGTATAGTCGGCGTGTTTTGGCTTTTCCGACCACATCCTGATACAGTTCATAGAGTTCGCGGTTGTATCTTCTTCTTCAATTTTTCTCTCGAAAGTATCTGCATGCCATACTTTATCAAATGCTTGAGCAACGTCTAAGAATATCTTCCATAGCTTTCTCAATAACGTAGGTTGCTCTATGAACCTTTTCAATGGTTGAGTGTTTTTCTCTGAAACCTTTATGAAAATCTTTTCAAATATTTTCCACCTGATGGGTAGCAAAAATGTGTGTCTATAAAAAGACTCATCATGGGGATCCTTGTTTTGAAATCGTGATTATTTCAGCGACTTTATAGTAGCAAGGAACATGCTTGAGTCTCAAGTAGGCGTTCATTATCGCTGTTAGCTTCCACATGCCTCCTTGAGGCATCGACTCTACAATAATCAAATCATAACCAGGAGATTTTTTCGGTTGCAGATCTTTCCGAATAATAACTTCGATTTCAGTTTGTGTGACTGAAGTGATTTCAACACTCCTTTGTTTGGTCTTTCATTGGGCTGAAACATTGTTGTCATATGCTCAGCAAATAACTCTGCCTCTTCCAAATTATTTTTAGCACATGTACCATTAGCTATTTTAAGAGGTGGACTATGCTGATTTCTACAATGAATATTCAGTCGTTTTATCTACAGTGAGCCCACTTACATAGTTATTGGCTATACTTTGAGAATGAGCTAGTTGAGTTGCAATTTGTACAAATCATACTTTGTTTGTTGCCATGTCTTTCGAATCTTTTGTTTAAGTTTACTTTTTTTTGGATGCCTAATACCAATTTCTTTCTTTTTTGTTAGAGGACTACTTTTCCAAGCTGCTCGTTGTATTTGTTGAGTAAAGACGAATTCTTCTTTTGTAAACTGATATTTGTTTAGCAGCTTTGTGGGAAGATTCAATTCATGTTCAAGCAGCTCTTTAAAACAAAGTGAATGACCAAGCAAAATGGTTCTCTTTACATTGCATATCTTAACCAAATTTGGTTTAATTTTACATTAAAATATTAAACTACCTACTATAATAAAAAGGAAGATAAACAACATAAACGTTAGCTTCAACCCAGTTAAGCCACCAATGTTTTTCCCGATTTAACCGGCAGTCATTAAAAGACACGCTTACACAGTATCTTAGGTGAGCATATTCATCCGCCTAGTGTAAAGGCACGTAGAGAATTCTCTTGTCAGTGGCCCTTCTAGAAACATGATAAATAGAAGAAGCATTATTCGAGGCTGACAGATAGCCATGTACATCCAGATACAAAAATGATTCTGGTGGTATATAAAAAACTCGAAACTAGTTCTCAATAACATTTGTTGACCGCGCAAAATGACTCCTCACGAGACCTGGACTCAAAGAATTATTAGAGACGTAATGCCTCAAGCAAAAACTCGAGATTTGTCGACGTAAGATGAACATAAGAATTCAAACAAGTCAGGACTGAAAACACAAAAAGCGTTCGTAGCATATAAACTTCACATCGGATCTCAGATAGTTGGATTAAAAGAGGCTCTTGAGTAAGTTGACCATCTGTCCCATCCGGGAGAGTCCCATCTGTGAAGTATTGTGCCGGCAAACCGGGCGTTTTTCAATTTGTACCGGGTTTTATGAATTTTGACAGATGTCGGACCTAATCGCATGAAACAAATAAAAAAAATCAATCAATTGTGAAGGCTTATGTCAACTCTAGTGCGAAGGCATAACACTGGCAGTAAGGTGGTCATATGGCTGAAAATGCAACTTGATTGTGATCATGGCATCAGGAGGATGGAAAAAAAAACTGTGAATCATAACCAACCACTGCACCAAAAATGGTAGTACAATGGTAGATCGAGTTTGTGTTCTGGGAGTTTTGCGCTTAGCGTCATCTTGCTGGAACCTTAAATGGTCCAAGTGCATTTCCTTAGTTTCTGACCAAAAAAATCGTTATCATGTCTCTGTAGCGCTCTCTGTTGACCGTAAAGTTGTTGCCATCTTCATCTTCGAAGAAAAATGGGCCGATAATGCCGCCATTCCGCAAACCACACCAAATAGTCACGCGGCTAATATTCAGTTGCTGAGATCTGTGGCGAGTTGAGGTTCTCGGGTTTAGGCGCACATTTTCGGCAACAGAAGCAATATTCTCAGCTGGGAGCCAATCTTACGTAATTCTTTCACAAACTTGCGTACAGCAGGCATGATTTGTGCATTATTTCGACCAAAATTTCTGTTAAAAATTCGCACTTTTTCGGCAACACAGAACTCACTTCGAAAATAAGTTTTCAATATTTTCCAACTTTGTGGAAGAGTAAATCGATTCATTTCGTACCGCGGAGGTATGATACTGTGTTTCTGTCAATTTTTTGAGCGCGAAGAACTGTCAGTGTCAAATGTAATGTAAAAGGAAAACAGCAGATGACACACCCGTTATTAACAAAATAAAATAAAATATATGCCGTTCTTCAGTGGCGTAACCCTATACTCATTTAAATATAAATTGAAAAGTAATTACCACTTATTGTGCTACGTGAAAAAAAAATCATATATGACTCACTTCACTTTTTTTGTGAATCGCAATTTCTCAATATAATAAAAATAGCATATACCTGCGGCAAAGCGACGATATATGTATGTACATATTTGTCTGCACTTTGTGCGCAGGTCGCTACTCGAACTTAATCTATTTTTTTAATTTTTTTATGATTAAAGTTTTAATTTAGTTTTTTTTTTAATCCTTTCATCCATCCTTTATGTAGGATTCTTTAAAAAAAAAAAAAATCAATTTTATTACACCACAATCTACATGTCGCTAATCCGCTTTAGGTAAATGAGACAAAGATGTCTCAATTTTGGTAAACAACATTCCAACCCAAAACAAATACCTACGCCCGCCACTGAAAAAAATTGCGTCTTGTTTATCTAAATACCCAAGATTACTCATCCATTGTCCACCAGTATCTTATCTCCGACTCTATTCATTCATCCACACGTCTTATCACCGAAAAATAATTTCAAAATTACTCAATTTTCTATTCAAAAACTCGTTATCTCTTTCGAAAACTCCTCCGCAAACGACAATAGATTAAAGAAACATCACAGTCTTCATTCCTTAAATTGCAATCAAGTAGCGTCATAACATGCGATTGTACGCGCCATCAAAGATAGTCTCCAGCAAATATGTACAAAAACATCTGAAAATTTTTTCCGAATCGCCACTGGTTGCCGATGTTGATTCAACAACAAAGTCCTAGAAATTTTCACTGAGGCAAACAACAATATTGTGTTCGCAAATAAAACAGCGTGAGCACCTTATATAATAAACAATTTTATTGCATACCAGGGATGAAAAGACTTTCTAATGACTCTTGAGACCACATTTGAGCCGGGCTACCTGCGAAGTCTATTTTTCGTAAACCCGCCCATTTTTATTGCGATCTCGCCCGAGACATTGTGTACGTTGAAAAATAAGGTAGTAGGGATAGAAAAGGTAGATTGCGCGGTGTATATAAGACCCGTCGAGCCTAGAGCAAAGTATCTCAGTTCGAGAAGTGACGTACTAGAAGCTACAACTTAACTCTCAGTGTTAAAGAGCGTTTGTAAACAAATTATCTAATCATTTGTTTTTTTTTTTTTCTAGAAAATTTAAAAATGCAAAATCTAAACACCAACCACCTATCAGGCATCATCCTCCAGAAGCTCTGCAGTACTGCACCAATAATGAGCAATTTAACACCAGAAAAAGTTGACGCAGTCATAGATTGCGAAATGAAAAGCGTTATGGCTAAATACGCAGCAGAGGAAGAATCGTTTGTGGATCAAAAATTGATCGAAAACCCCGTAGTTTGTGAACGGCGATCTTCGACTCGGTTTAGTTCTGATTCCAGTTCTTCGAATCGTGATCCACTGCGACAACAAAGAGCCGAGTCATGCCGCAAATCCAGAATCAACAACAAGATCAGGAAGGCCAAGACAAAACTGCGTCACAAATTCATAACCATGAAGTTGGCTCAGAATGCCGCCACATTAGAGAGTATCCGGGATGTGATTGCCAATGCGGAGGCTAAACTGCGTAACAGCGGATGCAGCGAAACTACTCTGGAGAACCTCCGGAAGACCATGGGCATTGACCGAATGGAAATTGATAATTTGGCGGAGATTCGTAAGCAGTTGGCTAATGTTGTTGACAACTATTGAGAAACTTAAGACTTATGTACCTAAATATAAATTTATTTATTTTAATTTTAATTTAATTTTAAATTTTCCTTATAAGCTTCAAGCTAATAAATTATATTGTAATTAAATTTAGAAAATGACTTTTAATTAATATATATACATATATACAATAGTTTCGAAATTTGTGTGTTTTCATTTACTTTTCAGGTTGTTTTTGAAAAAATCCACTTCCGCTGTTGACTTTTACTTTTCAGCTAAACTTGATTCATGGGCGGTTTCAATTAACTTCGGTTTTGTGCGTCGAATTCTATAAAGCCCTCCAAAATTCATTTGCAATTAGTATCGTCTGAATTCTCAGGAATAATTTCAAGGACTTTCAGACATATTAGTTCTATTAGCTTCTAGCATAATAAGAGTCGTAAATTTAAATGTAAGAGTGTGCTGTTTCCTTTTTTAAATATTAAATTTCTTAAAAATTTATAAGTTGGTACTAAATATTCATCTCACCTCATATTCATCTGAATAATTTTAAAGTGCATTTTTAAGATTGGTTGAGAAATTTTCGAACACTTATTCAGTATCCTTTCAGGCTTTACCAAAATTTATGAAGGATTCTTCTGGTATTGAGTAGCTTTTGTGCAATTCAGATTTTTGATTCAAAAATTATTTAATCAACAAAGGCTGTACAAAATAAAGACGGTCCGATTTTTAGTGAGCAGTGATCGCAGATAGCAATTAAGGAAAATAACAGTTAAAATTAGCAGCGATTTAACACTTAAGATCACAATTGACATCTGATTACATTGTTCTCTTTAATGCTCAGTTGCGCTTGTTGCTCAATACTTTCTGCATATGTCCGATGCGACATACCGCTGTTGCGCTTTTAAGTGCTGTTACTTGAATTTCTGTGTATTGTTAAAACAATTAACGACAATAAATCCACAATAAACGAACGGCGAAAAATGAAATTCTTGATCTAAAGATTTATTTACTTAGCATATGGAAAAAAAATGACATTAATTGTTCTTACAATTGTCTACAATTAACAGCAATATAGAAAAAGAAATACATATAGAGAAAAAATAAGCAGGAATACATATATATGTACAAATATAGATATAACACATCGTCCAGTAGTGGTTCTTGATGCCATCATCATATATCGATGTCCATATTTGCAAGCCAGTGATTGCCTCGGGGGATGTACGAGTATTGTGTAGTTCGACTAAAGTGCCATTAAATGAGCGAAGAGGGCACTGTGTCATGATGTGGTTTATGGTTTGGTGTCGTTCTCCGCACTCGTAGCCGCTCGATGGTAGTACCACCCCATTTAGATAGCATGTCGGCGCACCTACCGTGATTTGTTCTTATACGAGTAAGCCTGGACCACAATTTTCTTGGCAGGTTCGTGCCCGGCAGGGGGACTGAATGATCTATGACTTAGTTGTTATCTAAAGATGGGCTCTCTCTCTAAAATCGTACACAAGTGTGTGTACATTGAGAGGATATGGCTTGGGCAAGAGTGAAATCGATTAATTTCGCACCACGAAGATATGATACTGTGCTTCTGTCGATGAGCGCAAAGAGCCGTCAAAAATTTCAATAAGTCGGCTAGGATGTATGATTTTTTGTAAACTCCTCATTTTTAGCATATAATGACTAAAGTAGTGGGCAGGTACCCTACCTTTGTCACGGAGCCCATTATTCTGAGTGGATGTTGGTGGTACGTGGACCATAAGAACCTTCAAGTGATGCATTATTGCATCTGCTTCTGACATTATTAAGTAATTTTTCGTCTTTAAAACTTATTTCGTTTACTTCGAGGACATCCTTGGCATTTAAGAAAAGCACAACACCAAGTCAATAGCTTCCAGCTACTCTTGCGCCCTCGAATCCATGTCGCACTTTGATAAATCTTCAAATACCCATATGCATGCAACATTCTGTGAATTTTAAACAAACTTTTAAAAGGATATAACCATTGCTTGTAGCGCAAACAAGAACAAGTCACCATGAATAATTATACGTGAGGCAACAAAACGCTTAGGTGGGGGCGAATGCCTTTTCAGTTATGCATCAACATGCATTGCTCGCGTATATTACCCTCGAAACACATATTCCCAACGAGTGTACAACGTTCACAAACAAAAAATGTCAGCATCCTTCATTGTTTCCTTTTCGCAGTGACTTGGAAAAAATGTAAAATGCCAGCGAAGATAAGTCGAAGAAAAAAGGTTCTGTCGTTGAATGGCAACACATTTCCATGAAACAATTCACAAATGCGTTTGGTAGCAAATGGAAAGTGATTCTTTTAAATTTATATTCAGCGCGAAAAGCCTTGGTAAAGAGCGGTTTGGGGAATGAACATGAAACAAATTAGCCGTACAACCAGCCTTTGAATTCAGTTTTTGCTCGAAAGAAATATTTTTTAAAGAATTCCACAAAGAAGAAAACATACTCGTATGTATGTAGATACACAGGCAGGGACCGAACCTGCGATAGACGTAGTTTTAGGGCCCTACCAACTGAGCTATCCATGCACTAGGTATTACGGTTATGAAAAGTTTAAGGTGGCTGACTGGATTACACTTTTTTTAGTGAAAAAAAGCTAATCACAATGAGATACTTGCAGATGGCCTTGACGAGCCCTTTGCTTTCATACAAAACTGGCGAATCCATCATCAAACATGAACATTTAATAGACCTGCCTGCACTGAACGCACTTAATTTGCAAATTAAAAATCATTTTCTACAGAAAAATGTCCTTGCAGTCAACCACACCCAACAGCAGTGTATATTGTCGGGAAAGTTAAATATTTTCATTTAATTTAAAAATGAAAAAAAAAAAAAAACCAAAAACAAAAAATCCACCGCAATCCCAAGAGGATACGATTTAATTAATTTTTTTTTGTCCGTTATTGCTATCCTTTTCGTTTTTTCACGTTCAAAACGCTCATTGCATCATTGCGAGTTTTCTCTAAAGCGATATTTACACTGTCGTTTATGTATTGTGGCTTCATTAAACTTCAACGTGAAGTAGTTGCACGCGTGTACAGTAAAAATGAATGGGAATGGTAAACCGGCAGCCTAACCAGTCGCACAGACACATGTCCTTGTGTCAGAGGTGGCAAGTCAACCCCAGCCACGCGATGACAATCTGCTATACGTTATACATACGTGTGTGCTGTATCTGCATATGAATGAACTACTTCTCGTGCTACTAATGAGAGTATGAAATATAAATTCAATTCTGCGAAGGACGCTTTAAGAGGATTTTCTGCGGCATGGCAGACAAGCAAAAGAGGAAGTAAATTTATATATCATAAAGGCTCTTAAAGTGTGCTTAAGAAATTTAGCCGGTAATTTGGATTTTCCTCAACTGCTTAAAGAAGTTTGGAGAGAAAATGATGGAATGTGAACTAAGTGTTAATTTTGTCAATGAAATTTAGTTACTTCTATCAAAATCAAAATCATTTTAAGCAGTCACATTTGCTAAAGAAAGAGCGATAAGGATAGCAAGGACATAACAGGGTTTAAGTAGAAGCAACAATTTATTATTAAAATACATCCGAACATGTTTTTACAAAGCCGTCAATAGGGTGACACGAAAAAATAGACCAACGAAACGAACAAAGTCTAGGTTTCTCCAACTACCACACCAAATCAGGTGGTAGACAGGGACTCTACATCTTTCGGGTTATGCTTTATAGTTTATATTATAAGCTTATCTAGATAATCCGGGGCTCCTGTAAAGTGTGAGGATATGCACGCTTAGAAAAGTATTTTCAGAATTTTTTAAAAATGTTCTTTGAAACACCCTATTTTCGAAAATCGCATAGTCGGCTACATTACACTCTGTGTCGTAGGTGGTGTTATATACGTAAGTACGCAACAAACACCCTATTTTCGAAAATCACATAGTCGGCTACATTACACTCTGTGTCGTAGGTGGTGTTATATACGTAAGTACGCAACAAACACCCTATTTTCGAAAATCACATAGTCGGCTACATTACACTCTGTGTCGTAGGTGGTGTTATATACGTAAGTACGCAACATTTCAGCTTTCTAGGTCCTCCAGTGGCTTTCGGAAAATTCAGGAAGTAAAACACATGCAAAATATTGAAGTTATCCGAAGGAGATAAAGTTTCGGAGCAATTTCGTGTCTCCAAGAAGAGCCAAATCAAGAAAGTTATTATAAGAAAAATTGTAGATCTATGCTAAATAATTCTTTACTAGACATTTTTTTTCTGAAGCGGATGGTTGTCAAGAAAGTAGCCAAAAACCAAAGTAAGAAATTTCAACAACAAATCAAGGATTCCCTTTTTTTCTGAAATATCTGCAATGACTGATCTATCAGGTTGGCAACTAAGTAATTGCCGATTTCACACATAGATGTCTTTGGCCATATTTTTTATGGCTTCTGTCAATGACATATTTTTTTTTTTCCTTTTGACATTTGTTAGCTGTCAGTTTTACTTTGCTTTAGAAGCAAATTGCGCGTATTTTTATGAAAAGGTATTAGTTTTGCGTCAGTTTTAATAGAAAAGAGCATTTTCGTCATATTTTACTTTTTTTATTTTCGTAAAGGAAAGAACGCAGCGTAAGCTGCTCAAAAATTACGTAATGTGTATGGTAAAGAAGCCTTAAAAGAAAGACGGTGCCAGAATTAGTTTGACAAGTTTCGTTCCAAAGATTTTTCACTGAAAGATAAACAACGATCAGGTCGACCAGGTGAGCTTGACGGTGATCAAATTAAAGCCATAATGGAGTCGGATCGCCATGTAACTGTATGAGAGTTAGCAAAAAAGTTAAAAAAAGTTAAGAAGCTTAATACCATCGAAAAGGTGTCCTTTTTCACCAGGACAACTCTAGGCCACCTACATCTCTGGGCACTCGTCAAAAATTATTGGAGCTTGGTCGGGAATTGACGTTACATCCCTTGCTCCATCAGATTACCATTTATTTCGATTTTTGCAAAACTCTTTGGATGGTAAAACTTTCAATGATGATGACGCTGTGAAATCGCACTTGATTCAGTTTTTTGCCGATAAAAATCAGAAGTTCTACGAACGTGGAATTATGAAGTTGCCAGAAAGATGACATGGATACTATACGAACAGAATAAAAATAGCGTTTTGAGTATATGATGCTATAATTTGTCCGTGTGGCATGAACAACTATAACTACAACCACCCAAATCTATCCACTGTTGCACTCCTGTTGGCAGTACGAAAAGTCGATGATGATGATTTATGAAACAAAACCTGCTTACGGTTCAGCTTCAGGACAACGTACAAAGATTATTCATAGTTTAAATTCTTATTCAATCAAAAAAATACATTAAGGGTATTTACAAATCAAGCGTACGAGTACATATGTTTGGTAAATATCTACACATAAAAATACGGCCAAATACGCATACCAGATAAATGTTTTGCGCTTGTAACTTTATGAACTTTGCATTCGGTGTTGCTTTATGATAATTGTTCAGAGTTTTTAAAACTGAGAGGAATATTTGATTATCCGTAAACCTTTTCGTAGAGCCTTCTCAGCCAACAAGGCAAACGGAACCGAAATCGGTTCAGAAGATCTTGCATTCGAATTGAATGTGTAAATCTGATCATCGAACCACTTAATTTTGTCCCATTAGGGATCAGTGGATATGTCTATCTACACGCTCGTATCATTTTTTGCAAACAATTTGTATGTTTCAAGTGATAAGTGAGTTGAATTGAAATTTAGATATGACAATTGTATTCAGACATTCCACACAAATTGTATTCAGACATTCAACGAACTTGAGATAGCTTATGTATCTCTCGTCTGTTAAAAGTCACAACTGACTATAAAACTTGCAATTTAATGACTGTACCAATTTCGTACCAATTCTACCATAATCTACGAACTAGACACTCCTACCTTCCAATCAAACTAACTAAGGCTAACAAAATAATCAGTTTAAATTAAAACATTACTTCGGCTTAAAAGCAACTAATGGTCTGATAATGTCCCTTATCGCAGTTCATTTAGAAGCATTTAACTCATTAGTACCCATTTCCCTTCGTTTTTCTTGGCCATGCTACAAACAATGTAAGTTCACCTGTGGCCACATGTCCATTATCCTGAGTCTGATGACTACAAAACTTCCACAACCGCTCCCTTAAAACTAATGACCCCAGCAAAATCCCCCATAAGTGTGGTGGGACTTGGAAAAAAACGTTACAAGCCCACAAAAATAAAAGTGCTAAAAGCTCTCTCACTTGTTTCATTTCCCATTACGGTAGTTTGCGTCAATTATAACCGCACAGAAATACCAAAAAAAAAAAGGAAAAGTTAATTACACCAACCAACTTTCAAGGACACGAAAATAACACACAAAAAGTACAAAAATAAAATATACTCGTAAGCGTCATTTTATAGTCATTTTTTATACATATACTCGTTCTCGAACGCGTGTGGAGCACAACTGCTTGCCTAAAACTTGGTGCCCCTGAGGTTAGCATTATAATCACCGGATGTCATGCTAGCTTCCAACACCTGGCTTCCCTTGCGTCCAAGTTTTCTTTTTTTTTACGTTTTTGTAGGCGAACCCTGGGTCAAGAAAAAGAGTTGTAACCAAGCAATAGAGGCGCAACAAGTTGCAGGCAATAAATTATGCTCCTGGCACCTTAGCCGTAAATGTTCACATCCCTGTTTGTGGAAGGTAATTTCAGTGAAATATGGAAGCCCTTTGCTGAAATGCTATAAAATATTCATGTGTTCTATGTTCTATGTGTGGGAGTGCAGAGCCACCCAAATATAGTGAGATGTCCCCGAAAAGATTTATCGATTTGTTAGTTCGGTGGAGAGAATACAAAAAGTCCTTTAGCAGCAATTAGGTTGTCGGGGAAGATTCCTGCTGCATAAGATAATGAATTCTCTAGGATCTCTGTGACAAATTCATTTATTTACGATTATAGTTGTACAGGCAGGGGTATGAATGAAAGCGGAAAGGCAATTAGGTTTATATAGTGTTAGTGGGGGATTGGTTCAATTTATTCCAATCTTAAGATTCTCATGTGATAACAGAGAACAGGAGGAAAGAAATGAATAAAGATACATAGAAACATATGCATGTAATTATGTGTGTTTGACAGGTTAATGTCAACATCGTACATTCGATTATTTGAAATTCCCAACGGATAATTGCTAGCTAATTCAAAAAAAATACAGGACGAGCAGAATGTTAACTAGGCACGTGATGATGGAGGGAGGAGGATAAGGCAGCTCAGCATTGACAAAAAGTATTGCAGCCACAACTCGATAAATCACACAGAGAACTAAGAATCCGAAGCGGTATCTAGCCACTGAAAGGTATCTAGCGTATATTTTTCAGACCCCTGTTTTACAGGCTTTAATGTTAATTCCCGGCCTTCTCTTTGTCAAAAAATGGTTTAAAAATTACATGGGTAGATGCGTATACTATAAACACTAAAACTGACGAAAATCATCACAACTACTCGTACTGATGTTGATCAAAAATATCACTCGTTGGCAAACAAGACCTTGACAGAACCTTGCCCTATCAGCAAGCAAAGCACAAAGCATCCAGCTTGGTGATGGTAAACTGCAGTACTAAGCGGACTGTATTCAGTCGAAAAAAAAACTTTTCAATGCATACCTAAATATTTTCATATTTTCACTCTAACCAGCCATAAATCTATCGTTTCAACTGCCAAATCAGTGTAGAGGTTTCCAATTTCAATACTTCTAACTAGAATTCATTTAAGTGACAAAATTAACAACAAGTACTCGTGTATACCACTCTGTCATCCCTCAAAAATATCTACACAAACAATATTGATGTCATAACAAGCTCTGTACGAGCAATTACGGAGGTTTTTAAAGACTTGTCTTGAAGTTAACGTGGACAAAAATATACAAAAAATTACATTCTGTTTGAAATAAACCGTTTGTAACATATCCCATCCACAATAGTGGGCGTGTCGTTGCGAACTTGTTGATTCAAATGCAATAACATTTTTCCATTTAAAGAGTATTTCTGTGATCTTTAAGAAATTTTATCAGGAAAACTGTTGCTATGACTTTATTTTATAAGAAAATGGGCGTGGTTGCCACTATTTCCAACCAAACTTCATGGATTTTGATGAGATATTCATTCAAAAATAGATTTGAGAATGGAAATGATGTTTTTTTTAGAAAACTCCCCCAAAAAGTGGGCGTGCTCATGTATAATATACGTACGAATTGTACAGATTTTTTAATAAAAATATTGAGGATACAACATTTATTTGAAAAGCGAGTGTGTGAGTGAGATTGTGCGCGAATTTCAAAATAGTTTGCACTTATTCGGATTCTAAAAGGCTTATATATCAAATTCCATCTTTCTGGCTGTGCATTCATACAGATGGGTGGACAGACAGACTGATTAATGGGGTCTATTGTTATTATTTCTCTATGTCACAAACTATGTATCAAAATTATTATACCATAAGAGGCAGGGTATAAACAGCTTGGGATAAAAAGCCTTATTTGTGGAAACGAATTCGTCATAATTGCTCAGTTTCTGAAGAGTGTGACGCATTATTTATTTATCTTTAAATATTATATGAAGAATCATCTAAGCAAGAGACTGAACAGCATCGAAATTGATTCCGCCATTCTTGAGTTACACGGCTACAACCCGTACAATTAAGCAACATAAAACTTATTTTTACACAGGTCGTTCGAATACCTTTTAGCCTCAACCTGAAGATGGCGCTACTCGTCAGAACTATTCGAGTACTACAATATATGCTTTGAAAGACACCTCTAAAAATGTCAACTATTTTGTATGCTCAGTTGATGTTCTGCAGTCTTTTGTATCAGTCTATGTCACTATTTTTTGCATTTAAAAGGCCAAGGCCTACGGAAAGATGGGACTGCTAACAACTGCAAAAAAGTTTACCAAATGATACTGGACGACTATCAAATCAAGGTTAGCGATTTGGCAGAGACTGTGGGCCAAAGAGTTGTGCTGAAGGAATGCGTTCATCATATTTTACATTTGGAATTGAGTACGAGAAAGCTGCCTGAATGTTGGATGCCGCGCTTGCTCATTTTGGATCAAAAACTGGTAGGGAACATGATAGACAACCCACCGTATTCACTAGATCTTCCCCGGTGCTACTTTTTTCTGTTTCCTAAGCTCAAAGTTTGCCTCAGATGATCAAGAACTTCTTCGAATCCTTAGATGCTTATTGTATAGAGCAAGATGCCAATTACTGTTTGGACGGGTTAAAGAGGTTAGAGTATCGCTGGATAAAGTATAGCGAATGAAAATTAAATTATATTGGCCGAATATAGGCTCAGCTAGGCTCAAAGCTTTTCAAACAACCCCCATATGGTATTACAGTTTTCAAAGATACAAATTCGAAGTATATTGTTAATCAACTCCACAAATGACATCATCACTCTCAAAGCTTGTGCCAAGGATCTCCGATAAAAAAGATAAAAGAGTGAGATAATGGCGTTCAAAATGTCCTTGTGCGGCCAAAGCGGGCATATAAAGGAAATGTACATGCAGTAATATATAAATAATGGTTTTGGCGACTAAGTACCTCATCTCCTTGGATAAAGCCAAAACTCTTGTTCACGGATATTTTCAAAAGATTTCCAATTCCCCTTTGTTGTAACTTTTTAAATGAAATATTCTAAGCCTCCCTACCCATCCAAAGTTCAAAAACTTCACAAAGCAACTCCAAACCAGTATATACCGGAAAACTTTTCAAATAACCAAACTTTCCATGAACACACTGGCATATGCCAAAACCAATGACATAAAGTACTTAAATCCATAAAAGTTATATTAAAATATCACCTCTTCTGAACAGTCAAAGCTAAGCGTTTAAAGCACTAAACTTTGCCCTCATTTTCCCTTTATGAAACCGGAGCACAAGTAGACCGACAAAATGAAATACCTTATGCCTAAACCAACTGCACGGGGGAACTCTTAAATTATAACAATAATCATGGAACACAGGTCACTTTGAGAGTGAGCCTAAGCAAGTATGGAACTTTTCCAGCTCACCCCACGGTGATGATGATAATCCTGACCTCTTATTATGGTAATAATCTCTCTCACTCTTTGTGCATGAATAATAAACCATCGCCATCAGCGAGGAGCGAGGAATAAAACTTAAATGCAAGGCACCCTAGGGACGACAATGAAGGCACTCATGGAAAGAGTCGCAACTGCTACTCGAGCATTGTGTTCAAATGAGTTGAGGAGGGAACAAACATGCTCTGGAAACTGCGGTGAGGACAAAGGCCCACTTTTAAATTTTTTCTGCTTATAGAAGTTCATTTGTTTGTATGGAAACAGGTGTTATGTCTGTTAGGTCTATGTGTGGCAGAGTAGAAAATGCTTAGGGGAGCTATGTAATAAGCTGAGTTTAACTGCTTCACACTGGAGGTACGGTAATAGCAATAACAGAAGGAATAGGACATATAAATAATGACACCCAAAAGATTCGGGGAATGAAAATTAATTGAAAATGAATACAATTTTGGGGAGAATGGCTTCTTCTTTTTGGGCATAAACAAGTATCTACGACTTGTATCTAAAAAGTGATCCTGATTCCATCTAGTTACCTCGCATGATCTGGTGTTAGCAAAATTTAGAAGGCAGGACTACAGGTGGGCTATAATGCTCTCATACTTGCCGTTCAGTGTCGGCGCAGATGTCCACCCAGTTACTTTCAGGATGTTTGTCTTAGGATGTCATTCTAAGGGCGAATATCCTTAGCGAGGTAGCATCGATTTTAAGGCAAGAAGTAGTTCTTGGTTTGATTTCACCATAAACTCCAATTTCCTTGTATATAATCGAGGCTAATGAAGCTTTATTGGATTATGTCCAGAAGGGGAGGTTTCAATCAGAATGAGTGACTCGTTCGTTCGAGAGATCCTGGAAAACTTTTAATCATGAAAAGGGTGAGCAGGGACTTCGTCTAGAACGACTTCGAATAGTCCACATAAATAATGTGTGAAACTTCTCAACAGAGACTCGCAAAGAAGAACCCATGGTAAAAGTTTTGCAGTCAGACTGAGTCTAAAAAAGGAGTTTATTGCTCCTGGTAAAGAATCGATGCCGATGTCTTTTATTCTACTGGACCACTCGCTTTTACGACCGCAAGGAGGCATCCGAGGATAGTCAGATACAAACGGAAAAATGGTCGACTTTTGCAAGAAAATATGGGCAATAGAATCTAGATGTAGTTAGTGTCTCGTGGCTAAAGCAGATAAACACGTGCCGTCTTAAGCTGGTTTACGTTACTAACACTTTGCAGGTTATATATGTCATTTTCATTCCCAAAGATGGGAAAACAAATCGAACTACCACTAAGGTCTGCAGATCGATTAGTCTGTCAATCTTTCTCTTAAAGATATTAGAATGCTTAATGTATGTCGACGATGTGATTTAACACAAGTACTTACGTGAATCAAAGTATGTAGTTATATCCGTAGAGATACTCCCTTGTACTAGTCTAGCGTACACCGTAGACAGATCACTACGGAATAAGGAATCCATTCTAAGAGTATTCTTCTATATTAAGATCGTTGTAATAACGTCTACGTCAATGCTATCCTTAGCAGTATGCTTTACTTAACAACGGTTTCTGTGATCGAAATTATGTTTAAATCGTGCACTATCAACTCGATCCTAGAAATATTTAGGGATTCGAGGTGACAATGGTACATTGGCTATATACAACGGCCTATCCTAGATTAAAGAACGACCAAGGAGACAATAAGACTCTCATTATCCCAGTCCTGCTATAAGGCGTAGAATCGTAGACGTTAACAAAAGCAAATGAAAGTACTTTTGATTACTTCGAAAGGAAGATTCTTCGTGTGATGAACGGCCGATGTCATATTGACGGGTTGTGATGAAGATTCAACGAACACTAGCATACCGTCTCAGGGAGTCTATCAGTCCAGAGGAAGAATGTATAGTTGGAAAGGGATCTCAGCTAACTTGGTATGCAAAACTGGAAACAGTTAGCGAAAGATCCTGGTCCAAAATAAAGCAAAAGGTATTGTAAAATCTCTTAAGCTTGAGATGAATCCAAGACTTGTATTAGGATAACAGAATTCATAAGATAAACAACCACAACGATATTGAAGCCTAGGTTAAATCTCGTCGCGGGGTTATACCGAGCCTAGACTCTATAAGCAGGATCATAGTCATCAGTACCCTACAGTCTCACTTCTATTCTGTTTGAGTTGGGCCACGCTTCTAAGCAGGGCCAGACAATAATCCGAAATCCTTGAGTAGGACTCCAATTACCCCATGCTATCTTTCTGTGCTCTCTCTTTATAAGAGTTCCAATAATATTGCATCCTTAATTTCCACGCGGAGGAGCTCGGTAAATCCCAGAATAACTATTGCTTGGCACCTGTTTTGTGAAAAAAAAATTTAAAAAAATTTATACAAGTATACTCGTATATGACATGAGAATTTCGAGTTAATTTTTAGCTATTGAATTTCGCAGATCACGAATTTTTAGCTCCTTTTGATTGAAATTAAAATGAAGAAAAGCATATAACGATAGAACGATTTAAAATCTCCGCAGTGCCAATAAATATTAGCACTTGAATTATAGTTCACATTACCAAACAAATTAGTTTTCATCAACTTTTAGGTTAAGTCGGAGAATTTTGATGAAAATTATGTTTTGGGCACGAATTTTTTGTGCACAATGCGTTTTCAAATAAAAGCTATGCAAGAATGTTTCGCGACTTTGTTTCATTAGCTTAACATAGGTATCTGTTCTGTAACAATCTAAGTAGTAGGCGTCGAATAGTACTGTCAAAATATTAACAAAATTAAAATTTAATTTTTACTTCGGAGTTTTGCTTGAAACAAGATTGTGGGTTCATTTGCTCGGATGCTTTCATAAATGAGCTACCACTAGACTATTGTCACAGGGCTTTATTCTTTATTTCAATGCTGAGAAAACCGGACCGTAAATCGTTATAAAAAACTTCGAAAGACAACCTCATCTTCTCATCCTCATAAGGACTGCATGCCATCTGCATATTGCATGCAAATGCATCAATCCCTAGAAATGCATTAGTTATCCTAACTTGAACTTGGAAAATCCTCCTCTACAGCACCAGGCTAACCGTCTACTGCCCCGAAATCCACGACACAATTACTCACCAGAGAAAACCTGGTCCAAAGTCTCATGTCTCATAACTAATTCAGTGCAGGATTCGTCATAGCCTAGATTCATCGTGTACACCGCATTGTTGTCGTGTTCGTGTATATCTTCTCCTGTTATCCTTTATCGTAATGACACACATGTGCGCCCGCCCGTGTGTGTATATTGTGTATACGTGCAACGTGTCATTCTGTATAACATGTCATACAAGGATTGCCCCCCAGTGGACTGTTTACCGTACTTGATCTCTGAGTACAGGCATAATAGTGAAGAAACGAAAAAGTACTTAAAGGTGGTTGAACTTTGCTCTATAATCCAGCGCCTCCCACATCATATTGCGTCAATGTTTCTAGCAATTTTCCTGACTTTTACTTCAGGAATCACAAGGGTGCACGGGTTTGTCGCTGCTTGATTCCACTTTGCAAAGTCGACAGCTGGCGCTCTGTTGGGATGTATCTGCTTCGTTTCTCTGATTATTAATAATGAGCGTGTCCTAGTTTTGTGACGTAACCGTGCGCCAGGAGATGTGAGTACACATCCTGCGATAATTCTATTTATAAATGAAGAGCATGAAAGAGATAAGTGGGGTGTGCTAGCAGATGTTTTTCTCAAAGATGATTTTCGTAGAGCTCTAAAAGAGGTTTGAGTGGAGCCTGTTACGAGCGCCTCATTTACGTGTGGGTTACGCCGACGTAAAGTTGTTTCTAAGAACCTTAGGATTAAATTTACTCCAATACATAAAGGAATGATACGTACTTACAGCATCGAGTGTGCGAGTGTACATTTAATTTAAATTCAAGTGCTAGAGTTCTCGTCTTGTGATGCAACGTGCGTAAGAACTTGTGGGACGTTAATGGGGCGATAAGCACGGACAGACGTTAATTTAATTCAGTAATGTGTTGGGATCTGCAATATGACGCTCATTATCCACGTGAATCATGTCGTTCTTTGACGTGAGTTTTTCACAAAATAGGTAGGTAATCTGTAAGCATATCTTCATTAAAAATTATTGGCGTCACATACTCTTCGAGTACGTTAAATATCAAGAAGTTTAACTAAGTGTGTGGGCAATAGTTTTATGGTACTAAGGATTAGGTTACGCCCAACTGCACTCAAGAATTATACAATTGAAGCGCTTAGAAGATGAATGGCCTAATTAACATTTTCAAACATTTGAGTAATCACCATTTAACACATTCTTTCACTAAGTTTATTGAAAAAGTGGTTACATACAACACCTTCATCTTTTACTAAATAATAATCTAAATACGATAGAGAAGAAAATCAGCAAATTTCAAAAAATGTCACTAGACAAATAGGATTAATAACAAACTTGATAAAGATTAGGTAAACTTAAATATTTAGCTCGTGGAAGCCACTCAGAAGAATTAAATTAGTTACAGAGCTGCAAGAAGTCAAAGAAACTTTTGATGTAACAGTGTGTTATCGACTTGAAAAAAAATTATGTCACTTTGTTGGTAGAATTATGTCACATAACACAATCTTACACAAAACTCAAATACCCACCAAATAAAAGAGTCAAACTCAGCCCCTGGCTTTTAGCTTTTCTCCTTCATCTAAAGAAAAAAATATCAAAAAATATGTCACCTAAACGACAAAAGAAAACCTAGTGCACAATATTTTTGATAAGAAATAGATTTCGTATCTTATTCCAACCAAACCAAGTATGTTCAGTTGCCAGAAAGTTTTTGCTTTTGATTAAAATTATGTCACATATTGTGAGTATACTAAAATATGTCGCTTATTTGATATGATTTTAAAATTATGTCACCACCGAAGTAATTATATCTCCAGTGACATAAATTATGTTACGATGGCTGCGTATGCTGTTCAATAAGTTTTAATACCAACTTGCGTTAGTGTTAATTCTCAGAGAGGAATTTAACCACTTTTTACCCTAGAACTGAAGTAGAAGCGTAGAATATTGGCAAGGTTTTATGTAGCTCCATAAGTTTCTCATTCCATGAAGTAATCTTCTAGAATGAGGCGGAAGTCGGGCATTTACCTACGAAGCGCTGTTTCGTTTTCCTCGAGGCAGAATTCAGAAAGCAGATAAACTCAGCTATGATTAAAATTCTTTGCCTTACTGTCAACCCATTAGCCTAACACGCAAAACTGTCGTACTTCGAAGTATTGCCTTGGTTGTCGATGGTATCAAATTCGAGTCGCGAAAGCAAAGGCTGCATTCAGTACGTTGCCTTTTACTAATAATTTGACGCCATTTAATCTGAATGATGAAATGCTAATAATTTCAAAAGGTTTTAAGCAACCATAGGCCATCTTGCCCGATCTGGGAATGAAGAGTGCTTTGACCCTCTTCCTTCGCTTTCAAGACTTGCAAGGTTTGTGGTTTGTTGTGGTAAACGCGAAATTTCAAAAAGCCCCCAAGGAAGAAGTCTGGCGCAGCCAGATCTGGCCATCTGGCCAGCCAGTTCAAATTGCCAAAACGGGAGATCACACAGCCCGGAAATTGGTGATTCAAAATCTCCACTGTTGCCCGAGCAGGTTTAACAGAGTATAGGAGTAAATTAACCTCACTTGACGGTCAGCAGGCAGCAATTGGTGAACGGTCTTCAGGTCTTTAACCAAAATTCGACGCAACAAACGTCTGCTGATGCCAAATTGTGTGTATCGTTGTCTCGTCGATGTTTGTGGACTCTCTCGGATGTCCTCGGCCACAGCTGTAATATTCTCGGCCGAACGAGCAATACGGGGCCGGCCACTTCTTGCGACATCTCTAGTGGACCCAGTTTGCACGAGACGCTCAGCCAAATGCTTAATTGTTTGCGCACATGTTGCAGGACGACGAGGAAAACGACGACGAAATTCACGCTGCGTTAAAACAACAGACCGGAAATTTGTCAAATAAGCAGTAACAATAATTCCGCGTTCTTCAGGTGTGTATCGCTCCATTGCTTATTGTCAACTAGTTCTCTATATGTCTACAACATAAATGTCAAAGCACAATGACATTTGACGCCATTTGCAAAAATTATGGCACATTATGACATTACTTTTGCTCCACCTTGTATTTTCGTTCCACAAATGAGTTGGCAAATGAGTTCCAATAGAGTTGGTACCACTAACCTCATTTTCTGGGCAGTCGATATAACGTCTATAACCATAACCTCTACTCGACTTTCGAGTGCATTTGCAGGAATTGATAACATTTAACCGGCTTATTGTACTCAGTTACGACATTTAAGATAAAAAAAAATCTAAAAAGTAAAAAGGAAGGCCATCGCCCTAAAGGGTTTTACTATGACTACGCCTCTGTAGGACATACAGTTCTCTCTTGGCAAAAGTAACTATAGTCTCTAATCGAATTGTGTACATATGGCCGACATGGGTGGTTTAAATCTCGATTGACTGTAACCGTAAGACATCTTAAACTGCACTTTGACTCAGGGAAGCGGGATTGCCCTCTACGACACGCTTATATTCTAGCTTGATGGGCAGCTTTCGGGGAAAGTGACAGAAATAGAGTGACTGAATTCAGCACAAGTCTCTGGAAAGACTCCGCCTCTAGAACTTCCAGATAAATGACTAGCGCCGGTCTTATAACAAATATTTATATATTTATATTTATTCACGAGCTGGCGTTTTTTATGTGCTTTTGCATACTGTTCCTTTAGCTGTAAAAATAACTAAGGAAGAGCGTTGACGGCAAGGTCACTATTGTATTTCAAGTTAAGGCTCAGTACAAGTTAGATCAAGATAAGTGAATCTTTGCAAGTGTCATGTAAACTAAATATTTACAGCCAATACGGAGACTCTCCTCTGGAAACATAGTACTGAATCCAAACGTAATGCAGGACTCTTTCCTTTGCAAGGTACCCAATATCACATTAAACTAGCAAGTTGACTAGTAAGTCATAACAAGAGCAAGCATTTATGAATCCATGAGCAACTTTTGATAACTTTTGAATTTACTCCCACGAGAAGCTTTACAAGAAGCTTTTGATCCCCAGCTATTCAGAATCAGAATCAACAGGCATCTAGAGGCGATGTAATAGATTGGAAAAGTATGTTGGTAACACTTCTACACTGCAATGTGTTAAATAGTTTATTTCGTCAAAAATCTTAAATTTAGTTGAACCAATTAAAGTTAAATTCACAAGCACATTCCCTTACCCGGATTCTTGAATGCAGATCCCTCCTTATATGTACAAAAAAAAAACAACGTCTAGTAACCGCACTTTCAACAAAAACTTCAGAGAAGTTTCACTGCATTGAACACACGATGATAATAATCAAACCGACACTATGCAAATTCTTTGGATTTCCTTTCCTCATCGCCACAGGATAACACCAGTGAAATGATATTCCGCATGCACACGACGCGTGTATGTAGACGCATAATTGATGACTGTCGGTTTTTATAGTCTTCGTGTTCTGGGTGGAGAAAGGTCCCTCGGCTTGTTAATTACACAGTGGAGAAAACTATCGTCCTTGACTTGGGAAGGTTGTTGATTTTCAAGAGGCAACCATCACACTTTGATGGTACTCCTGAAAATTGCATGTCTCAGTGACATGCGAAACTTTGCAACATCTATAGAAGCAGTTTGACACGAGTCCAGGAAACCAAATAAGTACAAATTGTTGTAATTCAATCATGCAACACCAAAAAGGATACCAATTACCAGTGTTTACTCAACACCCACTCAGTTTGCGTGTGCGAATTGCACCTTCGGAAAAACCTTTAGCCACTTAATTACCTAAGGCGGTAGGTGGTACGGTATACCAGATTAGAAAACAAATTTATCTCAATTATTCCACCAACGATATCGACAAGGATCTTCACCAGTTCCGTTTTGTTTATTATTCTGTTTTCGCATTTCAACTGCAAAGAGTTAAAGTTAAATGCGCTCCGCCGACATTTCTCAGGCGTTATCCTTTTTGGCACTATATGTGGTGGGAAGTACTAGACGAACGTTTTTATCTGACTTTTCCATCTACGAGTATTGCTGGGGAAAACTAAAGTGAACGTGCGCTTATTTAGAGTCACGCGATAAGGACATTCGGTGGATAAATTTTACAGGAAATTGTTTTTTTTTTTCTTTGCACTCGGTCCTTCTGTTTGCAGGTTTTTTCTTCTTCTTGTGCGCTCAACAAAGGAAGGCGAACAAACGAAGAAAACTCCCTTCTATGTTATTTGTTCAGTAGTTGACTTATGTTCGAAAGGACGGAGCACAAGGAGTTGCACGGAATCGTTAGGTAAGAATGTTAACTGCTGGTACTACGGTAACAATTTGTGACTCTGCACAAACATGTAATCAAGTCGAAGAACAATTACTTTTGCTCTAGATAGATTGGGTTGGTATGGTATCCTTGGGATGTTGAGAGTATGGGTTGCAGTTAAGAATGACAATTGAACTTTATAGAAAGTTTATTTGAAGTGAAGGAGGTACTTGTCCAATAATTTCCCTGCCTCTTGAGTCTCACAGATACATGATTCATTGTCGTTTAATTAAACTTCTCACCATTCATACCCACAGACATACAGTCAAAAGTTCAAGGGTGTAAAATCATTTCAAATTGTAACGATAAGCTCGAGTTCGCCATTCAGGCTACTCAACCTCTATACTCGTCGACCATAAAACAATGACAACCATTCCAATTGCTTCAAGGATCAACAATCTCATTGTATACTTAGAATGGGAATTTTATGATTTCTCCTCTACACATTTTGGAGGAACGAATGCACGAACGACTCTCATAAATGTTTTATTGTTTTGACTGATATAAAAGATAAAAATCCCAAAAATTCACAGGATGCCATACGAAAGGCCATTCGTAAAGGACATAAAATCGCAATTTGAAAGGAATTGAGTGGGTGTAGGTAGATACTCTGAAGTTGTGAATAAAAAAAAATCGATTGACACCACCACTCGGGTTTGGTTAATGAAATATAATTAATAACGCATAATCTGGGTCTGGGTTAGATGAATTAAATTGGCTAGCGTTATGGAAGGAAGTAGATAATTGATAATCAATTTATATTGACATTTTCCGCTTTACTATCTGACAGTGAATAATAAATTTAATAGTATCGTTTGCTGCCGCAAATTACAATATCCTTTCAGACAGCGCATATTTTGTGTGAGTATTTTTAGTGTTCTAAAAGACTACTGACTAATTGCGTTTGAGTGTGGAATTAACAATTAGAAGTAGAAGTCAAAAATTTGGGTAATTGGCTAAGTGCAACTCCTGTGTTTTGCTGGTTTGATAGGGCCCACCTGAATCACCTTTACTGTTCACATTCACCTATGTTAAACTTCGAAAGCTGCGAAGATGTATCTGGGGGATTGGAAGATGACTATAACCATGTCTACAAAATAAAGCATGGACTGGGCGGTACATATATTGCCTACGAAAGAACTAGATCTCAGGTGGCGTCTTTCCTAGGCTACTGCACCTAATACAAATAACTAGAAGTAGATTAGTTAGCATTTACTACGATTGCAGTCGTGGAAACGATGCTTGCATTGTCATCACTTGACCTGCATACAAATGGTCAAAAGTGGTCAAAAGTGTTATATGACTCCAACAATCCAATTCCTAGATAAAGGACCAAATAGGTCACCGAGCCACCGCCAGGCGCGCATAATTGGACACTAAAACAGATTACTTAACACTTTACCCGGGCTTCAACCTAGACTTCCAAACAAAATCCCTCCCGCGAGATGACTGGGTGGAAGAAAGAGTTATGGACCCAAGTAACATGTATGCCCTTACAGACGGATCAAAAATGGCTTAAGATACCTGATCCAAAATTTTCTCCAAACCATGGGAGTGTGTTCCAAGAGGAAGTCCGAGGACTCTCGAGAACTATCTTCACTAGCACCTCCTCGGAAAAATATAGATATTTATAGGTACATAAATAGTCAAGCTGTGAGGTGGCCACGGTGTAGTGGGTAGTGTTTGTAGTGCTTGTGACCCGAACTGTGTAGGTTCGAGCCCGGACGGTGGACAGCAATCACAGCCACCCGAACATAAAAGAGAAACGAATAAAATCTAAGTTTCTCCAACCACTACACCAGGTAGTACAATGGACACAGCAAAATGGAGTCTGAGTGCTCCGGGATTTAAAAATTTCCTTTAAAAAAAAAAGAGTCAAGCTGCAATCAAAGTAAAAATCAAACCAAATAAAAAAATGTGGGAACGAGCTGATGACTCTCAGCTCACAACACAATGTCACACTCTGTTGCGTCCCGGGGTTTCCCCGGAAACGAGAAGGTCGACGAACTAACTGGAATAGGTTTGGAACTTGGCAAAACTAGGACAGATCAATCAGTTCTAGCACCAATGGAACTTATCAAATCTAGCATAAAAACAAACTTCCTACCGATGACCGATGAAAGATGGGACACACTTCCATCATGCCGCACCTCAAGGGTGTTATGGGCAAATTGTAACAAGAAAAAAGACCACTCACACTTAGCAAATCCCAATTCAGACTTCTAGTAGGTTTACCAATGCTCAAGCTTCAGTAGAACTAGAAGAAACCAAAAGTCAAAACATTCAAAATTTAATTTTGGACTCAAATTGGTTTAATTAGGCCGAAAACCTTTAAAGCTACTAAATTTACGTTTTTTCCTTATTCATTCATTTCAGGTACACCCATCCCATAACGTGGAAAACAATGGATCCATGGCGTAAGACTTGCATGATAACTGTGTAGCCATCCTTACAACCTAACTTAACCTAGTCCGGTATTTTACGAAATCATTGGAGAAGGCCGCAAGTACTCTTTATTCCAAAAGCAAGACACCACTTATCCAAAGTCCTTTAGACCTATCAGCCATACTTCTTTTATACCGGAACAAAAGTGGTGAATAGGATAATTTTAAATAACCAGCAGAACAGGTCTACCAGCTAACGAACACAATAAGGAAAGCATTAGTAGTCAAAGAAATTCGCCTTCTTAAACATAGAAGGAGCCTTTGACAACATTTCACATGAAGTCGAAAAGTCACAGTGAAGTTGCCAGTCGCAGTGTTCCACGATTCGTCTCTGGCACCCTCACTTAGCAGAACATTTCTGTCAGTTGCTTCTTCGAAGAGCTGGTGGTTCTAACACACAGCCTTTAATGATTGAAGTGCAAGTTTATACTAGCAAAAGGTGTCGCTATCCACATACTCACCGACAACCAAGCGGCACTCAAAGCACTGATTTCCTACCTGATCAGTTGCAAATCAGTTTAAAGCTGCTTTGACAGTTTACTAAACTTGGCCCGATACAATAAAGTAAAATTGTGGTGGGTACCGGGTCAAAAAAGCGTTGACGGCAACGAAACTGCAGATCTGCTAGCCAGAAAAGGTTCCCCTGACTTGTTCATTGGACCGGAACCCTAAACAGTTGGGAACGCAACATGTCCATTTCCCACTAGAATAACTCCCAAGGTCTCAGACAAGCTAAAAGAGCTGTCCAACTCTTCCAAAAAAAGGCAGCTGATATCCTACAATATAGCATAAATGACATAAGAAGGCTTGTGAGCTTCCTTACAGGTCACTGCCAATTACTCTACCAACTAAACGAAATGAGAATTTTGAGAGGATATCACCAGCCGCCTCTGCCTAGAAGAGGACGAAACTGCAGAACACGTACTATGTGAGTGTGTACCTCTGTGTAGAAGGAGGAGAAGTTTCTTCCTTAAGGAGATCGTATCTCCGTTAGACTTAAGGAACTTAAGGAAAGTAGAAGTACCGCTCCCTAAAAAAGTGGCCTCTGGCACAATAGATCTTTCTGGTCGCAGTGCCTACACGCCATTTGGGCGTGGCCACATATTTGTAAAAAAAAAACACACACAACCTTCTTTTTCAGGTTCGTAGGGTAGACAAAAGTGGGCACAATGGACACTACTGTTGGTCTACTTAACCAGTGACTGACGTCCCAAGGTATAATATGGGGAAGAAATTTTCTCAGGAGACATTCTGTGGGTTTGAATAAGGTTGTGTATGAATGATTCAAATTCGAATAAAGCCTGTGCGAAGAGCTGCTTTCGAATAAATGCTTCATATGGTTGGAATCGACCAGAAACAGGAGGTCAAATATCTAGGAGTTACTCTTGATAACTACTTGTCTATGCGGCAAAGCAAAAGTGAACAGTTATTGGTGCATTCGTTAGTATCGAATCACCAAGATCAAGTCGAAGTGAATGTTGTCAATAAACAACGATTCTCAAAACACATGACGATGGACAAATATAACTTCAAGCTTGTCATAAATTGTGTCTACCTAGGCTTCGACAAAGACATCAATGCGAAAATAAAATGCAGAATTATTGTGTAAATTGCTGTTTCCCTTGGCTAAAGAGATAAATGTGGGGTAAGGTTCTAAAGGTTGTAAAAAAAAACTTAGGAGACACTGACACAGAATAGTGTACTTCATCAAAGTCGAATGAAACCACTCTTGCCAGTTTTCGACAATCATGGTTACGTTTATGGAGTGTGGAGAAGAAGATTCAACTACGAACTAAAGAGGCTATACAGGGACTTTGACTTCTTAAAAAAGGACATGCCTTCACAGCTTAAGATGACTAGGTCTTGCGGAACAGAAGAATATGATCACTTCGACCCGAGTCTTCGAATCCACCCCAGAGAGACTACGCAGGAGATGCGTACCTTACCTTGTTCGCGTGTGTAAGTGGATGGTAACCTCAAAAACTTAGTGTACGCAATTGGAAGAAACTAGCAAAGGATTGCGCTGGCTGGAGAAAATTATTTGTTTAGGCCCAGGTCCACCACGGACTGTAGCGCCTTAAAAAATAAAGTCACTAAGTAGAATATATTCTGCAGCATATGAGCACAGGTTCGCTAAAAAAAATAAATGCTTACACACCTTTTCCTTTGAGCAACACTAATAACTTTGTCCACTCCACTTCAGACTTTGCCTCCAAAAATGCTCAGCGACCGTTCTGCAACCAGTAGTCAGAGGGGATATATATTTGAATTATTTTTTTCTGGGACGATCATCTCATCCTTACCGGGGAGAGTGCCGTACAGAATAATGCAATGACAAAATAACCCGACGTCATAATAACCCTGATCCAATGGGGAGTACAACACGAATTCGAGAATTTTGGGCATCAAATAGTTCAACTTGACTTTGGGGCATAACTGTGTTACCAACAGACTTTCGCAGCACTCTTCCTTGTGCAAGATGGTCCATAAACGTCGGTGTCTGGCTCCTTGCAGTGTTGTATCCTCGCTTTGGATGGATGCAGTAAAAACAAAGCGGTGCATTAATCCGACTTCGACTCTTCGATGAATGATCAGCATATTGATCAATTCGTCATAGCTTCCGTTGAAGTTCACCGTCACAATGATGTCTTCATTACGTGTTAAATGGTGGGAGGCATCGTTGTCTTTGCCTATACCCAATGAGGGCAGGGCAGTATCTATGCCAAATTAGCTGATCGATTAATTGACTACAAAAAAAACTAGCAAATGGTTCAAAGATCTTAAGGTTTCCAGCATCGAAGGAGGTAATTTGCCAGCCGACTACAAGGTTGTTTGAATATCAATGCCCATGTTATTATACAACGAGTTTCTGATTGGCATTCTTTAATTGCCTTCTTAATTTCAATAAGTTTCGCACACATGCGACAGCTGTGAACATTTTTGTTTACTTGATAGATCTCGACGATTCAGCAAAACAAATTGTTGGCTCCAAATAAGAAGATACATACGAATATGTGTCCCCGCTTGACATTTGCTGACCAATTGACTATGAAATGAGGACTCCAATCGATTTCTCAATAAACATCTGCAACATACTTTCGTAAGATTAAATCTTTGTGGCCAACTTAAGTTTCTTTATTCCCTTATCCATCATAAATCATTTCAACCCTTCAAACAAAACTCAAGTTCAGTATCTAAATTTGCACAAAAATTATCTATATATCCCCCATCGTGAGCGTTATCACATCCCACACAAACTGTCTTTCAGTCGCCATTGGAAAACGAAAAAAAAAAAAAAAACAGATTCTTACGCATTCTCAGTGAAGAAGAAATGTGTATGTATCTTTCCATCAATCAATACAAAATACGTTCTTCCCATCCCATCAATAAAAACAAAAAATTCACATCTTCCAGACATTGTGGTTTTTGTATTATTCGCAAAGCAGTCCCGTACCAACCAACGCTACTGTATTCAGTCAATGAATCGATCTATTAAATTCTCAAGACACTTTTTGTTTACTTACGAGTATGTGTGGATGTAGGTACGAATTCTTGGAAGAAAAAAAACTGCACAGAATGCTGACACTGACCAAGAGGAAGTAAATGAATACACTTTGATCTAAAGATAAAAAAAAAATATGCATTTATAGAAAAATATCTAGAAGAAGTTGTTTATTCACAAACTGAAGAACGTGACGACAGGAAAAATTAACCAGAAGATACAAACGATAGAAAAAGGGTGCAATATGGTGAACAAATTGTAGAGCCTTATTAACATCTAATCTTCTATCTCTTTATATCTTTATTTTAGAACGTATATTTTGTGGTTGTCATCTATAGAAAGCAAGTTGGTTAGCTATACCCCAACATATTATACATCAGTCGATTTGTCGTGAACTAACAGAAGTAAATTCAGAAATCAGAATCCTTCTTCTAAACCCATTTTGTTTTACTTTACGCGCATCTAACTTCAAAATGGCAGCTCCGATTTGAATATAATTTTCTAATGGAAGAGTTTGAGATATTAATAATTAATCTGTGATTCCTAGAACCGGATTAGTAAGCACAAATATAAGTTTTTATAAGCAAAATAAATCACAAGCAATTGGGAGTCATTACAATCAATAGCGCACCAGTGGATAAGTGTGTGCATGTTTATGGTTATTTAAGCGAACTGTTTTTTTTTTAACAATGTTGCTATGAATTTGTAAAATGGACTACAATTTGTAAACGGAAAAGCAACGGGAGAGTATCTAATGGCATTTTGGCACGGGGGAAGCCAAATTAAAAGTCGAAGTTGAAAAACAAAAAAAAAATCTAAAACTAAACCAAATACAGGCCGCTGTAAACTTGTAAATGGCAATCATGCATGGAACAACTTTCGTATCTTTAACAGCTCACGTGTATTTCCGGATATTCTCAAGCACTATAATCCAGATATTATTGCTATCCAGGAAATGTGATGGGTTGTACCGGACTAAAACCCAAGAGAAACCTGTGGCATCCATTATGAAGACTATTAATGAGTACAGAGTCAGTAACAAGCTTGGTGCAAGAGGCAGGGTTAAAATGTCTTAAAAATCCGCATTGATGGCAAATTCCACTAAATCAGTCTCACATTCACAATCTTACATGAGAGATATAGTCGATAGGGCCAAAGATTATTTCTAAGAACTGCTGAACAAAGACGATGTTTGAGGTCAGATGAAGCTCAAAAAATTGCAAAACTATTGAAAACAGCGCGGATGATGTGATTGCTCCGATTGCTGACGTATCAGTCTCCTCAACGTTGCTTAAAAGACTTTGTCTGCTATAATGTGCCATTCCTTTTGGTAGCAATCTGTTAACCTACCTACAGGGTGGCTCAGAAGTCACGAACTAATGTAAACAATTTATAACTTATTAATTAGTTGTATCTTTAATCTTTTCTTTTCAGAATAACTAACCGCGCAACGAACGAAAGTGATCGAATTTTTTTTTTTTTTACAAATCAACAGTCAATTGTTGGAATTCAGCGTGCATATCGACATCATTTTAATACTGTAAACTGTCCATCGCGATCGGCTACAAGGCAAATAATTTAACAACTTTTTAGTGTCAGCTGTTGCTAACACTCTACTGATGTGGTTTCAACAAAAAGGTGCAACTTCGAACACTGCTGATTCAATAGACCTGTTGCGCACAACTTTTGGAAAACGATTAATTTCGAAAAATGCGGACTTTTTTTGGCCCCACGTTCCCCAGATTAAACGCCACCCGATTTTTTTCTTTGGGGATACTTGAAAGAGCGTGACAACGTAAACAAGTCGTTTACCTAGACCATTCCATTCAAGTACTAAAAGTCAACATTGAGCATGAACTTCGAGCAATTCAGAAAGAATTACTAAGGAAGATAATGGAAAATGTACTGAAAAGAACAGCTTTGTGCAAAGCGGAAATTAGAGGTCACCTACGTGATATTATTTTTGGCAATTGATGTTTAAAAAAATTGATTGATTAAATAAAAAAGTCTAATCATCAAAATTTTAGAAATTATAGGGTAAACAAACCAGTTCGTTACTTCTGGGGCACCCTGTATAAGGAATGATGATTGAGAGTAGAAGTGAGTTAAAACATCATCGAGTGCTTTGAGTATTTTTCAACTTTTATTCAAAAGGCTTACTGGGTGATGCCCAAGTCAACCAAGGACTGTAAATAGAAATTAAGAATTGTTGGGGCTAACAGACCATACAGGCCGGGCCTAACTTCTCGCTGCCATTCGACACACGAATGATAGTAACATACAATTTTTCGATTGAGAGAAATTTCACATGACAATTTTACTCTCCGATGTTTTTTTTTTTTTCTAATTTGCACGTGTGAAAGGGGTTATGAATACCCTTATACTAATTTTAGAACACGGGCGTTTTTGTGATACAGAAAGCAAGACAGATTGGTGTAGTGGGTTTGAAACTCAGCTTGTATTAAGTTTTCAGTGAACTCCAAGGGTGGCTGTCCAGATAACTGGGGAGTATTTTTTTTTTTTTTTTTTTTATTTCGCTGTTATTGTCTTTGCTTATGATTCACAGTATTTTTTTCCATCCTCCTGATGTCATCAACATGATCAAGTTGCATTTTAGCCATATGACCACCCTACTGCCAGTATTATGCCTTCGCAGTAGAGTTGACATAAGCTTTCGCAATTGATCGACTTTTTATTTATTTCATGCGAAATAAATAGATTATTATTGACATCAGGATTGTTTGTCAGACTTGGGAGCTGTTAAGCGAGCGTTCAATGAGCAGTTGATTCAAGGTTCAAACCCCAGAAGATACACACAAAATGAGTTTTTTCACGGTCTCACATCTCGTGTACTTATTTCCTGGAACTCCAATCTTGAGTCACCCGTTCAGTGATTGCACACTTAACCACTGAACCATGGAATTCATTGAGTACTGCAAAAGCAGGAACTACTGATGATGAACTATTTAAACTCGTAAATATTTGGTGATGCATTTATTGTCATTATTTGCTCATCAAAAGCATCAATTTTACAAAAATTACCTGTTGGTATTGAAAGTGATGCTGCGATTTTGTATTTGTGGTCCTTGGATCTTCGACAAGCAATGCCCCAATATTCACTAGAATTTTTTTTTTTTTTTCAAAATTTTACCAGTGGGAGGTTGGGGGATAGAACTTTGTTCGACGGATGGGTTAATTAGAATTCAACAATAGAGTTGTATAGATCGGAGTTGCAAACCAGATTTTTGTGTACTTCTTCATTATTTCAGTCCTGAAGAATTGAGCAGAGCTTCTACTTTGGAAGTAAGGTCTAGGTAATTTATTTTGGTACACTTCACTGTCCCCATTCCTTGTTTTGAAATTCTAGTAGCGCCACCTTATCCAAGTTCAAGAGCCTAGGCTCTATGATACTTTACTTGACAAAATTATGTACATTCGTCTAGAGATATTGCTACTGAGAAGCACAGTTTAGATATAACTTAACATTGGATATTAATTACTCGTATATAGGTACTCGAAATTATGAGGTGTAGGGTTAGGTGTAGCGCATAGATGGCTAAACACATTTAGACAGTTTTACTAATCTAAAAATAATGCTATATTCTCTTTTTAAAATGCTGAAAGTAAAGCAATAAGTGATTTATTTCAGAAGCTACATAACATATGATGTATTTAACTTAAAAAAAAAAAAACGATAATTCGGAATGGGGACTAAGTAAACCCTACATCTAGTACAATCGTATTCTTGACTTTCCTCAACCTTCAAATTAATCGGATAAACAGCCTGTCCTCTGTTCGATATTTATGCAAACAAAATGTTGGGTGTATATATAAATTTCGCAGTGGGACTTCTAAAAATAAAAGCACTTAGAGCCTACGAAGGTCTTAAAACGGCTAAGGGTTCTCATTATTGCTCCTTTGATAAATCGCCATTACGAGGAGTAGAGGTATAAGTATTATCCCTGACCTTATCCCCTGGCATGAATTAGCAAGCCAATCTATGTACTCTCTCTATGCTTTTCTTAAATAACTCACTTTCGTTATCAACACTTATTTAAAGATGCCTTGTCGTTGGTTGTGGACTATTTTGTAGACTTTACACAATTTGAAATTGTGAGGGACCTAGTCCAAACTTAATTGTCGCTGGGTATGAAGAATTGGAGCAATTAATAAATATTTTGCGTCAACTGGTCCAACTTTTCTCAGTCTTTTAAGCTGTGAGACCCACAAACGGTAGGGACCTTCAGTTTTATGAAGTCTCGGAAGGGCGATTTTTTGATTGAGAGAAGCTTGTCAATTATTAATAGAGATGGGACCGTGGACCACGGAAAACCTTTTTTTTGTATTTTCTTGAACTTGAGCCTCACTTAGTCATTGCACACTTAACCACTAAGCACTATCGCCTGTTTATCCAAAGGCTCTCACAAGGAACTCAGGATTCTTAGCTCATAGCGCAACGTAAAACTCTGCCGGTTCGCAGGCTACAGGGGTGTTTCGAGAAATCAAATAGCCGGAGCTCCACTTAGCAACCTTATGGAAAAAGTGGAACAAAAGATTATATTGGTAGCTAACAATAGTTCCGAATCGCTGTTCACTGTAGGAAACTGTGGTCACAAAGTAAAACAAAGCCAGAACCAGGACAAATATTACTGTATGACGTGCTCTTTAGATAGGATAGTTGGGACCTTTATTCGTCTGAAGGGAGTTTCTACTGTATTGTTCAAAACCTGGCTCTAACAAGATGATGTCCTAACTACCGGGACCTTTTTTTAGTCATCTGGCACCATCTTTTGTGCACCAATCTGTTAGCCATGCTGTCTTTAATGATTCACTTGAAGTGCATAAATAGTCATAAAAAAATATCAATTATCCTGAGTTCCAGTTTAATCAAAGAAAGCGAATTCGATTCATTTGAAAGGAAGACAAATTATCTTCTATTAAACCCAAAAGTTTCCTTCAAATAAAACAACAACTGGTGAAACCCAGTTCACTATTATCTCCCTTAAATCCGACTTTAGCAAACAAAAAAACTTCTCTCTTTCAAATTAAGCATCTGTAGATGAGAATTTATTGATCTCTAAGGATGATTAATCGCCTGAAGACAACCTTTTCCATTTCCAACTGGAGGCGAAAAAAGATTCACTCAAGAAAGTGCTAAAATAAGTAATTAATCCAAAAACTACAGTCTTAAGTAAATACTTCGAAAGTATTGCTAACAAAAACCATTTGTTAAGGATACTGATAGTTTTCGCAAACACAATTTAAGTGTTCTCCCGCTCTTTAAAAAAAAAAAAAAACAAGAACTCCTACCTACGCGGAGTAAAGGAAAATCACTTTGCACCTAATTCTGTGGAACGTGTTCTATAAACGTTCGTTTTTGTTGCTTTGAAATACTATTTCGAGAAGTGAGTGTATACTTAGCTAGTCGGTGTACCGTTTAAATTGCGGAAGTTTCCGCTGTCAGTTGTCTGAATTCGCATCGTCATCCATAGCTAGCAAAAGTGGCAACAAGAGGATCACCGAACCGACCGACATCCCCTTATAAATAATCAATTTGATTTGCGAAATAGCTCGCGCACACACATGCACATGTACACACTCACACATTTGATAAATAATTCAATAGAAGTAGCACAAAAATAGAAATCGAGTCACAGAGGGTGTGTATCCTTTTATGTTTTGCTGTACCCCTCCCGAGCGGTGGAGAAAAATTTGACATTTTTTCTTGATTCCCTCTGAAATTGAATTATTGATGTGGGGATTGTTGGTATGTTACTAGCAGATATTTGTTTTGGATTAATTTATGGATTTTTTTTTCTGTTTGCTATGACTGTGATCTGTATTGAGGGTGAGATATACGAGTGTGTGTATGCAATTGATAACAAGGTCAGGTTGAGCTTAGGGTGGTTCGTTTTTTTTTTTTCCAATTCACTTGTTACTGGGATATGTGAATGGTATTTTGGAATAAATCATCTTTTTTCGGGACTTTTAATTGACAGCTTAGAAATAAATTTCAGACGTTTTAGGTGGTGGGCGGTTAGGCTAAGGGGTAGGTATGTGAGTAAATATGAAAGATTTAAGAAAAATACTTAAGAGGGATGGATTTCGAATGTCATAGGTATTATTTTGCAGAGGACAAATAGCTGAAATTGCAATTAATTTTGCGGCTTATGTTCCAATTTAACATAAGCCGCTCTGGATATGGTTTGGACGATTTTTTTTCCAAATTGATGTTTAAGTTAACGAAAAAAAAATATTTTTTCTCATTTTTTTTTATCTATTTTGCCTTAAGGCGGGGGTTTGCTATAGCGCCCGTTTGGCTATCACGTTGGTTTACACACAGATATCGTAATTAGCTCGTTAGATTCATTTGAACTTTTCAAAATTGTATCACTTGTTGACAATCCAATTTGATTTTTATTTTGGAGCATCAAAACTTTACTTTGAGTACAGTAACCCATGCAATTTCCTTTAGAGAAACCTTTTTTACAGGTGCGTCAATTTACTGACGCATTGCAAAGTCGCGAGGGGTCTAACTTTATCCATTCATGCATGCTAAGATCAAAATGTCGCGTCAGTAAAATTTTACACGTGCGTATTGTTTTTACTGGGACCAGCAAATCATTACATACATATATAACTTCTGATCAAAAAGTACCCGCAATTTCCCAATCAAACAAACCTCGCTTGAGATATTGTCAAAAGATTTGTTTTTTTAAGTTGGTACATCTGTCATATTATTATATATCTGTTTGAGAGCCATTTGTCGGGAGTTTGTGCGTGATAGCTTTGTAAACAAGTCAGAGTTATTGATGTATCGAGAGTGCGGGATTTGTTGCAGAAACAGCATCGCGTTTATGTCGCTAAAGAAATGCTTTCGTTGAGTCAAAATATTATCGATGGCATCATTATCAGTGACGAGACATGGATCTATGAATATGACATCGAAACTAACCAACAATCATCGGAATGGCGCTTCTCAGACGAGCAAAACCCAAAAATAACCACGACATAGTCGATCTAAAATCAAGGCTTTGTTGACAGTTTTCTTTGATTTCCGAGATGTGGTCCTCTCCGAATTTCTTCCGCCAGGCCAGACAGTAAATAAGGAGTATTACGTGAGAGCATTAAAGCGTTTGGGGGAAAATGTTCGTCGCAAGAGGCCAGAATTGTGGAGAAACAACTCGTGGTTTCTTCAACACGACAACGCACCGGCTCACACATCTCATCTTGTACGCGACTATTTGATTAAAAACAACATTCATACCGTTCCGCAAGCTCCGTATTCACCTGACTTGGCTCCTTGTGACTTTTTCCTATTCCCACGACTCAAGTTACCACTTCGCGGAAAGCATTTTGAGACGATTGAGGCGCTAAAGGAGAATTCGCAGAAAGAGCTGAAGGCGATTCCAAAATTACTTTGAAGGGAATAACATGAATATCGATGAATAATTGAACCATTTTCGTTTTATTGAAGAATTCCGGGTGCTTTTTGATCAGAAGGTAAGCCCGGTTTAAATTTAAATTCAGAATAAGTCCCAAAAAAAAAAAAACAGCACATGCGGAGTAAGTAGCGACCAATCGTGCCCATTGTTTTTTATTGGCTCTGACATTGGATCAGATTTTCGAATGTCGTAGATTTGAAAATGAGTGGAAATATTCTTGACCCTTGAGGATTTACGACACCTCCTCGTCAAAATTTTCCCGAATGAGCTGAGGTAGATATATAGAAGGTAAAATGAAAATAAATATATGAAAGTAGGAAAGTAGTGAAAGTTTGAATAGCTGTATAGTGAAGCCACTAAATAGTGTCAGAAGTGGGACGGTGACGGAGATATTTACACTTGCAGTAGAAGACAAAAAATTCTAATTTGGTATTAGAAAGGCTGACTGAAAGTAGCGCGATGACTTAGTGGTTAAGTAGTTAGTTTAACTAGATTTTATTAAAAGTGACGACTAACGATAGGTACCCATCAGTAAATCTAGCGAGTTTCTGGCTATCAGCTGTTGGAAGGCCTTTCCATAATTTTACTGTCTATAGGCTAGCGGGTGTACGTTTGCAACGCGTCCAATGTATGGACACAAAAGAAGAATTTTGGTATGAAATGCATATTAAGATCCTTCAGAAAACGTTCCAATTCAGTCGTTTGTTTCATCTGCCAAAAATATAGTATGTTCAGTCAATTTTGTTGAATGAACCCTGCCATTTGCCTTATTCTGATTAAAAACTATTAGCATGTGCCAAGCGGAACCATGTCAATTACACTGAAACACTATCGTATGCATATTAATGTCACAAACAATTATAAATTGTAAGATCCAAAAAGAAGTTAATCAACAATTAACCTTCCGAGTGAAATATTCCAATTGCCATGCATATTCAATTTAAAATTTATGCACAAGCAGATCCATACGGCAGGTTTTCCCCAATTCAAGGTGAAAATCGCATTGTTCCCGATTTAACGGTCCACTTTAACGCACTGCATGCGTGAAATTTGCTTCAAAAATCACAAATAAACAAAATAAGTGCATTCAACCATTCAATCAATGCTTACCAATCCAAAAAAGGAATAAAAATACAAAAAAGCAAATATCCAATAAATTTCCGGTCATAAATCCCTCCACCATTGGAATTTTAAACGTTTGCCATAACTTGCAATCCATCCTCATCCTTCGTTCTGGTTTAACGTTGTTTTTCGTTGGCAGATAGGTGTTGTTGTTAAACGTTCACCCCCTACAGAGAACTATTTTGTCCATCGATATTCGGTTTGACATGGGGCAATGCATTTTCGTGTGGCACAGTCCAATGCCACAATGTTTGTTAGCTCGGCCATTTGTCACGGTGACATGCATTGCATTAGAACAGAGAAGGACAGGATCCTTGCATCCGATCTACCCCCGAGGGGATACCAACAGAAAAATATATTTTTCTGAATGAAAAATTGTGTGCTTCAAAATTTAAGGTACGTATACCAGTTACTGAAAGTAAATATTTGCTCGAACGGTTTTCAATCAATTAAAGTAAATATGCGCTCAGGTTGGATGTGCATGAAGGAATGGGAAAGCAAAAATTTAAAGTATTTTTTTTTTTTTTGCTGAAAGCAAACCAAAAAAGAAAAATATCAACAAACAGCAAGTAGACTACATTGCGCCAAATTTAAATTCCATATGTCCTCCTTTTCGTATGAACTAGAACCACCAACGCTTGGGTGGAGACGGAGAATTTCATTGAAAAAGGGATGTTTTCTTCTTGATGGACGTTGTATCGGACTGGAAAAATTACTGAAATTGGATGTTGTGGATGACATAACAAGTTTAGACGAAAATACCCAGAATTACATAAACATTTACTTAAAAGAAAATTTGGTGGCCCATTTAAATTGGAGCTTGAATGATTTTTACAATTCCACATCTGATGGATATCCATATACTCTTAAATTCTCGGATACATCCTCTTTAGACTAATTCGCTCACTTCTTTAGCCAGTCGTTCACTGACCAAGCTGAAGTTTTCCTTGATTGTAGAAGGCTTCATACATTATTCCTATCCATACGAAAGGGAATGGGAGTGAAGTGTCAAACTATCGGCCCATTCTTAAACTCTCATGCGTTCTCAAGCTGATGCAATGTTCTTTCACTGGAAGCCTTTTTTACAAGCACATCGACAACCACTAACTTAACTGAATTTATGTCAAATACACTCTGCGCATTGGAGGATGGCAATAAAGTTGACGTTGATGGCACAAACTTTCATAATGCCTTTTACAAAATTCATCATCAAATTATTCTTTTTAAGCTAAAAGTTCTAGGTTTTCAACCGAGGTCTACTTTGTGGATCAAATCATATATGAATGAGAGCCAATACAAACAAAATAGCAAATTCGGGGGTCCCTCAAGGTTGCCATCTTGGACCATTAGTCTTAATCGTAGCAATAAACGGTGACGAATGTATCATCAGGGATTCTTATCTATTCGTCTACGCTGATGACATGAAAATTATTAAAAACATATCATGAAGCCTTGAAAATATTTTCTCCGTTGGGTGTAAAGCGAACCTACATATATTGCTACCCATCTTTGATTTTAATAACTACAACTACACCATAACACTACCTCCTCCTGACCTGGCATCTAATTCTCTCCACTTTTCTAAGCTCGAAAAAGTGCGTCTGTTAATTCTGTTTGCCTGTCTGACTGTCAGTTTGTCTGTATGTCTGTACGGACGACTAAAGCCTAAACGGCTTGACAGATTTTCTTTCAAATTCATATCTGGGTTGAGGTCACAATTTGAAGCGAATTTGGAATTCTCATTCCAACCCCAAAATTAACGCTACAAGTACTTTACTAATGGCCGATTTTGAAAAAAATTGTTGAGTTAAATATTAGTCCCTAGACGGCGAAATAACTTGAATGATTTAGTTGGAAATCAACATCAAAAAAAAATAAAAAAAAATTTAACATCATATGCTAGGACATAGCACACCACCAAGTTTTGGAAAATATTTTTACTTTTTAACACATATTTCAAAAAAAGATGCTTCCTTCAACAATTTCGTTTATATTTCAAAGCGGAGTAATGTGCAAATACACAGAACATATGTAGGTGCAAGTACGTGCGACTTTATTTTAAATGAAAATTGCTACTCTTTAGTAACGTAGAAAAATTATTACTTTTTAGTGTAAATATTTTTCCCGCAAACTTAATCGTTAGGGAAGTTATCCAAGAAATTAAGTCTGAGTTTTTTCTAAAAAGTTCGTAGCATTTTTCTCGAAATCGGTTGGAAATAGGAAAAAAAACAATTTTAAGCAGAATTATAGGACGAGCAAGTCCAAATATAATTGTAACTTCTATATTTTTGGAATTTTGTTTTCGAAAAAATGTATGGTTACGAAAAATTATTGTTAATACAAGGTGGGGCAAAAGTAATGTCATAATGTGAATGTGCCATAATTTTTGCAAGTAGCGTCAAATGTCATTGTGCTTTGACATTTATGTTGTAGACAGATAGAGAATTAGTTGACAACAAGCAATGGAGCGATATACACCTGCAGAACGCGGAATTATTGTCACTGCTTATTTAACCAATTTCCGGTCTGTAGTTTTAACGCAGCGTGAATTTCTTCATCGATTTTCTCGTCGTATTGCGCCATGTGTGCGAACAATTAAGCGCTTGCCTGAGCGTCTCGTGTGAACTGGGTCCACTAGAGATGTCGCCGTATTCCTCGTTCCGTGCGGCATTTGCAATGAAAAAGTGATTGGCCCTTACTATTTTGAGGACGCCGACAGCACCACCGTAACCGTAACTGGTGAGCGCTACAGACAGATGTTAAACTAGTTTTTTTTGCTGCAAGTTGCTGAATTGGGTCTCGAGCATTGTTGGTTCCAGCAGGACGGAGGAACCGCTCACACAGCTCGGGCAACGATGGAGATTTTGAAATCACCAATTTCCGGGCCGTGTGACCTCCCGTTTTGGCTATTTGAACTGGCGGGCCAGATCGCCAAATCTGACGGCGCCAGACTTCTTTCTTTTTAAAATCTGGCGTTTACCACAACAAACCACAAACCTTGCAAGTCTGAAAGCCAATATTGAAAAAGAAATCACCAATTTGGAGGCAGACGTTTTGCGAGCAACACTTCAAAATGCCGTAAAACGAGCACATCACTTCAAATGTGCATCTCCTCAAGAGTGGGCAAATGGTCAGTTGACCGATATCATTTTTTCAACTTAATGTCATCACCTCAAGTTTTGAACTACTCGTAGACGAAGCAGACTTGGTTTAACTATCTTTAGGATATTTATGTGCGAATATCGATAATTAAGGTCCTATTTTACGACAGGTAGGATGGATGTAAGACGACCTGAAGTGAAATAAAATCATGTGACGTGAAATAAAAATACGTGACGTGAAAAAAAAATATGTACTCAAAAATTGAATTAAATTTAAAGAAAAATTAAAAAAAAGCCAATAAAAACTAAGATAAAACAAATAACGAACAAAATGTGCTTCAATAAAAGTGGGATGGATTCAGTCAGTCACAGATGGACTCAGAAATCAAAAACACTCACAAATTACGACTATCACTTGGAGAGTATATAAACCAGAAGTATCACCAGCCTTAAATTAGATGAGAGCAATCATCAAAAGCATGAACTTTCGTTACCCAGCTCATTAATTTTTCAAATGCACTGTGTTCCGTTCTCGTCACTTTTGCACTCAGTGAATTGGAAGTATATCTTCAATAAACCACCACTATACCCTACGAGATGAATTTCATTTCTTATTTTATTTTTCGTCCTGCACCACCAGGGCAACACAGCTCCATATTATGTGATTGTAATCCTGTTGCCTGGTGTTACTGACTGCTGCCACTGCAGCCACTCTTAGCTGGTGCCTGTTTTCTATTGGTGATTGATTCAGCTCTTCAAGAGGTAAACTTGAGAAGTATAGATGTACGCTGTGTATTGATTTTTAATGGCACCGCATGTTGTTGCTATTGTTTATGATGGCAGTGCTACTGCTAGGAGTTGTTTACCAGTACGTACAACAAGGATATCGGAAGAGCATGAAATTCTGGACACGACGATACTGCTGATGATGATGGTGATGATGATGATGATGAGGACGTGGGAGTTACTCCTGCAATATAAATTTATTTATTCCGGTGGAAGGCATGCTGTGTGAGTTTGACTCTCTTCGCCTTAATTACAAACAAACTGGGTCAATTAGTCGGATCAGCTAGCTAGCCGCCACTGACGACGCCATCATTGAAACATTTTGATGGGTAGCTTTGCGATATTGATGATGATTGTATAAGTGTTGGTTGCGTATACTCGTACTTACCAAGGATTTTCTCTGAGGAAAATATTTTTTAATTACGAAGAGATTGCTGGATGTGATTGTGGGATTGAGATTTATCGGTATATTTCTGTTGTACATGTTTGCTCATTCATCGTCATTAGGAAGGCTTCACTTCGTGTTTGCTTCGGTTTTTCTGCGCTGAAATATCCTTGAAATCGCTAAGAGTAGATTAGGCTATAAATATCTTCAAGGAGGTGGTAATGATTATCGGATTTGTTTTGGTTTTGAGTTTTTTTCCCTTCATATTGTTGACGCTTTTACTTTTCATTAGAAACTTACGAGAAATGAGTGACAAATCTTTGAACTCATGAGCCCCCGTAAAAAAGCAAATTGAAATCCTTCCAAAGTGAATACACACATCATAAATCAACGGAGTTACGAGTAAGTTTACTTAGCTGCAAGATCCGCATCAAATCATTATCGGTAAGAAATCTCAATCTTATTGTGCAGACCATCTCATAGCGTCGAATGGGAACTGAGATAATAACATTTTGATAAATTGAAAAGAGATAGAGCTGGCAACGGAAAACAAAACCCTGCAGAAACGATAAGAACTGATGCCGACAATACTCACCCGAAAAATTGTAAAATACAATTATTTGATCGAAACGCTTGACATTGTTTTTTGATCAGCAGAATATAATTAGCTGATGAACAGAATCAAATTTTTCAATAAGCAGAAAAAGTGGCAAATCTGCAAGTATGTTAATATGTCATCTAAAAAATATTTTTTTCCATTGTCCTGACCATCTCAAAAGCTTTCGATCAAGTCTAGCATAGTTTCTTATTAAACAAGCTAGCCTCCTAGGGACTACCATAACAGTGCGGGCGGTTGGGTGGAAAATGTTCTTGATAACAGATCAATTCAAATTGTGGTCCATTGCGTATTGTCCGACATATATGCTGTAAACACTGGGGATCCTCAGGGTTCTATACTTCCGCCAACTCTGTTCGTATTCCATATCAAGGACTTTCTAGGGTCAACAAACAACAAAATCTTTAGTTTTATCAATGACAGCACCCTAATTTCAGATGCGACGAAATCAACTCATTAAATGAAGACCTGCAGAAAATCTTGCAGTGGGGAAAAGCTAACTTCAAAGAAGACTTCAGTGCATGTAAAATACAACTCACCGCCTTTTCCAAAAAGAACCCGTCTACTGTACCACAGCTTGAAATGAATGACCAAATTATCCATTCCAAGGAAACCATGCAACTCTTGGAGTCACAGTCAACTTTGGTGTAATGTGGCACGACCACATATTAAACATTGTAAAATAGGCATCCATGAAATTGAACTACCTATTTACAGCAAAGCAAAACTTCACAGCTTCTTCTTCTGATCTATAGAAATGTGATATCTGAGCCATCTACTAGGCTCCCGGAGACATATTTCTAAAAGCCTTTAATCTCCAACCATTCAAGAGCAGAATCATCAGGCATCTAAATACAAGCATGCCAGGGCGCTTGCCCAGTGTTAGAAGTTCGAGAAGATTATAGAAAAATAATAACAAAATAAATTAATTTGATCAGCAGAGTTGATCAGTAAAAATAAAAAAATAAAAACGAAAATAAATAAATTCGCTCGACTTATTTACTATTATTTCTCTCAAGTTCTTTGTTGAATAACTGTTTCTTTTCCTTGAAGCATAGTTTCCTTCTGCTGATCAAATAATTAATTTTTGCTAATCGTTCACTTTTTCTGCTGATTTTTTTTTCTATTTTCTGTAGACAAAAAAATACTTTCTGCTGATTGAAAAATTAATTGTTTGCTGGTAACTTATTTTTCTGCTTCAGTCAGGGATTAGGGAAGCAAACAATAGATTACGCTTGCTGAGCACATGTAAAATAACGAAAAAATTATGGCCAATGTATAACAAGCCCAGATCTAATGCAATGTTCCTCAAAGACAGAATAACACTTTCCAATCTTGTGGGAGTGATTACAGGGCAACATCATATTAAAAAGTTATGGCTAAGTGTGGATGATCTACGTAGAGGCTGTGGAGATGAGGAAGTCAATGAGGACACAACCCAGGCCTCTGTCATCTCAGGTATTAAACCTTTGGAAGACACCTCTTCCAGGCATAGCTGCCAAAGACATCTGTAGGTTAGGTTCATCAAGGTTTCAAGGTGGTTCGAAACCCGAAGGCAATAGAAGATGGCTTTAGGGATTGCTCCGCGACCAAGAGATACTTTCCCCTCAAAATATATTGACCTGAGTGCGGCGCAGAGGGATTTGCTCCACTATAATGAATTGTTTTTTTTTTTGTACTTTGTGGCATATTTTGCCGATCGTTTAATTATTTTGCTGATCACTTATAATTTTAGAGTTTTTTTAATCAAAAGAGCAGACCCTGAGTCTGCAAATAACTTTTAGCTACCTGTTATTGTTGCCTTAGTACCTAGGACCCCATAAAGGGTTGTAACGTAAAAGATCCAAGTAAGGTTCCTTTCTTAGAACTTAGTTACGTCTCCTTAATTTTCAATCAGAAACACTACCCAACTTAAAACTAAAGCTAACTGCTTACGAGTATACCAACAATCTTCCTTTCACCCTAACAGAACTTAACTTTACCATCTCTCCTAGTTATAAATTCTCACACAAGCTACACATTTCTGTCTCCTTGTTGTTTTCATTATCCCAACTTTCACGAAAATTTATTCTGTGACTTCCTTCCTAATCACATTCGTAATCATTCACTCTAGCAAAACAACAACCCCCCAAAGCCATTTCGTACCGACTGATTATTTACCATTCCTTCGACCATGATTATGTATTTACAACTTCACCTTTCCTTTGAACTCATTCAAGAGTTTAGGTATCCTGAAATATTTCCATTTAATAAGCCATTCGTACGTACGTACATCAAATGACTTATTCATATACTGCAATATCGTTTATACTGCTCTCTCCGTCTCCCCACCGATAAATTCATTTTAACATCACACGCATTCATATGAGTCCTTTTCTCCTTTTACAATCCAATTTCAAATGATTATGATGGAAATTTTCTTGTGGAATTTTTTATTTTTATACGTTTCTTCTCTGATTCTGTTTTCATTTTTAAGGGCAACATTTAGAATTTTTATTCCAACATAAAGGATAACTACCCGCACCGCCGAAAATGTCCTTGTTGAATATTCAATATTATGCGTCCCTTGGGATTAAAAATTAACCCAGTTCGAATGTGAAAAAGTACGGGTAGAAAATAAACAAATAAAAAAGGACATTCTTTTCATTTTTCGTCCTTACTTTGTGTAAAAATCAAAGTAAAAGTGTATCTTTCTGTATTTTATTCCCCCCCCCCCCAGAAAACTAAAAACCATGAAAATGAAAATGGAAACCCCCAATTCTGATGATATCCTTGACAAAGTTTACATTTTTTTTTTTTCCTTTATGGCCTTCTAGTTGTGTCGTTTGCGTGTATTTTCCTTTGACATTCAAGTAATTTTCTTTTCGTCTCCATCTGGTTCGGGGAGGATGAAGGACCCGTTTAAGGATTTCAAATTGGTTGAGCTATGGCCGTTGGTGGTCATAGTGTTAGATTTTTATGGTCTTACCCAGACGAAGATGGTGGGAAGTCATCCTTAAACATTCTTACGCTATTACGCAAGTATGTGCGCGACACATTGTCGCCAAATTTGACGACATTGTCGTCATTGTTGTTGTCACCACAAACCAACACCAGTACACCAGTGCCGCTGCCGCTGCCGCTTCCGTGTTACGGTTTTATGGGAGGAATTTAATTTTATTGGAAAACAGGATAACGGAGAAGGCGGCGCTTTGGGTCGAGAAATAGTTTGCAGGATTTTTGGCTTAGTGATAATGAAAAAGGATTTTTTATTTATCAACTGAATTTGATTTTTCTTTTGTTTCAGAAGACGAATCCTTGCGTAAGAGAGGCTTTAGTACGGCCTGTTGCATGTTTTTTTTTTTTTTTTCGAAGGACTATTTGAGGGATTACAATTCAGTGCGTAAGGATACATATTTTAACAGAAGAATTTGGAAGTTTTTCTTATTCACAATATATGGAGGACATAAAATTGAAGCATCTTTGGTAGGGAATTGATTTGATTTACTTTCGCCACTCTTTTGAAGGATTACTGTGAGGGACTTGTGCTGGCATATGGAAGGAGATTTGGGTGGCAGATTGTTTGGGACGCCATATTGGGATGAATATTGATTGTGGTGGGGATTACTTATATCACTTGTGGGAGATTATCTTTTATGGCGTCATTTTCATCGTATTTTTCTAGATATTGATATTGAATTGCATTAGGGGTGCTGAAGTTATTTGAAATATGTGTGAGGGGATTTTCATGCCACCGTCTTGGGGATTAGGGTCTAGAGGCTTGAAATTCAATTGAAAAACGTGACAAAGTCCTTTTGAAGAAAAAAAAAAAACCTTTTTGAAGTAGGCACACTCTAAGGTAAATAAAAAAAAAACATACGTTCACACAATATAGGCACAAAATAAACATGAACACTCATCTTTCAAATATGTAACAGAATTTCTCAGGTTTAGTCAGGTTTTATGAAGCTCAGTCTAGTGAAAAGGAATTAATTAAGGATCTTCGGCAATGGCTTTATTCATGGGTAGATGTGGAAAGTATCTTCCTCCAACTCAGGGATTCCGCATGTGCTGTCCGTTCGTTATGCCTGAGTGTTTATTTAAAAGGTAATGTCTGGTTATAACTCTCGTTACTACGGATATGAGAATCTGTTAAGAGATGGTATTACATTTACTTTGTTTTGCTGCCATCAATATTTGGCCATAGAGCTTTCGAGTATTGTAGGTTTGAATATTTGATCTTTGCTGTAGTCAGTCACATCCTGACCGTTTCGTCTGCTTTTTCATTTCCAATAAAGGACTTGGCACCCAAATGATTCGAACATTGTTCTTCTGTTGAGGGCCCCATGTTCTGCACGACAGAGTTCAACTACTTTCGATTTTATTAAAGATATCCTTTCGGGATATCCTAGTCCTCTTCGACTTATGGGCGGCTTCCAGATCAGTCAAATCTTACGGTTGAAAGATGGTATGGAATGGATATACCGAGTTTTTCTATAAAAATACCTGCACCTGTTCCTTCCTTCATCTTTGATCCATCTGTATATATATTACGATTTCTGAGCTGGAGATGATGGTGTTCGCTGGTCACTCCTTCCTTTTGGGTATCTAAATCGAGTAGTCTCGATTGAAGGTTAGGTAATGAATCGTTTCTCTTATACACAAACTTAGTCGCATTTGGTTAAGCATGGTTTCTAGGCCTGCGGGTGGGTGTTGACTTTAGGGCTCCTGTTATGCTCAGACAGGCTGCAATTTGTATTTTTGTTACCAGCGCGGAGTTCCTGGATTTGTTCATTGTTGTCTACCAGACAAAGCAACCGTATGTCAGTATTGTTCTCACTATGGCTGCGTGCAACCAATCCACAATATTCCGGTTGTGGTGTAGAGTGCCATTGAGGCCTTCTTCATTCTCTCTTCTGTAACCAGCTCAAAATACTACCAAAAGTTAGGCTCGGTAGCACACAGTCTGTTCTGCTGTAACACAAAATCCATTATGGATCTCCTATAAGTGTAAAGAACTAGATCGGCTTTGGTCGGGTTGACCTCTAGGCTGCAAGAAGTTATCCACTTACAAATTTCATTCAGTGCGCTTTATAAAATCTCGCTAATGGTGGAAGCAAATTTCTCACAGGCCATTAGTAATTCCGTTCTTCCCAATTTTATCAATGATTGAGTTAATGACTAACAGTCAGAGGAGTTGCTATAGTACTCCTACCCGTGATGTTCCTCTTGTTGTCGACATATTCATCATGCAACCATCCAGTTCGGATGTTGTTATACGATTTTCTGGCATTTCTGCTATCCATCTGCATACTTCGGTACCTGCGTCAGGATTTTACAATACCTTTACTATAGCCTCAGTCTTGACATTATTGAAAGCGCCTTCCACATCTATGAAAGCCGCTTGAGTGAATTCTTTATAACGCATTGGATTTCCCATTGTTGAGACATATTACAGATGTTTAGTTTGCTCCATTTAGTTATATAGATGTCTATGAGAATTTCTAACATTTTTAAGAGGAAGAAGGTTGGACTGATTGGCCGGCAGTGACTTGGCTTACTCGCTTTGGAAATGAATACTACTTTTGTCATCAGTCAGGCAGTAATCCATCTGGTCCTACTGACTTATAAGGGTCGAAGGTATTGATAGCCCATTCTACCTTATTGTAATCGACTATATTACTGATATAAGAAGGTATACTCGCTATGGGTGCTTTGAAGTATGCTGTCAACTGTAGAGCAGGCAAAGAAGTATGTTTTTAATAACAAGTCCAGTGTCTGCGAGCAGGGTTCATTCGCTAAGGTCTCCCTTAGTCTTGCCGATTCGTTTACGCCCCTATCCCGCTTCACTCCATGATATTTGTTCAGCCGCTCTAATTTCATTTTTGAGTTCTCTGAGTTGTTGTACTTGTTGTAGCAGCTACTATTCCACTGATGACAAGTCAGTTGCTAGGCCCAGAAAACGAGCTACGTCGATAGGTCGATCCCAGAGTGCCTCGGATTCTTAAAGGTATTGAGTGGACCCTGTTAGCATAAATTTGACCATTCTGTGGTCGAAAAAACTATGTTCCTCCGAGACTCTCCACCCGCAGATGGATAGAGTGTCAGAATTGTTTGATATTATTGCCTGTAACTTAGACGCGATTTTGACTAATCGCTTGCAACTTTCCCAATGGGTACAAAGAGTTGAAGATTTTAAACAAGATTCAGGTGGATCCAGAAAATTCTCGAATTTTTTTAAGACAATTTCGGTATGCTCTATGTTGAATGTTTGGCTCCATGCGAGCATTTATTATTTTCAAAACTAAAAGTGATCCCAAAGGAAATGGGAATCGATAGAGAACACTAAACAGACCTTTCTAAGGAGAGTTTTATTGAATTATGCTGCCTTTTATAGAGGTCTAGAGAAGTAACAACATCGTATGCAGAAGTGTATGGATGTAGACTGGTTTTATGTGCTAAAAAAATGATTTTATAGAAAATCGACATTTAAGCAATATTTGACATTTCCAAGGTCATACCAAGTTTTGAATAATTGTCAAAATAAATCTAAAATGACAACAAAAATTACACAAAATATACAGATAAACAAAAAAAAACAGAACAAAATAAGCACATACGCGAGTTGCCATACGCAGATACTTCCACTACTATTTCTACTACTACAACCACTAATATTACTACTATTACTGCTAAAGTACAATGTTGAACAGGTTAACATTAAATTGTTTACCTTTCTTATTAATTATATATGTACTTCTTAAATTATTTTTAAAAGCATAAAATACTCCAACTGCCGCGAACTCTGTATAAGCTCTTGAGGCTGTTACTGCGTCTAATTCAATTAAAACCAACATACTACCCACTACGAATTGCTTATTGCAGTAAACTGCAGTACACACCCTTATGGAGCAGAGGAATTTATGTATTCCCCAGGGCCAAGGACAAATAACTAGACGTCAGTAATAAGTTTGTGCCTAATGAAATTATCGTCATAGTCGCCGATGATTTCAATGTCGACAACAGTGTGGAAACACGTGATGGATTGCGCTATGCCATTTGGATGATCAAGAAAAAACTGTGCAATATAAATCCTGAACAATACACCTGCAAATTTAGGCTACAATTTAATACATAAGTAAAGAGCAGCACATTTCAATTTCGGCAAAACAATTAACGCTATAAATTCTTGGTCACATATGTTTCCGCACAGTTTGCCATACCACTCCTCCTTTTTTCCCTGGACAAAAGGAAAATGGGACGAAAATTTACTTCCATTTCCAGTATGAATTCTTAAATTATTTCAAATGCTTCTACTGGAATGAATTCTCTTTTACTTGTGTCACATTCAACAGCCAAAACAATTCACAAACTCATTTCGTTTCTGGCACACCAACTCATATAAGCTCACATTATTTCCACCCGCTTAAACTAAACTCTTGACTATTGCTCGGCACAAATTAAACCTAGAACTACCGTCATCACCCCCTACTACACTTACGTACTATTCCATTTGAAAGTCAGAACAATGTGACTCACAAGTACACACATTCATAGAATCTAATGTTGGGAAGGAGCACTACGAGTGAGAATGTACAACACAACGTCAGTTGGCGGCAATTGTACGAGTACGAAGGATAATTTAGCACTCAAAGGGGTAGCTAAATATCCACCCCCTTTATCTGACTATATCTCTAGGGAGGAGGCTTAAAATAATTATTTCACTAATTTTTCCACACTGAGCTTCTTTATTTTTCTAATTATAGCATGAAACAAGAGCAACCAACTGACACCGTTTGAAGGACACCATTTAGAGAGGGTGGACTCGGGTGTAAATAGTAAATCACAAAGGAGCGAAAGATCCTGTTGAACCATTATTTTTCAGTACAATCTGTTCACACACAGTTGTCACTGGGTAAATATGAAAAAGGACACCGATGAGTAAAAGAATCCTTTTTGTGCGCTCATTGCAAACATTGTCAACATTCTCGTTCTCGTTTACCATACGACCGAGTACATACTTTTTTTCCTTCCTTCCTCTGCTCTTCTAAAAATAATTTTCTCAACTTTTTGTTGAGGACGATTTTTTTTTTTTTAGTCCTTTCCCTGCTTTTTGCTTCCTCCATTTGTAGTTGGAATGCCTTTCTATGTCGTTCGCTTCTTTGCACCAAATTTGTTGGACGATTTAATGCGCTCAATATAAAAATAAGAAAAGTAAAAAGGAAGATGAAGACGAAAGAGGTGAAGAAAGGAATATAATATCTCTCGGGGATATATGTATACCTTTACTATGATGGACTGGCATGGTAAAGCGATATTCTGAATGAAATCCTAGAGACATTTCATTGGCTTGGATTTCTTGTTCCATTTTAATTCAAATTCTTGAAGACTACAGACAGATTCTTCTTCAAATTAAATATTTTCATGACATTGATGCGCACATTGTGCGATTACATTTGATTTGTCGTTCTGTTAGCTGAATTTATAGTTCACTCTTGTAGTGTTGTTGTATGCCGACCGAAGATGCATGTTTTTCTTGTTTTTAATTAAACACAACTGCCAAAAGTGTCGACTGAATCAGAAAACAACAGCAAATAGGTAATCCACTTTGATAGATTTGCATGCCAACAATAATTTCGTCAGATTACTCTAAAGCAGCGAATTGCAAATTTATTTTTATAAAATTCAATTCAAATGGTTTTTCAGTTCGGAAACTATTGAAAGTCATGACAACCCGTCGCAACGCACGGAAATTATAGTCACACAGTGGATGAGATCTAAATTCATTCAACTAGAAATGTGAAGACATCAAATCAAAGGAAATTATTGAGTGACGTAACAAAATTAGCAAAATGGCCGGTGACAATATTAGCGTGTTTCATTGTGGAAATTATTCCAAGAACAAATGGATTCTATGATTGAAATACTATTCCTTTGAACCCCAATCAACAACTAAAGAACCAACCATAATGGACTTAAATGAGCTTACGCCAGCTTAATGAAATGTCCCAATACATGCAAATAGTATGGCGTGACCATAATGGGATTATGCTCGGTTTCGTCAAGTTTTTCTTAACTTCTGTGGGCTTACGGAATGTCTCAATGAAATGAGACATTCAGTACGGAAATTTGACAGTTGACACAAAAAAAAAAAAATTCCAAATAACTTATTTTTGACAGGATATTTATCCCTTCCGTTGAAAGATGCAGTAATTTTAATTTTTTTTAATTGTTTTAGTTTATTTTCCATTTTCTTTTTCCTTGCACTGAAACCAAACCTAATGTAAACAATTTGACAGACTATAAGCAAACGCTCAAGTACATTATGGGTAACTACAGAGTTTGACTGAAATTAAGTGGGCTTTTCGTTCGGTTTTGACATAAGGTTAATCCCACTGAAGTACATTATTGTTAGCCCTTAAATCAGTAGTGCCAAATTTGCCGAAATAAATGGGAATTTTTTTTTTTTTTTTTGTAAAACTTAACCAAACTTCATAAAAGGTACAAAGAGACGCCGCTATTGATGAACCCAAGGGTGGGATCGGCGAAAGTGAATTTAAGGAACGTTATAAGCATTGTGCTATCGATTAATTAGCGAAGATCCTCAAATGAAAATAAAATATGTAGGCAGGACCGGGATTAAGAAAAACAGAGACTTACTGCAACAGCACCAACCATGGAAACTACTATTAGAAATAGAAGAAAAGATTATTTTGGAAAAACTGACAACCCGCATTAAGCATTAAGGGACAATTCCAGAACATCAACGTCACTTGCGTCCAGAGGAGAGAAAGAATATTCCATGTTTCTCGATAGAAGTAAAACCATATTCATAGGACCATATGGACTGCATGACAACTATCCGTAAAAGAACTCAAGTTGATGAAAATATAGTAATGGAGCTAAAGCCACACAAAGGTCGAATTTTATATGCTGCACTTATTAGGGCGCAGGCACCAATTTTTGCATATACATATAAGACGATTAGACCTAAGCACCATTTGCCTGATTAATAACAAAGAAGATGAGATTTTTTTCGCTTCTTGAACATTACATTTCTTGCATAATATATGAATATCTAAAATATAAATAAATCAAACAAATACAAAAACTCATTCGTCAAAGTCGATACAAAAACATTCACGCGGTCTAAAGAGGTCTTGGACAGGTGCACAACCATTGCCTTGCAAAAGAAAAATTGGGTTAAAATAAATACTTTTTCCATGTCTGTATGTCTGTTTATTTTCACAGACCATCTCGAAAATCTCTGAGCAGATTTTAATGAAATTTGTAATAAATGTGCGAACATAGTTTCATCCAAAAATTGTAAAAATCTGATGGAGCGTGGGTAAGATGTGGGCTCAGAGTTTCAGAAATTTTTAAATCATCTTTGTAATCCAAGTCTTCCAAAATAAGGTAAACAGTGACCAGATAGCAATGATAGTTTTTCCAATTGACAGCTGGATGTCAACTTTCCAATGACATCCAGCTGACAAAATAGTGGAAATTATTAAAAAATATTATCGAAATTCCGTCTCAGTTGTAAATACCCAACGTGAATTCCGTCGTGAGGTCGTTCGTCATCATGGCTTCAGTTCGTACCGTAAAAGTTTGAGCATAAGTACACTCTTTTGGACCTTAAGCCACCAACCGGACAGAGATCGGTGCGAAGTGAAGAAAACACAGCCGCCGTAGCGGCGCCAATCAGCTGAATAGGGCATCGCCAGAGAATCAACCAGGCTTATTTAGCAGTTGGAATTGGGCCTACATCCATACAAGATTGTGCTGACGCAAGAATTGAAGCCAGACAACCATAGACAACGCCGTGAGTTCGTTAATTGGGCACTAGAAATGTTAGCCGGAGATCCGGATTTTGGCCAAAAAATTATCTTCTTGGACGAGGCCCATTGGCTCAGCGGCTATGTGAACAAGCAAGATTGCCATTATTGGAGCAACTACAATCCACAAGTGTTCGACCAAACATCAATGCATCACCAAAGATTGACTGTTTGGTGTGGTTTATGGCATGGCGGCATCATCGGACTTTATTTCTTTCGAAATGAGGAAGGAGACACCGTTACCGTCAATGGTCCTCGGTATAGAGCGATGTTAACCGACTTTCTGTGAACAGAGCTCGACAACATCGATATATGCGAGCTGTAGTTCCAACAAGACGGCGCTACATGCCATACAAGCGATGCAACACTCGAAGTGGTGAAGGAGAATTTTGTCGACTGAATCATCTCACGGCAAGCGTTCATCAATTAGCCGCGGCGATCATGCGACTTGACACCCCTCGATTATTTTTTCTAGGGCTACGTCAAGTTCTACACTAACAAGCCAACCACATTGGACGATCTCGAGGCCAACATTCGAGACGTTATTGCCGGAATAACGCCGCACATATTGGACAGACCGCTTGAAGCACTGCCAGCGAAGTCGAAGCGGCCATTTAAATGATGTGCTATTCCTTCATGAATGTAGCTTCAAAATAAAGCTGGAATAAATTTGATATCTCACACGGTTGTTGTTTTATTTATTTAATCTTTTCCTATCGTTCTTATCTGCTCACCCTATATAAGCAGTGTTGCCATCGTGCCATTATTTATATCACTGGTGACATAGTTATTCCGGTGCTGACATATCTTCAAAGCATAATAAGTGACATATTCTAATATTCTCAGAATAAATGACATAATTTAAGTCAAAAATTAAAGCTATAACTTTCGTTCTATTTTTTGTAAAACCCGGCGAAATATCTACTGACAACACTTGGGTTTGGTTAGAATAAAATAAGAAATATCGAAAATATTGTGAATTTTTTTTTGTCATTAGATGAAGGAAGAAGTATAAGTCAGAGGCAGAGTTTGGCATTTTTTTTTTTTGCCTATCTATAGGCCTCTGGAGAGTGCGGGAAGGAACCCACATAGGATGCAAAAGTAATTCTATTCTGTAAGTAATTTTTAGTTTTTTAATTCTCAAATTGAATAAAAATAATTTTAATGCAGACAAATTGAAATGCAGTAAAAAAACGTTTGCTTAAAAAAACCTTGCCTTTGAAATTTTTCCCTAAGAGTGAAGACAAATGAGTTATTGATGAAAGCCCTGCCCTTTAAGAAAAGGTGTTTGAACTTATGCATCAGACGAGTGGGACTTTTAGAGAATTATTTTTGACACTAATCTACACATTTCACGTAAAATTACGAATTTGAAAAATGTTTTCACCTAAAAGGTCTAACTGGTATAGGCTTGACCAAAAATGTTCTCTTATTGATGCATTTTTGAAAATTTATTATTTCTCGGCTAAGACACAATAGATTTTGTTCGAAATCAGTATTTACGCAATATTTCACATATGAAAGGACATGGAATTAGGTACATACTCGTATATACCAAGTTTTGTAAAAATAAGTTCCATATGTCCTGTTCATTTGTATATTGTTCAGATTCATGCCAATTCGAAAATAGGTGATCAAATTTGGATTTTCGAAAAATGTGTTAAAATGTTATACCTACATATGTCTAAGCCATAATCAAGATATGGCCAGTTTAAAAAAAGTCCACTAATAAGTAAATAACCTTCATTCGATTTCCTAAAACAGAGTATGCAGACTTTTTACAAACGAAATGTTACCCAGATTCGAATTTTTATCCAAATTGTTAGACCAGTGTTTGAGAAAAATACACTTTCTCAAAACTGGGTTTAAGTAAAGTACTCGTACCTTTAATTTTAGGGTTAGAATGAAAATTCGGATTTCGCCTCAAATTGTGAACCCAGATATGAGTTTTAAGGAAATCCATTCAGCCGTTCAGGCTGTAGTCAGCGGTACAGACGAAGGGACAGACTGAAAGAATTGCGAGACCCACTTTTTTGATTTTCTATATATACACTATATTTCAATAGTTGGTGGAGTCGAATAGACTTCCGTAGACGGAATGGGTTGGATTCAATTAGCTTGAAATTTTTGATGAAAACGAATTCGATTGCTGGGGTTTCGAATGGATTTCAAGGTAAGACAAAATGGGTATTAAGTAGGAACCTACATTGCTATTTTTAACTGAATTTAAAGCAGTTGTTGCTCATGGAAAAGACAAACAAAAATTTCGAAAGCAAAACGGCAAATGGAAAATTTGTTTGTCGCTTTCTGAACGAATTTATTGATTTTAGAATATGTGGGACAGAGCTCAGATATTGTATTGATAGAGGAAAAACCGCTAAATGGAAAATTTTCGGTCTAGATTTTTAATTTGATTGAAGCATTTCTCCTACTTTAACTACTTGTTAAGTGCATTACTTATTTGATTGACCAGTATAGCTTTCGACAATGCCATAAGTAATATCGGCATAGCAGAGTTGGCTAATACCAGCGTCAGGGATGATTTTTTTTAATATTTTTTTAGTATTTCGTACCAGAATGGTATAAACGTAACACTAATGGATTCAATACAGTGTCTATCTGTCCGTGTGTCTGTTACACGCTAGTAACTTTTGAGTCGTTTAACCCTTAAGAGCTGAAACAAAAAACAAAAACAGGGAAAACAAATGTAAAAATATATTTGTATACCCCAAGCAAAAATAAAGAAAATATTATCACCTTATCATGTGACATATAAAATTAAACCTGAGCTGAGGGTAAAAAGTCAAACCACCGATATCTTTATCCAGTTTTAATAATACCAAATATACGTAGTAGGTAAATCTAAAATTTCATCAAAATCCGTTGAGTAGTTCTTGAGAAATATTATTCGAAAATGTTTTAAACCTCACCTCATATCCTACCCCTTCTAAATTCAATTTCGATCAATTTGAAGTTGAACTACTATCATATCAGTCTAAACCTACACGTTAAATTTCATCGAAATCAGTTCAAAAGTTCTTGCGTTAGGCGGCTAACACCTCCTACATTCCACTTGATCCAATTTTCTCAGTTTTCGACTAAATGTTAAATTGCTTTAAGTAAACAGCGTCAAGAAAGTTTTTTTTTTGTAACAATTATCACAGCTGAAAGTTCAGATTATCCACGTTAATTTTCAATTATTTTTTGTCGGGATTCGGCTTTAAATATGAGAGTTATAAATGAAAATTTCTATTCATCTAAAAACGTACCCGAAGTTAAGGATAAATTAAAAATTAATGAAAAGACAAGGCTAATATGCTTTAAATAACAGCACGAAATACTAACAGCGGGGTCTCGACTCGCACTTGACGAATTTTGAATGAAGGAAAGTAAAAGCACACAATGTGCAATTTTTATTTTGGAACTTTAAGGACAAATTTAGTTTTTAATTAAAATATAGCAAGAGTAAAATGGGGCAAGAGTCGAATGAGGCGCTACTTGGACTATAGGGTTGGCATACGATTTACAAATGTTTTCATGTTAGATTTGCTTGAGGGCTAGAAACATTGGTTCAATAAAAGAAATTTTGTTTGAAAAATTTCTTCTGGTGCATATAATTTAAATAGTACATCGGTACACATTATACGATAAGAAAAGGCATCATGAACATTTCGCCTTTTACCAATGTAACCCAATTAAAGCACATCCTGTTGGGTAAGAGGGCACTATATCAAGGTTCCATTTCATTTGCCTTATAACAAATCTTATAAAGAACTTTTACACACTTTCTAGACATATTCTAGAATTCACATAGATAGCACACCAGACCATTAAGCAATATTCAAGGAAAGGTCGTAATAGAGCCATATAAACAGACTTAAGAGCATATGGGTTCGAAGAGTTAGCATGCGTTCGCTAAGAAATCCAAGCATCGAATTTGCTTTAGCAACAACATAATCTATGAGAAATGTAAGTTTCGTGTCAAAAATTACATCAAGATCTTTAGTTTTGATTTTTGGAGAAATTATATAGTCACAGGCACTAATATATGTCACTGAAAAAGAATGACATTTAGTTATGTTCAAGGTAAGTTGATTAAGCTTACATCATTTTGGAGACTTTATTTATATTTTTAACACGCAAAAAGATCTTTAAGTTTTCACATCAGGTTACTGCCAGCATGATTAAGCAATGAAGAGAATCTCGTTAATACAAATATTAAAGAGCAAAGGCCCTAACTCGCTACCTTGGGGGACACCAGATAAGACCTCAATGAGCGTAGATTATTACAATATTGCTTTTTATTCAAAAGCTAACTCGAAATCCACTTAAGTAGCATCAAATAAATGGCAAATGATCTTAATATGTTTATAAGAAAACTGTGACTTCTGTGTCAAATCAAGTGACTATAATCAATAAAAATGACAACAACTTGATATTCCGACTAGACAGAATCGAAAAGATATGCAAACAGCGTCAAGTTAGTTAATGTGGATCTACCAGATATAAATCCATGCTGCTGCAACGATATTTGTTCCTTGATTGGAAAATAAAGTATTTTGTATCAATTGACTCAAACAGTTTCGGAATAGCTAAAAGTTTAGATATAAATAAAGGCAAGGACAAGGCTAAATTGCATTGTTTAAGAACATCGAATGGAATACGACAAGCGCCAGCTCTTTGGCAAGAGTTCAAATATTGTATGCCTTGCAGAACATCGTCAATCGAAAGTGATCCTACACGCGTCTTACAATTACGTATATTATTATCAAAAAAATAGACGCGTGATCAACATAAAGTGATTCAAAAAACCTTGCAGAGCCCACAAGTTGAACCAATGTTACAAGAGACAGCACCTTCAAATTCCACATTTTGCAGAATGTCCAGAAACCTTTGGGATTGTTTATATAAAAATATATTCGCGAGGCAATTGACAAACAAGATTTTTGTCCAAATCGGGGACCGAATTACCGCAGTCGATAACGAGTGAGGGATTACCCTCATTGGGATGGTGGTACTCAAACGTTCACATGTCGAATGAAAATAAAATTGTACTAGAGAAATTCTACTACAACTCACAAGTGACATTTCTCCAGTTGATATAAAGGAGAAAAATCTTATTTGCAGTGAAATCAAAGTAAATAATGGATCTATTTTTTTATTTGTCCTCGGATTCCGACGATGAATATCGCGAACGCGTTGAGCGCCGGCGCTTAAGGGATAAGATCAATCCGTTCTCATTGCCAAATGCTGCGTAAGTATAAGCATATGCGAATTAAAACGTAAATAACATTTTCATTTTGCAGATTTATCAAAAGATTTAGGGTTGTGGTTGAATACATTTTGCAAAGTCTTGCATTCAAAGAACATATGTCAACTGCATTTGCTTGTCGGCAATTCGGCAAACTATTCTTTACCAAATCGGAGTCTTTGGCCATAAATTGGTCAGAATATTTTTCTATAACAAATATATTTCGTTCAGATTGGACCTTAATTAAAAAAATCGGACATTGTATTAGTAAATTCCTTTAAAAAAAAAAAAAAATTAAAACGAAAATACTCACATCTTTGTTGTTTCGCTCGAATTGATAGCACAACAGTGTTCGAATGAAATGGCACACTATAACGTGTAATGCATTATAGCAGTAATGCCAAATCCTCACATTTCGATGACGAGTTACTCGTTATCGATTGTTGCAATTCGGCCCCAGATCTTACATTTTTAAATAATTTAAACGCTTTGTTCTTATGTCACTGTGAAAGATTGTCTTTTCCTCATGAAAGACACGAACTGAGTAAATCCATGTATCATAAACTTCTTTAAGTTTTGGACCAGGAAGAATGCTTGATCAATCAACAGAGCCTAAATAATTACTCAGGGTACTATTATTTCCTTTTAAAAAAATATAACTTGTTTCATAATTATTTAAATTTGATTATGTTGCTTAAAGAGTATTGTTAATCTAGACATGTATGCATGGAAACATAATAAAGTAATAAATTGGTAAAATAAAAATGTGTCTTTTTTAGTAAACAACTTTTTTCTTAACACGATATTGGAATATCGCGAAAGGAAGCAAGTTTTCAAAACTTAGGGTTAGTTTTATTACAGAATTCGATTCGAATATCCTTCGATTTAAACATTCATAAGTCTAAAGAAAAAATATTCATTCAATAACCATCTCATTCATTAACACACACATACGAGTAC